>BSBN01000186.1:10000000-14800000 GCA_027924645.1 Cunninghamia lanceolata | reverse complement strand
GGGATATCCTAGTGAAACATGGTTTTATTTCCTCTCCTTTTCATGAACATGTTGAATGTGCATGTGGATCAGTGGTCGAAACTCAATCATTTCAAATAACTTTAGAATTTCAATTTGTTTTCTTTTGAATTTCATAATTCATCGTCATAAGCTGGAAATCATATTAAATGATAAGTAGATACAGAACAAATATGCAGAATTAAAGTAGATAATTGCATATCTTGGCATATGTGAAAATAGTACTATAATCTTAGTGAATATCATGTAAATACTGGATAATGATAGTGAAATACTTGTTTATTTGCATAATCTTTGAGTGAATTTGAAGTAAAGAAGTGAAGATTAGTTCAAATTTGAGAGAATTTCAAAAGAACTAATCAAAGTTAGAAAGATCATCATAATAATCTTAGTTGTATGGAAGTTCAGAAGAATTGATCAAACTTATGATGAATATCCATGAATACATGCATATCTTAGCTAAGGATTATCATATATGATGTAATTTGTTGAGATACATGTAGAGCAGGTATAATAGGATAATATTTGGATAAGATTTCTTCAAAATCCAGACGTAAGGACCCTATTAGAAACAACATATCACATCAACCTCTAAGTGACGAGAGATTGTTAAGATCTAATGCACAGAGACTTGGGATTATGAATTCTCTGAATTCATCATATCTTTCAAGATAAATAGAGGTTTGATATAAGAAACTTTTATTTCTTGTTGTTGTGACTAATAACTGCATCAACATGCACTTTGAAAATTAGTAAAAAATCAATTATTCATGAAAAAATTATCAGAAAAAAACTACATGGTGTTAGCTAATTTCTCGCCAAAGCAATTTTTAAAATACTAAAAAAAAGTTAACATTTTAGGGGGAGCACACCAGATGTTATATTATGTTTTTTTGAGAAAAGCAGGACCAATTTGTGTCGTCCCCCTTTTTGAACCCCTTTATCTCAACCATTTTTGAAAAAATTAGTAGTTTAGAAACTAGATTTGGAGCATTACGACTCTTGTTTTTGTTGTATCTTCAATTTTGAGTGTAATTATCTTCAATTTCTCATCCAACATCAGTCTCTCCTGATTTCAGAAAAAGTGGCATCTTAAGATGTTGCAAGTATGTGCTAATCAGTGTTGTCACTGATGTCAACAAGCTTGTGTTTTCATTGGTGTCAACAGTGCCTTCTGATGAGGTTATTGTTGTTTTATTAAGGTGTCTTGAAGAAGTCTTCTGGCTTACATAGTGTTGTTTGAGTTTTTACTCCACATTTTTTTTGTGTTGGAGATCTGAGTGTGTGGTTTAAATATGTTGTTTAGAAGTATTTGAAGATGTTAAATCTAGAATTTTGGTGCTTCGGATTGTTGTGCAGTAAAAGTTGTGTTCATTAGTTTGAGAACAATGTTTGACAGTGTTTGCAATGTGTCTGGGAGAAAGTGTTTTGCTCCGCATTTCTCCATAGAGTGGTTTCAGGTGTTGTGGTTCTAGTGTGTTCTTATAAGGTCCTTATCTATCTTCAATCCAGAAGGTTTGTGATTTGATGCTCTAGAAAGTGATTTCTTGTGTAGCAGAGTTTGACAGTGTTGTTTGTAAGCATATTGTGAACTTTCTTCATGTGAAAGTTGTTGTGGTTGAATTTGTTGGTTTTAAGGTGACTTCAAGATGTTCATGGATGTTTTTAGATTATGTTAAAGATTTATGTAAGATCCGTGAGGTGTGTTTACCTTTGAGGAAGCGTGTGCTTAAAATTCCATAGTGTTAACTCAAGTTTGGCCGACTTGGTTGTTTGCACTAATTTCGGTTATGCTTTGTTGATTGAGGAAGCATGGAATAACATGTAAGAGGGAAATTAGGTCTGTTCTAAGATGTGGCATGGTCTGGATTCATTCCTTTCCTCTATAGGAATGTTTAGGTCCAGACCTAATTTGAATTTTATGGATTAAGATGTGTTTTCGACCTTGGAGAATGTTTTCATGATTGATGATGGTATAAATAAGTGTCAAGGATTCATGGATGTGGTGAAGTGTGAAGGATATGGTGTTTGTGATGTGAATTTGATCCGTGCAGTGAGAGATTTCATGTGATAGGCTACTAGATGTAGTGAGCAAAAGGTATTTACTATTTTCAGTGTTGTTGCGAAGGTCTTGTTTGTATTGTGGTGAATATTGAGCTTCATTAGAACTGAACTTCATGCATAGGTTAGATGCAATTATATCAGTTCAAATCTTGGTAGTGAGCCACTCTTCTCTTATATCTTTCTTTCTTAGTGGGCAGTGAGTCCACCTACAATGAGCATTCTTTCTTTTGGGCAGTGAGCCTTTTGTAATTCAGTATTGCTACTACATTATATTGTGAGCTAATCCTCATCGTGGTTTTTTTTAGGTTTTTCCACGTAAAATATGTTGTTCTCTTGTGTGTGGTGTTGTTATGATTCAATTCCAATTATTTTCCTAGGGGTCTATATTCTCTTGCATTCACACCAAAAGTCACTTAAATATCCTTCATTAGTATTTCATGTCATATCCATGTTAGAAACCTCTGTATTCTTGTCCATATAGGTGTTTTTGTCTATTACCGCAATCTCGTAGGATACCCTTATAGTCCTTGTAGGTGTACAGGAAAGAAATGGAGTAGATGTTCAGTTACTGTATTACCACAACAGTAGATAAGTCTACTTGTAGGATGGCGGTGAGAACAAACCAGCCTACCATTTACCATAGTCCTGCGGCTGTTCCAAAATGGACTTGCGGGCTAGCAGTGAAAAGATTCCAAGTGACATATGTTGTGTACCGCGGTCCCACGGTGACTTCAAGACAGACTGGTAGTATTGCGATAAAGGCTAAGTTGGCAATCATAATGGACATCGTAGTCCCATGATGACTTTAAGTTAGGCTTGTGAGCTAGCGGTAAAAGGTTTCAAGTAATACACGGTATACACCACAACCATGCGATGACTAAGATATTGACTTGCAGGAAACACAGTAAAAGTTGAGTCGATGATAAAAGAGACACCACGGTCCCGCGATATTTGAATGGAAGGCTTGTTGTAGAGTGGTAAGAGTTAAAAAGATTAACATTGATCTTGCGGTCCCGTGGTGACAACCTTAAAAGGTTTACGGGATAGCAGTAAGCATCAAATCTAACTCTAAACCAATCCTGCGGTCTTGCGATGAGATCCAACATTACTTGCTGTAGCGCAGTAAAGAGGTGAAAAGGTAGGGTTTTGGACCCACTACTCTGCGGAATTTCTTGACTACCTGAGCGTGATTGCAACACAACTATGGTTATAATTAATGCAAGGCATTGTCACCGTTAGATCATTCTTCATCAATGGTGGATATTCAAAGTTGGATCACAATGATCTAAGATTGTCACTCAGCACGAAGCAAAATTAATGGCGGAGTGGTCTGGTATGGGAGCCTAATAAATTTTGATTTGTTGTATCATTTTAATCATTCATAGCAATTTAAAGAAGTTCAGAGAGTAGCTTGGAGCATCTGGAGGGTGATAAAGTTGTAGTGTTGATATACATTGTATGGCAAATTCACAGGTCAGTTATTCAGGTCCATCTCTACAAAATCAAGTGAATTCTCATTGCTATCAAATAGTTCTATGAAGTATACATGTAGCTTCCAAAACCCTAGGTCAGTCTTAAATTCATAATGGCCCAAAAAAAGGTTGGGTCTAGCAAGAAAGCTGAGTCTTATATCCCAAAAGATAAGAAAATGCCATTGCAACAATCAATTCTAGACATATTGTCACAATTAGGGGACAAGGGATTCAAAAAGGTGTTTAAGAATAAATTCCAAGGTTGCAAAGATGTAATTATCCCTGTCTCAGGATGGAATTCATTCTAGTATTTCTATGATAAGAAGGATATACAAGCTCCTGTGTGCAATCCATGGATTTTGGGCATGGCCAAACTAATAGTACCTAGTGTTTTTGTGGATATTAAGCTCATTAAGGTTATGGCATTGTGTTATCATGGAGCTACTAAAACAGTCAGGTTACCTGATGGTTCACCATTAGTAACTATTACTGGGAATCCCATAATAAATTGTTTCATGTTGAACAAGCAAGCTTTGGCAGAAGTGGATGTTCAAAAAAGTGAAGAGTATTGTAGACACCCAAAATTGACTCATTATCATTAACATTCAAATATCGCATAATCCATCATCTACATTTGTCTAACACACTTGAGCAATATTCCTAACACATCTATTTCTTCTATTAATTAAATAAATTTATATTTATTTAATTAATTCATTAGCTATTTCTTCTAAGCTATAATTAAACAATCTTTAATTATTTAATTATCTTCTTTCTATCTATTTTTAATTAAATAAATTTTATTTATTTAATTAATTTATCTTATCATTTATCTCATGCGCTGACATGTGTGCCCCTTTCATTTAAAAAGATAAGTGGTACTATATCCTTTTATTTAATATCTTTCATATGTAGTACTTTTTATGTACACAAGCACACATAAGCCCTATCTTCTCACCACTTGTCATTTTCACATTCACCTATCCCTATCTTTCAATCTTAGTCATTCACATAGCCACCGAATCTCCATCGTTGATTGATTTTGGTTGAGTTCTATATAAACACCCTCTCATTCCATACCTCAAACAATCCAGCATTCATATAGCATCTACATTATCATCTTGAGCATATTGAGCACTTGAGTATCCATAGCATCCATTGAGCTTTTATCATTATCATCCATCCATCATGGCAACTTTTATCTTCATAATTGTTCATTGTTGAAGAAGCAATCCACATCATAAACAAGGAATCACACAATCTAGGTGATGTTTGCTTGAATTGCATACTTTTGGTTTCATTTAGATTAGATTCTTTGATGATGGTAGGGTTAGGTTTTCATGGCTATGCTTGATCTTATTAACCTGATTTTTTACCTATCACAAGTACTACAATAAACTAAGAAAAACTTACAGAAGTGATGAACTTCCCATGTATATGAGAAAAGGAAATAACAATAGAAGAATACCTATCTCTACCACCTTTGTAGAGTCATTACCTATTGATAATTTCATAGTCTATTTTAAGAAAACATACTTTGCATTGTATCAAATTCTTGGGATAGATGCACAAGAGAAAATGCCAATGGAGATAATGATGATGGCAATGAGGATATAGAATTATGAGCTGAATATTGAATATGTATTTGCTTCATATCTAGAGAAGCAACTGCGTGAAGCATTCCTTCAAATATTAGAGAATAGGGCACCAGTCAAGTTCAGACATTATTCTCTATTGTGTCATTTGATTTTGTTTCAAAATAGGAAAAGGTGGAGTCCAAGAATGGATTTAACCATGGTTGATAACAACGGATACAGGTTGCCTGTACAATGCTGGTGTTACATATGGGATAGGAATTGCAACCAGGGTGATTATGTTTCCTTTCATGATGATTTTGTTGTTAGGATCATGGCTTCCCTTGGACATGTTTGTTGGCAAGAGACATTGTGTGGCTTCATAAGTGTTGTCATTGATGGCAACAAAGTTTATCCCACACATCCACAGTACATAGTATGCCTATACTGAAAGTCAGATTGAAGACTATTTTGGTCCGGTGAACAAGAATAGAGTATGTAACCAGGTCCGACAATTAGGTCCGGATCTCTCAGATGGTGTAACTCGGTAAGTTGTAGACTTGAACAAGTCAAGAGGGGTATCATGACTACTGTATTCCAAAGATTTAGCCTCTAGTGATAAAGCAAGAAAAATATATGAGCATCTAAGTGTTGGGTTCCAGTCAGACAGAGCAGATAGAGGAAGAACTGACCGGCAGAGTATCAGACTTCAATTCGGATGAGTAAAAGGTGTTGATCAAGAAATTTGTGGGATTATACATTGTTGGCCAACATGATTAATGACTTATATTCCTATGTTTTTGATATGCATCACAAATCAAGCATGGATTCAGCCGACAGATTAATAACTTGCAGTGTTCTTGTTGCCGACTAGAAAGTTGATAAAAATCCTTGATGCAGATATATATACCAGATAGATTTCGGCATGTAACGGAGTGTGATGAACAAGTGATGAAATAAAGTGTGAAGAAAAGCAGGGATAAGTGTAAGAACAACAATTCAAGTCTAGTATGTGACTGAACAATAGCATTAAACAGAGGAAGAATGAAGTGCATTAGATCAATATATTGTGCCTAAACCAAAACTGAACTCTTGCATTTGTAGATGTCTCTCATCAGTTCAAACACTTGATTATCTTCTGTAAGATTTGTAGACAGTGAGTCTCTCGTAGGCAATATGCCTCTTGTGAGAAGTGTGCTCAGGTAGTAAGCCTTAATTGGCAAGTGCCTTTTTTGTACTCCTTATTCTTTTAATAGAGAATACAATCTTGGGTTAGTCACCCTGTGGTTTTTCCCTTAACAGGGTTTCCACGTAAAAATCCTTGTGTTATGTGTGTTGATTTTATTTATGTTCTTATGATTACATATACTTTCATGTTTTGATATAACACTGATTATTAAGATAACAAAAAGAAAAGAAAGTCAAGGAAATTTTGAGATAACTTATTCACCTCCCCTCTCAGTTATCTACTTTGTTTCCAACAATGTTATAACAAAATTGACATCAAAAGTAAGGGAATTGTTGAGACCACATGCAATGAAGCTAGAGAAGGGGGCACACACATAATTTTGGTGATTTCTTCTTTTTGCCAAACCACACATTGATAAGAGTTTATGGATGCACCTAGGCCCCACATATTATGAAAAAATTTTGTCCTTCCAAGTTAGCATTTTTAGAATTTATGTGGTAGATGCTATGAATAGAGAGAGACTTGATGAAAAAACAAAAAAAGGGGACATTTTTATAGCCTAGTTGTATTTGAAGGATTGTCTGTTGGTGCTAACACTCTTGAAGAATTGAAAGAGTATTTGAAAAGAAGATATTCATTGAAGTGTGCTACAGAAAGAGTATTTGACCTAGAGGGTCGTATGAACTTTGTTAGACAAGTAATCCTTACAAAATATGGGATTACTAATCAAGTCAATTATGAAGAGGATGTCATCAAGAACTACCTCACTACAGAAGAAGTGTATGACAAAAAAAGAAAATGGGAGATTTTAATGGAGATTGAGGATGGAAAAAAGAAAAATAACCCTAATTTTCTTGGATTTTTTGTTGAGGAAAATGATCCTCTGAAAAGAATAAATTTGATCATTAACAACTTTGAGAGGATATATGGCAAAGCGGTAGAGAACGAGCCTACAAAGGCTGCTAATCTCTCAGTGAAGAGGTCAACTAGAGTTATGATTTCAGAACCTGCTCCTAATGCCATGTCAGTACATAATCCCTCACTTCTTGACCAACCATTGTCAAAGAAAGAAAAGGTCAATGATATTCCCCCATTGGTACCCTATGAAATGACTAAAGGGAGAGGAGATATTGAGGAATTAGCCAGCATTTTGAGGAAAATGAAAGATGGTGTTGGAGTTGATCAACCTTTGACACAAGAAGCAGAGGCTCATATGCCTGAGGTGAGAAAAGAAAGTCAGGAGCAGGAACAAGCAGAAATGCATGAAGATGAAAGAATAGTTAATTCTCTAAGATTCATAGAGGATGATCAGTTCATTAATACTCCTAAATTTAAGGATTTTTGGATGAAGTTGAAAATGAAAGAATTTGAGAAGGTTGAATTCAATAAGATGAGAAGTGATGAATCTCAGCATGAGCAAATTGTTGCTCAAACATTCAAAGAAATGAAGATTGATGAAGTAAATGTCAGTCCTGAAGAGGCCAAACAAATTGTTTTGAAGAGAATTATGCTGATCATTCCAGGGATGGACTTGAAGACAATGTTTCTACTAGATCAAGTAGGAAATCAAGATGATCCAATGTTGGTTTCATAATTTGATTTTGAGAATGGGATGAGTGGTGTGGGATACAATCCCAAAATTGAAACCTTAGCCATATGAGCTAAGAAGAAGACTACATAGAAGCCCAAATTGTTAGATGTGGTTCAAGAGATAAGAGGGACAACCATGGTCAAAACATTGAAAGATACATTAGCCTTGGAAGCGGCCAATCTCACCATGCACTTAGCCATGTTCACCAAAGTTGCTATCAAAAACATGGAGCAAAAGTTGCTTGACTATGAAAACACTTAGATTGAGATGAATGAGGAGGTAAATAGATTATATCTGGAGAAAGTAAAATTAAAGCAATGATTGAAGGGCAATGATTCATCTTAGAGCAAGGCACTTGTGCCTTATCAGCCCCCTGTGCGATAAGAGACTGGTGACAACATTGTTCCTATTGAACAAATGAATTCTATGAAAAATAATTTTGAGCAAGAGATTGAGAAGTTGAAACAAACAAATGAGGCCACAAAGTAGGAGACTATGTCCAAGATTTTTAGCATAATTGAAAAGATTTTGGAGTACAAAGTCAAGTTGGTGCTGGATAAAATTGAGGAGGTGCACAATTATTATTCTTCTTTGTCCCAAGCACTAGAGGAAATGAATGCCAATGTTCCCATACTGTATCCTTTGTTGAAGAAATGGTAGCCAGTACACCACACTCTGATCACTCTGTGTAAAGTATTGCAAAGAAGTTCAGATGCCACTATTGCCCTGAAGCAAACAAAAAAAATGGTGAAGATGATCATTGAGGAATTTCAATATGCCTCTGGAGAGAGTCAAAAGATAAGTTCAAGGTTGGATTCATTTGGTTCCTTCAAACATCAATTCATTCCATGTATCCTTCGAGAAGATAAGAAATTCAAGAGCCTTGAGAAATGGAAGGAGGAATGCAATCAAATGGTCTCTCAGATTGTTGAGCACTTGAAGAAAGATGATGACCTGAATGTCCTCATTTTCAATTTGATTTTGGATATAATAATTGCACTGGACACAGGTTATACCAAGTTCATCTCAGATGGTAGAGCTCTCCTCAATAAAAGATGAAAGGATCATTAGGCCAATCTGCTCCAAATTCAAGAATACAAGTGGCCCAATGACTACACCATGTTTCAATGGGAGCAGAAATATCTTTCAACTAAAGATTGAATAGGTCAAAGCATGCAGTGGAGCAAAGTGAGCATCAAGTTGGCATCTTTAGACACCAAGTCTTCATCAACAAAATTTAGACGTCCTCCTTTTTTGTCTCTTTCCTATTTTTTATGCTTTTCAAAATATGTTTGGCAGTCTTATTTAGACTTTTCAAAAAGTAAATAGTGTAATACGTCACACCAAGGGATGGGAATATGAAAATTCATTTTGAATGTGAAAGGTCTAAAGCTTGTTACTTCTTTCATCTCTATAAGAAGGAAACCAAGACATTGGGGCGAGCTCTCTGGGAAGTTGATTTTGGAATGAGACATTGTAAAGGCCTATTCTCTAAAGCATATCAATAAAAGCAAACTGCATTTCTCTAGTGTCTAAAATCTAGTTCTCAATTACTTGTTGAATGTTATTGTTATATTCTATCTGGTTGTCTCCATTTTGCTTTCTCCTTATTGTTTAAATTAGCATATCAAGTATATGTCTACTTTTTCAAAGCATACTTAATGTTTTGGGTGATTTGTCTAATAGGGTTTCCTCAAGTAGGAATTAAATTCCATTAAATAGGTCACTATAATTTGGATGATCCAAGTTGGATAACTAAGTAGAACTAGATAAAAACAATCTTGCATGGTTATGCCAGTCATAGACAATATTATGCCAAGTAAGGATGATTTAATTGATAAAATTTCATAAAATCTATAGTCTGCTCATGATTCACCAACCAGTTTTGAAGGGTTAACATTCAGTGGTGACTATAAGGTAATACCCACCTAGGCCAAGTAGAGCCTAAAGTGCAGGGAATTCTAATCATTTTGATTGATTCTATTAGTTGGCCAAATCAGTTGCTTAACCTAATCATAAAGCCTAGCATACTTTTAGGGTTTTGCAATCTGCAAATTTGAGAACCAACACTCTTCAAGACCTAGAGAGGATTGAAGAAGAAATCAAAGATCTGAAGGAGAATGTTAAAGAAGTAGATGGATGTATCAAAAAATTAAGAGAGCAAGTCAAGAAGTTCAAAGAAAGAAACAAGGTGGCCAGTGAACAATTGAGGCTAGTAACTGAATCTATGAATGGTTTGAAAGTACAAGTTGAAGAAAAGGTAAGGATTGAGGAATATCTAAACTTAATGGTGAAAGGCAAATCTGAAGAATGTATGAGGCTTGAACAAGAAGTTGTGAATCTGAAATCAGATCTAGAGGAGGCAAACAATTATGAAGAAAAATTCAAGATAAGTTTTGCAAGGCTTGATGAGATGATTGCAAGTCAGAAAAGCTCCAATAATAAAGAGGGTTTAGGATTTGAAAAGGGTGAAAGTTAAAAAATAGATCAGACTTCAAATCAGTGGAACAATGGCACGTAGATTTGGATTCAAAAGAATAAAGTTAGAAGACCTCTAGTTAGATAACCAAATGCTCAAAGGTATCCATCTTTCAATGGTTTTTGTCATTTATGCAATAAGTATGGACACAAAGCAATAGAATGTAGAAGTAGAAAGAATCAAAATGTTCCATCCTTCTCTAGTCAATGATTCACATGCAATAAAGTTGGTCATAGAGTTGTTGTATGCAGAAGCAATGTGACTCAGAACTCTATTAGGTATTTTTCATGCAACAAGATGGGACATAGAGCTAATGCGTGCAAAAGTAAAGTGAGAAATAGCTATGGCAAGGATAGAATAGTTAAATCTTCCAATGGCTACTATTATACATCCAAGAAATTTGGGCATAAAGCTGACCAATGCAGATCCAGAATGAAAGGAAGAAATACTGGTCAGAGAAGTGTTGTGTACTACAATTACAATATATCTGGACATACCTCTAAATCCTACAGAAGCTGAAGCATGAAGAAGGACAATCTAGTAGAGAAGAACAAACTAATACAAAAGGTTGATCCGACAGAGACTAAGAAGGAGATGAGTGAGATTTGGATTAAGAAGGATGTAACAGAGGTTAAGGATGAGCCTGTACCAGCATCTTGTGCAGATGTTCCTTCTGGGAACTAAGATTAGAGCTTTGGCTCAGGGTGAGCCTTATTGAAAATCTTTTCTCCCCTACCAAAGGAATGGTGTTGATGTCTCAGTATGAAGGGTTAAAGTCAAATATTAGTAACAAAGGTTTAAGCTAGGACAGATTCTGTGATTGCAAAGGATAAAGGTAGAGTTGTGCAGTTAGATTGATTAGTAATGTTGTAAGAGGATCTTATCCTCCTCAAGAAGTCTGTTATGCAAGAAAATTTGATCAGGTAAGAAGACATGTTATGAATTTTGAGTAAGCATCTATTTGGTAAAATCAAGCTATGGTGTTCTGATAATTTGGTCCACATTGGTCCACTATTGAAGATATTACTTTGCATTTCTGGCATATGGTTATTGATCATTGGATACATCTACATCCAGAATTCAATCTGATTTTGATGATTGTCTTGAAAGTGATGAGTAATAGAAGTTTGACTTGACAAAACACAGTTGTTTCCAGTATAGAATTGTTTTCATGCTGATTGGAGGTGGTTGAGGATCTACAGATGAACTCAAAAGTGAATAAATATAAATTTGATGAATCTCCTAAGGCTAATTAGAGAAAGTATAGATCAATGATTGGAAGATTATTGTATCTGACTGCTACTAGACTAGGTATTATGCATGTAGTCTATCTTGTGGGTAGATTTCAAGAATATCCTAGAGAGTCACATTTTATGGAAATGAAAAGGATATTTAGATATTTAAAGGGCATTGTGGACCATGGGTTGTTGTATCCAAAAGATACTAAATTTACTCTAAATGCTTATACAGATGTAGATTGGGCTAGTTGTGTAGATGACAAGAAAAGTAGAAGTGGCAGTGCATTCTTTCTTGGATGCAGGTCGGTGTCTTAGCTAAGTAAGAAACAAGATTTAGTGTCTTTATCTACTGCAAAGGTGGAGTATATTACTGCAGCATCATGCTGCACACAAGTGTTATGGATGAGACAAACCTTGAAGGATATCAAAGTTGTGTATGATGAGCCAATTTCTATTTTCTATGATAATACAAGTGCTATTAATATTTCAAAGAATCTAGTGATGCATTCAAGGACAAATCATATTTTAATAAGGTATCACTTTCTGAGAGAGAAGGTTGCAAAGAATGAGGTAAAGCTTGAGTATGTGCGTACAAAGGATTAGGTTGCTGACATATTCACTAAGGCTTTTCCTAAGGATACATTTGAGTATCTCTGGGAGAAGTTAGGGGTTATTGTCCCTCCTTCTTTGAACTAGATGCATAAGGAGATGCATCAGTCCAGTGTGCTTCAAGATCCATTCCTTTCTAGACTATTGTTGGAAGGTACCTCTCAAGGGGAGCAGGTACTAGCTTTAATTATTGTTGGAGACAGGGGTAGTAAGAGTTGGTGTGTACTCCTAAGGGGTAGTATTTAGAGCAGTAGTGATCAATGCAAGTATGTGCAATATCATAAAAAGGGGAAAGAGCTTGAAACGTTGTGTCACCCTATGCCATTGATGTCAAAGGGGGAGGGTCAATAATCAGAGAGAAAGTAAGATGTGTAAAAGAAAGGGGGGGAGTAAGAAAATAAAGAAGATTGGTCCAAAGTTGTGTCTTGATGGTTTCTCACATTATGTGTTTCCATCAATGACAAAGGGGGAGATTGTTGCAAGTGTTGCAAATATGTGCCTAAGCAGTGTTGTCATTAATGTCAACATATCCTTGTTGTCATTGGTGTCAACTATGCCTTATCCTGGTACCTGTTTAGGAGACTGGAATGTTGAGGATATTGAGAAAATTAATGAAGACTCAATGTTCGTGAACCATATGGATGTGTAGAGGATTGTCAGAGGTTACTCCAGTTAAGAATTTAGAAGTCTGCATGAAGATTTGAAGAAGTTATGGCCATCTGAGTAGAACTGGTTCCTGCAATACTTAGGAGAGACAGAGTGACAGGAAAGAGGTCTGAATTGCTCTGGTAATGTAAAATGGTGATCTAATGATCTGAAGGCATGTTTGTAAAGTCAGTGTGTATCATCATCTCCAGTGGTTCGTGGTTTGGAGGTCCACAAGCTATTTTTCTAGTTTGACAGTCGTGGGAGACAGTGTTCTTAAGGTTCTGGAGGAAGATACAAATGATCCTGGTAATTTGGTATAGAGTGGATGTTATTGGTGAATTCAATGTGCTTGTGGAGGTCTCTGGATCATGTGGCTAGTATGTTGGAGGTCTGCATTGAAGTTTGATCTTGTTGCTAAAGATTTCTTCTTTGAGGTTGATGTTCTTCCCAGTCTTGGCCAACCGGATGTTCCTAGCGTGTTGCAGATGATCTAAAGAGCATTTTATGAAGCGTGGAGTGTTAATAGAGGAAGATTCAAGTCTCAGCTATGTTTGGCCTACAGTGTAAAGATTCATGTTAAGTTTAGCTGACCTTGTTGATCATTCCAAGGTTGATGAAGTGTATAAATACTTGTTGAAGAGTTGTTGAAAATCATCCTTGTACAAAATGAATTAAATCTAAAGAAAGGATCAAAAGCGGAGCAGAGAAGAAGAGGAGCGAAAGGAGTATAGAGTGAAGAGTCAGTGAAGAAGAATTTGAAGATAGAAGCAGAAGTTCTTGAGCCTTCAAAGGGACTGAATCAGGCATGAATACAGATGTTATTTCTCAGTTCATTATCTCTGTGTAAATCATAATTTCTTATAGGCAGTGAGCCTCCTTTTGAGTAGTGAGCTCTAGGCAGTGCACCCAAAGGTATGTGCCTTCTATTTTATTAAGTACTTTTAACAGGGTATGCATTTTTTTGGGTTAACCCCCACCATAGTTTTTCCCTTAACCATGTTTTCCACGTCAAAATTCTGGTGTTGTGTGTTCATGTTGTTTCTACTCATATGTTGATTCATGCTTAAATGTTTTA
This sequence comes from Cunninghamia lanceolata, assembly GCA_027924645.1. Classification (NCBI taxonomy): domain Eukaryota; kingdom Viridiplantae; phylum Streptophyta; class Pinopsida; order Cupressales; family Cupressaceae; genus Cunninghamia; species Cunninghamia lanceolata. The sequence goes on along the minus strand of BSBN01000186.1, from coordinate 14,786,043 downwards.
TTTGTTTGTAAATTAAGAAAGAAGATTAAAAGTATAGAAAAGGTTAAAGTTTAGGGACAATTGATTCACCCCCCCTCTCAGTTGTCTGGACTAATTCCAACAATTGGTATCAGAGACAAGTTCCTCTAAAAGAAGCTTGACCGCTTGAGGAGATCCAAGATGTCATCCTACAAGAAAGAAAGTCTAAAATTTGATGGAACAAATTACTCCTTCTAGAAAGTATGCATGCAGTGTCATCTGGAATGTATGGGTGATGTCTTTTCATCAATAACCAAGAATGAATATAAGATTCCGAAGAATGGACCTTCAAATATAGACGAACTCAAAGATGTTGAACACAATACTCGAGCCAAAGAAGCATTGTTGAGTGCCCTAACTGATACCGAATTAGCAAATGTCCTAGATTTGAAAATTGCTCATGAAATCTGGAATAAGTTGGAAAATCTATATGAAGATGATAGATATGTTAAATGTGCCAAGCTACAAAGTCTGAAGGGTAAATATGAAAGATTGGTAATGAGTGAAGATGAAAACATTACTTCCTACATGCAGAAAATAAATGAACTTGTGACTGGTAGCAAAAATGTAGGAGTATTGGAAGAATCAAAAATTGTTGCCAAAGTTCTTAGATCCTTACCTGCAACATACAAGCATAGAGTTGCAGTCATTGAAAAAATTAGGACAGTAACAACTATCACAAGGGATCAGTTAGTTGGTAAACTTTCAACATTTGAAATGAGTGAATTTGGTGCTCCTCTCCCTAAGTCTAAACTGCATTCAAGGCCAGTGTGTATGGAAAGCAAAGAGACGATCCGGGTGAAAGTTCTTCAGGAAGATCAAATAGATTTATGAAGAGAAGGAAGGATCTTGAAGATGTCTAAATTGAGACTGCAAATCTTGAAGCTCTTATTGCTAAAAGAATACCAAGAGGATCCAGTAAGTATGAAGGGAAGTTGCCACTCAAATGCTTCGCTTGTAATAAGATTGGTCATTTTTCCTCAAGATGTTTAAAGAGGTTTTCAAAACCAAACCCTAACAAATACAAAAGTTAGAAGAATTGCTACTATGTCCAAGAAGTTGGAGAAGAAGGAGTCACAGATGATGAATCTGATCATGGAGAAGGTGATTGGGTGTTCATTTCTATCAAAGAAGAAGATCCAATGTCTACTGAATCTACTAGCTATGCAAATGTGGAAAGTGCCTTGGCTACTCAAGTTGTTGAAAAAGATGAATGGGTGATTGATAGTGGATGTTCTCATCATATGACTGGTGACAAGAGCAAGTTTGTGAGTTTTGAAAAGTATGAAGGTGGGCTTTTGAAATTTGGAGACAACTCTACTAGTAGAATCTGTGGCAAAGGATCCATCTCTTTTGATGGTAATAATTGCACCAATGATGTTATGTATGTGGAAGGAATAAAACATAATCTTCTTAGTGTTGGACAGTTGGTTGACAAGGGTTATGATCTTCGATTCAAGGATAGAAAATACATAATCTTAGAGAGCTCTAGAACTGAAATTGCATCTAGTACTCAAACTAGAGGTAACATCTTTCATTTAAGTAGTTCTAGAAAAAGTTGTTTGATTGCTCAAATAGATCAAAGTTGGTTATGGCATAGAAGGATGTGTCATGTGAATTTTGACAACATTGTCAAAATAAGTTCCACTCAGGCTATAAGAGATCTTCCAAGACTTGTGAAACCTAATAGCATATGTAGAGAATGTCAATTGGGTAAAAAGAAGAAAATTTCGTTCAAAAGTAAGGAACAAGCTTCAAGTGGACGATTGGAACTAGTACATACTAATCTCTATGGTCTTGCTAAAATTAGGAGTGTGCAAGGAGACAAATATTTCATGTTGCTAATTGATGACTACTCCTGAATGATGTGGGTAATTTTCCTAAAAGAAAAATCAAAAGCTCTTGATAAGTTTAAGGTGTTCAAAGTAATGGTTGAGAATGATATTGGTGAGAAATTGAAGTGTTTGAGATCCGACAGAGGTGGAGAATTTACTTTCAAAGAGTTTGATGCCTTCTATGAAAAGCATGGCATAAAAAGACAGTTATCTGCTCCTAGGACTCCTCAGCAAAATGGAGTTGTGGAAAGAAAGAATCGGACCATTCAAGAAGTTGTCAGGACCATGATGATGGAAACAAATGTTCCTCAAGTTTATTGGAGAGAAGCTATGAGTACCGATGTCTACACTCTTAACCGGGTGCAGATCAAAGGAAATTTTGGTAAGACTCCTAATGAACTATGGTTTGGTCATCCTCCTACTGTGAGATATTTCAGAGTTTTTGGCAGTAAATACTATATCAAAAGAGATGTGGATTTGGTAAAGTTTGATGCAAGAAGTGATGAAGGAATATTTTTGGGATACTCTACTCAAAGTAAGGCTTATTGATGCTTTAAGAAGAGGTTGAAAAAGATTGTTGAAAGTGTTAATGTTAGAGTTAATGAGAGCAAAGAAGGACACTCCAGATATTGTAGATATGATTCAGATGATCAAGATGAAAGTCAAAGTCAAGGAAGGCAAGTCCAAACTCAGACGTAGATCTAGATTGATCTAGAAACTCCAGTAACTCAAGAAGATAGTGTAGAGATTGAGGAACAAGATCAAGAATCAGGAGCTCAAGCAATTCCCAAAACCCCCAAGTATGTAAGAATGAATCATCCTTAAGATCAAATCATAGGAGATAGAAATAAAGGTGTTCAAACTAGGAGAAGAGTTGCTAAAGATAAAGAAGAGATTTGTTTGATTTCAAAGATTGAACCCAAATCAGTAAGTGAATCCTACAATGATGAAAACTGGGTTAAAGCAATGGAAGAAGAATTGATGCAGATAGAAAAGAATCACACTTGGGATCTTGTTCCTAGACCTAAGGATAAAAGTGTGATTGGAACCAAATGGGTCTTCCAGAATAAGCTAAATGAAGATGGTGAGGTTGTAAGAAACAAGGCAAGGTTGGTATGTAAGGGCTACTCTCAAGTGGAAGGAATTGATTTTGAATAAACTTTGCTCTAGTGGCAAGGATAGAGGCAGTTAGATTGTTCCTTGCATTTGCTGCCTTCATATATTTTAAAGTATATCAGATGGATGTCAAATCAGCATTCTTGAATGGAGATTTGGAGGAAGAAGTCTACATTGAGCAACCAGAAGGATTTCAGTTGTCTGATCAGGGAGATATGGTTTGTAGACTGAGAAAATCCTTGTATGGACTCAAGCAACCTCTAAGAGCCTGGTATGCCAGATTGGATAAGCATTTACTTACTCTAGGATTTAGCAAAGGTACTGCTAATACTAATCTGTACTCCAAAATTAATCATGAGGACATTCTAATTATTGAGGTCTTTGTTGATGATATCATTTTTGGTGGAAATGAATGTATGTGCAAAGCATTTATTGATCAGATAAAAAGTGAGTTTGAAATGTCAATGTTTGGTGAGATGAATTTCTTCCTAGGTCTACAAATTGTTCAGTCAGATAAAGGTATCTTCATATCTCAGTCCAAGTATGTGAAACAATTGTTGAAGAAATTTGGAATGGAAGATTCAAAGCCAGTAGATACACCTATGGTAACTGGATGCAAGCTAAGCAAAGATGATGACTCCCCCAAGGCAAATTAGAAAAGGTATAGATCAATGATTGGAGGATTGCTCTATCTGACTCAGACCTGACCTGACATCATGAATGTCATTGGACTTGTTAGATTTCAAGCTGATTTAAAAGAATATCATGTTGTGGCAGTCAAAAGAATATTCAAATATCTCAAGGGGACATTTGATTATGAATTGTGGTATCCAAAGGATAATAACTTCACTCTTCATGCATATATAGAAGCTGATGAGGTAGGAGATGCGGATGATAGGAAAAGTACTAGTGGTGGTACATTCTTCTTAGGAAGAAGATTGGTCTCTTGGATATGCAAAAAGTAAGAGACAATATCTCTGTCTACTGTAGAAACAGAGTATATAGCAGCAACAAATAATTATACTCAGGTAATATGGATGAAGCAAATGTTGAAGGACATCAGAATTGTGTTTGAGGAGCCAGTCACAATTTTTTGTGATACTTCTAGTACAATAAGCATTTCAAAGAATCTGGTGTTGCATTCAAAGAGAAAGCATATATCTATCAAGTTTCATTTCTTGAGAGAAAAGGTAAATGAGAATGAAGTCAAGTTGGAGTTTGTGTCTTCAAAACATCAGATTGCAGATATCTTCACTAAGCCTCTTCCCAAGGATACTTTTGAGTATCTCATAGATAAGTTAGGGGTTACTACCCCTCCTGATTAGAACTAAGATGCACTTATGTGCATCAATCCGGTCGAATTCTCAGTCATATCCTAAGATCCAGATTGATGTTGAGAAGGTACTACTCTAAGGAGTAGTCAGTATGCAAATGTTGGAGATCAGTCTGAAATAAAAAGGGGGAGTAAAGATTGCAAATATGTGCCCTTTTCCATTGATGTCAAAGGGGGAGAGAAGACGTGTGAAAAACTAATTGTTGATGATAAGAGAGCAATGAAGAAAGTGGTTGTAGAAGTCAAGGGGAGAAGTTCTTGTCGTGATGGTTGAATTATTTTTTCACATCATCTATTGCCATCAATGACAAAGGGGGAGATTGTTGCAAATATGTGCCTAAGTGGTGTTGTCTTTGATGTCAACATATCCTTGTTGTCATTGGTGTCAACTATGCCTTATTCTGTTACCTATTCAGGAGACTAGAATGTTGAGGATATTGAGAAAATCAATGAAGACTCAATGTTCGTGGACCATATGGATGTGTAGAGGATTGTCAGAGGTTGCTCCAGTTAAGAATTGAGAAGCCCACATGAAGATTTGAAGAAGTTATGGCCATTTGAGTAGAACCAATTCTTTTAATACTCAGGAGAGACAGAGTGACAGGAAAGAAGTCTGAATTGCTCCGGTAATGTAAAATGGTGATCTGTGGATCTGAAGGCATGTATGGAAAGTCAGTGTGTATCATCATCTCTAGTGGTTCATGGTTTGGAGGTCTGCAAGCTATCTTTCTAGTTTGATAGTCATGGCAGACAGTTTTCTTAAGGTTCCGGAGGAAGATACAAATGATTCTGGTAATTTGGTATAGAGTGGATGTTATTGGTGAATTCAATGTGCTTGTGGAGGTCTTTAGATCATGCGGCTACTATGTTGGAGGTCTGCATTGAAGTTTGAGATTGTTGTTGAAGATTTCTTTTTTGAGGTTGTTGTTTTTCCCAGTCTTGGCCGACCGGATGTTCCTAGTGTGTTACAGATGATCTAAAGAGCATTTTATGAAGCATGGTGTGTTAATAGAGGAAGATTCAAGTCTCATCTATGTTTGGCCTACAGTGTAAAGATCCATGTTAAGTTTAGCCGACCTTGTTGATCATTCCAAGGTTGATGAAGTGTATAAATACTTGTTGAGGAGTTGTTGAAAATCATCCTTGTACAAAATGAATTAAATTTGAAGAAAGGATCAAAAGTAGAGCAGAGAAGAAGAGGAGCGAAAGGCATATAGAGTGAAGAGTTGGTGAAGAAGAATTTGAAGATAGAAGCAGAAGTTTTTGACCCTTCAAAGGGATTGAATCAGGCATGAATGTAGATGCTATTTCTCAGTTCATTATCTCTGTGTAAATCATAATTTCTTAGCCTCCTTTTGAGCAATGAGCTCTAGGCAGTGTGCTCGAAGGCATGTGCCTTCTATTTTCTTAAGTACTTTTAACAGGGTATGCATTTTTGTGGGTTAACTCCCACCATAGTTTTTCTCTTAACCAGGTTTTCCACGTCAAAATTCTGGTGTTGTGTGTTCATGTTGTTTCTACTCATAGTAAATTAAGAAAGAAGATTAAAAGTGTAGAAAAGGTTAAATTTTAGGGACAACTGATTCACTCCCCCCCTCTCAGTTGTCCAGACTAATTCCAACAAGTATGTGCTAATCGGTATTGTCATTGGTGTCAACAAGCTTGTGTTGTCATTGGTGTTAATTGTGTCTTCTGATGAGGTTATTGTTGTTTGATTAGGTTGTCTTACTAAAGGTGATTTGGTGCTTTATAGAGGTTTTAAATATGTTGAGAAAATGCTTCTATTGTTGGGTTTCCAAGTGCTTTTGAGAAAATTTGATTAACATTGGAAATAGTGTGTTGAAGAAGTCTTCTGGCTTACATAGTGTTGTTCGAGTTTTTTCTCCACATTTATTTTGTGTTGGAGATCTGACTATGTGGTTTGGATATGTTGTTTAGAAGTATTTGAAGATGCTAAATCTAGAATTTGGTGCTCTGGATCATTGTGCAGTGAAAGTTGTGTTCACCAGTTTAAGAACAATGTTTGATAGTGTTTGCAGTGTGTTTAGGAGAAAGTGTTTTGCTCCGCATTTCTCCTCAGAGTGGTTTCAGGTGCTACGGTTCTAGATGTGTGCTTATAAGGTCCTTATCTATCTTCAATCGAAACAATTTGTGATTTACTGCTCTGGAAAGTGATTTCTTGTGTAGCAGAGTTCAATAGTGTTGTTTGTAAGTAGATTGTGAACTTTCTTTAGGTGAAAGTTGTTGTGGTTGAATTTGTTGGTTTTTAGGTGACTTCAAGATGTTTGTGGATATTTCTAGAATGTTTTAAATCTTTGTGTAAGATCCATAAGCTAGGTTTACCTTTGAGGAAGCATGTACTTAAAAGTCCATAGTGTCAAACTCAAGTTTGGCCGACTTGGTTGTTTGCTCTAATTTTGGTTATGCTTTGTTGATTGAGGAAATGTGCAATAATGTGTAAGAGGTAATTTAGGTCCATGCTAAGATATGGTGTGGTTTGCATTCAATCCTTTCCTCCATGGGAATGTTTAGGTCCAGACCTAATTTGAATTTTATGGATTAAGATGTGTTGCCGGCCTTGGAGAATTTTTTCATGATTGATGATGGTATAATTAAGTGTCAAGGATTTGTGGATGTGGTGATGCGCAAAGGATATGGTGTTTGTGATGCAAATTGATCAGTGCAGTGAGATCTTTCATGTGATAGGCTACTAGATGCAATGAGCAGAAGGTGTCTACTATTTTTCAGTGTTGCTACGAAGGTGTTGTTTGTATTGTGGTGAATATTGAGCTTCATTGGAACTGAACTTCATGCATAGGTTAGATGCAATTATATCAATTCAAATCTTGGTAGTGAGCCACTCTTCTCTTCTATCTTTATTTCTCAGTGGGCAGTGAGTCCACTTGGATAGTGAGTCCACCTACAATGAGCATTCTTTCTTTTGGGCAATGAGCCTTTTGTAATTTAGTATTGCTACTACATTATATTGTGAGCTAATCCTCACCATGGTTTTTTCCTTTTAGGGTTTTCCACGTGAAATCTAGTGTTCTCTTGTGTGTGGTGTTGTTATGATTCAGTTTCAGTTATTTTCTTTTCATGCTTAATCATCATAACATGTTTAAAGGTTAATGCGGATCTGAATGTTTGTGAGGGTTTGAAATTTTGGATACAACTGATTCACACCCCCTCTCAGTTGTCTTATGCATTCAACATAAGACCCCCTTTTGCTCCCTCATCTTTGTGTACTTACCCTTCCTTTCCATTCCTATTTCTTTTTAGTTGTACCTCTTTCCACCAAACAACAAAATGTCCCTTTAGCTTGGCCTTTGTAAACCTAACCCTCTTAAGGTCTTCTATTTCCTCATTCCCAAAATAACCATTCAACTCATTTATCTAATCAATTAGTTATTTCATATTCAAATCAATTCATAATAGTTTGGAACTTCCATTCTAGGTCTCTTTCCAATCTTAGAAATAATCTTTAACACCTTTACCTATTCTAACTCTTCTTCCTGATCTTCCAGGTCTTGTACATCATCTCTGGCATCCTCCTCTACATCGTTCTCATCATCATCCTTTGGGCTTTGACCTTTTTTTAGAAATTTAAAATAGATGAATAACCCAAGAAATTTTTAAGAGATATTTTAAACTATGAAAGATGTAAATGCATAAACAAAAATAGACCAAAGATTCTGACAGATATGCAAATTTCAAGATGACATAATTGTATTATGATCTCACAAAGAACAAGCTACTAGAAAATGATTGGAAAAAGAATACCAAATACAAGTTAGGTAGTGAGTTTATATAGACCAAGGAGAGGGTGGAGGTGGCAAAATGAACCACTAGGGAGAGACCACCAAATGGTCTAAAAATAGTAAATGTAACCCCCTTGTAGGATGGAAACACCTCAAACTATCCAATCACCTAATTAAACTCACTTTGTTAACCTAAGCAAGCTTAATAAAAGTGTAGGAAAAAATTTAGGAAAAAGAAATAAAAAAACCTAAACTAACACCCCTCTTAAGTGTAGTTTAGGCAGGTGAAAAGATGGGTTCCAATTAATGAAGCCTAATGAGATACCAAAGTAAAAATATTTCCCTCCAAAGAGAAGAAGCCTTTGCAACAAAAGGAATATAAGCCCCAAAATAGAGAGAGAACACCCCCTAGAATATAGAGTGAAAAAAGGAGGACTAAGAAGCCCCCCAAAAGTGGACACCTATCGTACCCCCAAAAAATCTCACAAATGAAGGAACTTGCTTTCAATGAAGGGTTTTGTGAAAATGTCTATGATCTTCTTTGATGTTGGATAGTACCTGAAATCAATGATCTTCCCATGAATCAATTCTTGAATGTAGTGCATGTGGATCTCAATATGTTTGGTCTGCAAATGATGGACTGAATTATGAGAGATTTATATCATTCTAGTTATCACAAAAGATTGTGGAATTTTGGAAGGGTATTCCAAACTCAGTGAAAATGTTTTGAAGCTAGATGGCCTTAGTAGTAGCATTAATTGTTCCTTGATACTCAACCTCTAGAGATGAAAGAGCAATTACAGACTACTTCTTACTCGACCAAGAAACTGGATTTAAACCAAGTGAGAAGCAATACCCTAAAGAAGGTTTTTGATCCTAAGAATTGCCTACCCAATCTAATTTTGTGTATCCCACCAAGTCAATATTCAAGCCCAGTACATAGTGAATTCCATAATTGTGAGTGCCCTGTACATAGTGGAGAATCTACTTAGTTGCTTTTTGATGCAGCTCATGTGGCTCTTGTATGAACCTAGAGACCAAACCCATGGAATATGAAAGATCAAGCCTTGTGTGAGTCAAGTATATGAGACTCCCAACTAATTGGTGATATAAAGTAGAATCCACTAATGGTCAAGAACAGTGATCCTCAAGTTTAATCCCTGACATAATCCCCAAGAATTAGTGCAAAAGACCCAAGTCTAACATAAAGAAATGATCATGAAGGGTAGTTTTCACTACCTTAATGGTGGACAAGTGACTCCCTATGAGAAACAAGTCATCAACATAGAGAAGAAGGAAGGTGAGAGTATTATCCTGCTACAAAATATATACATTTGGATTAGAATGGAATTGAGTGAACCCAACTAATAGAAGGAAGGAATCCATCTTGGCATACTAGTCTTGAGGGCTTGTTTGAGTCCATAGAGAGACTTTTGAAGATGACAAACAAGTGAAGGATCATGTACAAACCCCTATGGTTACTCCATGTATATCTCCTCCTCAAGGTCACGATGAAGAAAAGTACTCTTCACATCCATCTGATGAACTTCCCAATGATGGGCTATAGCAATAGCAAGGATAAGTGAAATGGAATTCATTCTGGAAACTAGCATAAATGTCTCGAAGTAGTCAATCCCAAGAACCTAAGAGAATCCTTTGGCAACTAGGTGATCTTTATGCTTATCAACTGATCCATCTACAGAAAATTTTGTCTAATAGATCCAATTGCATAAAAAAAGTTTCATTCCCTTAGAAAGGGGGACTAAATCCCAAGTATGGTTTCTCTCCAGGGAACTAAACTCTTCCTACATATTAGAATCCCACTCGAAGACACCAAAAGCTTCCCAAAAGGACTATGGATTGAAAGATGAAGCAATGAAGATATGTGGAGCCTGCTGAAACTGTGCCTTATTCTTCTTGCATCTAAAGGATCGCCAACCCAATCACCTACTAAATATAATGTTTGATGAGCGCAAAGAGGCCCAATAGCTAAATAATTAGGAGAATCATTACCCTCTAAATGATGACTAGGGAAGGAGGATGAATCCTCATCATCATCACCACTATCTAAAGTGAAGGAAGAAGACTCCTCATCAAGATCAGGAGGATTAAGATCATCTAAAGAACTATCCTCATGTCACAATGTCTCCAATGTGATGGTAGAAGGATAAGTGGTAGGAGAAGAACTAGAAGCATTCTCCTCGAAAAGAACACTCCTCTCAATAAACAACTCATGAGTGGTGGGGTGGAGAAATCTATAGCGGCATAGCCTTTGACACCATTTGGGTACCCAATAAATATGCAAGGCTTGCTCTGTGGATCCATAGCCTCATGTTTCTCTACTAGAATATGGGCCCATGTAGGAGAACCAAACACTCAAAAGTTCTTTATTATGGGTTTCTGACTGGTACAAGATTGAAAAGGAGTTACCCCCTTTACAACTCAGTGAGGAGTTCCCAATTATGGATGTAACACACACAATTAATGGCCTCCACCCAATACTAAAGTGCAATGGTTTGGAGTGAATCATACAGTTGGCCATCTCTTTCATGGACATGTTCTTATGTTCTACAACACCATTCTACTAGGGACTATAGGGAATTGTGCATTGTAGGTCAATAGCCTCAAAAGCACAAAACTACTCAAACTAATGGTTAACATATTTCCCCCATTGTCTATATGTAGAATTTTGATGGCCTTCCCTGAATGTTTCTCTGCAAAAGAACTGAAGTCCAGAAAAGACTCAAATATCTCATACTTCTATTTGAGCAAATACACCCATGTGTATCTGGAAATATCATCAATGAATGTCAGGACATATTTATCCCTATTGAAAGGTGGATGTGGAAATGGCCCTACCAAGTCACTATGTACTAACTCTAGAAGTTGTGTGGGCCTCCATGCTTTGTCTTTATCATATTTCTCCTTAGGATCCTTACCAAGAATGTACCCCTGACAGACTCCTTCAGAAAATCAAATAGAAGGAAACCCTAAGACTATGTCATGTTGATTAAGTTGCTACAAGTAGCAATAGTTCAAGTGGCCAAACTATTGATGCCACAAATGACTCACCTCATCTAAGTGAGTGAGAAAAGAAAGTGTAGGAGAATCAAGAACAAAGTGATAAAAGTGATATAGTCTAGATTGATGATCAAGTTTCCCCATGACAACTATAGAACCATTGTGTAACTCACTGATTGTCACTATGTCTGGTGTAAACTCAACCTGCTTGCCAAAGCCAGTGTGAGTGATCTGATAAATAGATAGGAGATTAGTTGAAAAAGATGGAATGTATAGAACATCCTGAAATGTTCATTTTCCCATGTCAATGGATCCTCTCCCATGCACTTCAATAGAAGTGTCATCACCCATTAGTATAGATGGCATAGTACATGACTCTAAGGAGGCGAAACCATCCTATGATGAAACCATGTGGTTCAAAGCACCTGGGTCAATGATCTAGGTATCAGGTTGTGAAGCAACAACAACTGGGCCTTACCATTTTTTTTCCTCTTACTATTATTTGTGTCCTTAGAAGACCCCTGAGTTGAACCCTATTTGATTGAGTCAAGCACCTTGATGTTGCTCTTTTCAAGAAGATGTGAAAGGTGATCAATCTACTTCTTTAAACATTTGTGTTCATCATGAATAGGTTTCTTACAATAGGCACATTTTATCTTCTCCTTCTTAGGCTTGTTGCCTTTGGAATAAGAGGCCTCATTATCTACATTAGAGGCAACGAGTTTATGATCTTGTTTCTACTCTCCTTGGTTATGTTGTTTCTTATTTTTATTACTAGATCCTTTCTGATCTTTAGTGTCTTGGTTTGTAGCGAAGGCATGAGATTTAGAGGGTTTAATTGTACCCATGTGAACCAATTTGTCTTACTCCTTAGTGATTTCAACAACAAAATCATCAAGAGAGGGCATTTTATATGTAGAACCTAGGGCATATTTAGTATCATAAAATGTAGAAACAAAAACTTACTAGTTTGGACCAAGTTTTGAAAGAATACTTAAGATCAATCATGTATCTTTCTTTTCAATTCCACACTATTTTAACTATAATCTAATGGTTTTTAGCTTTGTGAAGAAGTCTTGAATTGTATTAAAATTACATGGATTTAACCATATGAGCTTATTCTCTAATTGATGACCTCTCAATTCATATTGTTTACCAAAGAGACCTTCCAATATTGTCCAAACTTCATTTAGAGTTGTAGCAGATTCAAAATGAAGAAGTAAATCAGGAGATATAGACATACAAAGAGTACCATATGCTTCACCACATTTGTTAAACCATTTTTCCTTTTCTACAAGTAAAGTTGGTTTTGTTTCAAGCCCCATTGTTACCTAATGCAACCCTTTCTCCTTTAGATGGATAGCCATTTTGGACTTCCAATCAAAATAGTTGTAGAACGTGAGTATTGAAATTGTTAATTGATCTTTTTTAATGCAAAAAAAAAATTGAAGTAATTGTTGTTATGCAAAAAGGAAAATGCAGAAAGAAGGCACACAAGACACCCGCTTTTCACTAGTCTTAGAAATCACCACCCAGAGATTAGAAGTTTGGCACTTTATGGTTTAGTGTGATTACAATAGTCTCAGGGCCCAAAAATGGCCAAAAATTATATATATATATATATATATATATATATATATATATATATATATATATATATATATATATATATATATATATATATATATATTCATATATTCTATGGATGTATAGTGATCTTCAATAGATTTCCAATACCTATTTGATTTTAAAAAATGGAGATTGAAGGCGCAAGATATGGCATATCGAATGAAAAAACAACTACTAGCTTCAACCTACAATACATAGAGAAATAGAAAAAATCTAATCAAAATCAGCTTGATTGGAAAGTACACTTTGTCATCATTCCATTGACTATTTATTTGCAAAAAATTGATACTCGAGGCAAAAAGTTATGCAAAAATTTAAAAAAAAACCTTTAAGCCAAAAAACATGCCCTGGTGGCCCTTGGGTAGCCAATAGGTGGCACCACTAGTGGTGGTGACCGTAATGGAAATGACTAGATGGAGGGCTACTTGGGCAGTGATGGTTGAGAGTTGCTAAGGTGGCGAAGTTCCTACAGTTGCTGCGTATGAAGTCATGAGCATTTTTATATTAACTGTTAGGAGCTCAAAGGCCGCAAGGGGTCTGTGAAGGGTTTGTGGGGGCTTAAGACAACCCACTAGGGGCTAGTGACAAGGGCATAGCCCTATAAATAGGGTCGAGAGCCTTTTTAAAATTTTAAAGTCTCTTTTTAAATTTTTTAAGCTCTATTAAGCACTTACAACTTTAGCACATAAAGTGCTTAATACCAATCGCTTAGTGATTAGCACTTTGAGTGCTATTAATATTTTTTATTTTTTTGAATATTCACCTCAAAATATGTGCAAGGGAGGTTGTACGACCCTCCTATAGTTTTTTTTGTCACAGATTCTCTCAGCATTGAAAGTAGGCAAATTTTATATCAAAATAGGAGTTTTTGGGCCTTCTAGATGTAATGTTGATGTCCTTTTGGCCTGAAAATGCCCCAAAAAATAGTTCGCTAGATTTGAGCTTCAAACCCTTATTTGCAGTTGTGTCAAATGATCTCCAAATCAAATGAAACAAAAGTTAATCCTGACTTTCCCAAGCCTCCTGGGCACATTGCAATAGCCAAAAATACTACCAATATAACCAAAAAAGCTGCAATCACCTAGATCTCGCAAAACACATATGAAAAATATAGAGGTTATTGAATCTTCATAAACCCTTTCTGATTCTCCAAATCATTGAAAAATGCAACAAAAGAGCATAGGGATTTTACAAGATTCCACAAAAATAAACTCAATCTCCCAATTAGGAATTCTAGAACTCTAAACTCTTAAAAAAAGGTCTAATACCATGTTAGAAATATGAAATGGATGAATAACTTAGGAAATTTTCAAGAGAGATTTTAAGCTATGAAAGTTGTAAATGCATAAACAAAAACAAACTAGAGATTTCGAGAGATATGTAAAGTCAAGATGACAAAATTGCATTACGAGCTCACTGAGAAGAAATTGCTAGAAAAAGATTGGTAAAAGAATACCAAATACAAGTTAGGTAGTGATTTTATATAGACCAGGGAGAGGGTGGAGGTGAAAAAACTAGCCAATAGGGAGAGACCACTAAACAATCTAAACATAGTAAATCTAACTCCCTTGTAGGATGGTAACACCTCAAACTACCCACTCACCAAATTAAACTTTAATTAACCTAAGAAAGCATAATAAAAGTGTAGGAAAAACCTTAAGAAAAGGAAATAAAAAACCTACAATTACACTTTTTCGATCTTCCTGTAAGGATTTCAACTAAATTCTATTTTCCCTTACCTCTTTCAAGACTTCATCCAATTTTCTCTCTATGTTGATAACACCTTGAACTCATCACAACAACATCCTTCCTATATTTCTGCAAACTACCTTTGGTCGATGGCCCACCCATAGTCACCCCTTGCAAATGCCTCTCAATCAGTGATCTGTTGACAAGTTTCCTATAGGTCACCTCAGTTCGGCAGTATATTCACAAATAGAACCCACAGAAAAACCACTTACCATCCTTAAGATTCAAAGATTTTTCTTTGATACCACTTAATGAAGTCATGGTCAGAAGGTTCAACGAAAGACAATCTAGTCATGTAATCACAAATAAACACATACACCAGACAAGAACTCATGAAAAAAGGGCACAAGATATACCCTGGGAAAACCCTCAAAGAGAGAAAAACCTAGCCTCCAAAAGATCCATTATCATATTATTAAATTCAAAAATAAACTACAATTTGTAGCAAGGGCATAAATACTAGGGTGCAACCAAAAGACATCTAATGGTTCACCTAAAACATATGTATTCTCAAACCCCTTCCTGAATATGCATGCTTGCACTTATGCTTGAACCTCCCCTTCTTCTTCCTGCTATCATTCTGCCTCTCCTAATGTTCGTGGGTAACCAATATATACCAATCTTCAACCTCATTAGTGATTTGTGTCAACCACAAGGTAGCCCAAAGTTCAAAGCTCCCTGAAACATGTAGTCGGCTAGTGTAATGTTGATTTCTCAATCCAATCCAAACAACGGAAAATAAAATTGTGTAGTGCCCAAAGTTTGCTCCCCTTCTAGTAAATCTTCTCATGCTTTCCTTGATTTTCATAAACTCTAATTTCTCTGTCATCAATAGTGACTCTGCAACTGGGACAATCTACTAGTCTAATATAAGTTCACAAACCCAAATAAGTCGTTTCATGCATCCAATTCTCCTCAAACGTAGAGATCCTCCAAATACTTCTCAAGAATGTTATACTAGAACCACAATACTCATGCAAAATGTGGTGAAAAGCGATGACTTCTAACAAATTGTACATAGACGAATCATGACAATGCATGATTCCTCTTGTCCCCCAAGGATGCTTCTGCATCACATCAACAACTAGCAAACTATTCTCTAGGACAAACGATGAACATGCCTTGATACAAATAGCAAGCAATACATTTTGCTTTTAATTTTCAATTTGGTCATTTGGTTTTCCATTCTTGCATGTTTGGGAAGCTATAAGGACGTCTTAAGTTGCTTCCACATCTCAAAAAGGGATTGGCTCTTATTATAAGAGTAGAATTTCATCTTCAAGATTATGAACGCAAATCTGAGTAAGGTGAGAGAGAGTTGCAAGTGTATTGGAAGCTTTATACATATTGTGTGAGCTCATCGAAGCCATCTTGGGATTGTAAACATTTATACCAATCCTTTTAATTATGAAATAAATTGCTCTCTAGAGTTGGAGTTGTTCACCCTAAGTGGGTTTTCTGCAAGGCAAACTACTTGAATTCAATTTGTGTGCATGTTTCATTTACTTTTACACATATGTGTGTGAAGAGATTTCTTTGATTCACATCAATCATTTTGTGTGTGACAACCCTATCAATTCATTTAAGAATGCTTGTTGAGGCATTTTGAAGAATTAAGTACTTTTGGATTCAATTGTATAAGTTTTTTTATATCTACATTTTGGATCACATTCAGTGATTCATTACCAAGATGATGATAGAATTGTAATGATGGATCGCTAAGTGAAATCCAAAACGTTGATGAAAAAATACTTACACAATGGAATCCAAAAGCTTTTAAGTCATCTTCATAGACTATAGACAGCTGATGCCTACAATCAAATATTATATCAAGATTAAATTAAAAAAAGTGAAACCCTATAAAATAAATTTATAAAAAAATAAATTAAAATATTAAAATATTATAAAAAAAATGACATATAACGACTAAAATTTTCCTTAAACCCAAAATCATATAATCATTCTCCCTTTTCCACCCCCAACCCCTTTAAACCCATGGGCTTATGATCATTACTTATAGTGAAGAGAGGTATAACCCTATCAATCCTTTTAAGAATGTTTGTTGAGGCATTTTGAAGAGTTAATTGCACTGAAATATGTTTACTTATAGTGAAGAGCGGTATAAACTCCTTATTTACAAATCAAAAATTGTGATTCAAGTGCTTTTGGATTCAACTATGTAAGTTTTTTTATATCAACATTTTGGATTACATTTAGTGATCCATCACCAAGATGATGATAGAATTGTAATGATGATCGCTAAGTGTGATCCAAAACATTGATGCAAAAAAATACTTACACAATCGAATCCAAAAGCATTTGAATCATCTTCATGGACTATAGACAACTCATACCTACAATCAAATATTATATCAAGTTTAAAGAAAAAGGTGAATCATATAATGCTATAAACTAGCACTTGCACCCATAGGAGGTTCAAGGAATACGCCGATAGGAACAACCGACGAGTTTAAAAAAATTTCCAATGTGAATTTTTTTACAGCGTGAGACAATTCTAAGCACTATAATGCTCACATATAAAAGCCTACTGACTAAAAATAAAAATAAAAATAAAAATAAAATTTAAAAAACAAAAATATCAAGAAAACCAATTAATGACATATAACTACTAAAAATTTCCTTAAACCCAAAATCATATAATCATTCTCCTCTTCCACTCCCCATAACCCTTTAAACTCGTGGCCTTATGATCATTACTTCTTAAGTATTGTAATTAAGTCCCACCAAACCAAACAAACAATACCTTGAACAACAAGAAAACCTTTATATG
Source organism: Cunninghamia lanceolata (assembly GCA_027924645.1). Taxonomy (NCBI): domain Eukaryota; kingdom Viridiplantae; phylum Streptophyta; class Pinopsida; order Cupressales; family Cupressaceae; genus Cunninghamia; species Cunninghamia lanceolata. The sequence goes on along the minus strand of BSBN01000186.1, from coordinate 14,768,793 downwards.
TCCATAATCACACATCCCCCATCATCCATAACATGCCCGCATGCACTCATCCTCGGATGCCAACACGTGGCAAGCACAAGACCTCAATACACGGACGTTATTCCACAGTTAACGGCGCGCGTCTGTCCAATAAAAACAACTCCCGCCAAAACACAACGTCCTGATGCATTCCTTGGCGGTTATTACCGTTGGGAATAGGAATCCTAGAGAAAGAATAAATGCAGCGCCATGATCGACCTAGGATTCTCGTCAAGAGGTCCATGAAATTTTTTACTCCTCTAATTATGGCGGAACCAGATAGTGACGGCCACAAATATGAATATGACTTAAGAACAGGAGGAAAACAATGAAAATTATGATGACTCTTGTACTGTTCTGCTCTGTACTTAATCCCTTCCAAGGACAGTCTGATAAGCTCACGAGTTTTAGCGGCAATTGTTGGCGGTGAACAGTGAGCAGTCCCATCCTTGGAGAAAACAAACAAATGACAAATTTGGCCTCATTATGTTTACCAATTTCATGCTTTTTTTTCTGGATACAAGATGGGCTTAAGATAGCAGCAACAGTTTTAGTCTTGTATTTCTGTTCTAAATTTAGCTGGAGGAGTTTCATTGGTGGCAGTGAGTGAGGGTGGGCTAAGGGAGTGCTCGTGGCATGTGGGTAGTCAGTCAACTTATGATTGTGTTGCAGAGCAGCTAAAAGGTCCGCCAAAAAGAGGAGAATCTGGGTTATGGATAAAAATGGTATACTTACATTGAACTGGAAGAAGCACACGTGTAGTGGAAGCTCAGTCACATGGGTAGGGAGGAATTTGGGGTAGTATTTTCATTGTGACATAAATGCTGACAGACTGAAGGTGCCTCGGTCCAACAACCAGACCAGATTCTTGTTCTGCATTCCATGTATTGGGTAACATTCTATTGACAGTGCAGAGTAATAGCTTTGAAATAACACTTTAAAACTACCATGGTGTGAAAGAGTCAAGTTTGCATTAATACCGTGCAACTAGAAGTAGAAACATTGCTACTTAGGTGTATTAAATGCAACATAACATACCCATTACAAACAAATTGTTCCCTTTATAGCAAGAGAACTTTAAAGTGGGTTCTATAAAGGAAACATCTAAATATTTATAATAGGAAATCACTCTAACCACATATCAGTATTTTTTAGGTTTTTTTAAGGAAGTATGAATGGAAATGTTCTTTAAGTAGGTCTTATAAAAGGAACTCTAGGCATTTATAATAATAACTCACTAAGGTGTATTAAGTGCAACATAACATACCCATTACAAACAAATTGTTTCCTCTATAGGAAGAGAACTTTAAAGTAGGTCTTATAAAAGGAACATCTAGGTATTTATAATAATAAATCACTAAGGTGTATTAAGTGCAACATAACATACCCATTACAAACAAATTGTTTCCTCTATAGCAAGAGAATTTTAAAGTATCTTATAAAAGGAACATCTAGGTCTTTATAATAAGAAATTACTAAGGTGTATTAAGTGCAACATAACATACCCATTACAAACAAATTGTTTCCTCTATAGCAAGAGAACTTTAAAGTAGCTCTTAGAAAAAGAACATCTAGGTATTTATAATAAGAAATCACTAAGGTGTATTAAGTGCAACATAACATACCCATTACAAACAAATTGTTTTCTCTATAGCAAGAGAACTTTAAAGTAGGTCTTATAAAAGGAACATTTAGGTATTTATAATAGGACATCACTAAGGTGTATTCAGTGCAACATAACATACCCCATTACAAACAAATTGTTTCATGTATAGCAAGATACCTTTACAGTAGGTTCTATAAAAGAAACATCTAGGTATTTATAATAGGAAATCACTCTAACCACATATCAATATTTTCTAGGTTTTTTTTAAGAAAGCATGAATGGAAATATACTTTATATCTCTCTTTGTTATTGATTAAAGTAGATTATATATGAAAAGAATACAGCAAAATAAGTTGTGAGATTGATGTTCAAAACAAAAATATAATGACAAGATTACAATAGAACAATTGCTGAAAAACGGTTCCAACAGTAACAAATATATCAAAACAATATTTGGATAGCAAGACACCATAAAGCCATAAGGGTGACATAACAAGGACAACTTCAAAGGAGTTGTAGAAGACATCGACATACACAATTTGACTACTGTATTAGTTTCACAGAGTTGTACAAAATCTGAACCTACTTTTGAGGATGATTCATAGCTCCTTTATTCCCACTATGATGATTACTTTGTAGATTGTTGATTTGAAGGTTAATACGATCCAACTAAAGTGCAATTCCTTTGTTATTCTTTAGTAGTACTTGTATTTGAGAGCATAGTGAGGCAATTTGGAAAATATATTAGAGTAAAGCTTTGAGATTCCACTTGTTGAATGAATGTAAACATTAGAAAACATAGTTGTTCATCCAATTCTCCAAAGATGCAAAAAATAACATGTCTCAATGAATCAACAACAATATTATTCTTCAATCCTGAACCAAGTAAAGCCTCATTTCGGTTCAAATGATGTCCAAATAAGGTAGGTATATCTCTAAAAACAAAAGATTACTGTGATGTAGGATCATCCTAGGGAACAAGAGAAATCTTGCATCAACAAAAATATTTGCTTTCACTTTACTTATTTGTTTACAGGTTTTCATTTGTTAATAAGTTGCAAAAGAAGCCATCGCACATCAATGTAAGTTTATATTTGGTCCCATGGTTTTGAGATTATGTTTGATTCAGACACATCCACGTCATATCCATGTTTCAAAGTAATTTGATCACCAAAAGGGCATAACTTGGTTTGTGAACATCTACTAGGTTGATAGACTTGCACAATTTCAACTATTACCACTCGCACCAAGTTTGTTAGAGTTTGCACTAGCAAAGGAATATACATATGAAGATTCATTGGACCCAAAAAGACTTATTATGGGTACTACATAAAAATTTTCATTCCACTACCATTGCATTGATTAAAGGACTTGTTAGCACACTAACTGACTACATGTATCATGTGGCATTGAATTTTGTGCCACCTTGAAGTCAACACATCTTATCTTGGAGGCTTAAGATCATTATATAAACATCACTCATGATCAATGGAAGGCATCGACAAAGAGCTAGGAAGACTTTAGAGATGAATTGGAGGTTCGAGTGTGAACATAGGGATGAAGGTTTAGAATGGAGTATAGGAATGAGGATGCAAATATTTGTAAAATGTTAGAGGGTATTGAATTTCCTTTGAATGTAGTAAATTCCATGTTTAGTAATCAAACAACTATGGCCTAGTATGTAGAAGTCCCATTACGACAAATTGTAATCATCCAAGACTATGAAATCAATTAAGATCATGTTACGGTTTCATTAAGTGTTGTTATGATTGTTGTGTGTTTGAATTTCACTACAAGGTTGGAAAATCCTTCATTGGATCCTCCACCCATGGGTGAAAGCATGAAGATGAATCCACTTTTTGTGGAAGTCTTGTGGGTAAGAAAAAACCCAATAGAAACGGGCACCCATTTTGAAAATAATGAGCACCCGAGCCTAAATGGGAGCCTGTATGGAATGGGCACCCATTATTTTCAAAATGGGCACCTGTTTCTGTCAGGGTTTTTTTCCCATGCATTTCATTTTAGAATGGGCATCTGTTTCATTTTAGAATGAGTGCCCATTTTTGAATGGGTACGCGTTCCAAGAAATTTGAATTTTTAAACCCACAACTTTGCATTGGTTTTAGCATTGGAAACCCAACCCTTAACCTTGGACCTATAAGTACAAGGTCATGTTAACATCAAAAGAAAAACTGACTTTACCAATATGACTGATGACTTTTTTTCAAAAAATTTAGACCAAATTAAAATCCATTATAGATCACAATGTCTAGTTTTAAAATATGTAATTTATTTTACTATTAGACATATTTTTCTATTTATTAATTAAATTTTAAACAAAAAGACTCATAAACTTGAAATAACATACATTACTATTTTTTTAAATAACTTTTAATTTTGAAAGTTTCTTGAAAAAAATTATGTCTGACCAATCTAAACAATATTCTCTACATGATGGAAAAAAAAATTAGTGTTATGATTAGTTTAGCTCAAATTATGTTGGTCATACACGAGGGGTTTTAAAAAACATAAAATTAGGGCCAAAAAATTAATAAAAAATAATTTATCAAAAATTACAAAAAATATCCTAACCAAACTTTCAATATCATATGTATCTCTCCATAAAAGGAATTAAAAAAATACTTTCATTTAGGTCAAATCATGCTTTGGCCCAAAATAGGGGACTTTTAAAAAGCCACTTTTTGTACATCCTATATAAAACCAACTTTTATCATCTGGGTATTAGAATAAATTACATATTTAAAAACTAGAAACAAAATCTTATATTTCATATTTTTACATTATATTAATATTCTATGTGTAAATTCTTCAAGGTAAAAGGTCAAACCTGTGTCACACTTTCGGCCAACTAAATTTAGTTTCTATAGAAACAGTTTCACTCTAAACAGTTTCAAGCAGAACTGTTATGTCTAAAACCAAGTGGCATTGCCTGGCATAAAGAATTTCACTCAGAACATTTTTTTCCTAAAAACTTTAAATCTAAAGCATCCAATTTCAACTTTGAAAATAGTATTTATTTGCATAGAAGGTTTCGGGCGAGAGAGTTTCCCTCGAAACCTTTTTGAGTGATACCATCTTGCTTGAAACTGTCTATGTGGCATCCCATGCGGTAGCCAACCCCCCATTTAAAAAAAAAAAATTAAATAAAACTTCAAGTTCATCTCTAAATTTCTCCTACCAAAAGGTGTTTTCATGAAAATCTAAAAATATCCTTTTGTAAATCTCAAAGTCTAGAACTTAGAAATATAATTTGAACATTTTAATATTTTGAATAGTTATATTAGAATTATTTTTAAATTTATTGCAAGTAGGTTATTATAATCAAACATGCAACTAATTAAAAATTAAAAATAAATAGGTAAAATATTTTTAAAAATATACAGTGCACTAGAAGAGAAAATCTTTTCCAACTGGGGTTTTTTCAAAAAAATAATTGTACAAAAGTTAAGTCCCATGAAAATTATAACGTTTTGATTAAATTTGACTTTAAAAAATTATTAAAAAATAATTATTCATCAAAAATTATTATTTTTCCATGCACTAGATATTTGAGTTGTCTAATTAGGAAAAAAAAAATTAAAGAAAAAAAAGTTAATTTTACTATATTTTTCTTGACATCACATTGACGTCATTTAAAAAAAAATCAGCAATTAAAATTCATCTATTAAATCAATAAAAAAAATATCCAACTAATTTTGAAAAAAAAAAAAAAATTATAAGCATAAATTACATTAAAAGTTCTACATTTCATTAGTTTATGTCATTTTAACATTTAAAACATACATAAGACTTTTTCATTGTTTAAGTTGGAAAGATATATTTGTGTTGGCCTATTCTTTTGTAAAAGTGAAACATATTTTTAAAATTTTACCCTCAAATTTTTACTCCAACTATGACAAAATTTGAGAAACAAGAAAAACACTTCCACTTTTGGGCCAAAAAGTAGACCCAACTTCTTGCACTCACCCCCATGACTACATCATAATATTTTTTAGAAAATGTTTAGCCCTAAAATAAATGTCTCATGGTTTCATCTACATTACAAGAGGGACATTTAACTAGTTGAATAGGCAAAAATAATCTCTCACCAACTAGCAATGTACAGTGTAATATTTTACAAGCAAGCATCAAGCATCTACATCAACTTTGGAATTTCAGATTTGGTAAATCAATTTAGTCCAATATTTATGACTGAATCTACACCTCCATTTAATATTGAGTTGTGAAAATAAGCTCAAAGCATGGGGAGAAGAAAGAGATATATCTATCAGAAGGGGAAGAATGAGAAATGATAGATAGATAGCCAACACTAGTCCTTGAAAAATTGTGAACTATTGGAATACATAATTTAATATCTAAATTAGGAGGCACTAGAGATTGCACAAAAATAATAAATTGTTTGTATTTATTACTTAATCCAAATTGATCTTTGATGACCTAACAAGAAGATCATCTTAAGGAAGAAAAGTCTCATAAATCTTTGAATTGTTTCCTACATTTCTTGAATAAATGATAAGGTTGCCTAGGAAATGTGATGGCTAATGGTTTTCCTTGAAATTAAATGTGCTTGTTTCAACAAATGGAGGAGGAAGAAAAACTAAAATGATATTGTATGAAGAGTCTTTCCAATTTAAAAAATAGCATACTTTTTGCCATGTGTTCCAAATGGATTGAACAGGGAAAGATGCTTTAATATGAAAATAAGGAGTGAATAGAATTTTATCCATCTAATTAACAATATGTCATTTCTCTTTAACAATAGTAGTAACATTTATCTATGTCTCAACAATATTTTCCATGGTTGTCACCTTTAGCAACTCTAGTGATCCATTTAGCAACTAAACATATTCCTTACATTTCGGGGCCTATAAGACTAAGTCCATCTTTCGATATAGGTCAAATGCATTGAAGCTAAGTACAACATATCTAGGGGTATAGTATTATAGTGTATTAGGTAGTAATAAATAATGTATTAGGGTGTATATTCTTTGTAAGTCATCTCTCTAGTTAATTAGAATAAAGTATGTATCCCACATGTATGGGTAAGTGGTAGTGGTAGGTAGTTGTGTCACCTTTAGCAACTCTAGTGATCTATTTAGCAACTAAACATATTCCTTGCATTTCAGGGCCTATAAGACTAAGTCCATCTTTCGATATAGGTTGAATGCATTGAAGCTAAGTACAATGTATTTAGGGGTATAGTATTATAGTGTATTAGGTAGTAATAAATAATGTATTAGGGTGTATATTCTTTGTAAGTCATCTCGCTAGTTAATTAGAATAAAGTTTGTATCCCACATGTATGGGTAAGTGGTAGTGGTAGGTAGTTGAGTAGTATATAATAAAGGAAAGAGCTTCATATGTGGATGTGAAGAAGATTATATGTTTGGATCTTATATTGAGATATAGTTTGGGGTGGCTTCCTTTCAATAAGGAGAATTGGAGAATTGCATGGTATTGCCCTACCTCAAGGATTTGATTTATTTTCTAAAAAATAAGTGAGTATTTCTACTATTGAGTTATGAGATCTCTCTTCTATTAGTTGGTTATTTAGACCAAAGAAAATGTTGAATAAGCTTACATAAAGCCTGATAACCTCTTCTAGATGACATCCAACATGAATATATGTAATTGTGTGTAGCAAGAAAATTTTTGATTGCAACCTAAACTTTTCTAGTCAAAGAAATAAATTTATTGTCCTAATTAGATAGTTTATTTTTTTTCTATTCAAATTCCAATTACACATTTCAATAAGGGATAGTTCTAGCCCAAATGGAATTCCAAGATATCAAGTTATTTCACCATGTTTGATCTATTTCTAATCTTTGGTATCCATTGAGGGGTGGGAGCAACTTGTGTCATTAAAAACTCAATCTTATGAGGGGCCAACTTGGATCCAAAAATAAAGCAATATAGATTGAAAACATCTAAAGCATTGTTCAATTCTTTTTCTAAATTTTGTAAGAAAATTGGTTATCATTAGAAAAATGGGAATTGATAACCAATGTTTTGAGGGATGGAGATACTATGTATAAGTTGTTTCTTAGGTTTTTGTAAAAGATGTCCCAACACATCAACAATAAGTACATAAAGAAAAGGTCATAAGGGACAACCCTATCTAGTGGAGCATTGCAAAGGAAACAAATCATATATATATATATATATATATATATATATAGAGAGAGAGAGAGAGAGAGAGAGAGAGAGAGAGAGAGAGAGAGGTCACTACATGAGCATTGGTGTCTTTGAAGGGCATTTGAACATGAGCATGATTTGGGGCTCAAACCCCAACCATTGCATTATTTTGATGATGAAATTCAAATGTATTCTATTGTAGGATTTCACAAAATCTAATTTGCCTAGCAAAGCATTTTGAACAAACTATTGACCCCATTCACAAGTTTCCCAATCTAAAATCAGATTATCAAAAATATACTTGCCTCCAAGGAATCTAGTTTGTTTTGATCTTACAATACTATAAACCACTAACTTAATTCATATAGCCAATTATTTGACAATAACATTGTAATATGTAAAAGGCCTCAAACCATCACAAAAGTAAATAAAGTAAAATGAAGTAAATAATCCACTTAAATACAACATCACATTGTCAAACGTAAAAAGATGTAAATAATCTGCTTAAATACAACTTATGAAAGATAAAAAGGAGTGTAATTAATCTGCTTAATTACAATATCAAAATAAACAATAATTTCATCAATAAATCTTCACAAAGGAAATCCTCATAAATAAGAATCCATAAGATTCAATAAATCTTGCAAAAGATAATCTCATCAATATAAATCAAATAAGTCATTAAATCTTACAAAATTGTGTGCTTAATCCAGGTAACAAGCACTATAAAATAATATACATAAATCCATTGGCAAGCATGCCATAATACATTCAATCAAGTACAATAATCATGTACAACAAGAATAGTAAATCAATATGCTCATCAGTCACATGAACCATCAGTCCACCACCTGTGAGCTGAGAGACAGGAACATGGCCTAGGTGCTTTTCCACCCAACCATGAAGTATTTACACTTCCCCGGATCCCTTCATGAAATGAAGGAAACCCATCCTTGCACAAAATGTCTAGCTACTCAGTAAGAACTGGCAGGAGGGAACACCCAATGCAACCCTGATGTCTGAATGTGCAATTATAAATAATGAAAATAAAATTGTCTCACAACATGATGTGGTAGAGATATCAATAAATAAGTTTTCTATACAATAAAACATCTATTTCAATGTCATCTCGATTAGATCTAATTCTTTATAAGTAACTTGGTACAATTCCTGAAAAGAGGAAAAGCCATCTTTGATAAATCCACATTCAGCATCCTAGCCCAGAAAGCAACCCATTTACATTTCTAAAAGAAAATCTACTTCTTTCCCCAAGAAGCAATAAAATAAATAATGAAATAAAAGAATCAAGTTTGTAATCAATCAATTAAAATCCCTTCCCAAAACATTATTTGCAAAATGACACTTTTCGCAAGCAAAAAAAATCAACATTTCATACAATTTGCATTCACAAGTTTTATCAATTTGATATAAGTTTCTATTCATTATTTAATCATAATTTCTCATTATCTAATTTTATTATCTTTTTATTAAATCATACTTTATCAAAATCATATGCAATGTAGCTAATAACAATCTTGTTGTCAATGTTATAATGGAAATTTATAAAGACATAAAACAGACTTCATGTTACTATATCAATCTAATTGCAGAGAATTAAAAATAAAGAAAAATAAAATAAAATAGTGAATACACTACTTACTGTTATTTTATGGAAATGTTAAGGAAAATGTATAGAAATATAGTCCATAACAGGAAACTAGGTTTTGTCTACCTTTTTGTGAGTTTTTGAGTTTCAATAATAATGGGTTGATTTTCTAATCTAATAGACTATTCAATCAGCATAAAATAAAGGAAATACAATCATAATTATGTTTGTCAGAGATTGTTTTTGATAGGGATCTGAGGATTTGATTTGGAGTTTTCATCAGCAAAATTCAAGATCAAGAAATGGCATTTTACTCAGCACAAAAAGGAAAGTTTAATTTCCTAGTAAGATGTTTTAGACAGCAAGAAGACTTAGCAGAAAGGAAGAAGGTCGATCTTGTTTGGCAAGGTCAGATCACCTAATTGGGGAAAGACAAAATGGCCAAAAAGGAGGCGGCCAGCATGCCCACGCCCAACCTAAAGACCCAGGTTGCCAAATACAAGTCAATGGCCAAAAGGAAGAGGAACGACCAGTAGAACTATAAAGGCAGCCAGGCAAAGTAAAAAAAAAAGGTTTGAGCATGCCAAAATGAACACCTATCCATAGCAACCTAAACTCATCTTTTATAACACCAAAAATGTGATTTCAAGAAGACAAAGACATGTATAAAAACCTAGTAAAAGTAGTCTTTCCATGGACTAGAATCCTCTTATTCACTGCTAATAAACTGAGTTCCTATTGCTACCAAAAATGCCTTCCTGTTATGAGTCGTGGGTTCCTGTTATGTAGATCGTAGTGTTCTCTTTGCTGCCCAAAAACTCTCTTTTATTAAAGTCTCCCCATTATTATTTTTGGCGACCCATCAATTAGGTTTAGAAATTGAAGTATTAGATTTTAGAATTGGAGTTATTATTTTCTTTGCATGATAATTAGACCAATAAAATTTGAGCAAAAATGCTATTTAAAACAATTAAATATTTTCTTTTATGTTGTTTACTGTTATGTAGTGCAAATTTGGCTTGCATAACAGAAAGCTACTTTTTAAACTCTTTCTTATTTATTTATTTAAAATATCTAATTCTAATAACACTATATTTAAGGATGAATTCTTTAGGTAGCTACTTTTTTGCTCTACAACTTTCCCTCTTTCTATTTTTGAATTTCGCATTGGGCAGGAATGGATGGTGACAGTCCGGGGGGGTGTGACACAGTCCCCTCCCCTAACTTTGGGGGCTTCTGCTGTTGGCACGAGTTGTCAGAGGGATCACATGCTTCATCCTATGAAGCAGGATCCCAAGAAGTGGAAGGAGGCACTGGTGGGTGTTGCTTTGGGCAAGGATGAATACTCAGTTAGCCTGCCAATCATCTCAGAGATAGAAGGAGCTAAGGATCTCAAGCTCTCTAATTAGACAATTTTAAGAGTGGTGGTATCTATGGATAACACCTTTGTTGGTAAATTTTTCACCGTTAGGCCCAACATTGATCTTGTCCGTCGATGGATGGCGGTCAAATGGTCTCTTAAGGGGAGCGTCTTTGCAAGTGCTATGGTGGGGGGGCTGTTCCTGTTCAAATTTACCTCTCAGGAAGATAGGTTGTCAATTTTGGTGGGTTGCCCTTGGCGGTATGGGAAGAACTCGCTCTCGTTATGCAAATGGAAACCTGGCTTCGACCCTAAAGCAGACCTCAATCAGTTAGCTCCCGTTTGGGTGCGCCTGCTGGGTCTGCCTTTGGATTTTTGGGACAAAGAAATTTTTTCCTGGATAGGAAATACTTTTGGGGACTATGTGACAGTGGACAAAGTCATTAAGGCCAAGGTAAGGCTTGTCTATGCTAGGTTCTGTGTCAATGTGGATGTCCTCAAGGTCCTTCCTACATCCATTATCTTGGAATCCAAGTATGGTAAATGGACTCAGGGTATCCAATATGAGAAGTCTCGAGTGTTTTGTCAGAACTATATGAAACCTAGCCATGTCTTCACCTAGTGTAGGGCCCCCAAGCACCCTCCACCTCTAGAGGAGCTGCCGGTGACTGCAGAGGAAGCCTTGGAGGATTACCCTTTAAGGAAGACATCTTGAAAATAGTGGGCTCGCCCCTGTCTCCTTGGGGAAGTCAATGGAGGATTCAGTGGATACCAATAAGCAAGCCCCTTTTAGGGAACAAGCTTAGACTTTAGCTGCTACTTTCACAGAGGTAGAGGAGCACTTGACGAGCAACAATGAGGGGACCTAGAAGGCTGATGAACCTGATGAGAGGAAACTGCTATTCAGGTGGTGGTTGAGACCACTGTGGTTGACGGGAGATAGGAGGACTTGGAAGAAGGAGAAATTAATCAAATCTCCAATCCTAGGAAGGGTGATATCCCTCAGTAGTCCATGGCTTATGAAGTGAGCAGTCCTGGTGAGAGGACGGGCCTCTCCAAACTTAGGATGAGCTCCTTGGAGAGGAGTTTCTCTCCATCTCCAGGGGCAGGCCCAAGCAAGGAGGTAGAGGACCAGGAGGGGTGGTCTATTGTGAAGAAGAAAGGAAAAGGAAGCAATAGGAAAACAACTGATGTGGGGGGAGATAACACTAGAGGCAGACTGTCATAGATGAAGACCAGACAGAGAGAGATGGAACAAGAAATTGCTAGGGGGAAGCAGTCAACCTTGTTGGCCCCTCCTAGGAGGATAAAAAAATGAAGATTATATCATGGAACATAAGGGGGATAAACAACCCTCAAAAACAATTACTGGTGACAAACTGCATTTTTGATAATAGAGTGGATATTCTCTTCTTGCAGGAAATCAAGATGATAGAGGAAAACTTCAAACTTGCTCTAAAAAACATCTAGCCCGGTGTGAACTATGCCATTAGTGGGGCTTATGGAGCTTTGGGTGGTATTGCGACTCTATGGAGCCATACTATTACTAGGTATGTGAGGTCCTATGATAGGCACTTCATTGAAGTCTCATTTCAATGTAACTCTGATTAGTGGAATCCTACTAATGTCTATGCCCCTAACACTCGTAGCAGTAGGAAGGAAGCCTGTGATAACTTGGTAGAAAAAATTAAAAATAATAAAGGTATGAACTAGATGGTGGCGGGGAACCTAAACTCACCCCTGTATCCTTCAGAAAAACTGGGGGGACTTACAGATTACTCTAACAGCATGGCAGACCTAGCTGACTTCTTAGGTAATGTGGGCCTCATGGATATTGATCTTATGGGGCAAGCTTTTTCCTGGTCCAACAGGAGGCAAGGGAGTAGTCTTATTCAGGTAAAGCTCGATAGATTCCTTATTTCCTCTTATTAGGCCATTACTAGTCTGGTTCATTTGTCGGCCCTCTCCCGGGTGGGCTCTGACCATAATCCTCTATTGCTCAATTGGTTATAAAGGTGCAAAAGATGTCCCTTCCCTTTCAGATTTGAAATGATGTGGACTCTTCATTCTAACTTTAGAGACTGCCTTGTTGAGTGGTGGAATACCCCTATCCAAGGACCGGCGATGTTCAGATTAGCTTAGAAATTATCCAATGTGAGGAGTAAGGTGAAAGGATGGAATAAGTACACTTTTGGCAATGTCCTAAACATAAAGAAAAATATCATGGAGTAGCTATAGAAGGTGCAGAGTAGAATGGAATAGGGGGATAGGTCAGAGGAGTTGCAACCTCTTGAGATGAACCTCTATAGGGATTGGGTTCAGACTCTTAAAGAAAAAGAGATCTACTGGAAGTAGAAGTCTAGGGTCCAATGGCTGAGGGAAGGAGACAGGAACACTACTTTCTTCCATCAATCCACCTTAAGGCACAAGAAGAGAAATTCCATTAGAATGCTAAAAGATGAGTAGGGGAGGGAGTTTAAGGAGGATGAGGATCTAGGGGACCTTGCCTCAAATCACTTTGAATCTCTACTTGCTGCCCAGCATTCCAGTGTTCTTGCTGAAGACATTGATTCTCTGTTAAGGGTCATTCCTACCATACTTTTAGAGGATGATAATTGCTCCCTGACTAAACCTATCTCTAAAGAGGAGGTCAAGTTTGTTGTTTTTTCCATGGGAACTTTCAAAGCCCAGGGCCCGGACGGGTTCCCCCCGACCTTCTTCCAAACTTTCTGGGAGATTGTCTAGAATGATGTCTTCATGGCGGCCAAGGACTTCTTTAGGACGGGCAGACTTTTACGGCAGTTGAACAACACCTTTATTGCCTTAATTCTAAAGAAACTTGATGCAAAGTTTATGATAGACTATAGACCTATTAGCCTTTGCAATACTGTGTACAAAGTCTTCACCAAAATCTTGGTCTTCAGGTTGCAACCCCTTCTGGATAAACTCATTGCTCCTAACTAAAAGGGTTTTGTCCCGAGGAGACAAATTTTGGATGCAACAATCACCACCCATGAAATCACCCATTCCATCCATAGGAGCAATAACCCAGGTATGATATTCAAATTAGACATTTGTAAAGCCTACGATAGAGTTAGTTGGGATTTTCTATTTAAGGTCCTCAAGAAATTTGGCTTTAATGAGAAGATTGTCAATATTATCAAAGAATGTATTACTATGGTGTGGTTCTCAGTGCTGGTCAATGGTTCTCCCAGAGGATCCTTCCCCTCAGGGAGAGGTCTTAGACAAGGCGACCCCCTCTCGCCCTATCTTTTCATATTGCTTACTGAAGTGTTGGGTAGGAATGCTTGCAATTTGTTGTTGCAGGGGATTCTTCAGGGCATCAAACCTGCCTCTACTACTCAGACTGCGGTTATTTAGCAGTTCATGGATGACACCATTCTCTTTAGAAAAGCCTCTGTTATGGAAGCCAGAAGATGGAAAGAGCTCCTCATCTCTTATGAGAGGATCTCGGAGCAGAGCATTAACTTTGAGAAAAGACACATCTATTTCCTGATGTAACATTGGAAAATGTCCCCTTGGGGGCTTTTCCCTTGTAAGGTTTAGCTCTCGAGTCTTTTGCATGCATTTAGGACATCTTAGTTCATATTTTGGCATCCCGATGGAATGAGACCTAGGTTTCATGGCAAAGTGGACCTAGGAGGACCCCTTGACCTTAACCCTACCAAAAATAGGGGGGAGGACTTGGGCACCCATGCCCTAGTCCTGCCCTATTTTGGGGCAGGCCCAAAATTTAAGTGTCAGTTTATGACTATTATTTGGTCCCTTTGCCGACACGGTAAGTTTTGGTTTTTGAAATCTTGGCGGGAGTGCTTGTAGTTGCATAAAAAATCATGTTTAGGCATTCATTTGTAAACTAGATGGCAATTGTGATGTTAAAGTGTTCTCAAGGTGATTCAAGGCTTTCATTGTGTTGCAAGAGTAGACTTGTGTGGTTTATGTGTTTGTATTTGCAGATTTGAGCATCCATTCATCATGGAATGAAGATCATCTTCCTCCCATGCTATCTTCACTACAAGGTGACATTATATATTGTTTTCATTATCAATTCCTTTGGTTTTTGCCTCTGCCTCACAAGGGCACGCACTCTCTATTTGACAACGGTGTTTGGAGACTTAAGTTTCCTTTGGGGCTTGACTAAGGCAAGCCTCTAAACACCACAACCCCCAAACCAAATCTTGTGATTACAGGTTACAGGTGTCGCATTTGGGAAAAGTGAAGTTGTAGGAAGGATTAGCAGGCATCAAGGATTCAGGATCTAAAGAGAAGTAGGACACAAGAGCATTTCCAGGACTTGGGCACTCTCTCTAGTGTCCTCCATGGACAAATTGCCAGAAACAGAAGTTACAGGGCTGATCAGTGTCGGAAGGAGGTCCAGATCCCGCAAAGAAACTAGTACCTTGGACTTGGGCACCCGATCCAGTGTCCCTAACTATTCTGCCTTGGAACCCCAAAAATAGGTACTCTGTGATTTGGTATTTTACTCCTGTCTACAAGAGCTTTTTCTGTTATTCATCAATTTGTTGCCGTATTTGCATAATTAGGGTTTTAATGGTCAAGTAAGCATAAGAGAAGGAAAATTGATAATTAAATTCCCTACATCTCACAGTGACCTAGGGTATGATAGTGCTCTCCATTCGATCCTAGATCCTTGAATGTTAAGTGGAAAGGCAGATTTAAACATCAAAATACTAAAACATTAACAAATCCAATTTTCCCCTAAACATTTTGGTGAACCCGTGTTTTTGGACTTAAATTGCAACTTGCTGAGTGTGTGTCTTCAGATTTGGATTGATTCCATTCATTCATATAGTCATTCATTTTATTGCATTGAGAAAAATTCAAAAAAATTGAAAATTTTGGAAAAATTCAAAAAAATTGAAAAATTTGGAAAAATTCAAAAAAATTGCATTGTTTGGCTTACTAAATTGCATCAATTCTTTCTAAATTTTCCTAATTCATGATTTTTGCATCATATTTGATATAAACTATAGAAACATACAAAAATTCAAAATTTTGCATTGCATTTTCATCATTAATTTGCTAGGTTTTTGTGGAAATTTTAACAATTTTATATAACCTAGTAATTCCAAAATCTAGGGTTTGTAGGAAAAATCTTCTTTTAGATTTTTATACTAATTTTATAGGCTCATTCAAATTAACATTTGTCTGTAGTCTTGCATTTTAGTGTAAATTTTCATTTAGATTTAAAATATTTGTATTCTGGCATAGAAAATTTTAACAAAAAACTAGCAATTTTGATGCATTTTCATTAAATTTGCATGGGCACTTTGCATGTTCAAGCTTGAAAATCATTTTCAGATATAAGAGTATTTAAATCTCATCATAAATCAGACTTTAAAACATTCACATAGCATTTTGCGTCAAGATCTAAAACCTAGGGCTTCAAAAACGATTTTCACTAAATTTGGCCTTATCGACTCTATAAACTTGCACCATAGGCGTGTTATGAAAAGTATTTTTGCATTAATTTTCTATTATCAGGATAATAATTTTCTTCCCCTCCTAAAAATCTTCACAACACCCCTTTATCGGGCTCTTGTATTGAAAATTTGGTGAAAAACTACACATTTTAGCTATTTTGCCCTAGGGTTTGACCTAGTTTGCACTCCAAGTGTGTTGTGATCAATTTTATGGATTGAGGTGACTGATATCAGTGATCTTATTTTCTATACCTCCTAAAATTCCTTACAACACCCCTTTTGCTAGGTCTTGGAATTGAAAAACTGTGAAAAATAGTCTATTTTTGCTACACTTTCACTAGGGTTTTACCTTAAGTGGCACTAAAAGCATGTTGTGTTGGACATTTTAACATTACGTGTCCATTATTTCTGATATAATTTTCTGTCCATCATCATTTTCCTCACAACACCCTTGGTTATGCCCTTTTGCACTGAGTTTTGATGAAAAAAGTGCCTATTTTGGCATATTTTCACTATATTTTGACTTGGCATTACCTTGGATTTGCATCGAGAGTGTGTTGAGAGTGATCATATTGCTGTTTTGGACTAATATTAGACATATAATTTTCTACCCTTGATCAAAATCCTTACAACACCCTTTTCATTTACATTGGAAAAAGTACAAAAAATCAAGCATCTAGGTTATTTTTGCATATAGTTTTGCACTTGACTTTTGCATAAAGTTGGAAAAGATTTTTAAAATCTGATCTTACATTGGAATGGCACCTTCATGTCATTTCTTAATGGTATCTTTGCATGCATTTATCAAAAAACTTGATTTTGACCAATTTTTGACCCTCATGAGTGAACATCCTACGATATTAGAAAGCTTAACAGAGTTCTTCTCCATGAGTAGAAAGGAAAAAGATGATGATGATCCCATAAGTTATCCTACTTCCCCTATAATTGAATACTCAAATAAGAAGACTAGGGATAGCTTTAGTAATTCCACTACTCTCCTTGGCCAAGATGAAGCATTAGTAAATGAAGAGCTCCCTTTAACAAAGAACATTCCATGGGTAGAAAATAAGAATTCATTTAATAATAATCAAATTCCTACCTCTGTGGATCCTCCCACCAACCTTCTTCCTTTAGCAGATTGTTCGTACACCTTGGATTTCACTAAGGAAGAGAATACCTTTAATGTCCCTCCTTTGTTTGAATATTCAAGTCATTTGGACATCACTAAGAGGATAGAGAATAAGTACGATAGTAAGCTTCAAAAAGAAAACATTCCACCTAGACAAAAGACCTTTGATCTTGGTGCTTCCTCCTCTACAACACAAAAATCCATAACAAAGCAAAGCCCTATGTTACAAAAACTAAGTCGTAAAATACAATGTTAACTTGCAAAAGGGAGGAAGACAAGGCGATGAGCTTACCTTGCCTCTCAACAAGAAAACATTGATCCTAACATTATACCAAACAAACATAATCCTAACAATAAACAACATGATGAGCAAGACATGAATTGGGCTATGATGCCTTATATCCCACATTCCTCTAACATTAGGGAGTGGGAGGATGATGATGATTTACTTGATGATAAGACTTAGCATGAAGACCCTACAGGTAAGTATCTCTAACCCTTTACCTCTCTCGTGATGTGCTTCCCCTGTGATGTGTTATATGTTGTTTAGGCCTCCTGGGATGACCTTGGATTCTCCCGTAAGGTTCAGGATACTAGGAGACCGCCTCTATTGTGACCTTCTATTTGTATCATCATTCTTCTAAAATGCCTCTATTTGATTTCATTGTTGTGTGTTGTGTCTTACGGACATAGCATCGCGGTTGGTGACCTAGGGGTATCCTCCTAAGTGGCTATCCCTAAGACACTTGTTTCTCCTCTCTTATTTATTGTTTCCCTTCCTCTAGTGTTTCCACCTAGCGGGCGGATGATGACAAACATTTATACTGATGCAAACCTAGTGTCCCTTTCGAGAGCAATAAAAAAATGGACTTAGTTCCTAATATGACAATGGGGTTGTATATCTTATCCGACACTTGGCTAGTGGAAGCACTCGTGCATTCCATGTAGTGAATTTGATGTTTCTATCGCATTTACAAACCTTAACAATACTGCTGCTCTATGCACCTTTGTTTGTCTTTGAATCTGGCCTTGGTAGTACTCGATTCAGAGAGCTTCGTGATATAGCCCTACGGTTATCCTCGAACTTTGAATTTGTTGTATAATCTTGGCTCTTTGTGTGGTTAATCATATGCATTGATGCTGTTGTTTATCATGATCTTGTAGACACTAACATATTTCTTGCAGGGATGTGTTTGTGGGAACATTTGGCGATCGTGAAATACATGTCACCTCCGAGTGGCATGGGCTTTGCGAAAGTCTATGTTCCCTTGTGTGCTTTCTTCCTACTTTAACATGCTTGATATTGATGCATGATATCAACCACCTTAAGGTGAGGGCATATATAAGGTAAGTTGTCTATTGTAGATGTTAGCAATGTGCTTGTCCTCAGGTGCAGACTAGTGCGATGAGTACTTCCTGCATCCTGAGTTTGTTTGCAATCAATCTATCTATCTTAAAATCTATTGTGTATACCTCCTTTTCACCATAAGGCATCTCCATGATGCAGGTGGGGATGTATACTTTTGAGTTCATACCTCCTTTTCACTATAAGGTGTATTCGTAACGTGAGTGGGGTGGTATGCCATGCTTCCTTTTCACTGTAAGGCATCTCTATGATGCGGGTGGGGTTGCATTTTCAAGAGTCCTCTGCGGAGGTGGGGAGCAGTTCTGTGACTAACTCAACTCTTAAGCGTGTCTTCGGTGATTGTTGTGGCAAAGCCCAATCATTGGTGTGTGCCTGTAATGTGCCTAAGATGGTGTTGGACCTAGAAATAGGTACACTCCATCACTTGTCTGCTGTGTTTTCTCCGTGTCTTCAAGTGTGTGTGTTTTGGCGTGCTTGTTTCATGTGGTGTGTTTGTTTCCCTATATGCAGAGACTAGTGCCCTCAAGTAGTGCTTCCTGCATTTTGGGAGGTTTTGTGCGTCTTGCGTGTGTGTTGCCCCATATATACAGAGACTTGTGCCCTAGGATATTGCATCCTGTATTATGGGAGGTTTGTTTACTTTCCAGTACTTGCATCTACATTTCATATATATGAAAGAAAAAAGAAAAGAAAAGAAATCATGCCTATCTTCCATGCATTAATGTGTCTTCTATACATTGATTGTCTTCTCCGTGTTCTACATGACTGTAACTGTCTTCTTCATGTTTTGCGTGCCTGTTACTATTTTCTAAGTGATTGGCGTGTCTTCTCTGTGCTTGATGTGTTTGCCGTGTTTGTGACCTTACTTTAATGCATGTATTGGCCTTGCATTTATACATACATTAAAGTGGGGGCTAAATGTAACGTCAAAAAATGTCCCCTTGGGGGCTTTTCCCTTATAAGGTTTAGCTCCCAGGTCTTTTGCATGCATTTAGGACATCTTAGTTCATATTTTGGCATCCTGATGGAATGAGAGCTAGGTTTCATGGAAAAGTGGACCTAAGAGGACCCCTTGACCTTAACCTTGCCTAAAATAGGGGGGAGGACTTGGGCGCTTGTGCCCTAGTCCTGCCCTATTTTAGGTCAGGCCCAAAATTTAAGTCAGTTTATGACCGTTATTTGGTCCCTTTGCCAACACGGTAAGTTTTGATTTTTGAAATCTTGGCGGGAGTGCTTGTAGTTGCATATAAAAGCATGTTTAGGCATTCATTTGTAAACTAGATGGCAATTTTGATGTTTAAGTGTTCTCAAGGTGATTCAAGGATTTCATTGTGTTGCAAGAGCAGACTTGTGTGGTTTATGTGTTTGTATTTGTAGATTTGAGCATCCATTCATCATGGAATGAAGAGCATCTTCCTCCAATGATATCTTCACTACAAGGTGACATTATATCGTGTTTTCATTATCAATTCCTTTGGTTTTTGCCTCTACCTCACAAGGGCACCCACTCTCTATCTGACAACGGTGTTCGGAGACTTAAGTGTCCTCCGGGGCTTGACTGAGGCAAGCCTCTAAACACCACAACCCCCAAACCAAATCTTGTGATTGTAGGTTACATGTGTCACATTTGGGAAAAGTGAAGTTGCCAGAAGGATTAGCAGGCATCAAGGATTCAGGATCTGAAGAGAAGCAGGACACAAGAACATTTCCAAGACTTGGGTGCTCACTCTAGTGTCCTCCGCAAACAAATTGCCAGAAACAGAAGTTACAGGGCTGATCAGTGTTGGAAGGAGGTCTAGATCCTACAAAGAAACTAGTACCTTAGACTTGGGCACCCACTCCAGTGTCCCTAACTATTCTGCCTTGGAACCTCTAAAACAGGTACTCTGTGATTTGGTATTTTACTCCTATCTACAAGAGCTTTTTCTGTTATTCATCAATTTGTTGCTGTATTTGCTTAATTAGGGTTTTAATGGTCAATTGAGCACTAGAGAAGGAAAATTGATAATTAAATTCCCTAATCCAAGTTTCCCTACATCTCACAATGACCTAGGGTATGATAGTGCTCGCCACTCGACCCTAGATCCTTGAATGTTAAGTGGAAAGGCGGATTTAAACATCAAAATACTAAAACATTAACAAATCCAATTTTCCCCTAAACACCTGAACACCCCGGAGGACTTACATCAGAGGATCATTAGGGCTTTGGGTTGCTCTAGTGAAAAGCTTCCAGCCATTTATCTGGGCCTCCCTCTGACTATCTCTAAAGTTTTTGCTAATTTCTGGAAAGGGCTACTGGAGAGAATGCAAAGGAAATTGGTTGGATGAAAAGGGGCCCTTCTGAGTCAGGCAGGGAAATTCCATCTCCTAAAAGCCTCCCTCCAGGGGATGCCCAACTATTCTCTAAGCCTCTTCAAGATTCCTAAGTTTGTGGTAGATAAGATAGAATAGATCCAGAAGAAATTCCTTTGGTCTGGGGTTGAGGAGAAATAGAGAATTGCCCTCATTGGGTGAGAAAAGGCTTGCACCCCCAGGTTTGAATGAGGTCTTGGACTAAGAAGAATACATCTATTAAATTGCGCCCTCTTATCCAAGGTAGGATGAAACCTTGTTTAGGGTAATACAGACTGGGGAGACATCATGGTTGCTAAATATCTCAATGGGGATGAGGGTAGAAGTTTACTCTCAGAGATTGGACTCCCCAAAGGCTCGATTATCTAGAATGGGATCCTCAAGACCTGGGGTCTTCTTCGTCGTGGCATTAGGTGGAAGATTGGGGATGGTAGGGAAGTTCATTTCTGGAAGGATAGATGGCTAAAGGATAATCCTTTGATAGAGATGGGGTATGGTAGAATTGCTAACAAAATTGGCAGGGTCTTTGGTCCCAGGGTTGCTGATTATATAAGGTCCAACGAGGGCCTCAGGAGCTAGATGGTTTTGTCTATTGGTGATCTAGAAAGTGGGGAGGATAGGTTGTTAGCTCTACAGCTTTAGAAGGAGATGAATGACTATAGACTCTCCCTATTTCCTAAAAGAGATAGGATGATTTGGGATAAAGACAATAAAGGCTTGTTCAATGTCAAAAGTGCTTATGGTCTGCTACTTGACCCAGGTGAAAATCCTTTATGGAGAAGAGTTTGGAAACCAAGACTTATACCAAAAGTTAGTTTCTTTTGGTGGATTCTGATACACAACAGAATTTTGACCATAGACAATTTGAGAAAGAGGGGATTCCAACTACCGAGTAGATGCACTCTTGTGGTTCAGAGGAAGAGACGACTCACCATCTTTTTCTTCACTGTAGCTTTGCTTGGGAGGTGTGGGGTTTAGTTCTTGAAAAACTAGGTATGAATTGGTCCTTCAACAACAACCTTGAAGCCTTGGTCTGGGATTGGAGGCCCCCTTCAGATTGGTCCTCCCGGTGACCAGGGAGCTTTGGTCACAAATTCCTCCTCATTTAGCTTGGAGCTTATGGAAAGAATGCAATAATAGAATCTTTAGGGAGAAGTGCAGAACCCCTAAGGATGTCTTTCTGGGCTTCTCCAAACTACTTATGGAGAACATTAGTTCGTGCAAGTATAAAGCTATGGAGAACACTCCAGGAGGGGATGAGCAGAGGTTATTAAAACAATGGAGCATTGGACCTAACTATTGTCAGGTAGACATCTCTAAAAAGATTTCTAGGGCCAAAATCATATGGGCCTTACCTCAGAAAGGGTGGTTCAAGGTCAATTTTGATGGAGCTATTAAGGGGAATCTGGGGGTGGCTAGTGGAGGAGGAATCATCAGGTCTGACGCAGGATCCTTTGTGGTTGCCTTTGCAGGGGGAATAGGGCTAAAGAGTAATAATGAGGCTGAAGCGCTTGCTATGTTGTAGGGGATTAAGCTGGCCACCTCTCTAAACATAAAGTTTCTTCATGTTGAAGGAGATTCTCAGCTTATAGTTAATGTACCCCTGGATTTGACTCAAATTGGGTAGAATTTAATGGACATTATGGGAGACATCAAACTACTTCTGAATGGAATGGAGGATTTCAAGATCTCTCATATCTATAGAGAAGGAAATACTGTTGCTGATGTTTTGGCTAATGTGGGTAGTGGTAGAGAAGGATGGCGTTGCTGGAGGAGCATATCCAACTTGCCTAAGAAAGTTCATACCCTTGTTCTGAAGGATGAGGATAGCCATAGGAATTAGGGAAGTCTGTGTTATCGTCACTCTTTGGTGTTGGTGGGCGAGTGGCGGGATTGGTGTGTTTGGTTGCGACAGAATGAAGAAGATTGTCATCTGATTCATAGAAGGGATAGGTCTAGCTTTGTGAACTTTTAAAATTGTATGTGCGAGACTTTTCAAAACTATAGAGGCAAAAATGGTGACGTCTTGGACAGGCTATGGTCTAGTCAACAGATTGATAATCCTAAGTGGGGTCATGAATATTACGTGGATTACTGGAGTGCCACTTCACCTCTGGTCAGATGGATGGCCAGGATGATAGGATGGCACATCATTAGATTTTCTAGTATGAATAGGATCTTTTTGGAGATTGGGTATAGCTAGTTAAAAAGGAAGCCACGCAGTCAGTTGATTGAGTTACAGTGGGTTGATTGGACGGGTTTCTAGAGGGGCAATTGTATTTGGGTTACGTTTGCAGTGGATGACGTCCGTCTTCACACGAGGTGGCGGTCAAATTCTTCCCCCAAGGAGATGTTTTTAAGTGGCAAGGATGCGGTGTATCTCTTCATTATTTATGTCGTCATTATTATCTCTCTGTTGTGGCTTGATCATTATTACGAGCTTTCTTGTTTAAACGGGCCTATTGCTAATTACCTTAGATGCTTTAATAACCATAAGCTCTGCAGGCTCTGTAATTTTCAAGCTATCACGATGGGTGGAGATATTGTCAAGATCGAACCCAACTTTATGGAGGAATTCAAACATGACCCTATAGTGTGGCATATCATCCATGAGGGGGAGGTGGTTCCTTTTCTGAAAGGGATGATTGGCAATGATGAGAGTCTCTCGCGCTAGTTTGTGGAGTCTTGGGACAATGTTACTAGAGAAGTCAAGATTGGCGGCATTGGTTTTTAGGTGTCTGAAGAAGTGATTGGGTAGGCTATTAGGCCACCAATCAGAGGGAAAAAGCACTTGAGACACAGTAGGGTGGCCAACCCTGAACACACGGCTCTTTTCTTCAGAGAGGGGGAGGCACCTGTGAAGCTGTATGGAGGGTTCAAAAGAGAAAAGCTGCTAGAGCCATGGGGGCAAATCTACCTCATGATTATGAAATTCTTCACGTTGGAGGGAAGATTCAAGGTTTTTTATCACTACCACTTTGCTCACCTTAACCATTTTAGGAATAAGTTGGAAATTAGTTTTCCTTTCTTTCTCCTTTCTTCTCTAGATAATTCTATCAAGTCAATGTAGGAGATTAGAGCTAAAAATGCTGGCCATCGACTTGTTCCTATCCATCAAGGCCTTATCCTGCGTTTTTACCACTTCCACCTTGCTCTGTGCCCCCTGAAACAAATTAAAGTCAAACTGCTTGAGTACCCACAGCCGTGTTTTTCTCCTGTTTCTGTTGGTAAGGTGAAGACCTATGTGGGGACCCCTAAGATTGCTCTTAAAAGCCCTAAGGGTGACCCCCGTACTGAGGAGGATACCCCTGTTCAAACCCCTACCACCTCTAAGAAGAAATCCCAACAAGGTGCCACCTCGACAACTGGGAAGAGGTCAACCAAAAGAGATAGAGTGGAGACTGAGGATGAAGGGGCGACTACTGAGAAAAAAGCCAAGAAAGGTAAGGAGATTGTGTCTATGGTGAAGCCTGAGGAGGAAGGGGTTGCCACTGAGAAAAAAGCTAAAAAGGGTAAGGAGGCTGTGATTATGATGGAGCCTATGAAAATTATTGAGCTGGATTCTAGGACGAAGATTGCTGGTAGTGGGGAAGGTGAGGAGGCTATTAACCTAGGGATTCGATGGTCTACTCACATTGTTCGTAAACTTTCTGCTTCTCCTCAAGGGGTAGAGATTTCTGATGAGTCAGAGTTTGTCGAAGAAACTATGGAGGAGGGAGGGGAAGAAACCCCCACTGAGTCAGTTCATGAAGTAGAGGGGACCAGTCACTTCGCTTCTATAAACAAATCTAGCTCTGAGGAAGTGGGTGAAGCTGCTAAAGAGTATGGGGGTTAGGACAGCAAGGGAAATTGCTCTATGTGTGTTAAGACTACAGAGGACCTGAGGTACCTTCAGGAGAAGATGGCGAGTATGTAGAAGAAGTGGAAGGTGATGGCAGAGTTTGCTGCCCTTCATAGGGCTACGTTGATCTTCATGGCTATCAAAGATCTGGATGATAAGGTTAAACAGGTGGGATTGGAGAGCCTAGGGGATTACAAAGAAATGATGGAATTTCTTGCCAAGTATGGGACGACTGATAGTCCCTAGTTTCTTGTGGTTTCTATTGTTTTTACTATTTTTGATTAGTCATTTTTTGTCTATTGTCCTTGAACTATTAATGTGTTGTTAATGGGTTGTTTCTGGGGTTGTTTTGTATAGGGTTTAGGACCCTCTTTTACTACTGAACTAATCCAAAACACTATATTTAATTATTTAACTAAAACATATCTAATTTAATAAATCAAGAAGTAATTAAAATAATAATACATCAATATAAATATATCTAATTATAATTCATTATAATTTAATTAATTCTATTTTGCATATTGTCTTCCAAACATCTAAAATTAGGTAAATAAAGACAGTATTTATTATTTATTTAATAAAATACAAATAATCATATATATCTTCTTTATTCAAATTGTAATACCTATTTTAATTACAATTCAAAAAAAGACATTAAACTTAAATAATTACATTATGCATTTGAAAATGATTTCTAACACATTAATTTTTCTAACATCTAATCGTCACAACATTAAATAAAATAATGCATTTAATATAAACTATTGTAGCAATTTAAACACATTAGTTGCTAATCATTTAAATCATCAATCACACTTATTTTCCACACAGAAATGCATAAGAAAACCATTCAAAATGCATATGAAAACTACGTGGTGTGTGTGATTGCATCAGGGTAATCCATCCATTAGTTCTTGCCAAGTGGCTAGAACACCTCTACCTCAACCATGCTCTGGTCTTCGATGAGTACCTGCATCCATTTGCACTTAACTTGATGTCAATAGGTTAGTGTCTCAAAAAACATAGCCGAGGCAAATCATTGTAATCATGTCTATAATATTTAACATTTAAATTAATTTCCAATTCTCTTCAATATAAACTCATAATAACTACCTTCACATATGCAAAATTACTTAAGGTAAAGTCAATCACAATAATTGTTCACTAATCTAGAATAATTATATTGTTCATAAAAAACGAGACGTGACAATAAGTGTTCAATAATATAATAGGATGCTAGCCAAAAGAAGTACCTTCATTCCTTCCTTTAGGAAGAATTCTAATTAAATCCTTGTTAATACCTAAGCCTAAATAAAAAAAATTGAGGGCTTCCAAATAAAGTAGATAAAAATAATCTTTGATGTGTGGCCACATAATTCTATAAATTTCTACAAGAAAGCCATCGAATCCTAGACTTTTGTTATGAGAGATTGAAAAACAACCCTCTCAAGCTCTTCAATGAAGAGAGATAGATTTTAAAAAAAGATTAATTTTATTAGGGATACAATCTTTAACTATAACTTCAAGGTTTTCTTGTATATCTACCCATTTGTTTGAAAATATTTCTATAGAAAGTATGTAAGAGTATGGTTATCTCAATGGGATCCATGTGTAAAGAACCATGTTCATTAATCAAAGAATAAATTTTCTCTCTTAAGTTTATAATTCAAATAATTATAGAAATATCTTGATACTTTACTACCTTCCTTGATCTAGTGAATTCTGGTTCTTATTCTAGCACCTTACCCTCTATAAATATCATGTTTATGTACAACTACATTTAGTAGAAGCAATAGAGCTATGGATCATAGTATTACTACCTGATCAAGAATAAGTTATTTTCTAGTGTGTTCTAATTTCCCTTGAAGAGATTTTTCCTTTCTTTTATGTTGTCATGTCATTTTTCATAACACACTTTTTATGAATCTATTGACAAGGGTCAATGGCTACCTTGCATTTAAATAGAACAATTTCCTATGTTGTCAAATCCAGGACAGTGTCCATGGCCATTTGTGGTAAAAAATATTCACTAGAAGTTCCTAAACTACTCTTAAAGAATTAAACTTGCTTATCTAATCATGCATCCAAGTAATTGAAAGAATCTTAATCTAGGAATTGAAAAGATTACAACTACTAAAACAAATCTACTTACCAAAAATCTGAAAATAGTAATTTAAAATGGAACAACAAATCTATTTATGAAAACAATGAATCTAACTAAGAAACTTTAAAATCAATCACAATAAGAAACTTAACTAGTAATTACCAGTCTCTACTCCTTTGGTGGGAGTGGGCCCTTGCTCCATGCCTCTAGAGGAAAGACCAAATTAATACTTCAAACTACAATTATGAAACCACCTACTTTATTTTTGGTAATTCCAAAATAGAGTATGTGCTTTTACAAAACAAAGTATCTGCTGCTTTCTCAAAAATAAAAATCTATCTCCTATTCTATATCCCATCCATGTATAAGTCATAGTTTTGACAAAATATCTCTAGATTTTTTCCTACTAACAGTTTTGGATTAGATATCAAATCCTTATTCTACATTCTAAACATGAAATCTAATACTCAAAAAGAGAGTCATGCAAACCAAAATAAATCATTAAAGTGATACTAGAGGTATCACTTTAAACAAGAGTTTAACTTGAGTTTAAACATGCCATGAAGGTCATTAATAAAAAGTAAATAACTGAAAACAATCAACTCTGGTAACTTCTGCGCTCATGCAAAATAGTCAACTATGACTTATTTTCTCTAGCTAAATCAGTGGCATCAGGAAGGGTGGTCAACATATCTCCCAAGAATTTAGGTAGAATGTGAGCCAGTACGTTAAGCTGTAGTCTTCTCCAAAATCTTCGACATCTTCTATAGAACTCTAGAGTGTTGGAAGAATCTCTGGAGCTTTTGTTTTTACCACTTCTACTAAACTTAGGGGCTGCTAGGAGCATCTTCAAAGCTTTTGTTGATCTCCGGAGTTTCTAGAAGTGTCTCCGAAGCTCCTTGAAGACCTCATTTTCTATAGTTGAAAGATCCCTGCACTCAAAATTATATTTCTACAAATTTTTATCATTAAAACTCATAACATGAAACCTTTTAATCCCAACAGTTGTTGCAATATTAGATCTAATTTTAACAAAATTAAATAAGGTTTTTATCAACCTTTAAGGTATAATCAAGGGATGAAATGGTTTTTAGGACATAAAAAGGAAGATGTATTTACATGTTTTGTGAGTTTTACCTGGGACTCATCATCCCTCCAAGCTTAAGGGTTTGCTGGTCCTCCTGCATTGTCTTAGAGCCTTGACTTGTTCAACTAATATAATCTTTCTGTGGTGTTATAATTATTTTGGAATGCTATCCAGTTCATTCTAGAAGTATCAACATTGCCCTTGAATTCATCTACCTTGTGCAACCATTCTTGAAATTTGGTATCCTCCATCTGCTTGGCCCACATGGGCAGAGGTTCAATAATTAAGGGAGGCCTAAAGTACATCCCACCCAATCTTTCTTGTATTTATCTATTAGATTTTCCATAGCCTTGGCCTTCCTGATAAACCATTTGAAGTTGGCTAGGGATACCATATCTCTCATTTTCTGCTCTAGAGACAAGGTGTTCCACCTTCTTCTACAAGCTATTAGAATTTTGTTGGATGAGGAGTGCACAAATAATCCAAATTCTATGACACATTCCTCCAAATTCCACTAATATAGGGGCAATAGATTAGAAGTATAGATAACTACCCAAAATTAAGTTTCAAAGGCCATTGGAGTGGGAATTTCATGCCTGAGGAATAGCCCAATATTTTCCATATTCAATGAGTGTGCCTCCATCCTCTCTAACTAGTTTTCATGATTCCTCATCAAAGACATAAATTCCCTCAATTAGCATTCACCCAAAATAGGTTAAGAAAGAATGTATTATGTTAAAATAAAAATAAATTATGCAAAAAATAGTTCACAAAGGAAATTTTTATCCTCATCATTATTGATTATGTATAATCTAATGAAATCATGTCCACTTTTTATGGACTCGATAATACCTGAGATGACCAGTGAGAGCTTCCTCTAAAGGAATCTCTCCCTAAGGAACATGGTGTAATTTCCACTAGGTGGCCTGCAGGAGAGTATATCTAAAGATAGGGTAGATACTATAATCACTCTTTCCGTTAATGTTTTCACTTTTTCACTCACTGTAGAAACTACTCTCTACAGCTAGAGCATTCCAGTAGTACTAGCCAAATAATTAGATCTTCTCTCCCAATTTAATAAATCCCTAGGGACATTCAACTAAAATGTCCTTAGGGAGACATTTGTTTGTGTACCTTGGTCAACTGCAAGCATTTACATAGTCAATTCCTTAATTAGATCCTCCTGGTTAGCAATTCTATTATTAGCCTTTGTCAATTCCTAGACCTAACTGTCAACTTTCTCCTTTAAGGCTATCATCAAAGTAATACAGTTGTCTCTGGCTTTGGTAGCCTAAAAAAATTGCAATTCTTTTTGTGTCATCTTTGCATCCTTTTCCAATTTTTTTTTTCTTTTTCTTTAATGACCTTTTCTTTTCCATCTATGTTTTCTCTAGGTCACTGATTTCTTGATCTTTTGTGGCCTCTTTTTCTTGCATAACCTTCTTCATGTATGTAATGATAAGGTTCTTACCCTAGAGCAACCTTTTCAAATTTTCAATCTCTTCTTGCAATTCCTATTCTTTAGGGATTTCAGTATCTCTATAGTCTGAGGCTTGGGACTGGCTCCCTCAAATCCTATCCCTATCTTTGTCTCTTTTTCTTCCTCAGCCTTTGTTTCTACCTTTAGTTCTTCCCCTGCGCCTACCTCTATTCCAACCTCTACTCCTACCTCAACCCCTATTTCCATTTCCTCTTCAGCAAGGTCTTGGGAAAGTGAAGGCCCAACTTCATCACCAATAGGCTCGTTGTCCAGGTGTTTTGAGGTGACATCAGGTACATTTGATGCCCAAAGTTTAGCGAGTACTTCAACAAGTAACTCATAATTCTTTTCCAATTGGGTTTTATGTCTCCAGTGCTTGCTTCTTCAGATCTCTCATTGTATTTGTTGTTGATGTATCTTCGGTATTGGGTGGAATTTCTTTGACTTAGAGGAGATAGCTTGTGGTTCTAGCACTGTAACTTGAGGTGCTCTAGAGGTCTATTTAGTAAGGGTCTCTTGAGACTCTTTTTCTACAATTCTTCCGCTTTTACTTCTTATTACCTGAGGGGTTTCTTCAGCCATCAATTTTTCTTCCCTTCTCTTCTTATGCTTTCCCTCCAAAGGCATTTTTATTTTCTCTTTTCTTTTCCTTGGGGTTTGTTGGGGCTTCTCAGCTACAATTTTTTCAGTTGTTTCCTCTAGAGTTGGGCATAAATTTTCTTAGGTTTCTTCCTTAGGGTTTTGTTTGGTTCCTTAGTCATGATCTTTTTCCCTTTTGTCTTTTCTAAGGTATGAGGAGTCTCCTCCTTAGGTGCATCATCCTTGCTCTATTTTGGGGTGGAGGATTTCTCTCTTAAAACCCTTTTTCCTTTCTTCTTGTCCCCTACTGGGGAAGATGTTGATAGAACCAATTTATCTTTTTCCTTCTCACCTTAAGTAGGGGATGACTCTCCTATTGTCAACTTTTTTCTCTTTTTTCTTCCCTTTTATAAGAAAATTTGGGTAGAGACAAAATATAAGCCTAAAAAATTTTACACACATATAATACTATGTTTCTATCCTCTTTTTTTAATTTAATAAGCTATTACATATTTATAGGAGTGTTATCTCCTAAATTATAGCAGAACTAGTATAATCTCCTATAACCATTTATTTCTATAGACAAGTTGTTCTAACAACTTGAATATTAAAATCTCATATAATATTTCTTCACACATAATATTCTAATATTAAAACAAACAAACCATAACAAATATAATATTGCTAACACCCACAATAATTATGAGTTGTACTACAACTCACTTTACCTAACAAATTATTATTCTAATACATGCGAGCACAAACATTGATTCCTAACACTCCCCATAGTGTGAACATGGTAAACACTCACACCTTCCACTGCAGTAAGATCAACTCTTGTGGCTCATCATCTTGATTCAAATGAAAAGCACCTCTCATCAACCTTTCATAGTTTTCACATAGGTTTACCAAAAACCTAGACATGAATAGGAACACACTCATCTATTCACCTCATATGGTTCTCTGGATTACCACTAACTATTTCAAGATCCATGAATTGCATTACATTAGTGCTTTTGTTTATTACAATATTTTACACCAAGAGGAAATACATCACATGAACTGGAAATAGAATCATATGCCTATGCATACTTTAGGCTTGCATACTACTATCTGGAGCTTGCTACACATGATCACCTACATATGAAAACTTTTCTTGCTTTCACTTCTAGTGAACTCATCATCGACTGACCACACTTCCAAGAAGTCTAGGAGTCAGAGGATCTCTATAGCCAGCTGCTCTCCTATACAATTGTTTACAATGTTCTCAATTGTAGCCATTGTTGTTGACCATTTCCACTCCATCTCTAATAGCATAGGAAACTACCACTATCACTAGAAGTTACCCTTGACTTTAGCCAATTTGGTGCAAGTAGTTTTGTCACTAAAATAATTTTGCAACCCCATCACTAGTGACTGAAGGGAGGTCGCTAATTGTCCTACAACCTCTCGTGCCTCCATCCCCCTGTAAGTTTTCTACTTAGAAAGTTTGGCTTTGAGGCTTAGTTTTATAATGCCTCCCTCAATCAAAACAAAGTTGAAGGTGTTAGGTTCCACCGATAATGCACCTTTAGATAATTATAACATTTTTATAAAATTCAACACATTTGATTGCCCACTTGATTCTAAAAAATTTACAAATAACCTAAATTTGCACTTTAAATTTTGTTTCTTATGAAAAATAAAGTTAGATTTAGATCTGAGACCTATCTAATGGTAGAGCCTTTCAAATATTTTGATAACTAACTCACTGGTGATTGTATAAGTAATAATACAACTCTTCATGTTGCATTAATTATTCTCACATTTCCTCCTATCATAGGCCTTCTTGGGATCTTTGATATGTTTCTATCTCCATGAGAAAAATGCTATGTTCATGATGTGCAATCAAGTCTGTTCCTCTCCAAACTCTAATGTATTTTTCAAGAGTTGTAGGTCATCTCCATTATTTGATTTGGCCAGTATAAGAGACTACTTATGTATTTGTTGCAAAACATGCATCTACTTTATGAGAATGTCACATGTGTGATAGACAAGTTTGTCCCTTTGTCACCTATCACAAATTTATTCAACTTGACTATACTAAAAAAAATAAGTGATAATTTTCCCATGCGGCTAGCTATGATATTCATATATGGTTGGAGAACCTACATAGGACACAAAAGCATAATAACAATGAACATTTTCCTTTTTCATCTGTATCTTTGTAAAAAACAACGATCCTTTCCTTCTTTTGACAAATGACTTCACATTGGTTTGCAATGGCTTGCTACCTCTACGATTTATTTACTTAAAATTCTACAACATGATTAGCTAGCTCTCCATCGATCTCTTCTAGATTGTCTTTCAATTTGGTGAGTCAATCTTCTTCTTCCAGCTCATAGACGCCCATTAAGGAAAAAGAAATGGATCATGAGGAGGCAATTTCCTCTAAGATTAGAAAGATATGTTGGTTGAGAAATCACTGGACTCCTATGAATTTCTAGCTCAAGGGAGATGTACCAAAATAATGTAGTAATAATGAATAATATTGGAACATTTAACCAGACCAAATGAATAGGATTCGATGGATCTGTAATCATAAAACATTAGGCACATGAATGCTATGCTTTGATACCATATAAGAAAATATAGGTGGAGACAAAATAGAAGCTTGAAAAATTTTACACACATATAATACTATGCTTCTATTCTCTTTTTTTTGTCAAATAAGCTATTACATATTTATAGGAGTATTATCTCTTAAATTAGAGGAGAACTAGTATAATCTCCTCTAACCAATTCTTTCTATAGACAAGTTGTTCTAACAACTTGAATATTACAATCTTGTACAATATTTCTTCACACTTAATATTCTAATATTAAAATTAAAAAACCATAACAAATATAATATTCCTAACACCCACAATAATTACATGAGTTGTTACTACAACTCACTTTACCTCACATATTATTATTCTAATACATGTGAGCACTAACATTAATTCCTAACACCTTTATGGGTGCCTTCTAAAAAGGCCTGCCACTGAGTCTCCCCTCCCCTTCTTGATAAGAAATAGTTTTTGATAATGAAGAAAATGAGTCCATGTTGCTTAATTTTCCCTTTTCCTTGCTGATACTTATAAGGGCCATTGAACTCATGGTAGAAAATAGAAAATGAGGCAAATTTATATGTATGTAGGGTTATTTTGTCCATGCCTTAAATAAATAAGCATTTTCATGATAGGACCTAAAATAATTGCAAAATGACCATCACATTGGAAATACTTCATTATCTAGGTTGCTAAGGACTGCCAGAGGTGAGGAGACTATCATGGAGTATTCTTTTGACCTCTCCCTTATTCGTGTGTGTTTGAATCTCAAGCTCATTATCTAAAGATAAATTCTTAATTAAATCTGAATATAGAGTTTTTACATGGTGTTACCCTATAATCAAAATTTTTAGTCATTTCATATGTTAAGTCAAAGTCCCCCTCATTATTTATTCTATTTTTCCCTCTTTGTAAGTCACGGTCCTTAGTCATTTTCACTCTTAGTTAGAGATCTTGCACTTTTCTATACCCTGGTTGACAAGTTCATGAGTTTCAGAACCACTCAATTCCCTGACTCCTCACTCAAGTCAGCGTCCTAGCCTTAGTGTTCAGCCTTGTGTTGGTTCATTGAAGAGTCCTTTGTGGTTAGAGAGTCAGAAGTTCTATGAACTTCCGAACTCTCAATTTGTTGGTTCTTTACTTCTCAAACTTGCCTATGCCCCGATTGAATGTGTATCTCAATTCCCAAAGCGCTGTCTTTTCAATAGTTAACATGTACGTCATGTTGACACTTGCCCATTTACATTAAATTTGGAATGTATTGGGGGAAGTGTTTGCACATTTTTTGAATGGAAATTAAAGTGGGTCATTAAGAATTACCCAATACTTTTTTATCACCAAATTTAATGAAGATTTAATGAGATTTGATGTGAAGCCTTATTAAAGCTACCACCTTGTAAAGAAGAGACTTATTTCGCACTATGACAAGAAAATGCTAGAGGATCTCTGAACCTTGAAGCTAGCAGAGGGTCTGCAAAAATATTCATAACCAGGTTAGATAATCATCTCCTTTACTTGCTTTTTCTTTCCTGTGATAAATTGAGCACTTTTATTTGTTTGGGTGAAGAAGAGAAGTTTTTCTTTCATGAGTTTGGGTGGTCAGTTTATCTCAAATGTCTTGCGAACCTCTCTAGTGTCCCTAACTATTTCAAAAGCTTTCATTTTCTAGTTTTTGAAACAAGTCAAAATGAAATAAAAGTATTAGGGGTTCCCAATTTCCTCTGTAATTGAAAATGGTTTGTCCAAAGTGAAGGATACTGATCTTGGACACATAGACCTAGAAGATTTTTGGATTAGAATGTGGCAAGAAACTGGATTTGGACAAGAGGATTGCAAGTAGTGGGTTAGCCCGTGCTGGGGGTTTTCCACATGCCATGCCATGTCTACATTTAATTGTTTCATGTGCAAGAAATTATCATCCTGACTTGCAAGAAATTCAATCTTTCGATGGCACCGTGATTACCAAAGTTGATTTAGAGGCTATGTCACATGCATTAAGGTTGCAAGACCATGAAGAGTTTGCTGATATGTTTGTTAGCACAGGTTGGGGATATTTTTGGGATAAAAAGGATTGGTGCCTTAATCATAATGCTAAGAGATAGATTAAGGTTGAAAGGAAAGTGAATCTCAGTATGTGGATTGGGCAAAGTTGATAACTGAACATATGAATGAACAGTTGGTGAACTTTCACCAAAAGCTGTCCTTCCATGTGCTCTTTTCTGATTTACATGTGTTTAGTGTGAAAAGAGGGGTTTCAATTCAAAGCAAGATGTGGTTAAATCCTCCTTTCACTACTAACATTCAAGGACATTCAACCAAGTAGAGGACTCTACTATAGATTGTCTATCACTTGGAATGAAGAGGAAATTTGGAATTGTGTTGATTCGTTGTTTAATTAAGCCCAATTATGCTACAAACCCTAATTATGCAAAATCGTAAGCAAACTGATAAATTAAGACAAATGCTCGCAAACCAAGATAGTAGACAGAGATTAGTTACTAACCATTTTTCAAAGTTCATGATTCAGGATATTCGGGACTATGGTGTAAGGTGCCCAAGTCCAAGGTACAATTTGTTTCAAAGGGTTCTGGACTCCTTCCGTCATTGATAATCATTGTTTTGTCTGTTTCTACCATGGAAGATGCAGAGGACACTGGAGCTCGCCCCGTAGTCCAAGTCAGGATATTCTTGAGGATGTCAAGACTTCTTTATATGCTCATTATCACTGTCACAAAGATTTCTATGTTTGCAACCTTGGAGGACACTGCCCTAGGCGGTCTTGTCCTGAAAGTGCACCAAACTACTTCTTCCACCGAATCTGGAATCCTTATCTTTTGTAACTCCACTCCATGAAATCTGATAGCTACTATAATAGGTGGAATTTGGATAGTTGGTTTTTGGTAGTTTTGTGTGTATCCTCCTTTCACTAATTACATCTAAGGACCTAGGCCTGAGTGTTCATGCACTATCAGACCCTAGATCACTGTGAGATGTAGGGAATCTTAGATTTTATGATTTGATTACCAATTATCTTCTCTTATGCTCAATTATACATCAAAACCCTAATTATGCAAATACGACAACAAATGGACAAATATCATAAAATGCTACTATAGAAAGATGTAAAATGACAAATAACTATGCACCTATTTTCTGGGTTCAGAAATGGAATAGTCGGGGATTAAAGAGCGGGCGCCCAAGTCCAAGGCCCTGCTTTTTGTCAGGATCTGCAAACAAGATCTGCAACCTATTCCTACTGTCACAAAGATTTTCCCGTCATGGAACTTCAAGGACTAATGAGTGAGCACCCAAGTCCAGGGTTCTATTTTCAACTCTAATACGTAAATCCGACACTCTGTAATGTCCTCCTGCAACTTCACTTTTCCTGTATCTCCAACCTGTAACCTGCAATCATGAAAACTTTGGGAGGGGGTTGTGGTGTTTACAGGCTTGCCTCAGTCAAGCCCCAAAGAGACATTCAAGTCTTCTGAACACTATTTTTCAGATAGAGAGTGTGTGCCCTTGGAGGTAGAGGCAAAAACCAAATTATAAATGCTCAACAACAAAAATGATGTCACCTTGTAGTGAAGATCTCATGGGAGGAAGAAGCTCTTCATGCCATGAGGAGATGGATGCTCAAATCTGCAAATACAAACACATAAACAACAAAAATATGCTCTTGCCACACAATGAAAGCCGTGAATCACATTTAGAATGCTTGAGAATCAAAATTTCCATCTAGTTTACAAATGAATGCCTAACATGCTTATTTATGCAACTACAAACACTCCTGCCAAGAATTTCATAATTCAAACTTACCGTGTCAGCATAGGACCCAAATAATGGTCACAAGCTTACACCCAAAATTTGGGACTGACCCAAAATAGGGTAGGACTAGGGCGCAGGTGCCCAAGTCCTCCCCCCTATTTTGGTCAGGGTTAGGTTCAAGGGAGCCCCCTAGGTCCCATTTGTCATGAAACTTAGGGATCATTTCATTGAGATGTCAAAATATGATGCAAGATGTCCTAAATGTAGGTAAAAGACCCGGGAGCTAAAACTTATGAGGGAAAAGCCCCCAAGGGGACATTTTCCAACATTAAAGTTGTAACCTGCAATCACAAGGAGTGTGGTTGGGGGTTGTGGTGATTAGGAGCTTGCCTCAGTCAAGCCCCGGAAGGACATTCAAGTCTTCAAAACACCATTTTCAGATAAAGAGTGTGTATCCCTGTAGGATAGAGGGAAAAAAATTGATAAATGATTCAAACACAAATTGATATCACCTCAGAGGTGTAGCTCTCACATAGATGAATATCCTTCAACACATGAGAAGATGAAGCTAAATCTGCAATCACAAACAC
Source organism: Cunninghamia lanceolata (assembly GCA_027924645.1). Classification (NCBI taxonomy): domain Eukaryota; kingdom Viridiplantae; phylum Streptophyta; class Pinopsida; order Cupressales; family Cupressaceae; genus Cunninghamia; species Cunninghamia lanceolata. The sequence goes on along the minus strand of BSBN01000186.1, from coordinate 14,731,692 downwards.
AATAACAATGCTCTGCTTTGCAACAATGAATATCTTGAATGCTCTCAAATTATAAGTGCACCAAAAGTTCATAATCATCTTCTAGTTTACAAATGAAACCCTACACATGCTTATATATGCAACAACACACATTCCCACTATAAATTTTGTAATTCAAACTTAAGATGTCGGCATGGGACCTATCTAATAGTCACATAACTGACATTCAAATTTGGGACCTGCCTAAAATAGGGAAGGACAAGGGAGCGAGCACCCATGTCCTCAAGTCCTATTTTAGGGCAAGGTCAAATGCCACAATGTCCCTCAAGCCCCATGTGACATGGGTTTCAGGCCATTTTCTTCCGGGAGTTAAAATGAACATGCAAGATGCAAAACAAGGGACCCGAGAGCTAAAAGTCTTAGGGGGACATTTTACGACATAATATTTAGCCCCCACTTTAATGTATGTATGAACGCAAGGCCCATACATGCATTAAAGTATGGTCAAAACACAACAAACACGCTAGGCACTTGAAGCTAATGCATACACAAAGATTGAGGAACTATTTCTAGACCCCAGTCTTAGGTAGACATTAGAGAAAACACACCCCAGACACGCCAAACACATTGAAGATAGTAACAGACACGTAAACATGGAGAAGACAATAACAGTCATGCAAGACATGGAAAAGACAACATTGAAGACATGCAAAACATGATGAATATAGTGAATGCAGTGATTATTTATTTTTCATTTTCTCATATATAAAATGCAAATGCAAGTTCATAGAGAGTAAACACACAACCCAAAATGTAGGAGGGGCATTTTACCACATGTCTTGAAACTACATATGGGGCAACAGACACACAATACAAATCTCATAATGTAGGAGGGGAATTTTTCCACACTCTTGAAGACTACACTTGAGAACAAACTTGCCATACAAATCCCAAAGCATAGGGAGGGGCATTTCACCACAGTCTTGAGACTATGCTTGGGAATAAATATGCCATACAAAACCCAAGTGTAGGAGGGACATTTCGCCACACGTCTTGAAACTACAACATGGGGGAAAACACACAGAAGACACAAGTACGGTATAGTATGCCAAAGACATACTATACCTTTTAAACACAACAAACAAGTGATGGAAGGAGCCTATTGCTCAATTCACCACCATCTTAAACATGCTATAGGCACATCTGACAATTGGGATTATGCCACAATAACCACCAAAGACACGCTTAAGAGAGGATACACCAAACCCACCTACTTAGAGGACTTTTGAAATAAAAGGATGTGCACTAGCTCAAGAGATACACCATCCCTGCCTTGTGTAGAGGGCTTTAGAATAAAAGGATATGCACTAGCTCAAGAGATATGATATCCCATCTCCATAGAGGGCTTTCTCAATTGCAATATAGAATAAGGATGTGCACTTGCACAGAGATACAACATCCCGCTTTTGTAGAGGGCTTACAAACATGCTTCGTTAGTACAAAAATCATCAGACAACTTACCTTTATATGCCCCCACCTTAAGGTGGTTGATATCGTGTACCGATATCAAGCACGTTAAGGTAGGAATAAAACACACAAGGGAATAAGAGCTCTCACAAAGCCCATGCCCCCAGAGGTGACATGTACTTTATGATCACTGAATGTTTCCACAAACATAATTTCCTGCAAGAAGAGAGGTTATAAATATTTCTATAAGATAATAACCACATCACATGATCAAAAGCAATGCATGAAAGCAATCACATCAAGAGCCAAGGTTATACTATAGATTCAGAAACTGAGTATAACCATGGGGCTATACTGTAGAGATCTTAGAACCAAGTGTAACCAAGGCAAGACCTAAGATAAAGAAAGTGCATAGAGCAGCTGTATTGTTATGGTTTGTTAGCAAATATAAGACATCATCAAAATATCACATGGAGTGATTCTACTAGCCAAGCGTCAGATAATATATCAACCCTGTCATCATATATGGACTAGGTCCATTTTTTGATTACTCGCTGAAGGGACACTTGGTCCATATTAGTTTTATTTGTTTTTCATCATCCGCTAGCTAGATAGAACCACTAGAAGAAGATAAAGAATAAATCAAGAGAGGAGAACAAGTGCCTTAGGGTCGTCACATATGAAGGTGCCCTCAGGTCACCAACCGCAATGCTATGCCCCTAAGACACAACACACAGTAGTGAAAATAGAGGAGAAGCAAGATAGAAGAATGATGATACAAATAGAAGAAGGGTCACAACAAAGGTGGTCTCCTGGTATCCTTGACCTTACAAGAGTATCAAGGGTCATCCTAGGAGGCCTAAACAACACATAACACATCATGGGGGAATCACAAAGCAGAGAGAAGGGTTAGAAATACTTACCTGATTCAACCCAATGTTAAGAAAATACATATGTAGGAGGAGGACACCCTTGAGAACAACTATAATATTTGCTACAACGAGTGTGGCTTAGGGAGGAAGAAATACACTTATTCACTATTCTCTTTGGAAGTGGAAGAAGTGATTTGTTTTGAGTGATCTCAACATCCATCCATAAGGGATTTAATGTGAGAGACCTTTACTCATCCACTAGTGCTGCATCTTTTAAGGAGAGAGCATAGGAATGACGAGAAGGTAAAGTGTTGTGAGGATAATTATTAATGTTATCTAAATGACTTGAGTTTTCATAATCTATCCTTGGAATGTTCTTTGTTAGAGGGGGTTCTTCATTAACTAATGCTTCATCTTGGCCATAGAGAGCATTGGAAAGGACAGATGGTGGTGTGATGTTAAGGGATATGTCAATGAATTCAACTTCTTGGGCCAAAGTGTCCTCATAAGTGGGAACAACGTTGGGAGAGAGATCATAAGGTAAAACTAAGTTATCATCACATGTGATAGAAATAGGATAACTTATGAAATAATCATCATCATCATCATACACTTTATCTATCAATTCCAAGGCATTAATGGAAGAGGAATTTTCACTCATCTTTCTCATGACTTGGGTTCATAGAGATGAATTTGGTTAAATCTTCTAATATCGAAGGATATGCATCCATGATCATTTTAAAGCTATCAAATTCATGTAGATAAAAAAGTAGTTTAAGATCATGTGTAGAAAATTTAGAAATATAAATATCATATACACATTCTACATGCTCTAGAACATGAGGATTCTCATTAGTGAAATTAGAGAAATTTTCAAAATCCAAGATATACTCATGCAAAGATTTCCATGAAGATGCCATCTTGAAATGTCTTGTAATATCAATGTTCAATGAAATCTAGTGACAATTCACTTCTAATAATTTGTTTGAGGGATAAGGGGTTCTAAAGGACACACAAGATCCTCAACAAACAAAAGTGGAAAAAGTGAAGTAATGCAATCACAACAAGGCAACATTTGCAAGTTTGTTCAAAGAAAGTGTATACAACCCTTGATGTTGAAATACACAATGTGTAATTAAGATAACGCAAAATTTCAAACATGGTTATCAAATGATGTCAAATTTATGTTTTCAAATATATGCAAGATCAGATCTAAAATATTTTTGATATGAATGAAAGAAAGTAAGTGCAAAATTGTGTAAATATGACCTAAAATGCTTGATTTTTTCACCTTTTTCAATGCAAATGCCTAAAAGAAGAGGTGTTGTAAGGAAATTGATGAGGGGAAGAGAATTATATCCCTGATATCAATCCAATAATTCAGAAATATCCTTCACAACACACCTATAGTGCAGATCTAGAGAGATGACAAGTCAAAATCTAGTGAAAAATGCAAGTTTTTCAAACGCTAGATGTGAAGTTAAGACATAAATGTATGCAAAATGATGGATGAATGTTTTATAATCAGATTTATGATGAAAAATAACTCATATCAGATCTGAAAATGATTTTAAAACCCTACAATGCTCAATGCAAGTGCAATGTTAAGGAAAAGTCAATGAAAAATGCTAGTTTTTGTTGAAATTGAGTATGTGTAAATGCAAATTTTTGAGATATGAATGCAAAGAAACACAAAAATGAAACACAACAAAAAAAATCAGATTTGAATGAGTGCCTAAGATGGGTAGAAAAATCTGAAACAAGATTTTACCTACAAACCCTAGTTTTTGAAATCACTAGGTTATTAAAAAAATTCAAAATTTCAACCAAACCCTAGCAATTTTATGATGAAAATGCAATGCAAAGGATTGTAAGATAATAATTTTCTGTAATTTGTATCATATATCATGTAAAAATTAGAGATTTAATGAAATGCAAGCCTTAGAATACAAAATTTTCAAAATTTTCAAACTTTTCAATTTTTTTGTAATTTTTTCAAGATCTATGAATGTAGAATGATGTAAATCTGTATGTATGAATGAAAATCTGTTGTAAAACAGTTAGAAAGATGCAATTCTCTTTAAAACACGGGTTCACCAAAAATTTTAGTGAAAAAAGGGTTGATGGGATTGATTGGCTAGATCCTCCTTTCACTACTAACATTCAAGGACATTCAACCAAGTAGAGGACTCTACTACAGATTGTTTGTCACTTGGAAAGAAGAGAAAATTTGGAATTGTGTTGATTCATTGTTTAATTAAGACCAATTATGCTACAAACCCTAATTATGCAAAATCGTAAGCAAACTGATAAATTACGACAAATGATCGCAGACCAAGACAATAGATTCGAGACTATGGTGTAAGGTGCCCAAGTCCAAGGTGTTAGATTCAGGACAGACAACTAAGAGGGGGGGTGAATTAGTTGTCAAAAACTTTCTTTCCAGTTACACACTTAAATCCTTTTGTGATTTAGCAACATATCAATAAATCAATCATGGAAATATAATGCATTGAATCAAGAGTAGAAACACATCAACGCATAAGACACCAAGATTTTGACGTGGAAAACCTGGTTAAGGGAAAAACCACGAGGTGATTAAACCAAGATTGTATTCTCTATTAGAAGAATAGAAAGAACAAAATGGCACATGCCAATTAGGGCTCACTACCTGAGCACACTGCTCACAAGAGGCTCACTGCCTACAAGAGACACCTGTCTACAAAATAATAAGTATCACATACTTGAACTGGAGAATAGCATCTTCACCATGCTTGAATTAGTTCCATTTAAGCCCAATACTTCTACTCTGCCTTTTGCTCTCTTCCTCGCTACCACACTCACATCTCCACAAAGACACACTTTGAAATGACTTTACAACTCCTTATTTATACAAGGCATCAACTTAGGAATAATCATCTAAGTCAGCAAACATCTACAAGAACATCTGCAAGATGTGTAATACATCCAGTCGGCTAGTCTTCAAGAAGAACACCATCATCCAGAAGTTATTCTTCAATTGTGAGCTCCAACTCCAATGTGGACCACCAACATGAACTGGACACAATCCAAAGACCTCCACAAGATTGCCTGAATCACTAAGAACATCCGCACTTCATCTGCTTACTGAAATCCTTCTCTCCTTCATCTAGAACCTCAAGAACACAGTCTGTCATCACTGTCACAAAGGAGTAGATGCTTTTGGACCTTCAAACCACAAACCAATCGAGTTGACACTTCACAAAGACTTCCTCAACACTCCCTCAAATCTACAGAATAGGATAATGTATTTTTTGATCTCACCGGACCTATCTGTGTCACTCTGTCACCTCTGAACACCTGCTAGAACTAGTTTTGCTTGAGTGGTCACAACTCCTTTAGATCTTCATGCGGACCTCTAAAATATTTACTGGATCATCTTAAGACTCATATCTACAAACCCTTTGAACCACATCCTCTGATAGTCATCTTGTCTTGGATCTTTACCTTACTGTCTTCACTGTTCTTCTCTGTTCCTGATTAGGACTAATTTTCTCAATATCCTCAGCACTCAGCTCATCCAATCCTTTTCATCAATGCAACAGGAGTATGTTGACATCAATGACAACACCGGTTAGGGCCATACTTGCAACAATCTCCCCCTTTGTCATTGATGGCAACATATGATGTGAAAAACTATTTTGACCATCAAGACAAGAACTTTTCTTTACTAACACAACTCCCCTATCACCAACAACCGTTCACTTGTCTTCTCTTTCTTTACTGCTCCCCCTTTGATCAGCCACCACTTGTTTTTCACATGTCTTCTCTCCCCCTTTGACATCAATGGCAAAGGGCATATACTTGCAATTCCACCATTTTAGAATCATACCAGCTGCTCCCCCTAAGTAGCAGCTCCCCATCATCAATCCGGATCACAAGATATGACTATGATATCCACTAGACTGATGCACATTAGTCCACCTTAGTTCATCACCGGAGGGGTAATAACCCCTAACTTCTCCCTGAGATACTCAAAAGAGTCCTTAGGTAGAGGTTTAGCAAAGATATCTGCAATCTGATCCTTGGAAGGCACAAACTCCAATCTGACTTCATTCTTGTTCACTTGCTCTATCAGAAAGTGAAACTTGATAGATATATGCTTAGTCTTTGAATGCAACACCGGATTCTTAGATATATTTATTGCACTTGAATTATCAAAGAAGATTGTGATAGGCTCCTCATACTCCACTCTTATGTCTCTTAGCATTTGCTTCATCCACAAAACTTGAGTGCAACTACCTGCTGCTGCAATATATTCTGCTTTTGCAGTGGACAAAGATATTGCCTCTTGTTTCTTGCTTAGCCAAGAAACCAATCTCTTCCCCAAAAAGAATGCTTTACCACTGGTACTCTTCCGGTTATCCACATCCCCTGCCCAATCCACATCTGTATATGCATGAAGAGAGAAATCATGATCTCTGGGATACCACAATCCATACTCAACTGTTCCTTTTAGATATCTAAAAATCCTCTTGATTGCCATGACATGAGATTCTCTAGGATCAGCTTGAAATCTAGCAACAAGACCCATAGCATTCATAATGTCAGGTCTAGTTTGAGTGAGATACAACAATCCTCCAATCATTGACCTGTACTTTTTCTGATTAGCTTTAGGAGAGTCATCATCTTTGCCCAATTTACATCCAGTTGCCATGGGAGTATTCATTGGTTTTGAGTCTTGCATCCCAAATTTCTTCAACAATTCTTTCACATATTTGGAATGAGAAATGAAGATTCCTCTCTTTGTTTGAGTGATTTGTAGACCCAAGAAGAAATTCATTTCCCCAAGCATGGACATCTCAAATTCACTTTTCATTTGATTTGCAAAGGTTTTACACATACTATCTCTTCCTCCAAAAATGATATCATCAACAAACACTTCAATAATCAAGATGTTTTCATGATCAATTTTGAAATACAAATTACTGTCAGCAGTACCTTTGTTGAAACCAATCTTCAAAAGATGCTTATCCAATCTTTCATACCAAGCTCTTGGGGCTTGCTTTAGTCCATATAGAGCTTTCTTTAACTTGCATACCATATCACCACGATCAGACAATTGAAATCCATCTGGTTGCTCAATGTATACTTCTTCTTCTAAGTCACCATTCAGGAAGGCAGACTTGACATCCATCTAATATACTTTGAAGTCCTTGAAGGCAGCAAAAGTAAGAAATAATCTGACCGCTTCAATTCTTGCCACTAGAGCAAAAGTCTCTTCAAAATCAACTCCTTCTATTTGAACGTAACCCTTGTAGACCAATCTGGCTTTATTTCTGATTACTTCACCAACTTCATTCAGTTTGTTCTGGAAGATCCATTTTGTTCCAATCACATTCTTGTTTCTAGGTCTGGGAACAAGATCCCAAGTGTGATTTTTCTCAATTTGCATCAGCTCTTCCTCCATTGCTTTAGTCCAGTTTTCATCATTGCAAGCTTCATTTACTGTCTTAGGTTCAATCTTTGACATCAAACAAGACTCATCTAAATCTTGAGCAATTCTCTTTCTTGTTTGTACACCTTTGCTTTTATCAGCTATGATCTGATCTTCAGAGTGGTTTAGTCTTACATACCTAGGAACTTTGGGAGTTTCTTGCACTTCTGATTCTTGATCAGGCTCATTGAAACTCATTTCTTCTTCCTGATTTACCGGATTAGTTTGAATCTGAATTGCAGAAGGAGCTTGGGCTCCTTGAATCATAACACCATTCTGATTATCTTCATCATATTCATAAAACCTTGAGGGTTTTTCAATTCCTTCATCAACCTTCACATTTGTACTTTCTATGATCTTTCTCAGTCTCTTGTTATAACACCAATATGCTTTTCTTTGAGTAGAGTAACCCAAGAATATTCCTTCATCACTTCTAGCATCAAACTTGCCTAGATCTTCATCTTTTTTGATGTAACATTTGCTACCAAAGACTCTGAAATACCTCACAGTAGGAGTGATGCCAAACCAAAGTTCATAGGGAGTCTTACCGGTATTGCTTCTGATTTGAACTCGATTGAGAGTATAGACTATAGTGCTGACAACTTCTCTCCAATAGATCTGAGGAACATTTTCTTCCATCATCATTGTCCTAGATGCTTCCTGGATGGTCCAGTTCTTTCTCTCCACTACTCCATTCTATTGTGGAATCCTATCACAAAATTCTATGAACTCACTATATGTGAATTCTCCACCTCTATCAGACCTCAGACACTTTAATTTTAATCCAGTTTTATTCCCTACCATAGCCCTGAATATTTTGAATTTCTCAAAAGCTTCTGATTTCTCTTTTAGAAAAGTTACCCAAATCATCCGGGAATAGTCATCAATTAGTGAAATGAAGTATCTATCACCTTGCACACTCCTGATTCTTGCCGGACCACATAGATCAGTATGAACTAAGTCTAATATTCCGGTAGAAGATTGTTCTTTTCTTTTAAATGAGACTCTGCTTTGTTTTCCCAATTGACATTCTTTGCACAAACTATTTGTAGGCTTTACCAGTTTTGGAAGATCTCTTACAGCCTAAGTGTTTTTTATCTTGATGATATTATCAAAATTCACATGACACATCCTCCTATGCCATAGCCAACTCTGATCAATTTGCACAAATAGACAACTTTTGCCGGTACCAACTAAATGGAAGATATTACCTTTTATCTAAGTACCAGATGCAATCTCTGTTCTAGAACTTTCAAAGATCTTGCATTTTCCATTCTTGAAATGGAGATCATAGCCTTTGTCCACCAACTGTCCAACACTAAGAAGATTGTGCTTCAATCCTTCAACATACAATACATTACCGGTTTTGTTCTTTCCATCAAAAGAAATAGTTCCTCTACCTCTGATTCTACCAGCAAAATTATCACCAAACTTTACTACTCCTCCTTCATACCTTTCCAAATCTAACTTATTTTTGTCACCTGTCATATGGTGAGAGCATCCACTGTCAATGACCCAATCATCCTTTTCTTCAACTTGGGCAGCTAGAGCTCTTCCTATAACTTTATGATTGACAGATTCAGAGGGCATTGGATCTTCTTCCTTGATGGCAATAAACACCCAATCACTTCCAGATTTATTTCCTGTCTCTAATTCATCATCTGTTACTCCTTCATTATCATCCTCTTCATGAACATAGTAACAATTCTTTTGGAACCTTGATCTATTAAGATTTGGCCTTGAAAATATTTCTAGACACTTTGAGGCAAAATGACCAATCTTATTGTAGTTAAAACACTTAAAAGGCAATTTCCCTTCATACTTACCAGATCCTCTTGGTAGTCTTTTTGCAATAAGGGGCTTCAAGTTGAGTAGTTTTAGTTTCTTCTTCTTCCAAGTCTTTTCTTGCTTTTTCATACCATGATAGTTTCCTTGAAGAGTTCTCTCCCAGATCAAACCTTTGTTTTCCTTTTACAGAACCACTGGCTTTGAATGCTGATTCAGTCTTGGGGGGGGATCTCCAAACTCGGTCATTTCAAATGCAGCTAATTTACCAGCCAATTGATCTCTTGTGATAGTTGTATGGGCTTTGAATTCTTCAATGGCAGCAACCTTGATTTTATAAGTAGGAAGGGATCTAAGAATTTTGCTAACAATCTCATCTTCATCCAGGACTCCACCAGCACATCTAATTCCACAAACAAGCTCATTTACTCTTGGCATAAAAGTAGTGATATTTTCATCTTCTCTCATCTTCAGATTTTCAAATTTCCCTTTCAGACTCTGTAGCCTTGCACATTTAACATACTTGTCTCCTTCATGCAGAAGTTCCAGTTTTTCCCAAATCTCAAAGGCAGTTGGTAGGTCAACAACATTTGAAAGCTCTAAATCAGATAATGTGCTTAGGAGAGGTTCTATAGTCCATAGATTGTTTTCAGCATCGATGATTTCATTTGGGGCTTTCAGGCCACCCTGTGGAGGAGTATACTTTATTGAAGCCATGGTCCAGTACTGCATTCCCATACATTGCAAATGACATTTCATGTGACTTTTCCAAAGATTAAAATTGTTTCCATCAAACTTCAGACTATCCTTCTTGTAGGATGACATCCTGGATCTCCTCAAGTGGTTAAGCTCCTTTTAGAGGAACTTGGCTCTGATACCAATTGTTAGATTCAGGACAGACAACTAAGAGGGGGGGTGAATCAGTTGTCAAAAACTTTCTTTCCAATTACACACTTAAATCCTTTTGTGATTTAGCAGCATATCAATAAATCAATCATGGAAACATAATGCATTGAATCAAGAGTAGAAACACATCAACACATAAGACACCAAGATTTTGATGTGGAAAACCTAGTTAAGGGAAAAACCACGGGGTGATTAACCCAAGATTGTATTCTTTGTTAGAAGAATAGAAAGAACAAAATGGCACATGCCAATTAGGGCTCACTGCCCAAGTACACTGCTCACAAGAGGCTCACTACCTACAAGAGGCTCACTGCCTACAAAATGATAAGTATCACATACTTGAACTGGAGAATAGCATCTTCACCATGCTTGAATCAGTTCCATTTAAGCCCAATACTTTTGCTCTACCTTTCGCTCTCTTCCTCGCTACCACACTCACATCTCCACAAAGACACTTTGAAATGACTTTACAACTCCTTATTTATACAAGGCATCGACTTAGGAATAATCATCTAAATCGGCAAACATCTACAAGAACATTCGTAAGATGTGTAATACATCTGGTCAACCAATCTTTAGGAAGAACACCATCATCCAGAAGTTATTCTTCAATTGCAAGCTCCAACTCCAATGCAGACCACCAAAATGAATTGGACACGATCCAAAGACCTCCATAAGATTGCCTGAATCACCAAGAACATCCGCACTTCATTTGCTTACCGAAATCCTTCTCTCCTTCATCTGGAACATCAAGAACACAGTCTGTCATCACTGTCACAAAGGAATAGATGCTTGTAGACCTTCAAACCACAAACTGATCAAGTTGACACTTCACAAAGACTTCCTCAACACTCCCTCAAATCCACAGAATGGAATAATGCATTTCTGGATCTCACCGGACCTATCTGTGTCACTCTGTCACCTCTGAACACCTGCCAGAACTAGTTTTGCTTGAGCGGTCACAACTCCTTCAGATCTTCATGTGGACCTCTAAAATCTTTACTGGATCATCTTAAGACTCATATCTACAAACCCTTTGAACTGCATCCTCTGATAGTCATCTTGTCTTGGATCTTTACCTTACTGTCTTCACTGTTCTTCTCTGTTCCTGATTAGGACTAATTTTCTCAATATCCTCAGCACTCAGCTCATCCAATCCTTTTCATCAATGCAACAGGAGTATGTTGACATAAATGACAACACCGGTTAGGCCCATACTTGCAACACAAGGTACATTTTTCTTCAGGGGGTTCCAGACTCCTTCCATCACTAATAATCATTGTTTTGTTTGTTTCTGCCACAGAAGATGTGGAGGACACTGGAGCTTGCCCCGTAGTCCAAGTCAGGATATTCTTCAGTATGTCAGGACTTCTTTAGATGCTCATTATCACTATCACAAAGATTTCTATGTTTGCAACCTTGAAGGACACTGCCCTAGGTGCCCTTGTCCTAAAAGTGCACCAAACTACTTCTTTCTGCTAGATCTGGAATCCTTATCTTCTGCAACCTTCCTCTACAACTCCACTCCATGAAATTTGATACCTGTAACCTGTAATCACAAGGAGTGTGGTTGGGGGTTGTGGTATTTAGGAGCTTGCCTCAGTCAAGCCCTGGAAGGACATTCAAGTCTTTTGAACACTTTTGTTAGATAAAGAGTGTGCATCCCTATGACATAGAGGCAAAACAAATTGATAAATGATTCAAACACAAATTAATATCACCTTGGAGGTGTAGCTCTCACATAGATGAATATCCTTCAACACATGAGAAGATGAAGCTAAATCTACAATCACAAACACAATAACAATGCTCTACTCTGCAACAATGAATATCTTAAATGCTCTCAAATCATAAGTACGCCAAAAGTTCATAATCATCTTATAGTTTACAAATGAAACCCTACACATGCTTATATATGCAACAACACACATTCCTACTATAAATTTCATAATTCAAATTTAATATGTCGGCATGGGACCTATCTAACGGTCACATAACTAACATTCAAATTTGGGATCTGCCTAAAATAGGGCAGGACAATGGTGTGAATTCCCCTGTCCTCAGGTCCTATTTTAGGGTAGGGTCAAATGCCACAATGTCCCTCAAGCCCCATGTGACATGGGTTTCCAGTCATTTTCTTCTGGGAGTTAAAATGAACATCCTGTTGATAACTGAGAGGGGGGGTGAATCAGTTATCCTAATTATTTCTACTTTTTGAACTTTCTTATTAATCAATGCAGCATTAATTCAAATAAGCAAACATAACCATGAAATGGAAATACACATGACACAATATTTTTGATGTGGAAACCCTGTTAAGGGAGAAAACCACAGGGTGATTAACCCAAGAATGTATTCTCTGTTAGAAGAATAGAAATACAAAATGGCACTTACCAATTAGGCCTCACTGCCCGAGCACACTGCTCACAAGAGGCACATTGCCTACAACAGACACACTGTCTACAATTTATAAAGAGTGTAATACAATACTTGAACTGATAAGGAGCATCTACATATGTTGGAGTTCAGTTTCGGTTAGGCTCAGTACATTGATCTGCTACACTTCATCTTTCCTCTTCTTTTGTGCTGCTCTCCTTTCACATACTGGACCTTCCTTACTGCTTTCACTCTACTCTACTACTTTTCTTCGCACATCTCCACAAACCATGACACCTCTCACAACTAAATCCATCTTGTATCTATATCCACACAAGTGATTTCATCACCTTTCTAGTCGGCATCCGGAAGAGTCAATGTTTTCCACAAACTCTGATCTGTCGGCTGAATCCTTGCTTACCAAGTAATGTGGATCAAGGATATATTTGTAGAAGTCATCAATCATGTTAGCCAATCATAACTTATGCCTTAAGAACCTTTACCATCATCAGTAACACATCCGGAATAATGTCTGATGTTCTGCTAGTCAGTTCTTCCTCTGTCCACATTGCCAATCAGGAACCCGACACTCAAGTATTCATATCTTTTTCTTCATCTATCACCGCAGGCTAAATCCTTGGAATCTATTAGTGAAGGTAGTCCTCTTGACTTCCCCAAATCTCCACTTACCAAGATACTTCCTCTGAGAGATCTGAACCTGACTATCAGACCTCGCCACATGCTCTGTTCTTGCTTACCGGATCACCACACTCTGCAATCTGCCTTCCAGTAGAGACTCATCATGTCTTGCAGATGTGTGGGTTGACCTTTGTTGCCATCAATGACAACATTCATGAGTCCATATAGTGTCTCTTGGACCCAGGAGCTAAACTTAGGAGATAAAAGTCCTAGGGGGACATTTTACAACATAAAAATATGCTAGATATCAAAGAGGTTCCTTGGCCTGGTCTGAGGACTCAGGGGTCTCTCACGCCAGTTACACATGTGTATCATTATTTTCCACAGTTGCAAAAAGAATTTGGGATGAAAGTCTTTCGCTGTGTAAATGATGACTTTCTCATGTTGACTGCTAAAAGGATTGAAGGCTCACTGGAGAGGAGAATTTCTTCTGAAGCAATGGCATTGATTGTGAATTTTGGAATCTTTTACATTTAGTTTGATAGGTTTACCTATCTATGGATTAAAGGTTTCAAAAGTGCTCCATTGAAGTTGCCCATGTATTCATCAGATTACCTTGTCCTTTTGGAAGTCTATTGCTAGATGATGGCTATGAATAAAAAATATCATGGTATGAAAAAGAAAGGGTATTCATTCCCTGTGTCTCTATCTTTTTATGTTTGTGAGAGCAACGATAATGCCAGGAACATTGAGAAAATCTTTACCAAATACAATTTCCATTGTTTTCCTACACGACCATTGTTTGAAGGTAAGAATTTTGTTAAGAAGAATATGCATGGAGGGAGCCTATATGTGTTGGCAATATGTGTTTTCATTGATGTCAACATAGTATATGGAAATATAAAGACAAGCTTGTATAAAGGTAGAGTCTACATGGTCAAGGCAAACTAGTCCGGGAGAAGAGAAAATAGTCTAAGTATGGTGAGGTGATCAATTTTGTGTTTGAGCATGATGCAGAGGTAAATACTCATGTCCTTGCATTTTTCTAGTATCTCTAAATGTATATCTCATTAGTTTGGAGTACTGCACTTAACAATAAATACCAAAAATTTGTCTAAGGCATTCATAGTGCATATCCCAAGGCAGAGTAACATTGTTTTGGTCCGCATTTCTCCGCAGAGCAAGATTTGATCTTGCGGTTCTAAAAACAAGTTTATCAAGGTATTGAAATGATACATCCAAGTTTTTTAGGTCTTCACATCTTTAGCAGAAAAATTTACAAGGGATAGAGTACCAGTAACTAATTAGACAGGGAAAAGTAATGATGGAGACTTAATGGAATGCTCTGCATTCCTCCAAAAAATTTTATTTTGTCATGTAGTTTTGAGGATAGGCTCAGAGATTATAAGGCATGCTATGATGAAGTATCAAGTGGTTTGGTGGTTTGCAAAGTCAGCAATCAAGTGACAAAGGCAATACAGACTATTCTAGAGCCTAAATACACATGTTTGAGCTTTTGTGGAAGATGAAATATATACTGATCAATCATAAAAGTTTGTGTGGAGGTCATACATGTTCCAATATATCTCAGGTTTAATCCGCATACATCTATTCCTTATTTTCCTGTACCGCAATGCTATATATTGAGTTATGAAGTGTCACATGTAGTCTGAAACGCTCTATTTCCTATAGTTCATCACATTTCTTACTATGCAGTTGTATAGATTGATTTGATACTTCAGCAGAAAGGTGAATGGATGATGTTGAGATTGTACATGATTGAATTCTTGGTCCGCATGAAGATCTTGGCTTCTCCCCGATAGTGTGAAGATGAACAGTTAGCAGTTTTGAGTAGTTTGAGCTGATAGGTTAAGTCTCTAGTATGTTTGGTAGATCTTGATCTATTGCTTTGACCTTGGAAGATGTGAGGAGATATGTTTTGAATACCTTCATGAAATCCTAAGGTCTGCACCAATGTTTCTTATCATGTTGTATGTATTGAGGCCGACTTTTGAAGAGTTACACATTTCATCCAATGATGTTTATGATGTCGACCTAATTAGTGTTTTGAAGTGTTACGGAGGATATTTATAGAATATCAAATTCATTTGTGACGTGAAGATGTGAGTGTGAACATGATATAATAGAGGGCAAGATATGAAGTGTGCAAAATTAGTTTGAAGGCATGTTTTGAGTAGACAAAGAAGATTGCATTATCAACATAAGTCAAATGTTTACTTTGTAGTCCATATATCTATCCTTTTAAATCCTAAATGTAGTGAGCAGAATATTCAGGGAGTAGTAGCTTCCTTGGGTTTTACCCTAAATTAAAGTTATAATTTTTGTAAGCACAAAATACAGGGAGTAGTAGCTTCCTTGGGTTATAGCCCATAAACAAAGTTGTAACATTATTGTCATATAATGTGAGCTAACACTCACCGTGGTTTTTCCCTATTTTAGGGTTTTCCACATAAAAATCTTGGTGTTCTTGTGTTGCATGATATAATTTATGTTCTCTAAGTAATTTTATCTACAAATATTTGTTTAACTTTAAGTGTGTGTCGATTCACCCCCCTCTCAACACCTCATTGTGTTCAACAATTGGTATCAGAGCCAAGTACCTTTGAGAGGCCTAACAGCTGAGGTAGATTCTGCACTTGAACACATAGAATTTGAAGTTGTGGACAATGATGTATTTATACTGGAACCAGATCTAGAAGAAATGGAACCTGAAGGTTGGGACCTTGAAGGAGAACTCAAGTCAGCCCTTGATAAACTAGATGAAACAAGAGAACTGAATATAGAATATGAAGACATGCTTGAGAAAGAAAAGGAGACAATTGACAAATTGAAGACAAAGGCCAAAGAATCAAAATAAGAAATTGGCAAACTAAAAACTCTAATAGAAGGAGATTTTAAGGAGGTGACATAAAGCTCAAGGAAGTAGAAGAAATGATCTCAAATTTGAAGGTCATGGTTGGAGAATAAAAAAGGATTAAAGATTGCTTAAATGTCAAGCTCTATCAGAAATCAGCTGAATGCTCAAAACTTGAGGAAGAATTTGTCACTCTAAGGAAAGAACTAGAAATGACAAAAGAACAGATTGATAAAGGACTAAAACTAAAAGGAGGGTCTGAAATCCTTGATGAGATAATTAACTCTCAAAAACCAGCAAAAGAAAAAGTAGGCCTTGGTTTTGAAAAGGGGAAGAGTCCTATGATCAGTGCTTCTACAAATTTATATGATAACTTCCAATCAGAAGGAAAATCTAAAACAAAGAAGGAAGAAGCCTACACTGAAGATCCTAAGAAGAATGCCTTTGGAGTTACAAAAGAAGATGAATTCACTCCTATTCAGAGACAAAGGAACAATATAAAGAATTTCAAGAAGCCTACACCTAAACAAATTTCTCCTATTAGGTATCCTCAAGGTTTCAATGGTAATTGATATGCTTGTAATAAATTTGGTCACAAATTTGTTGATTGTAGAAGTAAGATGAATCAAAATGTTGTAAGGTGTTATACTTGCAATAAGGTTGGTCATAAAGCTACTAATGTAGGAGTAAGTTAAATTATAACTCTATAAGGTGTTATGCTTGCAATAAGATGGGACATGAGGCTAATGAATGCAGTAGTAAAATGTCAAGGAATAATAGGGATAATGCTCAACCCTTTTATGAATATTATTACACTTGTAACAAGTTTGGCCACAAGGTAGATAATTATAGATCTAAGATGAGGAGAAATGGTAATGCTTAGCAATCAAATTTCACCTATCATAAGTGCAATCAAACAGGGAACTCTGGAAGGAATGTAAGGCCTGCTCCTCAAAAGAAGGTTGATATTGCTCAACAAAAGAAGGAAATGAGAAAAGTATGGAAGAAGGAAGAATGTGAAGTTTTCGGACCTCTGGCTAGTGCAGATGAATCCTCTGGTAACTAAAAGTATAAGGTACTAATTCAGGGGGAGTTATAATTGTAAGTTTCTTCAAAATCCCTGAATGAATGAGATGTTGAATTCCTTAGCATTCTAGCTAAAATTAGTACAAACACATTAAGATGATGACATGAAGAGAATTGGTCAAATTTTTGAAGCAATTGGTCATTTTGTAGAGGATTGCTGAATGATTATTGGTTTCTACATATGAAAAGGGTGAACTAGGTCAAAACTGGGAAGGTAATTAATGCATAGCAAAATTGGTTGGTGAAAGGTCTATATAGGCAATGTTTGATCATTTTTATCTCATTTGAATTAAGCTAAGCGAGTTGCAGAGATAAATAAGAGTAAAAGATTATCAACAAGTGTTGGAGCAAACCCTATTCTCCACATCTCTAGGTATTTCTTGATTTCACCAATTAAAACCCTAGTTTCTGAAGATATTGCAATGGCAACCCCAGTTGTGATAGATGTGGTTGAGAGGCCAAGGCCAAAATTTAAGAAGCATCCATTCAAGTCCACCATGACTGATGAAGGTGGTACCTTCTCACATGTTCCTGTAAATGTGTTGCATACTGAAGACATTCGGATATATATTCATTCACCGATAGATGAATATGATCACCTGAAACTTGAATAGTTTAGGAATGATAATTTATTGGGAGATGATTTTTAGCTGAAACCTGAATTTACCAACATTGCTACTAAGCACATGGACATCTAGAAGGGTTTTCCAAAATTTCAATATGAAGAAGCTTGGGTGAGAATATTCCTAAGTTGAATTCATGGAAACTTTTGCTATTTAGATCGCCCCTATCTAATCACTAAGGATGCTATAAAAGTTGTGACTAGTTTATGCTCATTCAGACTAGTGTCTGTTCTGAAATCAGTTAAGAATGAATAAATGATGAAGCTCACTAGAGAAAAGTTTGACAAGAGGACATTGACTATAGATGATATTGAATATTTTGGAGTCTGGTATGCAACCATGAACATTGCATACAAGATTTACTACACTAATAGGGAAAACACTACCTCTGCAACAATAATATACATAGACTATCAAATGGTCAAAGAAGGAAAAGATTTTGACCTATGCGAGCTTCTACTACAACAACTTCTAGACAACCTGAAGATGATAAAGGAATCAAAATACAAATTCTGGTATGGCTCATTGACTATATGTCTCATGTTTTACTTTTTGAAAGAATTGCCTTCAATGAAGGGAATGGTATGGAATCCAAATACCCCTATTACCCACCAAATCAAGGATTACATGAGAAGTTTCCCTAATCATAAGTATTGCACCACTTTACTTTGGGGATTCTTTAGGACATTCCAAAATGATATGCAATCTAGATAAAGGATACTTGCTAAGGTAGTGGAGAAATGTAAAAATGACATAACATTTATGGTTGACAAAGATAATCGTTATATGGAGCTTGTTGAGCCTAGAACATTCTAGATTACAAACTTATCATATGAGGTTATAGAATTTGATTTGATAGGTTATGTTGATATGCTACTAAGCAAACTTAAGGACTCTTCCATCGAAAGATTTGGCACATATGATGAAATCATCAACAAATTAGTTAAAAGAGATGTAGAGGAGAAAGTAGAAAAGATAAAATTTGAAGTAGAGAAAATAAAATCTGATCTAGAAAAGATACTCAAATATCCTGAAGGCTCACCAGGAGAAGCAAAAACTATTTCCTCTGCAAAACTACCAAGAAGAACAAGCAGATCAACATCATCTACAACCACTTCCTTTTTTCCCTCCAGATCTTCATTTCCTGTCAAAAGAAGTACCACGAGAATCCTTGAACAAACTCAGACCACTGAGAATAAGAAGCCTAGATAGAAGAGTCAGGCTAGAAGAGGAAAGATAAATCCTATAAATATTAAAGAAGAAGAAGAAGAAAAAGAAGAAGATATTAAGGCTTTGGAAAGAAAGAAGAAAAGAACTAGAGAAGAAACTGAAGGAGAGACCTCAAAGGAGAAAGGAAAAGGAAAAGCAAAGAAGGGTAAGAAATCTAATTATGTGCCCTTACAACTTGAAGTCATAGTTAATGCAATCATAGAACATGGTTCTTTGAAAGAATTTGTTGAACTCTATGATGAGAGGCCATCAAATGAAAAATCCACTATTGAAGAGGAAATAGTCAAATACACGAGAGCCTTAAATGTTGCTTTGATTGAAATCAGTCATCAATTGCTTGAGAGTCTTGTTGAAGTTATTACAAAAAAGAGAAATGAAGCTATGGATAAAGATGCTAAGATGAAGAATTGGACTCTTGAAAAGGTTTGTCCTTCCATATCTAAGGAAGAAAAGGTCAAAATATCTAAAACTATAGAAAAGTGTTTAGGACTAAAAGGAGATTGAATATTCTAATGTCAAAAGAAAATCAAGATATAAAGAGATTGGAAAAGGAAACACTAAAGAAAATTGCTGAAATTCTTAAGGAGATGAAAATTGATGGGGGAATCATTGAATATATATCTAATCACTCTACCTCTGAAGGAAATGAGAAAAGTAGTGATAAGCCTGAGAAGAATGAGGAGATTGCTCCTCCCAAGGATATTGGAGCACCAGATACTAAGGTTCAAGACAAAGAAAGTACCCCTCCTCCAGATAATATAAATACAGGTACAGAACATGACATTTCTCCTCTTGAGAATATAAGGAAGGATGAGCAAAGACAAGAAGATAATCTTGAGGAGAAGTAGAAAGAAAAAGATTTAGAAATGAATAAGGAACAAAAAGATAAATAGGATAAGGAAGAAACAGAGGAGGGAGAGCAATCAGAAGGAATAGAAGATATAGGTCAAAGTGCATCAGAGACAGATTCTTTCAAAGATCTATTGAAATTACAAATACAATTTCAACCAGTCATCACCCCTTAACTGCTACAAATTCCAACTCATGAAGGACAACTTGACTTGGCAAACATCTCTCCTCTTCACAAATTGTAGCTTGGTGATATACTGCATGCCTCTGCAAGGAAAGAGTTTTTACAAGAGAACTTGAAGAAACCCAGTGCGATAGATGATGATGTGAAAGTGATTCAAGAAGGGTCACTTGAGGTAACTATTGACACCTCTCTGCCTTCGAAGTAAAAGCTTAAGTTTCTAATGGATTTTTTCAAAGGTTATTCTTCCTACATAAAGAAAAAAAGCAAAACAAGAGGCAGAAAAAATACTAGTGATAAGAGAATGGCTTTAAGATGTTTGATAAATGTGCTAATGCACACAATAAACTTAAAGAAAATTTGAAGAAGTTCAAGGATTACATTGATGAGGCCATCATATTATATCTGTTCTACCTAAAATCGCCAAACTCAACAAAGAATATCAAAGCCAAATGGATACCATTGAGGCACAAATAATTCAGATGGATGGTGTGTATGATTTGCCTAAGGACAAAAATGGAGTAAAAAGAGCTCAATTGGAAAACCTTCATGCACTGTTATCTTAATTGCAAGACCAAAGAGAAAACCTTAAGAAAAATTTTGGTCAATTGAGAGAGGCAGTGAACTTGAGACTTCCCTCATTGTTTGGTCTACTAGGGGAAGTAGAAAAGGTAGATAAAAAGATGAAAACCCCAAGCAACATAGAAGAAGTTGAGGAAATATCCATGTAGTGTGGATGCCAAAACCATATGCTTACTTTAGAAAGTGCCAACTGGACAGCAACTCTTCAACAACTCAAGGTAATCTACAAGGCCATTATACCATCCAAATGAGTTGTAAGAGTAATGTAATAAGATAATTTTTGATGCATATAGTCTTGAGGAGGATAGTAGAATCACACCATGTACATAGCATCTATTTTTGAGGAATATTCATCTTAAGGGAGTACAGTTTTAGAAATCATTTTGTAAGGGGGAGTCTATACAATTTTTTAATCGATACAAGCAAAGGATATCATGCCCTTTGTGCTTGATGTCAAAGGAGTAGATATATATATATATATATATATATATATATATATATATATATATATATATATATATATATATATATATATATATATATATATATATATATATATATATATATATATATATAAGGGGGAGTATATGTTGCCATCAATGACAAAGGGGGAGATTGTCAGAAATATATGTTGTCATTGATGTTAACATAGTATATGGAAATATAAGGACAAACTTCTATAGACGTAGAGCTAGCATGGTCAAGGCAAACTAGTCTAGGAGAAGAGAAAATAGTCTACGTATGGTGAGGTGATCAGTTTTGTGTCTGAGCATATGCGGAGGTAAATACTCATGTCCTTGCATGTTTCCAGTATACCTACATGTATATGTCATCAGTTTGGAGTACCGCACTTAACAATAAATACCAAAAATCTATCTAAGGGATTCACAGTGCATATCCCAAGGCAGAGTAACATTGGTTTTGGTCTGTAATTCTTTGTAGAGCAATATTTGATCTTGCAGTTTTGAAGATAAGTTTATCCAGGTATTAAAATGATACATCCAAGTTTTTAGGTCTACACATCTTCAACAAAAAAAGTTACAAGGGACAGAGTACCAGTTACTACTTTGACAAGGCAAAGCAATGATGGAGACTTAATGGAATGCTCTGTATTTCTCCAGAAGACATTATTTTTTCATGCAGTTATGAGGACAAGCTCAGAGATGTATAAGGAATTCTATGATGAAGTATCAAGTGGTTTGGTGGTCCACAAAGTCAGTAATCAAGTGATAGAGGCAATACAAACTGTTCCAGAGCCTAAATACACATGTTTGAGCTTTTGCAGAAGATGAAATATATATAGATCAATCATAAAAGTTTGTGCAAAGGTCTTACATGTTCCAATATATCTCAGGTTTAATTCACATGCATATATTCCTTATTTTCCTGTACCGCAATGCTATATCTTGAGTTATGAAGTGTCACATGTGATTCAAAATGTTCTGTTTCTGATAGTTCATCATATTTCATACTATGCGGTTGTATAGATTGATCTGATACTTCAGCAGAAAGGTGAATGTATGATGTTGAGATTGTACATGATTGAATTCTTGGTCCACATGAAGATCTTGGCTTCTCCTCGGTAGTGTGAAGATGAATAGTTAGCAGTTTTGAACAATTTGAGCCAACAGGTTAAGTCTCCGGTATGTGCACGGTAGATCTTGATCTATTGCTTTTACTTTGGAATATGTGAGGAGATATGTTTTGAATACCTTCATGAAGTCTTGAGGTCTGCAACAAGTTTTTATCATGTTGTATGTATTGAGGTCAACCTTTGAAGGGTTACATGTTTCATCCAATGATGTTTATGATGACGACCTAATTAGTGTTCGGAAGTGTTGCAAAGGATATTTATAGAAGATCAAATTCATTTGTGATGTGATGATGTGAGTGCGAACATGATATAATAGAGGGTAAGATATGAAGTGTGCAGAATCAGTTTGAAGGCATGTTTTGAGCAGAAAAAGAAGATTGCATTATCAGCATAAGTTAAATGTTTACTTTGCAGCAGTCCATATATCTATCCTTGTAAATCCTAAATGTAGTGAGTAGAATATTTAGGGAGTAGTGGCTTCCTTGGATTTTACCCTAAATCAAAGTTGTAATTATTATAAGCACAAAATATAGGGAGTAGTAGCTTCCTTGGGTTGCAGCCCAAAAACAAAGTTGTAACATTTTTGCATTTAGGACATCTTACTTCATAATTTGGCATCCCAATGGAATGAGCCCTAGATAACATGACAGATGGGACCTAGCAGGACCCCTTGAGCTTGACCCTACCCACAATAGGGGGAGGACTTGGACACCCATGCCCTAGTCCTGCCCTATTTTGGGGCAGTCCCAATTTTTAGGTGTCAGCTTGTGACTGTTATTTGGGTCCTATGCCGACACGGTAAGTTTGAATTTATGAAATCTTGGTGGGAGTGTTTGTAGTTGCATATAAAAGCATGTTTATGAATTCATTTGTAAACTAGATGATTACTAGAAAGCTATTGTGTTCTCAAGGTGATTCAAGGATTTCATTGTGTTGCAAGAGTAGAATTGTGTTGTCTATGTGTTTGTGTTTGTAAATTTGAGCATCAATTTCATCATGGAATGAAGAGCATTTTCCTCCCACGATATCTTCACTACAAGGTGACATTATATTGTGTTTTCATCATCATTTCCTTTGTTTTTTGCCTCTGCCTCACAAGGGCATGCACTCTCTATCTGACAATGGTGTTTAGAGACTTAAGTGTCCTCTGGGGCTTAATTGAGGCAAGCCTCTAAACACCACAACCCCCTCCCAAAGTTTTATGATTGCAAGTTATAGGTATCGGATCTAGAAAAAGTAGAGTTGTAGGAGGGATTAGCAGACATCAAGGATTCAAGATCTGAAGAGAAGCAGGACACCAGAGCCTTTTCAGGACTTGGGCGCTCACTCCTGTGTCCTCCGCAATTAAATTTCTAGAAATAGAAGTTACAGTGCAGATTAGTGTCAGAAGGAGGTCAGGATCCCGGAAAGAAACTGGTATCTTGGACTTGGGTACCCGCTCCTGTGTCCCTAACTTTTCCACCTCGGAACCCTGAAAACAAGTATTTTGTGATTTGATATTTTGCTTCCCTCTGCAAGAGCTTTTTCTGTTATTCTTCCGTTTACAGTCGTATTTGTGAAATTAAGGTTTTAATGGTCAATTGAGCATAGGAGAAGGAAATTTGATAATTAAATATCCTAATCCAAGTTTCCCTACATCTCACAGTGACCTAGGGTATTATAGTGCATGGCCACTCAACCCTAGATCCTTGAATGTATAGGGTGAAAGGATGATTCAAACATCTAAACACTTGAACATTGAACAATCCCAATTTTACCCTAAACATTTTGGTAAAACCGTGTTTTGGACTTAAATTGCAACTTTCTGAGTGTGTGTCTTCAGATTTGGATTTCATTCATTCATTCATATAGTCATTCATTTTATTGCATTGAGAAAATTACAAAAAAAATGAAAAATTTGCAAAAATTTGAAAACCCTAGCTTGCATTTTCATATAGATCACTAAATTGCATCAATTCTTTCTAAATTTCCCTAATTAACCATTTTTGCATCAGATCTGATATAAACTACATAAAAACACAAAAATTCAATAATTTGCATTGCATTTTCATCATTAATTTGCTAGGCTTTTGTAGAAATTTTGATAATTTTCATATAACCTAGTAATTCCAAAATCTAGGGTTAGAAGGAAAAATCTTCTTTCAAATTTTTCTACTAATTTTAGAGGCTCATTGAAAATTTCATTTGGCTGTAGTCTTTCATTTTATTGTAAATTTGCATTTAGATTTTAAATATTTGCATTTTTTGCATTGAAAATTTCAACAAAAAAACTAGCAATTTTCATGCATTTTCATTAGACTTGCATTGGAATTTTGCATATTAGGGCTTGTAATTAATTTTAAGATCTGAGAAAATTTCATTTTCATCATAAATCAGACTTCAAAACATTCATATAACATTTTGTGAGAATATCTCAAACTTCGGGCTTTAAAAACAATGGTTTTCGCTAGATTTGGCCTTATCGACTCTCTAAATTTGCACCATAGGCATGTTGTGAAGGGTATTTTTGCATTAATTGGTTTTTATCAGGGTATTTATTTTCTTCCCCTCCTAAAAATATTCACAATGCCCTTTTAACATGCTCTTGTATTGAAAATTTGGTTAAAAACTACACATTTTGACTATTTTTGCCCTAGGGTTTGACCTAGTTTGCACTCCAAGTGTTTTGTGATAAATTTTATGGGTTGAGGTGACTTATATCATTGATTTTATTTTCTACACCTCCTGAAATTCATTACAACACCCATTTCTCTAGGTCTTGGAATTAAAAAACTGTGAAAAATAGCCTATTTTTGCTATATTTTCACTAG
The DNA here is from genome assembly GCA_027924645.1 of Cunninghamia lanceolata. Classification (NCBI taxonomy): domain Eukaryota; kingdom Viridiplantae; phylum Streptophyta; class Pinopsida; order Cupressales; family Cupressaceae; genus Cunninghamia; species Cunninghamia lanceolata. Next base: position 14,706,362 of record BSBN01000186.1, on the reverse strand, counting down.
GGTTTTACCTTAAGAGACACTAAAAGCATGTTGTGATGGGTATCTTATCATTAAGTGGATGTTATTAATGATATAATTTTATGTCCATCATAATTTTCCTCACAACACCCTTTGTCATGCTCTTTTGAATCAAGATTTGGTGACAAGATTGCATATTTTGACATATTTTTACTATACTTTGACTTGTCGTCATCTTACATTCGCATCAAGAGTGTGTTGTGCAGGATATTATTTATGTTTTGGACTGACATCAGACATATAATTTTCTTCCCTTGACTAAGATCCTTACAACACCCTTTATCTCATTCATTTGCATTGAAAATGCATAAAAAACCAAGCATTTTAGGCCATTTTTGCATATAGTTTTGCACTTGTCTTTTGCATACTTTTGGAAATATTTTAAAATCTCATTTGGAATTGATTTGAAAACATATATAGTGGCTACTTCTTTAGAATATTTTTTTTCATACATTGTAGACATGGATCATTTCTCCAAATTTACTGATAAACATCCTCAAGTTTTGGAACAAATAGCACACATTCATGATGTTGATCTCTCTATTTGCTCTACGTATGAAATCCTTTGTTATATATCTGATTTTGATAGTTTCACAAACTTCATGGGAATATACCCTTGGATATTGGATGATCTCACTAAATTCATGATCAATAATATATATACTAGTGATGACCTCAAAATGTTAGATGAAGCCTTCGATGACTTTCTAGAACATTCTGATTCAACACCTATTGTTAAAACATATGATGATAACTTAGTGGTATCCTATGATCCCTCTCCTAAGGTTGTTCCTCCTCATGAGGACACTTTGATGCAATAAGATGATTTCATTAACACATCTCTTAACATCATACCACCAAATCTTCATTCTAATGCTCACTCTAGCCAAGATGAAGCATTAGCAAATGAAGAGCCATCGACACTTTAACATTCCAATGCTCTCCCTAGCCAAGAGGAAGCATTAGTGAATGAAGAACTCCCTTTAACAAAGATCATTCCATGGGTAGACAATGAGCTTTCATCTAACAACAATAAAAACTCTATCATAATGCATGAAACCTCTATGGATCATCCCACCAACCGTGTTCCTTTAGTTGATTGTTCACACACCTTGGATTTCACTAAGGAAGAGAAGACCTTTAATGCCCCTCCTTTGTTTGAATATTTAATTCATTTGGACGTCACTAAGCATATAGCACTAGTGGATGAGGAGAAGTCTCTCACATTAAATCCCTCAAGGATGGATGTTGAGATCACTCAAAATAATTTGCTTCTCCCACCACCTAAGAGGATAGAGAATATGTGTACCAATGAACTTCAACAAGAACACATTCCACCTAACATTGAGACAAATGAAGAAGCATTTAAGAATGAACAAAAGAATAATAACAATGATTTGGTAATTATACCTTATGTTTGGGAAGATGACAATAATTTTCTTGATGACAAGACTTAGCACAAAGATCCTACAAGTAAGTATCTCTAACCCTTTATCTCTCTCGTGATGTGCTTCCCTTGTGATGTGTTATGTGTTGTTTAGGCCTCTTAGGATAATCTTGGATTCTCTCGTAAGGTCTGGGATACTAGGAGACTGCCTTTGTTGTGACCTTCTATTTGTATCATCATTCTTCTAAATTGCCTCTCTCTGATTTCATCGTTGTGTGTTGTGTCTTACAGACATAGCATTGCGGTTGGTGACTTGGGGGAACCCTACTACATGACTGTACCTAAGACACTTGTTTCTCCTCTCCTATTTATTATTTCCCTTCCTCTAGTGTTTCTATCTAGTAGGCGGATGACAGCAAACATTTATACTGATGCAGACCTAGTGTCCTTTTCGAGAGCAATCGAAAAATGGCCTTAGTTCCTAATATGACGAGGGGGTTGTATATCTTATCTGATGCTTGGCTAGTGGAAGCACTCTTGCTTTCAGCGTAGTGAATTTGATGAAGTTTCTATCACATTTACAAACCTTAACAATACTGATGCTCTATGCACCTTTGTTTGTCTTTGAATCTGGCCTTGGTGGTGCTCAATTTGAAGAGCTTCATGATATAGCCCCACAGTTATCCTAGAACTCCAAATTCATAGTATAACCTTGGCTCTTTGTGTGGTTAATCATATGCATTGATGTTGTTGTTTATCTTGAGTTTGTAGACACTAACATCTTTCTTGCAGGGATTTGTTTGTGGGAACATTTGGCGATCGTAAAATACATGTCACCTCTGAGGGGCATGGGCTTTGCGAGAACTTGTGTTCCCTTGTGTTTTTTCTTCCTACCTTAACATGCTTGATATCAACCACCTTAAGGTGGGGGCATATATAAGGTAACCTGTCTGTTATAGATGTTAGCAATGTGCTTGTCCTCAGATATAGTTTAAAGACCAGTGCCTTCGATTGTGCTTCTTGCATCCTGATTTTGTTTGCAATCAATCAATAAATCATGTAAGTCCTCTGTGAAGGTGGGATATCACATATATCCTTTTTATCTTAAGTCCTTTGTGGAGATAAGGATGGTGTATTTCTCAGAGCAGATTGCATTATCCTGTCATTTTCAAAAGTCCTCTGCGGAGGCAGGGAGCGGTTCTGTGACTAACTCAACCCTTAAGTGTGTCTTTAAAAATTGTTGTGGTGAAGCCCAATCGTCAGTGTGTGGCTGTAATGTGCTTGAGATGGTGTTGGACCTAGAAATAGGTACACTCCATCGCTTGTCTATCGTGTTTTCTCCATGTCTTCAAGTGTGTGTGTTTGGCATGCTTGATTTGTTTAGCATGTTTGTTGCCCAATATGTAGTATAAAGACCAGTGCCTTAGATTTTGCTTCCTGCATTTTGGGAGGTTTTTCATGTCTTGTGTGTGTGTTGCCCCATATATACAAAGACCTGCGCGATGAGTACATCATGTATTATGGGAGGTTTGTTTACTTTCCAATACTTGCATCTACATTTCATATATATGAGAAAAGGAAAAGAAAAGAAATCATGAATGTCTTCTATGCATTAATGTGTCTTCTATGCATCTGCTATCTTCTCCGTGTTTTACGTGACTGTAATTGTCTTCTCCGTGTTTTGCATGCCTGTCACTATCTTCTATGTGATTGGCATGTCTTCTCTGTGCTTGGTGTGTTTGTTGTGTTTGTGACTGTACTTTAATGCATGTATCAACTTTGTGTTTATACATACATTAAAGTGGGGGCTAAATGTAATGTTGGAAAATGTCCCCTTGGGGGCTTTTCCCTGATAAGGTTTAGCTCCCAGGTCTTTTGCATGCATTTAGGACATCTTACTTCATAATTTGGCATCTCGATGGAATGAGCCCTAGGTAACATGACAAATGGGACCTAGGAGGACCCCTTGATCTTGACCCTACCCAAAAAATGGGGGGAGGACTTGGGCGCCTGTGCCCTAGTCCGGCCCTATTTTGGGGTAGTCCCAATTTTTGGGTGTCGTCTTGTGACCGTTATTTAGGTCCTATGCCGACATGGTAAGTTTGAATTTAGGAAATCTTGGCAGGAGTGCTTGTAGTTGCATATAAAAGCATGTTTAGGCATTCATTTGTAAACTAGATGATTACTAGCAAGCCATTATGTTCAAAAGGTGATTCAAGGCTTTCATTGTGTTGCTAGAGCAGAATTGTGTTGTCTATGTATTTGTGTTTGCAGATTTGAGCATCCATTTCATCATGGAATGAAGAGCATCTTCCTCCCACGATATCTTCACTACAAGGTGACATTATATTGTGTTTCCATCATCATTTCCTTTGGTTTTTGCCTCTACCTCACAAGGGAACACACTCTCTATCTGACAACAGTGTTTGAAGAGTTAAGTGTCCTCCGAGGTTTGACTGAGGCAAGTCTCTAAACACCACAACCCCCTCCCAAAGTTTTGTGATAATCTAGAGTTCTAGTCTTGAGTTTAGGTTTCTTCTAGTCTTGAGTTCAGGTTTCTTCAGTCTTTAGTTCATAGTTATGCTCTTAATGTAGGAAGTAATGCTTAAGAAATAAGAGGATTCTCTCTACTCTTTTAAGCATACTTTCCACAGTAAGATCTCAGTCTATGCCAGCGCGCATTGTAAGATGATGAATATAATGTTCCTGAGTATCCGATGTAATAATCTCTATAAGATTTATGTGAGAATCAGATATGCTATTCTGCACTTTATTTGTCATTTGCAGCTATGTTACAAAGTTGGTATCAGAGCCGATGATGTTATTGTCTGTTGTTATCATTGTTGTCTAACCATAACTAGCCAATAAAGTGTTATAGTATTCTCTGTATTGCTCCTTATATAGCTCTCTGTATTGCTCATGCACACCAGTAATCTGTTGTAAGACCTCGTGGTGTAAGTCCCGTTCAGCTTGTTGCGTCAGGGCATAAGAGAGGCAGTAATTTGCATTTCAAAAGCAGATTTGAGCGTAGGTTCGAGCGCAGGATGGATAGAGCAAGCACTTTTGGTTTGGCTATGGAAAGTAGTGACCTAACCGCAGAGCGCAACACAGAAGTTAAGATCACCAATTTCTTTGCTGATAATGAAAGTTTATTTTCTACTCCTGAATCAAGTAGTAATATTTTAGATGAAGTTTCTGCTAGCCAGTTACCTGAAAAAGAATTCCGTGTGCCTAAGATAAAAGCTTCTGAGATTTATAAAGATGTACCTAATGGTGTCATAGATATGTTTAATACTAATGTTGGCTTGAAGAATTGGTTTGGTTATAAAACTTCGCAACGTTGTCATGTCGCCACTCTGCAACATGTTGTTACAGGTGGTAGTAAGGGTAAATTAAATATTTTTTTAGATGCTCTCATTTCTAAGTTTCAGAAAGAAGCCTTTGCAAGTCCTAATAATCCATAGTTCATGCATTTGTCCTATGTCAGAATAGGAATCTATGGTCATTATAGAAAAGGCTTACCCATCATTGTAATGATGATGCTGAAAGATGCCCGGTTCTACAAGTTGTCTCATTCCCTTCTAGGTGTTGGTTGTGATTCCATGTCCAAAGGCCCCATCTTTGTCAATTGTCTATTAGACTTCCCAGTTAGTCTCAAAGATGGAAATCTGAAAGATGTTCTTGAATATAATTTCAAGACAATGAATCTGTTCATGAAAAAGAAGTCTGTCGACCATTCCCTCACCTTTCTGGTTCACTACAGATTATATAATAAGTCATTCCTTTAATAATTAATCCCAGAAAAGCCCAAGGGTTAGAAGGTCTTTCTACCATCTGGACATCCTCCAGTGACAGCACACAACTGACTACTCCCAAAATAGTTAAGCACAAGGATATCAAAATGCCTGAAGAATGGGTGTCACATCTGGAAAAAGTAGATTTGTAGGAGGGATCAATAGACATCAAGGATTCAGGATCTGAAGAGAAGCAGGACACCAGAGCCTTTTCAAGACTTGGGTGCTCACTCCTGTGTCCTCTGCAGTTGAATTTCTAGAAACAAAAGTTATAGTGTAGATTAGTGTTGGAAGGAGGCCACGATCCTGCAAAGAAATTGGTACCTTGGACTTGGGCGTCTGCTCCTGTGTCCCTGACTTTTCCGCCTCAAAACCCCGAAAATAGGTATTTTGTGATTTGATAATTTACTTCCCTGTATAAGAGCTTTTTCTGTTATTCTTCCGGTCATAGTCACATTTGCAAAATTAGGGTTTTAATGGTCAATTAAGCATAGGAGAAAGAAAATTGATAATTAAATATCCTAATCCAAGTTTCCCTACATCTCATAGCGACCTAAGGTATGATAATGCATGGGCACTTGACCCTAGATCCTTGAATGTATAGGGTGAAAGGAGGATTCAAACATCTAAACACTTGAGCATTGAACAATCCCAATTTTACCCTAAATAGGTGTTATTGTGGTGATTCTTGTGTTGCATGATTTACTTTCTGTTCTCTAAGTAATTTAGTTTTATCTACAAATATTTGTTTAAGTTTTAGTGTGTGTTGATTCGTCCCCCCTCTCAGCACCTCATTGTGTTCAACAGTATGAACATTAGCCTCACCTCGAGGATTATTGGGAAGATTGTACTGATGAAAGGGAAGTACTGAGGAGAGATTGGATGAGGTTGACAATAGACCAAGTCTAGGCTTTCAAGTTGCCCTTATAGGTCCCAGATGGTATTGATGATAATTCTAAAATTTTAGATGAGGATTAGCAAATGCTACTTTGGAACCTTTGCCCCAGATACACTGGTCTGATAAAGAGGTCACAAATATCATGGCTCAGTTTTATTTTGTGCTAAGACAAATTGAGAAGTGGCTTGAGAGAAGAATAAGAGAACATGCTGGCTCTATAGTGCAAAAAAAATCTACAACAAAGGAACAAAACACATCACCGGTCTCTTACACTCCAACAACTACAACTAACATGGATGCAACTCTTCATAGAGTTGGCTCACAATCTAGAGGAGATGGAGAAAAACCCAAGGACAATAGGAGATTGAAGACCACATGTGAACAGGATGGCCAACCTGCAACTGTAAGAGCAGGAACAAAAAATAAATTAGATACTTTGCAACAACTACAAGTAAACTGCGTGGCTTCTCCCAACTCTCTAGTGCCTAACAACAATTCCTTAATTTTCAATCAAATTGGTGAAGCAGCATTTTCCATTCTTTGTTCAGTAATCCCAATTCTCCAATGTTAAGTTAACCCCCTAAACATAATATTGCTCCTATGTAGTCAGATAATGTTGTATCAAATGCTAATGCTAGTGCTAGTGTTTCTGCATCTCCCTCCCCCTCATGGTTGAAAAAGGTAGTAGAAAAGAAGAAGAGGTATGTTCGTATGATGGACACAAACATAGATATTGTAGCCAAATTGCTACAAGATACACCTGTTATGTCATAAAATGTCCCCCTAGGACTTTTACCTCCTAAGTTTAGCTCCTACGTCCCCTTAATTTAATCATGCATGTCACATCTCAAACTTCTAGGATTCATTTCATTTACATTTAATGCATAGAATACTATTGAATTCTACTTGATGCTTGATATTAGATAAATATGATGATGATACACTGTTGAACTTATGATTTAGTTATTTTATGTCGCTTCTGCTATGTTTTTATAGAACTAACCTATTGACCATGGAAAATGAGTGGGATTGGTTGTAGGTATTTTCGAAGGCAAGGACATGTTTTAGGTAGAGGGGACCTAGCCATTTGTCAACAATTGGATGGGTTATGTCTGGTGCCCTATCACACACTCACGTAGAAATCATATTGCATAATTGTTTTTTCATTGTTTGACTATCTCCTTGGCATCCTTGGCATAAGAATAAATGAATGTGACTATTGTCTTTCCTTGCAAATACTTCATATGTATGGTTTGTTTGATGACTGAACTCGAAGTGATTATATGAGTACTTGTTTTCAAATTTAATAGTAATTAAATTATGTATACCTTGTATTTTATGTCATCTTGATTTCACTATGAAAAGCTCTTTATCCTTTTTGTATGAATATAATAGTTTTTTAAAATTATATATATATATATATATATATATATATATATATATATATATATATATATATATATATATATATATATATATATATATATATATATATATATTTACCCACATATATATATATAAATTATGAAACTCGTCCTTTATTTTTACATATACATACATACATATATATATATTAAAGGACGAGTTTCATAATTTATATATATATATATATATATATATATATATATTCAAATAGACATGTGTTGCATACTTGTTTTTATTATTATTTGAAGTTATTAAAGTGGAGTTGCATGAAATGGACAGGGGAAAAATTGCAAGTTAAACAAAAAGAATAATGGAATGCATGAAGATTGCGCCCTAAAATTAGAGGGGCAAAAATAGAATTGGAAGGAGATAAAACAAAAAAAATAGGAGAAAAACATAACAGACACACAACATAAAGAGGGAGCGCAGAGGATTTGGAGGGCAATCAGGTATTGAAAGGACTTTGCAAGCTAATAACCAGGTTTTTCTCTATTCTATATTAAATCTTCAGCATAAAAATTGGCAATGTGTAACAAAGCCATGAGATCTATGTTTTATATTGTGTTTGTAAGACATTTTCCACTCCATTTAGCCACTTGGATCATTGTTTTAGGAAAAAGTAAGTTTTGTTTTAAAGAAAAAGAACTGTGATGCTGCCATAGAAGGTAGGCCATAGCCCTTGCTAAGGTTGTGGGAGGCCATAAAGGCCTTCCCATGCCTGGCACAACCAGTAGGGGTTGCGCCCCATGATTACTATCACTTAAAACTTTAACTTGCATTAAAACTTGACTGTTTTCAATTTCTTTGTATGCTTTGTAAACCACTGTTGTGCATCATTAGTTTTGGCATGATAAATAAAAGGGTGTTATTCCTTAGTATATGCTCTAGATCATCACTTTTATTGGCTCCCAACCCCCTTTAAGTTTAATGTGAATATGCAATACAAAGGTATGTATGCATATATATATAGACTATATATATGCATACACACCTATATATGCATACATATGCTGATTACCCTGTATTTTTCTTATGAATTTACCCTATAATTTCTTATGAACTCACTATTATTGCTATATAAAACTTCTTGAGACTGAATTTCAATGCTGATATACGATTCTTTTATTAGCCCTCTGCTGAATACTCTATATTTTCTTATGGAAATCACTGCTGTAAATCTTCTTGAAACTAAATGACATGCTGTTAAAACACTATTTTTAGAAAAACTATACCGTTGTCCATCTATTGTATCTAAGTACTATTGTCTAAACTCTTTGGGGACTAATTTTAGTTTATTGTTACAACTCTTTTTATGAACCCTCTGCTGTAAGGGTGTTTGAGAACTTCTATTGGACTGAATTTTCATTAAAATTGATAAGGAACAGTGAATCTTTTCTTTTACTTCTCTTATAGATTTGAATGCTGCTAATACAAGAATATATATATATATATATATATATACTCACTACTTAACAACATACATGTTGAAAGTACCCATTTTACTATATGACTAGAAATTTCTATATTTTACCCTACAAAACAATGGAGAAACTGTTAAGCATAAAAAGAGGGGTTTTCAATTTCAATGAATGTGTATGTTAAACCCTCCTTTCACATCTAACATTCAAGGACATAAACCCAGTCAATCCACAACTCTTGCAAGAGGGATTTGCTACAGATTTAGTGTCACTTGGAATGAAGAAGAAACTTGGAATTTGCTGATTAATTAATTAATTAAAGTATGATTATGCTTAAAACCTTAATTTCAAAAAATCGTAAATGAACGGATGAATCTTGACAAATGCTCGCAGACAGAGATGTAATATTCAGAGTAGATACATACCAGACTTTGAAATTTTGGATGCAGAAAAGTCGAGGGCTAAAGAGCATGCACACAACCCCAAGGTGACAACTTCTTCCGGGACTTCCAAAATTTGTCTGCAACCAATCACCACTATCATGGAAGTTTTTTGCTTCAAGGATCTAGAGGACTTCAGAGCGAGCACCCAAGTCTAAGTCCTACTTTTTCCTTTAGGTACGGGATCTACAAGCTCTTCCACAACCTCCTACAACTCCACTTCTGTAGAACACGACACCTAAACTACCTGCAATCACAAAGAAGGGGGTTGCTAGGGTTGTGGTGTTTAGGAGCTTGACTCAGTCAAGCCTAGAAAGGGCATTTAAGCCTTCCAACACTATTGTTTGATAAAGAGTGCATATCCCTACGAGATAGAGGCAAAACCAAATGATAAATTCAACACAAATAGATATCACCTTGGAGGTGTAGCTCTCATGGAAGGAAGAATCTCTTTCATCCCATGAGGAGATGGATTGATGAAGCCAAATCTACAGCAAACAAACATAATACTGCTCTGCAACACAATGAAATCCTTGAATCACCTTAGCATAAAATTACAAGTTCACAATATTCATCTAGTTTACAAATGAAGTCCTAAACATGCTTATTTATGCATTCCCACATTAAATTTGTAATTCAAACTTATGATGTCAGCAAAAGATCGTTCTAATGATAACACAACCAACATTTAAAATTTGGGACCCTGCCAAATAAGGTAGGACTAGGGTGCGAGTGCCCAAGCCCTTGGCCCCATTTTCAAGGCAGGGTCAAGTTCATCATTGTCCCCTATGCCCCATTTAACATGGGTTTTTAGGGATTTTCCATCAGGAATTAAAATGAACATACAAGATGCAAAACAAGGGACTCGAGAGATAAAATTAGGAGGTAAAAGTCCTAGGGGGACATTTTACAACATAACATTTAGCCCCCACTTTAATGTATGTATGATCTTATGACCCATACATGAATTAAAGTATGGTCAACAAACATAGCAAACACGCCAGGCACTTAGAGCTAATGCATACACCAAGATTAAGAAACTATTTCTAGCTCCCAATCTCAGGTAGACATTAGAGAAGACACATCATAGACACGCCAAACAGAGTGAAGATAGTAAAAAGTATGCAAAACATGGAAAAGATAGTATTGAAGACACACAAGAGTAGTCACATAAAACATGATGAATACAATGATATTTCTTTTTCATTTTCATTTGCATATATAAATGCAAATGTAAGTACATGGAAAGTAAAAATGTAACATACAACCTAAAATGTAGGAGGGGAATTTTGCCACACATCTTGAAACTACATATGGGGAAACAAACATGAAATACAAATCTCATAGTGTAGGAGGGGCATTTCGCAAGCTCTTGAGGACTACACTTGAGAACAAGCAATCCATACAAATCCCAAAGCATAGGATGGGCATTTTGCCACACGTCTTTAGACTATGCTTGGGAACAAACATGCCATACAAAACCAAAGTGTAGGAGGGGCATTTTTCCACACATCTTGAGACTACAACACCGGGGAAAACACACAGAAGACATGAGAATTGTATAGTATTTCAAAGACATACTACACATGTAAAACATGACAAACAAGGTGATGGAAGGAACTTATTGCTAAATTCCCACCATCTCAAGCATGCTATAGGCACACCTGATGGTTGGGCTTACACCACAACAACTGCCAAAGACATGCTTAAGGGAGGATACACCAACCCCACCTACTCAGAGGACTTTTGAAATAAAAGGATGTACACTAGATCAAGAGATACACCATCCCTGCCTCCGTAGAGGGCTTTCGAATAAAAGGATACACACTAGCTCAAGAGATACGATATCCCACCTCTGCAGAGGGATTTTTGATTGCAATATAGAATAAAGATGTGCACTGACGTGGAGATACAACATCCTGCCTCTATAGAGGGATTACAACATGCTTCGTTAGTACCAAAATCATCAGACAACCTACCTTTATATGCCCTCACCTTAAGGTGGTTGATATCAAGTATTGATATCAAGCACATTAAGGTAGAGAGAAAACACACAAGGGAACAAGAGCTCTTGCAAAGCCCATGCCCCCAGAGGTGACATGTACTTTACGATCACCAAATGTTCCCACAAACACACAATGTCCTGCAATGAAAGGGGTTAGAAACCACATAATCATGATAAAAACAATGTATGAAAACAATTACATAAAGAGCCAAGGCTATACTACGAGTATAAAATCTAAGTATAACTGTGGGGCTATACTGCATAAGTCTTAGAACCGAGTGTAACAACAAGGTGAGATGAGAGGAACCTCTTGCAATAATATAATGAAAAATACACAAAATAACAGAAATAACAAAAATACAGGAGGAATTTATTGATCGCAGGCCACTTCGAGGGGGCAACCTCCTTTAAGTAAGCTCAATATAATAAATTTGTGGATGCCTTCATTGGCCTCAACATGTACTTATATACTAAGTCTAATCTAAACAACTATTACTTCCCATGAATGTGGGATAATACAATATACTCATGGGATGACTTACAAAGCATATGCATCCAACAACAATATACTAACAAAGTAAAGAGAAGGGTTAAACATAGGTTCCTAACATCCCCTCCCTCTTAGAAAAGATTTGTTCTCAAAGATTAAGATATGGAAATTATTGCTAAATCTGAAGGAGTGTTTCCCATGTAGCTTCCTTTGGTTGCATTATGTGCCACTGAATTAATACCTCTATGATGGATCGAGAGTGAAGATGATGAGTGTGCCTATCAAGGATTTCCTCTGGCTCCAAAATGATGGATCCTTCATTATCCAATTTTGGTAAAATAGTTTGTGCTTTGATGTTGGTGCCAAGAACTTTCTTTAGACAAGAGACATGAAATACTGGATGAACGCGGGAAGGAGGAAGCTCCAATTTATAAGCAAATGACCCAATCTTTTGAAGAACCTTAAATGGCCCATAGAACTTTGGAGCTAGCTTATGATGCCCTTTGAGTTTCAGGGATGATTGCTTGTATGGTTGTAGATGAAGAAAAACCATATCACCGACTTGAAAAGTGCACTCAGAACGGTGCTAATTGGCTTGTTGTTTTATTCAATTTCTTGCCATGTGAAGATTGTCCTACAAGATGTGAAGAATCTAATCTCAGGCTCAAAGAGCCATGTCAACTGCCTAAACTGGTGAACTACTGGGGGTGTATGGAAGGAGCACTGGCAGTGCCTGACCATAGACTGCTTCATATGGAGTCATTTTAGATGCAGTGTGGTAGGAGGTATTCTACCACCATTCAGTGAGAGGGAGTCACTTTTCCCACTGATGCTATTGTTCTAAGGTGAAGCAACGAAGATAAGTTTCCAAACATTTGTTGATAATTTCAGTCTGGCCATCTGTTTATGGGTGATACCTCAAACTCATCTTCAGTTTGGTGCCAGTGTGTTGAAAGAGTTATGTCCAAAAATGACTGGTGAAAGTTGCATCACAACCTGAGACAATGGAAGAAGGGATGCCATGAAGACAGAAGATCTGGTCCATACAAATTTGTGTGACTGAGGAGGTGGTATAGGGATGGATGAGGGCACAAAAATGACTATATTTGGAGAGGCGATCAACCACAACCAAGATCAATATCTTCCCTCTAGATTTAGGGAGCCCCTCAATGAAATCCATAGAAATATCTATCCAAATCAGTGTAGGGATGTGCAAGTGTTTGAGCAATCCAGGAAGGAGTGTTGTTTCACCCTTGTTGCATTGACAAGTATCACATTCAACCACCATCTGTTGAATTCCCTTTTCATTCCCTTCCAAAAGAAGTTACGCTGTGCCCACTCATAAGTTTTGAGGAACCCAAAGTGCCCTATCGATGGAGAAGCATGGAGTTCACAGAAGATAGCCTGTTGAAGATCTGTGCTCTAGGGAAGTACCAGACAACCCTTGTATCTCATAGAAGCACCAGCCCAAGAGTAATGCGGTATAACAGAAGGTTTATTGGCCAACTATTGGATGATTTGAGATAATGAAGAGTCATTGACATAGCCCTGCTGGACAGATTCCAACCAATTTGGAACAGGCATAGAAATAGCTGAAAGAGAAGCTTGGTCATCAAATGTGCAAGAAAGAGCATCCACCACAATATTGTCCTTACCCTTCTTGTAAGTGATCTCATAGTCATAACCCATGAGTTTTCTAACCCATTTCTGTTGTGCTGGGGAGGAGACCCGTTGTTCCAGGAAATATTTCAAACTCTGATAAGTCTTGATGCAGAAATGATTCCCTAGTAGGTATGGCCACCACTTCTATACTACATGCAAAATAGAAATCATTTCCTTCTCATATGTAGAGAGTACTAGTTCTTACCAGAAAGGGATTTGCTGGTGAACGCAATGGGATGTTCATCTTGAAGGAGAACAACACCAAGTCCATTGCCGCAAGCATCACTCTCAATAGTGATGGTCTTGAAAAAATTTGGCATAGCTAGAATAGGTGTAGTACACATAGCTTGTTTCAATTTTTCAAATGCACACTCAGCAACATGTGTCCATGTAAAAGCATCTTTTTTCAACATAGCTGTTAATGGAGCTGTAATCTTCCCATAATCCTTGACAAACTTGTGATAGTAGCCAGTCAGTCCCAAAAAACCATGGAGGCTCTTGAGTGTCTGAGGATGTGGCCAATTTTTCATGGCATCTATTTTTGCAGGATCCACTCAAACCCCTTGGGTTGAAACAATATGCCTAAGATACTCCACTTCTTCTTGGCCAAAAACACATTTAGACTATTTTGCACAGAGATGATGATTAGAGAGAAGTTGTAGTACAAGATCCAGATGTTGGAGATGCTCATCCCATGTTTTACTATAGATGAGGATATCATCGAAGAAGACCAGAATGAATTTCCGCAGGTAGGGCCAGAATATTTTATTCATCAATGCCTAGAATGTTGAAGGAGCATTAGTGAGGCCAAAGGGCATGACCAAAAACTCATAGTGGTCATCATGCATGCAGAAAGCCATTTTAGGGATATCATTCTCGTGAACCTGAATTTGGTGATACCCAGAATGAAGATCCAACTTGGAGAAAAAATGAGCGCCATGAAGCTTATCAACAACAAGAATCGAAACTTATCCTTGATTGTGATGTGATTAAGTGCTCGGAAGTGAATGCAAAGGCACCATCACCCATCTTTTTTCTGGACAAGAAGAACTGGTGAGGAAAAGGAACTGGTACTAGGGTGAATAATACCTTGCTTCAGTAAGTCTCGAACAAGCATCTCAATCTCTGTCTTTTGGTGAAATGGGTAGCAGTAAGGCTTGATGTTGGGAGGAACACTTCCAAGGAGCTGAATATGGTGGTCCTCTGGTCATGAAGGTGGCAATACCAATGGTTTGGCAAAGACACATGCATACCTATCCAAATTCATTGTAGATCTGAAGGAGTAGTGTAGACTGCTGATGGTTGCATCTGAATGGAATGGAGCTGAGCAATGATACCATGTGAATTCTTCTTAAGAAGCTTTTCCATGCGATGTGAAATGATGATGCTGAGAGACCCTAGTTGTAAGCCCTTGAATGTGTGTTTTTTCCCATTGTCTAAAAACTACATCCAAAGTTCAACAAAATCCTATAGGATGGGTCCAAGTGTGCGTAACCATTGAGTGCCCAAAACCACATCACATCTGCCTAAGGGCAAGGCAAACATGTCAGAGTGCAGGTCATAATCTCCAATAGAGATATGCACATTGCGACACTTCCCTTTGCAAGGTAATGTGCCCCCATTGGCAATCATGACTTCAAAGCTAGAGCAAGGATGGACAAAACAATCAGCCTGTTTGGCGATCTGAGGGTCAATGAAGTTATGAGTGCTATCAGAATCAATGAGTATTGTAAGAGGGAGCTTCTTGAAGTAACCCTTGACCTGCATGGTTTGTGGGGTGGTGACTCCTACTAAAGCATGGAGAGAGATCTCTGGGTGGTCTTCCTGAGAAGTAGGGTCAATAGGCAACTGCTGAGTTTCGACCTGATCATCTACTGTATCGTGAGCATCTTCATAAACTTCAGTTGCAGGTGGAGAATCCACATCCAAGAGATAGAGCTTTTGCTCAACACATCTATATCCCTGAGTGAATTTCTCATCACAATTATAACAAAGCCCTTTTTCTCTACGTTCCCGCATCTCTACTTCAGTCAAATGCTTGATAGGAGTTGTTCTAGGAGCTGGCGTGATTGGAGGTCTTTGGGAAACCATATTTCTAAATGGAACAAAATTGGATTTGGAGTGTTGTTGAGTTGTGATCTTGTCCTCCATCAACTTATCCAACCCTAGGGCTTCCATCATTGTGCTGGGATGGAACATTTTAACCTCAGATTAGATTGCATCCTTTAAACCATTGACAAAATAATTCCTGAAGAATTCATCAGACAATCCCTCTGTGTGATTAGCTAGTTTTTTAAATTCTGTCTGATATTCTCTCATAGTCCTAGTTTGGTGAAGTTTAGTGAGTGCTCCTGTGAAGTCATCAAAAGCACTAGGGCCAAATCGTTGCAAAATGAGTTTGCAAAAATTTGTCCGTTTTGGCTCTTCATGAGACTTGATGTACCAATGGAACCATTGAAGGGCTTCATGTTCCAAATGAAAGGATGCAAGTGGGACTTTGTTGACATCAAAAGTATTATGTGTTTAGTGGAAAATTAGATTTGTTAATGTTCTAGGGTTTTGATGTTTAAGTCCTCCTCTCCACTTTACATTCAAGGATCTAGAGTCGAGTGGCAAGCACTATCATACCCTTGATTGTTGTGAGATGTAGGGAAACTTGGATTAGGGAATTTAATTATCAATTTCCCTTCTCTTATGTTCAATTGACCATTAAAACCCTAATTATGCAAATACAACAATAAACTAATGAATAATAGAAAATGCTCTTGCAGACAGAAGTAAAATAGCAAATCACAGAATACCTATCTTTGGGGTTCTAAGGTGGAATAGTCAGGGACACTGGAGCCGGCACCCAAGTCCAAGGTACCAGTTTCTTTGTGAGATCCAGACCTCCTTCCAGCACTGATCAGCCCTGTAACTTCTATTTTTAGAAACTCAGTTGTAGAGGACACTAGAGCGAGTGCCCAAGTCCTGAAAATGCTCCAGTGTCCTGCTTTTGTTCAGATCCTGAATCCTTGATGCCTGCCAATCCTTCCTGCAACTTCACTTCTCCTGAATACGACACTTATAACCTGCAATCACAAGACTTGGTTTGGGGGTTGTGGTTTTTATAGGCTTGCCTTAGTCAAGCCCTAGAGGACACTTAATTCTTTGAACACCGTTGTCAGATAAAGAGTATGTGCCCTTGTGAGGCAGAGGCAAAAACCAAAGGAATCAATGATAAAAATAAAATATAATGTCACCTTGTAGTGAAGCTCTCATGGGAGGAAGATGCTCTTCATTCCATGAGGAAATTGATGCTCAAATCTTCAAATACAAACACACAAACCACATAAGTCTACTCTTGTAACACAATGAAAGCCTTGAATCACCTTGAGAATGCCTAAAGTTCACAATGATCCTCTAGTTAAAATCTCGTTTACAAATGAATGCCTAAACATGCTTATATATGCAACTACAAGCACTCCTACCAAGATTTTCGTAATTCAAACTTACCGTGTTGGCAAAGGGACCAAATAATGGTCACAAACCAACACCTAAAAATTAGGGCTGCCCCAAAATAGGGTGACTAGGGCCCAGTGATGCAGAGGTAAATGCAACAGAAGCTTACAAATGGGAAGGAGGAGTCATTAACACAACCAACATGTTAAAATCCTGGACATGCAGTATGTAATACCTATCGGCTTATCATCATCATCATATTTTGAAAAGACATGAAATATCCTCCTACTGACTACTGTTCACTTCCTTATCGCCTTTCGCCTTTCGCCTGTCAGCAGCATCATCACATTCGGCAAGCGCAAACATCCTCCTGATGTTCACTGTTCATCATACCACCAAACTCTATCTTCATCATCACGATGTTCAACATCATCTTCATCAGCAGGATATAAAATATCCGGTTGCTCCCATATATCCTGATGACGACAACTTCAAGCACCTCTCCTTCGATGCCTACGTCACCCCGATATCTGACTATTCAAACAACAGCATCAGGATATGACTTATCCGGTCATATTGAAACATCCTGATGATGTTAACCAAACTTTATGCCGATGACTTACGCCGATGCCAAAACACTTAGCGACAGTAGGATAAACTTGCATAGGGTGATATTCGCAATATCCTGATGACGATGATGTCACTTGCACCCGATGATGATGTCAATGCACCTGATGATGATGTCAACAGGATATAAGACACTTATATCCTCCGCAACATGATAATGAATATCCGGTGATCTTTTCAATATCCTGATGATGACCTTTCCGGTCCTTAGCCAAAAAGTGAACTTTCACTCCTGCATGCGATAGCGACATGCGGACGAAAGATGATCCTGACGATGATATACACACTGAGTATATATCCAACCTATATCATCCTGATGCACTTGAAACATACAGTCTTCATCAGCTTCATAACCCGATCCGGATAGCGATATACTCATAGATGTCGATGCGATTCACTCTGTCTTCAGATCAAAACTTAACAGTTTATCTTCCTAAATCCTAGCACATGAGGATGCTAGGTTGATTCAGAGCATGCTACCAATCGATCTCCCACACAATGAAATGCATAAACAGAAAACTAACATACAACCTAAACTAACATGCATGACCATTCCACCGATTCACAGAATCAACCAGTGGAAGGGTTGAAAGAATCCATTAACCTGTAATCAGAACAGAAATCAAAACATAAACAGCTGATAAACCAGATAATGCAATTGATGAGATCTTATTTAGATGAAACACAAATGTCCTGTTTCTACAACAATGTTTCACAATGTCTGGACTGATCTCTGGACCTCACTCAATCACCAGTACAACATAACACAACTACTACTCTCTACTACTCTCTCTGATATCATATCAAACCCTAACTGATCTGAGTTATTTATAGCAATATCCTACGAGTACTACCAACTCGATTCCCAGCGGCTGGGAGAGGACAGCTCAGACAACCCGATTACGAGCTCTAACTGCCTGCACACTCTACTAGGCTGATCTAATACATATGCATTGGTCCAATGGACCTTATTACATCATGAAGTCAAACATGCTAAAAATAGACTGATGTCCTGTCATGCGGACAATGAACCTATATCCTGTCTTGTAGGGGTGCTCCTGCACCATACTCCCCAGAAGAAGAAATCTCAAGTCTACTTGAGATGAGAGTATGAAGATCTGCACCATGTTTCTGGATCTGCTCTTCAGTCATCCAGACTGCTTCAGAATTAGGTTTTCCCTTCCAAGAGACTAGATACTCCAAGTACTATTTGTTTCGGGTCTGTTTGACCACTCTGGTGTCCAAAACCTTCTGCAACTGTGGAGGATCATGCTTGGGAATGTTATCATGGACTGTATCCTGTAGGAGATCCTAATCTGCATCTGGATAAGACTTGTATGGAGTTAAATCACATACATTGAATATAGGGGACAAACCAAGATCAGGGGGGAGTTGTATCTCATAAGCATTCTGTCCATGCTTGTGCAAGATCTGACATGGTCCAACTTTTCTCTGCATAAGTTTAGTATATTTTCCCTTAGGAAGTCTGTCCTTCTTCAAATGAACCCATACCAAATCTCCAACATCAAACTGAACATCCTTCTTCTTTTTATCAGCATATTCCTTATACTTCAAGGTGGTTTGCTGCAGTTGGGTCTTGACTTGATCATGAACCTCTTTGATGGCTTCTGCAAAAGCTTCTCCTTCTGCACTAATAGGGTCTACTGTAGGTAGATCTCTCAATTCCAAAATTCCTCTTGGATGCATACCATAAACTATCTGAAAAGGTGATTTCTCTGTGCTCCTATTGACAGTATCATTATAGGAAAATTCAGCTTGAGATAGAATATTATCCCACTTTTCTCCATGTTGTTTTGTCAAACATCTAAGCAAATTTCCTAAGGAATGGTTCACTACTTCAGTCTGTCCATCCGTTTGAGGATGATATGCAGAGGAAAAAGACAAATTTGTTCCAAGTTTCTTCCAAAGAGTTATCCAGAAGTGACCAATAAACTTCACATCCCTATCTGACACTATGCTCAATGGCAATCCATGGATCCTGACAATCTCCCTGAAAAACAAATCTGCAATGTATGAAGCATCAGCAGTGGTTTTGCATGGCAAGAAATGTGCCATTTTGCTGAATCTATCCACTACAACAAAAACACTGTCAAACCCTTTCCTTGTCCTTGGTAAACCCAAGACAAAATCCATACTTATGCTTTCCCATGGTCTGGAAGGAATGGGTAAGGGCTGATATAAACCTGCATTAGTCGACCTGCCTTTAGCTTTCTGACATATCACACATGTCTCTACAAACTTTCTGACATCTGATTGTAACTTAGGCCAAAAGTAATGTCTTCGAACAAGATCAAGAGTCTTATCTAGACCAAAATGACCTGCCATAGCTCCACAATGTTTCTCCTTAATGATGTTTAACCTCATAGAACACCTTGGAATACATAACTGTCCACCTTTGAACAACAATCCATCCTGAATCAAAAATTCAGAGAATTCAACATGATATTTCTCTCCAAAAGAAGTACATACATGATATATCTCCCCAAAATCTTCATCAGTCTCATACATGGTCTTTAGTGAATCAATGCCAACACTTTCTAACTGAATCTGGTTGACTGTTAGAACTCTCCTGCTCAAAGCATCTGCAACTTTATTCTTGACTCCTTTCTTATGCTTCAATGAAAAAGTAAACGCTTGTAAGGTTTCTACCCATTTCATGTGTCTGTGGTTCAGC
Organism: Cunninghamia lanceolata; assembly: GCA_027924645.1. Lineage (NCBI taxonomy): Eukaryota > Viridiplantae > Streptophyta > Pinopsida > Cupressales > Cupressaceae > Cunninghamia > Cunninghamia lanceolata. Next base: position 14,686,062 of record BSBN01000186.1, on the reverse strand, counting down.
TTTTCCTGGCTGTTTATGAAACTCAGAGCCTGGTTATCTGTGAATACTATGAATTCCTTTGGCATCAAGTAATGCCTCCATTTCTTGAGTGACTGGACTAAAGCATACATTTCCAAATCATATGAGGAATACCTCTTTTTAGCATCATTGAGCTTCTCACTTAAAAATGCAATAGGTCTACCTTCTTGGCTGAGTACTGCTCCAATGGCCATGTGACTGGCATCACATTCCACCTGAAAGATTTTGTTAAAGTCTGGAAGTGCAAGGACTGGCTGCTGTGCCACCTTCTTCTTCAATGTTTCAAGAGAATCATCTGCTATTTGAGTCCAAACAAATCTGCACTTCTGTCCTCCTTTGATGGTATCAAGCATGGGTGCACAAATATGACTAAACCCTCTTATAAACTTCCTGTAGAAGGTTGCTAACCCATGGAAACTTCTGACATCATTCATAGTCTTTGGGGTTGGCCAAGACAATATGGCACTTACCTTCTCCTTATCCATTTGTAACTTTCCTTGTGAAATGACAAAACCCAAATATGTGATCTCCTCTTGCATGAACAAACACTTGTCTAAATTTATCATCAGCTGCTCTTCATGTAACCTCTTAAGAACCAAATCTATGTGTCTGAGATGTTCTTCTTTTGTGTTGCTGAAAATCAGAATATCATCTAGATATACTATGACAAACTTACCAATGAACTCTTTCAAAACCTCATTCATCAACCTCATAAAAGTACTAGGTGCATTAGATAAACCAAAAGGCATAACCTTCCACTCATATAACCCTTCATTAGTTTTGAATGCTGTTTTCCATTCATCTCCTGGCCTAATCCTGATCTGATGATATCCACTCTTCAAATCTATTTTTGTAAAATACTTAGCACCTCCCAAACAGTCAAGTAAATCCTCTATCCTAGGGATTGGAAACCTATACCTGATTGTGATCTTGTTAATAGCTCTGGAATCTGTGCAAAGCCTCCAAGTACCTTCCTTCTTTGGTGCTAGTACAGCTGGTACTGCACATGGACTTAAACTTTTCCCAATCAGACCTGAATCCAATAATTCTTCAATTTGTCTGGCTACTTCGGCATTCTGTTCTGGAGTTAGCTTATAGGCTGCTTTGTTTGGAAGTGTTGACCCTGGAATTAAGTCTATGCAGTGACTAATATCCCTGATAGGTGGTAGGGATCTTGGCATTCCTTCTGAGATGATACCTTTGTACTTATCCAATAGCTCTTGGATAGCTGGGTCTATGAACCTTTGCTTTTTCTCTTCCTTGACTTCTTGCTGCTGTTCTTTATTCACCCTCATACATGGGATTAGGGCATATGCAACTGCACCTTCTGCTGCTACTTCTTTCATGAACTGTTTACCTTCCATCAGCATTACCTTCACCTCTTTTCCTTTAGATTTCTCCTCCTTCTCCGTCAATGGTAGTAACATTATAACCTTACCATCTTTAGTGATTGTATAGGTGTTTCTAATACCATCATGTTGTGCCTTCAAATCATACTGCCATGGTCTACCAAATAAAAGATTGCAAGCATCCATCGTGGTAATGTCAAACAACAACTTATCCTTATATGCTCCAATCTGAAATTCTACCCAAGCCTGCTCTTCTACAATTGTCTGCTGACCTTGGGTAAGCCATGAGACTTTATATGGGGATGGGTGAGGCAATCTCCTAAGCTTAAGCTTTGTCACCATTTCTTCAGACACAAAATTTTCAGTAGAACCAGAATCAATCAAAACTTTACATGCCTTACCTCCTGCTTTGCAAATAGTCCTGAAAAGAGACTTTCTTTGAGGAGATTCTTTGTCAGGTACCTTCATGGTAGTCACTGTTCTTCTCATCATTAGAGACTCTCCACTTTCTGGGTATCCACAATTATCAGGAGCGTTCACACTCTGAAAAGCATTAGAGCCTGTCATACTTTGATTATCAGGTTCTTGGATCAAATTTGTTCTCCTTTCTCCTGTTGAGCTTGTGGCCTTTTCTGGACATCTGCTGGCTATATGGCCTTCTTTGTTACAGTTATAACATCTGATGGATCCTCTGCCCTGGGATCTTCCTCTGAAAGGTCTTCTACCTCTAAAGTTTCCTTGCTGACTATAATTTTCCCCTTGGTTCTGACTATTGTTTCCCTTACTATTGTCATGACTGGATTCTCCTTGATATCCATGTCCATGTCCTCTACCTCTAAAAGGACCTCTTCCACCCCTTTGTTGTCTTCCTCTTCCTCTATTGTGTTGTTCTTGTTTTCTCTTTAACTTCTCTTCCACTTTCAATGCCAACTGAAAGCATTTCTGAACTGTATCTGGATTATGCAGACTTAAATCTTCCTGAATGTTGAACCTCAATCCATTAAGGTATCTGGCTACCTTCTCTTCTTCACTTTCCTTTACCTTTGTTTTCATACAAAGCTTCATGAATTCTTCTGTATATGAGCTGACATCTAGCTCCTTCTGCTTCAGGTTTTGCTTCCTCTTGTGTAATTGGATACTGTAATCCAATGGGACATAAGCTTCCTTTACTAACGCCATCATTTTCTTCCATGTAGTGACTCTACGCTTTCCTTCCTATACTCTATCATCTTGGACGAAATTCCACCATGTCAAGGCAGCTTCTTTCATTTTTGACTGGGCTATCTTCACCCGCTGTTGTTCTGGTATCTCCTCTGTTTCAAAGAAATTGTTCAAGGAGTCTATCCACTCCATCACTGAATCAGGTTCCATCTTTCCTGTAAACACTGGCAAATCCAGTTTCACATCCATGGTTCTCCTCTCCATGGCCTTGAGGGCGTTCAATAGTGGTCTCTGGTCTGCAGGAATGACCTCCTCGTTCCAACTAGGGATCTCTTCTTCTCCCCTATCTTCTTCTCTACCAGAACCTACTCTGCTCCTCAACTTCTCTAACTCGTCCTTCAATTCCTGATTCTGAGCCTTCACGGCCTTGCTCTCTGAAATCTGTTTCTTTACCAGAACTGCCAACTCAACGTTGGTCATCCTTGCCGGAATCTCAGATGTTCCTTCGTCACCTGACATCCTGCTGTATCCTGATCTTTTCCAGAAGATCCTTCCTTTGCTCTGATACCACTATGATGCAGAGGTAAACACAACAGAAGCTTACAAATGGGAAGGAGGAGTCATTAACACAACCAACATGTTAAAATCCTGGACATGCAGTATGTAATACCTATCGGCTTATCATCATCATCATATTTCAAAAAGACATGAAATATCCTCCTGCTGACTACTGTTCACTTCCTTATCGCCTTTCGCCTTTCACCTGTCAGCAGCATCATCACATTCGGCAAGCACAAACATCCTCCTGATGTTCACTGTTCATCATACCGCCAAACTCTATCTTCATCATCATGATGTTCAACATCATCTTCATCAGCAGGATATAAAATATCCGGTTGCTCCCATATATCCTGATGACGACAACTTCAAGCACCTCTCCTTCGATGCCTACGTCACCCCGATATCCGACTATTCAAACAACAGCATCAGGATATGACTTATCCGGTCATATTGAAACATCCTGATGATGTTAACCAAACTTTATGCCGATGACTTACGCTGATGCCAAAACACTTAGCGACAGCAGGATAAACTTGCATAGGGTGATATTCACAATATCCTGATGACGATGACGTCACTTGCACCCGATGATGATGTCAATGCACCTGATGATGATCTCAACAGGATATAAGACACTTATATCCTCCGCAACATGATAATGAATATCCGGTGATCTTTTCAATATCCTGATGATGACCTTTCCAGTCCTTAGCCAAAAAGTGAACTTTCACTCTTGCATGCGATAGCGACATGCGGACGAAAGATGATCCTGATGATGATATACACACTGAGTATATATCCAACCTATATCATCCTGATGCACTTGAAACATACAGTCTTCATCAGCTTCATAACCCGATCTGGATAGCGATATACTCACAGATGTCGATGCGATTCACTCCGTCTTCAGATCAAAACTTAACAGTTTATCTTCCTAAATCCTAGCACATGAGGATGCTAGGTTGATTCAGAGCATGCTACCAATCGATCTCCCACACAATGAAATGCATAAACAGAAAACTAACATACAACCTAAACTAACATGCATGACCATTCCACCGATTCACAGAATCAACCGGTGGAAGGGTTGAAAGAATCCATTAACCTGTAATCAGAACAGAAATCAAAACATAAACAGCTGATAAACCAGATAATGCAATTGATGAGATCTTATTTAGATGAAACACAAATGTCCTGTTTCTACAACAATGTTTCACAATGTCTGGATTGATCTCTGGACCTCACTCAATCACCAGTACAACATAACACAACTACTACTCTCTACTACTCTCTCTGATATCATATCAAACCCTAACTGATCTGAGTTATTTATAACAATATCCTACGAGTACTACCAACTCGATTCCTAGCGGCTGGGAGAGGACAGCTCAGACAACCCGATTACGAGCTCTAACTGCCTGCACACTCTACTAGGCTGATCTAATACATATGCATTGGTCCAATGGACCTTATTACATCATGAAGTCAAACATGCTAAAAATAGACTGATGTCCTGTCATGCGGACAATGAACCTATATCCTGTCTTGTAGGGGTGCTCCTGCACCACCCAGGCACCCAAGTCCTCCCCCCTATTTTGGGTAGGGTACAACTCAAGGGGTCCTCCTAGGTCCACTTTTCCATGAAACCTAGGTCTCATTCCATCGGGATGTCAAAATATGAACTAAGATGTCCTAAATGCATGCTAAAGACTCAGGAGCTAAACCTTATGAGGGAAAAGCCCCCAAGGGGACATTTTCCAACATTACATTTAGCCCCCACTTTAATGTATGTATAAACATGAGGCCAATACATGCATTAAAGTAAGGTCACAAACACAGCAAACACATCAAGCACGGAGAAGACATGCCAATCACAGTAACAGGCACGCAAAACACGAAGAAGACAGTTACAATCACGCAGAACATGGAGAAGACAGTAAATGCATAGAAGACACATTAATGCATGGAAGATAGGCATGATTCTTTTCTTTTCTTTTTTTATATATATGAAATGCAAATGCAAGTACTGGAAAGTAAACAAACCTCCTATAATACATGATGCACTCATCGCATAGGTCTTTGTATATATGGGGTGACACACATGCAAGACACTCAAAACCTCCCAAAATGCAGGATGCATATGGGGAAATAGACACGCCAAACACACACACTTTGAAGACATGGAGAAAACATGATAGACAAGCGATGGAGTTTACCTATCTCTAGGTCCAACACCATCTTAGGCACATTATAGGCACACACCGATGAGTTCGCTTCACCACAACAATTGCTGAAGACATGCTTAAGGGTTGAGTTGGTCACAGAACTGCTCCTTGCCTCCACAGAGGACTTTTGAAAATGCAACTCCACCTGCATCACAGAGATGCCTTACAATGAAAAGGAAGCATGGCATACCACCCCACCCGCATCATGGAGATGCCTTACAGTGAAAAGGAGGTATGAGCTCAAAAGTATACAACCCCACCCACATCACGGAGACACCTTATGGTGAAAAGGAGGTATACGCAATAGATTGATTGATTGATTGCAAACAAACTCAGGATGCAGGAAGTAGTCATCATACTAGCCTACACCTAAGGACAAGCACATTGCTAACATCTACAATAGACAGCTTACATTATAAATGCCCCCACCTTAAGGTGGTTGATATCAATTATCGATATCAAGCAGGTTAAGGTAGGAAGAAAACATACAAGGGAACACTGACTTTCACAAAGCCATGCCCCCTGGAGGTGACATGTACTTTACGATCACCAAATGTTCCCACAAACACATCCCTACATGAAACATGTTAGTGTCTACAAGATTATGATAAATAACAACATCAATGCATATGATTAACCATAGAAAGAGCCAAGGTTATATAATGAATTTAGAGTTTGAGGATAACTATGGGGCTATATCACGAAGCTCTCTGAATCGAGTACCGCGAAGGTCAGATTCAAAGACAAACAAAGGTGCATAGAGCAGCAATATTGTTAAGGTTTGTAAATGTGATAGAAACATCATCAAATTCACTACACAGAAAGCATGAGTGCTTCCAATAACAAAGAATTGGATAAGATATGCAACCCCATCATCATATTAGGAACTAAGTCCATTTTTTGATTGCTCTCGAAAGGGACACTAGGTCCGCATCAGTATAAATGTTTGTCATCATCCACTTGCTAGGTGGAAACACTAGATGAAGGGAAACAATAAATCAGAAAGGAGAAGCAAGTGTCTTAGGGACAGTCACATAGGAGGGTGCCCTCAGGTCACCAACTGTGATGCTATGTCCGTAAGACACAACACACAACAATGAAATCAGAGAGAGAGAGGGAATATAGAATAATGATGATACAAATAGAAGAAGGTCACTGTTGGGTGAATATTTTGTCGTTAACTCGCTAACGACAAAATGGGTATATCAGCCACAGCTATGATGAGACAAAGTCTCTCTTCTCAGCAAGGGGAGGTTCCCTCTAATTACTTAACTTTTGCAAATCAAACAACTTATCAAATTTATGTACACTAAAAACTATGTTGGTGGTGGTTCCATCTCATCTCATTCTCTTTTTTCAGAATAGATGTTTATATTTCAAACTCTTGATATAAAACTTATAAATTATCACAAAATCACAGAAACGCAAAGTTTTCTGTTACCTCACTGATTACTTGTAAACAAAACTATTTGAAGTAGAATGCAACCCAAAGTCTTCACTCCTCTTCAAGATGATAAAAGTAAATCAAATATAACAACTTGCAACACAAAGTCTCCAAACTATTGTATTCTCACAAACATGAACATATAACCCATAATTGATTTGATAACACAAAGTTTATCAGAATCAAATTAAGAGCACTCTCCAATCACTTGAAACAAACTCCACACTTCAATTATTATCAAATAAGATTATGATAGCAAGACGTAGGAACAAAACTATCACAACACAAATAATCCCAAGACAAAGATTGGAATTGAACTTGCTTTCTTGTATTGATAAATATTTGAATATTGATTTTCACAAAAAGCACAAAGTCTTGATTTGCTTCTCAATTCGCCAGAGTTTTCTTGCAATAGACCTAAGATAATCTTTACAAAAGAGGCCCCCTTTATTTATACGGAAAGACCTTGAGAAAATCTAGGAAATCTACAACTAATTTGACTTATTCAACAAGAGAGTCCTATTTGACTTATGACTTCTCTTGTTTCACATGTAATTACATTTTGGAAAATTACATGTGTAGATGTCCAAAACAAAATTCCATTTACATAAAATTTAAGAAAAATAAGCTAAGGCACTAGCTTCCTCCATCTTTTTTCCTTAGGAAGTTCTGATACATGGTTTGAACAACTGACATCTCGCATGCATCTGGTTTTGCTATGTTTTCAGAGATGGTGCGAGCTCAGAGGATTGAATCTTTCACTGCCTTTACTTCCTTTTCATGCTTTTCTAAATTATCCTTCAGGTTCTCCAGAGTCGAATGTTGATCATTCAGGTTGTCGATTGAGAGCACAGAGGGAGCTTCCTCTTCAAATTTCTTCTGTACCATTTCTTCAAAAGAACTTATCATTTCCTGTGCCGTGAGGAAGCTATGATCTTCCCTTGTCAAGGTGCAAGGAAGTTCTTCCAGCCGATGTAGGAGTGTGACATCACTGTCTTCGCTGGCTTCTCGAGCTTGGCACAGATCTTCAAGTAGACTCTTTATTATGAAAATACGATGAGCTAGAGTCTCCTTGGTCTTGAGATATGATTCCCTGTTGGTGATGACCCCAATGGTGATTAGATTCTTTATCTTGATCTTCTTCATATCTATCCACTCTTCTAGGCTCTCTTCTTGATCTTGTAACTCTTGTGAAAGTAGATCTACTAGATTGTCCAGCTCTGCTTTAGCTTTGTCCATTTTCTCCTTTCTTTCCATAGCGGTTTTCAACAAAACTCGTCCTTGTGCCAACAATTGCTCCACCACATCCCCCACAATCTTGCCTCTAGCTTGGGCTTTTTCAACATTTTGTATCAGGGGATCTTCCACTGTCACTGCCATTGGTTCCACTATCTCTGATGACTTTACTATTTTCTGAAGGACAGCAGCCAGTTGTTCTGCTTTTGCTTTGTATTGCTCTTTTTCCCTCTTGGCTTCATCATACTTTTCAAGTAGGGTGGTGGAAGTGGTCTGGAAATCTACTTTGACACCTTCATGAGTCACTTTACCAAGTTCAACCCTTGAGATGACATAACTACTCATGTCAAAAGTATCAACTGTGGCATCTTCAGGAGGTTTGGCAATTTCGGCATATCTGATTCCCTTTTCAGTGACCATCCTAGAAACAGTCTTAGGCTTCTTCTTTTGGTTCTTAGCTTTCATGGGCAACAGCTTTTCAATGTCAATCTCATCAGGTGAGATAGCTTGTTTCTTCCTCTTTGGAGTATAGGCAGATAGCCATGGAGGAAGTATAGATGCATCAACAGCTGGAGGAGGATCCACTACTTGCTTGGTTGGCTCCGTGTTTATACCTGTGATGGTTACAATTAGACTTGTGTTGGTAAACACGACACCAGTATCAACAACCTTTTGTGAAGCATCAAGAAGGTTCTCCAAAACAGTCTGTTCCCCAATATCAAAAGAAGGGGAAGATAAGCTTGGAATGGAACCAGAAGAATAAAAAATGGTTCCGAGACTAGCCCTCATGGATTGAGGAGTATTGTCAGAAGAAACAACAAAAATGGGAGAAAGAGAAACATTTGAAATTACTGGCAAACCATCAGAAAATGGAACATGAGGAGGAGGTGTAAGAACTTATGTATTAGAAGGAAGGTCTTTCATAGGAGTCTGTGGGGAACCATCAAGTCGCTCTACCTCTGTATCTTCATCTTCACCTTGTTCAGCTTCATCAGATACCTTAGTTTTAGACCTTTGAACGTTTTGTTCTTCAGTCTCAACATCCTCAATTTCCATATGATCATCATTGATGTCTTCAAGATCTGACTTAGTGGCATCAGAAGCCTCTGTGGTTTCTTTCTTCTTTCCTCCCTTGGATACAAATTTGATCTTTGGTTTGTGTACCTTGGAGGAGGAAGGAGTGTCACTCTTATTCTTAGTTTAGTTTTCCACCTTTTTACCTGTTTGCTCTTGTGTTCCTTCTTCGGACCCTATCAGGAACTCTTTCAACTTGATCCCTTTACTTTCCAACCACAAGTTGGTGTTTGCCAATATAGGTTGGAATCTTTTTCTGATGGATGTCTCCTCCTTGATTGACCATTTCACCTCTGGGAGAGGTGAAGCTTCAACATTCTTTGCCTCATATTCATGATCTAGGACATCTCCATCATCCTCCATTCCATCTGGAATATCAGCTAGTCCTAGTTCTTCAATTTGGCTCAAATGAAGCCTACAGAAATCTAGTTTTCTGATCTCATTTTGGGTCCTGAGATCTGCCCATATGTCTTCGACCATTGGCTCATGAAAATTTGACTTCCTCTTGATTTTATCTTGAACCCTTCTGAAGTCGAAATGATTTCTCTTCTTGTAGGTCTTCATGGTGACTAACTGTAACTCGGAGTCAATTATTTTAGCTTTGTTGGCAGACTGAACTGAATACCTCCCAATTTCAATGGGAAACTTTATTCCTGACTTCTTAAGCTCCATCTATTTGTTATGAACCACAATTAGTTGTCTGCAAAGCTCCATAAGAACAATGCGATCACTGGGATACCGTGGTAGCATGTAAGGGTAACCAGGATAGTATCCTACCTGACGATAAGTGAAGGTGGGGAATTGTAGGAACAAACAACCAAAAGAATTTACAACCTGCCATGCTTCATCAGAAACTCTTCTCTGAACCAGTTCACCATTCCACAAGCACATGAAAACTGAGAAGAAAGCATCATTGACTCTTCTGAAATGATGAATCGACCCCTTCAGAGTGATTTGGGGGTAGTATTCATATACTGGGACCAATCTCCTGTCCCCTACTTGGGTCAAACCTGGAAAGTTCCTCATACTTGCAGCAACGTAGACAAGGTAAGAGGTCATGTAAAATTTGAAGGTAGTATTGACCCTTACCAGTTGCTCGTGCAAAGCATTACTGATCTGTTCACCCCAGAATATCTTCAGATTACCCCGTAGAATCACCTTGATGTAAGTGTACATCCAGTCCTGGAATTTGGAAGCAGAAGTGAGTCCTCTGATGCGACTCAAAAGTGTAATCAAGTCACACACTTCCTCCACAAAATCACTCCTGTGAAGATCTTTTGGCCACCTGGTCAAAGTTGCCCTGGGAATTTTCAACCATTTGCTGTTTATGTGTCTTCTAGCAGATTTCAAGTCATTGTCGTAGTCTTGTTGACCCTAAGCAAAATCAATCTGCCCGACATTTTCAATTGGTGGACACATGAAGATTTTGTCCATGAATTCTACATCCAATCTCATGATAACATTTCCCTGTGAGTCTGTCACAGCTCTAGTGTCCCTATTGTAGTGGTTGGCAACTTGTAGAACAAATTCAGGATTATGTGCACTGACAGGAAATGATGCAACCAAATGAATATTGCTGTTAATGATTTTCTGCATATGCTGGGAGGGATTTGCTTGTTTATTTCTATCTATGAATTCAGCCATATCTACATGTCCAATTTTAGTGTCTCTGATTTCATCAACATTCGACTGAACTGTTGTTACTAGAAAGACACCCTGGTACTTGTACTTCATGGCTCTGGACTTTGAAGGAGATGATTCTGACATGAGCCCTGGAGAAAACTGTGAATTCGAACGCCACCATGAACGCTGACTGAGAACTGCAAAAGGCCATGATCTCGCAGTTAGGGGAAAATTGGATAAACTGGGTCAACTACGTTTTGACGATCATGGATGGGAAAGCATGCGTTAAAAAGGGATTGAGCGCGCAAAATGAGGCAAGGGTGAAAGCGGGCTTTTGGCTTTGAAAAGTGAATTTTCCAGTGTTAGGGAAAAATCAAGGAAATGTGCTTGGGCGGGTGAATTGGCCGCTCTCGCAAGTTAGAAGGACCTCTAGGTGTAAAAGTGGTGAATTTAGCCATTTCTACATGTTCTTTGGAAGATTTGATTTGTCATGTTCGAGCGGTCAAAATCACCACTTTTACATATGATGTGTAAAAACTTCGAGTGTTCGGGCGGAGAATTTGGATGCTCTTGCAAGTTGGAAGCGATTTTGGGTTTCAGTGTAAGGGCGGATGAAAACACCGCTCATGCATTCGAGAGATCCATCGGTCAGTATGTTCGAGTGGTAAAAAATGCCGCTCATGCAGGTAAGTAACTTCAAGGGTTTTTGATGCAGGGGCAGCAGAAACAACCGCTCTTGCAGGTGGAAAGTTTACCAAACTGTGTGGGTGGCGGAAATTTCTATTGAAGCACATGATTCTAGGTTTAGTTCGAAGTGTTTCCTCATGGGTATAGGCACGTTGGTAGTTTTGGGAGGATCTAGCGGTGAATTTGGACGCTCTTACATACAACGGGAGGGTTGGTAGTGAAGGTTTCTAGTATGAAAGACACATCGTTTATAAAATGATAAACCCTAATGGCATTCTAAAACCATCCGAACACGACTCACAAACAACAGAAAAAACCTAAAAAACTTGATAAACTAACAACACAAACAATCAACGAGCAAAAATGGGGAAGAGAAACACAATAAACTTACCCGTAAAACTTGAAACCCTAGGTTCAATCTTCAACGCGAGATCCGTCACAACTCGGGAGCATACGATCAAGCGGTCGAATGTTGAACGTTGGTGAATCAACTAAAAGGCTTTAGCATAAGAAATGACAACAATGGGAGTGATAACACATTTAAAAGGTTGAGATTGGAGTTTTAAATGCCTGGCATGAGTGGCCATTAATGGCACTCGACATCAAAATCCCAAAGATCTCGCTCGAGCGGCGATTTCGGCCACTACGACACTACAATTGACAAATGTGTAACGTTGGCAAAAAATGTCGTTCGAACATATGTGACGGAAAACACATGTGATGACGGTGAATTTAGCCGCCCTTGCGCATTAAACTTAAAAATGATGCAATAGTGGCGAAAAAGGCTGCTTCTACATCAAATAAAAACAAGTCTAAAAATAATATGTAGGAGCGGCATTTTTTGCCGCTCTTGCATATTAAGAGTCGAAAAAATTACTAACTCTTAAAGATAACCAAAATGACATTTTTACTAGTTTATGACTTTAAATGATCCTTGCGAAAATCGAGAGATCAATTCAAGGGAATGTCGCAAACGAGTTTTAAAATGTCAAACGACCTCGCACGAGAACAAGAAAATCTTTTCTCGATTTGCGATCTTAGAGTGTAGATTCACGAAATGGACAAGTTTCGTGGGGGTTGTCTACAAAAACAAGTGTAGCTGATTTTGAGAACAACAGTCACAATAGAGGTGGTCTCCTGGTATCCCAAAACTTACAGGAGAATCAAGGGTCATCCCAGGAGGCATAACACATCACAGGGGAAGCACATCACGAGAGAAATAAAGGGTTAGAGATACTTACCTGTAGGGTCTTCATGCTAAGTCTTATCATCAAGTAAATAATCATCATCCTCCCACTCCTAATGTTAAAGGAAGGTGGGATATAAGGTGTCATAGCCCAATTCATGTCTTGCTTATCATGTTGTTTATTGTTAGGATCATGTTTGTTTAGTTTAATGTTAGGATCAATGTTTTCTTGTTGAGATGCAAGGTAAGCTCGTCGCCTTGCCTTCCTCTGTTTTGCATGTTGACGTTGTTGTATTTTACGACTTAGTTTTTGTAACATAGGGCTTTGCTTTGTTATGGATTTTTGTGTTGTACAGGAGGAAACACCAAGGTCAAAGTTCATTTGTCTATGTGGAATGTTTTCTTGTTGAAGCTTACTAGCATACTTATTCTCTATCCTCTTAGTGATGTCCAAATGACTTGAATATTCAAACAAAGGAGGGACATTAAAGGTCTTCTCTTCCTCAGTGAAATCCAATGTGTGTGAATAATCAACTAAAGGAAGAAGGTTGGTGGGATGATCCACAGAGGTAGAAATTTGATTATTGTTAAATGAATGCTCATTTTCTACCCATGGAATTTTCTTTGTTAAAAGGAGCTCTTCATTCACTAATGCTTCATCTTGGCCAGGGAGAGCAGTGGAATTATTGAAGCTATCCCTAGTCTTTTCATTTGAGTATTCAGTTATAGGGGAAGTAGGATAACCTATGGGGTCATCATTAGCCTTTTCCTTTCTACTCATGGAGAAGAACTCAGTTAAGCTTTCTAATATCGTAGGATGTTCACTCATGAGGGTTAAAAATTGGTCAAAATCAAGATCTTTGATAAATGCATACAAAGATACCATTGAAAAATGACATGAAGGTGCCATTTCAATGTAAGATCAGATTTTGAGAAGCTTTTCCAACTTTATTCAAAAGTCAAGTGCAAAGCTATATGCAAAAATGACCTAGATGCTTGATTTTTTTTACTTTTTTAAATGCAACTGAATGAAACAAAGGGTGTTGCAAGGTTTTTGATCAAGGGAAGAAAGTTATATGTCTGATATCAATCCAAAACAACAATAATATCCTTCTCAACACACTCTTGATGCAAATCCAAGATAATGCCAAGTTGAAATATAGTGGAATATGTCAAAATAAGCTCTTTTTTCACCAAAACTCAATGCAAAAGAGCATAACAAAGGGTGTTATGAGGAAAATGATGATGGAAATAAAATAATATCAGTAATAACAGCCAATTAATGCAAAAATACCTAACACAACATGCTTTTAGCGCCACTTAAGGTAAAACCCCAGTGAAAATATAGCAAAAATAGGCTATTTTTCACGGTTTTTCAACTCCAAGGCCTAGAAAAGGGGGTGTTGTAATAAATTTTAGGATGTTCAGAAATTACCATCAATTATATCAATCACCTCAATCCATAAAATTGATCACAATATGCTTGGAGTGCAAACTAGGTCAAACCCTAGGGCAAAAATAGCCAAAATGTGTAGTTTTTTGCAAAATTTTCACTACAAGAGCTCGATAATAGAGTGTTGTGAAGATTTTTATGAGGGTTAGAAAATTATTACCCTAATAACATCAAATAAATTCAAAAAAATTTCACAACACTTCTATGGTGCAAGTTTATAGAGTCGATAAGGCCAATTTTAGTGAAAATCAGTGTTTTTGAAGCCCTAGGTTTGAGATCTTGGGACAAAATCCTATGTGAATGTTTTGAATTCTGATTTATGATGAAAATGAATTACTCTCAGATATGAAAATGATTTTCAATCATGAACATGCAAAATGCCAATGCAAATCTAATGAAAATGCATGAAAATTGCTAGTTTTTGTTGAAATTTTCTATGCAAAAATGTAAATATTTTAAATCTAAATGCAAATTTACACTAAAATGCAAGACTAAAACCAAATTAAAATTTTAATGAGCCTCTAAAATCAGTAGAAAAATCTGAGAAAATATTTTGCCTACTAACCCTAGATTTTGAAATTACTAGGTTATATAAAATTGTCAAAATTTCTACAAAAATCTAGCAAATTAATGATGAAAATGCAATGCAAATTATTGAATTTTTTTATTTTTTTGTAGTTTATATCAGATCTGATGCAAAAATCATGAATTAGAAAAATTTAGAAAGAATTGATGCAATATAGGAAGTAAAACAATGCAATTTTTTTAAATTTTTCTCAATGCAATAAAATGAATGACTATATGAATGAATGAAATCAATCCAAATCTGAATATACACAGTCAAAAAGTTGCAATTTAATCCAAAAACATGGATTCACCAAAATTTTTAGTGGAAAATTAGATTTGTTAATGTTTTAGTATTTTGATGTTTAAATCCTCCTCTCCACTTTACATTCAAGGATCTAGAGTCGAGTGGTGAGCACTATCATACCCTAGATCACTGTGAGATGTAGGGAAACTTGGACTAGGGAATTTAATTATCAATTTCTCTTCTCTTATGCTCAATTGACCATTAAAACCTTAATTATGTAATTACGGCAATAAACTAACAAATAACAGAAAATGCTCTTGCAGAAGGAAGTAAAATAGCAAATCATAGAATACCTATTTTTGGGTTTCCAAGGTGGAATAGTTAAGGACACTGGAGCAGGTGCCTAAGTCCAAGGTACCAGTTTCTTTGCGGAATTCAAACCTCCTTCTAACACTGATCAACCCTGTAACTTCTGTTTCTGGAAACTCAGCTACGGAGGACACTAGAGCGAGTGCCCAAGCCCTGGAAATACTCTGGTGTCCTGCTTTTCTTCAGATCCTGAATCCTTGATGCCTGCCAATCCTTCCTACAACTTCACTTCTCCCAAATATGACACATGTAAGCTATAATCATAAGACTTGGTTTGGGGGTTGTGGTGTTTAGAGGCTTGCCTCAGTCAAGCCCCGAAGGACACTTAAGTCTTCGAACACCGTTGTCAGATAAAGAGTGTGTGCCCTTGTGAGGTAGAGGCAAAAACTAAAGGAATCAATGATAAAAACACAATATAATGTCACCTTGTAGTGAAGCTCTCATGGGAGGAAGATGCTCTTCATTCCATGAGGAAATTGATGCTCAAATCTACAAATACAAACACATAAACCACACAAGTCTACTCTTGTAACACAATGAAAGCCTTGAATCACCTTGAGAATGCCTAAAGTTCACAATGATCATCTAGTTAAAATCTTGTTTACAAATGAATGCCTAAACATGCTTATATATGCAACTGCAAGCACTCCCGCCAAGATTTTTGTAATTCAAACTTACCGTGTTAGCAAAGGGACCAAATAACGGTCACAAACCGACACCCAAAAATTAGGGCTGCCCCAAAATAGGGTATGACTAGGGTGTGGGCACCCAAGTCCTCCCCCCTATTTTGGGCAGGGTACAACTCAAGGGGTCCTCCTAGGTCCACTTTGCCATGAAACCCAAGTCTCATTCCATCGGGATGCCAAAATATGAAATAAGATGTCCTAAATGCATGCTAAAGACCTGGGAGCTAAACCTTATGAGGGAAAAGCCCCCAAGGGGACATTTTCCAATGTTACATTATGCAGACTGAAATATTGTTCTACCCAGTATATCCATCCAATTGGATCATCACCATTGAAGCGAGGAAAATCAAGTATCAACCCACAAAAATTGCTGGAAGAAGAGAACCCAATGTCTGCAGAAGACTTTGGTTGGCGTCTATTGTTCATGGCTGAATGCTAAAGATTGAGGCCAAGAATTTTTTCATCCAGATCTTGGAGTTTGGTCTTGAGGGCTGCAATTTTATCCTCCATGTTTTTTTCTCCTGTGTAGGTGACAACCATATCTAGGAGATTTTTTTTTTTGGGAATGGGTAGAAAGACAAAAATAGAAACTTTTTTAGTAAAGGAAAATTTGGATTTGGGAAAAACTCTTATGGGTAATTGGGGTTTGACTAGGTTTTGGACACTTTCTAAGGGACAAGGAAGCAAAAAATGAGGATTTTAGAAGCAAGGTGAAGGAATGGGAAAATTTGTCCAACAGGGACAAAGGAGCAGAAATAGGAAATGAACATTGTGGCAAAATTTGAAGGCTATTGGGTGAGAATCGAAGAAGTTATGGCAAACCCTAAAAATAGACAAATGTGGGAGTTCTGGCTTCGATAAGTGGAATTTGGGATAAGGTCCTCAAGGAAGGAGATATGCAGAATGAAATTCTAGGGATTCAAGTGAATTTTGAGAGAAAACAGAGCTAAAGCAAGGAAGACATGGTGAAAAAATGGCTCTGGACAGATTCAATCTACGATTTGCCGGTTGTCAATAGATATGGTTCCCAGGTATGTTCGGCTGCCTAAAGGTTCAGGGGAGTCACTCAGCCACCAATGCTGTCTAACAACTTGCGTATTGGGGTAGTACCCCTCACTCCATGGCACAAGTAAAATTGATAATTGCTTTGCCACAAACGACAGCTCTTGGTTTACCTCACGGATGGGAACTAGTCAATCAGGTAGGGGTCATTGCCCTTTTCACTGGCAAGTCCTCTAAATAGGTGAGCTACTTTAGGGTTCATGTGGTACTCCTCACAATGAGTTTTAGGGCTATGTCCAAGTGCTTCCCATAGTTAAGCGAATAGGGTTATTCCCTGATCTGAACCTGTAATTGAAATGAACAATACAGATGTGAAAAAGAAAGAACTACTGCAATAATCACAGTGCCTGGAGGCCACTACAGAAAAAAAAAAAAATTGGCAGAAATTCCACCCAACGAGCCCAAGAAAGTGCTCTAATACCAGATGAGAGGAACCTCTTGCAACAATATAATGAAAAATGCATGAAATAACAGAAATAGCAGAAACACAGAAGGAATTTATTGATCGTGGGCCACTTCGAGGGGGCAACCTCCTTTGAGCAAGCTCAATACAATAAATTCATGGATGCCTTCATTAGCCTCAACATGTACTTATATACTAAGTCTAATCTAAACAACTATTACTTCCCATGAATGTGGGATAATACAATATACTCACGGGACAACTTACAAAGCATATGCATCCAACAACAATATACTAACAAAGTAAAGAGAAGGGTTAAACACAAGTTCCTAACACAAGACACCCAAAATCATCAAAGTGCACGGAGTAGATGTATTGTTATGATTTTGTTAGAAAAGATAAGACAACATCAAAATATCACACGGAGTGATTCTACTAGCCAATCGTCGAATAATATATATCAACCCCATCATCATATATGGACTAGGTCCATTTTTGCTTACTCACTGAAGGGACACTTGGTCCTTATCAGTCTTATTTGTTTTTCGTCATCTGCTAGCTAGATAGAACCACTAGAAGAAGGTAAACAATAAATCAAGAGAGGAGAACAAGTGCCTTAGGCTCATCATGTAGGAAGGTGCCCCTAGGTCACCAACCACAATGCTATGCCCCTAAGGCACGACACACAACAATAAAATAGAGGAGAGGAGAAATATAGAAAAATGATGATACAAATAGAAGAATGGTCACAACAAAGGCAGTCTCCTGATATCCTTGACCTTACAAGAGTATAAAGGGTCATCCAAGGAGGTCTAAACAACACATAGGTAAAGGGTTGAAATACTTACCTACATGCAAGCCCATGCTAGAGATTGTCAACAATTAAATCATCCTCCTCCCAATCCTGAATGTTAGAGGAAAGAGGTACATAAGGTACAATTGCCAACTCTTTGTCATTGTTCTTAAACTCTTCTTCCTTTTTTTTATGTGTTAGATGGTGGAATGTTTTCTTGTTCAAGTGCATTTCTTTGTGCAAGAGCTTGTCTTCTCTTCCTCCTTTCTCTTGCTTGTTGATTTCTTTTTGTCCTATTGCTTACATCCTCAAAAGTATTATCATGTTTTTCCATTGGTTTTTGAATCTTAGAGGAGGAAGCTTGTTCAAATCTTATTTGTCTTGATGAAGTACCTTGTTTGGCATGAGTACCTCTTGATCCTCTTAAGGATGACAGTGGAGGAACCTCAACATAGAGTCCTTTACCTTTTTCTCTAGGAAGTTCTTCTAATGCGGGTCATTCTTGTCTTATTGTTTCTTGCATAGAAGGACCAACCACTCGATGTAGTAATTTTGCTTTATATTTTCTATATCCCAAGAAGTTAAAATCTCTTCATGGCTCCAATTCCTGATCAAATCGTGGCCAACAATAATCAAGGATGAAGTGTTGTGTTGTAACCAAGGGTTTATATCTATTGCAAGGAATAGTATGCACTTGTCCATTCAAAGGAAATTTTACACAATTATGAATTGTTAAAGGGACAACTTTCATATATTTTAACCATGGGTGTCCTAATTTTATGTAGAAGAGGTCAGATAGAGGGATGACATCAAATAATTGTTCCACAAATTTTTCAAATACAATGACCAATAAAGATATCTTCCCAAAAGTATTTATGAAAGCTTTGTTATGTGTTTTAATCATCATGTCAGAAGGATCATAGAAGTCTTGTATCAAACCATGTGAATAAAGAAATTCTTCTGTTGCTACATTAGTCATGCAATTAGGATCTATAAGTGTTCCATCGACAGGATTTTCCATTATCTTCACAGTGACATAAAGATGTCCTTCAGTCTCTCCAATTGTTCTATCGTGAGGTGTAAATATGATTTCGGGTTCAAGGACCTTTCTTTTCATATAAGGCCTAGGAGGAAACCTAGTGTTATTTTGCAATTAGAAGCCATGTGTATATGTTTGTAAATGAATGTAAAATCAGATTTTAAAATATTTCAAAACTTATGCAAGGAACAAGTGCAAAATTATGTAAGTTTATGACCTAAAATGCTTGATTTTTTTAGTTTTTTCAATGCAAATGATTAAAAGGAGTGCTGTGAAGAAATTAATGAGGGAAGAAAATTAAATTCTTATTATCATTCCATTAATGTAGCAATATCTTTCACAACACACCTATAATGCAATTCTATATGGATTACAAGTCAAAATCTAGTGAAAATGCCAGATTTTTAAACCCTAGTTATGAAATTAAGGCATGCATATGTGCAAAATGATATGTAAATGAATTGTAATCAGATTTATGATGTAATAAAACTCAGATCAGATCTGATAATGTTTTTAAAGTCCTACAATGCTCAATGCAATTGCAATTTTTTAAGGATAATGGATAAAAATGCTAGTTTTTTTGTTGAAATTATCTAAGTGTGAATGCAAATTTTTGAAATATGAATGCAAAAACACACTAAAATGTAACACTACATACAAAATCATATTTGAATGAGTGCCTAAGATGAATAGTAAAATCTGAAACAAGATTTTAACTACAAACCATAGTTTTTTAAATTACTAGGTTATAAGAAAAATTCAAAATTTAAAGCAAACCCTAGCAATTTTAATATGAAAAATGCAATGCAACAGATTATAAGATGATGAATTTCTGTAATTTATATCATATATAATGCAAAAATTAGAAATTAAATGAAATGTAATGAAAATTAAATTAAACTATGTAAAAATGCAAGCCTAAAATGCCAAATTTTTCAAAATTTTCAATTTTTTTTGTAAATTTTCAAATGCAATATGAAAATGATGAATGAAATGAATGCAAATCTGAAGTGCATCACTCAGAGAGGTGCAAAATTTATTAAAAAACATGGGTTCACCAAAATGTTAAGCATAAAAAGAGGGGTTTTCAATTTCAATGAATGTGTAGGTTAAATCCTCCTTTCACATCTAACATTCAAGGACATAAATTGAGTCAAGCCACAACTCTTGCAAGAGGGATTTGCTATAGATTTAGTGTCACTTGGAAGGAAGAAGAAACTTGGAATTTTTTGGTTAATTAAAGTTTGATTATGCTTAAAACTTTAATTTTGCAAAATCGTAAATAAATGAACGAATCCCAACAAATGCTCATAGATAGAGATGTAATACGCAGAGTAGATACATACCAGACTTCAGAATTTTGGATACAGAAAAAGTCAGGGACTAAAGAGCAAGCACCCAAGCCCAAGGTGGCAACTTCTTCAAGGACTTCCAGAATTTTTCTGTAACCAATCACCACTATCGTGGAGGTTTTCTGCTTCGGGGATCCAGAGGGCTTTGGAGCGGGCGCCCAAGTCTAGGTCCTACTTTTTCCTTTAGAAATGGGATCTCCAAGCTCTATCATAGCCTCCTACAACTCCACTTTCGTAGAACACGACACCTATTACCTGCAATCACAAAGAAGGGGATTGGGGGTTGCGATGTTTAGGAGCTTGCCTTAGTCAAGCCTTGGAATGGCATTCAAGCTTTCCAACACTGTTGTTTGATAAAGAGTGCATATCCTTGTGGGATAGAGGCAAAATCAAATGATAAATGATAAATTCAACACAAATAGATATCACCTCGGAGGTGTAGCTCTCATGGAAGGAAGAATCTCTTTCATGCCATGTGGAGATGGATTGATGAAGCCAAATATGCAACAAACAAACACAACAACAACATAATGAAAGCCTTGAATCACCTTAGCATAAAATCACAAGTTCATAATATCCATCTAGTTTATAAATGAAGTCATAAACATGCTTATATATGTATTCATGCTTTAATTTTATAATTCGAACTTAAGATCTCAACAACGAATCCTTCTAATGGTAACATAACTGACATTTAAAATTTGGGACCCCACCAAATAGGGCAGGACTAGGGCGCGAGTGCCCAATCTCTTGGCCCCATTTTCAAGGCAGGGTCAAGTTCATCACTATCCCCTAGGCTCCATTTAACATGGGTTTTTTAGGGATTTTCCATCAGGAGTTAAAAGGAACATGCAAGATGCAAAACAAGGGACCCGAAAACTAAACTTAGGAGGTAAAAGTCCTAGGGGGGACATTTTACGACGTAATAGAAACAAATCAAAATCATGGACTAAAAACAATTATACTTGTATGAATTATATTGTGCAACATGCTAAGAAAATTGATTACATGTGAAAACAAATAGTTGTTGAATTCATAACATAAACAAATTATTTATTCCTGTATTCTTGCACAAAAGAAATGAATTATTATTTTTCTGTGAAATGTGTTTTAGAAAGAGAATGGTTATTTTGTTTTTCTATGCTTTTGTACTTTTTGGAAAATTACCTTCTAGGACAGGTGCTGAATATGGGTAAAATAGAGATGTCGATCTTCTCTTTCAAGGTCTACACACTGTTAAATGGTTTCATACTTTGGCCAAATTTAAATTTTGACATTGAAATACACGAATGAATCATTTAAACAGATGGATTGTTTTTTTTTATAGGTAAGCACAAGGATATTTAGGCTGGCCCGCTCCAGCAGAGGTCACAAGGGGGACTTTCTCCCCATCCACATATTCAACTTAGACAGGAAGCCACTTAATCAACTCAATTCAACTTACGAGCCACATGTTACTTGGGGGATTCAAACTTGGATCTCCATCCTGAGAACCTTATGGCCTTGCCATTTAAGCACAACCCCTTTCACTAAACAGATGGATTGTTATGCCTAGTTATTTTATTTTATTCTCTGCCATATCCTATTAACGTGATACTACATTCAAGTTAGGGATGCATGTAGGTTAATAGGCACGCACCATATTCCACCATGCCAATTGTTTACAGGCTGCTAGGCCCTTCATGTAGGGTCAGACATTCTTCAATTCTGAAGAATACCGGGGAAGCGTAAGCTTCATGGTTGGGAGGAGAATCACTTGAACCCTTAGACATAGCAGATGACCAGATGGTCAATGGCAGTCGAGGATTGATCTATCTATTGGATTCTACTTGGATATGCTGACATATGTATTACTTCATTGAACCAAAATGATTTGTTTGGCAAATAAGCCAATATTGAAACATGTGCATATTATTTCATGGAGCTCTGTAACTATACTTCTATATGACGAATTGTAACAATATTGTTTACCATATCAATCAATGAAATCTTATGTTTGACAATTATTAGTAAATCTCTCTCTTTTCCTTGATAGTGTAATTGTAATTACTTTTACTTCAGTTATGCATGTGATGGAATTTAGTACTTTACATTTGGTATCATAGCACTAGGTTCTACACTAGGCCTTTTCGGACTATTACGTTAAGTTGTAAACTTGTTGCAGATCAATCAACATGAGTTCTAGAAACTTTGGACGTAGGAAAGAAAACTTAGGATCTGGTAGTGAGCAAAATGTAGGAAACAATGAAGGAGATAATGTAGAGAACAATGCCAGAAACAATGAAGGGAACCGAAATGAGGCAAACAACAATAATGGACAAAGCAATAATGGACAAGATAATGATGGATAGAATAACCAGCAGGATCAAATCCTTTCTCTTTTAACTCAACAAGGGACCCAAATGAAAAATCTTGAGCAGGAAGTCTGGGGAATGAGAGCAAATCGGAATGAGAATGAGGGAGATGAATATTAGAGGGAAGAAGCACGAGGCCCAGAAGATGAAGCAAACATGAACAATCGAGACAAAATTATAGAGGAGTTGGGAAAGGACCTTAAAAAGTTCACCCCTCCTAAATTCAATGTTAATACCATTGGTGACGGAGCTGAGGCATGGATAATAGAGATGGAAAAATACTATGATCTCTAAAACTTGTCCGAGGAAACTAAAGCATTGTGGGGATCTTACCAGCTTACTAGCGAAGCATCAACCTGGTGGGACAATGATAAAGAAGAAAAGAAACTTTTACTTGGAGAAGTAATGTGGGACCGCTTCCTCCAACTCTTTAGGAAGAGGTGGTTACCACAACTTTATTTTGATAAAAAGATGACAGAATTTCAATACCTAACTTAGGGAGGTATGACAGTGACTCAGTATTGGGAGAGATTTTTGTACCTACTCAAGTATGTTCCACAGTACCAGATAGATGAGAGGTTCAGGATCTAAAAGTTTATCTTGGGTTTAAGACCACAAATTGGGGTAGAGGTAGATATTCATAACCCCTTGACCATGGATGAAGTGTTCAAGAAAGAGAATAAGTAGGAGTAGAAATTGCAACAAATTTCCAACTACCATAAGAGTCAAGATATGAAATATGAAAATAAGAGGTTCCAAAATGACAGTCATAATTAGGGTAGCAACAAAAATTAAGGAAACAACAAGTGTCAGATTCAAAATCTAAAAAGAGGCAACAATTTTTAGGAAAGGAACAGTGGAAATAATAAGAGAGGCAACTTTTGTAACAATGGTAACAACAACAGAAGAGAGATGCCAGCTAGACCCAAACGACCCCACGATGGATGTTATACTTGTGGAGGAGAGCACTACACTAGTGCATGTCCTTAGTGACTAGCAAATCAAAGAGATGGGAATCAGCCAGGAATTCCTAAACACCAAATTCATGTGGTTGTAGACCATCGTCAAGCGAATTCTCAAGTGACACCCATTCAGTTATCTAGTAAGCTCTTTGGCCTTCCAGTTTCTATTTTGATTGATATTGGACCTACAAAATGTTTTGTAGACCCTAAAATTGTAGCAAAATTATCTGTAAAACTAGGACACATGGCAAACTCTTGGATGGTGCAGTATGGTAATAGTGTAGCGAAGAGAGTAGACTCATGTCTAGTATGCAGTGAATTAGATATCCTAACTTCCCAAATGCAAGTCAACCTTTATGTTGCACCTCTAGGATCTTATGACGTGATTCTCAGAATCAATTAGCTATCTGAGCACAAGTCCTTAGTAAATTGTGATGAAAAAGTAGTGAAATGCCTTGATGATTGTAGATGATGCAGGAGCATCCAGAGGTGTAAGGGCAATCTTGCATCACCCAAAAAGAAGTTAATTCAAAACCATTGTAGTTGTTCTCATTTCTTCCCATAATTAGTGTTTTTGGTTCCATAATATCCAAAATAATAATGTAGGGCTTTCAGTTTTTTTAAAACTGCTAAAAATAGCGACCTGCCTGTTTAGGAAAGTGTACCTGCTATTTTTAGAAAGTTTGCATTTGGGCACGTAATGAAGCAAAAACTTCCAGAAAGTTACATAATGGAAATATAAGACCTTTGGCGAAGGAATCAGGTAAAGATCATTTGTGAGCTGAAAAATATTAAAGTTTTTGTTTTCTGAAAAGCCCCTGAAAATTTACGGAACGAGATATGAGGCACTAAAACTTCTCATAACATCTCAAAAAGTTGACGGAAATCCATTTACAAATTTTTGGCATGATAGTTTACATTGCGAGCTTTTCGGCGCTTAAAACGGTTCGTCAATCGGACACTCAGATCAAAAGTTATGCTTCCTGAAAGTTGACCTTTTGGAGGGAGTTGCAAAATTTGAAATTTAGCTGGAGGCCACCAAAAAGTGCTATTTATGACTATTTTGGGAACCCTGGGCAGTAGTAGAGTCAAGGGGGCTAGTGTGGAGTCAAGAATAGGTGGGAAAACATAAACCCTAGCTGATTTGGGGTTACAGAAGGCTGAAGATTCTAGAGTCTTGAGGTTGGGAAAGCTATAATGTGTTGCAGCCAGTAGAGGATTTATCCTCTGATTGTAATTGACCTTCTGTAATGTAATGAGTTGCCTAGTTCAATAAAAGAAAGTTCTATTTTCTATGTTCAATATTTGTTATTGTGTGTTTTGTGATTTACCCCCTTCATCAAGTGGTATCAGAGCAAGGGTTCCTGAGTGTGTAGACAAATCGCCGACCGTGAGGCAGTTTGCACCAGGACTTGAGGTTGTGGGTTTGCTGTGGAGACCAAGATGCCTCCTCAAAGAAATCATGTTAGGAGGAATGCTTTGACAGAAGATGGTTTTAGAGCCCTACAAAGGCAAATCGATGCATTGCAAGAGTAGCTACGAAGAGGGTTTGAGCCGAGGACGAGAGAAGAAAGTGAAGGTCAAGATGAAGAAGAGCTATCTGAGGAAGAACAAGAAGCTGCCAGAGATCCTATAGAAGTTAGGTTGTTGAGGGCCATTTCAAAGATCGGAAAGAGGCCCATGTTCAAGTTTCTACATATTCTGGAGATTTGAATCTAGAACAGCTTATTGATTGGATCAATGACATGGAGGAGTATTTTGAGTATGAAGATGTGGAGGACCCAGATCGGGTTAAGTTTGCAAAAATAAAGTTGAAGGGCCATGCCAATAATTGGTGGAAGGAGGTCCAATTAGAGAGGAACAGAAGAGGAAAAGGAAAGATCTCCAGATGGGATTAGATGGTGGAGAAACTAAAGAAGCAGTTCATTCCTGTGGACTATGAGATGGAGTTGTTGAGGAAGCTGCAAGGACTGAAGCAAGGTAACAAGTCTGTTAAGGAGTATACAAAAGAGTTTTATAAAATTACTATTAGGACAGGCCATGTAGAGCCCAACAAGGAGAAGGTAGCCTGTTACATTAATGGGTTGAGGCTAAGTATTCAAGAGGAGTTGAGCCTGGTCAGAATGACCACCATAGAAGATGCATACCAGTTTTCCTTGAAGGTGGAAGAGAAGCTGAATAAAAGATTTGATAGCAAGCAAAGGGGAAGAGGTCAAGGCGGAAGGACTGGTGGAAGACCCTATGGGGGCTGAAATAAAGATGCAAAGAAAAGTGAAGAAGCTGGCACCATTCGAAATCAGAGAGGTGACAATACCTACCGCCCTCGTGACCAGAACAATGGTGAGCAAAGAGGAAGAGGAAGAGGCAGACCTGGGCAAGGACTTGGAAGAGGATGTTTCAGAGGAACCTGTTTCCAATGTGGAGAAGAAGGGCATCAATCATATGAATGTCTGCAACATCAAGGAAGGATGAATAGAAGATCTGAAGGTAATGAATGAGTTGCACATGTAGATGAAGATGCACAGTCTGAGCATTCTGAAGATGCTGAAAGGGGAGAAACCCTTGTTGTTAGAAGAACTTTGTTGAATGAGGTGAGAGAACCCAATTAGAGGAAGAGTTTATTCTGCACAAGGTGCAAATGTGAAGGTAAGTGTTGTGATATTATTATTGACAGTGGAAGCACTGATAATCTTGTTTCAGAGGAGATGGTTGACAAGTTGAAGTTGACAAGAAGAAAGCATCCACATCCATATCGGATTGCATGGTTGTAGAATGACCATAGAGCTTTGGTCAATGAGCAGTGTTTAGTGAAGTTCAAGATTGGTGACTACCATGATGAGGTGTTGTGTGATATCATACCGATGGATGCATGTCATATGCTGTTAGGGAGGCCATGGCAGTATGATAGGAGTGTTGTCCATGATGGCCGTGCAAACACATATTCCCTAACAAAGGATGGATTTCGTCATAAGTTGAAGCCCTTGAAGGAGGTGGAAGAAAAGGTATGTAGTACTGCTAGAATTTGCTTGGTAGATGGTAGGAAATTTTTGGAGGGTATGAAGCATGAGCGCCATTGCTTTGCATTGATTCCTAAGATTAGTCAAGAGAAATGTGAAGATGTACCTATAGAAGTTTCAGATATGTTGGAAGAGTTCCAAGACATTATCTCTGATAATGTACCAGAAGGTTTACCACCAGTAAGGAAGATAAATCATCAAATGGATTTGATACCAGGAGCCAGTTTTCCAAACAAGGCAGCCCATAGAATGACCCCTGCAGAAAATGAAGAGCTGAATAGACAAGTTCATGAGTTGTTGAGAAAGGGATTGATAAGGGAGAGCCTAAGTCCATGTGCGGTACCTGCAGTACTAGCACCAAAGAAGGATGGAGAATGGAGGATGTGTACAGACTCTCGAGCCATCAATAAGATAACAATAAAGTATAGATTTCCATTGCCAAGAATGGATGACATCATGGATTGTTTGAGTGGAGCCAAGTACTTCACGAAGATTGACCTGAAGAGTGGGTATCACCAGATCCGTATCAGAGAAGGAGATGAATGGAAGACAGCCTTCAAGACAAAGGAAGGTTTGTTTGAGTGGTTAGTCATGCCATTTGGGCTAACCAATGCACCGAGCACATTCATGCAGCTCATGAATGAGGTACTGAAAGAATTTTTGGGAAGTTTTGTTATTGTTTATTTGGATGATATTTTGATTTTCAGTAAGACTTGGGATGAGCATCTGATGCATATCAGAAGAGTTCTAGAGAAGTTGAGGGAAGAGAAGTTGCTGATTAATCTGAAGAAATGTAGTTTTGCAAAGAAAGAGTTGGTATACCTAGGATTTGTTTTCTCAGAGGAAGGTCTTAAGATGGACCCAGAAAAAGTAAGGGCTATCATTGAATGGCCTACGCCAAGGAGTGCAATGGAGGTAAGATCTTTTCATGGTTTGGCAAGTTTTTACAAAAAGTTTATCAGGAATTTTAGTAGCATTTGTGCACCCCTAACTGAGACAATGAGAGGAGATAGAAAAGAGTTTAGATGGACTAAAGGAGTAGACAAGAGCTTTGACACATTGAAGTAGAAAGTTGTAGAACAACCTATTTTGGTACTTCCAGATTTTAATAAGGTATTTCAGGTAGATTGTGATGCTAGCGGTAGTGGTATAGGAGCTATTTTGAGCCAAGAAGGTAAGCCCATTGCCTATTTTAGTGAGAAGCTTAATGATGCCAAGAAAAAGTATTTTGTTTATGATCAAGAGTTTTATGCAATAGTCCAGGCTTTCAAGAAATGGAGACATTATTTGTTGCCAAAAGAGTTTGTTTTATATACTGATCATCAAGCTTTGCAGTATCTTAATAGTAAAGGAAAGTTAAATCAAAGGTACTTAAAATGGGTTGAGTTTTTACAGAGTTATACTTTTGTTTTGAAGCACAGGAGTGGGAAGTCCAACAGGGTTGCAGATGCCTTGAGCAAAAGGTGAAATTTGTTGACAATAATGAAGATAGAGGTTGTTGGGTTTGATGAACTCAAAAGTTTGTATCCTGAAGATCTAGATTTTGTAGAGGCTTGGAAAGCTTGTTTGGAACCTGTTACTTTAGATAGAACAAAATGGTTGGATTTCATAATCCAAGATGGCATGTTGTTTAGAGGAAGCCAATTATACATTCCAAGGAGTTCCATGAGAGAGAACCTAATTAAGGAGAAGCATAGTGGGGGGTTAGCTGGACACTTTGGTCGAGATAAGACCATTGCCATTGTTGGTGAAAATTATTATTGGCCGCAGTTGCAATAGGATGTGAGGAAATTTGTGCAAAGTTGTAGAGTGTGTCAGATGGCAAAAGGAACAAGTCAGAATACCAAGTTGTATCAACCATTACCTGTACCAAAGAAGCCATGGGATGATATTAGCATGGACTTTGTTCTTGGTTTACCAAGGACACAGAGAGGACATGATTCTATTTTTGTGGTGGTGGACATATTCTCAAAAATGGCACATTTTATTCCTTGTAAGAAGACTAATGATGTTGTTCATATTGCAGAGTTATTTTTCAGGGAAGTGGTGAGACTACATGGTCTATCAAAAAGCATAGTTTCAGACTAAGATACCAAGTTTGTTGGTTATTTCTGGAGGACATTGTGGAAGAAGTTGAAGACAGACTTGAAGTTCAGTTCCGCACACCATCCACAGACTGATGGACAAACATAAGTGGTGAATAGGAGTTTGGGTAACCTGCTACGATGCTTAGTAGGAGATAAGCCCAAGGGATGGGATTCAATTTTACCACAGGCAGAATTTGCCTACAATAATTCTGTCAATAGGAGTACTGGTAAATCACCATTCTAGATTGTATATGGTAATAGCCTGAGAAATGCTTCTGAGTTAAGGAAGCTAGACAATGGGGAAAAAACAAGTGCTGAAGCTGAAGACTTTGCAGAACATTTGAAGAAATTGCATGAAGAAGTGAGAAAGCACATTCATAAGATGAATATTTAGTTCAAGGCTAAGGCAGACTAGAAGAGGAGGTATAAGGAGTTCCAGGTGGGAGATGAAGTCATGGTTCACTTGAGAAAAGAAAGGTTCCCAGTTGGAACATACAATAAATTGAAAATGAAGAAATTTGGACCATGCAGAATCATGAAGAAGCATGATTCAGGAAATGCATATGAGGTAGAGCTGCCGAGTGGGATCAATATTTCTCCTATTTTCAACATTGCTGATTTATCAGAATATCATGAAGGTGGAATAGAGGATGGACCAACAGAAGTGCAGTGGAGTATTCCGGCATCTACTTCAACAGAGGAGATAGAAGAGATTTTGGATAGTCCTGTGGGAAGGAGCACTCGGAACAATCAATACGAAGAATATCTAGTGAAATGGAAAGGAAGGCTTGTTGAAGATTCTTCTTGGTTGTCTAAGGCAGAGGTTGACCATTTGGGTTTTCCTCACACAAACACCTGAGACGTGACAGGGTCACTTCTCAAATTACCCTGGGTGTCTGATGCAGGAGCATCCAGAGGTGTAAGGGCAATCTTGCATCACCCAAAAAGAAGTTAATTCAAAACCATTGTAGTTGTTCTCATTTCTTCCCATAATTAGTGTTTTTGGTTCCATAATATCCAGAATAATAATGTAGGGCTTTCAGTTTTTCCAAAACTGCTAAAAATAGCGACCTGCCTGTTTAGGAAAGT
The DNA here is from genome assembly GCA_027924645.1 of Cunninghamia lanceolata. NCBI lineage: Eukaryota > Viridiplantae > Streptophyta > Pinopsida > Cupressales > Cupressaceae > Cunninghamia > Cunninghamia lanceolata. The sequence goes on along the minus strand of BSBN01000186.1, from coordinate 14,656,021 downwards.
GTACCTGCTATTTTTAGAAAGTTTGCATTGGGGCACGTAATGAAGCAAAAACTTCCAGAAAGTTACATAATGGAAATATAAGACCTTTGGCGAAGGAATCAGGTAAAGATCATTTGTGAGCTGAAAAATATTAAAGTTTTTGTTTTCTAAAAAGCCCCTGAAAATTTACGGAACAAGATATGAGGCACTAAAACTTCTCATAACATCTCAAAAAGTTGACAGAAATCCATTTATGAATTTTTGGCATGATAGTTTACATCGCGAGCTTTCCGGCGCTTAAAACAGTTTGTCAATCGGACACCCGGATCAAAAGTTATGCTTCTTGGAAGTTGACCTACTTTTGGAGGGAGTTGCAAAATTTGAAATTTAGTTGGACGCTGCTAAAAAGTGCTATTTATGACTATTTTGGGAACCCTGGGTAGTAGTAGAGTCAAGGGGGCCAGTGTGGAGTCAAGAATAGGTGGGAAAACATAAACCCTAGCTGATTTGGGGTTATAGAAGGCTGAAGATTCTAGAGTCTTGAGGTTGGGAAAGCTGTAATGTGTTGCAGCTAATAGAGGATTTATCCTCTGATTGTAATTGAGCTTCTGTAATGTAATGAGTTGCCCAGTTCAATAAAAGAAAGTTCTATTTTCTGTGTTCAATATCTGTTATTGTGTGTTTCGTGATTTACCCCCTTCATCAGTAGACACCTAAAAATTTTCAACACCTTGTCATTAGTATGTTTTGCCCTAGGTACCTATGTCATCACCTAATTAGTTAAATAAATTTTGTTTATTTGACTAATTTATTTTATCCCCTTTCAATCCCATAATCCTATCTTCTATAATTAAATAAATTAAGATTTATTTAATTATTCATGGCCATTTATCCCCTCTAATTAAATAATTACTTTTAATTATTTAGTTAGTCATTTATCTATTTTCTATAATTAAATAAATTTTATTTATTTAATTATCTTTCCACATCATCGCTCACCACAATCCAAATTAATTAAATAAATCAAATATTTATTTAATTAATAAAATCCTAATAAAAATCCTCTTTCTTTCTTTCTAAAATGGCAACTCTTGCATATCTAATTAATTAATTTAATTAGATATTTCATCTATTATCCCTCTCATCTTTTTAGGATTTATTTCCTTTAAAGAAAAAAATTAATATATTTCTATCTTGTTTTATTTCCTCTTTTGTCTAATAAAGCAAAAATCCAATCCTTATTAAATCTTATCTTATCTCATCTCTATCGTTAAGTGCCTTGATCCAGTGGACATGGGTATGTAGGCAGTCTGGGATATGAAGGAAGTACTTAGATTTAGCCATAAGGCGATACCTTTCTTTCATCTTCTGCCCTTCCTTCGATCATCCTCTTCTTCTTTCATCTCATCCTCTTCTATCATCTATCTCCCACATCATCAATAAACACCCAAAACTACATATCATCATGTCTCATCATCATCATATGGTGCTTTGATCCCATGGATACATGGTATGTAGGTAGTCTAGAATACAAAGGAAGTATCTAGTACTCAAGTACTGACAATTCATTCTTCCATTCATCAAGTCAATCCAAATCTCACCCATCCATAATCTATACCTTCTCTATGATCAAGATGAAACCCATGATGAAGAACCTATCTATGAACACCTTGATCCTATCCTTCCTCCCATACCCATCCATGAGAAACATATCCAAATTGCTCCAATCTATCCTTCATCTAGCCCCATCCATGATCTACAAACATCCACTGCCCTTGATGAGACGAAGGCCTCCCAAGCAAGTATAGAAGATCAAACCAATAATGATCCATCCACATCCACCATCAACCCTATTGGTCTTACCACCCTCATTCATGAGTGTTCCTCCTTAGAACACCAACCAACATTATCCTCTATCTCACCTTCTCCATCTAATAAGGAACTCGTATCTAGTGTTCCACCTATACCTAGTCACATTGTCCACCACATGCTTTAAAACATGAACTACCAAGGTAAAGGCTTAGGCCTTCATGAACAAGGTATTTTGGAGCCAATCCATGTCAAAGTCCCTCAATGCTCACATGGCCTTGGACACACACCTCAAGATCAACAATCTAACAATGTTGGTACTTCTTCCATTCATCCCAAATCCACCTCTTTCCACCACAAATCCCATCATACCCCCAAAACATATGTTGCCATTCCATCTCCATCCCCTTACAAATGTCAAAAGCATGTGACTATACACCTCCCACCATCTAATTTGCCTCCACTTCTTCCAACTCCTAATATCCCACCATTGAATCTACATCCTCTACTTCCAACACCTTATCCATCCATCCATAAATCTTCTAAGAATCTTAATCATGACCAACAAATGCACATATTGTCTAAACATGAAGCTTCCTCTCCTTCCACCATACCCATGGGATTCAAAAGCAAAAATTTGGATGCCTCTACCTATAAAGTCAAAAATCCTAAGGATCCTCATGCCTTAGGACACAAAAATAAAGAATCAAAGAAAAACCCATCCCAAAGTTGCATACACCCACACACCTCAAAGCAAAAATGAAAAAGGTGTGGGTCCCCAAGCAACAAGTAATTGCATCAAAAGATACACAAAATCTGCATATATCCAAACCCATACATCCACAAGCAAAGTCAAAAACTAAAATGGTATGGGTTCCTAAGAAAAAAGAAAGCAAATCAAATGAAGCATCCACCTCTCAAGAATCACAATCCTCCACTTCCATCCAAAAATCCCATTCCATCCAAAAGTCTCAAATTCCTCCATCCCACTTGAAAAGCAAAAATCATAAAAATACTAAATCTATGTGTGTTCCTAAAGAACTTCGTCACCCATATCCTAAGAAAACAACACCATTGCTTCCTACACCACCTTCCCATCAAAAGATTCAATGTTTATCATGATGTGTGCAACCATTGGTCATGGTTCCCTTGCATCCCGCAACACTTCCACATACCTCCATCTCCCCATCCTTCAACTATTATCCTACATATCTTCCTCATCATATCCCTATGGTCCATGCTTTTGCATAAGCCTTTCACCCATCCACATCATAATCCTCTGTCTTCCACCGATCCTCTTGCATAAGTCCTCCATAATTCACATCATAATCCACTATCATTCCCTCCATAATCTTCTATCTACCTACTCCATCTCCATCTACCTCTTTCATGCAATCTCCCCTACTAACATCTATGAGCACACTTGACATGGTCCATGTAACAACACCTATCTCCAATGGGACTATCACCTTTCATGGCACTAGACACTTGAGTCCCTCATGTCCATATCCACCCTATCCCATCCAAAAAGTTTTTAAAAAAATGAAAAAAGTAAATAGAAATCCCTTTGTCCAATGGTGAAAACCTGGTAAACAGGTTCCTTGGATAAGTACCATGATGAAAACCTGACAAACAAGCATCATGTGTAAGTTGATCTTCTATGGAACCTACACTTGGGGGCACCTTGTCTCATCCTCCTATCATTGTCCAACTTATCATTTTCCATCCTATCATATCCTATCTTACCATACCATTTCTTACCATCCTTATCCATTCCACATACATATACCTATCATATTGAGTACATTCATCTACCTTCCTCTTTTGATCTTGATAAAGATATAGGGGCAAAAAATGTTGAAACATGCCTTGGATACCTCTTGATATACCTTATCCTTTCCATCCAATCCTATCATTATCCTATTGTTATGCGCCTTGTCATGAAAAATCCTAAGTATTGCACCTAGAGTGGGGCATGTTATTCCTATACAACATAGTCTTTGAGATCACATCCTAGCTCCATTATGTGGCATACATCCATCCAATATAGCTTATCCTTGTACCCATCCATCTATCATAAGATTTCCATTCTATTGCCCATCCTTTCATACATCCATTCCTTATCTCACATCCTTCTATCTATTCATCCAATTCTATTTCCATCCTTGCACCTAGACTTGGTTCTCCCTTGTCATTGGTATCTAGCACAAAGGCTATCCCAATTGTAAATCCATTGACATCCTCAAAACATATCAAAACACAAAAAAAAATCACAAAAAGTCCTAAAAAAATACCAGAAGAATCATAAAATATTTCTAAAAAATACAAAAAAAATCAAATATCCATTAAAAAATCCAAGTAATTCACTTCTTCCAATCCAATCATCACTTTGATCATTTCATTCCAATCATCTATCCAATCTAATCCCATCATCAAATCAATTCTTCCAAATCATTCAATCAAAAAACCAATCACTTAATCCTTCAAATCATTTTTTTTCAAATCGATCAAAATCACATCAATCCAATCCATATCATCCCATCCATAACATCAAGCACCCAATCAATCCCATCAATCCAATCAATTCATCAACCTTCACCATCATCATCATCACAAAATCAGAACTACATTTCATCTCTATCATTAAGTGCCTTGATCCAGTGGATATAGGTTAAGTAGGCAATCTAGGATACGAAGGAAGTACCCAGATTCAGGCACAGATGATATTCCTCTTTCTTCCATCTCTCATCTTCTTCTATCCTCTACCTTCCTCAAATCATCAATCCAACAATTCTTCCAATCAATCTTCATCAATCATTTCTTCCATTCTTCCAAATACATCTCATCCATCCAATAAACTCAAATGCAAATCATCATTTATCCATACCAATCAAGTTAATCAAGCTTGTCAAATTATCCAATCGTATCATTGGTCTTGATCCTAGCCTTGTTGTAAACCCAATCAATCAATCAATTAGTTATCATCATCAATCAATCAATCAACAATTAATCATCGGCTTACAGCTTGACAGGGGCAATACCTTGTTTGTTTTTGTATCATTTGTGCATGTTTGCTTGCTTGTGTGTGTTATTTTTTTATCTTGCATTTGTATCACATCAGTATCATTCCAGATAATATTCATATCTTGTGTATGTTGGAATAGTTGTTCGCATTATCCTTTGCATCTAAGGTCACATCATACCTTTTGTGCATTAGGACGTTAATGCTCTAAGTTTTCTTCCTCATGTGTTAGACAAGGTTGTATTATGTTGGGGCACGAGACACATCATCACCTTGGTCCTCATACTCTAGTGCATAATGTCTAGTGCTCTACCAAACATCATGATTGCTCACTTTCATTGCAGCATAATGCATCATTCATTTCTTCTACTTCATTTCTTCCTTGACCAATCCCTTTCATGTCGAGAGCCTACTCATGTTTGTCTAACCTGCCTATCCTCTCAAGGGGGCATCTTCATCCTATCCTTCTATCATCCACCCTTTTTCCTCCACTTGTACCTTAGCTTCTTTGAAATGATGTTACTCGACACAAATTTCATCACCTCGAACATCACCTTAAAGAGGGGCAAAATGTAGACACCTAAAAATGTCCAACACCTTGTCATTGGTATGTTTTGCCCTAGGTACCTATGTCATCACCTAATTAGTTAAATAAATTTTGTTTATTTGACTAATTTATTTTATCCCCTTTCAATCCCATAATCCTATCTTCTATAATTAAATAAATTAAGATTTATTTAATTATTCATGGCCATTTATCCCTCTAATTAAATAATAATTTTTAATTATTTAATTAGTCATTTATCTATTTTCTATAATTAAATAAATTTTATTTATTTAATTATCTTTCCACATCATCCCTCACCACAATCCAAATTAATTAAATAAATCAATTATTTATTTAATTAATAAAATCCTAATAAAAATCATCTTGCTTTCTTTCTAAAATTGCAACTCATGCATATCTAATTAATTTATTTAATTAAATATTTCATCTATTATTCCTCTCATCTTTTTAGGATTTATTTCCTTTAAAGCAAAAAATCAATATCTTTCTATCTTGTTTTATTTCCTCTTTTGTCTAATAAAGCAAAAAACCAATCCTTATCAAATCTTATCTTATCTTATCTTCTTCCCTCTACATCAAAACCCTAGTCAGCGCTTGTCTATAAATATTGCCTCTCACAAGCCATTTAGGAGGCATTTTTTTGAGTTTAAAGTATCCTTATTCTATCGAGTTATCTTCACAACCATTCTCCATCATCTCCTATCAACATTATGCTGTGATTGTGGGCAATCAACATCTGATCATCTACATTGATCAATCATGCATGTATCACTTTGAGGTATTCGAAAGGTATGGGTAAGAGGTATTTGCATTTTATTGTTTCTATCTTATATTTATCCAAATTTCTCATTTACAATGACTTTGGGAATCGGGTAGAGATTCATGGTTCTAGGACACCCCTTAACCTAAGACAGATTTCAAAAATGCAATTAAAAAAAGCTAAAAGAAAGGGTTGTTCAATCTATGCAGTCAAAACAAGAGATCTTGATAACCAGTAACCATCCTTTGACATGTATCCTATCTTGAGAGAGTGCTAAGATGTATTCCTTGATGAATTGACAAAGCTACTGCCAAAAAGGGAATTTGATTTCTTAATAGGTCTTGTGCCTAGAATAGAGCCGTAGTCTAAGGCACCCTACAGAATGACAACAACAGAGTTGTATGAGCTTAAGGCACAATTGGAAGAATTGTTGAAGCAAGGGTTTATCAGACCTAGTGTGTCACCTTGGGGTGCACCAGTCATTTTTGTAAAGAAGAAGGATGGAACATTGTGGTTGTGCATTGATTACAAGATGCTCAACAAGGTGATTATAAAGAATAAGTATCCACTTCCAAGGATAGATGAGTTATTTGATCAGATGAAGGGTGCAAAGGTATTCTCCAAATAGATCTTAGATCTGGATACCATCAGTTGTGGATTAAGGACGAGGATATCTCTAAGACAACATTCAAAACTCGCTACGGTCACTACAAGTTCATAGTAGTACCATTCAGGTTAACTAATGCACCCGTAACATTTATGAACTTGATGAACAATGTGTTCAGGGATTGTTTGGATGAATTTGTGTTAGTCTTCTTGGATGACATTATGATTTATTCTAAGTTGGTAGAGGAGCATGACAGACACTTGAGAAAAGTCTTGCAGCGCTTGAGAGAGCGTAAACTCTTTGGCAAACTATCTAAGTGTATGTTCTACCAGAGTAAAGTGCACTACCTTGGCCATGTTATTTCAGCAAATGGGATAGTGTTAGCTCTAGTAAAGATCAAAGTGATAAGGCATTGGCCCACACCACAAAATGTAACTGAGGTTAGAAGTTTTATGGGGCTGGTTGGATATTACAGGAAATTTGTGGAAGGATTTTCAACAATCCCAACACCAATAACCTCATTACAGAAGAAAGGTAAGAAGTTTGACTGGACAGATAGATGTGAGCAATCTTTCCAGCTCTTGAAGGAAAAGCTCACGATAGAACCTATTCTAACCATACCTAATCCAAATGGTCATTTCACAATTATAACAGATGCTTCAAGTGAAGGTGTGGGAGGAGTGTTGATGTAGAATGGGCAAGTGGTAGCATACAAATCTAGAAAGATAAGATAGCATGAGTTAAACTATGCACCCCATGATCTTGAGTTAGTCTCCATTGTTCATGCACTCCATATGTGGAGGTACTACCTCTTGGGTAAGCCATTTGAGTTAAAGACAGATCATTTAGGGCTCAAGTACATCTTCACCCAACCTAATCTCAATGCATGATAGAGAAAGTGGTTAGAATTCCTTAGTGAGTATGACTTTAGAATTGAGTACATAAAGGGAAAAGAGAATAGGGTCACATGTGCTCTTAGTAGGAGAAGACATCTGGCTTCCATGGTGACTACCAGATCTAATCTGAGACAACAGGTGATCCAGAACTTGCAATGAGATAAACATTATGACCTAGTTAAGCAAGCATTAGAAGAAGACCCCTCAGATCATCGATTTGATGGGTATGTGTTTGAGTTAGATGGGATTTTGCAATACTAGGTAAGGATGTATATCCCAGATTCAGGAGAGTTGAGGAAGCTAGTTCTTGAGGAGGTCCACAGTGCGCCATATTCAGGGCACCCGAGAGTGACCAAGATGATGGAAGGGTTGAGACCATTGTAATTTTGGCCTAAGCTTAAGAAGGATGTAACTAATTTTGTCACTTGATGTTTAGAGTGTCAGCACGTCAAGGCCAAACATGTCCATACTGTAGGGCTTCTCTATCCACACAGTGTTCTAGAGTATAAGTGTGAAGTAATTAGCATTGATTTTATTCAAGAATTGCCCATGTCCAAGAACTGACATGATGTCATCTTTGTGGTGCTAGACAAATTGATCAAAGTAGCCCATTTCATTCCCAAAAATCTCTTAGACGGATCATTGCCATTAGCTAAAAAGTTTGTCCAAGAGATCTTTCGATTACATGGAGTGCCAGAGATGATCATTTCAGATCGCGACACTCGCATGACTTCCAAGTTTTGGACCATGCTTAATGCAGCCTTGGGGACTAAGTTGAATTTTAGCATGACATATCATCCTCAGACAAATGGTTAGATGTAGAGAGTCAACCAGGTAGTGGAAGATCTTCTAAGAATGTACTGTATGGATCAACAATATAAATGGGAAGAATATCTGCCATTGGTAGAGTTCACATACAACAATTCATACCATGCATCTTTAGGGACGGCACCGTTCGAGGTTCTTTATGGGCGTAAGTGTCAAACACCCATCAATTGGGACAAGGTTGAGGATAGAATAGTGATTGGACTTGACATGTTAAAGAAATGGAAGATCAGATGAGGTTAATTAAAGAGAAATTAAAGAAAGCCTTGGATTGCAAAAAAGTTATGCAGACAGAAACAGATCTTTCAGACAATTCTCAGTAGGCAACAAGGTTTTTCTAAAAATCAAGCCTCACAAGAGTTCAATTAAGTTTGGCAAGGCATCCAAACTCACTCCCATATTTGTAGGACCTTTTGACGTACTCGAAGTGATCAATCCAGTTGCATATAGACTTGCTCTCCTGCCGGCTCTCATCAAAATCCATAATGTTTTCAATGTGTCTTTACTCAAATCGTATTATCCTGATGCATTTCATATGCTTGATTGGTGTGTCCTACAAGTACAGGATCCAGGAGTGGTGCTAGTGGAGCCCATTCAAGTCTTGGAGAAGCACAACATTAAGTTGTGTAATAGAGACATAGTGTAGTATAAGGTCCAGTGGGACTAGTATTTAGTGGACAGTGCCACTTTGGAGGATGCTTTAGAGATTGATAAATCATTTCCACATTTGGAAAATTATCATAGTTACTTTGATGATGATACATTTGATGCATCGGTAGTGTTAATATAATACTTTATTGATTTTGTAGGATGTAATAAGACATTCAGACGATGTCTCTTCCAAGTGGGGAAGGATGTCATGTCTCAAACTTTTGGGATTGATTTTGTTTATGTTTAATGCATAGAGTACTATTGAATTCTACTTGATGCTTGATTTTAGATAAATATGATGATGATACACTATTGAGATTATGATTCAGTTATTTTATGTCACTTCGGCTATGTTTTTATGGAACTAACTTGTTGACTGTGGAAAATGAGTGGGATTGGTTGTAGGTATTGTCGAAGGCAAGCACATGTTTTAGGTAGAGGGGACCTAGCCATTTGTCAACAATTAGATGGGTTATGTCTGGTGCCCTATCACACACTCATGTAGAAATCATGTTGCATAATTTTTTTTGCATTGTTTGACTATCTACTTAGCATCCTTGGCATAAGAATAAATGAATGTGACTATTGTCTTTCCTTTCAATTGCTTCATATGTATGGTTTGTTCAATGATTGAACCCGTAGTGATTATATGAGTACTTGATTTCAAATTTAATGATAATTAAATTATCTATACCTTGTATTTTATGTCATCTTGATTTCACTATGAAAAGCTCTTTATCATTTTTGTATGAATATAATAGTTCGTTAAAATTATTTATGCATATATATATATATATATATATATATATCTGTGTGTATGTGTGTGTGAGTGTGTGTGTGTAAAAATAAAGGATGGATTTCATAATTAATAAATAAATATATTGATTAATATATATATATATTCAAATAGACATGTTGCATACTTGTTTTATTATTATTTGAAGTTATTAAAGTGGAGTTTCATGAAATGGATGGGGAAAAAACTACAAGTTAAACAAAAAGAATAAGAGAATGCATGAAGATTGTGCCCTAAAATTAGAGGGAAAAAAATAGAGTTGGAAGGAGATAAAACAAAAAAAGAGAGGAGAAAAACATAACGGACACACAATAGAAAGAGGGAGCGCAGGGGATTTGGAGGGCAATCAGGCATTGAAAGGACTTTGCAAGCTAATAACTGGGTTTTTCTCTATTATGTATTAAATATTCAACATAAAAATTGGCAATGTGTAACATACCCACGAGATCTATGTTTTATTTTGCGTTTGTAAGACATTTTCCACTCCATTCAGTTGCTTGGCTCGTTGTTTTAGGCAGAAGTAAGTTTTCTTTAAAGAAAAAGAACTATGATGCTACCATAGAAGGTAGGCCATAGCCCTTGCTAAGTCTGTGGGAGGCCATAAATGCCTTCCCACACCTAGCACAACTGGTAGAGGTTGCGCCCCATGATTAATATCACTTAAAACTTTAACTTACATTAAACTTGACTGGTTTCAATTTCTTTGTATGCTTTGTAAACCACTGTTGTGCATCATTATTTTTGGCATGATAAATAAAAGGGTGTTATTCCTCAGTATATGCTCCAGATCGTGGCTTTTATTGTCTCCCAACCCCCTTTAAGTTTATTGTGAATCTTCAATACAGAGGTATGTATGCATAAATATATATATATATATATATATATATATATATATATATATATATATATATATATATATTGATGCAATGCTAGGGGATGGTATTAGGCAATTGATACCATATTTCACAACAATGGGTTTCAAAAGACAAATTCCTCAAATTTCAAAGGCAAACAATTCAGGGCCACTTACTTCACAAGGCACATTTTTGGTTCCTCAGGTCCACAATCTCAAACAAGGATATGTACACTCTTCATTCACCTCAATGACTCTAACTCTTTCAACCAACTCCTCACAAGAACCTTCCTGCAACAATCATTGGTCCTTTTCTCACAGACCACTCCCAATGCTAGTAGCCTTCCAAAATAGACTGTCAGAACTTTTCTCTTAGGATAGGTGTAAGAACCTAGATCTAAAACCACTTTTGGGTACCCTTTGGGCTCTTAAAAAACATACTTCAAAATGGGCTATAGGTGTTTTGAAACATAACCCTCTAAAAATGATTGTCCTGTTGCTACAAAGGGGCACTTAGCCCTATTTTCCAAAGAAACTCCATAAAATCCTTCTACCAAACTCCCAAACTCAATTCCAAAACTCTCATTTGGTCTCAAATAGACAAAATCCACAATTTTCAAAGTGTGAAGCACCCACTAAGCCATTAAGTTACAAAACTCTCGTTTGCCTAGTTTTAGGAGGGGTTTATTGAAAATCTATGTTACAGACTTTGTCTCACCTTGCCACTACCTCAAACACATCTACATATGTCTTCTCATGCTCAATTAACCTTTACTTGGCCATTTCAAAGGCCCTTTGTGCAAACCCTAGCACCTACCACTCATTTTAAGCCAAAAAAACTCACACAAACACACCTAGGACAACAACTTATCCCCTCCAAGACACCTTCCCTACTCTTGCAAATCCCACAGACACCTAAATCTACTCTAACCCACCCATTCCACCAAATTATAGAGAAAACTACTAGTGGAATTGGTGTTAATTCATTTTGAAAGCTTAGCTGCAGGAAAATGATTCAAACTTCCACCAAACTCAATATAAAATGCTCAAACCAAGTACAAAATGATGTTAACTCAGGCCTCCATGAAATTCATGAGTTTTGAGAGCACTTTGCCTCTGTATAGAACCATACCAAGCATGGAAATGGTAAGAATACAAAGAAATTATAGTAAAAACAAGGATATTTTATTCGTTTGTCCTTCAAATTCACCAATTCCACCTTGTCTACCAGTTTGGAAGGCATGTTTAAGTTTTTAAAAATACCAACAACCAAAAACCAACAGTCACACCTAACATTTGAACTACTTGACCTTTCAACTTCCTCTCTTTGCACTTGTCTTTTCATTTTACATGACAATATTTAGAAGTTTGCAACCTTTTACAATATTTTACCCCCCAAATGACTCATTTACATTCAAATGGTTTATTATGACCTTATTTATTGACAAAAGACTCAAACACACCTAGATCATTTCAAAGACCAAAATTAAGACCTTATTTACAAACTTGTCATGGTGCCCTTGCACCATATATATGCATACACACCTATGTATGCATACATATGTTGATTACCTTGTATTTTTCTAATGAATTTACCCTATAATTGCTTATGAACTCATTGTTGTTGCTGTATAAAACTTCTTGAGACTGAATTTCAATGCTGATATATGATTCTTTTATGAGCCCTCTGCTAAATACTCTATATTTTCTTATGGATATCACTGCTCTAAATCTTTCTGAAATTGAATGACATGCTGATAAAACACTCTTTTTAGCAAAATTATATTGTTGTCCATCTATTGCAGCAAAATACTATTGTCTAAACTCTTTGGGGACTTATTTTAGTTTACTCTTACAACTCTTTTTATGAACCCTCTGTTGTAAGGGTGTTTGATAACTTCTTGTTACTAAATTTTGTTCACACTAAAATTACTTAGACCTAAGTGCAGTTGTTTCAGGAAGAATAAAAGAAAACTTTGAAGTTATGCATTTAATGAATAGTTGATATCTTGACAGAACAGAAATGGACTTCAGTTGACAGGATAACCCATCAGTCTAATCAGGATCGATGAATCATCATGACAAGAGAATAAAGTTGTCAAGGTATCAATCATTCAAGAAAAATAGTTGAGCTAACATAGTGTTATCTTTCAAGAGTTATAAGTCAGATTGGTTATTCACTTGATCATATTTGAAAGCAAGACGGAAAGATATTTGTTCAAACTATTTTTTCATGTCATGTTTTGAACATACATTCAATATCTGTTACTTTATTCTATGCATTGACTGAAAAAGAAATACACATACATCAAGCGCATAAGATAGAGTAACTGATTATGTTTAAAAGAAGTGTTCAAACGTGTCCCACACAAGCCGTGGGAGTAACTAGACTAAGCAATTGCATACATGCAAGCTATACATCTAAATGATAAAAGAAATAATATGAACACATGATAAAAGTAAACATCCATCATTTCCTGAGCAAGAAGGTTGTTTTGTTGATGTCCGTCTTCAGTCTTCATCTGCACCTCCTACCATCAATTCAACCTGCAAAAAATTGGGGATTGTTCTGTTAGAGCTCCAGACATTTAGAGTTATCATATACTTTTATCAAGTAGATACATCAACTTGTCACATCATGCAATTCATATGAAGGATCAGACAGATAAGTGCTACAAATCAAAAAAATCATGAAGAAGATCAATCAATACCATCAGGTATATTTTTTATGCTAAATTGTTTGTTCACTGTGCAGGTATAGAAAAAGTAATGTTGCTAATTTGAAGACAAATAAACATGTGGATTAAATGTGGATCCCACAAGGGTTTGAGCCCAACATGTTTCCTTTTTATTCTTTTGAAAAGGAGTATTAGAAAAAGATAGGATGCATCATTCAAGCTACATTATGCATCATTTAATCAACTTGCAGAGAAGCTATGTCATCATGACAGTCATTACAGTTGATTGAAACAAATCAGATTAATTTAGAATGCCTAAGTCAAGTTGGCAAAGTGCAGAAAATAGAATTGCAACCAGAAAAGAGATATGAAAAAGAGATAAGTAGCAGACTCATGATATGCCACATATATGCTACAGAGAGATAGTAAGACTGCTGAAGGAAGTAAGGTTATCATCATTCCTAATTGAGATAGTTATGACAAAACATTTGCTAGAATTAAAAGACAAAAAGAGGACAGAAATGAAGAATACAAGCTATAGGTCTTTTTTGGAAAGGTATGCTATAGAAAATGCAGAATGGATGCCATCAAGACTTGTACAACCTCTAATACATATATTGCTCAGAGCTATAGAGAATGGGATTTATTACCACTTAGGGGTATTCATATATAAGAAAACAAGCTACAGAAACATGCAGATTGAATATCAAAGATGAAAGTCTTAAAACCCTATTGCCAGATTTATGAACAACCTTGTTTTATGTACAGAAATGGAAAAGTTCATGCCTAGAATGAAAGAAAGATGCCATAGTATTACAATGAAATTCAAATATATGTGAACTATTGAAGAGTGTTCTGAAACCCTAGCAACTCATTTCATGCATATAAAGAGAATGAATCAACCCAGTGTTTATTCTACCATAGCTCTGCCTGAAGAAGAGAAATGAGAAATTCCCATATGGATTTATGGTGAAACCCTAACATAATCTCTACATTTACAAGAAAATAATGATGCTACAGTATGTTTCTGGTATGGCCATGCCTGAAATGGTAAATATTATGCATTTTAAGGAGAACCCTCTTTTACATGTTGAAGCCTTTTCTCATTTTTGCAGAAACAGTCTAAGGAAGGAAAATACAAGTGTTTTATGGTATGGTCGTGCATATGTAATGCATTTTTATGCATTTTCTAAAGAAGCCCTCATGACAAAACCTGGAGACTTCAAGTTTTTATAACAGGAAGACCATTAGAACTATTAAATCTGCTATATAGAGTAACAATGGCCATGACCATATGAACTACAAAGGAGAAGTTAAAATACTTAGATGAAGAAAACCTTGTTTCTTTTTGCATAAGGAATGAAAGAAAAGTATTGACAGTAAAGAGGAGCGAAGGCTTACCTTCCAATGTAGAGAAGAAGACTATCATGGCCACGGCCTCCTTTAGAGGTTTCCTTTTCTTTTCTTTTACATTTTCTCACATTTTTTAAAGATATTCAACACATAGAGAGAGAAATAACATGTCAAAGAAATGCTACAGAAGGAGCGTAGAGAGCATAAATGGCCACGGCCATTAAACTGGAAGAAACCTCAAAGAATGATAAAGGAGATGCCAGCTAAAAACAAGATACAACACTCACCTTCTTCTACCATTCTTCTCATTCCAGAAAATGCAAGAATATTATAGAGTTTCGACCCCAAAGACCCAAGGAGGAAGCTCATACAACCATCAAACCCTAAAGCCAAGGAGTAGCAGAGTTGTGACCAGCAAAGAGGAGAAAGTGCTAAATGAACTAAGTTTAGGGTTCATTCATCTTTTGTTCGAAGCTTCTTCTCTCATCTTTTGATTTTTGACTTCACCAAATACATTATTGCCACATCTAAAATGTCGATCAAGTTCAAAACTTTTACCTAGCATCATTGCCAAGAGTGGCTGACAGCTCTTCTTTGCCTTTGTTTCTAAATTCAAGAGAATCAAATGGTAGTTGGTAGGAATTATACCTTACAAAAATTTCAAATAACACTCATTATCTTGGGTTTGACATTGCATGGTCAAAAAAGTTTCCCTATCATCATGTGTTTTGAGATAGAGATAAGAAAAGTTTTTCTTCACAATACATGCATTATGTAGGATGACCGGGTCAAAAGAAATGATGTTATGCCTTATAATATTATCATCAAAAGGGGTCAAAGATATGCATAGACAATGACAGTTTGAGTTGACAAGGTGGCAGACAAGGTGACAAGGAGTATTTTTACATGAAGGAGGTATGGAGGAAATATTATGTATTTGACATGTTAATGCATATGGCAGAGTAAGAAAGAAGCTTAGGGCTTTTATTTTGCATGATATATATGTGGCAATGCGATATTTTGTATGGTGATTGGAGTTATAAGGAAGAGAAGAGTATTTGTTTTCTTTTGATACAAATATGGAGTTATAAGGATTTATGTGTAATGCCTTGTTTTTATGCATTCTTGATATTGTATTTGGAGAGATAAGGGTACATTTTTTCCCGTAAGGCATATTGGCATGCAAGTGGATGTATTTTCTCACAAGGAGCTATAAGGGGATTGTATTTTTCTCTAAGTCCTATTTTTGCTCAAATTATGCAAATTAGGCATATGTATTTGGAGTGATAAGGAGTTTATATTTTTCATGCATGATTTTACAAATAAATCAATTGTAAATAAATAATAAAGTAATATTTTACCAATTACTTTATTATTTTTCACAAATTGTAAGATCAAATAAGTACAAGCTGTAACCAATAATAGAGTAATTATTCTAATTACTTTATTATTTACTCACAATCAATTTTGCAAAAGCAAAATCATGCAAATTGATGAGTTGAGTTAACTAGTCCACCTAGGAGTTTTTTTTGAATGATTTGAGGAGTATTTTTAGGGTTCTTGGTCAACTTTTTGGTCAAGCATATGGAGAGGTCCAAATTGGAGGTATTTTGCTCAATTTGTGACAGTTTGAGCCCTTATTTTTGGGGATTTTTTAGGTTGCTCGTGGATCACCATGGAGAGATTGTTTTTAGAGGTAGTTAGCTACAGTTCATATTTTGCATGCCTCTTAGTGAGAGAAAAGCTATATATTGTAAAGTAAAAGCTTGTTTTTGCTAGTTCTTTCCTTTTTTCTCTTATACACTTTGAGAGACGAAGGTTTTGTAGCTCACCATTTTTATAGTTTTATAGAAATCACAGCAGGTTATAGGTTCCATTTTTGTCTCTCTTGCAATATTTCCTTTAATCTTTGGAATCAAGTAGTTGCCTTTCCATTTAATGCTAATTATTTGAAGTGATTTGATGAAGTTTTACTGTGTTTAATTATTAAACCTTTAAAATTATTGTCTCACTTTTGCTTACAGTATTAAGCATAGTGTTATTGCAGGTCTTAGGTTGTGTTAAAGAAAGTAATCTTTTTATGTTGTGAGAAATCCTTTTCCTTCATAGAAAGCCTTTTTTTTCAAGCCTTCCTTAGAAATACTTTTGTGATATTTGTGCCATGATTGGATTGTGTGAGTTTGATTTTTGATTTATATTGTGAACCAGATTGTATATTTTTACCCATATTAGGTGCATCACCAAATTTCACAGTTTTCATTTCCTTATAGTTTCATTCTTACCCTTTTCCAAAATAGGAAATCATACATTCCAATAGAATATTTTAAGGGAACCAACTCACAATCTAGAGGTCTAATTTCATTATAGGGCACCCACAACTTGAAATTAGTCCCATGTTACACGGAATTGCAGATCTTTTCCAGCCTTGCATACAGGTACAATTCCCAGTGATAACAGTTTTTGGCATGCTCGGTGGGACTTTGAACTAATTTTTAGTTTAAAAAAGAACTTATCAGTTTGTTGTTTTGGTATGAATAGAATATTTATTATCCTTTTTTAGAGGTTTATTTCAAGTACCTAGTGACTCTAATCTTTTAGTTTTATAGATTAGCTTTTGCAGCCTATGAAAAGTATCACAAGATCAAGTTTCAGTTGTTTTCCATCTTTGAATGATTAAACATGTCTACCTTTCATGGGAATATGTCATATCATCCATCATATCATGAAAATAATGTGAATCCACCATCTTATCAACCATATCAGATCAGCCATGCGGCTGATTTCAACCCAAATTCTATGGTTTCTCAAGGAAACTAGCATGTTCAATATGCTTACCTCCCACTTGCCCTTGCTCAACCTTCATATCAGCATGCACATGTCCAAAATCAACCCCAAGAAATATCTTTGATATCACATCAAATCATTGAAGATATTAAAAAATAGTTTAAGAACAACATGAATGATACAAAAGTTATGGTGCTAGAAATCAATAAGCAGATAGAAGAGATCAAGAGGCAGCAAGAGTATAACATCCAGTAGGAGGAAGTAGATTATCAAGCCTATCTTCATGAGCAGGAGTTGGAGGCACAAAGGTTGCAGTTTGAGGAAGGTCTTGCAAGGGAGATAGCAGCAAAAGAGAAGATGATGAAGTTGTTTCTTTCACAAATACAAAGGCAAAAGATCTAGACAGATGCAATCATTCTAGATCAACCGATTTAGGATGAGGTTAGTATGTATCAAATTCCAAGTTTTAAGCATAGTGAGCTTCCTAATCCTCTTGAGGTCAAGATCCCAAATTTTAGAGACCCTTTGCCATTGCCAGAACCTATGTTGGAACAGTTTGAATCTGTTATTCCTCATGACCAGCCACTTCAGGAGCCTTTTGTTTCCCTATCAGATGAATCTGATTGTCCTATCACTATTTGCCTTTATAAGGATGGACCTATTGTCTTTCAAGAAAATCCACTCATCATGAAGAAAGCTGGGAATGTAAATTTATTACATGCAGTTATGGAAAATTACCAATTAGAACAAAAAAAGATTGAACAAGAGAAAAACATTTTAGAGCTTGAACCTATCAAGATTCCAAGTTGGTATATTGAACAAGAGCTTGTCAAGATTCCAAGTTTTAACCTAGTAGCTGAAGTTTCTTGCAGTCCTTCTTGTCCCACCAAATTAGAAAAATCAGATGTGGAGCAAGAGGTTGCTGCTATTTTGTCTGTTTCCCTAGCTGAAAATGAGCATAATACCTATGAAGAGGATGTTGGTTGCATTTTGATTCATTTGAGAAGTTTTCTAATGTTGTTTACAAGATAAATGAAAGCAACAAATATTGGCTCTATTGGAGAATAAACCTAATAAGGAAGAAGAGTTGATTTCTTTATTTGATCAGCTACCTGGTTTCATTGAACCAGATTCAGAAGAGCTCATACCATAGGCAAAAATAATAGAACAGTAGGAAGATGCAAGTAATTGTGACGATTTGCTGGTTTACCAAGAACAAATTGAGGACAGTCATGAAAACATTAGATATTTGGAGCTTGAATAAGATATTCTATCACTTGTTCCTAAAAGCCTTCAAAGAGCTAATAGTTTTGATGAGTTATTAGCTTTCCTAATAGAAGCAGATAATTCATTAACCATGGAGGAGGATTTGATATGGTAGCACATAATGCAGGGTGAAAATTCTGAGCAACAGAGTGATGAAACTCATCTAGTTTTATTGCAAGATTATCAGTTGGATGAGAGCATGTTTTCAGGTATTATAGAAGATTTTTGTTCTAACATAGATAATGATCTGATACTATGTGAATCAACAGTATGTGATCAACAAGATCAAATCAAAGAGGCAGGTATTCATCCTTTTCATTCATATGAGCTAACTTTTTCAAATCCGACTGAAATTGCAAATGAAAACAGGACAACAGATCTTGATAAGGAAACCAAGAGTATGAGTAGAAAGTTTGTCATTGCAATAGGGTGTCCAATCAGGGACCTAGCTGAAAAAGAGCTTAATAAAGAGGTACAGATTGTTGTTGTACCAATAGAGCAGTTTTCAGCCTCAGAATGGCAAAATTAGATCATCGTTTTTCCCCATGACAGAGGTTTACATGATCAGGTTCAGCAGGTTAGTGAATTTATCTACGTTTTTTATGAAACATTGCAGAAGTTTGTTGAGTACTTTCTTGTACTCCATCTAATTTCAGACATCCATAAGCATGTGAATCAGTGTCCCCTATTGAGAAAGTGAAGTTATTTTAACCAAACAATTAATGGATTTGTTTGACCAGCACCTTTGGCTGGTTAGAGTAGGGTAGAGTAGAATTTCAATTCAGTATTTTGTTTCCAAGAAGTGCTTCTGCATATTTTGTTGGCTTTGTTTTAAGCAAGTCAATTTAGTTTTAGTTATTAGTTTTGTTGCTGCTTTTGAGTTTCAGTCAGTTTTGAGTTGCATAAATTTTTGAAAGTTTAGGGCAGAAAAGACTCTATGCCCAATGGAATTATAAAGGCTACTGGTTCTAATTTGTTTAGAAGGCAAACACCCCTGAGAGGTCTCTAGAAATGTTACTAAATTTTGTTCACACTAAAATTACTTAGACCTAAGTGCAGTTGTTTCAGGAAGAATAAAAGAAAACTTTGAAGTTATGCATTTAATGAACAATTGATATCTTGACATAACAGAAATGGACTTCAGTTGACAGGATAACCCATTAGTCTAATCAGGACCGATGAATCATCATGACAAGAGAATAAAGTGGTCAAGGTATCAAGCATTCAAGAAAAACAGTTGATCTAACATAGTGTTATCTTTCAAGAGCTATAAGTCAGATCATTTATTCACTTGATCATATTTGAAAGAAAGAAGGAAAGATATTTGTTCAAATTATTATTTCATGTCATGTTTTGAACATACATTTAGTATCTGTTACTTTATTCTATGCATTGACTGAAAAAGACATACACATACATCAAGTGCATAAGATAGAGTAACTAATTATGTTTAAAAGAAGTGTTCAAACGTGTCCCACACAAGCCGTGGGAGTAACTAGACTGAGCAATTGTAGACATGCAAGCTATACATCTGAATGATAAAAGAAATAATATGAACACATGATAAAAGTAAACATCCATCATTTCATGAGTAAGAAGGTTGTTTTGTTGATGTCGGTCTTTAGTCTTCATCTTCAACTCCTATCATCAGTTCAACCTGCAAAAAATTGGGGTCAGTCCTGTTAGAGCTCCAGATGTTTAGAGTTATCATATGCTTTTATCAAGCAGATACATCAACTTGTCACATCATGCAATTCATATGAAGGATTAGATCAGATAAGTGCTACAAATCAAAAAAATCATGAACAAGATCAATCAATACCATCAGGTATATTTTTTATGCTAACTTTTTTGTTCACTGTGCAGGTATAGAAAAAGTAATGTCGCTGATTTGAAGACAAATAAACATGTGGATTAAATGTGGCTCCCACAAGGGTTTGAGCCCAGCATGTTTCCTTTTTATTCTTTTGAAAAGGAGTATCGGAAAAATATAGGATGCATCATTCAAGCTACATTATGCATCATTTAATCAACTTGCAGAGAAGCTATGTCATCATGACAATCATTATAGTTGATTGAAACAAATTAGATTAATTTAGAATGCCCGAGTCAAGTTGGCAAATTCTAGAAAACATAATTGCAGCCAAAAAAGAGATATGAAAAAGAGATAAGTAGCAGACTCGTGATATGCCACATATATGCTACAGAAAGACAATAAGACTGCTAAAGGAAGTATAGGTTATCATCATTCCTGATTGAGATAGTTATGACAAAACATTTTCTAGAATTGATAGACAAAAAGAGGAAAGAAATGAAGAATACAAGCTATAGGTCTTTTTTGGAAAAGTATGCTATAGAAAATGCATAATGGATGCCATCAAGACTTGTACAACCTCTAATACATATATTGCTCAGAGCTATAGAGAATGAGATTTATTACCACTTAGGGGTATTCATATATAAGAAAACAAGCTACAGAAACATGCAGATTGAATATCAAAGATGAAAGTCTTAAAACCCTAATGCCAGATTTCTGAACAACCTTGTTTTATGTACAGAAATGGAAAAGTTCATGCCTAGAATGAAAGAAAGATGCCACAGTATTACAATGAAGTTCAAATATATGTGAACTGTTGAAGAGTGTTTTGAAACCCTAGCAACTCATTTCATGCATACAGAGAGGATGAATCAACCTAGTGTTTATTCTGCCATAGTCATGCCTGAAGAAGAGAAATGAGAAATACCTATATGGATTTATGTTGAAACCCTAACATAATCCCTGCATTTACAAGAAAACAATGATGCTATAGTATGTTTCTGGTATGGCCATGCCTGAAATAGTAAATATTATGCATTTTAAGGAGAACCCTCTTTTCTGTGTTGAAGCCTTTTCTCATTTTTGCAGACAGTCTAAGGAAGAAAAATACAAGTGTTTTCTGGTATGGCCGTGCATATGTAATGCATTTTTATGCATTTTCTAAAGAAGCCCTCATGACAAAACCTGGAGACTTCAAGTTTTTATAACAGGAAAACTATTAGAACTATTAAATCTACTACAGAGAGTAACAATGGCCACGACCATATGAACTACATAGGAGAAGTTAAAATACCCAGATGAAGAAAACCTTGTTTCTTTTTGCATAAGCAATGAAAGAAAACTATTGACAGTAAAGAGGAGTGAAGACTTACCTTCCAATGTAGAGAAGAAGACTATCATGGCCACGGCCTCCTTTAGAGGTTTCCTTTTCTTTTCTTTCACATTTTCTCACATTTTTTGAAGATATTCAACACATAGAGAGAGAAATAACATGTCAAAGAAATGCTACAGAAGGAGCGTAGAGAGCATAAATGGCCGCGGCCATTAAAGTGGAAGAAACCTCAAAGAATGATAAAGGAGATGCCAGCTAAAAACAAGATACAACACTCACCTTCTTCTACCATTCTTCTCATTCTAGAAAATGCAAGAAGATTATAGAGTTTCAACCCCAAAGACCCAAGGAGGAAGCTCATACAGCCATCAAACCCTAAAGCCAAGGAGTAGCAGAGCTGTGACTAGCAAAGAGGAGAAAGTGCAAAATGAACTAAGTTTAGCGTTCATTCATCTTTTGTTTGAAGCTTCTTCTCTCATCTTTTGATTTTTGACTTCACCAAATACATTATTGCCATATCTAAAATGTCGATCAAGTTCAAAACTTTTACCTAGCATCATTGCCAAGAGTGGCTGACAGCTCTTCTTTGCCTTTGTTTCTAAATTCAAGAGAATCAAATGGTAGTTGGTAGGCATTATACCTTACAAAAATTTCAAATAACACTCATTATCTTGGGTTTGACATTGCATGGTCAAAAAGTTTCCCTATCATCATGTGTTTTGAGATAGAGATAAGAAAAGTTTTTCTTCACAATACATGTATTATGTAGGATGACCGGGTCAAAAGAAATGATGTTATGCCTTATAATATTATCATCAAAAGGGGTCAAAGATATGCATAGACAATGACAGTTTGAGTTGACAAGGTGGTAGACAAGGTGACAAGGAGTATTTTTACATGAAGGAGGTATGGAGGAAATATGATGTATTTGACATGTTAATGCATATGGAAGAGTAAGAAAGAAGCTTAGGGTTTTTATTTTGCATGATATATATGTGGCAGTGAGATATTTTGTATGGTGATTGGAGTTATAAGGTAGAGAAGAGTATTTGTTTTCTTTTGATACAAATATGGAGTTATAAGGATTTATATGTAATGCCTTGTTTTTATGCATTCTTGATAATGTATTTGGAGAGATAAGGGTATATTTTTTACCTTAAGGCATATTGGCATGCAAGTGGATGTATTTTCTCACAAGGAGCTATAAGGGGATTGTATTTTTCTCTAAGTCCTATTTTTGCTCAAATTATGCAAATTAGGCATATGTATTTTGAGTGATAAGGAGTTTATATTTTTCATGCATGATTTTACAAATAAATCAATTGCAAATAAATAATAAAGTAATATTTTACAAATTTCTTTATTATTTTTCACAAATTGTAAAATCAAATAAGTACAAGTTGTAACCAATAATAGAGTAATTATTCTAATTACTTTATAATTTACTCACAATCAATTTTGCAAAAGCAAAATCATGCAAATTGATGAGTTGAGTTAACTAGACCACCTAGGAGTTTATTTTGCATGATTTGAGGAGTATTTTTAGGGTTCTTGGTCAACTTTTTGGTCAAGCATATGGAGAGGTCCAAATTGGAGCTATTTTGCTCAATTTGTGACAGTTTGAGCCCTTATTTTTGGGGATTTTTGAGGTTGCTCAAGGATCACCATGGAGAGATTATTTTTAGAGGTAGTTAGCTACAGTTCATATTTTGCATGCCTCTTAGTGAGAGAAAAGCTATATATTGTAAATAAAAAGCTTGTTTTGCTAGTTCTTGCCTTTTTTCTCTTATACACTTTGAGAGAAGAAGGTTTTGTAGCTCACCATTTTTACAGTTTTATAGAGAAATCACAGCAGGTTACAAGTTCCATTTTTGTCTCTCTTGCAATATTTCCTTTATTCTTTGGAATCAAGTAGTTACCTTTCCATTTAATGCTAATTGTTTGAAGTGATTTGATGAAGTTTTATTGTGTTTAATTATTAAACCTTTAAAATTATTGTCTCACTTTTGCTTGCAGTATTAAGCATAATGTTATTGTAGGTCTTAGGTTGTGTTAAAGAAAGTAATCTTTTTATGTTGTGAGAAATCCTTTTCCTTCATAGAAAGCCTATTTTTTTCAAGCCTTCCTTGGAAATACTTTTGTGATATATGTGCCAAGATTGGATTGTGTGAGTTAGATTTCTGAGTTATATTGTGAACGAGATTTGCATATTTTTACCCATATTAGTTGCATCACCAAATTTCACATTTTCATTTCCTTATAGTTTCATTCTTACCCTTTTCCAAAACAGAAAATCATACATTCCAATAGAATATTTTAAAGGAACCAACCCACAATCTAGAGGTCTAATTTCATTATAGAGCACCCACAACCTAAAATTAGTCCCATGTTACAAGAAATTGCAGAGCTTTTCCAGCCTTGCATACGAGTGCAATTCCCAGTGATAACACTTCTATTGGATTGAATTTTCATTAAAACTGATAGCAAACAACAAGTTAACATCTTGAAACTAATAAGGAATAGTGAATCTTTTCTATTACTTCTCTTATAGAGTTGAATGCTGCTAATATATATATATACTCACTACTTAACAACCTACATGTTGAAAGTATCCATTTTACTATATGACTAGAAATTTCTATATTTTACCCTGTAAAATAGTGAAGAAACAAATCAAAATCATGGACTAAAAACAATTATACTTGTATGAATTATAATGCGCAACATGCTAGGAAAATTGATTACATGTGAAAATAAATAGTTGCTAAATTCATAATAGAAATGAATTATTTATTCCTGTATTATTGCATGAAAGAAATGAGTTATTATTTTGCCGTGAAATGTGTTTTGGAAAGAGAATGGTTATTTTGTTTTTCTATGCTTTTTTTCTTTTTGGAAAGTTACCTTCTGGGATGGGTGCTAAATATGGGTAAAACAAAGAGGTAGGTCTTATTTTCCAAGGTCTACACATCATTAAATAGTTTCATACTTTCGCCAAAGTTAAATTTTGATGTTGAAATAGATGAATGAACCATTAAAACAGATGGATTGTTATGCCTAGTTATTTTATTTTATTCTCTGCCATATCCTATTAATGTGATGTTGCATTCAAGTTAGGGATGCATGTAGGTTAACAAGCATGCACCAAATTCCACTCTGCCAATTATTTACATGTTGATAGGCCCTTCATGCAGGGTCAAGCATTCTTCAAGTCTAAATAATGCTGGGGAAGCGTAAGCTTCGTGGTTGGGCAAAAACGTGCCTAAACCATGTTCTTGTCCTTAGATGTAGTAGATGACCAGATGGTCGATGGCAGTTGAGGATTGATCTATGTATTGGCTACTACTTGTAAATGCTGACATATGTATTACTTCATTGAACCAAAATGTTTTGTAAGGCAAATAAGCCAATATTGAAACATGTGCATATTATTTCATGGAGCTCTGTAACTGTACTTCTGTATGATGAATTCCCACTTTTCATACATAACATTTTGGTGAACCCATGTTTGTTTTGAACTTCCATCTTGTTGAGTGTTGTAATCATTTTTTCATTCATACATATCATATTCATCATCATACATTAAAAAATCTTGCATAAAATTTGAAAATTTAAAAAAAAATAAGCATTTTTGGCTTGCATTAAGGCATAGTTTGCACTATTTTACTTGCATATCATTGAAAACATTTAATTTCCTAATATTTACATCAGATCTAAGATAAATTACAACATTTTATCTTTTCATGATCATTCACCTGGCATTTGTATATATCATTTGCTAGGTTTTGCTTGAAATTTTGCATTTTCTATATAACCTAGTAATTTCAAAAGCTAGGGTTTGTAATTAAAATCTTGTTTCAGATTTTATTACTCATTTTTCACACTATTTCAAATATAATTTTTGACTGTAGAATTTCATTATTGTGTGTCATTGCATTTAGATTTCAAATTTTGCATTTACACATTGTGTATTTCAACAAAAACAAAAACATTCATCTATTTTGGTTGTGCATTGAGCATTGTAGGATTTTAGATTCCTTTTTGCATTAAATCTAATCTATTTTACACATTATATCAAATTAGATTCCATTCATCCATCATTGTGCATAATTTAATAATATTTTTTGTGCATTTACATTGAAAAAAGTGAAAAAAAAATTAAGCATTTTAGGTTCATAAACAAGCATAGATTTTGATGCAAGAGCATCCCTAGTTCAAGAGGAATCTTACATCAACCAAAAACATTTGTATTTCAGTTTTTTTGTAGTTTAGTTTGTTTCTTTTCATTTTTAGTTTAGTTCAGATAGTTTAGTTAGTACCAGTTTCTGTATTTTGGTCTGCATTCTGCCGCAGTTGCATTTCAGACCTTACAGAGATGGACTTAGCATCTCGAGACATTCGTGCACAACATATCCAAATCTCAAAGAATTTGGTTATGGAACTGGAAAGATGTCACTATCAAAAGATAAACTATTTTCTCAGAACAGAGCATTTTTGACAGTTCAGATAATTAGCTAAAGGAGAAGACTTGTGGAGCATTTCATGACCTTTGAAGCTTAATGACACATCATTAAATGATGTTTGCTTCATGGCTGACCTTCCCCAAGACCTGTACACCATTCCATTCTTTGGGGGAGGAATTCTATTCATTTATGTTTGACCTATCCATGTACACATGTTACATCTCTTCATTGAAGTTTGTGATCTTCCTTGGCCGACCCGGAGGAATCTATTGTGTCAGAGATGATATATATTTATGTAATAGATGCCTAGGAAAGCATTTATCAAGTTGATCATAAGAGAGATAGTTCTTAGTTTGAATTCTTTGCGAAGGAGCTTCAAAGCTATATATTGTGCATATTATGATATTCTGTAATTAGGCCTAATTGTAAGCCTGCATGTTGTTGGTTGATCTATATTTGAACTCTATGATATACTGAATGACTAAATCAGCATTTGCTTCATATCTTTGAGTTGTTTCTGTTGTGTTTACTCTTGCTGTAGGGTTTGGATAGTTCATTCTGTGAACCCTCCTACCGTGACTGCACCAAGTGGTATCAGAGTGAAAGTTTGAATCTTTGGGAGCAAATTGAGAAAATTTGGCAAAGGAATTCCATAAGATCTCACAATGGATAGATTGTTGATCTGAGGTAGGTTGCTTGTGTCGCAACCAATCATCGATTGTGAGGCAATTGACACCTTGTAGCCCGATCACTAAATTTGAGGTAGTTTACACTTGATCCTAGGAAGAATGCCACCGAGGAGAATCCTTGTTGTTGAAACAATGGCTAGTAGAATCGATGAAATGATGGAAATGATGAAAATAATGAGAATTCAGTTGGATGCTGTCAAGGAAGATAGGCGAAGGGGATTGACACTGAGACCTAATGTTGAAAGTGATGATTGATAGGGAGGGACTCTAGAATGTCAATTCTACCTATCTTGAATCAATTCAAGACTCTGGACAACTCTAGCCTCTCTACCAATTCAAGTGCTCATGACATCTTTCTACACAAAAATGTCTGCTAAATTCCTCAACTCTTTGTAGAGATGGAAAATTCTATCACTCTACTTGGTGTGGGACACATTCCTTGTCCTCACTGCTTCCAAGATACTACCTCAAGGGCACATAACTTTTCTGAGCCCGTTGTCCACCCTTCTTTCTCTGTTCAAGGGTCTTGACTGCTTGGTGCTCACTTTCTCCCTCTCAATTTTCCACCCGTGCAAGTCTATTTGGTGCAGGGCACCTAGGAGCACCTTGGTTCCTAAAGTCACTTTGTTTGCATTTTTTTTTGAAAGTTGTGGTTTTGATTGTAATAAGGCTTTAGCCATGAGTATATGGTCCTTTTTTTGTGGTCAAGATGATTGAGGTGACCATATAAACCTCAATCATGCTTAGTCCACTTGGATCCTAGTTATGCCACTTAGGCCTAGAAGGTATAAGGGTTGGTTTTTGAGTTTGTTTGATTGTTTGTGTGTTTTATCATGTTTTGGGAGTATGGAGGATGTTTTGATTCCATTAGACAAGAAAAACAAATCGCCATCCTTTGGAAAATGTAAAAACTCCATAGTGTCAAGTGTTGTCAATGGTGTCAATGACACATTGACCAGTTGCAACTTCATTTTGTTTATTAAAATTGTTTGTAGAAGTTGTAAACTGACTTGGATAGATTGATATGGAGGAAATCTTGCTCCAGCACGGAGGAGGAAGTTTTTGTACGGAATTTGGGCACAAAAAATTTAAAAATTGACTATTTTTTGCTATTTTTCTTGCTGTGTACGGACTGAAATATTGGTCTAATGTACTTTTTCTAAAACTAGAGAGAGTCTGGGTTCAAATGCAACTAGTTTGAGGTCTTGAAGTGGTCAGCGTCAAAAGTTATTGAATTTTCTTTCAAAACTGGTCTAGAAACCCTGTTTTCTAGGGCAGTCCCACAAATTTGGCCCTAGAATGCATTTCCACCGATGAAATTTCATGCCACTTGGTGAAATGCAGGATAGGGGTGTATACTACTTGATTCTAAAAGATTTTTCTAAGAAAATACAGTTTACTATTTTTAATGTGATGCCCTAGGTCAAATATCTCTATGTATTTGACTGAAATTATGCAATTTGGTGATGTAAATGACAAAAGTCTGAGAGAGTGAGCAAATGAATGGTGGATTTGTGTTGTTTGGGGATGGTAGAGTCATTCCAAGTTCCTTCCCCTGACCTATGCACCCAATTTTGAGCACTTGCTTTGTAACCTAGCCTAAATTGATCAATTAGGCCTAGAGACCTAGTAGGCGTTCTGGATTGCTGGAGTAGAGTTGGAGCAGGATATTTGGAGGTTTGTTAGGGTCCCCTAAAGGGTGTTCAATTCCATCATTTGTTTGCCTAGACCTTTGGGATTTTTTCAAGTTTTGTTGAGAAAACCTAGTTTGGAGGGCTAGTAGCCTTACTAGTCAAGGTATAGGTTGAAGAGTTTTGGGAAGTTGGAGATCAAACCAACTACATAGAAAGTGTTTGTTGATCTGTCTTAAGGTGTTGGAGAAGCCTTAGGGGTTGGACAATAGTCTGGACATCAAATCCTTCATATGCCTTGTATGTGCCTTTGGTTGGTTGGTTGGTTGAAGGCTAGTTGAAGTGGGTGAGTGGGCAAAGGACAATAGAGTAAACCTTTGTGTGTTGCTTCCCTTGTGCCACTCTACATCAGGTGGTATCAGAGCCATCAAAGAGATGGGAGATAGAGAAGAAGAGGAGGAAGTCCCTTCAAGAGTGACTAATGCCGAGTTGGCAAAAATAGTGAGAGAGCAAGCAGCCAAGAACAAAAGGATGGAGGCTGAGATAGAAAAGTTGAAGAAAGACAAAGACAAGAAGAAGAAGTCAGAAGTCATCTTAGATTCAGATGAAGAGGATCAAGATGAGGAAGAAGAAGTGCCTATGGAAGAGCCACAAGGAGGCATGTCAGAGAGACAATTCCTAGATGCACTTGGAAAGTTGAGTAGGAAGGACACTAAGGCAGACTTACCTATGTTTCCTGGTAAGATGAATCTAGAGGAGTGCCTTGATTGGATTGAGGCAATGGAGAACTATTTTGAATGTGAAGAAGTGGCAGAAAATCAGAAAGTAAGGATTGCCAAATCAAGAATGAAAGGGCCAGCCTTGAGTTGTTAGAATTTTATTCAAAATGAAAGGATAGAAGATGATAGGAATCCTATCTCTACATGGAGGAAGATGGTACTTGAAATCAAGAAGCAATTTGTCCTTGAGGATTATGAGGTCAACTTGAACAAGAAGTTGCACAACTTGAGACAAAAGGACATGGACGTGAGCACCTACACAGAGGAGTTTCACAAGATGACATTGAAAGCCAAGATGCTTGAGAATGAAAAACAGAAGCTTGCAAGGTATCTTAATGGCCTCAAGTTCTCCATTCAAGATGAATTAACTCTCTTTAACTTGGAGACAGTCCATAAGTGTTTTCAAATGGCATTGAGAATTGAGGATAAACAAAGAAGAAAAGGTGATTCATACAGCAGCAATAGAGGCAGAGGAAATCAAAACTTTAGGGGCAGGGGCAGATTTCAAAACAGAGATAATTTGTCTAGATTCCAAGGTGGCGGATCACAAGAAGGCAGCCAAGGGCAGGCTGATAAAAACAGTGCTGATAAGGGTCAGTTTAGGGGCAGAGGTAATGGCAGAGGAAGAAGTGGGGGCAGAGGTCCCAATGTGTTTACTGGAAGGTGTTTCTCTTGCAATCAGATTGGAGATCAGTCCTTTAGGTGCCCGGAGAAGATGGGAAACACTGCTGCAAATCAGAAAGAAAGAAGAGTACAACTCCTTCAAGAAGAGGACTGTCAAAGCACCACAAGTTACCAAATAGCCTCTTCCAAGTCTGCAACACCTGAGAGTGGAGAATGCATCATGTTTAATAGATCCCTCATCATGCCAGCCACCAAGGAGCAGCCCCAAAGAAACAACTTGTTCAGAACCACTTGCAAGGTGAAAGGAAAAGTTTGCAAGGTAATAGTAGATTCAGGTTCTTCTAAAAATTTGGCTTCTAATGAAATGGTGACTAAGTTAGGATTGGAAAGAATGCCTCATCCTAACCCCTATAGAGTCTTTTGGCTAACCAAGGAACAACAAATTGTGGTGAAAGAGCAATCTTGGGTTGAATTCAAGATAGCTGAATATCATGATAAGGTTCTTTGTGAGATAGTGGATATGGATGCATGCCACCTTCTTCTTGGAAGGCCTTGGCAACATAACACAAGTGCCCAACATGATGGTAAGAACAATGTGATTCATTTGTCCAAGAATGGTGAAAAGTTTACAATGACACCTTTGATTGATGATTGCAAAGAGAAAGTCATTTCTAGTTCAGTTATGTTGGTAGGTGAAAAAGAGTTTTTGGCTAACCTCAAGGAAGAGAAAGTGCCATGTTTTGCAGTAGTCATCAAGCCCAAGGATGTGAATCCCAAGAAGGTCAAAGTCCAGCAACCTCTTAGGAGGATTGGACCAAAGGAAGTGGAAGAACTATTGGAGAAGTTTCAGGATGTGATAGCCGATGAAGGCAAGGATGCCCTTCCACCAAAGAGGGAGATTAGTCATTGCATTGATCTCATCCCTGGATCCACCCTACCAAACCAAGCAGCCTACAAGTTGACTCCAGAGCAAAATGCTGAAGTAGCAAGACAAATCCAAGATTTGTTGGATAGAGGACTTATCAGGAGGAGTATTAGCCCATGTGCAGTACCTGCAGTACTTGCACCCAAGAAGGAAGGAACATGGAGACTATGCACTGATTCCAGGGCCATCAACAAGATTACTATCAGGTATAGATTTCCAATGCCTAGAATAGAAGATTTAAAGGATTGCTTGGGAAAGGCTAAGTATTTTACCAAGATAGATCTAAAAAGTGGTTATCACCAAATCAGGATAAGGGAAGGGGATGAGTGGAAAACCGCCTTCAAAACCAATGAAGGACTATTTGAATGGGTTGTCATGCCTTTTGGCTTGTCAAATGCACCAAGCACCTTCATGAGATTGATGAATGAAGTGCTAAAACCTTTCCTTAACAAGTTTATTGTTGTATATTTGGATGATATACTGATTTTTAGTGACAGCAAGGAAGACCACATAAGGCATATCCATCAAGTGCTCAGGAGGCTTCAAGAGGAGAAGTTGAGATTCAATCTTGACAAATGTGCCTTCCTATAAGAAGAGTTGATATTTTTGGGGTTTGTCATCTCCAAGGGCAGCCTAAAAATGGATCCAAGTAAGGTTGCAGCCATTCTTAATTGGCCAACACCTACAACAGCCTCTGAGGTAAGGCGTTTCCATGGTTTATGCAGCTTCTATAGAAAGTTCATTAGAGGGTTTAGTGGCATTTGTGCTCCACTTGTTGACACCATAAAAGGGGGCAAGAAATGTGTGTTTGTATGGACAAATGAGGCCAACAAAGCCTTTGAACTGTTAAAGAAAAAAATTTAGAAAAACCAGTCCTAGTGCTACCTAATTTTGACAAGGTCTTTGTGGTAGAGTGTGATGCAAGTAAGAGGGTTGTTGGAGGAGTCCTAAGTCAAGATGGGAGGCCTGTAGCATTCTTTAGTGAGAAGTTAAATGAGGCAAAACAAAACTACTCCACCTATGATCTAGAGTTATATGCCATGGTTCAGTCATTGAGGAAATGGAGACACTACTTATTGCCAAAGGAATTTATAGTTTTTACTGATAACCATGCATTAAGCTTCTTGAACAGGCAGCAAAAGTTGAATCACAGACATGTCAAGTGGATGGAGTACATCCAAGCATACACCTTCTCCATAAAACACAAGAAAGGAGTGGCCAATAAGGTAGCTGATGCCTTAAGTAGGAGAAATCTTGTTGTGCAGAACATACAGTTGGAAAGTACAGGTATTCAAGCCATCAAAGATCAGTATGCAGCAGATGAAGACTTCAAAGAACCATACCTCTCTTGCAAGGCCATGACAGGAAGGTATAATATTAATTTTTCTAATTTTTTGTTGCAAGATGGATATCTTTTCAAGGGTAGCATGTTGTGTATCCCAAGAGGATCTGTTAGAGAGAATATAATCAGGGAAAAGCATTGTGGCAGCATGTCAGGTCACTTTGGTATTGATAAGACCCTAGAATTGGTTAGGAGGTACTATTTTTGGCCAAACTTGCCAACTGATGTAAGGAAGTTTGTTGAAACTTGTCAAATTTTCCAAAGAGCAAAGGGGCATACATCAAATGTAGGTTTATACACTCCTCTACCTATTCCTTCAAAGCCTTGGGATTCCATAAGTATGGACTTTGTACTTGGTTTGCCTAGGACAAAGAATGGACATGACAACATTTTTGTGGTTGTAGATAGGTTCTCAAAAATGGCTCACTTCATCCCATGTAGAACCACACATGATGCCTCACACATAGTAGGT
The DNA here is from genome assembly GCA_027924645.1 of Cunninghamia lanceolata. NCBI lineage: Eukaryota > Viridiplantae > Streptophyta > Pinopsida > Cupressales > Cupressaceae > Cunninghamia > Cunninghamia lanceolata. The sequence continues at coordinate 14,623,100 of BSBN01000186.1, read as the reverse complement.
CTTTTCTTCAAGGAAATAGTCAGGTTACATGGTTTACCTTTGTCCATAATCTCAGACAGAGACTCCAGGTTCATTGGACACTTCTGGAGGACACTATGGAAGAGACTAGGTACAAATTTGTCATTATCATTTGCCTATCACCCTCAGTCTGATGGACAAATAGAGGTGATTAATAGGTCACTTGGCAACCTCCTAAGATGCCTAAGCAAGGAGCAGGGTGCTAGTTGGGATTCAATTTTGGCTCAGGCAAAGTTCTCATACAATGACACTGTCAATAGAAGCACCGGCCTGTCTCCTTTCCAAATTGTTTATGGCACTCACCCAAGGGGTATTTTGGAACTTAGGGAGGTTAAAGGACTAGAAAATAGCAGTGCCTTGGCTAAAGACTTCGTTCAAGTTGTTGGTTTTTCTTCTGAATCAGCATTAGGGTTTGCCACTTCTAATGCATAGGCAGATTCAGCCAACTAATACAGGAGGTTGCGTGAGCTCCTCCCCTTCACTTCTGGTTCTACCGCACCAAGGGGGGGATCCCTATAACTCAAGATGTAACCTTGACTAGCTCAAAGATAGAAAGATCTAACTTGACATAAACAGGCAGAATACTCTCATGTATGGACCAAGATCTGTATGATAGATCACAAGGTGGGCAACGTTCTTGGACATATATGTCTGGTTAGGTATGAGAGCATGCAGGGGTTCCTACTTCTACTCCTACAACTAACAGGTGGAAGTATGAGATGGTTTGAAATGGTGTTTGGATGCAAAGCTGGACATGGTGTATAACCTCAACACAGAGCTAGATTGGTGCCTATCTAGGGCTTGGAGTCGGTAGACATACACCTGTGAATGATCAGCATGAATAGCTAAAACTGGATTTCAGGGGGATACACATGATACCTGCCTTACAGATATCTCCCAATACAGAGTGTTAAGTTGTCGATACTTATGGCATCCCTATTGCAGGAAGAAAGATACATGCAAAACTGGAGACAGAATCAGCATAACACATGCAAACATAGCATTATTCATATAAGATTAACCATGAAATCAATGGATTCATGCCAAAACATACAACAGGAGATACATAAACTCACAAGTTTTGCTGCACAGAGCAACCAAAACTAGTTGTATCTTATTACAGAGCCAAAATGTCCAGTTTTCAACAACCTTCAAATGAGCAACACAACCTGCTATATACAGCAAGGAGGTGTTCAGCCTTAATTACATAGTTGACCAAAAAAAACCCGCCAGATACACAGTATCATCAGATTGGCGCTCAAACATTCAATGCAGCAGGTGGGAGAGGAGACAGGAAGAAATCTCGAGCCTTGCGCCGCCGCCTAGGCATCCACATCTTCAATCGGGTACCAGATCCGTCCACACCATCGCCCATACCTCTGCAACAATCACCATTAATGGTGCACCAACCCGCGGCCTTGGGAAATGCAGAATACTGTGCGTCGCAACCGTTTCCCACCAAGATACATCGTCATGATATTTAAAAATATGCAGGGTCGAATTATCCCACATGCACCCCGCAGCAACCTCCTCATCACCTTATATACTAGGTCGCGGGCATATATGATGTCGGTGCTTTTGCTCCCGACGACACTAGTATAAACCTTCATCATCATCCTCCAGCAGCATGATATCCTGTTGCTTGAAATATCACCTTGACGTCAGCATCATATCGCAATATCACTTGCATGATAAACGCCTTCATCGACACAACCTGATCCATTGGAGGAAGATCCTCCTGCTTTGCCGATACCAAATGTCTGGCCGATGAACATCCTGATGACGTCACCGTCATATCCTGCCTACTGCGCACCTCCTCATATCCGGATGACGTCATCATCATGTTTGCAAATATCGGGGGATCTCCACAAGATGATCAGTGTTAGAAATATGACCCCCCCAGACCTTGATGATGTCATCATCATATCGACATCAGGATGATAGTCGGAAGATAACCGGATATTTGGAAATATCATCCTGATGCACAAATATCATGCTGCACTGTAGCTCCACTATAAGATCGGGGTGATAGATGAATATGCTAGATATTTGAAAAGATCACCCCCCACTAGATAATGCACGAAGTTGACAGGTGGATATCTCCCTTCGGAAATATCATGATGCAGATAGGTAGAAAAGCGGATATCACCCTGACGTAAGAATGACGTCAGCATCATCAGGATGATAAAACAACGAACATGAAGTGATACAACAACATCAGGATGATATTGACTAAGATCATCCTGACGTTCAAAATATGATGACCACGATGAATATCGGGTCACACTTAGAACTTTACAGCAACATCATCAGGATGATATTAACAAAGATCACCCGATGTTAAAATATCACCCCGCGAAAGATCATGCAGGCAGAAAATATGATGACCCTCGCAAGCAACACGGCGATAACTGGAAATATGATGATGATGACCTCCTCCAAAGAAAATATGATGCTGATGTTAAAACATGCTGAGGAGGCCCAAAGACTTAGAACTTTTTTGGATTTTTTGGGAAGGTGCCTGCATGAAAATTGCTCAGAAACTGACAGTGAAATCAGGCACCAACAGTGGCTCTGTCTGGGGACGTGCAGGTGCAAGAGTGCAGCGAGAACCCCAGATCTCTGGGATGCAGACCAGTCCCTTATCCATTGGGCACAGAGTCAAATACTGCACTGACCTGCATAACCAAACACACTTGATGGCCTAAGGCCACCAAGAAAAGAAAAACATGTATCTCCCTTTGTCAAACACTTTGTTTTCATCTGCATTTACTGGGTCAAGCTTGGAGATACTACAGAGATCCACCCACAAACAAATCTTGTCATCTGCATACTCAACCCTCTGATTTGGCTTGTCATTATCACCCCTGTGCAGATAACCTTCAACATCATGTGACATGTGGGTGTAGAATGTATCAAGCAATGCATACTCATATGGCATATAGCACTTGTCATCTATATTAGCAATATGCATTGCAACATGATCTCCTAGCTGGACTAAAAACTGAAAACACTCAAAGTCCACCATACAGCTAGGAAGATCAGAGCTCATTGTATCATATGCTGGCACATCAAAAGAAAAGCTTTCAAAATCACAATTGTGCACATCATGTACACAACAATCAACAGCACCAGGCTGGAAAAGATCAGGCTCTGACACCTCTTTACAATCAGGCACATTTTTACAATCACTTACCTGATGTATGTCGGTTCCTCTTTCATCATGATGAGAAATAGAATCCAAGTCAAAAACAATGTCTAGATCCTCACCATACTCAGATAGATCCTCATCACCATATGTGTCATAGATGGGTGACCCAAGTGCATCAGTTTCATCATAGTATGCCATTTGTTCATGGGCAGCAGAGCACACATCTTCATCACCAATGGATTCACTCTGTGGAGGAGTATCAGCTTGTGCGTCATAAGCAAAACAGCCATCAAATGAAATACAATCATGCTCTGAACTAGCACTTGTTTCAATCCCTGACTGCTCTTCATGATCTCCATGTGTTTGAAAAGAAGGCAATGGGTCACACATAGGACTGCTTCTCTGTTTGCTTATATCTTCTCTGTCTTGAGTACAATACTCACAATTGTCTCCACAGGTCCATTCCAAAAATTGCTCATTGCTGTCCACAACCTCATTGTTGTTTTCATGGTCAGATGCCTCATCATTGCAATGGGAATCCTCATTAGTCCTTTCACTGGCATCCTCAACATTCATCTTTTCATCTTCACATGATGCCCTAATTATTTGGTCATTTGCAACTTTACAACTATTATTCACACCAAGGCCTGGGGACAGGGGTTTCAGTAGGTGCACATTTCTGATTTTTCCTATCTTTTCTATGAACCTGTATGCCATCTGCATACTTGTCACCTTGAAATCCCTCAGTATTGCACTAAAGCCCTCCTCAAAAGCTTCAAAGAATATGCCAACACAGGCTGAAATATCAGGTCTGAAGACTTCTGGGATCTGTGAAAGGGCTATTGCAAACCTATGACTGAAATCAACACATGGCTCTTCATCTTGTTTTCTGATTCTCATCAATTCTGCAACAAGATCAGCCGGTTCTTTTGCAAATTCTTCCTTGAAACAGTCAGCAAGCTCATCCCAACAGGCAAAGGATCCTTTTGAAAAGCTCGAATACTAGTCTTTTGCTTTTGCATCAAAGGACCTAACAAAAAACCTCATCCACATATCCTCATCTCTAAATGAATGTTTTTCCATGAAACTGTGAAAATTTTGGATATGTGCATTCCCATCACATACACTGTGACCACTAAATCTGGGCATCTGACAGTATATCCTAGCAGGCATAGTTTCTACTTTATAATCAACCCATGACAAATCTAGTTGGTCATACAAAGGATCAAAAGGGCTGAGAAGAGGTTTAGCCTTCTGACTAGCAGACACAACAGGGTTACTGCTTTTTAACTGGGCCTGCTCAGCCTCTAAGAATATCAACCTATTTCTTATCTCTTCTATTCTTTTATTCAACATTTCACCACTGAGTATGGGATAATTCATACTTGGATTCATAAAAATCTTACTCTTAGACATCCTTTGTTTGCCTAAGACCTAAGGCTTCCCTTGGCATCTAACTTATGCAGTAAAATAGCAAATATAAAGGGGAAGGAACAAGATACCTTTTCTCATACAGATGCTGAAATATGAACAGCACATTTTTGTCACATCACATACATCCATCTTTCATGTGCATTTAGATCTTTTTTGCAGAGTCGCCACCTCTCCAGAGAGGACAAAATTTTCAACAGCTGAAAGCTACTTTTCCAGGTTCATTCCACCAGCAGAGCATCATTTTGTTCACATGAAAGACTCCCCAGCGGAGTCGCCATTTTGTTGGTGACTCGGATGGGTCACAGATATAACCCCTTCTCAAATTTCTTCCCCAGCAGAGTCGCCATTTTTGTTGGTGACTCGGATGGGTCACAAATGTATTACTGGATATGATTAGATATTACTTTTACTTCTCAATCCCCAGCGGAGTCGCCATTTTGTTGGTTTTTCTTCTGAATCAGCATTAGGGTTTGCCACTTCTAATGCACAGGCAGATTCAGCCAACTAATACAGGAGGTTGCATGAGCTCCTCCCCTTCACTTCCGGTTCTGCCGCACCAAGGGGGGGATCCCTATAACTCAAGATGTAACCTTGACTAGCTCAAAGATAGAAAGATCTAACTTGACAACAATAGGCAAAATACTCTCATGTATGGACCAAGATCTGTATGATAGATCACAAGGTGGGCAACGTTCTTGGACATATATGTCTGGTTAGGTATGAGAGCATGCAGGGGTTCCTACTTCTACTCCTACAACTAACAGGTGGAAGTATGAGATGGTTTGAAATGGTGTTTGGATGCAAAGCTGGACATGGTGTATAACCTCAACACAGAGCTAGATTGGTGCCTATCCAGGGCTTGGAGTCGGTAGACATACACCTGTGAATGATCAGCATGAATAGCTAAAACTGGATTTCAGGGGGATACACATGATACCTGCCTTACAGATATCTCCCAATACAGAGTGTTAAGCTATCGATACTTATGGCATCCCTATTGCAGGAAGAAAGATACATGCAAAACTGGAGACAGAATCAGCATAACACATGCAAACATAGCATTATTCATATAAGATTAACCATGAAATCAGTGGATTCATGCCAAAATGTACAACAGGAGATACATAAACTCACAAGTTTTTCTGCACAGAGCAACCAAAACTAGTTGTATCTTATTACAGAGCCAAAATGTCCAGTTTTCAACAACCTTCAAATGAGCAACACAACCTGCTATATACAACAAGGAGGTGCTCAGCCTTAATTACATAGTTGACCAAAAAAAACCCGCCAGATACACAGTATCATCAGATTGGTGCTCAAACATTCAATGTGGCAGGTGGGAGAGGAGACAGGAAGAAATCTCGAACCTTGCGCCGCCGCCTAGGGATCCACATCTTCAATCGGGTACTAGATCCGTCCACACCATCGCCCATACCTCTGCAACAATCGCCATTAATGGCGCACCAACCCGCGGCCTTGGGAAATGCAGAATACTGTGCGTCGCAACCATTTCCAGCCAAGATACATTGTCATGATATTTGAAAATATGCAGGGTCGAATTATCCCACATGCACCCCGCAGCAACCTCCTCATCACCTTATATACTAGGTCGCGGGCATATATGATGTCGGTGCTTTTGCTCCCGACGACACTAGTATAAACCTTCATCATCATCCTCCAGCAGCATGATATCCTGTTGCTTGAAATATCACCTTGACGTCAGCATCATATCGCAATATCACCTGCATGATAAACGCCTTCATCAACACAACCTGATCCATCGGAGGAAGATCCTCCTGCTTTGCCGATACCAAATGTCTGGCCGATGAACATCCTGATGACGTCACCGTCATATCCTGCCTACTGCGCACCTCCTCATATCCGGATGACGTCATCATCATGTTTGCAAATATCGGGGGATCTCCACAAGATGATCAGTGTTAGAAATATGACCCCCCCGGACCTTGATGACGTCATCATCATATCGACATCAGGATGATATTCAGAAGATAACTGGATATTTGGAAATATCATCCTGATGCACAAATATCATGCTGCACTGTAGCTCCACTATAAGATCGGGGTGATAGATGAATATGCCAGATATTTGAAAAGATCACCCCCACTAGATAATGCACGAAGCCGACAGGCGGATATCTCCCTTTGGAAATATCATGATGCAGACAGGCAGAAAAGCGGATATCACCCTGACGTAAGAATGACGTCAGCATCATTAGGATGATAAAACAACGAACATGAAGTGATACAACAACATCAGGATGATATTGACTAAGATCATCCTGACGTTCAAAATATGATGACCACGATGAATATCGGGTCACACTTAGAACTTTACAGCAATATCATCAGGATGATCTTAACAAAGATCACCCGATGTTAAAATATCACCCCGCGAAAGATCATGCAGGCAGAAAATATGATGACCCTCGCAAGCAACACGGCGATAACTGGAAATATGATGATGATGACCTCCTCCAAAGAAAATATGATGCTGATGTTAAAACATGCTGAGGAGGCCCAAAGACTTAGAACTTTTTTGGATTTTTTGGGAAGGTGCCTGCATGAAAATTGCTCAGAAACTGACAGTGAAATCAGGTACCAACACAAGTCATGAAAGATGTCCATGAACAAGTACAACAAAAATTGCTGTCCACTTCACAAAAGTACAAACAGTTTGCTGACAGGAAAAGAAGGGATTTGCAGTTCAAGGAAGGTGATTTGTAATGGTCCATCTGAAGAAGGAGAGGCTCCCTACAGGTAAACACACTAAGCTACTCATGAAGAAGATTGGGCCTTGTGAAGTGCTCAAGAAATGTGGAGAAAATGCCTACAAAATTAGACTTCCGGATGGCATTGCTTTGTCTCCAATTTTTAATGTTTAAGACCTTTATCCCTATAAAGGATCTGATCCTCAGACTACTGTTGAAGAAGATCAAACTGATCAGACACTCCAGGAACTCATTCCTTCATCTCCAAATCAGATTGAGTGCATTTTGGACAAGAGGATTGCAAAACAAACTAGAAGGCACACCTACCATGACTATTTGGTGAAGTGGCTAAACAAACCTCAGGAGGATGCCACTTGGATGAGCAGGGTAGACATTGAGAAGGTAGGTTTCACCTTTGAAAGCATTCCAACTCAAGAGACTTGAGTTCTCTTTGACAGTGGGTGTATGGTGCAGGGCACCTAGGAGCACCTTGGTTCCTAAAGTCACTTTGTTTGCATTTTTTTTTCTGAAAGTTGTGGTTTTGATTGTAATAAGGCTTTAGCCATGAGTATATGGTCCTTTTTTTTTGGTCAAGATGATTGAGGTGACCATATAAACCTCAATCATGCTTAGTCCACCTGGATCCTGGTTATGCCACTTAGGCCTAGAAGGTATAAGGGTTGGTTTTTGAGTTTTTTTTTATTGTTTGTGTGTTTTATCATGTTTTGGGAGTATGGAGGATGTTTTGATTCCATTGGACAAGAAAAACAAATTGCCATCCTTTGGAAAATGCAAAAACTCCATAGTGTCAAGTGTTGTCAATGGTATCAATGACACATTGACCAGTTGCAACTTCATTTTGGTTATTAAAACTATTTGTAGAAGTTGTAAACCAACTTGGATAGGTTGATATGGAGGAAATCTTGCTCCAGCACGGAGGAGGAAGTTTTTGTACGGAATTTGGGCACAAAAATAAAAAAACTGACTATTTTTCACTATTTTTCTTGTTGTGTATGGACTGTACAGACTAAAATATTGGTCTAATGTACTTTTTCTGAAACTAGAGAGAGTCTGGGTTCAAATGCAACTGGTTTGAGGTCTTGAAGTGGTCGGAGTCAAAAGTTATTGAATTTTCTTTCAAAACTGGTCTAGAAACCCTGTTTTCTAGGGCAGTCCCACAAATTTGGCCCTAGAACGCATTTCCACCGATGAAATTTCATACCACTTGGTGAATGCAGGCTAGGGGTGTATACTACTTGATTCCAAAAGCATTTTCTGAGAAAATACAGTTTACTATTTTTAATGTGATGGCCTAGGTCAAATATCTCTATGTATTTGACTGAAATTATGTAATTTGGTGATGTAAATGACAAAAGTCTGAGAGAGTGAGTGAATGAATGGTGGATTTGTGTTGTTTGGGGATGGTAGAGTCATTCCAAGTTCCTTCCCTTGACCTATGCACCCAATTTTGAGCACTTGCTTTGTAACCTAGCCTAAATTGATCAATTAGGCCTAGAGACCTAGTAGGCATTCTGGATTGCTGGAGTAGAGTTGGAGCAGGAGATTTGGAGGTTTATTAGGGTCCCCTAAAGGGTGTTCAATTCCATCATTTGTTTGCCTAGACCTTTGGGATTTTGTCAAGTTTTATTGAGAAAACCTAGTTTGGAGGGCTGGTAGCCTTACTACTCAAGGTATAGGTTGAAGAGTTTTGGGATGTTGGAGATCAAACCAACTGCATAGAAAGTGTTTGTTGATCTGTCTTAAGGTGTTGGAGAAGCCTTAGGGGTTGGACAATAGTTTGGACATCAAATCCTTCATATGCCTTGTATGTGCCTTTGGTTGGTTGGTTGGTTGAAGGCTAGTTGAAGTGGGTGAGTGGGCAAAGGACAATAGAGTAAACCTTTGTGTGTTACTTCCCTTGTGCCACTCTACATCACTATTCTCCTGCTTGTTTATCTAGACGGACTCCCTACTGAGCTCACCTAGAACAAGCATGCATTGCCTCTAGTCGACAATACAACCATCCCACAAAAGAAAAACAAACAAAAGGCATGGCTCTGTTTGATGGCCTCCATACTGTACAGAGGAACTTGAGGGACATCAAAATAGAGTCATGGTTTGCAAAAGAGAACAAAATTGCAGAAAAGAAAAAGACTAATCTACCTCAGAATAACAAACTGAAAACTATACAAAAATGCAATATTGGTCGAACTGCTGAATTGGATTTTTATTCAAAATTGTTCTTACATCAAATGCTTCTCAAATCAAAATCTTCCCTTCTCTGCAAACCCCTTACAAAGAGAATTCTACCTCTAACAGTTATCTCATGTCCGTTACAGGACGGTTCAGTTCTCAGACCGGTTCATATTCTAACTGCCCCAGTTCAACTTTATGCTAACGCTCCATTGGTGTGACCACCGTCTATCGGTGAGTCTAAATCTTTATCAACTGATAGTATAAGTTTGGCCAATGTCACCTTTGACTTCATAGACTTCCGTCACTCAGACTTACACCATCGGTGTAGCCTTCGGTCTATCTCCCGATGCACTAACTTACCCCGATGACTTCGATTCGTGCTTGTCGGACCATACAGTGTCAAAACATGTATTCACTTTCCTACCAACAAGATATCTCTATTTTCTCACCGAAATCAAACTTACTTTCTTTATCGGCCTGACCTACCTTATCAGCCTTCCCACAGTCTTTCTCCCTGATGACTTATCTCTCCCTGAGATCTTTATTCTCATTGACCAAACTTAGTATTATCAGGCTCCTTTGGAAATATTACTCCGATGCTTGTTATCACCCCGATGATCTTTGACTCTCTTCCATCGGCCAGACCTTCCAACTTCTCCCCCCAATGCTTCCTATCATTGTGACTTAGGCCGTCGGTGAAAGTTTCTCCTCGCCTTCCGATATGTAACCTCACACTGATGCCTTTGAATCTCTTAGACTTTCCATCGCCCAGACAATGTCTATCACTCAAACTTTACACTTGTTCTCTGATATCACAACCTCACACCGAAATCCACATACAACTTCTCCATCGGCAAGACTGCCTCTATCGGCAGTGTCCCCTTTTCTCCCACCGACATGCCAATAACATCCCTATCGGTAAGACATAGCCTTCGGCCACAGGAAAACTTCCTTCACCGATACACCGATGAACTACCCATCGGTGATGCTTGATGCTCATCACCCCGATTGGTGAGATCACTATTGTCGGATCAATGCAAACTTGGTCATCTCGATAGCCTTTCTCACACTGACATGCATGTTCCCACTCTGTCCTATTTAAAAATTCACAACATCACACCAAAATGCAAAAAGAATATATACATGGGCTCCAAGCCTGTGGTGCTCCTGCACCAATGATGAAGAGGAATTTCAATTTGTTGAACAAATTGGAGAAACCCTAGGAAGTGATGAAGAAGAAGAATTAGATCAAGTCAAGATGTTGTGAGCTATTTCAAAGATTGGAAAAAGACCTAGAGTTGATGTACCGAATTATACTGACAACTTAAATCCTGAAGAGTTGATTGACTGGATAAATGACATGGAAGAGTACTTTGAATATGAAGAAGTTGAAGATCCAGAGAAGGTGAAATTTGTAAAGACAAAGTTGAAAGGACATGCTTCTATATGGTGGAAAGAAGTTCAGTTGGATAGAAACAGAAGAGGAAAAGAAAAGATCACAAAATGGGATAGGATGGTGACAAAATTGAAGAATCAGTTTGTACCTGTTGACTATGAGTTGGAGTTGTTAAAGAGATTGCAAAACTTAAGACAAAAGGAGAAATCTATGAAGGAATATACTGAAGAATTTCATAAGATGATCATAAGGACAAGACAGTGTGAAGCAAGCAAGGAGAAAGTGGCTAGATACATCAATGGACTGAGATTGAACATTCAAGAAGAACTAAGCTTGGTAAGGATTGCATCTTTGGAGGAAGCATACCAATTTGCCTTGAAAGTTGAAGAGAAGTTGAAAAAGAGGCATGATCAGAGACAGAGAGGTAGAGGAGGTAAATTTTAGAGAGGTAGAACATTTTCTAGAGAGAGATCATATGCGGAGTAAAAAAATAGCAAAACACATTCAAGAAGGATGATAGAGATAATAATGCATACTGGAGAGATGATAGAATTTTTACCATAGAGGAAACCCTAGTCCGTACTAGAGTGAAGGATATAGAAGAGAAGGAAGAGGACCTAATAGGAGAACATTTAGAGGAACTTGTTTCAAGTGTGGAGGTGAAGGACATAGAGCATTTGAATGTAATCATGGGAGTACAAGCATGAGAATAGAAAATAGTGGAAGAACAGCCTATGTGGAAGAAGAACCTGTTGGATCACCAAGTTCAGTTGGTAAACTTGAGAAAGGAGGATCACTTGTAATGAGGAGAGCACTTTTTCAAGCAAATACAAATGAGGAACTACCACAGAGGAAAAGTTTGTTCCAAACCAGATGCAAATCATGAGGTAAATGTTGTAAAGTTGTTATTAATAGTGGTAGTTTAGATAACGTAGTTTTAGAGGAGATGGTGACTAAGCTAAAGTTGGAAAGATTGAAACACCCTAATCCCTATCAGATAACATGGATTTAGGATGATCATAAGGTACTAGTGAGTGAACAATGTTTGGTGAAATTTCATATTGGATCTTATCATGATGAAGTCTTGTGTGATATTATGCTTATGGATGTATGTCATATCTTGTCGGGTAGACCTTGGCAGTATGATAGAAAAGCTATACATGATGGAAGAAAGAATACATACATTATAACATCAAATGGAAAGAGAATTACTTTGATTCCTTTGGAGGATGATGCATTGATCCCTAAGAAGCCTGAAATATTGAAGAAGGAGAATGAAGAAGTACAACCGGAGGAGATAAAAGAGTTAATGATAGAGTATGAAGACATCATATTAGATAATGTACCTGAAGGATTGCCACCAATCAAGAGTATCACTCATCACATGGATCTTATACTAGGAGCTAGTTTGCCTAACCAAGCAACACAGTGAATGACATCAGCAGAGAATGAAGAATTGAATAGATAGATACAAGAGTTGTTGAGGAAAGGTTTAATTAGAGAAAGTTTGAGTCCTTGTGCAGTACCTGCAGTATTAGCACCTAAGAAAGATGGAGAATGGAGAATGTGTATTGACTCTAGAGCAATCAACAAGATCACAGTTAAGTATAGATTTCCTTTACCTAGGAAGGATGATATCATGGATTATTTGAGTGGAGAAAGATATTTCACAAACATAGATTTGAAGAGTGGATACCATCAGATCAAAATTAGAGGAGATGAATGGAAGACCGCTTTTAAGACAAATGAGGGAGTGTATGAGTGGTTAGTGATGCCTTTTGGATTGACAAATGCACCTAGTACCTTCATGAGATTGATGAATGAGTTTCTGAAGAGATTCTTGGGTAAGTTTGTTATTATATATTTGGATGACATTCTAATTTTTAGTAAGACAAAGTAGGAACATTTACAGCACCTAAGACAAGTTTTGCAGAGACTAAGAGAGGAGAAATTACTCATGAACATCAAGAAGTGTAGTTTCATGAAGGAAGAATTGGTTACTTGGGATTTGTGATTTCTGTGGAAGAATTGAAGATGGACCCTTAGAAAGTGAGAGCAATTGTTGAATGGCCTACACCAGAGAGCATTGGAGAGGTCAGATCATTTCATGGATTAGATAGTTTCTAATGAAAGTTCATAAAAAAATTTAGTTTAGTTTGCAACCCTATGACAGAGACAATGAGAGGTGACAGAAAAGATTTCAAGTGAACATTAGGAGTAGATAAAAGTTTTGAGTTCTTGAAGCAGAAAGTGATAGAGCAACCTATTTTGGCATTACCAAATTTCAATAAGGTATTTCAAGTAGATTGTGATGCAAGTGGAAATGCAATTGGAGCAGTGTTAATTCAAGAAGGTAGACCTGTAGCATATTTCAGTGAGAAGTTGAATGATGCAAGGAGAAGATATTTAGTTTATGACCAAGAATTCTATGCCATAATTCAAGCCTTGAAGAAGTGGAGACATTACTTGTTGCCTAAGGAATTTGTGTTGTATACAGATCATCAAGCTTTGCAATATTTGAACAGTCAAGGAAAGTTGAATCAGAGACATATGAGATGGGTAGAGTTCATGCAGATTTATACATTTGTGTTGAAGCATAGGAATGGAAAATCAAACAAAGTTGCATATGCATTGAGTAGGACAAGAAACTTGCTGACAGAGATGAGAGTTGAAGTGATAGGATTTGATGAATTGAAGAACATGTATGAGGGAGACATTGATTTTGCAGAACCTTGGAAAGCATGTAAGGAACCTGTTGTGACAAATAGGATTAAGTGGTTGGATTATTTCATTCAGGAGGATAAGTTGTTGAGAGGAAATCAGCTATGCATACCTAGAAGTTCCATGAGAGATAATTTGATCAAAGAGAAACACAGTGGTGGATTGGAAGGACATTTTGGCATTGATAAGATAATAGCTTTGGTGAGTGAGAATTACTTTTGGCCTTAGATAAATAAGGATGTTAGGAAATTTGTGCAAAGTTGTAGAGTTTGTCAAGTTGCAAAAGGGAGTAGTCAGAATATTGGATTGCATAAACCTTTGACAATACCAGAGAGACCTTGGGAAGACAAGAGTATGGAATTTTTAATGGGATTGCCTAGGACACAAGGAGGACATGATTCAATATTTGTAGTAGTAGACAGATTTTCAAAGATGGCATGTTTCATACCTTGCAAGAAGACAACTGATGTAGTGCATGTAGTTGACCTATTTTTCAAGGAGATTTTGAGATTGCATGGATTACCTAAGAGTATAGTTTCAGACATAGATACAAAGTTTGTTGGATACTTTTTGAAGACACTTTTGAAGAGGATGAAGACAAATTTGAAGTTTAGTTTAGCATTTCACCCACTGACGGATGGACAGACAGAGGTAGTGAATAGGAGTTTGGGAAACTTGTTGAGATGTTTGGTTAGAGAGAAGACAACAAGTTGGGATTTGCTTCTTTCACAAGCTGAGTTTGCATACAATAATTCAATGAATAGAAGTACTGTAAGAACACCTTTTGAATTTGTTACCAGAGTAAACCCTAGAGAAGTTGCAGAGTTGAGAGATATTAGTATGGTAACAAAAGAGAAGTGCAGAAGTAGAAGAATTTGCAGAACATATCGAGACAGTGCATAATCAAGTTAAGAAGCATTTGAAGAAGATGAACAACAAATATAAGGAGCAAGTAGATGAGAAGAGAAGACGTAAGAAATTTGCAGTTGGAGATGAAGTGATGGAATACTTGAGAAAAGAAAGATTTCCAGTTGGAAAAAATAACAAGTTGAAGATGAAGTTTAGACTTTGTAAGATACTCAGAAAATTTGATTTAGGCAATGCATATGAAGTGGAATTACCAGAGACATTGGGTATATCACCTATTTTCAACATTGCAGACCTATATTAGTATCATGAAACATAGTTCAGTACCAACAAGCACCAGAGCAGATTGAAGATATTTTGGACAGCAGAGTTGGACGTAGCACCAGAGGAAGACAATACAAAGAATATCTTGTGACAGACCGAAAGAAGATTCATCATTGATTTCTCATGCTGACGTGGACCATCTTGGTTTTCCTCTAGCCCCAGCAAAGTGAGGGACTCACTTTTTTTCAATAACTCTGGATGTTTGATGCAAGAGCATCCCTAGTTCAAGAGCAATCTTGCATCAACCAAAAACATTTGCATTTCAGTTTGTTTCTTTTCATTTTCAATTCAGATCAGACAGTTTAGTCAGTAGCAGTTTCTGTGTTTTGGTCTGCATTCTACCACAGTTGCATTTTAGACCTTTGGAGCTAGATTTAGCATCTTGAGACATTCATGCACAACATATCTAAATCTCAGAGCATTTGGTTAAGGAACCGGAAAGATATCTCTATCAGAAGATCGACTATTTTCTCAAAATAGAGCATTTCTGACAATCTAGATAATCAGCTAAAGGAGAAGACCTGCAGAGCATCTCACAACCTTTGAAGCTTAATGACACATCTTTCAATCATATTTGGTTTTTGGCCGACCTTCCTCGAGACCTGCACACCATTCCATTCATTGGAGGAGGAATTCTATTTTTTTAGGTCCGACCTATGCATGTACATGTGGAGGAATCTATTGTGCCAGAGATGATATATATTTATGTAATAGATGCCTAGGAAAGCAGTTATCAAGTTGATCATAATAGAGATATTTATTAGTTTGAATTCTTTGCAAAGGAGCTTCAAAGCTATATCTTGTACATATTCTGATATTATGTAGTCAAGCCTAATTGTAAGTCCACATGTTGCCAGTTGATCTGTATTTGAACTCTATGATATACTAAATGGCTGAATCTGCATTTGCTTCATATCTTTGAGTTGTTTCTGTTGTGTTTACTCTTGCTGCACAATCTAGATAGTTCATTCTGTGAACCCTCCTACCGTGATTGCACCAGATTTGCATGTTTTCATTGCATTTGTCATAAAACTCCTTCATTTTATATCTTGCATTCATTTTCAATTATACATTAATTGGTCATTCAAAAAATTTGCTTCATTTCATAGTTTTGTGTGAAAATTGTCATATTTTTAATTACACAATGTGTATTTCAACACTAAGTGTTTACACACCTCATTCATATCTTTCTAATTAAAACCTTTAAAATCACTTGTTTTGCCTCGTTGTGTAGTACTCTTTCCTCCTATCCACTTTGTTTTTTGTGAACTCTGTGTGTCTTTTAGTACCTATTTTCCTCAAACAAGTGCTATGGTGCGAAATAGTCTCATAACATTTAAATATTGTTTGTATCTGATAAATGAATAAATCTTATTAGACATTGCTATTTCAAGACATTTCATGATGGCATATTCATGTTATTCCTCGTTAAATCTTTGTGTTGGTATTTTTTAAATTCCCAACCTAATCTCACTAATAACCTATGATTTAGCCACTTCCAATACTTAGCCATCATGAGGGGTTGGCCAATGAATAGGTGAAAGATAAAACTAACTTTCCCCTCTGTGCTTCAGGCTCTGCATAACCTAGGAGGGTGATCCTTAAAAGTATTTGAAATATCATGTGCCAATTATTATCAATACTATGCATAGCAGATTTGTCCTATGCAAATTTACTTAAGGATTATGAAAAATATGAAGACCTGGCTTAGATCAATCAAGCATTAAACATTTCTCAAGACCATAGAAAAATGTGAAACATCAATTTAACAAACACTTGCACCTGAATTTGAAGATTTAAAAGTATTTGGGTTTGTTTGATTTATGGAGCTGAAGACAACACACAGAAACAATAGATGTGTGCCTTAGCCTAGGGATACAAAGTTGAAACCAGATATAACTAAAAACTTGTTAACAACATTTAACTTGAACATTAGAGAGCTTTATAATATTGCCTTACAACATTATACTCAGGATTCTTAACCAATCATACTTACAATGACCTCGTATACATTCACACAAGTTTATCATCTCATTAAGGTAATTTAACTTATTCTTTGGACAAGAGCCTAAATTAGAAAGATACATCCACAAGAACTTTCATGGAGACAAAGTGAACAATCTTTGATTTATTCATTTCATACTTGTATAAACCATACATTAGGTGACAATAAGCTTCAGAAATCTGACATATTGTATTCAATAGATGCTAGTACTATTAAACAAATTCATAGAAGACATACAATTCAAACTCAAAAGAAACCTAGAATAAGCAAAACTTCTATTCTCTATGTTTTTCTACAAAATCTCCAAGAGATCAACAAAAACCTTGTAAATGGCCATGAATTCCTTTTTATAGCACAAAGGAGCAACAAGCCTCAAGACAATTACACCTGTCCTATTTCATGATGATATTTTAAAATAGTTACAATGAAAAGGACCACACTCACTCATGAGATAGACACATCACATGAGACAAAAATAGTTACCATACGTTGGAGAAGATATTCTTGCCTTCCAAAAGGCACGTCACTAGAGGAGGTTGTTGCCTAACAAACAACTATTCTATTTGTCATAACACCTACACTACCAACCACCTTGGGGTTCAAAAGCACAGAACAAGAAAATAAAAAATACTTCCCACTACACCAATAGGCACGAATAATCCTCAAAATGGAGGGGACAGTTGTAAACCATACTGCACGTAAAGCTTAGTCAATAAATTTCCCAAGCTACGTGTTATATTCTTCTTCTAATGGCCACCTAACATCATACAACTGTTAAACCCTTGAATTATGTAAGATGAATCAGGCATCCATAATAGCTCTAGCTTCCTTCACAAACAAGTCCAGACTCACCTCCATTTTAAACATTTTATCAATAGAATTATTTAATTGTACCAGCTCAGGGTCTCCATCCTTGAAAATAAAAGTAGATAGTTTAGGGACATTGCTTCCAAACTTGATTTTCCAACTATTGAAGTCTTTAAGCTCCTATACCTCATTTAAAATGTGAGGCACTCCATCCTCTTCTATGTCCTTGAACATTTTTAACTTACCATTAAATTGCAAATCTAATTTGCTTTGAAAAGTGGAAATTTCACTCAATAAGCTAATAGCTTTCATCATTTGAGACAAATTATTTGATTCTATAGAATCACTTCCCATATTCTTTATTATTTCATTGAGAGCCCCAAATCTCACACTCCACTTGCTCCACACATTTTGGAAGTTATCCCTAATGACAAAATGTTTTTCATATGCTTCATGAATATCTTTATAAACTTTCCAAACATTGTCTAACCTGTGAAGAATACAATAAATCGTGTGGCCTAGGATATCATCAATGATATCAGTTATTACTTTCTTCACTTCACCTTTTGCTTTCTGCTCACCTTCTCTGGCCACTTTTAACTCTTCTTTTAAACCTTTAATCTTGAGAGACAAGGTATCTCTATCCTGGATAGACATGTCATGTGTGGTAGCAGGGGGTGGAAGAGCTTTTATTGTAGGCACTATAGGTTTCTTTTAAGGAACATAATCCTTCAATTTGAGATATACACCATGCAATATGTTAAATATATCTAGTAGCTAATCATATCTCTCTTGCATTATCTCTAGAGTGTTAGCATTGAGCATTGCCGCATGTACAGTGAGTTTAGGTACATGTTTTGGGGTGACTTTGGATGCTTTCTTTATAACAACCTCCCTGGTGATATCTCCCAATGATTTAACCACTGTAGACTTTCCTATGTTTGGATCCATGAACAAGATTGTCATTGCATGAAATCCTGGGCTATAAGCTGAACCAAATACCCTGTTATCAAACTACTCCTCAGAAATGAATGCCTCATCATCATTTTTTATTGTATCAAAAGTAATAACTAAAGAAAGATCCTAACCAGACAATAAAAGAATACCACTCCTTTTGACCATCAACCTGCCTTTGGCAAGTGTAATCAATGCAATTTCATTATGAATCTTCTCCTCCTCTTTCTTCACAACTTCCTCATGTAATGAGGGGTCAACCCCTTCCTTTGCCTTTTCAATCCTCTCATCAATTTCTTTACACCTGACTTGAACATCAAATTCTTTGAACTTCTTTGTTTGGACAAAGGATTCATCATCTATTAATTCTTTGCAAGTCATCATTCTAACATCCTCATTAGTATCATCAGCTTCCTCATCATAAGTGGTGGTAACAACCCTGCTAGTAGGGACAAAAGAATCTGTAGACACCCAAATTTGTCCCAACTTTGTCCATGTCCTACAACACCTTGTTAAAACATTATCCTAAACATCATAAGCCATTTTTGTCCTAAATTCCCATCTTAATCCCATGTATCCCATTAAGCCAATTAATTAAATAAATTTTATTTATTTAATTAATATCCCATTAAATCCCATCCTCATCTCACCTTGAAATTTGTCCATTTCCCCTTAATCATGTGTTGTAGTACAACTTTTATCTCTCACATGTACAACTATTGGGACCTAATTTTAGTATTTATCTACACAAGCACACCTAAGCCTTATCCTCCTTTGCCACATGTCACATGACTACAATTTCTTGATGTGCAAGGAAACCTAACTTAATCCTATCCATCCATTTCATCTAAAGCCCTAATTGATCCTAGCCATCCATTTGAATCAAGCCTTTCCTATAAAACAAGCCTCTCTTGAGCCATTTGGGACATTAGAGAAGAGATTAGATTAGAGAGGAGAAGGGAACTCAAGATTCTTCTTCATGCAACCTCACTCTGCTGAATTTTCATCTCAAGCCATTATCTATCCTCTTTCATCTACCTAGCTTGCATCTATCAACCATCAAGCATCCACCATCTATCTCCTTATCAACATTATGCTACAGAATCAAGCAATCAACACAACAAAGTGATCAATCAATCAAGCTCATCTTGCATCTTTGAGGTATTGAATTATTTGGGTTTAGGTTATGCATTTCAATGGTTTGAATCATTTCCGTTTATAAATCCAAAATTTTTTGATATACAGAATCAATAACATCATTGACATGGGGAGAGGGGAAACCTTGTTGTATATCTTCATTCCCAGGGATATGCTCAATAGACTTCTCCTCCATAGCATCCCCACCTTCAGTCTCGACAGAATAATCCACAAGGGGTTGGACAACCTCCTCTCCCTCTATATCCATAGGTTGACCAGAGGGACCAAGTGAAGATGACTTAGCAGGCTTGGCTCTAGTTGCAGCCAAGTGCTCACTTCTCTTCATCCTTGTTGTCTCCTCAGCCCTATTGATTTCATCCATGAATATGCCTTGTTCATGATCTTCTAACATTTTCATAGCCTTTTGAAAAAGGCTAGGAATTTGGGCATAGGCGCTAATATGCCATGGATTCTTCTCAATAACTCCCTCCTCAACCTTGACTATATGGTGCCAGGCATTCTTCCGATTTTCAATTTCTACAAATGTTATTAGATTTCTAATCACATCCTCTAAATATAAAAAATGATGGGAAAATCTAGACCTGCCCCTATGTCTCCTTGCTTCATTGATAAACTCTTTAGGGTCAAACCTCCTCACCTTTTCCACATCCATTTTGTAGGCCTTTAGCACTTCTACAAAATTGTCTAGGCCTTCTTTAGATGTAATTCTAAAATGAGAAAATGCAATCTATCTTGGGATAAAAGATCCTTTTTTAGAACTTCTAAAGTTCTCCTTATCCATTGAATCCAACTACCACATAATTTCCATAAAATCAAGCCTATCAGATACAAAAAGAGGAAGACAATGAGGTGGTATAAGGGCACCATATACCCTAAAGACTATACATGTGTTGAAGACATACCAATATCCCCAATTATGATCAATTATAGTATCAGTCCTAAATTCCTTGGGCCTTAGAATTTGCATTACATTTCTTGAAATTATCTCTATAGGTCTCACTCCCAAGTTGTCCAAGATAGAAAAGACCAACCTGTTGCTAAAAGCAACATAGTTTGGTTCATGGTAGTGTTGGTCCCATATGTGTATCCATGTTTGTACTAGAAAATCATTTTCATCTTTATCTTTTGTGACGATGTCCAAGGACCTTGACCAAACCTTCACACCACTCCACAAAAACATATGCATTAACAAAGAGTAATGTTTGAAGACCAAAGGAGCATTGGGAGCCTTCAACTCAGTTAATTCCTTATGAATCTTATCCACAATATAGGAAGCATAGTCAAAACCCTTATTTGATTCTCTATCTTGAACTTCAATAGCCATTACCATCAAGGCAATAGACATCCTTAGATCAAATTTTTTGCCTAGAACCTAACATAATGCATAGTAAGTGTTTTCAAAATAATCCTCAAACTCATCACAACTAAAAGGCTCTGACTCATTATTAGTAAACTTTTGCCCTTTCTTAACTAGATCTGTTCTTCTGTGCCTAGGAAGTTTATGAGTCCTGTATTCATATTTATTCTTTTCATACTCCCGTCTCAAAGCACTGGGATGAATAGCAACCATAGCAGAGGGATTTAACCCAAAAGTCCTTATAACCTCTGTTCTATTGATTTTCATTATGTGGGTTCCATCTGCACTCTTTATAACACTATCCACTAGGTCATAACATTTGGCAACCTCCTTAATTAGGCCAACATCCATAAACACATTTTCCACAATAAGTTTGCCCAAATCATTTCTCCACAAGTTGCTAACTAGTTTAGGGAAATCAGAGCTTCTGTAGGCATACTCGAACAACTCCCATCCACTCTAAGGCACAACAACATCTCCAATTTCTTGGGAAAACTCTTGTAGATGGTCAGATACGATGCCCTCTCTAGTGGCCCTTTTCCCAACAGCCTTGGCCCCAAGGAATAGTTTCATAAAGTCATCCTCCATGAATCTAGTATAATCATGTTTTACTCCTTTTATTTTTGGCTTTTCTTCCTCAACCTAAGTTTTTACCTCATCAGCCTTTGGTTTTGCCTTTCTAGATTTTGGTTTACTAATTGATGCTTTACTAGCCTGACTCATTCTTACTGATCTTAATGAAACTAGGGCTTTTGAATTTAATTCAAACACTAGGCCTTTCTTTACAGATTGACAATATTTTACCAGAAAACAATGGATTCAACTGACTTTGATTATGTAGAACATTACAAATTATTCTTCTCTCTAAACTAGGGTTCCAAATTTATCACAAGCACAAATCCCCTTTTCAATTACCCAATCAATACCATTTATGGAATAAGGATAAAATCTTACTTACCCAGCCCTAGTTGCTCTCTACTTCAAATATCCTTGCCTTGATCTCCATAGACTTGATCACTCAAAGATTGCATACACAAAGTGGGAAAAAAGTAGTTGGAGTTTTAGTTTTATGGTCTCAAAGTGTGATGCAACATCATTAACTATAGGGTAATGGCTCGCACGAGTGAGAAGGAAAAGGCTGACATATAGTTGTTTATGGTTTAAACCCAGCTGTAGATGAAACTGCCTCAAGATATAATAAATGGTTGTCACATCACTAACATCCATCTCTCTTTGTTTTGAGGCTCTATGATGTTAAGTACAATGTGAAGAGGCTTGGTAACAAGTAGAGGGAACACCATGTAGCTCTCTTGATTAACACCCATTTCTGCCAACTTTACTTTGCGGCCATCACATGTCACATTTTGGTTTAATCTCGACAAACACTAAATGTGATGTGAAGAACTATCACAATGAGCTACTAGCATTGACACCTGGTAGGGAGTATACCATATAGAAAACTTAGCTTGTGATGCCCATCGCACATCGCCTTTTATCATATTTTTCTTTTAAGTAACTTGCAATGCAAAGACATGCTATGTTGAACAGAGATGGAGACACATGGCAAAGATTCAAACCCTCAGCATGCATCTCTCCTTCCCTTCATCCTTACAAATATAAACCATGACATGAAGACTTGAAGTGATGAAACGTGGAGCAAACATCTATCCAAAGGAACACTCCATTGCACATCACATTTCTATTTAAAGCACCAAGAGAACAAATGCAATACAAAGGATAAGTGTGATGGAGAACTCAAATTGGTAAATTAGGCACTTGCACAAAAGGTTGTCTTAAAAGGGGGACCATGCTAGGTTGAATGAACAAAGGGGACTTAAAAGCACACTCACAATCCAACATAGGGGTAAAACATTATTTTAATGAATTGGATACATGATAAAAAAAAAGTTTTAAGCCGAGGGATTAGATGGTGCCACTAGTATAAAGGGCCAGTTAAAACATGAAGATGTAGGCATAAGTTATTACTAAACCGACTGGGAAATAGGCTCTAACGGTCAACGGGGAAAAAGAAAAGGCTACCCAGTGACCAAAGACTAGGGCTTTTGAAGGTTTCACAAGTTATGATAAACCCTAAACACTGTTTCACATAAACCCTCACCCACAATGGCCAAGCAGAGGCTCAAAAATGGAAATTCACACAAAAGACCACAAGATATTCATAAGTCCTACTAGTGGCTCATGTTCAGGGACACTTGTTCACAACATCAAGATGAGATTCCAGATAATCTCTTGGTGAAGAAAACCAGACCAAGCAGAAACGTAGAGAAACAAAACCCAACCAGATAAGAAAAAGACAAACAATATTTACAAAAGCTACACATATAATACAATGTACATGGCAAGCAACATACTTAAAGAGAAGTATAGCTTAAGGAACTGTCCATGTACTGGCAATTACAAAAGTTCTCCCATTAGAGATTGCAAAAAATATGAGTCTTCCCCATGGGAGTTATTGATTAAGGACCTAGCCACAAGGCTTCAAATTTTCCATGTTTTCCTCTGTTCTTAGACCTGGCATTCCACATCAAGACCATGCTTCCATTTTCAAACTTTCTATGGGAAGACTTCTTGTCATACAACTTCTTAACCTACAACTGAAGCTTTGATTTCTTTGATGTGCATCTCTTCTGACTTCATCTAGCTTTGTTAGGACATTGATTCTCTGTTGTATTTCATCTGTAATATCTTCATCATATTCCTGGATGAACTTGTATACTTGTAACAAGCTGTTGGTTGGCATTCTAGCTTCCATGCCATAAACCAAATTGAAAGGAGGCTACCCTGTTGCTTTCTTGACTGTCATCCTGTCAGCCCAAAGGGCTTGCCTTAATTTTGAATCCCAACCTTTCTTATTTTTCTCTACTACCCTTTTTATAATCTTCATTAAACTTTTATTGCTAGATTCAGCATGTCCATTACCTTGTGGGTGATAAGGGGTTGAGTAGGAAACTTGTATCCCATACTTATTGCAGAAGTCTAAGAATTCTTCTGATCTAAAACACATAGCATTATCAGATACTATCCTTTCTAGTACTCCAAATCTGATCAGAATGTATTCATTAAGAAATCTATCACCACCTTGCTAGTAGCCCTTCTTGTAGGGATAGCTGCAACCCATTTTATGAAATAATCAGTGGCAATTAAAATCTAAGAGTGTCCACCACTAGACTTCTCTACAATATCCCCTATGAAGTCAATCTCCCACTGTTGGAATGGTGGTTGCATTGTGACTGGTCTAAGCAACAAATTCCCTAGGAACTTCATCTTTCCTAAAAACCTCTAGCAAGCATCACAAGTTTTTACCAATCTATGTGCATCCTTGAACAATGTGGGCCACTAAAATCCTACTCTTAAAACATTATGTGTAGTTTTTTTGGCCATATAATGGCCACCACAAGCACCACTATGCATTTCAGTCAAAATTTCCTAGGCTTGCTTTCCATCAAATTATTTTAATAACACTCCATCAATACTTCTCCACCACAATTCATTTTCAATTATAACATACTTCATAGCTTGTAGTTTGAGTGTCCTTTTTTTATTATCAGTCATCCCTTTAGGGCATTAGATATTTTGTAGGTAATATATGACATTCCTATACCACCCTATAGTCTACATATCACAAATAAGAGATACATCAACAACATCAACATTGTTTACCTAGTTGGCCTCTAAATTTGTCTCTGCCATCAACTAGGCCAATCCTTGTCCTCTGACCAATTTAGTAATTTGCACATCAATGTTGAATTCTTGAATCCTATTAATCCACCTGCATCTCCTTTCAGTGACCTCCTGTTGTGTAAAGATGTCCTTGACAATAGCACTTGGAACAAAGGTAACAATGGTTGCACCAACTAAATATGGTCGGAAATTTTTAACCACTTTTACCAGAGCATATGCCTACTTTTTAGATATGCCATATTTCAACTCAGCTGCCTATAATGATTTGTTGAAAAAGGCAATAGGTTATTCATAGCCTTCCTCACTCTTCTACAACAAGACTGCAACAATTGTATGAAAGGAAGCAAAATAAAAAAGTTGAAATGGATTTGAGAAATATGGGGATTTTAGAACAAGGGCCTCCTTAATATCTTACTTGATACCCTTAAAAGCGTTGCTTGGCTCCTCATTCCAAGCTATCGTTTCTCCTTTCTTCAACATTTTGGAGATAGGTCTTGTAATTTCTACAAAATTTGTCACAAATATTCTCAAAAACTTTACTTGCCCATAGAATGATTGGATACCCTTGACATTTTTTCATTGTGGTATCCTATCAATTACAACAACTCTTTCAGGGTCTATCCTAATACCTTCTTTAAAAACAATATGCCCTAACAACTTTCCTTCAGTGACCCCAAAAGCACACTTCTTGGGATTAAGGAATATCCCATATTCCAATGCTCTAACAAAAATCTTCTCCATGTGCATACAATGGTCTTCTTCTTTCTTGGAGAATGCAATGAGGTCATCTTGATAGACTACCATAATAATATTAATCAGGTTAGAAAAAGCTACATGCATAGCTCTTTGAAATGTGGCACATCCTAACATAAACATAAGTGCCCCAAGGAGTTGTAAATGTTGTCTTGTACTTCTTAGACTCCTTGACTGTCACCTGGTTGTACCCTGAAAACTCATCCATCATGGACATTAACTCACAGCCAATGACTTTCTATAACATTACCTCCATATTTGACAATGGATAATTATCATTTAATGATGATATATTGAGGCTTCTAAAATCCACACAAAGTTTGATATCACCATTTTTCTTCCTTACAGGCACAAGATTTGACACCCAAGTTGAATGCCTAATTAGCTTTATTATTCCACCTTCTCTCAACTTCATCAATTCTCCCTGCATTTTGGGTGTCAATGTTGGATTTATGGGTCTTTTCTTTTGTCTGAAGGGTTTTGCATCTGGTTTAAGAGGTATTTCATGCTAGAATATATCCTCCATGTATGCCTTCAGATCATCATATGACCATGTAAACACATTTCTATATTTCCTCAATAAAGTAATTAACATTGCCTTAACTTGATGGTTCATCTTCTTTCTTATGTATGTACTTTCTTTAGAGCATTCTCAGTTCCTAAATTCACTTCTTCCAGGTCATCTAGATGTGATGAATTTTGCTTAACAACACTTTTATCAGGGCCATCAAATACCCTTTCCAAAGCAAAAAGACCTCTAGGAATTTCCTTGGTTTTAAGCTAGATTACCTCACTTCCAAATATTGTTTCTTTTCCATCCTTTTCTTCTACAAATGCTCCAAATTCTATCTCCTAACTTTCATATTGATCTATACATTGCAAGAAGTTCAATATATCTTGATCATCATTAAACACTTGCCAATTCTGAATGTTGTCAGGGATAGAAGGCCTTGTTTGCATCTCAACTTTAGAGATACCTGCAAAAGTTATGTCATCTGACCTTAATGCTATATTTTCTAATAAATCTGCCATAGCATTTTTATTTCTTTCTATACAATCAATATTGAAAGCATCAATCAATTATATTGTTTCCCAGACTACATTCCCATATTGTTTTAGTCTATTATTTTTAGACATGAACCTTGATCTTGGGACATAATTGATTTTGAGTCACCTAGGACTCTCAATTTTCTTATCCCATGCTTGCATGCTACTCTCAACCCAAGCAACAAAGCCTCCTACTCAGCAACATTGTTTGTACACATAAACATTAGTGAAAATGAGAACTTAAAAGTTTTACCACTAGAGGATATAAAAATAACACCTGCACCAAACCCTTCTTTGGAAAAAGCACCATCAAAATACATTGTCCATAATTCATCACCACATGCTTGTTTTATTACCTCATTTTCCATGGGTAGAGGTTTTTTGACCTCTTCTTCTTCTTCTAACTCTTCAACCCTGAATTTGTCCATGTTTATATCAACAAATTGAATATGCTCTTCAGGTTCATCTTCCACAATCATAAATGGAGCATGGGGCTCCCTAAGGATTTTTATATCCTTGCCATCAATAGGGATAGTAGAAAAAGTCATGTCACATTGCATGCTCCCTCCAATAGTAGCAAACCATTTTCTAGACAAGAGCATTCCATAAGTGGGAGGTATGTCTTCTACAATTGTGCTCATCACAAACTCCTTACCAAGATATGCTGCCAACTTTTAGGGTATTTCTTTTATAATGCCTATGACCAAGACCTCTCTATTATCCATTACATAGCACTTCCCATATGCCTTAGTAATCCTCAAGCCTAATGATTGCATGATCGTAACTAGCATGATGTTGGAAGATGCCCCTAAGTCAATCATACAGTTCTTCATCATTTTATCATTTATGATCAAGGTTACATAGAAGGGGTCCACCTGATTTGGAAATACAGTCAGGGTGGCACCCAGGAATACTTGAGGGTTTTCATTGCTACTCCCCCCAGCTTTCTTTTCCTTTGTCTTCACCTTGCTCCTCTTGAGCTAAATGTCTATCTTTTTCTCACTGCAAGTTGTAACTACACCATCGATAAAGGCCACTACCTTATTTTTATGTTCTTTGATTCTCATCATCTCAAGGAGTGGGACTGACACTTTCACTTGTGATAACAATTGGAACATGTCAACTGGGGCATACTTGGGCATATCATATGCTACCTCAAGACTATCCTGAGATCCCCCTTTAATTGTATTAGATGTTCCTTCTTCTTAAACTATATTTTTCTTCTTTTCTTCATCATCTTTCAACTTCTAAGGCTTTCTCAGAGTTGATGGGGAAATCAATGGTTCACTAGCATGTAGCCCATCAGATTTCAATGAATTGGATCATGAAATATAGTTCAGTACAAACAAGCAGTTACCACAACAAGCACTAGAGTAGATTGAAGATATTTTGGATAATAGAGTTGGATGCAGCACTAGAGGAAGACAATACAAAGAATATCTTGTGAAGTGGAAAGGCAGACCAGAAGAAGATTCATCATGGATTTCTCAGGCTAAGGTGGACCATCTTGGTTTTCCTCTAGCCCCATTAAAGTGAGGGACTCACATTTTTCAATAACCCTGGATGTCTGATGCAAGAGCATCCCTGGTTCAAGAGCACTCTTGCATTAACCAAAAACATTTGCATTTCAATTTGTTTGTAGTTTAGTTTGTTTCTTTTCATTTTCAGTTCAGATTAGACAGTTCAGTCAATAGTAGTTTCTATGTTTTGCTCTGCATTCTACCGCAGTTGCATTTTAGACCTTGCAGAGCTAGATTTAGCATCTTGATACATTCATGCACAACATATCTAAATCTTAGATCATTTGGTTAAGGAACCGGAAAGATATCGCTATCAGAATATCGACTATTTTCTCATAATAGAGCATTTATGATAGTTTGATAATTAGCTAAAGGAGAACACATGTGGAGCATTTCACAACCTTTGAAGCTTAATGACATATCATTCAATCATATTTGGTTCGTGGCAGACCTTCCCTGAGACCCGCACACCATTCCATTCATTGGCAGAGGAATTCTATTCATTTAGGTCTGACCTATGCATGTACATGTGTTACAACTCTTCATTGGAGTTTGTGATCTTCCTTGGCCAACGTGGAGGAATCTATTGTGCCAGAGATGATATATATTTATGCAATGGATGCCTAGGAAAGCAATTATCAAGTTGATCATAATAGAGATATTTCTTAGTTTGAATTCTTTACAAAGGAGCTTCAAAGCTATATCTTGTGCATATTCTGATATTATGTAATTAGGCCTAATTGTAAGTCCACATGTTGTTGGCTGATCTATATTTGAACTCTATGATATACTGAATGGCTGAATCTACATTTGCTTCATATTTCTGAGTTGTTTCTGTTGTGTTTAATCATGATGCACGGTCTGGACAGTTCATTTTGTGAACCCTCCTACCATGACTGAACTAGATTTACATGTTTTCATTGCATTTGTCATAAAACTCCTTCATTTTAGATCTTACATTCATTTTCAAGCATACATTAATTGGTCATTTGAAAATTTTGATTCATTTCATAGTTTTGTGTGAAAATTGTCATATTTTTAATTACACAATGTGTATTTCAACACTAAGTGTTTACACACCTCATTCATATCTTTCTGATTAAAACCTTTAAAATCACTTGTTTTGCCTTGTTGTGTAGTACTCTTTCCTCCTATCCACTTTGTTTTTTGTGAACTTTGTGTGTCTTTTAGTACTTATTTTCCTCAAACAAGTGCTATGGTGCGAAATAGTCTCATAATATTTAAATATTGTTTGTATCT
This sequence comes from Cunninghamia lanceolata, assembly GCA_027924645.1. Taxonomy (NCBI): domain Eukaryota; kingdom Viridiplantae; phylum Streptophyta; class Pinopsida; order Cupressales; family Cupressaceae; genus Cunninghamia; species Cunninghamia lanceolata. The sequence continues at coordinate 14,593,701 of BSBN01000186.1, read as the reverse complement.
GATAAATGAATAAATCTTATTAGACATTGTTATTTCAAGACATTTCATGATGGCATATTCATGTTATTCCTCTTTGAAATCTTTTTGTTGGTATTTTTTTAATTCCCAACCTAATCTCACTAATAACCTATGATTTAGCCACTTCCAATACTTAGCCATCATGAGGGGTTGGCCAACGAATAGGTGAAAGCTAAAACTAACTTTCTCTCTACACTTTAGGCTTTGCAAAACCTAGGAGGGTGATCCTTAAGAGTATTTGAAATATCATGTGCCAATTATTATCAATACTATGCATAGCAGATTTGTCCTATGCAAATTTACTTAAGGATTATGAAAAATATGAAGACCTGGCTTAGATCAATCAAGCATTAAACATTTCTGAAGACCATAGAACAATGTGAAACATCAATTTAACAAACATTTGCACCTGAATTTGAAGATTTAAAAGTATTTGGGTTTGTTTGATTTATGGAGCTGAAGACAACACACAAAAATAATAGACGGGTGCCTTAGCCTAGGGATACAAAGTCAAAACCAAATATAACTAAAAACTTGTTAACAAAATTTAACTTGAACATCAGAGAGATTTATAACATTGCCTTTCAACATTATACTTAGGATTCTTAACCAATCATACTTACAATGACCTCGTATACATTCACACAAGTTTATCATCTCATTAAGACAATTTAACTTATTCATTGAACAAGATCCTAAATTAGAAAGATACATCCACAAGAAATTTCATGGAGATAAAGTGAACAATCTTTGATTTATTCATTTCATACTTGTATAAACCATACATTAGGTGACAATAAGCTTCATAAATCTGCCATATTGTATTCAATAGATGCTAGTACTGTTAAACAAATTCACAGAAGACATATAGTTTAGACTCAAAAGAAACTTAGAATAAGTGAAACTTCTATTCTTTTTGTTTTTCTATAAAATCTCCAAGAGATCAACAACAACCTTGTAAATGGACCTAAATTCCTTTTTATAGCATAAAGGAGTAACAAGCCTCAAGCCAATTACACCTGTCCTATTTCATGATGATATTTCAAAATAGTTACAATGAAAAGGACCACACCCACTCATGAGATAGACACATCACATGAGACAAAAATAGTTACCATACATTGGAGAAGATATTTCTACCTTCCAAAAGGCATGTCACTGGAGGAGGTTGTTGCCTAACGAACAAATATTCTATTATTCATAACACCTACACTTCCAACCACCTTGGGGCTCAGAAGCATAGAACAGGAAAAGAAAAAATACTTCCCACTACACCAAAAAGCATGAACAATACTCAAAATGGAGGGGACAACTGTAAACCATACTGCACACAAAGCTTAGTCAGTAAGTTTCTCAAGCCATGTGTTATATTCTTCTTCTAATGGCCACCTCACTTCATACAACTGTTGCACCCTTGAATTATGCAAGATGAACCAAGCATCCATAATATCTCTGGCTTCCTTCACAAATAGGTCTAGACTTACCTCCATTTTAAATATTTTATCAATAGAATTATTTAATTGTGCCAGCTGAAGGTCTCCATCCTTGAAAATAAAAGTAGACAACTTAGAGACAATGCTTCCAAACTTTTTTTCCAACTGTTCAAGTCTTTAAGCTTCTGTGCCTCAATTAAAATGTGAGGTACTCCATCCTCTTCTATGTCCCTAAACATTTTTAACTTACCATTAAATTGCAAATCTAGTTTGCTTTGGAAAGTGGAAAATTCACTCAATAAGATAATAGCTTTCATCATTTGAGACAAATTATTTGATTATGTAGAATCACTTCCAATATTCTTTATTATTTCATTGAGAGCCCCAAATCTTACACTCCACTTGCTCCACACATTTTGGAAGTTATCTTGAATGGCAACATGTTTTTCATATGCTTCATGAATATCTTTATAAACTTTCCAAACATTATCTAACCTGTGAAGAATACAAGAAATCATGTGGCCTAGGATATAATCAATGATATCAATTATTACTTTTTTCACTTCACCTTTTTCTTTTTGCTCACCTTCTCTAGCCACTTTAACTCTTCTTTCAAACCTTTAATCTTGAGAGACAAGGTATCTCTATCCTTGAAAGACAAATCCTTTGTGCAAGAGTGGCATGGAAGAGCTTTCATTGCAGGTACTATAGGCTTCTCTTGAGGAACATAAGCCTTCAATTTGAGATATTCACCCTGTAGTATGTTAAATTGATCCAGTATCTAATCATATCTCTCTTCCATTATCTCTACAATGTTAGCACTGAACATTGCCACATGTACAGTGAGTTTAGCTACATGTGTTGGGGTGACTTCAGATGCTCTCTTTATAACAACCTCCTAGATGATATCTCCCACTGATTTAACCACCGTAGGCTTTCTTATGTTTGGAGCCATGGACTAGATTACCATTACATGCAATCCTGGGATGTAAGCTGAACCAAATACCCTGTTATCAAACTACTCCTCAGAAATGAATGCCTCATCATCATTTTTTATTATATCAAAAGTAGTAGCTAAAGAATGATCCCAACCAGGTAATAAAAGAATTTACCACTCCTTTTAACCATCAACCTACCTTTGGCTAGTGTAATTAATTCAATTTCATTCTAAATCTTCTCCTCCTCTTGCTTCACAACTTCGTCATGTAATGAGGGGTCAACCCATTCCTTTGCCTTTTCAATTTGCTCATCAATTTCTTTACACCTAACTTGAACAACAAATTCTTTGAACTCCTTTGTTTGCACAAAGGATTCATCATTTTTGAATTCTCTGTAAGACATCATTCTAACATCTTGATCAGTCTAATCATCTTCCTCATCATAAGTGGTGGTAACAACTCTGCTAACACGGACAAAAGAATCAATAACATGATTGACATGGGGAGAGGGGAAACCTTGTTGTATATCTTCATCCTTGAGGATATGCTTAGCAGACTACTCCTCCATAGCATCCCCACCTTCAGTCTCAGCAAAATAATCCACAAGGGGCTAGACAACCTCCTCTCAGACCTCTATATCCATAGGCTAACTAGAGGGACCAAGTGTAGATGACTTAGTAGGCTTGGCTCTAGTTGTAGCCAAATGCTCACTTCTCTTCATCATTGCTGTCTCCTCAACCCTATTGATTTCATCCATGAATATGCCTCATTCATGATCTTCTAACATTTTCATAGCCTTTTGAAAAAGGCTAGGAATTTGGGCATAGGGGCTAATATACCATGGATTCTTCTCAAGTATTCTCTCCTCAACCTTGACTATATAGTGCGAGGCATTCTTCCTATTTTTAATCTTTGCAAATGTTGTTAGATTTCTGATCACATCCTCTGAATATAAAAAATGATGGGAAAATCTAGACCTACCCATGTGTCTCCTTGCTTCATCGATAAACCCTTCAGGGTCACACCTCCTCACATTTTCCACATCCATTTTGTAGGCCTTTAGTACTTCTACAAAAATTGTCTAGGCCTTCTTTAGATGTAACCCTGAAATGAGAAAATGCAATCTATCATGGGATAAAAAATCCTTTTTTAGCACTTCTAAAGTGTTCCTTATCCATGGAATCTAACTGCCACATAATTTCCATAAAAGAAACCCTGTTAGATACAAAAAGAGGAAGACAATGAGGTGGTACAAGGGCACCATATACCCTAAAGATTGTACATGTGTTGAAGAGATACCAATCTCCCCAATTATGATCAATTACAATATCAGTCCTAAATTCCTTGGGCCTTAGAATTTGAATTACATTTCTTGAAATTCTCTCTATAGTTCTCACTAGACAATGAGGAAGTACAAGGGCACCATATACCCTAAAGATTGTACATGTGTTGAAGAGATACCAATCTCCCCAATTATGATCAATTACAGTATCAGTCCTAAATTCCTTGGGCCTTAGAATTTGCATTACATTTCTTGAAATTCTCTCTATAGGCCTCTCTCCCAAGTTGTTGAAGATAGAAAAGACCAACCTGTTGCTAAAAGAAACATAGTTTGATTGACTATAGTGTTGGTCCCATATGTGCATCCATGTTTGTACTAGAAAATCATTTCCATTTTTATCTTTTGTGATGAGGTCCAAAGACTTGGACCAAATGTTCACACCACTCCACAAAAACATATGCATTAACAAAGAGTAATGTTTGAAGACTAGAGGAGCATTGTGAGCCTTCAACTCAGCTAATTCCTTATGAATCTTATCAACAATATAGGAAGCATAGTCAAAACCTTTATTTGATTCTCTATCTTGAATTTTAGTAGCCATTACCATCAAGGCAATAGACATCCTTAGATCAAATTTCCTACCTAGAACCTGACATAATGCATAGTAAGTGTTTTCAAAATAATCCTCAAACTCGTCACAACTAAAAGGTGTTGTTATATGGAGCCTAATCAGACTCAAAGGTTAATTTTACCCCACTTTTATCAGCGTAGTTTCCCACCAAATTATTTAATGGGGTCAAGGGGTAGTGCCCCTTGCGGGGTCTAGGGGCAGTGCCCCCGAAACCTCAAATGAATTTTATTATTTTATAAAGGTGTCGGGAGTTATTTTTTCTATTGGCTGACATAAAAAAACCCTATTTTTATAACCAACATAAGACTTGATAAAAGAAGCTAAGGGTTAGGGTTTTCATTAATGTATTGTAGCATTTTGTAGTGGTATTGAGATGCAAGGATTGCTGGTTGTAATCAGTTTGATTTACTAGATAATAATATTGGACTCTCTGTTGGTGGATGTAGCCTGAGTTTGGGTGAACCACGTTAAAACTTGTCTCTCGCTATTATTATTTCTATGTATTTTCATTCCTCTATTTAATCTTTATTTGCATTTAATTGATATCTTCTACATGCAATCCCTAACAAAAGGCTCTGACTCATTATTAGCAAACTTTTTCCCTTTCTTGCCTAGATCTCTTCTTATGTGCCTAGGAATTTTATGAGTCTTGTATGCATATTTATTCTTTTCATACTCCTATCTCAAAGCACTGGGATGAATAGCAACCATAGCAGAGGGATTTAACCCAAAAGTCCTTATAACCTAGGTTCTGTTGATTTCCATTCTGTGGGTTCCATCTGCACTCTTTATAACTTGATCTATTGGATCATAAAATTTGGCAACCTCCTTAATTAGGCCGACATCCACAAACACATTTGGCACAACGAGTTTGCCTAAATCATTTCTCCACAAGTTGCTAACCGGTTTAGGGAAATCAGAGCTTTTTTAGGCATACTCGAACAACTCCCATCCAGTCTGAGGCACAACAACATCTCCAATTTGTTGGGCAAAATCCTATAGATGGTTAGATAGGATGCCCTCCCTAGTGGTCATTTTCTGAATAGCCTTGGCCTCAAGTAATAGTTTCATAAGGTCATCCTCCATGAATCTAGAATAATCACATTTTACTCCTTTTATTTTTGGCTTTTCTTCCTTGGAGCAACATTAGGTTTTACCTCATTAACATTTGGTTTTGCCTTTCTAGCTTTTGGTTTACTCACTGATGCTTTACTAGCCTGACTCATTCTTATCAATCTTAATGAAACTAGGGCTTTTAAATTTAATTCAAACACTGGGCCTTTCTTTATAGTTTGACAATATTTTACTAGAAATCACCGGATTCAACTAACTTTGATTATACAAACCCTTACAAATTGTTCTTCTCTCTAAACTAGGGTTCCAAATTTATCACCAGGACATACAAATCCCCTTTTCAATTACCCAATCAAGACCATTCATGGAATAGGGATAAAATCTTACTCACCCGGCCCTAGCTACTCTTTGCTTCAAATTTCCTTGTCTTGATCTCCACATACTTGATCACTCAAAGATTGCATACACAGAGTGGCAAAAAAGTAGTTTGAGTTTTAGTTTTATGGTCTCGAAGCGTGATGCAATGCTAATAATTGTAGGGTAATGGCTCATGCAAGTGAGAAGGAAAAGGCTTATAGATAGTCATTTATGGTTTAAATCCCAGTCATAGATGAAACTGTCTCAAGATATAATTGATGGTTGTTGCATCACTAACATCCATCGCTCTTTGTTTTGAGGCTCTATGATGCTAAGTGCAATGTGAATAGGCCTGGTGACAAGCAGAGGGAAGGTCATGTAGCTCCCTTTGTTAACACCCCTTGCCGCCAACTTTACTGTGTGGCAATCGCATGTCACATTTTGGTTTAATACTGGCAAACACTAAATGCGATGTGAAGAATTGCTACGATGAGCTACTACCATTGACACCTGACAAGGAGTGTACCATATAGAAACCTTAGCTTGTGATGCTCATCACACATCACCTTTTATCATATTTTCCTTTTAAGTAACTTGCGATGCAAAGACATGATGCGATGAACAGAGATGGAGACACATGGTAAAGATTCAGACCTTCAGCATGCATCACTCCTTCCCTTCCTCCTTACAAATATAAACTACAATGTGAAGACTCAGAGGGATGAAATGTGGAGCAGACATCTGTCCAAAGGAACACTCCATCACACATCACATTTCAATATGAAGCGCCAAGAGAACAAATGTGATACGAAGGATAAGTGCGATGGAGAACTTAAATTGGTAAATTAGGCACATGCACAAAAGGTTGTCTTAAAAGGGTGACCATGTTAGGTTGAACGAACAAAGGGGACTCAGATTTAAAAGCACACTCACAATCCAACATAGGGATAAAACATTATTTCAATGAATTGGATACATGATAAAAAATTTAAGTCGATGGATTAGATGGTGCCATAGGTATGAAGAGCCAGTTAAAACATGAAGATGTAGGCATAAGTTATTACTAAATTGATCAGGAAATAGGCTCTACCGATCAACAGGGAAAAGAAAAGGCTACCCAATGACTAAAGAGTAGGGTTTTTTGAAGGTTTTAGAAGTTATGATAAACCCTAAACATGGTTTCACATAAACCCTCACCCACAACAGCTAAGAAAAGGCTTAGAGATGGAAATTCACACAAAAGACCATAAGATTTTCATAAGTCCTACCACTTTGCATGAGTATATCCTAGATTTTGAGAATTTCTCTAAATTCACTAATGAGAATCCTCATATTCTAGAGCACTAGCATTCATAAATGATATTGATGTCTCTAAATGTTCTACACATGAACTTAATTACTTTTCTATATACATGATTTTGATAGCTTCACAATACTCATGGATGCATATCCTTTGATATTAAAATATTTACCAAATTCATCTCTATGAATCCTCATGAGAAAGATTAGTGTGAAAATTCTACTTCTGTTAATGCCTTGGACCTATTAGCTAAAATATATGACAACAATTATAATGAGTCCATGAGTTATCCTATTCCTCCTCTAGTTTAATATTCAAGAACCTTGGATATCACTAAGGATGAGAAGACCATGGATAGCTCTACTTTGGTCAAAAATTCAATCCCCTTAGACATCATTAATGATACTATCATCACCAACTTCCTTAACAATACTGAACCTTTCCTTAGCCTTGATGCTCTCCCTTCAAAAGTAGAAGCATTGGTGGATGAGAAAAGGTCTCTCACATTAAATCCCTTAGGGATAGATGTTGAGTATAATTGAAAGGAAAACAATGTCAATTCAATCTTCATTAATAGAGTTCTTCCACCCACTAAGGGGTTACTAGATAAATGTAGAAATGTTCCTAAGATGATTGTACGAGGAGCACCTAATGCACCTTCTTGCTTAAAACTGGTGATTATGATTCAAGGTGATCAAAAACCACCTCGACCCTCGAATTACTTTCTAAACTACACAAGACAAATCACTCACAGAAATCAAGGTGTTCAAAATGTATTGCAACAACCACATTACAATGTGACTGCTCACACATACAACACATGTAATAACAAGTAAAGAAAGAAAGCACCACATGTGCATTTCTCTCTTCCATCTTCTCAACCTATGCTCCCTCCACCACCCCGTCTTACTCATAAAGGTGGTCAAAATTATGATCTTGTTGAGAAGATTCGTGCTACTCCTACTAAGATCTCTCTTTGGGATTTAATACAAACATCACCTTCATACCATAGAATTCTCCAAGAAGCTTTACAAAAGGTGATTGTACCACCTGTTATTAAGCCGAATGATGTAGCAGCCCTATTAGAGAGTATGCATGCAACAAAAATAGCTATTCTATTTCAACAACATGAAATACCGTCAACTTAAGATGAATATGATCCACATATAATATTTATCATGATAGATAAAAATTTGATAAAGAGAGTTATGATTGACAATGGATCAACTCTTAATGTTTGTGGCATTGACTTGCTATATAGAAGCAAGATTGACACTTCTTTAATCAAACCAGATAGGATTAGCATTCATGACTTTGATAATGCTGGTAGACAATCCCTAGGTACTATAACTTTACTCATAAAGGTTAGACCCATGACATTATCAACCCTTTTTCATGTCATGCCTGATTCACTTTCATATAATATGATTCTCAGTAGATCGTGGATCCATGCCATGGGGGCAATTATGTCTACCCTTCATCGATCAATAAAGTTTATTTATCAAAACAAGATCTACACCATTGAAGCTGATCCTAACCCAACTAAGTGTTTACATATCAAAATGACAAAACAAGTTAACAATCATAAAAGTCAAAACAACTTACGAGTTCATTCATGAATACGTCTTGCCACAAATAATGTTGTGCAAGACTCTAAACCATCAAATGCACTTTTTGGTGATGATTGGGGTTCATTAGATTTTACTCCCTCCTTTATGGGGGACTATAAGCTTAATAACTCTCACACATCAAAATTTGCATCAATCTCATCTAAGTAATCTTTGGAAACCCCTGAGAAACCTAAAGTCTCCATGGTAGAAAACAAAGACAATACTATTACTTATACTACAGACTATGAGACTTGTGAGGCCTCACCATCTTCTAAAGAGATGGACTCCCTCTATGGTCGTGGATTTCAAATTTTGTACAAAAATAGCGACTATATAGGTAATGGTTGCGATGTGAATGAATAAGGAATCAAAGTACCTTTACATGTTGCTGGAATTAATTACATGGCCAGTATCGGATGCCATTCTTTGAAGCCCACCAAAGCCTCTCGTCATCCCAAACTCAGTGTTAATACAATATCAACAAGACCAAAACCAAATGTGAGATATCCTAAGCTGATAGACAAGGATTGTCTGCCAGGAAATATCCCATTGAATCTAGTAAGTATTTCTCCCTCCTTAAGCCACACTCATTGTAATACCTATTCTAGTTGCTCTCAAGGGTGGCCTCCTCCTAGATATATATGTTGTCAGAATTGTACTGTGTTCCCCTGTGTTGTGCTATATGTTGTTTAGGTCTCTTTGGATGACTCTTGATACTCTTGTAAGGTCAAGGATACAAGGAAATTGCCTTTGTTGTGACCATTCTTCTATTTATTTCATCATTCTTTTATCATTCCTCTCCTCTAATTTATTGTTGTGTGTCATGCCTTAGGGGCATAGCATTATAGAGGGTGTTTTGGGGGCATCCTCCTACATGGTGTTCCTAAGGCACTTGTTCTCCTCTCTCATTTTTATTGTTTACCTTCTTCAGTGATTCTACCTAGTTGGTGGATGACGAAAAATAAACGAATACTGATACGGACCGTGTGTCCCTTCAGCGAGTAAGCAAATATGGACCTAGTCCATATATGAAGATGGGGTTGATTTATACATATATCTAACGCTTGACAAGTAGAATCACTCAATGTGATGTATCATCTTGTTATGTTGTAGAATGTCCCCCCTAGGACTTTCACCTCCTAAGTTTACCTCTTGGATCCCTTGTTTTTAATCATGCATGTTAGAAATGAATCTCGAGACAAAATGCTCTGAAACCCATGACCAATGGGACTTAGGGGACATTTCAGAGCTTATCCCTGACCCAAAATAGGTCTTAGGACAAGGATCCTCGCGCCCTTTCCCTACCCTATTTTGGTGGGGTCCCAAATTTGAATGTCAACAAAGTTACCATTAAAGGTGTTCCTTGTTGGCATCTTAAGTTTAAAATACAAAATATTAGTGAAAATGCATATATAATCATCTTTAGGACTTCATTTACAAACTAGAAGATGATTTTGATTTCAAGGCAAACTTATGATCATAGAGAATTCAAGCCATTCATAGTGTTGTAGAGCAGAATTGTGTTGTTGTTGTGTTTATTATTGTAGATTTGGCTTCATCTTCTCATGACGTGAAAGATCTTTATCTCCTTGAGAGCTACACCTCTAAGGTGATATCTATTTGTGTTTCAATCAATCATTTATCAATTTGTTTTTTCTTCTGTCTTGCAAGGACACACACTCTCTATCTAACAATGGTGTTGGAAGGCTTGAATGTCATTCCAAGGCTTGACCAAGGCAAGCTCCTAAACACCACAACCCCCAACCCCTCTTCTTTTGATTACAGGTGACAGGTGTTAGATCTTGCAGAGAGGAGTTGTAAAGGACTGTTGTAGAGCATAAGGAATCAAGATCTGAAGAAAAAGGTGGGAAATAGCTAAAGAAGGGCTTGGGTGCCCGCTCTTTTTCCCCTCAGTTTCATGTCACAGAGAATCTCTAAAGTGGTTGCAGTCAGTAGCGGAAAAGATCCTAAAGCCCTCAAAAGAAGAAGCACCTTGGGTGTCTTCTCTTTAGCCCCTGACTTTTTCATATTCTAGAACTTGAAATCTAGTATGAATCTAATCTGTATTTAGTCTATCCATGTGCGAGCTTTTATCAGGTTTTGTCTGTTTGTTTATGATTTTGCATAATTAGGGTTCTAAGTGTAATCAAACTAAAATCAACATATTAATCAATCAATTCCAAATTTCCCTATCATTCCAAGTGAAAACCAACCTGTAGTTGAGTCCTCCTACAGAAGTTGTGATCCAACTCGGTTAAATGTCCTTGAATGTATTGAGTGAAAGGAGGACCTAATCAAACTATCCATAAAATCCCATCAACCCTCTTTTCATCCTTTACATTTTGCACCTTGTTAAGTGTTATACTTCAGATTTGCACTCATTCATTTCATTATCATCATTATTCATTTGAAAATCTTGCATAAAAATTGAAAATTTTGAAAAATCAAGCATCCTAAGCTTGCATTTATAGATAGTTTACACTATTTTCATTTCATCTCATCTAAATAATTTAAATCACTGATATTTGCATTAGATCTAATATAAATTGCAGCATTACATCATTACATAAACATTTTCCTTTCATTTTCATACTTCATTTGTTAGAATTTGCTTGAAATTGTGCATTTTTCATATAACCTAGTCTTTGCAAAAGCTAGGGTTTGTGGTTAAAATCTTGTTTCATATTTTATTACTCATTTTTAAACACTTATTTAAATCTAATTTCAGATTGTAGTGTTTTATCATAGTGTGTTTTTGCATCCACGTCTCAATTTTTGCATTTACACATTGTGTATTTCAACAACTATATCTTCATCCTAGGGTTTCTTCTATTAGTTTGTGCATGGAGTGTTGTATGTTGTTGCATGTGTCTTATAACCCACTGCCCTAATAGAAATATCCCTTTAAGGAGAAGTCTTAGAATAATAGGATCTACTTCTCTTGAAACCAACTGTGTTCCTACATTGGAAAATCCATTGAACACCTATTTTACAAAAGGAGAAACACAAACTTTGCAAGATATCATTCCTCCTATACCTACAATGGAAGACCAAGTATTTCATGATGTTGAAGACCCTATTGATGTGATAACACATGTACCTAATGAGCAAATAAATAAACTTGATAAGGAACTAGCTAATTTTTAAGCATTTATTGAAAAAGAAAGGATAGCAGAAGAAGTTGTACCTATGGTTCATAACATAAGAGAGTTGTTAAAAGAAGGACAAGATGGTGTTAACATGCTTCGAGGCTTAGTGCATATAGTGCATCATAATTTTATGCGGTAACCGAATGTGCGAATGCTATTAATAACATGTCATCACCGACTCATACACAAGTATCAACACCTATACCGACTATTGGAATGACTACTTTTACATCATCAATTCTCACTAGTAATGCACATGCTTGTAGTAATGCTACCACTAGTATTGGAGTATCTAATGGCATTAATTCACAAAATTACAAGGTTGTGGGATTCAACTATCAAAACCAACCACCTAGGGTGACTTCTTTTATGAATAATCACTCTCAACCACCTCTCCATCCCACTCATTCTCGATCACCTTTCACTACCACCTATTCTCAACCACCTTTCACTTACAATTGTTCTCAACCACTACTCGTAACCACTCACAATCAATCTCCTCAAAATTTCATGAACATGGCTTCTAATTCTCAAACCACATCTCCTAATGATGCCCTCCTAAACCAACTTTTGCAAAGCATGACTATTACGTCAGAAAATGTCCCCATTGGACTTTTTCCCTACTATGTTTAGCTCTCAGATCCTTTAGATAGCATTTTTATCATCTTGCATACTCACGATCACTCCCGATGAGAAAACCCCTAAGTTTTATGATGAATAGGACCTAGGGGTGCTATTATGTTGAATCCTAACTAAAATAGGGAGGGAGGACTTAGGCGCCCATGCCCTAGTCCTACCCTATTTTAGGTCAGGACCTAAATCTAAGTGTCAGTTATGTGACCGTTATTAGGTCTGATGCTGACACCTTAAGTTTGAATTATGAAATTCTTAGCGGGAATGTGTTTAGTTGCATATATAAGCATGTTTAGGGATTCATTTGTAAACTAGATGGACATTAGATGGAAATTGCAAACTTGTGATCTTATACTAAGGTGATTCAAGGCTTTCATTATGTTATAGAGCAGTATTGTTTTCTTATTGTGTTGGTTATGCCGATTTGGCTCCATCTCCTCGTGGCATGAATGAAGCTTCTTCATTCCATGAGAGCTACACCATTGAGGTGATATTCATTTGTGTTTTCAATCATTTATCAATTGGTTTTTGGCTCTATCCCATAGGGATATGCACTCCTTATCTGAAAATGGAGTTTGAAAGACTTGAATGTCTCTCTGAGGCTTGACCGAGGCAAGCCTCTAAACACCACAACCCCCAAGCCCCTTTTCTATGATTGCAGGTTACACATTATGGAGATGGAAGAAGTGGAGTTGCAAGGTAGCAGAGTAGAGTGTCATAAGTGCCAAGGAAAGTAGAAAATTAGGACCTAGACTAGGGTGCCCGCTCATTAGTCATCCAGAACCTGAAGCAATAAAAATCTTTGGAACAACAGAATTGAGTTGTAGACATTCTTTAGAGGTCCTGACAAAAACTGGTACCATGGACTAATTCGCCCGCTCATTAGTCCCTGACTTTTCTATACACTAAACTTCAAAATTTGGTATGTATTTGATTGTCATTTGATATCTTTGTGTGTGATCATTTTCCATAATTCATTCGTTTGTTTACGATTTCATGAAATTAGGGTTTTAAGCTTAATTAGACTTAATTGAACAACAAATCTACAAATTCCAAACTTCCCCTTTGTTCCAAGTGACAAGAGATCTATAGTAGAGACCTTTACTCTCTTGAATGTCCTTGAATGTAAGGTGTGAAAGGAGGATCTCACATAAACCTTGAAATTAAAAAGACCTTCTTTTCATCCTTTATAATGACCTCTTTACAACAAAAAGTGACAAGCTTGAAAAATTCCTCTCAACCTAATTTACCCACATGCCATGCTCAAAATCCTCTATCTTTTGCAATCTTAAGAACTCCTATGCCTGACAAGTTTGAAACCCCTCACTTTGAAATATATGGTTAAAAAAGTGTTCCTAATACTTATGTGGCAGCATTCACGACTATGTGTAGTGATTTCTTCTTTGAAGAGGACTTGTTAGCGAAACTCTTCCCGCGATCTCTTAAAGATACTGCTTTGGAATGGTTATGTTTTTTACCTCTAAATTCAATACACTCTTTCTCTCAGCTAGTTGATCAATTCTTACAACATTTTCAAGCAAACATTGGACCTCAAGTCTCATTGATTGATTTAGTTCATTGCAAACAAGGTCCGAAAGAGAAGTTAACTAAGTTTATTAGTAATATCAAGCTCTTTATGCACAAATTCAATACCAGATGAATGATGAGGATGTTCAGAAGCTATTTATTACAAATCTACAACATAACATCCATGATAATATCCTCTTGATGAAGTATAACTCTTTTCAATATTTATGTGTGCATCCCTTCATGATTATCAACTTTCGTCTAGTCAATATGAAAACCAAAACTCATCGGCTCTTGTTGGTCAATCCATAGCTACACCTTCACAGAACAACTTCAAGAGGAATAATAAGAGTTTCATCAAGGTTAATGAACATAATTCAAACAACCTTTTGCAAGTGTCCCCTATCACTAATCCAAAGAGGGCACCATTTCAGTATCAACAACAGCAAAGACAATTCACTCCAATATCTGACTCTTTACATTCTATCATGAATCAAGAAGTGAGTAATAATCTCTTGAAGCTCCCTCCAATCAAACCATTGGATAGTAGTAGAATGCAAGGACCTCATTTCGATGCTAATGCTTTTTGTCATTATCATCGGCAACAAGGGCATGATACTAAACAATGTATGCATCTTAAACATGAAATTCAAGACCTCATCGACTCAAATATTATACAAGTAAGTAGCATGAATGATAATGGAAATAAGTCAGTTGCCGCTCCAAATCAGAATTTATAGATCTTTACTAATCCATTTCTGAGTCATAACGAGAACAATATGGTAGAACAAAATACAATAGAGCAAGAAGATGACTAGATCTTGATTATGATGAAATAGTTGGTGTGATAGAAGTGGATAAGGAGAAGATTGAAAACTCACCTCATGCATGAGGAAAAGGTATTTATGTTGAGGTTCCTCCACCATTATCCCTTCAAGGATCAAGAGTCAACCAAGATGCACAAGATCTACAAATCGAACAACCACAACAAGATATTATGATACAAGGAAAAGATGACACGATGGAAGATACCCCATTCCGCCGCAAAAAAGATTAACAAGAGATCGAAGGATCAAAAAAGAACAAGATGATTATCATCATGGAAATAGTAACGGTTTCCCTCTGTACAAGCAACAGAAGATTTCAAATATACAACAATTTGACAAACAAACACCATTTGATCATCCTGAAAATACAAATTGAACAACTATGAACTACTCACACTTTTTATAGAACTTGATGGATTACCTCTCTAAGATGCTCACAAGTCTGAGCACTTCTTAGCATCAGGTAGTATTTCTAACACTAGTGGTCACCTTTGTGATAGCATTATTTTCTAATTTATGTGACCTCCCCTCTTGTGTTGTGTTCCACCGTGATGTGTTATGTATTGTTTAGGCCTCCTTGGATGACCCTTGATACTCTTGTAAGGTCAAGGATACCGGGAGACCGCCTCTATTGTGATCATTCTTCTATTTGTATCATCATTCTTTTATCTTTCTTTTCCTCTATTTTTATTGTTGTGTGTCATGCCTTAGGGGCATAACATTGTGGTTGATGACTTGGGGGCATCCTCCTACATGGTGTTCCTAAGGCACTTCATCTCCTCTCTCATTTTATTGTTTACCTTCTTTTAGTGATTCTACCTAGTCAGCGGATGACGAAAAACAAACAACTATCTGATACGGACCACGTGTCCCTTCAGCAAGCAAGAAAAAATGGAACTAGTCCATACATGAAGATGGGGTTGATTTATATATCTAACACTTGGCTAGTAGAATCACTCTATGTGATATTTGATGTTGTCTTATCTTTTCTAAAAAATGATAAGAATACATCTGCTCTATGCGCTTTGATTATCTTGTATCACACCTTGTTGTTACACTCGGTTCTAAGATGCCTGCATTATAAGCCCAACGGCTATACTCGGATTTGAACCCGTATGTGTACAACCTTGGTTTCTTTGATGTGATTCATGCATAGATTTCATTTTTTTCTTTGGTTATTATCTTAGAGTAAGATTTGTAACCTCTCTCGTCATCTTATCTTAGCATATCTAATCAATGTGTTTGTGGGAACATTCGGCGATCGTGGCACATGTCACGTTTGGGGCCGGCATGGACTTTGTGAAAGCTCTTGTTCCCTTATGTTTTTTCTCTCTACCTTAATGTGCTTGATATTGGTAATGGCATCAACTACCTTAAGGTGGGGGCATATATAAGGTTATATGTTTGATGATTTTGGTACTAACGAAGTGTGTTTGAAAGATCTCTATGGAGATAGGATGTTGTATCTCCTATGTGAGTACACATCTTTATTTATATTTTAAGAAAAAATCCCTTTGTAGAGGTGAGATAGCATATCCTTTTATCAAAGAAAGCCCTCTACGAAGGCAGGATAATGTATCTCTTGAGCTAGTGAGTATCCTTTTATTCAAAAGCCCTCTATGGAGGCGTGGATGGTGTATCTCTTGAGCTAGTGCACATCCTTTTATTTTAAAAGTTCTTTGCAGAGGTGAGATTGGATCTTGAGACTATCCTCCTGTAAGCGTGTCTTTGGCGGGTTTTGTGGCATAAGCCCTACTGTCAGGTGTGTCTGTAGCGTGTTTGAGATGGTGGGACTTAGCAATAAGCTCCTTCCATCACCTTGTTTGCCAAGTTTAAGACGTATAGTATTTCTCTAGAATTCTATACAATGCTCATGTTTTTCATGTGTCTTCCATGTGTTTTCCCCCTTGCATAGTGTAAAGGGTGTGGTGATGAGTCTCCCCTTGCTTTGCATGGGTGGAAGAGGTGCCAACCTTCCAATCTAGGTTAGATCATTCTCTTCAACTAGATCAACTTTATATACCTACAAGAGAGTGTTTCCTCTCCTATTATTCATCATCATGTCTATTTCAGAGTTAATAGCCTTAACATAGTAGAGATAATTCATACTTGATAGAGGACAAACTTTAACTACAATGCACTTCATGTTTTCTACAATATACTATTGAAGTTATAATCTCCATGGGGGCTCTTTTGAAGGTTGTCAACTTCTCTAGTAGTGATGAAGCATCACCCTTTTCTTTGAATCTATTGAGGAATACTTGGAACATCTGGTCCTAATTAGCCTTGCCTTTAAAGGAAGTGACAAGTAGAGTAAGCATAATATTTTCTTCATCAATATTGTGAATTGTGCAGTGGTTCACAACATCATGTAGATCTTCCATTGCAGTAGCATGTTTTTCTCCCATGAAGTGAGGAAGAGAATGTAGAGAATCATCTAGAATGGTTCCCTATATTGTATTGGTGCTATTGGATATAATGTACCTCTAATATTCCATGTGGGATGCACTTTAGGTGGTTGTTGTGCAGCCATGGTAGGTATGCTTTAAGGATTTTGAGTTTGTGTCTACAAAATACTTTGGGGTCTTCTTCTAAGAATAATCATAATAGGTTGGACAAGGATATAAGGATTGACTCTTTACATATATCTTGTGGTAGTTCTGGGGGTCATAAGTTTTCTAGGTCAATGATATAGAGTTGTAGGTAAAATTACCAAAATTAATAGCTAAGAATTCACCAAGACTTAGTTGAGGGTGGGTTTGGGTCATAAAAAATGAATAGTGAATGCTTCTAGATTTGAATAAGCCTCACTAATCATATTAGAAACTATTAGTCTTAGTCTAAAGGCCTTGTTTGAAGGGGCTAGTGTGCCATGCATGACCAGGGAACATGGAAAGCCTTACAAACAACGATGCAGGTCTACAAAGAAGGTGATCCCTATAAGACAATATTTGGGATTGGAGGTCCAACACCCTATCTATCTACTATCTATCTAATGGATAAGACTAATTTTTTGTGGTATAGGGATGAAAAAGGGATAACATTTGTTGAAGGCAAATAATTGAAAATAAAGGCTCATGGTAGATAAATAATATTTTAACTACTAGAGCAGATCTTAGTAGCTCATGATGCAATAATCAATGGAGATGATTTTCTAAATAATTAGTAATAATGAACAAAAGATAAGTCAAGAATTATATGAGATAATCACTTACTCCTTATTAAGTTCACTGATCATTACATAGATGCATGCAAATACATTCAAAAACATACATAGAGGCTCCTTTAAATTTAGAAGAAAGGATAGGGATTTCATAGTTACATCAAGCACAAAAAAATTAGAAATACAATTGTGATCTATGGATTGGCTAACACGTTAGGATAAAATTTTTATCTATGTTAAGTCTCTCCCTAGGATCAACATGGTGTCATCTCTATAAACAAGTACATAGGCTACTATTTATAAGCTATGCTACCTAGCCAACAATAGCTTTTCCCTTTGAAATACATTTGAAATTGGAATTACATGGAGAGAAGATGTTTATACAATTTCAACACCTTAATTATTCTTGTTGATGGTTGGGAGTAGCTATATGACCTTTTGGTATTTGTTCTATGAAGTTTGCCACCTAGTATTGCACTGTAGCGGTGCTAGTAGGCAAAACTTGATGTCTAGTTACTGTACAATTGGTATCCATGAATCCTTAGCCTTACATCCTTGAGAAATTTGAATTATTGTACCTAAATGATCATTCATTTTCTTTTCTAGTGTGCTAGGATCCTTTAGGATGATGCAGTGAAGCTACGGGTGCCAAAATTATATTATCAAGATGCATAGTGAGCTCTTTTGATACTTCCATGGCCATGTGTATTGCATGCCATCAAATAAGTTCATCATTGGTAGATCAGGTAGTCCATGTTGTTTTTGGAAGTGTTTACCATTTATATTTTGTGATAATTTCCAAAGCATGGCATGTGGCCTTAGTTAAGTTATGACTTAACTGACAAAGGAAGTGGAGCCTGTCAATATTCATATCGAGTACAATTTAAATTTATTATACTACCCACACAACCACATGTCACAACACTAGGACTTCCTATGAAAACCTTTTCCTTCTTTCCTTTGAAAGTCTTGTAAGACATCAAATGAGATCTAATATGGAATATTAGACAACACACGTTCACCAAGACTTAGTATTTTTCCAAAACTACACCAAAATTGCAAAATAACAAAATTAGAAGAGAACAAGGATGCTTGTAGATCTGCCATGAGAAATTTTATTCTCTGAATAATGAAGTAGGATGAATCTTCCACCTGTAGTGAACAATTCACTACAATACTCCCTTTCTTGTGGCATATGTTGATATATAGAACTATTTGAGATAAGTAGAGCATCTTTGGTACCTATAATTTTGTCATGTGTCTTGAGTCTACATTAACTCTAGAGGATTATGATCTATGTGGGGGTGATCGCATGATAGTGTGTCCCACCTTTTGGTCTAAGTGGGACACTCAAATCAACATTTTTAACAAAATTTTCACTTTTGTCACTTATAGCAAGAAAATTGTTCAGAATTTGAGGATAATGTGAATTAGTAATTTTTGAGATTTTATGTGTAGATTTTATGTATATATATTTTTTAAAATTAAAAAATAATTTCTCATTTTTCAAACATTTATTAACTTATTTTTTATACTTTATAGTACTTTAATGAGTGATATTATGTCGCAATGCATAATTTTTTTAGAAATAAGATTAATTCATAATTTCTTAAACATAGATCATTAACACTAATATCTAGGGCATGCATATTTTTTGTAATTTTTTGTTGCATATTTTTATTTATTTTTAGTTTTTAATTCAATTTGATTATAATATAGAGCAATATTATGCCATAATGTATCTTTTTTGTATATCCAAATTATTATTTTTATTGAAGCAAGGACATCAACATAGAGGGTGCATGCATTTTTTAGAATTTTTTCTATCTTTTTTTTATTTTTCTATTGTCAAATAAAGACCTTTATGTTTGGTAAAAGACCTATGTTTAGTAGAAAATAGAAAATAAATATAATAATTAAATAAAATATATTAAGAATTATACTTTTCTAAAATCTTACTCTAAGGGCTACAACTCTACTAAATCCCATGTCAAGGTGACTTCATTTGATGGTCCAAACCTTGTTTCAAAGTAGAAATTTCTTTTCAAAACCAAGTGATTAGAGAGAGGATGGAAACATAAGGTCCTTCCTATAGGGATTTTGAATGTGCAACATTAAAAAATGGAAAAAAGTTCTTCATTTGAACCCCTAGCTTCATTTGAACCCTATTTGCATGTGGTAGGCAATTTTCCTTCAAATGAAGGACCTTCATTTGGAGGTGTTTGACAATTTTTCTTTCCAAAACTCATTTTTCTACTCCATCCCACAAGTGGGACACACTATTATGAGATCACTAGAGGATGATGGTTTTTGTTCCTAGTACAAAATGCTTCCATCACTTACAATCCTAGACAATAGTGTAGAGCTTGTTTTTGTAATTTGGATACCTACACATAGTGTCAGAAAAGGTCTCGCTATGATATGCAACATGATGACCATATTGAGCGAGAACTTCCCCTAGTGCATATTATGATGCATTTTTCCAAATCAAGAAACCCAAGAGCTCATACATATCATCTACTTTAATTGTATGAATGCCCCCCTTTTGTTCCTTAGTTTAGAGGCCACAAAATGTTAGGTAATCCTAGCACAAAACTTATGTATAAGTTAGATAGGGATGAGAAAATCCTAAGTTCTATGAGATTTTGGGGCTATCCAATCCTTGATGAACTGATTCTTCTCTAGGTAAACAAAGACAATAAGGTGGAAGCATAAAGCCATGTCCCACTTGTGGTCTACATACTAATCTAAAAATTTATGTAAAATAGTATACCCCAATCTTAGGACACAGGGAAAAATAGATTAAGTTCATTGTAGATAACATTTTTGACATGTAAATCCAGAGAAGAGAAGTTTAATTGGCCCGAGGAGTTTATCACTTAGTGACATGTGAGGAGATCAGGACGCAGGCAAGCAGTAGAATGGAGTGAATCTGGGAGAGAAGAGCGCAGATCTGAAGAAGGAAAAGATAAAGAGCTACGAAAGGTAGAATTCAGGTAAGGAAAATGCTGACAGTTTCAACCTTCCTAGAAGCCTAATGGGAAAGGGACAAGTTGTTGGGGAATTGAACAAGAAAATATATGCAGATTGTAGAAACCGTTCAAACCCTTTCCACAAATGTGGAGTCTTTTGTAGGGAACAGATTATGGATGCTTCAAATTCTTCTCCCAAATTGGTGGCGCATTCTCTTCTTTAGGATAGGGTTCAAAACCCTGGATCTAAGTTGGATCCAGATCCCCCTCCTTTGGATTCAAGCACTTGTGCCCTGGGAGATACGAAGGTGGTTTTAATGGGAGACCCTTTTGATTTCCATATCCCATATGACTGTGTTAATGTAGCATTTGCGGATGTTGGGTATCGGTCCCTCATAGTCTGATTACTAAAAAAATGGCCACCTCTGGAGGGTTTGTTGGAATGGACAAAATCAACATGGAGCAATATTGCCACTCCAAAAATCAAATTTATGGACTATGGTTTTTTTCCTTCGTTTTCAGTCTGAAGAAGATTACAAATTTGTGAAGTAGAATGACCCATGGTTCTTTGAACAATCTAGCATTTTCCTTACTTCCTGGAGCCCCTTTTTTGATCCTGCAGCTACAAGAATTTCATATATTCCCATATGTATAAGGTTATATAATATTCCTCTGATCATGCAAAATCCAAATCTTATAAGGCAGATGGTGGTTCAATTGGGTTGCTTTGTTAAGCTAGACTCTGAATCACCAAGTAGATTCACCTGGGTATCTTCCATGGTATAGACATCTCCAAACCATTGCATCATTCTGTCAGAATTCATTCCTCGCAGGGAACTTGGAATCAATTTTTAAACTATGAAAGGTTACCTTTGAGGTGCTTTCGTTGCAACATGGTAGGACACAAACTTGCAGGATTGACTGAAAAAGAGACTGGCTGGCTCAAAGTTATTCAATCTCAAAAAATGGACAAAAAAGGTTGGCTCTCCTAATGCTGATTTTATTTGGTGCAACCATGGGAGGTTCATGGAGCCTCAACAGGAGACTAGTACAGCTCCAGAGCCACTTGTTGAAACTTCAAATCCTGTTGTTCCCTCTTCTTCCCTGAGCATCCACGGAAATGATCTTTGTATCTTTAATCAATCCTTGGATAGAATGGAAGCTTGCTCTGAGGATGAGGGTACATTCCCATTTTTGGATTATTTGGATGAAGATTTCCATGATTTTTTAGACCATGATGATATAATGGTTCCTTTCAAGGTGCGCATTATTGCTCAATCGGCAAGCCGCATTTCAAAACCAAATATCGGTAAACAAAGGAAGAAAAAAGGCCAAAAATATGAAGCAGAGAAGCTCTGGTCAGAGGGAAGAGATGTTGTTGAGGAGGGCACCCAGTGGACCATGGGTTCTCTCCTCACCAGGAGCAAAAAGAAAAGTTTAGCTAATCAGTCTTAATGGTTGCTCCACTTGTTGTGGGTGATTGGTTTTTTGGTGTTGGAGTTGCTTTGTGCTTATGGGAGAGTCATTTCTGATTTTCTTAACTTTTGTCTCTTGTGGATTTCTTTAGGTCCAGTAGCTTCCTAAGTGATTTCTTGATCCTTTGAACTCCCCTATTTTGGGTCTAAAGCTTTGCTCTCTTTTTTACTATCTGTATTTTTATGGGAGTGGGCCCTAACCCCATTATTTACCAAAAAAAAATTGACATGTACAAGTGTGCCCCTTAAATATTATATACATGGTGCCCATTTCCTTCCAATCCACATGGAAAGACTTCATTAGACACAAACTACTAATTTAGATCACTTTTTCATGATCAAACGAAGTTATCATGACATGAAATTTTACAAGAATGTGATTTCCAAAAGATATAAATTTTATTATATTATTTTCTATTTTCTAATTAAAATAAGTTCATATAGCAAAAATAAAAAACATTTATTCAACACATAAGGAAAAATAGTAAACAATGAAAAACAATTTTGAAAAAAAGAGTGCCTTCCTATTGATGTTCTTCTTTCAACAAAAAAATAATAATTCATTTGGATATTATATGAAAGTCTTGTGCATTAGAGAAAATATATATAAACTAATAGTTGTTCTCATTTAAAAAACTAATAACAAATAAAATATGCAATAAAAAATATATATGCCCTAGATATTTGTGTTAATCTATGTCTAAAAATTATAAAGAGATTTTATTTCTAGCTTAAGTTAAGCATTACAAAAAATATCACTCATTAAAAACTACTAAAGTGTAAGAAACACTTTATTAACAAATATTTAAAATATGGAATAATTTTTTTAAATTAGAAATAGAATATGCATAGGAAATATCACAAATGATTATTAGATATTAGCTTTAAATTCTTTACAATTTGCTTGCTATAATTGATAGAAAATAGAAGATTTTTAAAAATATAGACTTGTGTGGCCCACTTAGGCCAAAAGGTGGGACACACCTTTATGTTATCACCCACTATCTTTATCAACAATGTATCCAAGGGCCTCCATTCTAATAGAGCATTTCTCTACATTAGCATAGAGCTTATGCTAGCATGGGGTTGAAATAACAATTTGAAGGTTCTCTTCCCATGTATTACTAAATATGAGGATGTCATAAACAACCACAATGTTACATCCCTAATTTTGGCTTGTTTTACTTTTTACTTTTACATGGATAGAAGTGAATCTATTGGATAAGTACTTTTACGTTGGGTTAAATGTCATTGGAAAATATTGATTTTATTGAATATCGGTTATGTGATTAAATGCAATGCATATGATGTAATGATTTAGCAATTTATGTTATGAGAATTTGGTTTATTATTCATAAGGTTTATGAATGGACTAATGATGCACTAATCATAATCTGGTGATTGCAATTTATATGCAGGATAACAGGTTCATAATGACTCTCTGGGAAAGAGAGAGAAAGTATCTTCTGAGGAGAGGAGAATAAACCTTTGGTTATAAAGGGTCATTTGTCAAATGAGTATAGTGTTCAAACAGTTAAATAACTCTATTCGACTAAGGTAAGTGTTGTGTGGCTACACAACACGCCTCATTTTGCCTTGACAAAACAAGGACCCAACTTTTCTTGCTGCTTTGGCTTTTTGTTTTCTGCTTTGGGCGGTTTGGTAAAATCAGTCATGCATGTAGTCTTGTAAGAGGGTGGATATGTCACCATGATGAGGTCAATTGCCAAATTCAATAGTTCACATTATTAACCTGATGATTGGAAAGTGCACAAAATTCTACACAGGTTTGCCTTTTAGATCACCCCAAAATTATCTAAGGGAAGAAAGCTATGTTGAGTCAAAGTTTAGTCAAACCTGATACCCAGAGAGGGGGGTCCTATTTCAAACATCAGTCCTATTAGATAAGATCACCTCGAAATAGGATTATCAACTGATAATTGCTCAGTCCATGATGTGCAAATGTCAACTTTACGTAAGAGCCGATATCTACCCATCAAATGACTTCACTTATCTTGCTGGGGGTCATATTTTTAACATCAGTCATCTTACGAATGTCACCCTCTTCGCAAATATCACCCTATGTCAATATGACAGTGACATCATCCAAGTCCAGTGAATGAAGAAATCACTTTGATGATGATGTCATTGTTCCATTCTACCCTGCGGAGGTATATATCCGATATCCATCATGTTCTTTAAAATGACGGTGATGTCATTAAAACATAACTATTAAACAATGACGTTGACATGGTGACATCACCCCGGTCTTTTCCGAGGGGGTCATTTTATCCGTGGGGTCATATTTTTGAATAGCCCCTGATCTTAATTTCGTGACCCGATATACACGTGGTCAACGTTGACCACATCACCCGATCCTTTGCATTTAGTTTTGCCGCTCAAAGGTGGGGGGTCATTTTATCCAGAGGGGGTCATATTTTGAATATCTCCTGATCTTTCAAAGATCATCCCCTATTTCCTGACATTAAATGCACTTAAATGCGGTAGATGAATTCCTGCTGAATACGAATGTAGATTGAACACTTGGCAACATCCATGAATTCCCTGTAGAAGATCAACGGATTTAATCAAGACAACGTAGTTTTACCCTAATTTGTCCTATTGACCTACTTTAAAGGTGAAATTCGAAGGTTATTTTCATTTACCTTGCAAAAAAATGAGAAATTATAGAGCTTGGAAGTCAAACCCTCATACAGCTACCTGTCAACAGATTGGATCCTTCAACGTAACGGAATGGGTGATCTTCAGTATTCACAGTCCTTTTCCGTAATTGGTCATCTAATCCAGGAGGAAAGCATTGTCAGGTAAGTAACTATAAACCCTCATGTTGTCATTTTCTAGGTTTTCAGGTAGGGTATTTATTAATTCCCGTGGTTTGGCTCTGTGAATATACATATCATGATGAAGTAAAGAATAATAGATAGAGTATGCATGATATAGAAATGCATGATGTTGTAGAAATGCATGTGGATACTATAGGGTAAAGAACATTATGTTTATTGCAGGAAGCCATGGCAGATCTCAGAAGGAATAGGTCTGACGCAAATTTTCTCAAGCCTATGTTTATCCAACCCGAGGGGGTGCAGTTTAAATATGGAGTTATTGGTGATACGCACCAAGGAGATACGGACCTGGCAGCATGGTCAATGAGAGTAGATCATGATAAGGATAATCCCATTCTGGATGGGGTATATGTTTCAGGTATGTGGCATGCAATTGGTTTTCCGTATGCTATGGACACCCCAGAGTTGGTAGTGGAATGCGCAAGGAATTATAACCCTGAAACCAAACGGGTGGAAAAACATGGAAGAATATATGTAGACTTCTCAATCAAGGGCATTACCACCACTTTTAATCTGCCAATTGGGAAGAAGGTGGTAAGTGTGGACCTCCGCAAGCTGGAAACAGAGTATAACAATAATAAGAAGAATGCAAGGAAAAGGATCTACCAGTGGAGGTCAAAGAGCAACACCTATGCCGCCTCAGCCAAATTACCCATACATTTATATAAGTTTGATTTTGATGATGAGTACCAGTATATGATTTCCCTACTGAGCAGGATGACAGGTAAACCTCATGCTGGAAATTTTGAGAACTAGATGTTTGGGATCATCTAGATTGTCTTATATGCAGATAACAGGCCATTATGGGCTAAGATCATCAGTGATGCACTGGATGAGGGAATGAGGAACCTGGGAGGCCAAACATGCCTAATTTATATGACCTCATATGTGGTATACTCATGTACTTATAAGGTAACTTTTGATGCTTTGAAGACAGTGGGTAAGGTTGGTGGTGATGCAGATGATGCACACATATGGGATCACTATCCCCAGTTACAAAGGAAAGATTACCTCCTGGACTACAAACTGGTTAATGATGCATTCTCTATGCATCTGGTCAGAACCATGGAGGAAGACAAGACTAAAAGGCTAAGCAATGTAGCTCAAGAAGTTGTTTATCGGCATGGGGCCTAGTTTATCCAGTTTGCCACCTTTTCATACATCAGGATAGAGGGATTTGAAGGACAACCACTTATGTTGCCAAGATACCCTATTGATGGGGTTGTCTTGATGGAATTTGTCAAGCAAGTGTCTACAATAGTTGAAGCCTACAAGGCACAAAAGAAGATACCTCCGGTGTTATTTCCAGTGTCTATGGGATGGTACATGTGTTCAAACTTAGAGAGCATAAAGCATGTCATGGGAGGACTAAAATTGATGTATCTATAGCCATTCCCCTTGCCAGATTATATGATCCTTATGGTAGGATGCAGAAAATATTAGGAAAACTGATACACCAAAAGCATCTAGAAGACTTCTGGACTGACTGTGATGATGAAGCTGAGGTGAGAAGAAGGAAGTACCAGAGGCTCACCTTAAATCAAATAAAGACCTTTGACTGCATCCCGGTGCCAGTGCAGCTGAGGAAGGATGATGGAAAGATCATGTCCAATGAGTATGAGGACAAGAAGGTGTATAATGACACCATATCAGCCCCCGATCTTACATAGCCAGAGGATATATCCCTGGATTAGCTAACAAGTGGGGTGATCTAGTTAACCTAGGCCTGGGTGGATGAAGAAATAAATAGATTGAATAAAAGGGGTGTTGCCCTTACAGTTGATGCCAAGAAGAAGAGGCAAGAAATATCTAGTGAGGAATATGATGATTTCCTCAATGAAAAGAGAAAATCCAATGGGTAAGAAAAGTGAAGATGAACCAAAGGGGGTGATAATTGAATGGATTGCCACATCAGCTGTAGGTGCATCTACATCAGCTGTAGGTGCATCTACATCATCTCAGGCATTCACATCATCTGCATAGCCTCTGATCAAAAAATTTAAAACCAAAAGGATTTTGAGGCCAACTATTGAAACTATAGAAGTGTAGGTAGAGAGCTAGGCCTTGCAGCAGGAAGTGGAAGAGGGCATCCCTTTGGAAGAATAGAAGGTAAATGAGGAACCTGCAGGTGATGAACTGATGGTGGTCAGCAAGAAGAGGAAGGCGATGTCACCGATGTCACCACCCAAGAAGCAAAGAATAGCCATGAGGAGGGATATTTGAGCTGACCCCATCATATTAAGGGGAGTTGGTGGTGAAGCATTTAGAAAGGAACTGCAACATGATGTTCCTGTTCCCACCATAATAAAATTCAAAACTGAGAAGGTAGAGGAACAAATAAGAGAATTTTTCAAAGCAAGTCAGGGTGTTCCTTTCTCTTTGGAGGATACCATGGACTTATCTGATGATGAGGTAGTTCAGAGTGTAGCTTCTCAACAAATGGAGACTCTCGCTTCCAACACCCGCATGAGTCCTCATGGGACCCCATTAGCATAGATGGTAGTGTTGGAGGAAATAAAGCAAATAGAGGAGGAAGTAAAACAAGGTAGCCCAGAGAGGGCAGCCCAACAGATAGGGCTTGATAATTTGGTTGAGCAGGTGACTAGCCCTGCCGCTGTAGATTTAACGTATAGGGGTGATGTAAGCCCTAAGGATAAAGCAGGTGCACCTGAGGAACTAGAGAAGATTGAAGTGGCCAAGTAGGTAGAAAAAGATAGCACTACTCCTGATATGGGTCGGCAATAGCATGAGATACCCACATAACCAAAAATAGTAGAAGTTCAACAGAAGAGTGGGGGTGATAAAGATATATCAGGTGTTGCTGCTGCTCAAACTCAGGGAGATCAGGGTGATGCACAAGGGCTGAATACACAGACATCTGTAGATGTCAATATGCCTCAGGATGAGGAAAACAATAAAGTGGATGAAAATCAAAAGGAGGGAGTACAAGATCAAACACAGGATTAGAATGTGGACATTCCACAGGATCCTCCTTTGCAGAAGGCAACCCCTCGGCAGGAAGAACTTCAACAAGATCCCCCTCATGAGGAACTACATGAGGAAGAAATTAAGAAAGTGCCTTCTCCACTAAGAATAGAAGCTGATATTGGAGAACAAGGTAGACATGATATTGACCAAGGCCACCAAGAATCGAGAGGTGATGTTCCTCAATGGCTAGAAAAGGAGATAAGTATGGAATGAGGGTCAGAAATTCAAGAGTTTGATGTTTTTACCTTGTTTGCTGAAACAATGATGAAGCCAAGGAGGAAGGCTAGATTAACATCAGCCATAAAGAGAGATCCTGCTACAGGCAGAAGGACTGCACAGGTAGCACTTCCCACAGTAGAAAAGGAAAAGGGCAAAATCAGCCTAGAGGAATTCCAAATCACAACTGTTGATTTGGGTTTTGCCAATGAGGACCAGGAAGGTCAAGAAGGGAAGGACATTATTGATTCTTTAAACCAAAGGGTAAAGAAGGAGAAAGAGAAAAATAAAATGCATAAGGAGCACATTGCTCAGCTACATTCTTTCATAAAAGGGTTGATTAACCTTGATAATACACCAGTTGATCTGGCAGTCCCATTGACTGTCATATCCCATGAAGAGGTCACCAAATTGGACCTAATGAAACATGAGGCAATGGTCATGGAGAAGTGGATGCTGTCATGTCTCACTGGAGATGAGGATGTATTAAGAACCTCCCTATAAAGATGGAATTCTTTGAGCAATTTAAAGAGAAAGGTAGATAAAATGCAAAATGAAACAGGAAAATGGTCATTCTAATTGGAAAAGGACCTAACTTCTCTAAGTGAAATAAAGAGAATTGATCCATAAGTCTTGATAAGCAATCAAGTATTGAATAATAATACTGCCCTGCTGATAAGCATATGGTATGAAGATGTCAGGTTTGAATGTGATATCTTGAAGAAGTGCAATGACAAGCTCAGGGATATTAGTATAAAATGCACAGCATGATGGCTTATGAAGCAGAAATCCTTGAGGCCTTGGAGAGAAAAATAGAAGGCAAAATTGAAAATTAGGATGCAGACTTTGCTATTAAAGCTCTGCATGATAATTTCAAGTCAGTAGCAGGTGACCCCCTCACCCACCTGACAAAAGAAGTAATGAATAAAATCATGAGGATAAAACTCAAAGTAGAAACATATAATGAGACTTTGAACAATAGGAAAGGTAAGCTAGAAGCTCTCAAGGATAAGTTCCAATCTCATAAACATGCCATAACAAAAGCCAGAATCCAAGATGGGGGAGAGGTGGATAAAATAGTACAAGCATATGAACAGATCAGGACAGCAATAAAGGTCCACATATAGGAGGATGTATATCAAAGTGACAGTGATGTTGAAAGTGATGAAGATGAGGAGAATAATGAAGAAGAATAAAATGAAGAAGAGGAACCTAAAGAATGAATGAAGATGCATCACCAAGAGGACATATGCATAAGGTACTCATAAATAATGAGTCATACAGATGGTTGCCAACTAGCAACCTATGCCATGAGGAAGAGTTGATTAAGTCATAGGGTAATTGTCAACCATTGATCTTAATAAATAAATCTTGACCGTTGGTCAATTGTAACTGCCTCCTCACCTTATTCTATAAAAGGTGTAGGGGTGCAATCTTTTAAACATTCAAAACTTAATTGAAATTTGATTGCTGAAAATTTCAGGACTCATTTCAAAGTTGTTGTAAATGTACATGTTATGCATACTTAATGAAAGAGAAGCCATTTTGATTACAAATCATCATAAATCTTGAGTAATTTGTGTTTGAAATCTGGATATATGCATTGATTAACTACGTCCCTTGGAGTGCTTTTCAGTTTGCATGTATTGTTTTCATTCCTAGTTCCTTCGAAGTTAGCATCAACCATACCTAGCTGTGGAACATCCCGGTGACCTATGGTTTGATTTCTTCTTGTCATGAATGTATCTTGTATGTATGTGATTCAATGACTAAAGATTCACTAAAAGTAGAAGCATTCTTTTAAATTTCTTTCAATTTCATTACAGATCATCTCCATAATTGGAAATAATAGAGAATCAAAAGCAAATAAAACATGAAATATGCAGATATCCCATAGATAATTGAAAATACTGAGCATATTTAGAGTAAAAGTATGTCAAATTGATGAATATCATGCAAATTCAGATAAATATCCATGAAGTACTGTAACTATCCACTTATAGACACATCCTTTGAACAGATTTATAGTGTAGAAGAAAGAGCAAGTTCATAATGATCAATGATCAGAAGAATTGATCAAACTTACAAATATCTCATCAATCCTTGAAAATAGAGTAGAATTAACCTCTCTGTGGAGTGAATTTATAGGATGCGGTACAATACTGATCACCTAGACAAATGTAAGACCCCTTGAAATGGAAAATAGCATGTCACATCAACTTTTGAGTAATGTTAGATAATCATGACCTGATCAACAGAGACTTGGAGTCATCAACTTATCTTAAGTTGATCGTACTTTACAAGATAATAAAGGTTTGTTGTGCAAATTTTTATACATATTGTTATGACTAACAATCATCATCAATAGTAAGTCACATTTTATTGGTTAATTCTTGGATCAACTTGATAGGTTGTCGATGTCTTTTAGATTCCTTTTTGGGTTATTTATGTGTCACCCTTGTCTTTTTGTGGAAAACGACATTGTCGGGATAGAACGTTAGTCGTTTATGACTAACGCGACCTTTGGTCGATCACATTGCAAGATTATTGCGTTTGTGTCATCAAATATAGATGGACAAATTGTTGTCATCTAATGTCACAAGTACATTTATGGCTAGTCAAATCGATGTAAAATAGTGTGAGTTTGTGAGGGGAGATGAACTCGACCCTATCACGTTTTACGTAAGTCTTTCAACTTATTATTATTATTTTAATAATGATCAAAGTTATATTTGGATTAGGACTATTAGTGTTATCGTGGTTATTAGTTTATTATAAAAAGGATTGCTTGTGGTTTACGGGAGTAACCACCTTATCTTTAACAATGTTGTTAACCCATTTTAATTATTTAGTTATGTGTTATCATCCTCTAAGGATCTAGGGTGGTGAGTATGGTGGTAATTATTATACCATGACTCTTTTAAGATTAAAACTCAGAACGACCTAGTGGAATCCTCACAGCTTATTTAGTTTTGACTTAACAGCTTTTTGTTTTAGAATTAAGAAGCTTAGCGGCGTGTGCATAAGGGGTGTTGATCTTAAGTTGGGTAAGTGGTATGTTATACCACATATATTCCCACAATGGCATAATCAACTTCTTTTGTGCCCTTATGTAGAGTTTCCCTTAGATTTATTGGAGTTTGTTTCAATTTTTTCATAGTGGCTCTTGATTAATCTGATAGTCATAGAAAATGGGATAATGACTCAAAAAGTTGAGTGGTATGATATCTTTAAAAATGACTACCTTAGCAGGAGGAGGACATGAAGAAAATAGGAGGGATGTACTATTAGAGATATTTGATGTAGTCAGGAGATCATAATCTTAGATCAGCGAGCTCATCTTTGTTGATATCAGTGTATGATTCTTTTCTTGAGGAAGGTGAAGTCGAAGATGGAGAGTAGAGTGTAGTGGCGGCATGAGTACCAGAGGGAAAGGAAAACCTTCATTGCATTCCTTGATACATTGACAAAATAGGTTCTTTTTTATTTTTATTAGTTTTCATTCCTTACATTTATATGGTACTGTAACATTATTTTACGCCTATATCTGAAGGAAAAGATTAGCAATAATACTTGTCTTGCTGTAAAGTTTATGCGATAGCATTGGGAATGCTACGACATTCACCATATGCTTATCAAATGATATTTATGCTACTCAAAAACTTAGTATGTCTAGTGGATATTTAAACGTTTCTTTTTGTGCTTCCATTAAGCCATGGGTTCCAAAAGGAACTATTCTTCTATATAAGTTATCTATGCTCAAACCATTGTTTGAATTAGAGTGCATGCATGTCCCTAGGTTATAGTGAGGATCTGTAGTGGTATGGCTTCATAGTTTTAGCAAGTCGCAGGTTTATCAACACTATAATCTTTGTATTTTTAGAGCCACAGGTCTTTTATTCTCCTTACGTGTTAAAGTTTCACGTTATATCCAACAATGTTTTATGAATTAAACTGCTAAGTTATAAGCAATCATTTTGTGGTCTATTCGGTTATATCCTTTGATATCATTAATCAAAGATGATGATTATACCTGGTTAGAGATCATTGACTAGCTTTAATATGAGGATGTCTTGTAAAAAGGTTTTTTTTTTTGGAAGATTACAATGATCTCATAGATGAAAGAAGATCAGAGGTCCAACTTTTATTTTAGACATGTTTTCTTTCTAAAACATTAGTATATTTAACATTATTCTATTATTATGGCATAAGAAGAGATAAGACCTAGTATTATTAGATGTATAAACTTATGGTATAAAGCATTTGAAGTCTTTTTGAACTTAATCAACCAACGTAGGTTGTTAATAACTTAAACTATTTTGTATCAAGTTCAACCCTATGGTTGTTATAATTAAGTATTCCTAGAGGGAGCTTTTACTAATTGACGAAACTTGAACAATCCCTTAGTGGATAGATCATCGTTAAACAATATTCTTTTTAGCTAAGAATTGTGATCTAATGATCTATTAGTTGAAATTAAGACATAGGAGGGTTGACACTTTTGCTTATCAAATTAGTAATTTGCTATTTCATTATATTGGGATGGGATCGAAAAATCCTAAACTCAATTCAATAGGGAAATTTTATACACTAAACCTTCATGATCACTAAATAGATCGACAATGAAGGGGCAAGTACTCTAGCTATGAATGTTTATTCTTACTTGACAAAGAAGAATTTGTAAGTCTTAAGATGTCTCAAGAATAGTATTCTCTTGAGCTCTTAGAAAACTTTAGTTTCAAATGGATATTATTATCATTAGAAGAAAACTTTGCTCTAGGGATGTTCAAGGTAAGATGGATTTCCCTACATCAACTTAGATGAAAACACTCATTTATTTTTGATTCTATATAGTTCAGAATGCAAATAGAGAAGAACTTTAGAAAGAAAATGGGATTAGACCTTCAAATTGTTAAAATCAAACTAAACTTAGGATAAGTTTAGACTTGGAGTTGAGCCACTTGAAAATATTGTTTTTGATAATATAAGGCGGCTAAACAAGGGGCCGAACCCTTACAAAAAGTAGGCAGGCAACAAGCACAAAAAGTGCCTTAAACCAGATACATCAAATATAGTTTCCCAGCATAAACAACAAAACCAGCCGCTATAAACTATGATAGTAAATACAGAGAAGCAGAGTATCAACTATAAAAAAGTAGAAACTAAGGAGGCAGATTCTCTCCTTGCTTAACCATAGATTTAATAATGTTATCCAATTTCCTAGCAAGATCATCATTGTCAGCAGTAACAGTAACCCCCAGGTTTTGCAGCGTAAAAAAATTAAGGAAAATAGAATTCCTAAGCACAGTGGAAAGATTATGTTCTAGTTTCTCAATGCGAGCGCTCAGAACTGCAATATCAGCTCCCAGGCCAGCATCAGTGTCCATTTCATCATTGACTTTTTCCACAAACATCTCTCCCGCTTTGCCAGCATTTTTCAGTAGAGTCAGCAGCATCCTCAGTGGTAGCCCCTGTTTCTTGAGTCTCCTGCTTACCATCAGCATCCTCAGAGATATCCTAAACCTCCATATCCTTAGCCTCATCCCCCTAGGTGGATTCATCAGAGGCGCTCTCCAAATAATCAATTAGTTTTTCTTTAAGAGTAGGTTTGCCAGCAATTCGCCCCGACCACCTAACTCCTGAGGAGAAACCATCCTTAATAACCTTAGCAGACGAAAGAGACTTGCTACCTTGTCCCATAGGGGTCCTACAAGGATTCTTAGGGGTCCCTACCACAGCCCACCAGTGCCCATTTCACCAGCATGTGTCTTCCTCTTTTTTCCCTTCGTACTAACAGTAGAACCTAGAGTATCAACTGGAATCTCCTCAGGAGCGGAAAAAGAAATTCTTGTCTTAGTAGGAACAGGGGAAGGGCATAGTTCTTCAACACTAGGAAGATCCTTAGGGTTAGAAGATAGTTCCCCACTATTGGTTTGAATGGCCTTAGAAAGTTCTAGGGCAAGGTGGTGGTTATAAAGACAGAGGATAAGGCCCTGATGAAGAGGGATGGGTTTCTTAGCAGGGTTCTTAGCCAATTTAGCTCTAACCCTAAGGACAGAATGCTCAAGGGAAGAAAGCAGATAAAAAGGAAAGCTAATATGAGCATTGTGATGAAAATGATTCAAAAGGGGGAGATGATAGTTATAGAACCTGGTGAAGCGCCCCTCCAGGGTGAAATACTTCATGAGGAGAAAACACACACCGTTCCAAGGCTCGGGCAGCTTAGCTATGTCAAATCCCCCCTGATAGGGGACTAATTCTTCGCCATCTCCAAGAAAGAGCTTCTGACTAGAAAGGTCCACAATTTTAGTTTTCTTTAGTAGTTTAAACCCCTAGGTAGACATACCAGTGGCCATAGCAATCACACTTTCTAAAATTTCAAAACTAATTCTGCCCACAGAAACACGCCGATTCTGCCAAGACCGAGCGAATTGTTCAGATAAATTTTCATTATACCCATTGAGCCACTCCAAATAGTGACTAATCCCACCTCTTTACAATAATGCCAAACCACCAAGTTGTCTTTGAACTCACAGTAAGAGACGGGTTCGGTTCTGATTCTATCGCCACCCATGATGGAATTATAGAGCAATTCACAAAAACCCCAAATCTCCCCAGTCGTATTTACGGTAACATTACTTCCTTGATCAAGGCTAATGATGCTGGTGATAAAACAACACGCATTCTCATAAATATGGGAAACCTTACAAAGATGATGCTTACGCATCCCATGCTTAATCATAATTACACGGCACACACCATAATGATCAAGCAGCCCGCTGGCCTTATGAGAGAAAGGAGCGGAAATGATAGTTAAGAAAGTACCAAAAGACCCGTACTTCAAGAGGCACATCAGCCCCTTCCCAATGAGCTGACAAAGTGAGTTGTCTTTCCAATAAATCTGACTCATCATTAACCTGACACTTCCTTTAGAATGAGAGCCTTAAGATTTAAAGAGATATGATCAAATTAGCACCAACAACGCCAATTTGAATACCGTTGTCCAAGTTCGGCACAGGCATCTGCAACACCATTACCCTCATGGTAAATATGTGAGATGTCCACATTGGGAATCTTCTACAAGAGAATCTGTATATCTCGAATAATATCTTTCAACCTAATGCCAATAGTCAACACATTGTTAACTACATCAATAACCATTTTAGAGTCCCCTTGGATATACAAATTCCTGATACCAAGGGATATAGCCAATTTAATCCCCCATAGAAGAGTAGTAGCTTCAACATAGTTATTGCTTTGACAGCCTAGACCGCCAGCATAGACAGCAACCATCCACCCTTTGTCATCTCTTATGATCCCGCCCCCGCTAGCTGTACCATCCATCTTAGAAGCCCCATCAAAGTTAAGTTTCATCTAGTTAGGAATCGGAGGACTCCATCTAGTATTAAGCCTCTGCAACAATTTGGCATTGTTATGAGCAGGAATATGATTGAGAATCTTCCAATTCACCACAATTTGTTCCTCTTCATGGGTCAGAGGTTTCTCCACAATTCAGATATGGGCAGTAGTGACACTTTCCATAAGAGTCTTAATAAAAGTGTGAGAAACCTGAGAGGCATCTCTAGCAGTATCCCTAAAAATCCTATGATTACGCTTTTTCCACAAAGTCCAGCTTAAACATGGCAGAGTTTGATTCCATAACTCAACAAGCTAGGGATGAGAAAAGGGCGGATACTAGCTGTTAATAACTTCTGTAATATCAGAATTACAGACCCACTGAATACCAAAATTACTTAGGATTAAGTTCCAGATTTCCCTAGCAAAATCGCAGTGAAGGAACAAATGAGAAACAGTTTCCTCCTTATCACAACACAGACATCATCTATTGACCAAGGTAAAACCTCTCTTCTGTAAGTTGTCTTGGGTCAGAATTTTATTATGAGCAGAAGCCCACCAAAACAAATTGATTTTCGGTACAAGTTTGTGGTTCTAAACTTTTCTCCATATCTCCTTCCTATGAACCTCAGGAACCAATAAGTGATAGGCAGACTTAACAGAGAAGCGTCCATTCTTATCTGGCCACCAAAACTGCTCATCCTCATGAGGGAAGAGAGGGATTCTGACTCCCTGAATCAACTATTGGACATCCTGAACTCTAGAGGTGAGATCAGGGTGATGAGTGCAGCAGTCCAATAAATTTTTCCAGCTCCTATTACCATTATTATTTAACATGTAATCGCTGACTTTATCGCCAAAAAACTGAGTAGCAATGTCAGCAATTTCACCATAATCCCCCTGAGTAATGAGAGCCTTATCTTTTATCCAAATATCAATCCAAAACTTAATAGACATACCATTACCCAATTTCCATCTAATCCCTTGCATAAGAAGACTTCTGAATTTCAGCATTTTATTCCATATAACAGATCCCTAAGGTAAACCTTCCTGTTGGAGGAAGTTGGACTAGTCAGTGACATGCAGATATTTTGCTTGCATAATTTCTCCCCAATCTTTATGTTGATGAATCAGGTTCTGACAATATTGTTAATAAAGTATTCTTTTATATTTTAAGGATGACTTAATTTAAAGTTCGAAATGACCTTTAAGTCAAAAGAAGACTAAACGAAATTAGTTTACTTAAACACTATTCTTTCTAGAATTAATTGTTTGATATTCCATTATCATGGAAAAGGAAAGACAAACCCTAGATTGACCCGATAGGGTAAAGTTAATAAATGTACCTTTTTTGTTACAACTTATTTTTAACTATTTTTATATAGGTCGATAAAGAAGGTCAAGAACCCTAAATAATAATGTTCATTTTATTTACTAGTCAAAAGGATGACGTTAAGTCATAAATCTCAAATGTTGCAAAGATGCAAAGAGGTACCCAAGTGCAGGTAGTCACTCCATAAGGTCTATGGAGCAATGACAGTGTCTTATAAATCC
Source organism: Cunninghamia lanceolata (assembly GCA_027924645.1). Taxonomy (NCBI): domain Eukaryota; kingdom Viridiplantae; phylum Streptophyta; class Pinopsida; order Cupressales; family Cupressaceae; genus Cunninghamia; species Cunninghamia lanceolata. The sequence goes on along the minus strand of BSBN01000186.1, from coordinate 14,556,334 downwards.
ATCTAAGTCAGGAAGACTAGATTTGAACTAGATAAAACTCTTTAGTTAGACCTTAACTTGACCAAATAAGGTAGTTATGTATATTAAATCTTTGTGATCATTATATGGACCATGAATGAAGGGACAAGTACCCTAACTATGTTTATTTATTCTTTCTAGTAAGAAAAGAAATAATTTCCTGGACTAAGATACTTAACCTGGGTAAGGTAACAATCTTAGTTGTATATAATCGACTTAAGTTCTTGAGTATCGATAAGTTTTGGATTTCTGGTATTGCAAAGATGCAATGAGAATTCTCGTATAGAAAGACAATCCATAAGGTCTATGGAACATTGACATTGTTTGTAAACATGTCTAAGTCAAACTGACTAAAATATTTAAGTTGTCAAAACTATAAGTATAACATAGTTGACCAAGCCAAATGATAGGAATATGATAATATCCAAGTCAAGTTGGGTTGGGTGAACATTACGACTACATTCATTGTGAATGTTTATTTATATTGAAACTTTGGCCAAAGTAATGCATATGTTTTTTGTGTGCATTGTCGGTTCACCGTATCTTGATTGCATAACCTATTGGACTTATCATACTTAGCTAGAGGGTATCTAGGGCTGTATGATCGATAGAGTTATGTAGGATACAACACTATGTACTCAAATGGAAAATTACCATTGGTCACCTTTGGTCTATACTCTTCATGAAGGGTAGGGCCACTTCCTATGTGGAAGATGTGTGGGAGACCGCCAGTCTATGGTTGGAGGAAAAGCACTGGGAAGATGCTCTCTCTCACTCTCTCTCTAGCAGAAGACATGCCAAGGCTTGCGATAAGGATGTCAGACTTCCAGATGAAGTATATCTTTGTGACTCATGTTAATTATGACTATGTAAAACATTATCTATTACAGATGTTTGTAAATGTAAAGACAAAATGTCTTCATTGTCTACTATATCATGTTGATTATTCAGAAAAGAAATTATGAAAATTGTTGGAACTTGATTTAAAAGTTGAAAAAAAAAATTACTATCCTTTTTCCTTGTATGTTTTATCTCATGGTAAATATCTATGTTTAGTCTTGTTTAAGATTGTGGTTGTTACATATGGTATCAGAGCTACTAGGTTCAGCACTAGGGCTTATGAGTCCACTATGCTGACTTGTAATCAACATTAAGCAGATAGCTAATGTTTGAAAATGGTTTTATGCCAAAACGGCGTGGAGAAGAGAATAACCCACAAGTTAATCTCATGGACAAATTAGACAATCCTAAATCATGTTTGTAAAAACCAAGGAGAGACTTGGTAACTTGGAAAAGAAAGTAAGAGATCAAGGAAAACCCTGAAGGGGGGAAAATTTTCTCATGGGATGAGCAGGGAAAATCACCAAGACCATAGTGTGAGTAGTACGAGCCCTGAGAACCATAGACCCTAAAAGGAAGCAAAGGAGAGGCTTGCCTTAGAACTTTCCTAAGATATGAAGAAAGTCATTTCATTGAAGTTTGATGGAATAAGTGACTGGAGCAAATGAAAATTTTATTCCTCCTAGAGTTTTGGGATAAGTTACCTACAAAAGCATCTTACCATATGACAACTATAGAAATAATAGAAATAAAACCCCCATTACAAGAATTGTTGGCTAAAGGTGTGATTAGACCTAGTGTTTCACCATGTGGTACACTAGTTATCTTTGTCAAGAAAAAAGACGTAACTATATGATTGTGTATTTAGTATCGTATACTTATTAAAGCAATGATAAAGAACAAATATCCTTTACCACATATTGATGATCTCTTCGATCAGATGTGTGGAGCTACAATGTTTTCAAAGATCGATTAACGATCAATATATCATTAGAAGGATGAGGACACCCATAAAACAACTTTTTAGACAAGATATGGACACTATGAGTTCACAGTGTTGCCATTTGGACTTATGAATGCCCCTGTCACATTCATGAAACTCATGAACCATGTGTTTAGAGATTGTTTAGACAAGTTTGTTCTAATCTTTCTTGATGATATACTTATGAACATGTGCAAGTGGTTCTGCAATGGTTAAGGGAAATCATTTGAGTGGACAGATAAATGTCAAGAGGTAATTGATCTATTACAAGAGAAATTACAACAGCACCAATTCTGTGAGTTTCTGACCCTAAAGGATGGTTTGAGGTAATAACTGATACCTCAGGAGAAGGATTAATGGCTGTACTTATCCAAGATGGACGAGTGATAGCCTATGAGTCAAGGAAGGTAAAATCTTACGAGAAAAATTATGCACACATGATCTGGAATTAGCAGCAATTGCACATGCTTTGCAAATGTGGTGACAATATTTTCCAGGTAAAATCTTTGTACTAAAGTCAGAAGTACATATTTTCTCAACCACATCTGAATGCTTGACAAAGGAGATGGTTAGAGTTGATATCTAACTATGATTTTGAGATAAGTTATATGAAAGAAAAAGAGAACAGAGTAACAAATGCTTTAAGTTGGAAGAGACATTTCTTTAATTGTCTCTATTCTTGCAAACTTTAAAAATTTAGTGTTGCAAAATCTATCAGGTGATGAATATTATGAGCAGGTTAAACAAGCTCTTATAGTAAATCCTAAAGATTCAAGGTATGATGGGTTTCATTTTGAGTCCGATGGACTATTGAGGTATAGAGGTATGTTGGGTGAATATTTTGTCTTCAACTAACTAAAGCCAAAATGGTTATATCGACCACAGTGTAATGAGATAAATCTCTCCTCTCAGCAAGGGGAGGTTTCCTATCAATTATCACAAACTTATTTAAACTAAATACTAACTTGGGGGTGAGACCATATCATCCATTTCTCTTTTTTTAGAAATGATGTTTACAAAATGAAATAGCACTTTCTTGATACAAATTGAATAACCAAGAAACCCATGAGAGCACAAAGTCTATCATTGCTCCTTTTACTAATTTATAACCTAGAACCAAGTAGAATGAGGTGCAGCCCAAAGTCTTCACCGAAAACTACGACAAAATCTATGATCACAAAAGATAGTAGTAGTTTAAAGCCTTTCAAATATCTTTTACTTCAAAACACAAAATCAAAAACAAAAGATAATTGTTTTAGCACAAAGTCTCCACAATCAACTTTAGAACATCTCCCAGATTATTCACACTCACACTACAATTTGATCAAATAGATAAGATAGTATTAGGAAAAGGACATCAGAACAATTTCCAATATGCCACAAGTTATTCCAACACAAAGATTGAACGATCACTTTCTTTCTTATTCACTTGATAAAATTTGATTTACAATTTGAACACAAAGTCTCAAAATGCTCTTCAATTTGGTAGAGTTTCGCTTCAATAACTAAAAGATAAAAAATACAAAAGAGGCCCTCTTTATTTATAGGGAGGAGCCTGGAGCAAAAATAAGAAATTTACAACTACTTTGACTTATTCAACAAAAGAGTCCTATTTGATTTGGGACTTCCTTTGTCTCACATGTAATTACATTTTGGAAAATTACATATGGATATGTCCACAACAAAATTCAAATGACATATACAAGGATAAAATAAACTAAGGCATTAGCTTCCTCTGCCATTTTACTTTAGAAAATCCTGGTACATGGCCTATATGGCTGCCATCTCACATGCATCTGGTTTAGCTGTATTTTCTAAGATAGTGTTGGCCCGAAGGATTGCATTTTTTACTGCCTTTATTGCCTTTTCATGTTTGTCCAGATTGTCCTTCAAGTTCTCTAAAGTTGAATGTTGATCATATAGATTATCCATGGAAAGTACCAAGGGCACCTCCTCTTCGAATTTCCTTTGAACCATCTTTTTGAAGGAGCTTACCATCTCCTCTGCTGAGAGGAACTTATGGTCTTCACCTGTGAGGGTGCATGGAAGTTCTTCCAGCCTGTGTAGAAGCGTTACATCACTATTTTAACTAGCTTCTTGGGCTTGACATAGATCTTTGAGTAAATCTTTTATTATGTGGATACGATGAACCAGAGTCTCCTTGGTTTTAAGATATGATTCCCTATTTGCAATGACCCCAATGGTGATCAGATTCTTTATCTTAATCTTTTTCATCTCTATCCACTCCTCCAAGCTCTCTTCTTGATCCTACAGCTCTTGTGAGAGTAAGTCAACTAGGTTGTCAAGCTTAGCTTTAGCTTTATCCATCTTCTCTCTTCTTTCTACAATGGTTTTTAGTAGAATTCGTCCTTGAGCAAACAAATGTTCCACAATATCTCCTACCACCCTTCCTCTGGTTTGTGCTTTTTCAACCTTCTGGATCAGGGGATCTTCTACAGTCACTGCCATGGGTTCTACAATTTCTAATGACTTTACTATCTTTTGAAGAACCACAACAAGTTGTTCTGCTTTGGCCTTATAATGATCTTTCTCTTTTTTGACTTCATCATATTTTTTGAGCAAAGTGCTGGCAATAGTTTGAAAATCTACATTTATGCCCTCATGAGTTAGCTTGCCTAACTCAACCCTTGAAATGAAATAATCATCCATGTCAAAACTATCAATAGTGGCATCTTCTAGTGGTTTAACAATCTTTGTGTATCTGATTCATTTCTCATGGATAAGCCTAGAAATAATCTTACGCCTCTTCTTTAGAGTCTTTGCTTTTATAGGTAATAGCTTTTCAATATCAATCTCATCAGGTGAAATAGCTTGCTTCTTCCTCTTTGGAGTATATGCAGACAACCATGGGGGAAGCACAGAAGCACCAACAACCAGAGATGAGTCTACTACTTTCTTTGTCGGATCCATATTTATACCTGTTATAGTCACAATAGGACTGGTGTTGGTAAAAACCACACCTATATCAACAACCTTTTCTGAAGCATTCAGAAGATTTTCTAAGACAGATTGTTCACCAATGTCAAAGGATGGAGAAGATAAACTTGGGATGGAACCGAAAGAATCAAAAATGGTCCCAAAACTAGTTTTTACAGAAGTAGGGGTATTATCAGAAGAAACAACAAAGATAGGTGAAAGAGGAACACTTGAAATCACTAGGAAACTACCAGAAACCAGAGTATGAGGAAGAGGTGTAGAAACTTGTGTTCCAGTGGGAAGATCTTTCTCAGGGGATTGAGGTGGATCACAAAGTTGTTCCTTTTCTGCATCCTCCTCTTTGCCTTGTTCAGTTTCATCTTCTTCATCAGATTTATCAGATACTTTTGTTTGTTGGGCATCCTTAGACTTTTGAATATTTTGTTCTTCAACCTCAACATCTTCAATCTCCATTTGATCAACATTAGTAACTTCAACACCTGATTCAGTGGCATTGGAAGTCTCTGCAACTTCCTTCTTCTTCCCTCCTTTGGATAAAAATTTAATTTTTGGTTTTCATATTTTAGAGGAAGAAGGGGTGTCATTCTTATTTTTGGTTCTGTTCTCTACCTTCTTACCTATCTCTTCCTATGCTTGAGTCTCTGACCTTGTGAGAAACTCTTTCAATTTAATCCCTTTACTTTCCAACCACACATTTGTGTTGGTCAAGATTGGTTGAAATCTTTTCCTTATGGACGTTTCTTCTTTAACTGACCATTTCACCTCTAGAAGAGGTGAGACTTCAACATTCTTTAAAAAGAGTCTCATTCTTTTACAAAGTCGGTGAAAAATACCGACATTGCATGGGTTTTCTTTTTTTTGTAAGATTATTTTACATGTAGGGGCGGTCAAAATGACCACCCTTACATCAGGGTATTTTTGCAACTCGAAGCATGTGCAAGGTTGGTTGAATGGACTGCTTTTACATGTTGGAAAGTGCATGGGTTAAGTTTCTTCGTGTAAGGGTGGCAAATTTTGCCGCCCATACACATTGCATTGGAATTTCACTAAAATGCACAAGCGGCAATTTTCACCGCCTGCACATATACTATCAAATGGGAACAAGGACACAAACGGTAATTTTTGCCATTTCAACATATCTCAAAGTTAATTTGTTTTGAATTTTAGGTCTCCCCATTACAATTTATCGCATAGGGATGGCAAAAATTGTCGTTCTTATGTGATAACAAGGTTTTGACAAGGTAAGGTTAAAACATAGGAAATTTATACATGCAACACAGTTTATCCAACACAAACCCTACACTTAGAATCAAAGCCAAGCAATTCTTCAAACGTTTAAAACACAAACAAACCTCAAAACATAAACATGAACACGAGGGCGAAAAACTTAGCTTTGACGAGAAACGTGAAACCCTAGGCATTAAAATCTCCACAATTTACCGGCAAGGAGTCAACACATCAGTTGAGGTAAGTGAAAACAAGTGAGATGAAAGGATGAATGAAAATAAAATGGTTTAAAACATATTTAAAAGTTAAAACAAAACCTAAAAACAAAAATCAATCGCTACATGAGCTAACTGAAGTATCATTTAATACATGCTCTGTCGGTAGAATTCACCGACTTCACATGTATTAAAATAGACAGCACGTAATGACGGCAATTTCTGCCGCTTTTACATATCCCAAGAGAAAAAGGTTTAACATATGTGCAGGCGGTGGAAAAGACCGACCTTGCATGCTAAGAGTTAAAAGGGTCATGCATGAGCGGGGGTTCTGACTGCTATTGCATGTTAAAACAAAAAACTTAGTAAGATATGCGAAAGCGGTGGAAAGAGACGACTTTGCACATAAAAGAATGAAAATACATGTAAGAGCAGTTGTTTGGGCCTCCATTGCATGTAGTAACAAAACTTTTCTAACACCCAAAATGTCCAATAATTGATATTTTGACAAGTTTACGACCAAAACAAGCTTCGCAATTTTTGAGAAATCATGGCGAGGGAAAGTCACAAACTCTTCTAGGATGTCAGATGACTTCACTCGAGATCAAGAGTACTTTTCTCATTTTGCAAACTTAGAGTGTAGGCTATGAAATGGACAAGTTTCATAGGGGCTGTCTACAAAAATGAGCGTAGCTGATTTTGAGAACAACAGCTGGCTCTAAATGGGGAACTTCCATTGATCAAACTTTGAAATGATCGAAGGGAGAAGAATCTAGTCTCTAAGTACCTTCATCCATGCCATTGAGCCATAGAGTCAAGCCACCAAAAAGAAAAAGACACAAAAGACTAAACAAAAACATAAAAATAAAAACACAAAACTATACAAATGAACTTATCTGATACTTCAAGGATTGAAGTGTTTCAGATGTTGCCCATTGTGAGGCAGCAAGAATGGTGTTCAATCTAGATACTCCAGCAAGAAGCTATTTTCACCACAAAACTAATGAATGGTGAATGGACCTCTCCACAAGGAATCAAATTTCCCATACATTCCTTTTGGTTCTCTCCTCTTGTCCCATAACAAGACTTGATCTCCAATTTGAAACTCACGAGCCTTTGCTTTCTTGGCAAAGAGTTTCTTCACCTAACTTTGATGTTCAGCGATACGATCTACCACCATAGTTCATTGCTCCTCAAGTTCAGTTAGGTACATGATCCTTTTGTCAATAGAACTATCAAAAGTTCTATCTTCCACTGCCATTGCCAACTTCAGTGCCAGCAACTCCAAGGTAATTGGTATCTCCGCATTCAGACCATACAAAAGCTAAAATGGTGACATACCTATTGCCCTTTCAGGGGTAATCCTGTCTACCCATAAAGCATCAAACAATGCTTTATGCCAAGTTCTCTGATTATCTTCCACCAGTTTCCTGATAATAGTAACCAAATTTTTGTTACTTGATTCCACTTGACCATTTCCTTGTGGATAATAGTCTGAAGAGTGGGAAAGAATGATCTCATGTTCATAGAAAAAGTCAGTAATCTCGTGGGAAGAGAAACAAGTAGAATTGTTTGCTACAATCTTGTTTGGGACTCCAAATCGGGAAATAATATTTTCCTTGAGGAAATTACATACCACTTCAGAAGTAGCATGCTTAACTGGGATGGCTTCCACCCACTTGGTAAAATAATCTGCCGCAGTGAGAACATAGTTGTGTCCCACACTTGATGGTGGGTTCACAGTGCCAATGAAGTTGATGCCCCATTGCTGAAAAGGTTCTTCAATCACCACCGGCTTGAGAGGTAATGTGGCCAACTTAGGTTTCCCAACGAACTGTTGACACAACTCACACCTACGTACCCAATTATATGCATCTTGAAACAGTGTGGGCCAATAGTATCTAGCCTGCAAAATCTTGTGAGCCATCACAGGTGTAGAAAAATGGCCTCCACAGGCTAAATTGTGGAAAGACTCCAGAAGTCTACTTTGTTGCGCTTTATCCACACAACGGAGAAATACTCCATCAAGGCTTCTCTTGTACAAACCATTGTCCCATAGGACATAGTTAGCAGCCTTCAATTTGATAGTTCTTTTCTCCTTATAAGACAGATGAGAAGGAAACTCACCATAGGTAAGAAAATGAGCAATATTTGAATACCACTCATCAGTAGTAGTGACAAAAAGAACAGTTGGAATATCCTCAACTTCTTCTTCTTCATCCCCTGTCTCTTTTGGTACGTTATCAGCAATCAATTGACACAAACCTCTACCACGTACAAGCTTAGTAAGTTTTATATCAAGATCAAACTCTTGGATCTTAGCAATCCAATTGCCTCTTTTGGTTCTGAACTCCTGTTGAGTCAGAATCGACTTTACTGTTGTATCAGGCACCAAAACAACAGTATGTGAATTCAGAATATAGAACCAGAAATACTTTACTGCCTTGACCAAGGCATAAGTGTGTTTCTCCATATTTGAATATTTTAATCCATGAGCCTTGAGAGGACAACTCATAAATGATATGGGAGATTCCACACCTTCTTCATTTTCCTGAACAAGAATGGCTGAAAGTGTATGTTCGGAAGCGTAGTTGTATACTACGAAATCTTTGGTATAGTCAAGACAAACAAGGACTAGAGCATGAGTAGTAGCCCTCTTGATATCCTCAAATTCCTCTTTGCCTTCCGCACTCTAGCCGAAAGTAGCCTTACCCCTCATCATGTTGACAATGTGACGGGTTTTCTCTACAAATTCAGGAATGAACCTTCGCAAAAAATTTACTTTTTCGAAGAAAGAATGAACTGCGGTCTTACTAGCAGGCAAAGTAAGACTCTAAATAGATTTGACTCTTTCTGAGTCAATTTTAGTGCCTTCTCGGGATATAATGTGACTGAGAAGCTTACCTTCTGTAACCCCGAAAATTGACTTCTTAAGGTTGAGAGAGATACCATTTTGCTGACATCGTTCCAGCACTTGTCGTAAATGGTATGAATGATCATGACGTTGTTTGGAGAAAATAGTCAAGTCATCAAGATACACCACGATGAACTTCCCCATCTCATCTCTGAAGGCAAGGTCCATTGCTCTCTGGAATGTGGCGCCAGCATTGATCAGACCAAAAGGCATCCTGCGATATGCAAACGTGCCCCAAGGTGTTGTGAAAGCAGTCTTGTACTAATCTGCTTCATTGACCTCCATTTGATTATACCCCAAAAAACCATCTAACATAGACAGTATTTCTGAACCAGTTACTGTTTTCAACACTTGATCCATGATGGGTAAGGGGTAGTTATCCTTTAGAGAAGATTGGTTGAGATTCCTGAAATCAAAGCAGATACGGATTTCTCTGTTCTTCTTCCTTACAGGAAATATATTCGTGATCCAGGTGGAATGATGAATTGGATAAATTATCCTTGCATTCAACATCTTCTGAATCTCAGAAAGGATAGTACCTAATATTTTGGGGTTGTATTGCCTTTGTTTCTGCTTGTGAGGCAATGATCCAGCTTTGAGGGGAATTTCATGCTGAATTTCCTTTGGCCTGAAGGACTTCAGGTCATCATAGGAATATGCCAAGACATCAATGTAATGGTGAAGGAGTGTAATGAATTTGAACTTCTCATCATAAGTGCAACATTTCCCAATGTTGACCATTTTGGGATCTACCTCTGAACACAAATTTACTTGCTCAAATTCCATAGAGGAACTTGAATCAAGTTGTTGCTGCTACTTGATATATCTGTCATGCTTATCAAATAGCTTTTCAAGGGAAACCAAACCTTTTGGAATCTTATTCCCTTTTAGTTGAAGAAACTCTTCACCAGTTTGTGAATCTATTTTAGAAACGTATTCCCGTGGTGGAGATTCACTACCTTCAAAATAGAGCTCATCAAAGCTATTCATCTTTTCCAAGAAAGCTATGATTTGGTTATCACCATTGAACACCTGCCAATGGTCAGCATTCTTAGGTACACTTGGTTGAAAGACCAGCTCAATTATGTACTTGTTTCCTTTGAAATCCTTATGGGGAACCATAAGGGTTGCAGAGACAGCTAATGAATCTGCACAATCATTAAACTCTCTTGGCACCGCGGAAATGTTGAAAGCATCAAAACCTTCAATGCAATCCCACACGCGATTGCGATAATGTCTCAATCTTTCATTCTTGGTTTGATACAAATTTCTCACTTGACAAACCACTAATTCAGCATCTCCTTGAGCATGAAGATTTTTAACACCTCTAGCATGAGCAGCCTCTAATCTGAGCAACAATGACTCGTATTCAGTGGTGTTGTTGGTATTGTCAAATTGTAACTTGTATGAGAAAGGGAAAATATCACCTTGTGGAGATATCAAAACAACTCCAGCTCCAGAATCGGTAGAGGAACAACTACCATCAAATTCTAAAACCCAAAGCTCGTTAGAATTTGATTTTTTGGAATTTCTTTGACCAAAAGATTCTTCTTCATCAGTGAGGGAAGAATCTGGCATTACTATACCTTCACCTGAACTTTCCTCTGAATACTCTTCTGATTCCCATCTGAATTGTCTAAGCTCTCACCTGATGAGCTCTCATTTGATGAACTAGGAATATCTTCAGTAGATAGGAAATAATTACCCATTCTCGAAGATTCAAACAAAATTTGAGCTTTGGGATTTGTCGTTTGGGTAACAATGTATTTTGCCTCTTTCTTTGGAAGCAACTTTTGCATGATGCTCCTTGCTTTAGATAGATCCATGTTCAATTCCCCACCTACATCTTTACAAAAATTACATCCAAGCAAGATGCCATAAGAGGCTAGAACATCAGCTACTAGGACGGTCATTTTAATCCTCTTGTTTGGAAAGGCTGCAAATGCAAATTGGGCATCTTTGATTTGACCCAATAATGGTACTTGTTTATTTTCCATGGAGAAACATCTCCCAAAGGTCTTAGTTAAGGTGAGGCCAAGGGCGTCTGCAACTTTGGCGAGCATAACATTATTAGAGGCTCCAGAATCTATTATGCAATTGCTCAACTTATGACCATTTACCAATAAAGAAACATAGAAAGGTTCTATTTTTCCAGAGGTAACAAAGGAAGTAGTGACAAGATTATTTTGAGTGGATTTGTTCTTTGAATCATGGGCAACTTTTGGAAAATCTTGTCATGTAGGGACGGTCTTGTTTTTTACGTATTTAGGTAACCTATCAAATTGTTCAGGATTAGCTTGTAAATACTCAACCTCAGACATTTGGATTTTGGTCTTCCTAGCATGATCTATTATATCAAATAGCTGAAATGAACTAGAGACAGAGGAAGGGAATCCATCATTCTGAGTTTTATTAGGGGTAGTACTAGTCTGAGGGACAGAAGTAGAAGATACAGGATTGTTAGATGTACTTACTTGCTTATTGCCCACCGGGTCCTTCGATTGAAAAGGCAACGGATTTCCCCGTTTAGCAATTGAGATCACTGGATGAGGTTCTTCTCTTGCCTTTCCCTTATCAACTTGTTGATTTGGCTGATTTTGGGACCTAGTAAAAATAGCATATGCTCCATCATACACTTCTCGTTCTTTTTTGGCTTCGTCTTGGTAATTTAGAAAGCGAATGGTAGAGTCGCCAGCTAATTCTTCTCCTTCTATAAAAAGATTAGCATCATTCTCCTTATCCAACTCAAGTTGGAAAGAATGATCATGTTCTGCTTCATAATAGCCAACTACTGAGTTGACCGGCGCTGCTTCAATGGCAAGCTTCCCCTGTGTAGGTGGAAGATGATTGTGTTGCCCTTGATTTTTGGCAGCATTACCTTGATATGAATTGTTGGGAAATGTCCTCCTTGGTATATCCTGATAAGAAGGAGGGGCAGACATACCTTATGACATTTGCCTTTTCAGAGCTAGCAATTCATTTGCTAACTTTTGCACCATATGGTCCGTGGTGCTTGTAGAAGAACTATCAGCAGAAGAGGGACCTTTATTTCTGTTAGAATCTCTTCTTATCTTACCAGCAAGGATAAGATCATCTTCCACTTCAGTAGCCAAAATTTGAGCTGCAGGAAGATCTGTGGGACCAGCCTGTCTTAGCAGAAAACTCACCTCAAGAAGTTGAGTATTAATGAAAAAGCATTTGAGATTCTCCTCCATTGGTTGAGCGGTTGCAGGAATCTTGTTCTCAGCTTATTGAACTTGGCGATGAAGTCTCGCATGGGTTCATGAGGCTCTTTTTTCATTTGTGTGAGCTGAGCCAATAAGGCATGTGCATCTTTTGCAGGTTTGAACCTAGCCTCAAACTAGTCTTCAGAGTATTCCAATTGGTTATAGTCTGAGCTTGAAGATGGTAAAACCAATCTGCAGCAGTGCCTTGCAATGTTTCCACAAAAAGTCTTACTGCTACATCTTCATGTTCGACACCTATTACACCACAAGCTATGCAGAAAGTTGCAATGTGTTCATTTGGGTGGACTTTCCCATCGCCATAGAACTTAGGAAAATTCTTCCTCAAACTACGAGGAAGTTCATGCAATGGTGGAGTTAAATTCAAAGGACCAAAAGTGTCACCCCAAGGGCCTTGAGCTGCCATGGTGCGCTGATTAAAAGGTGGGATAACAAACCTCTATGGAGTATGAATAGTCAAAACTCTGCTAGTACTAGAACTAGAAGCTTCACCTAGTATCGGAGACCTAGCGTTGGTAGGAGGAAAACTCCTAGTTCGCTGAAGTCGAGGTCATGGAGGCAAAAGACCAAAGTTATTTTGCTGCATCAACTCAAATAGAGGATCAATAATGCCTTGAGCTCTCTTGCTTCTTGTATACCGTGAATCTGCCAGATTGTAGCATACTCAACAAAATTTTCAAAAATCTCGAAACAATGGAAAAGAACTGCAATGCTACAACTCAGAGCATGAGGCTTCAAGTTGCGCGTTCCATCCCCAATGGAGTCACCAAAAACTATTGGGTGAATATTTTGTCTTCAACTAAATGAAGGCAAAATGGTTATATCGACCATAGTGTAATGAGATAAATCTCTCCTCTCAACAAGGGGAGGTTCCCTATCAATTATCACAAACTTATTTAAACTAAATACTAACTTGGGGGTGAGACCATATCATCCATTTCTCTTTTTTTTTAGAAATGATGTTTACAAAATGAAATAGCACTTTCTTGATACAAACTAAATAACCAAGAAACCCATGAGAGAACAAAGTCTATCATTGCTCCTTTTACTAATTTATAACCTAGAACCAAGTAGAATGAGGTGCAGCCCAAAGTCTTCACCGAAAACTATGACAAAATATATGATCACAAAAGATAATAGTAGTTCAAAGCCTTTCCAATATCTTTTACTTCAAAACAAAAAATCACAAACTAAAGATAATTGTTGTAGCACAAAGTCTCCACAATCAACTTTAGAACATCTCCCAGATTATTCACACTCACACTACAATTTGATCAAATAGATAAGATAGTATTAGGAAAAGGACATAAGAACAATTTCCAATACACCACAAGTTATTCCAACACAAAGATTGAATGATCACTTGCTTTCGTATTCACTTGATAAAATTTGATTTACAATTTGAACACAAAGTCTCAAAATGCTCTTCAATTTGGTAGAGTTTTGCTTCAATAACTAAAAGATATAAAATACAAAAAAGGCCCTCTTTATTTATAGGGAGGACCCTGGAGCAAAAATAGGAAATTTACAACTACTTTGACTTATTTAACAAAAGAGTCCTATTTGATTTGGGACTTCCTTTGTCTCACATGTAATTACATTTTGGAAAATTACATATGGATATGTCCACAACAAAATTCAAATGACATAGACAAGAATAAAATAAACTAAGGCATTAGCTTCCTCTGTTATTTTTCTTTAGAAAATCCTGGTACATGGCTTGTATGGCTGCCATCTAGCATGCATCTGGTATAGCTGTATTTTTTGAGATAGTGTGGGCCTAAAGGATTACATCTTTTACTGCCTTTATTGCCTTTTCATGTTTGTTCAGATTGTCCTTCAAGTTCTCTAAAGTTGAATGTTGATCATATATATTATCCATGGAAAGTACTGAGGGCACCTCCTCTTCGAATTTCCTTTGAACCATCTTTTCAAAGGAACTCACCATCTCCTCTGCTGAGAGGAACTTATGGTCTTCACCTGTGAGGGTGCATGGAAGTTCTTCCAGCCTGTGTAGAAGCGTGACATCACTATTTTAACTGACTTCTTAAGCTTGACATAGATCTTCGAGTAAATCTTTTATTATGTGGATACGATGAACCAGAGTCTCCTTGGTTCTAAGATATGATTCCCTGTTTGCAATGACCCCAATGGTGATCAGATTCTTTATCTTAATCGTTTTCATCTCTATCCACTCCTCCAAGCTCTCTTCTTGATCCTGCAGCTCTTGTGAGAGTAAGTCAACTAGATTGTCAAGCTCAGCTTTAGCTTTATCCATCTTCTCTCTTCTTTCTACAGTGGTTTTTAGTAGAATTTTCCCTTGAGCTAACAAACGTTCCACAATATCTCCTACCACCCTTCCTCTGACTTGTGCTTTTTCAACCTTCTGGATCAGGGGATCTTCTACAATCACTGCCATGGGTTCTACAATTTCTAATGACTTTACTATCTTTTGAAGAACTGCAGTAAGTTGTTCTACTTTGGCCTTATAATGTTCTTTCTCTTTTTTGACTTCATCATATTTTTTGAGCAAAGTGTTGGCAGTAGTTTGAAAATCTACTTTTATGCCCTCATGAGTTAGCTTGCCTAACTCAACCCTTGAAATGACATAATCATTCATGTCAAAACTGTCAACAGTGGCATCTTCTGGTGGTTTAGCAATCTCTGCGTATCTAATTCCTTTCTCATTGATAAGCCTAGAAACAGTCTTAGGCTTCTTCTTCAGAGTCTTTGCTTTTACAGGTAACATCTTTTCAATATCAATCTCATCAGGCGAAATAGCTTGCTTCTTCCTCTTTGGAGTATATGCAGACAACCATGGGGGAAGCACAAAAGCACCAACAACCAGAGATGAGTCTACTACTTGCTTTGCCAAATCCATATTTATACCTGTTATAGTCACAATAGGACTGGTGTTGGTAAAAACCACACCTGTATCAACAACCTTTACTGAAGCATCCAGAAGATTTTCTAAGACAGATTGTTCATCAATGTTAAAAGGTGGAGAAGATAAACTTGGGATGGAACCAGAAGAATCAAAAATGGTCCCAAAACTGGTTTTTACAGAAGTAGGGGTATTATCAGAAGAAACAACAAAGATAGGTGAAAGAGGAACACTTAAAATCACTGGGAAACTACCAAAAACTAGAGTATGAGGAAGAGGTGTAGAAACTTGTGTTCCAGTGGGAAGATCTTTCTCAGGGGATTGAGGTGGATCACAAAGTTGTTCCTTTTCTGCATCCTCATCTTTGCCTTGTTCAGTTTCATCTTGTTCATCAAATTTATCAAATACTTTTGTTTGTTGGGCATCCTTAGACTTCTGAATATTTTGTTCTTCAACCTCAACATCTTCACTCTCCATTTGTTCAACATTAGTATCTTCAACACCTGATTCAATGACATTGGAAGTCTCTGCAACTTCCTTCTTCTTCCCTCCTTTGGATACAAACTTAATTTTTGGTTTTTGTATTTTAGAGGAAGAAGGGGTGTCACTCTTATTTTTGGTTCTATTCTCTACCTTCTTACCCGTTTGTTCCTGTGCTTCAGTCTCTAACCTTGTGAGAAACTCTTTCAATTTAATCCCTTTACTTTCCAACCACACATTTGTGTTGGCCAGGATTGGTTGAAATCTTTTCCTTATGGATGTTTCTTCTTTAACTGACCATTTCACCTCTGGAAGAGGTGAGGCTTCAACATTCTCAGTGTTATATTTGGGATCTAGAACATCCCCATCATCCTCCATTCCATCTGGAATATCAGTGAGACCCAACTCTTCAATCTGACTCAGGTGAAGTCTGCAGTAGTCTAGCTTCCTGATCTCGTTCTGTGTCCTGAGATCAACCCAAATATCTTCAACCATTGGTACATGGAAGGTTGACTTCCTTTTGATCTTATCTTGCACTCTTCTGAAGTCAAAATGGTCTCTTTTCTTGTAAGTTCTCATGGTGACCAGCTATAATTCAGAACCAACTATTATTGCTTTCTTAGCTGATTGAACTGAATACCTTCCAATTTCAACGGGGAACTTTATCCCTGATTTCTTCAACTCCATTTGTTTATTGTGCATTACAATCAGCTGTCTGCATAGCTCCATGAGAACAATACAGTCATTGGGATACCGTGGAAGAATATAAGGGTAACCGGGATAATACCCTACCCTGAGATATGTGAAAGTGTGGAATTGTAAGAACAAGCAACCACAAGAATTCACAACCTCCCAAGCTTCATTTGAGACCCTTTTCTGAACAAGTTCATTGTCCCATAAGCACATGAATACTAAAAAGAAGGCATCATTGACCCTTCGAAAATGATGAATTGATCCCTTCAGAGTAATTTGAGGGTAATACTCATATATAGGGACCAATCTCCTGTCACCAACCTGAGTCAAACCTGGAAAGCTTGTCATGCTAGCAGTAGCATATACAAGATACGAGGTCATATAGAATTTGAATGTTGTGTTGACCTTCACCGGTTGCTCATGCAATGCATTACTGATCTGCTCTCCCCAAAATATTCTCTGTGTACCTCGAAGAATTACCTTGATGTAAGTGTCCATCCATTCTTGAAACTTGGAGGAAGAGGGGAGTCCTCTGATGCGACTCAAAAGAGTGATCAAATCACAATCTTCCTCTACAAAGTCACTCCTAGGAAGATCCTTTGGCCATTTGGTTAGATTACTTCTAGGTATTTTTAACCATTTGTTGTTTGTGTACCTTCTTGCAGCTTCCACATCTGTGTCATAATCCTTTTGCCCCTGAGCGAAGTCAATCTATCCAATGTTTTCAATAGGTGGACACGTGAAGATTTTGTCGAGGAATTCTGTATCCAACCTCATGATCACATTCCCTTGAGAATCTATCACAACCCTAGTGTCCCTGTTGTAATGACTGGCCACCTGAAGGATGAACTCGAGATTATGTGCAAAAACTGGAAATGAGGCAACCAAGTGAATATTGCTATCAATGATCTTTTGCATATGTCTGGAAGGATTTGTCTATTTTTTTCTATCCACAAATTATGCCATGTCTACATGTCCAATTTCCGTATCTCTGATTTCATCAATATTTGATTGCACTGCCATCACCAGAAAGACACCTTGGTACTTCTACTTCATGATTTTGGCTTTGGACGGAGATGGCTCTGACATCAATCTTGGAGAGAACTATGAGATAAATATCTACCACAAACACTTGTTGAGAACTACAAAAGGCCATGATCTCGCAGTTAGGGGAAAAATGGATAAATTGGGATAACCGTGATTCGATGATCATGGACAGGAAAACATGCATTGAAGGGCTTGAGTACGCACAAATCAAGGTAAGGGCGAAAGTAGGCTAACAGGCCTTGAAAGGTGAATTTTTCCAGTGCTAAGAAAAATTTAGGAAAATGTGCACGAGCAGTCAAAATGATCGCTCCTGCATGAGGAATTACTTGCACATGTAAAGTTGGTCATTTTGACCGCTCGTGCATGAGTTTAAAAAGAGTCTCATTCTTGTGCAAAGTCAGTGCAAAATACTGACATTGCATGGGTTTTCTTTTTTTTGGAAGAATGTTTTACATGTAGGGGCTGTCAAAATGACCGCCCTTACATCAGGGTATTTTTGCAACTCGAAGCATGTGCAAGGTTGGTTGAATGGACTGCTTTTACATGTTGGAAAGTGCATGGGTTAAGTTTCTTCATGTAAGGGCAGAAAATTTTGCCGCCCATACACATTGCATTGGAATTTCACTAAAATGCACAAGTCACAATTTTTGCCGCCTGCACATATACTATCAAACGGGAACGAGGACACAAACGGCAATTTTTGCCACTTCAACATATCTCGAAGTTAATTTGTTTTGAAGTTTAGGTCTCCCCATTACAATTTATCGCATAGAGATGGCGAAAATTGTTGTTCTTACGTGATAAGAAGGTTTTGACAAGGTAAGGTTAAAACATAGGAAATTTGTACATGCAACACAATTTATCCAACACAAACCCTACACTTAGAATCAAAGCCAAGCGATTCTTCAAAAATTTAAAACACAAACAAACCTCAAAACATAAACATGAACACGAGGTCGAAAAACTTACCTTTGACAAGAAACATGAAACCCTAGGCATTAAAATCTCCACAATTTACTGACAAGGAGTCAACACATCAGTTGAGGTAAGTGAAAACAAGTGAGATGAAAGGATGAATGAAAATAAAACGGTTTAAAACATATTTAAAAGTTAAAACAAAAATCAATCACCACATGAGCTAACTGAAGTAGCATTTAATACATGCTCTGTCGGTAGAATTCACCGACTTTGCATGTATTAAAACAGATAGCATGTAATGATGGTAATTTCTATTGCTTTTACATATCCCAAGAGAAAAAGGTTTAACATATGTGCAGGCGGTGGAAAAGTCCGACCTTGCATGCTAAGAGTTAAAAGGGTCATGCATGAGCGAGGGTTCTGACTGCTATTGCATGTTAAAACAAAAAACTTAGTAAGATTTGCAAAAGCGGCGGAAAGAGCCGACTCTGCACATAAAAGAACAAAAATACATGTAAGAGCAGTTGTTTGGGCCTTCATTCCATGTAGTAACAAAACTTTTCTAACACCCCAAAATGTCCAATAATTGATATTTTGAAGAGTTTACGACCAAAACAAGCTTCGTGATTTTTGAGAAATCATGGCAAGGGAAAGTCACAAACTCTTCTAGGATGTCAGATGACTTCGCTCAAGATCAAGAGTACTTTTCTCATTTTGCGAACTTAGAGTGTAGGGTACGAAACAGACAAGTTTCATAGGGGTTGTCTACAAAAACGAGCATAGCCGATTTTGAGAACAACAAGGTAGAATGTATGTTCCTAATTCAACTGAATTAAGAAATCTAGCATGGAAAGAAGTTCATACTGCACCATACTCCAAACATCCATAAGTAACTAAACATCTAGCAGATGTTAAACCTCTTTATTTCATGATAAGAATGAAGAATGATGCTGCAAGATTTGTAGCAAGTTGTCTGGAGTGCCAGAGGGAAAAAGCAGAACATCAACACTCTGTAGGACTATTGTATCCTCATGAGGTACTAGAATGGAAGTGGCAAGTCATAAGTATGGACTTCATTCAGAGCCTTCCAATGTCTAGGAATAGACATGATGTCGTTTTAGTTATGGTTGTTAAACTCACAAAGGTAGCACATTCCATACCAGGGAATTTAACCGATGGAGTACCAATATTGGCTCACAAATTTGTTAAAAAAATGTTTAGATAGCATGGAGTTCCTAAAAAGATTATCTTAGATAGAGATGCGCACGTAACGTCAAAGTTTTAACAAACTTTGTTCTCTGTGCTGGGGACTAAAATTAATGAGAGTACAATTTATAATCCTGAGAACATATGGTTAAACTGAGAGAGTTAACTAGGTTTTGAAGGATTTGTTACAAATGTATTGCATGGATCAGCAATATAAGTGGGAATACTACTTACCATTTGTGGAATTTTCTTATAACAATACCGAACATTTTGCTATTAAGATGACTCCATTTGAAACATTAGACATAAAAAGATGTCAAACTTCTATAAGCTGGGTTAGCTAGAAGATAGGATTAGCATTAGGCCTGTAACATGCCACTTGTTCTACCAACGAAGATTTACCAAGTTTAACTTAGAAAGTAAATAGATCAAGATATTGATAGCGGAAGCAATAAAAATTTTCCTTAAATTCCTTTGATTAAATGCACATTTGAAACATATTTCAAACTCCCATTGTATAAATCAAATTTCATTTCCTCAATAAAAGAATTGAATAATCATCTTTACAACTTTTTTTTCATAATATACATACAAGATTCAAGAGATTAACTGATAAATAGAGATACATGATTGTATACTTGTCTGTCTTCAATATTTCCAGCCACCAACTGCATGAGGGGAAGCATCACTCAAGTGATTTACCTCCAACCACGGACTAACTGCGGTCCCCCGGACATTTACCAAACTGGTAAACGGCCCTACCCTTCGATGAAGGGATTGGTCTGGTAACCCCAAATAAAATAGGCCTAATTTGAGCAAGGTGTTGTGTCCTACATTAACTAGTACTATCATACTATGGCTACAACCATTAAAATATGAAATCCCTACTAGAAATACAAACCTGGATCACAGTGAACCTAGACAGTGTAAACGTTGGCAATTTACACCACTTTGGCCAAAGTTTTCTTGTCTCATATTCACCCACCCTTCTATCTCGATTGGAAAAGACAACAATCTCTATACAAAATTTATTCCTTTACCCATGGATCAACAAATCCCAGGAATAACCCCACTTAACAAATGTATCATTCTCTACACATAGGATATTCCCTTTCCCATGGATCAACAAATCCTAGGAATATGTCTGCTTAACAATTACATCAAACTCTATTCTAGGTTATTCCCCCCTCTTCCATGGATCACATATCCCAAGGTTAACCTATTACATGCTTTACTAGGATACATATATCGAAGTAATACCACTTGAATCTTATTCTCACTATCTTTCCCTTTGTACAACTTTCCTATATAAATACCAATCAATGATTGGTTCACAATTTCATCTAGGTAAAAACCAAACCATAGACACAATCTCACATTCACAATACAATTTTGCTAACTATATATATAAACTATTATACAATCAAAAGACATTAATAACGATAATTCAATATTGCAATCACTTAACAATAATACATCACATAATATTTTGAAAACAGGAAAAATATAGAGAAGGAGAAATAAATCTCATGCCTAAGAATATAGCTCCAAATGGATCAGATACTCTTCTGCCAATGGCCTTTCAATACTCTAGATCGCTCTTCCAAATAAAACCACTTATAAAAATAAAACGACAAATTTTTGACACAAATGCAAAACTCAAATTTAAAAAGAAAAAGCTCTTGATTAGAAAATTGTGCCATTAAAAAATGAGGGAGAGTACCCCCTTTTATACTGCAACCAATTCAAAAATGTCGACATGCTTAACCAACTCAAAAAAATGTTGACACTATGAGGACATGCTTATCAAAATCTAAATTTAGTTCAAAAAATCAAACAACCTTCTTAAAAAAAGTTGTTAGATAAAAATTAAAAATAAAATAAAATATATTAAAATTCACAAGGAACCACCTCCATGTTTAAAGGCCCGTGTAGTTATAAACTTACGAATTAAAAGGAATTTAAAAAAGGTTTAAAGAGGGGCCCATGTGCCTTAAGACTTAAAACATATCCATAAGATACGTATACCCCTTAAAAGGCTTTTAAAACTTTATCTTTATTATTATATTTATATAATAAAATTTCCTTTTTTATTAAAAACTTTTAATTCTTATTCTTATTTTATTACATTTATTATTATTATTACCTTTTATAAAACTACCCTTTTATTATTATTATTTTTTTATTAAATCTATTATATATATAAACTTATTGTTTTAATTACCATAAAACAATATTTACGAAAATTAAATTTTGCAAAAAGATAAAATCATATTTCCGCTATTAAGGAAAAAATAATAATAGTATTTATATAAAATACATATAGAGAGACTATAAATATACATTTATATATATTCACATATGTATAAATTTATCATCGCAAAATCAAATATAACTCATAATCAAGAAATGTCTATAAAGTCATAAAATCTTCATAGACTTCTTGTCAAAGAACACAAGAGAGACGATAATTCTTACATAGGCCAAATTGACATCTCCAAATCTATGAGTAATATGCTCATGAATATACGTAGGTACGTCTACCTACATAAGTTCATGCTCATATCGACTCATGTATAAGAACGTATCGTGGACTTGCACGAGCATTAATAAACTCAAAGAAACCAAACACTTAACAACATGCAAGTTCAAACATCCAATCAAGACTCAAGATACATAACTCAGATCACTTACCACTACCCACACTGACTCAACTCAACCTAGGTCAAATAGGATGTGAGTGTGTGCTGCTCAGTTTAGGCTTCTCTTTTACGTTTCCCAGACCAAGTCCTTCTCCTGAGTGATACCTCCCCTCTTTTCTAGAGGGCCAACCTGTTCCTGCATCCACTTAGATCATCACAAGAGTAGTTAACTGATCAAAACATAATCATTAATTAACAATAACCACATTTAATACAAGACATTGCATTGTTCTTTTTCTCATCATAATGCCTTCAAGATAGATAACACACATAGATGCAAAGATTCATAAATAATTTAGTTTTCACAAAATATCCAATCTATAGTAAATGGATGAAAACACATAAATAGATGCAAAAATCCATAATCACTCACTTTCCAAACAAATTAACCAATCTAGGTAAATAGTAAGTAGGTAGAAACACATGGGGTGTAACAAGTCTAGAAATGTTGTCAGAAATGGATGAAAAGATTAAGCTAGTCAGAAAATATTGATGAGAACTAATAATAAATAGAATAGCTACGTTGATGTTAAGCGTACACTAAGACAATTCTTAGTTAGAGAAGAAAAGTTCTTTTGAGGGTCAAACCCCAGAAAAGAAAAAAAAAAGTTTCATAAAGTATGGAATGTATTCCAAACCAGCTCCTAGATATAAAGGACTCTTCGAAATTCTCAAAGTTATCAATTCTATTGATTGTAGAATCAACCTAATAACAACTATTTCCAGGAGGCATAATGCATTTAAAGATTCAAATTTGGAAAATATATATATAACAGATGATTATTATTATATTCCTAGAAGGTTTTACAAGAACAGAACCTAGGAATGGTTTTGATCAAGCTTCTTAAATGCTTGATGTTCGCAAGCATTGCTTGTGTAACTTAGAGGTTATGAAGTGCAAGGTCTAGTAGGACCAATATGTAGAGGATAGTTCAATAGGGGAGGGACTACCATGAATGTTATCAGAAATTTCCTCATTTATTTCATGCTTTTACTAGTTAAACAAAAACATGTATTTAATTATATTTTGATACTTCAAATCATTGAGGACGATGAATCTTTAGGGGAGACATATGTTACATCCCTAATTTTAGCTTGTTTCACTTTTTACTTTTACATGGATAGAAGTGAATCTATTCGATAAGTACTTTGATGTTGGGTTAAATGTCATTGGAAAATATTGATTTTATTGAATATCAGTTATGTGATTAAATGCAATTCATATGATGTAATGATTTAGCAATTTATGTTATGAGAATTTGGTTTATTATTCATAAGGTTTATGAATGGACTAACATTGCACTGATCATAATATGGTGATTGCAAGTTATATGCAGGATAACAGGTTCATAATGACTCTCTGGGAAAGAGAGAGAGAGAGAGAGAGAGAGTATCTTCTGAGGAGAGGAGAATAGACCTTTGGTTATAAAGGGTCATTTGCCAAATGAGTATAGTGTTCAAATAGTTAAATAACTCTAGTCAACTAAGGTAAGTCACATTTTATTGGTTAATTCTTGAATCAACTTGATAGGTTGTCAATGTCTTTTAGATTCCTTTTTGGGTTAGTTATGTGTTGCCCTTGTCTTTTTCTGGAAAATGACATTGTCGGGATAAAACATTAGTCGTTTACGACTAACGCGACCTTTGGTCGATCACGTCACAAGATTATTGTGTTTGCATCGTTAAATATAGATGGACAAATTGTTTTCATCTAATGTCCCAAGTACGTTTATGGCTAGTCAAATCGATGTAAAATAGTGTGAGTTCGTGAGGGGAGATGAACTCGACCCTATCACGTTTTACATAAGTCTTTCGACTTATTATTATTATTTTAATAATGATCAAAGTTATATTTGGATTAGGACTATTAGTATTATTGTGGTTATTAGTTTATTATAAAAAGGATTGCTTGTGGTTTACAGGAGTAACCACCTTATCTTTAATGATGTTGTCAACCCATTTTAATTATTTAGTTGTGTTATCATGCTTTAAGGAGTCGGGGTGGCAAGTATGGTGGTAATTATTATACTACAACTCTTTTAAGCTTAAAACTTGGAATGGCCTAGTGGAATTCTCGCAGTTTATTTAGTTTTGACTTAACATCTTTTTCTTTTGGAATTAAGAAGCTTAGCGGCGTGTGTATAAGGGGTGTCAATCTTAAGATGGGTAGGTGGTTCGTTATACCACATATATTCCCATGATGGCATAATCGACTTCTTTTGTGCCCTTATGTAGAGTTTCCCTCAGATTTATTGGAGGTTGTTTCAACTTTTCGTAGTGGCTCTTGATTAATCTGTTAGTCATGGCAAATGGGATAATGACTCAAAAAGTCAAGTAGCATGATACCTTTAAAAACAACTACATTAGCAGGAGGAGGACATGAAGAAAATAGGAGGGATGTACTATTAGAGATATTTGACATACTCAGGAGACCATATTCTTCTATCGGCGAGCTCATCTCTGTTGATATCAGTGTATGATTCTTTGCTTGAGGAAGGTGAAGTCGAAGATGGAGAGTGGAGTGTAGTGGTGGCGTGAGTACCAGAGGGAAAGGAAAACCTTCATTGCATTCACTAATATATTGAAAAAACATGTTCTTTTTTATTTTTATCAGTTTTCATTCCTTACATTTATATTGTACTGTAACATTGTTTTACACCTATATCTAAAGGAAAAGATTAGTAGTAATTCTTGTCTTGCTATAAAGTTTATGTGATAGCATTGGGAATGCTACGACATTCACCATATGCTTATCAAATGATATTTATACTGCTCAAAAATTTAGTATGTCTAGTGGAGATTTAAACATTTCTTTTTGTGCTTCCATTAAGACATGGGTTTTGAAAGGAACTATTCTTCTAAATAAGTTATCTATGCTCACGCCATTGTTTGTATTAGAGTACCTACATGTCTCTAGGTTATAATGAGGATTTGTAGCGGTATGGCTTCATAGTTTTAGCAAGTCGTAGGTTTATCAACACTATAATCTTTATATTTTTAGAGCCACGGGTCTTTTATCCTCCTTACGTGTTAAAGTTTCACGTTATTGTTGTCGATTAGGATCACACCCCTATGCAAAGTTGTGAAACTCTGCAATCCTTCGAAACATGGGGACAAACTCAGGCTATGGGTGACCTATATTGAGTTTGAACCTCCAGATTATGGGTTGGTTCCCTTAAAATATTCAGTTTGAATCTATGACTTTTGGTTTGGAAAAGGGTAAAAAGGATTTTCTAAAGGTAATAAAAATTGTAAAAGTTGGTGATGCACCTAAAAATGATGGAAAACTTGCAAATTTGACTCACAATAGATCTCATAAATCTTATCCACACAATCCACTTTTGGCAAAATAATCACAAAAATGTTTCTAAGGAAGGATGGAAATTATCTTCTTTATGAAGGAAAAGGGATTTTTCACAACATGAAAAAAAAAGATTTCGGTAGCACAACCTAAGACCTGTGATATCACTATGCTTAACACTTGTAAGTAAGAATGAGACAATAATTTTAAAGGTTTTGATATTTTAAACACAATAAAATTTCATCAAATCACTCATACAAGTAGTATTAATGGAAAGGCAAACACTTGATTCCAATGAAAAATAAAGGAAAATATTGCATAAAAACAAAGTATAGAACCTGTAACCTATTGTAATCTCTATAAAATCTATAATTCTTGAGTTACAAAACCTTCTCTCTCTCAAAGTATAAAGAGAAAAAGGCAAGAACTCAAAAAATGAGTTACAAAACCTCTGTCTCTCAATGTGTAAAAGAGAAAAGAATGCAAGAACTAGCAAAAACTAAGTTTTTCTTTAAAATATATAGTTTGCTCTCTCTAAGAGGAATGAAAAATATAACTGCAACTAACTGCCTCTAAAAATAATCTCTCCAAAGTGATCCACGAGAAAACCAAGAAATCCCTAAAAATAAGGGTCCAAACTGCCCCAAATTGAGCAAAAATAGCTCCAGGTTGGTCCTCTCCATGTTTTTGACCAAGAAGTTGACCAAAACTCCTCAAACGGCCCTCCAAATCATGTAAAAGTCTCTAAACAACCTCAGTTAACTCAACTCATCTATTTTGCATGATTTTGCATTGCAAAAATTGATGTGAGTAAAGAATAAAGTAATTAGGTGTTTAATTACTTTATTATTCGTTACATTTTGTATTTAGCTCAATGATTTTATGACTTGTGAAAAATAATAAAGTAATTTGTAAAATATTACTTTATTTATTTACTTACATTAATTTTAGTTGTGAAGTCATGCATGATAGGTGAAAAGAAAACAAACACCTTATCTCTCCAATTACACTTGCCTAATTTTGCATAATTTGCATGATTTGATGCTTAAATAGGACTTTAAGAGAAAGAAAAGATCCCCTTATGCCTCCATGCAAGAAATAATCTCCTAGTTTCATTTCACATACATCAAGGCAAAATTTTAACCCTTATTACTCCATTACATTGCCAAGGAGGTAAAGAAAACATCACACAACCATTAATGATTTAAGGCATAAAAGATACCCTCTGCCTTCATAAGGCATATCACCCTACAAAAATACCCTTACCACATCCACATAAATCTCACCTTTGTCTTCATAATATTACTGCAAATATTCTTGTATCACTATATAAATACCACCATGTAAAACCTTATCCTATCCACAATGCCATTTCTTCATGCATTACCTTGCAACTAAATGATGTTCATTTGACCTTTGATGCAAAAAATGTATAAGGCATGAAAAGAACCTCTTTGAGCATACTCGGCCACCATGCATGATAATGAGGAATCTCTGACTTTTACATATGATAAAAAGCACATTTTGACCATGCTGTCAATCTCTATGAAATAAAGGGAATAAAGTCTTAAGGCACTAAACTTTATCACACAATGATTTCAACCTTTTGACTTAATAAAAAAATTGAGTGCAAAAGAAATGATGTGGTCGGCCCACGGCCCCTCCTTGGCATGATGGTTAGGTTTTTAATCAAGACTAAGTCTTGACCCTAAGCATTCTAGATAAGGTAATGATTTATTTTTGATTTTTTGCAAAGTCCAAAAAGAAATGAGATCAAAGCCAAAAGGCTATCGAACAAAAGCACAAAGTGAACCCTAAAAATCATTTCACTTTTTACTTTGCAAATTCCATTTTTCTCTGCAATAAAAAACTGACCGACGGCTAGGGTTTGGTTTGAGTATGCATCTTCTCTAGTTTTTTCACTCTCCATCTAGTGTTTCTTTAGTCAAATCTTCTGTGGCATTTGAACATAGGAAGAAGGTGAGCGTGCATCGAGCTTTGGCTGGCAACTTTCTATATCATTTTTGTGGCTTTCTTTCTTTATATGCCGTGGCTACTGTGACTGAGACTTAAACCTTCCTTAAAGTCTTTTTAACAATCTTCTCATTGTCTCTATGTCTCTTATCTATAACTATAACATTTTACATTTCTGAGAAGTTCGTTACAAAAAGAGGTCACGGCTATGGTGGATCTCTTCATACAAGAAAAACAAGGTGAGTTTTGCTTCTTGACTCTCTTGTATCTTCATTTGTTACTTTTCTGCACTGAGGTATTGTAAAAATGACAAGGGTTTTGAAGATTTTAAAATGGGTCCTCTGTAACTTTTAGATATGACCTCCTCTTGTCATTGTTGTGGCTGAATATGTATTACTTTTTGCATACAAGACTTCTTTTAATCACGGCTTGTTCGACCTTTCTTGTCTGTGACCATCTTTCACTCTTCTATAAATCATAATTTTATAAGGGTTTCAAAAAGTGTGAAGATGGTTTTATAATATTCTGCATACAAGCTTCTTTTATTGTCATGACCATGACACTCCTTGATTTCTATATAACATTACTCCACTGTATCCAAAAAAATGAAATTAGGGTTTCAAATATTACAACAAGGGTTTCATAATCTTATGCATATAAGGCTCTTTTGTAATAGCCATGGCATTTCTATATCTTATGATATTTGATTTTAACAGAGGTGTTAAAACTGTATTTTCTTGCTTTGCTTTCTGTGCATCCTCTTTTACATTTTCTGTATATAAGCTAATAGCCAAGGCATTTCTATTCTACATTTTGTAGCTTTGACTGTCAAAAATAGTAGAAGTATGAAATAATTTCATGAATTTCTAGCTCTATAACATATGTTCTACATTCATAAACATGAACATGATACCCTGCATTCTTAGACTATCATTTTGTAACTTGTCATTTTTATCCTCCACCTGTACCTTAAACTTTGATCTCCTGTAGCATAAATTCTGTCAGATGCTCCTGTCAAGTATTTGGCAATAACTATGATGCATGAAGTTTGAACTTTGACATGGCATGAATGAGGTTTCAGTGCTGTAGCATTGAATGACTATAATTTGCTCCTTTGAATTATCTCCTGTTGACTGTCACTTCATTCATTACTATATGGCATGTTTGTTGTCAAATATTGATGTTCTGGTACTTCTATTTGGCAATATTCTTTTTGTGTGTGTCCTTAAAAGGTATCATAGCAATAGTACTATCATGAACATGTGATAATGACAGTTCATCATCATGAAATGGCTCTTTAGCTTCTA
The DNA here is from genome assembly GCA_027924645.1 of Cunninghamia lanceolata. Taxonomy (NCBI): domain Eukaryota; kingdom Viridiplantae; phylum Streptophyta; class Pinopsida; order Cupressales; family Cupressaceae; genus Cunninghamia; species Cunninghamia lanceolata. The sequence continues at coordinate 14,527,423 of BSBN01000186.1, read as the reverse complement.
CCTTATGTAAATCTTCACATGATTGTATCTCATGATGTTGTTATTTGATTACTTTAATGACAGTCTTGGCATCTCTTTCTTAGTTGATCCTTCATTACACCTTTTGTACTTCTATGACATATGAGGTCTGATTTTATGATGCTTGACCTACCTAGATGACTCAGGCATGAAATACGATAGCAGTAAGGCATTCTAATGATGATAGAAATAAAGAAAAATACCTTATCATGACTGTATCTTTGTGTTCAACAATTTGGCAATTTGATTCAGAACCATTGCTTCCTTTGCAATCTATAATGAGGTATTTTGAATATGTCTAATCTAATTTAATCAATCTATTTGTCAAGTGGGCATAGTTTATAGGAGCAACTACCCCTTTTCATCGTTATCATGATGACTTCACTTTTTTGCAAGTTGACTCTATGATGTATGATATAATCTTGAATGATGCATCCTGTCTTTCAATCTGATATCCTTTTCAAATGAATAGAAAAGGGAAACATGCTGGGCTCAACCCTTGTGGGAGCCACATTTTCTCCACATGTTTTAATATCTTCAAATCAGTAACATTACTTTTCCTATACCTGTACAGTAACAAACAAGTTAGCATAAAAACATACCTTATGAAGTTGATTGATCTTTCTCATGATGATCTAATTTATTGCACATGTCTAATTTGATTCCTTCATATGAAATGCATGATGTTTGCAAGTTGATATGTCTATTTGATAAAAGCATATGATAATCTTGAATATCCAGAGCTCTAACAGGACTTTCCCCAACTTTTTGCAAGTACACTGACATGACTGGAGATGAAGATGAAGATATGAAGATCAGTCACCAATTAGGCATCAACCTTCAAACAAAAGGCAATGATGGATATTTGATATTCTCATATGTTCTTTTCCATTTCCCTTTATCATCAGATCTATAGCTTGCATATGTTTGCATTGCTTAGTTGATTCAGTCCCACGACTTGTGTGGGACACATTTAAACATTTATTTTAAACATGATCAGTTAATTTACCTTATGTAATTGATTTATGTATGTTTCCTTTTTAATCAATGAATAGGATAGAATAACTGAAACTGAATGTATGTTTAAAATATGATATGAAATGACAATTCAAATGATTACCTTTATTTCACACTAAAGTATGATCACATGAATAATCAAATTGTCTATAACTTGAAAGATAACATCAGTTAGATCAACTATCTTTCATTGACTGTCTGATTTCTTGACATTGGACATTCACTTGTCATGATGTTTTGACAGTCCTGATTGGACTATTGGATTATCATGACAACTGATCATTGCTTTCCTCTTGTCAAGCCATCAAACATTCACTGATTGCGATAACTTTAAAGTTTTCTTTTACTCCTTTTGAAACAACCTGCAAATCAGGTCTATCTAAATTAGGTGTGAAGAAAATTTAGTAACATTTATGGCGACCTCTCAGGGGTGTTTGCCTGCTAAACAACTTAGAACTAGTAGCCTTGCAATTCCATTGGGCACATGATTCTTCTTTTGCCTTAAACTTTGAAAAAGTTTATGGAACTCAAACTAATAGAAAACTACAGTAGCAACAAAATTGAAAATTGAAACTATTCTGGCTTGGTTAAGACAAAGCCAGCAAAATGTGCATCTGCACTTCTTGGAAATGAAATACTGAACAAAAATTCTACTCTATCCTACTCTAACCAGCCATTGAAGCTGGTCAAACAAATCCATTAATTGGCTTTGTAAAATAACTTCCCTTCCTGATTAAGAAAGGATGTTCTACAAGTTGTTTTACTAATGATAATATATGATTCATAAGGACATACCTTATTGAATGCTGTAAAACTCTCTTAAGAATGAAAACAAACTCACTCACCATTTGAATATGATCATTGACACTACTATTATAGGGTGAATAAATGATCTCATTCTACTGTTCTAAGGTTGCAATTTCATCTTTGGGCACAATAGCAATCTATATCTCCTTATTCAACTCTGATTGAGCTAGGTCCCTGATTGGACATCCTCTTGCAATGATGAACTTTCTGCTTATACTCTTGGTTTCCTTATTAAGATCTGATGTCTTTTTTCACCTGTAATCTCAGTCTGATTTGAAAAAATTAGCTCAAATGAATGAAATGAATTAATGTCTACCTCTTTGACCTGAATAGGCTGATCACATACTGTTGGCTCATTTGATATTAGCTGATCATCAATGTTAGAACAAAAGGCTTCTATGTTACCTGAAAACATGCTCTCATCTAACTGATAATCTTGCACTGAATCCATATGAGGTATATCATCCATTTGTTCATTACTAGGCATAGATGTTAGGATGCATGTGATATCTTCATTTTTATCCATAAATTCAAGAAGTTCATCAAATAAGTCAGCTAGCTCATGAGACTCAACCTCTATTTCTTTTATAAAAACATGTTCAATCTGATCATGTTTGCCATCTAAGTTTGACACAAAGGACTCAAGATCATCCCAAAATGAAACATAATCACATTCCTCTTGAAATTTTGGTAAAGGAGGATTGTTTATTACCTCATAATAGCTCTCAACTAGTTGTGTAAGCTGTATGATAGGTTAACCTTCACACTCTTCACTGTCAGACTGTTTAGCTTCAATCAACAACTCCTCATACTGTTTAATGTCTTCTTCTTGTTCTAAAACTGCTATTGGTATGCTTTCCTCATCTGGTTCAACAAAAGAAGGCAGTTGATCAAATAAAGAAACTAAATCGTCTTCTTTGTCTGGTCCATTCTCCTTTAGAATGTGGGAAACCTACTTTTTCAATTGAAGATTTTGCCCTTCCAATCTTTGTATCTTGCTTTCATTTATCTTATAAACAGCATTAGAAAACTTTTCAAATGAATCCAAATGCAAAGGGTTGAGTACCAAATTTGAATCAGCATCTTCTTCATATGAATTATGCTTATTTTCATCTGGGGACACAATAAAAACATCAACAACCTCTTGCTCCACATCTGATTTTTTTGATTTGGTGTGATGAGAAGGACTGCAAGAAACTTCAGCTGCTAGGTTGAAACTTGGAATTTTAATTGGCTTGGGCTCTAAAACCTTTTGCTCTTGTTCACTATACCAACTTGGAATCTTGATTGGCTTGGGCTCTAAAACCTTTTGCTCTTGTTCACTATACCAACTTGGAATCTTGATTGGTTCAGAAACTGCTACCTTTTCCTCTTCCTTCTCTAATTGATCTTCTGAGATAAATGCTGAAACATTTTCCTCAATTTCAACAAAACAGGGAAGATCATCAGTTAAAGCATTGAAAGACTCCTCTTGAAGGGTCTTCTCTTGTTCAATCTTTTGTTGTTCTAATCAGTAATGCTCCATAGCTGCATGCATTAGATTTATATTCCTAGCTTTCTTCATGATGAGTGGGTTTTCTTGAAAAAGAATAGGTCTGCCTTTATAAAGGCAAATAGTGATAGGACAATCAGATTCATCTGATAGGGAAACTTGGAATTTTTCTTAAATTTCCTGGATGATAAAAGGCTCTTGAAGTGGCTGGTCATGAGGAATAACAAATTCAGATTGTGTCAACATAGGCTCTGGCAATGGTGAAGGGTCTCTAAAATTTGAAATCTTGACCTTAGGAGGATTAGGAAGCTCATTGTGCTTAAAACTTGGAATTTGATACATACTAACCTCATTTTGAATGAGTTGATCTGAAATGAATGCAGCTATCTGGATTGCTTGCCTTTGTACATGTGCAAGCAAAAACTTCATCAACTCCTCTTTTGTTGTTATCTCCCTCCTAAGACCTTCTTCAAACTGTATCCTTTGTGCCTCCAACTCCTTCTCATGAAGATACACTTGATAATCTAGTTCCTCCTACTACATGTTATACTCTTTCTGCCTCTTGATCTCTTCTATCTACTTATTGATTTCTAGCACTATATCTTTCATATCATTCATGATGTTGTTGAACTAATTTTTTATATCTTCAACCCATTGGAGGTGATAGTGTTTGAGTTGATTTGATATTAGAGATATTTCTTGAGCCTGATTTTGGACATATGCATGCTGATATGAAGGTTGAGTAGGGGTGGGTGGGTGGTAAGCATATTGAACATGTTGGTTTCCTTGAGAAACCATAGAATTTGGGTTGAAATTAGCAGCATGACTGATCTGATATGGCTGATAAGATGGTGGATTAGCAACATTTTTATGATATGATGGATGATATGACATGTTCCCATGAAAGGTAGACATGTTTACTCATTCAAAAAGTTGGAAAACTACTAAAACCTGATCTTGTGAAATTTTTCTCATAGGCTGCAAAATCTTATCTATAAAAACTAGAAAGTTAGAGTCACCAGGTATTTGAAATAAAAACCTCTGAAAGGCTATAATACTGTTGATCATACCAAAACAACAGAAAAAATAAGTTCTTTTTGAACTAAAAATTAGTTCAAAGTCCCACCAGGCGTACCAAAAACTATTGTCAATTAGGATTGCACCCTTATGCAAAGTTGTGAAACTCTGCAATCCTTCGAAACATGGGGACAAACTTAGGCTTTGGGTGACCTATATTGAGTTTGAACCTCCAGATTATGGGTTCATTCCCTTAAAATATTCAGTTTGAATCTATGACTTTTGGTTTGGAAAAGGGTAAAAATGATTTTCTAAAGATAATAAAAATTGTAAAAGTTGGTGATGCACCTAATAATGATGGAAAACTTGCAAATCTGACTCACAATAGATCTCAGAAAGCTTATCCACACAATCCACTTTTGGCAAAATAATCACAAAAATGTTTCTAAGGAAGGCTGGAAATTATCTTCTTTATGAAGGAAAAGGGATTTTTCACAACATGAAAGAAAAAGATTTCAGTAACACAACCTAAGACCTATGATATCACTATGCTTAACACTTGCAAGTAAGAATGAGACAATAATTTTAAAGGTTTTGATATTTTAAACACAATAAAATTTCATCAAATCACTCATACAAGTAGCATTAATGGAAAGGAAAACACTTAATTCCAATGAAAAATAAAGGAAAATATTGCATAAAAACAAAGTATAGAACCTGTAACCTGTTGTAATCTCTATAAAATTTGTAATTAATGAGTTACAAAACCTTCTTTCTCTCTCAAAATATAAAGAGCAAAAGTCAAGAACTTGAAAAATGAGTTACAAAACTTGTCTCTCAATGTGTAAAAGAGAAAAGAATGCAAGAACTAGCAAAAACTAAGTTTTTCTTTACAATATATAGTTTGCTCTCGCCAAGAGGCATGATAAATATAACTGCAACTAACTGCCTCTAAAAATAATCTCTCCAAAGTGATCCACAAGCAAACCAAGAAATCCCTAAAAATAATGGTCCAAACTGCCCCAATTGAGCAAAAATAGCTCCAAGTTGGTCCTCTCCATGTGTTTGACCAAGAAGTTGACCAAAACATCTCAAACTACCCTCCAAATCATGCAAAAGTCTCTAAATAACTTCAGTTAACTCAACTCATCTATTTTGCATGATTTTGCATTGCAAAAATTGATGTGAGTAAAGAATAAAGTAATTAGGTGTTTAATTACTTTATTATTAGTTACATTTTGTATTTAGCTCAATGATTTTACAACTTGTGAAAAATAATAAAGTAATTTGTAAAATATTACTTTATTTATTTACTTACATTGATTTTAGTTGCAAAGTCATGCATGATTAGTGAAAAGAAAACAAACACCTTATCTATCTAATTACACTTGCCTAATTTTGCATAATTTGCATGATTTGATGCTTAAATAGGACTTTAAGAGAAAGAAAATATCCCCTTATGCCTCCATGCAAGAAATAATCTCCTAGCTGCATTTCACATGCATCAAAGCAAAATTTTAACCCTTATTACTCCATTACATTGCCAAGGAGGTAAAGAAAACATCACACAACCATTAATGATTTAAGGCATAAAAGATACCCTCTGCCTTCATAAGGCATATCACCCTGCAAAATACCCTTACCACATCCACATACATCTCACCTTTGTCTTCATAATATTACTGCAAATATTCTTGTATCACCATATAAATAACACTATGTAAAACCTTACCCTATCCACAATGCCATTTCTTCATGCATTACCTTGCAACTAAATGATGTTCCTTTGACCTTTGATGCAAAAAATGTATAAGGCATGAAAAGAGCCTCTTTGACCATACTCGGCCACCATGCATGATAATGAGGAATCTCTGACTTTTGCATATGATAAAAAGCACATTTCAACCATGCTGTCGATCTCTATGAAATAAAGGGAATAAAAGTCTTAAGGCACTAAACTTTATCACACAATGATTTCGACCTTTTGGCTTCATAAAAAATTCAAGTGCAAAAGAAATGATGTGGTTGGCCCACGGCCCCTCCTTGGCATGATGGTTAGGTTTTTAATCAAGACTAAGTCTTGACCCTGAGCATTCTAGATAAGGTAATGATTTATTTTTTATTTGTTGCAAAGTCAAAAAAGAAATGAGATCAAAGCCAAAAGGCTATCGAACAAAAACACAAAGTGAACCCTAAAATCATTTCACTTTTTACTTTGCAAATTCCACTTTGCTCTGCAATCAAAAACTAATCGAAGGCTAGGGTTTGGTCTGAATATGCATCTTCTCTGGTTTTTTCACCTCCATCTGGTGTTTCTTTAGTCAAATCTTTTGTGGTAATTGAACACAGGAAGAAGGTGAGCATGCATCGAGCTTTGGTTGGCAACTTTTTGTATCATTTTTGTGGCTTTCTTTCTTTATATAATGCGGCTACTATGGTTGAGACTTAAACCTTCCTTAAAGTCTTTTTAACAATCTTCTCATTGTCTCTGTGTCTCTTATCTGTAACTATAACTTTTTACATTTCTGAGAAGTTTGTTGCAAAAAGAGGCCGCGGCTATGGTGGATCTCTTCATACAAGAAAAACAATGTGAGTTTTTCTTCTTGACTCTCATGTATCTTCATTTGTTACTTTCCTGCATTGAGATGTAAAAATGACAAGGGTTTCAAATATTTTAAAATGGGTCCTCTGTAACTTTTAGAAATGACCTCCTCTTGTCATTGTTGTGGCTGAATATGTATTTCCTTTTGCATACAAGGCTTCTTTTAATCATGGCTTGTTCAACCTTTCTTGTCTGTGACCATCTTTCATCTTTTGTAAATCAAAATTTTATAAGGGTTTCAAAAAGTGTGAAGAGGGTTTTATAATCTTCTGCATATAAGCTTCTTTTCTTGGCATGGCCATGGCACTACTTGATTTCTATGTAACATTACTCCACTGTATGCAAAAAAATGAAATTAGGGTTTCAAATATTACAACAAGGGTTTCATAATCTTCTACATATAAGGCTCTTCTATAACAGCCATGGCATTTCTATATCTTCTTATGATATTTGATTTTAACAGAGGTGTTAAAACTATATTTTCTTGCTTTTCTTTTTGTGCATCCTCTTTTACATTTTCTGTATATAAGCTTACAACCATGGCATTTCTATTATGCATTTTGTAGCTTTGACAGTCAAACTAGCAGAAGTATGAAATAATTACATGAATTTCCAGCTCTGTAACATATGTTCTTTATTCAAAAACATGAACATGATATCCTGCATTCTTAGACTATCATTCTATAACTTATCATTTTTATCCTCCACCTGTAGCTTAAACTTTGATCTCCTGTAGCATAAATTTTGTCAGATGCTCATGTCAAGTATTTGTCAATATCTTTGATGCATGAAGTTTGAACTTTGGCATGGCATGAATGAGGTTTCAGTGCTGTAGCATTGAATGACTATAATTTGCTCCTTTGAATTATCTCCCATTGACTGTCACTTCATTCATTACTATATGGCATGTTTGTTGTCAAATATTGATGTTCTGGTACTTCTATTTGGCAATGTTCTTTTTGTGTGTGTCCTTAAAGGTATCATAGCAGCAATACTATCATGAACATGTGATAATGATAGTTCATCATCATGACATGGCTCTTTAGCTTCTACCTTATGTAAATCTTCACATGATTGTATCTCATGATGTTGTTATTTGATTACTTTAATGACAGTCTTGGCATCTCTTTCTTAGTTGATCCTTCATTACACCTTTTGTACTTCTATGACATCTGAGATCTGATTTTATGATGCTTGACCTACCTAGATGACTCTGGCATGAAATATGACAGCAGTAAGGCATTCTAATGATGATAGAAATAAAGAAAAATACCTTATCATGATTGTATCTCTGTGTTCAACAATTTGGCAATTTGATTCAGAACCACCACTTCCTTTGCAATCTGTAATGAGGCATTTTGAATATGTTTGATCTAATTTAATCAATTTGTTTGTCAAGTGGGCATAGTTTATAGGAGCAACTGGGCCCCTTTTCATCTTTATCCTGATGACTTTACTTTTTTGCAAGTTGACTCTATGATGCATGATATAATCTTGAATGATGCATCATGTCTTTCAATCTGATATCCTTTTCAAATGAATAGAAAAGGGAAACATGTTGGGTTCAACCCTTGTGGGAGCCACATTTTCTCTACATGTTTTAATATCTTCAAACCAGCAACATTACTTTTCCTATACCTACACAGTGAACAAACAAGTTAGCATAAAAACATAACTTATTCATGAAGTTGATTGATCTTTCTCATGATGATCTAATTTATTGCACATGTCTGATTTGATTCCTTCATATGAAATGCATGATGTTTGCAAGTTGATATGTTTGTTTGATAAAAGCATATGATAATCTTGAATATCCAGAGCTCTAATAGGACTTTCCCCAATTTTTTGCAGGTACACTGACATGACTAGAGATGAAGATGAAGATATGAAGATCAGTCACCAACAAGGCATCAACCTTCAAACAAAAGGCAATGATGGATATTTGATATTCTCATATGTTCTTTTCCATTTCCTTTTATCATCAGATCTATAGCTTGCATATGTTTGCATTGCTCAGTTTAGTCACTCTCATGGCTTGTGTGGGACACATTTAAACATTTCTTTTAAACATGATCAGTTAATTTACCTTATGCAATTGATTTATGTATGTTTCCTTTTTAATCAATGCATAGGATAGAATAACTAAAACTGAATGTATGCTCAAAATATGATATGAAATGACAATTCAAATGAATACCTTTCTTTCACACTGAAGTATGATCACTTGAATAATCAAATTGTCTTATAACTTGCAAGATAACATCAGTTAGATCAACTGTCTTTCATTAACTGTCTGATTTCTTGACATTGGACATTCACTTGTCATGATGTTTTGACAGTCCTAATTGGACTATTGGATTATCATGACAACTGATCATTGCTTTCCTCTTGTCAAGCCATCAAACATTCATTGATTGCAATAACTTAAAAGTTTTCTTTTAGTCCTTTTGAAACAACTTGCAAATCAGGTCTAACTAAATTAGGTGTGAACAAAATTTAGTAACAGTTATATCGAACAACTTTTTATGAATTAAACTACTAAGTTATAAGCAATCATTTTGTGGTCTATTCGGTTATATCCTTTGATAGCAAGTTAATCAAAGATGATGATTATACCTAGTTAGAGATCATTAACTAGCTTTAATCTGAGGATGTCTTGTAACAAGGTTTTTTTTTTGGAAGATTACAATGATCTCATAGATGAAAGAAGATTAAAGGTTCAACTTTTATTTTAGACATGTTTTCTTTCTAAAACATTAGTATATTTAACATTATTATGTTATTATGGCATACGAAGAGATAAGACCTGGTATTATTAGATGTTTAAACTTATGGTATAAAGCAAATTATAGTCTTTTCGAACTTAATCAACCAACTTAGGTTGTTAATAACTTAAACTATTTTGTATCAAGTCCAACCCTAGGGTTGTTATAATTAAGTATTCCTAGAGGGAGTTTTTACTAGTTGACAAAACTTGAAGAATCCCTTAGTGGATAGATCGTCGTTAAAAAATATTCTTTTTAGCTAAGAATTGTGATCTATTGATCTATTAGTCAAAATTAAGACCTAGGAGGGTTGACACTTTTGCTTATCAAATTATTACTTTGTTATTTAATTATATTGGGATGGAAGCAAAAAATCCTAAACTCAATTCAATAGGGAAATTTTCTACACTAAACCTTCGTGATCACTAAATAGATCGACAACGAAGGGGCAAGTACTCTAACGATGAATGTTTATTCTTACTTGATAGAGAAGAATTTGCAAGTCTTAAGATGTCTCGAGAATAGTATTCTCTTGCTCTTAGAAAACTTTAGTTTCAAATGGATATTATTATCATTAGGAGAAAACTTTGCTCTAGGGATATTCAAAGTGAGTGGATTTCCCTACATCAACTTAGATGAAAACACTCGTTTATTTTTTACTCTATATGGTTTAGAATGCAAATAGAGAAGAACTTTAGAAAGAAAACTGGATTAGATCTTCAACTTGTTAAAATCAAACTAAACTTAGGATAAGTTTAGACTTGGAGTTGAGCCACTTGACAATACTGTTATTAAGGTATTCTTTTATATTTTAAGGATGACTTATTTTGAAGTTTGAAACGACCTTTAAGTCGAAAGAAGACTAAAGGAAATAAGTTTACTTAAACACTATTCTTTCTAGAATTGATTGTATGATATTCCATTATCATGGAAAAGGAAAGACAAACCCTAGATTGACCTAATAGGGTAAAGTTAATAAATGTACCTTTTTGGTTACAACTTACTTTTAACTATTTTTATATAGGTCAACAAAGAAGGTCAAGAACCCTAAATAACAATGTTCATTTTATTTACTAGTTGAAAGGATGACATTTAAGTCATAAATCTCAGATGTTGCAAAGATGCAAAGAGGTACCCAAGTGCAAGTAGTCACTCCATAAGGTCTATGGAGCAATGATAGTGTCTTATAAATCCATCTACGTCAAGAATCCTAGATTTGAGCTAGATAAAACTCTTTAGTTAGACCTTAACTTCACCAAATATGGTAGTTATGTGTATTAAATCTTTGTGATCATTATATGGATCATGAATGAAGGGACAAGTACCCTACCTATGTTTATTTATTCTTTCTAGTAAGAAAAGAAATAATTTCCTAGACTAAGATACTTAACCTAGGTAAGGTAACCAACTTAGTTGTATATAATCGACTTAAGTTCTTGAGTATCGATAAGTTTTGGATTTCTGGTATTGCAAAGATGCAATGAGAATCCTCATATAGAAAGAGAATCCATAAGGTCTGTGGAACATTGACAGTGTTTGGAAACATGTCTAAGTCAAACTGACTAAAATATTTAAGTTGTCAAAACTATAAGTATAACATAGTTGACCAAGTCAAATGATAGGAATATGATAGTATCCAAGTCGAGTTGGGATAGGTGAACATTATGACTACATTCATTGCGAATGTCTATTTATATTGAAACTTTGGCCAAAGTAATGCATATGTTTTCTGCGTGCATTGTCGGTTCACTGTTTCTGGATTGTATAACCTATTGGAATGATCATACTTAGCTAGAGGGTATCTAGGGTTATATGATCGATAGAGTTATGTAGGATACAACACTATGTACTCAAATGGCAAATTACCATTGGTCACCTTTGGCATATACCCTCAATCCATATCGTAAACCCTAAACCCAATATCCTAAACCCTAATTCCCGTGCCTTACACACTTAATCTTATACACTCAACAACTTGAATATTAACCCTCAACTGTAACCCTTAACCCTCTAATCTCTACCCTCTACCCTCTACCTATTACTTAAGCCCTAATCCCTCAACCCTCAAAACTATATAGGGGTAGGGCCACTTCCTATGTGGAAGATGTGTGGGAGACCGCCAGTCTATGGTTAGAGGAAAAACACTGGGAAGATGCTCTCTCTCACTCTCTCTCTAGCAGAAGACATGCCAAGGCTTGCGATAAGGATGTCAGACTTCCAGATGAAGTATATCTTTGTAACTCATGTTAATTATGACTATGTAAAACATTATATATTACAAATGTTTGTAAATGTAAAGACAAAATGTCTTCATTGTCTATTATATCATCTTGATTATTCAGAAAAGAAATTATGAAAATTGTTGGAACTTGATTTAAAAGTTGAAAATAAAAATTTACTATACTTTTTCCTTGTATGTTTTATCTCATGGTAAATATCTATGTTTAGTCTTGTTTAAGATGGTGGTTGTTACACACAAAATAATATGTGAAAGGGTTGAGGACATCATTCATCATCCACATAAAAGTGGTAGGTGCATTGGTTAGACCAAAGAGCATGACCAACCAACCAAACCCTCCTTAGACTTGAAGGTTGATTTCTAGACATTAGTTTTCTCAACAAGAACCTAATGATACCTCAATTTCATATTGGTTTTTTTGAAAAAATTTGGTCCTCTTAGTTGGTCTAAAAGATCATCAATATAAGGGATTAGGTGCATGTCCTTAATAGAGATCTTGCTCAAGGAACAATAGTCAATTTAAAGTTGCCATGTCTCATTCTTCTTTCTATCTAGTACAATTGTACTTCCACAAGTTGAAGCACTTTGTCAAATGTGGCCCTTTTGAATCAACTCCTAAAATTGTCATTTGATATCATAATTCTCAAGTAAAATGATCTATAGAATGGCACATTCAGTAGTGGTGTAGTAGGGGTGAGATCAATAAAAGGCTCCACCTAGAAATGTAGAGGTAAACATATCGGTAAAGAATACATCTTTGTATGTTGGTTGTAGAGGACATCAATGGTGGTGGAAAAGATAATCAATAATGGCAGAAGTTGTAGGTTGTGCACAAGCATACAACTTGCATATATTTTTCCCTCAAAAGGTGCATCATAGACCTACAAAAAGATGGTAAAAATGTAACTTCTACACCTTTTCTCATGTTTAGCAAATTGATAAGTGACCCTTATGTTTTTGGCAACTCCAGACTTAATGGCGAGCTCATGTTTTCTCTAACACACTTCTAGAAAGAATACTTAAAAAAAATCTCCTCAAATATGGAACCCTTGGTTAGAAAGTCTAGCAAAATGATAATACGATGCGATTTTGGAATTTCTTTAACAAAATACTAAAACCTCTACTTAAGAACTTGACAATAAAATTGATTACTACTAGCATTTTTTATGCATAGAAGCTCAAATTATTAGTTCATGTTGATAGAAGTTATCTATCTCATTACCTATTCAAAATAAAATACACATATATAACCTCTTGGATGTATGTGGCATGGTGACAAGTGTCCAAGAGGAGTGGTGCTAACTTGATAACTAGAGATAGTAGTGGCACTTGAAGAGGTAGTAGTGATACCTAATTGCCTGAAATCAAGGAAGCCTAAATGTTTCTTAGCTATTGAGAATAAAACTTAATTGCCTAAGTAAACTTACATAAAAGAGGTGCAATATATATTATTACACCAACAAGGTAAAGTAGGCCAATAAATAATAGAGTGTGTGATGGCTTGACCACTAGGGTGGCCACCACAAGTGTCATAGTGAGACACCTCAATGACACACATCATGTCCTTAAGAATGAAACATTGCATGAGAGCATTATCAAGACCTTTCTTATACAATTTTTTATAGTGTCATTGCATTGAATGAAAATGTAGATTCCTACAATGCTACTAGTATGAAGTACTTTTGAGTTAAGATTGGTCCTAAAGACACCTCATTATTTCTCAAAACCACTCACTTTATAGATATTTCCTTATGTTTGATAGTGTAAATCATCTCATGAAGAAACATGTCATCAACTATATCTAAGGCATCATTAGGTAGTTTTGCCTCCTCAATGGTTGATAAACCCCTTTTGGACTTTTGGTTGATGTTTTAGAGGTCAATCTCCTAGAGAAGAATAATTCACTTTGTAGTCTTTCCTAGTAGTGTTGATTTTCTCAACAAGTAGAAAAGTGAGTTGGATTGGATAAATGGTGTTAGCTATTTTTCCATGTATATAGAGTCTAAGTTTTTTAATATAAGGGCAAGACATTGTTGAACTCAATAATATTGTAGTCAAGCTCATATTTGACTAGCATTCAAGAGATAAAGTAGGTAGATAGATATCTATCAGTATCATCTATTTGGGCCAACATGTCCATAATTGAACAGTTAGTAGTTAAAGTGAACATCAACAAAAAAATCTCTCCCTGCAATGGGGTCCATGTTGACAAAACGATTCCAAGGTGGTTGCTTTAGCTTCTAAAATGGAAATCGAATCTCATTAATATAGAAAAATAGGTTGTTTTAGCAAAGAAAAAATGTGAGGTGTACGGATTTGTAGGAATAGTCCTATATGAACTATCTCAAGGAACTCTTCCTAAGATCAATTGTAGTTGTTTGATACTACAATGGGTGGCCATGTTAAGGATGTATTATCAAACTCAATGCCTTTTTGTAAGACTAGGAACCCAAGAAGTTTTCCAATGGTAAGGTTTAAAACAAAATTCTTGAGATTCAAGTCAATATGAAACTCATAAAGACACTTGAATATTATCCTCAAATTGTGATTGTGGTCATCTCTTTTACCAGATTTCTCCAACAACTCATCTGTAGAAGACTCCACAATCTTGTAAATGAGGTCATAAAAAACATGTGTCATGACACACTAAAAAGTGGCATGAGAATTGTTCAATCCAAAAGGCATGATGAAGTACATAAATCACCCCAATGGTAGTACATGTTGTATTGTGTAAGTTGTTAAGTGCAATAATGATCTAGTTGTATTGACATATGGTAGAGCATCTCAAATCTTGTCATAGAGACAACGATGAACACAATGGAAGGAACAAGAAAGTTATCCTTAGGACAAGCTAAGTTGAGGTTGTAAAAATTGATACAAACATGCACACCTTCATGTTCTTCTTAAGGATTGGGACTATGTTGGAAACTCAACCAAGAAAATCCACTACTTTGATAAATCAAAGACACAATAGTTTCTCAACTTCTTGAATGAACTAAGAAATTAAAAGGGCCGTGTGATGCTATGTTTGGTGGATGAGCTTTGCACCAAAGCTAGTCATGAGATTGTTTGCCATAATACAAAGGTCCATGCTAAGCATGTCTAACTATTCCCAAGCAAATATCTCTATGAATTTGTGAACAACCATGATGATACAAACTTGCTTTTAAAGTTAGACAAACTAGTATCAATCCTAATGATCATGGACTTTGAAATGGTGCCCAAGTTGATGTTGATGGTGTCCTCAACCACCATGGGGTTTCCTTCCTCAAAGGACTTAAGAATAGGCAAGAGACTACTTGGAAGCTCCCATCATCCACAATAGATACCTTAATGAATGGAGGATAATGGGTTCATATCTAGGTGGTACCTTAGAGATATCGAGGATTAAACAAGGAATGAAAGGAAGTTGATCTCTGTGAAGGATCTTTATAAGCTTCTTTTAATATTTTCATTTTTTAAAGAGAGACTATTACTTGAGGTGTATCAAATAACACTCAAGCAGGTCCCCTTAGGTAGAAAACTCTTGAGGGGAGGCACTCAATATGCCAACATGGGCCTTAAATACCCATGAGAAAGAGGGGGAGTGACACTGAAAGAGAGAGGGTCCACAAATAGGTCTCCAAAGTGTGAGGTCCTGCAAGAGGTGCCAACATAGGCAACACAAGCGTTTTAGCATGCTCTAAAATGACTCGATGTTGCTAGAGGAATAAAGGCTTGCCTATACTCAATAAGGTCAAACATGTCATCCTTCACAAGGGAATAAACTATGAAGGCCACATCCTTGGAGTTGGCATACATATGCATATATACATGCACACATGCATGCGTACATACATACATAATTAAAATTAATTCTCAGTAGTCAAAATTAATAGCTACAATAAGACATTAATTAGTAAAAAGTTTACTCCCAATGCCTAGTACAATTGCTAACATCTAACCATTTTGAAGCCCTTTCTAAGTTTTATGTAAAACTACGTTTTGGGTTTTTTAGAGGGGGGAAGCCCAAGGGAGGGAGAAGAGACGATGGCTCCTCATGTAAACAGTTGGCACATTGTCGTATCGATTGTTCAAAATAATTTGCTTGAGTTTCAATCACAAAAGAACAAGAGAACAACTTTACCAATTACCTTGTTGATTCACGAATAAACCATTTCAAACTTTAATCAAATTTATTTTCAACTTTTAATTAATTTTTTCAAAATACCAACTTTTTAACCTCTTTCAAAAAATTATCTTATTAATCTAAACTTACTACCATGAATACCATTGCATGGTTGTGGTGATTTGTCTCCTTTAAAGACAAAATCTTTCTAAGGTAGAAAAAATTAATCCAAAATGGATGCTACCTACAAAGAATCACAATTTATTGGAATGATCACCTGTGTTATTTTTAAGGAGATTTCTAAATGATAAGATCAAATCATTATCTCCAAAATTATTATCATCAAACTAAATCCATCTAAGAGACCAACACCACTATCATTTTACCATAAACACACAACCTAACAGACAATGTAATAAATTGTTATTGAAGGAATCAACCAATCAATCTGCATGGCTCGAGCTTAATTATTTAATAATGAAATGCACTTCGTTCAAGACAGTGAAGAAAACGCGTAAAGAAAAACGGCGGCCACTTCGCGGGTAAATTGTTTTTGGCGCCAAAAATACGAACGCAGCTTTTCCCGCCAAACACGGGGCAGCCTTGAGACCTGCCCGCGGGCAGCCCGGTCAGTGTGACGTGGGCGCCAGAAAACTTTCTAGCAATATTGCCGTTTTCAATCTGATCCTCCCACCTTGCTAATTATGTAATAATTTAAATTAAAGTGAGAGGCATTCATTCTAATGTTTCCTAGGTTTTTGTATCACTTGAAAAGTGGCCGAGGGTGTGGGGTAATTTTATGTCCTAGGATTCCCTTTCCCCAAACTTTTTAACACAAATAGATAGATTGATTGATTGATTTTAAAATACATATATATAGCATTATAAAATAGAAAATACATGGAAATAAAGTAATTAAAGGAGGGTAAATAAATTGTCAAAGTAGACGACCAACTCAACGAAATGTAACCTACAATAGTTTAGAAGAAAATTCATACAAATTGATATATAAAACTATAATAAGCAAATTATTACGAATTAGTAAATGATTTCCTTCCCCAAAAATTCTTACTAAACAACAAACAAACACATACACACAACAATATAATATAACTTACAAGAAAATACCTAGCATCATAAAACAACAGTATAAGATAAATCGTAACTACAAATAGGAAATCTTCCCTTCCAACTTTTGCAGTTGTGATTGCAAACTGTTGACCTATTGGGCAAGACCTTTATTGACCTTGAGTTGTTTTTTAATTATTGTGGCCAAATTAGTCATCTGTAGAGATGAGTTAGAGCACAAAATTTGAGTTTCAATCTCCAAAGGAAGAATAGATTGGAAAAAGGCAGCCAAGCAGTAAAACTTCCAAATGAAAACATAGTGGCAAGTACTAGTGACCACATTGTGTGTAATGGATGAACCAAGAAGGAAGTGTCTGCATATGCACACATGTTGAGAAAGTGGCCCTAAGAGTAAGCCTGACTTTTACTTCACTAAATAGATAGTTGCGATTTTTGAGAGTTCATATCTTCTATCGACGAAGAGCTTATGGGTTGAATTTATACTATTTCATCAAAGTAATATCAAATGGTTTGCTAGAGTTCACCTTTCAATTTTTCGAAGCCTCTCCTTTTAGGGGGTAGAATATGTATCACCTCTTGATTTTTCAAATCCTCTTCCTTTAGGGGTAGGGTATGTATCCCTAAATTGGCTTGTTGGTAAAAAATATGTTTTCCAAATGAAGTCACATGTTTGAATTTGTAGTGGAGAAAATATATATGCCTTATATTGAAGCACGGTTAGGTGCCTACTACATAATAGTAGATAGAAAAGTTGTTATTACTAAACCTTTATTGTTCAATCAACACTCATGAATTTCTTTTTAACCAGAAAAACCATAGTTTTGTTATTTTTTTATTGAATCAATGCAAATTAATACAAAATAAAAGTAGTAGATAGCTGCGAATAAAGGATTATAGAGAAAAAAGAGATCCTAAATACAAAACAATCTCACAACCATGTTCCCACCATCTGCTGCTAATAAAGGATAACTAAACCCAAAAGAAGAGATCAAACCTAAAACCATGAACATAATCTAAAATATACATGGGATAGGTAAGTGGATGGGTGTGTATATATATGTGGGTGGGTATATATATTAGATAATTTGGGTGTGGTTTACATGATTAGGGAAGGGGTCCATAAGCTTGTTTAGCCCCACAATGTGTGGAATGAAGATCAACAAATAAAGTTGGTTATGCACGTGGGGGTGAGACATTTTGGATTTATGCTTTTTAGTGTTAGGGATGAAACTTGTATGTGGACCATTCCAATGGAGTGGTACTTGGTAACTTTTTACATGAGAGATTCTATTCTTTTCGTGAAATTAAGGCTAGGTTTCCAATGTAACCTTGAGTGAGGCAAACATGGCATCCTTAAATCTATGCTATCGCTCCTACTTGAAGATGTTTGGACTTTTATTTAGTTTCGACCTATGAATGGAGCATCAAATGGGATATGTTGGGTACGACCCACCCAAGATGTGATATGAGAGTACTTCGTGTATTTCTTGAGCACGCTTATATGATTCACATCTTAATGACCCAATTAACTTTAGGTGAAGTTATCCTTAGAAGGGATAATCAACACTAAGCACTTTGTGTAGAATTCTCTTGGATCTTAGCTTAGGATTGATTGATTGAAAATGAATTTTGATGGAGGGGTGAGGGGTAGGTAGTTTAAGTTTGATTTAGGGGTTTGAATTTTGTTGTCTTTTGGAGCTTTTGTGAAAGGGGCTTTTTGTTTTTTTAAAGGGGCTTTTTTGTTTTTTTAACGATCCAAAATTAATAATGAGGTGGAGGCTTTCGTTGTTTTGGAAAGGATTAAAGTGGTGGTGGCTTGGGGTTGAAGAGTTTGGAGGTTGAGTTAAGTTGTTGAGAGACACAAATAATGGTTGTGTGTTCAAACCCTAGCTACACCACAAGTGAGAGGAACCTACCTAAGAGTTATAATGAGGTTTCATCCATAATAATATATAGTTGTGGATCTCGATTCTCCTAGTAGTAATTTTTTTTTGAAAAATTAGTTTTTAATTATTTTTAAAAAAGAGTTTGGAGGTTGAAGGTGATTCCCTTCTAGTGATCAATGAAGTATAACAATATATAGTTGTAATATGTGGATCTCAATTCTCCTTGTATGAGAGTGAGTGAGTAAGAGGGGGGTGGGGAAGGCCAACAGGTGGAGGTTGAAGGTGACTCCCTTCTAGTGATCAATGAAATATAACAATATATGGTTGTAATATGTAGGTCAGAAAGGGGTCTTAAATGGCCACTTTTTTCTAAAAAACAATAAACCTTAACTTCATTGAATGATTCGAGATGCCTATGCTCACAATTTAAAGATACTTTAAGAACAAGAATTGTAGCATTTCAAATCTAGTTTCTAAACTAAATTGTTTGTTAATTTCTAAATAATGAAGTCTAAGTGGGTCAAACAATGAGAACATATTGAGATGCTCTTGTTTTTATCAATAAAATATAACATAATGGTAGTCGCAGTCCCCCCTTTTTCATTTTGTTGAGTATTTTACAAAGCCCTTTAGTCGAAAGTTAAATAAGATCATGTAGTAGGTGACATATTTTTCATAAATTTTAATGTATATTTTTTATTAATTATTAAAGTGGACACATCTTGAAAAACAAGACACTAATCATGCTTCTCCTATTAGAATACTAAGGATCACTGAGAGTGGGGGGGGAGAATCAGTGATACAATAAAAACTAATTTATTCATAATCCCTTATTCATCATCCCAATATGAAAGCAATTAACATCAACATACCAAAAACATAGAGAGCAATAGAATCATGAAACCATAACAAAAATGTTTAAAGTGGAAAACCCTTTCCAGGGAAAAACCACTATCCAACCTCACCAAAACTTTATTGGGTATCACTGACCAAAATCCCACTGATTATATACAAAAGGAACACCAATTCCCTTCACAAGAAGCACCAACTTCAAGTCCTTCAGAAGCACCAACTCCAATAACTTTTAGGAGCATCAACTCCATAATCAACTCCATTACAAATAAAGATAAAATTATAGAGTACTACTCTGTTTACAATGAAAACAAAGGTTATAGATGAGTTCTATAACTCTTATTGATTCACCTTATCTCTCCTAAACCAACATCTCAATGACACCTTTCTTTTACAAAGTAATGTATCTTGATATACTATCCTGATTACAAAGGTATCATAGACTACACAAATATCATCTATACTTAAGAGACATTCACATCCATCTCATGAACATTCTTCTTAGCATGATCAATAATTCCTGTCTCACAATCTTGCATGTATAATTGAAAATCTCATACAAATACATATAAATGACAATAGTAATCATGCAAATATCAACAGAATTGATCATCAATAATTACTATTGTCATTTATATGTATTTGAATGAGATTTTCAATTATACATGCAGATTAATTCAAATATGCTAAGAATATTCAATTTCCTTCGGGATATCTGCATATTTCTATGTATTTGCTTAGGATTATCTGTATATTCTGCAATTGTGATGGTGATTGTAATGAAATTAATAAAATTATGTGAAATGCTTTCTAATCTTTACTTATATTGAATGAATCTTCAGCTATTGGTCCACATACACTCTAGATACTGTCATAAAAGGAAGAAAACCAAACCATAGGTTCACCAGGGTGTTCCACAGCCAAGTATGGTTGATGCAAATGTCGATGGAAAAGAGATGAAGACAACATGTACAACATGAATTGTACTCCAAGGGATGTAACAAATCAAAGCACAAGCCAAGAATTCATCTATAGATTACTCAAAGTATATGATTGTGTGTAATCTAGATCTTCACTTTCATTACGTATGCAAAAGACATGTACATCTACAATCAGCTTTGAAATTAGTCCTGAGAAGCTTCAACAATCTAACTTCAATTAAGTTTTGAATAATGATACAGTGTGAACTCCATCTCCTTTTATAGGACAAAGAGAGGAGGCAGTTACAAATGATCCAATGATCAGGATATATCTATCTAAATCAACGATCCATATCTCTTTTGACTTGGTCAAGAGATATCAAATGTGGCACAGGTTGCCAGCTGGCAACCATCTGGTGGGACTCGATCACTTCTTTGTCTTACTATGCATATGACCCTGTCATCATGCATCCTTACTCACTCTTCTTCATCTTCTTCATCATCTTCATCAATATGAGGATCACATCCTATATGTACGTTGATTATCCCCCTGATGGGTTCATATGCTTGTATTATCCTTTCAATCTCTCCCCCATCCCGAACTCTGGCTTTTACCATAGCATGCTTTTGGGAATGGAATTGTGCATGTAGAGCAGTCTATTTGCTCTTTCTGTTGTTTAGCATCTCATTATATCCTTCTACCTTGGCCTTCATCCTCATAGCCTTGTTGACTACATCCTCTGTCAAAGATGGAGGGGGGTCATTTGTCACCTACTTAAAATTAGTTTGGAAGGCTCCAATTGCAAAATTAGCATCTTGATTTTCTATCTTTCCTTCTACATTACCTTCTAGAGCTTCCAAGGTATTTGCCTACTCAGCCATAAGATGATGCAATTTAACACTGATATCCCTAAGCTTGGCATTACATCTCTTCAGGATATCACTCTCGAACTTGGTATCTTCATACCATATGCCTAATAATTGTGTTGTATTGTTATCAAATACCTTATTATATATGAGCACCTTCATGTCTATGCGCCTCATTTTAGCCAAGGCATCCAGATGTTTGTCTACTTTGATGGATCTCAGTGCAACCTCCTTTTGAAATTTATCTACTTTACTCCGCAATGTGTTGAGCAAGTTCGAATTGGATAGGGAGGTCTTTAGCACCTTCTTAGCTTCAGAAATGAAAAGAATAAACCAATTATCCACTACATGAGCCTTATGCTTCATGATGTCCATCCTTGTTATCTCATCTTGAGATATGATGGTCAATGGGGTGGCTGTGTTGACTGGCATGTGGTTAGGGGCAATTAACCCTTTTATAAATGTATGCAATTGGGCAATATGCTCCTTGTTAATTTTATTCTTGTGCTCCTTTTTCACACTTCCCATCAAGGAGTCAATAATATCTTTGGCCTCTTCGCCTTCCTGCTCCTCAGTAGCAAAGCCTAGATCAATATTAGCTATCTGGAATTCATCAATACTTATTTTTCCTTTTGCCTTATCTGCTATTGGCAGAGCTACTTGAGTTGTTCTCCTACCTATGGTAGGATCTCTCCTGATGGCAGATGTAGGTCTTTCCTTTCTCTTAGGCTTGATCATATCTGTTGAAAATAATGCAACAACATCAAACTCAGGCACATCACTATCTTGGGATGGGTTTATCTCTTGCTGCAACCAATATGGTATATCACCAGTGGGTCCTTGTTGGTCAGTTTGCTCAATGTGAGCATCCTGAGATTCTACATTCTGCTCTACCCTCAATGGAGAAGTTTCTTTTCTTTGTTCATCCTCATTAATTTTCTCATGAGGGATCTCCTATTGTGCAGGAATTTCTTGTGATGCCTTCACATTTGGATCCTATGTATCTTGTTGCATTTGATCCTCATGAGGACTATGAACATTCTGATCTATTTTATTCGGATGATCACCCTAATCATTCTTGTTCACATTTTCTGCTTCCTTTTGCTAATCATCACCTTGTTGAAGACTCTGTTCTTTATCTTTTGATGTGTCTATTCCTCCAAGGTCTTGGGATTTATCCATTTCCTTTTCATTTGTTCCTCTTTCAGGTACTGGCTCATTATCCCGATTATCATTCTTATTAGGCATCTCTTCATCACCCCCCATATGTGCATTGACTTCTACCTTTTCTTGCTCCAGAGGTGCATCTTTGTCTTTCCCTTGATCCTCATCACCCTGATAAGTCAAGTCTATTGCTACAGGGCTGGTGACTTGATCAATCCATTTTGTTGAGCTACCACCTCAGGGTTATCTTTTTCTATTTCTTCCATTTCAACCTCCTCCTGATGGACTTCTTTTTGAACTAGGGGAGTACCATGAGGGGTCATGTTTGTATTTTCTACCAATGTCTCCATAGAATGAGCACAAACATCATTGACTAAATCATCATCAAACAAGTCCACTATATCATCTAGTGGAAAAGGTGGCTCCTTTCTTGCACTATGCATCTTTTCTCTCTATTCCTCTACCTTCTTAGTCTTGAATTGCACTATATCAGGGATGGGAACTTCATGTTGCAAGTTCTTCAAAATACCCTCACCACCTGCCCCTCTCAATAGAATGGGGCTTATATCCACAACTCCTCTCATTACAGTCTTTTGTTTCTTTTGTGATGGCGTTGGAACTTTCTTCTTTTTCTTCTTGATCAAGAGGTCATCATCAGAGGGTTCTTCCTCCTCTATAATAATAGGGGCAGGCTTTACAGCAGCCTTCTTTTGTTTCGCAGGTGTGTGAGGTGATGCTGCAGCTGATGTAGAAGCTACATTTTCCTTTGGTTGGGGTTGTCGAATGACCATCACCCCAGCTACTTGGTTTCCTTTCTTATTTTTGCTTTGATGCTTTTCTCCATTTGTCTGTCTCTTTTCCCAAAGGAAATCATCATACTCTTCATCAGACAATTCCTGCCTCTTTCTTTTGTTATCCATAGTGAGGGCTACCTGTTTACTCTTCAGTTGGGTGACCTCATTTTCCACCCATTCCTTGGTTAATTGCATGACCTTTTGTGTTATCTGGTCCAAGGAAGTTTCTTCTGGCTGATCCGACTCTGGAGCTAATATGGTATAATTGTATACCTTTTTGTACTCATACTCCTAGGACATGATCTTACCATCATCTTCATGTAACTGGGTAGGCACTGGCATGCAATCCAAGGTGCATATCTGATTCAAGGTGAGCCTTTGGTAACCCCTCCTTCTAACTTTTGCCTCATCATCACAATCAACCCAGAAATCTTCAATGTGCTTTTGATGCATAGGCTTCTTATGTAATGCTAGCATCCTGTCATAAGGATCATATGGCCTAGCCAATGAGAAGGGCTGCAAGTGCATCAATTTCAATCCTCCAATTACATCCTTGACACTTTCCTTATCAGGGCACATATACCAACCAATCATGACTGGAAACAAGACATTTGGTATCTTTCCCTTTTCAATATACTCCTCCACTGAGGGTAGTATCTACCTAGCAAATTCCATCAGGATGACCTTGTCATTTGGATATCTCGACAACATGAGAGGTTGCTCGGTGAAGCCTTCCATCCTTATGTATGAAAATGTGGGGAATTGGATGAACCAAGCCCCATGCTTGTATATGGCAGCTTGTGCTTCCACACTCAATCTCTTTTCTCTGTCTTCTTCCATGGTCCTGACAAGGTGCATAGAGAATGAATCATTCACTCTCCTATAATGTTGGAGATACTCTCTTTTTTTTAATTGTGGGTAATGATCCCATATGTTCACATCCCTAGGGTTACTTCCAACCCTACCTACTGTTTGTGATCCATTGAATGTGCCTCTAAATGCACAAGCATATACTACGTAGGAAGTCATATGGAACATGTTCACCTTCCCTCCTAGCCTCCTCATTCCCTCATCTAGGCTATCACTTATGATCTTTACCCATAGGGGTTTGTAATCTAAACACTCTACCATCTTGATAATACCATACATCCAATTCTTGAAAGCTCCAACATTTGGTTTCCCTATCATTCTACTGAGCATTACCATCATGTACTGATATTCCAGAGCAAAATCAAACTTAAAGAGATATACAGGTAATTTGGCAGAGGCCTTGTATGTGCTACTCTTGGATCTCCATTGATACATGATCCTCCTAGCTTCTTTCTATTTGCTATTATATTTTTTTTCCAATTTTCCTAGGTTTAATCAAACCACATTAGGTCCCTTAGGTAGATTAAAGGCTGGGGTGATGCCTATAACTGAAAAGTCTGCATAAATTCTGCCATGCTTTTCTACTTTTCTGGTCTCTGCATTGTAGTTTCGGGCACATTCTACCACTAGCTCAGTGGTCTCCATTGCATATAGAAATCTGCCAGCATTCCACATTCCTGAACTATAAATGCTCATAAGCAGAGGATTTCCACTTCCTTTCTCTAGTCTTGCTGTCCATGCATCAAGATCAATACTCCCTTGATGTGCATCATTAATTTGCCCATATCTGAATGCCACTCCCTCTGGTTGCAAGTACATAGGTTTCAAAAATTCTGTCTCAGACCGGTCCTTTCTGACTGCCATTAGGTCCTAAAATAAAACATGCATATCTTACCCTAACATGTTGTATGCAGTAGTGGTTTAGTGATCACATGCATTTCATGGTGATAATTCTAATCAATCTAGTTTATTTTATGCATCCTCATGTCAATTACCGCTGTTACAACCATTTTTACCTCTTCATTCACCATAAACAACAAAAGAGGGTTTTAACATTACATACTTGATAATCACTTCCCTTTTCTTGTGTGGGTGATATCCGAATGAACGTGATCCTATTGCAATTACTATTTTCCGTTCCATCCAAATGCGTAGCCGTTCTATTTGCAAGTTACAGTGATACTTTGATTTCTCCGGAGCTCTGTAATTCTCTGTTTAACATATAGTAAATTTGAAATGACCCAAATCCTCACTTTTAACTGATTAACATAGCAAATTAGGGTGCGCTTAGTGTCTTTTGTTCATGTCCATTGATCGACACACAACGTTTGTAGATGTTGACAAGTGGCGGGTGTGTATTTGAAATTTGAAGGCTCGACCTACCATTGGGATTGCATTTAATGCAGAGGGTGATATTCGCGGAGATCGAGGATATTTGAAAATATGACGGATATCCGGGAGATGAGGGTGATGTCATTGTCAGGATGGTCAACTGTTGACCAACAACTGAAGTCGAGTCACTATACCTTTGTTAATAATCATGATAACATGTCGTATCAATATGATCAGGTGGATATGCCACATGGCATCATTTAATTGGTCACTAGAAATCTTTGCATCTTGGGTCATCAAGGGTTGCTATGAGGGATATAAGGAAATATCCAGATAAAACACTACGAAACATCACCCTATTTGAGAAGGTGAGGATGACGTTAGCATTTTATAAGTCTTTCAAATTGTTCGAGGAAATGACGTCATCGTCATATTAGTTAAAATCAGGGATGTTTCAAAATATGACCCTCTAGGGCCCAGGTCACAATGATATCATCATCTCATCGTGTTCTCTTTGTATCGGGTTAGGATGACATCATCGTCATATTGAGAAATATGATGGATGTTTGAAAATGTGACCCTCTGGGTGTTAGGCATACTGATGACGTCATCATCATATTGAGTTCTTTTATAAATTAGAACAAGATGATGTCATGGTCATATTTGCGAGGGGTGATATTATGAAATAGACAGACATTCAGAAATGTGACCCTCTGGCAATATGCATGTGCATTTGACAGGTAAGAACTCTTTCGCACTTAACTTTGATGTTTGCATATTACAGTATATGCGGATATCAGGTGATCTTTATATGTCAGGGTCATCTAGCGAATATGACTAATATTAATGAATGTGACCCTATGGGGATTATCAGGTTTGACCGAAGTTTGACCAGGCATAACTTTTTATCCTTAAGGAATATCAGGGTGATCTAAAAGGCAAACCTGCTCAGAATTTTGTACTCTTCCAAATTATGAGGTTTATGAAGGCAACTTTTGACTTTGACACTTGACCTTCTCTTGTCGAGGACCTGCATGTGCAGGGGTGATATACTTAACTGACTTTTGCTAAACCGCCCAAAGCAAGAAAGTAAAGAACAAGCAGAAGCAAAAAGTTGGGTCCCTATTTTGCTAAGGCAAAATGGGGCATGTTGTGCAACCACACAATAGGTCGGTTAACCAACATGATTGACCTCTTCATGTTGTCGCTTTATAAGTGACAATTAACCTGCTACTGAAGGTCAACTTCAAAACATAATAAAAGTATATGCCTGTCTACAAAGGTGTTAGGCTTTGAAGAACTTAGACTATCTTATGGTATAAGGAGACCTTAGGGTTAGAGAATTCAATTTTTTCTTAATATTTCACACCCTAAATTTCCAACACTATATTGACATGCGATACACTTCACCTTTGATACTATTACATAAGTTCACCTTGTCATACCTTAACACTGCCATATCTTGTCGTGCTCTGTCATGTTGAGGTTCCATCTTGTCATACCATCTGTCATGAAGTATTGCAACTCTTTGGATTGCATCAATATCTTTATGAAGAAACAAGTATCTTTTGAATTACCAATGACAAACTCCATGTCCTTTGCACCAATACCAAACTTTATTACCTTTCACATCAACAACTGACATCATACAACTGACTTCATACCAACAAGACACCATGGCAAGTTCTTTTGCATCAAGATGAAATGAAAGCAACTTCCTAATGCTTTGCAACAATACCATGTGAACAAGTTTGTATCAACTTGCATCAACCTATCCTTTGCACCATCAACAATAAACAACAAACATACACTATATCATCAACTTATTAGGAAGATCATATCAATAAGAACATCCACCATATCATGAAGAATCCTAAAGCTAAAACTTATCAGGATACACATATCAAGAATATATGAAGCATGAACCAAGCATGAACCAACATCAACTCCAAACAACACAACAACCTAACCTGCAACTTTTGACATCAATCACAAACCTATTTCAACATCTCCCACTAATTTTAAAAATCATAGTAATAAATTATTATTTTTAAATGTGTATAGAATGAAGTGTAAGAGGTGAGAATATATATTTTCAAATTTGAATGAGCAAATCAAAAGATATGTTAATACATGTGATCGTGCAACATATGAGGGCATTAATAAAAATAAATCAAGGTTAAAATGTTAATTTATTCATATTCTAGAAATAATTATATCGTTAAAAAGATAAAAACTAGCTTGATATTGTAATGTTTTTTTCATAGAATCTTGTGATAAAACATGTTAAGCTAATGAGAAGGAAAGTTGAAATTTCTATGTTTTGTGTAAAATATGGATATGGGAGTCCCTACACAAGTACAAACCTTAGGCTCAAAAATCCAAGCCTTAAGGGTGGTACTTTCAAAATTGACTTTAGGAAGTCAGATCAAGTCATAACACGATCACATTATGTTTTCATTACATCATGTTGTTATGTCGGAAAAAGTAACCTTGGGGGATTTTTCCTCTTAAGGTTTAGCTCCTAGGTCCTTTAGAATGCATTTAGAGCATCTTGCATGATTTTGATGACTCCCGATGAGAAAACCCTAAAGTTTCATGGCAAATAGGACTCAAGAGATGCACTTAACATAAATCTTTCCTGAAATAGGGGGAGGACTTGGGCACCCATGCCCTAGTCCTGCCCTATTTTATGTCAGGACCAATTTCAAAGTGTCAGTTTATGACCGTTATTTAGGTCCTATGCCGACACAGTAAGCTTGAATTATGAAATTCTTATCAGGAATGTTTGTAGTTACATATATAAGCATGATTAGGTTATCATTTGTAAATGAGATGGATATTAGATGCATACTATGAACTTGTGGCTTATGTTAAGGTGATTCAAGGCATTCATTGTGTTGCAGAGAAGAATTTGTGTTGTTCTTATGTTTGTATTTGCACATTTGGCATCCATCTCCTCATGGCATGAAGAGTATCTTCCTTCCATGAGATCTTCACTACAAGGTGATATCAATTATGTTTTCTATCATTTATCATTTGGATTTTGCCTCTACCCCACAGGGATACACACTCTTTATCTGACAACGGTGTTTGAAAGACTTGAATGTCTTTATGGGGCTTGACTAAGGCAAGCCTCTAAACACCACAACCCCCAACCCATTTTTCCATGATTGTAGGTTACAGGTTGCGAAAGCAGAAGTGGAGTTGTAGGAGAGTAGTCTAGACCAGGCCTAGAATTTGATGGTCACCCTTGCCTGTCATATAAAATTTTTATGACGGTTTGATTATTTAACTACTTTTCAATTGACATTTTAAAAAAAATTATAAGTTGTCAAAAAAATGTTGAGTGAATTTTTTTATATTCAAAGAATGTAGGTTACAAAAAAAAGTAGTCTAAAGACTGTAAAAAAAGAGCAGCAATCAACAACACAGTCATAAACAAAACTACAAACATAAAAAAAGAGCAGCAATCAATAACACAGTCATAAACAAAACTACAAACAACAAGACCAACAAAGTTCCCAACCATTTCAACAACTAACTTGTCCAGTTGCATCACTACTGAGAACATTTCAAATTTGACTTTAACATAGGCATCTTGTTGCACTGATAAAAAGGTGACCTTGGTTTTTTACCCATGTAATTGTAAATTAGCTCTTAATTACACCTCTTCTTAATCTTTGTAATTGTAATTTACAAAGTTATACTTATTGCATATATAATAAACAATAAATAACAAGTATACACAAAGCAAAGATTTGTTTCTAAATTGATTTTTAAAATTGATTAATATTCTAATTTAATATATGTTTCTCTATCAATTTAAAACAATGTTGAAGATAAACATTGTAAAAGAAATCATCATTTATATTTCTGTAATAAATTATTATAAAATAATATATATTATAAATAAGAATATTATATTATATGAATATTATATTATATTACCCTATAATAAAATTTTACAGTTTACAAATAATTTAAAGTGTCATATATACAGTTATGTAAAAATTTACCAAGTCAAGTTATACGGTCTAACAAATTTTTAAGTTGTAAAATACGGTCTAAAATGCTAAAAACGGCCAAATAGACCATCAAATTCTAGGCCTGGTCCAGACTGTCGGAATTGCATATCAAAGAAGAAAATAGGGACCTATACTCGAGTGTCTGCTCATTAGTCCTCCAGATCCTACAACAGAAAAACTTCCAAAACAACAGGAGCAGGTTGCAGAAAAGGTTCCTAGATCCTAACAGAAATTGTGGCACTGGACTAGGGCGTCCACTCATTAGTCCCTGACTTTTCCTATCCTAAACTTTGAAAACTGGTACGCATTTAATTGTCATTTGATATCTCTGTGTGCGATCATTTTCTGTAATTTGTCCATTTGTTCACAAATTCATGCAATTAGGGTTTTGAGCATAATTGGACTTAACTGAATAGAAAAATCATACAATTCCAATCTTCCCCTATGTTCCAAGTGACAGGAGATCTGTAGTATACTTCTACTTGATTGAATGTCCTTGAATTTTTAGTGGTGTAAGGAGGATCAACACAAACCCTCTTCAAACAACTATCAAAATCAAACCTAAACATTTTTCACCCTAAACATTTTTGGTGAACCCATGTTTTTGGATTTTTTGGCACCTTGCTGAGTGTTGTGCTTCATATTTACATTCATTTCATTGTTTATCTTATTGCATTTGAAAAGTTACCAAAAAATTGAAAAATTTGAAAAATTTGGCATTTTTTTTGGCTTGCATTTTCAAATAATTTGAGTTAGTTTGCATTTAATTTCATAAAATTTCTATCATTATCATCACATCTGATTTAAAATACAGAAATTTTTCATTTATCATTCATTTAGATTGCATTTTCATGCTTAAATTGTTGAAAATTGCTTGAAATTGTGCATTTTTCCATATAACTTAGTTTTGCATTAGGTGGGGTTTGTAGTCAAAATATTGTTTCATATTTTAATACCCTTTTAAAACACTCATTAGTACTTATTTCTAACTGTAGTGTTGCATCATAGTGGTTTGCTTGCAAAATTTCATGCCTAGGGTTTGAAAACCTTACTTTTTCACTAGATTTTGGCCTTATCATCTCTCTAGATTTGCATCATAGGCGTGTTGTAAAGGATTTTTCTACACTAATTGGATATTATCAGGGTTATTATTTTCTTCCCCTCCTAAAATTATTTACAATACCTTTTTATTGGGCCTTTGCATTTAGATTTGGTGAAAAATTGCATATTTTGCCTATATTTTCCCTAGGGTTTGACTTAGATTTACACTCCAAGTGTGTTGTGATGGATTTTATGGCTTTAGGTGACTGATATTACTGCTATAATATGCTTCACCTTATAAAATTATTTACAACACCCTTTTTATTGGGTCTTTGCATTGAAAAGTTGTGAAAATTTGCATATTTTAGTGTATTTTCACTAGGTTTTGAGTTGTCATCACTCTAGGTTTGCATTAAAAGTGTGTTGTGAAAGATATTATTTATTTATTGGATTGATATCGGACATTATTTGCTTCCCCTGGTCAATTTCCTTACAACACCTTTTCTTTCACTTAGTTGCATTGAAAAAAGTTGAAAAATCAAGCATTTTAGGTCATTTTTACACATAGTTTTGCACTTGTCTTTTGTATAACTTTTGAAAAGATTTTAAAATCTGATCCTACACTGATTTGAAAACATACACATGGAACCTTCATGCCATTTTTCAATGGTATATTTGCATGCATTTATCAAAGATCTTGATTTTGATCAATTTTTAACCCTTATGAGTGAACATCCTACGATACTAGAAAGCTTAACTGAGTTCATCTCCATAAGTAGCAATGAAAAAGATAATTTAGATAGAAATTATCCTATATCTACTACATGTGATGATGAAATAAAATTGTCCTCCAGCCATTCTTTCAAAAATGATTCTTCCCATGAGGATATACTAGCACAAGACAATTAAATCACTGATACCTTCCCAATAACTAGAGAAACACAAATTTTGCAAGACATCATGCCTCCTACAACTACAATAGAAGAACAAATATTTCATGATGTTGAGGATACTATTGCTGTGATAACACATGTGACTGATGAGCAAATAAACAAACTAGACAAAGAGTTAGTTGATTTTCAAGCATTTGTTGAAACCAAAAGGATAGTGGAAGAAGCTATACCTATGATTCACAACATAAGAGAATTGATAAAAGAAGGACAAGATGGTATTGATGTTGTTCAAGGATTAACGCATATCATACAAAATAATGTTATGCCACTATATGATCTAGACTATTACACATCTCTTATGAACACATACCCTTGGGGAGTAGAAGACTTAACACACCGCATTGAGAATGATGAGTATGACAATTCTCTTAATGGAATGGAATCATTAGCTCAAACTTATGATGATGAGGATGATAATGATACAACACCTAAACTTCTTAACAACACTTTACCTTTCTTTCATTCCAATGCTCTCCTTGGCCAAGAAGAAGCATTAGTGAATGCGAAAAGAGATCTCACAGAACAACAAACTTATTATGACTATGATGAAGAAGACTATCTGAACTATGATGAAATAATTGGCATAATAGAAGTGGACAAGGAGAAAATTGAGAATTCACCTCGTCCATGGGAAAATGGCACTGATTTAATTATTGACAAAGGTTAGTTTGGTTGTCCCTACAGGTAAGTATTTCTAACCCTTTACCTCTGTGTTGTGTTTCCCCCGTAATGTATTATGTGTTGTTTAGGCCTCCTGGGATGACCCTTGATTCTCTTGTAAGGTCCAGGATACTAGGAGACCACCTCTGTTGTGACCCTTCTTCTATTTGTATAACCATTCTTCTATGTTGCTTCTCCTTTATTTTCACTGTTGTGTGTTGTGTCTCACGGACATAGCATTGCGGTTGGTGACTTGGGGGCACCCTCCTACGTGATTGTCTCTAAGGCACTTGTTTCTCCTCTCTTGATTTATTTTTTCCCTTCCTCTAGTGTTTCTACCTAGCAGGAAGATGACGAAAAACACATATTATACTGATACGGACCTAGTGCCCCTTCAGTGAGAAATCAAAATATGGACCAAGTCCATACATGACAATGGGGTTGATATATAGTATCCGACGCTTGGCTAGTAGAATCACTCTATGTGATCTTGATGTTGTCTTATCACACTTACAAACCATAACAATACTGTTGCTCCATGCACTTTGTTTATCTTTGAATCTCACCTTGGTTACACTCAGTTTTGAGATTTCTGCGGTATAGCCCCATAGTTATACTCGTTCTTTGAATTCATAGTATAACCCTGGCTCTTTGTGTGAATGATCATATGCATTGTTGTTTATCATGATTATATGGACACTAACACTTTTCATGTAGGAATGTTTTTTGTGGGAACATTTGGTGATCATAAAGTACATGTCACCTCCGGGGGGCATGGGCTTTGCGAGAGCTCATGTTCCCTTGTGTGTTTTCTACCTACCTTAACGTGCTTGATATCAGTACACAATATCAACCACCTTAAGGTGGGAGCATATATAAGGTAAGCTATTTGATTTAGATGCTAGTAAAGTATTTGTTCTCAAGTTTAGTCTTAAAGACTGGTGGAAATGAGTCCCTCCTACACTCTGAGATTTGCTTGAAATATATTGCAACCATTTAAGCCCTCTACGGAGGTAGGATATTGCGTATATCCTATTTATCTTAAGCCCTCTGTGGAGGTAGGGATGGTGTATTTCTCATGGAGAGCGCACATCCTGTCATTTTCAAAATTCCTGTACAGAGGCGGGGAGCAGTTCTGTGACTAACTCAACCCTTAAGTGTGTCTTCAGCGATTATTGTGGCAAAGCCCAATTGTTGGTGTGTGCCTATAATGTGCCTGAGATGGTGATGAACCTAGAAATAGGAACACTCCATCGCTTGTCTGCCATGTTTTCTCTGTGTCTTCTAAGTGTGTGTGTATTGCGTGTTTGTTCCCAAGCATAATCTTAAAGACCGGTGGTGATGAGTCCCTCCTATGCTTTGGGATTTGTATGGCATGCTTGATTTGTATTGTGTGTCTATTGCCCCATATGCAGTTTAAAGACTAGTGGTGATGATTCCCTCCTGCATTATGGGTGGTGTGTTTACTTTCCTTGTACTTGCATCTACATTTCATATATGAAAAAGAAAAAGAAAAAGAAAAGCATCACTATCTTCACTATATTCACTATGTTTTGTGTGTCTTCAATGTTGTCTTCTCCATGTTTTGCATGACTGTAACTGTCTTCTCTGTGTTTTGCGAGCCTATTACTATCTTCTCTGTGATTGGTGTGTATTCTCCATGCTTGGCGCGTTTGTTGTGCTTGTTGACCGTACTTTAATACATGTATTGACCTTGCGTTTATACATACATTAAAGTGGGGGCTAAATGTTATGTCAGAAAAAAGTAACCTTGGGGGATTTTTCCTCTTAAGGTTTAGCTCTCGGGTCCTTTAGAATGCATTTAGAGCATCTTGCATGATTTTGATGATTCCTAATGAGAAAACCCTGAAGTTTCATGGCAAATAGGACTCAGGGGATGCGCTTAACATAAATCCTACCTAAAATAGGGGGATTACTTGGGCACCCACACCCTAGTCCTGCCCTATTTTAGGTTAGGACCAATTTCAAAGTGTTAGTTTATGATCGTTATTTAGGTCCTATGCCGACACGGTAAGTTTGAATTACGAAATTCTTAGCAGGAATGTTTGTAGTTGCATATATAAGAATGTTTAGGTTATCATTTGTAAACTAGATGGACATTAGATGGATATTGCGAACTTGTGGCTTATGTTAAGGTGATTCAAGGAATTCATTATGTTGTAGAGTAGAATTTGTGTTGTTCATGTGTTTGTATTTGCAGATTTGGCATCCATCTCCTCATGGCATCAAGAGCATCTTCCTTCCATGAGATCTTTACTACAAGGTGATATCAATTGTGTTTTCTATCATTTATCATTTGGATTTTACCTCTATCCCACAAGGATACACAATCTTTATCTGACAACGGTGTTCAGAAGACTTGAATGTCTCTCCAGGGCTTGATTGAGGCAAGCCTCTAAACACCACAACTCCCAACCTATTTTTCCATGATTGCAGGTTACAAGTTGCAAAAGCAGAAGAAGGAGAGTTGCAGGAGAGTAGTGAAGACTATCAAAATTACAGATCAAAGAAGAAAATAGGGACTTGGACTCGGGCGCCTGCCCATTAGTCCTCCAGATCCTACAACAGAAAAACCTCTGGAACAAGAGGAACAGGTTGCAGACAAGGTTCCCAGATCCTGACAGAAATTGTGGCACTAGACTAAGGTGCCTGCTCATTAGTCCCCAACTTTTCCATATTTTGAACTTTAAAAACTGGTACGCATTTGATTGTCTTTTGATATCTTTGTGTGTGATCATTTTCTGTAATTTGTCCATTTGTTCACGAATTCATGCAATTAGGGTTTTGAGCATAATTGAACTTAATTGAACAACAAAATCATACAATTCCAATCTTCCCCTATGTTCCAAGTGATAGGAGATCTGTAGTAGACTTCTACTCGATTGAATGTCCTTGAATGTTTAGTGGTGAAAGGAGGATCAACACAAACCCTCTTCAAACAACTATCAAAATCAAACCTAAACATTTTTCACCCTAAACACATGCATCACTACATGATGCAATTTTATTGCAAATATTAATTTTAATATAATGTAAACATGTTATGGCTAGGGTATCATTGAGCCATTACGTGTGTACTTTTTAGTACCAAGATCGCATTATAGATTAATATAAGTGGCCACTTTTTTGACCTCCATCTTTGTGCACTTAGCTTAATAACTTTTTTGTGGATTCAAGTGGCATGATTAATGGACAAGAAATTCTTTTGGACTTCAACCATGTGTACCTTGGAGCCCACGACTTCATATCTTTCTTCACTAATGTGTCTCATAACTTATAGTTACTTCCCTATGTGCTCTCCACAATATGATTTATGTTCATGTCTACACTAGGTTTGTGTGGTTTTTCTATGGATTGTTCTATCTATGGAACTTTTTATGAGTTTCCTCATTATTAAAGGTAAAATGAAAAAAGTTATTCATAGCAGGAATTCTTTAATGCAAAGGTTGTGTTGAATTAGTGTTCATGCATGACATTTATCATCCAAGATCTTACTGTACTCTACATTTTTTAAAGGAGATGCTTGGACATGATAGACTTAAAAATACAAGGGTTGTTCATGGTAGAGCCTTGATTATAGATTTTTTTTATAAAATAGAGGTCAAGATATTAGATTCTACATCTCATGATTGAATTCTCAATAGAATTTTTTCCTATGAAGATCTTATTTTCTTGGGAGACAATCTAGAGGATGATGTTCTTGGAGAGCATGTTGGTTTGGGTTATCTTGAATAGCTATGGCCTATTCTGTGGGCTTTGTTAAAAAACAAGTTGACAAGTGCCCATCTATTGTCAAGATTTGTCTTGTATGCCTTGATAATTTACATGTGGTGATGTAGGGTGGTAGTTGTAGTGTATGAAATTTGATTCAACAAATAAAATTCTAGTTCTCTTTGCCAAATGATTTCAATGGCACCACACTAGGAATAACTAGCTCTTTTAAGGAGAAACTAATCTACTACTACTCTAATAAAAAAGAGAAAATTAGACTAGATAAACCTAATTCATTTCACCCTTGAGAAAGTAAAGTTTTCTAATAAGTTAAAACATGATGCAAACTGAAAAATGCTAATTTACAAATTTATCACATATAGATTTATCAAATCAAATATAGAACTACAAATACATAGTAGAAAAAAACCTAGAAACAAAATCTAGAATCCTCTATGGAGGATGCCAACATGGCACACAAACATTTGTGTGTCACTCTATAGTCTGTACGACATGAACAATAGAGTCTCAAATTTATTCTCAGGGACTACGCCTAGTTTGCATAGAAAAAAGTAAAAACAACTGAGAAGACTTCTAGGTGAAGAGAGAAAGTGAAATAACAAAATTTAGTCTATTTGCTCAAAGAAAAATGATAAAATATTAAGAATGGTGGAAGATATTAATAAAACCCTCACGCGGATGAATATCTTCAGCAAGAAAAACCTATAGTTGTAAGGAAAGGGAAAATGGTTGGGGTTGTATAGGAGTTTGGACCAAGAATGATCAAACCCCTATTTTAGTATTTTGACCTAACATCCAAATGATAAAGAGGAGAAATCATGTGTTCTCTTATCTTATGTGCATCTAGGAACAAAGAAAAACGACAATAATATGCTATGAATGCTAGCACTAAGGTCTACATAGGCTAAACAAACTAGTGTATGTAAAAAAATAGAAAGAAGATGAAAACCCACAAAGTTTCTGCAATACAAATGGATTTTACACTAAGAAAACAATATCAAAAGAGAGGAAGAGGAAATTATAATCACCTCCAATGAAAGAGATGAAAACTACACAACTAGTGAGAAAGGCACAAGTGAAAGGACCAACTAGATGTAGTAGTCCCAATTCTCACAAAGACACGAAGAGATTGTATAAACTATTCACATAGAGATTTGGAGGATCAAAATAATATATTTGTACGTTGTAGGATGTGAAAGAGAGATGGAGGTTGCCAAAAGTTTGATAACCAAAGCTCAAAGCATGAGGAACACAAGAGTATGCAATATTAGGCAAGCTAAATTTTAAACTATAAGATTAGGCAAGATGATTAAAAAATGCAAGATTAGGCAAGATAGATTCAAAACCACAAGATTAGAGGGAAAAAAAGAAAATCTAGGGTCAAAAGAGTCATTCGAGCATGTGGTAAAAGTGTTACAAAAACTCGCACATGCAAGGGAAGGTGGTAGAAGACACTAGGAAATGGTCACTACATAGGACACTAGTGTGTCACGTGGACATCCACATGTCACACTCACATCCATGCAACTTCAATTCCTAAAGTCTTCAAACACCTTAGGACAAAAAGGACAAGAAGACACAAAAGTAAATGCAAGAGACATAACACAAAAATAAACTTGACATTGTGGATGGGAAAAGGAGAGGACAAGGGCTAAAACGAGTCTAAAAATATACTACGGGAATGGACACCAAAGTGAATACAAAACATAGCATGAAATTGCAAGGGTATGCAATTTTTGACATTACATTTTTCTCCCACTTTAGTGGGCTTATGAAACTAGGTGATATGCTATACAAAAGTACATAAAAGAAATAACATCACAAATGGAAACCCAAAAGGATACTGTAGAGGATGTAGAGGGTTCTTCAAGCAGATGAATCATGCACCCAGGTTGAAAATAGGTCTACAAAACCACAGTATTAGACAATATAAAAACATACACAAAAAACAATGTCAAAATAACATAAAAATCCTATGAGAAAAAAAGGATTAGATAAAATATAATCTACAAAATAAATGTTTTAGTAAAGCATATAATCTAATACTCATTAAACACAAAATATAAGAGAAAACACCAACAAACATACATACAAGACACACAAGAAGAGAGAAAGAAAATAGAGAAGGTATTTCCAGCATTTGTTGCTAGAAAGATTCAAAGTATGGTTCTAGCACTAGCGCACTACATGGGCTAGGAAAAATAGAATAATTTTCTAAATTACAAGTGCTAGCATGTGTTTCTAGGTGACTCAATAAAAGTATCAAAAGTAGCTAAAAATGGAGCACATAGTCTAGCATTATGTCGCTAGGGGTTCACATGCCAATAAAATGTCAAGGATTACATGGACTATCATGACTAAGTAATCCCAATAAGGGTGGTTAGTCTAAGCAAGTGCATGTACTTGGGACCATAAGCTACTAATGTTGTAAGGAGCATACCATCAATGTGGTGTGTGTAAATGTGAAAAGTGCAAAGTATGCCTCCCTTAACATAATTGCATAAACCAAGATATGAAATTGATTTTAAGGTAGAAAAAGAGAGAAGGTGAAAGATCTTTAGCAAACATATATGAAATATATATGTTTTCAAATTCACCTTCGAAGAAGTGGTGCTCCCAAGGAGAGGTACAAAAGATGATTTTATAGGCATGATACATGCTCAAATATTGTGTAAACATTGAATGACAACAAGAAAAGCAAAGATGTGTCACATAGAAATCAAGCAACGTCAAACAAAACACAAAGGGGTCTACATGCTTGTGTCAGTATAAATATAAAGGAGTGATAATCATCATTTGACAAGGATGGAATTATCATCATCCCCCAAGCATGTAGAACTATGAACACAAAGGAGGAATGTCACATAGAAAATAAAGAAAAATAAAATTTTTGGGTCAACATGGAAGGAAGCTAAATATCCTAATGCTTTGCATCATCCCCAAAATGTCAAAAAATTAAAGTATATGATAGATAGAAGAAGATAGATACATGTAGAAGAATGAGATGACATTTTATTCCCCCTGTATCCATGTACCTACAAGGGTAGCATGGGTCCTCTAGGAGGGAATAACAAACACATAACAAGTAGCAATATAGGGAAAACAAGACAAACAAGAAAACACATATGTACAATGAGACAATGGTACTACTCTCATGGGTCATGATCGATTAGATCATCCTGTTCCTAATCTTGATCATAGGGGGAGGAGGACAAGCTAATAGAGGAACCACACTAAGAGTGATACTAGGAGAATCACCTCCAATAGGATGTAGATGATTAGATATGGGAGCAACATCCTCTTAAGAACCTACCAAAGCGATTATCAACAATTGTGTGAAGATTGAAAGTGATGGGATATCTGTAAATGACTCAAACACATACTCCTCTAAAGAGGTCTCATGTGAATCACTATCTGAATATTAAACACACTATGGCTTCCCACTACTATCAATAGGGATGTGAGTAGTGAGAGCCGTAGGTGGAGGATCCTTCGTAGTAGGCAAAATAATGAAGAGGGGCTAAGTGGGGGTGGTGAAGGAGGGTTGAGCTTGGTTTTATGTAAAGGTGGTGTTGAATAATGCTCAGGCTTGTGTTTTGGTGGAGGGCAAGGAATATCAATATCAATGGTGGTAGGATGAAGCACATCTAGAAAGATCTCATGATAGGTGCATTGGAATGGAACGAGCGATGTAAGAGTAGTGCTAGAAATGACATTGACATTGGGAAGATCTAGAGGCTCTGAAAAGGGAGATTGATCTAGGATTAGAGGAATGGGGGGATTCTCAATGGATAGATCCAAGACAACCTAAACCCTTTTGGGGTTCCATTCATTTAGATCTGACTAAGGAGAAGGAGGGGTTAGGGTAAGGAGATGCTTAGGCTTAGAAGGAGGAAGATGAGAATTGGAAGGAGGTTTTAGATTAGGAGGTAGCTAGATCAGAGGAGGGCATTGAAGAGTGGTATTGGGTTGAGTAGCATGCTCTCCAATTGTGACATGTTGATGATGCTGACAATCTTCTACAAGCTAATTTCATCTTTTATGATCCAGAGATTCTACTGAGGGAGCTGTTGACGATGATTTTACTCACAATCAAGCACAAATAGATTTTCTCTAAAATAGAAATCTGATATCTCTTGAAAGATAACAAATCCACAAATAATTTGTTAGCCCAAGGCTCCAGTAGTTAGGTCTTGACACACTTGACTTCACTCAGGGTCGTTGTATTGTTGTTTTCACATAGGTACTTACAAAGACTGTTCTTATTTCCCTCGATCCAAATAAATTACTACAAATATCACTATGATCTCACACAATCTACACTTACTCTGCGTACATCTCATTAGATTTACTCATTTAAAGATAAACTTTGAGCAAATTCTTCTACATTTAACATAACTTTGATCAATTCTTTTAAAACTATCTCTAATTAACTGAACTTTGATCAATTCTTTTGGAAATCACTTAAATATCTTCTTTAAACTATTAGATTCACTAGTATTTCTAGTTATTTCCTCAGGATTTAACATTATTTACACTTATTTCAAACAAATTTGGATAAAAAGGTAAAAGATAAGGTTTGAGAGAGAAGAGATTCTAAGAAAGCTAAGTTCTCAGCAATTGCACACATAGATCTCAAGTCAAATTCATAAATAAAAGATAAATCTACTTATACTTCACTAGGATTTCCATTGCTACATATAAGATATGCGAGTCTTCAATGGAAATTGATAAAATCATGATAACATTCAAATGCACTCCAAGAGGATGCAACAACTTGATATTTCATTATTGTTCATCAATGTATAGTCACTTAAGATTTTACAATGAATGAACGACCAACAATTTTCAATTCATCAATTTGATCAACATGTACAAATGCTCTTACTAAATGAGAAAGAACCATGATGAATACAAAAGTTACAAAATCTTGCACTTATGCATCGCAAGTTTCAACAATTCAATCTCCCTTTACCAATGATTTAGATGCCTTTTATAGAATAAGCATCCTAAATCAGTTACAATAACGAGTGACTTGAATCTTATCTCTCAAAATCAATGATCAAGATTTAGGGCATGTGGATGCCAGTTGGCATTCAAAGTGGATGACAATTGTCATCAGAGGATATCCTATGGTATCAAAAGATTCTGAAATCTTCGAAGAATTATGGCTTTTGATGCAGGAGCATCCAGTGGTGTAAGGGCAATCTTGCATCACCCCAAAAGAAGTTAATTCAAAATCATTGCAATTATTTTCATTTCTTTCCATAATTAGTGTTTTTGGTTCCATAATCTCTTGAATAATGATGTATGACTTTCAGTTTGTTTTTTCTAAACTGCTAAAAATAGCAAACTGCCAGTTTTGGAATGTTTACCTGCCATTTTAGGAAAGTTTGTATTTGGGCACAGATTGAAGTGAAAACTTACAGAAAGCTTCATAACTAAAATATAAGACCTTTGGCAAAGGAATCAGAAAAAGATCATTTGTGAGCTGAAAGATATTAAAGTTTTTGTTTTCTGAAAAGCCCCTGAAAATTTTTGAAATGAGATATGAGGCACTAAAACATCCCATAACGTCCCAAAAAGTTGAAAGAAATCCGTTTACAAATTTTTGGTGTGATATTTCACATTGTAAGCTTTTCGACACCTAAAATGGTTCGTTAATCAGACACTCGAATCAAAAGTTATGCTTCCCAGAAGTTGACCTACTTTTAGAGGGAGTTGCAAATTTTGAAATTTAGCTAGAGGCCACCAAAAAGTGTTATTTATGACTATTTAGGGAACCTTGGGCAGTAGTAGAGTTAAGGGGGGAAGTGTAGAGTCAAGAATAGGTGGGAAAATAGAAACCGTAGCAGATTTGGGGTTACAGATGGCAGATGATTCCAGAGTCTTGTGAGAGGAAGCTATAATGTGTTACAACCTGTGGAGGGTTAATTCCTCTGATTGTATTTGAGCTTCTGTAATGTAATAAGTTGTCCAAATCAATAAAGAAAGTTCTATTTTCTATGTGCAATTTTTGTTGTGTGTTTTATGATTTATCCCCTTCATCAAGTGGTATCAGAGCAAGGGTTCCTAAGTGTGTAGACAGATCACCGACTGTGAGGTAGTTTGCACTAGGACCTGAGGTTGTGGGTTTGCTATGGAGATCAAGATGCCTCCATGAAGAAATCCTATTGGGAGGAATGCTTTGATGGAAGAGGGTTTTAGAGCCCTGCAAAGGCAAATCGATGTGTTGCAAGAGGAGCTACGAAGAGGGTTTGAGTCGAGAACAAGAGAAGAAAGCGAGGATGAAGCTGAAGAAGAGCTATCTGAGGAAGAATAAGAAGCTACAGAAGATCCTGCATAAGTTAGGTTGTTGAGGGCCATTTTGAAGATCAAAAAGAGGCCCAAGATCAAAGTTTCTACATATTCAGGAGATTTGAATACAGAACAGCTTGTTGATTAGATCAATGACATGGAGGAGTATTTTGAGTATGAAGATGTGGAGGACCTAGATTGGGTCATGTTTACAAAAACAAAGTTGAAGGGCCATGCCAGTATTTGGTGGAAGGAGGTCCAATTAGAGAGGAATAGAAGAAGAAAAGGAAAGATCACTAGATGGGATCAGATGGTGGAGAAAATGAAGAAGCAGCTCATTCCTGTGGACTATGAGATGGAGTTGCTGAAGAAGCTGCAAGGACTGAAGCAAGGTAACAAGTCTGTTAAGGAGTATACAGAAGAGTTTTATGAGATTACTATTAGGACAGGCCATGCAAAGCCCAACAAGGAGAAGGTAGCCTGTTACATTAATGGGTTAAGGCCAAGTATTCAAGAGGAGCTGAGCTTAGTCAGAATGACCACCATAGAAGATGCATACCAGTTTTCCCTGAAGGTGGAAGAGAAGCTGAATAAAAGATTCGACAACAAGCAAAGAGGAAGAGGTCAAGGCAGAAGGACTGGTGGAAGACCCTATGGAGGCCATAATGAAGATCAAAAGAAAAGTGAAGAAGCTGGCACCAGTCGAAATCAGAGAGGGGATAATTCCTACTGCCCTCGTGACCAGTACAATGGTGAGCAAAAAGGAAGAGAAAGAGGTCAACCTAGGAAAGGACCTGGAAGAGGAAGTTTCAGAGGAACTTGTTTCCAATGTGGAGAAGAAGGGCATCGAATATATGAGTGTCCGTAACATTAAGGAAGGACAAATAGAAGACTTGAAGGTAATGCACGAGTTGTACATGTAGATGAAGATGAGCAATTTGAGCATTCTGAAGATGTTGAAAGGGGAGAAACCCTAGTTGTCAGAAGAATTTTGTTGAATGAGGAGAAAGAACCCAATAAGAGGAAGAGTTTATTCCACACAAGGTGCAAATGTGAAGGTAAGTGTTATGATATTATTATTGACAGTGGAAGCAATGACAATCTTGTTTTAGAGGAGATGGTTGACAAGAAGAAAGCATCCACATCCATATTGGATTGCATGGTTGCATAAGGACCACAAAGCTTTGGTTAATGAGCAGTGTTTAGTGAAGTTCAAGATTGGGGACTACCATGATGAGGTGCTGTGTGATATCATACCAATGGATACATGTCATATGCTATTGGGGAGGCCGTGGCAGTATGATAGGAGTACTGTCTATGATGGCCATGCAAACACATATTCCCTAACAAAGGATGGAGTTCATCATAAGTTGAAGCCCTTGAAGGAGGTGGAAAAAAATGTATGTAGTACTGCCAGAATTTGCTTGGTAGATGGTAGAAATTTTTTGGAGGGTATGAAGCATGAGTGTCATTGCTTTGCATTGATCCCTAAGATTAGTCAAGAGAAATGTGAAGATGTACCAGCAGAAGTTTCAGATATGTTGGAAGAATTTCAGGACATTATCTCTAATAATGTACTAGAAGGTTTATCACCAATAAGGAAAATAAGTCATAAAATGGATTTGATACCAGGAGCTAGTTTGCCAAACAAGGCAGCCCATAGAATGACCCCTGCAAAGAATGAAGAGCTGAACAGACAA
The DNA here is from genome assembly GCA_027924645.1 of Cunninghamia lanceolata. Lineage (NCBI taxonomy): Eukaryota > Viridiplantae > Streptophyta > Pinopsida > Cupressales > Cupressaceae > Cunninghamia > Cunninghamia lanceolata. Next base: position 14,483,152 of record BSBN01000186.1, on the reverse strand, counting down.
GTTCATGAGTTGTTGAGGAAGGGACTGATAAGGGAGAGCCTGAGTCCATGTGCGGTACCTATAGTACTAGTACCAAAGAAAGATGGAGAGTAGAGAATGTGTACAGATTCTCGAGCCATAAATAAGATCACAATCAAGTACAAATTTCTATTGCCAAGAATGGATGGCATAATGGATTGTTTGAGTGGAGCCAAGTACTTCACGAAGATTGACCTGAAGAGTGGGTACCACCATATGTGAATTAGAGAAGGAGATGAATGGAAGACAACCTTCAAGACAAAGGAGGGTTTGTATGAGTGGTTAGTCATGTCATTTGGGCTAACCAATGTACCGAGCACATTCATTTGGCTCATGAACAAGGTACTGAAAGAATTTTTTGGAAGTTTTGTTAATTATTTATTTGGATGATATTTGATTTTTAGTAAGAATTGGGATGAGCATCTAATGCATATCAGAAGAGTTCTAGAGAAGCTGAGGGAGGAGAAGTTGTTGATTACTTTGAAGAAATGTAGTTTTGCAAAGAAGGAGTTGGTATACTTGTGATTTGTTGTCTCAGAGGAAGGTCTTAAGATGGACCCAGATAAAGTAAGGGCTATCATTGAATGGCCTACACCGAGGAGTGCTACAGAGGTAAGATCTTTTCATGGTTTGGTAAGTTTTTACAGAAAGTTTATCAGAAATTTTAGTAGCATTTGTGCACCCCTAACTAAGACAATGAGAGGGGACAGAAAATAATTTAGATGGACTAAAGGAGTAGACAAAGCTTTGATACATTGAAGCAAAAAGTCATAGAGCAACCTGTTTTGGCACTTCCAGATTTCAATAAGGTATTTCAGGTAGATTGTGATGCTAGTGGTAGTGCTATAGGAGCTATTTTGAGTCAAGAAGGTAAGCCCATTGCCTATTTTAGTGAGAAGCTTAATGATGCCAAGAAAAAGTATTCTATTTATGATCAAAAATTTTATGCAATAGTTCAGGCTTTGAAGAAATGGAGACATTATATGTTGCCAAAAGAGTTTGTTTTATATATTAACCATTAGGCTTTGTAGTATCTTAATAGTCAAGGAAAGCTGAACCAGAGGCACTTAAAATGGGTTGAGTTTTTGCAGAGTTATACTTTTGTTTTGAAGCACAGGAGTGGGAAGTCCAATAGAGTTGCAGATGCCTTGAGCAGAAGGCAAAATTTGTTGATAGAAATGAAGATAGAGGTTGTTGGATTTGATGACCTCAAAAGTTTGTATCCTGAAGATCCATATTTTGCTGAGGCTTGGAAAGCTTGTCTGGAACCTGTTACTTTGGATAGGACAAAATGGTTGGATTTCATTTAATCCAAGATGGCATGTTGTTTAAGGGAAGCCAGTTGTGCATTTTGAGGAGTTCCATGAGAGAGAACCTGATTAACGAGAAGCATAGTGGAGGATTGGTTGGACACTTTGGTTGAGATAAGACCATTGCTATTGTTGGTAAAAATTATTATTGGCCATTGTTAAGGGAAAATTGAATTTCAAATGAATAATCGATATAATCAATATCAAAATACCCAAAACTCAACGAAATACAGAAACAAAGAGATCAATCAAACAAAAGAACTTCAAAAAATCTTTGCAAACCTCAAAACTTCATAGCTTCCGTTGGTTGCCTATCTCAATCGATCTTGCATGTATGAATAAGGCCCTCAAAGAGTGCACTTCCTTGCTATGATTCCAAGATTGTCAATGGAGAATGGCTATGATAGTTTTGCCATGTGGATGAGCTTCACAAAAATAGTAGTAGTATGGTAACGAGTGTGATCACAAGTAATGAAGGAATTGGTGCCAAAGGCGTGCTGTAATTCCTGCAGAGTAATAATACTTAAAGCTTGGATGAATGAAATGGAGGAACAGGGTTCAATTTATAGACTTGAGAGAATGAAGATCAAAGGTATAGAAAGAATGAGAATATCAATGGTATAGAATGATTGAGGAACGTGCGCGAATAAGAAGAAGACAAGTGTCACCCAAAATCTGTTTTATTTGAGTTAACTACTTTCTTTTCTAAAGATAAGAGATGCTTTTCATAAATTAAAAAGTTTTTTTTCTAATTTAAGAGATATTGATAAAAACAAGGTTGATTGAATAGATAACTCAACTTGTGATTTTTTTTTGCATGATTTGAGAGAAATTAAATAATAAATTATTTAATTTTGTGTGCATGAAGAAGACGACTTATTTTTAGAACATATATGAAGATAGAAAAGCAAATTAAATAAATAAATTTATTTAATTGTTGGGCATGATTTGGAAGAATAAATAAAATATTTGATTGTATTTTATTTTTGGAGAGTGAGAGGATTTAAATAAATTTGATTTGATTTATTTAAATTTGGAAGAATGATTGACTTAATTAAATAATTGAGAATTATTTAATTGTTTGGAAGAATTTAATTAAACAAAGGATTTTATTTAATTTTGACTTTAGAAGAGATAATTAAATATTTTGATATTTAATTAACTTAGAGGAATATAAATCAAATAAATAAATTTGTTTATTTATTTATTGATAGAAGAATTAGAATGAAATAAATATTAAGAATATTTATTTAGACCGAATTGTGTCATTTTTAGGCATATACATTTTGCCCCTCTTTGATGCAATGCAGTTTACGACGTTGCTTCAAAGAATAAGTTTTTGATAATGATACATGCCCTAGTTTGCCCCTGGTATAGGTTTAACAACGATAGGATGCCCCCTTGGGAGATTGGACGAGAAAAAGGTAGAAGGGCGTGAGACGGACAATCTCACAAAGACGAAGGGAAAACTTGGTTAGGATTGAAGAAAACAGGACGCGTTTCAAAGAAACAGGAAGAAAATAGGAAGAAACGGGTGCAGGAAGTAGTCATAGTCACGACATAGCCAGTTTAGGGTTTGCATGCTATATATAGGAGTTGGGTCCACAAGACAATTCATTTGCACACTTGGCTTTGTTTGATTTGCTTTTGAGAGCTTAGGAGAGCATAGAGCAATCAACACGAGGATGGATATTCCACACGAGGAGCATCGCTTTGAGCGAGTTCGACGATTCGACTAGCCAACAGAGGCAGGACCCCCGATATGTATCTCAAATTTTTTTCCCTAGGGTTGATTTTTAGTGTAATAAATGCTAGGTAAAAATAGGATAGACAAATGTGCCAGATCGCAGTTTGGCGCATATGGCATGCGAAACTGTACATCTGTCAAACTTTGGCACATTTAGGATATGGAATGGTGCATACACTAAAGCTGTACATGCATGATTTAAGTCAGCGCATGCATAATTCTGTGGTGCATTCATGGTATGAGACGACGCATGCAACTGGGCGGCACATTTACGGTATGGGATGATGCATGCATGAAATCTTGCAGTGCATGTGTCAGAAGTGGTGCATTTGATAAGAAATGGTGCATATGATATAGATAGTCAGTTTACTTAACAGAATTGACTCTATTGGCATCCTATTTGACGCGTCAATCGATAAGCTATCTCTAAGATTGCAGGAATCTAGTCAAGAGATGTAGTGTGTTGTTTTGATCAATTTGATATGTTAAGTTAGTTGATATGTTTCTATAGATATGCTGAGCATGGTACTTGTAACTTTAGGTTGACGCCTTGTTTTGCGTGCTTGCAGGGGGACATACGAGATACATTGATGTCTAGGGAGCAGTTTCCCATGCCGATGTTGCAACGACATATGCTGACCGAGATGGACCAAGAGAAACTCGGCATGATGGGATTGGACTATGTTTTCTTTATGCCCAAGGTTCGAGCGAACCGTAGGTTACTGACTGCAGTAGTAGAGAGGTTCCACAGTGAGGATGAGACCTTCCACTTCTCGACTGGCGAGATGACAGTTACTTTGGAGGTGTATATAGGATACTCCACTTGCCTATTCAGGGAGAGCTCGTGGAGTACAATCCACAGTGGGACACAGGACTTGCCGAGTGCAAGCGAGTATTCGATGACCCTAAACTAGTAGGACAGGTCATCTCCTGACAGGACATTCATGACTACTATGAGTACTTCCCTGGGATAGTCGCAGGATTGATCGGGGGCATTATATGCCCCAATAGGAGATCACATGGGTTCCCCATTGGATGGGGACATATCATGGAGATGATGGTCACAAAGGGCAACCATTATGCTTGGGGTGTTTACGTTTTGGCACACCTATACCACGACATGCATCATGTGGTATACCATAGGGGTGCAAGTTTATCAGCAGGTGTCTCTCTACTGTAGTTTTGGCTATGGGAGCACATTGCCATCACTAGATTGACTTGTGTTTTCTAGAGGCAGAGGGGAGATCCTTATAGTTACGGCTACGCAGGAGTGATTTCCCAGCATAGGCTGGGGAAGCTTGAGTATTGGAGGCATGCATTGGATGGAGTAGATGTGGTCATCCCACGACCATATCTAGACTGTGACCCTTGGGAGGATGAGGCGGACAAGCTGCCATACCGCTATCAGACTTGGTGGATGATAGGCTAGACGCGGTTCATTTTGGAGAGGTAGATTGTCAGCCGAGTTCGGAGGCAGTTTGGGAGGAGACAAGGCATGCCACAGGGGCAGGCTTTGTTTGCACAGACTCACGTAGAGAGATTCAGATGGGGGCCAGTGGCGTCCTATGAGGAGGTAGTGGAAGAGTTTCGGCAGACCCCTTATTTTGCCTGGGATATGAGGAGAGAGATTGCAAATGCCAGGATGACTTAGGACTATGAGGAGTGGTTTGTTGCCCATCCATTTTTGAGATACTCTGGGCCTGGAGAGCTAGTTCTTCGTATAGACGAGGTAGATTCAGATGACGAGGGCCAGGTTGGTAGGAGGAGAGGAGGATGGGGAGGTGGAGGAGATGATGGCGGAGGGGGAGGTAGTGGAGGTGATGGAGGAGGGGTAGGTGGTGGAGATGGAGATAGACCTAGATAGAAGAGGAGAGTTGGGGAGGGACCTTCCCACGCTCAGCAGGTAGTGTAGCCGCAGGTTGCACAATAGGCTACACAACAGGCACAGATGTCACCACCTCAGCAGGTGGCACAATAGCAGGCACCCCAGCCACAGGGGCAGGGACAAGCACATGCACCTCAAGGTCTAGCACAGCTAGATGTTTAGGAGAGAGCCATAGCTATGCTGAGAGGATAGGTTAGGCAGCTGCGGGCACAACTTAGGATGGCTGAGGCCTGGTGGGAGACAGATGCAAAGGTTATCTCGAGGCTCACTAGAGAGTGAGATATGGTAGAGGTACAGATACGAGTTATCCGAGTAGAGCGAGATACATTAGTGGCAACCCTTGGGATAGATGCCACTAGCAGCTTTCTGGTTGGGCAGGTGCATCGGGTGCAGTCACAGCTAGCACAGGCACAGACATAGCTAGCCCAGGCACAAACATAGTTGGCACAAGTGTAGGTGCAGGGTGAGCTTGCCAAAGCACAGGCTTAGACACAATATTATCGAGGTTTATACCATGGTGTTGTGCCAGTTAGTCAGAGGGCTTTGAGCTATAGGAGCTAGTCTATGGCCTCCCAGAGAGCAGGTGGATTGAGGTTAGGAGCCTCCGTGATGGGCCCATAGCAATTAGGGGCCAGTGGAGGAGGGGACTCAGGAGATACTGCTGGGAGCAGTGGTTCATAGTAGCATGGATAGCAGACACTTGCACAGATTTTGGCTCCTACGTACACTTTTTAATGGCTCAGATAGCCAGATATGTATATGTACCACTTTTGTATTTTGAGACGTGTCACTATCTTTGAGATGTATTCATTGTTTATGACATTGACTCAGAGATGGACCTTGTGATATTGTACACTTGGACATGTTTTTTATGATATTTATATGATGATGCAACTATTTGATGCTCTCTATATTTGAGTTATGATGCATTTCTATTGTATGATGTGATGCACATGTTTATCTAATGCAGACTTAGATGTTTATTTGATGCTATGTGATGTTATCTAATGTAGATTTAGATGTTTTACTTGATATGCCTCTAATGTGTGTGAATGCAAATGGTATCTATATGATTATGCAGTTTATGTGATGCACTTATCTATGTTTTTGATTTTTTTCTGTTGACACTATGTGATGATTTGCAAAATGTCTATGGATGACCTAATGCACTTTATTATATATGCAACTGATTTAATCATGTAAATGACTATCTCATGTGATATGATATGCAACTATATGCTATGTGTTTGTGATGTCCAAATGTACTCTATCGACACAAAAATGACATAATGGTAGATAGAAGATTGATTGAAAGAATGACTTGATAGAAAGACTCACAAGCTTTGATTTTGTATTGATTACTTTGCATTGTTTGGATCTTTTATTGCATGGGATACGTATGTATGGATGTATAATGGATGCTTTGCTTTTGACATCTTGATGGTGCAAGTATTTTGAAGTGCTTATTTCATCATTGGGCAATTTTTTTGGTACTTTTTTTGAATGTTGTAAGTTAATACAAGCATCTAGGTATAATTGAACCAAGATGACCTGAGTATTGCTTACATGGATTTTGTTTTAGCAAGTTAATACAAGCATCAAGGTATAATTGAACCGAGATGACCTGAGTATTTCTTGCGTATCAACAGTCAAGGATTGCCTCCATTCATGTTAGACCTTTGATGTCCTCGATGATCTTTTACCGATCATGTCGTTAGACAAGGCTTCACATTACTAAAGTTTAATCCACAAACAACAAACAAAGAAAATAATCATGCCCCCATCATAGCATCTCTAGCTTTTAGCATCCTCGAGTAGCATAGAAAGACATGATAACAAAAATCAAGACTTCGTAAGTTAACCATGATTCCAATCCACAAAACACTTTTGCATTTTAGATGTGTTTATTTCTTGCCATAATTTGGGTAAAATCATTTAAAGTTCTTTAGGTATTTGCTTTCTTTGCTTTGGATAGGTTAAATGCCTTGCATCAAAATTTCTACTTGGAAGCGGGTTCTACTTGCACTTGCCTGTTTGGTGAGAAGATTCCACAATCCTTATTGATGAGACAGACCCTAAGGGACTGACCTAGTGCCTCAGGGGCTCATTGCTAAATGGCCTTACCTACGTGATGACGTAGAGGCAACATAGTTCAGGATAAACCCTAATGGACCTAAGACCTAGGTGGTAGAAAGTGGTGTGGACTCAGATAGATAGAAGGACTAGACCTAGGACGGATGGGACAGTGGAGCCTCGGGGGCACATTGAAAATGGCCTTGCCTACGTGATAATGCAGAGGCAATGTAGTTCATGGACCTGGACCATGTGGATATTGATGACAGATGCCATGCTAGGCTGACACTATGGATAGGATATGGGATAAAACCTTGGTTGATAAGGTAAAAAAGAGATAGAGTATCAAGTCATGATAGGTTATCGTTAGGTTTTTATTATGGAACAGCTATGGATCGAATGGGACATGAGTGAGGGAAGAATGGACACAAGGTGATTAGTTTCCCAAAGATGGAGGAAGCGGTTTATTACAAGTAACACCTATTTACCAGGTTTTCACCACTTGCTTTTATTTGCACGAAAGCTAGAAAGTATGCATAACACCTGTTTGCTAGGTTTTCATCATGATACCTATCCAAGGCACCTGTTTGCCAGGTTTTCACCAAAGGACGATTTTTTTGTATTTTTTAATTTTTTTGTATTTTTATGTCCCCCTTACATTGGGATTCTCCTAGGTATAGAACCGGTGAAGATGCATGTTGTTGATTGGGTCATCGAACAACTCACCCTCTAATGTTGCTAACTGATATGCTCTCGATCCATAAGCAGCTACGATCACATAGGCCCAAGCCAATTGAGTTCAAACTTGCCTTTCTTTTCCCTATCCTGTTGATTGTAGGGGTTCTCTTTAAGTACTAGATCTCCAACCTTAAAGACTCTAGGGTGAACTCTATGGTTATAGCTTCGTGACATCATTTGTTGATATGCCTTGAGATGATCAAAGGCTTTATGTCTCCTTTCTTCTAGCAACTCTAGTTCTTGTAATCTAGAAACTCTGTACTCTTCACATGTTATGAGACCTTTTAACGACACCCTGAGAGATGGTAACTCGACCTCAATGGGGAGGATAGATTCTAAGCCATAGACAAGGGTATAAGGGGTGGCACCTATGGGAGTGTGTATATAGGTTCTGTAGGCCCACAAAGCGAGATTGAGTTGGATGTACCAATCACGTCCAGCATCATTGACTGTCTTCTTGAGGAGTTTCAAGATGGTCTTGTTGGATGCTTCTGCTTGGCTGTTGCCTTGGGGGTAATAGGGTGTGGAGAAACGGTGTTGGATTTTGAATTGGTCACAGAGTTCCTGGACATCCTAGTTTTTGAAGGGTCTTCCATTATCTGTGATAATGGATGAGGGGATTCCATATCAGCAGATGAGGTAATTGAGGATGAATGAGGAGATTTGTTTACCTATGATGGTGGTGAGGGGAACAGCTTCAATCCACTTGGTAAAGTACTCAGTGGCAGTTATTATGAATTTGTGGCTATTGGATGAGGGTGGATGGATTTTTTGTTGCAAGGTGTGACCCTTGGTCTCCTTGTTCAGCATTGCACTACGGTGGTTTGCGACAAGGGCTTAACCGTCTCTCGTGCTTGTTAAGTCAAGTGGTTGTATCAGGCATTAACAGGTCAATCTTTTGGTGCAACAACAACTAACAATTGGTATCAGAGCTAAGGTCACGGGTTCAAACCCCACGCTTGCTCTGAGGGGGAGATTGTTGCAAGGTGTGACCCTTGGTCTCCTTGTTCAGCATTGCGCTATGGTGGTTTGTGACAAGGGCTTAACCGTCTCTCGTGCTTGTTAAGTCAAGTGGTTGTATCAGGCATTAACAAGTCGATCTTTTGGTGCAACAACAGCTAACATTTTTCCCACAACATCGAGTCCCCATTGGCAAAAGGGCCAAGGTGTCGTTAAAGGTCTCAACTCTTGAGCTGGTGCATGTATCAGGTTCCCGTGTATTTGGCATTGCTTATACTTATTCACAAATTGATATGAATTTATTTCCATGTTCGGCCAGTAATAACCCAAATGCATGAATTTCTTAGCTAAGGAAGGACTGCTAGAGTGTGTTCCGCAAAACCCTTTATGTACATCTTGTAAGGTGGTTTGGGATTCTTCTTGTTCTAAACAATGGAGTAAAGTACATCTAAACCACGTCGGTAAAGGGTGTCAGCAATAATGGTATAATGAGAGGTTTGGCGTATAAAGGTTCGTCATTGGTTTGAAGATAAGTCAGGTGGGAGGGTGTTGTCCTTGAGGTAAGTGTAAACCTTACCATACCAAGGTGAATTAGATCCAACTAATAGGCATATGGAATGGGTTTCAGGAAGATCATAAGCTAGTTGCTGAATTGATTCCACTAAGAACTCGTACTGTGACTCATTCTCTGGGATTTTGAGAAGAGAGGCAATGGTTGCCATGGCATCTGCTGCTTTGTTTTCAATGTGAGGTATCTGTTCAAAAGAGATGATCACAAAGTATTCCTTAAAGTCTTCGACCATGTACTTGTATGAGACAAGCTTATCATCTTTGGTTTGGTAATCGTCATTGACTTGATTGATCACTAGTTGAGAATCACCATAGACATGTAGCTCTTTGATTTTCCATTCTATTGCCATTTTGAGGCTAATGACCAAGGCTTCATATTCTTCTATGTTGTTGGTGCATGGGAATAACAGACGGTAAGACTTTGGTATGGTGTCACCATGAGGAGTTACAAACAAGATTCCTGCCCCCGATCCATGGTTTGTGTAGGACCCATCAAAGTAGAGTATCCAAGAATGTGTTGATATATTGAATAAGGATTCATCTGGAAACTCAAATTGCATTGGTGTGGTGTCCTGTAGTGGTGCATCTGCTAACTAATAATCAATGAGTTTCCCTTTGATAGCCTTTCTGTCTACATACTCAATGTCGTATTCACTCAGGAGCATTACCCATTTGGCTAGATGACCTATTAGAGCTGCTTTGCTTAGTAGGTACTTCAGTGGATCTATTTTTGCAATAAGTTTGACTGGATGTGCTAGCATATAATGCTAGAGTTTTTGGGAAGCAAAAACTACTGCAAGACATGATCTTTCTATCTGAGAGTATTGCAACTCATAGCCCACCAATGTTCGACTGATGTAGTAGATAGCTCTTTCTTTATTTTCATAATCTTGTTGTGCTAGAAGGGCCCCAAGAGCTGTCGGTGTAGCAGATATGTATAGTAACAATGGCTTCCCTTGGATAGGAGGCATGATAATGGGTGGATTCATAAGATACTCTTTTAGTTTTTTGAATGCCTCTTCACATTTCTCATCCCATCTAAATGGAATGTTCTTATGTAGGAGATGATTGAAGGGTTGACACTTGTCTACCAGTTGTGATATGAACTTACAGATTGCTTGTAGCTTGCCTTGTAGAGATCTTAGTTGAGTAAGATTCTTGTGTGGTGGCATGTCCATAATAGCCTTGACTTTGGTGGGGTCCACCTCTATTCCATTTTCTGATACAATAAAACCTAAGAGCTTGCCTGAGGTGACTCCAAACACACATTTCTTTGGGTCCAACCTGACTTTGAATTTTTCTAATCTCTGAAAGACTTTCTCTAACACATCCAGGTGTGATTCTCTTGTGAGTGACTTTGCAAGGATATCATCTACATAGTCTTCCATGGTGACGTGCATCATATCATGGAATATAGTGGTCATAGCACATTGATATGTGGCTCCTACGTTCTTTAGCCCAAATGGAATGACATTCTAGCAGAAAGTGCCCCATGGACAAGTAAAAGCTATCTTATGCTGGTCTTCCAGTGCTATCTTGATCTGATTGTATCCTGAGAAGCCATCCATGAGAGATAACATGGTATGCCCTATTGTTAAGTCAACTATGATATCTATATTTGGCAACAGAAAATCATCCTTGCAGAAAGCTTTGTTTAGATCTCTAAAATCATTGCATAGTCTAACTCAGCCATCAGGTTTGGACACTGGTACTATGTTGGAGACCCATTCTAAATAATCTATAGCTCTGATGAACCCTACATCCAGTAATTTCTTGAGTTCTTCTTTTACAAGTAGTGCAATGTGTGGATGCATCTTTCTAAGCTTCTGTTTCACTAGTTTCACTCCTAGATCTAATGGAAGGTGATGTAGAATCAAATCTATATCTAACCCCTACATATCTGTGTATGACCAACCAAAATTGACTTGCTTTCTCTTGAAGAATGGTATAAACTTAGTCTTTTCTGGTGGGGTTAGAGACTTAGCAAAGTGAATGATCTTAGGCTGTTCCTCTGTTCCAACGTTAACAAGCTTTGTGGGTTCCACAACAATCTGAGACTTCTCCTGGTGCATGTCATTGGGGAGAGTGTCAAGCCTTCCATTGTTAGGTGCCACAGCTGGGTTTTCACCATCGGATGCATCCTTTCTTTTTATTGTTTTGGGATCTGACATTATCATGGAACAGTTTTCACCGTCAGATCTAGTTTTTATTTTGATATTTTTGTGACTGGAAGGCTTGGCACCCTCTTCGAAATAAGCCATGGTATTAAGTTCAATGGCAAACCCAGCTTTATGATCTCCTTTAGGTAGGTGGTCCCTAAGTTCCATATAGTCAATATAGGCATCATCATTTTGGAACATATCTAGTTGCGGGGTTCCTTATAGATCCCAGCCAATAAGTTCAAGATGCACAAGGGGGAGGGAGTCAGAGGATAGATTTGATTCGTTGATACTTTGAATGGATATGCTAGGAGTATTGGTAGGGGGAGCGTTTGGGATGGTACTTTCCTCCAAATTGTTTATTGCGATAGAACTCGAACCTTCCTCGAAAGTCATATTCTCAGGGATAGGCAAATCACACTCTAATGGCCTATGTCGTAGCATTTGTCCCTCATGGTAGGGGATATAAGTTTTAATGGTATCAACCTCTTTGTCATCGTAGGAATGCTCTGTCAGCTCATCCCACTCATATTCATTGGAATCTGTGTCACTGTCCTCTTGAAGGGTAAGGATCATTTCCACAAGACAAGCATTTGATTTAGCTTTGCCCCTATCTCTATATCCTAGACCTTTTGTAGTTCTAGCCAATGAGGATGAAGAAGGTTGAATGGGTTCTATGATTCCTTCTTTTCATAGGCCGATGGGGCCTTGTCCTTTGTAACCCATTCTATGTAGGATAGATTCACCTCGCCCATAGATTTCTGTTGGGAGCTTAGGTGGTTCTTGTTGTGTGTTCTCTTCTTCTTCAGTGTAAAGCCATTGTAGGATATCTCTTTCCTCTGTTTCATCTGATAGGGTCCCCCATTTTACAAAGGGAGTTGTGGGAGGTGTAGGAGGAGCAGATGGCTTTGGAAAATGCTTGGGTTGCCCAAAGGATCTAGGAGATAAAGGCATCTTGGCTAGATTGAGGCTATGCTCAATGGAGTATTCCCCTACTCCTGTTTCTTTAATGGTAATTTTCTGCTCTTTGGGCTTTGATGAGGAAGCTTCAGAGGTAGAATCATGCTGTGGGGTAGGGGATGTAGATGCTCTATTGTTTGGTATGATGCAATCAGGTTTTGAAAGGACAGAGTTGCAATGCTGAAAGGGGTCCGGATCACCTTGGATGGTGACTTGCTTGCCGTTATGAGGGAATTTTATGCATTCGTGATAGGTAGAAGGCATAACTTTCATGGCATGAATCCATGGTCTACCTAGGAGAATATTATAGGTGAGATCCCTATCTAGGACTTGGCACACAACATCTTTTATCATTGGTCCCACTTGTATGGGTAATACCACTGTTCCTTTGGTAGTTCTCTCCTCTTCATCATAGTCCTTGATAGTTATCTTCTTCCTTGGATCGACTGCATTTTCATAGAACCCCAATGTAAGGACTAGCTTCAACGTGCAAATATTTAAACCAGCTCCCCCATCAATGAGAACCCTCTTGATGCGGTGCTTGTGGATGAAGGCAACAATGTGTAAAGGATTGTTATGGGGTTGAGACACTGAGAGGTCATCTTGTTCAGTAAATGATATGGTACTTGAGGAGGTCAGATTACCTACCATGGCCTGAAACTTCTCTTGGGCCAAGTTAGTGGGGACTGTCATTTCCACTAAGGCTTTATCGAGAATCTCCTTGTGGGAAGGAGATAGATGCAACAACTCTAAGATATAAATGTGGGCAGGAGTCTTTCCTAGTTGGTCTAAGACACTATATTGATGGAAGTTGGACTAAGAAGGTGATGATCTCAGAGGAATGGTATTCAACGTGACCTTACCGCTGCGGGTAATGATACTGCAATCAGTCCTGTTGGGCTTTGATTGTTGGTTGGGCGTAACCACATTGATTTGTGGGACATACTCTGATATACAATTGATGGTATAGTCAAATGGCACACTTGCGTAATTGGCATTACTATTCCCATTATTCTAATTTTGCCTATTGTGGTTGTTGTTGTTGTTGTTGTTGTGGCCATTGTTGTTGTTGCCATTGTTGTTGTTGTTGTACGACCTGTCATGATTGAGAAGTGGATCTTTGTAAGCCACATGTGTCTCATTAGAAGTATGTTGTTGAGTTCCTCCTTGATTTTGATCAAGCACATCTTGAATAACATGTTTGAGATGGATACAATTGTTGGTTGTATGTCCTCTTCCTCTATGATACTCACAATAGTCAGTGTCTTTCCAATAGTGAGGTTTTATTTGAGGTTCGTAATCACTTGTTGGAGGTAGAAAGATTTCATTGTTGGCCAATAGCTTCCTTAATGCAGATTCTTGGGACTCACCCAATGGTGTGAACTTTCACCTTGGATTTGAGTTAAACCATGGTCTTAGCTCCTGAGAGAATGTTTTGTTGGGTGTAGCATTGCTTGCCTCTCCTTTGAGAGTGAATATTGGTTGTTTGGGAGTCACCACCTTGGCATTAACTATTCCATAGTTGACGACATTTTTATTCTTAGTCCAAAACTATGATTTGTCAGTTGTGTAGTTGTAGGTAGGTGTGTCCTTGTATAACTTGATTTGCCTCTTGGCGATCATAGCTTTCTCGATGAACAATCCCATTTCCATGACCTTTGAAAATGAAGTAGGGCATTGAATTTGTATTTGGTAGCTAAGATCGGAGTTGAGGTTATGGACAAACATCTCCATTAATTGCTTCTCTGGTACATCATATGAACATTTGCTTGCTAATTGTCTCCACCTTTGTAAAAAAGAGGTGAATGATTCGCCACTCTTTTCTTGGTGTTGCATAGGTCGAGCATGGAGACTTCGTGTTCAATATTGTACGAGAAGTGTGTGATGAATTTGTTGACTAGCTCATCAAAAGTTTTGATGCCCGGTGGAAGCCGTGAGAACCACTCCATGGCTTGACTACCTAGAGATCTAGGGAATAGTCTCATTAAGAAAGTCTCATTGTGACCTACTTCCATGCATGCGGCATTGAATTCCCTAATGTGATCTCTAGGGTCCCCTTTCCCTTTGTACTTGTCAAACTTAGGAACTTAGAATCAAAAGGGGAATGGTATCATATTCAAACTTTTATTAAAGGGGTACGGTGCAATATCTTCCAAGGAGTAGGTTTTAGTGTTTGTACCCGTCTTGAGATCCATCATTTGTTGCATTAGACCCTTGATTTGTTTCCTCATTTCTTCCATAGGTGTGTTTGGGTCTATGGATTTCTTTCCTTTATCTTCACCGTTGTGGTGTTCATGATTATCCTCTATGGTCTCTTTGAGTTTGCTTAGATCAAAATTAGCAGGGAGCTTAATTCCAAGACTTGCAAGATGATAAAAATACTTGTGGGGGTCCTCATGGAGCACTTTCTCTAGTAAGCATTGGAATTTCAGATCTTGGAGGTGTCCTTGATAATCTTCATGAGATATTTCCTCATCACTATCATGAGGGGTGACAATATGGTCAGATGATCCAGCCATTTCAAGTTGCTTTTGGTATTGAGATCTAGTAAGAACCATGCAAGGTGATGTGGGATGTGGGGGGATGAAACTAGAGATTTTGGCAAGATGCCGGTGGAGACTATTGAGAATAGGATACTTATGACAAGAGACTCTTTCGATCAATGATTCCAAGTAAGATGATAGATACAAGACAATAGCCACTAGTAAGGGTAGTCGATACCTGTCTTACTGTGTAGGGACTAGTCGTGCACCAAGACCACTAGCGAAGTTCTGTGACCTACTAGGGTTACTTGAATCCAAAATGATATGAAAAAGGGGCCTATGCTGATCTGATATGGGATACTTTGACTTTGGACTAGGAAGACCTGATAGAAGGTGAATGGGATGACCAATGAAAGAGAAACTTTGATGTGAAATGGGTGGAAAAATGACTGCAAGCTAAGATCTGATCTCAAATTTTGGAACTAGGCTGAAATGGATATCTAGAAATGATAAAAATTTTCTCTCAAAGACTGTGGAAGTGCTCACTGTCACGCATGCACCGGAACAGATGCGCCACAAAAACTGGTAAATGTGCAACAAGTCGGCATGGAAGCACCACACTAGTAAATTGTAGATGCCCTGTAACAGGTTGTAAAAGTGCTGTAAGTCAGTGCAGATGCGCCGCAGGTCACCACAAATGCGCAGCAAAAGAGGATGAATGTGCCACTCTAGTTTTCTCAGTGATTTTTACAAATTTTTGGCAATTTTCTGATGTTTTTGGTACTTTGGTTGCAAGAAGGTCTTTTTTGATCTAATTTTTTAAAATAATGGCAAGAAGACACAACAAATACAAAGAATGTTTTTAAGGTTTTTTTTGTGATTTTTTGACTTTTTGGACTAAAAAGAAAGCAAGTACAAACCTAGGTTTCAAAGGATAGTATAAAACTGAATTCTCACTATCTCTAGTGAAGCATCTTTGGGAGGTGATAATCTCCCTTCCCTGCACCATATTATAGGGGTTTTTGGCCACTAAGAACAAATGATGAGTAATAAAGGCAACCGTTTGAGTGGTTATACATGAGGTAGCACTACTCTCTATTATGGAGTCTCCCAGCCTGCAAGGGTTGTGCCTTGGAGGGTTTTGGGGGAGGTTGGATGTCGGTATAACACAACTGCACTTGTTGTTTGAAGCTTTCACTCCAAACACAATTTATTTATAGTGGCTTGGAAGGGCTTGGCGCCTAGCCTGTTACCACTTAGGGTCGTTCTTACTTGGATGAACGGTATCCAAGAGCATGCCCCTCTAAAGGAAAAACACATGCAAAAATGATATGTCTAGTATTTTGGTCACCCAAGATAGGGGAGAGCATAGGCTTGGTATCATTCCCAAAACATAGGATACAGTGGTTCTTTTCCCCTAGTTAAAATGAGAAAAACTAGATGAGTTATCTACTTGGGCAAGCACAGAAATTTGTTAACTTTGAAGTGATAACAAGGTAGCAATGGTCCAGTTTTACCAAGATAGCAATGATGTGTTCAATTTTAGCACAGATAAAACAAATTTGTTAACTTTGAAGTGATGATCGAGATAGCAATGGTTCAATTTTACCTAGATAGCAATGACGTGTTCAATTTTATCTAGATAACAATGAGTTGTTAACTTTGAAAGATAGCAATATAGCAATGATTCAATGATATGTAAGATAGAAATGATTCAATTACCACCTTCCTAGTTAAAACTATGTGAGATTTGCATGAGCATCCATTTACTTTCCTGTTAGAAATCGAAGTGTGAGTTAACAAGTGCAACTATATGATTCTAAACTAGTACCTAGCCTGCAAAACAGATCAAGAGTGTTCCTACAAAGAGATGTTAGCATTAGCAAACACTTTAAGGAAACCCTAAAAATCACTGCCTAGATCATATGCGCAGCTTCAGAGATTGAATGCGCATAAACAGATCTCAGAAGTGCCACAGTACATATGCGCTAAGACAGAGATCAAAAGTGTAGGAAAACAATGTATATGCGCCAAACTGACAGATGTGCCGTATCGGAGGGTATATGCATTGTAACAGAGTCTACATGCACCAGAAGAATGCATGTATTGGAATAGATAGTAGATGCATGTTAGGATATGTCAGATGCATTGTTTCCTCCTGTGTACAGCTTTCTAAAACACAAAAACTCAGTTTTTAGGTTAAATTGGGGCTAGGCCCCATGGTGGGTGCAAAAAATGTTAAGGCAAAATTAGATTTCAAATGAATAATCAATATAATCAATATCAAAATACCCAAAACTCAACGAAATACAGAAATAAAGAGATCAATCAAACAAAAGAACTTCAAAAAACCTTTGCAAACCTCAAAGCTTCATAGCTTCTGTTGGTTGCCTATCTCAATCGATCTTGCATGTATGAATAAGGCCCTTAGAGAGTGCACTTCCTTGCTATGATTCCAAGATTGTCAATGCAGAACAACTATGATAGTTTCTCCATGTGGATGAGCTTCACAACAATAGTAGTAGTATGGTAACGAGTGTGATCACAAGAAATGAAGGAATTGGTGCCAAAGGCATGCTGTAATTCCTGCAGAGTAACAATACTTAAATCTTGGATGAATGAAATGGAGGAACATGGTTCAATTTATAGACTTGAGAGAATGCAGATCAATGGTATAGAAAGAATGAGAAGATCAACGGTATAGAACGGTTGAGGAACGTGTGCGAATAAGAAGAAGACAAGTGTCACCCAAAAGCTATTTTATTTGAGTTAACTACTTTTTTTTCTAAAGATAAGAGATGCTTTTCATAAATTAGAAAGCTTTTTTCTAATTTAAGAGATATTGATAAAATAAGGTTGATTGAATAGATAACTCAACTTGTGATTTGCTTTTGCATGATTTAAGAGAAATTAAATAATAAATTATTTAATTTTGTGTGCATGAAGAAGATGACTTATTTTTAGAAGATTTGGAAGATATTTGAAGATAGAAAAGCAAATTAAATAAATAAATTTATTTAATCGTTGGGCATGATTTGGAAGAATAAATAAAATATTTGATTGTATTTTATTTTTGGAGAGAGAGGATTTAAATAAATTTGATTTGATCTATTTAAATTTGGAAGAATGATTGACTTAATTAAATAATTGAGAATTATTTAATTGTTTGGAAGAATTTAATTAAACAAAGGATTTTATTTAATTTTGACTTTAGAAAAGATAATTAAATATTTTGATATTTAATTAACTTAGAGGAATATGAATCAAATAAATAAATTTGTTTATTTATTTATTGATAGAAGAATTAGAATGAAATAAATATTAAGAATATTTATTTAGACCGAATTGTGTCATTTTTAGGCATATACAACCACAGTTGTAGCAGGATGTGAGGAAATTTGTGTAGAGTTGTAGAGTATGTTAGATGGCAAAAGGAGCAAGTCAGAATATAGGTCTATATCAACCACTACCTGTACCAAAGAAGCCATGGGATGATATTAGTATGTATTTTGTTCTTAGTTTACCAAGGACACAGAGAGGGCATGATTCCATTTTTATGGTGGTGGATAGATTCTTGAAGATGGCACATTTCATTCCTTGCAAGAAGACTAATGATGCTGTTCATATTGCTAGATTATTTTTCAGAGAGGTGGTGAGATTACACAATCTACCAAAAAGCATAGTTTCAGATCAAGATAACAAGTTTGTTGGTTATTTTTGGAGGACACTGTGGAAGAAGTTGAAGATAGATTTAAAGTTTAGTTCTGCACACCATCCACAGACTGATGGACAAATAGAAGTGGTGAATAGGAGTTTGGGTAACCTGCTATGATGCTCAGTAGGAGATAAGCCCAAGGGATGGGATTTGATTTTACCACAAGCAGAATTTGCTTACAACAATTCTATCAATAGGAGTACTGGTAAATCACCATTCCAAATTATCTATGGCAATAGCCCAAGAAATGCTTCTAAGTTAAGGAAGCTAGACAAAGGAGAAAAGACAAGTGTTGAAGCTGAAGACTTTGCAGAACATTTGAAGAATTTGCATGAAGAGGTGAGAAAACACATTAATAAGATGAATATTCAATACAAGGCTAAGGCAGATCAGAAGAGGAGATATAAGGAGTCCAGGTAGGAGATGAAGTCATGGTTCACTTGAGAAAAGAAAGGTTCCCAATTGGAACATACAATAAGTTGAAAATGAAGAAATTTGGACTGTGTAGAATCCTGAAGAAGCATGATTCAGGAAATGCATATAAGGTAGAACTATCGAGTGGGATCAATATTTCCCCTATGTTCAACATTGCTGATTTAACAGAATATCATGAAGGTGGCACAAAGGATGGACCAATAGAAGAACAGTGGAGTATTCCGGCATCTACTTCAACGGAGGAGACAAAAGAGATCTTGGATAGCTGTGTGGGAAGAAGTACTCAGAATAGGCAATATGAATAATATATGGTGAAATGGAAAGGAAGGCCTGTTGAAGATTCTTCTTGGTTGTCTAAGACAAAGGTTGACCGTTTGGGTTTTCCTCAAACAAACACCTGAGACGTGATAAGGTCACTTCTCAAATTACTTTGGGTGTCTAATGCAGGAGCATCCAGTGGTGTAAGGGCAATCTTGCATCACCCAAAAAGAAGTTAATTCAAAATCATTGCAGTTGTTTTCATTTTTTTCCATAATTAGTGTTTCTGGCTCCATAATCTCCTGAATAATGATGTAGGACTTTCAGTTTTTTTTCCAAATTGCTAAAAATAGCAAACTGCCAATTTTGGAAAGTTTACTTGCCATTTTAGGAAAGTTTGCATTTAGACATGGATTGAAGTGAAAACTTATAGAAAGCTTCATAACTGAAATATAAGACCTTTGGCAAAGGAATTAGGAAAAGATCATTTGTGAGCTGAAAGATATTAAAGTTTTTGTTTTCTGAAAAGCCCCTGGAAATTTCTAAAATGAGATATGAGGCACTAAAACATCCCATAACATCTCAAAAAGTTGACAAAAATCTATTTATGTATTTCCAGCGTGATAGTTCACATCACGATCTTTCTGATGCCTAAAATGGCTCGTCAATTGGACACCCGGATCAAAAGTTATGCTTCCCAGAAGTTGACCTACTTTTGGAGGGAGTTGCAAATTTCAAAATTTAGTTGGAGGCCACCAAAAAGTGCTATTTATAACTATTTTGGGAACCCTGGCCAGTAGTAGAGTTAAGGGGGAAAGTGTAGAGTCAAGAATAGGTGGAAAAATAGAAACTGTAGCAGATTTGGGGTTACAGATGGTAGATGATTCCAGAGTCTTGTGAGAGGAAGCTGTAATGTGTGGCAACCTATGGAGGGTTAATTCCTCTGATTGTATTTGAGCTTCTGTAATGTAATAAGCTATCTAAATCAATAAATAAATTCCTATTTTCTATGTGCAATTTCTGTTGTTGTGTGTTTTATGATTTACCCCCTTCATCAGCTTTCCACCTAGGCTAAACTTGACTCTGAACAATGGCAACTACATCTAGATGTTCTCTATATGGCATATGCAATGGAATGTGTCTGCATCATGATGTCCTAATCTAGCTAAGATAGTATGCAATAGCTCTTTCCCATCACATTTTATCTTCATCCGAATATCCATACAGTATGGGTATCGAAGAAATTAATGAATCCAAAATATAATTGAGATCTACTCCATATCAGTATTTACATCTTCCCTAATGATGCATTCCCCATGTCTTGGTCTTATAGGCATTGAACAAAATGGATACTTTATACACTTCATTTCTATCATAGGCCTATGCTTTATCCTTAGTAAATATCTAGGCATCAAAATTATTTTGAATAACCTCCAACTTCTTTGCCCTGGCCTTCATCTTCCCTTTATACTCTTTTATTTTGGAATATTTACCCATGATATCATCAATGGTACCTCCAAATAACTTCTTTGTTGGGTCCTCCTAGATGCTTTCAAAACTGCCCTTAAATTACTTTAGAGATTCTTCTTTATCATACTTGCCTTCATTGACCTATAGCTTGTTGCAAGTATGTGCCTAACTAGTGTTGTCATTGATGTCAACATATCTGTGTTGCCGTTGGTGTCAACCGTGCTCTTGTTTTGATGCTTTCTTGTAATGAGTTAGATGCTTTGCATTGGCTTATATAAGTATTGGAGATAATAAGTGAACTTGATATTAAGTTACCAAGTGCTTTTTAGAAAATTTGCTCCTTCAGTGGAAACAAAGTATATAAGAGTATCTTTGTTTACAACAGAACAATCCAATAGTTTTATCCACATTTCTTGAAGAATAAATATCTTTGTCTATAGATTGGAAGTTATTTAGAAGCATGTCTGAAGATGCTATATTCCAAGTTTGAGCCTCCGGTATGAATATTTGAGTGAGTTATGTTCACCAGAGTAAAAACTACTTTTTCTATACATTCAGTGGTGACATGGAGAAAGAATTTTACTCCGCATTCCTTCGCATTGAAGTATTATGGTCTGCGGTTCTAGAGTTAAGTCTAAAATGATGATAAGTGCCTTCAACTCTAGTGGTTCATGATTTGGTGTTCCACAAGTGATCCTTTCTTTATAACAGTGGCCAACAATGTTGTTTAAGTGCTCCAGTTTGAAGAATCTTCTTGACAAAGTGATTAGAGGTTGTGAGGATGTGGTGATTAGAATGTACTTGTGGATGTCTCCTGATCATGCTCCTACCTTTGGATTGGTCTACGAAGAGTAATTTGGATCATGGAAGAAGACTACTCCTAGAAGATTTAGTGCTAACACGAGTCTTGGCTGACTTAGTTGTTTTCACTACTTGAAAAGTTACATTGAAGATTGTGGTAGCATGTCGTGGTGTGGAAGATTGCATTTGAGTCTCAGCTAAGGCATAACATGATCTGCATACGTCTTTATCTTAGCAAATTTTGTTTAGGTCCAAACCTATCTCTATGTATGTTTGTAATGCTGACCTTGGAGATTGTTCCAATGGTTGATGAATGTAATGCCAACCTTGATGTACATTTCAAGGCTGATGAATTGTATAAGAACATGTAATATAGTTGTGAAAAAGAGGTCCTTGTGTGAAAATGTGAAGATAAGAAAAAGGGTGTAAGAAGAGCATAGTAGAGTAGTTAACTATGCTTCAATGGAACTGAACCCAGGCATGGAGTAGATGCTATCAAATTAGTTCACTAACCCTTGGCAGTGAGCCACCCCATGGCAGTGAGCTGATCTTGGCAGTGAGCCTCAACATTTGCAGTGAGCATTTTGGGCAATAAGCCCTAAGGTAGTGAGCCTCTATTTTTTGGTATTATTATAACATATTTATATCTATGGGCTAACACCCACCATGGTTTTTCCCTCATAGGGTTTTCCACGTAAACAATCTGGTGTCTCATGTGCTGATTATGTTATTGTGTTGAGTTTCTTATTTCATGTCTTCATGATTAAATTTGAATAACAGTGAACAAGTGTTTGATGTGTTAATGTTCATAAGTGGTCCAAGTTTTGGAGACAACTGATTCACCCCCCCTCTCAGTTGTCTAGTGCATTTCAACAATTGGTATCAGAGCCCATTCCTCAGAAGTAAGCCTAACAACTTGAGGTCGATCTAGGATGTCTTTTAAGAAGGAAGCTCCACAGTTTGATGGGACAAATTATGCTTTATGGAAGGTACGAATGAAAATCCATCTCCTTTGTCTTGGTTATAGAGTATGGAAAGCGATAGAGATGAAGTATACCATGCCTTAGAATGGTTTAACAACTGAAGATCAAATCAAAGAATATGAGTTAAATATAAAAGCTAGAGATGCTCTATTAAGTGCCTTATCTGACACTGAGTTGGTGAAGGTCATGGATCTAGATTCTGCTAATGAAGTCTGGGAAAGATGAAAAATCTGTATGAAGGAGACGAATCTATAAAGAGAGCCAAATTGTAGGGTCTGAAAGAAAAATATGAGGGTTTAAAGATGAGCAAAGATGAAAACATAATAGCCTACATGCAAAAGGTTGATGAACTTGTCAATGGAATAAAAGGTATGGGAGGAACTATTGATGAGAAGAAAGTTGTGATGAAAATTCTTAGGTCATTACCTAAGTCCTACAGTCAAAAGGTAGCTTCAATTGAAGAAGTAATGACTGTAAAAGAAGTGGATAAGGATTAATTGCTTGGAAAGATTACAACCTTTGAGATGAGAGAGTTTGGTGATGCTTTGCTAAAGGTTGAGATTGCTTTCAAAGCTAGTACTTTAGAGAAGATCTCCAGAGCTGAAAAGTACAAGGTGGAGCCTATTGATGACCTTGATGAAATTGAAGCCAATTTTGTTGATAGACTACAAAGAGGTACTAGTAAGTTCAAAGGAAAATTACCCTTCAAATGTTTTACATGTGGTAAAGTAGGTCACTATGCCTCTAGGTGTCCGGAGAGAATTGAAAGGAATAGAAATAAATTTGAAAATATACCTAGAGTTTCAAATAAATGCTATTATGTTAGAGAGCTTGATGATGAAGGTGTGACAGATGATGAATCTGATGATGCTAGTACTAGTGTAAATGAGTCCTTGTTTATTGCAATTAAAGAAGAACCTGTGTCTACTAATCTTGCTAGCTGTGTAAAGGAAAAAAACTAGTGGAAGAAAGTGTTAGTTACCGTTGCACCAAAAGATCGACCTATTAATGCCCGATACAACCACTTGACTTAACAAGCACAGGAGGCGGTTAATCCCTTGTCACAAACCACCACAGCACAACGTTGAACAAGAAGACCAAGGGTCACACCTTGCAACAATCCCCCCCAGCGCAAGCATGGGGTTTGAATCCGTGACCTCGGCTCTGATACCAATTGTTAGTTGCCATTGCACCAAAAGATCGACCTATTAATGCTTGATACAACCACTTGACTTAACAAGCACGGGAGGTGGTTAAGCCCTTGTCACAAACCACCACAACGCAGCACTGAACAAGAAGACCAAGGGTCACACCTTGCAAAAAAAAGTGCTTTGGCTATTCAGGTTGAGAAAGATAAGGATGAATGGGTTATTGACAGTGGATGCTCACATCACATGATTGGTGACAAAAGAAGTTTGTAAGTTTGGAAAAATATGATGGTGGACTGGTTAGGTTTGGAGATGATACAAGTGGTAAGATTTGTGGAAAATGATCTATTTCTTTTGATGGGAAGCACAATACTGATGATGTTCTATATGTGAAGGGTTTAAAGCATAATGTTTCAAGTGTTGGTCAAATGTGTGACAAAGGCTATGATCTTAGATTCAAGGACAATGGATGCAATATCATGGAAAGCTCCGGAATAGTGATTTCTATTGTTAAAAAGACTAAAGGTAATGTTTATCATTTGAAAGGAACTAATGACTACTATTTGTTGGCTTAGACTGACGAGAGTTGGTTGTGGCATAGAAGAATGTGTCATATCAATTTTGACAATTTGGTGAAGATGAGCTCTGCATAGGCTATTAGAGATTTTCCTAAGCTTGTGAAGCTTGCCAATACAATTTGTAAGGAGTGTCAATTTGGGAAACAAACAAGAACAAGTTTTAAGAGCAAAGAACAATTCTCTGCTAGATTGTTGGTGTTGGTACATATAGATCTTTGTGGCCCCACAAGAACAAGAAGTATGCAAGGAGACATGCACTTTATGTTGCTTATTGATGATTATTCTAGAATGACTTGGGTCACTTTCTTAAGAGAAAAATTAGAAGCCCTAGACAAGTTCAAAGCTTTCAAGGAAATGGTTGAGAATGAGTTAGAGTTGAGAATCAAATGCTTAAGGTATGATATAGGAGGTGAGTTCACATCAAATGAATTCAATATTTTCTATGAAGAACAAGGAATAAAGAGACAATTGTTTGCACCAAGAACTCCTCAGCAAAATGGGGTTGTTGAAAGGAAAAATAGGACAGCTCAAGAGGCTGCCAGCACTATGTTAAAGGAAGTTGACCTACCAAAAGTGTACTAGAGAGAAGCCATACATACTGCTGTATACATCCTAAATAGAGTTCAAGTCAAAGGTAAAAGCTCTAAAACTCTGGAAGAGTTCCTACAGTGAAGTATTTCAAAGTGTTTGGTAGCAAATGTTATATTAGAAGAGAAGAAGAACTAGGCAAGTTTGATCCTAGATATGATGAAGGAATCTTTCTTGGGTACTCTACTAAGAGTAATGCCTACTAGTGCTACAATAAGAGATTGAAAAAGATCATTAAAAGTGCCAATGTAAAAGTTGATGAAGAAAAGGAAATAATATCATAGTTGAGTGGACATGAATTAGATGAACCTGCTACTATAGTAAATGAAGAAAAAGTTGAACAAGAAGACAGTCAAGATGAAGAAGAAGAGGCTCCAGAAAGTATTGTTAAAACTCCCAGGTATGTAAGGATCAATCAATCTGAAGATCAGATTATAGGTGATAAGAACAAAGGGGTACTGACAAGAAAAAGAGTTGCAGAAGAATAGGTAAACTACTATTTACTTTCTAAAGTTGAACCTAAAATTGTGAATGAAGCTTGGAATGATGAAAATTGGGTAAAAGCTATAGAAGAAGAACTGATGTAGATAGAAAAGAATCAAACTTGGGAATTGGTCCCTAGACTTGCTGATAAGAATGTGATTGGAACTGAATGGGTTTTTAGAAATAAGCTAAATGAGAATGGAGAAGTAGTTAGAAACAAAGCAAGGCTAGTATGCAAAGGATATTCTCAGGTTGAAGGGATAGATTTTGAGGAGACCTATGCTCTCATGGAAAGAATTGAAGCAATCAAAATGTTTTTGGCATTTGCAACATTCAAAGACTTCAAAGTGTATCAGATGGATGTTAAGTCTACATTTTTGAATGGTGAGTTGGAAGAAGAAGTCTACATTGAACAACCAAAAGGATTCAAGTTATTAGACCAAGATGACATGGTGTTGAGATTGAAGAAGGCTTTGTATGGACTAAAGCAAGCCCCCAGAGCCTGGTATGCAAGGTTAGACAAATATTTGTTGCAATTAGGGTTCAGTAAAGGCACTGTAGACAACAATCTTTATTTCAAAATCAATGATAATCAGATCCTAATTGTTGTAGTCTTTGTTGATGACATTATCTTTGGAGGCAATGAAGGTATGTGCATGAAATTTGTAGAGGAAATGCAAAATGAGTTTGAGATGTCTATATTTGGTGAATGAATTTCTTTTTGGGTCTGCAAATTAATCAATTAGATAAAGGAATCTTCATATCTTAGTCTATGTAAAAGAGTTGTTGAAGAAATTTGGGATGGAGGACTCTAAACTGGTATGTACTTTGATGGTGACTAGTTGCAAGTTGATAAAAATTGATGAATCACCCAAGACCGATCAGAAAAGGTACAGATCCATGATTGGAGGATTACTTTATCTAACTCAAACTAGACCTGATATAATGCATGCAGTATGTCTTGTGGCAACATTTTAGGAAGATCTAAGAGAATCACATGTGATGGAAGTTAAGAGAATCCTAAGGTACTTGAAAGGCACATTAGATCATGGCTTATGGCATCCAAAAGATAATAATTTTATTCTCAGTGCTTATATAGATGTAGATTGGGCCAGAGATGTTGATGACATGAAAAGTACAAGTGGAGGTGCTTTCTTTTTGGGCAATAGATTGGTTTCATGGTTGAGAAAAAAGCAAGATTCAATCTCCTTCTCTACTGCAGAAGTAGAGTATATTGCAATAGTATGCTGTTGCACTCAAGTGTTATCGATGAAGTAGACTTTGAAGGACATAAGAGTTGTGTATGAAGATCTAATTGCAATCTTTTGTGACAATACAAGTGCTATAAACATTTCAATTAACCCAATGATGCACTCAAGAACAAAGCATATATCTATAAGGTATCACTTCTTGAGAGAAAAGGTGATAGAAAATGAAGTAAAGTTGGAGTATGTGTCTACAAAGGATCAAATTGTAGATATTTTCACTAAGCCTCTGTCTAAGGATACTTTTGAGTATCCAAGAGAAAAGTTAGGGGTTATTGCCTCTTCTGCTCTGAACTAAGATGCATATGAATGCATCAATCAAGTGGAGCCTAGAGCCTTATTCTTTAATCTAGATTGATGTTTTGAGAGCTACCTCTCAGGGGGAGTAGAAAGTGTTCCTGACCAAAAATAGTAAGTGTTACAATATTATTTGATCAGAGCAGCAGAGTGCAAGTATGTGCCCTTTGCCATTGATGTCAAAGGGGAAGAGAAATCATGTGAAAAACTTAGGAGGAAAAGGAGTGCAGATGTATAAAAAGAAAGGGGGAGTATCTTGTCTTGATAGTCTTTATAGTTTTTCACATCATTTGTTGCCATCAATGACAAAGGGGGAGATTGTTGTAAGTATGTGCCTAACCGATGTTGTCATTGATGTCAACATATCTATGTTGTCATTGGTGTCAACTGTGCTCTTGTTTTGATGCTTGCTTGTAATGAGTTAGATGCTTTGCATTGTCTTATATAAGTATTGGAGATAATGAGTAAGTGAACCTGATATTGAGTTACCAAGTGCTTTTGAGAAAATTGGCTCCTTCGGTGGAAACAGAGTATAGAAGAGTATCTATGTTTACAACAGAACAGTCCAATAGTTTTCTCCACATTTATTGAAGAATGATTATCTTTGTCTGTGGATTGGAAGTTATTTAGAGGCATGCTTGAAAATGCTATGTTCCAAGTTTGAGCCTCTGGTATGAAGATTTGAGTGAGTTATGTTCACCAGAGTAAAAACTACTTTTTTTGTACATTCAGTGGTGATAGGGAGAAAGCATTTTACTCTGCATTCCTCTGCATTAAAGTATTATCATCTGTGGTTCTAGAGTTAGGTCTAAAATGATGATAAGTGCCTTCAATTCCAGTGGTTCATGATTTGGTGTTCCGCAAGTGCTCCTTTCTTTATAACAGTGGTCGACAATATTGTTTAAGTGCTTTGGTTTGAAGAATCTTCTTGACAAAGTGATTAGAGGTTGTGCGGATGTTCTTGGTGATTACAATGTGCTTGTGGAGTCTCCTAATCATGCTTCTACCTTTGGATTGGTCTACGAAGAGTAATTTGGATCATGGAAGAAGACTACTCCTAGAAGACTTAGTGCTAACACCAGTCTTGGCTGACTTGGTTGTTTTCACTACTTGCGGAGTTGCATTGAAGATTGTGGAAGTGTGTCATGGTGTGGAAGATTGCATTTGAGTCCCAGTTAAGGTATAATGTGATCTACATGCATATTTACCTTAGCAAATTTTGTTTAGGTCCAGACCTGTTTCTATGTATGTTTGTAATGCCAACCTTGGAGATTGTTCCAATGGTTGATGAATGTAATGCCATCCTTGATGTACATTCCAAGGTTGATGAGTTGTATAAGAACATGTAATGTAGTTGTGAAAAAGAGGTCCTTGTGTGAAAATTTGAAGATAATAAAAAGGGTGTAAGAAGAGCAGAGCAGAGGAGTTATATTGTCCTTCAATGGAACTAAACCTAGGCATGGAGTAGATGTTATCAAATCAATTCACCAACCCTTGGCAATGAGCCACCCCATGGCAGTGAGCTGATCTTGGTAGTGAGCCTCAATATTTGTAGTAAGCATATGGGGTAATGAGCCCTAAGGCAGTGAGCCTTTGTTTTTTGGTATTGTTATAACATATTTATTTCTATGGGCTAACACCCATCGTGGTTTTTTCCTCATAGGGTTTTCCATGTAAAAAATCTGGTGTCTCAAGTGTTGATTATGTTATTGTGTTGAGTTTCTTATTTCATGTCTTCATGATTAAATCTGAATAACAATGAACAAGTGTTTGATGTGTTAATGTTCATAAGTCATCAATGTTTTGGAGACAACTGATTTACCCCCCTCTTAGTTGTCTGGTGCATTTCAACATAGCTGTCCAACCAACTTACTAGGATCTCCACCTCATTTACCATCAAGTCATTTAATTTTCTACTTAGATCCTCGACTTCATGCTGACATACCTTAAGAAGTTCTGTTTCAAAATGTAGCTCATTGAACCATGTAGGGACAAAAGGGAGGGTCTCATAGGTCACTATCCCTTCCTTGAGAAAAATATTGCCATCTGTGTCTAGAATGGACTTGATCCTATTCTTTGACAACTCATTCTCTTCAATCCTCTTCAAACTATCTTCTTTGAATTTCACAATTTTCTCCTTAATGGATGCAATGGCATCCCAACTGGCTAATGCAACCTTTATTAGATCTTCTCCATCTATCATGAAGGTTTGGAACCACCCTTCCATGACTTCATCTACATGCTTCTTTTTGTCCAACTTAGTGACCTGATCCTAGGTGACCAGAACTAAATTAGAAGGCATTTCAACCACCTCTTGCCCAGGTGTATTTAGTCCTTTGATAAAAAAATTCAATTGGACAATTTTCCCTTTTAGCTCTCTTTTCCTCTTCTTATCCTTCAATATCCGAGCTACAACCACTTCAACATTACCCTGGAGCTCTTCAACTTCCTGCTCGTGAGTGGTATGTCCCAAATTGATTGTCTAGATCTAGTACTCACCCATTGTCATTTTACCCTTATCCTTTTCAATTGATGGAGTAGCTAATTGAACTATCTGTGATCCTGATGCATCTCTATTTATTGAAGACATGACTCTGGCCTTTCTCCTTGGCCTTATTACTTCTTCCTCCACAAAAATACTCTTAAAATCAAGAGGAATGAATGGAATTGGTTGGGAGTCATGTACCTATGATATTAACTAGTTGGGAACATCGATATCTAGTTAGCCTTCTTGTTGGTGGTAATCTTTAATGTGAACATCCTGTTCTATGTGTATCTCTTCTTCTTGATGCACTTCTTTATCCTTCTCATCAACCAGATATTTTGCTTCATATTCCACAAGTGGGCTCCCCTACACATGGCATGTTCACATTAGATTTTTTGACAAGAGGTCATTCTTCTTCTTTCCTTAGAACATCTTGTTTTTTGAGCAATTGCTCTTGTTGCACTTCCATCTGTCCAACTAGATGTTCACCTTGACCTTGTAATTCTCTGACACCATGTTCCATGTGGACATCATCATGTGAAGCCTCAGCTTGTTCTTGATGACTATCCTGTTGCTTGCTTTGTGATACATCTGGATGTTACTCATCATTTGAGGTTCCCTTTTCTACACTTCCTTGTATTGGGACATCTAGATGTGGAATTTTAGGTTGGATATCCCTTTGTTGTGGTATGTCCTCATGTGGAGCATCCTGTTGCATATTGGATTCTTCAACAACATGCTTATTAGGAGATTGAGTTGAAACCTCAGAAAGAATAGAAGTCCGTTCTACCACCTATTTAATGCAAATAGTGGGATCTTCCTGGTCAAACGCAAGAATTTCATCAAACAATGGATCATCTTTAGCAATCATAGGCAATGCAGATGCTAGAGGTGTAGATGGAGCCAATGCTACCTCCATAATTGTATTGACATTGATGCTTTATGTTACCTCATCATCTATTAGGCAATGTAGATGTTGGAGGTGTAGATCGACAATGGATCATCTTTAGCAATCATAGGCAGTGCAGATGCTAGAGGTGTAGATGGAGCCAATGCTACCTCCATATTTGTATTAACATTGATGCTTTATGTTACCTCATCATCTATTAGGTAATGTAGATGTTAGAGGTGTAGATGGAGCCGATGCTACCTCCATAATTGTATTGATATCAATGCTTTCTATTACCTCCTCATCTATTAATTCAATCACCTCTATCAATGGGAAATGTGAGGGTACGGTTGCCTATTGTTTCTTGATTTCTTCTACCATCTCTTTCTTTACTTAGATGAATCTGTTAGATTTTGAAATGAAATAGAAACTGAAAATCTAGAAAGCTAAAGGAAAGCACACACAAAAGATGAAAATAGAGGAAACAAAGAGATCATATCAAAATAGTCTGAATAGATTGCTCACAAATAGAATAGAAATTAATACCAAATACAAGCTAGGTAGTGAGTTTATATAGACCAAGGAGAGGGGTGGAGGTGGCAACATTGATGAATAGGAAGAGACCACTAAACAGTCTAAACATAGTAAATGCAACTCCCTCACAGGATGGTGACACCTCAAATGACCCACTCACCTAATTAAACTCACTTTATTAACCTAAGAAAGCTTAATAATATGTGTAGGAAAAACCTTACGATAAAGAATAAAAAACCTACACTAATACCCTCTTAAACATAGCATAGGTGGGTGAAAAGATGGATCCTGACAAATGAAGCCTAATGAGGTACCCATGTACAAATAAGTCCCCCACAAATAGAGAGAGAACACCCCCCATAATAGAAAGAGAAAAGAGAAGAATGAAGAAGCCCCCCTGAAAGTAAGCAACTATGCCAATGGTTGATGCTCGAAATTGGAGGTAGAAGATGGTCCACAATCGTCAAAAAATATTTCTCCCCTTGGGAAGAAAAAAACCAAAGGTGTCTGCAAAATGTCTTCCCATTCTTGAAAGGAATATGAGGGAAGAAATCTCTTGAAGATATATGAAATCTCTAAAACTTCTCATATGTCTCCATGTTGATGTCGAAAGATGCCACAACCAAATCAAGAGTTCCAGGCCTAACTAATGAAAGTGACAAACCAGAACCAAGTGGAAACTAAAATAGAATAGGATCCAAAGATGAAGATATCTCCTCAAAAGACAAAGATGCCTCCTCCAAATATTGCTCAAGGATCTCTAAGCCAATGTCAAACTGTGACAAATACTGATATGGATCAGGTACCATAGAAGATGCTGGTACTTCTGCAGAGTGTCAACATGAGTGATGATTGCATCAAATATGTGGACTCATGAGTATCAGTAGAAACTGTCACTGTAGAAGAAAATGTAGGTAAATAAGGAATAGGAGGGTCTAAATGTGCCCTCAAAACATCTGAAGAAGAATGAACTCCATCAAAGAGAAGATGAATGCAATCAAATAGTGTCTCCCAGATCTGAAATATAGAACTCTACAAACAAAGATGAGATGTCTAGTAGGAATATGCCCCAAGAAAATGTCTCTATAAGACCAATGTGATCCTCTTATATCACTACAATGATGACATCTGAAGAAACAAGAGGAGGAGAAATACAAGGCTCAAGAACTAGATCAGATGTCAGAATACCCAAGTTCAAGTAACCAAAATTCTCCTCAAAATCAAATGACACATGAGGAGTGTTAGTCAGCAGCCAAAGGATCAGAGCCATCATCAGGTGTAAAGTCTAAAAAAGAGTATAACTGAGATGCATGATCAACCATCCCAGTAGCAATAATCTCTCCACTCTCCAAGTCTTGAATGGCAACTAAATTAGGTGTAAATTCCACAGTCTTCCCTGCTCCATCGTGGGTGATATAATAAAGGGAAAGAAGATTGTTTGTCAAATGAGGTACACACAAAACATCATTGAAAATGCCATCCCCAATATCAATGGATCCCCTCCCAATTAAATTCATGTAAGTATTTTTTCCCATTAGAATAGGTGCCATAACACAAGGCTCAAAAGAAGAGAACATGGACTGTGAAGAAGCCATATGGTGAGAAGCTCAAAAATTGAGAATCCATCTCTTGGATAATAGACCTATAGAATCACAAAGAGATTTACCCTTATTTTTATATGACTCAGAAGCAAAACCTACATGACCTTTTTCCTTATTAGATCCTGACTGTTTGGAATGTGACGAAGAAGAAGACTTAGACATTCTAGAAGGAAGATCAATGTTGTTTTTCTTAAGAAGATGTTTCAATTCATCAATATCCTTCTTATAATAAGAATTTTCTTCATGTCTAGTCCTCTTGAAATATACACAAGTTGACTTATCCTTCTTAGATGAGTCCTCTTTTGAAGAGGATTTGTTCTGTGCTTGATCTGTATGTGGATTTTTTTTAGATTTCTTTTATTTCTTGAAGGACCCAACTCTTTCTATCCCTTAGGCTGGCTAGCCAACAAGGCTTGAGTCTGTGATGGCTTAATGAGACTCATAGAAAGAAGCTTTTGTTGTTCATGCATTAACATCTCAGAAAAATGAAAATGAAGACATATTGTATGCGGCTCCCATAATTAGCCTGTGAGTGTGAAAGCTAGAAACCAATGCTAAAAATTCAAGACCAAGTTTGTTCAGTATATTATAGATTAACTAAATGTCCTTTTTCTCAATACAACATGCTTTACATTGTTCTCTCAGATCATTAACCTTAGTTATATAATCCTGGATGTTGCTAAAGTTCTTAGGATTAAGGCTCATCAAATCATTGTCAATCTAATAGCCTCTAACTTCATCAGTTGTACCATACAATGTTTTCAATTTTCCCCAAGCATCATGTGAATTTGTACATGCTTCAATTTGAAATAAAAGATCAAGGGAAATAAG
Source organism: Cunninghamia lanceolata (assembly GCA_027924645.1). Lineage (NCBI taxonomy): Eukaryota > Viridiplantae > Streptophyta > Pinopsida > Cupressales > Cupressaceae > Cunninghamia > Cunninghamia lanceolata. The sequence continues at coordinate 14,449,888 of BSBN01000186.1, read as the reverse complement.
GCTATGAAGACATCCATTATGTTTTCCTTATCATCTGTGGGCTCAATTACCTTTTGTTCAACATATGGAGTATACCCAAGTTGCATTAGGACATTCCATGCATGTTGATGCCATGTTGCATAATTATAAGGTGTTAGCAATGGAACCCTAGAATGATCCATGTGAATGAAAATAAGGGCACAAGTAACTGGATCAAAAACCACACCAAGAAAGCCCCCTTTTTCACTCAATCAAGAATCCCCCCAACAAAATATGATTTGACACTTTATAGATCAGTGTGTTTACAATGCTGGAGTTGTTTTCCAGAGGTTTACAATGTCCAAAAAGGACCCAAATACTAAAAGTACAAAACTATCTCAAATTGAGAACCTAAAATCAACACCAATCTATAGTTCTCAGAAAAATATCTACATTTAAAAAAAGAATGGCCTCGATCTGAGATCATATGTGAAAGTTATAGCTGTTTGAAGCTCCAAAATCTGAAACTACCTATCAGATCTGATGAGAAAATAAAATTTCTGGAAAAATGGGATCACCTGAGAAAAGAATGGTCACACCACTACAAAGAGCATGAAATTCTACCCCTTGTAAAAAGAATCGCACTGAAAACTGTCTTCATATGGCCAAGAATGAACCTCTCGAAGTTCAAGTGCAAAGAGGAAAACTCCAACAATGAAGGGGAGAAAAAACAAAAAAAATTATTCCACCAAATTTTGTGGAACTGCCACCTATTTTGGAGTAAAAAAGAGGGGTTTCAATTTCAAGGTTAAATCCTCCTTTCACACCTTACATTCAAGGATATAAATCGAGTCAAGCCACAACCTTTTGCAAGAGGGCTTTGCTACAAATTTAGTGTCCCTTAGAATGAAAAGGAAACTTGGAATTTGCTAATTAATTAATCAATCAAAGCCCAATTATGTTTAAAACCCTAATTTCATAAAATCATAAACAAACGGATAAAACATGACAAATGCTCACAAATAGAGATATAATATTCAGAGTAAATACATACCAAACTTCAAGATTCCATATGTGGAAAAGTTAGGGACTAATGAGCAGGCACCCAAGTCCAAGGTACCAGTTTCTATCGGGATCTCTGAAAGTTGTCTATAACCTATTTCTGTTGTTCTGGAGATTTTTGTGTCTCAGGATCCAGAGGACTAATGAGCAGGCGCCCAAGTCTAGGTCATGCTTTTCTACTTTGATATGCAATTCTGACACTTTGTTATGTTTCCCTGCAACTCCACTTCTTCTACTTCTGTACCTGTAACCTGCAATCATATAAAATGGGGTTGGGGGTTTTGGTGTTTAGAGGCTTGCCTCGGTCAATACCCATAGAGACATTCAAGTCTTCTGAACACTGTTGTCAGATAAGAGTGTGTATCCCTACGGGATAGAGGCAAAAACTAATTGATAAATGATTGAAATCACAAATAAATGTCACCTTAGAGGTGTAGCTCACATATAGATTATAATCTTTCACATCATGAGAAGATGAAACCAAATCTACATAACAAACATAATAACAAGACAAGTCTGCTCTACAACAATGGATATCTGGAATGCTCTAAAATCACAAGTGCGCCAAAAGTTCATAATCATCTTCTAGTTTACAAATGAATCCCTAAACATGCTTATATATGCAACTAAACAACTTCCCACCTTAATTTCGTAATTCAAACTTAAGATGTCGGCAACGGACACTTATAATGGTCACATAATTGACATTTAAAATTTGGGACCCCACTAAATAGGACAGGACTAGGGCCCGGGCACCTAAGTCGTTAGCCCCTATTTAGGTCAGGGTTAAGCTCACAAGAGTTCCCTAGGCCCCATTTAACATGGGTTTTTAGGGATTTCCATTGGGAGTTAAAATGAACATGCATGATTACACTAAAAGGACCCGAAAGCTAAACATAGGAAGGAAAAAGTCCTAGGGAGACATTTTTTGACGTAACATTTAGCCCCCACTTTAATGTATGCATGAATGCAAGGCCCATACATGCATTAAAGTATGACCAACAAACATAGCAAACACGCGAGGCACTTATAGCTAATTCATACATGAAGATTGAGAACTATTTCTAGCCCTCAGTCTCAGGTAGACATTAGAGAAAACATGCCGCAGACATGCCAAACACAATGAAGACAGTGACAGGTACGTAAAACATGGAGAAGACAATAACAAGCATGCAAGACTCGGAGAAGACAGCATTGAAGACATGTAAAACACAGTGAATACAGTGAATGCAGTGATTATTTCTTTTTTTAATTTTCTCATATATGAATGCAGATGCAAGTACATGGAAAGTAAACACACAACCCAAAATGTAGGGAGGGGAATTTCGCCACACTCTTGAGACTACACTTGAGAACAAACATGCAATACAAAACCCGAGTGTAGGGAGGGGCATCTCGCCACACATCTTTAGACTACACAAGGGGGAAAACACACGGAAGACATGAGCATTGTATAGCATGCCAAAGACATACTATACATCTTAAACATGACAAACAAGTGATGGAAGAAGTCTATTGCTAGGTTCACCACCATCTCAGGCATATTATAGGCACACTTGATGGTTGGGCTTATGCCACAACAACTGCCAAAGACATGCTTAAGGGAGGATACACCAACCCTGCCTACTCGGAGGACTTTTGAAATAAAAAGGATGTGCACTAGCTCAAGAGATACACCATCCCTACCTCCGCAGAGGGCTTTGAATAAAAGGATACACACTAGCTCAAGATATACGATATCCCACCTCCGCAGAGGCCTTAATTATTGCAATATAGATAAAGATGTGCACTCATGCGGAGATACAACATCCTGCCCCCGCAGAGGGCTTACAAACACATTTCGTTAGTACCAAAATCATCAGACAGCTTACCTTATATATGCCCCCACCTTAAGGTGGTTGATATCATGTATCGATATCAAGCACGTTAAGGTAGAGAGAAAACACACAAGGGAACAACCCCCAAAGGTGACATGTACTTTACGATCACCGAATGTTCCCACAAACACATAATTTCCTGCAAGAAAAGAGGTTAGAAATCTTTCTATAAGATAATAACCACATCAAAAAATCAATGCATGTACATCATTCACATAAAGAGCCAAGGCTATACTACGAGTCTAAGATCTGGGTATAACCATGGGGCTATACTGCAGAAATCTCAAAACTGAGTGTAATCAAGGCAAGATTCAAAGATAAACAAAGTGCACGGAGCAACTATATTGTTATGGTTTGTTAGTGTGATAAGACAACATCAAAATATCACATAGAGTGATTCTACTAGCTAAGTGTCGGATAATATATATCAACCCCATCGTCATATATGGACTATGTCCATTTTTACTTACTCACTAAAGGGACACATGGTTTGTATCAATATTATTTTTTTCATCATCTGCTAGCTAGGTAGAACCACTAGAAGAAGGTAAACAATAAATAAAGAGAGGAGAATCAAGTGCCTTAGGGTCATCACGTAGGAAGGTGTCCCTAGGTCACCAACCGCAACGCTATGCCCCTAGGACACAACACACAACAATGAAAATAGAGGAGAGGCAATATAGAAGAATGATGATACAAATAGAAGAAGGGTCACAATAGAGGTGGTCTCCCGATATCATTGACCTTACAAGAGTATCAAGGATCATCCAAGGAGGCCTAAATGACACATAACACATCACGGGAGAAACAAAACACAAAGGTAAAGGGTTAGAAATACTTACCTATAGGGACAATCGAACTAGCGGTTGTCCTGGATCTTGATCTTTACTTTAATGGTTAAAGCTTTATCTCTTCTTCTCTCTTCCATATTTTCATGAGCTTGTAAGGGGACCATTGTAGGAAAGGTATCTATTAATGATGGTGTAGAATGAGTATCATGGTTTTCTATGTCAATTAAATGGGGTGATGCAGGAGCTTTAATGATACCCTTTCCAATCAAGTGAGGTTGTGAAGGAATCCAAAAAGTGCCCATTTCGGTCTGTATATATGGTGTTGGAATACCTTGGTTGTGAGGAATAGTTTGTTCTTTGATGTTTTGTGAGTTTTCATTATTGTCCAAGGTATGTGAGGGTTCAGGTAAAGGTGTATAATCCATTTTTTTGTTTAAAATGTACTTGAGAAGTGTTTGAAGATAGGGTGGTGAGTTTTCAGTATCAATTGGTTGAAGTAAATGTTCACAAAGGGAGTCTACATCATCCAATGCTTCATCCTGGCTAGGGAGAGCATGAAAGGATGGCGGAGTAGTATTAAGGAATGTCTCAAGGATGTCATCTTCTTGTGCCAAAATATCCTCACCAGGTGAGGTTATGTTGGGAGTGGGGTTCGAATTACTACATGTATTTTCCCGAGCTATGTCAGCCACGTATGTCTCAGAAAGGATATGCATTATATCGTCATGAAATATAGGAAGAGAAGGAAGGTCATTTTCACCACTACTCTCCTCTTGGTTATTTGTTGAAATGAAACTAGTAAGGTTTTCAAAGATTAAAGGGAAAATACCCACAATAGTAACAAATCTCTCAAAATATGTTATAGAACGAAGCACATCACAAGTAGAGCTAGTGGGCAAGTCAATATTATAGATGTATGCTATTTGGTGCAAGACTTGAGGATATTTATCAATGAATTTGCAAAAATTATCAACATTTACAATGTACTCAAATAAATCTTCAAAATATGAATGACGAGGAGAATCCATGATATATGCAAGAAAATGAATGCAAAACTATGTATGAATATGACCTAAAATGCTTGATTTTTCAACTTTTTTCAAGGCAAATGAGTAAAAGAAGAGGTGTTGTAAGGAAATTAATGAGGGGTAGCCAATAATAACCCTAATATAAGTCCAATAATGCAGCAATATCCTTCACAACACACCTTTAATGCAATTATATATGCAAAATAAGTCAAAATCTAGTGAAAATGCAAGATTTTAAACCCTAGACATGAATTTTTGCAAAAAGGACACTATGATGCAACAATACAATTAAAAATCAGTCCTAAATGAGTGTTTAAAAGAGTAGTAAAATCTAAAACAAGATTTTAACTACAAACCCTAGCTAATGCAAAACTAGGTTTTATGAAAAATGCACAATTTCAAGCAATTTTTAACAAATTAGTCATGAAAATGCAATGCAAATGAATAATAAATGATGAATTTATGTAATTTAAATCAGATATAATGAAAATAACAGAAATTAAATAAAATTAAATTCAAAATATTTGAAAATGCAAGCTTAAAATGTCAATTTTTTTCAAAATTTTCAAATGCAATAAAATGAAAATTAAATGAGTGAATGAAATGAGTTTCAAATCTAATGCAAAAATCAGAAATTAAATGAAAATTAAGTCAAATTATATAAAATATGCAAGCTAAAATGCCAATTTTTTCAAAATTTTCATTTTTTTGTAAATTTTCAAATGTAATAAGAAAATGATGAATGAAATGAATGCAAATATGAAGTACAACACTTAGAAAGGTGAAAATTTCAAATAAACATGGCTTCACCAAAATGTTTCGGAGTAAAAAAGAGGGGTTTCAATTTCAAAGTTAAATCCTCCTTTCACACCTTACATTCAAGGACATAAATTGAGTCAAGCCACAACCTTTTGCAAGAGGGCTCTACTACAAATTTAGTGTCCCTTAGAATGAAGAGGAAACTTGGAATTTTCTAATTAATTAATCAATCAAAGCCCAATTATTTTTAAAACCTGAATTTCATAAAATCGTAAACAAATAGATGAAACACGACAAATGCTCATAGATAGAGATATAATATTTAGAGTAAATACCTACCAAACTTTAAGATTCCATATGTGGAAAAGTTGGGGACTAATGAGCAAGCACCCAAGTCCAAGGTACCAATTTCTGTCGAGATCTCTGAAAGTTGTCTGTAACCCGTTTCTGTTGTTCTGGAGATTTATATGTCTCAGGATCCAAAGGACTAATGAATGGGTGCCCAAGTCTAGGTCCTTCTTTTCTATTTTGATCTGTAATTCTGACACTCTGTTATGTTTCCCTGGAACTCCACTTCTTCCACTTCTGTACCTGTAACCTACAATCATAGAAAAGGGGGTTGAGGGTTTTGGTATTTAGAGGCTTGCCTCGATCAAGCCCTAGATAAACATTCAAGTCTTCCAAACACCATTGTCAGATAAGAGTGTGTATCCCTACGGGATAGAGGCAAAAAACAAATTGATAAATGATTGAAAACATAGATAAATGTCACCTCAGAGGTGTAGCTCGCATATAGATGATATCTTTCACATCATGAGAAGATGAAACCAAATCTGCATAACAAACACAATAACAAGACAAGTCTACTCTGCAACAATGGATATCTTGAATGCTCTAAAATCACAAGTGCACCAAAAGTTCATAATCATCTTCTAGTTTACAAATGAATCCCTAAACATGCTTATATATGCAACTAAACAACTTCATGCCTTAATTTCGTAATTCAAATTTGAGATGTTGGCAACAGACACTTATAATGGTCACATAACTGACATTTAAAATTTGGGACCCCGCTAAATAAGGCAGGACTAGGGCACAGGTGCCCAAGTCCTCAGTGCCTATTTAGGTCAGGGTTAAGCTCACAAGAGTCCCCTAGGCCCCATTTAACATGGGTTTTCAAGGATTTCCATCAGGAGTTAAAATGAACATGCATGATTACACTAAAAGGAGCCGAGAGCTAAACATAGGAAGGAAAAACTCCTAGGGAGACATTTTCTGATGTAACACTACCAACTTTAGCAGTTTTGCTAGAAATAGAACACCTCTCTGGTGAGCCTTCTAGAATCACTGGCAAGTGTAGAAGATTCCCCAGCTAAATATAGTGGTCCACCAAAAATAGTGGAAACGACAAATTTCATGCCAAATGTGGCAGATTTATAAAATTCCTTGCATGAAGGCTGAGGAGGGCGTAGAGAAAATAGAGGTCTTTTTGAAGTTTTTAAATATTTTAAAAAGTTTTGAATTGGGTTGGGGGGCCGAAGCCACACCCCAGACCCCTTCTATAGGGGTCTGCGAACCTTGCTAAGGGTCATGACCACCGTAAGGGTGTGGGGCCCAAGCCCTATGGGCTCTCACGTGGGTGGTACACCTAGCAAGTACGGTACCCACAAAGTACCAAAAAATATTTTGATTTATTTATTTTTATTTTTAAAAATTTTTACTACAATAAAAAAACCTGCAATAAATTTTGTTTTTTTTAAATATATATTTTTTGAATTTTCTTTTTTATATAGGGAATTTTTTTCCAACATGGTCACCTTGACCTCAAAGTGTGTGCAGGGGTCGTACGGGTCCCTGAGATTTTTTTTGCCTCCGGCCAACTTTCTTTGATTTTGATGAATAGGTAGGTGATCTTAGGGTTTTTGGGCCTTTTGGATGTGATGGTAGGGTGCGTTTGGCCTCAAACTGCTCTGAAAGATTAGGAACACACTAGATTTGACATGCACCTTCCAACTTCAAACCCTCATAAAAACGGCTTTTAATGTCTGATCTAGATGAAACAAAGAGCTATTCTGACTTTTCTGGAAGCTCTGAACCTAATGATGAACTCATATTTACTCTAGTAATCTCCCAAAGCTGCTTGCAACACAAAACCACATACAAAACCCGTCCCATAAAATGGTATTTCTATCAAGTTTTTCTGATTCTCTAGGTCATCATCAAGTGCAAGAGAAGAGCATACTCAACTTTCAAGAGAAACAAAGATCTCAAATCCTAGATCTTCTAAATGACTAGCCCTAGGAATTCACCTATTATGATACCATGTTAGATTTTAAAATGGAAATAGAAACCCAAAATCTAGAAAGCTAAAGGTAAGCACACACAGAAGATCAAAATAGAGGAAACAAAGAGATCATATTAGAATAGTCTGAATAGATTTCTCACAAATAGAATAGAAATGAATACCAAATACAAGCTAGGTAGTGAGTTTATATAGACTAAGGAGAGTGATGGAGGTGGTAAAACTGACCACTAGGGAGATACCACTAAATGGTCTAAACATAGTAAATGCAACTCCCTCATTGGACGATGACACCTCAAATGACCCACTCAACTAATTAAACTCACTTTATTAACCTAAGAAAGCTTAATAAATGTGTAGGAAAAACCTTAGCATAAGGAATAAAAAACCTACACTAATAGAATCCTTGTCTCCTCTTTGCTTTTTGTTGTTCAATAACTTCTTGCAAGGCTGGGGGACAATTTCTTGTAGAACGGGGTCTTCAAATACATGTACCAGGATACTAGAATGTGTGGAGATCGTGGATCATTTAACTTATCTTTTCCCTTCGACACAGATCCTCTCATGTGCACCTTAGGCTGAGTTGCCTTAGCTGTCATGTTTTGTGTTGCAAATATGTGCCTAATCGGTGTTGTCATTGATGTCAACATATTCTTGTTGCCATTGGTGTCAACTATATCCTATCTTGTTTCCTGACTAGAAGATTGGAATGTTGAGGATATTGATAAAATTAATAAATATTAATGGTTACAGATCATATGGCAGTATAGAGGATTGTGTGAAGTAGTTCCAGTCAGGATTTTAGAGGTCTGCATGAAGATTTGAAGAAACTAAGGCCATCTGAGTAGAACCAGTTTTGCAGTATTAAGAAGAGACAGAGCGATAGAGAAGTGGTCCGGATCCTTCCAGATATGTCCAATAATGATCTGCGGATCTAGAGGCATCTTTGGGAAGTCAGTGTACATCATCCATTCAAGTGGTTCGTGGTTTAGAGGTCCGCAAGCAATCTTTCTAAGATGACATTCATGGCAGATAGCATTCTTGAGGTTCCAGATGAAAATGAAAGTGATCTTGATGAATTGGAGGAGTGCAGATGTTTTTGTTGAACTCATTGTGCTTGTGGAGGTCTCTGGATCATGTAACTATTGTGTTGGAGGTTCACATTGAAGTTTGAGTTTGTTGGTGAAGATTTCCTTCTTGGTGTTGCTAATCTTCCTAGTCCTGGCCGATCGGATGATTCAAGCAATTTGCTGATATTCTAGAAGCAATTCTCTGGAGTGCGGTGTTTTGTTCAAAGAAGATTCAAGTCTTAGCAATGTTTGGCTGACAGCTTAGTGATTCACATTAAGTAAGATGTTTGGTGTGCCGACCTTGATGTTTATTCCAAGGTTGATGAAGCATATAAAGGAGTGTAGCTGAGTCATGGAAAATCATTCTTGAGCAAAAATAATAAATCCAAAGAAAGGATCAAGAGCAGAGCAAAGAAGAGGAGGAGCAGAAGAGCAAAAGTAGAATAGAGTGAAAAGTTAGTGAAACAGAGTTTGGAAGAAGAACATAAGTTTTATGAAAATTCAATGAAACTAAACCAGGCATGAAGTAGATGCTATTTCTCAGTTAAATCTTTCTGTGTTAAACTTAAATTTCTTATAGGCAGTGAGCCTCTATTTTAACCAGTGAGCTCTGGGCAGTGAGCCCAAAGGAAAGTGCCTTCCCATTCCTTTTAAGTACTTTTAACAGGGTACAAATCTTGTGGGCTAACACCCACCGTGGTTTTTCCCTTAACTAGGTTTCCATGTCAAAAATCTTGGTGTCAAATGTGTTGATTATGTTTCTACTTATGTGATGTTGTTTCATTCTTTAATGTTTACACCATTAATCAATTTGCAAATTGTGAAGGAGGATTAAAAGGAAGAAAAGGTTAATTTTTGGGACAACTGATTCACCCCCCCTCTTAGTTGTCCCGTCTAATCCCCACAATTGGTATCAGAGCCAAGTTCCTCTAAAAGAAGCTTGACCACTTGAGGAGATCTAAGATGTCATCTTACAAGAAGGAAAGTCCAAGATTTGATAGAACAAATTACTCCCTCTAGAAAGTTCGCATGCAGTGTCATCTGTAATGTATGGGTGATGCATTTTGGTTAATAACCAAGAATGCATATAAGATTCTAAAGAATGGACCTTCAACCATAGACGAACTCAGAGATGCTAAACACAATACTCAAGCCAAAGAAGCATTGTTGAGTGCCCTGACTAATACCGAATTGGCACATGTCCTTGATTGAAGTTGGAAAATTTGTATGAAGGTGAAAAATATGTTAAATGTGTCAAGCTACAAAACCTGAAGGGTAAATATGAAAGATTGGTAATGAGTGAAGATGAAAACATTACTTCCTACATGCAGAAAGTAAATGAACTTGTGACTAGCATCAGAAATGCAGGTGCAGTATTGGAAGAATTAGAAATTGTTGCCAAAGTGCTCAGATCCTTACCTGCAACATACAAGCATAAAGCTGCAACCATTGAAGAAATCAGAATAGTAACAACTGTCATAAGGGATCAGTTAGTTGGTAAGCTCTTAGCATTTGAAATTACTGAGTTTGGTGATTCTCTCCCTAAGTCTGAATCTGCATTCAAGGCTAGTGTGTATGGAAAGCAAAGATATGATCCAGGTGAAAGTTCTTTAGGAAGATCAAACAGATTTGTGAAGACAAGAAAGGATCTTGAAGATGATGAAATTGAGACTATAGATCTTGAATCTCTTATTGACAAAAGATTGCCAAGATGATCTGGTAAGTATGAAGGAAAGTTTCCACTCAAATGTTTTTCTTGCAATAAGATTTCTCATTTTGCCTCAAGATGTCCAGAGAGGTTTTCAAAACCAAACCCTAACAGATATAAAAGTCAGAAAAAATGTTACTATGCCCAAGAAGCTGGAGAAGAAGGAGTCACAGATGATGAATCTGATCATGGAGGTTCCATTGAAAGTGATTGGGTGTTCATTGCTATCAAGGAAGAAGATCCAGTGTCTACTGAATCTACTAGCTGTACAAATGTGGAAAGTGCCTTGGCTGCTCAGGTTGTTGAAAAGGATGAATGGGTGATTAATAGTGGATGTTCTCATCATATGATAGGTGACAAGAGTAAGTTTGTGAGTTTTGAAAAATATGGTGGGCTTGTGAAATTTGGAGACAACTCAGCTAGTAGAATTTGTAGCAAAGGATCCATCTCTCTTGATGGTAAGAATTGCACCAGTGATGTTCTGTATGTGGAAGGACTGAAACATAATCTTCTCAGTGTTAGATAGTTGGTTGACAAGGGTTATGATCTTCGATTCAAGGATGGAAAATGCAGAATCTTGGAGAGCTCCAGAACTGAAATTACATTTGGTACTCAAACTAGAGGTAACATCTTCATTTTAGTAGTTCTAGTAAAAGTTGTTTGATTTCTCAGATAGATCAAAGTTGGTTATGGCATAGGAGGATGTGTCATGTGAATTTTGATAACATTGTCAAAATAAGTTCCACTCAGTCTGTAAGAGATCTTCCAAGACTTGTGAAACCTGATAGCATATGTAGAGAATGTCAATTGAGTAAACAAAACAAAATTTTATTCAAAAGTAAGGAACAAGCTTCAAGTGGACGATTGGAACTAGTACATACTAATCTCTGTGGCCCTGCTAAAATTAGGAGTGTGCAAGGAAACAGATATTTCATGTTGCTAATTGATGACTACTCCAGGATGATATGGGTAACCTTCCTAAAAGAAAAATTAGAAGCTCTTGACAAGTTGAAGGTGTTCAAGGTGATGGTTGAAAATGAGATTGGTGAGACATTAAAGTGTCTAAGATTCGACAAAGGTGGAGAATTTACTTCCAGAGAGTTTGATGCTTTCTGTGAAAAGCATGGAATAAAAAGATAGTTATCTGCTCCTAGGACTCCTCAGCAAAATGGAGTTGTGGAAAGAAAGAACCAGACCATTCAAGAAGCTTCTAGGACCATGATGATGGACATAAATTTTCCTCAAGTTTATTGGAGAGAATCTATAAGCACTGCTATCTACACTCTTAACCGGGTGTAGATCAAAGGAAATTCTAGTAAGACCCCTTATGAACTATGGTTTGGTCATCCTCCTATTATGAGATATTTCAGAGTTTTTGGTAGTAAATGCTATATCAAAGAGATGAGGATTTAGGCAAGTTTGATGCAAGAAGTGATGAAGGAATATTTTTGGGATACTCTACTCAAAGTAAGGCTTACCGGTGCTTCAACAAGAGGTTGAAAAAGATTGTTGAAAGTGCTAATGTTAGAGTTGATGAGAGCAGAGAAGGACATTCCAGGCATTGTGGATATGATTCAGATGATCAAGATGAAAATCAAAGTCGAGAAAGGAAAGTCCAAACTTAGACTCAGATCTAGATTGATCTAGTAATTCCAATAACTCAAGAGGTTAGTGTAGATGATGAGGAACAAGCTCAAGAAATAGAAGCTCAAGAACTTCCTCAAACCCCCAGGCATGTAAGAATGAATCATCTTGAAGATCAAATCATAGGAGATAGAAATACAGGTGTTCGAACTAGGAGAAGAGTTGCTGAAGATCAAGAAGATATTTGTTTGATTTCAAAGATTAAACCTAAATCAGTGAGTGAAACTTGCAATGATGAAAATTGGGTAAAAGCAATGGACGAAGAATTGATGGAAATTGAAAAGAACCACACTTGGGATCTTGTTCCTAGACTTGAGGACAAAAATGTGATTGGAACCAAAAGGGTCTTCCAAAATAAACTAAATGAAGATGGTGAAGTTGTAAGAAACAAAGCAAGGTTGGTATGCAAAGGCTATTCTCAAGTGGAAGGAATTGATTTTGAAGAAACTTTTGCTCCGGTGGCAAGGATAGAGGTAGTTAGATTGTTTCTTACATTTGCTGCTCTCAGAGATTTTAAAGTGTATCAGATGGATGCCAAATCAGCATTCCTGAATGGAGATTTGGAGGAAGAAGTTTACATTGAGCAACCGGAAGGATTTCAGTTGTCCGATCAGGGAGATATGGTTTGTAGATTGAGAAAAGCCTTGTATAGACTCAAGCAAGCTCCAAGAGCCTGGTATACAAGATTGGATAAATATTTGCTTAAGATAGGATTTAGCAAAGGTACTACTGATAGTAATCTTTACTTCAAGATTAATCATGAAGACATCCTGATTATTGAGGTCTTTGTTGATGATATCATTTTTGGTGGAAATGAATGTATGTGTAAAGCATTTGCTAATCAGATGAAAAGTAAATTTGAGATGTCAATGTTTGGAGAGATGAATTTCTTGCTAGGTCTGCAAATTGTTCAGTCAGATAAAGGTATCTTCATATCTCAGTCCAAGTATGTGAAATAGTTATTGAAGAAGTTTGGAATGGAAGACTCAAAGCCAGTAGGTACACCTATGGTAACCAGATGCAAGTTAAGTAAAGAAGATGACTCCCTCAAGGCAAACCAAAAAAGGTATAGATCAATGATTGGAGGATTGCTCTATCTGACTTAGACCAAACCTGACATCATGAATGTCGTTGGACTTGTTGCTAGATTTCAAACTAATCCAAAAGAATCCCATGGTGTGGTAGTCAAAAGAATTTTTAGATATCTCAAGGGGACAATTGATTATGGATTGTGGTATCCAAAGGATAATGACTTCACTCTTCTTGCATAGACAAATGCTGATTGGGTAGGAGATTGGTCTCTTGGATGAGCAAAAAGCAAGAGGCAATATCCCTATCTACTGCAGAGACTGAGTATAAAAAAGCAACAAACAATTGTACTCAAGTCCTGTGGATGAAGCAAATGTTGAAGGACATCATATTGTGTTTGAGGAGCCTATCACAATCTTCTGTGATAATTCAAGTGCAATAAGTATCTCAAAGAATTCGGTGTTGCATTCAAAGACAAAGCATATATCCATCAAGTTTCATTTCTTGAGAGAAAAGGTAAATGAGAATGAAGTCAAGTTGGAGTTTGTGTCCTTTAAGGATCAAATTGCAGATATATTCACTAAGCCTCTTCCCAAGGATACTTTTGAGTATCTCAGAGAAAAGTTAGGGGTTATTACCCCTCCTGATCAAAATTAAGATGCACTAGAGTGCATCAGTCTGGTGGAATTCACAGTCATATCTTGTGATCCAGATTAATGTTAAGGAAGCACTACTCAGGGGGAGTAGTCTACATGCAATTTTTGAGTTTGATCTGGAACAAAACTAAGGAGAAAAGACTGCAAATATGTGTCCTTTGTCATTGATGTCAAAGGGGGAGAGAAGTCATGTGAAAAACTAGTTGCTGGTGAAAGGGGGAGTAGTGAAGATAATGGTTGCAGAAGTGATAAGAGAAAGGGGGAGAAGCTCTTGTATTGATGGTTGCATCATTTTTTTACATCATATGTTGCCATCAATGATAAAGGGGAAGATTGTTGCAGATATGTGCCTAATTGGTGTTGTCATTGATGTCAACATATTCTTGTTGCCATTGGTGTCAACTATATCCTATCTTGTTGCCTGACTAGAAGACTGGAATGTTGAGGATATTGAGAAAATTAATAAAGATCAATGGATGCAGATCATACGATAGAATAGAGGATTGTGTGAAGTAGATCTAGTCAAAATTTCAGAGGTCCGAATGAAGATTTGAAGAAACTATGGCCATCTGAGTAGAACTGATTTTGCAGTATTTAGAAGAGACAGAGTGACAAAGAAGTGGTCTGGATTCTTCCAGATATGTCCAATAATGATATGTGGATCTAGAGGCATCTTTGGGAAGTCAATGTGCATCATCTATTCAAGTGGTTCATGGTTTGGAGGTCTGCAAGCAATCTTTCTAAGATGATAGTCATGGTAGATAGTATTCTTGAGGTTCCGGATGAAGATGCAAGTGATCCTAATGATTTGGAGGAGTACAGATGTTTTTTCTAAATTCATTGTGCTTGTGGAGGTCTCTGGATCATGTGACTACTGTGTTGGAGGTTTGCATTGAAGTCTGAGTTTGTTGGTGAAGATTTCCTTCTTGGTGTGCTGTTCTTCCCAGTCCTGGCCGACCGGATGATTCAAGCAATTTGTGGATGTTCTAAAATAAATTCTCTGGAGCATGGTGTGTTTTTCAAAGAAGATTCAAGTCTTAGCAATGTTTGGCCAACATCTTAGTGATTCTCATTAAGTAAGATGTTTGGTGTGCTGACCTTAATGTTTATTCCAAGGTTGATGAAGCATATAAAGGAGTGTAGCTGAGTCATGGAAAATCATCCTTGAGTGAAAATAATAAATCCAAAGAAAGGATCAAGAGCATAACAAAGAAGAGGAGGACAAGAAGAAAAAAAGTAAAATAGAGTGAAACGTTAGTGAAGAAGAGTTTGGAAGTAGAACAAAAGTTTTATGAGCATTCAATAAAACTGAACCAGGCATGAAGTAGATGTTATTTCTCAGTTAAATATTTCTGTGTTAAACTTAAATTTCTTGTAGGTAGTGAGCCTCTCTTTTGAGCAGTGAGCCCGAAGGCAAGTGCCTTCCCATTCCTTTTGGGTACTTTTAACAAGGTACGAATCTTGTGGGCTAACACCCACCATGGTTTTTCCCTTAACTGGGTTTCCACATCAAAAATCTTGGTGTCAAATGTGTTGATTGTGTTTCTGCTTATGTGATGTTGTTTCATTATTTAATGTTTATATTATTAATCAATTTGCAAATTGTGAAAGAGGATTAAAAGGAAGAAAAGGTTAATTTTTGGGACAACTGATTCACCCCCCTCTCAATTGTCTGGTCTAATCCCAACAGTTTTGAACATCTGGTTGAGCCACCCCAACCATTGTGGGTGTGGGAACTTGTGGTGGCTTCCCAATAAATGTTATTGGCCTAGCTCTGAAAGGTTGTTAAATAGTGGGAGGAACAATAGAGGTGATGCTTATGCCTTCTATAGTTGGTACCTTAGAGGATGGCGCAGCTTTTGCTAACTTAGCTTCCTGCTCCCTCCTCTTTGTTACCAAAAATTCATCAAAATCATCATTCGTCTGAGATTTCATCTTTCCTTTTTTATTAGGATAAGTGATGATTACCCCTTTAGCAATTAGCACTTGGATACAACCATCCAACAATATTTTTTTGGTGCCTATTACAAGCGAGGAAATAACATCAATTGATGTCACTTCAGGCTAGGACCAATTAGGATCAGATAATGTTTCGTTATATACCTTATTCCGGTCATAACTAGGATGCAAGATAACCTTGTCTTCCTTTTTAACCTAAGGGGATACTTCATGAGTACCGAGTGTCCTCATCTGGTTTAGTGTCAGTCTTTAGTATTAGCATTTCCTGACCTCCTGGTCGTCCATACAATCAGCCCAAGAATCTTCAATGTGTAGTTCATGTTGGAACTTCTTGCTCACATACCTCTCCATCTGGTTGTATGGATCAAACATCCTTTTTAAATGAAAAGGTTGTAGGTTGAACAGTTGCAGCTCCTTCTCACATGACTTGTGCTAGAGCCTGACAATGATACCAATATCAATTGGGAAAGTCACATTCCCTTTGTCATTATTTGCTTCAAAAGCCTCATAGGGCTCAACAATATGCCTTGCCATCTTCATCAGGACTATTTTATCAGTTGGGTACCTTGGTAACATATATGGGTATCCTAAGAATCCCTCCATCCTAATATAAGTAAATGTAGTAAATTGGATAAACCAACTTGCATGTCCATCAATAGCAATTGTTGCATCAGTTGATAACCTCTTGGCCTTGTCCCCTTCGATCATATGGAATAGCAACATGTGAAAGGCATCATTAAACCTTCTGTAATGTAGATAAGACTGCTTCTGCTCTAACTGCAGATAATACTTATAAACCAGATTCTCTCCTGGTTGGTTCCCCAATTTTTTGACCTTGTCTAGTCCATTGAATTGGGACTGAACTATGCAAGAATACACTATGTATGAGGTCAAGAAGAATTACCTTTTCTTTTTGAATGCAAGGATTTGCATGTGGATAGCATCACTTATGGTCTAATCCTAGTGCATCATCCCCAAATTCTCCTTCACTATTTAGATGGGTGTGAACATCCAAGGCTCAAATGTCCATGAATCCTTTAACCCTACCATCCTACTTAGCAAAGTGACCATATATTTGACCTCATCACATAAGTCATTCCTATGGAGAGTTTTAGGCATCTTGGAAATGGCCTTAGGCTTGTTTTCCAACCAGGAAGTGAACATGATCTTCCTTGTCGCATCCTTATTGGTCTCATTCTCTATAGAGAACCTCTGCTTCTTGAATTTAGTCATCTCTGGTTGCATAGGGAAGTTAAATGTTCTAGCAATACCATCAGGGGAGAATTCAGCATACACTCTACCCTAACAAACCACCCTCCTGTTCTCGACATCATAATTCTGAATACATTGGATGACCAATTCTTGCACTTCCATGGAGACCGGGAATCCAACTACTTTGAATAACCCACTACTCAAAAAGTTCTTTGCTATTGGGTTGGGATTGGGAGTTGTGATCTTTTGTTCATACATAGCTAAATCCACTTTCCCTAAATTTGTATCCGCAATGGTGCTAAATCTTAGCCAGATTTCAGTGCATAGCTTCCTTGAACTCCTCCTCTAGATCTTTCAAACACTTTTCCATTTTACCTATGACATATATGAAAAAATTGGAATTACCCTAATTTTGATCACCTAAGATTGACAAATAACTTCCATTTCCCTAATTAAACCTAGGTTTAGGTATATTTGAAATGAAAGAACAACCATTTTCCAATAGTAAATAAACGTGAGAATTTATTGTGCTAAGTAAATTGAATTTGATTTACCCTTCAGGAAATTATCATCCAAAATTAGAATTGCTTACTATAATTACAAAGGTTAGGGCTTTTTATAGATACCATTTTACCACATATCATTCACCTTTATACGATTGGTAATGCATATGATATATATATGTTGTTTGGCTATCGCTATCACAATGCCTAATTAGTAGTATCTAGTTCAAAGTCACTCCACAAGTCATCTTGCAAATTGCTATGTGCTCTATAAAACTCTTTTAATCACTCTGTGATTATAAAAATGAGAGGAAAATTACTTTTAATGGGCAAAAAATTCAATTAGGGTAAGTGCATTGAATGCTAAGGGGTGGTAGGTAAGTATTTCTGTCAATGTGTGGGAGGACGTCAGGTTGGGCAAATTCAAAATTTTGAATTCTAATTGCCTTTTACTATGTTTCATTGTTAATCTTATCTAGACATATGTTATGACTAGATGTTTGACTTTAGGGTTTATCTGGATGTGGATGCTAATCCCATCCAGACATGGATCATTTTGATTTACCAATCAGGTTCAGATGAGCATGTTTGGTTAGGAAGAAATGTCAGGTTTGACAAGCCAATGTTTCATTTATACTCATCGGGATCTGGATATTTTGAATATTAGGTTCAAGTGGACGTCATGTTGTTCTTGAGTTGTCATGTCAAGTTGAAATAAAGGAATATGCATCTGGATATGGATCAAGATTACTAACTTGACATGGATGTGGATATTTCAATTTTCTCCACATCATGTCAGGTTAGAAGTATCAAGTTAGTATTATCATTAGTAAACTAGATGTTTGACTTTTTCAATAGGATCAGGATGTAGATATTATAATAGGATTGGGATGTAGATCACCAAGCATTCAAATATCATGTTAAGTTTGACTAGTTAATGATATCTAGTTAAAGCTATCAGAATTAGGATGTAGAGGTGAACCAGATACACATATTATGCATTTGGTTAAGGTCAAATTAAATCGAATTTAAATATCGTGTTGAGTTCAGACTCAATTGTATGTGGATCTAGATATGGATGTCTAGCAATATAGTGATCTGATTGGGTCTAGATATCCAGTTTGACCAATATATCCGGTTGACCAAAATGTGCAGTTGGAATAACTTGTGTATTTCATTGATTTTTCTAAAATTCCAAAGGTAACCCTACCTAAATTATGATCCTCTATCCATCCATGATCATACATGGAGTAAGTGCATAACATAAAATTTCCAAGCAGATCTAGATGTAGACATTGGATATCTAGTTAAACAATATGTCCGATTAGACTGGATATCCGGTTGGAAATAAATTATAAATTCAAATGAATTTTCAAAGATTTCCAAAGGTGACCTAGGTTCAAATTTGATTCTCTCACTCTCAGAATACATTAGGGGATAATTATGACTCAAAACACTTGATTCTTGTTCCCTTCATCTTTTGCCTATATCGCCAGAACAAGACAAATAAACAAGCAAAAGACAAAAAAAGTTGGGGTCCTCGGTTTGCTAAAAGGCAAAATAGGGTGTGTTGTGAGACTACACAACAACTTGCAACCAAATAAAACAACCAAATTTCAACAATTTGGGAAATAAAAGAAAATTTAACCATAAAATTTCTAACTTTTATTAAATGCAAGTTTGTTGTGAAGTCAGAAAAGTGTATTCAACAACGTGAATGAATTTTCCAAAGTTATTTAAGTGTGTGCAATTGATTTATTCCCTTCCTTAGAAAAGAAAGATTTAAGTTGTAGTCCTTTTCATTAAGCTACATAGTTTGGTTTAACCCTTTTAAGCCAAACCTGGATAGAGCCTTGCTCCCGGTCAAGCGTCTATAGCCCCAGCAAGGTTATCTCTATAGTTCCCCCAAACATATCTCTACTACTAGTCAAGCATCTATAGCCCTAGGAGAGTTATTTAGACAACCTAGAGAATTTTAATTCTCTTTCTTTTAATTTTTCAATATATTTATTTTCATTTGAGCCCATTTATTGCAAGGTACTGAAACCTACTATTAGGTTGGGAATTATAGTGGTAGCAAAGAAAAACCTTTAGATTTTTCACTTAATACAAACGTCTACTACCTCCCAAACTAGCTCAAAGAATATTAAGTGTGAAGGTGTATATGATTCCTTGAATGTTCCATGTTATTGTTGGTGAATAATATTTTCAAAGGAAAATCAAACAAACTATATTCATAAAAGTTGCAACCTATACAAAAAATTGTTATTTCCTAAATTGAAGAAATTCCTTTGTTTTCTAAGGTTGCAGCTTGCCCTTTTTAGTTTTTAGCAAAATAAAGACTTCCAAAAATGACAAGGAAAGAAACAAACAACCAAAACAGGACAACTATACAAGATATACAATATATACAAGTATTTGCAAGGTTCCTAGGAACAACTACTGAGGTTGAAAGTAATGTTTTAGGAATTGACTATTGACTGGTAAAGGAACATCCTCACCTATCAAGGTTTATAATCTATAGGTACTATCTCCTAGTATCTCAATTATTTGAAAGGGACCAATCTAAAGTTTGTCAAATTTTCCATGATCTACTTTGTTTTCATGTGCCTTATCCCAAGATAAGACAATAAATGATATCTTAAATGTTTGATTTTGTCTCTTTTGTCAAACCATCATTTTACTATAGCTTGTTGTTTCAAGAAATGATCAATAGTTTTATTTCTCTTTTCTTCTAGGTATAGAAGTTGTAGCAATCTAACTTTCATTTTGTCTTCTCAAACTAGGTATTCCTGAATGAACTACCAAGTTGGAATTTTCAAGTTTATGGGTAAGATAGGATCCACTCCATACACTAGTTGGTAAGGGGTGTTCCATAAAGCTGCCTTTACTCTTGTTTTGTCTACCCATAAGGCATATTTCAGTAAAGTGTTCCATTCCCTAGGGTTCTTTTCTACCAATTTTTTAATGACATATAACATGTTTTTGTTGGTAGATTCTGCTAAACCATTACCTTGAGGGTAATAGTTAGATGAGAATTTCAAAATTATACAATTCAAATGCCCAATTTGAAAATTTCAAAGAAGCAAATGCAGGGCCATTGTCACATACCAAGGAGAATGGTACTCTAAATCTGGTGATGATGTTCTCCTCAAGAAACTTGATTACCACTTCTAAGGTGCATAACTTGTTTCCTGTTGCTTCCATCCATTTGGTACAATAATTAGTAATAGTTAAGACGTACCTATGTCCTGATGATAAGGTTGGATTTATCATTCTAATAAAATCCAATCCCCATTGTGTAAAAGGGCATAATTCCATTGCAGGTTGCAATGGTTGAGAAGCATGTCTTTCTCTACTCACTGTGGTTTGGCATGTATGACAATGTTTGAAATGCTTTGTCATGTCTTTGAATATGGTTGGACAGTAATACCTGACTCTTAGGATTCTATGCGGTGTGGCCAAATGTGATCCATGAGTTGTTCTAGATCTATCATGGAGTTCATGTAGCACCTTATTAGCTTCTGTGCGATTGAATCATTTTAAGTAAATACTAAGTCATGATTTATTTTAAAAAGAATTCCCCCTTTTATCATATAACTTTGTACTTTAAGCCTTAAAGCTCTCCTTTGTGATGCTCAAAGTTGTGAACATTTTCCTGTGACTAGATAATAGACTATATCAACATACCAGTCATCTTTTGTAACTGCATTTACTACATATTTTTGACTTGTTAGCCCTAGATCTGTTTCGGCTATCATCTGCATCAAGGCCTATCCACGAACTAACTTCATGGGAATGATGTCCATGTCATATTCATGTTAGTTTGTTATCCATTTGGCTCTACATTCTTCTAGCTCATTTTGTATTAACAACATCTTGACCACTTAATCAGGTACAACTGCAATCACATGAGTTCTTAGGATATAATGCCTAAACTTCATCACAGATTTAACTAATGCTAAAGCTTGCCTTTCAACATCTACATATCTTAGTTCAACATCCTTGAATGGATTGCTCATGAAAGCAATATGATTTTCTTCTTTTGGCTCATTCCTCTGAGTCAACACTATTGCACATGTGTGACTAGATGCAAATGAATAAATGTAGAATGACTTGGTGTAGTTTGGACTATTCAGAACTGGGGTGTCAACAATAGCCTTCATATCTTCAACTTCTGCTTTAGCTTTAGGCGCCCATTCTATCTTGGCATCCTTCTTCAACATGGCATTTAGCGGCCTTACTACTTATGTGAATCTAGTTATGAACTTATTGACGAATTTGATCTTACCAAAGTAAGATTTCAACTCTTTCTTGCTCCTAGAAATTGGAGTTGCATGATGGCACTCACTCAGTCAGGATCAATGGATATGTCATTCTTTGATATAATATGTCCTAGCAATTTCCCTATTGTGCCTCCAAATATGCATTTCTTTGGATTAAGGGAAATACCATACTATTCACATCTCTGCAATACTTTTCTCAAGTCCACTATATGATCTTCTCTATTCTTGGAGAATACTGTCAAATCATCCATGTAGATGATAATGCATTTTCCAACTAGTCCTCTAAAGGCTATATCCATTGCGTGTTGGAAAGTTGCACCAGCATTGATCAGGACAAATGTCATCCTTATGTATGCGTAAATTCCCCACTTGGTGGTGAAAGTGGCCTTAAGTCTGTTTGTCTTATCCACTAGGATCTAATTATAGTTGGAAAATCCATCCAAGAATGACATCATTTGAGCTCCATTAACAATTTGCAATACCTCATCTAATGATGGAAGAGGATAATTATCTTCCTCAGATGCTTTATTTAGGTTCCAAAAATCCACACATAACTTGATATCTTCATTTTTCTTTTAGATTGGCACTAAGTTGGCCACCGATGTTTTGTGCCTTACTGGAAATATCATCCTGGCAACTAATAATTTATTAATTTCTTAAAAAATTATGGATTCGAAAAGCGCATTGACAAGTCTCTATTTTTCCCTAAATGTCTTTGCTTCTGGCTTCAGAGGAATCATGATGTGTCATACATTTTTAATTCATCATAAGTCCATGCTATCACATGTAGGTAATCTTTCAAGGCTTGACCTATGCCTTCTCTTTCTTTTGGAGTGTAGACCATGCCAATCAGGACTTTTCTAGACTCTTTTGCTTCACTCAGGATGAAAGGTTCATATGCACCTCCTTCTAGTGCCACTTCTGTTGATGATGAGTTTACTCACAATCAAACACAGATAGATTTTCTCTACAACAGAAACCCTATCTGTGTTTGATTGTGAGTAAAATCATCATCAACAGAACTGGCGCTAGAAGGAGGGTTTGTAAAGATACTTTGCATTTAAATATAGTCTTTCTTTAAAGATCATGTTCTGGACAAATAGCTTACATCGAGTTACTAAGTTTAAATACATACTTCATGTTCCTCAAGAGACACAAGAAAGAAGGAATTCTTAAATAATTTGTGTGCTTAATAGTAATTACATCATAAATGCAGTATTCAGATTGAAGATCCTATTGATCTTTGCAAATATCCTTATCCTTGTTCCACTTGGACGTGAAAATGAAAAGGTCCTATTTTAAACCCCAAAGTTCAACCTAACTTCATAAACTGGCTCATCAGCCTGCAATGAGATCAAGATCCAACAATCCTTTGAGTGATTTTCCTAATGTAAGAATAAGGACTCACTCAGTTGGTGCACAACTAATAAATTTTGCTCTTGTTGCTCCAGTAGTGTCTTTACAAGTCCAGATGGCTTTCTTCAATGTTGAGTCCTCTATCAGATTTGCGGCATATCATGAGATGCCAAAGAATCTAGACAAACTATGTCCTAAATATCAATTTCATCAAGATGCCAAAGATCATCTTAGATCATTTAAGGAAGCTTTCTTTAGAGCCAGAATTCAACATGAGGATGTGGTATGCCAATTATTCCCTTATATGCTTGGGGAAGAAGCTTATGGATGGTACATTAACTTACCACAAAACTTAGTGACAAGTTGGTTACTAATTGAACAAGCTTTTCTAGATAGATTTAGAGTTCCTATTGATGCAACAACATTGTATCATAGATTTACATAAATCAAAAGGATTGAAGGGGAATTCATAACAACCTTCTACGATCACTTTCAAAAGGCTTATTCAAGATTAACAGATCCTTATTCTATAAAAGGAATCTGAACCATTGATAAAGGGAGATTGAATTGTTGAAGCTTGCAATGCATAAGTGCAAGATTTGGTAACTTTTGTATTCCTCATGGTTCTCTGATTCAGTAAGAACATTTGTACATGTTGATCAAATTCATGAATTGAAGACTACTGGTCATTCATGAATTGAAGACTACTAGTCATTCATTCATTTTAAATCTTAAGTTACTATACATTGATGAACAATAATGAAATATCAAGTTGTTGCAAGTATGTGCTAATCGGTGTTGTCATTGATGTTAACATGTTTTTTGTTGTCATTGGTGTCAACTGTCTTTTGATGAAGTTGTTATTTGATTAAGTTGTATTTCTAAAGGTGATTTGGTTACTGTGTTGAAGTGTTGAATATGGTAAGGATATGCTTCTGATATTGAGTTTCCAAGTGCTTTTGAGAAAATTTGATTAATTATGAAAACAATATGTTGAAGAAGTCTTCTGGCTTACAGAGTACTATTCGAGGTTTTGCTCTGCATTTCTTCTGTGTTGGTGTTATGAGTGTGTGGTTTGGATATGTTGTTGAGAAGTGTTTGAAGATGATAAATCTAGAATTTGGTGCTCCAAATTGTTGTGCAATGAAAGTTATATTCACTAGTTTGAGAACAGTATTTGATAGTCTCTGAGTTGTGCAGAGGTGTCTGGGAGAAAGTATTTTGCTCCGCATTTCTCTGTAGATAGGTTTCAGGTGTTGTGGTTCTAGACATATGTTCATAAGAATCTTACCTATCTTCCATCCAAAAAAATTGTGATTTGATGCTCCGGAATGCAATCTATTGTGTGGTAGATTTCGACAGTGTCGTGTTCAGGCGAAAGTTGTTGTGTTCAGGTGAAAGTTGTGATCAGGTGAAAGTTGTTGTGATTAAATTTGTTGGTTTCTAAGTGATTTCAAGATGTTCATGGATGTTTCTAGATTTTGTTAAAGCCATGTGTAAGGTATGTAAGTTATGGTTGTCATCATGAAAGCATGTGATCAAGAATTCCTTATGTTTACACTGTTTGGCCGACCTTGAATGTTTGTGGAGTTGATTTGGTGATTATGTGAGTGTTATGTAGTGTGTCTGGATAGATTTGGGTCCAAGCTAAGGCATAAAGTGGTTTTCCTTCATTTCCTTGTGCTGTGGAATGTTTAGGTCCAGACCTAATTCAAACATTGTTTGTTTGCCGACCTTGGAGATTGTTTCAAGGATTAAAGATTGTGCTACTAACCTTGAAGATTGTTTCAAGGGTAATGATGGTATAAATAAGTGTCAAGAGTTTGTGTGTGTGAATGGGTGATATAATTTTGTGATGTGAATGTGATT
Source organism: Cunninghamia lanceolata (assembly GCA_027924645.1). Classification (NCBI taxonomy): domain Eukaryota; kingdom Viridiplantae; phylum Streptophyta; class Pinopsida; order Cupressales; family Cupressaceae; genus Cunninghamia; species Cunninghamia lanceolata. The sequence goes on along the minus strand of BSBN01000186.1, from coordinate 14,424,819 downwards.
AGGGTAGTGAGGGCTTTCATGTTTAGGCTACCAGATGCAGTGAGCAGAACGTGTCTACAATTTTTGGTGATGCTGCGAAGGTGTTGTGTATGATGTGTATATTGAGCTTCATTGGAACTGAACTTCATGCATAGGTTAGATGTAATTATATTAGTTCAAAGCATGGCAGTGAGACATTCTTTTCTTCTTTCTTTCTTTCTTAGTGGGCAATGAGTCCACTTGGATAGTGAGTCCCCTGCAGTGATCATTCTCTCTATGGTAGTGAGCCTTTGTAATTTGGTATTGTTACTATATTATATTGTCAGCTAATCCTCACTGTGGTTTCTCCCTTTTAGGGTTTTCCACATAAAAATCTAGTGTTCTCTTGTGCATGGTGTTGATGTGTTTAAGTTTTTGTTATCTACTTTTCATGTTCAAACTTTATAACAGATTAAGAGCTTAAGTGAACTAATGTGGATGTGATTATGTTTATGAGGGTTTGAAATTTTTGATACAACTGATTCACCCCCCCTCTCAGTTGTCTTGTGCCTTCAACAGTTGCATCCTCTTGGACTACATTTGAATGTTATCATATTGTTATCAATTTCCATTGAAGATTTGCATCTCTTATATGTAGATGTGGAACTCCTGGTGAAGAATAAGTAGATTTATCTTTGATTTATGAATTTGACAAGATGTATGTGTGCAATTGTTGAGAACTTAGCTTTCTTAGAATCTTTTCTCTCTCAAACCTTATCTTTTTCCTTTTTTATCCAAAATTGTTTGAAATAAGTGCAAATAATGTTAAATCCCAAGGAAATAACTAGAAATATTTGTGAATTTGATAGTTTAAAGAAAATATTTAAGTGATTTTCAAAAGAATTGATCAAAGTCCAATTATTCAGAGATATTTTCAGAAGAATTGATCAAAGTTATGTTAAATATTGAAGAATTTTCTCAAATTTTATCTTTGAATGAGTAAATCTAACAAGACATATGTAGAGTAAGTACAAATCATGTAAGATCATAATGATATTTGCAGTAATTTGTTTGGATCAGGGGAAATAAGAACAGTCTTTGTAAGTCCCAGTGTGAAAACAACAATACAACAACCCTGAGTGAAGACAAGTGTGTCAAGACTTGACTGCCAGAGCATTGGGCTAAGAAATTATTTTTGGATTTGTTATCTTTCAAGAGAGATAGGGTTTCTATTGTAGAGAAAATCTATTTGTGTCTAATTGTGAGTAAAATCATCATCAATAGGAGAAAGAGGGTCTTTCGATGCAAGTTAATTTTATTCTCCTATCAGAGAGATAGGAGGAGGAATAAAAGCAACCACCAAAGGCTGGGAGATCACAAGGAGAGTGGGAGGTTTACGTAGTACAAGTTTATTTCCTCTAGTTACTAAAGAGGTAGGAGGAGGAACATGAGAAACTGCCAAATATTGGGAAACCATAGGGGTATAAGGAGGGTGTCTCAGTATGGGTTGCTTTCCTTTAGCTATTGAAGAGGTCAGGGGAGGAAAAAAAACAACCACCAAAGGCTAGGAGGCCACATGTGGAACAATGGAAAAAGAAGAGGAAGGACCACAAAACAAAAGTGTAATCCAGCTTTCCTTCAACTTTTTATATGATTTAAATAAAAATTCAATGTGAAGCTAGAGAAGCTTAAGGGGGGTCAACCAAAAATAGTCTAAAGAGAAGTTGTCATGCAAAGAAAGAGGATAAAATCAACTATGGTGGATTGTTGGCACTACTATGTCATGTGGAAACTTTAAGAACTTGTGGACAATGGAAGAGATTGTTCACATCGAAGTGAGCCATGCATGACCCAACTTCAAATAAAAGTGATCTGAGGTGGGGATCACAAAAAAAAAGAATGTTCAAGATTTTGGGTCCCACTTAGATAGAAAGGGTAAGTGGATCTACAATAGGCTTAGAAAAGCAATCATGCATGTGTATAAAGAGTTTTGATTTATATTGATCTCTATACAACTCATGAACATATAAGAACTCCTCTGTAACACCATACTTATAGGGTTAAAGAGAACATCGCAAACACGTGTTAACCTGAGAAGAGATGTAGAGGGGCCCATTGTATATGCCTATAGGCACATCGATAAAGGAAAAATAAATGATAGGCTTAGGGACAAGTTACTCTTAAGGGACTCAATGGTGGGCGTCCACCATTCCTACCATCTCTAGGAAGGGAGAAATAGTCTAATCAACATTAGTATCTAGCATGAGTTGAGTAGAAGCAAGGTCAACAAAGGTTAATGAATGATGTGGGAAGGGGTTTATATAGATTTAAAATTTTTGGTTAGGATGCACGATGGACTTATTCCCTTTGTCATTCACACCAGAGACCTAGATCAATTAGAGTCAATGAGGTCTTGAATAATATGTTTAAGACACAAATATCACTATGTATCGTGTCCAAGAACCCTATAGAATTAACAAAAGGCATTCAGGTCATAATAAGGTGGGAGTGTTTTATTGGTATCTAATGAATGAATAGGTGGAAACTGAACCAAGTTGTTATTTAGGAGTTGCTAAAGAACAGAAAAAAGAGACTTCAATAATGGTGTAAACTATTGGTTTCTTTGCTATTTTGAAGAAGAAAGAGCCATGGTATAAAATGAAGGTGTTATGGCCCAAGTATTGTTCACAATTGTAGATGTGTTATTTTTGAATAAATTTTTATTCTTTTAATAATTATTAAATGATGAAGAAGAAAGCTCAAACAACATAGTAGGAACCTGTTAGGTGAGTGCCTCAAACTATCTTACTATATGTTGGTAATCTTGTAAGGCCATGCAAATATGAGTAAATGATGGATATGCAGGAGCATACCTAGTTCAAGAGCAATCTTGCATCACCCAAAAACATTTGCATTTCAATTTGTTTGCATTTTAGTTTGTTTCTTTTTATTTTCCAGTTCAGTTCAGGCAGTTCAGTTAGAAGCAGTTTCTATATTTTTGGTCCAATTGTATTTTAGACCTTGTAGAGCTAGACTTAGCATCTAAATTCATTCATCTACATCATATCCAGAATTTAGAGATCCGCACATAATTAACGGAAAGATATCGCTATCAGAAGATCGACTATTTTCTCAAAACAGAGCATCTTGACAGTCTCTGATAATCAGTTAAAGGAGAAGACTTGTGGAGCATTCCTTGACTTGTGGAGCTTAATGACACATCATTCAATGATCTTTGGTTCATGGCCAACCTTCCCCAAGATCCGTACATCATTCCATTCATTTGCGGAGGTGTTCTATGCATTTAGGTCCGACCTACCTATGTACACACATTACAGCTCTTCATTGGAGTTTGTGACCTACCTTGGCTGACGTGGAGGAATCTATTGTTCTGGAGATGATATATATTGATGAATAGATCATAGGAAAGAAAGTGATAAAATTTGTAATCATCCGCATAAGTTCATAGTTTAGATTTTTGTGTGAAGGAGCTTCAAAGCTATATCTTGTGTGAATTCTGTAATCAGGCCTGTGGGCACTATTGTAAGCCTGCATGTTGCCAACCAATCTGTATTTGAATTCTATGATATACTAAATGACTAAATCTGCATTTGTTCCATTTATCTGAGTTGTTTCCATTGTGTTTACTCTAGCTGCATGGTTCGGGCAGTTCATTCTATGAACCTTCCTACCATGACTGCACCAAGTGGTATCAAAGTGAAAGTTTGAATCTTTGAGAGTGAATTGAGCGAAGTTGGCGAAGGAATTCTGTAAGATCTTGCTATGGATAGATCATTGAATTGAAGTAGGTTACTTGTGACACAACCGATCGTCGATTGAGAGGCAATTGTCACCTTGTAGCCCAATCACCGAACTTGAGGGAATTTACACTTGATCCTAGGAAGAATGCCACCGAGGAGAATTGTTGTTGTTGGAACAATGGCTGGTAGAATGGATGAGATGATGGAGATGATGAAAACAACGTGAATTTTATTAGATGTTGTTGAAGAAGATAGGCAAAGAGGGTTGACACCGAGACCTAATGATGAAAGCTATGATGAAGAGGAATTTCAATCTATTGAACAAACTGGAAAAACCCTAAGAGGTGATGAAGAAGAAGAATCCGATCAAGTAAAGATGCTGCGAGCTATTTCAAAGATCAGAAAGAGACCTAGAGTTGATGTGCCAAACTATACTGGTAATTGAACCCTAAAGAATTGATTGACTGGATAAATGACATGGAAGAATACTTTGAATATGAAGAAGTTGAAGATCCAGAGAAGGTGAAATTTGCAAAGACAAAGTTGAAAGGACATGTTGCTATATGGTGGAAAGAAGTTCAATTGGAAAGAAACTGAAGAGGAAAAGAAAAGATTACAAAATGGGATAGGATGGTGACAAAATTGAAGAATTAGTTTATACCTGCTAACTATGAGTTGGAATTGTTGAAAAGATTGCAAAACTTGAGACAAAAGGAGAAATCTGTGAAGGCGTACACTGAAGAATTCCATAAAATGATCATAAGGATAGGACATAGTGAAGCAAACAAGGAGAAAGTGGCTAGATACATCAATGGACTAAGATTGAACATTCAAGAGGAACTAAGCTTGGTAAGGATGACATCTTTGGAAGAAGCATATTAGTTTTCCCTAAATGTTGAAGAGAAGATGAATAAAAGACATGATCAGAGACAGAGGAGGTAAAGTTCAGAGAAGTAGAACATTTTTTGGAGGAGATAGATCATATCTAGAGCAGAACAAGTTTGACAGCCCATTTAAGAAGGATGACAGAGATAATAATGCTTACCGGAGAGATGACCAAAATTTTTACCGAAGAGGAAACCCTAGTGCATACCAAAATGAAGGATACAGAAGAGAAGGAAGAGGATTTGATAAGAGAACATTTAGAGGTACTTGTTTCAAGTGTGGAGGTGAAGGACATAGAGCATTTGAGTGTAATCAGGGTAGTACAAGTAAGAGGATAGAAAATAGTGGAAGAGCAGCCTATGTTGAAGAAGAATCAGTTGGATCACCCAGTTCAGTTGACAAACCTAAGAAAGGAGAATCACTTGTGATGAGGAGAGCACTATTTCAAGTAGAGACAAATGAGGAACCACCATAGAGGAAGATTTTGTTTAGAACTAGATGCAAATTAGGAGGTAAGTGTTGTAAAGTGTAATTGATAGTGGTAGTTCAGATAACTTAGTTTCAGAGGAGATGGTGACTAAGCTGAAGTTGGAAAGGTTGAAACACCCTAAGCCCTATTAGATAGCATCGATTCAGGATGATCATAAGGTATTGGTGAGTGAACAATGTTTGGTGAAATTTCATATTGGATCTTATCATGATGAAGTCTTGTGTGATATTATGCCTATGGATGTTTGTCATATCTTGTTGGGTAGACCTTGGCAGTATGATAGAAAAGCTATACATGATGGGAGAAAGAATACTTATACTATAACATCGAATGGAAAGAGAATTACTTTGATTCCTTTAGAGGATGATCCTAAGAGTGAAGTATGTGGAAATGCTAGAATCTATTTGGTAGATGGAAGAAAATTCCTTGATGGTTTGAGACATGAGAATATGTGTTATGCCTTGATTCCTAAGAATCCTGAAACATTGAAGAAGCAGACTGAAGAGACACAACCGGAGGAGATAAGAGAGTTGTTGACAGAGTATGAAGATGTCATATTAGATAATGTACTTGAAGGATTACCGCCTATAAGGAGTAACAGTCATCACATGGATCTTATACCGAGAGCAAGCTTGCCTAACAAAGCAGCACAGAATGACACTGACAAAGAATGAAGAATTGAATAGACAGATACAAGAGTTGTTGAGGAAAGGTTTGATCAGAGAAATTTTGAGTCCTTGTGCAGTACCTGCAGTGTTTGCACCTAAGAAAGATGGAGAATGGAGAATGTGTACTAACTCTAGAGCAATAAACAAGATCACAATTAAGTATAGATTTCCTTTACCTAGGATGGATGATATCATGGATTGTTTGAGTGGAGCAAGATATTTCACAAAGATAGACTTGAAGAGTGGATACCATCATATCAGAATCAGAGAAGGAGATGAGTGGAAGACTACTTTTAAGACAAATGAAGGATTGTATGAGTGGTTAGTGATGCCCTTTAGATTGACAAATGCACCGAGTACTTTCATGAGATTGATGAATGAAGTTCTGAAGAAATTCTTGGGTAAGTTTGTGATTGTATATTTGGATGATATTTTGATTTCTAGTAAAATAAAAGAGGAACATTTGTGGCATATTAGACAAGTTTTGCATAGACTGAGAGAAGAGAAATTGCTGATAAACATCAAGAAGTGTAGTTTCATGAAGGAAGAGTTGGTATATTTGGGATTTGTGATTTCTATGGAAGGATTTAAGATGGACCCTAAGAAAATGAAATAAATTGTTGAATGGCCTACACCGGAGAGCATTGGAGATGTTAGATCATTTCATGGATTGGCTAGTTTCTACCGGAAGTTCATTAGAAATTTTAGTTCAGTTTATAACCCTATGACAAAGACAATGAGAGGTGACAGAAAATATTTTAAGTAGACATTAGGAGCAGATAAAAGTTTTGAGTTGTTGAAGCAGAGGTGATAGAGCAACCTATTTTGGCATTATCAGATTTCAATAAGGTATTTCAAGTTGATTATGATGCAAGTGGAAATGCAATTGGAGAAGTATTAAGTCAAAAAGGTAGACCTGTAGCATATTTCATTGAGAAGTTGAATAATGCAAGGAGGAGATATTCAGTTTGATCAAGAGTTCTATGCCATAATTCAAGCCTTGAAGAAGTGGAGACATTATTTGTTGCCTAAGGAGTTTGTGTTGTATACAGATCATTAAGCTTTGCAATATTTGAACAGTCAAGGTAAGTTGAATTAGAGACATATGAGATGGGTAGAGTTCATGCAGAGATATACTTTTGTGTTGAAGCATAGGAGTGGAAAATCAAACAAAGTTGTTGATGCATTGAGTAGAAGAAGAAACTTGTTGACAGAGATGAGAGTTGAAGTGTTGGGTTTTGATGAATTGAAGAGCATGTATGAGGGAGACAGTAATTTTGCAGAACCTTGGAGAGCATGTAAGCAACCCATTGTGATAGATAGAAGTAAGTGGTTGGACTATTTCATTTAAGAAGATATGTTGTTTAGAGGAAATCAGTTATGCATATCTAGAAGTTCAATGAGAGATAATTTGATCAAGGAGAAGCATAGTGGGGGATTCGCAAGACATTTTGGCATTTTGATAAGACAGTGGCTTTGGTGAGTGAAAACTACTTTTGGCCTCAGATACATAAGGATGTTTAGAGATTTGTGCAGAGTTGTAGAGTTTGTCAATTTGCAAAAGGGAGTAGTTAGAATACAGAATTGTATAAACCTTTGATAGTACAGGAAAGACCTTGGGAAGACATAAGCATGGATTTTGTAATGGGATTGCCTAAGACACAAAGAGAACATGATTCAATATTTGTAGTGGTTGACAGATTTTCAAAGATGGCTCATTTCATACCTTGTAAGAAGATAATTGACGTAGTGCATGTAGCTGACCTATTTTTCAAGGAGATTGTGAGATTGCATGGATTACCTAAAAGTATAGTTTTAGATAGAGATACAAAGTTTGTTGGATACTTTTGGAAGACACTTTGGAAGAAGATGAAGACAGATTTGAAGTTCAGTTCAACTTTTCACCCACAAATTGATGGACAGATAGAGGTAGTGAATAGGAGTTTGGGAAACTTGTTGAGATGTTTGGTTGGAGAGAAGATAGGAAGTTGGGATTTGATTATTTCACAAGCAGAGTTTGCATACAATAATTTAGTAAATAGGAGTACCAGGAGAACACCTTTTGAGATTGTGACCGGAGTGAACCCTAGAGGAGTAGCAGAATTAAGAGATATCAGCATGGAAGAAAAGAGAAGTGCAAAAGCAGAAGAATTTTCAGATCATATGAAGATAATGCATAATCAGGTAAAGAAGCATTTGGAGGACATGAACAGTAAGCATAAGGAAAAGTTAGATGAGAAGAGAAGACATAAAGAATTTGAAGTTGGAGATGAGGTGATGGTGTACTTGAGAAAAGAAAGATTTCCAGTTGGGACATATAACAAGTTGAAGATGAAGAAGTTTGGACCTTGTAAGGTACTCAGAAAATTTGATTCAAGAAATGCATATGAAGTGGAGATACCAGAGACATTGGATATATCACCTATTTTCAACATTGCAGACTTATATCAGTATCATGAAATAGAGTTCAGTGACAACATGGAAGAAGACTTGAAGAAGCAGTTACCACAACTAGCACCAGAGCAGATTGAAGACATCTTGGATAGGAGAGTTGGACACAGCACTAGAGGAAGACAATACAAAGAATATCTTGTGAAGTGGAAAAGCAGACTAGAAGAAGATTCATCATGGATTTCTTAGGCTGAGGTGGATTGTCTTGGTTCTCCCCTAGCCCCAGCAAAATGAGGGACTCATTTTTCAATAACCCTGGATGTCTAATGTAGGAGCATCCCTGATTCAAGAGCAATCTTGCATCACCCAAAAACATTTACATTTTAGTTTGTTTGTAGTTCAGTTTGTTTCTTTTTATTTTCTCATTCAGTTCAGGTAGTTCAATCAGAAGTAGTTTCTATATTTTTGGTCCAGTTGCATTTTAGACCTTACAGAGCTGGACTTAGCATCTACATTCATTTGTCTACATCATATCCAGAATTTAGATATCCACACATCATTATCAAAAATATATTGCTATCAGAAGATTGATTATTTTCTCAGAACAGAGCATCCTGGTAGTCTCTAATAATAACTAAAGGAGAAGACTTGCGGAGCATTCCTCGACTTGTGGAGCTTAATGATAGATCATTCAATGATCCTTGGTTCGTGGCTAACCTTCCTCGAGATCCGCACATCATTCCATTCATTTGCGGAGGTGTTCTATGCATTTAGGTCTGACCTACCCGTGTACACACGTTACAACTCTTCATTGGAGTTTTTGACCTTCCTTGGCCAACACAGAGGAATCTATTGTTCTAGAGATGATATATATTGATGAATAGACCCTAGGAAAGAAAGTTATAAAAGTTGTAATCATCCGTATAAGTTCATAGTTCAGATTTTTGTGTGAAGAAGCTTCAAAGTAATATCTTGTGTGAATTCTATAATCAGGCCTATGGGCCCTATTGTAAAGCCGCATACTACCAGCCAATCTATATTTGAATTCTATGATATATTGAATGATTGAATCTGCATTTGTTCCATTTCTCTGAGTTGTTTCCATTGTGTTTACTCTAGCTGCACGGTCTGGGTAGTTCATTCTATGAATCCTCCTATAGTGACTACACCAATATCACATAAGAAGAATTTTGTCCCTATCATAGGCTACAAGATTCCAATGAAAACTCATTACATACCTGAGTCAGGCAATGCATATGGAATATGAGAGAATAGAGATTGATATCAAAAGATAAAGTCAGTGACCTTTTCCTAGGCACCCTACTTGCAGTGCACCAGATCAATGAACATAACATGGGGCCTGATATTTGCCTAAAATTGTTGTAGGAATTGGTTGACCAACTACTCAAAAGAGAATATAGAATGGTCTGGTAGTAAGAAAAACTAGTCTAGCATGGTGTCCTTCAATGACCACAAGAAGAGTTTTGCTAACAACTGATCTTGAAAGATAAAATTGCTACATAGCATAGTGAAGGTAGACATATGTTTGTAGGTCACTTTTACCACTATACTTCTCAAAGTAGAAAACCTCAAAACCAACAAGGAACTGAGTGGTGAGAATACTAATGGATAACAGATTGAAGCGACAATAAGGGGGATAAGAAGTTGTGCTAAAGAGGTAGAAAGTGTATCAAACTATTGTTGAAGGTTCCCCACATTTTCCAAGAGTTGATTTATCATAGGGTTTGTGGCATGCATTGGGGTGGTAGTAGAAATAGATATAATGGGGCCTGTGTAGGGAAAAGTAGGTATAGGAATGGATGTTATGTGTTGCGAGGGTAAGGGTTGTGAAGCTCCAAGGTTCCCACTAGGAAAAGTAAATTGTAAAGGTTGGGAAGGGGGGAAGAACCCATACTGGTGAAGGGGTTCTATGCCATTCTAGAAGAACAAGGGTCTTCCTATTCATGCTATGTAGAATTAGTGACCATATGGTAGGATGTATACATATGACACTAAGAAGAGGCATTGAAACAACAATCTGGTGACCTATGATGTTGGAATGTGAGTCTTGACTACCGTTGTGGCAAGTTTCTAAAGTTGGAACATCACCATGTATGATGTGAGAAATACCATAGAGGAAGTCAAGGCCATTAGGGTGGTTTGTCAACATGGCATGAAGAGCATCAACAATAGGGTAATGACTCAACAATAGGGTAATGACATTGGAAATGTTCTCACTAGTCAGGAAGGCCTAATAATATGTCAAGTGTTGATCTAAGTCACACACCTAAGGATGAGAAGTAATGTTTAATGCAACCTCATGGTCATAATCTAAATTTGTTTCATGGAGAATTCTGATAGGAGAACTTGAGAAAGTGAAGAGGGAAGGCAGAGTTGTTGTAGTAGGTTTATAAGAAAAAATTCTAAAATATGGTGTTGATCTGATTGGAATAGAAGACGTGTGAGAATCAAACATTCTAAGATTTCTATAGCTTATACACATGACATTATCTGAATAAAGAGACTAGGTCATGAAGCTCATAAAATGAATTAGGTAGGTCACAAAGCACAATCTAAAATGATGAGAAGAGTTGTAAATTTTTTTTAAAGTTTTGAAGAGAATTAGGTTCACAAAAATGTAGGGTGAACCACAATAGAAAAAGAAGATTTTTTAATTGTGAGAGAGCATCAAGTTCACAAAAATGTAGGGTGAACCACAACATAAAAACTAGATTTTTAAATGTGAAAGAGCGTTAAGCTCACCAAAATGTATTGTATGAGATTCAATTCGACAAAGAAAAATCTAATTCTCTTTGCCAAATGATTTTAATGGCACTACACTAGGAACAAATAGCCCTTTTAAGGAAGAAACTAATCTACTAATACTATAATAGAAAGAACAAATTAAACTAGCTAAGCCTAACATGTTTTACCCTTGAGAAAGTAAAGTTTTCTAATAAGTTAAAACACAATACAAACTAAAACTTTCTGATTTTAGAAATTTACAAATATAGATTTATCAAATCAAATATAGAACTATAAATATAGAGAAGAAAGAACCTGGAAATAAAATCTAGGAGCCTATATGGAAGATTCTAGCATTTCACGTACATGTATGCACATTGCAATGTAGTATGTATGACATGAACTATAGAGTCTCAAGATTTGTTCTCAAGACCCATGCCCAATCTATATAGAAATAAAGAAAAAACAACTGAGAAGACTTCTAGGTGAAGAGAGAAATCCAGATAACAAGATTTAATCTATGTTCTCAAAGAAAAATGATAAAATTATAAGAAGGGAGGAAGATATTGACAAAACCCTCATGTAGCTAAATATCTTCAACAGGAAAAACTTGTAGCTGCAAGGAGAGGAAAAATGTCGGGAGTTGTATAGGAGTTTGTCAAGAATGATCAAACCCCTATTTTGGTCTTTTAATCTCCACAACAACCAAATGATAAAGAGGAGAAATCATGTGTGCTCTTATCTTTTGTACATTTAAGAAAAAAAAAAAACAAGAATATGCTACGATTGCTAGCACTAAGGTCTACATATGTTAAGCAAACTAGTGTGTGTAAAGGAAATAGAAAGGAGAAGAAAACCAAAAAAGTGCCAACAACACAAATAGATTTTACACCAATAAAGCAATATTAAAAGAGAGGAAGAGGAATTCTATCACTTCCAATGGAAGCGATGAAAAGCACACAACCAGTGAACAAGGAACAAGTGAAATGCTCAACCAAGTGTAGTGGTCCCAATCCTCATGAAGACACCAAGAAATTGTAGAAACTATTCACATAGAGAGCTAGAGGATCAAAATAATATTGTTGTACACTATATGATTCCAAATATAGTTGTAGAGAGTACTAGTTATTGCCAAAAATTTTATAACCAGAGATCAAAGCATGAGGAACACAAGAGTATGGAAGATTAGGCAAGATAAATTAAAAATTTAAGATTAGAGGGAAAAGAAGGAAAGCTAGGGTCAAAAGAGTCATTCAAGTGCATAGTAGAGGCATTACAAAAACTCACACATACAAGGGAAGGTGGTGGAAGACACTAAAAAATGGCCACTACATGACAGAAATTCATGAGATGCTAGTGTATTGCACAAACATCCACATGTCATGCTCACATCTAGGCAACTTCAATTCCTAAAGTCTCCAAACACCTTAAGACAACAAGGACAAGAAGACACTTAAGCAAAAATACATAGAAATAAACAAAGAGACATAACACAAGCACAAAATTGGCATCATGGGTGGCAAAAGGCTAAGACAAGGGCTCAAATGAGCCTAAAAACATACTTCAGGAATGGACACCAAAGTGAGTACAAAACATAGCATGAAATTGAAATGGTATGCAATTTTTAATGTTACCATAGCCATATGATATATGATTCTTACCACCTTCCCACTATTTTAAAAAGTAGGGTTTTAAAAGCAATTCATGCAATGACTATGAAACTTGATGTTTTTGTGGTTCTCAAGGAGGAGGATGCTCTGGGTCCTTTGAGTTGACTTGGCTTGGGTGTGGATGTTATTATGTTAATAGATTTGTATGTATTTTGTAAATTGATGTTGTAGGCAAGATGTAGTATATTTTGGTCTTATGGCCTTTTTATCCCTATGGTCATCTATATGTTTTGTTCCTTCTATCTTCAAGAAAAGGTCCTTATGGAAACCTCACTTAATGTATCAACTCAAAGGACACATGCATGATAAGGCATACATACGTGAGAGATCAAGCATCCACATCAAGCATAAACATACAAGGAGAAGTACACATGAGCTTGACAAGTACATGTTATTGGAATCTTGAAGACTCCAACAACTACTACATCACTCATATCCATGAAAACATTCGTTCAACAAAGGATATCTCTTGCTTTATAAGTGAAGGTAAGAATTGTTTGGTTTGATCTTCTTTGTGCTTAATCTGAAGGTATTTTACTTGATTTAAAAAAGGGTTTAATATGGCTTTAGTCTCTTGCATTTTATTTTAGATCTAGTATTATACAAAAAAATCATAACAATAAATGTGAATGTTTAATAATTCATGGTTATCTTAATTGACCTCTTTCTTTGAACCAAGATTGTAAATTTGTGGCATTCTAAGAGAGTTTTCCATAAGCAATATATAAGTTTCCACAAACCCATTCAAAGCCTCTTGTGAAAAATAAACTCATTTTTTGGCCATATTTTTAATTTGTATATGTTAATGAGTAGTTATTCCCTTGTTATCACAAATATTGTCATCATTTTTTATGACCTCAACTTAAAGCATGTCAACCTCTAATAAAGATATGCAATGCTCATTACATATGATAGTGTTATCAATGTTTGCTTTAGTGTCACAACAATAGCTACCAACAAGTACTATACAAGTTCTATGAATTGGTAGGTCATCATCCCTCATCTTTCTTATTGTAGCTAACAAGATTATTATAGGTTTACATTACATATGAGACATGTATCAACCTCTCAAGCTATATAAACTTTATTAATATTTAATTTATGATCTTTTGTCACTTACCTTAATCATGCATTTTGTTAGTACACCCTTATATTTCACTTGTTACTATTGTGATGCTCACAACAGACCCCATTTTACTCCCAAGCAAAATGAGGACCCCTGTTGTAGCTGGCTTTTGGTTGCTTCTGTGTGTGGGCTTGCTTGGTGGTAAAGGGAAAAGGTAACTGAAAGTACAAACCTTGGTGAAAATAGAGAAAAAATAACATTGAGTACCAGTGCATAGTATGGGTGAATTCTTTGTGAAAAATGAATAGGGGTTGCTTTTTGAACCATCTCAAAATTCCCTGTATTTTGCAAGTTATAAGGTTTTTGGTACATGTGCAATCAGAGGGTTTGTGTTTTGTATATACAAAGTTCTTTGTATGTACAAGGTCATTTCATATACAAATGCGTTTGTATATCAGGTTGTTACCTTAGTCGCAAAAAGGAGGTCATCGGGTTTAAAATGTATGTTGTTACACTTGTATACATATTGCTAACGCTTTATCTTAATATACAAGTCGGGCCCCAAAAAAGTCAAAGTTGAAGTGAATAAATGTTGAAATCCACTATGTATATTTTGGTTTGTATATTTGGTAAATGACAGACATACAAAGAGAATATACAATGAGTTATACATAGCACGGAACTGAAAGGTTATTGAAATTAACATAATCGTTGTATATTTTTGCACTTTGTATATGTATGTTTGGTCATATACATTGCAGTTATATACAATGCGGAATTGAAATGATAGTGAAATAAGAAATAATGGTTGTATATTTGGGGTTTGTATGTAGGGTATCGGGAGACATACATTGTGAAATATACAACGCGGAATTGAAGTAAAATTGAAATACAATATAAATGATGCATTTGGACTTAATGTATATTTGGTAATGCAGTTTATATACATCGCGGAACCGAAGTAGTTATCAAAGATAATAAAGTTGATGTATATTGCACTTTGTATATTTCTTATATACAACACCGATATACATTGCACTTTATACAAACCGAAACCGAAATCTTTATGGAATAAAGTTAAACTGTTGTATGTTTTGGTCTTTGTATGTTTCAGAATGTACAATGCAAAATATACAATGTTTTATATGCATTACGGATGCGAAGGTAAATACAGTATGATTTATAACAGTTTGAAGTCCGAAAGTTCAATAAAAAGTAAAGGCATCGCAGAAAGGCATTATTGAGAGGTAAGGTGGACCCCACTAATTGTACATGTTTGCTTGTATAATAACCATGTATATTCTGCGATATACAAGCAATTGTACAAATAAAAGATGCAAGGCAGAGATACAAGGCAGATTTGTCACGGAAGTTAAAAACAGTAAATTCTTTGTATGTTTAGGCGTTTGTATATTTGAGATGTACAATGCCGAGATACAAAAAAACAAAGGTGTACGGAAAAGTGAAAAGGATAAAGAAACGTTAGTTAGTTCTTTGCATAAAATGCGTGTATGTTAAGAGATACAATGAAAATGTACAACAGAAACATACAAGGAAATATGCAAAGGAAAAAGTATGCATGTTGAATTAAGCTAACGGTAAAGAGTTTGAAAAACATAAACACTGTAATAAAGGCCGAGGATGTAATGCATTAATTGCTATAATTAATGCGAATTTAACACTCAAACAAAGGGAAATTTAATGAGGGTTAGAACCATTTCAATGTTATTTCGCTATTGAATATACTGTGGAGAGTGAAAATTGCAGAAAAAGAGTTGTTGCAGTGAAAGAGCAAAATTTACCAAAGGAGAAGAAAGTTACAGTAGCTGGACAAAGGTGAAAATGGTAAAGTAAGTCAATGGGTAAACAGTCACAGAAAACAGGTATTTACCCAAAATGCCATTTATTTTCAGTTGTTAAAATGAACTATTAATTTTAGTAATTTCATTGCAAAATGTAAGCATTGGTTAAATTACTGTTTTAAATTGTTATTTAGCTGAGTAGAGCTTAACGAATTCAAAGAGGTTAAAACAGAAATGGCAAACAAGCTAGGGTAAATTGTAAAAGTAGGTATTCACAGTAAAAACCCTAAACATGAAGTAAAATGAGAAGTTAAAAAGATGTATGCTTCTACAGGATGGCCCCTAAACCGAAGACAGATACAGGGGAAGATGTAAAAAAAGAAATAAAACCTCGGAAGGAGATAGAGAAAGAAGAGTTGCCACTACACAGAGGTTGTCCATCCCTGATAAGCACAGGTGGGGTAGGCATGGATACAAACATAAGCAATTATGACACAGAAGATGTATTAAAGAAAATCACTGCTGCGGATGCCTCGTCGAATATGAAATGTAGTTGGGATAGTGGACTATATAGAGCTGCAGGATTTCCTCTAGCAATGGAGGACAGAGATTTATGTTTGGACTGCATAATTTTGTATGATCCTACTACAAGAAAAATCATGTTACATGACAGATTAATTGCTGATCTGACTCCAGAGGGGATTGCAAAAACATTGGGTTTAGAGATTAAGGAAAAAATGAAGTATATTGACATTGATCAATATAATGAGAATTTCTACACAAATGAGGGAGAATGTAAAGGTAAAATATTTCACAACTGGTACAGTCCTGAAAATAAACCCAAGGCTGTGGCCAGAATTCCTAAAAATTTGATGAGGATACATTTCAAGGAGGAGATTCATTTGATGATCACTATGCTGAGTAGACTAGTTGGATTAAGAGATGGTACAAAATGTGAACCTTGGATGTTCACTATCATAGAATTCATAAGAACGGGGGAAAAGAAACAAGGACAAATCCACTGGGCCAAGGCCATTAGCACAGCAATTTGGAGGCAAGCTATGCAGAGACAATAGAAGATGTTGCCATTTTATATGTCTTCTTATGTGTTATACTCTTGTGCTGCAGAAATTAGACCTTACATTCATGGAGTAGAAAGAGTAGGCAGCCTGGAAAATGGTCCTAATCAAAAGTTGGTGTATGAACATTACCCTGTCCTACAGGAGGAAAATGCCTTAAAGAATTTTGCTTTGGTCAATGATGTTTTTTACACATACCTGGTAAGAATATTGAGAGAAGAACCTGACAAGAGACTATCTAAGGATGTAGAAAATGCAATTGGATTGTACAGTTCTTGGTTTATACAATTTGAACATTTTACTTATATAAGAACTAAGGGTTTGAAGGGAAACCATTTATGCTTCCTAGATATCCATCTGACAAGCTAATTGTGTTGGAATTTTCAAGACAAAACTTGAATGTTTTTAGGATGTACAAGAGAAAATTCAATAACAAGGGAAATGTGAGACTGCCTTGGGCTATTGGCAGGTATTCATGCTATAGTGAGGAAGTTGCAACATATTCAGAATAGGAGTTGAGGTTTTATGGCTTCAAGGAATTTGATTTAGCAAGAAGATTCAACCCTTTCCACATAATTCAGAATTTTGTAGATAAAAAATATAAGTAGCAAGTACACATTGAAGATTTTTGGGCTGACTGCCAAAATGACAGGGAGGTGAGGAAAAGAGCTCACAAAAGATTGACTGTTGAACAAATAAAATCTATTGGCAATATATATGTTCCTCCAGAGGTTCGAGAGGATGATCAATTATTACATCAAAGTTATGCAGAAGCAAGGATGGCTCCTATTACAGAGCCTGATTGGTCAAAGCCTTGGAATACATCATTGGATGTATTATCTAAACATATAATTTTGTTTTCAAAAACATGGCTGAAAGATAGAGTTGAAGAGCTAAAAGATGAAGGCAAGGAGGTTACATATCCCAAGAAGGGAAGGAAAAGAAAAGAAAACCCCAGTGAAGATTTGCAGTGTTTTTATGAAAAGAAGAGAAAAATTATGGAAGCTAAATTTGTGGAAAAAGACAAAAATGCCACATTAATGGATGCATATGCCTTAGGCATAACAATAGTAGTGGCATCTGTACTTTTGTTGATGCAAAATCCATTAGCCATGAAGTAAGTGCAGAGGAAGCACAAGCTGCAAAAGAAGCAGCATGACAAACAACAAGAAGGACAATTCCCATAAGTTTATCAAAAGGAGAAACTTCTAAACCAGTTGATGTGATTGGAACACAGGAAGTAGATGAAAAGATAAAAAATATAGCTAGTGCCTCCACATCATTGGAACCAGGACAAGCATTCAAACAGGTAAAAACAGAGTTGGCTCAAGAAAATCTACAAGAGTCAAGAACCTATAAAGTCAAGCAAACTACTGTAGAAACTGTGCATATTGAGAGCAGTGATAGTGAAGAAGAAACAATGTATAAAGGAAAGGCAATTGACATAGAAGAGGATTCAAGTGATTTCCTGAGTGGAGAGGATGAGCCAAGCACTCAAGTTGAAGTGGGAATGGAGCACAACACAGAACATGAAGAAGAACAAGTATAGGAAGAAGCAGGATCAATGGATCCCTTTGGTACTTTGGTGCCACTAGAAATTATTAAGGATGTACAGGAAGAAGCACATAAAATTGAGGAGGCTGAAAGGGAGAAGATACTGGAGGAAATGGTTACAGAAACACCTGCTTCAGCAGAGGAAACAAAAGAAGATACTTCAGGTGCAGATGCATTAAATATGCTAAACATGTATGGTGAGCCAAGGGAAGAAGAGAAAAATATAGAAAACATGAAAGATCAAGAAGAAGTAAAAGAGGATGATGTAAAGGCTAGTTCACAAATACATATGGAACAAGTACAGACATGAGGTATAGAAAAAGTGGAAGAAGAAATTAAGAGGCCTGAAGATATAGAGGCAGAAGAAAAAATGGATGAAAATGAACCTGATAAACAGGCAGAGGATGATCAAGAAAAGGAATTAGCAGAAGAGGAAGCTCCTAGAGAAGAGGTTGAAGATGGGGGAGATACTGAGATAGAAGAAGAAGAAGAAGAAGAAGAGGTGGAATCAGAAGAATAGTTGAATAATCCCACAGAGCAAGAACCACTTCAGCAACAACAGCAGCAAGAAGAATAGCAAGTTCCACCACAACAAGAACAAATTCCTGAGCAACAATAAGAGCAACAGCAGGAACAGCAACAAAAGGAAGAGGTTGGAATAGAGAAACCTCATGACAAGGTAATAGATGAAGATAAAGTTGCAGAACGTGAAAAAAAGATCCCTACATGGTTGGGAAAAGAAATAGGAAAAGAGAAGAAAGAGGTACAAGTAGTACCTATTGATATAAAAAGTTTGTTAGGAGAGAAGACTACTCCAAGGAAAGAGAAGAGGAAAGCTAGAACCATGTCTGCTATTCAAAGAGGTCCAAGTGGATCTAGAACATTAAACCTAGCTATACCATAGAAAGAAAAGGCAAAATGTGAGATTACATTGGAGGAGTACAAGATATTAAATATTGACCTTGGGCCTAGTGGGGGACCTCATGAGTGGGGTTAATTGTTTTAAGTCCACTAGGGATAGTGGATAAGGAGTGGGGTTAGTTTTTTAATGCCACTTGGGAATAAGAAAAAATGGGGGGGGTGATTAGTTTTAAAAAGGAGAGGAGGGAGAGGGTAAGTGGGTTGGATTATTGTGGAAAGAAGGAGAACTTGGAGGAGGAGACTAAGGGTGGAGCTCTTCTTCAACTACATCCATAATAGGGCTTGTTAAGGTTAGTGAGCAAGTTTACTCACCCTTGTATGTTCTGTTACTTATTTGATGAATGTTGTTTTGCAAAGGTTGTCTATGTGGTATTTCTGTTATTTTGGGTTTGTGATGGGTGTTTGAAAGAGCTTCTTCCACTTGGAAGACAATGCTCATCATGTATGGGGAAGGGAAGGTGTGAACCTCCTCGGGTGCATTCTTGTTTTTGGTATATGAAAGCCTTGAGGGCATGTTTGTGGTTTTGAGAAAAATGGCTATAAGGCTTGAGAGCCTATTTGTGATATCCTTGGGATTTTAGTTATTTGGTTGGCTTGAGGCCATGAGAAATGTTAATTTTGTTGGCTTGAGGCCATGAGAAAAGCTGTGATAAAATGTTGAGAAGAATGACACCTTTGAGTTGAGTGAGTCTACTTCCCTACCCTCTTTAAACTCTCCTAGATGAGTTTTTGTGTTGTTAGTAAAGCCATGGGTGTTTGTGAAATGTTTGCTTTGATTGTTGTTATACAATGTTGTGAAGTGTACTGGACTATTCTTCATGGGTGTGTGGATGATCTTCCTAGCTCGGGGGTGACCCTCTTGCGGGTCTACGGTAGGGAGGAGAGCTTGTTGTGTGGTGTATTCTTTCCTTGGTTGTCATACAGGTCTATCTTGGAGCATGTTGAGAGGATTGGAGGAGTTTCCCTTGTTTAGAGAAAATGATCTATCTCCCTACTTGTAATGAGAGCTTGGTCTCTTAAGGTTATTCCTGGATAAGTTTTTTTTAAAAGAGGAGAGATCGCTCCCTCTGAAAGTTGTAAAAAAATTGTATTGGGAGAAGACAGTAATTCCTCCCTTAGAGTGTTTGTGAGTTGTGAAATCTTACAGTTGTTTATTCTTGTTTATCAAAATTGTAAAGTTGTGAGATTAGTTGTTGATTTAGACAAGTGGTTAAAATTTATCTCTTGTATTGTTTAGTGGAAATGTTATATTTACTAGATTATATAAGATGCAAATTTGTCTTTTGGAAACGAATTAAATTTGATTTAAGTATACAATAGAAATTAATCTAAAATGATTTACATGTCTGTTTAATTGGTTATTGAAGTGGAATATTTATTAGTTACCTGTATTTACTCTTAATCTTTAATTTTATTTGAAATGGAATGTATACGTGATAGATTAAAATCTTAGTTGAAATATATAGATTTAACTGGTTATTTATTTTCTGTTCACTCAAGAATTTGTTAATATGCAAACTAAAATGTTGAAGGAAATATGAAATTTTTTATGAGCCATGAATATAAAATATATATATATATACATACTGAAAAATTATACAAGGTGGAGTTCTTATGCTAAATATATATATATATATATATATATATATATATATATATATTTGAAATTAAGATATGCTACACACACACACACATACACACACACACATATATATATATATATTTATCTGTAATTGAAATTATGAAATTTGGGCTACACTTGTATATATATATATAAATATACATTTATACATAATTATTTTATTTCAAAATTTACGAAATTAGAAATCCGATGAGAAATAGAGTTCGCAGATATTAATGAATACACAGTCAAAAATTTAACTTGAAGAATGGTGGGGGTTTAACCCCCACCGAAACATATGCAAGAGGAGGGTGTGGGGAGGGGCGGAGCCCCACCCACACCCACGAAGTGGGATGTGGGTGGGGCTCCACCCCTCCCCACACCCCCGCTGTGGCTTATACCCCACACCTCCCCCTTCCGCCATCGTCGGCACCTTCCCCTCCCTGCCGACTGTGCCTCCGCTGCCACTTCCTGCTTGGCCCCAACCCCCACCGCGACTTCCGACCGTCGCCCTCTGTGGCCTCTCCAAACCGCCCACCCCTGCCTTCCACGACCGCCACCCTCGGCAGCCTCCATAGCTTCGGCCTCCCTTGCAAATAGCGCCATCCTCCACCATCGCCACCACCGAAGCCTTCCTTCCTGTAAAACACAACAAGCCCATACAAGAATAAGAGTTAGGGTTATTTAATCCCCATTGCTATGAGTTGGAATTTCATAATAATACTATATTAAATTATGAGTGGAGTTTCCATTAGCATGATAAAATAAACAATTATATATATATATGTATATATTAATTGTTAATAAATAAGATTGCTCTAAAAGGATATTGCATATATATATATATATATATATATTATATATATGTTTTCTTCCTAAATTGAGGGGAAGATGTTTTTTTTAAAAATATATATAGATATATAATTAAACAATATTAATGGGGCAATTGTAATTTACTCTAATGATTAATTATATTAATTCATTTGTAAAAGAATCGTGACTTCGGGAGTAGTATTTTTCAAATGAATTACCAAGGTATTGAAAATAAATTAACGTAATAAATTTAAATCAAAATATAATAAGTAAATAAAGAAATACGTAAATGAGCGAACAAGAAACTAATTAGAAACAAATTGATAGAGTAGTAAAAAAATAATGTGAGGCAGTATTGAAATAGACTAAGAAACCCAATTAGGGGCCAGCCAATTATCTAGTAAATTGAAACACGGAATTTTAAAACCAACGTAAACGTAGTGAAACTAGTAAGTCCAGCATAGTGAAGGCACACATGTGAGAAAGATTCCGTAAACAACATTAACGTTAACACCTTAAAAGTATGCAATCGAACACGCATACGCGTGCGAGGGGGAAATACAGAGTAGTAAGGAAAAATTTTTGACAGTTCGTATCATGACCACATGTCGCATGTGGACATGACATGCGTGTTTGCGTGTTGTGACTGCATGGGAAATGTGGGCATGACATTTGGTATCAGAGCCCAGGTTGTTTTAAACATTGGGCTTGTTTAGGCACATTTTCACTTCCGCAACCAAACTGATTGGCGGTTACCTCATTTTGTAGGATGCCTGCTAGATGAGTTCGGCGAACACAACCCCGCCCACTCCACCCACCGAGGTGTGCACTGATTCTTCAGCTATGGGACCAGATCAGCCAGCTCCACCAAATCAACAAATTCCACAAGTTCAGCTAGTTCTACAGGCACAACCACTTCCTCAGGTACCGCAGGCACCACCAACCCCACTAGATATGGGACCACAGATATTACAGGCCTTATAGGCTATCTTGGATAGGCTTCCATCGGCTGTAGTTGAGCCGCGCGTAGAGTCACGTATCGAGCCCCACGATGTTCCGCAAGAGGAGCCACGCGTGGAGCCACGAGCTAAGTCTCATGTCGAGCCACGTGTGGATCCCCACGAAGAGCCGCGAGGGATACCACGTGTGGAACCTTATGTCGAGTTGCCAGATACAGAGGAGGTTGGTTCGGCTGATAGGGCCCGTAGCAAGAGTCCCACACATCATGCGAGGCATGACAAGGCAGTGCGAGTAGAGCAATTGGGTCCCAGGCCTTATGATTATCATGCAGATGAGCCTATCAGGGGGCACAAAGATAAAAGAGATTCCATTAGGGACATATTGAGATTGAACCCTCCTACTTTCATCGGAACCACAAAGGGAGGTGAGGCAGAGGCCTGGCTTATCATTTTAGACAGGTACTTCGCGTTGCGTCCTTATGTAGGAAATACAAAGGCCCGTGTGGTAGTACACTTATTACGAGATACAGCAGCTACCTGGTGGCGCACTGAGGAGTGCAAGCGTCACCTTTCCTTAGACACCCTCTCATGGGAGACCTTTATTGAGCGCTTCAACGCGCGATACCTATCAGACCATTATAGACAGCGTCGTATAGATGAGTTCCATGACCTACAGCAGAGGGGACTCTCAGTGGCACAGTATGAGAGTAGGTTTACAGAGTTATCCAGATATGCAGAGTATCTACATGATGAGAAACTCTTGGTGCATAAGTTTATTAGAGGACTGAACCACAGTATAGCAGGACCTGTTCGGATGGCAGATCCCTAGACTTTGAGTGATGCTGCCGAGAAGGCATATATTGCTGAGGAGATTTAGGGATGGGGGTAGAGTTCTCGCCCTTAGTTCTAGGATTGGGGACAACAGCAGCATCAATAGAGTTTCTATAGGCCAACACAGCCACCTCCTAGAGGAGGATACAATTCAGCATCATTACCTCCTAGGCCCCCACAACAACAGCAATCATAGCAGCAACAGAAAGCTAGAACACAATAGAGGTTACATGGGGGAAATAATAAAGGTTGGCGGCAACAGGGCCCGTGCAGAGATCAGAGACAGTAGGGACCACCTGCGGGACCCGCGAGGCCGCAGCAGTCGTATAGGGGCTCACAGGGGTCTACTGGCAGATCAGGACAGCAGTAATCAAGTAGGACTCAGACTGTATAGGTACAGGTTCGGGGCCCTTGTTATGTTTGCGGTGAAGCTGGACACCTAGCTAGAGAGTGTCCATAGGGTTTTACAACAGGGGGACATCAACGGGCAAGAGGTTCCGAGTAGACTGTGGGTGATGTGGGTAAATCCCACCATATGTTTGCAACAGTTGACAACCACCAAGCCAATTTTTAGGCTTCAATTATTGAGACGGCAGGTATGATTGCAGATTTTCCCATCTCTATCCTATTTGATTCCGGAGCTACCGACTCTTTTATGTCTACATTGTTAGTGGAACGTTGCAGGCTGGTGGCTTCTAGGCAGGACATTAGGTGGGAGGTTGAGTTGGCCTCTGGGGCCAGGATGTCAGTTGATACCGTTGTTAGAAATTGCGAGATTTCCTTGGGTTCTTTCATTACAACATGTAACCTTAGGGTTATGCCATTAGGATCCTACGGTGTAGTTCTAGGTATGGACTGGCTTGCGGCTCATAGAGCCAAGCTAGATTACCGGCAGAGGACGATTAGTTGCATAGACGATCATGGCACACCGGTCGAGATAGTGGGCATATAGAAGCCCACGACTGCTCGTACGATATCTGCTTAGCAACTTAAGCGCTACATGCAGAAGGGTTGTCAGATGTTTGCTATCACAATCAATGATAGATCAGAGGATGAACCTGAGGCTACCTTAGATGATCACCCTATCCTGAGAGAATTTGCCGATGTTTTTCTACCAGAGTTACCAGGTATGCCTCCACGCAGAGAAGTTGATTTCCACATCGACTTGGTACCAGGGGCAGAACCAGTGTCTTGTGCACCTTATAGAATGACTACACATGAGCTTATAGAGCTTAAACTGCAGTTAGAAGAATTATTAGAGAAGGGACACATCCGACCTAGCATTTCACCATGGGGCACACCAGTTATCTTCGTAAAGAAGAAGGATGGATCTCTTCAGCTATGCATGGACTACAGACAGTTGAACAAAGTGACGGTGAGGAACCGATATCCACTGCCTAGGATTGACGATCTCTTTGACCAAATGCAGGGAGCCAGAGTGTTTTCAAAAATTGATCTAAAATCTGGGTATCACCAAGTACGAATCACAGAGGCAGATATTCACAAGACTGCCTTTCAAACCAGATATGGCCATTATGAGTTTACAGTGGTACCTTTCAGTTTGACGAACGCCCCTGCAGTGTTCATGAGTCTCATGAACGGGGTGTTCCGCACTTACCTGGATCAGTTTGTGATCATATTTCTAGATGACATTTTGATCTATTCACAGACCGAGAAGGAACATGTGGACCATTTGCATCAGGTATTGCAGTGTTTACATGAGCATCAGCTTTATGGCAACTTGGTGAAGTGTTGCTTTTTCAGGACAGAGGTGCAGTATTTGGGGCACATTTTATCAGGCGATGGCACCTCCGTAGATCCATCAAAGATCAGAGTAATTCAAGATTGGCCAGCACCCACCAGTGTAACAGAAGTAAGGAGCTTTATGGGACTAGCTGGTTACTACCGTAGGTTTGTCGAAGGTTTCTCCAAGATAGCACATCCTATCACTTCCCTTCAGTGAAAAGGGAAAGGTTTCACTTGGACCGAGCAGTGTGAGAAGGCCTTTGGGATCCTTAAGGAACGTCTTACCAGTGCTCCCATATTAGCTGTTCCTAATCCAGCAGAAGATTTTGTTGTTTGCACGGATGCATCATTAGAGGGATTAGGAGCTGTGCTTATGCAAGGTGGTAGAGCGATTGCTTATGAATCGTGAAAACTTAAAACACATGAGCTAAACTACCCTACTCATGATTTAGAGCTCACAGCCGTTATTCATGCTCTTGTTCATTGGAGACACTTTCTCTTAGGTCGACATTTTGACTCAACCTAATTTGAACGCCTGCCAGCGGTGTTGGATGGAGTTCATATGTGAGTATGACTTTGATGTCCACTACATCAAAGGAAAGGAGAACATGGTCGCTGATGCTTTGAGTCGAAGGTGCCACGAGATCCTGACTCTAACTTTGAAGGTGGATTTGAGAGAACGTATTTTACAGCTTCTGCCTGAGGACGAGTGGTTTCTCGAGGTACAATAGGAAATCCAGAATCAGAGGGTCCTGAAGGGAAAATTCGTAGGATATTCCCTTGAGTCGGATGGATTGCTTAGACATAGGCAGCGCATCTATGTACCCCGTGTGGGTGACCTACGTCTAGTGATACTCTCTAAGGCTCATAGAGCACCCTATATAGCTCATCCAGGAGTGAAGAAGATGCATGCAGATTTGTGGCAGTTATATCATTGGGCTAGGATGAGACATGACATTGTAGAGTATGTTGCTCAATGCCTTGAGTGTCAAAGAGTCAAGGTCGAGCATCAGCATCCAGCAGGACTTTTGTACCCTCACGAGATACCTGAGTGGAAATGGGACACCATTTCCGTGGACTTTATTGTTGGTCTACCTATGTCATCACGACGTCATGATGCCATCATGGTGACAGTTGACAAGTTGACCAAGGTGGCGCACTTCTCACCGGTACACACAACGTATAATGCACCATCGGTGGCGAGAGTGTTTCTAGATTAGATCGTCAGACTACATGGAGTACCTCACCGCATAATAACTGATAGAGACTCTGTATTCACTTCATCATTTTGGAGAGCCTTACATCAGGCGTTGGGCACACAGCTCAACTTCAGTTCAGCTTACCATCCTGAGACTGACGGCCAAACATAAAGAGTTAATCAGGTGTTAGAGGACATGCTTCGTATGTATGTTATGGATCATCAATCTAGATGGGAGGAGTACTTGTATCTGGTTGAGTTCACCTACAATAATGGGCATCACAGCTCATTGGATATGCCTCCTTACCAGGCTTTATACGGCAGACCTTGTAGGACGCCTTTGAGTTGGGATCAGTTAGACGACCGAGCTGCCATTGGTCCCGAAATAATTCAAGATATGTGTTGGTCATGATGTTCGTCATAAACAAGCATAGAATAAAAGTACACATTAACCTTTATTCATCTTGAAAGATACTGTGAATTCAAGGAATTCGGGATCCCAAATCTCCGGTGATTAGGTCTTAATCGTCTGACGTTACTCAGAGGTTAATGTGTGTTGCTGTTTCCATTTTGGGGCCTTACGTGAAATTGTGCCATCATCATGACATTCCTGCAGAAATTCTTTACAGAGAAGTCATATTATGCAGTTATTAGATGAAAAGATGTAGAAATACCTCAATCTTTGCATGATATTTTCAATTGTGCATGCTTTGCATTCAAATATGCTAAATATTTGCGATTACCTACGAGATGTCTGCATATTTGCGTTATTTACATAGGATTATCAATTATTCGCCCTTGTGATAATGAAATGTTCTGAAATTGAAAGAAATTAAAGGAATACTACAATTTAAAGTTGAATCTTTAGCTATTGATCCACATACATACTCGATACTGTCATGACGAGAAGAAATCAAACCATATGTTCACCAGGATATTCCACAGCTAGATACAGTTGATGCAAACTTCAGAGGATGATGAATGAAAACAATATATGCAACATGATGAGCACTCCAAGGGACGCAGCAAATCAAAGCACATATCCAGAATTCAGACACAGATTACTCAAGATTTACAAAGATTTGTAATCAGAAAACTCTTCTCTTTCATTAAGTATGCAAAAGACATGTACATATGCAATAACTTTGAAATAAGCTCTGAATATTTCAGCAAACAGATTTCAATTAAGTTTCAAATGTTTCAACAAGGCATTCCACCACCTTTTAAAGAATAAGGTGAGGAATCTGTTACAAAAGATCTACGATCTAGATTTATCAATACACATCTACGGTCATGATTCACTTGATTTTGTCAATCTTTATAAAATGGCACAAGTTGCCAGTTGGCAACTATCTATACTACTTATGTTATTATCCCCTTCATGATGTATCTTCATCATGCTCTTTAGCTGATTCATGCGGGTCATCATCATGTGCCTCACTTTCTAAACTTCCACTATCCTGATGATGACGCGGCTGCATACTACTGCGGACCTGCTCGTATGAATGCACAACTTGATCTATCCCTCCTCCATCTTGAGTCTTTGCTTTGACAATGGCGTGCTTATGTGCTTCATATTTGTCTCTACTGTTGTCAAGCTTATTTTTCCTGTCCTGCAGTGTTTCTTTGTATTTCTCCATCTGGACCTTAATCCTCATTATTTTATCTATCAATTCCTCTGTCAAAGGGACAGGTGGACCATCTGTCTCTGCTTGGAAGTTGCTGTGTACAGCCTTAATGGCGGAATCTTCATCTTGATTCTCTATTTTTCCTTCCACCTTGCCTTCCAAAGCCTCCAGTATCACCGCCTCTTTAGCCATTAAATCTCGCAGCCTCATGCTGATATCCCTCAGCTTATTATTACACCTTTTGAGGACTGCACACTCAAACTGAGTGTCTTTATACCAAATATCAATTAATAATGCGGTATTATTATTCAGTACCTGCTTACTGATAAGCAGTTGTGGATTTATATATCTTATTTCCCTTAACCTAGTCAGGACTCTCTCTAGCTTGTAAGACCTCTTTCCGGTCTGCATCTGCAATTTATCCACTTTGGCCTTAGAGTCACTTAGGGTGCTCCACCTCTTCAAAGAGGCCTTCATTATTTCTACAGCATCATCCAATGTGGATGACATCCATCTCCTTATTACGGACGCCTCACGCTTCATGAGGTCCAATTTATTTACCTCCTCCTGAGAAATGGCAGTCAATGGGACTGCATGTTCAGTTGTGGTATCATCAGGATTGGTCAGCCCTTTGATATAGGCATGCAACTGAGCAATGTGCTCTTTATGTTGCTTATTTTTCTCCTTCTCTCTTTTCACTTTCTGAATTAGAGAGTCAATGATATATTTGCCCTCCTGACCTTCTTGGTCCTCATTGGCAAAGCCCAAATCTACTGTACTGATCTGAAATTCATCGACAGTGATTTTACCTTTCTCCTTCTCCACCACAGGTATGGCAATTTGCGCGGTCCTTCTCCCTGTTGCCGGATCTCTCTTGATGGCCGAAGTCATTTTGGCCTTCCTCTTTGGCTTCATTATATCGGCAGAGAACAGGGTGGAGATGTCGAATTCCTGAATTTCAATCTCCTCCTCAGCACTTACCTCTTTTGCCAACCACGGAGGTACCTGATCATGTTTTTCAACATCATCCTGATGTTCACCTATATCTCCCGTTTCTGTCAACAAGTGTTGTGGAGATGGTGACTTTCTCAGTTCTTCTTCTTGATGTTCCCTTTGCTGTTGATCTTGCGGCACCTCCTCCTATTGAGGGATTTCCTTCTCCAGAGGAGCATCTTCATGTTGTGGGGACCCTTGAGGAGCATCTAGATGCTGATCATGATGATCATGACCCTCTTCTATCATTATTTCATCTGCTCCCACTTCTTCTTCTTCTTGTGGCTTATCCACTGCACCAGATATTGGGGACTCTACCTGATGTGCTGGCGATTGCTCCGCAGCTACTACTTCTTCCGAGCCTGCACCATCCACTTCTTGTACTTTGGCAGCTGGGTCCTCTAGTGTTTCTTTCTCATCAGCCTTCGCTTCCTGAACCTCTACTATAGCAGGTTCTTTTGTTGGATCCTGTGGACTTTGTTGGCCGGTTTTGAGAGCATGGCCTTCTGACTCTGCCATCTCTATCTCTTCTATTAGGTGACCCTTATCAGGTGATCCTGCTGGCTGTTCAGGACTTGCATCCTGTTTCTCTGTCAGATCCACCACTACAGGACTAGTCACCTCTGTGATCAATGTATCTAGCCCTATTTCCTGAGCTACTTGCTCTGGGCTCTTTTCTTGCTCTTCTTCCACTTGTTTCATCTCCTCAAGCACAGTTTGAACCGTTGGAGGCTTGTGAGGAGTCACACTTACATCAGCAACAAGTGTTTCCATCTCCTATGCAGCCACATCCTACACCACCTCATCATTAGACAAATTTATTGTCTCGTCTAGCGAGACATGCCCTTCTGCTTGTGTCTGGGAGGTCTCTTTCAACTGCTCCTCAGCAAGTTCAGTTTTGAACTTGACAATGGTAGGAAGTGGAAAATTATGTTGAAGTTCCTTGTGCACTTCACTACCTTCCCCTTGTAATGAAGTAGGGGGTTGGCTTATTCCACCCCTCATGGAAGTTCTTTGTCTCTTAGGTGGGGAAGACACCAGCACCTGTGGAGCTCTCCTCTTCCTTTTTATTATCAATGGAGTCTCCTCCTCCTCAGGTTCTTCTTCTATGAGGGTACCCTCTCCTCCTGGTTGTTTAGAGGATTGACCCACTTCTTGGGTCTCAGTGATTCCAGCCTCTGCTGTCTTACTTTTCTTGGGCCTTTCCTTCTCTGGAGGGGATGCTGATTCAGATCCTAACCTTGCCGCCTGCTCGGCTACAAACACTGCCCTTTCAATTATAATCCCCTTTGGTCCCTGTTCCACCTTCTTGCCCCTTGGGGGTCTTTTGCTTTGCTGTTGTGGTGGAGGGACTCTATCTCCCTTGGTCTTCCTCTTCTCTAACAGGAAGTCATCATATTCATCCGCGGGGATATCCTGCCCTTTCTTCTTGTTGTCCACCGTAATGGCAACACCCTTCTTCTTCAATGCTTCTATCTGTTCATCAACCCAAGCTTGGGTTAGGCGTAGGGTCCTGGCAATGAATGGGTCCAAGCATATGTCCTCCTGCATAGTGAGGTTAGGTGCAGAGATGGTGTCATTATATATCTTTTTCTGTTCATATTCGTCTGCCATTGTCCTGCCATCATCCTTCTTTAATTGTTGAGGAAGGGAGATGCAATCAAAAGTTCTAACTTGGTTCAGAGTTAACCTCTAATACCTCCTTCTCCTGGCTTCTGCCTCATCCTCACAGTCAGCCCAAAAATCCTCTAGGTGCCTTTGGTGAACAGGCTTTCCTAGCACCTTCTGTATCCTGCCGTAAGGATCATATGGTCTTGTTATTGGAAATAGCTGCAGATTCATCTTATTCAGGGTGACCATCACCTTCTTGATATTATCAGAGTCAGGGCACATATAATTACCAATGCTGACTGGGAACAAAATTGGTGACAGCTTCTTGGCATCCTTGTACATCTGTATCATGGTGGAGCCCTACCTGATGAATTCCATTAGTACCACGGCGTCGGTAGGATACCTTGGCAGCATCAGGGGATGTCCCTCGAAACCTTCAACCCTTATATAAGAAAAGGTTGCAAATTGTATGTACCAGGCCCCATGCCTGTAGACTACCTCTTGAGCCTCCATGCTCAATCTTTTTGTTCTGTCTTCTTCCATGGTCCTTACCAGATGCATAGAGAATGCATCATTGACTAGTTTGTAATCTTTTAGGTAGTTGGTTCTTTGCAGCTGAGGATGATGATCCCAGATATATGCTGCATTTGTGCCTGTGAGCTTCCCATCTGTAACCAAGGCATCAAAAGTGCCTCTATAGGCACAAGAATAAACAATATATGAGGACATGAAAAACGCACAATTCGAACCTCCCAGGTTCATCAGTTGCTCATGCAGAGCATCACTTATAATTTGGCCCCACAGTGGCTTGGTGTCTGAATATAGACACATCATTATTATCCCGTACATCCAGTCCCTGAAACTGCCAGCATCAGGTTGGCCAGTTACTCTGTTTAGGAGTGCGATCATGTACTGATACTCCTCACTGAAATCATACTTGAACAGGTGCACAGGAAGCTTGGCGGCTGCATTATATGTGCTGTTCTCAGCCCGCCACGGATACATGTTCTTCCTGGCTGATTTCTTATTGGCCTCATACTCCCTTTCAGACTTCTTCAAGTCTACACTTTTGACCTTACTGCCCAGTGGCAATCCAAATGTCTGGGAGAGACCTTTGATGGAAAGGTCTGCATATACCCTCCCATGCTTCACTACTTGCCTTGTTTGAGGGTTATAATTCCGGGCACACTCAATGACGAGCTCTGGAGATTCCATGGAGTATGGAAAACCAGTGGCATTCCACAATCCCGATATGAACACTGCGTCCAGCACAGGACTCTTGTCATGTCCATTGTTTAGCTTGGCTAACCAGGCTTCCAAATTAGTGCTTCCCTGATGAGTGTCAGTGATTGCTCCATATTTAAACAAGACCCCCCTCTGAGCAGAGAACATGGGCTTGCTGAACTCTTCCTGACACTTGACCAATCGCTTCTCAGCCATGAGTGCCTGCAATTAACAACAATTCTATCTCACAACAGGTACATATATGCATGCATACTGCAGTTGAATTTATAAATCATTATGCCTACTGTATGAATTCCAACATTACCTAATCATACGGGTGCATAAACCAGAACTTACATCATCGTACCAGAATAGAAACAATATGATGAGGGTTTTATTTACTTACCTGGTTATGTAGATTTCCTTTTATACCAGTAGATTGCTGAGACGTTCTTAACTTAGCTGATGATCACCTTCTTCTTTCTGCTTGTGAGCTCAAATCGCACAACGGTAGCTGGTATGCAGATATGGAAGCTGGTGCTCTATAAAACAAGTTTATCACAAGGTAAATTTGAAAATGGCGGTTGAATTACCTTTTAACCTCGCATTTAGGGTGCATTTAGGGCAACTCTGACAGATTAGATCATGTTCCTTGATTATCCGTGTGAAAATGCAGGATCACGCCAGGTGTTTCATTGGGTTCCGGGGTCGGCGGGAACTACCTACCATGTTTGTGCGCATTAAATGATAATGGTGGCAATGGGAGCGGGGAATATCCCTATGACAAGATATGGTGAAGGCAGGATGATATTCACAAATATCGGGTTGAGTTTCAATATCATCCTCCCTCGTATTGACATTGTTATTGCGACAAGATTCGGGTGACAAAAGCACTTTTATTTCTGCGTAATACATCAGGAGGATATTTTGGTATATCGGGTGATGTTTCAAAAAATATGATGATGACGAGACAAACTTACATGTCTCTCTCTTTTGGAATATCAGGATGACATCATCCTGATATTCGATCTCCGTATCGGAAGTGCATCATGACGTCATCATCATATTAGGCTAACATGATCATGTTTTAGAGAAAATCCTGTGCAACGTAAATGTGATGATGATGTCATCAGGATGTATGTTCCTCCGTTTATGGTATTCAGATGATGTCATCAGGATATTTGCTAAGGGTGATATTTGCATCCGGAGGATATAAAGACACATCGGGTTATATGCGAAGTATGACGCTTGCGATAGATAAAACTGTTTGACGGGAAGAGTTTGCTACCATTTAAAGTTGACGTCCGGATATTTGAACCGCATGACATATCGAAGGGAATGTTTCAAATATGATGATGAACTTCAACAATATGACCCTCCTCTTGTGAATATCAGGTTTGACCGAAACTTTGACTGTTCATAACTCTTATATCCTGATGAATATCAAGGTGATGTAAAAGGCAAACCTGCCTAAATTTTAATGCTCTTTCAAAATATGAGGTCATAGAGATGAAATATGAACTTTGACAAACTAACCTCATGGTGACTTACCTCATCGTGATTTTGCATGATGATGCACTCGACTTACTTTTACCAAACCGCCCAGAAGCAGATGCACAAGCCAAACCAAAAATTGGGTCCCTGTTTTGCCAAGTCAAAATGGGGCGTGTTGTGTAACCACACAACAATATGGAGCAACAAGTCACATTGATTAGACAGAGACTGCAAGAAGCTCAGGATAGATAGAAGAAGTATGCCGATGCAAAAAGAACGGACCGAAGCTTCTCAGTGGGTGATAGGGTATTCTTGAGAGTGCGACCGCATAAGAGTCCAATCCGTTATGGAAAAGGCTCTAAGCTCGCACCCCGGTTTGTAAGACATTTTGAAATTTTGGAGAGGATAGGACCTGTAGCCTATCATTTAGCCTTGCCACCTAGCCTGTCTCGTATCCATAATGTCTTTCATGTTTCAGTTTTACGACGTTATATATCTGACTTATCTCACGTATTGGATTGGAGTGCTCTTCAGGTAGAGGCAGACAGACAGCTAGCTTTGGAGACAATACGCATATTGGCTCGTCGGACGCTGGGCATTCGAGGTCGAGAGCTGGACCAGGTTAGGGTCTAGTGGGATATGTATGATGAGGTCACTACAACATGGGAAGATGCAACAAGACTGAAGACCCTTTACCCTCACCTCTTTGATGACTTCCAGGAGGAAGTACAGTCTTAGGGGGGGAGGACGTGAGGCCTACCTTTTTCAGTTCTGTTCATGAGACTATTTGCAGTACTATTGATATTATTTTTATGTTAAGGGACTCTTGATCCTGGAATTTTGTTTATTAAACCTAATTGACTTTTAAGAAAAATAATTGTGCAATGATAGATGTTTGCTTTTAAGAGAATAATGAGTGGATAATATTAGAAAGGGAACTTTAATGTGATTTCAATATGTTTATATGGTAGAATGTTTAGGTATGCATGTATTTAAATTGCTTCGGCTATGATATCTTTATGTGTTATTAACTTCGAGACTGAGTGTGCAGGTATTGCTAACGAAACCACAAATACAGGAGATCATTCCACACCCTATGTTGTATCCCTTGTAAAGCCGATCTAGTTCCACGAGGAACTAAGATCAACTCCGTGTATGGTGAAATGTTGTAATGTTGCATGAGGTCAAGGGAATTAGGTCTACCCTCTGATTTACTTGTATTGTGATATGTGTTGTAAAAGATGTTGTTATGAATCTTGTTTAAGTTTATTTCTTTTAGACCCTATTCTTGTGTTTTTACTTGACTCTAGGAGTCCTAACTAGGTTAAAATCAACCCTGGGTTATACCCCATGGGTCTAGGGACCCTTTTGACTAGGATAACCTTGGGATGACCTCCATATGGTCACTTTAACTTCACAGTGAAGTTAAGTGACGAATTTGGAAGCATGGGGATAATAGGATGAGTGGAATCCACACTTAGGCCCACTTCCAAGTCATGGAATGACTCCATGATCCACCAATAATGGAGTGCTTTGTCTCTTTGTGCCTCTCTTTTGGTGGGAGTTCCCCATAAAAGGGTGGTGTGTCATGCATTCCCTCTTTAATTCTATTTTATTTATTCCTCCATGTGTTGGAAAAGGACTAGTGGGGGACCTCATGAGTGGGGTTAATTGTTTTAAGTCCACTAGGGATAGTGGATAAGGAGTGGGGCTAGTTTTTTAATGCCACTTGGGAATAAGAAAAAATGGGGGGGATTTGTTTTAAAAAGGAGAGGAGGGAGAGGGTCAGTGGGTTGGATTATTGTGGAAAGAAGGAGAACTTGGAGGAGGAGACTAAGGGTGGAGCTCTTCTTCAACTACATCCATAATAGGGCTTGTTAAGGTTAGTGAGCAAGTTTACTCACCCTTGTATGTTATGTTACTTGTTTGATGAATGTTGTTTTGCAAAGGTTGTCTATGTGGTATTTCTATTATTTTGGGTTTGTGATGGGTGTTTGAAAGAGCTTCTTCCACTTGGAAGATAATGCTCATCATGTATGGGGAAGGAAAGGTGTGAACCTCCTCGGGTGCATTCTTGTTCTTGGTATATGAAAGCCTTGAGGGCATGTTTGTGGTTTTGAGCAAAATGGTTATAAGGCTTGAGAGCCTATTTGTGATATCCCTGGGATTTTGGTTATTTGGTTGGCTTGAGGCCATGACAAATGTTAATTTTGTTGGCTTGAGGCCATGAGAAAAGCTGTGATAAAATGTTGAGAAGAATGACACCTTTGAGTTGAGTGAGTCTACTTCCCTACCCTCTTTAAACTCTCCTAGATGAGTTTTTGTGTTGTTAGTAAAGCCATGGGTGTTTGTGAGATGTTTGCTTTGATTGTTGTTATACAATGTTGTGAAGTGTACTGGACTATTCTTCCTGGGTGTGTGGATGATCTCCCTAGCTCAGGGGTGACCCTCTTGCAGGTCTACGGTAGGGAGGAGAGCTTGTTGTGTGGTGTATTCTTTCCTTGGTTGTCATACAGGTCTATCTTGGAGCATGTTGAGAGGATTGGAGGAGTTTCCCTTGTTTAGAAAAAATGATCTATCTCCCTACTTGTAGTGAGAGCTTGGTCTCTTAAGGTTATTCCTAGATAAGTTTTTTTTAAAAGAGGAGAGATCACTCCCTCTAAAAGTTGTAAAAAAATTATATTGGGAGAAGAAAGTAATTCCTCCCTTAGAGTGTTTGTGAGTTGTGAAATCTTACAGTTGTTTATTCTTGTTTATCAAAATTGTAAAGTTGTGAGATTAGTTGTTGATTTAGACAAGTGGTTAAAATTTATCTCTTTTATTGTTTAGTGGAAATGTTATATTTACTAGATTATATAAGATGCAAATTTGTCTTTTGGAAACGAATTAAATTCGATTTAAGTATACAATAGAAATTAATCTAAAACGATTTACATGTCTGTTTAATTGGTTATTGAAGTGGAAGATTTATTAGTTATCTGTATTTACTCTTAATCTTTAATTTTATTTGAAATGGAATGTATACGTGATAGATTAAAATCTTAGTTGAAAGATATAGATTTAACTAGTTATTTATTTTCTGTTCACTCAAGAATTTGTTAATATGCAAACTAAAATGTTGAAGGAAATATGAAATTTGTTATGAGCCATGACATATATATATATACACACACATATATATATATATATATATACTGAAAATTATACAAGGTGGAGTTCTTATGCTATATATATATGTATATATATATGTATATATATATATATGTATATACATATATATATGTATATACATATATATATGTATACACATATATATATATATATATACATATATATATACATACATATATATACATATATATATGTACATACATATATATACATATATATATGTACATACATATATATATATACATATATATATATATATATATATACATATATATGTATATGTATGTATGTATATGTATATATATGTATATATATATATATATATATATTTATTATTTTTTTTTTTTTTGAAATTAAGATATCATGCTACACACACACACACACATATATATATTTATCTGTAATTGAAATTATGAAATTTGGGCTACACTTGTATATATATATATATTTTATACATAAATATTTTATTTCAAAATTTACGAAATTAGAAATGCAATGAGAAATAGAGTTCGCAGATATTAATGAATACACAGTCAAAAATTTAACTTGAAGAATGGTGGGGGTTTAACCCCCACCGAAACATATGCAAGAGGAGGGTGTGGGGAGGGACGGAGCCCCACCCACACCCACGAAGTGGGTGTGGGTGGGGCTCCGCCCCTCCCGACACCCCCGCTGTGGCTTATATCTTGCACCTCCTCCTTCTGCCATTGTCGACACCTTCCCCTCCCCGCTGACTGTGCCTCCGCCACCGCTTCCTGCGTGGCCCCAAACCCCCACCGCGACCTCCGACCGCCACCCTCTGCGGCCTCTCCAAACCGCCCACCCCTGCCTTCCATGACTGCCGCCCTTGGTAGCCTCCATAGCTTCAGCCTCTCATGCAACCAGCGCTGTCCTCCACCATCGCCGCCGCCGAAGCCTTCCTTCCTGCAAAACACAACAAGCCCACACAAGAATAAGGGTTAGGGTTATTTAATCCCCATTGCTATGAGTTGGAATTTCATAATAATACTATATTAAATTATGAGTGGAGTTTCCATTAGCATGATAAAATAAACAATGATATATATATGTATACAAATATATATATATATATATATATATATATTAATTGTTAATAAATAAGATTGCTCTAAAAGGATATTGCATATATAAATATATACATGTATATATATATATTATATATATGTTTTCTTCCTAAATTGAGGTGAAGATGTTTTTTTTAAATATATATATATATATATATATAAAGGAATATATATATAATTAAACAATATTAATGGGGCAATTGTAATTTACTCTAATGATTAATTATATTAATTCGTTTGTAAAAGAATCGTGACTTCGGGAGTAGTATTTTTCAAATGAATTACCAAGGTATTGAAAATAAATTAACGTAATAAATTTAAATCAAAATATAATAAGTAAATAAAGAAATACGTAAACGAGCGAACAAGAAACTAATTAGAAACAAATTGATAGAGTAGTAAACAAATAATGCGAGGCAGTATTGAAATAGACTGAGAAACCCAATTAGGGGCCAACCAATTATCCAGTAAATTGAAACACAGAATTTTAAAACCAACGTAAATGAAGTGAAACTAGTAAGTCCAGCATAGTGAAGGCACACATGTGAGAAAGATTCCGTAAACAACATTAACGTTAACACCTTAAAAGTACTCAATTGAACACGCATACGCGTGTGAGGGGGAAATACAGAGTAGTAAGGGAAAAAATTTGACAGTTCATATCATGACGACATGTCACATGTGGATATGACATGCATGTTTACGTGTTGTGACCGCATGGGAAATGTGGGCATGACAAGAGAACAGCACATTGCTGAATGGGAAGATATGCACCAGGTGATAGCAAAAATGTTGAAGAAAGATAAGGATAAATAGGAGCATTTAAAAGGACACATTGTCCAACTCCAACAATTTATTAAAGGGATATTTGATCCCAGTGCCACAGTACCAGAGCTGCCTGATAAAGTAATGGTGGTGTCAAAGGAAGAAATACAAGACATGAAAAATAAAAGGCTAAAGGCTAGTATCTTTGATGAGTGGTTTAGTGATTTCATACAAGAGGGAGAAAAAACAATAAGGCAAGCTGTAAAAAGTTGGAAAGTAAGTGCAGAAGAAAAGAATAAATGTATGATGCTTACACATAAATACCAAAGCAGGAAAGAAAAATGTAGGTCTGAAATTGAACAGTTGACAGAAGTGGAAGAAAGAGTAGAAGAACTGATTAATGAAGGGGCACATACTGTCACATTGGCAAATCAAGTGCCACAAATAATATTAGAGCTCAGGTTTGAAGAGGATAACCTCATGAAATGTGCTGCAATCATATAGAATTTAGAAGAAAAGGCAGATGAAATGATCAAGATACATAAAAGGATAATAGAGAAATTACTGCAACATGAATGTATGGAGGTGCCAGTGTATAACTTAGAGAGGGCATTGATAGAGTTCAATGCCATATTTGCACCCTGCATGGAAAATCCTGATGCCAACCTGAGCAAGCAGATGATTGATACTGTAATGATAGAAAAGGTTAAAATGAAGAAATATCAAAAGAGAAGAGAGGGCTCAGGGAACAAGGAACAGAGGTTGAAGGAGGGAGTTGTGATGCAAGAGTATATTTTGACAAAGAGTCTAGGAGGGGACCGTACCTTTGTGGAAGGAGTAGTTGGCAATTATAGTAAATATTTGAAAAAGTGAAAAGCAAGTATAAAGGTTTTGAAAACAGGTCAAATAAGGAGCCTTGGCAGGAAAGAGTCAACGAAGAGAAAGGGGAATCTTATTTTGTAAAGATTCCAATAGCATCCTTTAAGCAAAGGAAAAGATGCGAAATAGATATTTTGGTAGACGGTTAGAAACAAAGATACACCATTGATCAGAGATAGAAGGATCTCAACCATGGATTAAAGTAGTAGCCATAGCCATTTGAAAGTTCAAATCCTATATAAGGGACATGGCTACTTGTATATTATTGACACAGGAATTTGTAGAAATTAGCATATCCATTATAATTTGTTCTGAGACTTTGAGTAGAAGGAGTATTTTAGTATAGAGGAGGTCACCTGTGTCTGCATTAAGGAACGCGTGGAAATGTCTAGCTTTCTTACTGTATCTGTAAAGCATTGTAAGTTTTTTTGTGAATTTGATTAATAAAGCTAAGAGTCATACCTACATTGTAAACCATATATGGCTATGTGTTTTGAATATAAATGAATCTGGAAGTCTGTGTCTATTTTCTGAGTGTCTTCTAGCTCTTCTTTATATTTGAAACAATTTCTCTTAAAGCTCGCAATCTTGAATGCTTGTTTGTGAAAATATTCAGGACATTTGCATTTAATGATTTGATCTATTGAGTTAATTGAATTTGTTGTAATCTTTACCATGTGCATAACAGAGCATTTAGATCCTGTAGCAAGTGATGTTGAATTTGAATTTTCTCTAACTTTTCCCAAACTTTGAAATAACTAGCTGAAACACAGAAATCTAAAGGAGATTGTCTAACATTTGAAGGAATTGAGATCAATTGAGTTGATATTTGGCAATCTTTATACATATTTGAACAAAAAAAGCATGTTTTAACATAAATCATTCAAATCTTTGATATCCAGTAACAGATTTGTGCAAAGAGATAGTAATTTGCTGATACTTGTAACAATTTGCATAAATTGAGTCCAGTAAGTAGTCAAATCACCTTAAATCATGTAAGGCCCCTTGCATATTACAGTTTCATAGTAACCTACTGAACTGTCCAACCGGTCAAGGCCTGACCATACGGAAACTTGGGATTGAGTAATCTTAATTGATTTCTCCATATCTTTCAAGATAGTTAGGTTCATTTATGAATTTTAACTTTTGTTATGAATATGTAAAAATAATCATCAACAGTTACTTCCATTGAGTTCCATCTCTAAATCTTCATAAGAATAATCACCACCCTAATATAATTTAAATATATATTCTAAAACATTTATTGCAAAAATAATATGTCCTAAAGGTTGGTAAATGTTATAACTAGGGCATATGGATGAAATACATTGAATTGCTAAGGATTTAAGAAACAAGTTAAATCTAAGAAGATAACTTATAAAAAAAATGCATAACCATTAACCTAATAAACATAATGTGACAAAAACTTTGAATGATAACCAATATTCAAATAAGATATAAAGCACATGGAATTAATTATGAATTCAATCTCTATTGAATGCATAGATAGTAGGCAACTTGGAAAAATGAGAAATCAGTTTCATTATCAACATGTAAAGTTGAGACAAAGCCATCACAATTCATTACTTGATCCACAAAGTGGAAATCAAATATGCGGGCCTTGTTTAAACCCCTCTATTCTATTTTCACTTGATGATTTTCTTCAAGGATGGAGTTTTAATATTTCTTTGTTCTTTTCACTTTAGAAATGTAATCTATTGAATTTGAAGATCATTAAACTCTCATTCCAAATGTCAAACTCCCTCCCAAATCTCCTTGATAATATTTTCAATCTAGTTGAAGAAATGACCATTGTATAAATAGTAGATGTAGAAAAACATATTCATGAATTTGAATGTCAACAAGACCTTACAAAAATGTTAAGTACAACAATGAAATAATTTATTCTCTATTTCACCTATTTAAAATTGGCTATAAAACTAAGTTAATAAAATAGTAATAATGTGGTTTGTAATAATCATCATTCCATCATAGCACATGAGACCAATGGGATGGTATGTTGGGTCCACTTTTTGGCCAAAAAGTAGAAGTGTTTTTCTTGAAAATCAAAGTTTGTCATATTTGGACTAAACATTTGAAGCACTTACACATAGAATCTTAAAAAAGTCTAGTAATATGAAACGTCACTTTTTTAGGACCATACCATGCACTTGTTTGAAAAGCATAATTTGACCTAAATAAAAGTATTTTTCTACTTCCTTCTGGGAAAAGATGTGTATTATACTAAAGATTGATGAGGATATTTTTTATAAGTTTTTTCTAAATATTTTTTTATTAATTTTTTATTGGCCTTAATTGCTATTTATGAAAACCCCTCATGTCTGGGAAGCATAATTTGAACTAAACTAATCATTTTTTTTATTTTTATTTTTTCATTGTGTAAAGAATTGTGTGTAGATTGATGACATAGAATTTTTTTAAAAGAAACTTAAAAAAATTAAAAGTTATTAAAAATACAAACACCTTACATTTTAATTTTATGGACCAGTTTCCTCATAAATTAATTAAAAATAGAAAATCACATTCAATCATAAAAAAATTATAAATTTGAAAACTAGACATTGTCATCTATAATGGGTTTTAATTTCATAAAACAAAATCTAAAAAAATGTCATCAGTCTTATTGCCAAAGTCAATTTTTTCTCTTGCTAGTGACATGACCTTGTACTTGTAGGTCCAAGGCTAAGGGTCGGGTTACCATCCTTTTCCCGAGCCTAAAAGAAAACTTAAAAGGTGGGTTAGCATTTTAATTTTTTTTGGAATGAGATCTCGCTTTAAAATAGGTACCCGTTCTAAAAAACACGATCTTAGACCATTTAAAAAAAATGTTTTGAGGAACGGGGCCCTATTTAGAAGCGGGAT
Source organism: Cunninghamia lanceolata (assembly GCA_027924645.1). Classification (NCBI taxonomy): domain Eukaryota; kingdom Viridiplantae; phylum Streptophyta; class Pinopsida; order Cupressales; family Cupressaceae; genus Cunninghamia; species Cunninghamia lanceolata. Next base: position 14,382,928 of record BSBN01000186.1, on the reverse strand, counting down.
CCCATTTCTAGGCTAGGATCCTAGATTGCAAAGGGCCCCATTTCTAAAAATGGTCTTGTTTAGGATTGAGACCTTGAGCCTAAACAGGATCCTATTTTTTTGAAACGATATCCCATTCCTGTCGTGCCCAACGCTTCCCCTATATGTGGTCCCAACTTCTTGCACAAACCCTTTTGCAAGTGTTTATTAGAGGTGAGACAAGTATTATTCTTCACCCCACAAAATAGTACATCTTCTTATCCTTTAGTTTAAAGTGATTTTTTCTCAGTATTTTTTTACATAAATTGCACTTGAGTTTGGTTTTGTCTTTTTTGGAGGTTCTTAGTTGATGACAAAGATGAGAAAATAAAAGGTTGAGAGCCCAAATCCTCACTCGACTTCAAAAAACTATGCTTGCACATCATTACATTTCATCTATTCATGTTAGTTCAATAATTATGTATGTGCAAAAATTAACATACACCACCTCTTAGTGACAAGTTAGAGAAAGCCACTAGAAGAGAGTCCCAAAAGGATTGTATTAGACGTAAAATTTATTTTAGGTTAAAGTCCAAAGTTGTGTTGCCTTTTAGGCCATATTTTTAGCACACCAGAATTTAAGCATTTCCAACTAAAAGTTAGCTTGGGCTTGATGAAGGGGGTAAATCATAAAACACACAACAACAAAAATTTCTCATAGAAAATAGAACTTTCTTTATTGATTTGGACAACTTATTACATTACAGAAGTTCAAATACAATCAGAGGAATCAACCCTCCACAGGCTACTACACATTACAGCTTCCTATGCCTAGACTCTAGAATCATCTGCCTTCTGTAACCCCAAATCAGCTAGGGTTTCTGTTTTCCTGCCTATTCTTGACTCTACACTTCCCCCCTTAACTCTACTACTACCCAGGGTTCCCAAAAATGGTTATTAATAGCCTTTTTGGAGGCCAACAACCTAATTTTAAAATTTGCATCTCCCTCCAAAAATAGGTCAACTTCTGGGAGCCATAACTTTTGACCTGGGTGTCCGATTGAGGAATTGTTTTATGCATCAGAAAGCTCGCGGAGTTCTTTACGTGCTAAGAGCCTGCTCTATTGGTTTTGACGATTTTTGGGCCCGTACGGGGCCATTTAATGCCTCAAACCTAAGTTTGAATCATTTTCATGCATTTTTTAGGAAACAGAAACTTTAATATCTATTAGCTCACAAATTATCTTTGCGTGATTCCTTCGCCAAAGGTCTTATATTTATGTTATGTAACTTCCTATAAATTTTCACTTCAATCCGTGCCCAAATGCAAACTTTCTAAAAATAGCAGGTTACTATTTTTAGCAGTTTAGAAAAACTGAAAGTTCTACATCATTATTCAAGCGATTATGGAACCAGAACCACAAATTTTGAAAAGAAATGGAAAGAACATCAATAATTTTGAAACACATCTTTTTTTGAGTGATGCAAGATTTCCCTTACACCACTGGATGCTCCTGCGTCAGGGTTGAAAATGGTTTACAACTTGGGAATGATTGACTAGAACCAATTATCAAGTTTTCAGTGTTGATAAGAAAGAAACAAGTGTTGGCAAGAAAGTGGTAAATGTCAGAAATATTGTAAAGTTGTCATTTTCAAAAAGAAGCAAGGTTTTTGGAAAATGTTTATAATTTAATATTATTGATTTAATAAGAAAGTTAACAAGTTTTATGGTTTTGTAAGTATAGGTAGCAAATTTGAACAAGTCTTAACAAGTTTATGTTAGAGTGTATTTGACAAGCTTGTGATTGATTTATTGGTTGATTAGTTTGCATAAGCCAAATTATTTGACAAATTATGTATAGTTATATTTTTTGGTTTGATACACTTGTTTGAACTAGTTTGTAATTGCAATGATTGTTTCAATAATATTTGAAATTGCATAAACTAAAAAATAACATAAAGAAGATTAATCTAGTCTAACCTAATCCACTAATCTAATCACTAATAACTAACAGTTCATTGCTAGCAACTAACAATTAAATGCTAATCCACTAAAAAACATAAATCTAATAATGAAATACTTATTTTTGGCATTGTGCCTCAATCTAAGAGCTCTAGTGATTAAATCAAATGAAGATAAATATTGTTTTGATAAAATTTTGTCCTGAGAAAGACACCAATCCTCATAGTTCTTTGCACATGAACCAACTAGAGAGGCATTCAAGATAAAAGGAATATGTTCAAGGGTGTTTACAAAGATTAGAAATGAAGGATGAAAACAAGGCAATTGATTGAGGTTGTAGGCAAAAATCTAGTGAACATATTGCATTGTTGCTAAAATGTTTTATGAAGAGTTGTCAAAAATCCTGAAAAGTCTCTCAAAACATGAGCTCACTAGGGCCATGTAAGAATTAATCTCAAGATGGAGATAAAATGAATACTCTAGAAGGAAGAAAATAAAGTGGCAATGTTGTTAGATGCTTCAATTTCACATTCAATTATGTTAGGTGAAACCATTTCTTGTCAACAAGTTTTGGTTACAAAACTATCATGGTACTTTCAAGATTGTCGTGACAATTGTTGGGTTGAAATATTGACTTCTTTTATAATGTTTTTATATGCTTTTAAAGACCTTTTCACATGATATTGCAAGAACCTTATAGACATTACCTTTATTATATGTTGTTTCACATATATTTCTCAGAGACTTTAAACCTATATTGATAAATAAAATATGGTGGTTATATTATCAAGTGGATGATTTAAATTATTGATATGCATGTAATATAGATAGGATTTCATAAGTTTAATATGAGAGATTATTTTGTGTATATATGTTGGATAATTAACTTTTTGAAGTAAAGACATAGCATCCAGGAAGGAGTAATTGTAGTGGAGTACAGAACAGGGGAATTGATTAAAGAGCAGTCCAAGAGCCAGAAGTGAAGATCAATGGAGATGAGCGTGGTCATCATGGAAAAATAAATGCAAGAGAAGAAGAAGACTTGTTCTAGAAGTCTAACCGCAGCTTATGTGTTTTCATTCATGAGCCTTTGTGTGGGATTTATGTTCAAATAGGACTTTGTTTCCTTTGTTCTAGATAATTAATAAGTTGATCTCAAAACTATATCCTGATAGCCAAGGATGAATTGATGATCACAGTTAGTTGGAAGACCGCATACAACTCTCCCACTTTTGTATAAGTTAGGGGATGAGTTTGTTGATTAAGTTAGTTGTTATATTTACCTTCTATCCATATAGTCATTACTCTGTTTTTACAGTTATCAGTTATTCCATACATGTTTTGATTTTGAATAAAATCTAAAGAAGATTCTATCTTTGATATGAATTGAATTCAACTGCGTGTCATGGCAAATGTGTGAAGATCTGAAGTAGATTTAGTTTCCAGAAGAAGTGAGATAGTTCCTTGAGCTGGCCACTCAAGGTACTAACTCTCACTTCATACATTTGCTTATTTATTTATGTATTTCTAGTTAAACTGTTTCATGTTATCTGATATGTTGCATTGTGAAATAAGTAAGAAATCATGATTGCTATTTCTGATAGTTGTGATTCATGAACAGAATACATAATTCAAGTCCTCTAGAGGTTAGTGTCAATTCTTTTATCATTTTGTGTATTTCAAGTTAATTCTATAATTCTCTGTTGAATATAGCTATCTTCAACTTACGCTAAGGGTACCTGTAGCAACTAGGCTTTTAACTATTTTGTTGTTCTTTCATTTCTGTGAACTTCAATCAATTAAGTTGATTAGAATAAGTCTGTATGAGTTAGTTTAGGATAGAAATGAGTCTTGAAGGCATATATAGTGCAAGCATCATCATAAGCTTACACTCCTTGGTTGATAATTCAATGTAGGAATGCAATGATAGAGTGGATTGTTCGATTAGGTTTAACCCTGGATTTTGTTTAAGTCTACAACACATTAGCTTCCCTCTACATTTTTTGGTGCCACTGCCGGGGATGATGCTATCTTCATAGTCTCATTAGTTTTATATGCTTTCATAGTTAAATCTTGGTTTCAGCATTAGATTTAATAAATTCATTTTTCAAGAAACACCAGGCATTCTACTAACACCATGCAAGACCGTAGAAACATAAAGCTCAAACTACTATATGTGGAGGTAGAGAGATAACCGAAGTAGACTCCTCCCTTCAACTTCTCAAAATAATGAGGGCATAGCTGATTTCAATAACTACACAGTAGGAAGTATTGAAGGAGAGTTTTGTTTTACATCTTCATCAACACCCCCTACATCTCCATCATCTTCCTCTACTGCTACAGAAGGGACTTTTAGAACCATGGGAGATGCTGCAGTAGATGATCCTCCAGGATGAGCGATGTTTGAATTCCCTATCCCAGACCAAGCATGGGTTGCCACTCTGAAAAATATACCACCTTCTGCATTGTTTGTTTTCTACGGCTTGGTGACCGAAGATCCTGATACTTTCCTATTCGAGTTTGATGTCTTGTGTAGGGTTTATGACTACACCACTGATCCTTACAGACTCAAGCTATTCCCTGCCACACTAAAAGATTCTACTTTAAGGTGGTTTATGGGGTTCAAGAAAGATGTCATCCCAGACTGGGATACCATGAAGACAAAGTTCTAGGAAAAATATAAAGGCTACTGCAGAGGACATGATAGGAGAAGACATGACATTTTTAGAATATCACAGAAAGAGGATGAACCACTAGAAGACTATGTGGAAAGATTCTAGTTTGCCTTGAAGAAAAACCCTTAGAATAGATTGTTTAAAGAATCACTGAAGCTGGTCTTTTTGAGAGGAGTTAATGATGACTGCATGGATGCCCTCAATCTCATTGGAACAGGGGATATATCTCAACTTCCCTTTGAAGATATCTATACAGCCTATAGAAATTATTCTAGAACATTTTCTAGAAAACCAAGGGGAGAAAGAGCAACCATCATAGGCAAGGCAACTAATGGAGTTTCAAGGGTGGAAATTAGTAACCTACTGACCAATATGAAGGAGGACATTATTAGCCATATGGATACACAGCTGGACACTCTCCATATCAAGAAGAAACAATAAGAGGCAGATGCAATGCTTACTAAGTACTGCCCCAGCTGTAGACAGAGGAAGGCCAACTGTAAATGCAAAAGGGTGGCCAGCATCCAACAAGAAAAGATTGAAAGGCTAGAATTGTAACCATTTGAAGGAGAAGATGGGAAACTATTCATTATAGTTCAGAGGAGACCTTGGTAGCAAAGGCAAGGTATGCCCTCTAATCCACTTAATTTTAATTTTCCCTTTCCTACTACAAATCGAAACTTCTCTACTTGGAATGCTCAACAATGGACTGATACCCCAAATGCATGGCAAAACCCCCAATGGCCTACTTCCTAATGGCCTGCTCCACAAGCTGGTTGGAACCAACAACTGCCTAACTCATGGCCACAACAAAATTTCCAAGGTCCCTACTATAACCCTCAGTGGCCTACTCAGCAGCAATAATGAAAGCCTCAGTGGAACAAGGGCCAACAATGGTAGGAAAATGCACAATTTCAGCAACCTATAATTCCATCTCAGCAACAACAACTAGCCATAATGCCACTACCTCAAAATCCACCTCCTAGACCTACCCAAATCCCTGCCCAACCTGCACCTAACCCTAACAACAAGCCTGTCTAGCAGGCTTATACTAATGAGGTAATGCAATATCCCACCTATGGGGTGGAAGTGAGTAATGTTCATCTTATATCAGGGAAGCAACTTGTAGGGTCTTCATCTCCCCAAATTATCGAGCTTGAAGATGAAGAAACCACTGAAGAAGCCTCAGATAAGCCACCTTTAGATCCTAACTTAGCCCAAGATGCCTAACCTACCTTACAACAGAAGTCTCCTCCTTTCCCTGAGCACTTGGCCATGCAAAAGTAGATAGCCCAACCTGATACCGTCCTTCTCAGCCAGCTAAAATATATAAGCACCAAGATTCCCTTAATCCAAGCCATCAAGGATATTCCTATCTATACCAAAACTATTAGGGATCTTTGCATAAAGAAGCCAGGAAGGAAGAGAATAGACCCTTAGATAGTGCATGTTTTAGGTAACCTTGTTGACATCATGTTGGGTAATATAATTGTTCCCAAATACATAGATCTAGGTAGCCCAGTGGTGGATGTAAAGATCAATGGGACTCTGATTAAGAATACTTTGATAGATCTAGGAGCTACAATCAATGTCATGACCAAGGAAACAATGCAAACACTCCAATTAAACAACCTTAGGCCTACTCAGACAGTCTTGCAATTAGTTGATAGGTCTACAGTCAAACCTGAAGGAGTTATAGAAGATTTGGTCATTGCATTAGATTCTTGGGAATACCCTGCTAATTTCATAGTTTTACAACCTAAGGTTAATCTTGCTGGATATCCTCTTATACTAGGTAGACCTTGGCTTGCCACCGCTGATACATTTATAGGTTGCAAGTCTGGCAACATGATCATATCTAATGGGATAGTGACCAAGAAATTGGTTTTATATCCACCAGCCCAGCCATACCATGAGCTTGAGCAAACCATTTGGCCTAACCTGGAGGATGAGGAAGCCTATTCCCTACAAACCCTGATGACTATAGAACACAACCCTTTATTGAACATTCTAGATGAAGATGAATTAATTGCTCATGTTATACAAAATAATTGTGGGAGACACCCACAGCAAAAAGACTGCCTATCCTACTTACAAGACCCTCTGAGAAGCATAATACCCAGCAGTTCATCAGAAGAAGTCTCCCAAATCTTCTATGTGTTATTACCTCAGCAATGCTTACCTGTATTACCCATCCTTGATTTGTCTTCCATTCAAGAACTGTCCAAACAAGTAGAAGTCAAGCTAGGCAAGATGTTGAACATTAACAATACATTGACTGATGAACAACAACAATCCCTGCATGAAATATTACATACACACTCAACAACATTTGCTTGGGATTACAATGATATGAAAGGCATTGATCCTGCCTTGTGCATGCACAAGATATACATAGATGATGGATATAGACCAATCAGGCAGTAGCATAGGCGCATGAATCCAGCCCTTAGAGAAATTGTTAAAGCTGTGCTTCAGAAGCTTTTGGACGCAGGCTTATATACCCCATTTCAGACAGTGAATGGGTTTCACCATTGGTTATAGTCCCCATGAAAGGTGGCAAATGGAGGGTCTGTGTTGATTATAGAGAATTGAATACTGCTACCAAGAAGGATCACTTTCCATTGCCTTTTATTGACCAGGTTCTTGACTCTTTAGTAGGAAAGAAATATTTTTCCTTTCTTGATGGTTTTAGTGGTTATAACCAAATTAAGATTGCTCTAGAGGATCAGGATAAGACAATGTTTACTTGCTCTTGGGGACATATGCATACTTTGTCTTACCCTTTGGTTTGTGCAACGCTCTAGCTACATTTCAAAGAGCAGTCCTTAGTATTTTCTCTGATTTTGCACATGATAGTATGGAAATTTATATGGATGACTTCACCACATATGGTGACACATATGATGAGGCGTTACACAACTTGGAGAAGGTATTGAAGAGATGTACAGAGCACAACCTCTCTTTGAGTAATGAAAAGTGTTTTTTGATGATGACACAGGAAATAGTCTTAGGACATTTCATCTCAAGTGCAGGCATCCAAGTTGACCCAAAGAAGATTGAGATCATATCTACCATGCCTATTCCATAAAAATAGAAGGATGTAAGGAGCTTCCTAGGCCATACAGGATATTACAGGAGGTTCATTCAGGATTTTAGCAAGATTTATGCCCCTCTGTTTACCCTACTGACCAAGGACAGTGAATTTGAATGGACATCAAATTGCCAGATCTCTTTTGAAAAGCTAAAACATCCTTGACACAAGCCCTTGTCCTCAGAGGTCCGAATTGGTCACTGCCTTTTCACATCCATACAGATGCATCCAATTTTGCTATTGGGGCAGTCCTGGGTCAACAAGAAGGAAACAAGGAGTATGTCATATACTATGTAAGTAAGAATCTGTAAGGAGCTAAGTTAAATTATACTGTGATAGAGAAAGAGCTGTTGGCAGTTGTTTATGTAATTAATAAATTTAGGCACTACATAATTGGTTACAAGGTTTTCATCCATACAGATCATGCAATCGTCAGATATTTCATGAATAAACCCATAGTAGGTGGCAGACTTGTAAGGTGGTTATTATTGTTGCTATTGCAAATATGTGCTTGATGTGTTGTCATTGATGTCAACATATCTTTCTGTCAGTAATAGTGAAGACAATGCAGAGGAGTGATTAGTACTTCCAGTAAGGTGAAGATCAGAGTATGCAGATTAAAGGGCCTATACAGGGTTGTCTATTGTTGCTCCAGCTAAGATTTGAGAGGTCCGCATGAAGATTTGGTGAAGTTATGGCCCTCTGAGTAAAACAGGCTTCTGTAATTGTTCTATAATGATAGAGTGGCAAGGAGTTGGTATGGATTGGTCTGGTATGAGCATATTGTGATCTGCGGATCTAGAGGCATGTCTGGGATGTTGGTGTGTTTCCTCAACTCAAGTGGTTTCTAGTTTGGAGGTTCGGAAGCAATCTTTTTAGTTTGACATTCATGACAATGTGTGTTCTTGAGGTTTAGTGTGAAGATGTAAGTGATTCTAATGATGCAAAGTGGTGTGGCTGTTCCCGTTGACTTAATTGTGCTTGTGGTGGTCTCTAGATCATGTGACTATTGTGTTGGAGGTCCGCATTGACAAAGGAGCTTGCATATGAAGTTTTTCTTTTAGTTGTTATTGTTCTTCCCAGTCTTGGCCGACTAGATGTTCCTAGTGTGTTGTGGATGATCTAAAGATCATTTTATGAAGCTAGCGTGTTAATAGAGGAAGATTCAAGTCTTAGCTATGATTGGCCAATAGTGTAAAGATCCGGGTTAAGTTTGGCCAACCTTGTTGATCATTCCAAGATGGATGAAGTGTATTAATACTTGTTGAAGAGTTGTCAAACAATGTCCTTGTGCAAAATAGATAAAATTCAAATAAAGGATCAGAAGCAGAGCAGAGAAGAAAAGGAGCGATAGTAGTATAGAGTGTGAAGTTGGTAAAGAAGAATTTGGGGCAAAGGAGAAGTCTTTAAGCATTCACTAAAACTAGACCAGGCATGAAGTAGATGCTATTTCTCAGTTAATTCATTCAGTTCTAAATAAATTCTGTAGGCAGTGAGCTTCCCTTTTGAGCAGTGAGCTCTAGGTAGTGCACCCCAAGGCATGTGCCTTCTATTTTTCTAAAGTACTTTTAACAGGGTACAAATCTTTGTGGGTTAACCCCCATCGTGGTTTTTCCCTTAACTGGGTTTCCATGTCAAAATCTTGGTGTCAAGTGTGTTGATTATGTTTCTACTCTTGTGTTGTTGATCTATGCTTATTGTTTACATCATTAATCTGGTAGCAAGTTAATAAAGAAGGTTAAAAGTAGAAAAAGTTTATATTGTGTGATAACTGATTCACCCCCCCTCTCAGTTGTTCAGTCTACTTCCAACAATTAGTATCAGAGCCAGATCCTCTTATAAAAGCTTGACCACTTGAGGAGATCTAGGATGTCGACCTACAAGAAGGATAGTTCAAGATTTGATGGAATAAATTATTCTGTTTGGAAGAATCGCATGGAGTGCCATTTACAATGCATGGGTGATGCCTATTAGGCAATAACCAGTATTGAGTATAAACCTCTAAAGAAAGGTCCTTCAACTCCAGATCAAGTCAAAGATGCTGAAAATAACCTTTGAGCTAAAGAAGCCTTGTTGAGTGCCCTAACTGATTCATAAATGACAAATGTCTTTGGTCTAAAAATGGCTTATGAAATCTAGAAAAAGTTGGAATTTCTGTATGAAGGTGATAAATATGTCAAATGTGCCAAGTTGCAAAGTCTGAGAGGAAAATTTGAAACCATGAGGATGAGCGAAGATGAAAACATCACAATCTACATGCAAAAGATAAATGAACTTGTGTGTGGTATCAGGTGTGCTAGTGGAACATTGGAAGAATCAAAGATTGTATCAAAAGTACTTAGATCTTCATACAAACATAAGGTAGCTGCCATAGAGGAGATCCAGACTGTCTCAGATGTTACAAGAGATCATCTGGTTGGCAGAATTTCAAGTTTTGAATTAAGTGAGTTTGGTGATTCTCTTCCCAAGTTTGAATCTACATTTAAGGCCAGTGTATACGGAAAACAAAGATATGATCTGGGTGAAAGCTCTTCTGCAAGATCAAATAGATTAGTGAAGACAAGGAAGGATCTTGAAGATATTGAACTTGAAACTGCTGATCTTGAATCTCTTCTCACCAAAAGATTGCCAAGAGGATCTGGTGAGTATGAAGGAAAACTACCACTCAAATGTTTTGCTTGTAATAAGATTGGTCATTTTGCCTCAAGATGTCCAGAGAGGTTTTCAAAACCAAACCCTAACAGATATCGAAATCAGAACAAATGTTACTATGTCCAGGAAACTGGAGAAGAAGGAGTCACAGATGATGAATATGATTATGGAGGTTCCCCTGAAAATGATTGGGTGTTCATTGCCATTAAAGAAGAAGATCCAATGTCTATTGAATCTGCTAGCTATGCAAATATGGAAAGTCCCTTAGCTGCTCAAGTTATTGAGAAAGATGAATGGGTGATTGATAGTGGATGTTCTCATCATATGACTGGAGACAAGAGTAAGTTTGTGAATTTTGAAAATTATGAAGGTGGGCTTGTGAAATTTGGAGATAACTTAGCTGGTAGAATCCGTGGTAGAGGATCCATCTCTTTTGATGGTAAGAATAGCACCAATGATGTTCTGTATGTGGAAGGACTAAAACATAATCTTCGTAGTGTTGGATAGTTGGTTGATAAAGGTTATGATCTTCGATTCAAAGACATAAAGTGTAGAATCTTAGAGAGTTCCAGAACTGAAATTGCATCCGGTGCTCAAACTAGAGGTAACATTTTTTATTTGAGTAGCTCTAGCAAAAGTTGTTTGATTGCTCAGATACATCAAAGTTGGTTATGGCATAGGAGGATGTGTCATGTGAATTTTGATAATATTATCAAAATAAGTACCACTCAAGTTGTGAGAGATCTTCCAAAACTTCTGAAGCCTAATAGCATGTGTAGAGAATGTCAATTGGCGAAATAGAGCAAAGTTTCATTCAAAAGTAAGGAACAAGTTTCAAATGGATGATTGGAATTGGTACATACTGATCTCTGTGGTCCTGCTAGAATTAGGAGTGTGCAAGGAGATAGATATTTCATGTTGCTGATAGATGACTACTTTAGGATGATATGGGTAACCTTCCTAAAAGAAAAATCAAAATCTCTTGAAAAATTTAAGGTGTTCAAAGTGATGGTGGAAAATGAAGTTGGTGAAAAATTGAAATGCCTGACATCCAACAAAGGTGGAGAATTTACTTGCCATGAGTTTGATGCTTTCTGTGAAAAGCATGGCATAAAAAGATAGTTATCTGCTCCTAGGACTCCCCAACAAAATGGAGTTGTGTAAAGATAGAACCAGACCATTCAAGAAGCTGCCAGGACCATGATGATGGAAACATATGTTCCTCAAGTTTATTGGAGAGAAGTTGTAAGTACTTTTGTCTACACTCTTAACCGGGTGCAGATCAAAGGCAATTTTGGTAAGACCCCTTATGAACTATGGTTTGGTCATCCTCCTATTGTAAGATAGTTTAGAGTTTTTGGTAGTAAGTGCTATATCAAAAGAGATGAGGATTTAGGCAAATATGATACAAGAAGTGATGAGGGAATATTTTTGGGATACTCTACTAAAAGTAAGGCTTACCGGTGCTTTAACAAGAGGTTGAAAAAGATTGTTGAAAGTACTAATGTTAGAGTTGATGAGAGCAAGGAAGGACATTCTAGGTTCTGCGGATATGATTTAGATGATCAAAATGAAAGTCAAAGTCAAGGAAGGTTAGTTCAAACTCTAAATCAGATGCAGATTGATCCAAAAACTCCAGAGACTCAAAGAATTAGTACATATGTTGAGGAACAAGCTCAAGAAATAGAAGCCCAAGCAATTCCCAAAACCCCCAGGTATGTAAGAATGAATCATCCTGAAGACCAAATCATAGGGGATAAAAATAAAGGTGTTCAAACTAGAAAAAGAGTTGCTGAAGATCAAGAAGAGATTTGTTTGATTTCAAGGATTGAACCTAAATCAGTTGGTGAAGCCTGCACTGATGAAAATTGGGTAAAAGCAATGGAAGAAGAATTAATGCAAATTGAAAAGAACCACACTTGGGATCTTGTTCTTAGACCAGAGGAAAAAAATGTAATTGGAACCAAATGGGTCTTCTGGAATAAACTAAATGAAGATTGTGAAGTTGTAAGAAACAAAGCAAGGTTGGTATGCAAAGGCTATTCTCAAGTAGAAGGAATTGATTTTGAAGAAACTTTTGCTCTGGTGGCAAGAATAGAGGCAGTCAGATTATTTCTTGCATTTGCAGCTTTCAAAGATTTTAAAGTGTATCAGATGGATGTCAAATTAGCATTCCTAAATGGAGATTTGGAGGAAGAAGTCTACATTGAGCAACCTAAAGGATTCTAGTTGTCTGATCAGGGTGACATGGTTTGTTGACTGAGAAAAGCCTTGTATGGACTCAAGCAAACTCCAAGAGCCTGGTATGCAAGATTGGACAAATATTTGCTTAAGATAGGTTTTAGCAAAGGTATGGCTGATAGTAATCTTTACTTCAAGATAAATCATAAGGACATCCTGATTGTTGAGGTCTTTGTTGATGATATCATTTTTGGTGGAAATGAATGTATGTGCAAAGCATTTGCTGACCAAATGAAAAGTGAATTTGAAATGTCAATGTTTGGAGAGATGAATTTCTTCCTAGGTCTACAAATTGTTTAGTCAGACAAAGGTATCTTTATATCTCAGTCCAAGTATGTGAAAGAATTGCTAAAGAAGTTTGCAATGAAAGATTCAAAGCCAGTAGGTACACCTATGGTAACTGGATGCAAGTTAAGTAAAGATGATGATTCTCCCAAGGCAAACTAGAAAAGGTATAGATCAATGATTGGAGGATTCCTCTATTTGACCCAAACTAGACCTGACATCATGAACGTCGTTGGACTTGTTACTAGATTTCAATCTGATCCAAAAGAATCCCATGTCGTGGAAGTCAAAAGAATTTTCAGATATCTCAAGGGGACAATTGATTATGGATTGTGGTATCCAAAAGACAATGACTTTATTCTTCATGCATATACAGATGCTAATTGGGCAGGAGATGTGGATGATAGAAAAAGTACTAGTGGTGGTGCCTTTTCTTGGGAAGAAGATTGGTCTCTTGGATGAGCAAAAAGCAAGAGGTAATATCTCTGTCTACTATAGAAGCAGAATATATAGAAGCAGCAAATAATTGTACTCATTTTCTGTGGATGAAGCAAATGTTGAAGGACATTAGAGTTATGTTTGAGGAGCCAGTCACAATATTTTGTGATAATTCTAGTGCAATAAGTATCTCAAAGAACCCAATGTTGCATTCAAAAACAAAGCATATATCCATCAAGTTTCATTTCTTGAGAGAGAAGGTAAATGAGAATGAAGTCAAGTTGGAGTTTGTGTCATCCAAAGATCAGATTGAAGATATCTTCACTCAGCCTCTTCCCAAGGATACCTTTGAATATCTTAGAGATAAGTTAGGGGTTATTACCCCTCTGAATCAGAACTAAGATGCACCAAGGTGCATCAGTCCGATGGAATTCTCAGTCACATCTTGAGGTTGATGTTGAGAAAACACTACTCTAAGGAGTAGTCAATATGCAAATGTTGGAGATTAGTCTGAAATAAAAAGGGGAAGAGATGATTACAAATATGCACCCTTTGCCATTGATGTCAAAGGGGGAGAGAAGTCATGTGAAAAACTTGGAAGTAAGTAGTTACTGGTGAAAGGGGGAGCAGTGAAGACAATGGTTGCAGGTGTGATAGGAGAAAGAGGGAGAAGTTCTTGTCTTGATGGTTGAATCATTTTTTCACATCATATGTTGCCATCAATGATAAAGGGGGAGTTTGTTGCAATTATGTGCCTGATGTGTTGTCATTGATGTCAACGTATCTTTCTGTCAGTAACAGTGAAGGCAGTACAGAGGAGTGATTAGTACTTCCAGTAAGGTGAAGATAAGAGTATGTGGATTAAAGGGCCTGTATAGGGTTGTCTATTATTGCTCCAATTGAGATTTGAGAGGTCCGCATGAAGATTTGGTGAAGTTATGGTCCTCTGAGTAAAACAAGCTTCTGCAGTTGTTCTATAATGATAGAGTGGTAAGGAGTTGGTCCGGATTGGTTTGGTATGAGCATATTGTGATCTACAGATCTAGAGGCATGTCTGGGATGTTGGTGTGTTCCCTCAACTCGAGTGGTTCATGGTTTGGAGGTCCGGAAGCAATCTTTTTAGTTTGACAATCATGACAGTGTGTGTTCTTGAGGTTCAGTGTGAAGATGCAAATGATTCTAATGATGCGAAGTGGTGTGGCTATTCATGTTGACTTAATTGTGCTTGTGGTGGTCTCTGGATCATGTGGTTGTTGTGTTGGAGGTCTGTATTGACAAAGGAGCTTGCAATTGAAGTTTTTCTCTTAGTTGTTGCTATTCTTCCCAGTCTTGGCTAACTAGATGTTCCTAGCATGTTGTGGATGATCTAAAGATCATTTTATGAAGCTGGCATGTTAATAGAGGAAGATTCAAGTCTTAGCTATGATTGGTCGATAGTGTAAAGATCTGGGTTAAGTTTGGCCAACCTTTTTGATCATTCCAAGATGGATGAAGTATATTAATACTTGTTGAAGAGTTGTCAAACAGTGTCCTTGTGCAAAATAGATAAAATTCAAATAAAGGATTAGAAGCAGAGTAGAGAAGAAAAGGAGCGAGAGCAGTATAGAGTGTGAAGTTGGTAAAGAAGAATTCTAGGCAATAGAGAAGTATTTAAGCATTCACTGAAATTGAACCTGGCATGAAGTAGATGTTATTTCTCAGTTAATTCATTCAGTTCTAAATAAATTTTGTAAGCAGTGAGCCTCCCTTTTGAGCAGTGATCTCTGGGCAGTGCGCTCGAAGGCATGTGCCTTATATTTTTCTAAAGTACTTTTAACATGGTACAAATCTTTGTGGGTTAGCCCCCACAGTGGTTTTTCCCTTAACCAGGTTTCCACGTCAAAATCTTGGTGTCAAGTGTGTTGATTATGTTTCTACTCTTACGTTGTTGATCTATGCTTATTGTTTACATCATTAATCTGGTAGCAAGTTAATAAAGAAGGTTAAAAGTAGAAAAAGTTTATATTGTGTGACAATTGATTCACCCCCCCTCTCAGTTGTCCAGTCTAATTCCAATAGTTGGAGGAGTTTGATATTACAATTGTTGACAAACCAGGCAAGGCCAATGTTGTTTCTAATTTTCTGTCTAGACTACCTACACAGTCTTCAGATGGAGTGGTTGATGATTCATTTCCTAATGAGCATCTATTTGCTCTCACTATACACACTCCATGGAATGCAGACATAGCCAATTATTTGGTTACAGGGTAGGTTCTAGGATACTTCTCTCCAAGGGAGAAGAGGCAGCTAGTTCATAAATGTTTCTCTTACTCTTGGATTTATGGATTTCTATTTTACACTGCGCTAGACAATATTATGTGAAGATGTATCAGGGAGGATGAAGTATTTGATATAATGAAGGCTTGTCATGATGAGCCTTGTGGGGGACATTTTGTAGCTAAGAGGATGGCCTTCAAGATACTAACAACAGGATATTACTGGCCAACGCTTCATAAAGATGTTGTCAAGTACACTAGGAGCTATGATAGATGCCAAAGAATGGGGAGGCCTATTAGAAGTGATGAGATGCCTTTGCAGCCACAAATCTCATTGGCTCCTTTTGGCAAGTGGGGTTTGGATTTGGTGGGTCCTATCTCTCCTACATCAAACAACAAAGAATATATCCTAGTATGTACTGACTACTTAACTAAATGGGTTGAAGTGAAGGCATTACAGTTTGCCAAATATGGCAATGTGGCCAAATTCTTGTATGAAGACATCTTCACTAGGTACGGTGTTCCAAGAGAAATAGTAATTGACCAAGGACCATAGGTTACATCTAATTTAATAACCAAGTTGGTTGCAGAATATCAGATCAGGCATAAGAAATCCACTCCATACCATCCTTAGGCTAATGGTCAGGAGGAAGTAACTAATCGAGAAATTGAGAACATCCTGACAAAGATAGTGCAACTTCACCGAAGAGATTGGATTTGTAGGCTCTCTAAAGCTGTTTGGGCATACAGAATAACCTGGAAGACAACTACAGGGATTACACCTTATGAGTTGGTCTATGGCAAGACAATAGTCTTGTCTATTGAATTTGAACATAAAACCCTGAGGACAGTAGTGGACTTAGGAATGGATTTGACCACAGCACAACAAGAAAGGCTACAACATTTGAATGCTTTTGATGAAATCTGACTAGAGGCTATTCATCACATTGAGGTCATACAGAAACAAAGAGAAAAATGGCATGACAAGTACATAAAGACAAAGGAATTCACTGCAGGTGACTGGGCACTCCTTTATGATTCAAGGTATAAGGACTTTAAGGGCAAGCTTCAGTCCCGTTGGTTAGGCCCATATGAGATCCAGCAAGTCTTTCCTAATGGTGCAGTTCAATTGCAAACAATTGATGAAGTTTGATTTTCATTACTGGTAAATGGGCACAAGATAGAATTGTATAAAAAGACACTTTAGAAAGATGACTTTCTTGTTTCTTTAGCTACTAGGTATGATCCTCCTAAAATTCCTACTGATGATGATGTGACACCAATTGAGACACCTTCAGATTCTGATCCACCCACACTGTCCAATGATGTGGAGGTTGAGTTACAATACTCAACCCCTGTTGCTGAAAATTAAATTTCTTTGCTTTAAAAATCACATGCACACACAACACAATTTCCATGGTTACAACACGTTATTTCCACCGATTTCATTCATTCAGTTAGGACCTGACTCAACTGGGACCTGATATAATATGTTTTCACTTAGACAGTCGGGACATGTGTTGAAGGCACCTGTAGCAACATCTGTATGCAACTCTCTTCCATCACTTGGTGAACAATACCTAAATTCTCCCACCCATTCCACATGCCCATATCAATTTTAAATTGCTTCATTCTATTGCTCCATGTATCAATTCACATTTATGAGTTGGTACTTTTCTCCATCACATTATATCTCTGCAACTATACCCGCCACCTTCTATCACATTTTTTCTCATTCATCGCATGCATATCATATCAAGTCATTAGAGTTGTTTACAACTTCCAAGGCATGTTAATTATTCATTTCCACTTCATATGTACATTTAATAACTTTCAATTATTACAACTAGATTTCCTTTTATATTCATGATTAGTCATAGTTTATTTCATGCATGCGATGAATATTACTGCCATTTCTTTTAATCACTACTCCTCATTCTATAATACCTGCCACATGAAGTGAGGTCACTTCACAATTAAGTTGGGGGGAGGGGTTTATTTTTTATTTTTACCATCTGAATATCATTTGCCTTTGAAAACCTTGCCTTTCAAGAAAACCAGGCAAATATTCTATGTCATGAACTTACGTTATTCTGCCGACGAGTGAATTAGTACCCTAAGAAAGTTATAGTGAAAAGGGAATAAGAGGCAGATTGTAAGATTGGTTCTTTTGGGGTGGCGAGTTGAAACAACAGGAATTGAGCAATAGAAATTGATATTGTACAGAAAATTGACACTATAGGTTTTGCAATTCACAGCAGTAATGGGAGGGGACCTAATCAGAAGAGAACCTTCAGCACATAAGGAAATACTGGAGGATGTAATGGTTCTCCCACTCTTCACGAGAGTATGTTGGTTAGATTACTTCCTAAAATTGACAGAGTATGATGATGATATGGTGAAAGAATTTGCATTTACTCTACAATATGATGAAGCAATGATGAAGGGGTTGACTATAGATGCTTCTGAGTTAGCTATTTCTCAGGTCATAGGGTTGCCACGAATAGGGTCCGAGTACCTAGCTAGAGTTGATGCATCTGTGGCTAGGGAGGAGTTCTGTGAAAGAGGTGAACACCTAGATTCTACCACATAAGGTACCAACTAACTATCTCTTCCCTTATTTTGGGGGAAATGTGCCTTTTATATTATCAAGTATATTACCTATGACAGTAGATACAATATGCTATATATTGCACATCTTAAATTGCTCAACCATTTATGACATGAAAAACTTGTCAATGTTCCAAATTATCTGTATACTATGTTGAAAAGGATGTCTTCATAATATCAAAGACAATAGGTAGAAACCACTCTTTCCCGCCATTGTTTAATAGCTCTACTAATAAAGAGGAGTTTCAGGATTCAATACCCACAGATTGGGTGGGAAGCTTTTAAACAATGTGTAGACATTTCAACACTTTTAGAGGCACCAGTTTCAGAAGATGAGATTCCATATGAGTCTGAGCCTCCTTTTGAAACTAAGCAGGAAGAGCCACAACATGAGAACCGTCCAGAGTTTAGGTCTGTATCAGCTGAAGAGCCCTCAACATCTGCCCCTAAAACTAAAAGAACCACTCCTTCAACATCTGGTAAGGAAAAGAAGAGTAGGAAGGGAGTGAGCAAACACAAGAGTGCAACAAAAGAAGGAAGTGCAAGGAAAAAAAGGAAGAAGGGGGATGATAAAAGGTAGATAAGCAGGAAATAGTCACTCCTAGATGCTCAAGTACGTTAAGGAGGCAAGGAGCCAAAGAAAAAGTTGTTGAGAAACAGGGAGTAGAGGACAAAAATATAGGCTAGCAGGGCAATGATCCAACTCCTCTAAATCTAGATTCAGATAGAGGAGAAAACCCTCTTGAGGATGTCTTTGCAGATGCCTGTGAAAATGTTAATATGCCTACAAGGAAAAGAAAGTATATTTCTTCTTCTGATTCTAAGTTAGAAGATTTGTTTACTGCAAGAAAGATGGGTAAACCCATGCCTGATGATTCTGTTAAATAATTTTTTGATGTTCCTAGAGAAAGAAATGACGAAAATGTTGAAAAAGAAAAGGAATTATTAGAAGACAAATATATTAGGAAGGAACTTCAAGAAGCCTTGGACAGAATAAGATAGCTGGAGGAACAAGTAAGGGGTTATGAAGAGAAAGATAAAGAGAAAGAGAATTGAATTCAGGAGTTGGAGGAGAAGGTCCAGACTTATGGCCATGGTTTTAACTTAGATTTGTTGGCACAATTGGCTAAAAATAAAACAAAAATTGAGGAAGTACTTACTCTCCAACCTCATGTGACAAAGACCCTAGAGTACCATACTACCCTGTCTTTAGGTTTTGAACTAATGAAATTAACTGATAAGATTAAGCAAAAAAAAGAGAATTGGGAAAAAGAGAAACATAGTCTCAATGCATCAGTTGCAGAAAAGGATTTGATAATCAAAAGGTTGGAGGATCGTCTGGCAGAGGTTATTAATAGAGCCAAGAAAATAATTGGATGCATACCTCCACCTAAGGTTTATGCATTGTTTCTGAAAGAGAAATTCTTTAGTTTTTAGTTTAATAGATTTATCAATAATCAACCTGAATTGCATTCAAGGCACATTTTCTGCAAATATTTCAAAGAGGTCAATTTAGAAGAACATGACCAGTTGTGTGAATACTATCTGCATAATTACCTAATGGATGAGGACACAGAATGGAACCCTTGCATCTATGTTGAAGACCTACAGATCAGAGCATTACTTTCATACTTTAAAAATGAACAACTTAGGGGAGAACTGATGGACCAATATGAGGAGCAGGAAAAGAAGGAGCCACTGCCAATTAGGAAAGAAGCCTTAGAACCTGAAGTGATCCTGACCCAATGGCTAACATTACTTTCTCATAAAGGTCCAGGTAAGGTGATCATGGAATTAAGACTTTGGGATCACACGAGGATACAGAGATTAGCAGTGTCCATCAGGTATGTGCAGAACAGGTGGAATAGCCTAACTCCAGAATTGCAAAAGAAGGAACCCCACTCTTTCCACAACTTCATGAATATGTTGAGAGGTTATGCAGGTACATCCAGATCTCAGAGAAAAAGGGAGTAGAATGGTTACCTCTTGTGATAGGTGAAAGTCAGGTGTGGAAGATCAGACATAGTCATGAAACCCTAACCCTACCATCATCAAGGAATCTAATCTAAATGAAGCCAAAAGAACAATGCAATACAAGCATAACATCACCTAGACCGTGCGATTCCTTGTTTGAGAGAAAAATGTGGACTGCTTCTTCAATAATGAACAATCACAAAGCTGAAAGCTGCCATTGATGGATGATAAAAGCTCAAATGCTCGAATGCTCAAGATAATAATGGAGTTGCTATATGATTGCTGGATTGCTAGATACTATATGAATTCTGGATTGCTAGATTTCTGGCCCCTTTCATATGGAATGAGAGGCTGTTTATATAGGACTCAACCAAGATCAATCAACGGTGGAGATTCAAAGGCTATGTGAATGGCTGAGATTGAAAGTTACTAAATTTAGGTCCAATTAGTTGTACATGTGAAGGATTTTAAATGAAAGTTGTCTTACAACACATGATAAATGGGAAATGGACAAGTGTTGAAATGTGATAAATGATAAAAGCTTAATTCAAATAAAGTATTTGAATTAGTGGGATATGAGTTGGAAATTAATTAAATAAATAAAATTTATTTAATTAATATGATAAATGCATAAAATGAGATAAGACATGATGTGGAATTAATTAAATAAATACAATTTATTTAATTAATTGGCTAAGTGAATGAGAATGGGATTTTAATTAAATAAATAAAATTTATTTAATTAATTGGATAATGGATTAGGGATTTAACAAGGTGTCGCTAGACATGGACAAATTTGGGTGTCTACATTTTGCCCCTCTTTGATACAATGTTCGATAGAACGTTGTGTCAAAGAAGATGTGAGATATGTTCGATAAACAAGTTATGCCCCAGTGTAACTGGCAGGGGATGCCCCCTCGAGAGGTAAGCCAGGCGAACCAGGAAAGACTGGGTTGGCGCTCGATAGAAGAAAAGGCAGAAAAGAGGGTAGATGCGAAGAAAATAAGCTGTGGTATAGAAGAATTAGGGTTTGGAGAAGGGCTATAAGTAGGGGCTGCAAGGGCAAATAGGCTCATTTGTGCTCATTTGTGCTTAGAAACCTAGAGAAATCCAGAGCTCCTGAGAGTGAGAGTGGCAGAGCTAGCAGGATGGTGATTCCACGCAGAGATCATCGTGCGGAGCGGGTGAGGACACATGGACGACCAGAGGGAGCAGGCGCACCGGTATGTCTCAAAACTTTTCCCAAAAGCGTGCATTTAATAGCCTAGAAGCGTAATTAATTCACACACGTCACCAAAAGCGACTAGTTTAGGACCTGGCACATAGAGCTCGCTTATGTAGGAGTAGAGGTCGCTTAGAGTAAGATAGGTCGCTTATAGGCGCGGGTAGGTCGCTTAGGAAAAAAGGGGTCGCATCCTGTCGGCGGGAAAAGAGCAGCGGAAATGCGCGTGTAGATAAAAACTAGTCGCTTATGAGCAGAGAGTAGTCGCATAGGGTAGTTGAGCTCGCTTAGGACTAGAAATAGACCGCATATAGTAGATAGCGCGCATATAGGGCGAAAATGGTCGCTTAGTGTGAGTTAGCTCGCTTATGATGAGAAAATAGGCGCATATAGGAAAACGGCTCGCTTTTGGAGTAAAAAGACGCGCATGTGGGATAGGGCTCGCAGATAGAGTAAGGATGAACGCATGTGGAAATAGTGGTCGCTTTTAGGAAAACAGTGAGCGCATGTGCAAAAGAGCTCGCATGTAGGCAAAACAGAGGCGCATATAGTGAAAGAGGTCGCTAATGAGCAGAAAGAGGTCGCTTGTGGTAAAGTGAACCGCATATGGTAGGTGTAGGAGAAAATAGCAGATAGATAGGCAGATTTTGATATGAATGATTAATGGAATGGACTGACAAGGGTAAATGGATGATGCAGGATGTACTACCGCCATTACTATCACGGGAGCCCCATCCGAGAGATTTGCGGCTAGTGAGACAGTTGGATGCAGAGGAGCTACTGGTGTTAGAGATTCTGGGCTTAGAGCATGTGTCACGATTAGAGCCAGTGCAGGCACATCGAGGGCTGATGACTGCGATGGTGGAGCGATGGATGAGCGAGCACAGTTCATTCTTGTTACCGACAGGAGAGGCGACCATCACCTTAGAGGATGTGTTCCGGATTTTGAGGATTCCGATAGATGGGGATCGGGTAGATTATGATCCGGAGATGGGCCCAGCTGCATTCAGGAGATTGTTTGGGACACCAGACATCGGAGCAGAGGGTTCGGAGATACCGATGGGGAGGATGGAGGAGCTCTGTGACAGGTTGCAGCGAGTGGTAGTGGCTATCATTAGATGGCTAGTGGGTGATAGGAGAGCGAGAGGGTTTCCTGTAGGATGGGGGACAGTGATGGAGGGCATGTTCTCCTATGGCACGAGATATGCATGGGCAGAGTGCGTGTTGGGACAGCTCTATCATTACCTACATGATTGTGCATATATGTTCGGAGCCAGTATGTCAGCAGGAGTGACAGTGTTGCACGTATGGGCTTATGAGCATATTCCAGTGACGAGACCAGAGGGATGGGTGGCTAGAGCAGCAGGAGAGCCATTTGCACGGATGTATAGAGGAGCCTTGACATATCGACAGCGCCGAGGGGTGGTATACTGGCGACGGAGGTTGGATGAGATAGACAGGTTTGTATGGAGGCCATGGCTAGGATGTGAGCAGTGGGAGGAGGAGGATGCCGAGCTTGCTTATGCGAGACAGGCGAGGTACATTTTTGGACGCGGCTTGTACATTATCGAGCGCTATTTGCCAGAGAGAGCCCTGAGACAGTTTGGAGAGGCACAGGCAGTACCTGTAGGGGATGCCATTTTTGGGAGGACGAGGCAGGAGGTGTTCGATTGGGGTCCAGAGGTTGTGGTGGACACAGCCTTGGCAGAGAGAGATGGATTGCAGCCAGTAGCATGGCAGTGGAGACAGGGTCCGGCAGAGCCAGGTACATTGCCAGAGTATGATGCATACTGGGCGACAGCTAGGCCGACTCGGTTGACATGAGATGGAGAGATTGGGGAGATTGGGATGGAGAGACCAGTTCGGAGGCGACGACGACAGGCTCCACCAGCACAGGCAGTAGTGCCAGCTGCACCAGGGATACAGATGCCAGGGCAGGTGCCAGGTCAGCCAGCTATATTAGCACAGCCACAGGCACAGATCGGAGCAGGGGATGATGTGGGCATTCAGCAGCTGCGGAGACGGATCAGAGAGGAGAGGAGATGGAGGCAGCGAGCACAGATGAGGCTGAGGAGGGTGGAGATGGATAGGCATCAGGCCGTGATCAGTTTGAGGCATGCTAGAGCACAGGCACAGACTTATCAGGCTCAGCTACAGCTGGGAGCACAGAGAGGAGATGGACAGGATGACGGTGCGCTCGCGAGAGTTACAGGAGAGAGGGATACAGCTAGGCAGCATGAGCAGATGATGAGGCTTGAGCGAGATACTGCAGTACAGCAGGAGCAGGCTATGAGAGCAGAGAGAGATGGTCTGCGAGCTGAGAGAGATAGGGCAGTACAGCAGCTGCAGGTTATGACTAGTGAGCGGGATAGAGCAGCGACTGCCTTGGGGACTGATGGAGCTACTATGTACTTAGCCACACAGTTGACAGCAGTACAGGCCGAGCTTCGGAGAGTGCAGGGTGAGGCTGAGTATTATAGGGGCTTATATTATGGAGCTGTGCCGGCAGAGCAGAGACAGCCTAGCTTCAGGAGCAGGTCAGGGGCTTCGAGCTCACGGAGGTCAGGTGGATCTCGGTCAGTAGCTTCAGTGATGGGGCCACCGAGAGATGGAGGACCAGGTACAGGACCTGTTGGTGGTGGTGGTCAGGGTGAGGGAGCTGGCAGTAGTCGCTAGGGCATACCTTGTTGACATTGTATCATGATGAGGCCTAGAGCCATTGTTGTACATTCATTCTTTTCAGGGCTCAGCTTGTATTGTAGACACTTGTATTTTGACACACATGTATATATATATATATGGCAGTTTTGGCGATCTATATGATGTTATAATGGTTGTGATGTTGATATTATGATGGCTATGCATGTTATGTGTATGGATTATATATGGATTATGGATGGATATTTATGCAAATGGTAATGGATAGAAAATGTATGAATAAGTAAAGGGTAATGACATGAATAGATGTATGCATATAGGTAGATGGTAAAGAAAAAGATATGTAATGGACTTATGTATGGCTAACACTTGTTTTGCAGGAACGGGAATATGGACAAAGGATGATGGAGATGATTGATCTTGGCTGAGGATGATGGAGCGAATGGATAGATAAAATGGATAAGATGATGATGATGGGCAGCTTTCAAGTAATTGCTCAAAATGAAAAGAAATGCAGTCCTTATGTTTGATATAGCATATGGATGTTATGCACCAGGGTATAAGAGACCAAGGTGTCGAGGTATCCAATGCGTAACTAACGTGTTACAATCTTGTCTGAACGCATGTGGTCAAGATGGTGAGCCAACATGCACAAGATATGAATAACAGCTAGTGTTGGACTTTGACGCTACAAACAATGGTTTGAGCTTATCTCCACTACACATAATGATAGCTTGCTGGTTATATGTATGGAGTTAGTCTTAACATAGAATAGTCTCTAATGCATAAGAGACTGTTTAGCTTCTCAGATGCTAGAGATATTGATATGTAAGATGCTAATCCCAACACGTACAAGATACCAAGACGCATAGGAAGAGAATAAGATCATCCCGCAAACACGGCATACGAAAGCTATATGACCATGCCCCAGTCCTTACTTCATCGCAACATACCAAGATATAAATAGATCAAGGCAGTCTTGACTAGGTGCAGAAAAGGGACAAAAGATAAATCAAAAGATAAAACAAAAGATACTGTCATCACGTTCTCTTGCCAAATGTTGAGTGCTCTTGGATAGATCAAGCTGGCGCCTTGTTAAGAGGAAAGCTACATCCTGTTGAAGGCTAAAGTTGGTGATAAATAGCTATAGCAAATGTTGGCTTAAGGCATGCGGACAAATAGCTTCTGGCTTACCTATGATTGGTTAAAGTGCTTGAGCTTGTAATATGCACATGGTTTGCTTCCTGTTTGAGCTGATCAAAGAGGAGAAGATGGATGATGAATGAAGATGAAGAAGATGGGGGGATCATCGGTGCTTGAGTACTGGAAACTTCCTTCGTATTCCAGACTGCCTACATACCCTGTATCCACGGGATCAAAGCACATTTACGATGAAGATGAGACATGATGCATATGTAGTTCTGGGTTTTATTGATGATGTAAGTGATGAAAGATAGAAGAATATGAGCTGAAAGATTGAAGAATATTTAGAATAAAGATGAAAGATGAATGATGAAAGGGGCTATCGTCTTAGCCTGAATCAGAGTGCTTCCTTCGCATCTCAGATTGCCTACATACCCTGTATCCACGGGATCAAGGCGTCAACGATAGAGCTGGATGTAGTTCTTATTGATGTGGCTAATCGATTGGATGTTTGATCAAGCGATGTTTGTTGCGATTGTTGGATGATTGTGGATGAATTGTGAAGGTATGAGTCCTGGTTGCAAGTCGTTAGGTCATAGTTGTCGGTGGACATGTGCCATGGCTGAAGTTGATAAAGTGTGCTGTGTTGAAAGCTGAGTTGTTTGATGTGTTATGAGCTAGAGATAACAGGATCCACTTCCAAATAAGACTCAACAAATGCCCCCAGTGTGGGATGAGGTTTATTATGCAGAAGCGACAATGCAGAAAAGATGTGGCCAAGATGCTAAGGTGCCAACAGATATAGATATCACGACAATGTCTCACATATGATAGCTAGCATCGGCAAAGGATGAAGAGGAAAGGCTATGTGTGAGATTGCGATAGGGCTTATGAAAATAGCTTATACAAGATGCAGTGGGGAAAATGATCAAACGAACCAGACAAATGAGGGAAGCTGGTCACTACACATAGCGCCTGTTTGCCAGGTTTTCACTATGGTACTTATCCAAGGCGCCTGTTTACCAGGTTTTCACCAGAGGACGGATTATTTATCTTATGTTTGTTTTTTTTGTTTTTTTTTTTTTTTTTTTTTTTTTTTTTTTTTGGCATTTTTTGATTTTTTGTTGTTTTTTTGGTGTTTTTGTGGGATAGCTGAGATTCATGGATAAAACTTCTTGAGATGAACGCTGTTGACGGGTTCATCCAAGGGAATGCCTTCAGGTGTTGACAAAGTGTATGCACCAGATCCATAAACTGCTGTGATAATGAAAGGACCAAGCCAATTTGGTTCAAACTTGCCCTGTTTCTCTCGATGTTGTTGATTCCTTTGGTTTTCTTTAAGGACAAGGTCGCCAACTTGAAATCTGCGTTCTCTGATCTTTTTGTTGTAGCTGCGGCGTAGCCGGTTTTGATAGACTTGAAGATGGTTCAATGCTGTAAGGCGGCGTTCATCTAAGAGCTCAAGATCATGGAGTCAGGAGACTCGATATTCTTCATCTGAAACAGTATGTTGCAAGGATATGCGCAAAGAGGGGATCTCAACCTCGATAGGCAAAATAGCTTCAGTGCCATAGACTAGAGCATAGGGTGTGGCGCCAGTAGGAGTTCTGACACTTGTTCTATATGCCCATAAAGCAGGATGCAGTTGTAGATGCCAATCTCGACCAGTTTCGTTAACAGTCTTTTTAAGGATCTTGATGATTGTCTTATTAGAGGCTTCAGCTTGACCGTTGCTCTGAGGATAATAAGGCGTAGAGAACCTATGTTGAATATGAAACTTATTGCAAAGATCTCTAACCTCTTGGTTCTTGAAAGGCCGGCCATTATCTGTGACAATAGCTTGAGGAACTCCATAACGGCAGATGATGTAATGTAGGATGAATTTAGCTATTTGTTTACCTGTGATGTAGGTCATTGGTATGGCTTCTACCCACTTTGTGAAATACTCAGTGGCAGTGATAATAAACTTATGACCATTTGATGAAGTAGGATGAATTTTACCCACAAGATCAAGTCCCCATTGCGAAAAAGGCCATGGAGTGACAATAGGCTGAAGCTCATGTGCTGGTGCATGTATTAGATCTCCATGTTTCTGACATTGTAGACATCGCTTTGCAAATTGTTGGGCATCTTTTTCCATAGTTGGCCAATAGTATCCTGCTCGCAGAAGTTTCTTAACAAGGCCAGGGCCAGCGGAATGCGAACCGCAGACACCTTCATGTACTTCACGTAAGGCCGTTTTTGCTTCCTCAGAATCAAGACATCTAAGAAGGATACCATCAAGACTTCGGCGATAAAGGGTGTCTCCTAAGAGAGTGTAACGAGAGGCTCGACGGATAAAAGTTTTACGTTGGGTGTTGGATAGTTGAAGAGGCAAGGTGTGATGACGGAGATACTCGTATATATCTTTGTACCACAACGAGTTGGGACCAACAATCTCACATATAAGCTCAGACTGTGGAACTTCAAATGCGGGGATCAAAAGCTGTTCGACCAAGAATTCACATTTATGGGTGTTAGATGGCATATCTAAAAGAGACCCAATCATAGCCATGGCATCAGCTGCTCTGTTTTGTAGTCTTGGAATTTGCTCAAAGGTAATGTCCTCGAAATATTGCTTGAAATCATCCACCATTAGTTTGTATGGAAGAAGCTTCTCGTCTTTTGTTTGATATTCATCTAAGACCTGTTTGATAACTAGCTGAGAATCACCAAAGACTCGTAACTATTTGATAGCCCATTGTACTGCCATGCGCAAACCTGTGATTAAAGCTTCATACTCTGCTATGTTATTGGTACAGGGGAATGCTATTCTGTATGATTTAGGTATGCAGTCTCCTTGGGGAGTGACAAACAAGATACCTGCTCCAGATCCGTGTTGAGTGTATGATCCATCAAAGTATAGCTGCCATCGTGCTGGGGAGCTGAAAGTAAACAATCCTTCATCAGGGAATTCGGGATATATTGGCTGAATGTCTGTGATAGGTGCTGCAGCTAATTGATCAGCAATGACTTGTCCTTTGATAGCTTTACGGTTCACATATTGTATGTCAAATTCACTCAAGATCATAACCCATTTTGCTAATCTCCCTGTGAGAAGTGCTTTTGAAAGGAGATACTTGAGGGGATCCACATTAGAGATGAGCTTTGTTGTTTGGTTCAACATATAATGTCGCAACTTTTGGGAAGCAAACACTAATGCTAAACAAGCTTTTTCCATGAATGAGTAATTGAGTTCATATCCCACAAGAGTTCTGCTAATGTAATAGATGGCTTGTTCTTTTCCTGAATCATCATGTTGAGCTAGAAGTGCACCTAATGCTGCGGTTGTTGATGATATATAAAGCAGTAATGGACGATCAAGTACAGGAGGTATTAACACAGGAGGTGTTGCCAAGTATTCCTTTATCTTATCAAAAGCCTGTTGACACTTTTCATCCCACTTAAAAGGTTCACCCTTGCGAAGAAGATGCTGAAAAGGATGACATTTATCTGCGAGTTGTGAGATAAATCTGCGGATAGATTGTAGCCTACCCTGTAAACTGCGGAGCTGTTTGAGATTCGTTGGTGGAGGCATTTCTATGATAGCTTTTACCTTAGCTGGGTCCACT
The DNA here is from genome assembly GCA_027924645.1 of Cunninghamia lanceolata. Lineage (NCBI taxonomy): Eukaryota > Viridiplantae > Streptophyta > Pinopsida > Cupressales > Cupressaceae > Cunninghamia > Cunninghamia lanceolata. Next base: position 14,354,149 of record BSBN01000186.1, on the reverse strand, counting down.
TCTATGCCTCGTCGAGACACAATATATCCCAATAGTTTTCCTGATGTTACACCAAATACACACTTCTTTGGATTTAGTCTGACTTGGTATTTCTCTAATCGATCAAAAATTTGTGCCAATACTGATAGATGTCCTTCCCTTGTCTTAGATTTTCCCAGGATGTCATCAACATAGTCTTCCATGATAGTATGAAAAAGGTCATGAAAAATAACTGTCATAGCTCGTTGATAGGTAGCTCCAGCGTTTTTGAGACCAAAAGGCATTACAACCCAGCAATATGTGCCCCATGGACAAATAAAAGACGTTTTATCTTGATCTTCCTCTGCTATTCTGATTTGATTATAACCAGAAAATCCATCCATCAAAGATAGCATTTCATGTCCTGCTGTAAGATCAACAATGTTGTCTATGCTTGGTAATGGAAAATCGTCTTTAGGACATGCTTTGTTAAGATCTCTAAAGTCCGTGCAGCAGCGAACTCGTCCATCTGGTTTTGCTACAGGTACCAAGTTTGAAACCCATTCTGGATAATCAATAGGCTTTATGAACTTTGCTTCTAATAGTTTCTGAATTTCTGCTTTAACCAATAAGGCAACTTGTGGATGCATTTTGCGCAATTTTTGTTTGACAGGCTTTGCATCAGGGAATACTGCTAAATGATGTACCACAAGTGAAGGATCTAGTCCTGGCATGTCTGCATAAGTCCATGCAAAATTTATGGCTCGTCTCAGGAAGAATGCTGTGAAGTTCTTTCGTTCTTGCTCTGATAGTGATGCTGCCAAAAAGGTGATCTTCGGATTTTGTTCTGTTCCCAAGTTCATGTCTTGTGATTTTTCAACTAGCACAGTTGATTTCTCATGGTAATCAGCAGTGACAGGAAGATCAAATCCCTCATCCTCGGGTGCCTCAGAGAGGTTTTCACCTTCGGATACGTCCTTTATTTTTACTTTTTCACGGTTAAGAGGCGCCTTGCGGTTTTCACCTAGTGACCTATTTTGTTGAATTTTGTTTATTTCACTTTTGCGACTGAAGGATTTGATACTTCCGCCAAAATATGCTAGTTTAGGTAATTCCATCATGAACCCTGCTTTGTGATCACCCAATGGGATACCTTGTCTCAAACCCATGAATTTTGCAATGGCTTCGTCATTTTCAAATGTATCTAATATCGGTGCCCCCTGTTGGTCCCAATCGATGAGGTCAGGATATACGAGTGAGAGGCTAATGGAGGGATCGTGATGGCTAGAAGAGATTGCGGAAAACATGAAGATGGAATGTTCTTGAAAGAGGTCGGTGATATGAAGGGAGGAGTCGTCGATGGTATCCGAGTTAGAAGTCTCTCCTACCGAAGAAGATCCAACGTCAATATCGGAAATACACTTAATGTCTTTGGATCGCGGTACCTCCGGTTGGTAACCAAGGCCTTGCTTATCAAACTTCTTAGACACAATAAGGGGCTCAATAGGTCCTTGTTCCTGTGATCCCAAGCCGCCATGTCCTTTATAGCCCATGTTCTTTATGATACGAAACCCGTTGTTGTATCGCTCTACCTCAAGTTGGACTTGGTCATTTTCATCAAAGAATATCCAAGAGTTTATGTCCTCAATATCTTCGTCATCCAAGAAACCACCTTTAATGAATACGGTGGGGGGAGCTCTGATAACAGCGGAGGATGAAGTGGGCTTAGATATAGAAAGCTTACCGTGGGATTTAGGAGATAACGGAAGGGTGCCAACGCAACAGGATTCCTGCAATTTGTACTCACCAGGGCCATGGTCGGTATATTTGATATGGAGGTTGGAAGCGGCTTTGCTAGATGAAGGCTTGAGGAGATCGGATGGGTCGACATAGGAGGATGATGGATATGCCTCGGTGTTGAGAGGGATACGGTTTGGACTCTGATATTTAGCTTGAAAAGCACGGCAAAACTCAAATGGATTAGGATCAGCTTGAATGGTAACTTCAACACCCTTATGCGGAAATTTAAGGCATTGGTGATATGTAGATGGAACTGCTTTAAGGGTATGGATCCAAGGGCGACCGAGGATGATGTTGTAAGGCAGATCAATATCAAGGACTTGACAGCGAGTTTCTGTAATGACCGGTCCAACTTGAATAGGCAATAAGATGATCCCTTCAGTATCTCTTTCAGCGTCATCATATGCTCTGATAGTTATAACCTTGGAGGTGTCAACATTTTTCTCAGAATATCCCAATTGTTTGATAAGTTTCAAAGAACATATATTTAGACCAGCTCCCCCATCTATCAAGACTCGTTTGATACGGCGTTGGTTAACAAATACTTCAATATGGAGGGCCTCATTGTGTGACGGATGCATGGAGGGTTGAAGATCTTTGTCAGAAAAGGTTAAATGACAAGGGGCTGCAATGCTAGCGACCATGGATTGAAATTGTGTGATATTAATATTATTAGGCACCGAAGATTCTTGTAAGGCCTTATCAAGGATAGCTTTATGTGCGGGGGATAGGCGGAGTAGCTCAAGGATAGATATGTGTGCGGGGGTTTTGCCAAGGTGATCCAAGAGGTTATAGTCAGAGAGGGGTCGAGGAGGATGAGGAGGTGCTCCTTGAACGGTAACTCGACCTCTTCGCGTGGTTACGGCACAATCAGGTGCCCCTTGGATGGTAATGGTAGAAATGCGAGCATGGTCAATGCGGCCAATGGTAGATGATGCGTAGCTATAGGGAATAGCATTGCCAGCTTGGAGGTTATTTGTCTGATCATGAGATGGAAGTGGATTCTTGAAAGTCTCTAGATCATAGTTTGATGTGGATTGTTGAGCAGGTTGAGGTGTTGAAGGTGTGACGTTGATTAGACCTTGATCAATGCAGTCTTGGATAACATGTTTTAAGCGCATACAACCATTTGTTTTGTGTCCTTTAACTCGATGGTAATCACAATACTCATTCTCTTTGTACCAAGGAGCTCGAAAGAGTGGTTCGCCATTTGGTGGTGCATCGGGTAGAATAACATCTCCGGCTTGAAGCAGCTTTCGAAGAATAACTTCCATGGGTTCCACTAATGGTGTAAATTGTCGGCGTGGATTAGAAGTTTGGCGTTGGTTTCTTCGTTGTGGAAAAGACTGTCTTGGTGGAGAGGCTGCTTGAATGTTGATAGGAGCTCTCATAGTTTGGATATTCTTTGTATCAACAATACCGTCATTGACAACATTCTTGTTCTTGTTCCAAAAGCGGGACTTATCATTGGAATTTTGGGGAGAATCTTTGTTATCACGAAAGATCTTGATAGTTCCTTTGGCAATTAAGGCTCGTTCAATAATAACTCCTTTGGAAACTAGTTCGTCAAAGGTGCTAGCACTTTGCAATTGTAATTGGAATGACAGCTCAGGATGAAGATTTTGAACAAAGATGTCAAGCTGTTGTTTCTCAGGGATTTCCCATGATAATTTGCTAGCCATATTACGCCATCGCTGGGTAAATGAGGAAAAGGTTTCACCATTGCGTTGTTTGTTGTTGACAAGGTCATTCATGTTTACCTCATGTTCAATATTGAAGGCAAAATGTGATCGAAACTTGGTTGCCAATTCGAAAAAAGTCTTAATTCCTGGAGGTAAATGGGAAAACCATTCGAGAGCTTGTCCTGCTAAGCTCCGAGGAAATAGTCTCAAAAGATATGTATCATCATAGGCAACATCGAGACATGCCACGAAAAAGGCTCGAAGATGGTCATCCGGATTTCCTTTCCCTTTGTACTTATCAAATTGTGGGATTTCAAAGTGTGGTGGAAAAGGTATCATATTAAGAGACTTGTCAAATGGATAAGCGCATATGTTTTCGAGAGAGAAGGGTTTCTTGCCTTGTCCGACCCTTTCATCGATCATCTGTTGGATATCGGCTGAGGATAACTGCTGTTGTTGCAAAGGGGGTGGAGTGTGATATGAAACATATTGTGGTTGCGGTTGTGGTATATGTGGAGCTGTGACAGTTTGTTGTGGTTGTGGGATGTATGAAGCTGTAACGGTTTGTTGGGGTTGTGTGCCCACAATGTATGTCAAAGGAGTGGTATGTGACATGTATGTGTTAGAGGATTGCTGTCCTTGAGACACAAGTGGTAAGTGGGTGTGCATTACATGAGAAGTGGATGTGGGATTGATAGTAGCAGATGGTTGGGAAGTTGGAATTGAATTCATGACATGGTAAGTGACGGAGGGATTGGTAGATACAACAGAAGGGTGAACATTGGGATTGGTATTTTGGACAATATGAGGATTGGTATATGTCATGTGTTGGGTGATATTAGAGAAGCCTTGGGTAGCATAAGATGGATTGATAGTGTGTGAAGGATTGGAAGAAGAGGACAGCATGGATGTAAGTTGATCAACATAAGCGATCTGATTGTTTGGATTGGCTTGAGAAATGAGGGGATCACTCATGTCAATAAGGCTAACATTGGGATTATAGGATAACATGAAGGAATTAGCAGTTGGTGTATGAGATGTGGTAGATCGCAATGGTTGTGAAGCATGGAGGACATGTGTTGTTGGAATGGTTTGAGAGGTATGCACACCATAAGATATGGGAATTGCTTGTGATGCTCGAAGTGTTTGTGCTTGCGTTACATGGACAGCTTGTGTGACGTGAGGCATGGAAACAGTCATGGTAGAAGGAGAGATATGTTGAGGGACATGAAAAGGTGGGATGTTGAGATTTTGTGACATGAGAGGAAGCACATTGGTGGGCACTATCAATGGTTCTAAGGTATGCTCTGATCGTGGTAACTCAAATGAAGCAACAAGAGGCAATGAGGATGGTGTTTGCGAGGTAATAGGAGATGATGTGACTATAGTAGATGGTTTATTCGCAACAACAGCAGTAGTGTTGGGATCGTGCTCTCTAATAGTGGATATATCAAAGTCTTTAGGCAGTTTAGCACCCATGCGAGCAAGTTGGAGAAAACAGCGATCAGGCTCAGATATCATGAGTTTCTCAACTTGGTCCCATAGATAGGTATCTTGAAATTCTGATGAGTCGTCTTGAGATTGTTCTTCGAAAGTTTCCAAGGATGGTAGAGGATGCATTTGTTGTGAAGATGATTCGCCCCTAGTGTACCCTTGAGGTATAAACATATGAGAAGGCATACCGGTTGTGAATTGAGTTGCGTCCTTAAGAGGTGTTGTGAATTGTTTCATCTCAGCTTGCAATTTGGCATCCATTTCAGCTTTCAATTTGGCTTCTACTTCAGCTCGATATTGACTCCTAGTTTGAGGCATGATGTTGATGATGAAGTTGAGCTTGTCAAAGTTTTAAGACCCAAAAGATGATAGTTGGTTGATTGGTTGTTGTTTTGGTTTTGCTAGTTTGGCTAAGTTGCTTGGTTGATTTGGTTTGGCTGAGTTGTTGTTGGTTGTCCCTAGAGGTAGCTTAATCACTCAAGGGGAAGATTGTTGATGTTTGTTGGAGCTAAAGCTAAAAAGAGATTGTTTGCTGAAGCTAAAGCTGGAGGTTGTTTGTTGGCTGAAGCTAAAACTGAAGGTTGTTCGTTGATCGAAATGATTGGATTGATGTCTGATTTGCTGGTTGGGATCTCAAAAAGATGGAAAAGCTCATGAGTTGTGATTGATTGATAAGCTCAAAATAGGAGACAAAGTCCAGGTGTTTGCTGTTGATCAAAGGTAAGTCTGAAAGCTAATATTTGAGGTTCAAGCAAGCTGGTCCTGAGGCTAATTTAGCTGATGCACTGAGATTTGCAAGGATTTTAGCTACAGGCGACTGATGATAGCTCAAAGGCGACTCAGAGGATGATAAAGGTGATTAATGATAGCTCAAATGCGACCTGGTTTAGTTTCGACAGAAAAATGACAGTGCTAACCAGAAGCGAATGCTATGCCAGAGGCGATGACTGTTGGTTCAAAGGCGATTACTGTTGGCTCAGAGGCGACCCATATATCCCTAAAGGCGACAGTCTGTTGTTCATAGGCGAGCTTGTTCTGGAATCAGGCGAATAACTGTGGATTAAAAGCGACTTGGCTCAAACAACATGCGACTGGTAATGAATCAGATGCGACTTGGGTCAGACAGTAGGCGATCATCTGTGGTTCAGAAGCGATTCTGTTTAGGACAAAGGGGATCAATTATGGTTTAAAAGCGACTCTGTTTAAGCAGTATGCGGGCAGTTATTGTTTAAAAGCGATGCAATTCAGGCAGAATGCGAGTCACTACAGTTCAGAAGCGATGTTGATGGTCTGTGCGAGCAGTTTAGGTTCAAAAGCGACTGTGTTTGTGTACCGGTGGTCTGATTTTTGCAGTTTTTTCAGCAAGAAAACAATGATAACAGTCACTCACACTCACAACAAGCACAAACTGATACAACCTAGGCTAGGATAGGACAGTATCTGTTGAATCCCCTAGCTGCGCCTATTCAAAGCGGGTAGCTCCAGGATCTTGATAGCACCGGCTCCTCCTTACATTTGCACACACTTCTCACGCATACCAAGATCCGGGATTCTTATAAGGCTTGACCCTCTCCAAACCTTTAGATTGTCCCTGCTACCTCGGCTAAGAACCGCATGAATCGGGGCCGCTTCAAGGGTTTTGCCCTCTGCGTCAACAGATAGAAGGTTTTTGGCTACTACACAAAGTTGCTAATAAGGGCATCCGTTCGGGTGGCTATACATGCGGCAGCGCTACTCTCCGTTATGGAGTCTCCCAGCCTCCAAGGGTTGCGCCTTGAAGGGTTTTGGGGGAGGTTGGCTGTCGGTATAACACAACTGCACCCGTTGTTTGTGGCTTTCGACACAAACACTTTTCTTATATAGCGGTTCGGAAGGACTTGGCTTTAGCCCGTTACCGCTTGGGTCGTATCCCTTCTCACACCGGGAAGGCAGGCCCTCTAAAGATAATGACAAGTTCTCATGCACCCAAGATCCATTTGATAGGCAAGGGGAGAGGATACTTTTGTCATTAAATTTGGGTTACAATCAGGCACATGCAAGCAATCAAAAAGATAAATCAAGCACGGAGCAAACAGTAATTCATTTTAAGCACCAAGCCCAAATATGCCTAATTTAGTGAAAAAACCACAAATCTTGGACCGATCGAACCTGCAACAGATATGTCAGTAGTTTGATAACCTCCTTTCTTGGACAGATCGATAAGATGCTGCGCAAATACCTAGTTAATAGCCAAAAATCAAACTGGAACTGAAACAGGCTTGAAAACAACAGAGCTTTACGAGATGCGACACACTGTTGATCAAAAGCGACCTCTATTATGTCATAGGCGAACGACTGCAGATCATATGCGACGCGCAAAAACACAGTATGCGACGCCTGTTAACTCATAATCGATGCATATTTTCCATAAGCGATCGGTTGAGGGCTGGATGCGACCTGTTTCTGCAAAACACAGCCGATAAACAAAAACCTAGCCTAACAGGCGAATAATATTAGTCCATAAGCGACGCAAATATATGCAAAAGCGGCGTCTGTCGTCTCATATGCGATCGCATTATACCGGAAGCGGCCTGTTGGAAGTCGAAAGCGACCTGTCTCTGCAAAACAAAAATCAAAACCCTAACCTGCACAGGCGAATATTATTAGCTCATAAGCGCATCATATCAGGACAAAAGCGTGCACTGTTAGGTCAAAAGCGATGCGGATTTGTGCAAAGGCGACCCCTGTTAAATTAAAAGCGATCTGATTATGCGCAAAAGCGGCGGCTGTTAGATCAAAAGCGGCAAATACAGTCTTAGGCGATCAGTTTAATGATAAAAGTGATGCGTTTTACCTAAGGCGACGAATGTTAGGTCAAAGGCGATCCAGAGAGGAATATGCGGCCTGATCCAGCTCAGAAGCGACGCAGAAATCCCGAAGCGGCGGATTTTCCTTTAAAAGCGACTGGAATTTTCTGCGAGCACCTGCAAAATCTGATCTTCAAGGAAACAACTCCAAAAAACGAAGTTAATCAGGGACGTGAGTCCCACCGGGCGTGCCAAAATGTGATAGGTGAAAGTCAGGTGTGGAAGATCAGACATAGTCATGAAACCCTAACCCTACCATCATCAAGGAATCTAATCTAAATGAAGCCAAAAGAACAATGCAATACAAGCATAACATCACCTAGACCGTGCGATTCCTTGTTTGAGAGAAAAATGTGGACTGCTTCTTCAATAATGAACAATCACAAAGCTGAAAGCTGCCATTGATGGATGATAAAAGCTCAAATGCTCGAATGCTCAAGATAATAATGGAGTTGCTATATGATTGCTGGATTGCTAGATACTATATGAATTCTGGATTGCTAGATTTCTGGCCCCTTTCATATGGAATGAGAGGCTGTTTATATAGGACTCAACCAAGATCAATCAACGGTGGAGATTCAAAGGCTATGTGAATGGCTGAGATTGAAAGTTACTAAATTTAGGTCCAATTAGTTGTACATGTGAAGGATTTTAAATGAAAGTTGTCTTACAACACATGATAAATGGGAAATGGACAAGTGTTGAAATGTGATAAATGATAAAAGCTTAATTCAAATAAAGTATTTGAATTAGTGGGATATGAGTTGGAAATTAATTAAATAAATAAAATTTATTTAATTAATATGATAAATGCATAAAATGAGATAAGACATGATGTGGAATTAATTAAATAAATACAATTTATTTAATTAATTGGCTAAGTGAATGAGAATGGGATTTTAATTAAATAAATAAAATTTATTTAATTAATTGGATAATGGATTAGGGATTTAACAAGGTGTCGCTAGACATGGACAAATTTGGGTGTCTACACCTCTTACTTATCAACCTCCCATCCTTCTCTACCTAGTGCCACACTGGACAGGTGGGAGAGGTGATAAGTTAGGCGTGCTGAGCCAAACAGGATGGAGAGACTTGCATGTTACAATGGATTTTATCTCAAGCAAGGAGGAGTCAAAGAAAACATGGACCTCAGAAAAACCACTTTGCATTATAACCTTCTACCCTAGATGTTAGTTCCTTCGTTTTGTTTAGGGACAAGCAAAAGATTAAGTTGGGGGGAAATGTTGGGTTGAAATATTGACTTTCTTTTATAATGTTTTTATATGTTTCTAAAGACCTTTTCACATGATCTTGCAAGAACCTTATAGACAATACCTTTATTATATGTTGTTTCACATATACTTCTCAGAGACTTTAAACCTATACTGATAAATGAAATATGGTGGTTATATTATCAAGTGGATGATTTAAATTATTGATATGCATGTAATATAGATAGGATTTCATAAGTTTAATATGAGAGGTTATTTTGTGTATATATGTTGGATAATTAACTTTGTGTAGCAAAGACAGCATCTAGGAAGGAGTAATTGCAGCGGAGTGTAGAATAGGGGAATTGATTAAAGAGCAGTCCAAGTGTCAGAAGTGAAGATCGATGGAGATGAACGTGGTCATCATGGAAAAATAAATGCAAGAGAAGAAGAAGACTTATTCTAGAAGTCTAACCACAACTTATGTGTTTTCATTCATGAGCCATTGTGTGGAATTTCTTTTCAAATAGGACTTTGTTTCCTTTGTTCTAGATAATTAATAAGTTGATCTCAAAACTATATCCTGATATCCAAGGATGAATTGATGATCACAGTTAGTTGGAAGACCACATACAACTCTCCCACTTTTGTATAAGTTAGGAGATGAGTTTGTTGATTAAGTTAGTTGTTATCTTTACCTTCTATCCATATAGACGTTAGTCTATTTTTACAGTTATCAGTTATTCCAGACATGTTTTGATTTTGAATAAAATCTGAAGAAGATTCTGTCTTTGATATGAATTGAATTCAACTACGTGTCATGGGAAATGTGTGAAGATCTGAAGTAGATTTAGTTTCCAGAAGAAGTGAGATATTTCCTTGAGCTACCCACTCAAGGTACTAACTCTCACTTCATACATTTGCTTATTTATTTATGCATTTCTAGTTAAACTGTTTCATGTTATCTGATACGTTGCATTGTGAAATAAGTAAGAAATCATGATTGCTATTTCTGATAGTTGTGATTCATGAATAAAATACATAATCGAAGTCCTCCGGAGGTTAGTGTCAATTGTTTTATCATTTTGTGTATTTCAAGTTAATTATGTAATTCTCTGTTGAATATAGCTATCTTCAGCTTATGTTGAGGGTACCCGTAGCAACTAGGTTTTTAACTATTTTGTTGTTCTTTCATTCCTGTGAACTTCAGTCAATTAAGTTGATTAGAATAAGTCTGTATGGGTTAGTTTAGGATAGAAATGAGTCTTGAAGGCATATATAGTGCAAGCATCATCATAAGCTTACGCTCCTTGGTCGATAATTCAATGTAGGAATGCAATGATAGAGTGGACTGTTCAATTAGGTTTAACCCTAGATTTTGTTTAAGTCTACAACGCATTAGTTTTCCTCTACAACAATCTCATAAAGGGTCTCAACAGTTTCAAAATTGTGAAGGTAATTTCATGATTGTCACGATGGATTTAAAACTACCCCTAAGAAGTATTAACAATTTAACCAAAATAGGTGAAATGTATGTTTAAAGTCACCAAAAAGGAGGAAGAATTGATGAGAGGCTACAAGAGACTAAAAGACACATAACAAATAAACTAGGAATCTACATACCTAGGATGCTAGAGCTAATCATCACTTTTTACACCATTAGAGTATTTGAGGGCATCAATAATCATTCTAGACTCAAATAGACCCATACATTTTTGGGTACTTATAGTTATAGTGTTAAAAGCGCCATGGCTAAAAGGCCAAACCATGTTTATTCCAATACAATGTGTGAATGTGGTATCTATTGAGAAAGAGAGTCAAAATATTTGATAAAGTAAAGAATCTAAATTATGTTTGAGTTCACATAAATTATGAATATAATCTCCATTGAAAAAGAGACCTCACATATGTGGGTGGATTAGAAAAGTCTGGATAACTTTTGAGATTAGTAAAGAGAGGTAAACTCAAGGGTACAAGTTAGTGTAAACAATATATAAAGTAAATTTGGAAAGAAATCTCCCTTAAAAAATACATTATAATGAGATCTTATACACCAAATTGGCACCTAGCTTTATCATGGCTATATATATTCAAACTAATTGCTTTTTTACTCACTAGAAATATTAATGTAATATAAGTTGACTACACTATAAAATCTATATAAAAAATTATTCTTATTCACAATATAAGGTATAATGAAGTCTAGAAAGCTCAAAAATATTATGAATGAGAAAAATATTGCCTTCAAACTTAGGTTGCAATCACATTATGTATAGAATAAATAGGCAACAACAACTTAATACATCAGTTCATTAGAGGATAGAAACTAATTATAGTTCTAAGTGGGCATAAATATCCCAAAATAGACACCTAAATAGCATAAATCTGCTACTATATAATATGAATTGAATCCAATTAAACACCTTGTCAACATAAATTTGTAAACATTTATTTCTATTTTTTTTTTTAACTTGCATATATATTACTAATAAGAGAAAATACATTAAGTGGCTAAGTCACTAAGGGAGCCACTCATTCACCCAAAATACATCTTAGAGCATATACTTGTTTATAAGGTTTGCAAGTTAAAAAGAAATTTACATCAAAATATACAACAGTGTATTTTATAATTCAATCTAAAAATGTATAAGATAAATAGAATAAATTGGGGCAACATAGTGAATAATCACATGAACTTATAATCATAACTTAGACAATTAGCTAGATTACATATTATCCTACTAATAACAATGAGCTTGATTGGTTGGTTGGTGACCATATAAAGCCAATAAAGTTGACTGTCCTATTTGTTGCTCTACATCAGCGAATGTGGCACAAGTTTTTTAAATAGACACTAGAAAGTTCCCCCTTACAATTACAAGGGAATGTTGCACATTTCCCACACAACGAAGTTTAGAACTGCAATATAGTTGGAAACAACCAGCCACTTTAACTATCTACAAGATAAGTTCCATCATGCTAGTTGCATAATTAGGTCCCAAAGAAACATGGACAAATTAAGGGAATCAATCTCACATTCAACCAATCAAAGAAACATGAACAAATTAAGAGAATCATTTCATATTCAAGCAATCACTTGGGATGCCATCACCATCAACTTTTACATGGGATGCTGCCATCTCTATCATTGCCACGATGTTTGGGCCTTAACAAAACTATTATAACAGCATAGGATACCCTACAACTTTAACATATGGTACTATAATAATCAAAAGTCAATGTCACATCCATCTACATGTGGGAAATATTCTAATATGTACCATAACACAATTCAAGCCTAAACTCATGGTATTAATAAAACATTCAAGTTTAGGATATTGTACCAGATTTCAATCTTGAAACATTGTACGTTCTATTTTTTGAGCCCCTTTTCTCACTGGATAAGTACCTAAATATGTTGACCAAATACACAATAACATGGCTAGACTCGTGCATGGGATTAGGGCATCTACAATATAAAGTAGTTTTAAATACATTAGAGAAGAGAAATACATTTGAAGAGAATAGTGTGCATAAAGGTAATATCTAGAATTCAATATAAGGTAGGAATCCATTATATGGAGTTCAACCGTCTTCTGTAGACCTCACAAACTGCCGTGTTCTTAGTCTTGCTTATGTAACTACCATAAGCTCCATATAAGGAGTTTAAAAAGACTTCAAAAGTAAGAACAATTCCTAATATTTATTATTACTTTTAAGTTTGATTATTATGTTGAAATGTAAGATGATGGTATGTTTTTTATTATGTAATTTATTAAGATTTTTTTTTTCGAAGTGTGATTCAGAATTTGAGTGTTTTTCGATTAAACTATGTATGATTTTTAGTATCAATGTTTTGGATCACACTACATGATTTATCATTAGGATGAAAAGAACAAAATGAAATGATGGTTGTTTGCTCTTTTCATCTGGATGATAGATTGTGTTATGTATCCAAAACATTGATGATAAAAAGCACGTAGTTTAATCTGGAAGCACTCAAATTCTTTAATATGGAATGTGGAAACATCATATCTCTGAAGAGTGATTCAAATATGATTAAGTTTTAAGTGACTTTGTCGTACTGGATCCCCCTATTTGTAATAGTTTAACTAGAAAGAACAACTTTTAATTTAGATATATATTTTTTATAATATTATAATCCATTAAATATAAACAAATATACCAATATCTATATAATCCGCTTTGAAAAAAAATAAGAGACCATCTCAAACGCCTTTACATTTAACTTTAAAAGAATATATCATAGTGCAACCAAAACATTATAATATTGTATGTAGTGCAACCACATATTTGTGACAAAAAGAGAAATAGGTTCTATCTCTGATTCAACATTCTCATGTTTATTATATGACTGCATCATAGAAATTTAGAACAAGATTCCGAAACTATTATTTATTTTGGAGAACTATATAGATTGATTATAAATATAGAAATTTAGAACAAGATTCCAAAACTATTATTGATTTTGGAGAAGTATATAGATTGATTATAAATATTGAAATTAATTAATGTGAAAAATATAATTATCTTTTATTTTCAAATTTACTCCTTAGTTTTTTTAAAATATGGATTATAATAATAAATATTTGTTACCATGAACAAATTAAGAACATTTAAAAATAAATTTGAATAAATACTAAATTATTTTTAGTTATGAATTTAGAAGAATATTTTAAATTGTTTTCATAATATTGTAATAGTAAAATGTGTATATACATGTTATTTTCTATTTAGTTTTGTGTCTATTTTGAGGAATTGTCTTGATATACATATATATTGATAAATGGCTTAATATTATGAGAAGTTGGGCTCATTCTCCTAACCTTTACCTATTCTTATACATACATATTCCCACACATTTATCCCCCACCTCTTCTTTATACACACATATTCTGATACAATCACCTAATCCATTCATTGTTTGCACTTATTTGTACACCTACCTCAATATAGTTGTTGTCAACTTGGATATGACTATTTGCCCAATAAAAGTCATTTATGTAGTCATGGAATCATCTCCTACCTTTTCAAAATCCAAATTCAAATTCTAGTTGACTATCACCTTTTATTTTTCTACCTTGAGATTAATAAGTACATGTTTTGTAAAATTTGATGATATGTGCTAGTATTTAAAGACATTCATTAACACATCTAGAATCCATAAGTCCTCTCATCCTAGAAGATTATAGAGCGAAACATTTGGATTTGGAGCATTAAAAAGAATAAAAAGTCTATATACATCATTCTAGGGTCCTTGTCTACTGTCTTTGATCTTGTACACATATTTCCAAGGGTTGGCCTAGGAGAACACATCTCTTGACACAACAACCCTTTCAAGGTATTTCTAAATATTTCTAGTCATCATACATCAAAAAATAATAGAGAAGTCAAAGGTCAACCAAGAAAGCAACAAAGCAAAAGTATACATTACGTAGAATCAAATCTAGACATGGTACAAAGGATGAGTCCACAACCGTGGACTAGACCTAGACCCATGGATTTGATCCCAGAAAGAACATAGATTGAATGTAGGACCCAAAGCACTTCACTAATAGAGAGATCACACTTTTAAAAGCAAAAAATAGTCAAGACCGAAAATTTTCATCAAAGATATACATTCTTCAATCAACAAGCTAAGTACATTTTTTTTCTTATTTAATTTTTGTACATAAATGTGCTTAATTTCATAATACACTATAGTTTTTGATATAATATTGTAAGTGTAAAAATACTTCACATGGATAAATCTAGGCTAAGTAAATTTATGACAGTGATAAAGTATAATTAAATTAAATTAATTAGAGTTGGGAAATGATAAATTGAAATACTATTTTAGAAATTAAATACAAACGGATAAGGCATTTAGTTTCAGGAATAATGATGAAGAATAATAATGATATTACACATGATCCACTCACCAATATTCAAAAAATGATGTCCTTGGTATATTCAATGTATCAAAATCTTAATAGATGTAAAATTTCCTATGGGTTGATTGTGAGTGGCTTGAGGTCAATCCCAAGTAGTATGGATTTGTCTCTAATGTAAGGGTTTGAGTTTTGTAAAATTCACCATGATCTTTGATATCTGAATGTGTGTACCAATTGTGGTATTTAAAAATATCTTTGGAGAAGTTGCTAGATTTCTAGGTCAAGTTCTCCTAGGTCACCCCCTTTGATGGACGCTAGCTTTACGACCTTAGGTTAATATTTGAAGATATCACTATTAAGCACACAAATGGGATAGATGCATATTCTAATTTTGATGAAGTGTTTTTTAAAACCTTAAATTGAAATGTTACTAGAATGGTTTCTCCTTGATCAGCCATATGAATTCCCTATGAATTAATTACATAATGAATGCTTTCAAATACTAAGACATTAAAACATGTTGTGCAAATGTGCACCAAGTTAGTTCCCAATGATTAGTAGAAAAAGGGGGAATATGAAATTTGAATTAAAAATTTAAAAAATTGGGGTCCACCTAAGCCCTTGAGAGTTATAGGATTTGTGTGAGCAGGAAAAATCAGGTTAATAAGATCAAGCATTACAATCAAAACCCAATCCTACCACCTTCAAGAAATCCATCTAAATGACACAAAATGAAAGCAAATCAAAGAACAATGTCACCTAGATTGTATTGATTCCTTGGTTGAATGTGGATTGCTTCTCTATAGTGAACAACCATAGTTGCCAAAGCTGCCATGATGATAGATAATATGCTCAAAGTGCTCAATGGATTCAATATGCATGAGATGATAATCTGGATGCTATGAAGATTGTGGGTTATTTGGAATGAAATGAGAGGGTGTATATATAGCTCTCAACTAAGATTGATCAACGGTGGAGAAAAGGTGGCTACATGAATAGTTAAGATGATTCAAGAGGTATAGATGAATGTGTACAAGACATGTGTCCATAGGGATAGTTTTTATTAAACGATTTAGTTGGCTTTGTTGGTGGAGATAAGATTAATTTTCTTAAAATTGGATGTTTTTCTATTTTAAGGATTGGATGACAAGGATAATTGATTTTTGAACCAATTAAATCATTTTTTGTATTTAATTTTTGACAAACTATGGACAAGGGTGACTTGTACACAGAAGAAAGTGATAAGAGAGGGAAATGATAAGATAAATTATGGAGGAAAAAGTTAAATTTAGAAATTGGAAGAATCAATATAAATTAAATAAATAAATTTATTTAATTTATATGCATGATGAGAGGATAAATAAATAAAATATTAATTTTATTTATTTAGAAGGGGCAAATTAAATAAATTTAGAAAATTTATTTAATTTTAGAAGAATAATGGGATAATTAAATAATTAAAGATTATTTAATTATAAATAGAAAATAGAAGAAAAAAGATAATAGAAATAGATGAAATTAATTAAATAAATATAATTTATTTAATTAATGATAGAAAAGGATGATTTAGAAGAAAATAGATGATTGATACAAATGTGCTAGACAAAATCGACATATGCAATGTTGAATAATGCAGTTAATTGATAAATGATACGATGGGTCAATTTTGGGTGTCTACAGGATTGACTAGGGACAGGAAATGCAAATTTCAAGGTGGGGATTGAATATATGGATGTGTACAATTATGGATGCAACAAATGACTAATAATAATGAATATATAAGAATGTGTATAACTAAAGATATGATAAAATTAAATATAAAAAATAAGTATAAATAGATGCAAAAAAGAACAAATAAAAATAAAAATTAGAAAATAAACTAAACTTAATAGAAATTTGGAAATAAATTAAACTTAATAGAAGAACAAACCATGTGTCAATATATAATTAGATTAAATTATTTCATTAAAATAAATCCAAAACTATAATTAGATTAAATTATGGATGTTTCGTCAAATGTTTATTGCTGGAGAAATACAATTTTTAGCTCTGCTAGGGTTTCTTGGCTTTGTGGTGTGCATGTCATACTGTAGTATTCTGCAAGATACCTTTAGCACTTACCTGCATTTATTGCAGCATTTTGTCATTTTCTAGGTTTGTGGGCATTCTTTCGCCCCTTTATGTGGCCTCAACTTTTCATTCCTCTGTAGTTGCTATTGTTGGAGCTAAAACTTTGATGACAACCAATAATGGCACCCTTGCTCAAGTGTCCATGAAATTTCTTTCCCAAGGTGTTTCACAAGGTACGTTCCTTAAACACCTCCAAATGTTGTTCTTCCCATTTAGAGTTTGATAATGCATGCAAATGGCTAGAAAATTTTACTTTAATTGGATATTTTGTGGGTAGAGTCCCCTTGAAAGCATACTTCGAGAATGGGTTGGTAGGGCCCAGTGCCCACATGGGATCCACCTTGAGGCCTTGCAAAACCTCACTAAGGGGTTTTTTCTTTGCTATTTTTCTAAGGCCAACCATGTTGAGGCTATCCTCAGCAAGGGCCCATGGATTGTCTACTCCTCCCTCCTTATTTTCAAACCATGGACTTGAGACTTTACTGTCTCTGATGAAAAATCCTTTTGCGTCCCCACTCAAGTAGAATTTCCTAGGTTACCCTTGCCCTGTTGGAACTTTCCCAACTAGATAATTGCTTCCTTAGGTTTTGTCATTTGCGTAGAACATGAGAAGTTATGTAGCATTGAGTCTATGTCGAGGTTGACCTTTCCAAAGACCTCAAGGAGTCAGTAGATATTTAGATTGGTAAAACCTACTATTCTCAACGTGTTAAGTATATTAACCTTCCCAACACCTACTATCAGTGCCAGTCCTTTGACCATAAGATTTAGGATTGTCCTCCAACCTCCCAATGGCCAAAACTCACTACTAAGCCCACTTCTGGGCTGCCACCTCCTGCAAAAGAAGAGGAAGGTTGATCTATTAGTGGTTAACCACAAAGCCAAGAACACTAGCACTTCCAAACCCTCCACTAAGCATGTAGGCCAAGGGTTTTTAGCTTTGATTATTTCAAAGCCCACCGACACCCAAACGTTGTGCATGGCGACAACCTCAAAGGCTTCTCTAGTGACGTCTGCTACTTTGTAGCCGCTAGTCGATAATACCTGATATGCTTCCCCTCCTCTTATAGGGTAGAGGAGGTCTCAAATCTTGTCTAGGCACTTGGAGGATGGCCAGTTCGTGCCATGACAAAGGAAGCCAGTGTGTTGGAAACTTGTATATGATGTCTGAAGATGTTGTCATTGATGACAACAAGCAAAGGAACAAGATTGGAATAGTGTTTTGGTCCGGAGAAGAAGATTTAGCTATTTTGGCTAAGTGTTGGCAATATACTGAAGCAACGATAAGGAGACAATATTTGCACCGGTATTTGTCTGCAGTAGAAGATCACATTATGTAGTTCAGGTATGTTGTTCACAACCCTCAGATGATTAATGGTCCAAGATTTTAGTCTTTGATGAGTACTGGAAGTCCATCTTCAAGAAGTCTAAGTCTGATAATGTAGAGAACAGAGGAAATTAGAACATAATACTCAACTGAATTGGTCCACATTTTTCTGCTGTGGCATATCTTGTTATGTGGTTTTGAGGTGTTGTAAACACATGTTTGAAGTATCCAAATCTAGAGTTGCAAGTTTTGAGCTCCATTGGAGAATCAGTTATGAATGTCTGAGTATCGCTACTTGGTATGGTGTAGTTTGACTGTGACAAGGTATGTATTCCAATGGTCCACATTCTATCGTAAAAGAATAATTTTCTCTATGGTTTTGGAGGCGTGATCTATGACATGTGAAGAGTCTCTAATATGGATTTAAGAAAGCCTTGTGGTCCACAGTGGAAGATGTTGTCTGTCAGTTGAACTGAACCAGTGAATAGTGTGTGGATAAGGCCGACATGACAGTATGATGTGTATGCGGTAAGTTTTGGTGTTTGGAACTTAATCCTAAGTGGCGAAATAGTTGAGGCTGACATGTGAAGGTGTTTCAAATATTGTTTGGGTCCACTATAGATTTTGGAGAATGAATTTGGCTGACAGAGTACATAATGCATGACTACACGGTACACTTTATTAGGTTGACCTAATATGAAGATTTTGTTTGTTGCGGATATAAATATGAGATTGAATTTGGTGTTTGAGAAGTGATTAGTGAATGTGAATGTGTGGTGAATATGTGAAGGTGCATAGTAAGCGACAAGAGCAGAAGAAGAGATATCTTGTCTAATGTAAAAGCAGAGCAGTGAAACAAAGCAGTCAAGATGAAGAGTTTTGAGATAGTATTTTGAGCATATACTGGAGCTGCATTCATGAATGTGTAGATGCAATTTGAGCAGTTCATTTTGGCAGTGAGCCATCTCCTTTCTTCTTTCTTTCTCTAGGTGTGAGTCTTCTTGCAATGAGCACTTCTTTGGGTAGTGAGCCTTGGGCAGTGAGCCCTAAGGTAGTGAGCCTTTATTGTAATTCATTATTGTTTGTACATAATATATTGTGAGCTAACAATCACTGTGGTTTTCCTAGTTTTGGGTTTTCCACGTAAATATCCTAGTGTTCATGTGTGATGGTTTGTGGTTGTTTCTTATGTGTTTAATTTGCTTTGTTATTGCATGTGGTAAATGGATTACTAGTTTAATAAACAAGAAGTTTAATACAGTACAGATTCACCCCCCCTCTCAATACTTTGGGTGTTTGACAATTGGTATTAGAGCCTAGTTCCTCAGAAGAAGTTTAACAGCTTAAGGAAGATCTTGGAGACTGAACACATGGCAAGTAAAAAATGTCCTACTCCTCCTGAAGAAATTGATGCAACTGAGACTGAAGAAGAATGTACACTTGTCAGTGAAGAAGAACAATTGATGCAACTGAGACTGAAGAAGAATGTACACTTGTCAGTGAAGAAGAACTTAAACTTGCACTAGCAGATCTTGAGAAGGTTGAAATAGAAAATAGGGATCTGAAAGATAATGTCAATGAAGCAAATGAGTGCATAAAGAAATTGAGAGAGCAAGTCAAGAAGTTCAAGGAAAAATACAAGGAGGTTAGTGAACAATTAATATCTACAGAGGACACCTTGAGTAATCTGAAAGTGGAAGTTGTAAAAAGAGCAAAAGCAGAAGAAGACTTAAATCAATTAGTGAAAAGAAAAATTGAAGACTGCACAAAGCTTGAACAGGAAGTTGTGGCTGAAAGCTAATCTAAAACATGCTTGGAATCAGGAAGAAAAAATCAGAGTAAGTGTAGACACCCAAAAATGTCCATCTCTTGCAACGCCTTATGTTTTGCCCTAGGTACCCATGTTGCCATCATAACCCCTCCGCTATCCTAGCATTTCCTCTAACAAATTAAATAAATATAACATTTATTTAATTTAATCCCATCCCTCACATTATGAAATAAATAAATTTTATTTATTTATTTACCCCTCTTTCCTCTTAAATAAAATAAAATAAATCTTGATTATTTTATTTTAATTTATCACTTTATGCTTTCCCCCATTTAAATAAATAAATAATTTTACTTATTTATTTAATCCACATGCCTCATAATTTAAATGATTTTTTAAATTATTTAATTATGAAATCACCTACCCTCCATTTCTAACTCGACTCATCTCTCAAATCACTCATCCACCTTCCATTTTTCTCTCCCAAGTTGCAAAGCAATTTTCTAATTCTATTATCACTTACAAAATGGAAGTTTATATCCTTCCATTCTCTCATCTTTCTCTATAAATTAGCCCACAACCATGCCATTTGCATGGATGAACTCTCAAGCACCATTACTCTGCTGAAATTCTGCCTCATCCATCACCTACCTATCTTCTTCTCATCAATCTATCTATCTTCATCCATCAAATCTCTATCTTCATTGTGCTGCGAGACATGAGCAATCAAACAATCAAATCATTCAAGCGATCAAAACATGCATGCATCAATCGTTTCAAGGTATCAAGTATTCAAAAAATTTGGGTAAATAGGTATTGCATTTGGTTGTTTTATCTTCTTTCATTTGTCCAAATCTTACTATCTACAAAATGGCATGCTTGGTGGGACCAGTCGGCTAGTCTGTTCTTTTTTTTATTACTAAAATATTTGATTTTCTGAGTTTAGGTTCAGAGAAAAATTGCATTTGGGGTGAAAAGTCGCATTTGAGTGACATAATCTTGCACTTGAAGGATCAGAAGTCACATATGGTTGAGGAAAAACTCACCTCTGGTAAGTTTGCAGGCGCATTTGATAAGTTGGAAGTTGCATATGGTTGCATGAGTCACATTTGATCTAGGTCTAGGATTTTCATGGCTGACTTGAGTTTTCTTGCAGGTTTTTATCATTTGGGGCCTTTGCATGTGGGTTGCATGTCATATTAGATTCAATCTTAGGCCTCTTGAGTCATTTTAGGTGGTTTTTTTCAAAGATCTCTAACAACCATTTTAGCATAACTCAAAATCTCTAGTATTTTTACAAATATTAAGACATGGGTATCATAAAATCCTTCTTTTAAGGTGTTCTAGGATCTCATATGTCACATGCAAAGACATGCAAGATGTTTTGGTATTAGATTTTTATAACCCCACGGGTAGAGTGCGCATTTGATCAACAGAGCATCGCATATGAATAGCAATACATTGCATCTGGCAAATGGGAACTCATAGTTGGACGGTAGGTAATCGTATATGGCAAGCCTGCATGCACATTTGATGCACAGAAAGTTGCTTTTGGTCATTTCTATATGCATCTGGTTTCTACTTCATAGGATTAGGGTTTTTTGGAAAACTGATGATTTGTCGGTGCAACTTGATTAAATCGTATGTCCAAGAATGGAGGCAAGCAAACTACTGATATGTTTTTTGTAGGTCTGAGCAGTCAAAGGATCTATTGTTTATCACTAGAGTAGGCACATTTGGTTTTGGGCATTTAAATTAACTGTCTTCATTGTGCTTGCTTTTCCTTTTTTTTGCTTGCTTGTCTGGTATGATTGTATCTTGATTTAGCAATGAAAGTATCCTCTCCCTCGGCCTAACCAACGGATCTGGGGTGCAAGAGAAATCATTGCTAACTCTAGGTGGGCCTGCCTTCCCACTATGAGAAGGGGATGACCCGATCGGAAACAGTTCAAAGCCAGACCATTCCAATCCACTTTATAAAATAATGTGTTTGTGCCAAAAGTCGTAAACGACGGGTGTTGTTCTGCTATGACAACAAATGTTTCCCCAAAAACCCTGTAGAGCCTAACCTCTGCAGGCTAGGAAGCCTTCATTAATGGAGTGAATCGCTACATTCATAGCTACCCGAATGGAAATCCGAACTAAAAACTATGTTTTAGTAGCCAAAAACCCCTATCTGTTGGTACAGGAGGATAGATGATTAGGCCTCTGATAGCTGTCCCACATTTTTGCAGCTTATGGCAGAGATAGCAAGGTGCCTCAAGATCTACGCGTCTTGAGGACCTGGAACTTAGTGTGCCTGAGAAGTGAGTGCACTATAAGGGGGAGCCCATGCCCCAAGTTCCTGGACCTATACACCATAAGTAGGCATGGCTGGGTAAAACCAAGTGGGAACCCAACAAGTACTATCCTTGCCTAGCCTAGTTTGTAAAGTTTGAGCATGGATTATGTGTGAGTGTTTGCCATTGTGTCTTCTCTGCCAAATTCACCAAAAATAATGCCTAAAAACCAAAAATCTGTAACAAAATTGCCTTTGAAACCATGCAAAATCACCTTTAAACAACAACCAATTGCATCGAATCAACACACAGTCACCTATGGACATTTTCCAGCCACCTTTGGTCCTTAGGAAATTGCCTTTGCTTAGCAGATTTTCTTACAAAAATCACTTTTGATCCATATCTAGTCACTTATGAACCACAGCTAGTCACCTTTGCCCAACATCTAGTCACATAGGAGCCTTAACCACTCGCATGTGAACAACAGAAAATTGCTTATGAACAATTGCGCATCACCTTTGGTCCTTAGAATATCGCCTCTGGTTAGCACATTTTGCCTATAAAGTGTGCCTTTGGTCCCTACAAGTTCACCTTTGAACCACAGTAGCTCACCTATGAATCATCCTTAGTCACTTTTGGCCTATTTCTAGTCACTTATGCACATTAGCCCATTGCTTATGAACTGCAGAAAATTACCTTTGGCATATCCTTAATCGCCTTTGTATTATCCTCGATCGCATCTAAAGCACGTAAGGTCGCATTTGGTTTTTCATAGCCTACAAGTTATCTTCCTAGTTAAAATCACATTCAGTCAACTTGTCACAACAAACCCGATCATTTACAGTCACCATAGTATCTTAGTTAGTTGTCTAACAGACATCAACCAATCAATCCCCTTTGACTTTGGTCAACCCATTCTTAGTTAATATTTTTCATCAATCAATCAATCTCCCCAATCAATCAATCCTATCCATCAAAATCAGAGCAACCAATCAGATCAAGCCAAAAGTAGCTACCAATTAAATCATCCAATCATTACAATCTGATCAATCTGTCCCAATCAATCAAATCTTCTAATCATCAAAATCTGATCAATCCACCTTATGCGATCAAAGCCATCCTTATATCCTAATCTGCCACTTCTAAACATGGACCCGACATTCCCAAACAAGACCTATGAGAATGATCCTTATGGCACCCTAAGAATGCTTGATACCCTTAAGTGGTTATATAGAAAGGAACAAGTCCCTACACCACAACAATACCAACAATCCCCACAACATCAAGCCATAATCCAATACCAACATCAAATCCAATCACCACATCAACAATCCTTACATCATTCTTATGTGTCACCTATATCATCACATCAACCCTATCCATCCACCTATCATGTTACCCCCACACCAACCTATCCCATTTCTTCTAATATCAACCCTTATCCATATCGCTCCACCCCTCAACAACTGTTATCCTATGTGATTCCTCCACCACAACACCATCACAACTTCCAACACATTTAACCACAATCCTATGTTCCACCTCATCACCTAATCCATTCACAAGGCCAAAAGGTGTTCTCACAAGAGGCACATGCAAGCCTAAATAGCCCCTTGTATATAAATCAAGCGTCCTTAAGTCCACTTTTGGAGCAAGATCTAATATCTTTTGATGAGGAGGACACCCATGTGTCACATAATCCTACTCCAAGTGGCCCCTTGTACATAAGTCAAGTGTCCTTCAGTTCACCTTTGCAGCAAGAACTCATATCCTTTGATGAGGAAGATACCAACCTAGCCAATACATCCTATGAGCATCCTCCATCACCACCCAATCACATGTTAACACATGAGATTACTAGTCCTATCTTGGCACCATCATGTGATCCCATTCCTAGTCTATTGACCCACCAACCATCTGATCCATCTAGTCCTACTATCCCTCCATCCAATCCTATTTCCAATCCATCCAAGCACATTATCCCTTTATCCAATCCAAATCCCAATCCATCTAATCACATTATCCCTCCCTCCAATCCTATTCCTAGTTCTAAGCCTATAACACCATCCACTATCATCATCCATCCACTGTATTGTCCATACACACATATCCTAATGAAGGATGAATGGCTACTAGCTAGGAACAACTTGTCTCTATGTCAAACACCTATCTTAGCACCTAGTAATGAGCCTTCAAATGCCATGTTTATTCCTCCAATCCCATCATGTGATCCACATGCCATTGAGGCAATTGAAGAGCCTCCTATCATAAGTCCTAGTCAAAGTCCATCATACTCTCTTATGGATGAATATCAAGCACCTATCAAACTCATCCAAGAGCCCCATACTTCCCTTCAAGTAACTCAAGAGTTATATAAAGAGCATAATTTTAAGCATGTGGAAACATCAACCTTTTGTCTAAGTCAAGATCAAATCCTTTCCATTCACCCCATCCATAACATTTACCTTTTCCATGATCAAGATGAAATTATCTATGAAGAATCTATCCATGAGCACCTTGATCTTATCCATAATCCCATACCCCTCCATGAGCAAGATATCCAAATTGCTCCTTCCCATTCTCCATCTAACTCTAATGAACCCACTTCCACTTGCCTTGATGAGATAGGTGCCTCCCACATAAGCATAGAAGATAAAAGTGTCACCTTGGATCATAATGCACATAAGCAAGATCTTAATGATCCTTCCACCTCCACCATCGACCCCACTTCAAAGCCATTATGTCCTATTGGTCTTTCCACCCTAATTCATGAATGTTCCTCCCTAGGAACACAGTGACCTTTGTCTTCCACTTCACTTTCTCCATCCAATAAGGAACTCGTGTCTAGTGTTCCACCTACACCTAGTCCCATAGTCAATCACATCCTCCAAAACATGAACTATCAAGGTAAAGGCTTAGGCCTTCTTGAACAAGGTATTTTGGAGCCAATCCATGTCGAGGTCCCTCCTCCGCACTCATTTGGCCTTGGATACACACCCCAAGGACAACAATCTAACGATGTTGGTACTTCCTCCATTCCTCCTAAGTCCACCCCTTATCATCATAAATCCCATCATACACCTAAAACATATGTCACCATTCTGCCTCCTTCATCTTATAAATGTCAAAAGCATGTGACCATACACCTCCCGCCATCTAATTTACCTCCGCTTCTTCCAACTCCTAACATCCCTCCATCGAATCTACCTCCATTACTTCTAACACCTTATCCATCCATCCATAGATCCTCTAAAAATCCAAATCATGACCAACAAATGCACACATTGTCTAAACATGAAGCTTCCTCTCCTTCCACCATATGCATGGGATTCAAAAACCACAATTTGGACACCTCTACCTATAAGGTCAAAAATCCTAAAAATCCTAATGCTTTAGGGCACAAAAGCAAAGAATCAAAGAAACATCTACCTCAAAAGCTGCATACACCCACACACCTCAAAGCAAAAATGAAAAAGGTGTGGGTCCCCAAGCAACAAGTAATTACCTCAAAAGTTGTCCAAAAGCTGCATATATCCAAACCCATACCTTCACAAGCAAAGTCAAAAATTAAAATGGTATGGGTCTCTAAGAAAAAAGCCATCAAGTCAAATGAGGCATCCACCTCTCAAAAATCCCAACCACCCACTTTCTTCTCTTCCATCCATTCCATCCAAAAATCCCAAAACCCTCCATCCCACAAGCAAAGTAAAAATTTGAAAAATACTAAGTCTATGTGGGTCCCTTAAGCACTCCATCAACCATCTCCTAAGAGAACAACACCATTGCTTCCTACCCCACCATCCCATCAAAAGCTTCAATGTTTATCACGGTGTGTGCAGCCGTTGGTCATGGTTCCCTTCCATTCCACAACATTTCCACATACCTCCATCTCCCCATCCTTCATCCACTATCCTACATATCTTCCTCATCACTTCCCTATGGTCCATGCTTTTGCATAAGCCTTCCATCCTTCATCCACTATCTTCCCTACATAATCCACTATCTTCCCTACATAATCCACATCATAATTCACTATTTTCCATCCACTCTCACACCCTCCATAATCCATATCAGAATCCTCCATCTCACTTTCACGCAATCTCCCTTATCAACATCTATGAGCACACTTGACATGGTCCATGCGACGACATCCTTCTACGAGACTATCACCTTTCATGGAGCTAGACACTTGAGTCCCTCATATCTACCTATCCTCTCCAAAAATTAAAAAAATATAAACAAATGAAAAAAGTAAAGAGAAATCCCTTCATCTAATGGTGAAAACCTGGCAAATAGGCGCTCTGGATAAGCACTGTGATGAAAACCTGGCAAACAAGCGTCATGCATAAGTCTGATCTTCTATGTCACCTACACTTGGGGGCACCTCGTCTCGTCCACCATATCATTTTCAACCTATCTTGTTGTATCCTATCCTACCATCCTTATCCATCCACCTACACATCCCATACACATGCCTATCCTATTGTATCCATTCATCCTCCCTTCTTCATTTTGATCTTGATAAAGATTGGGTGCAAAATGTTGAAACATGCTTTGGTTATCTCTTGATGTACTCCATCCTTTCCAAAACAATCCATCCTATCATCCTATCATCATCCCATTTTCATAAGCCTAATCCTATCATAAGTTCTATCACCATACGCGTTGTCATGAAAAATCCTAAGTATTGCACCTAGAATGAGGCATGTTATTCCTATGCGACATAGTCTTTTGAGATCACATCCTATCTCTCTTATGCATATATCCGATGTTGCATATCCTCTTATCCAATCATTTATCATGAGTCTTCCATTCCATCCTTATTGCCCATCCTTTCATCCATCCAATCCTACCTACCTCCTTGCAACTAGACTTGGTCCTCCCTCGTCACTGGTATCTAGCGCAAAGGTTGCCCAAATTGTAAATCCATTGACATCTCAAATATCCAAAAAATACAAAAAAAATCATAAACTATCCTAAAAAAATCCACAAAAATCATAAAATGTCTTGAAAAAATCCAAAAAAATCATAAAATGTCCTGAAAAAATCCAAAAAAATCAAAACATAACAAAACCCAAAAAAATCAAAACATATCAAAATACTAAAAAATATAAAAAGTTCTGCAAAAAGGCCAAAAAAAATTATAAACTGTCTTGAAAAAATCCAAAAAATCATAAAATGTCCTAAAAAATACAAAAAAAAAAAAATTCCCAAAAAATACACAAAAAAAAATCATCAAATCTAACAAAAATCCAAACGATCATGCCAAATCAATTCATCAAGTCAATTCTTCCAATCATTTAATAAAAAAATAATCATCAAATCCCTCAAATCCAACCAATCACTTTAGCCATTCCTCAAACTCAATCCAATCATATCATTTCAAGCAAATCATCACTTCAAAATCAAATCAAATCATTTCAATCACTCAAATCTATCAAAATAAAATTAAAATCACATCAATATAATCACATCAACATTAAATCCATCCAATCATCAAATCAAATCAATCACTTTTTTCAATCCAATCATCACTGCATCAAATCACATTAATCCACTCTCATCTCATCATCAATAAAACACAAATCATAGCTACATCTCATCTCTATCATTAAGTGCCTTGATCCCATGGACAGGGGTATGCAGGCAGTCTGGAGTATGAAGGAAATATCCAGATTCAGGCACAAGACGATATTCCTCTTTCTTCTCTCATCATCTTCTTCTATCATCTATCTTCATTAATTCATCAATCATTCCTGATGCAGAGGCATCCACACTATAACCTTCGCATATAGCATGAATGTCTGCAGACCAACCTCATCATCATCATCTTCGCCATCATCATCATATTCCCTAAAACCACCAACAGCATCATCATATTTCATGTTACACGGTCAGCATCATCATATTTCGGACACTCGCAATTGTCCTCCTGCCGACTACTGTTCACCTCCTCCGCCAGTCGCCTATCATCATCATGATATTCAGTGGGCGCAAACATCCTCCTGTTGCACTGTTCATCGGGCTCTGAACTCCATCGGCATCATCATGATCTCCGACACTACCTTCGTCAGCAGGATATCCAAATATCCGGTTGTTCAAATATCCTGATGACGATCACCTTCAGCACCTTCCCTGCGATGCTCCGCTAGCCGACGACACAAACAACAGCATCATGATCTACTTTATCCGGTTCTCTCGAAACCTCTTGATGATGCTTCACACTTCTTGCTACAGACTTCCGCCGATACCTTAGCACTGAACGACGGCAGGATAAACTCGTATAAGGGGATATCTCAATATCCTGATGACGATGACGTCATATCCTGATGACGATGACGTCACCCAATATCCTGATGACCTCTTTAACACTTAGTCAAAAAAACACGGACTTTCTCTCCCGCATCTACTCGCGATATGCGGATGTTTGGCACTCCCGATAGATGATCCTGATGCCGATACATGCACTTAGTCTATGTCCGACCTAAAACATCCTGATGCACTCGCAACATGAAAACTCCAACAGTTTCATGACCCGATCTTCTACCTGATGCCGATGCAATCCTCCTCGGCTCCTCCAGATGATGATCACCCCGACGAACTCACACTTCATGCACTCGAAAGCGTCATGCTCTCCTTCACTTATACGGATGACGATTTCCAAACCCGACTGCAGGATATTCACCTAGATATCCTGATGATGCCGTCTTGACCAGTTTCTTCACTTAGCGAAATTTCACTTCGCCGATCCTCCAGGGATAACCCGATCCAACCTCAGGGTGATC
The DNA here is from genome assembly GCA_027924645.1 of Cunninghamia lanceolata. Classification (NCBI taxonomy): domain Eukaryota; kingdom Viridiplantae; phylum Streptophyta; class Pinopsida; order Cupressales; family Cupressaceae; genus Cunninghamia; species Cunninghamia lanceolata. The sequence continues at coordinate 14,324,969 of BSBN01000186.1, read as the reverse complement.
TTCCAACTCAATCAGCTCGACCTAGCACATGAGGATGCTAGGCTTCTCAACATCTGTCGACCGCGATCCTGCACACCTGCATGCAAACAAACAAACTACAACCTAACCTACTGTACATTACCATTCCACCGATCAGATGAGTCAACCGGTGGAATGGATCAGTGAATCCATGAAACCCTCTCAAATCAGCAAATCGATTACACAAAGGAATCCAACCAGAGCAAGAACACAAACAGGATCTTTATTGATTCAAAGATGCAATACAATATGATGTTCCTCACACAGAACACTCAACCTCCTCTGCTTAATGCAATACTGTACTGCCGATCGATCATCTACAATCAACCGATCCTCATGCTTATAAAGATTTGCCTACGAGTACTACTGACCCGACTCCAAGCGGCTGGGAACTCTCCAAGCGGCTGGGAGATCCAACCGATCATACATCATGACAGCTATTATAACAAACTAGCTAAAAATAGCAAAAGCCTGGTCGGCATGATCTTATCATGATCAGCGTGACCTTATTACATGCAATTGGTCTTAACAGACCTTCTTGGAAACACAAACAAGACCTAAACTACTAACTGCCTTATCAAGACCAGCTGTCAGGTAGGTGCTCCTGCACCAATTCCAATCAATTCTTCAATCACTTCTTCCAATCATTCAAGCAATAAATCCAAATGCAATTCATCCTCAATCCATGCCAATCAAGTCAATCAAGCTTGTCAAATTATCCAATCACATCCTTGGTCTTGATCCTAATCTTGTTGTAAACCCAATCATCATCAATCAATCAATCAATCATCAATCCATCGTTGTGTTGATCTAGGGATATATCATTCCCTGCCATGACAACACTATCATTTATCATCATCAATCAATCAATCAATCAACAATTAATCATTGGTTTACAGCTTGTGGTGTTGCCACAATAACGGGTTACACTTTTTGGGACATCCTAATTTTTGTTGAAATCACATATTTTTAGAAAATATAATGATTTAGGCCTTGAAAGGTTCCATTTAAATTATTTTAATTGAAGAGGGTTTGATCAAACCCCCTTAGATTCAAACCCCCTTGGATAGAACCTCGTTAGTTTTAAACCATACCTATAATGGAGTCTCCTCTACACCTATCAAAATGCTGATAAAAAACCACTTTTGATTTACCTTTTGGGGGATCAAATTAATTCATTTAAAATTTATGTTTTGTAAATATGTAGTTCTTATTATAAGCTTCCCAAAAAGTATAATTTTAAATATATTTAATTTGATTATTATATTTATTTTTAATTTCTTGTGAATGTAGGTTTTTCATCAAACATAAAGTTCTTTGTTCTGCACACATGGAAAATTAGTAAATTAGTGAAAAAAAATTTCTAAAAAAATCTATGCCCTAGGTATTGACATCCTTATTTCAACAAAAAAGAAAAAAATTTTGAATTTCGACACATACAAAAAAAGTTATGTTTTACGGAATACGCCTATGTCTAAATTATAATTGATCAGACTTCAAAAATTAATTAAAAAAATAATATTCAACAAAACATTATAAAACCAAATGTATGCCCTATATATCAGTGTTACCAATCTAAATTCAAAAGAATTAGAATTATATCCTTTGTAGAAAAAAAATTATGTGCTACAAAATCCACATCACTTAAAAAAATGTTGTTTACTATTAAAAACTAGTTATCAAAGGAGACGCAATTTTTTTTACAATTTAACTCCAATTTTTTTTAAAAAAATATATTTAGAATCTACAAACAAAATCTTACAAATCACTAGTTCACATCATCTTCAAATTCCTAACTGTTTAGCGGCTATAGGTGTTAGAAAGTGAATATTTAGTTCAAAATGTTGATTTCAATGTCAAGTTTGGCCAAAAAGTGTAACCCAAGGATAGGGGCAAGTTTGTTTTTGAATCATTTGTGCATGATTGCTTGCTTATGTGTGTTATCATTTTTTATCTTGCATTTGCATCAAATCCATATCATTCCCAGCTAATATTCATATTTTGTACCTAGACAAGGTTGTATTACACTGGGGCATGAGACACATCGTCACCTTGGTCCTTATACCCTGGTGCATAACGTCTCATGCTATATCAACATATGATTATTCACTTTCATTGCAACATAATGCATCATCCTTTCTTCTATCCCTTCCCTAATTTTTTTTGACCAATCCATTTCATTTCGAGAGCCTACCCGTGTTTGTCCAACCCACCTATCCTCTCAAGGGGGCATCATCATCCTATCATTTCATCCTCATCCTATCTTTTTTTTCTATCCATACCTTGGCTTCTCTGAAATGATGTTACTTGACACAAATCTCATCATCTCGAACATCATCTCAAAGAGGGGCAAAATGTAGTCACCCAAAAAATGTCCATCTCTTGCAACACCTTATGTTTTGCCCTAGGTATCCATGTCACCATCATAACCCTTCGCCATCCTAACATTTCCTCTAACAAATTAAATAAATATAACAATTATTTAATTTAATCCCATCCCTCACATTATGAAATAAATAAATTTTATTTATTTATTTACCCCTCTTTCATCTTAAATAAAATAAATTTAATCTTGTTTATTTTATTTTAATTTCACTTTATGCTTTCCCCCAGCTAAATAAATAAATAAATAATTTTACTTATTTATTTAATCCACATGCCTCATAATTTAAATGATTTTTTAAATTATTTAATTATGAAATCACCTACCTTCCATTTCCAACTCGACTCATCTCTCAAATCACTCATCCACCTTCCATTTTTCTCTCCCAAATTGCAAAGCAACTTTCTAATTCAATTATCACTTGCAAAATGGAAGTTTATATCTTTCCATTCCCTCATCTTTCTCTATAAACTAGCCCACAACCATGCCATTTGCATGGATGAACTCTCAAGCACCGTTACTCTACTGAAATTCCTCCTCATCCATCACCTACCCATCTTTTTCTCATCAATCTACCTGTCTTTCATCCATCAATCTCTATCATTGTTGTGCTATGAAACATGAGCAAACAAATAATCAAATCGTTTAAGCAATAAATCATACATGCATTAATCTTTCAAGGTATCAAAGTATTCATAAAATTTGGGTAAACAGGTATTGCATTTGATTTGTTTTGTCTTCTTTCATTTGTCTGAATTTTACCGTCTATAGTAAGTCCTACTCAACTTGATAGAATACTTGCTAGCCAGAAGAGTCCTGATTATAAAGAAGGCTTGGTATTTGAGAAAGGTGAAATTTCTAAAACCGGTCAAGAAAAGAATGTTGGGATCAAGAAGGACAAAAGAAAATAGATTTAGAATCAAAGGAACAGACCTAGAAGACCACCGGTCAGGCAACCAAATGCTCAAAGGTACCCTTCTTTCAATGGCTATTGTAATGCATGCAATAAATTTGGTCATAAAGCTATGCAGTGTAGGAGCAGAGTGAATCAAAATGTTCCATCATTCTATGGCTAGTGTTTCTCTTGCAACAAAGTACATCACAAAGCTAATGAATGTAGAAGTTAGATAAGGAATAGTTACAACAATGGAAAGAATGTTCAAACTTTCAGAGGTAACTGCTTTAATTGTAACAGGTTTGGTCATAGAGCTAGTGAATGTAGAAGTCAGATAAGGAACAACTATAATAATGGAAGGAATATTCAACCTTTCAATGGGAATCATTTTGCATGCAATAGATATGGTCACAAGGCTAACCAATGCAGGTCAAGGATGAATGAAATGAACAATGGACAAAGAAATGTTGTATGCTTCAATTGCAATAGGCTTGAACATTTTGCAAGATTCTACAGAAGTAGGAATATGAAGAAGGATAATCAGACAAAGATGAAAGAATTGGTACAAAAGATAGATCTGACAGAGATCAAGAAAGAGATGAATCAAATATGGGTCAAGAAGAGTGTGCAGGAAGTCAAGGATGTGTCTGCACCAGACTCTGGTCCTGATACTTCCTCTAGGAAGCAAATTGAGAGCTCTGGCTTAGGGAAAGCTTAATGCAAAATCCTGCTCCCCCAGCCAGAAATGTGGTGCTGATATTCAGCATGAGGAAATAAGTTAGAAAACAAGAAGACAAAGCTTTTGGAAAGTATTTTGATAGAAAATAATTTAATGCGGTGAATTGCGAAGCGATCTTGATCAACTATGAGTAGCAGAGAAAGGGTTTGACAACTTTTTGAAGGAAGCATTTATTGCAATGAAAAGAGATTATAAGGGATTCATTTGAAACAGAAATTAGTTTTAATTCAAACCCTCAAGTGACTAAATAGACTTGAGAAGCAAGCTAGGGCAAATCCAATCATCCGATGAAGAAACCCAAATGGAGACAAAAGGTATTTATAGATTATCTCTCTTGAAAATCCTTTGTGTTGAATTTACAAAATGTATACTCCTCAAGTAATAGAGATAACTGAGAGGCCTTGACCCAAGTTCAAGAAGGACCCCTTTAAATACCTAGAGACTGATCTGGATAGGACATTTTCTAAAATTCTGCATGGTATTTTGCATATGGAGGATGTTAGGGCTTACATTCATACAAACCTAGATGAATATGATGAAAAATTAGGGGATATTTATCTAAAATAACTAACTTGATGTAGGAGAATCCCTAGTTCAAGAGCAATCTTGCATCAACCAAAAAAATTTGCATTTCAGTTTGTTGCAGTTTAGTTTGTTTCCTTTCATTTTTCAATTCAGTTCAGTTAGTAGAAGTTTCTGTATTTTGGTCCGCATTCTGCCGCATTTTCATTTCACATCTTGCGGAACTGGACTTAACATCTAGATTCATTCGTCTACATCATATCCAAAATTCAATGCATTTAGATTAAGTACCAGAAAGATACCACTATCAAAAGATCGACTATTTTCTGAGAGCAGAGCATTCTGACAGTCTCAGACAATTAGCTAAGGAGAAGACTTGCAGAGCATTCCTTGACTGGTGGAGCTTAATGATACATCATTTAATGATCCTTGGTTTGTTTCTAACCTTCCCTAAGATCCACACATTATTCCTTTCATTTGCAGAGGTGTTCTACATGATTAGGTTTGACCTATTCGAGTGCACACGTTACAACTCTTCATTGGAGTTTGTGACCTTCCTTGGCTGACGTGGAGGAATATTTTGTACCGAAGATGATATATAAGGATGTAATAGATCCCTAGGCAAGCAATGAGCGATTGATTCATAATTCTTAGTTTAGATTTGGTGCGAAGGAACTTCAAAGCTATACCTTACGCATATTCTGATATTCTGTAATCAGGGCTTTGAGCCCTAGTTGTGAGCTTGCATGATGCCAGCCTGATTGTATTTGAATTATACAATATATTGAATGACTAAATCTATGTTTGTTTCATAACTTTGAGTTCTTTTCATTGTGTTTACTCTTGCTGCACAGTCTGGATAGTTCATTCTATGAACCCTCCTACTGTGACTGCACTAAGTGGTATCAGGGTGAAAGTTTGAATCTATGGGAGTGAGTTGAGTGAAATTGGTGAGGGAATTCCATAAGATCTTGCTGCGGATAGTTCACCAAATTGAGGTAGGTCATTTGTGTCACAATTGATCACCGATCGTGAGGCAGTTGTCACTGATGAGGGTCGTTGTAGTCCTCATCATTTAATTTTAATAAATATCAATCCAAGGCGGTGTCCATGGCTGTATGCAAAAGGGAGAAGGAATGACTTGCATGGCAGTCTTTTCTACAGAAGGGATTTGACAACTGCATGAAACAAATTGGGTTTAACTCTGCTAAAAAAGATAATTTAATCTAAGGAAAGCAATAACTTGAGCAACTGATCTAATTCTAGAATAAAGGAATTGCACAGCATAAAAATAAATTACTCTATGGAAGGCAAAACTAGAATAGCTAAAGGAATTATGCATAACAGCAAAGCAACTAATGAAACTAAGAAATATAGTCTCTGCCCTTTGGTTGGAGTGGGCCCTTGCTCCTTCCTCTAGAGAGACTAATCAATTCCAGCAATCAACAAATTTGTAGAACAACTTCTTTTATTCAACTTCAAGATCTAAAGTACATGCTGTTGGAAAATAACAGAGTTCTTCTTTCCTTCAAAATAATTCTTTTACAACTTTCTCTCCTCCTATTCTACACCATAGTTCTTTATATATAACTATGGTTATTAAATTCTAATTGAGAGTCTCTCTAGAGTAGAGAACTTATTTATGCAATTAATTAAACTTATTTATCTAGTTAACTAAACTTATTCATTTAGTTAACTGATTATACAATTGTTGATTACAAGGCAAAACATGCAGTCTTTTAGAAAGACATGCAATGACACTAAGTGTGTATTCTTTGCATGGAATAATTACTCATAATTAGATCCATTAATTTAGGAGTAATTATAGTCAATCAATCCTTCAGAAAATCTCAGAGTGTGTGTTGGTAGATTGGAAGAATTCGCAGCAACTTCATAAACTATTTCTGGAACATCTTCGGAGCTTGTGGAACAATCAACTTCTGTCATAAACTGCTCATTTAATTTATGAGATCTCCTCAAATAATTTCTGGGTTTTGTTCCCCTAACTTTCATCTTTCCAAATCATTTTGAATTTCTAAATTTGTTAAGAAACGAGAGAGATATCATAGTTTTACTAAAACTAGTTTTCTTGACTTTTCTATTCTGCATCTTCTCGTTCTGTAACAGTCAACTTATATCATTAACCGTTTATTCATTTTAATGAATCTATTCAAAATGCCTTCATAGATTTGTTCCTCTCTCTTTAATCTTTCTGGATCATTTTGAAATTCTAATTTTCGTTAAGAAATGAGTGAGATATTACAGTTTTACTGAAACTGCACTTTTGACTTCTACATCTCCGGCGCTCTGTGCATCTTCGGCGCTTTGTGCATCTTCGGAGCTCTGTGCATCTCCGGTGCTCTATCCATCTCCGGAGCTCTGTCCATCTCCGGTGCTCTGTGCATCTCCGGCACTCTGTGCATCTCCAGAGCTCTGTCCATCTCCGGTGCTTTGTCCATCTCCGGAGCTCTGTCCATCTCCGGCGCTCTGTCCATCTCCGGTGCTCTATGCATCTTCAGAGCTCTGTCCATCGCTGGAGCTCTGTAATTCTGAAACTCTGCAACTTAACGTAAAATAGACTTTCTCTTCACTTTATTGATAAAATAAATGCTGATTTCAAAGTGAACATGTAATATCAAGATAAACTCATGCATGGCATTGATCGTTGCATTTAGACAAGTTTATTTGATATTTAGCTACAAATCTTCGAACCCATACTCAAGTGCACTTCAAAAACTGATTTAATGAAGAGAAAATATATGCTTTTATTTGACTAAAGATGAGACACTTTATGGTCTCATCAGTCACCTTGTAGCTCGATCACTAAACTTGAGGCAGTTTGCACTTGATCCTAGGAAGAATGTCGCTGTAGAGAGTTGTTGTTGGAACAATGCCTGGTAGAATGGATGAGATGATGGAGATGATGAAAACAATGCGAATGCGATTGGATGTTGTTGAAGAAGATAGATGAAGAGGGTTGACACTGAGACCTAATGTTGAAAGTGATGATGAAGAGGAATTTCAATCTGTTGAACAAGTTGGTGAAACCCTAGGAGGTAATGAGGAAGAAGAATCAGATCAAGTCAAGATGTTGCGAGCTATTTCAAAGATTGGAAAAAGACCTAGAGTTGATGTACTGAACTATACTAGTAATTTGAACCCTGGAGAATTGATTGACTAGATAAATGACATGGAGGAATACTTTGAATATGAAGAGATTGAAGATCCGGAGAAGGTGAAATTTGCAAAGACAAAATTAAAAGGACATGCTGCTATATGGTGGAAAGAAGTTTAGTTGGAAAGAAATAGAAGAGGGAAAGAAAAGATTACAAAGTGGGATAGGATGGTGACAAAACTAAAGAATCAATTAATACCTGCTGACTATGAGTTGGAACTATTGAAAAGATTCTAGAACTTGAGACAAAAGGAGAAATCTGTGAAGGAGTATATTGAAGAATTTCATAAGATGATTATAAGGATGGGACATAGTGAAGCAAGCAAGGAGAAAGTGGCTAGATACATTAATGGACTGAGATTGAACATTCAAGAAGAACTAAGCCCGGTAAGGATGACATCTTTGGAAGAAGCATATTAGTTTTCCCTAAAAGTTGAAGAGAAGATGAATAAAAGACATGATCTGAGACAGAAAGGCAGAGGAGGTAAATTTTAGATAGGTAGGACATTTTCTGGAGGAGACAAATCACATTTAGAGAAGAACAAGTTTGACAACACATTCAAGGAGGACAAAGATAATAACACTTACCGGAGAGATGACAGAAGTTTTCACCAAAGAGGAAACCCTAGTGCATACCAGAATGAAGGAAACAGAAGAGAGGGAAGATGATTTGATAAAAGAACATTCAAAGGTACTTGTTTCAAGTGTGGAGGTGAAGGACATAGAGCATTTGAATGTAACCAGGGTAGTACAAGCAAGAGGATAGAGAATAGTGGAAGAGTAGCCTATGTGGAAGAGGAACCTGTTGGATCACCTAGTTCTGTTGGTAAGCTGAAGAAAGGAGAATCATTGGTGATGAGAAGAGCACTATTTCAAGTTGAAGCAAATGAGGAACCACCACAGAGGAAAAGTTTGTTCAGGACAAGATGCAAATCAGGAGGTAAGTGTTGTAAAGTTGTGATTGATAGTGGTAGTTCAGATAACCTAGTTTCAAAAGAGATAGTGACTAAGTTGAAGTTTGAAAGATTGAAACACCCTAAGCCTTATCAGATAGCATGGATTCAAGATGATCATAAGGTACTAGTGGGTGAACAATGTTTGGTGAAATTTCTTATTGGATCTTATCATGATGAAGTATTGTGTGATATTATGCCTATGGATGTTTTTCATATTTTGCTGGGTAGACCTTGGCAGTATGATAGAAAAGATATACATGATGGAAGAGAGAATACATACACTATAACATCAAATGGAAAGAGAATTACTTTGATTCCTTTAGAAGATGATCCTAAGAGTGAAGTATGTGGGAATGCTAGAATCTGTTTGGTAGATGGAAGAAAATTTTTGGATGGTTTGAGACATGATAATGTGTGTTATGTTTTGATTCCTAAGAAACCTAAAACATTAAAGAAAGAGACTGAAGAATCACAACTAGAGGAGATAAGAGAGTTGCTGATAGACTATAAAGACATCATATCAGATAATGTACCTGAAGGATTACCACCTATAAAGAGTATCAGTCATCACATGGATCTTATACCTGGAGCTAGTTTTCCTAACAAAGCAGCACATAGGATGACACCAACAGAGAATGAAGAATTGAATAGACATATACAAGAGTTGTTACAAAAAGGTTTGATTAGAGAAAGTTTGAGGCCTTGTCCAGTACCTGCAGTGTTAGCACCTAAGAAAGATGGAGAATGGAGAATGTGTACTGAATCGAGAGCAATAAACAAGATCACAGTTAAGTATAGATTTCCTTTACCAAGGATGGATAATATCATGGATTGTTTGAGTGGAGCAAGATATTTCACAAGGATAGACTTGAAGAGTGGATACCATCAGATCATAATCAGAGAAGGAGATGAATGGAAGACTGCTAAGACAAATGGAGGATTGTATGAGTGGTTAGTGATGCCTTTTGGATTAACAAATACACCAAGTACTTTCATGAGATTGATGAATGAAGTCTTGAAGAAATTCTTGGGTAAGTTTGTGATTGTATACTTGGATGATATTTTTATTTTTAGTAAGACAAAAGAAGAACATTTGTGGCATATTAGACAAGTTTTGCAAAGGTTGAAAGAAGAGAATTTGTTGATAAACATCAAGAAGTGTAGTTTCATGAAGGAAGAACTAGTGTATCTAGGATTTGTGATTTTTGCAGAAGGATTGAAGATGAACCCTGAGAAAGTGAAAGCAATTATTGAATTTCCTACACTAGAGAGAATTGGAGAAGTTAGATCATTTCATGGATTGGCTAGTTTCTACCAGAAATTCATTGGAAATTTTAGTTTAGTTTGTTACCCTATGACAGAGACAATGAGAGGTGACAGAAAAGACTTTAAGTTGACATCAGGAGCAGATAAAAGTTTTGAATTATTGAAGCAGAAGGTGACAGAACAACCTATTTTGGTGTTACTGGATTTCAATAAAGTATTTCAAGTTGATTGTGATGCAAGTGGAAATGCGATTGGATTACTATTAAGTCAAGAAGGTAGACCTATAGCATATTTTAGTGAAAAGTTGAATGATGCAAGGAGAAGATATTTAGTTTATGATCAAGAGTTCTATGCCATAATTCAAGCCTTGAAGAAGTGGAGACATTACTTGTTACCTAAGGAGTTTGTATTATATACAGATCATCAAGCTTTGCAATATTTGAACAGTCAAGGTAAGTTGAATCAGAGACATATGAGATGGGTAGAGTTCATGTAGAGTTACACTTTTGTGTTGAAGCATAGGAGTGCAAAATCAAACAAAGTTGCTGATGCGTTGAGTAGAAGAAGAAACTTGTTGACAGAGATGAGAGTTGAAGTGTTGGGTTTTGATGAATTGAAGAACATGTATGAGTGAGACACTGATTTTGTAAAACCTTGGAAAGCATGTAAGGAACCTGTTGTGACAGATAGGAGTAAGTGGTTGGATTATTTCATTTAGGAAGATATGTTGTTCAGAGGAAATTAGTTATGCATACCTAGAAGTTCAATGCGAGATAATTTGATCAAGGAGAAACACAGTGGTGGATTGGCAAGACATTTTGGAATTGATAAGACAGTGGCTTTGGTAAGTGAAAACTACTTTTGGCCTCAGATACATAAGGATGTTAGGAAATTTGTGCAGAGTTGTAGAGTTTGTCAAGTTGCAAAAGGAAGTAGTCAAAATACTAGATTATATAAACCTTTGACAGTACCGGAGAGACCTTGGGAAGACATAAGCATGGATTTTGTGATGGGATTGCCTAAGATACAGAGAGGACATGATTCAATATTTGTAGTGGTTGACAAATTTTTAAATATGGCTCATTTCATACCTTGTAAGAAGACAAGTGATGCAGTGCATGTAGCTAACCTATTTTCAAGGAGATTGTAAGATTGCATGGATTACCTAAGAGCATAGTTTCAGACAAAGATACAAAGTTTTTTGGATACTTTTGGAAGACACTTTGGAAGAAGATGAAGACAGATTTGAAGTTCAGTTCAACTTTTCATCCATAGACTGATGGACAGACAGAGGTAGTGAATAGGAGTTTGGGAAACTTGTTGCGATGTTTGGTTGGAGAGAAGACAGGAAGTTGGGATTTGATTCTTTCACAAGTAGAGTTTGCATACAATAATTTAGTAAATAGGAGTACTGGAAGAATACCTTTTAAAATTGTTACCAAAATAAATCCTAGAGGAGTTGTAGAATTGAGAGACATTGGTATGGAAGAAAAGAGAAGTACATAAGCATAAGAATTTGTAGATCATATAAAGACAGTGCATAGTCAGATGAAGAAGCATTTGGAGGATATGAACAGTAAGTATAAGGAAAAGGCAGATGAGAAGAGAAGACATAAGGAATTTGAAGTGGGAGATGAAGTGATGGTATACTTTAGAAAAGAGAGATTTCCAGTTGGGACATATAACAAGTTGAAGATGAAGAAGTTTGGACCTTGTAAGATATTCAAAAAAATTGATTTAGGAAATGCATATGAAGTGGAGTTATCAGAGACATTGGGTATATCACCTATTTTCAACATTGCAAACCTTTATCAGTATCATGAAGCAGAGTTCAGTGACAACATGTAAGAAGACTTGAAGAAGAGGTTACCACAACAAGCACCGGAGCAGATTGATAACATTTTAGACAGTAGAGTTGGATGCAGCACTAGAAGAAGACAATACAAAGAATACCTTTTGAAATGGAAAGGCAGACCAAAAGAAGATTCAACATTGATTTCTCAAGTTGAGGTGGACCATCTTGGTTCTCCCCTAGCCCCAGGAAAGTGAGGGACTCACTTTTTCAATAACCCCATATGTCTGATGCAAGAGCATCCTTGGTTCAAGAGAAATCTTGCATCAACCAAAAACATTTGCATTTTAGTTTGTTGTAGTTTAGTTTGTTTCCTTTCATTTTCCAGTTTAGTTCAGTCAGTAGCAGTTTCTGTATTTTGGTCTGCATTCTTCTACAGTTACATTTCACATCTTGTAGAGCTGGACTTAAAATCTAGATTCATTCGTCTACATCATATCTAGAATTTAGAGCATTCGGATTAAGTACTGGAAAGATATCGCTATCAGAAGATCAACTATTTTCTGAGAGCAGAGCATTCTGACAGTCTCAGACAATCAACTAAGGAGAAGACTTGCAGAGCATTCCTCGACTGGTGGAGCTTAATGACACATCATTCAATGATCATTGGTTCGTGGCTGACCTTCCCTGAGATCCGTACATCATTCCTTTTATCTGCGGAGGTGTCCTACATGATTAGGTCTAACCTATCTGAGTACACATTTTACAACTCTTCATTGGAGTTTGTGACCTTCCTTGGCCAACACGGAGGAATCTTTTGTACCGGAGATGATATATAAGGATGTAATAGATCCCTAGGCAAGCAATGAGCGATTGATTCATAATTTTTAGTTTAGATTTGGTACAAAGGAACTTCAAAGCTATACCCTGTGCATATTCTGATATTCTGTAATTAGGCCTTTGGGCCCTAGTTGTGAGCCGCATGATGCCGGCCTGATTGTATTTGAACTCTACTATATATTGAATGATTGAATCTGTGTTTGTTTCATATCTTTGAGTTGTTTCCGTTGTGTTTACTCTTGCTACACGGTCTAGATAGTTCATTCTGTGAACCCTCCTACTGTGACTGCACCATAACTAATGACAAATTCAAGTTGAAATATGAATATATTTCCCTAGTTGAGAAGAAATTGGATATCTGGTTGGTTTTTCCTATGGTCCCGGATGATGCCTGGGTGAGATTTGTCTTGAGTAGAATTCATGATGAATTCTTTTGGCTTGATGAGCCCTATATGATAACAAAGGATGCCATTAAAGAAGTTACTGGCATGTGTTCCACCAGGAAAGTTCTGGAATTGAAAGCTATGAAGAACAACACAGTAATGTAGTTGACAAGGGCAAAGTTTGATAAAAGAGCATTAACTGTAAATGATATTGTGGATCCAGGTGTGAGATTTGCATTAAAGATCATTGGTTACAAGATCTATTTCTCCAAGAGGGAGAACTCTATTTTTGTAAAAGCTATATACACTACCTATGATATGGTTAAGAATAACACTGATTATGATCTATGTGAGTTGCTCCGGCAACAACTGATGGAAAACTTGAAAAGAATTAAGGACACAAGGTATCCCTTCAAGTATGGAACCTTGATCATTTGTCTATTCTTCTACTTTCTGAAGGAGTTACCAGGTGAAGGTAATATTGGTTGGCTTGATCATGCACCAATAGTTGCATAGATTAGAAATCACCTGAGCAGTCTAGGAAATGCTGATAAGCAAAATGCAGCCTTATGAGGATATTTCAAGATTTTTCAAAAGAAAATGTAGGATAGGGTCTGGATCCCTGAAAAGGTAGTGAATAAGTATGAAAAGGACATTTTATTCATGGTAGACAAGGATAAATGTTTTATGCAGGCTGTAGAACCTAGAATTGTATGGGTCCCAACCATGGGATATGAAGTTACAGAGGAAGTTTTAACTGGATTGGCTGATTTGATGTTGAGAAAACCTAAAGACCCTAAAGAGGGAAGATTTGGAACATTTGAAGAGTTGTATCTCAAAGTATTTATGGAACAAAGACAACCAGAAATCAAGAAGAAAGAAAGAAAGATGGCAGATGAGTTTGTTAAAATCAAAGGGTTTACATATGAGAAAATAAGTGAAGCAAGAGCCAAGGAAGAGGCTTCAAAGGCCACAACTGCTCCAGTAGAAAATACATCAAGTGCTCTGGAAGGACAAACCACAAAAACTCCAGAGAAGAAAGAGGAGAAATCTAAGAAAGAAAAGCCTACACCTAGCTCCAGGAGAAGAACAAGAGCCTCATCCTTTGCAGAAGCTACCATTAAAGTTGAAAAAGAAAAGATAGAACTTGAAGAGCAAATATTGAAGGAGATGCTAGAAGAAAATAAGAAAAGAAAGAAAGTTAAGGCCATAAAAAGAGTGTATGTGAGCCTTGGTGAGGGAGAAGAAGAAGAGGAAATAGAAATAGATGAGGAGGTCAAAGCAAAAAAGGCAAAACCAGATGAAGCTACTACTAAAAAATACCTTTGGAAAGGCTAAGGGGAAGAAGAAGAATAAAGAAGAGAAAACTAAGAATAGAGAAGAAGAAGCAAGTATATCCTTCGAGGCCATGGTCAATGCATTTGCTCAACTTGGTACCCTGAAACCCATTGTTGACATGTATGATGAGAGATTAGATGTAGACAAGGTAATCATTGAAACTGCAGTTGTAAGATACTTAGACATGTTCTGCAAAACTTTGATTAAAGTAATAGATGAGCTACCAAATAGTTTGGCTAGTAAATGTCAACAAGGAAAGAAGGAACTATGGCCAAAGATGTTGAGATCAAAGAATATGTCTTGTTAAAACTTTGTCTAGATATCACCCATGAGGAAAGAACCAAATCCACTAAGAAGCTCAGTGAAGAATTTAGAACCATGAAGAGAATAAATGCTCTGATGTCTAGTGAGACTGAGAAAGTAGTCAAGGAAACAAAGGAAATAACACTAAGGGTGTTAAATGAGCTACAAATTTCAACTATTGTTGATGCTGATGAAGAGGAACAAGACACTAGTGCAGATAATATAGTTTCGGAAACAAATGTGGAACAAAACATGGAGCAAAGCATAGTTACTCCTCCAGTCTCAACACAAGAAATGAAGAAGAAAGGAATATAGAACAAGTTGAAGAGATGAAAGAAACTGAGGAAGAAAAGATGTCTAAAGAAATAAAGGCAAATTCAGAAGAGGAGAGAGAAGAAATAAATGAACAAATGGTAGATAATCCTACTCTAGAACTAGAAAGAAATGAACAAGAGTACATTCAAGAGCCTCCTCCAGAGAGACAAGATGCTGAGGCATCTCAAGTTGGAGAAAACAGAGACACTGCTGACTATTTGAGAGATTTGTTGGAGAAGTAGAAGGAAGCTCAAATTTTAACTATGCCTAAACTTTGGAAGGACCTATCAACCTTGCTACAATGTCCCCTCTACAGAAGCTAAGACTTGGAACAATCTTTCAAGCTACCGCACAAGACGAAATGCTGAAATCCCATTTGGAAGATATTGAATTAATTGGTGAAGCTATAAATATTTTTTAGAAGATCATGCCTAGAGTTCAGAGAGATAGAACACTCTCTCTTGAAGCACAAATGAAAAGGCTTATGGAGTCCATGAATTCCCATTTTGAATCCTTTGAGAAATTTGTTGATAAAAAGGTAAGAGCTGAAATAGATGATAAGAGATTAGTTGAGATGAAAGATAAAGCTTCTCAAGACAAAATTTTGTTAGAGAAAAGTGTAGAGTATGCACAATTAGCCTTGAAAGAAGTGAGTGAATTGTATAAATTTTGTCTTACCTGGCCAGACAAGACTAAGGAGATAAAAGATAAAATAGATAGATGGGAAGCCCAAATAATGAGGATATCTAAAACATATGATCCGACAAAAGATGCTATTGGTAATCAAAGGGCACAAGTTGAAACAATTCATTCTAACATACATAAGTTGTAGACCAAAAGGGATATCATAAAGCATAGAATGAGTCAGCTCCTGGAAGTAGCAAGTTTCAAAATTTCTTCCCTAACCAAGTTAATAACAACGACAAACAAGACAAGGCAAATCTTAGAAGCCCTTGATACAGTAAAGAAAGCAGAAGCTTTGGTGTCCTAGATTAATGGGAACATACTAATTTTGAGTGATGCCAAGACCAGTTGGGATGAAGAAATGGTGCAACTGTAGATAATCTATAAAGATATTCTCCCAGAACAACAACAGTAAGCATTTTTTATATCACTTGTACATATGCAGTAAAGTAGAAAAATAGTTTTGAAATTTTGGCAACTTGTACATATCTTTGTATCATACACATTTTCTATTGATGTCAAAGGGGAAGAAGAAATAAAGCATGTGAAAAACTTTTGAAAATAATAAGGCATGAAGACAGGGTGAACAGTGCATAAAGAGATAGGGGGAGTTATAACAGTTTTTCACATCAAGTGTTGCCATCAATGCAAAAGGGGGAGATTGTTGGAAAATTGTATATGATGTCTAGAGATGTTTTCACTAATGGAAACAAGCAAAGGAACAATATTAGAGTAGTGTTTTGGTCTGAAGAAGAAGACTTAGCTATTTTGGCTAAGTGTTGGCAATACACTGAAGTAGCGACAATGAGACGGTATTTGCACCGGTATTGCTCCGTAGTAGAAGATCACATTATGCAGTTCAAGTATGTTGTTCACAATCCTCAAATGATAAATGGTCGAAGATTTCAGTCTTTGATGAGTACCAGAAGTCCATCTTCAAGAAGTCTAAGTCTGGCAATGTAAAGAACAGAGAAAATCAGAACATAATACTCAACTAATGAGACGGTATTTGCACCGGTATTGCTCCGTAGTAGAAGATCACATTATGCAGTTCAAGTATGTTGTTCACAATCCTCAAATGATAAATGGTCAAAGATTTCAGTCTTTGATGAGTACCAGAAGTCCATCTTCAAGAAGTCTAAGTCTGGCAATGTAAAGAACAGAGAAAATCAGAACATAATACTCAACTAAATTGGTCCGCATTCCTCCACTATGGCATATCTTGTTATGCAGTTTTGAGGTGTTGTAAACACATGTTTGAAGTATCCAAATCCAAAGTTGTAAGTTCTGAGCTCCACCAAAGAATCAGTTATGAATGTCTGAATATCGCTACTTGGTATGGTGCAGTTTGACTGTGACAGGGTATGTGTTCCAGTGGTCCATATTCTACCGTAAAAGAATATTTTTCTCTATAGTTATAGAGGTATGATCTATGACATGTGAAGAGTCTTTGATATGGATTTAAGCAATTCTTGTGGTCTGCAGTGGAAGATGTTGTCTGATAGTTGAACTGAACCAGTGAATAGTTTGTGGATAAGGCCAACATGACAATATGATGTGTATGTGGTAAGTTTTGGTGTTTGTAACTTAATCCTAAGTGGTGAAACAGTTGAGGCTAACATGTGTGAAGGTGTTTCAAATATTGTTTGGGTCTGTTATAGATTTTGGAGAATGAATTTGGCCGACAGAGTACATAATGCATGACTACACGGTACACTATTAGGCTGACCTAATATGAAGATTTTATTTGTTACGGATATAAATATGAGATTGAATTCAGTGTTTGAGAAGTGATTAGTGAATGTGAATGTTTGGTGAATATGTGAAGGTGTAGAGCATGTGACAAGAGCAGAAGAAGAGAGATCTTGTCTAATGTAAAAGAAGAGCAGTGAAACAGAGTAGTCAAGGTGAAGAGTTTTGCGACAGTATTTTGAGCAAACATTGGAGCTGCATTCATGCATGTGTAGATTCAATCTGAGCAGTTCAGTTTGGTAGTGAGCCATCTCCTTTCTTCTTTCTTTCTCTAGGTAGTAAGCCTTCTTGCAGTGAGCACTTCTTTGGGCAGTGAGCCTTTATTGTATTTCGGTATTGTTCCTGTTGGCAAGAGACACATTGTGGCTTCATGATTGTTGTCATTGATGGCAACAAAGTTCATCCCACACATCCGCAGGACATGGTGTGCCTATACTGGAAGTCAGATTGAAGAGTGTTGTGGTCCAGTAAGCAAGAACAGAGCATGTGGCAAGGTCTGACAGTCAGGTCCGGATCTCTCAGAGGAAGTATCTTAGTAAAGTGCAGACTTGGGGGAGTCAAGAGGTGTACCTTAACTGATACAATCTAGAGATTGAGCCTTTGGTGATGAAAGAGTGAAAAGATATGAGCACCTAAGTGTTGGGTTCCTGTTTGGCAGAGCTGACAGAGGAAGAACTGACTGACAGAGCATCAAACCTTAATCCGGATGAGTTATTGATGGTGATCAAGTTTCTTAAGGTATCATTCATGATTGGTTGACATGATTGATGACTTCTATAAGCATCTCCTTGATACACATCACTTGATAAGTAAGGATTCAGCCGACAGATCAGAGTTTGGGAAAATATTGACTATTCCGGATGCCGACTAGAAAGGTGTTGAAATCATTGGTGCGGATATATATACCAAATGGATTTAGATGTGAAGGTGTGTGTTGTGTGTGTTGAAGTGTGAAGAAAAGAAGAAGGGCAGTGTGTAGACAGTAAGACAGGTCCG
Organism: Cunninghamia lanceolata; assembly: GCA_027924645.1. Lineage (NCBI taxonomy): Eukaryota > Viridiplantae > Streptophyta > Pinopsida > Cupressales > Cupressaceae > Cunninghamia > Cunninghamia lanceolata. The sequence continues at coordinate 14,306,612 of BSBN01000186.1, read as the reverse complement.
GTATGTGACAGGATATCAGCACCAAAGAAGAGGAAGAATGAAGTGTAGTAGATCAGTGTATTGAGCCTAACCGGAACTAAACCTTGGCATATGTGGATGCTTCTCATCAGTTCAAGTTTCTTGTTACTCTCTTTATAACTTGTAGACAGTGAGTCTCTTGTAGGCAGTGAGCCTCTTGTGAGCAATGTGCTTGGGCAGTGAGCCCTAATTAGCAAGTGCCATTTTGTATTTCTATTCTTCTAACAGAGAATACATTCTTGGGTTAGTCACCCCGTGGTTTTTCCCTTAACAGGGTTTTCCATGTCAAAATCATTATGTTTGTGTATTGACTTTGTTTCTACTTTCATGATTATGGATGCTTATTTGCTTTGATGCTGCACTAGTTGTTAAAGAACAAAAAGTTAAATTAATTAAGATAACTGATTCACCCCCCCTCTTAGTTATCAACAATTGGTATCAGAGCCAATTTCCTCCAAACAGAGCCTAACAGCTTGAGGAGATCTAGGAATTCAAATGGATGTGTATGGTATGAGGGAACAACTTCAATCTACCCTAGATGATCTTGAGCAATCTAACTCTGAAGTCAATGAATTGAAGGAAAGACTCAAACAGGCTGATGATTTCATAAATGAACTAAAAGGGAAACTAAGCATCTCTATGAAAAAGAGAAAGGATCTGCTTCAACAATTAGCAAGTCAAGGTGAAGCTAATGATACAAATGAAAATCTGAAGGAGAAAACCAAGTTATGTGAAAAGTTATCAAAAGAGGTCATTATGGTAAGACATGAAATGGAATTAGAAGTTATGAAATTCACTCAAGAAATTGAAGAGAAAAGAAAAAATGAAGATGATCTAAGACAATCTCTCAAGGAGAAATCAAAAGACTGCCACAAAATGGATAGAATAATCAGGCATCTAGAATCTGATCTTGAAGAAGCTAGAGATAATGAAGAACAACTTGAGAATCAGATTGACACTCTTAAAAGGGAGCTTCAAACAACAAATGAATACAAGGAGAAATTCAAGATAAGCTCTGCTCAACTTGAAGTTCTTCTTCAAAGCCAAAAGAGGGTAGATGACAAGCAAGGCTTGGGATATGAAAAAGGTGAAAGCTCCGGATCTGGTTAGAAGAACTCCAGATCAAAAAATCTAAGAAATAGGCCTAGAAGACCTCCGGTAAGGCAACCAAATGCTCAAAGATATCCTTCCTTCAATGGATACTGCCACAATTGCAATAACTTTGGTCATAAAGCAAATCAGTGCAGAAGAAGAATGAATCAGACTAGGTCATCCTTCTCCAGACAGTGTTTTAATTACAAAATGTATGGTCACAAAACTCATGAATGCAAAAATATGCAAATGAAAAATTCATTCAATGGTAGATGTTTTGCATGCAATAGAATGTGACATATGGCTAATCAATGTAGATCAAGAGGATATCAGTCAAATATGCAAAGAAATGTTGTTTTCTACAATTGCAATAGATCTAGTCATATTGCCAAATTCTGCAAAAGCAAGAATCAGGGCAAAAAGGGTCTGGTGCATCATAATCAAAACCAAGACAAAGGAAAAGGAAAAGTGAATGTGAATGAAATTCAAAGGGAAATGAACAAGATATGGGTGAAGAGAAGTACAAAAAATGATGGGGTGGATTCACACTAGAATTTGGTGCTGATATTCCTTCCAGAAACTAAATAGATGAGCTCTGGCTCAGGGGGAATCACAAAAGAAAGTATTTTCCCCCAACTAGTCAATTGGTGGCTGAAATTGGCACATGGAAGGTTGCGGACTAAAAGGGCTCTCAGAGAAACATCTAAATAACCCTTGGGGAAGATATGAAAGATCTGCAATGAATTTGAAGAGGTTAATCATCTGAGATTAATTCAGTTTAACAGTCATTTGGTAAGAACAAGATTTTCACAGTTAGATCCGGTATGATTCAAATTTGAGGTAGTTTGATCTGCGGATAGATCAAATGTTTGGGGAAAGGAAGATAGATTGCCATCAATCACCAAGAATAATTTAAGTATATCTCAATAATCTAGAAAAGATCTTTCTCAGAACAAGGAGAACAAGGCAACCAGAATAACTTAAGTTGCACATTTATTGCAATGTGGAATTAGGGTTTGCTCAGAGATAAAAGGGTTCATTTGCTCGTCATTTATACATTTGCACTTGAGAAGAAGAGAAAAAGAGCTCTGCAAACAAATTGTCTTAAGCCTCTCAAAGATCAACCACAGAAGACAATTCTTCTAGCAATCCGATCCAGCTCATTCCATGAAACCTAGAAGCGTAAAAAGGTATTTTTCACTCTTGATCAAACTCTCTCTGAATCTTTAAGATGGCTACTCTGAATGTTGTAAATATTTCTGATAGGCCTCGCCCCAAATTTAAGAAACATCCCTACAAATCTCTAGAAGTGGACCCCTTAGGTGCCTTTTCCAGCATTCCACATGGGGTTTTGCATATTGAAGATGTTAGGGCATACATTCATACAAGCATTGAAGAATTTGGGGAATCCAAGCTGATAGATATGTATCACAATCAATTAATAGATGACTCATTTGATCTCAAACCTCAGTATAAGGCTATCCGGGACAAACATTTTGCACAGTGCATCCATTTTCCCTATTTTGCAGAAGATGAATGGGTCCGATATGTTTTGAGCAGAGTGCAAGACAACTTCATATGGTTGAATAAGCCGTTTAAAATCACAAAAGATGCTATTAGGGTAGTAACCAGTTTGCATTCATCTGGAGGGTTACCTGTTCTTAAATCGGTCAAAAACCAAACTGTGAGTGAAGCTACCGGATCAAAATTTGACAAGAGAGCAATGACAATATAAGACATCACTGATCCGGATGTCAAGTTTGCCTCCATGATAATTGGTTACGAAATATATCACTCTAGCAGGGAAAACTCAGTACCCAGAACTACAATTTACACTGCTTATCAGATGTTAAGAGAGAATGCAGACTATGATCTTTGTGAGCTCCTTCTGAACCAACTTTTGGAGAATCTACAGAAGATAAAGAAGGATAAGAAAAATTCTTTTAAATATGGTGGCTTGATACTCTGCCTATTCTTTTACTATATGAATGAGCTACCCAGATCCAATGGATGGGTATGGCAAAATAACAGACCTTTTGCAATTCAAATCAGAGATTACTTGCATGGGCTTGGTGATGCCAAGGCACAAAATACAACACTCTAGGGCTCTTTCAAGAATTTTCAGAGTATGATGCAAGATAGAGAAAGGATCCCTCAATCATTAGTTGAGAAGTACAAAGATACAATGTGCTTCATGATAGACACTGATCAATGCCTAATGGATGTAGTAGAGCCAAGGATAGTCTAGATCATGCCAATGGGGTATGAAGTTGATGAGAAAATTCTAGAGCTACATATTCAACACATGCTAAGTCAACCCAAGGATCCTAAGGCAGAAAGGTTTGGTACCTACCAAGAGCTAAGTGTAGAAGTTCATGTTGAACTTAGACAGCCTGGGATCAAGAGAAAAGTAAGAAGGGAAGTGGAAGATTTTGCCAAGAGGCATGTAATCTCAAAAGAGGCACTTGATGCCAACAAAGAAAATGGAAAGGGCAGAGAGAGAAGAGGAAGAAGCAGGAAAAGAAAGTGCTCCAGTAGAGGCCCCCCCCGGACTAGATCCTCTAAGAGCTTTGCACTTGCAACTGCTAAAAGCTCAAAGGCATCAAAACCGGAAGCAAAATCATCCAGTAAAGGAGAAAAGAGAACAAAGACAAAGGCTACAAGATCTTACACAAGCCTCAAGGATGATGAAGAGACAGAGATAGATGAGGAAGTAAAGAAAATGAAGAAGAAGAGGAAAACAACCGGTGAACCTTCTACCTGTCAAGGCAAAGAAGAGAAGGCAGAGGAATTTGTTGAAAAACCTACTCTCCACATTGATGATGTAGTCAAGGTAGTTACTGTGGATGGAAATCTGCAACCAATAACATAATTCTATGATGAATATAATGAAGCAGATAAAAAGATTTTGGAGGAAGCCACAGTTAAGTACTTGAACATATACAATAAAGCATTTATTGAAATCATCTCTCTAATTCCCAAAAGCTTAGATAAAGAACTTGAAATGAGAAAGGAAAATGCCAAGGCAAAGGACTTAGAAATTAGAGAACAAATAGCTATTCAGCTCTATCCTTCAATTACTCTGAAACAAATGGATATGATCTTCAAAGATTGCAAGGATGAGTTCCGGAGTAAGGCCAGAATGAATCAGCTCATGCTTGGAAAAACTGACAAGGTGGCAAAAGAAACATAAGATATCCTCTGGAATGCTTTTAAAAGATTCAATATTCCTGTTATAGAGGACTTAGTTAATGAACCCTCTGCCATGGATGAAGAAGAAGAATCTACTGTAAAAAATGGAGAAGAGGAAAAGGAGACAAGTGAAGAGAAAACTAAGGATTAGATTCCTCTGTTTCGAAAGAGGAAGTTCTTGAACAAGCAAACATCTCTCCTCCGATTTCCCGTGTAGACTCTAGATCTAAAGGAGAAGAAAGAATAAAGGAGAAAACCAGTCAAGGAGAAGTACAAGAAATAGAAAAAAGTCAAACAGAGAAAACCTCAGATGACAGTGCTAAGGCTGCAGAAGGGGAGAAAACCCTGTCATCGATAAGAGACACAACAGAAGCAGTCAAAGATTTCTTAACCAAAGAGATGATGGAATTTGATGAACTAGAACTTCTTCAAGGTCCATTCAATTTTGATTCCCTCTCCCCGGTTCAAACCATGAAGCTAGCATCCTTTACTCAAGCAAAGGCAAAAGAAAAACTCCTGAAGTCTCACATGGAAGACTGTGAGCTCATAGAAGTTGCATCCGGTGTATTGGAGAAGATCATGCCATCCTTCCAAAAGGATCCTTCGGCCTCCACATCCAGTAATCTAAAGTCTCTTGTAAATTCTATTCATTCACATTTTGATTCCTTAGAAAAGCCAACAGAAGAAAAGGTCTGGAAGGAGTTTTTGGAAAAGAGACTCTCTGAAGTACAAGGTCTAATAAAAAATGATAGGAGAGTTATGAATATTGGAATAAAGAGCTTAGAAAATTCTCTTAAAGATGGCGGAGATATCTATAAATTTTGTTTATCCTGGCCTAAAGTGACTATGGATATTGAGAAGAAAGTAAAAGAGCACGAGGATAAACTGTTAAGTTTATCTCAAAGTTTTGATCCTCTCTCCTCCTCCATAGTAAATCAAGAGTGTCAGAATATTGCAGTCATAGATGAAATAAAGAAGCTTGAGAAGGAGAAGAAAAATAGAATAAACATGTTAAGTGAACTTAGAGGGATCATTATCCCTAAGTTAGTGGCCATGCATGAGGCCCTAACTGACGCACAGGCCACAGCCTGGACCAATGATTTGACAGATCTTAAGAAGGTAGAAGATTTTGCATTCCTATTGAGTGGTCACATTTCAATTTTGGACAGGATGAAGCAGAGTTGGGCGATAGAAGTTTTAGACATACTTAAGTATATGTAAGTACAACTTGTATATATACTTATGCAGATATGTATAGATTGTTTTTGGAAATTTTGGTGTGCGGACCCTACCCTTTGCCATTGATGTCAAAGGGGGAGTGAGGAGTAGTGAAAAATGTGGAATCTAGCTAAGGGGGAGCTCCGGTAAAGTGTACATTAGAATAGAGCATCAACCAAGGGGGAGTGTAGTATAACACTTCGTCATTTTTCACTAAGTATTGCCATCAATGCCAAAGGGGGAGATTGTTGGCAAGAGACACATTGTGGCTTCATGATTGTTGTCATTGATGGAAACAAAGTTCATCCCACACATCCACAGGACATGGTATGCCTATACTGAAAGTCAGATTGAAGAGTGTTGTGGTCCGGTAAGCAAGAACAGAGCATGTGGCAAGGTCTGACAGTCAGGTTCAGATATCTCAGAAGAAGTATCTTAGTAAAGTACGGACTTGGGGAAGTCAAGAGGTGTACCTTGACTGATACATTCTAGAGATTGAGCCTCTGGTGATGAAAGAGTGAAAAGATATGAGCACCTAAGTGTTGGGTTCCTGTTTGGCAGAGTTGACAGAGGAAGAATTGACCGGCAGAGCATCAGACCTTAATCCGGATGAGTTATTGATGGTGATCAAGTTTCTTAAGGTATCATTCATGATTGGCTGACATGATTGATGACTTCTATAAGCATCTCCTTGATACACATCACTTGATAAGTAAGGATTCAGCCGACAGATCAGAGTTTGGGAAATATTGACTATTCCAGATGCCGACTAGAAAGGTGTTGAAATCATTGGTGTGGATATATATACCAGATGGATTTAGATGTGAAGGTGTGTGTTGTGTGTGGTTAAGTGCAAAGAAAAGCAGAAGGGCAGTGTGAAGATAGTAAGACAGGTCCGGTATGTGATAGGACATCAGTACCAAAGAAGAGGAAGAATGAAGTGTAGTAGATCAGTGTATTGAGCCTAACCGAAACTGAACCTCGGCATATGTGGATGCTTCTCATCAGTTTAAGTTTCTTGTTACTCTCTTTATAAATTGTAGACAGTGAGGCTCTTGTAGGCAGTGAGCCTCTTGTGAGCAGTGTGCTCGGGCAGTGAGCCCTAATTGGCAAGTGCCATTTTGTATTTCTATTCTTCTAACAGAGAATACATTCTTGGGTTAGTCACCCCATGGTTTTTCCCTTAACAAGGTTTTCCACGTCAAAATCATTGTGTTATGTGTATTGACTTTGTTTCTGCTTTCATGATTATGGATGCTTATTTGCTTTGATGTTGTACTAGTTGTTAAAGAAGAACAGAAAGTTAAGTTATAAGATAATTGATTCACCCCCCCTCTCAGTTATCAACAGTTCCTACATAATATATTGTGGGCTAACACTCACCGTGGTTTTTCCCAGTTTTGGGTTTTCCACGTCAAAATCCTTGTGTTCATGTGTGATGGTTTATGGTTGTTTCTTCTGTGTTTAATTTTCTTTGTTATTGCATGTGGTAAATGGATTACTAGTTTAATAAACAAGAAGTTTAATACAATACTGATTCACCCCCCCTAAGTACTTTGGGTGTTCAAAACAATGTAGCTCAACTTCCAAATTAGGAGCTTTGAGGCACCTGACATAATGTTTTAGAACAATTATTCGACCCTTGAGGGGTTGGATAATGAGGAAATGTCTCTCAATGATATTTAAGTGAATTGTATTTCTTGGAATATTCTATTCATAATGTTCATTCTCAATTTATAGATTTAGACATTCTTTTCCTTTAGGATGTTAAATTGTCAAGTTTTTTTCTTTCTGTGGCATGTCAAGTTATTTGGCCTTCCAACCATTTTCTCTGTAGTAACCACAAAGCTAGTCGGAGTGGCATTGCTACATTTATCTCACCCACGTGGCATCAATTATTGGTTGAGCATGGTGTGAGCCCACTAATCATGCATTGTGGGCTCTTTTCACTGTTGATAATAATTCCTTTGGGATTATTAATGTTTATGCTCCCAAAGATGTCATTGAGAGATCTTTCCTTTGGTGATGGATTTCCAATTCACTACCTACCACCACTTAGGTTTTGTGCATGGATTTTAATATGATCAAGATGACTTATGATAAATGTGGCACCTTGCCTATGCACTAGATAGATGGCAAAAGGGAGGCTTGGTTCTTTATGCATAATAAATTAGGTCTTTTTGACCCCAAGGCTGGCTGCCGCCAGGATAGTACAACATGGTAGACATGGAGCAATTTGAGAGCCAGACTTGACAGGGTCTTAAAATGGCTAGATCGGGCCATGATATCGGCCCAATCTTTTTTTAGTTTTGCTAGTATTTATTCCTTGCTAGTCAAGCTAATGGCAAATATTTTCTTGTTAGACCATTTCCTGATACATTTCCATATCGAGTGGCAGATTTCCAGGCCTAAAACAATGAATAGTCAGTTTCTTGTAAACACACCTCTTCTCAATCACAAAGCCATGTCAGCACAAATTTAACATTTCTAGAATTTGGAACCATGTCCTTTGCATGGCGTGGGGTGGATTTCTTGGTGGAATGATGCAATCAGTGGTACCTCACAGTTCCTATGCATTTATGGGAGGCAACTTGTTGCCACCACTCGTACAAAGCCACCACCCATGACCTCTATCAAGCCACTATGCTTTGGAAGCTTAGCCATTTGACTTCGCCATCCATCTTTGCTTGGCTTAGCTTTGATAGTAGAAGTAGATTGATGATGCTCACTAAGCTTGTAGAGCCCAAATTAAGGCTCCACTCCATTGGCTCAAGATCGGGGTTAGAGTCTCCAAGGAATTCTTTCAAGCTCTTAGAGCTTGTCACACATCCCAATTTGTGAAACAAATCCATGAAGGACAATAGCTTCTCCAAGATCTCTATGATATTTTACAGGCCTTTGTCCGGCACTATGAGCAAGTTTTCTCAACTCAAGACTACAATTTGCAAGACAACTTGCATTGCGGCAATGTCTTGCAGTTGTGCCTTACTAGCTTTCAAATGCCTAGTGCATTATTTGTGACCATCTTCTCACTCAAGTTGACCTCAAGGAAGTAATGTTTCTATGGCTAATGACAAAGCCTTGGGCTTGGATGGCTTCTCTTGTGAGTTCTACAAAACCTTTTGGGATACTATGGGTAATGACCTGCACAATATGTACCTTGAAGCCATGCAAATAGGTTCATTAGGGAACCTTATTAACAAAGGTAATATTGAATTCATACCTAAAGCTGGCAATCCTAAAGATATCAATAACTGGTGGCCTATCATGTTGTTGAATGTTTCCTACAAGATCATTAACAAGGCATTGACGCTCAAGCTTCGCTCCATGTTGCCTTTAATTATCCAACCTAAGAAGACTGGCTTCATTAAATCTAGATTTATTTTGGATAATATTATTGTTGTTTGGGAAGGGATGGAATGGGCTCACCACTCTCAACAACATGTTATTTTCACTAATATCAATTTTGCTAAGGCTTACATTGCAAAGAGCATGACCTTTCATCATGTCCATGTTGCATGCTCTCAGATTTGGCCCTTGATTTATTCAAATGGTTCAAATTCTCTTTGCAGATGCTTCTACTTGCATCACCATTTCCAGCCAGCAATCCACTTCTTTTGGGCTTTCCATATCTATTTGGTACGGTTTCCCTCTTGCCTCGGCTCTTTATATTTTGGCTGCAGAAGGCTTTGGATACTAGTTAGCGCAAGTTGTCTCTCAATCCCATGTTAAGGGGATTTCTCTTCCCAATTCATCCCAACAATTAGTGAATGGGTACTTTGCGGATGATTACTTTCTCACACTCTTTGAAGAGGAGAATAATATTAAACAAGTGCTTCATTTCCTGGATATTTTTTGCCAAGCTTCAAGATCCAACATTCAATGGCACAAGACTCTGTTACAGATAATCCTTTCTTCCCAAACTGGGTTAGCTTGACTCATTTAGATGGAGATGGATTGATCATGGGGAAATTTTCCACTTCTTGGGAATTCCCTTTTCTTTCCAAGCCTCCCCTTCAGAGCTTTGAAAAATAGTGATTGCAAGAATTGAGAAGAAACTCCATTACTAGATTACCAATCCTCTACCTTTAGCTCGTAAGTTTCATATTTTCTCCAAAATTTTGGCGGCCACACATGCATATTACTCTTCATGCTGGGTCCCTTCCAAGGCATCTTATTTGAAGGTCGAGAAGCTCCTTAAAGACTTTCTTTGGGCTTCAAGTGATGGGTATCAAGGCTTCTATCATGTTGCCTAGGTTTTTTGTTGCCTTCCTCAGGAGGTTGGAGGGTTTGGATTGATTTCCATTCAACGACAAGGCATTTTCTTGTGTGCTAAATGGATCATTAGGGCTCTCCAAGGTAATAAAGCTTCAAAAATTCTTGTTCACCATTGTATTAGTTATGTCACTCCTTTAGGTCATCCAACCTGGAAAGGTTTGGATTTAGAAACCCTCCTCACTATGAGAGAACATGTCTCCATTCAAGGCACTTTTGTTATCAAAAGCATTTGGAAAGCTTGGGAAGCCCTCAAGCCCTGGCTTTATTGGGCTAGAGATAACTTTCATAATGGTTTATCCATTAACCAACAATCCATATGGTGGTCCCCTATTCTCTGCACTCAAGGCATACTGCTTGCTAAGTTGCCTTGGATTCATGCTTTGAAGTTCTTCAAACAAGGGGTGTGGGTCTTACCCAATTTTTATTCTTCAGATCACAAAGAATTTTTTATCATGGCCTGAGTTTAAGCTCAAGTTCAGGCTTTCTAATAAAGACTAGGAGACTTTCCAGTTAGTCATTGATGCTCTTCCCCCTTAGATGATTCATAAAATAGGGGTGAGATCTCTTAAACCCTGGTAGAAGGATTCGAAATAGTATCCAGACACTCCTTTTCAGAGCTACAGGCTGTGCAAAGGCTATTCTTGGTTGTCTCCACACTTGCATATGGTGGATCAACTCAATCACCATTAGAAACTTCAATCCTCTCATGGGACCTAGCACGAAAGGTTTCAATGCATTTGTTCTGCGGTGTTGGAGCCCAAATTAGCTCATTTTTCTTGGTGTCTACTATACTAGGGCCTCCCTTTGGGGGCTTGTCTTGTTTTGGGGGCTTGTCTTGTTCACATGAGTATAACTAGCCCCATTGCCTATTTTGTGGGTAGATAGAGTCTCTCAAACACCTCTTTTGGCTTTGTTGGCGGGATCAGGAAGCATGGACTTGGATCCATGACTTCTTCAAGCCTTTCAGACCTTCTCCTTTTTTTTTGCACATGGTTTTGCTTAGGGACTGGCCTTGTCTCCTACTCAAGTATACTCAGATCTGGCATGCTTTTAGGGTGGAAATTCTTTTCAAAATTTGCAAAGATAGGAATGTTGCCATTTTTAATCATTGTATTGCTGATAAGCATTTTTTCCTACACTAAAGCTTTCATTTGCTCTAATGTTTTGATGTAGATTCAAGTGCAAGCTAGCAAAGTTACACTTGAAGTTGCCCAACTTCAGGAGTTGCTAGACCACTAGGGCAATTCTCCCTATATTGTTACTTAGGTTCTACCTGAATTTGTGATGTAGGAGCATCCCAGGTTGCAGAGCAATCTTGCATCAACAACAAATATTTGCATTCTTTCTTTTCTTGTATTTTCAGTTCAGTTCAGTCAATTGCAGTTTTAGCATTTTGTACCACATTTTACCGCATCTTCATATCAGATCTTGCGAAGGAGGACTTAGTATCTACATAGTGTCATCTACATCATATTCAAATTTCAAGTGATTTGGATTTGTTTCCTGAAAGTTATCGCTATTAGAAGATCATCAGTTTTCATAGAACAGAGCATTCAAGCAGTTAGCTAGAAGGAGAAGGTTGCAGAGCACTCCTATTACTTGCGGAGCCAAATGAAACATCATACACGACACATATGGATCAGATAGGCCTTCCTTGAGGTCTGCACCAAGTTTAAATCATTTGCAGAGCAATACCATATGTTGTAGGCTGACCTACCTTGTTTCTACACGTTACATCCTTCATTGGAGTTTGTAACTTCTTGTGGCTGATGCAAAGGATTCTCATCTCTTGGATGCATTAGGAAGTTAGTTAGTGATTATGATAGTTTAGTTTAGAGATTTTGTTCTGGAAAGCCACTTCAATGCCATATCTTTCATATCTATTATAGCCCGGAAGGCAGGCCTATGAGCCCTTTGATTGTATCTCGTATGCTGCCGACATATGAACATTGTAATTCTTTGATATTTTGAATATATGAATCTTCCATTGCCTTCTATGTTTGTGTTGTTTCTATTGTGTTTACTCTAGCTGCATGGTGGGACAGTTCATTCTTTGAACCCTCCTGCCATGAGTGCACCAATCCGCCTCTCTTAGAGGGCGTCAGCATGGCCGCAACCAATCTTCTAGGTGTGATCGTGGAGATCGTGGCTCTCATTCCTATGGCCCCTTGCCTCAAACCTCCAGGGATTCTGTTGCATGTGGAGAATGGCCCCAACCTTCCAAACCACCATCTCCAAGGCAGGGGGTTCTAGCTAGCATGACACAAGCAAGTTTCCTCGTCTGTAGCTTACCATTTCTTTGGTATGTGCTCAGCTGCCCCTTGAGGAGAATGAAGATTGAACTAATGCTCTCGATGGTTGGGAGTTGATTGATGATACCGTCCTAGAGATATTTGGTGGAAGCTTGATGATCATGATCCTCCTCCCTCTACTGGTGTTGCTCTAGCTACTTAGTTGGCTTTGGGCTTGACCCTTTGTTGTTTTGAGTGCCTTTGTGTAAGGCTTGTTATCTTGTTCGCCTTTTTTAAGGCTTTGAGACTTTGTGGGTGTGCCTTTCTACTACCCTACCCCTTTTTTGTGAATATTGTACTATTTCTCTCGTTTTAATACAAGTTAAATAAGAAATATTCATCAAAAAAAATTAGATTAAATTATTTCATTAAAATAAATCCAAAACTAAATAAAAATTAACATAATATACCAATATGCATGTGATCATGGCTACTATTTAATGTAATAATTTACTCATAACTTCATGTTTTATCTATACTATATATTTGATACAATCATGTCTGAATCGACGAGAACATACATATAAAGCTAGAACATACATACAAATCTAAAACAACGTTAATGATAATAAAGAAAGTACCTATCTTTAAGATAAATATTGAAAAATTTGACTATCCATTGTTCCTAAGTCATGGTAAAGTGGCTAAAGGCACTAATCTTGTAATAGATAATAAGACCCTTTAAAGGAGAAAATCCCAATCCAAAATTAGACACGTTAAATGAGAAAATCAGCTTGTGAATTATAATTATGATATTGGTTTGTTTAAATAGTTTATGTACCTTATTCATAAATATAGTGTACAATAATTAAGGTTCATGTTAAGATGACACTAGACATAATTTAAAAGTTTAAAAGGTGGGTTATTGTGGTAAAAAGTATAACTTTATAAAAGTTTTTTTTTTAAAATTGAAATAAGTTGAAGATTAAAGCAATAAAAATTGACTAAAATCAAACGACTTTAAAAGAAATAATGGCATATTAGAGTAGTATAATGATAAACCTAGTGAAAGATAATTGGTAGATTAAGATATTGTTGAGATGAATTTTAAGAATCATATGTTTTCAATAGACCTTAAGAAAATAACATGAGTAAATTCATATTAAAAAACATGAGATTTTTAGGACTTCAAGAAAATTGTCTCTCTTTAGAAAGTTGGGTAGAGGTTGGTTTTGAATTCCAATGAAAGCTATTTTGATTTTTTTAATAAAAATAAGAACTTAAAAAATCGTATGGTTAGTATTTAATTTTATATTATAATAAATTATTTTTTAAAAAATATTTGAGTTATATAAATATAAAATATTAATTTAAGTAAAAGAGATAAGTTTATATATTATTGAAATATGTAATCAAATTGATAAAGAGGGATATGTGTACTTAGCACTATATTCAATAAGTTGATGATTTGTTATAGTACATATTATGTGATACAATTAATACTTTTGTTATTAGACGTGTAATTATTAAGCTCCAACAGATTGAGAATTGGTATTTTCTTTGTTTTGGTTTAGTCTTGCACATTTGGCCTTCATCCCTACACTTGTAGCCTTAAACCTAGTTCTATAGCCTTGAACTTGATGTGTTGCCTTGAACTGCACACTTTGGGTTTTCAAAGTCTTGTTCACCTTTGTTATCTAAAAATGGTGGTGTTTAAAAACATAGTCAGAACTGGCTATGCTAGAAGAGGAAGACAACTTCCCACCTTGTGCCTTAGTCAAGCCGCTTGATCAAATAAATAATTTGGATCTAGTTTGTAGCCATGTCAAGTAGAATGTAATTGCCTAAGTTTGTCCTTACGATTGTTGATGTTAATGCAATGCTCTAGAAATGCTTAAGTGATATGTGAATGAGATGATCCCTACAATGGCCTAGGACTTTGTCTTTTTACACAACATGCTACCATACAAATTTGAATATTTTGTGCTTGAGTTAGCAGGCAATGAGTAATTGGAATTAGGTACACTTGAGCCCATGATAAAATTTGATTTTAACATTTAGGGGTCAAGGCCACACAACTAATCTTGAACCTAGTTGAGGCTTGCAAATGCAAGATTGAACCAAGATAGAGAATAATGGATTTGAGCTTTGGGTCCACATCATTGGGGAACAAGGACTCAAAATCAAATTAGGTACAAGCTGACTGCCACCTCTTTCATAGAAATGTACCATTTGGACACTAGATTATTGTACTAGGTACAAAGAGTCAAAGCAAGTCCAAAATGACTGAAAAAAGTGTTAGTGATACACTATTCACATACATTTTATCCCCACTATGACTTGAATGTGAGCTACCATGAACCATGCATTTCAACATGAACACATAGCCAACATGAGAGTAAATTCCAAGCACATATATTTAAATGATATGTATATGGAGAACAATCCACACATGCTCCATGTAGTGATAGTTTTATCTTTAGATTTGCAAGAACAAAATTCCATGAGTAGCATATGATAAAATTTGAAATGGGCATATGAATAACAACTTACATATATGAACAATGACTACGTAAAAATATGAATATGAATGGAAGATCATGGAGTGGATCACTATAACACAAAAACATAGATAAGGTGAGAGAAATAATGGTGTATGCTATATATGTAATCTCTATAGACATGTGAGAGTGTGATATATATCATCGTATAACAATCATGACATAAGATAGAAAGATGTAATCATTAAAGAACATGTAAATAAGAGATAAAAAGGTGCCCACCAATGTTAATCCTAATGGTGATGACAATAAACAAGCAATAGTATCTAAAGTGTTATACATGAAAATATAAGCAACGATGTATGTAATTAAGATATAAGAAGGTAAGCATAAGCATGTGTCATGTATAATATAAACATAGAAACATAACATAAGCATGATAGCATGAGGTAGTATCATCACAAGTGTAATATCATCATTAGAGGAGACAAGATAAGTAACATAAATAAGATGATCCCCAAGTGGGGGAAATATCTAGAATAGATCATAGACCAATAAGTAACATGTGAAAGATATACATGACAAGAGACAAAACACAAGACATTATAATTTAGGTGAAATGAGAATGTATCATGACCTTAATGGTGTATGATATATATGTAATCTCTATAGACATGTGAGAGTGTGATGTATTTCATCATATAACAATCATGAAATAAGATAGCAAGACATAATAATTAAAGAACATTTAAATAAGAGATAAAAAGGTGCCCACCAATGTTAGTACTCCTAATGGTGAGGACAATAAACAAGCAATAGTATCCAAAGTGTTATACATGAAAATATAAGAAATGACTTATGCAATTAAGACATAAGAAGGTAAGCATAAGCATGTGTCATGTATAATATAAACATAGAAACATAACATAAGCATGATAGCATGAGGTAATAGAATTACAAGTGTAATATCATCATTAGAGGAGACAAGTAAGATAAATAAGATGCTCCCCAAGTGGGGGAAACATCTAGAGTAGATCATAGACCAAGAAGTAACATGTGAAAGATATACATGACAAGAGACAAAACACAAGACATTATAATATAGGTGAAATGAAAATGTGTCATGACCCTAATGGTGTATGATATATATGTAATCTCTATAGACATGTGAGAGTGTGATATATATCATCATATAACAATCATGAAATAAAATAGCAAGACGTAATCATTAAATAACATGTAAATAAGAGATAAAAAGGTGCCCACCAATTTTTTTTTAGGCAAAAGGTGCATAGCACCTATAATATATTATATTAAAAAAGTATTACAAAGCTATTACAATAAGCCCATGCATGAAGATTACTAGGCAAGATAAGCATGAACGCAGCCCTAAACCAAAAAAAAGTCATCTAATGACCAAATAAACCCATACTGCCTTCTCACCAATACAAAATAGAGAAGGAGCTAGAACAAAAAGAGGAGAATACTACATTCCTCTCCCAAAGCCTTACAGAAGTATACAATATAGGTGCCCACCAATGTTACTCCTAATGGTGAGGATAATAAACAAGCAATAGTATCCAAAGTGTTATACATGAAAATCTAAGAAACGATGTGTGTAATTAAGATGTAAGAAGGCAAGCATAAGCATGTGTCATGTATAATATAAACATAGAAACATAACATAAGCATGATAACATGAGGTAATAGCATTACAAGTGTAATATCATCATTAGAGGAGACAGGATAAGTAACATAAATAAGATGCTCCCCAAGTGGGGGAAACATCCAGAATAGATCATAGACCAAGAAGTAACATATGAAGGATATCCATGATAAGAGACAAAACACAAGACATTATAATATAGGAGGTGAAATGAGAATATCTCATGACCCTAATTATTTATTATTATTATTTGACTAAAATCTTTATAGTTTTGAATATTGTTTTCTAATTAATTGCTAAGATAATATTCATATAACGATTAATTAGATTTCATTTCACTTAATTATTTTAATAAAATATAAAATAAAATATAAAATAAAATAAAAAGAGATAATAAAATATTAAATCATTAATTAATCTCAAATCATGATCAACACAAAATAAATTCAATAAACGCTTCTTGGTAGTGGGAAAAATGGAATGGTGCTATGGCTAATTTGAGCACGCATAATAATGGGAAGGAAACTCTTGGTAACTGTCATTGAAGGATTTTAAAAGAAATGTCAGAAATAAATGGGGAATGATGGTTTGGATATTGGGAATTTATATCTGGGTTTTTGGGAAACAAAAATTGGTTCTCTGTGCAATTTGGAAGAATTGTTGATTTGGAAGGAATAGTAGGATTTTGAGCAAGCTTGAATCACAGGTACAAGCTTGTGTCATTTTATTTAATCATAGATTTTTCTTTGTCTGAAGAATGTTAAAAAATATGCAATTGCATGTTCGTGGCATTTGATTTATTTTACAAATCCTATATCACCTACTAAATTTTACTGGGTTATCATCTCTCCTTATTTAAGAAATTAAGGATTTAACCCTCTTCGATGAAATAATGATTGTGACTCCAAAGACCTTCGAAGGAGTCATTATTGATTGATTCTTTCTTAGGAATTGTTTGCTACCATGTAGAGTTAAATTTAGAGGTTGAATGATATTTTCCTTTGGGTTTGAATTAGATTTTTGTATATGCCTTGGATGTATTAGCTTCTATTTATCATGAATGCTGAGATTGGAATAATTTGGTGTTAATTGGGAATTTTATCTATAGTTGTGTTAATCAAATTAGAAGTTAAAGAAATAATTGCCTTTGCATATTTGAAGGTATCATTGTAAATTATTTAGAGATGTTTGTTTGGAGTCCATGGAGGCGTTGTATGATTCCTAATTGTATTTATTTAATGGGTATTTGTATTTCGGTGTTGCATGCATCTGTAATTTAGAGACATCATAATATACAGAGATGTATAGTTATGAATGCCTTTGTATTACAGTAAACTATGTTTATTCACGACTGATGAGTATTTGATTTCATTGTGTATATGCCTAAAAATGACACGATTCAGTCTAACTAAATATTCTTAATATGTATTCCCTTCTAATTCTTCTATTAATAAATAAAGAAACAAATTTATTTATTTGATTCATATTCTTCTAAATTAATTAAATATCAAAATATTTAATTACCTCTTCAAAAGTCAAAATTAAATAAAATCCTTTATTTAATTAAATTCTTCCAAACAATTAAATAATTCTTAATTATTTAATTAAAGTCAAATCATTCCTCCAAATTTGAATAAATCAATCAAATTTATTTAAATCCTCTCAATCTCTAAAAATAAAATACAATCAAATATTTTATTTATTCTTCCAAATCATGCACAATAATTAAATAAATTTATTTATTTAATTTAGTTTCTTATCTTCTAATTTTTCAAATATCTTCCAAATCTTCTAAAAACAAGTCTTCTTCTTCATGCACACAAAATTGAATAATTTATTATTTAATTCCTCTCAAATCATACAAAAGCAAATCTCAAGTTGAGTTATCTATTCAATCAACCTTGTTTTTATCAACATCTCTTAAATTAGAAAAAAACTTTCTAATTTATGAAAAGCATGTCTTATCTTTAGAAAAGAAAGTGGTTAACTCAAATAAAACAGCTTTTGTGTGACACTTGTCTTCTTCTTATTTGCGCATGTTCCTCAACCGTTCTATACTGTTGATCTTCTCATTCTTTCTATACCATTGATCTCTTCTCTCCCAAGTCTATAAATTGAACACTATTCATTCATTTCATTCATCCAAGCTTTAAGTATCGTTACTCTGCAAGAATTACAGCGCGCCTTTGGCACCAATTCGTTCATTGCTTGTGATCACATTCATTACTACATACTACTACCATTGTTGTGAAGCTCATCTTCATTACAAAGCACTGTCATAGCCGTTCTCCATTGACAATCTTGGAATTATAGCAAGGAAGTGCACTCTCTGAGGGCCTTATTCATACATGCAAGATCGATCGAGATAGGCAACCAACAGAAGCTATGAAGCTTTGAGGTTTGCAAAGGTTTTTGAAGTTCTTTTGATTGATTAATCTCTTTGTTTTTGTATTTCGTTGCATTTTGGGTATTTTGATATTGATATATTGATTATTCATTTGAATCCAATTTTTCCTTAACATTTTTTGGCACCCACCATGGGGCCTAGCCCCAAATTTAACCCAAAAACTAAGTTTTTATGTTTTAGAAAGTCCTACACAGGAGGAAATCGTGCATCTGATACATCCTAACATGCATCTGATATCTGTTACGGTGCATACATTCCTTCAGTGCATACAGTCTCTGATTCGATGCACTTATTGTCTGTTCCGACGCATACATCCTTTCGGTGCACATAGACTATGTTCTGACACATCTATCCTCTAATATGACACATCTATTAGTTCAATGCATATACATTGTTTTCCTGCGCTTTTGAGCTCTGTCTTAGCACATATGTACTACAGTGCTTCTGAGCTCTTTTTCTGCGTATTCAGTCTCTAAAGCTGCGTATATGATCTAGGCAATGATTTTTAGGGTTTCCTTGAAGTTTTTTCTAACGCTGACGTCTCTTTGCAGGAACACTCTTGATTTGTTTTGTAGGCTAGGTACTGGTTTAGAATCATATAGTTGGACTTGTTAACTCACACTTCAATTTCTAACGAGAAAGTAAATGGATGCTCATGCAAATCTCACATAGTTTTAACTAGGAAGGTGGTAATTCAATCATTGCTATCTTGCATATCATTGAATCATTTCTATATTGCTATCCTTCAAAGTTAACAACTCATTGCTATCTGGATAAAACTGAACACATCATTGCTATCTTGGTAAAACTAAACCATTGCTATCTCGATTATCACTTCAAAGTTAACAAATTCGTCCTATCTGGGTAAAAATTGAACACATCATTGCTATCTGGGTAAAGCTGAACCATTGCTATCTTGATCATCACTTCAAAGTTAATAAATTTGTGCTATCTAGGCTAAAATTGAACACTATTGAGTACATGTGTCTCAGATTTACAGTGATCAATCTCGTTGTTCATAGTGGGTTGTCCTTTATTATCGGCCACACTGAAGCTATCAACAGACTTTGTTAATGTTTCACCGATCTACGAGCTCTCATCGATGGTAGTGAGTCATCGGGTAGACTTTCTTGTATCGGCGGGAGTGAGGAGCACTTGACTAATCTGTGAGGTCTCACCGACCAAGGGCTTTCAGGCTGACTTTCACTATCGACATGGTCTTGGGATACTTCTCCGATCGTTGAGTGTCATATCGATGTGAGAAGTCTATCGGCGTAAGATTGGTCATCATTTGAGTCTATGGTAGTCGCTCCGATGTTAATGGTCACCCCGATGGCAGTTGGAGAAGCGTTGGGCGTCGGCATGAGAACCTCTATCGGCCCAGCCTTGAAATGTCAATCTGATGGCAGAGGTCACTCCGGTGAAGAGTTGGCATTGTGTTGGCGTTGGTGGGACAAGGAACCGTTGGAGTGAGTGTTGAAGTGTTTGCCGATGGTGTAGGTTACTTCGATGAGACTTAGCTTGGCGTCATAAGTGGCAAAAGTGCCGATGATAGTCTTACTGTGTGTTCGTATATATAAACTAGGATATCACATGCGACTTGGTGCATGTGGGACTAATGAGTTCTCACGAATGCAAACGGTCAGAAACGACAGTTTGGACGGTTGGACTGAGCGTAACTGATTCGATTGGTTGCTTGGATGGTTGAGTCGATTAGATTACTAAAGCAATGGGAGATCAGAAAAATGAATATAGTGAGATAGAAAGGAAATTGACAGACTTGGATCGATAGTGCTAAGATTGAGAGTCCAATCTGGTAATCTCTATTTTCTTCTTCGATGAAGTCCTATGTTGTATGTTGTACGCAGCATGATAATAGTATGTGAAGGGACTGAACCGAGAAAAGGAGAAACAAAGGTCGAGAGAGAGCGAGACTGATCTTGCCATGTTGCTATTGAGATTCTCTAGATGAAGAACAAGATGTATAACTCTGTGAAGGTTTGAGAGTCTGATATTGTATTGTAACTGTGTATTTTTGTTGCTGATTAATACAATGATCTTTGGCTTTTGGAGTGTGGGGTTTTTTACCTGAAAGAGTTTTCCCCACGTAAATCTATGTGTTCTTATTATTGTTCATTCATGGTTGTGATTCTGTAAGTTGAATCTAATGCCTATTGTTGAAACTGTAAAGTTGCATCAGTCTTTTCTCTGAAGGTTCAATGATGGGGAAATAAACTATGTCTGTTTCTGCCTTGTGGCATAGTTGTGCATGTTTTTTGAAGCAATTGAAAGAATTTTAAATCTGTCAAAGACACCACTGTTCTTAGAAATACGTTCTAAGATGCTCTTATTTCCTTTCAATTGGTATCAAAGATTTCTTCCGGGACTGGTTTGGTTATGGTGTTGTAGGTTTTGGATTCTTTCTGTGAAGATTTCTTGGTCTTGGAAGCCTGAGGAAATCTGAAGGAATCATCTGATGTTTGATCCTTTGGTGAGTAAAAGTGTTTGCTCCTTTTGTTTCAGTTTCAAGTGACAACATGCAGCCTGAAGGATGATGAAGTTGGAGAAGGAGTTGATCATGTTGAATGATGTGGTCTAAGGCTCTTTTGACAGTAAGATGTTCCTGTTGCATGGAGTAGAATTTTGCTTTGTGGTTGTGTTGCTGTAGTAACTTTCATATTAAGTGTCTATGTGAGAGGATCTTTGATGATATGAAGAAGTTTGTGTTGCTACTCAGCCATGGAGTATTGTGCTTATACTGGGAATTGTTCCTGGTATTGGAAGGTGCTGATTATGTGTTGCCCTGGTTGCATTTTGGTTATGGAGTTGATCCTTTTGAGGTCTGGAAGCTTCTGATATAACCTGACTTTCTCTCTTGGATGTTTGTACATGATGGTGGTCTTGGAATTGGTCTGAATTAGGCCTGTAGTTCCTAGATTTTCTTAATCCTTGTGGTTGTTTTGTACTTGCATCAGAAGGGTTTAATAGATTTTCCTTAAAATCTATGATGCTCATCTGTGTTAATCTTTTTCTGGTCTGAACTATTATGGTGTTTTGGTTTCTGACTATAGAATCTACCAGATGTGAAAAAGATATGGATGTGCATGAATAGTTTTGCAGGTTTTACATGGTAAAGATAAAAACTTGTGTTTTTTGTGAAGCTACAGTTAAGCTATTTCTAGACCCTGGTTTTGGGGTGTTGCTGGATGATATAGTTGTAGTTTTGTATGCATGCTCTGTGCATGGTGTGAGGAGGTGAAATGCTTTCTCTACATGGGAGTGCTAGTATGTGATATGTCACTCAGCATTTCTGTGGTAATGCTTTTGGTTTTCTATACTATGGTGCTCAGGTTGTGGACATGTTTGGCGAATCAGATTTGTAAGTAATCTAATGCTTGAGTCATGTTGTCTACATTGTTATCTATTCCTTGAAATCTTAGTTCTGCAGTTTCTAGTGTGATAGTGAGTTTGCATGGTACATTGGTTGGATCTACGAGTTATGTAGTTTTGTGGGCTGATCACCTATTAAGCTATAGTGAGATGACTCAGATGTGGACTATCTTTATCCACTAGATTGTTTCAATGTTAATGCAGATTTGTTAGTTGGCCTGGTCTGTGGTCACTTGTGCATTGGTGTGACTATTTTGGGATGAGAGGATGGATGTTGTAGAGTACTTGAATAGTCGGTTATGGAGACCTGTAGCATGTGTATTACGATGTCATGAATAGCTTGGATTCACAGGTTTGTGTAAGTTATTGACAATGATAGTGTATTTCCTTGATTTGGAGATCTTGGTGCCACTTGGTTTTATTGTCACATGGACATGTTAATGTGTGGACCTGGAAGATTTTTAGATGATAAGGTGTTTGGTTATGTTGCTTGGAAAGCTCAGTTGCCACAGTTCAGTGGGAGCTTTAGCAATGACTGCAGATTCATCACTTAGTGGTGAATGATCTTCTTTAGTGTTGCAGATGTTACTAGGAGGAGCTCTTAGATCCTATTGTTGTAGAAGGGTTCTTTCGCATTTGCAGGAGCACTATTTGAGGATGTGTAACATCTTGGAGCCATGAAGGACTCACTCAGTCTTTGGTTGAGATGTTGGTGGTGCTTGACAGGTAATGTTGGTTTAGAGTTTTGGTTTGCTTAATGTCATGATATTTTCTTGAATTCTGCATTTGATTTTTGGCATGATACATTGCTCTTGAGACCATGATTATGTTCACCTGGAGCATGGAATCTCCAAAGGGGGATGTTAAGATCATGATGTCATGATAAGTTCTTGATTTAGATGATTGGAGCTTTGACAGTGGTCTGGTGATTCTCTGTGTGTTGGGTGCATTGATCTTTTGCTTGATTACTTCATGTCGGTGTAGTGATGTATTTGGAGTTTAGCATGATATGATTATTTGCAGATGTCCATGGATACATGGAGATTAAGGTGAGACTGTATATGTTGTGCTTAATCAGAGTTTGCAGCAGGAAGTTTGAGGAGTCTTTACCTTGGTTGAATGTGAGTTCAACAAAAGATCTAGAGGAGATTGTTCTTGGAGAAAGTCATCGGGACTTGGATATCTTGGAAGAACATTCTCATTCGCCACTCTTGGTCTACTCGAAAAGTTTCAATTGAGAGGTTTTGCCCATTGTTTCTCTTAGGTGTTTTATGCTTTCTTTCATAGATATGGATCTTGAACTGCTAATATATGGTTCTGGAGGATTCATTGTAAGAGATGGATAGCATGTTTAATCTCCTTATGCATTTGAGTTTAAGAGATCATTCATTGATGAGTGTTAGGAGATGGTTTATGGGCTGATTTGCTGAAATGGGAAATGGTTTAGTTTGATCTTCTTTGGTTTGAGAGGCTTACATCCATGTTAGTTGCATGATTACATATGTTGAATTTAATCTCTTGAGATTAAATGTTTGTTTGGGTGTTGTTATGCTGTTCTCTTTGGGGTGTTTTTTGAAGGAGATCATACTTGACACAGTTGGCATTCAGAGGTGTATGTAGAAGGATTGTCTATAGGTATATGATGTGCAGAGTTACTCTCTATGGTCTCAGTTATTTTTCTGATGGTATGTAGAGTATAAAACTCTAAATTCTATTTTAGCAGCGCGCCCGCGAGTTTTGTTTCTGTGTCTATAAATGTTTCTGAGAATGGCCGCGAGGGTCACCAAGGGTTTCATTTTACTATTGTTGCGGGTTTCTTTTTGCTAATGCCACGGAGTTTGCCAAGTGTTGAGCTACAGTTTAAGCCGCTTTTGTTTCTAAGTTACAAACTTTTGCAGCAGATCATGCCACGTGGATTTAATGTCTCTAATACATTCTAAGTTGCGACCCTGTGGAAGATGCCACGTGTCACCTACGGAGACACAGGTATAAAGTTTCAGTGTGCCTGCGGAAGAAGCCATGTGTATTTTGTGATAGCCGCATAGCTCGCCAAGTGTCAGCTTCTACGTATCTGTTTATATATCCTTCGATGCAAAGTAATAAATGGAGGTAGGCCCCAGTGTAAAGGTTCTTTGCAGCAGATCGTGCCATGTGGTGGATGCGGTGCCCAAGTAAAAGCTTTTGCCCCTTTCTTCCAACAATTATAAATGTTTCTTCGGTTTCATGGAACTCGACATTTGTCAACCTCCACATGAGTCTCAAAAGGGGTTCTAATGTTTCAAGAGGCCTGCAGAAGCTACCACGTACCAGATAGTTGATGCTGCAGAAGCTTCCACCTGTCCCTGTTTGAAAGCTAGCAAGCGAAGAGTTGTGGACCCCATTTCTAATATGTCTTTAAGTTTCTTTGCAGCGGATTGTGACAATTGTCACAAGTAGGAGCCACCTGAGCATGAAAGACATAGTTAAGGAAAGTAAAGCGGAGCGAGACACGTATTGTTTCTAAGTACTATAGACGTCGCCATGTGTCAGTTTCCTATTTCTCCTAAGAGACAAAGAAGTTTCAAGTTATATGCGCACGGACGTTGCCATGTGTCTCAGAGTTGATTGTTTAAAGAGTGCAGATGTCGCTAAGTGTCTTTTCCCTATAGAAGGGATGCGCCACACATGTTTTTGCCACAGCTAATGGACTTACAGTTATTGTAACTATTTGCGGATCGAAAAGATTTTAAGTGTTAGGGACTTCCAGTTAGCTCTAGTTCAGTTAGACCGTTGGGATTTGATTGTGCAGACAATCTAGAATCGATCCTGTGCTACAAATATGTAACATTGGTAATAGATCGAGATACAAAGATTCATTCATAGATAGTTTCACTAGAGATATTTTCTATCAAAGATTTAAGAGAGAAGTTTGAGACTTTTGCTGTGACCAGTGAATATCATTTTGCCTTTATTTTTGTTATTCTTGATTCAGAAAGTAAATGTAACTGTGCATGTATCTGTGCCTCTTATGTTGCTGGAAAATTAATGAGAAAGATAGAGTTTTGTGCCTTGGTTGATATTTTTTGTGTCACTGTAAATTGTCTGTTCATGAGCCTTTGAGTTTATTCATTATATTTGTTTATGTTAATCATGCAATATTTGCTCTTTAACGTAACTGAATCTTGAGAATAGTTTCATTGTGCTTAAGTTGAGAGAGATACTTATTATCTAGGCACATCGCCATAGATAGATTTGCTTTAACTGTATCTTTAATTCTATTAATTTCTACCCTTTTTCCCAAAACCCATACAAGATAGAGAAGAGGTAGCTTCTTTAAAATCTAGAGGTTGTTTTAGGTAGCAAGTCCCACATTCCTGAAACTTCCCATGTTGGTGTTGGAACCTGTGTAATTTTACACATCAACAGTTTTTGGCACGCCCGGTGGGACCATTTCTTGAAGTTTCTATCAAGATTGTATGAGCCAGAAAGCCACAGGAAGTCAAAGCTGTGGACCTGTAACAAGAGCTAAATTTGCTGCTAGACCAGGCATTCTTTTTCCACCACTGGTAGCTAATCCAAGAAGAAGAGTGAATCAGTTTGTAGCAGCACCAAGAGTAAATATGGGAGCACCTATAGCCCTAAGAAATTATGCAAATTGGAATACTGGTAGTCCTCTGATTCTTCCAATACCACCAGCTACTTGGGATGCTATCCCAGCCAATGCTCTTAAGGCTCTGTCTAAATTCAGTGGGGAAGATTTTAAGACACTTGAAGAGCATCTACAAGATGTATCTGATGTTTGTGCAGTGCATGTGATCACTCGATAGAATGTGGATATAAGACTGTTGGCAGCTTCTTTTAAAGGGAAGGCTTTGGATTGGTATAGATCTTTAACCCCAAACACAATCTCTACATGGGACCAGCTTGGTGATGCCTTCTTTGAAAGATTTAAAGAAAAGGGTGATAAATCTTCTTTGCTGCAACAATTGATCACCATCAAAAGGGCACCACAAGAAGCTATGACTAATTTCAATTCAAGATTTTAAAAGACTTGGGAGAGGGTCCTTGCCATAGCAAGACCATTACCAGGTATGGCTATTGTGTTTTACCTTAAAGCTTTAAACTCAGATATATCAGTGATGATCCAATCCCTTGGAGGTCAGACACTACCAGAAGCTTATGAGTTTGCAGTCAAAGCTGAAAATAATTTAATAGATGCTGGAAAGTTGCCCCCAAGGCCTCCTATGCCCATGTTTCTTGAAATTACCTTACCTCTACCTCAAGAAGTCCCTAATCCTACAACCCCACTTGTGTCTATGTATTCTTTTCCTCAGCAACCTACTAAAATAATTGCCCCTATTCAATCATCTGAAATGGATGATGTCAAGAACATTTTAAGAACCTTTTCAAATGAGATAATCAATCTGAAGAGACAACAAAATCCTTATCCCCAATATCAAGGATACCAAGGAAATAGACCTCCCTTTTAGCCAAATCAGTATCAACGCCCTCAAAGGCAAGCTAACCCTCAGCCATCAAACCAGTTAGTCATAGTCCCTACACCCTTGCAGACTGTTCCTCCTAATCCCAACAGGGAAATTGTTCCAGGGCAAAATAATTTTGTAGATAGCACAAATGCTTGGTGTTTTCCTTGCAACAATGCCCATATGCCCAGAGACTGCCCCAGAGGAAATTTACAATAAAAGATAGCAGAACAGAGAGGATTAGAAGGACAATTTGCAACTTCTAACACTCTACCATATCAGTCTCTTGGTGTACAAAATGCAGTCCTAGTAGCTCATATGCAAGGGATGTCCTTACAACAAGAAGAGGAAATTGCCCCTGAGCATGCTTTATTTTCATGGATTGAGGAGGAAGATTTAGTGTTCTTGAATGAAGCATCTACTTCCAAGAAGCCATTGGTGAAATCAGATTACTATACCAGAGCAAAGAGGAGAATGATGGAACAACCTGAAGTCACTAATAATGAGATCATGGGAGCTCCCCCTTTTCAAGATCATCAGAACACAGTTGCTAGACAAGAAATGCCCCAACTTGTGCAGAATCAAGTAGCCTCTGGACAAGTTCAAGAAAAAGCAAGGTATCCTTATTACTCGAAGGCCCAAGCATTAGGACCTATCAATATAGTGGATTAGCTAAAAAGAACTCCAGCGCACATATCAATCTGGGACATGTTAGCTATTCCTGAGCAGAAGACACTGTTGCAAGAGGCTCTGCAAGGCCAAGAAGTGCCTAAACATACTGGTGCCAAAGGAGCACCTGCTATTAAAGAAAAGTTGCAGCTCAAAGATATTGTACCTCTACAGACAATAGCTCTTTTGAACAATGCACCTGAGGTAGGTAAATCCAAACCAGAACCCTTTTATTTGACTTTGATAGTTGGGAAGAAATTGTTGCATAATGCAATGATAGACTCTGGGGCCAGTACTACAGTAATGCCAAAACAAATAGCAGATGCTTTGAAGATAAAGTATGAGCCACTTACTAGAGGAGTTATGCAGTTGGGTGGGAAATCAATGCAAAGAATAGGGAAAATTAAACAACTCCCATTGCAATTGTACACTTGCCCTAATATAATTGTGAATCAGGATGTGGTAGTTATAGATATTCCTCCTGTATTTGGTCTATGTCTATCTAGAGATTTTATAGCCAAGATAGGAGGTTACATGTCATTAGATTGGTCACACCTCATTCTAAGAACCAAATATGGGACAAAAATGAAAATACTGTCTGAATCATTATCTAAAGATCATATCACAAATGAACCAACCCCAAAATTAGAGGCAGCTCATGCCATGCTGAATAAAGAGGAGAGAATCTTTGTTGAAGAGTTAGGGGACTGGACTGAACATGACCAATAGGAGGAAGAGAATAATCAGTTGTTGACTATGATGCAAAGTGACCCCTATGGAAATTATGACTCTACTAGTTTAGGCACTTATGTCATATTTGAAAAAGACCAAGAAATCCCAAATGTTTTAAGGAAAGAAACACCACAGACTCAAGAATTTGAAAAGGACTCAGAAATCTGGACTCTAAATTTTGATGGGGCTAGAAGTAAAAATGGTGCTGGAGCAAGAATTTTTCTTACTGTCCCAAATGGTGAGAAAATTTTAAGAGCCATCCGTTTTCAGTTTGCTTGTACCAATAATAATGTGGAGTATGAATCCTTGGTGCATGGACTCATATTAGCCAAGAAAAAAGGAGTAAATAATCTGATAGTAAGAGGAGATTCAGAACTAGTGGTGAAACAAATCAAAGAAAAGGCAGTAGCCAAAAATGTAAGGATGAGATCCTATAGGCACAAGATTTGGGATCTAGTAGATGATTTTGAATCTTTCAACATTGAAGTAGTTCCTAGAGCCCAGAATTCTGAGGCAGATAGAATGGTACAGATTGGTTCCCAGTTTGATCCAGCAACTGATCTACTAGTTAACAATGAGTCAGTCAAAGTTATAGTGAGGTCAACTATCCCAGACAATGACCAAAATTGGCAAGTTTTTGAAAATGATTTCCAAGTCCTTTCATTTTTACAACAATTAGGAGAATTTGCTGATCAGTTACACCCTAAGATTGAAGAAGCATATGGTGACCAAATTATTCAATTAAAGTCCAATAAGCTTCCTAAAAGACTAATTACCTTAGAAAACTTATTTGACCCAGAAGATGTAAGCCTGGAAAAGAAGAGGTTTCAAGAAGATAAAGTAGATTATTCTGAAATCCAAGTTAGTAAAGGAAGAAAATTGAAGATTGGCAATTCTACAACCCAATAAGAAAAGGAAAGACTAATTGATCTATGTGAAAGATATGACAAAGTGATTGCCTGGACCTATGAAGACCTCCATGGCTATAATAGAGATATCATACAGCACACCATAGAGTTGACTAAAGGATCTAAACCAGTCAGACAGAAGCAAAGGCCAGTGAATCCTTGAATTGAACATCTAATGGTGGATGAGTTGCAAAAGCTTTTAGAATCAAAAAATATTTTTCCAATCAAACACTCAACCTGGGTATCCAACCTAGTGCCAGTCAGGAAAAAGAATGGTGACATAAGGCTCTATGTAGATTTCAGGGATCTGAGCAGAGCATCTTTGAAAGATCATTATCCCCTGCCTTCTATGGAACAAATTTTACAGACTATGGCTGGATCAGAAAGATTTTCCTTATTAGATGGCTTCTCTGGATACAATCAGATTTGGTTGGCTAATGAAGACCAACATAAAACTGCATTCACTACCAAATGGGGAACATTTGCATATGCTAAGATGCCATTTGGCCTTTCAAATGTTGGAGCCACTTTTCAAAGAGCAATGGATGTAGCATTTGGAGAGCTCATAAACAAAATCATCCTGATTTATCTAGATGACCTCACTATTTTCTCTAAAAATGTTGTAGATCATTTTGATCATTTAAAAGCTATTTTTAAGAAGTGTCAAGAGTTTGGAATATCCTTGAATCCCAAGAAGTGTATCTTTGCAGTACCTCAGGGTAAACTGTTAGGGCATATAGTGTCAAAAGAAGGAGTCTCTATTGATCCTGAGAGAGTCATTGCCATTATGAACTTATCTCTGCCAGTCAATAAGAAAGCAGTTCAATCCTTTCTACGGAAGATCAATTTTGTTAGCTGATTCATATCTGACTTTGTAGGTCTAATTAGACCAATGACACTGTTGCTCAAGAAGGACCTAGTTTTTAAATGGACTGCAGAAGGGAGACAGGCTTTTGAGGAAATCAAGAAAGCCGTTTCAACAGCCCCAGTACTTAGAAACCCAGACTTTTCTTAGTCTTTTATAATGTATGTGTATGGAGGCGAGTTCAGTGTTGCTGTTGTTTTGACTCAGAAAGATGACCAGCAAGAAGGAGAGCACCCAATAGCCTTTTTCTCTAGGACACTCAGGGAATATGAGGCCATATACAATTTTGTGTAGAAACAGGCATATGCCATGGTCAAAGCCCTTAAGAAATTTAGGCACATGGTAATGGGAAATAAAATTCTAATATTAGTGGCTCATCCTAGTGTAAGAGAATACATTATGGAGAGTGAGATCACTGAGAAAAGAGCAAACTGGATAACAAAAATCCTTGAATATGATGTGGAGGTCAGACCCACTAAGCTAGTCAGAGGCAAAGGATTGTGCCAATAAATGGCCCAAGACATCAAGAGGATGGTGACTACAGAGACAGAAAGTGAGAGCGTATTGAGAATCCAAGAGATTGATCAGAGTTCCTGGGTCACAAATAGGATTCAATTTATGAAACATGGAATTTTCCCAAATGAGCTCTCCCATGATAAGAGAAGGTATTATAGATAGCAAGGGTCCTACTTTGTACTAATTGGCCAGATCTTATTCAGGAGAAATGTTGATGGCATACTTTTGAGATGCATAGAAAAAGATGAGGCTCAAAGAATATTACATGAGTTGCACCACGGAACCTCAGGTGGACACTTTTCAGCAAAGACCACAGCAATAAAGGTGACTCAAGTAGGATACTTCTGGCCAACTCTATTTATAGATTGTTATCAGTTGGTCAAAGAGTGCCAAGCCTGTCAGTTTTATACAGGAAAAAGAAGAAATGCAACAATGCCCCTAAGCCCCATAATTATAGATGAGCCCTTTGCTCAATGGGGTCTTGATTTCATTGGTATGATCAATCCAGTGTCAAGTATGGGACACAAATGGATCCTTACAGCCACAGATTACTTTACCAGATGGAGTGAAGCAGTACCACTCAAGGAAGCAATAGAAAAAGTAATACTGGACTTTCTGGAAAGCATTACTGCTTGTTTTGGCCACCCTCGTACCATCATATCAGATAATGCTAAGGCATTTTTGGGGACAAAAATATCTGAGTTTGCATTAAGGTATGGAATTTATTTGAAAACTTATTCAAATTATTACCCTCAGGGTAATGGTCTGGTAGAGTCTACTAACAAGAACCTAATCAGACTCATTAAGAGGATAGGGACCAAGTATCATAGAGAGTGGCATAAGCTACTAAATACAACACTGTGGGCTGATAGAATTACACCTAAGTAAGTGACAAAGATGTCTCCATATGAATTGGTCTATGGTAAGCCAGCTGTAATGCCACTAAGCTTAGAGATTCCTGCTCTGTAATTATTGAAACAAATCGAGATTGAGGAAAATGGCCCAATGCAAGTTAGACTTGCTGAACTACTAGAAGTACAAGAGAAAAGAGAGAAAGTACATGAGTCACTAATGAGACGCTAGAAAATAATCAAAGATTGTTTTGACAAGAAAACTTCAAATCCTGATTTTGAAGTGGGCTCAGTGGTTTTGAAGTGGGATGAAAGAGCTGCCAAGCCAGGCCGACACAGCAAGTTTGAATCCCTGTGGACTGGCCCTTACAAGATTTGTTCCTGTAAACAACAAAATTCTTTTAAGCTCGAGACCATGGACGGTGAACCTGAAGAGATTCCTATAAATGGGATCTATTTGAAACACTTAAACTAAGTAGAGGCTCTTATGTACCATAGTTAGTTAGTTTCCCCTTTTGTAGCTTTCCTATTTTCCCGCCCTCTCTTTCCCACTTTTCTTTTCAATAAGTGTTCTTGGAACACGTGTCATCAGTGCAAGCCCCTTTCTCTTTTTGAAAGCTTGCATTCATTAAGGTTGTCTCCAATCCCAAAAATCCTTGAAAGTACACTTTCGCAGCCACTCTCATAATTTTTTCTGACACTCCTTTCCACGGGGATTTCAAAAGATACACTAACAGTTTTCTTGGTGTAAATGCCATTTATGAGACTCAATGTGTCATTAAAAACCTCATTAAATTAGCAAAAATCCTGACTGTGGCTTTCATTTGTTTCTATCTCTTTGCTACGAATCACTATTGCCTCTAATCCCTAGCGAGCACTTCATAGCTGAGTATCATTTCTACTTCACAGTTTATGTTTGTGTCAAAGCTTCTCACATTCTCCCTTCAGAATACAGTCATGTCCGAGGCACAGTCCTCTCAGGAGGGACTCAGAATATATGAATCAATTGATAGGCTTTTAAAAAACAAATCTTATGCCTCGGCTCCTCCACAACCTAAGAGACCATACCCTAGAATGAGAGTCCCTGAAGTAGGTTACTCCATCGACCCAGCGAAAGTAAAGGATTTCACAGATGGTATCTTCGACCCAGCCCTTCAAAAATCTACCAAGGCTCTTCGCGAAGGGGCACACCAGAGATGCATTCAAAAAGTGAAGAGTGGACAGTCTGAGACCTTTGGCATGAGGATTTGGACCTCACAGTTGGCACAGCTCCTGGTCCCTAATGTGCACCTCTGCCCTGACCTAATTGATATATGCATGGAGTTGTTCCATGCGCCATCAAGCACCATTCAATAGGGGCCCTTTATGGTGCAGATTACACCCAAAGCTATAAGAGACATGCTGGCCCTGTATCATGATCGAACGGCCACATTCCCCACGATTGCTAAAATGCAAAAGACATGGTTAAATGTCAACAACCAGCTTAGGTTCCTTAACTCAGAATTGCAGATAGAAGAGGAGAACACACAGATGCCCATGCTACCTACAGGAAGGGCGCAATTCAGCCAGGCCAGTCAAGAGGCACTGTCTATGATGTCTTTCATTTTCAGGATGAAGGAAGATAACACCGTCTATGATTAGAAAATTGTAATCATTTTCAGGTTGAAGACTGTGGATAAGTCGCAGGAATACCGTCTGGATTTTTTAGAATAAATTGCTTATTCCATGGTTGATCAACTCGCCAATTTCAAAGCCACAGGAGTATTCAGGTATTCTACTTATCTGTTTCATTTGATGTTATATCAGAACCACAATATATTTGCACTGAATATGCAATTGAGCATGTATGACCCAAATTTTGGGCAAAATAGAACTATTCCTGTGTCTGCATGGACACATGTGCTATCTGAGGCGTTAAACCCTTATGAGTTCTAGGAACTCTTTGTTGCCCCTGCATTTTGCAATTTGAGCCCTAAACCTGTAGAACATAGGTTGACACAAAGCATTAGGGGTTTCATGACCAATTGCCCAATCTCATGTGATTATTTCTTTGGGGTCCAAAATACTATCATTAGGGTCCATGGCTTTAATAAGGAACCTATGCTGCTCCCTAAAATTTTTACCCCTAGGGTAGCATTTCTAGAAGTAACCCGACAAGTGTCTGTGGTTGATAATGAGTATGGCACCAAGAGGAAGAAGAAGGAAATGTATGATATCCCATGGATCAGAAAGAACATGGCCCTAGAAGTCAGAGATGTTGAACATCTGTTGCTATGAAAGTTAGCTGTCTTGGGATTCTTCATTATTGAAGACAAATGGAAGTACGACCCAAACAATTTTATAGCCTCCTCAGTTAAAACCAACAAAGTTGGGGCTAAAATAGTACATGAGGGTTGCCCCTTTTGGGAAGACAAGAGAAACCCTAAAGAAGATACCCCAGACCTGTATGTAGAACTGGCAGATTTGCCTTATGAGGGGCCCAGGCCATGGGAGACTTTTTATGTTAAACAAAAGGCCTTTGACCCTAAGATCAAAATGGGTTCTGGTTTAAAGAAAGCGTTGAAGGGCAAGGAATGGAAGCTAGAGAAAATTGAGGCCTATTGGAAGTATAGGTAGGAAATTTTTGAGTTGACACACTCTTTTGGGAAGGTTGACACTGATGAAAGGTGGGAGTCTATCTGGGATGAGTGGCATCCCTCTCTAGTTTCTAGCCCTGATACAAGAAGAATCCACAAGCAGGGTGAGGAGTCTGAAGAGGAGGCTGAGTCAACTCATACAATGCAAGCAACAAGACAAGCCTCATCTACAGCCCCTATATCTCCCTGGCCCCAATCTCTTAGTACTCTAGAGAGACAAAAGGGTGTTGTGTCATCACCACCTAGAGAGACTCCATCAGTTTCAGCTACTCGGGCTTCTAGTTTTGTACCCTTGCCACCTCCAGTAGTGGTAAATGTAGAGGAAAAGGGATCAGAAGGAGAGATAGGAGAAAGGCCGAGGAAGCATAGAAAACTAAACCTGCCACCAGAATCAGATGAAGAAGTAGAACCTTTGCTACAACAACTATCAGCCACATCTGCTGCTCCTCAGGTAAGTATTTCTTCTCCTTTTTCCTCTTAGTCTCTTTCTTCTACCATAGGGGTGGCAATCCCAACTAGCCAAACATTAGTATCCCCTGCCACCTCTGCTGTGCGTATATCTACACTTACCCCAATTGCTAACCCTCAAGCCATGTCTTCATAGGCCACCTCATTGCCATTCTTTTCCCCCTCTGTTCCAAGAAGAGCACCTCCCCAAATCTCCCCTAGCCAACATTTGGCTATTCCTTATGGTTTAGCTCAGGGTCATCCTTTTGCTGGGAGTACATTGCTTCTCCTCCCACTTTCCAAGCTCAGGCAGATACAACAAAAAAGGCTAGAGAAGCGAGGCTAGATAAGAAAAGAAAGAAAGAAAATAAGAGCCTGGCTGTGCCACATATGAGGTCTCTCTTTGACCCTATACAACAACAGCTGACTGTCACCCATTTGTCCCCAAATGTGGTGAATCCAAATGAGCAGATGCAGCCTTAGGACTTTGCAATGAATGCAGTAGCTATGAACATGTCTCTATTCAGACCACAAGATATGGTCGAGCTACTGAATGAAACCACTTCTGCTGTTGCAACTGACTACTTAAAAGTGTGCAGGAAGTTGTAGAAGGTTGAAACTGACTTAGCTCAGGAGAAGGCAAATAGTAGCAACCTTGCTACAGAGTTGAAATCTAGAACAGATGAGATAGAGAATCTAAATAAATAGTTACAAAATATTGTTTCCTGTCAAATTCATCAAGTGACAGTGGCTCAAAATGCTTCTCTAAAGGTGGAGCTTGCTTAGGAAAAAGCAGTAGTAAATGTTTTGAGGCAAGAAAAGGCCACCTTAGAGAAGATGTATTAAGAAAAGTTGCAACAAGCTACACAGTCTCAGCAGAAGCTGCTGAGTGAACAGAATGTTGTTGCTGCAATACATGCACAACTCTTAGCAGAGCAACAAATGACAAAACAACTAACATTGGAGTTAGCTAACAGGCCTCAAAATGCTGGAGTTCTGAATCTGGCCAAGGAGCTATATGTATCAGTGTGGAAAAGAATCTCTAAGGAGATTATCCAGCTCAGACCCTCATTAACTTTCCTATTAAATGCACAACAATTGTGTGAAAAAGTAGAAACTTCCATTCAAGCCACTCTGTCTACTGTGTCTTTGAGAGTTTTTGATTCCCAATTGTTGCTGAAGAAGCTATATGACACAACCGATGAAATATTGTCAGCAGCAGGGATCAGCAACAGGATGGTAGCTGCAAAGAGAGTCAATGAAGTTCTGAGTTGTAACTCAGCTGCCACAAACTACCAAGAACTCCTAGATGTTGTTAAATAAGGAGTCAAAGATATGAAGAGACACATAGAAGATTTGGTGCAGTTGGGTCTTCTCTCACCATTTCCAGATGATAGCACGGTATTGATGATTGATGAGATTAAGACCCTGCTTTTGACAAAGCAAAATGATCAATCTATTTTTCACAGCTTAAGTGATTCCTCATCAGTACAGGAGGTAGAAGCTGTCTTGATCCTGATGGCCCAATTAGAGTTTCAACTGAAGACCGTGGTTTAGATTCTGCAGAGGTTTTCTCATAAGGACATAATAAATCTTGATTTTGCTTTTCAAGATTTACAGAGCAAACAGTGACTCTCACATTCAGAATGGTCTGTCTATTAGACGGCTTTGCAGAATTTGTAACCCTGTCTTACATAGATATATTTTGCTAAGTTTTGGGTTCTTTTTGAGCAGGCTCAAAATCCCTACTAGTCACCAAGAACTGTAGAGTATAAAACTCTACATTCTGTTTTAGTAGCACGCTCGCGAGTTTTGTTTCTATGTCTATATATGTTTCTGAGAATGCTCGTGAGGGTCGCCAAGGGTTTCATTTTACTGTTGCTGCGGGTTTCTTTTTTCTAATGCCACAGAGTTCGCCAAGTGTCGAGCTACAGTTTAAGCTGTTTTGTTTGTAAGTTACAAACTTTTGCAGTGGATCGTGCCACGTGGATTTAATGTCTCTAATACATTCTAAGTTTCGACCCTGCGGAAGACGCCACGTGTCACCTGTGGAGACACAGTTATAAAGTTTCAGTGCGCCTGTGGAAGAAGCCATGTGTATTTTGTGATAGCTGTGGAGCTCGCCAAGTGTCAGATTTCACGTATCTGTTTATATATCCTTTGATGCAAAGTAATAAATGGAGGTAGGCCCCAGTGTAAAGGTTCTTTGCAGCAGATCGTGCCACGTGGTGGATGCGGGGCCCAAGTAAAAGATTTTGCCCCTTTCTTCCAATGATTATAAATGTTTCTTCGGTTTCACAGAACTCGACATGTGTCAACCTCCACGTGAGTCTCAAAAAGGGTTCTAATGTTTCAAGAAGCCTGCGGAAGCTGCCACATACCAGATAGTTGATGCCACGGAAGCTACCACCTGTCCCTATTTGAAAGCTAGCAAGCGAAGAGTTGTGGACCCCATTTCTAATATGTCTTTAAGTTTCTTTGTAGCGGATCGCGACAGTTGTCACAAGCAGGGGCCACCCAAGCATGAAAGACACAGTTAAGGAAAGTAAAGTGGAGTGAGACACATATTGTTTCTAAGTGCTGCAGACGTTGCCATGTGTCAGTTTCCTATTTCTCCCGAGAGATGAAGAAGTTTGAAGTTATATGCATGCGAACACTGCCATGTGTCTCAGAGTTCATTGTTTAAAGAGTGCAGATGCTGCCAAGTGTCTTTTCCCTATAGAAGGGATGCACCACACATGTTTTTGCCATAGCTAATGGACTTACAGTTATTGTAACTATTTGCGGATCAAAAAGATTTTAAGTGTCAGGGACTTCCAGTTAGCTCCAGTTCGGTTAGACCGTTGGGATTTGATTGTGCAGACAATCTAGAGTCGATCCTGTGCTATAAATATGTAACATTGGTAATAGATCGAGATATAGAGATTCATTCATAGATAGTTTCGCTAGAGATATTTTCTATCAGAGATTTAAGAGAGAAGTTTGAGACTTTTTCTATGACCAATGAATATCATTTTGCCTTTATTTTTGTTATTCCTAATTCAGAAAGTAAATGTAACTATGCATGTTGTTGCAAGTATGAGGTTAACTAGTGTTGTCATTGATGTCAACATACTCATATTGCATTGGTAAGAAGGTTTGGATGAGCTGTGTGTTGAGAATATTGAGAAAAGTAGTCTCAATCAGGAACAGTGATAAGAAGAAGGCAAATGTACTCAATAGGTTGAGAATTAGAGGATGCGGATTAAAGGGTTTGTAGATATGAGTCTTGAGATGATCCAGTTAAGATTTCAGAGGTCCGCATGAAGATATGAAAAAGTTGTGATCAGTCAAGTAGAACCAGTTCCGGGAGCTGTTCCGGAGTGACAGAGTGTTACAAAAAGGTCTGGTGAGATCCGGAAGAGCATTGTCAGACTCTACGGATTGGAAGGAGTGTTTGGGATGTCCTTGTGATGTGTCATCTCAGTTTGTACAAAGTTTGGAGGTTTGGAAGCACCTTCTTCAGTATGACAATGGCGGTAGACTGTGTTCTTAAAGTTTCAGATGAAGAGGAGAAGAGATTCCATTGAGTAGAGGAAGTGCAAATGTACCTGGTTAATCAGGCAAGCTTGTGAAGGTTCTTGGATCATGTTGAGGTTATGTTGTTGGTCCGCATTGGTGGTAGAGCCTAGAATTGAAGATATTCTTCCAGATGAAGTTCTTGTTCAGACTAGTCAACCGGATGAGTTGTTCATCTTGCGAATGTTCTTGTGGTGGCTGACCGGATGTATTAATCATCTTGCAAATGTCCTTATGGTTGATTGTTGACTTAGATGATTGTTCCTAAGTCAATGTCTTGTATAAATAAAGGTTTGTGAGTTCATTTCAAAGTGTGTTGAGCAGTGGATGAGTGTGGTATAGTGAAAGAGTGAAGGGCAGAGCAGAAGTACCTCGGGCTTAAATGGAACTGATCCAGACATGGTAAAGATGTCAATCTCTAGTTCAAGTTTGTGATTCTTATCACTTTGTAGATAGTGTGTCTCTTGTAGGCAATGTGCCTCTTTGTGAGCAATGTGCTCAGGCAGTGAGCCCTAATTGGCATGTGCCATTCTTTTTTTCTTATTTTTCTAACAGAGAATAATCCTTGGGTTAATCACCCTGTGGTTTTTCCCTTAACCAGGTTTCCATGTCAAAATCTTGGTGTCCATTGTGTTGGTGTTTATCTGCTCCTATGTTTATGCATTATGCTTTCATGAATGGTTAACTGATATGCTATCAACTAACAAAGAAGTATCAAGTGTTTGAAGTAGAAGCAAGTTTTTGTACAACTGATTCACCCCCCCTCTCAGTTGTGTGCCCTAGATCTAACAATTGGTATCAGAGCTAAGTTCCTCTGAAAGGAGCTTAACCGCTTGAGGAGATCCAGGATGTCATCATACAAGAAGGATAGTCTGAAGTTTGATGGAACCAACTTCACTCTCTGGAAAGGTCACATGAAATGTCATTTGGAGTGTATGGGAAAAGCATACTTGACCATGGTCTCAAAACCATATGTTCCTCCACAGGGTGGTCCGACAACTCTGAATGAAATCACAGATGCTGAAAACAATCTGCGGACCAAGGAAGCTCTTCTAAGTGCATTAAATGACTCAGATCTCTCAAATGTTATTGACCTACCAACTGCATATGAGATCTGGACTAAACTGGAACTTTTGTATGAAGGAGATGAGTTTGTCAAGAGTGTAAGGTTGCAAAGTCTAAAAGGGAAATTTGAAAGATTGAAGATGAGAGATGATGAAAATATCACTACCTTTATGCCAAGAGTGAATGAGCTAGTGTGTGGAATCAGGAATACTGGTGGAGTTTTGGATGAAAATGAAATTGTTTGCAAAATTCTCAGATCCCTTCCTGCTGCCTACAAAATCAAGGTTGCTGCCATTGATGAATTCAGAGCCCATACAACTATCACAAGAGAGCAATTGGCTGGCAAACTAGCTGCATTTGAAATGACTGAGTTTGGAGATGATCCCCCCAAGACTGAATCTGCATTCAAAGCCAGTGCCTATGTGAAAGGCAAACAAAGATTTGATCCGGGAGAGAACTCTTCAAGGAAGCTATCATGGTATGATCAAGCAAGGAAAGACATGGAAGAGGAAGAAGCAGAAACAGCTCAACTTGAAGCCCTCATTGCAAAGAGATTGCCAAGAGGATCTAGTAAGTATGAAGGAAAACTACCCTTTAAGTGCTTCAACTACAATAAGATTGGTCATTTTGCTTCAAGATGTCCGGAAAGATCTACAAGGTCTAATACTAATAGACAAAGGTTTCAAAAAAACTGCTATTATGTTAATGAAGAAGATGACAATGAAGGAGTAACAGATGATGAATCAGAAATAGGAAGCAAATCCAGAAATGAATGGGTGTTTATTGCCATCAAGGAAGAAGAACCAATATCCTCTGAATCTATCAATCATAAGGTTGTAGAAAGAGCTTTGGCTGCCCAAGTTGAAGAAAAGGATGATTGGGTTATTGATAGTGGATGCTCTCACCACATGACAGGTGACAAGAACAAGTTCTTAGATTTAGAAAGGTATGAAGGAGGAATGGTAAAGTTTGGTGACAATTATGCAGGTAGAATCAGAGGTAGAGGAACTATTTCTTTTGATGGAAAGAGAAAAACTGGTAATGTACTGTATGTTGAAGGATTGAAGCACAATCTTCTCAGTGTTGGACAGTTAGTAGACAAAGGTTATGATCTCCGGTTCAAAAATGGAAGATGCAGGATCTTTGAAAGCTCCGGAACTGAGATCTCATCCGGTACTCAAACAAAAGGTAATATCTTCCATCTGGTTGGTTCAAATAAAAGTTGTCTATTTGTTCAAGTTGATCAGAGTTGGCTATGGCATAGAAGGATGTGTCATGTAAATTTTGATAACATCATCAAGATAAGCAATATTCAGGCTGTAAGAGATCTTCCAAAATTGGTAAAACCTACAAATAGTATGTGCAAAGAATGTCAGCTAGGTAAATAGAGCAGAGTCTCTTTCAAAAGCAAAGATCAGTCCTCTACCGGATTATTGGAATTAGTTCATACTAATCTATGTGGTCCGACAAGAATCAAAAGTATGCAAGGTGATAGATATTTCATGTTATTGATTGATGATCATTCCCGGATGATGTGGGTTACCTTTTTGAAAGAGAAATCAGAAGCCTTTGAGAAGTTCAAAATCTTCAAGGCTATGGTAGAGAATCAGACCGGATTGAAACTGAAGTGTCTAAGGTCTGATAGAGGTGGTGAATTCACATCCAGTGAATTCATAGACTTTTGTGAGAAGCATGGCATAAAGAGACAGTTGTCTGCTCCTAGGACTCCACAGTAGAATGGAGTAGTTGAGAGAAAGAATTGGACCATCCAGGAAGCTTCCAGGACAATGATGATGGAAGCAAATGTTCCTTAGATGTTTTGGAGAGAAGCTGTTAGTACTGCAGTTTACACTCTTAACCAAGTTCATATCAGAAACAATACTGGTAAGACTCCTTATGAACTTTGGTTTGGTATAACTCCTATTTTGAGATATTTCAGAGTATTTGGTAGCAAGTGTTACATCAAAAGAGATGAAGATCTAGGAAAGTTTGATGCTAGAAGTGATGAAGGAATTTTCTTGGGTTACTCCACTCAAAGCAAAGCATACCGGTGTTACAATAAGAGATTGAAAAAGATGATAGAAAGTACAAATGTGAAGGTTGATGAAGGAATTGAGAAGCCCTCAAGGTTTTATGAATATGATGAAGATGATCAGGATGGTGCTCTGATTCAAGGAACTCAATCCCTTCCTGAAAGTCAGATTCAGATTGATCCGGTAAATTAGGAAGAAGAGGTTTGTCTGAATGAACCTGATCAAGAAACAACATTACAAGAGACTCCCAAAGTTCCAAGGTATGTAACTTTAAATCACTCTGAAGATCAGATCATAGGTGACAGAAGCAAAGGGATACAAACAAGGAGGAAAATTGCTCAAAATTTAGATGAATGTTGTCTGATTTCAAAGATTGAACCTAAGACAATAAATGAAGCATGCAATGATGAAAATTGGACAAAAGCAATGGAGGAAGAGTTGATGCAAATTGAGAAAAATCATACTTGGGATCTTGTTCCCAGACCTAGAGACAAGAATGTGATTGGAACCAAATGGGTCTTCTGGAACAAACTGAATGAAGTTGGTGAAGTAATTAGAAACAAAGCTAGATTGGTCTGTAAAGGCTACTCTCAAATAGAAGGAATTGATTTTGAAGAGACCTTTGCTCCGGTGGCAAGAATTGAAGCAGTCAGATTATTTCTTGCATTTGCTGCCTTCAAAGACTTCAAGGTATATCAGATGGACGTCAAGTCTGCCTTCCTAAATGGTGATCTGGAAGAAGAAGTTTACATTGAACAACCGGATGGATTTCAATTGTCTAATAATGATGATATGGTCTGCAAGTTGAAGAAAGCCCCAAGAGCATGGTATGAAAGGTTGGATAAGCATCTTGTGCAGATTGGATTCAACAAAGGTACTGCTAACAGTAGCTTATATTTCAAAACTGATCATGAAAACATTTTGATTGTTGAAGTGTTTGTGGATGATATCATTTTTGGAGGAAGAGATAGTATGTGCAAAACTTTTGCAAATCAGAGGAAAAGTGAGTTTGAAATCTCTATGCTTGGTGAAATGAATTTCTTCTTGGGTCTGCAAATTACTCAAATAAAGAAAGGGATCTTCATTTCTCAGACCAAATATGTGAAAGAATTGTTGAGGAAATTCGGTATGGAAGATTCAAAGCCAAGGAACACTCCTATGGCAACCGGATGTAAGTTGAGCAAAGATGATGACTCTCCAAAGGTAGATCAGACAAAGTATAGATCAATGATTGGTGGATTGTTGTATCTCACTTAGACTAGACCAGATATAATGCAGGCTATTGGTCTTGTGGCAAGATTCCAGGCTGATCCTAGAGAATCTCATGTTATGGCAATCAAAAGAATTTTTAGGTACTTGAAAAGGAATAGTTGAGTATGGTCTATTGTACCCTAGAGATCTAGATTTCTCTCTTCATGCATATACAGATGCAGATTGGGCAGGAGATGTGGATGACCAAAAGAGCACTAGTGGTGGAGCATTCGTCTTGGGAAAGAGATTGGTTTCTTGGCTAAGCAAGAAACAAGAGGCAATATCTCTGTCTACAACTGAAGCAGAATATATTGCAGCAACAAGTAGTTGCACTCAAATTTTATGGATGAAGCAGATGTTAAGAGACATGAAAGTAGAATATGAGGAGCCTATCACAATTTTCTGTGATAATTCAAGTGCAATAAACATTTCTAAGAATTCGATGTTGCATTCTAAGACCAAGCACATATCTATTAAGTTTCATTTTCTGAGAGAACAAGTGAACAAGGATGAAGTCAGATTGGAGTATGTACCCACAAGGATTAGATTGCAGATATTTTTACTAAACCTCTTCCCAAGGACTCTTTTGAGTATCTCTGGGAGAAGTTAGGGGTCATGGCCCCTCCAGTGATGAACTAAGATGCACTGATGTGCACCAGTCCGATGGATATCACAGTCATATCTTGTGATCCGGATTGATGATGGGGAGTTGCTACTAAGGGGGAGAAGCTGGTATAATTCTGATATGTTACAAGTGCAAGTATGAGCCCTTTGCCATTGATGTCAAAGGGGGAGAGAAGACATGTGAAAAACAAGTGATTGATGATCAAAGGGGGAGAAGTAAAGGAAGAGAAGACATGTGAAGAGTTGTTGCTGATAGGGTGAGCTGTGACAGAAAAGAGAATTTCTTGTCTTGATGGTTTTTCACATCATATGTTGCCATCAATGATAAAGGGGGAGATTGTTGCAAGTATGAGGTTAACTAGTGTTGTCATTGATGTCAACATACTCATATTGCATTGGTAAGAATGTTTGGATGAGCTGTGTGTTGAGGATATTGAGAAAAGTAGTCTCAATCAAGAACAATGAAGAACAGTGATAAGAAGAAGGCAAATGTACTCAATAGGTTGAGAATCAGAGGATGCGGATTAAAGGGTTTGTAGATATGAGTCTTGAGATGATCTAGTTAAGATTTCAGAGGTCCGCATGACGATAAGAAAAAGTTGTGATCGGTCAAGTAGAACTGGTTTCGGGAGCTGTTCCGGAGTGACAGTGTTACAAAAAGGTCTAATGAGATCTGGAAGAGCATTGTCAGACTCTGCGGATTGGAAGGAGTGTTTGGGATGTCCTTGTGATGTGTCATCTCAGTTTGTACAAAGTTTGAAGGTCCAGAAGCACCTTCTTCAGTATGACAGTGGTGGCAGACTGTGTTCTTGAAGTTCCAGATGAAGAGGAGAAGAGATTCCAGTGAGTAGAGGAAGTGCGGATGTACCTGGTTAATCAGGCAAGCTTGTGAAGGTTCTTGGATCATGTTGAGGTTATGTTGTCAGTCCGCATTGGTGGTAGAGCCTAGAATTGAAGATATTCTTCCAGATGAAGTTCTTGTTCAAACTAGCCGACCGAATGAGTTGTTCATCTTGCGAATGTTCTTGTGGTGGCCGACTGGATGTATTAATCATCTTGCGAATGTCCTTATGGTTGATTGCCGACTTAGATGATTGTTCCTAAGTCGATGTCTTGTATAAATAAAGGTTTGTGAGTTCATTTCAAAGTGTGTTGAGAAGCGGATGAGTGTGGTATAGCGAAAGAGCGAAGGGCAGAGCAGAAGTACCTCGGGCTTAAATGGAACTGATCCAGACATGGTAAAGATGTCAATCTCCAGTTCAAGTTTGTGATTCTTATCACTTTGTAGACAGTGTGTCTCTTGTAGGCAATGTACCTCTTTGTGAGTAGTGTGCTTGGGTAGTGAGCCCTAATTGGCATGTGCCATTCTTTTTTTCTTATTCTTCTAACAGAGAATAATCCTTGGGTTAATCACCCTGTGGTTTTTCCCTTAACCGGGTTTCCACGTCAAAATCTTGGTGTCCATTTATCTGCTCCTATATTTATGCATTATGCTTTCATGAATGGTTAATTGATATGCTATCAACTAACAAAGAAGTATCAAGTGTTTGAAGTAGAAGCAAGTTTTTGTACAACTGATTCACCCCCCCTCTCAGTTGTGTGCCCTAGATCTAACACATATATCTGTGCCTCTTATGTTGCTGGAAACTTA
Organism: Cunninghamia lanceolata; assembly: GCA_027924645.1. Taxonomy (NCBI): domain Eukaryota; kingdom Viridiplantae; phylum Streptophyta; class Pinopsida; order Cupressales; family Cupressaceae; genus Cunninghamia; species Cunninghamia lanceolata. The sequence goes on along the minus strand of BSBN01000186.1, from coordinate 14,262,350 downwards.
ATGAGAAAGATAGAGTTCTGTACCTTGGTTGATATTTTTTGTGTCATTGTAAATTGTCTGTTCGTGAGCCTTTGAGTTTATTCATTATATCTATTTATGTTAATCATGCAACATTTGCTCTTTAACATAACTGAATCTTGAGAATAGTTTCACTGTGCTTAAGTTGAGAGAGATACTTATTATTCAGGTGCATCGCCATAGATATATTTGCTTTAACTGTATCTTTAATTTTGTTAATTTCTACCCTTTTTCCCAAAACCCATACAAGATAGAGAAGAGCCAGCTTCTTTAAAATCTGGAGGTTGTTTCAGGTAGCAAGTCCCACATTCCTGAAACTTCCCATGTTGGTGTTGGAACCTGTGTAATTTTACACATCAACATGGTGTTTTTCACATTACATTGTCTTGAGGTTTTGTTCAGAGCTGAAGTGATCACTAGTTTGTGATCATGTGCTTTCACGGTGATAGCATGAAGATTCTGTTATCTCTTTCATTGTTAGGTGTGAAGAACTCAAGAGATTTCTAGACTGGTGGTGAGACATATAGATTATTGATTTACAGTTTTTTGCATATCATGGTGGATGTTTCCTTGGTACTACATGATGATTACATGTTCTATGTGATGCTATTGGTGGACTTGGTATGCCGTGATCTTTTTTAGATCTTCAATATCCATGCAGTGGGAGTTCTTGGATGTGTTTGGTCTTTTTCGACTGGTTGACATAATGGAGCTTGTATTTGCAGTTGATGTGTGTATATGTAGGTGGCATGAGTTTGTTGATATTAATACCTCAAGAAGGTATGAGTGATTGGATGGTTTAGCACTTGTTGTGTGTGCTATTTTTAGTCATGAGGGTTTTGTTCAGTTGGATGGATGCAGTTAGTTTTCTGATTGTTGTTCTAGCTAATGGTCTATCTTGTTTTTGGAGAATGGTTTCATGGCTGTGTTCTGGAAGCTTTGAAGTTGGACCTTCTATGTAATCTTGTGAGCACAGTAGAGTGAAGGCAGTATCAGTTTTGATTCTGTGACTTGGAGCATTGATGGGTTCCTGTAAATCCTTCGTCAAGTGGGAGAATGTTGAGTACATGTGTCTCAGATTTACAATGATCGATCTCGTTGTTCATAGTGGGTTGTCCTTTGTTATCGGCCACACTGAAGCTATCGATAGACTTTGTTAATGTTTCACCAATCTGCGAGCTCTCACCGATGGTAGTGAGTCATCGGGTAGACTTTCTTGTATCGGCGGGAGTGAGGAGCACTTGACTAATCTGCCAGGTCTCATCGACCAAGGGCTTTCGGGCTGACTTTCACTATCAGCATGGTCTTGGGATACTTCTCTGATCATTGAGTGTCATACCGATGTGAGAAGTCTATCGGCATAAGATTGGTCATCGGTTGAGTCTATGGTAGTCACTTCGATGTTAATGGTCACCTCGATGGAAGTCGGTGAAGCGTTGGGCGTTAGCATGAGAACCTCTATCGGCCCAACCTTGAAATGTCAATCCGATGGTAGAGGTCACTCCAATGAAGAGTTGGCGTTGTGTTGGCATTGGTGGGACAAGGAACCGTTGGAGTGAGTGTTGAAGTGTTTGCCGATGGTGTAGGTTACTCCAATGAGACTTAGCTTGGCATCGTCAACAGAAAAAGTGCCGACGATAGTCTTACTGTGTGTTCGTATATATAAACTGGGATATCACACGCGACTTGGTGCATGTGGTACTAATGAGTTCTCATGAATGCAAACGGTTAGAAATGGCAGTTTGGATGGTTGGACTGAGTGTAAATGATTCGATTGGTTGCTCGGATGGTTAAGTCGATTAGATTGCTAAAGCAATGGGAGATCGGAAAAAGGAATATAGTGAGACAGAAAGGAAATTGACGGACTTGGATCGATAGTGCTAAGATTGAGAGTCCAAATTGGTAATCTTTGTTTTCTTCTTCGATGAAGTCCTATGCTATATGTTGTATGCAACATGATAATAGTATGTGAAGGGACTGAACTGAGAAAAGGAGAAACAGAGGTCGAGAGAGAGTGAGACTGATCTTGCCATGTTACTATTGAGATTCTCTAGATGAAGAACAAGATGTATAACTCTGTGAAGGCTTGAGAGTCTGATATTGTATTATAACTGTGTATTTTTGTTGCTGATTAATACAATGATCTCTGGCATTTGGAGTGTGGGGTTTTTTACTCGAAAGGGTTTTCCCCATGTAAATCTATGTGTTCTTATTATTGTTCTTTCATGGTTGTGATTATGTAAGTTGAATTTGTTGCCTGTTGTTGAAACTGTAAAGTTGCATCAGTCTTTTCTCTGAAGGTTCAATGATGGGGAAATAAACTATCTGTTTCTGCCTTGTGGCATAGTTACGCGTGTTTTTTGAAGCAATTGAAAGAATTTTAAATCTGTCGAAGACACCACTGTTCTTAGAAATACATTCTGAGATGCTCTTATTTCCTTACAAACACATCATTGCTATCTTGGTAAAACTGGACCACTGCTATCTTGTTATCACTTCAAAGTTAACAAATTTTTATGCTTGCCCAAGTTGATAGCTCATCTAGTTTTTCTCATTTTAAACTAGGGGAAAAGAACCACTATATTTTGTGTTTTGGGAATGATACCAGGTCTATGCTCTCCCCTATCTTGGGTGACCAAAATGCCAGACATATCATTTTCGCATGTATTTTTTCTTTAGAGGGGCCTGCTCTTGGATACCGTTCATCCAAGTAGGAATGACCCTAAGTGGTAATAGGCTAGACGCCAAGCCCTTCCAAGCCACTATAAAAAAATTGTGTTTGGAGTGAAAGCTTCAAACAACAAGTGCAGTTGTGTTATACTGACAACCAACCTCCCCCAAAACCCTCCAAGGTGCAATCCTTGTAGGCTGGGAGACTCCATAATGAATAGTAGTGCTGCCGCATGTATAACCACTCAAACAGTTGCCTTTATTACTCATCCTTTGTTTTAGTAGACCAAAAACCCTTATAATCTGGTGTAGGGAAGGGTGATTATCACCTCCCAAAGATGCTTCACTAGAGATAGTGGGAATTTGGTTTTATACTGTCCTTTTAAACCTAGGATTGTACTTGCTTTCTTTTTAGTCCAAAAAGAGTAAAAAAATCAAAAAAAAAAACCATAAAAACATTCTTTTTGTTTGCTGTGTCTTCTTACCATAATTTCAGAAAATTAGATCAAAAAGACCTTCTTGCAACCAAAGTACCAAAAACATCAGAAAATTGCCAAAAACTTGCAAAAATACTGAGAAAACTAGAGTGGCGCATTCGTCCTCTTTTGTTACGCATTTGTTTTGACTTGCGTCACATAGGCACTGACTTACAACACTTTTACAACTTGTTACAACGCATCTGCAATTTACCATTGTGGCACTTCTGTGTCGACTTGTTGCACATTTACTAGTTTTTATGGTGCATCTGTTTCAGCGCATGCGTGACAATGAGCACTTCCATAGTCTTTGAGAGGAAAATTTTATCATTTCTGGGTACCCATTTCAGTCTAGTTCCAACTTCTGAGATCAAATCTTACCTTGTAGTCACTTTTTCGTCCATTCCATAGCATACTCCCTCTTTCATTGGTCATCTCATTTGCCTTCTATCAAGTTTTCCTAGTCCAAAGTCAAAAAGTATCCCATATCAGATCAACATAGGCCCCTTTTTCGTATCATTTTGGATTCAAGTAACCCTAGTAAGTCACAAAACTTCTCTAGTGGTCTTGGTGCACGACTAGTCCCTACACAGTAAGATAGATATCAAGTACCCTTACTAGTGACTATCATCTTGTATCGGCCGTCTTACTTGGAATCATTGATCGAAAGAGTCCCTTGTCCAAGTCTTGTCATAAGTATCCTATTCTCATCAGTCTACGCTGGTGTCTTGCTAAAATCTCTAGTTTCATCCCACCACATCCCACGTCACCTTGCATGGTTCTTACTAGATCTCAATATCAAAAGTAACTTGAAATGGCCGGACCACTTGACCATATTGTCACCCCTCATGATAGTGATAAGGAAATCTCACACGAAGAATATCAAGGACACCTCCAAGATCAGAAATTCCAACGCTTGCTAGAGAAAGTGCTCCATGAGGACCCTCACAAGTAGTTTTATCATCTTGCAAATCTTGGGATTAAACTCCCTGCGGATTTTGATCTAAGAAAAATCCAAGAAACCATAGAGGATAATCATGAACACCACAATGGTGAAGACAAAGGAAAGAAAGCCATAGACCCAAACACACCTATGGAAGAAATGAGGAAACAAATCGAGGGTTTAACACAACAAATGATGGATCTCAAGATGGGTACAAACAATAAAACTTACTCCTTGGAAGATATTGCACCGTACCCCTTTGATAAAAGTTTGAACATGATACCATTCCCCTTTCGATTTGAAGTTCCTAAGTTTGACAAGTACAAACGGAAAGGGGACCCTAGAGATCACATTAGGGAATTCAATGCAGCATACATGGAAGTATCTCACAATGAGACTTTCTTAATGAGACTATTCCCTAGATCTCTATGTAGTCAAGCCATGGAATGGTTCTCACGGCTTCCACTGGGCATCAAAACTTTTGATGAGTTAGTCAACAAATTCATCACATACTTCTCATACAATATTGAACACGAAGTCTCCATGCTTGACCTATGCAACACCAAGCAATAGAGTGGCAAATCATTTACCTCCTTCCTACAAAGGTGGAGACAACTAGCAAGCAAATGCTCATATGATGTACCTGAGAAGCAATTAATGGAGATGTTTGTCCATAACCTCAACTCCGATCTACGCTATCAAATACAAATTCAATGCCCTACCTCATTTTTAAAGGTCATTGAAATGGGATTGTTCATTGAGAAAGCTATGATCGCCAAGGGGCAAATCAAGTTATACAAGGACACACCCACCTCCAACTACACGACTGACAAATCAAAGTTTTGGACTAAGAATAAAAATGTCATCAACGATGGAGTAGTTGATGCCAAGGTGGCGGCTCCCAAACAACAACTAATATTCACTCTCAAAGGAGAGGCAAGCAATGTTACACCCAACAAAACATTCTCTCGGGAGCCAAGACCATGGTTCAACTCAAATCCAAGGTGAAAGTTCACACCACTGGGTGAGTCCCAAGAATCTGCATTAAGGAAGTTATTGGCCAACAATGAAATCTCTCTACCACCAACAAGCGATTATGAGCCTCAAATTAAACCTCACTATTGGAAAGACATCGACTATTGTGAGTATCATAGAGGAAGAGGACATACAACCAACACTTGTATCCATATCAAACATGTTATTCAAGACGTACTGGATCAAAATCAAGGAGGTGCTCATCAACATACTTCTAATGAGATGCACATGGCTTACAAAGATCCGCTTCTCAATCATGACAGGCCATACAACAACAATAACAACGGCAACAACAACAATAACCACAAGAGGCAAAATTAGAATAATGGGAATAGTAATACCGATTACGCAAGTGTGCCATTTGATTATGCCATCAAGTGCATATCAGAGCATGTCCCACAAATCAATGTGGTTATGCCCAACCAACAATCAGAGTCCAATAGGACTGATTGCAGTATCATTACCTGCAGTGGTAAGGTCACGTTGAATACCATTTCTCTAAGGTCATCACCTTCTCAGTCCAACTTTCCTCAGTATAGTGTCATAGAACAACTATGGAAGACTCTTGTCCACATTTCTATCTTAGAGTTGTTGTGACTATCTCCTTCCCATAAGGAGATTCTTGATAAAACCTTAGTGGAAACCACTGTACCCACTAACTTGGCCCAAGAGAAGTTTCAGGCCATGGTAGGTAATCTGACCTCCTCAAGTACCATATCATTTACCGAACAAGATGACCTCTCAGTGTCTCAACCTCATAATACCCCTCTGCACATTGTCGCCTTCATCCATAAGCATTGCATCAAGAGAGTTCTCATTGATGGGGGAGTCGGTTTAAATATTTACACATTGAAGCTAGTCCTTACATTAGGGTTCTCTGAAAATGTAGTTGACCCAAGGAAGAAGATTACTATCAAAGCCTATGATGAAGAGGAGAGAACTACCAAAGGAACAGTGGTATTACCCATACAAGTGGGATCGGTAATAAAAGACATTGTGTGCCAAGTCCTAGATAGGGAGCTCGCCTATAATATTCTCCTAGGTAGACCATGGATTCATGCCATGAAAGCTGTGCCTTCTACCTATCACCAATGCATAAAATTCCCTCATAACGGCAAGCAAGTCACCATCCAAGGTGACCCTGACCCCTTTCAACATTACAACTCTGTCCTTTCAAAACCTGATTGCATCATACCAAACAATAGAGCATCTACATCCCCTACCCCACAGCATGATTCTACCTCTAAAGTTTCCTCATCAAAGCCCAAAGAGCAGAAAGTTACCATCAAAGAAACAGGAGTAGGGGAATACTCCATTGAGCATAGCCTCAATCTAGCCAAGATGCCTTTATCTCCTAGATCCTTTGGTTGACCCAAGCATTTTCTAAAGCCATCTGCTCCTTCTACGCTTCCCACAGCTCCCTTTGTAAAATGGGGGACCCTATCAGATGAAACAGAGGAAAGAGATATCCTACAATGGCTTTATACTGAAGAAGAAGAGAGCACACAACAGGAACCACCTAGGCTCCCAATAGAAATCTATGGGCAAGGTGAATCTATCCTACATAGAATGGGTTACGAAGGACAAGGCCCCATCGGCCTAAGAAAAGAAGGAATTATAGAACCCATTCAATCTTCTTCATCCTCATTGGCTAGAACTACAAAAGGTCTAGGATATAAGGATAAGGGCAAAGCTAAAGCAAATGCTTGTCTAGTGGAAATGATCCATACACTTCAAGAGGATAGTGACACAGATTCCAATGAATATGAGTGGGATGAGCTGAAAAAGCATTCCTATGATGAAAAAGAGGTTTATACCATTCAAACTTATAGCCCCTACAGTGAGGGACAAACGCTACTGAATAGGCCACTAGAGTGTGATTTGCCTATCCCTGAGAATATGACTTTTGAGGAAGGTTCGAGTTCTATCACGATAAATAACTTGGAGGAAAGTACTATCCTGAACACTCTCCCTACCAATACTCCTAGCATATCCATTCAAACTATCAATGAATCAGATCTATCCTCCTACTCCCTCCCCCTTGTGAATCCTGAGCTTATTGACTGGGATCTATGAGGAACCCCACAGCTAGATATGTTCCAAAATGATGATGCCTATATTGACTATATGGAACTTAGGGACCACCTACCTAAAGGAGATCATAAAGCTGACTTTGCCATTGAACTTAATACTGTGGCTTATTTCGGAGAGGGTGCCAAGCCTTCCAGTCACAAAAATATCAAAATAAAAATTGGATCTGATGGTCAAAACTGCTCCGTGGCAGTGTCAGATCCAAAAATAGTAAAAAGAAAGGATGGATCCAAAGGTGAAAACCCAATTGTGGCACCTGATGATGGAAGTCTTGACACTCTCCCCGATGACATGCACCAGGAGAAGTCTCAGATTGTTGTGGAACCCACAGAACCTCTTAACATTGCAACAGAGGAACAACCTAAGATCATTCACTTTTCTAAGTCTTTAACCCCACCGGAGAAGACTAAGTTTGTACCATTCTTCAAGAAAAAGCAAGTCAATTTTTCTTGGTCATATGTAGATATGCGAGGGCTAGATCTAGATTTGATTTTACATCACCTTCCATTAGATCCAAGAGTGAAACCAAGGAAACAGAAGCTTAGAAAGATGCATCCACACATAGCACTGCTTGTAAAAGAAGAACTCAAGAAATTATTGGATGTAGGGTTCATCAGAGCTATAGACTATCCAGAATGGGTCTCCAACATAGTACCAGTGTCCAAACCCGATGGCTGAGTTAGACTATACAATGATTTTAGAGATCTAAACAAAGCTTGCTGCAAGGATGATTTTCTGTTGCCAAATATAGATAGCATAGTCTTCTTAAAAGCAGGGCATACCATGTTATCCCTCATGGATGGCTTCTCGGGATATAATTAGATCAAGATAGCACTAGAAGACCAGCATAAGACAACTTTTACTTGTCTATGGGGCACTTTCTGCTAGAATGTCATGTCATTTGGGCTAAAGAACGCAGGAGCCACATATCAACATGCTATCGCCACTATATTTCATGATATGATGCATGTCACCATGGAAGACTATGTAGATGATATTATTGCAAAGTCACTCACAAGAGAATCACACCTGGATGTGTTAGAGAAAGTCTTTCAGAGATTAGAACAATTCAAAGTCAGGTTGAACCCAAAGAAGTGTGTTTGGAGTTACCTCGAGCAAGCTCTTAGGCTTTATTGTATCGGCAAATGGAATAGAGGTAGACCCTTCTAAAGTCAAGGCTATTATGGACATGCCACCACCCAAGAATCTTACCTAACTAAGATCTCTATAGGACAAGCTACAAGCAATCTGTAGGTTCACATCACAACTGGTAGACAAGTGTCAACTATTCAGTCATCTCCTACATAAGAACATTCCATTCAGATGGGATGAGAAATGAGAAGAGACATTCAACAAACTGAAATAGTATCTTATGAATCCACCTATTCTCATGCCTCCTATCCAAGGGAAGCCATTGTTACTATACATATCTGCTACACCAACAACTCTTGGAGCCCTTCTAGCACAACAAGATTATGAAAATAAAGAAAGAGTCGTCTACTACATTAGTCACACATTGGTGGGCTATGAGTTGCAATACTCTTAGATGGAAAGATCATGTCTTGTGATAGTTTTTTCTTCCCAAAAACTCTGACATTATATGCTAGCACATCCAGTCAAACTTATTGCAAAAATAGATCCACTAAAGTACCTACTAAGCAAAGCAACTCTAACAGGTTGCCTAGCCAAATGGGTAATGCTCCTGAGTGAATATGACATTGAGTATGTAGATAGAAAGGCTGTCAAAGGGCAAGTCATTACTGATCAGTTAGTAGATGTACCACTACAAGACACCACACCAATGCAATTTGAGTTTCTAGATGAATCCTTATTCAATATATCAACACATTCCTAGAAACTTTACTTTGATGGGTGCTACACAAACCATGGATCAGGGGCAGGAATCTTGTTTGTAACTCCTCATGGCGACACCATACTAAAGTCTTATCATTTATTATTCCCATGCACCAACAACATAGCAAAATATGAAGCCTTGGTCATTGGCCTCAAGATGGCAACAAAATGGAAAATCAAAGAGCTACATGTCTATGGTGATTCTCAACTAGTGATTAATCGGGTCAATGATGATTACCAAACCAAAGATGAGAAGCTTGTCCCATACAAGCAGATGGTCAAGGACTTTAAGGAATACCTTGTGATCGTCTCTTTTGAGCAGATACCTCGCATCGAAAACAAAGTAGTAGATGCCATTGCAGCCATTGCCGCTCTTCTCAAAATCCCAGAGAATGAGTCACGGTACGAGTTCTTAGTGGAATTAATTCAGCAACCAGCTTATGATCTTCCTGAAACCCATTCCATATGTCTATTAGTTGGATCTGATTCACCCTGGTATGGTAAGGTTTACACTTACCTCAAGGACAATACCCTCCCACCTGACTTATCTTCAAACCAACGACGAACCTTTATAAGCCAAACCTCTTGTTATACCATTATTGTTGACACCCTATACCGACATGGTCTAGATGGTACTTTATTCCATTGTTTAGAACAAGAAGAATCCCAAACCACCTTACAAGACGTACATGAAGGGATCTACGGAACACATTCTAGCGGTCCTTCCTTAGCTAAGAAACTCATGCGTTTGTGTTATTATTGGCCGAACATGGAAACAGATTCATATCAATTTGTGAAGAAGTGCAAGCAATTTCAGGTACATGGGAACTTGATACATGCACTAGCTCAAGAGTTGAGACCTTTAATGACTCCTTGGCCCTTTTGTCAATGGGGACTTGACCTTGTGGGAAAAATCCATCCTCCATCATCCAATGGCCACAAATTCATAATAACCGCCATTGAGTACTTTACCAAGTGGATTGAAGCCGTTCCCCTCACCACCGTCACAGGGAAACAAATCTCCTCATTCATCCTTAATTACCTCATCTACAGATATGAAATTCCCTCATCCATTATCATGGATAACGGAAGACCCTTCAAAAACTAGGATGTCCAAGAACTTTGTGACTGATTCAAAATCCAACACCGTTTCTCCACACCCTATTACCCCCAAGGCAACGGACAAGCAGAAGCATCCAACAAGACCATCTTGAAACTCCTCAAGAAGATAGTCAACGATGCTGGCTGTGATTGGCACATCCAACTCAACCCCACTCTGTGGGCCTATAGAACTAGTATACACACTCCCACAGGTACTACCCCTTACGCCCTTGTCTATGGCTCATAAGCTATCCTCCCCATTGAGGTCAAGTTACCATCTCTTAGGGTGTCATTAAAAGGTCTCATAACATATGAAGAGTACAAAGTTTCCAGATTACAAGAACTAGAGTTGCTAGAGGAAAGGAGACAGAAAGCCTTTAATCATCTCAAAGAATATCAACAAATGATGTCACGAAGCTATAACCATAGAGTTCACCCAAGAGTATTTAAAGTTGGAGATCTAGTACTTGAGGAGAATCCCCGCAATCAACAGGATAGGGAAAGAAAGGCAAGTTCAAATCCAACTAGCTTGGGCCTTATGTGATTGTAGTTGCTTATGGATCAGGGGCATATCAGTTAGCAACATCAGAGGGTGAGTTGTTCGATGACCCGATCAACAGCATGCATCTTCGCTGGTTCTATACCTAAGAGAACCCTAATGTAAGGGGGGCATAAAATACAAAAAAATTAAAAAATCAGAAAAAATACAAAAAAATCAAAAAATTAGAAAAATACAAAAAAATTGTCCTTTGGTGAAAACCTGGCAAACAGGCACCTTAGATAGGTATCATGATGAAAACCTGGCAAATGGGCGTCATGTATACTTTCTAGCTTTCGTGCAAATAAAAGCAAGTGGTGAAAACCTGGTAAACAAGCATTACTTGTGATAAACCGCTTACTCCATCTTTGGGAAACCAATCATCTTGTGTCCATTCTTCCTTCACTCATGTCCCATTCAACCCATATCTATTCCATAATAAAACCCTAATGATAACCTATCATGGCTTGATACTCTATCTCTTTGTTGCCTTGTCAACCAAGGTTTTAATCCCATATCCTATCCATAGTATCAGCCTAGCATAGTGTCTCTCGTCAGTATCCCCATGGTTCAGGTCCATGAACTACGTTGCCTCTGCATTGTCACGTAGGCAAGGCCATTTCTCAAATGTGCCCTCGAGGCTCCACTTTCCCATCCATCCCATGTCTAGTCCTTCTATCTATCTAAGTCTGCACCACTTTCTATCGCCTAGGTCTTAGGTCCGTTAGGGTTTACCCCGAACTATGTTGCCTCTACGTCATCATGTAGGCAAGGCCATTTAGCAATGAGCCCCCGAGGCACTAGGTCAATCCCTTAGGGTCTGCCTCACCAATAAGGATTGTGGAATCTTCTCACCAAACAAGCAAGTGCAAGCATAACTCACTTTCAACTAGAAATTTTGACACAAGACATTAACCTATCCAAAGCAAAGCAAGCAAACACCTAAGGCACTCTAAATGATTTTACCTAAATTATGGAAAGAAATAAACACATCTAAATGCAAACATGTTTTGTGGTTGGAATCATGGTTAACTTACAGCGTCTTGATTTATGTTATCGTGTCTTTCTATGCTACTCAAGGATGCCAAAAGCTAGAGATGCTATGATGGGGACATGATTATTTTCTTTGTTTGTTGTTTGTGGATTAATCTTTAGTAATATGATGCCTTGTCTAATGACATGATCAGTAAAAGATCATTGAGGACATCCAAGGTCTAACATGAAAGGGGGCAATCCTTGTCTGTTGACATGCAAAAAATACTTAGGTCATCTTGGTTCAATTATACCTTGATGTTTGTATTAACTTGCTAAATCAAAATCTATGTAAGCAATGCTCAGGTCATCTCAGTTCAATTATACCTAGATGTTTGTATTAACTTACAACATTCAGAAAAAATACAAAAAAAAATTGCCCAATGATGAAATAAGCACTTCAAAATACTTGCACCATCAAGATGTCAAAAGCAAAGCATCCATTATACATCCATACATCTGTATCCCATGCAATAAAAGATCCAAACAATACAGAGTAACAATACAAAGTGAGGCTTGTGAATCTTTCTATTGAGTCATTCTTTCAATCAATCTTCTATCTACCATTATGTCATTTTTGTGTCGATAGAGTACATTTGGACATCACAAAAACATAGCATGTAGTTGCATATCATATCACATGAGATAGTCATTTACATGATTAAATCAGTTGCATACATAGTAAAGTTCATCAGGGCATCCATATACATTTTGAAATCATCACATAATGTCGAACAGAAAAAAATAAAAAATATAGATAAGTGCATCACATAAATTGCATAATCATATAGACACCATTTGCATTCACACACATTAGAGGCATATCAAGTAAAACATCTAAATCTGCATTAGATAACATCACATAGCATCAAATAAACATCTAAGTCTGCATTAGATAAACATGTACATCACATCATACAATAGAAATGCATCATAACTCATAAATATAGAGAGCATCAAATAGCTGCATCATCATATAAATATCATAAAAATGTGTCCAAGTGTACAATATCAAGTGGTCCATCTCTGAGTCAATGTCATATACAATGACTCATACATCTCAAAGATAGTGATACATGTCTCAAAATACAAAAGTGGTACATATACATATCCGGCTATCTGAGCCATCAAAAAGTGTATATAGGAGCCAAAATCTACGCAAGTGTCTGCTAACCCTGCTGCTGTGAAGCCCTCCTCTGCTGGCCTCAGAATGCTATGGGCCCACCACGGAGGCTCCTAACCTTGATCCACCTACTCCCTGAGAGGCCATAGACTGGCTCATGTATCTCAGAGCCCTCTGACTAACTGGCACAACACCATGGTATAAACCCTAATAGTACTATGTTTGAGCCTACGCTTTGGCAAGCTCACTCTACACCTGCACTAACTGAGCCTATGCCTGTGCCAACTGTGTCTATGCCTGTGCTAGCTATACCTGAGCCTGATGCACCTATCTGACCAAAAAGCTACTAGTGGCATCTATCCCAAGGGCTGCCACTGTTGTACCCCGCTCTGGTCAGATAACTCGTATCCACGCCTCTGCCATATCTTGCTCTCTAGTGAGCCCCAAGATAACCTCTGCATCTATCTCTCGTTGGGCCCCGACCATCCTAAGTTGTGCCCACAGCTACCTAACCTGTCCTCTCAGCATAGCTATGGCCCTCTCCTGGACATCTGACTGTGCTGGACCTTGAGATGCCTGTGTCTGTCCCTACCCCTGTGGCTGGGGTACCTACTGCTATGCCACCTGCTGAGGTAGCGACATCTGTGTCTGCTGTGCAACCTGTGGTGGCACTACCTGCTGAGCGTGGGAAGGTCCCTCCCCAGCTCTCCTCCTCTGTCTAGGTCTGTCTCCATCTCCACTGCCTCCCCCTCCTCCATCATCTCCACCACCTCCCCCTCCCCCACCATCCCCACCACCTCCATGTCCTCCTCTCCTCCTCCTCCTCCTGCCAACCTGGCCCTTGTCGTCTGAATCTGCCTAGTCTATATGAGGCACTAGCTCTCCAGGCCCAGAGTATCTTGGAAATGGATGGGCAGTGAACCACTCCTCATAGTCCTGAGTCATCCTAGCATCTGCAATCTCTCTCCTCATATCCCAGGAAACATAAGGAGTCTGCCAAAACTCTACCACTACCTCCTCATAGGATGCCATTGGCCCCCATCTGAATCTCTCAGCGTGACTCCATGCAAAATAGAGCCTGCCCCTATGACATGCCCTACCTCCTCCCAAATTGTCACTGAACCCGACTGACAATTTGTCTCTCTCTAGGATGAACCGCGTCTTACCTATCAGCCACCGAGCCTGATAACAGTACGGTAGCTCATCCACCTCGTTCTCCCAAGGCTCACAGTCTAGATATGGTCTCCAGACAACCACATCTACTCCATCCAATGCATGCCTCCAATACTTAAGCTTCCCTAGCCTATTGTAGGAAATCACTCCTACATAGCCATAACTGTAAGGCTCTCCTCTCTGTCTCTAAAACAAGCAAGTCGGCCTAGTAATGGCAATATGCTCCCATAGCCAAAACTGCAATAGTGAGACACCTGCTGATAAATTTGCACCCCTGTGGTATACCACCTGATGCATGTCATGGTATAGGTGTGCTAAAATGCAGACACCCCAAGCATAAGGGGTGCCCTCTGTGACCATCCTCTCCATGATCCATCCCCATCCAATCGGGAACCCATGTGATCTCCTATCAGGACATACAACGCCCCCGATTAATCTTGCAACTATCCTAGGGAAGTAGTCATAGTAGTCATGAATGTCCTGCCAGGAGATGACCTGTCCTACTAGCTCAGGGTCATCAAATACTAGCCTGCACTCTACAAGTTCTGTGTCCTGATGTGGATCATACTGCATGAGCTCTCCCTGAATAGGTAAGTTGAGTATCCTGTATACGTCCTCCAATGTAACCGTCATCTCACCAGTCAGGAAGTTGAAGGTCCCATCCTCGTTGTGGAACCTCTCTACTGCTGCAGTCACTAACCCGCAGTTCGCTCGAACCTTAGGCATAAAACATACATAGTCCAATTCCATCATGCTAAGCGCCTCTTGGTCCATCTCTGTTAGCATATGTCGCTACAACATCGGCATGGGAAACTGCTCCCTAGACATCAATGTATCTCGTATGTCCTCCTGCAAGCACGCAAAGCAAGGTGTCAACCTAAAGCTGCAAGTACCATGCTCAATATATCTATAGAAACATATTAAATAATTTAACATATCAAATTGATCAAAACAAAACACTACATATCTTGACTAGATTCCTGCAATCTTGGAGATAGCTTATCGATTGACGCATCAAATAGGATGCCAATCAAGTTAGTTCTGTTAAGTAAACTGCCTATCTATATCATGTGTGCCATAACAGAAGATACATGTGCCATTTCTTATCAAATGCACCACTTCTGATGCATGTGCCGCAACATTTCATGCATGCGCCATCCTATATCGTAAATGCACTACCCAATTGCATGTGCCGACTTATACTGTAAATGCGCCACAGAATTATGCATGTGCCGACTAAACTCATGCATGCGTAGCTTTAGTGTATGCACCATTCCATATCCTAAATGCACCAAAGTTTGACAGATGCGCAGTTTTGCATGCCATATGCACCAAACTGCAATTTGGTGCATTTGTCTAGCCTAATTTCTCCTAGCATTTATTGCACTAAAAATTGACTCTAGGGGAAATTTTTCAAGATACATACCAGGGGTCCTGCCTCTGCTGGCTGGTCGGATCATTAGAATAGATCAAAGTGATGCTTCTCGTGTGGAATATCCATCTTTGTGCTGACTGCTATATGCCTTATGCTCTCCTAAGCTCTCAAAAGCAAATTAAACAAATCCAAGTGTGCAAATGAATTGTCTTGTGGACCCAGCTCCTATATATAGCATGCAAACCCTAAACTAGCTATGTGGTGACTATGACTACATCCCACACCCATTTCTCCCTGTTTTCTTTCCGTTTCTCTGAAACGCATCCTATTTTCTTCAATCCTAACCAAGTTTTCCCTTCATCTTCATGAGATTATCCGTCTCATGTGCTCCTGCCTTCTTCCCGTCCAATCTCTTGAGGGGGCATCCTATCATCATAACCTGTACTAGGGGCAAACTAGGGCATGTATCATTGTTAGACTATTTATTCTTTGAAGCAACGCCATAAACTGCATTGCATCAAAGAGGGTCAAAATGTATACACCTAAAAATGACACGATTTAGTCTAAATAAATATTCTTAATATTTATTCCCTTCTAATTATTCTATCAATAAATAAATAAATAAATTTATTTATTTGATTCATATTCTTCTAAATTAATTAAATATCAAAATATTTAATTACCTCTTCAAAAGTCAAAATTAAATAAAATCCTTTATTTAATTAAATTCTTCCAAACAATTAAATAATTCTTAATTATTTAATTAAAGTCAAATCATTCCTCCAAATTTGAATAAATCAATCAAATTTATTTAAATCCTCTCAATCTCTAAAAATAAAATACAATCAAATATTTTATTTATTTTTCCAAATCATGCACAACAATTAAATGAATTTATTTATTTAATTTACTTTCTTATCTTCTAATTCTTCAAATATCTTCCAAATCTTCTAAAAATAAATCTTCTTCTTCATGCACACAAAATTGAATAATTTATTATTTAATTCCTCTTAAATCATGCAAAAGCAAATCTCAAGCTGAGTTATCTATTCAATCAACATTGTTTTTATCAACATCTCTTAAATTAGAAAAAAACTTTCCAATTTATGAAAAGCATGTCTTATCTTTAGAAAAGAAAGTGGTTAACTCAAATAAAACAACTTTTGTGTGACACTTGTCTTCTTCTTATTTGCGTACGTTCCTCAACCGTTCTATATCTTTGATCTCTTCTCTCTCAAGTCTATAAATTGAACCTTGTTCCTTCATTTCATTCATCCAAGCTTTAAGTATCGTTACTCTGCAAGAATTACAGCGTGCCTTTGGCACCAATTCCTTCATTGCTTGTGATCACATTCATTACTACATACTACTACCATTGTTGTGAAGCTCATCTTCATTACAAAGCACTATCATAGCCGTTCTCCATTGACAATCTTGGAATTATAGCAAGGAAGTGCACTCTCTGAGGGCCTTATTCATACATGCAGGATCGATCAAGATAGGCAACCAATGGAAGCTATGAAGCTTTGAGGTTTGCAAAGGTTTTTGAAGTTCTTTTGATTGATTAATCTCTTTGTTTCTGTATTTCGTTGAGTTTTGGGTATTTTGATATTGATATATTGATTATTCATTTGAATCCAATTTTCCCTTAACACATTGTTTATTCATGGCTCATGAGTAATTGTTGATAATGTATTATTTTTATTTAGTATTTGAATAACATGTATTTCTTTCCAACTACAACTTCATAGCCGATTTAGTAATAGCATATCATTTATACTATGACTTAAATTAGCTGCTTAAATAATTGTTATTATTTATATGCCACGGTTTCCATAGTTGTATGAATTTTGGTATTGCTTTTAATAAGGTTGATAGATGTGTAAGTAATTGGTATAACATTTCATTTATGTGGCTCTTAGTCGTGTATTTGTTGGTGCAACATTTTATATGTCACAACATATATAGCCGTATAAATGTTATACATATATAACATTTATATGTGAGGCTTAGCGCCATATAAATGTTATATATGCAGAATATTTATGTGTGAAGCCATATAAGTATTGGCACTTTGTGTCAATTCTGTGGCTATCACAACTAGTTAAGTGTTCATCTTGCTATATATTGTTGCACCCATCATAATGGTTAAAGCACCCAAACTCATTATAATGTTGTAACTATTGTAGCCATGTATGTAATTGTGATTCTTTACAATACACTGGCATCATAGCTGCTTGAAATATGATTCAGATTAAGATTATTTAAGACATATCTATTGTAGAATTTGTGCTATAATGCAATGGCATCATGTTATACATAGTCATATGTACATGAAGCCTCTATGTTATAGTGGTCTTCTTTAAATCACTGGCTGAATGCCTATGTATAATTTGCATCTATGTTTTATGAACATCTAGTTAAGTCATATTATGATGGAATAATTTCTTAGAGGAGTTATCATTCCATAAAGGAAGTATTAGTATTATATTGCCAACAATTCATATTATGAAGTCATATAAATGTTTATTATCATATAGCAGTGCTACATGTTTACATATTCATTAAGGCATTTCTATGACTTGGAGATACATGTATTTGATTTCTTTCTATCATTGCTCTGTAGTTTAGTAAACTAAATATAGATACTTTCCTTTAGATTTCTATTTATTTGAATTAAGGGAAAGAAAATAAGTTAGCAAATTAATTGTGATCATGATTAGGAATTAAATGTGATAATGGTTATGAAATTAATGTTTTATGGCTCAGTAAGTTAATGTGTTCTTGGTTTATGAAAGGATGCGAAGGATTATGATGTTAAATAGTTTTCTATAAAAGCTTAGAATAATCAGAATTGTATTTCTCCAATGAAGTAATAATAGTTTATATCATGTTGTTATAGATGATTGTATTGTAATGTGAAGTTAAAAGATAATTTGATTGAGTAATGTCAGTATCGCCTTATACTTTGAAATATCAAGTATTTAACTTATAAAAAGGTATATAATCTTATTCATGATCCTTTACTTCTTGTATAATTAAAACTATGAGCATATTGATTTTTGAGTTAGAAAGTAACTCCTTATCCTAATAGATTCTTGTCAAAAGTAAGCAATCCATCGTATGCTCTCACCTCGCCTGCATGGATCTTGGTGATCAGAAAATGATGCCTATTCTTGATATGATTCTATTCTAGATATAACTTTGGAAATACTAATGAATGATTCTTAGGCCAAACAAAAAACACTACTTGTTGTATGCTCTCACCTCGCTTGCATGGATCTTGGTAATCAAGAAATAGTAGATGATCTTCTTGAATACATAGATTCAAGGGAAACAAGATTTACGACTGAGTAATGCATAAAATTTCTCAGACAAACATGTGCATAGGTAACCCAACACAATACATGAACTACAACTTAAATGACAAACAACCCTTCTAGGTGTTTGCATTGGTTACTAAATATCCATCTCTATTTCACCTTAGTGGATGATAGCTGACAAAGAATTGTCTGGGGAAACTGGACCCTAGAAAGGGTTGCGTACCCACTCATACAGTTACATAAACATAGTACAACTAGAACTACATATTACACATGATGAATTCTCATGCACCTTGAACCCATGGATATAGGGTATGTAGGAAGCCAGAAAAATGAAGGATGTTTCCAATACTCAGGTACATAGGATTATGTTATGTTGTCTCAAAAACTAAATACCATAACCTAGTCACAGAATCTTAGAAGAATCCCTAGGTGGATTAGCCTTGTATTTGGTTGGTAGCCGAAATCTGAGGAAGGATGCAATGTTTTATTCCTAATAGAAATCCCTGGTACAATATTGGTCTTAATGTATATTTTTGTAGGCAACTCAGAACCTAGATTGATTCCTGTAGACACCCAAAATTGACCCATGTCATTATTCAGGCATTTTATCACATTTTCACATATTTATCGCATTTCCGTATCGCATGCATTATCTCATCTAACACACTTGCAACCAAACCCTAATTATTTCCTCTATTTGTCTCCTTCATTCTTCATGATTAATTAAATAAATTTTATTTATTTAATTAATCACCTTTCATTCTTCTATCTTCTTCTTTTTCATTCATCTATCTCCTATTAATTATTGAATTATTATTCACTTCTAATAAATAAATAAAATTCACATTTTATTTATTTCCCTCACTTAACATATGAATTAAATAAATTCAATTATTTATTTAATTTATATTACCATTTTCCTCCTATCATTACCACCTCTCTCGTATAATGAATTAAATAAATATATCTAATTCATTATTTCACATGCAAACATCCCCAAAATTCCTCCACCGTTGATCAAATACCTTCTAAAATCACTCATCTCCCTCACATATAATCCCTAAAATCTCTCATTTGTGACTCTGGTCATTGCATTTTGGAGCAAGAGTCTGATTTTTTTGAGTAGAGCTTGATAATTTCATTTTAGATTGTGAACCCTCATGACAATGGCCTTGAAAGATATTTGATTTTCATCATTCCTCATGGAATCCCACATTGCATGTTTAAAATTTCTCTTGCATCTTCGATCATAATCATGGCAGCTCTTCAATTTGGTTGCATGGAGAAGCAACCCACAAAATCAAACAAGGAATCCAAACAACCTAGGTGCAATGTTTTCAATTTCATGCATTTGATTTTATTTTGGGTTTTGATATCTTGGGTTTTGGGTTGAATTTTATCTATCTCTGTTGGATCTACAAAATTTCCACCCATCACAAAATGACTCGCCCAGTGGGACCAATTGTCTGGTTGGTTTTAGTTTTTTGTTACTAAAACATTTTGCTTCCTAAACTTAGGTATGGGTGAAACTGCTTTTGGTTAGAAAAGTCACTTTTGGATGATAGAAATGCGTATTTGCAGTTTGCCAGATTGGGTTTGAAGAGGGGAAAACTACATTTGATCGATCAGAGGTCACAGTTGGTTAACGGAGTGTCACTTACAGTTGCATACGGCCGCATCTGGATTAAACATGGGTTTTTTGGCTAATTTGTTTCTCTATGTAGGTTTTACATCATTGGGAATGTTTGATTTAGCTTGCATGGCACTCTAGATGACAACCCTAGGCTTCTATGTCATTTTGAGATTTGTTAACTGGCACAATCATATCATGAAATCTTTCCTATTTGCACAAAATCTAGGCATAAAAATGGTGAAATCTGTATTTCTAGGCTTCCTAGAGTTTTATCACTTACATGTAGAAACATGCATGAGCTTTCTGTGTTAGGGTTTTTTGTTTTTGTAGGTTTCATCCACATTTAATCAGTAGATGACTGCAAAGGCAACACAAAAACCCACTTTTGGACAATGGTAAGCTGCATTTGAATAGCAGGTAACTGCACTTGGTAATACTCTCTGCGCATTTAAATAGCAGCCAACCGCTTTTGGTTTTTGTTATCTGCATTTGGTTTTATGCTTTGTAGACTTAGGGTTTTCTGGGAAACTGATCCTTTTATTGGTGCATCTTGTCCAAACTGTCTATCCAAGAATGGAGGAAAGAAAAACTACTGACTTGTGTTCTGCAGAATCGATCAGCCAAAGGATTCATTTTTTATCACTAGAGTAGGCACATTTGGATTTGGGATTTTAAAATGAACTCTGCTTTCTCTGCACCTGCTTTTACTTTTATTGTTTTCTTGTCTTAGTCTATGTGTATCTCAACTTAGCAATAGAAGTCTCCTCTCCCCCTACCTAACCAATGGATCTGGGGTGCAAGAGAAACTGTTGCTAACTCTAGAGGGCCTGCCTTACCACTGTGAGAAGGGTACGACTCAAGAGGCAACAGGTTAAAGACAAACCCTTCCAAGCCGCTATATAAAATAATGTGTTTGTACCGAAAGTTGCAAACGACAAATGTTGTTCTGCTATACTGATGAATGTTTCCCCAAAAACCCTACAGAGTGTAACCTCTATAGGCTGGGAAGCCTCCTTATCGGAGTGAATCGCCACACATATAGCCACCTAAATGGAAGCCCTCACTAAAAATTGTGTTTAGAAGCCAAAAAATCTCTATCTACTGGTGCAGGAGGTCATACCTCTGGAGCCGTCCCACAATTTTGCGGCTTATAGTAGAGATGCTAAATTTATAGAGGTCTTCAGATATTTAGAAATTTAGAGTCTGGTATGCCCAAGAAGTGAGTGTACTATAAGGGGGAGCCAGTGCTACCAGATTCCTAGGCCATCCGCTATAAGTAGGCATGGCTGGAGAAATCCAAGTGGGAACACAGTTAGATATAGTCCTATTGATGATGATTGTTAGTCATAACAACATGCATAAAAATTTGCACAACAAACTTTTACTATCTTGAAAAGTACGATCAATTTGGAACAAATTGATGACTCCAAGTCTCCATTGATTAGGTCATGATCTTCTGATGTTACTTAGAGGTTGATGTGACATGTTGTTTTCCATTCAAGGGGCCTTACATTTGTTTGATAATGTGAATTATTGTTCATTCACTTGATTATGCACCTACTTCCTGTAAATCTCTTCACAAACAAGGTTATTTCTACTGTATTTAACAGGTGATGGTGATATTTATAAGTTTGATCAATTCTTCTAATCATCAACTATTATGAACTTATCTTTACTTCTGCACTGTGTATTTATCTAAATAATGTGCCTACAAGTGGATATTTGCATGAGATTTAGCATTCTTGACATGCTTTTGTTCAAATATACTCTGTATATTCAATTATTTGTAGGATGTATGCATATTTCATGTTATTTGCTTTAGATTTATCTATTATTTGCAATTATAGAAATGATTGTAATGAAATTAAGAAAAATTGACAGAATGCTTTCAACATTTAATGAACCTTTAGCTATTGATTTACATACATTCCAGATACTTTCATGAAGAGAAGAAACCAAACCATAATTTCACCAAGATGTTCCACAGCTAGGTATGGTTGATGCTAACTTCAAAGGAACAAAGAATGAAAACAACACATGCAAACTGATAAGCACTCCAAGGGACGCAGCTAATCAATGCATATATCTAGAATTCATCCACTAATTACTCAAGATTTATGATTATTTGTAATCAAAATAGCTTCTCTTTCATTAGGTATGCAAAAGACATGTACATTCACAATGAGCTTCGAAATTAGTCCTAAGAACTTCAACAATCTGACTTTAATTAAGTCTCTAATAATGATACAAGGTGCAGTCCATCCCCTTTTATAGGATAAAGAGAGGAGGCAGTTACATTGATCCAACGATCAAAATTTGTCTATCTAAATCTACGGTCGATATTGCTTTTGACTTTGTCAGCACATGTCAATGTGGCACATGTTGCCAGCTGGTAACCATCTGGTGGAGTTTGATCATTTTATCTTGTTATGCATGTGAACTTATCATTCATGCATCTCTTCTTACTCTTCTTCTTCCTCAGCTCCATCATCATCTTCTTCATCTTCATCATCTTCATTGTCTTCATCATCATCATCATCATCATCAACTCTAAGATCATGCCTTATGTGTACACTGATTATCCCTCTGAAAGATTCATATACTTGTACTATTTCTTCAATCTGCCCTCCATCTTGAACTTTGGCCTTTACTGCAACATGCTTGTGAGAATGAAATTGTGCCTGAAGAGCATTCCATTTGCTCTTTCTGCTATTCAATGTCTCATTGTATGTCTCTACTTTAGCTTTCATTCTCATGGCCTTGTTTATCATATCCTCTATCAAATGATGAAGAGGATCCTCTACTTCCTACTTAAAATTGTTGTGGAAGGCCTGGACTGCAAAATTGGCATCCTAATTTTCTACCTTTCCTTCCACTTTATCTTCCAAAGGCTCTAGAGTATTTATTTCTTCTGCCATAAGATGATGCAGTTTAACACTAATGTCCCTATGCTTGCTACTGCATCTTTTCAAGACATCACATTAAAATCTGGTGTCTTCATACCAAATACCTATCAACTGTGTAGAGTTATTATCCAGTATCTTATTATCCATAAGTATTTTCATGTCTATCCTCCTTATTTCACTTAAGGAATCTAGATGTTTTTCCAACTTAAAAGACCTCCCCACCTCATTTTGTAGCTTATCTACTTTACTCTTCAGAGCCCCTAGAGAATTCCAATTTGAAAGGGAGGTTTTAACTACTTTCTCTGCCTCAAATACAAAAGAAACAAACCAATTATCAACTAGCCGAGCCTTATGTTTCATGAGGTCCAACCCCATTATCTCATCCTAAGATATGATTGTTAATGGGGTGGATGTACTGAGTGGTGTATGCTTAGGGTCAATTAACCCTTTTATAAATGAATGCAACTGAGCAATGTGTTCCTTATGCTGTTTGTTCTTATCCTTCTCCTTCTTTATTCTCTTCAATAAAGAATCAATGACGTCCTTGGCCTCTTGGCCCTCTTGTTCCTCCATAGCAAAACCCAAATCAATATTAGTTATCTAGAAGTCCTCAATATTTATCTCCCCTTTGGCCTTATCTGCCATCGGCAAGGCAACTTGGACTGTTCTCCTACCTATAGTAGGATCTCTTCTGATTGCAGATGTTGGCCTAGCCTTTCTTTTAGGCTTCATCATACTTGCTGAAAACAATGCAGAGACATCAAATTCCTTGACCTCACTAATTTATTGAGGGTTAATTTCCTGCTGCAGCCAATAAGGCACATTAGCACTTGGTCCTTGCTGATCAGTTTGCTCAATGTGAGCATCCTGGGACCCTGTATTATGCTCCTCCCTTGGTGGACAAGTCTCTTTCCTTTGTTCTTCCTCATTCACTTTATCATGAGGGATCTCTTGCTGAAGTATCGCTTGCTGCAGGATCTCTTGTTAAGGTACCTCCTATTGAGCAGGAGCTTCTTAGGATATAGGAGGTCCTTGTGGTGTAGGAGCTTTAGGTGGTGCAGTAATATTTTGACTAGGTGTATTTTGTTGGGGTTGATCCTTAGGAGGATCCTGAACATCATGATCATGCACATTCTACTGAAGGTGATCTTCAAGAGGGGGGTGGATATTCTGATTTGTTTTATCTATATTCTCCCCTTGACCATCTTGATTCACATTCTCCACCTCCTTTTGCTAACCATTATCTAGTTGTTGGCTCTGTCTTACATCCCCTGATGTACTTCCCTCTGCAGGATCCTGAGTTTTCTCTACTTCTTTCTCACTTGTTTTCTTTGGTGACACCGGATTTTTATCCTTATCCTCATTCTTGATAAGCATCCCCTTATCCTGATCTTCATTCTTGGCTAGCATCCCCTTATCCTGATCATGGTCACCTTGATATGCCAGATCAATTACTGCAAGGTGCGTGACCTAATCAACCAAATTGGTCAATCCAATTTGTTGGGCTATCACCTCTGGGCTTTGTTCTTCAATTTCTTCTATTTCTACATCTTCTTGATGGGTTTCCTTTGGTATCAATGGAGTGCTGCGAGGGGTCATTCTTGTATTAGCAACCAAAGCTTCCATCCTCTGGGTAGACACTTCATTAACTAGCTCATCATCTAACAAATAGACTGTATCCCCAAGTGGTGATTCCCTACCTTCACTCTGCATTTCTTCCCTTTGTTCATCTACCTTTTTAGTTTTAAATTGTATAATCTTAGGGATAGGAACATCATATTGTAAATGCTTTAAAACACCATGACCACCAGCTCCTCTCAAGAGTAGAGGATCTATGTCTACCGTTCCTCTCATGACAGTCTTCTGCTTCTTCTATGGTGGTTGAGATAATGAATGTGGCTAAGGTGGTGGTGCAACCTTACTCCTTCTCCTTGTGATCAACATATCACTATCCAAGGGCTCATCTTCTTCCTCTTCAATGGTAGCAGGAGCAGGCTTAGTGATAACTTTCTTTTGTTTGGGAGGTGCATCAGATGAAGTTCCTATAGCTGATGTGGATGCATCATCTTGTTTTGATCATGGCTGCCTGATGATCACCACCCCAAATTCTTGAGAATTCTTCTTACCTTTTAGCCTTTTCTTATCTTCAGGTGGCTTCCTTTCTCCATTGGATTGCCTCTTTGCTACCAGGAAATCATCATATTCCTCCTCAGATAGTTCCTATCCTTTCTTCTTATTATCTATGGTAAGGGCTACACCCCTATCCTTCAGCATCTTAATTTCAACATCTACCCATTCCTGGGTCTGTTTCATGACCTTTGACATTATTTGGTTTTATGAGACCACCTCTGGTTGGCTCAAGTTAGGTGTTGATATAGTATCATTATATACTTTATTTTTCTCATATTCTTGAAACATTATCTTTCCATCATCTTTTTCGTAACTGAACTGGCACTGGTGTGCAATAAAAAGTACGTATTTGTTTTAGGGTGAGCCTTTGGTAATCTCTTCTCCTCACCTTTGCATCATCGTCACAATCAGTCTAATAGTCCTCGAGATGCCTCTGATGAAGGTCTTTTCCAGCAATATTTGCATTCGGCCATATGGATCATAAGGCCTAGCCAACTCAAAGGGCTGTAGGTACATTAGTTTCAGTCCTCCAATTAGATCCTTTATACTTTCTCTGTCTGGACACATGTACCATCCAATCATGAATGGAAACAAGATCTGTTGAATCTTTTTTTGTTCAATGTGAGCCTCCACCGAAGGTGATATTTGTCTCACAAACTCCATCAAGATGACTTTATCATTTGGGTACCTGGGCAACATAAGAGTTTGCCCTATAAAGCCCTCTATCCTCATGTATGAGAATGTGGGGAATTGGATAAACTAAGCCTCATGCTTATATATAATTGCTTGTGCCTCTACACTTATCCTCTTTTTCTTGTCCACTTCCATGGTTTTAACCAGATGCATGGAGAAAGAGTCATTTACTAACTTATAATTGTCTAGAGCTTCTCTCCTTTTCAGCTATGGGTAGTATTCCCATATATTCATATCTCCTAGATTGCTTCCTAGTCTTCCTACTTTTGTAATCCATTGAAAGTTCCTCTGAAAGTACATGCATACACAACGTAAGAGGTCATATGGAACATGTTGATGTTCCCTCCCAGCCTTGTCATTCCTTCATCTAGGCTATCGCTTATAATTTTGGTCCATAGGGGCATGTCATCAGAATATTCTATCATCCACATTATACCATACATCCAGTTCTCAAATAATCTGGCATTCGGCCTCCCTGTCATCCTGCAGAGCATGACCATCATCTATTGGTACTCTGACAAAAACACAAATTTGAAAAGGCACACAGGTAATTTGGTGGCAACCTTGTATGTGCTTTTCTTAGATCTCCACTAGTACATGACTCTTCTAACTACCTTTTCATTGCTCTTATACTCTTTCTCTAACCTGTTCAAACTTAGACGAACCACATTAGGTCTTGTAGGCAAATTGAATGCCGTGGTGATGCCTTTAATGGAGAAATTTGCATATACCCTTCCATGTTTCTCCACTTTCCTGGTTTCTAGATTATAATTCCTGGCACATTCTATTACTAGCTCTATAGCCTCCATGGCATATGGGAATCCTCTGACATTCCACATTCCCAAGTTAACTATGATCATAAGGAGAGGGTTATTAGCTCCCTTATCCAACCTTCTTGTCCATGCATCCGGATTTGTATACCCTTGATGTGTATCATTGATTATTCCATATCTGAACACTGCTCCTTCTGGTTGTAAGAACATGGGCTTTAAGAATTCAGTTTCTGATCTGTTCTTCCAAGTGGCCACGATGTCCTATAATAAAACATATATGTCTTACCATAACATGTTGCATGCAGTAGTGGTCTCGTGATCTCATGCATCCTATGGTGATAATTCTATTACTTTGTTCCATCTTACACAATCATCATGCTAATTAACTCTGTAAAACTATATTTACCTCATGATTTTACCATAAATGACAAAACTAGGATTTTCAATTACATACCTGACAATCACTTTCCTTTCTTATTGTAGAGGTGATATCTTTATGAGTGTGATTGCACTGTAATTACCATTCTCCATTCCATTTGAGTGTGGGTCCCATTCTGTTCACAGTTACAGTAAGGGTTTAATCACTCAGAGCTCTGTAAATTTTACTCAAATGCATGGTAAATCCAAAATGACCCCCTAAAATTACCTTTTAACCATTTATCATGTCAAACTAGGGTGCATTTAATGTCATTTTTCTTATGCCCATTGATAATCATATGATATTAGTAGATGTTTGACAAGCGGCGCGTAAGTATTTGAAATTTGGAAGGCTTCACCTATCATTGGGATCTCATTGAATGCGGAGGGTGATATTCAAAAACATAGGGATTTTTGAAAATATGACTGATATTCGGAACATGATGGTGACATCATCACAAAGATGGTCAACCATTGACCAATGAACAAGGTCAAGTTAATATATCCTTGTGAACAATCAGGACAATATACTATATCTGTTGATAACTGAGAGGGGGGTGAATCAGTTATCTACAATTAATTTAACTTTCTGTTCTTCTTTGACAACTAGTGCAACATCAAAACAAATAAGCATCCATAATCATGAAAGAAGAAACAAAATCAATACACATAACACAATGATTTTGACATGGAAAACCCTATTAAGGGAAAAACCACGGGGTGACTAACCCAAGATTGTATTCTCTATTAAAAGAATAGAAGTACAAAATGGCACTAGCCACTTAGGGCTCACTACCTGAGTACACTGCTCACAGAAGGCTCACTGCCTACAAGAGACTCACTGTCTACAAGTTATAAAGAAAATAACAAGATACTTGAACTGATGAGAAGCATCCACATATGCTGAAGTTCAGTTCCGGTTAGGCTCAATACACTGATCTACTGCACTTCATTCTTCCTTTTCTTTGGTGCTGCTATCCTATCACATACCAGACCTGTATTACTGTTTCCACACTGCTCTCTTCTTTTCTTCGCACTCCTCAACACACCACACACTCCTTCAATGATTTCAATCATCTTTCTAGTCAGCATCCGGAGAACTCAAGATATTTCCAAACTCTAGTATGTCGGTTGAATCAATGCTTACTAAGTGATGCGTATCAGAGAGATACTTATAGAAGTCATCAATTATGTTAGCTAATCATGAATGATACCTCAAGAAACTTGATCACCATCAATATCTCATCTGGATTAAGGTCTGATGCTCTGCCGGTCAGTTCTTCCTCAGTCTACTCTGCCAAACAAGAACCCAATACTTAGGTGCTCATATCTCTTCACTCTTTCATCACTGAAGGATCAATCCCTGGAATCTATCAGTTAAGGTACTCCTCTTGACTTCCCCAAGTCTGCACTTTACTGAGATACTTCCTCTGAGAGATTCGGACCTGATTGTCAGACCTTGCTGCATGCTCTGTTCTCGGTCACCGGACCAAACTATTCTTCAATTTGACTTCCGGTATAGACACACCATGTCCTACAGATGTGTGGGATGGACTTTGTTGCCATCAATGACACCACTCATGAAGCCACACAGTGTCTCTTGCCAACAATCTCGCCCTTTGGCATTGATGGCAACACTTAGTGAAAAATGACTAAGTGTCACACTACGCTCCCCCTTGGCTAATGCTCTATTCTAATGTACACTTTACCGGAGTTCCCCTTTAGCTAGATTCCATATTTTTCACTGCTACTCACTCCCCCTTTGACATCAATGGAAAAGGGTAGAATCCGCACACCAAAAAAATTCCCAAAATTCAACTATACTTAGCCGCATAAGTATATATACATGTTATACTTACATAAACTGAAGTATATCTGCAAAAGTTGTCTTCAATTGGATGAATTATGTTGCCAATTCTACTTCATCCTGTCCAAAATTGAGATGTGACCACTCAACATGAATGTAAAAGTTCTGCCCTCTTTAGATCTGTCGGATCATTGGTC
The DNA here is from genome assembly GCA_027924645.1 of Cunninghamia lanceolata. Classification (NCBI taxonomy): domain Eukaryota; kingdom Viridiplantae; phylum Streptophyta; class Pinopsida; order Cupressales; family Cupressaceae; genus Cunninghamia; species Cunninghamia lanceolata. The sequence goes on along the minus strand of BSBN01000186.1, from coordinate 14,233,039 downwards.
CAGGCTATGGTCTGAGCAATGGATAGGGCCTCATGCATGGCCTCTAACTTAGGGATAATTATCCCTCTGAGTTCACTTACCATGTTTATTCTATTTTTCTTCTCCTTCTGAAGCTTCTTAATTTCATTTATGACTGCAATAGTCTGGCACTCTTGATTTATTATGGAGGAGGTAAGAGGATCAAAATTCTGAGAGAAGCTTGACAGTTTATCCTCTTGTTCTTTCACTTTCTTCTCAATATCCTTTGTTACTTTAGACTAGGATAAACAAAATTTATATACTTCTCTGCCATCTTTAAGAGTATTTTCTAAGCTCTTAATTCCAATATCCATATTTCTTCTATCATTGGTAATAAATCCTTGTATCTCAGAGAATCTTTTTCCCAAAAACTCCTTCCGGACCTTTTCTTCAGCTGACTTCTCTAAGGAATCAAAATGTATATTAATAGAATTTACAAGAGATTTTAAATTACCGGATGAAGAAGCCGAAAGATCTTTCTGAAAGGATGGCATGATCTTTTCCAACACACTGGATGCAACTTCTATTAGCTCACAGTCTTCCATGTGAGACTTCAAGAGTTTTTCTTTTGCCTTTGCTTGGGCAAAGGAAGCTATCTTCATTGTTTGAACTGGGGAGAGGGAGTCAAAATTGAATGGTCCTTGAAGCAATTCTAGTTCATCAATCTCCATTATTCTTTGTTCAGGAAATCTTTAACAGTTTCTATAGTGTCTCTTGCTGGAGACAGAGTCTTCTTTCCTTCTGTAGTCTCAGAACCATCTCTTGGGGTCTTCTCTGTTTGATCTTCTTCGCTTTCCTTCACCTCTTCTTCTAGACTGATTTTCTCGTCTATTCTTTCTTCTCCTTTAGATTTTATAGTCTGCTGGGGAATCTGGATGAGAGATATTAACTTCTTCATGGACTTCCTCTTCCGGAACAGAAGAATCCAGGTCCTTGGTCTTCTCCTCACTTAACTCCTTTGACTCTTCAGCAATTGCCTTTGTAGGATCTTCCTCAGAAGGTTCATCACTTATGTCCTCTATAATAGGAATATTGAATCTTTTGTATGCATTCTGGAGGATGTCTTCTATTTCTTTTGCCACTTTGTCAGTCTCTCCAAGCATAAGCTGATTCATTCTAGCTTTGCTCTGGAACTCATCCTTGCAATCTTTGAAGATCATATTCATTTGTTTCTGAGTGATTGAAGGATAGAGCTGAATAGCTATCTATTCCCACATCTCAAGGTCCTTTACCTTGGCATTGTTCTTCCTTATTTCTAGTTCCTTCTCTAGGCTTTTGGGAATTAGAGATATGATTTCAATAAATGCCTTATTATAGATATTCAGATACCTGACTGTAGCTTCTTGCAAGATCTTCTGGTCAGCTTCATTATATTCATCATAGAACTCAGTCATTGGTTTTAGGTTCCCATCCACAATGACTAATTTGATGATATCATCAATGCGAAGAGTATGCTTTTCAACAAATTCCTCTGCCTTCTATTCTTTGCCTTGACCGGTAGAGTGTTCACTAGTTGTTTTCTTCTTCTTCTTCATTTTCTTGACTTCCTCATCAGTTTTAGTTTCTTCATCATCCTTTTGACTTGTATAGGATCTTGTTGCCTTTTTCTTTGTTCTCTTCTCTCCCTTTCCAGATGTCTGGGCTTCCAATTTTGATGCCTTTTGGCTTTTAGAGGTGGCAGGTGCAGAGCTCTTGGAGGATCTGGTTCGGGAAGGGGCTTGCACTGGATCACTTTCCTTTTCTGCATCTTGTTTCTCTTTCTCTTCCCTTTCCATCTTCTCTCTATTGGAATCAACTGCCTCTTTTGATATTCCATGCCTCTTGGCAAATTCTTCTACTTCCCTTCTTACTTTTCTCTTGATCTCTGGCTGTCTAAGCTCAACATGAACTTTTACACTTAGCTCTTGGTAGGTTCCAAACCTTTCTGCCTTAGGGTCCTTGGGTTGACTTAGCGGGTGTTGGATGTGTAGCTCTAGGATTTTCTCATCAACTTCATACCCCATTGGCATGATCCACACTATTCTACGTACCATTGCCTCCATCAGGCATTAATCAGTATCCACCATAAGGCACACTGTATCCTTGTACTTCTCAACTAAAGATTAAGGGATTCTTTTTCTAGCTTGCATCATACTCTAAAAATTCTTGAAGTAGCCCCAGAGTGTTGTATTATGTGCCTTGGCATCACCAATTCCATGCAAATAATCTCTGATTCGTATGGCTACTAGTCTGTTATTTTGCCATATCCAACCACTAGTTCTGAGTAGCTCATTCATATAATAGAAGAATAGGAGTATCAACCCACCATACTTGAATGAATTCTTTTTATCGTTCTTAATTTTCTGCAAGTTCTCCAACAGTTGATTCAAGAGAAGCTCACAAAGATCATAGTCAGCATTATCTCTTAGCATCTGATAAGCAGTGTAAATTGTAGTTCTGGGTATTGAATTTTCCCTGCTGGAGTGATATATCTTGTAACCAATTATCATGGAGGCAAACTTGATACCCGAATCAGTGATATCTTCTATTTTCATTTTTCTCTTGTCAAATTTTGATCCGGTAGCCTCACTCACAGTTTGGTTTTTGACCGATTTGAGAACACGTAACCCTCCAGATGAGTGCAAACCGATTACCACCCTAATATCATCTTTTGTGATCTTAAATGGTCTATTCAACCACATGAAGTTGTCATGCACTCTGCTCAAAACATACCGGACCCATTCATCTTCTGCAAAATAGGGGAAATTGATACAATGTCCAAAATTCTTGTCCTAGATAGCCTTGTACTGAGATTTGAGTTCAAAAGCATCATCTATTAACTAATTGTGATAGATATCCATTAGCTTGGATTCTCCAAATTCCTCAATGTTTGCATGAATATATGCCCTAACATCTTCTACATGCAAAACCCCATGCGGAATGCCTAAAAATGCACCTAGGGGATCAACTTCTAGGGATTTATAGGGACAATTCTTGAATTTAGGGCCGACCTATCAGTAATCTTCACAACATTCAAAGTAGCCATCTTTCAAAGATTCAGAGAGAGATTTCAAGAGCAGAAAATACCTCTTGCGCTTCTAGGGTTCATGATATGAGCTGGATCGAGTTGCTTGGATGAATCAACTTCTACGGTCTGATCTTTGAGAGGATTGAGATAACTTGTTGCAGAGCTCCTTCTCTCTTCTTTTCAAATGCAAATGTGCAAATGATGAACCAAAGAACCCTTTTATTTCTGCGTAAACCCTAATTCCATTTTGCAATGAATGCACAACCTAGGTTATTACAGTTGCCTTGTTTTCCTTGTTCCGAGAGGGATCTTTCTGGATCACTAGTATGCACTATTAGTTGTCTATCTATCTTTCCCAAATCATTCCACTTATCCACAGATCAAGATACCTCAAATTTGAGTCATACCAGATCTAACTGTGAGAATCCTGTTCTTACCGCATGACTATTAAACCAGATCAATCTAGGAAGATTAACCTCTTCTAAACTTCTTGTGGATCTTCCATATCTTTACCAAGGCTCATTTAGATGTTTCTCTGAGAACCCTTTAATCCGCAACTTTCCATGTGCCAATTTCAGGGACCAATTGACTGGCTAGGGGAACTTGTTTTCTTTTGAGACTCCCCTTGAGCCAGAGCTCATCTATTTAGTTTCTGGAAGGAATATCAGCACTAGATTCTGGTGCGGATCCATCCTCAACATATCATCAGCCACCAGGTGGATATAATTACTATCCCAATCCACCACCTCTCAATTTCCCTCCCCAAAACCTTTCTAATATATGCAGTCAATTTGATTTAACTGGATATCAGTTATATCCATATCCTATGGATAGTACTTGGAGAAACATGGTTCCCAAGTTTATTGGAAACAATGCAGTATCTGCAGAAGATCATATCAGAAGTTTTAATGCTTTTGTACAGGATATAGGTATGGATTGGGAAGACATTAGAATGAGGTTATTTATGATGTCCCTCACTGAAGATGCCAGAGATTGGTTTAATAGCTTGCCCGATGCATCAATCAATTCAATAACTGATTTCCATAACCAGTTTAAGGATCAGTATGGTAACCAATACGCTCCTGAGTTTGCACTACATGAACTAATAAGTATACAGAAGTATCAAAATGAATCAGTGTTTGATTTCAACCTGAAGTTTTCCAAGTTACATAATAAGGTACCACATGGAGCCAAGTTATCTGACCAGGCAGCACTGAGTATCTATATAAAAGCATTTGACCCCAAAACAGGATATGAACTCAGAAACTGGTGTCCTGCAACATTGGCTGAAGCACAGAAAGTAGCCATAACTATCGAAAATAATAGGAAGGCTGCAGGAATGGTCAATAAAAGGGACAATCATAGAAATCTTCAGAATCCAAATGCTCAACAGATTAAACCAGAGGGTCAGCATAGGCATGATAGACCTAGGTTACATGATATGCCTTACAATACAAATTGGAAGGATGGAAGACCTATTGACAACAACAGAAAGCAGCCATATGGAAAGGATACTCCTGATCCCTTGAAGAGAAACATGGCACATATGGCAGAAAATAAACCTTGGTGTTTTGTATGTAACTTACCACATTCACCTGAATACTGTGAGGTAGCTAAATCAATACAGCAAGAGGAAATGCTATATGACTATAATAGGGATAATCACACCATCAATATGATGCAGGATACACCATGTGTGGTAACATAAGATTATTCTTCTTCAGAAGAAGAAGGGTATGAGTATGATATAGGGAAACAAAAGTATCATATTAACATGGGAGAACAGCAGGTATTCTCAGACCAGGAAGATAGTTGTAACAACAAGTCATATGGTCAATGGAGAAAACCTACTGAGGATGAAAGAGAAGCTCTCACAGTGGCTGCAGTGGCTCAAGCTCGAAACACTTATAACTTAAGGAATAGAACAACAAATGTTGGGCAAGGAACTCCTGGAAGTGTATTTATAAAAGACCAGAATAACAAAGAGAATAATACAAAATCATCACCTAAAGAATCAGAAAAGGGGATAAAAATAAAATGAAAGAAAATCAAGAAAAAGAAAACACAAAAACTGAAAAGAATGACCAGATCATAACCCCTTCTTTTGACATTGCACAAGCAGTGTCTCAGGTGAAGATATCAGTCCCACTCCTAGAGATGATGAAAATAGATAAATATAGGAGTACAGTTGTTAAAATGATTTCTGATACACCAAATCCAAAACATAAAGGATTTGAAAAAACAACAAATAATGTGCATCAGGAAAATTTTAAGATGCCTGAGGTATACCTTGGTGACACACTTACAAAAAATCCCTCACAGGTAGATCCATTCTATACTACACTAGTAATCAAGAACAGAATAGTCAGGAATTGTATGATTGATTCAGGTGCTGCTATGAATATCATGCCTATAGCAGTGATGAAAGAATTAGGGATGTGGGTTGATACTACTTATGGCCAGTGTTATGCAATGGATAACAGATCTATTCCAGTGGTCGGTATTATGAAAGATGTAGAGATAAAACTTGCTTCACATCCTGAAGCAACATATAACATTGACATCACTGTGGTTGATAGCCCACCGTACTATGGAATGCTGCTATCAAGGCAGTGGGCTGCAATGGCAGGAGGCAATGTTCAATTAGATCTATCATATGGCACCATACCAGTAGGTGACAAGGAAATCAAATTATGCAGAGAGCCAAGGTATGACAATATTATAGAAAGAATGGATCGGCATCAGGTGAATTTCTTTTGTGACACAGATTTAGGAGTTTTCAAAGTTGGAGAAACTACCCCAGAATTGCATAACACTGACCCAATATACACTGAGTCTATGAAAGGAGAGAATGATTTGTGGAAAATGTATTTTGATGGTGCATGCAGCAAGATAGGGAATGGGGCCAGAGTAGTTTTTATCTCGCCAGGAGGTAAAACATTCAAATACTCGTTCCTATTAACATTTGAATGCACCAATAATGTAGCTGAATATGAAGCCTTGCTCATTGGCCTAAACATAGCCACCAAACACAAAATAAAAAAGTTGGCTGTCTTTGGTGATTCTGAACTGGTCATCTCCCAAGTAAGAGAAAAATATTTATCTAAAAATAAAAGATTAAGGCAGTACAGAAACGTAGTTTGGGATAGTGTTGAATTATTTGATGCCTTTTCAATCAGCTAGGTTGATAGGTCTAAAAACATTATGGCAGACTTTTTAGCAAACATTGCATTAAAGAGAGATGATGTTACATTAGGAGGGATCACAGAAGTAGAATTTAAAACTAGACCTACCATCCCTGATAATATACAGAATTGGCAAGTGTTTGACAGCGATGCTGATATAATCAATTTCTTACATTGTGCTGATTATTATGAAAATCAAGAAATTGATTTCAGTGCATTTGTGGAGGAACACGATGGGAAGGAAACCCTTTTTGGCCAAGAAGTGGTCCAACTAAAGACAAATAAGATACCCAAAGGACTTATTGCATTAGAAAAAACATTTGATGGCCATGACAGGTATAAAAAGAAAGACACACCAGTGGTACCTAGTAACCTTGAAGAAATCAATTTGGGGACACAAACAACTCTAAAAAATGTGTATATTGGAAGAAGTCTTGACCCAAAAATCAGAAGCAGACTTATCAACCTGCTCAGGAAGTACAGGCATGTGTTTGCTTGGTCATATGATGACTTAAAAGCATATAGAGAGGATCTATTTCAACATGAGATACCACTGAAGCAAGATGCTAAACCTTTCAGACAGAAGCAGAGACCGATTAATCCTACACTAGCCCCTAAAATGTTAGAGGAACTTACAAAGTTAAGGGATGGAGCTATAATCAAACCTATTAGAGACTCTTCCTGGGTTTCAAACTTAGTGCCTGTCAGGAAAAAGAATGGTGATATTAGACTGTGTGTGGATTTCAGAAACTTGAATAAATCTTCCCTCAAAGATAATTATCCTCTTCCCAATATGGAGGCGATATTGCAGAAAGTCACTGGATGCGAATTATTGTCAATGATGGATGGTTTCTCCGGTTACAATCAGGTAAAGGTCAAGGAGTCTGAACAATTTAAAACTGCATTCACCACTCCGTGGGGAACATATGTGTATTTGAGAATGCCATTTGGGTTAACTAATGCTGGAGCAACATTCCAGAGAGTGATGGATGTAGCTTTTGCTGAATTGATCAATAAGATTATGATAGTATATCAAGACGACTTGACAGCATATTCTAAAAAGGCCGAAGATCATTGCACACATTTAGAACAAGTATTTATCAAAGCCCTAGAATATGGGATATCATTGAACCCTAAAAAATGCCATTTTGCAGTAACAGAAGGAAAATTGCTTGGCCATATAGTCTCGAAGGAAGGAGTTAAAATAGATCCTGAAAGGGTAAAAGCAATTGATCAAGTCCCTATTCCAAAAAATGTAAAAGCTATACAATCATTCTTTGGTCAGATAAATTTTGTCAGAAGATTTATACCAAATTTTGCAGAGATTGTTTGTCCTATATCGAGAATGCTGAAGAAGAATTCAGAAATAAAGTGGACAACAGAAATAGTGGAAGCATTTGGTAACATTAAGGAGGCCATCAAGCAAGCTCCAGTCTTAATATCCCCTGACTTCGGTAAACCTTTCCAACTTTTCTCATTTGCTTCCTATCATACAGTAGCAGCAGTGTTGTTACAGAAAAACAATGATGGACATGAACAGCCTATCTCTTTCTTTAGCAAGTCCCTTCAGAATGCAGAGTTGAAGTATGACATTATTGAAAAACAGGCATATGCATTGGTAAAAGCGGTAAAAAATTTTAGACCATATTTGGTAGGGGCTAAAATCATAGCATATGTTCCTAATGCTGCAGTGAAGGATGTACTGATCCAAACTGAGGTCACCAGTAGGAGATGTAGGTGGATCAATAGGATTCAGGAATTCAACATTGAAATCCAAATCACTAAATTAGTCAGAGGACAGGGTCTTGCCAAATTGATGGCTGAAAGTAATCTAGAAGCTTCCTAGATATGTAATGTTGATGCAAGTACCAGCATTGAACACACTCCATGGTATACTGATATAGTATATTATCTAAAACATATGAAGTGTCCTGAAGGATATGATGATAACAAAAGAAGGACACTCAAACTACAAGCTTCAAAATATGTACTCATTGGTGGGGATCTCTATTGGAAAAATAGAGATGGGGTTCTACTATTATGCTTGGACGAATATCAATCAAAACATATTATGGAGTTGCATGAAGGCATGTGCGGAGGTCATTTCTCAGCAAAGACCATAGCACACAAGATCCTGAGGATAGGGTACTATTGGCCTAAAGTCTTTAATGATTCATACCAGTACACTAGAAAGTGTGAAGCATGCCAAAAGTTCTCAGGGAAGTTAAAGTATCAGGGAGCACTACCCTTAAAACCTATGCAGGTTGAGGCTCCATTTTATCAGTGGGGTATTGATTTTATAGGTGAAATTTTAGAGAAATCGAGTGGGGGGCACCGATGGATTTTAGTGGCTACTGATTACTTTACAAAATGGGTGGAAGCAATCCCAACCAAACAGGCTACAAGTAAAGTTGTGATTAATTTTCTAATGGATAACATTATATGCAGATCTGGTACTCCTGTAAGATTGATTACAGATAATGGGATGTGTTTTAGATCTGATGAATTCAAAGGTTTTTGCAGTACACATGGTATCACTATTTCTTATGCTGCTCCATACCATCCACAGGCCAATGGACAAGCTGAATCAAGTAATAAGAGCTTGTTGAAAATCATAAAAAGAATGTTGGATAAAAATAAGAAGGCTTGGGATTCAAAATTAAGAATGGCAGTATGGGCTGACAGGATTACTATAAAAAGGGCAATTGGGAGATCCCCTTATGAATTGGTATATGGAACACAAGAAAGATTACCATTGGAAAATCTTATACCAGTATACAAATTTATCCTCCAAGAAGACTTGAATATCCCTGAACCAATGGAGGAAAGGTTGGAACAATTGGTAGAGCTTGATGAAACAAGAAGAATAGCTCAGAGACAGAATGTTAAACTACAATCACAGGTAAAATATCTCTTTGACAAGAAGGCCAAAGATAGGAAATTTGAAATAAATGATATGGTATTGATGTGGAATGCAAGATGTCAGGACAAAGGAAAACATGGAAAATTTGAAGCCCTGTGGTTGGGTCCTTTTGTTATCACTGGCAAAGGAGGTGATGATTCTTACTATGTACAGAATATGTCAGGAGAGGAGCAGGAATTGCCTGTACATGGGCAATACTTGAAACAGTTCTTTTCATAAACATGTACAAAGAGAATTGAGTGTTGCCAGTGCATGGACAACATTCAAATAATTCTCAAAATATCTTATTCCATGCACAGTAGTCTAGGAATCATTCCCGCTCCCCATCATTTGTTCTTTTCCTTTTCCCAGTTTCATAAAACCTCACCCCAAAATAATAAAATATGTGGTCTACTTGCCCAGGAGATCTGGATCCTTGTTATACTCACAGGGAGTATACATCCCAGACAGAGCCACTGTTAGCACAGTAAAAATTTGAAATTTTTACTATCTCCTTACCCCATCATATTTGAATAAATCCTGAAGAATATCCCAAAAAGACCATAATAAAAAAATTTTCTCACAAGGTGTCTATGGATGAGCAGTGCCAAATTTCATCAAAATCAATCCATCGGCAAGAGGTTGTGTTGCTTACACCGATACATAAGGAATCGTTTGAAAACAACCATCGGCGTGAGAATAGAGATCGGAAGAAGAATTATGGAAGTCACCGATGGAGTGACTAATGCCGATGACATTACATCGGCAAGAAAGGCAAGTGGTCATACCGATCGGTATGACAAATATCTATCGGATAACTTTTTAAAAGTTGCCCCAACGGTATATATCATACCGATGAAGCATTTCGGCAGGAGTCTCACCGAACATCCTATGGGGGTAACGAAGCAAATAGTCATCGGCGAGAAATAAACTATCGGGATAGCAAACAAGTAAGCTTCTGATGGTTAGAGTCTTAGCGATAAGAAAGCTTTCGGCGAGACTCACAGCGATACACATCTATCAGGATAACTCAGCATATCGGGATAAGGGAATTAGGTCTCGCCGATTCACAAGTCACGGCGATCAAAAGGCATCGGTAACACTTCAACATACTCTGTCCGATGAAGGATATGAAAAGGGCCATCGGGGAGATGATTTGAATCGGGATATCTTGATTTAGCTATCCCGATAGTGTATGTCATTCCGATAAAGATAAAATCCATATATGAAAATGACTATCGACGAGACAATAAAGATCGGGAGAACATAATTTTATTACCCCGATAGTATTAATCATCCCGATAAGCAAATCATATCGGTGGGACTTGCTATATCGCAGAGAGATCTGAAATACTTGGCGATGAGAGAAGTCATGCCGATGGCCGCGCCCACTTAAAACATGACATTACATAGCGTCAGGAATACAATCGAGGGGTCACGCCTATTGACTGTTCACGCCATAAAAAATGTTGAGGTCGCCCAGACATTTCAAAAATCACGCCGATAAGAAGAGTTATGGCGATGTGACACTTCACAGCGATGAACATTGAATTGATCAGGTGATTAATACAAATGACTACGAAATTCATACGATCACTATAATTGCAAAAAACCGTCCGAGAGGAGAATACAGAGGAATTCTTAGGGCAAAAGCAGAGGCTTCCAATTCCAGCCACCGAACAACAGGTACACCTACACAAACCATTATATTGCCTGTATTTGAATTTCTTGCCAAAGTTTTAAAATGGAAACTCCGGGAAAGGGAAAAGGAAGAAAGTCACAAGGGGAAACCAGTAAGCCTAAAAAACAAAAAACTGATCAAACCCTTGAAGAGAAAGTGAAAGATAGAAAATTAAATCAGGACCTAATTGATCAATTGCCTGGGTCAACTCCCAAGGCCAGGAGGTCTTCCCAACTCAGGGCAGAAGTAGAAAAATTGGAAGATAAACATAAACGCCTGGGAGATATCTGGACCCCAATTAGGGGGTATGAGCTCTTCAGATTCCACTACAACAGAAGGTTTAGAAATGCCCCTGTGTCAAACCCATGGCATTTGAATTTGGGAAAACTAGTTGTGCCCAATGTATTCCTGAATGTGGAACTCCTCCAACTGCTTGTTAAATGTTATAATGCAAACCTGAAAGCTATCTGCAACCCTCAAGGAGAACCAATTGTACACTTGTCAAAAAATGCTATTTGTGAGGTGTATGATTTAGATGATTTGTGCACTGTCCCTATTATTTATGAAGATTTGGATAAAGAGTATTGGAGAATGGATACAACTTACAACGGATGGAGGTTACCCATTCATAGGCCCAGGATTGAAGGAGAAGTGATACCCTTGACTGAGAATGATGGCCCTCCCTTTCATGTAGCCATTTTTGAACCATACATACAATATACTTATTTTTCTGTAGGCCAAGTCCTTGGCTCAGAGGTCCCTGAGTTCATGACTATTCCTCTGATGGTCATAGCCTCTGATATTCAATGTCACAATGCCAGACAATTTGATTATGCCTCCTATATTGCTACTAGAATAGACTCTGGTCTATCTGCAATAAAAAACAATGCTCCAGCATGCTCTTTTGAGCATTACTCGATGCTTATGCATATGGTGTTATACTATGGCTAGGAAGTAGGATTGTGGCCAAGTGAGTTTCAAGTTGTTGCTGCGGATAAGAAAGGGGAAAAGATACCTGTACAAATGTGGACCAGAATCTGGGATAGCAGGTATGCCAACTCCAGCTATGCTCAATTTGAAGAGCATTGTGTAAAAGTGTTGTATAGGTATCTCAACCACCCCTGTGAATATTCAATTTCAAATGAAATAAAAAGGTTCCTCAGACCTAAAGATTTTGGTGGTCCCCCTACTGTCACTCATAATTGGGGAGACTGGTACTGCTTTGAGGATGCCACTATGATCAGAGTTTATGGATTTGAGGATACTCCATTCATATTGCCTAAAACTATCCCTGACAGACTTGCATATTTAGAAATAATTAGGCAAATGCATTGTTCGAATGTGATGCATCTAATTTCACATGATAAACAATCATTCATGCCCAGCACTTTGTGTTTTGGAGATTTTACTGTGGTTTCAAAAGAAGGATACAATCTCATTTTGGATAAACTAATGCATTATAACATGGTGACTGCTGAGGTGAGGAAAGGGTTTGACCCTGAAGGTTTCATTGACTCTGCAAGAAGAAAACAGAATCTTAGTGGATACATGCACATACATTATCCACATGATGATGTCATTAGAAATTTGGAAGAAGCTGAAGTCGACTTGGTGGTAGAAAAATATAACAGAGATTTAAATGAAAAGAAAAAGCAGTTGGCAGAAGTTGAAGTGGTATCCTCTGAAGATGAAGAATTGACTGAACAAGAGCAGCCACAAGATAAAACAATAGAAATGTTTAAAAGAAAAATGCAACAATATCAGCCTCTAGTTGTGCTACATGATGAGGAGGGGTATGCTCATGAAGATCCACGCCAAAAGGCTTATGATTCTTTCATTTCAGATGATACATTCATTCAGTCAAAGGAATTTAAATCATTCCTGTATAAACACAAAGGAAAAGAAATTAGAGAGTCAGTAGATGATGTTTCTACTGATAATGAAAAACAGTTATTAGATATGTTGAAGGAAACAGTGGATAAAGAAATGCAGGACATGACACCTAGCAAGGGTAGACAATTACTCAAAGATGCAGGGGTTATGATTTTTCCTGGTTTGGATTTAAATTCTGCTCTAGTTTTTGATAGCTTTTTGAATAATGCTAATGACAAGTATAAGCTTACTCCAGAAGGAGTTAATGAAGTATATATGGGGACTAGATACAATAATGATGAAAATTCTTTGATGATATGGGCGTTGTATCCCCCCCATAAGAAGACGGCCATCATAGACACTGAAAAAACTTTTGGCCATGTTATGACTTTCAGAGCAGGTGAAACTGACCCTATAATTACTGCAGACATTGGTATCAATGTTGCAAAGTTGAATAAAGCACAGGCTCAAATGTTGATCAAAGAAAGAGATGCTTATAAATTGAACTGTGAGAGATTGACTAAAGAAAATGATTACTTGAAGGATGCTGTTAAGAGCACTTTTGGCCAGTCCACAAAAAGAATAACTCAAGGTGAGAGCTCTCAGGGCATTCAGGCATTATCCCCTGACCAAGCCACACAAATTCAAATAGATGCATTTGTTACAATACTGCAGAGCAGGTATGCAAACATGGTGCAGTGGTTGAATCAGTTTTGGGATAATTACTCAGAAAATCACAAAGCAATCAAGGAGCATGAACGACTTGATAAGAGGATACAAGAAAAGTTGATTGAGTTACAAAATAGAAGTGCCACTGATGGTACAGATATCTCTGATGCAAGAGCATTACTCAAACAGTACCAGAATTATTATGACAAACTAAAAGCTGATGCAAAGGAAGGTATTGATGCTTCAAGTGCAGGAGTGCCTAGGTTATTTAAAGATAACGGAGAGGTGAAGAGCAAAGAAGAATGGATTATTGACTATCAGATTATATTACACAAAGCCACAGGAGCTCTGAAAGATAAAGCCTCTGCATCCAAAGAAGCCTGCAAACAATTGGAGGAGATGGTTACTCTTGATGTAATTACCAGAAGCGCTATTAAGCTTACTGATTCTCACCGTGATCAAGAGTATCTAGATCATCTAGCTAAAGTTTATTTATGGCTGAATAGAGCCTAATTACGCTTATGTAATTATTGTTAATACTTGTTAAGTTCCCAAGAGACTTATTGAAGAGTTGTACCTCTTCATAGAAATATCTATATAAGTTCAAACAATCGATGCCGAAATGATCATCAGCAGTAGAAGATATTCATATATACATAATATACAATGTCTCAAAGTGACTATGTTGCATATTTTATTTGAAGAAGAAGTTTGAAGTTCTCTGATTCAGTGTTTCTATTTTGGTATCAGTTGTTTGTTGAAAATATTCAATTGTGTGGCTGTCTCCATTTCTGCATTTCCTTGTTATTCAGATTAAGATATCAAGTATATAGTTAATCTGTCATTACACACTTGCTGTATCTGTGTGATTAATTTGGTTGGTCTCCATTTAAGGAATTAAACCCTTCTAATTTAGTCGCAGTAGCCTGGAAGTAGTAAGTTGGGATTACTAAGTAGAGCCATATAATTAGGATTACCATTCTATCTCCAGAAAATATTATCTGTTAATCTTGCCCATTCATTTCATTTGGTTCCTTCAAGTAAGGATTAAAATACCTTCTGGTGAATTATAAGATAATTGATTATATTGGTTGGATTGCTAAAAAGAGTTTGTCAATCACTTTCTTGCACGTTTATACAAGCTATAAACCAAAGCTGTGCCAAGCAATTAGAATTATTACCATTAAGAAACTACTGGCCTAGGTCCTTCAAATTGACTCTATTACCCAACAAGGCACTGGTCTCATTCAACTCATTATTTAAAACCTTTTACCTTGATATTGCTTATACAATTTCTGCCAATCATTTATTAAACATTATACATAGAATTAAGTAGTCAGCTTTTTTTTTTTCATCTATCTTACATCCTATGCCATTGTAGATAGATCTAGTTAGTCCACTCATCCACACTCAAACTGCTTTAATATTTCAAGGTTCACCCACCTAGGTGTAGCAGGACCTAAAGTGTAGGAAATCATCAAACCTTGAAGGTTGATTTCGTCAAGTTAGTTCAAAAACGTTGCAAATCCAAACATAGAGCCTGACATCCTCTTAGGATTAGCAACTTGCATTTTTGAGACCTAACACCATACATATCCATTGATATTCCCAGATCTTCCTCAAGCTGTTAGGCTCCGTTTGGAGGAACTTGGCTCTGATACCAATTGTTGATAACTGAGAGGGGGGGTGAATCAGTTATCTACAATTAATTTAACTTTCTGTTCTTCTTTAACAACTAGTGCAACATCAAAACAAATAAGCATCCATAACCATGAAAGCAAAAACAAAATCAATACACATAAAACAATGATTTTGACGTGGAAAACCCTGTTAAGGGAAAAACCATGGGGTGACTAACCCAAGATTGTATTCTATGTTAAAAGAATAGAAGTACAAAATGGCACTTGCTAATTAGGCTCACTACCTAAGCACACTGCTCACAGGAGGCTCACTGCCTACAAGAGACTCATTGTCTACAAGTTATAAAGAAAGTAACAAGATACTTAAACTGATGAGAAGCATCCACATATGCTGAAGTTCAGTTCCAGTTAGGCTCAATACACTGATCTACTACACTTCATTCTTCCTTTTCTTTGGTGCTGCTGTCCTGTCACATACCAGACTTGTATTACTGCTTCCACATTGCTCTATTTTTCTTTGCACTCCTCAACACACCACACACTCCTTCATACCAAAATCAATCGGGTATATATATCCGCATCAATGATTTCAATCATCTTTCTAGTCGACATTCAGAGAACTCAAGATATTTCCAAACTTTGGTCTGTCAGCTGAATCCATGCTTACTAAGTGATGCGTATCAAAGAGATGCTTATAGAAGTCATCAATCATGTTAGCCAATCATGAATGATACCTCAAGAAACTTGATCACCATCAATATCTCATCTGGATTAAGGTCTGATGCTCTGCTAGTCAGTTCTTCCTTAGTCTACTCTGCAAAACAGGAACCCAATACTTAGGTGTTCATATCTCTTCACTCTTTCATCATCAAAGGTTCAATCCCTGGAATCTATCAGTCAAGGTACTCCTCTTAACTTCCCCAAGTCCACACTTTACTGAGATACTTCCTCTAAGAGATCTGGACCTGACTGTCAGACCTTGCTGCATGCTCTGTTCTTGGTCACCGAACCAAAATACTCTTCAATCTAACTTCCGCTATAGACACACCATGTCTTGCGGATGTGTGGGATGGACTTTGTTGCCATCAATGACAACACTCATGAAGCCACACAGTGTCTCTTGCCAACAATATCAACATGATTTGGATGATGTTCCACGTGGCACCATTTGATTGGTTATTGAGAATTACTTCATCTTAGGTCATAAGGGTCAATATGAAGGATATTAGGAAATGTCTAGATCTTTAAAACTTACGAAATATCCTCTTATTCAAGAAAGTGAGGATGACGTCATTGCAAATATGAGTCTTTGGAATTGTTCGAAGGAATGACATAATTCATCATATTGGTTAAGATCAGGATACTTCAAAATATGACCCTTTTGGTTTAGGTTGTGAAGGTGATGTCATCACTAGATCAAGATCACTTTGCATTAGTTAAAGGTGATGTCATCATCATATTGAGAAATATGATAGATATTTGGAAATTTGACCTTCTAGGTATCATCATCATATTAAGTTCTTTTATAACTCAAACCAAGATGACGTCAGGGTCATATTTTGCAAAGGGTGATATTTGGGAACATCTGGATATTTGAAAATATGACCTTCAAAAAGATGCCTAAGGTTCGACGGGCAAATACTCTTTCACACTTTACTTCGACGTTTTTCATATCAATGACTATGCAGATATTGGGTGATCTTCCTGTTTCAGGGTCATCTAAAGAATATGACTGACATTTAACAAATATGACCTTGCGAGAAATATCAAGTTTGACCAATATTTGACTTAGCATAACTTTTGATCCTTAAGGAATATTAGGGTGATCCAAAAAGTAGACATACTTAGAATTTTGCAATCTTTCATATTATGAGGTTTATGGAGGTCAATTTTGATTTTGACAACTAACCTTCATCTATAGGATGCACATGCATGTGCAAAGGTGATACACGTAATTGACTTTTGCCAAACCACCCAAAGCAAGGAAAGCAAACAAGCAGAAGGAAAAAACTTGGGCCCCTATTTTGCTAAGGCAAAATAGGGTGTGTTGTGTAACCACACAATAAGTACTTGCCTAGCCATAGGTTGTAAAGTTTGAGCATGGCTTGAGTGTGAGTGTTTGTCATCATGTTATCTTCTCAAAAAAAAAAGCCAAAAAACAAACCAATCACAATTGAAAATCAAAACTCTATCACAACCAACCGCATATGAACCACAGTCTACCGCATTTGAACAACAGTTTGTTGCCTTTGGAAAACAACCTTATGCATTTGATCATCAGCTAGTTGCATATGAGCAATAGCTTACCGCATTTGGTCTATAAGTAGCTACATCTGAACCACAGTAGCCTACTTTTGGTTATGCTACCGTTTTCTTGCTGTTATACCTCACAACTGCATTTAATCCATTCTTGGTCACATCTGAATAAGAGAAAGCCATATTTGGTCCTTATGCAATCGTCTTTGGTCAATCACAAACTTAGTCAATATTCTAAGCATCAAACTTGATCTTCCAGTCAATCTTTCATCTGTTGGACATCTAATCATTCAATATACTATCTTCCTTAGCCCCGGTTATATCAATTTGGACATTTGATCTCTTTATCCTTTTGGGAATCCTAATCAAATCATCCACCATCAATCAAACTAAATCAGACTTGTCCCCTTTGATTTTAGTCATCCTAGCATCATCAATGATCTTTTACCTATCAATCTATCAGACCAGCCAATCTGTCAATCTTGATTGATCCCAAAATCCAATCATCAATAAAAAATAATCAATCTATCCAAAGAAAATCAAGAAATAAACCAATCCACTCAAAATCAACCCATCTAGGAGTCTCAATCCTATTGCAT
The DNA here is from genome assembly GCA_027924645.1 of Cunninghamia lanceolata. Taxonomy (NCBI): domain Eukaryota; kingdom Viridiplantae; phylum Streptophyta; class Pinopsida; order Cupressales; family Cupressaceae; genus Cunninghamia; species Cunninghamia lanceolata. Next base: position 14,215,210 of record BSBN01000186.1, on the reverse strand, counting down.
AAGTCCAAACATCATGCCTCAAACCAGAAGCAAGTATAAAGTATCCATGGAAGCTAACCTTAAACAGTTTCAATCCACTCTCCTCAAAGATGCCTCACAATTTACAACCGGTATGCCTCTCGATCTCTTTTTACCTGAGGGTTATACTATCAGACCATCATCCTCATCAATCTCAGCCCAACAACAACATTTTGAGCCCTCATCTTCTGCAATGATACCACAATCTTCATATGTCTATGATGATTCATTAGATGACCAAGAAGATCTACAAGACCCCAAAGCTTTACGACATGCAAACAAAATAATAAAAGCTAACCAAGAACAAATCCTTTTGCAATTGATACAAGCCAGAGTCAAACTACCTAGTGACTTTGATGTGTCCACAATTCGTAAAGAGAACCCTACCAATGTTATTATAGAAAACCCTGTGGCTATTGTTACCATGTCTACCAAGTCCACTATACCTTCCACACCATCCTTGTCCAACCAGTGAAAGGAAGCTAGGTGTGTGGAAATCACTTCCTACACTAATATAATGAGGGGAAAGCTATACAAATTTAATTTAATCCTTATCACTACAGCAACATACAACATCTAACAGAGTTATTACAGTAATACACAAGAACCAGAAAGAAAACAGAAGAAGAGAGACAAAGATATACGGTGGGGAAAACCCTTATCGGGTGAAAAACCCCACACTCAGAAACCTGCACAATGTATTAACAAGTCTGAAAGTTGTTTACAATACACCTGCAATGCAAGCTTTAATGGTCATTGACACTCATGTCTAGAGTCAATCCAGCATCATAACAGTACTTGTAAACCTGTGATTCAAACTCCATCTCCAAGCATATGTTTATATAGGAAATACAAGGCAATATTGGACCTATCTTGGGATGGGCATCCAACATGGTTTCATGGACCAAAACCCACGCCTAAGGACACTTGGTCAACATTTTAGAATTTTCTTGACACTTGTTCATAGCTCCCATCCCAAAGAGGTTGCCTATTTCCAAAATGGGCTATGACAGATGCTCTTACAACACTTAGGACCATCATAGAATTTGTCATAGCAGTTACAACTTATAGTTGTAAGAGAATCTATCATACACATGCTATAAATAGCATATTCTCTTACAACATGTCATAGTCCAGCTTAGGGTGCCCAAATATGCCTTATTCAAAGATGCTTCATGACACATGTCCTTACCTGTCTTACAAACTTCTATTTTTGACTCTTATATGTCATAGATTCTGCCATAGGAATCCTTCATAATTATTTTGGTCAATATTCCCTTACACAACATGGAAGATGCCGACACATGGAAAAAATGCTCCTACCACAAAGTGGGATGCCTATCTCCTCATGTGAGGACAAAATTACAAGTTGTCATATTCCATGTAGGATCAACACATCACCGTGCCACATCCCATAATATGACAATATGGAATTTACAAATATTTACAACATAGGCAATTAAATAATAAATACAAACATTAGTAATGTAAGGATTTACCAAGGTTGAGACACCTTAATTCCCAACATTATCCCACTTGTTGAACACCTTGTAAGAGCCAATAGAAAAACAAGATTTAACTGCTATAGGCTGAGAGGCCCATAGACTCCGAACACCATCTAAACTTCTCTGTGCCCACTGGTTTTGTTAATGCATCTGCAACATTCTTCAAAGTATCTACCTTCTCCAAATTTACCTTTCCATCCTCAACCATGTCTCACATGAAGTGAAATTGAACATCAATGTGCTTTGTTCTAGCATGGAAAGTTGGATTCTTCACAAGGCAAATTGCACTCTCACTGTCACAACTAATCATGATTTGACCTGCATCAACACCAATATTTGAACACAATCTCTTAAGCTAAATGGCTTCCTTAAAAGCATGAGTTGCTGCCATATACTTAGCTTCTATCATGGACAAAGCAACAACAGGTTGTCGCTTACTCATCCAACTAATAGCACCACCAAACAGTGTAAACACATAAGCACCGGTGGATCTCCTGCTGTCAATGTCACCTGCCCAATTTGAATCCATAAATCCATGAATATAAATAGAATGCAGAGGTCCTGAAACATTACCATGGTAGCAAATGGAATACTCAAAAGTACCCCTCAGTTATCTGAACACTCGCTTAACTACATCCCATTGAACTCGTCTAGGATTAGCCATAAATTGACTAAGGACTCCCACTGCTTGGGCAATATCTGGTCTTGTGTAGACCATAGCATACATTAAATTACCAACAGCACTAGCATAAGGTACTCTGCTCATGTCCTCCACCTCACTAGGAGATTTTGGACAATCCTCAACAGACAACTTTGTCCCTAGAGAAACAGGAACACACAATGGTCTACAATTTGCCATTCTGAACCTGTCCAACACAGTCTTCAAATACTTACTCTCGCTTAACCAAAGTTTTCTATTGGTTCTGTCTCTTCTGATTTCTATTCCTAGAATGTACCTGGCTACCCTTAAATCTTTCATTTCAAACTATGCTGACAACTAAGATTTAAAATTAGAAATCATATTTTTACCCTTCCCAATGAGCAACATATCATCAACATACAGTGCAACAATGAGAATACGATCACCATCAAATTTATAGTACACACAGTGATCAGATTTTGATCTCACAAATCTAATTGACAACATAAAGGCATCAAACTTTAAGTGCCATCTCTTAGGGGATTGCTTCAAACCATACAAAGACTTTTTAAGTTTGCAAACCAAATTTTCTTTACCTTTCACCATGTAATGCTCTGGTTGTGACATGTAGATTTCTTCCTCCAAGTCACCATGAAGGAAAGTTGTCTTCACATCCATCTGTTCTACCTCCAAGTCATAAGCTGCTACGAGAGACAATAGGAATCGAATGAATGTTAGCTTTGCAATGGGAGAGAAGATCTCACCATAATCTATACCCTCTACTTGTGAATACCCCTTCACAACTAATCTAGCCATATACTTCTCAACACTACCATCTGCACCAAATTCTTCTTGAACACCCATTTGCATTCAATGGGTTTCCATCTAGGAGGCAAAGGCACCAAGTCCCAAGTTTAATTCTTTTCCAAAGAATCCATTTCATCCTCTGTGGCCTCCTTCCAGGAACCTGCATCTTTCATGTCCATAGCCTCTGATACAGTTCTAGGTTCATCACTGTTAGTAACCAAAGCATAAGCACAACTAGAATCAAGCAATGTAAAACCAAACCTCTCAGGTTGCTTTCTTATCCATGTAGACCTCCTCAAGAGCTAAGGTTGAGGTTAAGCTTCTTCATTTGAGCTTTCAGAGCTGCCAGAGCTCTCCTCATCATCAGATCCAACATTATCTTTTTGTTTAGTCTTTTCAGGGGCAGCAGGAAACAGAACAACATCCTCTTTCTTTACTATTTCTTCTGGTTGCAAAACAGTGGAAGAAGGTGTAAGCTCTCTAAAGATGACACTTCTTCTATACAACACTTTGTAAGCCATGGGGTCCCAAAGTTTGTATCCTTTCACACCGACACCATAGCCAATGAAGATACACTTAACAGCCTTGTTCTCCAACTTTGACCGCTTCTCCCTAGGCACATGTGCATATGCCTCACAACCAAAAACATGAAGATGCCTTATTGAAGGCTTTCTGCCAGACCACACCTCCATGGGTGTCTTTCCAACAAGATCTGATGTAAGAGATCTGTTTACCAGATAGAAAGTAGTGGCAACAGCTTCAGCCCAAAACTTTTGTTCTAGCCCAACTCCACTAACTATACTCCTAGCCTTCTCCACCAGTGTCCTGTTCATCCTCTCTGCAACTCCATTTTGCTGCAGGGTGTATGGAGTTGTCTTATGTCCTTTAATCCCAAGCTCCTTGCAATATTTATCAAATTCTATAGAACAGAACTCACCACTGTTGTCAATTCTCAAACATATAATCTTTTTACCAGTCTGATTTTCAGCAAAGGCCCTAAACTCCTTAGACTTGCTATAGACTTTAGATTTGCTTCTGAGAAAATAAATCCATGTCCTTCTAATGTAATCATCTATAAAAGATACAAAATATACAAAATTTGATAACGAAGGAACATTAACAAGACCAAACACATCAAAATGAATAAGGTCCAACACACCAGAAGACTTGTGAGAACTCGAGTAAAACTGAACACGGTTTTGTTTTCCATAAATGCAATGTTCACAAAAGTTGAACTCAAGATTACAATCATCTAACCCCTGAATGAGGTTCTTATTTTTCAGGGTACGTTGACCCTTCTCACCAATGTGGCCAAATCTCTTATGCCATAACATTGTCTTTTCAGCAGGAAGTTTAACTTCCAATGCATGATTACAACCATCAAGACTAGAAACAACAAATCTCTTCACTGCTTGTTTAGATGGTGGGGATGAAGTGACTTCTGCCCTCTGGTGTAGGAGCACCTACCTGACAGCTGGCCTCCATGAGGCAGTTAGTTTGTTTTGAGTCTTGTTAATGTTTCCAAGAAGGTCTGATAAGACCAATGCATGTAATAAGGTCATGTTGACCATACTTTACTATTTTTAGCTAGTTTGTTAAGACAGCTGTTATGCTGTAGGTCCGGTTGGATCTCCCAGCCGCCTGGAGAGATTTCCCAGCCGCTTGGAGTCGGGTCAGTAGTACTTGCAAGAGATCCTATTTATGCATGAGGATCGGTTGGTTTTAGACATAGATGTTGAGAAGCTAGGTTGGAGAGAGTGAGACAGAGGGAGAGACTGAATATTGTATTTGCATCTTTTGAAATCAATAAAGAGATCCTGTTGTGTTAATTCTTTGTTTTGAATTCCATTGTGTGATCGATTTGCTGTTTTGGTGGTTTCATGGATTCGCTGATCAATTCCACTGGTTGATTCGTCGAATCGGTGGAATGGCTATGTACAGTAGGTTAGGATTTAGTTTGCATTTTGTGTTTGTTTGCATGCATGTTTGCAGGATCGCAGTCGAGAGGTGTTGAGGACCCTAGCATGGGTATGTGCTAGGTCGTGCTGGTTGTTAGAGTCTGGAAGATCACCCTGAAAGTAGGTCGGGTCACCTCAGGAGGTTCGGCAGATCGAAATTCGCTAAGGTTGGAAAATCCATCGCAAGTGCATCATCAAGATATTTCTGTGTATATCCTGCAGTTACTTCGGGCGTCATCCGAATAAGTGGAGATGAGCATGATGCAATCGTTTGCATAAGGTGAATGTGTTTTGGGGTGATCATCATCAGGTGTTGCCGAGGAGGAGCGTATCGGCATAAGGTAGAAGATCGGGTTGATAAAACCATCGCGGGCTGATAATGTTAAGTTTGGCCGACAACAGGATATTGAAGGAACTGCATGTGACGTCATTGTCATCAGGATAATCATCATCAGGATATCGGGCAGCAGGATATTGAAGGAGCTGCATGTGACGTCATCGTCATCAGGATAATCGTCATCAGGATATCAGGGTGACGTAAGCATCGAAGGAAAGGTGCAAGAGGTTGTCGTCATCAGGATATATGGGAGGAACCGGATGTTCTATATCCTGCTGATGAACATGATGTTGAACATCATGATGATGAAGAAAGAGGTTGGCGGTAAGATGAACAGTGAACATCAGGAGGATGTTTGCGCTTGCCGAATGTGATGATGCTGCCGATAGCCGGATATGATGATGCTGCTGACAGACGAAGAGTCAAAGGTTTGTCTGCAGGAGGATATCGGTCGGCAGAGAAAATATGATGATGCTGACAGTGTTAAGGGAAATATGATGATGATGATGATGATGGGTTGTAGACATACATGCTGTATGTCAAGGTTTTAGAGTGGATGCCTCTGCATCATAGTGGTATCAGAGCTCAGCAAAAGGTCTGGGCTATTGTGTGTTGATTCTGTCACTGAAAGGGCAGAGGTAGAGTTGGTTCTGTCACCGAAAGGGCAGAGGTAGAGTTGATTCTGTCACTGAAAGGACAGAGGTAAAGAAGTGAGAGGTTGACAAAATGCCTCCGAAAGGTACTGGTACTGCAAGGGAATTGCAGGAGATGAAGGAAAAACATGCCAGAGAGATGAGGAAGATGAAGGAGCTTGCTGAAGCACTTCAAGCCAGGCTTGTAGCCCTGGAGAAGAACAAAAAGAGGGAAGTGGAAGACAGTGAGTCTGAAGAAGATGAAGATGCTGTTGAAGAGTATGAAGAGGTAGCTGAAGATCTGGATGCTGAAGACCAGAGATTTGCAAAACTGTTAAAGGCAGTGCAGAGTGATAAACCTAAGGTAAAGGTTGATGTTTCCAAGTATAATGGAAGTTTGAATGAAGATGAGTTACTGGATTGGATTGCTGCACTTGATAATCACTTTGAATGTGAAGATGTTGCTGAGGATCAGAAGGTAAAGATTGCAAAGACCAAGTTAGGAGGTCATGCTTTGGTATGGTGGGATTATGTACAATTCGAGAGAAGGAAACAAGGAAAGTCAAAGATCACTTCATGGGATAAAATGGTAGCAAGGATAAAAGGTAAATTCTTGCCTAGGGATTATGAAATTCAGATGTTTAAGAAGCTGCAATTTTTAAGGCAGAAGGAAATGGATGTGAAGGCATATACTAAGGAGTTTTATAAGTTGAGTATGAGATCTGGTCATCATGAGAATGAGGTAGAAAAGGTGGCTAGGTACTTGGCTGGTTTGAGATTGAACATACAGGATGAGTTAGTTTTGGCTAACCCTAAGAGTGTGGAGGATTGTTACCAAATGGCAACCAGGATTGAAGAAAAGATGAATAGGGGACAAGATAAGTCCATGAGAGGAAGAGGCAACAATATGAGGGGAAGAGGAGCAGCCCCTACAACAAGGCAAACCAATGAGGGTCAAGAAGACACTGGTAAAGGACAGGGACAGTCCGATTTCAGAGGTGGATGGAAAGGTAATAGAGGCAGATTTGGAAGTGGTAGAGGTTCTACTACATTTTCAGGAAAGTGTTACACCTGTGGTGAGTTTGGTCACCCATTTTTCAAATGTCCAGAAAGCAAAGGTTCATCATCCAGAAATGATAGAATGAATGACAAGAGAGTACAACTTGTGCAAGAAGAGAAAGTAGAGCAAAGTGTGCAAAGTTCAAACACTTATCAAGGAGATAGAGTTCCTGATGGTTATGGATATCCTGAGGAGGGAGAAGCATTGATGCTAAGGAGAATTAGTTTGCAGACATCAAAGGATATGATGCAAAGAAGAGCTCTTTTCAAGACCACATGCAAGAGCAAAGGTAAAGTATGTAAGGTTGTCATTGATACTGGTTCAACAGACAACATGGTATCTCAGGAAATGGTGGATAAACTGAATTTGGAAAGGATTCCACACCATCACCCTTACAAGGCATCTTGGGTGAGTGATAGTCAATCACTTTTTGTTTATGAACAGGCATATGTGGATTTTCAAATTGGAGCATATCATGATAGAGTTTTGTGTGAAATTTTGCCCATGGAATGTTGTCACCTACTGTTGGGTAGACCATGGCAATTTGATAGGAGGGTACTGTATGATGGGTATGCTAATACCTACACCATCAAGAAAGATGGGAAAACTATTATGTTGATGCCATTACAGGAAGCAACTGCAGCACAGGGGGCAGCAAAAATCATTTTAGTGGGAAAGAAGGAATTTGTGCAGATGCCTATAGCAGCAGGCATAAAGGCAGTTGAGGACACTGCAGGGAAAGAAGTTGTTAAGGACAACAGTTTGAAGACAGTTTCAGTTGTGACTGACAGAGGTCAGCAACAGGTTCAGCCACAGGTTTGCAAATAGCAACCAGTTGAGAGGAATGACAAGGATGTTGTCATAGTTGGGACTATTGTTTGTCCTATAAAGGTTGAAAGAAAGACAGAGTTGAACATTACAGAAGTTCAAGAGGCAGTTCAGACAGAGGTTCTGGTCAGACAACCTGACAAACACAAGGTATGTGAGAGAAGGGCCTACATTGACAGGCATGAGGATTTACTTGCACGACAGCAAGTTACAGTTCAGAAGTCTTGGAGCAGCCAAGAGCCAGCAGAGGACAAAGCTGGAACAGGTCAAGACACTGCAAAGGCAAAGTGTAAAGGTGGAGGACTTCCACATCCTAACTCATGGGACATGAGTTCTTTTCTGTTGGGGAGTATGGTGCAGGAGCACCTACCTGACAGCTGGCCTTCATGAGGCAGTTAGTTTGTTTTGAGTCTTGTTAATGTTTCCAAGAAGGTCTGATAAGACCAATGCATGTAATAAGGTCATGTTGACCATACTTTACTATTTTTAGCTAGTTTGTTAAGACAGCTGTTATGCTGTAGGTCCGGTTGGATCTCCCAGCCGCCTGGAGAGATTTCCCAGCCGCATGGAGTCAGGTCAGTAGTACTCGCAAGAGATCCTATTTATGCATGAGGATCGGTTGGTTTTAGACATAGATGTTGAGAAGCTAGGTTGGAGAGAGTGAGACAGAGGGAGAGACTGAATATTGTATTTGCATCTTTTGAAATCAATAAAGAGATCCTGTTGTGTCAATTCTCTGTTTTGAATTCCATTGTGTGATCGATTTGCTGTTTTGGTGGTTTCATGGATTCGCTGATCCATTCCACCGGTTGATTCGTCGAATCGGTGGAATGGCTATGTACAGTAGGTTAGGATTTAGTTTGCATTTTGTGTTTGTTTGCATGCATGTTTGTAGGATCGCAGTCGAGAGGTGTTGAGGACCCTAGCATGGGTATGTGCTAGGTCGTGCTGGTTGTTAGAGTCTGGAAGATCACCCTGAAAGTAGGTCGGGTCACCTCAGGAGGTTCGGCGGATCGAAATTCGCTAAGGTTGGAAAATCCATCGCAAGTGCATCATCAGGATATTTCTGTGTATATCTTGCAGTTACTTCGGGCGTCATCCGAATAAGTGGAGATGAGCATGATGCAATCGTTTGCATAAGGTGAATGTGTTTTGGGGTGATCATCATCAAGTGTTGCCGAGGAGGAGCGTATCGGCATAAGGTAGAAGATCGGGTTGATAAAACCATCGCGGGCCGATAATGTTAAGTTTGGCCGACAGCAGGATATTGAAGGAACTGCATGTGACGTCATCGTCATCAGGATAATCGTCATCAGGATATCGGGCAGCAGGATATTGAAGGAGCTGCATGTGACGTCATCGTCATCAGGATAATCTTCATCAGGATATCAGGGTGACGTAAGCATCGAAGGAAAGGTGCAAGAGGTTGTCGTCATCAGGATATATGGGAGGAACCGGATGTTCTATATCCTGCTGATGAACATGATGTTGAACATCATGATGATGAAGAAAGAGGTTGGCGGTAAGATGAACAGTGAACATCAGGAGGATGTTTGCGCTTGCTGAATGTGATGATGCTGCCGATAGCTGGATATGATGATGCTGCTGACAGACGAAGAGTCGAAGGTTTGTCTGCAGGAGGATATCGGTTGGCAGAGAAAATATGATGATGATGATGATGGGTTGTAGACATACATGCTGTATGTCAAGGTTTTAGAGTGGATGCCTCTGCATCACCCTCTTCCTTGAGTCAGAAGAACTATTACATTGTGAAATGCACGCCTCTAGCTAAAACAGAGTACCTCTCCTAGCACCCTTAGTAAGCACCATAGCTCCTCTAGTCATCTTGCATCCTTCTTTCAAAAAGACAACCTGCACACCTGCATCATTCAAACTACTTATAGAAAGTAGGTTTCGTGCTAATCTTGGGATGTGCATAACCCTAGAAATCCCCTTCACTTGACCATCAGGGAATCGGATAGAGACTCTTCCATGACAAACAATCTTCAGATGAGAGTCGTCACCCAGATACACCTTTCCACCATCAAACTCTTCATACTTAGTGAACCAGTCTTGATACAAGGTCATGTGGAATGATGCACCAGAGTTGATTAGCCACACATTATTAGATACATGGGTTGCCAAGGCTGCGATGAAAGCATCATCGTCATCTTGTGACTTATCAGAATCTAAATCAGGAGCTTTCTTCTTCTTCTTCTTCTTCTCCTCTTTGCATTCCTTTTAGAAATGCCCTATTTTTCCACAATTCCAACAAAGAGCCTTGGACTTTCCAGGAGATTTGGATCTCCCACGGGATTTGGATCTACCCTTCTCATCTTTCTTATCCTTATTCTTTCCTTTCTCCTTAGGTCTTCCACGAACTGCAAGGGCCTCTTTGGACGCCGCAGAAGACTTTCTCCACATATCTTCAGACGACAGTGAAGAAACCACTTCTTCCATTTTGAATGTGGATGTGGTGCTTCTAATAGCCATGACAAGATGATCCCACGAGTCTAGCAAAGAACAAAGCAAGGTCATACATCGATCCTCCTCCTCCATCTTCACACCAATAGACGTCAATTGTGCAACCAGCATGTTAAAAGTATTCATATGTTCAGCAACAGATCCTCTATCCTCCATTTGAAGAGAATACAACTTCTTTCTCAGAAAAAGTTTATTATTCAAGGATTTTACTTGATACACATCTCCCAACTTCTTCCAAAGTGGTTTTGCAGTAGTCTCCTCATGGACATTTAACAACACAGAATTAGCAAGACTAAGTCTTATGAGACCCTTAGCCTTCTGATCCTTGAGATCCCAGTCATCTTGTGACATTGCAGCTGGTTTAGTTCCATTAACACTTTCCCAAAGGTCTCGGTCAACAAGCATGTCTTCCATCTTGAGCTTCCACAGCTTGAAATTACTGCCATTGAATTTTTCCACTTCAAACCTTCCTAATGTACTTGCCATCTCCTTACTGTAATAGAAATTAGAATACTCTGCACAGACTCCCACTCAACTTTAGATGAGCTCAAAAAACCCCTACCCAATAGATAAGACTAAAACTGTCCAGGCTCTGATACCAACTGAAAGGAAGCTAGGTGTGCAGAAATCGCTTCCTACACTAATATAATGAGGAGAAATCTATACAAATTTAATTTAATCCTTAGCACTATAGCAACATACAACATCTAACAGTGTTATTATAGCAATACACAAGAACTAGAAAGAAGATAGAAGAAGAGAGACAAAGATATACGGTGGGGAAAATCCTTATCGGGTGAAAAACCCCACACTCAGAAACATGCACAATGTATTAACAAATTTGAAAGTTGTTTACAATAAACTTGCAATGCAAGATTCAATGGTCTTTGAAACTCATGTCTGGAGTCAATCTGGCAGCATAATAGTACCTGTAAACCTGTGATTCAAACTCCATCTCCAAGTATATGTTTATATAGGAAATACAAGGCAATATTAGACCTATCTTGGGATGGGCATCCAACATGGTTTCATGGACCAAAACCCATGCCATTGTATAATGTGCCTGACACTTGTCCATAGCTCCCATCCCAAAGAGGTCACCTATTTCCAAAATGGGCTATGATAGATGCTCTTATGACACTTACGACCGTCATAGAATCTGTCATAGTGGTTACAACTTACAGCTGTAAGAGAATCTGTCATACACATGCTATAAATAGCATATTCTATTACAACATGTCATAGTCCAGCTTGGGGTGCCCAAATATGCCTTATTCAAATATGCTTCATGACACATGTCCTTACCTGTCTTACAAACTTCTATTTTTGACTCTTACATGTCATAGATTCTGTCATAGGAATCCGTCATAACCGTTTTGGTCAATATTCCCTTAAACAACATGGAAGATACCGACACATGGTAACAATGCTCCTACCACAAAGTGGGACGCCTATCTCCTCATGTGAGGACAAAATTACAAGTTGTCATATTCCATGTAGGATCGACACATCACTGTGCCACATCCCATAATATGACAATATGGAATTTACAAATATCTACATCATATGCAATTAAATAATAAATACAAACATTAGTATTGTAAGGAATTACCAAGGTTGAGACACCTTAATTCCCAACAACCAGCCCACTCATGCATCCCAACCATTATCTACACCTATGAGACCTAGTGTGTCATATGTTACTACATCCATTGAGCCATTATTGACCCCATCTTATGCTCTTACTTCCATGGTCTCTAATATGAGTGGACCCTTCGTTCATGTGTCAGCTCCCACTCCATCTGCCTCCATGAATGTCCTTTCCACTCAAGTAATTCAAGCCCCACCCGTGTTGCATGACATTCCATCCTGAGCACCTAATACCTCTTCACATAGCACTATACCACCTAGTCAACCAATTCAGACTTCACATATCATTATACCACCTAGTGTCACATCTAATCCAAACATAACCCTCATAGATCAGCCTATCGTATCAAATGCACATTCTAATATCTCATATGTTGATCAACTACTCTCTCTTGGATAACAACCGCCATATGTCACTTTGCCACCCATCTCCCAAGTTCTATTGATTTCTATGCAACCCGCATCTTATACCAACACCACCTTCGACTCACATGTGATACCTACATATACTATCAACCCAACACCGAATTCATACACATCATCTCTGCTTGGTACTCATACCCAAAACACTTTTAGCCAACCTCAAAACACATACGGTCCATCATACGATCCATTGCAACAATATCCCTCGAATCAATAATTGACCTACCATATCCGTCCACCCATCCATCAAAATCCTACGCAACAACAACCGCCATCTCTACCGGATTATGCACAACGATTCCACCAAATGGAATAAAAAATGGAGGACATGAGTATGGGCCAAAATAAGAAAACATTTTCCTTTGAGGAGGTATGTCCATATCCCTTTGACAAATCATTACAAATGATACCATTTCCCCCACACTTTGAAATACCACAATTTGATAAATATAAGGGGAAAGGAGACCCAAATGATCACCTTCAAACCTTCTATGTTTCTTGTCTCAATGTGGCCTATAATGACATATATCTTTTATGACTCTTCCCTCGAAGTCTAGGGGGGCAGGGCATGGAATGGTTTTCTCATTTGCCTCTAGGCATTAAGACCTTTAAGGAATTGGCAAGCAAATTTATGTCTCACTTTGCCTTTAACATAGAGCATGAAATCACTATGAACAATCTTGTTAATAATAAACAATGAAACGGTGAAACCTTTTAATCCTTTATTTAGCGATGGAGAAACATGGCTAGTAAACTCTCTTGGCATATGCCTGAAAAGAAAAAAGTGGACATTTTTGTTCAAAACCTCCATCTTGAGTTGTCATTTCAACTATAAATACACAGTGCCACTTCTTTTTATGAGATTATACCCAAAGGAACCAACATTGAAAAAGCATTAATCACAAAGGTCCTTATCAAAATCTTTAAAGAAAATAGGGATAATCCACAATCCTCTAACGACAAATCTCAGTTCTGGAATAAGAATAAAAATGTCATAAATGATGGAGTTGTAGACGCAAAGAATGTACAAACTGTGCAAGCACCTGTCTGTGTCCAATCAGCACCTAGTGCCCTACCTTTTGTTCCCCGTGACCAAATTAAAGAAAACCCGCCACCAAGACATAGATTCACCCCCTTGGGAGAACCAATTGAGGTTGTTCTTAGGAAGCTAGTGCAATCAGGAAACATCACTTTACCTAAAGTTAGACCAAATGAAGAGTCACTATTCAAACCAAACTAGTATAAAGACAATGAGTATTGTGAATATCACAGGGTAAAGGGACATAGTACCACTAGCTACATGAAACTTAAACACCTAGTTTAGAACCTCATTGACCAAGGACTTGTTAATGTTATGTCATCACAACCAACATCCAACTATGACCTGGATGCTTATAAGAATCCACTTCCTTTGCACGAGAAAGCAAGTGCCTCCAATACTGGGAAAAATATCAACTATACATATGAGTCCACCATTGGCTGCATTGAGCAATCATAAATTTCCACTATTACCATAAGAGGAAGAGCACCTGACTGTGCTATCACTACTAGTCACAATCGTGTAACCATTCAAGGAGCACCTCCACCTGCCATTCATCCTAATCCTAGCTATAATATTCTTGAGTACATCGCAAAAACCCCTGCCCATATTTCTATCATAGAGCTGTTACATATATCACCCGCTCATAAAGCCATCTTGGATAAAGTCCTTCAAGAACCCTTGGTGCCAAATGATATAGATATGACACAATTCCAAGCTATGATGGCAAGTATTGTATCTCCACATCATTTGACTTTCTTCGATCAAGACCTTACATCCTCCAATCCATCCCACCACGTTGCCCTCCATATCAAAGTATTTATTAACCAACGCCATGTTAAACGGGTAGTACTAGATGGTGGAGTTGGATTAAACATATTGTAACATTAGAAAATGTCCCCTTGGGGGCTTTTCCCTCATAAGGTTTAGCTCCTGGGTCTTTTACATATATTTGGGACATCTTAGTTCATAATTTGGCATCCCAATGGAATGAGTCCTAGGTAACATGACAAATGGGACTTAGGAGGACCCCTTGAGTTGCACCCTACCCAAAATCGAGGGGAGGACTTGGGCACCCACGCCCTAGTCTTTCCCTATTTTGGGTCAGCCCTAATTTGTGGGTGTTAGTTTATGACCGTTATTTGGGTCCTTTGCCGACACGGTAAGTTTGAATTATGGAAATCTTGGCGAGAGTGTTTGTAGTTGCATATAAAAGCATTTTTAGGCATTCATTTGTAAACTAGAGCATTACTAGATGATCATTGTGAACTTTAGGCATTCTCAAAGTAATTCAAGGCTTTCATTATGTTGCAAGAGCAGATTTGTGTGGTTTATGTGTTTGTGTTTGCAGATTTGAGCATCCATTCATCATGGAATGAAGAGCATCTTCCTCCCATGACATCTTCATGACAAGGTGACATTATATTGTGTTTTCATCATTGTTTCCTTTAGTTTTTGCCTCTGCCTCATAAGGGCACACACTCTCTATCTGACAATGGTGTTCAGAGACTTAAGTGTCCTCCAGGGCTTGACTGAGGCAAGCCTCTAAACACCACAACACCCTCCCAAAGTCTTGTGATTGCAGGTTACAGGTGTCACATTTGGGAAAAGTGAAGTTGTAGGAAGGATCAACAAACATCAAAGCTTTAGGATCTGAAGAGAAGTAGGACACTGGAGCATTTCCAAGACTTGGGTGCTCACTCTAGTGTCCTCTACAAGTGAATTTCTAGAAACAGGAGTTACAGGCTAGATCAATGTCGGAAGGAGTTTAGGATCCTGTAAAGAAACTGGTACTTGGACTTGGGTGCTTGCTCCAGTGTCCCTAACTATTCTGCATTGGAACCCCAAAAATAGGTACTCTGTGATTTGGTATTTTACTCCCGTCTGCAAGAGCTTTTTCCATTATTAGTCAGTTTATTGCTGTATTTGCATAATTAGGGTTTTAATGGTCAATTGAGCATAAGAGAAGAGAAATTGATAATTAAATTCCCTAATCCAAGTTTCCCTACATCTCACAGTGACCTAGGATATTATAGTGAATTGTCACTCGACCCTAGATCCTTGAATGTATAGGGTGAAAGGAGGATTCAAACATCTAAACACTAAACATAAACAATCCAAATTTTACCCTAAACATTTTGGTGAACCCGTGTTTTTGGAATTAAATTGCAACTTTTTGAGTGTTTATCTTCAAATTTGGATTGATTTCATTCATTCATATAGTCTTTCATTTTATTGCATTGAGAAAATTTCAAAAAAATTGAAAATTTTGAAAAATTCAAAAAACAAATTGCATTGTTTGGCTTACTAAATTGCATCAATTCTTTCTAAATTTTCATAAATCATGATTTTTGCATCAGATCTAATATAAACTATAGAAAACCACAAAATTTTAGAAATTTGCATTGCATTGTATTTTCGTCATTAATTTGCTAGGCTTTTGTAGAAATTTTGACAATTTTCATATAACCTAGTAATTCCAAAATCTAGGGTTAGTAGGCAAAATCTTCTTTCAGATTTTTCTACTGATTTTAGAGGCTCATTCAAATTATAATTTGGCTGTAGTCTTGCATTTTGGTGTAAACTTGCATTTAGATTTAAAATATTTGCATTTTTGCATAGAAAATTTCAACAAAAAACTAGCAATTTTCATGCATTTTCATTAGATTTGCATTGGCATTTTGCATATTAGGGCTTGAAAATCATTTTCAGATCTAAGATAATTTAATTTTCATCATAAATCAGACTTCAAAGCATTCATATAACATTTGGTTTCAAGATCTTAAACCTAGGGCTTCAATAACAACGATTTTCACTAGATTTGGCCTTATCGACTCTATAAACTTGCACCATAGGCATGTTGTGAAGGGTATTTTTACATTAATTAGCTACTATCAGGGTAATAATTTGTTTCCCATCCTAAAAATATTTACAACACCCTTTTAACGGGCTCTTGTACTGAAAATTTGGTGAAAAACTACACATTTTGACTATTTTTGCCCTATGTTTGACCTAGTTTGCACTCCAAGCATGTTGTGATCAATTTTATGGATTGAGGTGACTGATATCATTGATTTTTTTTCTTAACCTCCTGAAATTCATTACAACACCCCTTTTGCTAGGTCTTGGAATTGAAAAACTGTGAAAAATAGCCTACTTTTGATATATTTCACTAGGGTTTAACCTTAAGTGGCACTAAAAGCGTGTTGTGTTGGATATTTTGACATTAAGTGGCTGTTATTACTAATATAATTTTCTTTCCATCATCACTTTCCTCACAACACCCTTTGTTATGCTCTTTTCCATTGAGTTTTGGGGAAAAAAAGTGCCTATTTCGGCATGTTTTCACTATAGTTTGACTTGGCATTATCTTAGATTTGCATCAAGAGTGTGTTGAGAAGGATAATATTGATGTTTGGATTGATATCAGACATATAATTTTCTACCCCTAATCAAAATCCTTACAACACCCTTTGCTTTCACTTATTTGAATTGAAAAGGCATAAAAATCAAGCATTTTAGGTCATTTTTGCATATAGTTTTGCACTTGTCTCTTGCATACTTTTGAAAATATCTTAAAATCTGATGTTGCATTTATGATACAAGACATTTCATTATGTCATCTTCATCTCATTTCTCTTTGGTATCTTTACATGCATATATCAAAAACTTCAAGAGTTTCTACAAATTTCTTGATATGAATCCTCATGTGCTCACTTATTTACAAGCTATGTATCACAAGGATATATTTAAATGCTCCTCATCTGAAATCCTTGACTATGTATCTAATTTTGAAAACTTCACTTCTCTCATGAATAGATATCCTTGGGTCATAGGAGATTTGACAAAACACATTGAGAATGATGAGAGTGAAAGTTCTCTTAATGGTTTAGATTTAATAGCTAAAACATATGGTGATGATTATGATGATGATTCCATAAGTTATCACCATTCTCCTATAGTTGAAAGACAAAGAACATCAGATGAGAAGACCATGGATAGCCCTATCAATGATGTAACACCTAATCTTCCTATCAATATTGTACCTCCCTCTCGTCCCACTGTTCTCCCTGGCCAAGATGTAGCATTAGTAGATTAGAAAAGTCTCACATTAAATCCTTTAGGGATGGATGTTGGGTGCAATAAAGAGGGAAACAGTGTTAGTTCAATATTGATTAATAACCTTTGTAGAAATATTCCTAAGATGAACATCCGAGGGGCACCTAGTGCACCCTCTTGCTTAAAGCCAGTGATTACTATTCAGGGTAGACCCTCGGATCACATCTACGAATATGCAAAGCAAATTGCTTAAGGAAATCAGGGTGTACAAAATGTGATTGCTCATATATATAACACCCATAATAACAAGCAAAGTAAACAAGCACTGCATGCACCTATCTCTCTTCCATGTTCTCAACCTATGCTCCCTCCATCACCTTGCCTTACTCATAAAAGTGGTCAAGAGTATGATCTTGTCAAACAGCTTCATGCTACTCCGGCTAAGATCTCACTTTGGGATTTAATACAAACATCGCCTACATACCATGGAATGCTCCAAAAAGGTTTACAAAAGGTGATTGTTCCACCTGCTATTAAGCTGAATGATGTAGCAACCATATTGGATAGTATGCATGTGACAAAAATAGATATTCTCTTTCAACCACAGGAATTACCATCAATTGAAGTTCAAAACCAATATGATCCTCTTATAATCTTTGTCACAATAAACAAAACATTGGTTAAGAGAGTTATGATTGATAATGGATAGGCTCTTAATGTTTGTGGCATAGACTTATTACATAAGATTAAAGTTGATACATCTGCCATTAAGCTGGAACTGTTAAGTATCCGTGGTTTTGACAATGTTGGAGAAAAATCTATAGGTACTATAACTTTACCTATACAAGTGGGACCTGTGATTGTGCCTACTCTGATTCATGTCTTGCCTAGTTCTTTATCTTACAACATGATTCTTTGTAGACCTTAGATTCATGCATTGGGGCTAGTCCCTTCCACTCTACATCATTCAATCAAATTTATATTCAAAGGTAAACTTCATACTATTCATACTGATCCTGAACCAGATAACCGTTTACACATTGAAATGCAAAAAACTAGTTTACAATCATATGAGCTTAAACAATTTGCGAGGTGATCCATCAATGACTAATGTTGTGCAAGACTCCCAACCATTGAATGCACTTGTTGGTGATGATTGGGCTTCATTAGATTTTAACCCTTGCAGTACAGGGGAATACAAATTTAATAAACCTGACACATCAAAATTTGCATCGATCTCATCTAAACAATCTTTTGAAACATCTCAGAAAAACAAAGTTTCCTTGGTTGAAAATAAAGAAAATACTCTCACTTATACTACAAATTATGATACCTATGAGGCTTCACCTTCTTCTAAAGAAATGGACTCTCTATATGGTCGTGGATTTCAAATCTTGTACAAAAATAACGACTATGTAGGCAATGGTTGTAGTGTAAATCAACAAGGAATTAGAGTACCTTTACAAGTTGCTGGGATTAACTACACAACTGGTATAGGATACCGCTCTTTGAAACCCACCAAATCCTCTTGTCATCCTAAACTTAATGTTAATACAATATTAAAACAACATGAGAGATATCCTAAATGTGTTTGTTCGTAACGATGGTGCTACCAGGTAAGTATTTCTAACCCTTTATCTCTCTCATTATGTGCTTCCCCCGTGATGTGTTATGTGTTGTTTAGGCCTCCTGGGATGACCCTTGACTCTCTTGTAAGGTCCAGGATACTAGGAGACTGCCTCTATTGTGACCTTCTTCTATTTGTATAATCATTCTTCTAAATTTCTCTCTTTGATTTCATCATTGTGTGTTGTGTCTTACGGACATAGCGTTGTAGTTGGTGACTTGGGGGCACCCTCCTACATGACTGTCCCTAAGACACTTGTTTGTCCTCTCTTATTTATTGTTTCCCTTCCTCTAGTGTTTCTATCTAGTGGGCGGATGATGACAAACATTTATACTGATGCAGACCTGTTGTGTGGTTACACAACATGCCCCATTTTGACTTGACAAAACAAGGACCCAACTTTTTGCTTGGCTTTTGCTTGTGTTTTCTGCCTACTGGTGGTTTGGTAAAGTAAGACAATGCAGATGATCCTGCATAAAGGGGACCGGGTAGGTCATCATGATGAGGTCAGTTTTTTCAAAGTTAATATTTCATGACAATAACCCCATGGGTGGATAGAGTACAAAATTACATGCAGGTTTGCATTTTGGATCACCCTCATATTCCTTAGAGATTGAGAGTTATGATGAGTCAAAGTCCTGGTCAAACCTGATATTCTGAGGGGAGGATCATATTTCTTAACATAAGTCATCTTACAAAAGATCACCCCGATCTAATATTATCACTCGATAAAATCATTTGCTCCGAACATCCGGACGTCAACTTTATGTGATAGCAATATCTACCTGACACACAATGTCATATATTTTGCGAAGGACATATTCCTGAACACCACCCCGATATTTGAATATCGGCCTGTCGCAAAATATCACCCCGAACCAATGTCCTGCTGACGTCATCCAAATTTGATAATCGAAGAAATAAACCTGATGATGACGTCACCATTCTTTTTACCTCGAGGAGGTATATTTCAAAACATGACCTTTCTTACATAACATGACGGTGACGTCATAGTGCGACAACGATGAATCAAGTCATTATCTTGTTGATGTCATCCTAATATTCTGAGAGAGAAGTCACTTTAGTCCAGGGGGTGATATTATAAACATCACTAGACATTCCGAACATCCCCTGATATTTTGAACATCACCCGATATTCTCAACCTAACCTGATGTTTCGACATCGGTCCTTCCACTTAAAATAGATGATCATATTATACCAAGGGGGTCATATTTCTGAATATCACCTGATATTCAGAATATCACTTGATCTTCAGAGATCACCTCGCGCCTCGCCGCCATAACATTAAATGAACGCAGATGTGGTAGGTGGTTCCCGCCGATTATGAACCCGATACATACACCTGGCGAGATCCAGGAATTTTGTGCAGGAAAATCAGATGTTTCAATTAATTCACCCTAATTTGCCCTAATTTTCCTGAAAGAAGAGGTTGAAAGTGATTTACAGAATCTTTTTACACTTACCTTGAGATAAACTAGTTTTAACAGAGAACTAAGCTTCTGAACCCTCTGACGAATAACATCCGGACGCACACAGTTTACAGCAGAACGAAGCAAGTGAAAATCATTAGTATCAGGGTCATTTTTAGAAAATCATTAGCATAATCAAGAGGATAAGCGCATCAGGTAAGTAATTTGAAGCCCTCTTGTTGACATCTTTTGCATATCCAGGTATTATGGTGTTTACTAGTTTGAAGTTATGCATATCAAGATAAACTAGATGATGAAAAACTATAATATGCATGATGATTAATAAAAATATAGAGTATATGCATGCATGTGGTATAAAATTGTAAGACGGACCAGTTTTGTTGATTGCAGGCATCCGAGGCAGACAAGCGGTTAGCTAAGTCAGAGGTAGAATTCCTAAAACTGATGTTTGCTCATCCTGAGGGTGTTCAATTTAAATACGAAGCCATTACAGATACACACCAGGGAAATACTAATCTGGCTGCATGGTCAGCTAAGATGAGCGATGAGAAAAGTAACAGCACCCTATTGGATGCAGTTTTTGTATCTGGGATGTGGAATGCAGCTGGTTTCCTGTATTCCATGGAAACCCCTACGCTAGTTATTGAGTGTGCGAGAAACTATAACCCAGAAACCAGGAGGGTAGAGAAGCATGGCAGAGTATATGCAGATCTGTCCAAGGGTCTTTCTGCTACATTCAGTTTACCATTAGGCAAGAAGGTTGCCAATATAGATTTGAAGAAGTCAGAAGCAGAATATGAGAATAATAAGAAGTCTTCCAAGAAGAAAATGTACCAATGGAGGGCGAAGAATAGTCCTTATCTTGTAGCAGCTAAGCTTCCAGTGCACTTATATAAATTTGACTTTGATGATGAATACTAGTACATGATAGCACTGCTCAGCAGAGTGACTGGCCAACCTGATGCTAGAAGTTTTAAGGACTGGATGTATGCAGTTATCCTGATGTGCCTTTACACAGATAGTAAGCCAATGTGGGATAAGATGATAAGTGACGCTCTATATGAGTAGCTGATGAACTTAGGGGGTCCGGATTGTTCCTTCTACATGACCTCATACTTAGTCTATTCATGTGCCTATAAGGGTACATTTGATGCATTAACTACAGTTGGGAGGATTGGTGGCACAACCAATGATGAACATATATGGGATCATCATCCCCAACTACAGAGAACCAATTACCTCCAAGACTACAAACTAGTGAATGATGCATTCTCTATGCATCTGGTAAGAACAATGGAGGAGGACAGAAATAAAAGATTGAGCATGGAAGCTTAGGAAATCATATACAGGCATGGAGCCTGGTTTATTCAATTTGCAAGATTCTCTTATATAAGAATTGAAGGTTTTAAAGAAGAACCCCTCATGCTCCCAAGATACCCCACTGATGCAGCAGTTTTGATGGAGTTCATGAGGCAAGTGGCTACAATACTGGATGCTTACAAAGCAAGTAACAAACTCCCACCAGTATTGTTTCTAGTAACAATGGGCTGGTATATGTGCCCAGATTCTAAGAACATTAAGAAAGCCATAACTGGTTTAACAATGATGAATTTCCAGTCATTCCCTTTGGTTAGGTCATATGATCCATATGGCAAGATGCAGAAGATCATGGGGAAGCCCATCCATCAGAAGAATCTTGAAGATTTTTGGGCAGATTACGAGGATGAGGTTGAGGCCAGAAGGAGAAGGTATCAAAGATTGACCCTTAACCAGATTAGGACCTTCGACTGCATTTCAGTCCCTGCATAGTTGAAAAGGGATGATGGTAATATAATGGCAGATGAGTATGAAGAGAAAAAGATATATAATGATACAATATCTGTGCCAGATCTTACTATGCCTGAAGATATTTCTTTAGATCCATTCATAGGAAGGATATTGCAGCTGACCCAGGCATGGGTCAATGAACAAATAGATACACTGAAGAAGAAGGGAGTAGCCCTTACTAGTGATAATAAGAGGAAGAGATAGGAGGTTCTTGAAGATGAATATGATGATTTCCTGGTTGAAAAGAGGAAATCCAAAGGAGAAAAGGCACCACCTCTTGAAAAAAGCAAGAGATCTTCAAGAGGTAAGAAGACTGATCCTGAACCTAGAGGGGTTATAATTGAAAGAATAGAGATGTCAGTTGAAGATGCATCAGGATTCGGACAAGTATCAGCATCATCCGTACCACCTCCTATGGATAAACAAAAGGCTAAAGGAATCCAGAGGCCAGCTACACAACCTACTATAGCATATGAGGAGGGTCAGGCCTCACATAAGGAAGTAGAAGAGGATATCCCTCTAGAGGAGGAGCCTGAGGAAGAGGAGGACCCTATATCATTCACTAGAAAGAGAAAAGCACCTCAGGTGGTAGCCACTACACCTAAGAAACCAAGGACTTCTATGAGAGGGGAAATAAAACAAACTCCCATAATGTTGAGGGGAGCAGGTGGAAAAGTACTTAAGAGGGAATTGCAGCATAACGTTCCACTTCCCACCATTGTAAATTTTCAAACTAAACAAGTAGAAGAGCAATCAAAAGAAGCCTCTAGGGTAGTTCAAAGTGGTCAAGTCTCATTAGATGAGACAGTTGACTTATCTGATGATGAGGTAGTGAAGGATGTAGCTTCACAAAGAATGGAAACCCTTGCTGCTGGTACCCGGATAACTCCACATGGGACCCCATCAATCCAAGCAGTATTAGAGGAGATGAAGCAAATAGAATCAAAAAAAGAAAAGAGCCCGAAACACATTGCACAGCAAATAGGGCTAGATACCTTAGTTGATCAAGTAATGAATCCTACAGTTATAGATTTGATATATGTAGAGGATGTCAATCCTAAGGATATGGTAGGTACACCTGAGAAAACATAGAATATTGAAGAACTCAAACGGAAAGAAGTGGAGAGCAAAGCTCTAGGTATGGGTCAGCAACAACATGATGCATCAGCTGAACCCAAAGCAGTAGAAGTCCCACCAAAGGACAAGGAAGATAAAGAAATATCCGGTCCTGACGACCACAAGGCCCAAGAGGTAATTGACACAGGTCCAGGCCTGAATATAGCTGCAGATCAGGTGGACAAGCCTAAGGTAGATACAATAATATCTACAGAAACTAATATGCCTCATGATGAGGAAATCACTAAGGTAGATGAGATACCCATGGAGGAAGTAAAGGATCAGGATCATGATAAACATGCAGATGATCAACAGGATCACCCTCCAGAAAAAGAAGTCCCTCAACAAGAGGATATACCTAAGGATCACCTTCATGAGGAATGTCATGAGGAAGAGAAGAGAAGATCACCCTCACCATCGAACATGATGGTGGATACCAAAGATCAGGATGATCATCATGATGATGATGGAGACCAACAATCAAAGGATCAAATTCCTCAGTGGCTCGAGAAAGAAATCAGTGCAAAATCAGGTATAGAAGCACAAGAATTTTATATATCTACATTATTTTCAGAAACTTTAATCAAGCCTAAGAGGAAGGCTAGAATAACTTCAGCAATAAGAAGAGATCCTGTCACAGGTAGAAGGATCGCTCAGGTGGCCATTCCTACAACAGACAAAGAAAAGACCAAGATCACTCTGGATGAATTCTAGATTAATACAGTAGATTTGGGATTTGCCAATGAGGATCAAGAAGGCCAAGAAGGTAAGGACATAATTGATTCATTGACCCAGAAGGTGAAAAGAGAGAAAGAGAAAAATAAACAACACAAAGAGCACATTGCTCAGCTGCATGCATATATAAAAGGGTTAATTAACCCTGATCATACATCAAGTGATAAAGCAGTCCCATTGACTACAATTTCTCAAGAGGAGGTCAACAAGTTAAACCTCATGAGACATGAATCAGTAATAATGTTGAAATGGATGTCATCCACACTCGATGGAGCTGAAGAAGTGGTAAAAGCCTCTTTGAAGAGGTGGAATTCTTTGGGCACCTCCAAGAAAAAGGTAGATAAACTGCAAATGGAGATTGGCAGGAAGTCATTTCAATTAGAAAAGGTAATTGAGTATTTTGGATGAAATGAAGAGGATTGATCCATAGATTCTAATAAAGAATCAAGTACTGAATAATAACACAGCCCTATTGATTGATATATAGAATAAAGACATCAGGTTCGAATGTGATGTGCTTAAAAGATGCAACAGTAAACTAAGGAATATCAGCATGAAGCTACATGATATGATGTCTCAGAGGCTGAAGTTTTGGAAACATTAGAAGGGGATGCAGAAGGCAAGATAGAAAATCAAGATGAGGATTTTGCCATTAAAGCTCTACATAGTAATTTCCAGCTAGTTGCTGAAGACCCTCTCAACCACTTGACAGAAGAAGTGCTGGATAAAGTAATGAGAATAAAGGTCAAGGTGGAAGATTATAATGAAACATCCAGTAGCAGGAGGAATAAATTGGAATCTCTCCGGGGCAAATATCAGGTGCATAAACATGTCATCGCCAAAGCGAGAACTCAGGATGGCAGAGAATTGGAGAAGATAGTGCAAGCATATGAGAATATCAGGACAGCTATGCAGGTCCATATTCAAAGAGATAATCATGATGATGATGAAGATAGCGAAAGCATTAAAAGTGATGATCATGACAATAAGGATGATGATGAAGATGCACCATAAAGGGAATACATGCATCAGGTACTTAGGAAAGTATAAGTTGCCTAGATGGTTGCCAACTGGCAACTTGTGCCATGTGGAAAAGATTGACTTAGTCAATGAAATGTAAACCATAGATCTTAATAGATAAATCTTGATCGCAGATCAATTGTAACCGCTCCCTCACCTTGTTCTATAAAAGGTGCAGGGATGCCTCATTTTTAAACATTCAAAACTTAATTGAAATCTGTTTGTTGAAGTATTCAGGGCTCATTTCAAAGTTGTTGTATACATATATGTTCTTGCATACTTAATGAATGAGAAGACTCCTTTGATTACAATCCATCATAAATCTTGAGTAATCAGTGTGTGAATTCTTGATACATGCTGTGATTTGCTACATCCCTTGGAGTGCATATCTACTTACATGTGTTGTTTTCATACCTTTCCTTTGAAGTTAGCATCGACTGTATCTAGCTGTGGAATGTCCTAGTGAACATATGGTTTGATTTCTTCTCTTCATGACTGTATCTAATGTATATGTGGCTCAATAGCTAAAGGTTCAATATTAATTTGAAGTATTTCTCTCAATTTCTTTCAATTTCAGAACATTTCATCATCATAATTACAAATAAATGACAATCTTAAGCAAACAATACAAATATGCAGACATCCCGTAGATAACTGAACACATTTAGCATATTTGAAGTTAAAGCATATCAAAATGACAAATATCATGCAAAGATTTAAAGATAGAGGCATTATTTGAAGCATATCTTGTGTAGAATAACTCTCTATGCAGTATCATTACAGGAAACATTATCTTACTGATGAGATCTACGTAAGGCCCCAAAATAGAAACAGCAACACACATCAACCTCTGAGTAATGTCAGAAGATTAAGACCTAATCACCAGAGACTTGAGATCATAAATTCTCTGAATTCATTGTATCTTTCAAGATGAATAAGGGTTAATGTGTACTTTTATTATATGCTTGTTTATGACTAACATCATGATCAACAAGACCTAGTGTCCCTTTCGAGAGCAATCAAAAAATGGATGTAGTTCCTAATATGACAATGTGGTTGTATATTTTATCCGACGCTTGGCTAGTGGAAGCATTCATGCTTTCCATATAGTGAATTTTATGATGTTTCTATCTCATTTATAAGCTTAACAATACTATTCCTCTGTGCACCTTTGTTTGTCTTTGAATCTAGCCTTGGTGGTACTCAATTTGGAGAGCTTGGTGATATAGCCCTACAGTTATCCTTGAATTCTAAATTCATAGTATAACCTTGGTTCTTTGTGTGGTTAATCATATTTATTGATGTTGTGGTTTATCATGATTTTGTGGACACTAACATATTTCTTGCAGAGATGTGTTTGTGGGAACATTTGGTGATCGTGAAGTACATGTCACCTCCAGGGGGCATGGGCTTTGAGAGAGCTTGTGTTCCCTTGTGTGTTCTCTTCCTACCTTAATGTGATTGATATCAATACTTGATATCAACCACCTTAAGGTGGAGGCATATATAAGGTAAGCTATCTATTGTAGATGTTAGCAATGTGCTTGTCCTCAGGTGCAGACTAGTGTGATGAGTACGTCTTGCATCCTGAGTTTGTTTGCAATCAACCAATCTATCTTGAAATCTATTGCGTATACCTCCTTTTCACCATAAGGTATCTCCATGATGTGGGTGGGTTTGTATACTTTTGAGATCATACCTCCTTTTCATAGTAAGGCATCTCCGTGATGCGGGTGGGGTTGTATGCCATGCTTCCTTTTCACTGTAAGGCATCTCCGTGATGCGGGTGGGATTACATTTTCAAAAGTCCTCTGCAGAGGCAGGGAGTAGTTCTGTGACTAACTCAACCCTTAAGCATGTCTTCAGTGATTGTTGTGGCAAAGCCCAATCATTGGTATGTGCCTGTAATGTCCCTGAGATGGTGTTGGACCTAGAAATAGGTACACTCCATCACTTGTCTGCTATGTTTTCTCTATGTCTTCAAAGTGTGTGTGTTTGGCGTGTCTATTGCCCCATATATAGTCTACATTTTGGGAGGTTTTGCATGTCTTGCGTGTGTGTTGCCCCATATATACAAAGACCTACGCGATGAGTGCATCATGTATTATGGGAGGTTTGTTTACTTTCTAGTACTTGCATATACATTTCATATATATAAGAAAAAGCAAAGCAAAGATATCATTTCTGTCTTCCATGCATTAATGTGTCTTCTATACATTGACCGTCTTCTCCATGTTTTGCGTGCCTATTACTATTTTCCATGTGATTGGCGTGTCTTGTCCATGCTTGATGTGTTTGATGTGTTTGTGACCTTACTTTAATGCATGTATTGGCCTTGTGTTTATACATACATTAAAGTGAGGGCTAAATGTAACATCAGAAAATGTCCCCTTGGGGGCTTTTCCCTCGTAAGGTTTAGCTCTCGGGTCTTTTGCATGCATTTAGGACATCTTACTTCATAAGTTGGCATCTCGATGGAATGAGCCCTAGGTAACATGACAAATGGGATCTAGGAGGACCCCTTGAGTTGTACCCTGCCCAAAATAGGGGGGGAGGACTTGGGCGCCCGCACCCTAGTCCTGCCCTATTTTGGGGCAGCCCTAATTTTTAGGTGTTGGTTTATGACCGTTATTTGGGTCCTTTACGGACACGATAAGTTTGAATTATGAAAATCTTGGCGAGAGTGTTTGTAGTTGCATATAAAAGCATGTTTAGGCATTCATTTGTAAACTAGAGCATTACTAGATGATCATTGTGAACTTTAGGCATTCTCAAGGTGATTCAAGGCTTTCATTGTGTTGCAAGAGCAGACTTGTGTGGTTTATGTGTTTGTGTTTGTAGATTTGAGCATCCATTCATCATGGAATGAAGAGAATCTTCCTCCCATGACATCTTCACTACAAGGTGACATTATATTGTGTTTTCATCATTGTTTCCTTTGGTTTTTGCCTCTGCCTCTCAAGGGCATGCACTCTCTATCTGACAATGGTGTTCAGAGACTTAAGTGTCCTCCAGGGATTGATTGAGGTAAGCCGCTAAACACCACAACACCCTCTCAAAGTCTTGTGATTGCAAGTTACAGGTGTCACATTTGGGAAAAGTGAAGTTGTAGGAAGGATCAGCTGACATCAAAGATTCAGGATCTGAAGAGAAGCAGGACAATGAAGAATTTTTAGGACTTGGGTGCTCGCTCTAGTGTCCTCCATAAGTGAATTTTTGGAAATAGGAGTTACAAGGTAGATCAGTGTCAAAAGGAGGTCAGGATCCTGCAAAGAAACTGGTACCTTAGACTTGGGCACCCACTCCAGTGTCCCTGACTGTTCTGCATTAGAACCCTGAAAACAAGTACTCTGTGATTTGGTATTTTACTCCCATTTACAAGAGCTTTTTTCATTATTCATCAATTTATTGTCGTATTTGTATAATTAGGGTTTTAATGGTCAATTGAGCATAAGAGAAGAGAAATTGATAATTAAATTCCCTAATCCAAGTTTCCCTACATCTCACAATGACCTAGGGTAAGATAGTGAATTTCCACTCGACCCTAGATCCTTGAATGTATAGGGTGAAGGGAGGATTCAAACATATAAAAACTAAACATAAACAATCCAAATTTTACCCTAAACACATATGTTCTCTGAAGTTAGTCAAACTATTGGGATACTCTGAGGATAGTATTGATACTACGAAAAGCATAACCATCAAGGCTTATGATGATGGAGAGAGAGATTCAGAAGGGATCATCCTGCTGCCTATAAGGGTTGGTCTTGTCACTACTGCTTCCAAATGCCAAGTCCTAGATGTTGAGTTGCCTTATAATATTATCCTCGGCCATCCATTGATACATGCTATAAAGGTCGTGCCATCTACGTATCATCAGTGTTTAAAATTCCCATATAATGGAATGGAAATCATGATCCCTACAGATCCCAATGCCTTTGAATATTACCGAGCCTTCCAAGCCACCTATCAGAATCCTAATCATATACCAAGCAATACCGAGGCTCACTCATCCACATCCTATGTTGACTTGTCTGATTTAAACAAGCCCTCTACCAGTAAATCCTTTTCCAACATTGAGTTTAAGTATAAAAAAAAAGGGACTTGGTGAGTATAGCCTACATGAATCTTGTTGTGTGGGAACCTTACCCTTGTTGCCCAAATCCTATGGTAGACTATTAGCAGCTAAAGCTACTTCATCCAAGGCAACTCTCATTATACCGCCAATAGTGTTTATCCAATCAGGACTTCTTGATGAGGAAGATGTCGAGGGTGACATTTCTACCTGGATCTTTTGTGATGAGAATGATCAAGTTGCCCTGGAAGTAGAACGATACAATAATGGATTTAGGATCATTAAGAACATGGGCTACAAAGGAAAAGGAGGATTGGAATCACATGAACAAGGCCCCCTAAAACCTATCATTGTCACTAAGAGGTTTAATAAGTAGGGTTTAGGATACTGAAAGGAGGGTCCGCCTTCCTTGGACACCAAGTCTACCCTTGATAAAGTAGCCGAGGCCTCTTTTGTGGAAGAGACCACTAGTGAGGATATCTTTGATGACTCTTCCTTTCATATCACCGAACTATTCCAGGAAGCCTCCATCTTTATGCTGTCATCTACCTCATCCTCCACATCCTTTGGTCTTCAACTTGTTTACCCTAACCTGATTGATTAGGACCAACAGGGGGCACCAATTTTAGACATCTTTCAAAACAATGAGGCCATAGCAAAATTGATGGGACTAAGGAAAGGTTTACCTTTTAGAGACCACAAAGCAGGGTTCACAATAGATCTTCCCCAATTTGCATATTTTGGTGGAAGTGTCAAATCCTCTAGTTGCAAAAGTGAAATAAATAAAATAAAAATGGAAAGGTCACTACGTGAAAATTGCAAGGAGCCTTTTAACTAGGAAAAAATAAAAATAAAGGACATATCCAAGGGTGAAAACTACAAGGCACCTTTTGACCAGAAAAAATAAAAATAAAGGACATATCCAAGGGTGAAAACCTCTCTGAGGCACTCGAGGATGGAGGATTTGACCTTCCTTTGACCACAACACATCAAGAGTAGTCATCCCTATTGGTAGAAGATTCTAAGGAAATCAATTTGGGTACAACGGAGAATCCAAAGAACACATTTTTAGCAGCATCATCGTCAAATGAGGAAAATACTAATTTCATGACATTTTTCATGAAAAGGCCTTTGCCTAGACCTATGTTGACATGCTAGGTCTAGATACTTCACTGGTAGTGCACCATCTGGTAGTATCCCCAAATGCCAAACCAATCAAATAGAAGCTGCAAAAAATGCATCCTTAGATAGCTCTTCTAGTCAAGGTAGAAATTCAGAAGCTTTTGGATGCCAAGTTTATCAAACCCATTGATTATCCTTAGTGGGTATGCAATCTTGTGCCTGTAGAAAAACTAGATGGACGAATCCATTATTGTAATGACTTTAGAGATCTTAATAAGGCCTACCCCAAGGATGACTTCCCATTACCAAGAATTGACACAATTGTCAACCTTATAGCCAGTCACAAAATGCTCTCACTGATGGATGGGTTCTTTGGGTATAATCAGATCAAAATTGCATAAGAGGACCAACATAAAACTTCTTTTATTTGTCCATGGGGCACCTACTGCTAGGTGGTAATGCCTTTTAGTCTCAAGAACGCAGGTGCAACTTACCAACGAGCTATGACCATTATTTTCCATGATCTCTTCCATACTATAATGGAGGATTATGTTGATGACATCTTGGGAAAATCCAAAACAAGATAAGGCCATCTGCAAGTATTGGAACAAATTTTGATAGGTTGGAAAAATATCAAGTCAAGCTAAATCCCCAAAAGTGTATTTTTGGTGTAACTTCTGGGAAATTATTGGGCTGCATAGTCTTTAGAAGAGGCATTGAAGTTGACCCTGCCAAGGTAAAAGCTATAGTCACCATGCCTCCTTTGTCAAATCTAAAATAGCTACGTAGCCTCCAAGGTCACCTACAGTCCATTCGTAGGTTCATTGCACAGCTCGCAAATAAATGTCATCCTTTTTAGCATTTGCTCCAGAAGGGAGAAACCTTTAAGTGGGATGACAAATGTTAGCAAGATTTTGATTAGATCAAAGAATATCTAGCAACACCGCCTATGTTGGTGCCACCTGTCCCTGATCAACCTTTTCTCTTCTGCACTTCCTCAGCGACAGTCACCCTAGGTGCTCTATTGGTTTAGAATGATGACAAGAAAATAATGTGCCATTTATTACATCAGCCAAACTCTTGTGGGTTATGATCTCAACTACACAATAGTGGAAAAAGCATGCTTGGCTATAGTGTTTGCCTCTCAAAAAATGTGACACTACATGCCGAATTAGTCAACAAAGTTTATCTCTATATTTGACCCACTCAAATATCTTCTTTCTAAAGCGGTACTTATAGGAAGGATAGAAAAATGGGTGATGATCCTCAATGAGTTTGACATCTAATATGTTGACCAGAAAGCCATCAAGGGACAAGTCATAGTTGATTAACTAGTAGAAGCACTGATAATAGACACCCAACCTATCCATTCTACTTTTCCTGATGAAGAAATATTTAGTGTCTCTTCTTCTGAAATGTGGCAGTTGTACTTTGATGGTTCCTACACCCAGCATGGATCAGGAGCTAGAATCCTCTTTATCACCCTCCAGGGTGATTGTATTCCAAAATCTTATAGAATTGCCTCTCCTTGCACTAATAACATAGCAGAGTACAATGCCCTAATCACAGGCTTACACATGGCTATCCAGTAGAATATAAAAGAGCTACAAGTGTTTGGAGATTCTCAGCTAGTAATTAAGCAAGTCCAAGAAGAGTACCAAACAAAAGATGAGAAGCTCCTTCCTTACAAGCTAATGGTTGATGACTTTAGGAAATATTTATCTAAGATAACATTTGAGAAGATTCTCAGGATCAATAATAAGGCAACTGATGCTATGGAAACCATTCGTTCTCTTCTAGACATGCCCACCAATGCACAAAGGTGTGAATTCTTGGTTGAGCAGCTCCTAATCCTAGCCTTTGCAGTACCACAATCAGAGCTCATCTGTGAGATTGTTGGTCCCAATTCCCCCTGGTATGAAGACATATATGAGTACCTGAACAAGGGTACTTTACCATCTCACCTATCTAATACCTAACGAAAAACTTTCATTCACCAAACCTCTCGTTATACTATCCTTGGTAAAACCCTTTACCATAAGAGTCTCGATGGTATCCTCGTTAGGTGTCTCCACTCAAGAGAGGCTGACATTGCTTTATGAGAGGTACACGAGGGTGTCTGTGGATCACATTTTGTTGGTCCTAGTCTTGTCAAAAAACCTCTAAGAGTGGGTTATTACTGGCCCACCATGGAGCAGGATGCTCAACAATTTGCCAAAAGATGCCTTCAATGTCAGAAGAATGGGGACTTGATACACACCCCAGCACACGAGCTCCAGCCTCTTACTGCTCCTTGGCCATTTTCACAATGGGGACTCGACCTCATAGGGAAGATCAATCCTCCCTCCTTAAATGACCATAGTTTATTATTATCGCTACAGAGTATTTCACCAAATGGGTGGAAGCCATTCCTATGACCTATATCATCAACAAATAGATTTCCAAGTTTATTCTCCATTATATCATTTGTGGTTATGGTATTCCACAAACCATCATTACCAACAATGGGTGCCCATTTAAGAATCATGAGGTCTATGATTTGTGTAACAAATTCCATATCCAACACAAATTTTCCACACCCTACTATCCTCAGAGTAACGGTCAAGTTGAGGCCTCTAATAAGAGCATCATAAAAATCCTTAAGAAGATGGTCAATGAGGCTGGCTGTGATTGGCACCTCCAACTGAATCCTACATTGTGGGCTTACCACAGAAGTGTTAGAACTCCTACTGGTACTACTCCCTATGCCCTTGTCTATGGTACTGATGACATCCTTCCTATCAAGGTTGAGATCCCCTCATTGCAAGTCTCACTCCAGCATATCATCTTTGATGAAGAGTATAGAGTAGCCTGTCTTAATGAGTTAGAGCTATTGGATGAAAGACATATCACAATGCTCAATCATCTACAATTTTACCAAAATCATCTTCATCGTAGCCATAATAGGAAGATAAAAGAAAGAAGGTTCCAAGTGGGTGACCTAGTCCTAAAAGAGAATCAGAGAAATTGGCAACAATGAGAGAAACAGGGCAAGTTTGCACCAAATTGGTTAGGGCCCTTTGTGATTACATCTGTGTTTGGGTCTGGAGCTTACACTCTTGCCAGGCCTGAAGGCATCCCTCTAGATGAACCCCTCAATAGTGTTCATCTTAAAAGTTTTATTATTGATCTTTGCGTCCCCTATCTGTAGAAAAAATAGAAAAAAATTTAAAAAATACAAAAAAAAATAAAAAAAATAAAAAAAATAAAAAAAATCCAATAGTGAAAACCACTTCGTTGGCGCTTTGGGTTAACATCCAACGGTGAAAACTTGGCAAACAAGTGCCTTGGATAAGTACCATAGTGAAAACCTGGCAAACAGGTGCTATGGTAGAACCAGCTCTCACCATCTACTTCATTATCTGTTTAACCCCCATCGCGCCGTGTCACTCCATCCATCTCCTGACAACCTCATTCATCCATGGCTAAAATTTTCATCCCTTTTATTGTCCCAGTGCCTTACTATTATCACAGCTTGGAAATTGTTGGAGTTAATATATCATTTGCTGCCACAGGCTCCCATATGGGTCATCTACAACCATCCCCCCATAATAAATTTCCATACCCTTTGTACATAGCTAAAATTCTTCCCATACTGGGGGCACTTGCTTGTACTTTGATGTCGGGTGGACACTTTTAAAGCATCATGAAAAATTAGAAAAAGTCCTGAAAAAATCCAAAAAATTAGAAAAAGTCTTGAAAAAATCCAAAAAAATTGTAAAATGTCATGAAAAAATTCCATAAAAATTATAAAATGTCCTGAAAAATGTACCAAAAAAATTAATTAGCCAACATCATAATCAAACCAAACCCCATCATCACCACATCTGAATCACATCAACCAAACCCCATCATTGCCACATCTGAATCGCATCAACCAACCCCATCACAATCCCATAATAAATCAGAACTACATATCATCTCTATCATTAAGTGCCTTGATCTCGTGGATACGGGTATGCAGGTAGCCTGGTGTATGAAGGAAATACCCAGATTTAGGCACAAGGTGATGCCCCTTTTTCATCATCCATCTTTCTTCTGATAATCCTCTTCTTCTTTCATCGCACTTTCTTCTCCCATCATCTATCTCCCACATCATCAATAAACACCCATAACTACATATCATCATATCTCATCATCGTCATGCAGTGCTTTGATCCCATGGATATAGGGTATGTAGGTAGTCTGGAATACAAAGGAAGTATCCAGTACTCAAGCACCGATGATTCATTCTTCCCTTCCCCATTGTAAAGGGTAAAATTTGGATGTTTAGTTTTTGGTAGTTTTGGTGTATATCCTCCTTTCACCCTTTCATTCAAGGACCTAGGGTTGAGTTGCAATGTACTATTATACCCTAGGTCACTATTGAGATGTAGGTAAACTTAGATTTTTATGATTAGATTAATAATTTCCTTCTCTTATGCTCAATTGTACCTTAAAACCTTAATTATGCAAACATGACAGTAAATGGATGAATTACGGGAAATGCTTCTACATAAAGATGTAAAATAACAAATAACTGTGCACTTGTTTTCGGGGCCTGGAGGTAGAAAAGTCAGGGACTAAAGAGAAGGCACCCAAGTCCAAGGCCGTGCTTTTTGTCGAGATCTAGAAACAATGTCTGCAACTTGTATCTGTTGTACCAGAGATTTTCCTATTTTGAAACTTCGAGGACTAATGAGCGGGCGCCCAATTCTAGAGAACTGTTTTCTTCTCTGATCAACAATTTTGACACCCTGTTGTGCCCTCCTACAACTTCACTTTGTCTGCAACTCCAACCTATAACCTACAATCATGAAAACTTTGGGAGGGGATTATGGTGTTTAGAGGCTTGCCTCAATCAAGCCGTGGAGAGACATTCAAGTCTTCCAAACACCATTGTCAGATAGAGAGTGCATGCCCTTGGGAGGTAGAGGCAAAAACCAAATGATAAATGCTCAATGATCACAATAGATGTCACCTTGTAGTGAAGATCTCATGGGAGGAAGAAGATCTTCATGCCATGAGGAGATGGATGCTCAAATCCGCAAACACAAACACATAGACAACACAAATATGTTCTTACAACACAATGAAAGCCTTGAATCACCTTTAGAACACAATAGCTTGCTAGTAATCATCTAGTTTGCAAATGAATGCCTAAACATGCTTTTATATGCAACTACAAACATTCTCACCAAGATTTTGTAAATTCAAACTTACTGTGTCGGTCTAGGGACCAAATAACAATCATAAACTGACACTAGAAATTTGGACCTGACCCAAAATAGGGCAGGACTAGGGCATGGGAACCCAAGTCCTCCCCCCTATTTTGGGTAGGGTTAGGTTCAAGGGGTCCCCCTAGGCCCCATTTGTCATGATACCTAGGGTTCATTCCATCTGGATGTTGAATTATGATGCAAGATGTCCTAAATGCAGCTAAGAGACCTGGGAGCTAAAACTTTTGAGGGAAAAGCCCCCAAGGGGATATTTTCTGACATTACATTTAGCCCCCACTTTAATGTATGCATAAACGCGAGGCCAATACATGCATTAAAGTATGGTCAGCAAACACAGCAGACACGCCAAGCACAGAGAAGATATGTGAAGCACATTGAAGATAATGACAGGCACGCAAAACATGGAGAAGATAGTTACAGTCATGCAAAACATGGAGAATACAATAAATACATAGAAGACATTAATGCATGGAAGACATGAATGATATCTTTTCTTTTCTTTTTCTCATATATATGAAATGCAGATGCAAGTATAGGAAAGTAAACAAACCTCCCATAATGCAGGATGTACTGCATATATGGGGCAACACACACGCAAGACACGTAAAACCTCCCAAAATGTAGGATGCACTCATCGCGCAGGTCTTTAGACTACATATGGGGCAACAAACACACCAAACAAAGCAAGCACACCAAACACACACACTTTGAAGACATGGAGAAAACACGGCAGACAAGCGATGGAGTGTCCCTATTTCTAGGTTCAACACTATCTCAGGCACATTATAGGCACACACTGATAATTGCGGTTCACCACAAGAATTGCCGAAGACATGCTTAAGGGTTGAGTTAGTCATAGAACCACTCCCCACCTCTGCAGAGGACTTTTGAAAATGCAACCCCATTCGCATCACGGAGACACCTTATAGTGAAAAGGAAGCATGGCACACAACCCCACCCGCATCACGGAGACACCTTATGGTGAAAATGAGGTATGAGCTCAAAAGTATACAACCCCACCTGCATCATGGAGATGCCTTACGGTGAAAAGGAGGCACATGAAATAGATTTCAAGATTGTTCAAACACATTTTGATAGCATCTAGAACAGACAACTTACCTTATATATGCCCCCACCTTAAGGTGGTTGATATCATGCATCGATATCAAGCACGTTAAGGTAGGAAGAAAACACACAAGGGAACATAGACTTTCACAAAGCCCATGCCACTTGGAGGTAACATCTACTTTACGATCACCAAATGTTCCCACAAACACATCCCTACAAGAAACATGTTAGTGTCCACATAAAAACAACATCAATGCATATGAAATCTGAGGTATGAAAGATTCAAGATAGACAAAGTGCATGGAGCAGCAGTATTGTTATGATTTGTAAATGAGATAGAACACCATCAAAATCACTATGCGGAAAGCACGAGTGTTTCCACTAGCCAAGCATTGGATAAGATATACAACCCCATCGTCATATTAGGAACTAAGTCCAGTTTTTGATTTCTTGCTAAAGGGACACTATGTCCGCATCAGTATAAATGTTTTTCGTCATACGCCCACTAGATAGAAATATTAGAGGAAGGGAAACAATAAATAAGAGAGGAGAAACAAGTGTCTTAGGGACAATCAAGTAGGAGGGTGCCCCCCAGTTCACCAACTGTGATGCTATGTCTGCAAGACACAACATACAACAATGAAATCAGAGAGAGAGGCAATATAAAAGAATGATGATACAAATAGAAGAAGGTCACAACAAAGATGGTCTCCTGGTATCTTGGACCTTATAAGAGAATCAGGGGTCATCCCAGGAGGCCTAAACAACACATAGCACATCACGGGGGAAGCACATCACGAGAGAGATAAAGGGTTAGAGATACTTACCTGGTAGGATCTCCTGAGCTAGCGGTCATCAAGTAAATCATCATCATCTTCCCACTCCTAAATTTTAGAGGAAAGTGGGACATAAGGTACCATAGCCCAATTTTTGTCTTTGTTAGGGTCATCTTTGTTTTGTTCAATGTTTGGATCAATGTTTTCTTGTTGAGATGCAAGATTTATGGCATAAGCTTGTCTTCATCTTCTTTCTTTCTCTTGTCTTTCTATTTATTTTTGTCTTACCACTTATCTCATGTAAGATAGGGCTTTGTTCTTTCATGGGTTTTTTCATTCTCGAAGAAGAAGCACCAGGGTCAAATCTCATTTGTCTAGGTGGAATGTTCTATTGTTGACAATTACCTCCCAATCCTTGTAAGGATGGCGGGGGAGGAACCTCAGCATAGGGACCTAATGCAGGAGCATCCAGTGGTGTAAGGGCAATCTTGCATCCCCAAAAAGAAGTTAATTCAAAATCATTGTAGTTATTTTCATTTCTTTCCATAATTAGTGTTTCTGGTTCCATAATATCCAGAATAATGATGTAGGACTTTCAATTTTTCCAAAACTGCTAAAAATAGCAACCTGTCTGTTTTGGAAAGTCTACCTGCTATTTTTGGAAAGTTTGCAGTTGGGCACGAATTGAAACGAAAACTTGTAGAAAGTTACTAAATGGAAATATAAGACCTTTGGTGAAGGAATCAGGCAAAGATCATTTTTGAGCTGAAAGATATTAAAGTTTTTCTTTTCTGAAAAGCCCTTAAAAATTTCTGAAATGAGATATGAGGCACTAAAACTTCCCTAAATGTCCCAAAAATTTTATGGAAATCCATTTACAAATTTCCAGCATGATAGTTCACATTGCGAGCTTTCCGACGCCTAAAACGGTTCGTCAATCGGACACTCGGATCAAAAGTTATGCTTCCCGGAAGTTTACCTACTTTTATAGGGAGTTGTAAATTTTGAAATTTAGCTGGAGGCCACCAAAAAGTGTTATTTATGGCTATTTTGGGGACCCTGGGTGGTAGTAGAGTTAAGGGGGCAAGTGTAGAGTCAAGAATAGGTAGAAAAACAGAAATCCTAGCTGATTTGGGGGTTACAGAAGGCGAAAGATTCCAGAGCTTGGTGATGGTAGCTGTAGTGTGTTGCAGCCTGTGGAGAACTGATTCCTCTTATTGTAATTAAGCTTCTGTAATTTAATGAGTTGCCTAGATCAATAAAAGAAAGTTTTACTCTCTGTGTTCAATTTCTGTTATTGTGTGTTTTATGATTTACCCCCTTCATCAGGACCTTGTCCTTTCGGTCTATGGTTCTCTTCACATGCGGGTTTCTTATCTTTTGCTGTTTCTTGTCTAGAAGAACCGGCCATCAGATGTAATAGTTTTGCTTTGTAATTTCTATAGCTCAAGAAGTTAAAGTCTGTTCGTGGCTTCAGTTTGTCTTTAGATTTGTCCCAAAAGTAATCCCGTGTAAAGTGTTGCTGTGTAATTAAAGGTTTGTATGTATTTTGATGAATAGCATGCACTTGTCTGTTCAAAGGAAATTTTGCACATTTATAAATTGTTGAAGGGACAGATTTCATAGCCTTTAACCATGGATGTCCAAGTTTGATTTGAAATAGATCAAAAATAGTGACAACATCAAACCATTGTTCTACATGTTTCTCAAATATAGTTACCAACAATGATATCTTACCCAAAGGATTTACAAAGGTTCCCTTATGTGTTTTAATCATCATGTCCGAAGGGTCATAAGATCCTTGCATCAAATTATGTAAAAATAGGAACTCTTCCATGGAAACATTAGTCATACAATTAGGGTCAATAAGGGTTCCATCCACAGGGCTTCCCATTCTTTTCACAGTGATGTAAAGAGGTCTGTCAGTATCTCTGATTGTTCTATCATGAGGTGTAAACACAATTTCAGGTTCAGGGACCTTTCTATTCATGTAAGGTTTAGGAGGGAACCTATTTTTGTTGTTTCAATTAGAGGCCATGAGTTTAAAATCAGATTTTAAAAGTTTTTCCAAGTTTATGCAAAAGACAAGTGCCAAAATGACCTAAAATGATTGATTTTTTGTACTTTTTAAATGCAAATATATGAAAGCCGAGGTGTTGTAAGGAAATTGATCAGGGGAAGAAAATTATATCTCTGATATCATTCCAATACAACAATAATATCCTTCACAACACACTCTTAATGCAAATCTAAGATGGTGACAAGTCAAAATATAGTGAAAATGCACTAAAATATGTGGTTTTTTCACCAAATCTCAATGCAAAAGAGTATGACAAAGGGTGTTGTGAGGAAAATTATGATGGAAATAAAATTATATCAGTAATAACAGCCTCTTAATGCTAAAAAATCCATCACAACACACTTTTTGTGCCACTCAAGGTCAAACCCTAGTGAAAATATAGAAAAAATAGGCAATTTTTCATGATTTTTCAATTCCAAGACCTAGAAAAAGGGGTGTTGTAAATAATATTAGGAGGTGAAGAAAATAATATTGATGATATAATTCATCTCAATCCATAAAATTTGTCACAACACACTTAGAGTGCAAACTATGCGAAACCCTAGGGTCAAAATAGTAAAAATGTGCAATTTTTCACCAATTTTTCACTACAAGAGCCCAATAAAAATGTGTTGTGAAGATTTTTAGGAGGGGAATAAAATTATTACCCTGATAAAAACTAATTAGTGAAAAAATATCCTTCACAACATGCCTATGGTACAAGTTTAGAGAGTCGATAAGGCCAAATCTAGTGAAAATCAATGTTTTTGAAGCCCTAGGTTTGAGATCTTGACGAAAAAATGCTATATGAATGTTTTGAAAGATGATTTATGATGAAAATTACATGTTCTCAAATCTGAAAATTATTTCCAAGCTCTAACACACAAAATGCTAATGTAAATCTAGTGAAAAATCAATCAAAATGCTAGTTTTTGTTGAATTTTTCTATGCAAAAATGCAAATTTTTAAAATCTAAGTGCAAATTTGTTCTAAAATGCAAGACTATAGCCAAATAAAATTTTGAATGAGACTCTAAAATCAGTATAAAAATATGAAACAAGATTTTACCTACAAACCCTAGATTTTGGAATTACTAGGTTATATGCAAAATTCACAATTTTCAACAAAACCCTAGCAATTTTATGATGAAAATGTAATGCAAGATATTGAATTTTTGTAATTTTATGTAATTTAAATCATATCTAATGAAAAAATCATAAATTTTATGAAATTCAAATTAATTAATGTAACATGCAAAACCCTAACATGTAATTTTTTTCCAATTTTTCCAATTTTTCAAATTTTTTTGTAAGTTTTCCAATGCAATAAGATGAATGACTATATGAATGAATGAAATCACTGTAGATCTGAAGCAAACCACTTAGCAAGGTGCAAACAAGTCCAATAACATAGGTTTACCAAAATGTAAAGGGTAAAATTTAGATGTTTAGTTTTTGGTAGTTTTGGTGTATATCCTTCTTGCACCCTTTCATTCAAGGACCTAGGGTCAAGTTGCAATGTACTATCATACCCTAGGTCACTATTGAGATGTAGGGAAACTTGGATTTTTATTATTAGATTGATAATTTCCTTCGCTTATGCTCAATTGTACCTTAAAACCTTAATTATGCAAACACGACAGTAAATGGATGAATTACGAGAAATGCTTCTGCAGAAAGATGTAAAATAACAAATAATTGTGCACCTATTTTTGGGGCCCAGAGGCAGAAAAGTCAGGGACTAAAGAGTGGGCACCCATGTCCAAGGCTCTGCTTTTTGTCGAGATCTGGAAACAAGGTCTGCAACCTGTATCTATTGTACCAGAGATTTTCCGTTGCAGAACTTCTAGGACTAATGAGTGGACACCCAAGTCTAGGGAGATGTTTTCTTCTCTAATCTGCAATTTTGACACCCTATTGTACCCTTCTACAACTTCACTTTGTTTGCAACTCTAACCTGTAACCTGCAATCATGAAAACTTTGGGAGGGGGTTGTGGTGTTTAGAGGCTTGCCTCAATCAAGCCCCAGAGAGACATTCAAGTCTTCTGAACACTGTTGTCAGATAGAGAGTGCATGCCCTTGGGAGGCAGAGGAAAAAACCAAATGATAAATGCTCAATGATCATAATAGATGTCACCTTGTAGTGAAGATCTCATGGGAGGAAGAAGCTCTTCATGCCATGAGGAGATGAATGCTGAAATTTGCAAACACAAACACATAGACAACACAAATCTGCTCTTGCAACACAATGAAAGCCTTGAATCACCTTTAGAACACAATAGCTTGCTAGTAATCATCTAGTTTACAAATGAATGCCTAAACATGCTTTTATATGAAACTACAAACATTCTCACCAAGATTTTGTAAATTCAAACTTACCGTGTCAGGTGTCGGCCTAGGGACCAAATAACGGTCATAAACTAACACTAGAAATTTGGGCCTGACCCAAAATAGGGCAAGACTAGGGTGTGGGCACCCAAGTCCTCCCCCCTATTTGGGCAGGGTTAGGTTCAAGGGGTCCCCCTAGGCCCCATTTGTCATGATACCCAGGGTTCATTCCATCAGGATATTGAATTATGATGCAAGATGTCCTAAATGTAGCTAAGAGACCCAGGAGCTAAACCTTTTGAGGGAAAAGCCCCCAAGGGAACATTTTCCAAAATTACACCCATCCATCTCTCCCATCTTCCACCTTCTTCTCTTTGATTAACTCAAGCAGGACCAAACTATGCAACTCGCGATAGCTCAAGCACTTATCAAATCAAGGTTAACCAAGGTTTTTTGTCCACGTCTCTTAAGCCAACATTAGCTATGTCAACCAATCATCTTATCCTTCAAAAGGATATATCTTTCCTTTTAACAAGGTGCTATCCATCCAATCCATCTAAGAGCACCCTAAATTTGGCAAGAGAACGTGATGACAAGATCCTTTGTTTTTCTTTTGATTTATCTTTTGTCCCTTTCTAATACCTAATCAAGACTACCTTGATCTATCATATCTTGGTATGTTACGACAAAGTACGAACTGGGGCATGGTCATTTGATTTTGTATGTCATGTTTGTAGGATGGTCTTATTCTTCTACTATGCCTAACGGTATCTTGTACGTGTTGGGGGTAGCATTTTGTATATCAATATCTTTTGCATCTAAGAAGCTAAACAGTCTCTTATGCATTAAGACTATTCTATGCTAAGACTATTTCCCATACATATAACCAACAAGGTTCTATTATGTTTAGTGGAAATAAGCTCAAACCTTTGCTTGTAGAGTCAAAGTCCATCTCTACAGCTAATATTCATATCTTGTATCTTGACACGATTGTATAAGTTGTCGTGCATTAGATACTTGACACCTTGGTCTTTATACCATGGTGCATAATATCTACTGCTATAGAAAAAATAAGGATTACAATTCTCCAATGTCATCCATAACCAATCGAAGCTACCTTTCATTATCCATTCTGCATT
Organism: Cunninghamia lanceolata; assembly: GCA_027924645.1. Lineage (NCBI taxonomy): Eukaryota > Viridiplantae > Streptophyta > Pinopsida > Cupressales > Cupressaceae > Cunninghamia > Cunninghamia lanceolata. The sequence continues at coordinate 14,172,168 of BSBN01000186.1, read as the reverse complement.
TCCAATTGATCAATAATTTCATCATCTTCTCTTCTGATCATCATCCTCTTCTTCTATATCGTCATCCATTTTCTTCCTGCAAAAACAAGTGTGTTAGGCATATCTATATCTCATTTTATAAGAATTTACCATATTATCATCATTATTACATCTATGCATATCATGTTATAAGCACTTACCATGTCATTATCATTTATACATACATGCATATTCTAAATCCATCATAAGCATTGCATAACACATTATCATAACATCAAATCATAATCATGAGCATCCATACATGTAATCAACATACATCTCATCATCAATAGCAAAACATAACAGAACATAATCAATATCCATAACACATGTGCATGCATAGCAATAAGAACCATAAATGAGAATCAACCAAATCCATCATATATATAAGCATCATGGGTCAATATGTACAAGTGTCTATCACGTACAACTAAATCATATATACAAATCTAGCTAACTAAGAGCCATCTGAATAATATGTACATTAGGCTCGTAGGCCTCAAAAATGATGTAATATATACAAAATGGGCTACCCCTGGTCCCTTGTTGCACTACTAAATGAGGCCTCCCCCTGATCTCTACCCTTGTCTCCTCCTTCCCCTAGTGTCGAGGAAGCCCCATAACTAATGCCACTAATCGAGATCCCCCTATCTATCTTGAGGCTGAGGCACCCGATCTACTCCTGTAACTCAGCTGCCTCTGATCAGCCAAAACTGCCCCATGGTAGAGTCCCCTGTAATACTCTGCCTCCCTCTGTATCCTCCTGTGCTCTCCCTATATCATCTGGCATAGCCTGTACTGCCTACTATGCCTGCACCTATATCTAGGCTATCTGTGTTTGATAAGCCTGTACCTAGCCCTGTGCCTACCTCATAGCCAACAACGCTCTGTCCCTGTCAATCTCTATCCTCCTAAGTTGGGCCTGTACCTAAATCCTCTGGCCCATCTCTCTCTGCAGTTGATGCCTATAGTGATCTATTGTATCTCGGTCCCCTCCACCTCCCATGACCTATTGTGGCTACGCTAGCATCTGCACATGCCTCGGGACCTGTCCTTGTATCTGTGGCTGTCCTGAAACTGTCACTATAGGTGCTGCTATAATTCCCACCCACAGAGCTCACCTCTATCCTCTGACTCCTCCCCTCCTAGGTGCATGCACAACCCCCTCCCCCTACTCTCCTAGTACAGTCAATCTAGCGGGCCTGTGTAGTAACCAGTATGAATCATACTCTGGTGTGGTCCCGACATCAGCTGGTCCTCCTACCTAGTTCAACACAACTGGCTGCAATCCCTCCAACTTGGCCAGGGCTACATCAACAATGATCTCCAACCCCCAATCTGAAATCTCCTGCTGTGTCCATCCAAAGATGGCATCCCCCACTAGCTCGGTCTAGGGCAAACCAAACTATCGCAGCACCCTCTTTGGCAAGTATCTCTCGATAACATATATACTATGTCCAAATAGGTACCTAGCCTGTCGTGCATATAGTAGTTTGGGCACATCATCATCCCAACTCTCACAGTCTCTCCATGGTCACCATGTGAACTGATTGAGCTCATCAAAGGTCTGCTACCAGTAAACAGGAGCATGGAGCTATCTGTATGTAGTCACTCCTACATAAATAATCACATATGGCTACTCAGGTAATCGATGTCTCAACCCCATCAGCCTCATCACTACAATATGCTCAAAAGCCCAAATGTGCAATAATGTAACTCCTGCCGACATGCTGGACCCAACATTGTAAGCACAATCATGCAAATACTGGTATAGCTGCCCTAGTACACAAGGGGCCCATGCATATCTAACTCCATACTCAAACATCCCCCCATAGCGGTCCCCCATCCTACTGGGAATCCACGGGCCTGCCAATCTGGAACCAAAAATCTAATAATGACAATCACCACTCTCTGTAGCCAATCGTATAGATCTCTAGTCATCTACATGGAAACCTCGTGATCATCATCCTCTATATCGACAGTCCCAAGTAGTCACTGAAAAGTCGTAGGCCCATGATTAGGATCATAGTTGACGTGATCACCCTCGATTGGGATCCACAAGATGCACCTCACATCCTCCAATGTGATAGTGGCCTCACCATTCAGAAGTAGGAAAGAGCTATGCTCATTGTGCCAATGCTCCACCAAGGTCGTCATCATGGTAGTAAGTGCCTACATAGGCATGATATGTACCACGTGCTCTAGGCCCACAATCTCTAGGAACAAATGCTCCTCCATGTCTAGCTGTCAAACTAATCTCAGGTCTAATGGGTGTACCTCCCGTGATCACAAGGGTCGCATCACAGCCTGCAACCATCAGACACCGACTCAGTATTCATGATATTTTCAGTAAAAAACCCTAAAATCTGCTAAGTTTGACCAAAAGAAACATTTTTTTTATCATAGGCAACTTAGCCCCTACCATATGTGACTTGTTTTGCCATGCGGCCTTCTGTCACTTAAAAGCGATCAGTTTTACCATATGCAGTCTTTTGTTAGTCAACTACGACATTTTTAACCAAATGCACATGCATACACTAGCAAACCCTAATAGGTGCCAAATGCGGCCTGCTTTTCTACATGCAGTTTTCTATCATTCAATTGTGACTTAATTCTCCACATGTGACATTATGCTACTCATATGTGACATTTTTCACCAAATGTGCATAAATGTGTCCTAAAACCTAACTCTGACCATATGTGTATCACATCAACCAAATGCGACCGATTCGCATTCAAATGCATTTTTCCTTATCCTAACCGCTTTTGGTAGCACGAATCTATTAATGACACTTTTGACCAAAATAAATGTGTAAATGGTAAAGTTTTTGACACATACCAGTAGTGGAGCTCCTGTTGGTCATCCATAGGTCCTCACCTTCTTGGCCTAGTGATTTGCACGTGGAATCAGCATCTCGAAAGCTCTAGGTAGCTCTAAAACACTCAAGAGGATCAAAACACAAGGTCTCTAGAAGCAAATGGCACACATGACCTAGAATTAACCATTGGATCATACTTATAGCCAAGCACCCTAATTACCTGTGCCAATTTAACCTAGCCTATCCTTCTGTTGTTTTCTCATCGAGAGTCAAACCAGCCTTAGTCCTGCATCCTAGTTTTCCTCTCGAGGGGTCATCATTTGCCAGTTTCACTGGGACATAGCCTGTTTATCTAATGCATCATATCTTCTTTGAAACAATGTTCTAACGAACATTGTCTAAAAGAGGGGCAAAATGTAGACACCCAAAATTGACCCATGTCATTATTTAGGCATTTTATCACATTTTCACATATTTATTGCATTTCCGTATCACATGCATTATCTCGTCTAACACACTTGCAACCAAACCCTAATTATTTCCTCTATTTGTCTCTGTCATTCTTCATGATTAATTAAATAAATTCTATTTATTTAATTAACAACCTTTCATTCTTCTATCGTATTCTTTTTCATTCATCTATATCCTATTAATAATTAAATAATATTATTAATTATTTAATTATTATTCACTTCTAATAAATAAATAAAATTCACATTTTATTTATTTCCCTCATTTAACATATGAATTAAATAAATTCAATTATTTATTTAATTTATATTACCATTTTTCTCCTATCATTACCACCTCTCTCATATAATGAATTAAATAAATATATTTAATTCATTATTTCACATGCACACATCCCCAAAATTCCTCCACCATTGATCAAATACCTTCTAAAATAACTAATCTCCCTCACATATAATCCCTAAAATCTCTCATTTGTGACTTTGGTCATTGCATTTTGGAACAAGAGTCTGATTTTTTTTAGTAGAGCTTGATAATTTCATTTTAGATTGTGAACCCTCATGACAATAGCCTTGAAAGATACTTGATTTTCATCATTCCTCATGGAATCTCACATTGCATGTTTAAAATTTCTCTTGCATCTTCGATCATAATCATGGCAACTCTTCAATATGGTTGCATGGAGAAGCAACCCAAAAAATCAAACAAGGAATCCAAACAACCTAGGTGAAATGTTTTCAATTGCATGCATTTGATTTTATTTTGGGTTTTAATTTCTTGGGTTTTGGGTTGAATTTGATCTATCTCTGTTGGATCTGTAAAATTTCCACCCATCACAGTTCCAATGGGTCAAAGTCTCTATCTAGAGCATTGTATTAATCAGTGTTATGGAGTAAAAAGTAACCTCATGTCTTTTTACCTCCTAGTTTAGCTCCTAGGTCCCCTCATTTACATTATGCAAACTTAATACTTATCCCGGAGCAATTTCCCTCGAAACCCATGTCAAATGGGGCTTAGGAGCCCATTCTAAACTTTAATCTAGACCAAAAGAAGGCCTTGGGACTTGGGCACCTACACCCAAGTCTAGGATGATTTGCCAAGATACAAATTTTAATGTGTCAGCTTGGGCCCTCTCAAAAGGCTTCCCTCTGTTGGCCATTGCAATTTGAATTACGAAAGTTAGCGGGAATGCATATATAAGTGAGTTTATATCTTCATTTTACACCTAGATGGATAATGTGAACTTGTGATATTGAGCTAAGTGATTTCAAGGCATTCATTGTGTTGCAGAGTAGAATTGTGTTGTTATTGTGTTTGTTTGTTGCAGATTTGACTTCATCAATCCATCTCCTCATGGTGTGAAGGGTCTTCATCTCCGTGAGACATTCACCTCTAAGGTGACATCTATTTGTGCTTCAATAATTTTATTTGATCATTTCTTTGGCCTTTGCCCTCCATTGGGTATACACTCTATCTAAAAATGGTGTTGGAAGACTTGAATGTCATTTTAGGGTTTGACCAGGGCAAGCTCTTAAACACCACAACCCCCAAACCCCTCTCTTCGTGATTGCAGGTTGCAGGTGCAAGATTTGGCGAAGTGCAGGTACAAAGAAGCTATTCAAAGGATAAGGATTCAAGCTCTAGAGAAAAGTTGTTGTAATTCTACCCTACTGGACTAGGGCACCCACCCTGTAGTCCTCCTCACATGATTTCTCCCGAACTCAAGAGCTGAACATCACCTGACATTGCTCACTATTCCAGAATTGGAAGAAAATTGCCCTATTAGACTTGGGCACCTACCCCGTAGTCTGTAAACTCTTAAACTCTATAAATCCAACTTCTAGTAAGTTTATGCTCCTTCTTGAGTGTCTTCCTGACCGTCAATCTGTAGCAGTTTGTTCGTCTATACCTGATTTCATTATAATTAGGGTTTGAGGAATATTGAATCTAGGGTTTGACAAATCTATCAATCTAATCTATCTTTCCATATCATTCCTAAGTACATCAACCTGTAGCCGAGTCCTCTTCATCTGCAGTGACTTGGCTCAGTTGTTGTCCTTGAGTGTTATTGTGAAAGAAGGGTTTGATTGGATATTCACTTGACACTTTATCCCTTTCCCACTTTTCATACATAACATTTTGGTGACACTATTTTCAAACTTATTCAAACAAACTTTAAATCATTCATCTTACCTTGTTGTGTAGCACTATTTCCATCATACTCACTTGGTTTGTTGTGAAATTTGTGTGTTTTGCTCTTTAAAAACCCAATTTCCTCAAACAAGTGTTTTGTGTGAAACAGTCTCACATACATGGCCTATCATCCTAGCAACAATGATAGGGTTCCTCCTAGAGCTTATAGGAAGAGGAAGACTCCTGAACCTTAATTAATCTTTACACCACATGATAAAACAACTGTAAGCATTGAAGGACCTCTTTACATCACTGTGAAAATAATGGAAAATCCTACAAGGGGAGCCCTTATTGATCCTAACTGCATGACTAATGTGGCTACTAAAGAGTTCCTTTATTCACATGATTTGATACAAGAATCTTATGAACCAACAGACATGATGATTAAAACACATACTGGAGCTTTCCTCCCAGCCATAGGGAAGATTACTTTATTGATCACAGTAATTGATAAAGCTTTTGGACAATCATTTGATATTATCCCTACATCTAACCTCTTCCATATAAAATTAGGCCATCCATGGATCAAGGCCATGAAAGTTGTCCCCTCCACCATTCACAAATGCCTAAACTTTCCTCACCACAGGGGCATGCATACTGTCCACCATAGTAGATGGCAACCTATGGTTACTTGGAAAAACTTCAATCTCGATTACTTTTGGCCACGACCTAATGAACCTTCTAAACCATGACAAGATCAAACATTCTTTGGATACCAACAATATAAAGAAAAGTTGATTTAACAAAATTGGTTGGACCTCCTATAGAACAAATCATAAATAAAGAGCCACCTGAATTGAAAGAACCCCCTAGGCTAAGAGATAAGGGAGTATTTGTTGAGATGCCTCCTCCACAATCCTTACAAGGATTAGGAGATAACAGTAAAGAAAAAAATACTTCACCACAAAAGGTTAATTTAGCACAAGATTCCTCCTTTGAGAAGTCAAAGACTGTGGAAAAATATGACAATACTTTTTCAAACATTACCAATAAAACAATAACAAATAGGCAAGAAAGAGAACGAAGGAAGAGACGACAAGCCTTAGCTCGACAAGCTACACCTCAATAAGAGAACATTCCACCAACGGATATTGAAACAAACAAGGATGAGATTAAGGTTAAAGAGATTAAAGAAAATGATAAAGGTTGGGCAATTGTACCTTATGTACCTCTTTTCTCTTGCATTCAAGATTGGGAGAAAGATGATTTGCTCAACAAAAACCAGTAGTTCAGTTGTGTAAATAGGTAAGTATTTCTAACCCTTTTAGCCACCTTTGTTGTAGCATATCTTTGCTCACTTATGTGGCCCCCTCTCATGTGTTGTGTTCCCCTATGCTGTGTTATGTATTGTTTAGGTCTCCTAGGATGACCCTTGATACTCTTGTAAGGTCGAGGATACCGAGAGACCTCCTCTATTGTGACCATTCTTCTATTTTTCATCATTCTTCTATCCTTCTCAAGCCTCTATTTTATTATTGTGTGTTGTGCCTTAGGGGCATAGTGTTGCAGATGATGTCTTGGGGGCATCCTCCTATGTGGTGTTCCTAAGGTACTTGTTTCTCCTCTCATTTTTATTGTTTACCTTCTTCAGTGGTTCTACCTAGTCGATGGATTAAAAAAACAAATAAATACTAATAAGGACCATGTGTCCCTTCAGTGAGTATGCAAAAATGGACCTAGTCCATATATGAAGACGAGGTTGATATATATATTCGATGCTTGACTAGTAGAGTCACTCCATGTGATATATCATATTGTGCTATCTCTTGTAACAAACCTTTTGCAATACATTTGCTCCATGCATCTTGGATGGTTATGTATCTCACCTTCTTGTTATGCTTGGTTATGAGGTTCCTGTAGTATAAGCCCAACAGCTATACTTGGATTCAAACCTATAAGTGTAGCCTTGGTCTTTGATATGATCTAATATATGATTTATACGTAGCTTTCATGATTTTATTAGGTTATTATCTTAGAGTAATATGTTCTAACCTTATCTCTTATTGATTATCTTAGCAATTCATATCAATGTGTTAGTGGGAACATTCGACGATTGTGGCACATGTCACCTTTCAAGGCATGGGATTTGAGAAAGCTCTTGTTCCATTGCGTGTTTTCACTCTACCTTAATGTGTTGTATACCGACAAGCGGGATCAACCACCTTAAGGTGGGGGAATATATAGTGGTATTTGCCTGATTATCTTTTATACTGATGAAGCGTGTTTTTGCCCACTCTGTGAGGCGGGATGGTGTATCTCTTGAGAAAGTGCACATCCTTTTATATGAAAAGCAAAAAATCCCTCTTTGTGAGGTGAGATGAGGTATCTCTTGAGCTAGTACGCATCCTTTTATACAAATCCCTCATCATGAGGCGAGATGGTGTATCTCTTGAGCTAGTACACATCCTTTTATACAAAGTCCTCTATGGAGGTAGGGCTGGATCTTGATTCATCCACCCTTAAGCATGTCTTTGGTGGTTGTGGTAGCATATCTCAACCGTCAGGTGTATTTGGCATGTTTTAGATGGTGGGACTTAGCAATAAGCTCCTTCCATTGCTCATGTTTTCCATGTATAAGACATATAGTGTGTCTATGGCATACTATGCAGTGCTTGTGTATTCCGTGTGTCTTCTTTGCGTGTTTGTTGTGTTGGGTTTCTTTGCATTTTTTTGGTATTCTAAAGGCGCATAGCGATGAGCTCCCTACGCCCCTAGTTTAGGATTTATTCTAATTGTTAAATCAATGTATTCTTTGTGTATTGCGTAATTGCTCTCATGTCTTCTTTGTGTATTGTGTGCTTCCACTGTATTCTCCATGTTTTGCACGCTTCTTACTATCTTCATTATGTCTTGTATGTCTTCCATGTGTTTTTTAGTGCTTACCTAAGATTGGGGGCTACTCCAACCTTTTGGTATACCATAGATTATGTGCTTGGTGTGTTTGATGTGCTTTTGACCGTACTTTAATGCATGTATGGATCGTAAAATCATACATACATTAAAGTAAGGGCTAAATGTTAGGGAGTAAAAAGTAACCTCATGACTTTTTACCTCCTATTTAGCTCCTAGGTCCCCTCATTTACATTATGCAAACTTAATACTCATACCAGAGTAATTTCCCCCAAAACCCATGTCAAATGGGGCTTAGGGGCCCATTCTAAACATTAATATAGACCAAAAGAAGGCCTTGGGACTTGGGTACCCGTGCCCAAGTCTAGGCTGATTTGTTGAGATCCAAATTTTAATGTGTTGGCTTGGGCCCTCTCAAAAGGTTTATCTCTATCAACCTTTGCAATTTGAATTATAAAAGTTAGCAAGAATGCATATATAAGTGAGTTTATATCTTCATTTTACACCTAGATGGATAATGCGAACTTGTGATATTGAGCTAAGGGATTTCAAGGCATTCATTATGTTGTAGGGCAGAATTGTGTTGTTATTGTGTTTGTTTGTTACATATTTGGCTTCATCAATCCATCTCCTCATGGTGTGAAGGGTATTCATCTCCGTGAGGGATTCACCTCTAAGATGACATCTACTTGTGCTTCAATAATTTTATTTCATCATTGCTTTAGCCTCTGTCCTCCATTGGGCACACACTCTATCTAACAATGGTGTTGGAAGACTTGAATGTCACTCTGGGGCTTGACCAAGGCAAGCTCCTAAACACCACAACCCCCAAACCCCTCTCTTTGTGATTGCAGGTTATAAGTGTAGGATTTGGTGAAGTACAAGTGCATAGAAGCTATTCAGAGGATAAGGATTTGAGATCTGGAGAAAATTTGTTGTAATTATACCCTACTGGACTAGTGCGCCCTCCCTGTAGTCCACCCAACAAGATTTATCCCAAACTCAAGAGATGAACATCATCTGACACTATTCACTATTCTAGATTTGCAGAAAAGTTGCCTTATCAGACTTGGGTGCCCGCCCTATAGTTTGTAAAGTCTTCAACTTTCAAAATCCAACTTATGGTAAGTTTTTGCTCCTTCCTGAGTGTCTTCCTGACTGGTGATCTGTAGCAGTTTGTTTGTTTGTACCTGATTTCATTATAATTAGGGTTTGAGAAATCTATCAATCTAATCTATCTCTCCATATCATTCCTAAGTACATCAAGCTATAGCTGAGTCCTCTTCATCTGCAATGACTTGGCTCAGTTGTTGTCCTTGAGTATTATTGTGAAAGGAGGGTTTGATTGGATATACACTTAACACTTTATCCCTTTCCCACTTTTCATACATGACAATCTGTATGGAAGAAAGCTATCCTATTTTGATAGTGTGTAAAGATTAGTACATCCTGATTTGGATAGCGAGCCCTTGATACTAAGTATATCCCAAATTGGCTATTCTTAATATTCTGGATTGACTATTCTTACCAAATTATCTAAATTTCTTAAACTATGTTAAATTAAACTGTTCCAATAATAAAGAGAAAAAAATTATCCTCATTTATTTGTCTTATTTATATTAAGGATGAGTTGGGTCCTTACATAATGAGAACTCAATATAGTTGGTATAATCTAGACAATGATATAAGATAATGGAAAGCATGATAATAAAAGCACAAGAAGCATGGATCCATAAAAAAGGCCAAAGACACAAAACCACAAAGCAACACAAGCTATATTTTTGGTAAACATTATGAGAGTGGCTACCAATAACTCCATGTCTTTGAATAATCACCAATTTATAGGAAAAAACATGAGATAAAAGTGTAGACAAAATAAGAAGGGTAACTCACCACACAAGACATGTTCATAGTCACTCAAGTATCAACATGCACCAGTGTCTTTGCATCATCCACATGCTAACAAAGAATATGAAAAATAACACAAACATAAAACGAATGAAAATAAGACAAAGTCACAACATCTATACCAATTATTTTTGGAAGAATATTGCCCCATAAAAATATCATCCTCATCCCAATCATGCATCCTAATTTCCTCACATTGAATCTTTGAATCTTGTAATAAGCACTCTTTATCATTGTGTATAGTAGAAATTTTGACAGCATGCTAGATAGTGATAAGTTTTAGAAAAGGACCCTAAAATTTTCTATAAAATCATGGTGAATCTTAGCTAAGTGCATTAATTTTTTTGGTGAATCCTTCCTTTGTTTTGAAAAAAATATTTCTTTTATCAAATTTATGCACATCACTAGAAATTTCTATAAAATCATGGTGAATCCTAGCTAAGTGCATTAATTACCATGGAAAATCCTTTCTTTTTTTTGAAATTTATTTCTACTACAAAGTAAATTATTAACTTAAGCTAATTAGATAATCAAATTCTATCTAAATTGTGGGTCTAGTATGCATAGTTGGTTGGTGGAATCCCCCATATATTCTTTAATTTTTTCATAATTCTGAAGTGGGGGCACATGGTGGAAGCCACCAACAAGGTCAAGGGGGTAGAACCCCCTTGTGGGGTTTGAGGAAGTGGCACTAGCATGCTCCTGTCATGATATAGGCAGGATCAAGGAGTAGAACCCCTTGATACTGAGCATAAATCTACTATTAAGAAGGTATTGGAGTACACACAAACCAAATATTCTACAAATCTCATGCCATAAAAAGAAGACTCTAAGATGATATGAATGAATGCACTCCCTATATTTACCTATTGATTAGATGTTTCTAATTTCATTTTGAGAAGTAATAATCTCACATGCCATTTAAAATCTTTACCCAACTTATAATTTCTTTTATATGTTCAATTATTTATTGATGAATGATTATATCATAACTATCAGATTAGAGAGTGTTGCAAGTATGGGCCTAAATGGTGTTGTCATTGATGTCAACATACTCATGTTGCATTAATGAGAAGAATTAGATGAGCTGTGTGCTGAGGATATTGAGAAAATGAGTCTCAATCAGGAACAGTGAAGAACAATGATGACAGGAAGGTAAAAGTCCTCAATAGGTTGAGGATTAGAGGATGTGGTTTAAAGGGTTTGTAGATATAAGTCTTGAGATGCTCCAGTCAAGTTTTCAGAGGTCCGCATGAAGATTTGAAGAAGTTATGGTCGCTCAAGTAGAACCAGTTCTGGCAGGTGTTCAGAGGTGACAGAGCACCACAGATAGGTCCGGTGAGATCCAGAATTTCATTATCCCATTCTACGAATTTGAGGGAGTGTTGAGGACATTCCTGTGAAGTATCAACTAGATTGGTTCATGGGTTGAAGGTCCGAAAGAGCCTATTCATTTGTGACAGTGATGACAGACTGTGTTCTTGAAGCTCCAGATGAAGGAGAGAAGAATTCCAATAGGATGATGAAGTGCGGATGTTCTTGGTGATTCAGGGAAGGTTATGATGATCGTTGGATCATGTCTAATTCATGTTGGTGATCCGCATTGAAGTTAGAGTTTGCATTTGAAGAATTACCACTGGATATTGGTGTTCTTCTTGAGACTGGCCGACCGGATGTATTACACGTCTTGCGGATATTCTTGTAGGTGTTTGCTGACTTAGATGATTGTTCCTAAGTCGATGCCTTGTATAAATAAGGGATTGTGAAGTCATTTTGAAGTGTGTCTTGTGGTGATGAGTGTGTGGTAGCGAAGAGAAGTGTGAAAGATAGAGCAGAAGTATTGGGCTTAAATGTAACTGATTCAAGCATGCTGAAGATGCTATTCTCTAGTTCATAAAGGTGATACTTATTCCTTTGTAGACAGTGTGTCTCTTGTAGGTAGTGAGCCTCTTGTGAGCAGTGTGCTCAGGCAGTGATCCCTAATTGGCATGTGCCATTTTGTTCTTTCTATTCTTCTAACAGAGAATACATTTTTGGATTAATCACCCCGTGGTTTTTCCCTTAACCGGGTTTTCCACGTCAAAATGTTGGTGTCATATGTGTTGATAGGTTTCTGCTTTTGATTTGAATGCATTATGGTTCATGATTAATATTATGCCAATCACTAAAGAAGATTCAAGTGTTTAAAAAGAGAAAGTTTTGTACAACTGATTCACCCCCCCCCTCTCAGTTGTATGCCCTAAGTTTAACAGAGAGGATATCAATGGTTGGAAATGAAGATTTATTCCTTTACATATTCATGGAGGAAAAGACCTGAATCTTAAGTAATGTAAGTTAATTTATTTTAGCATGCATATTTTTTGCAAGCAATGTATGAAGTGATCTAAATGTGACCTGATCTTTTTGCATACAACCTCCCCAAAACATATTTTTCTTAAACATTTACATAGTGACCACCTAATCATCAATGAAATCAATGTAAGGGAAATAGATATGTGGAAACTAGTTATATCCAAATAGTGTATCCTAAATACCTTTCCCAAGATAGACTACCAAGTAGGCAAATGCAATCATGACTACAACTAAACTATACCTATCATAGATTATGGATAAGATCTCAATTTCTTATCAAGTTCAAACATAGAAAAAGTTATTATTACATGAACTCTACACTACCTGTATTCTTCATAATCATCAAAGTTGACATCTTGTAAGCCCTAGTTATTAGAGGCCATGATAGCAAAGGAGAGAAAGGAGAATACAAGTGCTATGCATCACAACACAATATTTGCAAGTCATGTTTGATTGTCTTCTTGCTCCCATAGGATTGTGAGGTTTGTCTATAGCTTAGCTTACATTAGGGGCCACAACACACCCCTAAAACCCTAATTATAGATAATAATATGAATTTTGAGTGATAAATCCTACCAAATTTTAATTTTAAAATAAATATGGTCCCAAAAGCAAGTAGGAATTTAATAGTAATGGTTATATGGCCCAAAAAATAAATGAGAATTTAACAATAATTGTGAATATGGTTTGGATTTGTAATGTGTATTATAAATTTTAGGTAACTAGGATCTAATCATGTATCATTTACTATGGTGAAACAATTCAATTTACAAGTTTGATAAAATCATGGCCAAGCAATTTAACCAATGCTAAATTAAATTTTGGTAAAAATTGATTATTGAATGCCCATTATAGCTTGTCTTGTTTGCCAAAAATAGAGGGCTCAATTTGAAGTATTCATCAATTGAAAAGGATTTTCCACTAAAAAATCTATGATGCTAGAAAGAAGTATTATTTTTTATTTTGCTCTCCATAATCATTATTGATCTTTCTTTAAAGGCACATCTTTTTATAGATTTCGAACTTGTTTACTATTTGATTCTTGCTTTAGAACCAAAGTAGTTTGAGAACCCTTTAAATATGTATAAGATCTATATCTATTATCCATAGTTCCTTTGTTCTTTTCATATGTACTTGACACATATCATAAGAATCCTTCTTAGGTAAGAACATATCCAACCCTTAATTTTTAATTACTATAAGATATGCACTATATGCGGCTTTCCAATGTTGAGTGGTAGGACCCTCAACCCTGCCTTTGGGTACCCCTAGTCTCTTTGACCTGTATAGTGGAATACCCACTAATAGTTTGAGTTTTAGTGTAGCAACAAAATTTTAGTGTTTTAACATTTTTGGTGACTCTATTAGGGAAGGGTTCAACTCTCACCCTCAATAATTTACTCATCTCTTTGTTGATCATGTCTCATCTATCAAACATCTTGTATCAAGGGTATAAATTATTAAGTGGTGGGACACTCAACCCTACCTTCTAGTGTCCCAATATTTGCAATAAACCTATATGGTGATGAACTCACTAATAGTTTTCTCTTTAGATGTAGTGGAAAAATTATAGTGTGCTAACATTTATGTTGAGTGGTGGGAACCTCAACCTTACCTTTGGGTGCCCCAACCTCTTTAACCTCTATGTTGGCATACTCATTAATAGTTTAATCTTAGGGTGTAATGAAAAAATTGTAGTGTGTTAAGATTTTTTCAACCTTGTTGGGGAAGGGGTCAACTCTCGCCCTCAATAGCTTACTCACGTCATGGTCGACCATGTCCCATTTGTTAGACTGCTCAACTTTAGGGGGATAAACTAAATTTTTGAGTGGTGGGACCCTCAACCCTACCTTTAGGTGTTGTTATATGGAGCCTAATCAGACTCGATAGTTAAATTTTTCCCCACTTTTGTCGGCACAGTTTCCCCCCAAATTATTTAATGGGTGTTTGGGGGCAATGCCCCTTGCGAGGTATAGGGGCAATGCCTCTGGCACGCTCCCTATCGCGATATAGGGCGGGGTCAAGGGGCAGTGCCCTCGAAACCTCAAACGACTTTTATTATTTTATAAAGGCGTCAAGAGTTATTTTTTCTGTTGGCCGACATAAAAAAACCCTATTTTGTAAATGACATAAGTCTTGATAAAAACAACTAGGGATTAGGGTATCTGTTGAGATATTTTTACTGTAGCATTTGCAGCAGTATTGAGTTGCAAGGATTGCTGGTTGTAATCGGTTTGATTTGCTGGATAATAATATTGGACTCTCTATTGGTGGATGTAGCCCGAGTTTGGGTGAACCATGTTAAAAATTGTCTCTCGCTGTTATTATTTCTATGTATTTTTCATTCCTTTGTTTAATCTTTATTTGCATTTAATTGATATCTTCTATATGCAATTCCTAACATTAGGTGCCCCCAATATTTCTAACCTCTTTGGTAGTGCACTCACTAATTATAGTTTGAGATTTTGGTGTAGCAATAAAATCAACGTGTGTTCAGATTTCTAGTGACTTTGCTAGGAAAGGGTTCAAATCTCACCTTTAGCAGTTTACTTGCCTAGTGATCAACTAAGTCCCATTTTTTGGACCTCTTGGATCATTAGGGATAAATTGTTGTGTGGTGGAACCCTCAACCCTTGCTTTGGGTGCTCCCAATCTCTCTAAACTCTACAATGATGCACTCACTAATAGTTCAAGCTTTTGGTGAAGTTGCAAAATCATAGTGTGTTAAAATCCAACTTTGTAGACTATACTAATTTCTTTCCTTGATCATAATATAAATACATGCACACTATTTTACTTTTTTTATCATTATAAGTTTCCTAGGTATGGAGATCATTAGTTTTCCACAGTCCATGGTGATTGTATGAATGTTTTTGGATTTGACTGTGTTCATAATTTTTACTCAACGTTTCAGATCACACTCAGTGATCCATCATCAGGAGAATGAGAGCAAGAGAGGAGAAATGCAAATGATCAATTGCAGACCAAAACACCACTAAAAAAGGAGAGGGTGAGGTGACACGGACATCAAGAGGCAGATTAAAAGTCTAAAAAGGGTTAGAGTGGAATAAAAATATAAGATAAAAATAAAAAAGGGTTACAAAATATACAAGAGCATGATTGAACAAAAAGGTAAAAAAATTTAAAATTAAAATCCAAGAACAAAAAACTTAAAATAAGAACAATAACAATTACATAGAAAGGGACAAGTGGAGGGCTAAATATATAGTGCACAAAACAAACCAAAATAGGTTGAAAAATGAGAGAAGGAATACGAGAAAATACTTAAGAGATAAATAGAGAAGAAACCAAAAACACGATAAACAACATTCAAAACCAATAGAGGAAGATAAGAATCAAATTAAATAAAAAAGAAAGGAAGATGAAATGAAATAGAAATAATAACCAATCTTAATAAAATAATGAGTTAAAATAAAAAGAGGGCATATATATATATATATATATATATATATATATATATATATATATATATATATATATATATATATATAAACAAATCAAAAACTAAGAGAGGAAACAAAAGGAAACAAGAAATGATAATAATAAAATTAATAACAAAAAATCAAAGAGGGGAGGTCAATATACAACAATAAAACAATTAAAAAACAAAAAAGCAAGAAGCATCAAAGAGAGGAAGAAATAACGAAGGCAATAAGCACCTAGGCCTTATAGAAGAAAATGGTGAAGAGGGAAAAAATAACTTGAAGGGCAAAAAGGGGTCTCAGAGATGCCAATGAATAAAAGAAGAACAAGGAATCCACAAACCCAGGACCTCGAGATAGTAGGGATGGAATATAAGAATGCGGAACAACACATGCGAAGGAAGGAGTAAAGGGCAAGAGGTACAAGCATGGATAGAGAGTTAGAGATGAGAAACGGGGAATCCAGAAGGAATGAGAGTACGAGATTGACGCCCAACAAAGGAAGAGGAAAGGTCAGAGGGTGAGTGAGGTTTATGCAAGGGAAAGAGAAAAAGGACAAGGAAGAGAGAGAGAGGACCAATGGCAAGGGACAGCTGAGGAGGACATGACCAACGACAGGAATGTGAGACTAAAGAACAAAATTGGAAGGGGAAGGAACCAAGGTTAAGACGGTTCATGGATGAAAGAGAAAAGGGGAAGAGAGGGGGGGTGAGAAAGAGGTGGGGGTGAGAAGCCCAGGAGGGGTAGAAGGGACCCATGAGAAGAGAGGAGAGAACTAGAGGAGAAAGTCACCTAAGAGAAGAAGTCTAACCAACAGAGAGCTAGAAAGAAGAGAGGAAGGAAGAGAAAAGGTTCGTCTAGGTAAGGGAAGGGAGGGGGATGAAGGAAGAAGGGGTTGAGAAGGATGGTGCTTCTCGAAAAGGGAGAGAAGACATGAGAAGGGTTGGAGGGAGAAAAAGAAAAAGAAAAGAAAGACTAAGAAGGATTGAGATTAGGAGGGTCAAGAGACCGTTTTCTAAGATGGGTGAGCAAGGGTTTCTAAGAGAAACTTAGTCCCCAACCCTCATCTCCATTCAAGTTAGAGGGGTGATTACCGATTTCTATGGCCTCTTGGAGTTTCCTTTTGAAATAGTTAGCTTCCTTGACTAAGATTTGAGTGTCCTCAAGGCAAATGTGGTGCTTGGTTTTAGAGGAGTGCTCCGCGAGGGTAGATTTTTGAGTTTGTTCATGTTTAATGTCGGCACCATGCTCTTTGATCTCGATACTGAAAGAGTGACTGGTCTCCCCGATGTAGGGGGTGCCGCAAGAGCACATCACTTTGTAGACTCCAGAGTTAAGGAAGAGGTCCTTGAGATCTTTGGGGGATGGGATGCAATTCCTAAGGGTAGAGACAGGTTTGAAAGCACACCTAAGGCCCTTTTTAAGAAGAATCTTGGAGATTTTGTTGGAGATGCCTTCAATGTAGGGTATAGAGGCAATGGGAGGGGGGGTTGAATGCTGGGTATCTAAAGGCGTGGAGTAGAAACGAGATCTGGCTTGTTTGAAAGCCCTGGAGATTAGTTTTCTTTTGAAACCATTTAATTTGAAAACTTTGGAGAGGTGGGCAAGTTCACGGTCTAAGTTCTCTTCGTCACATATGCGAAAAGCCCTAGTAGCCAGGGTTTTGAGGACCCCAACTTTTTGGGCAGGGTGGTGGTGAGAGGAGGCTTTCAAACAAGCCAGATCTCATTTCTACTCCATGCCTTTAGATACCCAACATTCAAACCCCCCTCCCATTGCCTCTATACCCTACATTGAAGGCATCTCCAACAAAATCTCCAAGATTCTTCTTAGAAAGGGCCTTTGGTGTGCTTTCAAACTTGTCTCTACCCTTAGGAATCACATCCCATCCCCCAAAGACCCCAAGGACCTCTTCCTTAACTCTGGAGTCTACAAAGTGATGTGCTCTTGTGGCACCCCCTGCATCGGGGAGACCGGTTGCTCTTTCAGTATCAGGATCAAAGAGCATGGTGCCAACATTAAGCATGAACGAACTCAAAAATCTGCCCTCGCGGAGTACTCCTCCAAAACCAAGCACCACATTTGCCTCGAGGACACTCAAATCTTAGTCAAGGAAGCTAACTATTTCAAAAGGAAACTCCAAGAGGCCATAGAAATTAGTAATCACCCCTCTAACTTGAATTGAGATGAGGGTTGGGGACTAAGTTTCTCTTGGAAACCCTTGCTCACCTGTCTTAGAAAACGGTCTCTTGACCCTCCTAATCTCAATCCTTCTTAGTCCTTTTCTTTTTCTTTTTCTCCCTCCAACCCTTCTCATGTCTTCTCTCCCTTTTCGGGAAGCACCATCCTTCTCAACCCCTTCTCCCTTCATTCCCCCCCCTTCCCTTACCTAGATGAACCTTTTTCTCTTCCTTCCTCTCTTCTTCTTTCTAGCTCTCTATTGGTTGGACTTCTTCTCCTAGGTGACTTTCTCCTCTAGTTCTCTCCTCTCTTCTCATGGGTCCCTTCTACCCCTCCTGGCTTCTCACCCCCAACTCTTTCTCACCCCCCCCTCTCTTCCCCTTTTCTCTTTCATCCATGAACCTTCTTAACCTTGGTTCCTTCCCCTTCCAATTTTGTTCTTTAGTCTCATATTCCTGTCGTTGGTCATGTCCTCCTCGGCTGTCCCTTTCCATTGGTCCTCTCTCTCTCTTCCTTTGGTTTCTTTCTTCTCTTCCTTGTCCTTTTTCTCTTTCCCTTGAATAAACCTCACTCACCCTCTGACCTTTCCTCTTCCTTTATTGGGCTTCGATCTTGTACTCTCGTTCCTTTTGGATTCCCTGTTTCTCATCTCTAACTCTCTATCCATGCTTGTACCTCTCGCCCTTTACTCCTTCCTTCACATGTGTTGTTTCGCATTCTTATATTCCTGTCCCTACTGTCTCGAGGTCTTGGGTTTGTGGATTCCTTGTTCTTCTTTTATTCATTGACATCTCTGAGACCCCTTTTTGCCCTTCAAGTTATTTTTTCCCTCTTTGCCATTTTCTTCTATAAGGCCTAGGTGCTTATTGCCTTCCTTCTTTCTTTCTCTCTTTGATGCTTCTTGCTTTTTTGTTTTTTAATTGTTTTATTGTTGTATATTGACCTCCCCTCTTTGATTTTTTGTTATTAATTTTATTATTATCATTTCTTGTTTCCTTTTGTTTCCTATCTTAGTTTTTGATTTGTTTATATATATATATATATATATATATATATATATATATATATATATATATATATATATATATATATATATATATATATATATATATATATATATATATATATATATATATATATATGCCCTCTTTTTTATTTTAACTCATTATTTTATTAAGATTGGTTATTATTTCTATTTCATTTCATCTTCCTTTCTTTTTTATTTAATTTGGTTATTATCTTCTTCTGTTGGTTTTGAATGTTGTTTATTGTCTTTTTGGTTTCTTCTCTATTTATCTCTTAGGTATTTTCTCGTATTCCTTCTCTCATTTTTCAACCTAATTTGGTTTGTTTTGTGCACTATATATTTAGCCCTCCACTTGTCCCTTTCTATGTAATTGTTATTGTTCTTATTTTAAGTTTTTTGTTCTTGGCTTTTAATTTTAAATTTTTTTGCCTTTTTGTTCAATCATGCTCTTGTATATTTTGTAACCCTTTTTATTTTTATCTTATATTTTTATTCCACTCTAACCCTTTTTAGACTTTTAATCTGCCTCTTGATGTCCATGTCACCTCACCCTCTCCTTTTTTAGTGGTGTTTTGGTCTGCAATTGATCATTTGCATTTCTCCTCTCTTGCTCTCATTCTCCTGATGATGGATCACTAAGTGTAATCCGAAACGTTGAGTAAAAATTATGAACACAGTCAAATCCAGAAACATTCATACAATTTCCTAGGTATTTCAAATACTTACATTTTCTTGTCATTTTTTACCATTGTTCTTCTTTATAGAATTTCTTCATATCATGTATATCATCTTTATTTTAATATGGTGTTTCCTTAGGTATCTTCACAAATATATCCAAAGTAAAATAACTTAATTATAATAAAGGATCTCACATGGATCTCTAACAATAGGAACAAATTTAACCCAATGAACATATTTTATGCATTGACTTAAAATAAAGGCACTACTTGACATTGTTCAATCCATGGATGAATAAACAATAGATGGAACTGATCTAAAGTAATAATAATATTACATATTTTGTAATTCATATCTTTTATTATATAATATATTATGATGCTTTAAGCATCCTTAGCGATACAAAAGGATAATATTACATAATGTAGGCACTTCCTTTAGACCAACTTCTAAATGTAAGATAATGTAACCCATAGTCTCAATAAATATATCATTAATCATCTTAAGTGAAACAAGTGAATGTGCATATTATTGCTATTGCAAATGATGATTAAACAAAAGAAAAATCATACATACATAAAATTGACAAGCAATATCAATAAGACTACTATTAATTTTTTTGGAAGAAACATAAGATCTAACATATAATTAACCATAATAAATATTTTGTGAGATCTCATCACATGGAAAAGTAATAACTAACATAGAATAAGATGCAACACTAAGAGAACTCTCATTAAGCATGCCCACAAACTTAATTTCAATATCATGTAAACCTAAACACTCAAAGTCATGTTAATATGTGCATATATCTCATCAAATATTGTTCCTCAAACAAACACACACTATTAGACTAGTTATGTGTAGGAAATAGATGTGTAAATTTATAAATTATGATTTCGAGGAGCAATTGAATGACTTGTGCCATTATTAATTCCCTCAACATGAATCATACTATTATCAGTCATATCATAAACCTTATGCCTTAATAAAACACAATGTTAAACATCAGGACCATTGGTTACGATAATAAAAAAATTCTTTATCATCATAACCCTTAGGTACAAACTTGGTAGTATCTGATGGTTAAATAGGAGGAAGAGTGATCATGTTAGCATGAAGTAACTTTGAAGGACAATATGCAAAGGCTATCTAAGTCTTGTGAGCTTTATTTGATTTTGAGGTTTGAGAGTAGTAACATTATAAGCATTACAACACAAATAAAAGTTGGAACTTAGAAGGGCAAGTTGATTAAGGAGCATGCAAATATTCATACTAATTAGTGCATTAGCCTCAATCATTTTCAACTCAATGTTCCTCACATTGGCACATAAGTTTGTGAAATAAGTATAGATATTAAGATGAATAATTTGTTGAATAGGAGGTAATAATAAGTTAACAGAAATTATTTGTAGCTCGTCATTATGATTTTGATAATGCATATTACTTGACAAGTATAAAAATATAATAATAGTCATGAATGTTTTCATTTGATCCAAGTTGTTTACAATCAACAAAATTTGAAATTGTGACCTTAAAACCAATATCAACATTAAAGCGATTCACAAATCAATTGGTTAAATTAGAGAATCAATGTATATGTTTATGAGGATGTGCATATAACCATGCAATTGATAATATTTTAAATTCCCTTGGAAGATTTGAGGAAGAATCTTATCAACATACATATAGTCCAAACATGTAACATTAAATAATCTAAAGTGTGTCATAGGGTACCATTTACCATTATACATATTAAACCTAGGAGCCACAAATGTGACTAGAAATGGATAAGACAAAATATCAAAAGAAAATGGATTATGCTCAATCTCATTAGATATATCATTTCTATTTCTACAAGGTAAGGTATCAAATTTACTTTGCATCTCATCAAACCTTTTAGGATAGTATCAAGGGTACAAAAAGGAACATTATGAGTATGAAGAGGGATGGAAGTAGTAACATAAGAAATGATAGGTGGAATATAGATAGGTTGGGGGATAGTGGATGAAGGCTAGGTGAGAACATGATAAGTAGGAATGAAAGTAGTGGGATGAGAAGTAGGCACCATAGAAGTGGGTTGAAGATGAGAAGTAGGCACAATGAAAGGTTGAATATGGGAAGTGGGTAAAATAAGAGGATTAGTGGAAGGGTTGAAAAAGCATGGAACATGTCACATACCAAAAGTAGGAGAATAAGAGCCAGAAGGGATATTGAAAGAAGAATATTGGGAGGGAGGGGTGTGAGACGTACCATTAAAAGCACTTGATGAACTTATCTTTTAATATATACCATTAATTACATCTATTACATATGACTTATTAATCAACAAATTGTGAAGGACATTAATCAAAGTAGAAGGATTAACATGATCATTGCCCAAATTTTCAAGATCTAATAAAAGTACTCATGCAATTAGCTCTATCTAACCTATCCATTTGTTCCACATGGGAATCATGACAAAAAAACATCTTCACCATTAAGGTAAGGAGTATTAATCACATCCTCAATGAAATATTACTCATTTGGATGTAAATCCATTGTAAGGTTCAATCTAGGACCTCTCTATAGTGGAAAGGGAGGAAGATGATGAGACCTTGGCATACAATAACAAACTATAAGGAAAAAATATCAATATAAGGTTCATATTTGATAATTAAATAAATCATAAAAAGAAATAAATCACTCATTTTTAACATATCTTGGATAAATAAATACAGACAAGAAATGAGCACACCATTAACATAGATAAATAAAATGAGTCTAAATATAATGTTGGAACATGTAATGAAATTCACAAAGAAGGATGTGTTTGATATGTGATAAGTGTTCTACTACAACACACACCTTGTGATCCAACTTAGAATTTTTCTATTAGACATGTGGTTGTTAGTCTCCAATTAACTAGAAACCAACCTTCATTCTATTTTGGTACAATTCCACACGTGCAACCTTAATTTGTACACCTGTGGCCTTGAACCTATTGTGTACCCTTAAACTACACTACTCTTCAAATTTATGTTTTCCTTTGTTATATGAAAATGGTGGTTGAAAACATCATTGGAAATTATTATGCTAGAATAGGGAAGTTGAATTCTATCCCACCTCGCACCTTAGACAATTATGTGGATTGGTTCAACAATTTAGAACAAGTTTGTAGACATGCCAAGCATAATGAAAATTCCTAAGTCTATCCTTATAACTTCTAATACTAATGTACTGCTCTAGGTAATGCTCAAGTTTTGTGTAAATGAGTTGATGAGTTGATCCCTAAAATGAAATAGAGATTTGTCCCTTTATAAAAAATCCTAGCATGCAAACTTAATTATTTTTCTTGAGTTGACAGGAAATGACTAATTAAAATGTAGTTGGATAATGCCCATAATAATTTTTTATTTTATAATTCAGGGGTCATGGTTGCATGTGTAGTCTAGAACTAGGTTTAGAGCTACAAATTGATGAGGGTGGACTCCACCCAAAACACATACAACAATAGTTTATATATTTCAAATAGACAAGAACAAGATCTCAATAGAGATTAGCTAAACAATCTGCAAACTGATTTAGAGTTTCTTCATAAAACTTCCCTGTAAAGGGCTACAAATCTGAAATATAATTTCCAGGGTCATATGCCCTCTTATTACAGCAATATGGGTTGTCTTATAGTAGAAATATCTAACTTATAGAGCCTTCTGATATCTACCTGACCTCCTAATTCGCATGAACATGACTTGCCAATCACTTCCTCTGACCATTGCCCCTAGAACTACCCTCAAATAGGCTTTAAATACACGTCGGAACTAGTTAGTGTAATTTTCCCCAATGTTAGCTTGCTTTGAAATGTGTAACTTCCATTTGGGTGCCAAAATCAACCTAGATGTCCATTTTCCCACTCAAGAAGAATTTTCAATTTTTCAAATTGGAAAACTAAATAGCACAACTTTTGGGATGTTAGGATTAAGGTGCCATCAACCTTGTAAATCTTATGTAATTAATTACTCTTAATATTGTTTGTAAATCACCCATAAGGGATGAAAGGTTTCACCAGTAGCGGTCTTGTTTCAGCTACATGTTTATACCTGGTATTGTAAATGTAGACCATTTGTCATTAGATCATAGATCATGGTTGATATTATGTCAGTTTTCTTTCCCTAGAAGGCAACTCCTTTTATAAGGATATTTGTTCTACATTTTATCAGAGTTGAGCGTAATAGGCACCACTGGATTGAAGACTAGAGAAGGAGAGGAAGTGCATGTATTGTAATCTCATATTTGAAGATAATACAACTTGGAGCCTCTTTTCTTGGTGGAGTTTTTAACCCAAAAGGGTTTTCTCCATGTTACATACTATGTTATATGTCCAATTCTTAATGCATATTATTTCTGTGTAGTGGGTTTTATTTCTGTTGCAATCTCCATTGATTCTACATTGTTTAGAGGACATAAATAAGGTTTGAATCAGATTTCCATTGTGTGGTTTGCACCTTCATTTCTAACATTTGGTATCAGAGCCTGGCCAGTTTTGATTCTTTAGTGGTAGTGTGAAGGTTTTTTAGCTACAGTGAGAGATTTGGTTGTTGTTTGCTTGCAGATCTTGTGTATATATCATGGCTTCATCCACTGTTGCTTCTACCTCTTGGTTGGACATTGAAAAGTTCAATGGCATAGGGTACGAATTGTGGATTATGAAAATGGAGGATTTTCTAGAAGAAAGAAACTAGTGGTTGGCTATTACAAAAGAGAAGAAACCTGATGATGTTGCTCCTGATGAGTGGGAAAGACTGGATAAAAAAGCACAAGGTACAATCTGGCTATGTCTTACAGATTCTATTCTACTGAATGTTGCGAGTGAGAAGTCCACACATAGCTTGTGGAAGTGTCTGGGTGAGATCTACCAAGCCAAGAGTATGGTAAATAAGCTTTATTTAAAGCATGAGTTATTTTCCATGAAAATGAAAGAGGGTGAATTAGTTGCAGAGCATTTGAGTTCATTTAATTTGTTATTGAGTCAACTAGCATCTGTAGATGTTGAGGTGAATGAGGAAGATAAATGTACATTACTTCTTTGTTCTTTACCTAAGTCATGGGAGAATGTTATTTTGGCTATCACTGCTAACCTCACAGGTCTGAAGTTGGATGCTCTTGTTTCAATTATGTTGTCACATGAATTGAGGAAGAAAAGTTTGGATAGTTTAGGGAATGCTCTCAGTGTTAGGGGAAGGTCTATGGAAAGAGGACCAAAAGGAGATCATAAGGGGTCTAAAAGACAAGTCTAAGGGACATTCTAAGACTCATGGAAAGAAGAATAGAGTCAAGTATTGGAACTGCAGAAAGAGAGGACATGTGAAAAAGGAATGTAGAAACCCAAAGAAACAATGGGATTCCACTACTGGCAAGTCTTCAAATGCAGGTGATGAGGTTTTACTTTCTGCATGTAATGTTATTTCTCATGATTATTGGTTGGTTGACTTAGGATGGTTGTACCACATGACCTCGCATAAAAAATGGTTTTCCACATATGAAGAGTATGATGGAGGAAATGTGTACCTCAGGGATAACTCTACATATCCTATTATTGGACAAGGGAAGGTAATGTTGTGTTTTAGTGATGGGAGAATTAAAACACTCCCTGGTGTTTTGAATGTTCCTGGATTGGCTAGAAATTTGATCCGACCATTGGATTTTCAATTATTATATATCATTGGAAAGCTTGTGAAGAGATCTACACCATGCTTTTGTCAGATCTGTAGGATCCCCAACTTTTAGCCCTTTCTGAGGCTTCTAAAGCCCTCAATTTTGAGTTTGAAACTTCCTTGGATGAAATCTTTAATATCTTGAAAACTAGACATGATCTTGAGCTGAAATTTACCAAGAATGCTTATTTGACTATTCTGAAGCTTGGGGGAAAATTTTGGGCTTAACTGCTTCTCTAATAATGGGTTACTAAAAATAGTAAGCTCTGGTATTCTTGGCCCTTTTGGAAACTTTGAAGGTTCTAAATCATTATTCAAGCAAATGGGTATCCAAAAACTCCAATTTTGAAAGAAATAGTAAAGAAAATCATTTTTTGGGTGATGCAAGATTGCCCTTACACCACCGGATGCTCCTACATTAGACACCCAGGGTAATTTGAGAAGTGAGCTTGTCACATCTCAGGTGTTCGGGGAAAATCCAAATGGTCAACCTCTACCTTAAACAACCAAGAAGAATCTTTGACATGCCTTCCTTTCCATTTCACCAGATATTCTTCATATTGTCGATTCTTGGTACTTCATCCCACACGGCTATCCAGGATTTCTTCTATCTCCTCCTTCTCAAAACTAGGTGTCACAATATTCCACTATTCTTTTGTTGGTTCATCCTCTGCTCCACCTTCATGATACTCTGTTAGAACAACAATGTTGAATACAGGGGAAATGTTGATTCCACTCAGCAGCTCTACCTCATATGCATTTCCCGAATCATGCCTCTTTAGGATCCTGCAAGGTGCAAATTTTTTCATCTTCATCTTATTATATGTCCCTATTGGGAACCTTTCTTTTCTCAGATGAACCATGACTTCATCCCCGACCTTTAATTCCTTAAACCTCCACTTCTAGTTTGCCTTTTCTTTGCATAGAGTATTCATCTTGTTAATATGCTTCCTTACCTCTTCATGCAAGTTCTTCAGGTGTTCTGCAAAGTCTTCACCATCGGCACTGCTCTTTTCTCCCTTGTCCATCTTCCTCAAGTTAGAATCATTCCTTGGACTACTCCCATATAGAATTTGGAATGGGGATTTACTAGTACTCATGTTGATAGAATTGTTGTAAGCGAATTCTGTCTATGGTAGACTCAAATCCCATCCCTTGGGCTTATCTCCTACTAAGCATCTCAGCAAGTTTCCCAAAATTTGATTCACTACCTCTGTCTAACCATTAGTCTGCAGATGATGTACAAAACTAAACTTCAACTTCTTCCATAAGGTCCTCTAGAAATACCCAACAAACTTGGTATCCCTATCTGAAACTATACTCATTGGTAGACCATGTAGTCTAACCACCTCCCTGAAAAACAACTCTACAATGTGAACAACATCACTAGTTTTGTGACACAGAATGAAATGTACCATTTTTTAAATCTATCAACCACCACAAAAATAGAATCATGTCCTCTTTGTGTCCTTGGAAAACCAAGAACAAAATCCATGCTGATATCTTCCCACAATCTCTTTGGTATAGGTAATGGCTGATATAGCCCCGTATTCTGACTCACTCCTTTGGCCATCTGGCATATTCTATAAATTTGCATGAATTTCTATACATCCTAGTGCAACTGTGGCCAGTAATAATTTTCATTAATAAGAGCAATGGTCTTATCTCAACCAAAGTGTCCTGCCAAACCTCCACTATGCTTCTCCTTAATCAGGTTCTCTCTCATGGAACTCCTTGGAATACACAACTAGCTTCCTCTGAACAACATACCATCTTTGATTATGTAATCCAACCATCTTGTCCTATCCAGAGTAACAGGCTCCAAACAAGCTTTCCAGGCCTCTACAAAGTTTGGATCTTCAGGGTACAAATTCTTGAGTTCAATGAACCCAACAACCTCTATCTTCATCTCTGTCAGTAAATTATGCTTTCTACTTAAGGCATCTGCAACCCTATTTGACTTCCCATTCCTGTGCTTCAAAAGAAAAGTTAACTCTAGAAAAACTCAACCCATTTTAAATGCCTTTGATTTAACTTTCCTTGGCTATTCAAATAGTGCAAAGCTTGATGATCATTATACAAAACAAATTATTTTGGCAATAAATAATGTCTCCATTTCTTCAAAGCTTGAACTATAGCATCAAACTCCTGATCATAGACATAATACTTTTTCTTGGCATCATTCAACTTTTCACTGAAATAGGCAATGTGTCTACCTTCTTGACTTAAAACAACTCCTATAGCACTACCACTAGCATCACAATCAACCTGGAATACCTTGTTGAAATTTGGAAATGCCAAAATAGGTTGCTCTGTGACCTTCTTCTTCAACATCTCAACACCCTTGTCTACCCCTGTCATCCATCTAAACTCTTTTCCATCCCCTCTCATTGTTTCAATTAGCAGTCTACAAATCCTACTGAAACTCTTGATGAACTTCTTATAAAAACTTGCCAAACCATGAAAGGACCTTACCTCTATAGCACTCCTTGGGGTCAACCATTTGATGATAGCCCTCACTTTCTCTGGGTCCATCTTAAGACCTTCAGTTGAGACAACAGATCCTAGGTACACCAACTCCTTTTTCACAAAACTACATTTCTTCATATTGATCAACAAATTTGGTCCCTTAGCTTCTCAAAAACTCTTCAGACATGCATCATATGCTCTTCCAGAGATTTACTGAATATCAAAATGTCATCTAAATATACAATAACAAATTTTCCCAAAAAAGCTTTCAACACCTCGTTCAGAGTTACATGAATGTGCTCGGTGCATTGGTTAAACCAAATGGCATGCCTAACCATTCATACAAACCTTCATTTGTCTTGAAAGCTATCTTCCACTCATCTCCTTCTCAAATCTAGATTTGGTGATATCCTCTCTTCAAATCTATCTTCATGAAGTACTTGGCTCCACTCAGGAAATCCATTATGTGATCCATTCTGGGAAATAGAAATCTGTACTTGATCATTGATCTTTTTGATGGCTCAAGAATCTGTACACATCCTCCATTCTCCATCCTTCTTGGGTGCTAGTATTGCAGGTACTGCACATGGACTTAGGCTTTCACTTATCAGTCCTTTCCTTAATAGCTTGTGAACTTGTCTATTCAGCTCCTCATTCTCTACAGGAGTCATTCTATGGGCTGCCTTATTTTGTAAACTAGCTCCTAGTATCAAATCCATTTGGTGACTTATCTTCCTCCCTGGTGGTAAACCTTCTAGTACATTATCAAAGACAATGCCCTGAAATTCTTCCAACATATCTGAGACTTCTTCTAGTACCTATTCACATTTCTCCTGGCTAATCTTAGGAATCAACGCAAAGCAATGACACTCATGCTTCATACCCTCTAAAAATTTCCTACCATCTACCAAGAAAAATTTGGTAGTACTACATACCTTTTCTTCTACTTCCTTCAAGGGCTTCAACTTATGACGAACTCCATCCTTTATTAGGGAATAGGTATTTGCATGTCCATCATGGACAACACACCTATCATAATTCCACAATCTTCCCAATAGCATATGAAATGCACCCATTGGTATGATGTCACATAGCACCTCATCATTGTAGTCTCTAATCTTAAACTTGAATAAACACTGCTCATTAACCAAAGCTCTATGGTCCTTCTACAACCATGCAATCTAGTACAGATGCAGATGCCTTCTCCTCATCAACTTCAACTTGTTAACCATCTCCTTTGAGACAAGATTATTAGTGCTTCCACTATCAATAATAATATCACAACACTTACCTTCACACTTGCACCTTGTGCAAAATAAACTCATCCTCTAATTTGGTTCTTTCTCCTCATTTAACAAGGTTCTTTTGACAACTAGGGTTTTTGCCTTTTCAACATCTTTAGAATGCTCAAACTGAACATCTTCATCTGCATGTGCAACTTGGGCATTAGCTTCAGGTCTTCTATTTGTCCTTCCTTGATGTTGTGGACACTCATATGCTTGATGTCCTTTTTCGCCACATTGGAAAGAAGTTCCTCTGAAACCTTCTCTTCCAAGTCCTTGTCCTAGTCTGCCTCTTCCTCTTCCTCTTTGTTCACCATTATTTTGGTCACGATGGCGCTAGGCATTGTCTTCCTTTTGATTCCAACTAGTGCCTACTTCTTCACTTTTCTTTTGACCTTCATTTCAGCCTCCATAGGATCTTCCACCAGTCCTTCCACCATGACCTCTTCCTCTTTGCTTTCTTTCAAATCATTTATTCAGCTTCTCTTCCACCTTCAGGGCAAACTGGTATGCATCTTCTATGGTGGTCATTTTGACTAGGCTCAACTCCTCTTGAATACTTGGCCTCAACCCATTGATATAACAAGCTACCTTCTCCTTGTTGGTCTCTGCATGGCCTGTTCTGATGATAATCTTATAAAACTCCTCTGTATACTCCTTAACAGACTTGTTACCTTGCTTCAACCCTTGCAGCTTCTTCAACAACTCCAACTCATAGTCCACAAGAATGAACTGCTTCTTTAGTTTGTCCACCATCCAATCCCATCTCGCAATCTTTCCTTTTCCTTTTCTATTTCTCTCTAACTCGACCTCCTTCCACCAAATACTGGCATGGCCCTTTAACTTCATTTTTGCAAACTTGACCCATTCTGGATCCTCTACATCTTCATATTCGAAATATTCCTCCTTATTGTTTATCCAATCAATAAGCTCTTCTGGGTTCAAATCTCCATAATATGTAGAAACTTCAATCCTAGGCCTCTTTCCAATATTTGAAATGGCCCTAAACAACCTAACTTCTATAGGATCTCCTGCACCATCCTATTCTTCCTTAGAGAACTTTTCTTTTTCAACTTCATCTTCACTTTCTTCTCTTATTCTTGGCTCAAACCCTCTTCGCAGCTCCTCTTGCAATGCATCGATTTGCCTCTATAGGGCTCTAAAAACCTCTTTTGTCAAAGCATTTCTCCCACCACAATTTCTTCATGGAGGCATTTTGATCTCTACAGCAAACCCACAACCTCAGGTCCTGGTGCAAACTACATCATAGTCAGTGATATGTCTACTCACTTAGGAACCCTTGCTCTGATACCACTTGATGAGGGTGGACTCCACCCAAAACATATACAATAACAGTTTATAGATTTCAAATAAACAAGAACAAGATCCCAATAAAGATTATCTAAACAATCTGCAAACTGATTCAGAATTTCTTCATTAAATTTACCTGTAAAAGCCTATAAATCTAAAATACAATTTCCAGGGTCATATGCCCACTTATTACATCAATATGGGTTGTCTTACAATAGAAATATCTGACTAACAGAGCCTTTTGATATCTATCTGACCTCCTGATTCGCATGAACAGGACTTACCAATCACTTCCTCTGACCACTGTCCCCAGAACTACCCCCAGATAGGCTTTAAATACACGTCAGAAGTAGTTAGTGTTATTTTCCCCAATGTCAGTTTTCTTTGAAATGTGTAACTTCCGTTTGGGCACCAAAATAAACCCAGCTGTCTATTTTCCCGCTCAAGAAGAATTTTTGAATTGTAAAATTGGAAAACTAGATAGCGCAGCTTCTAGGAGCCATAACTTTTGATCTGACTGTTGGATTCTCAATTATTATATATCGTTGGAAATCTTGTGAAGATATCTACACTGTGTTTTCATCAGATATATAAGATCCACAACTTTCAGCCCTTTTCGGGGCTTCTAAGGTCCTCAATTTTGAGTTTGAAACTTCCTTGGATGAAATCTTTAATATCTTGAAATCCAGACATGATCTTGAGCTGAAATTTACCAAGAATGCGTATTTGTCTATTCCGAAGCTTTGGGAAAAATTTTGGGCTTAACCACTTCTCTGATATAGGGTTACTAAAAATAGTAAGTTTTGGTATTCTTGGTCCTTTTGGAAACTTTGAAGGTTCTAAAATCATTATTCAAGAAAATGGGTATCTAAAAACCCCGACTTTAAAAGAAATAGAAAAGAAAATCATTTTTTGGGTGATGCAAGATTGCCCTTACACCACTAGATGTTCTTGCATCACAAATGCAACATTGGACCATGATAGGGAACACCATATTTAAGGGTTGGGTCCAAAAATACTAGAGAATAAGGACTAATAATTAAATTATATATGTAAGATGAATGCCAACTCTTACACATAAATACATCATTTTGACACTAGTCTCTTATACTAGAGACAAAGGGTCAAAATGAGTCCAAAATGAATGGGAAAAGTGCAAGTTGATACAATTTTTCCCATTAAACACATGCAAAAATTTAACCATAAGTCCCATGAATTAGGATTTGATCATTTCCTTATGTTCTTCCCTTAAACCCTCCCAAACATCCTAAAAAATTAGACAAGTTTTAAAGTTTTATAAGTTTTCTAGCTTGATAATTAATGTGTAATGGTGAAAATTGCATACTCGTGGCCTTTTCCCTTATGTTTTGGGCCCATTTTAATTAGGTGTCCTAAATGTAATAAAAAGTATACAAGTGGCATATTCTTACATGAGTCCATCTCATGACATCAAGTCATATCTAATCCCATTATCACTTATCCTAAAAGATAGTCCTAATCCCTACCTTTTGGATGAGATCTTCTAGTATGAACTTGACATAGGGTATTTATATAATCATAGATTTCAACAATAGAATTTTAAAGTTTAAATTCAAAATCAAAATGAATCAATCTTACCTCCTTCTACTAGATATTGTGATTTGACCTAGCACACATTTATGTTGACTTGTGTGCTCTGTTATATCTAAAGAAATTCATTTATTCATTTTAAAATAAATAAGGATTGTTGAAATCACCAAGGACATCCTAGGTATCTAACAATAAAGGAATAATCAAAGAACATTCAGAGCATCATATTAGCATTATCAGAGGACTACATTATCATATGTCATGTCCTAGGTCTATTGAAATATTTCTCATTATCCTCAATAGTTGTGCTGCAAGTATGTTGTATTGGATGTCAACAAGCTTGTGTTGTCATTGGTGTAAACTATGTCTACTGATGAGGTTGTTGTCTGATTGAGTTGCTTTGTTAAAGATGATTTGGCTACCTTGAAGAAGTGCTGAAGAAGTGAGGAATATGTTTCTGATAGTTAGTTTCCAAGTCATTTTGATAAAATTTGATTAATAAAGGAAACAGTGTGGTGAAGTGGCTTTTTGGCTTAGCAAGTATTGTTCTGTTATTGCTCCACATTTCCTCTATATTGAAGATATGTCTTTGTGGTGTGGATATGCTATTAAGAGATGTTCAGAGATGTTATATTCCAATTTTTGTGCTCTGGTTCGTTGTGAAGAGAAAGTTGTGTTCACTAGTATGAAGACTATGGTTTTGAGTGTTGCAGAGGGGTTTGGGAGAAATGTTTTTACTCCGCATTTCTCTTCAAAGTGGATTTTGGTCTTGCGGTTCTAGATGCGTACTTATAAGGTTCCTATCTTTCTTCAGTCAAGGTTGTTCATGATTTGGTGCTCTAGAAGAGGACTTATCAAGTTGTAGTGTATGGAAGAGATATTTGAGTTTGTTAGGTAAACAGGATAAGGTTGTGCGGCAGGTGAAAGTTGTTACAAAGGAATTTGTTGAATTTCAAGAAGTTTTAGGATGTCTGTGGAATACTCTAGATTGTGTTAAAGCCTTGTATGTGGTCCATGAGTTGGTTTTGGGTTTGAGGAAGCACACACTTAAAAGTTCATTGTGTTAACACAGGTTTGGCTGACCTTGGGTATTTACACTAATTAGGAATTTGCTTTGGTGATTGTGAAAGTGTGGAGTAGCATGATTTTATGAATTTAGGTCCAAGCTAAGATTCATTGTGGTCCACCTTCATTCATTTCCACCATGGGACTGTTTAGGTCCTGACTTAATTTAAATTCTCTATGTTAAGGTGTAATGCCGACCTTGGAGAATGTTCTCAAGGTTGAAGACAATATAAATGAGTGTCAAGAGTTCATGATTGTAGTAGTGATGTGAGTGATATAGATAGAAGCATAAGTGAATGTATGATGTGACAAGTACTGGTGAAAACAAATTAAATATAGGGCAATAGGAGTCTGTTATTGCAGAACAATATGATGAATATTGTTTCAGTGTTTTGAGCTTCATTGGAACTGCATTTCATGCATATGTTAGATGCAATCATAACAGTTCAATCTTGGCAGTGAGCCATCTCTTCTTTCTCTTTCCTTTAGGATAGTGAGTCCTTTGGTAGTGAGCCACATGTAGTGAGCACTCTTGGACAGTGAGTCCACCAATTGTATCAACCTTAACCAGTTGTCTTAGTGATATATATTGTGAGCTAATCCTCATTGTGGTTTTTCCCTTCTTGGGTTTTCCATGTAAATCTAGTGTTCATGTGTTATGAGTTGTGGTTGTTTATTTTATGCTTAATCTCCTTCACTACATTTAAGTATATTGATTGGTTTAAATTTTTTATTTGTAAATGGTTTAATAGAATACTGATTCACCCCCCCTCTCAGTATTCTAGGTGTTCAACAATTGGTATCAGAGCCAAGTCCTTCGGAAGAAGCTTAACCTCTCAAGGAAGATCTTGGAGATCAAACATATGGCTAGTAGAAGGTTACCTATTCCTCTTGAAGAGATACCTACTATTAATCTCATTGAAGAAGATGGTATGCTTGATCAAATAGGAGAACTTAATGCTTCTCTTGAAGACCTTGAAAGAACTGAAGGAGAAAACAAAGATCTAAAAGAAAATGTCAGGAATTTGAAAGAACAGGTCAAGAAGCTCAAAGACAAGCATAAGGAAGTCTGTGAACAACTAGAGAAAGCAAATGGAACCATCACTGGTCTAAAGGTGCAAGTTGAAGAAAAGAATAGAATTGAGGAATGTCTTAATGCAGTTGTGAAAAGCAAGTTTGAAGAATGTACAAGGCTTGAAAAATAAGTGTTACTAAAATAAGATCTAGAGAAGGCAAAGATTCATGAAAAAAAAATTCAAGATGAGCACTGCAAGGGTTGATGAATTGATTGTAATTCAGAAATATCCCAATGACAAAGAAGGCTTAGGATTTGAAAGAGGAAAAATCACAAAATCAAGTCAGACATCAAAAACTAAAAACATGAAGAATAATAATGAGCAGATCTGGAATCAAAGGAATAAAGCCAGAAGACCTCTGGTCAGACAACCAAATGCTCAAAGGTACCCATCTTTCAATGGTTTTCGTCATTCTTACAATAAGTATGGACACAAAGAAATAGAATGTAGAAGTAGAAGGAATCAAAATGTTCCATCTTTCTCTGGTTAATACTTTACATGCAATAAAGATGGTCATAGAGCTGCTGAATACAGAAGTAAAGTAAGTCAAAAATCTATTAGATGTCTTACATGCAATAATATGGGACACAAAGCAAATGAGTGCAGAAGTAGAATACCAAGGTATAACTGGAATAATTCTCAACATTTTCATGGGTACTGTTACACATGTAATAAGTTTGGCCACCAAGCAACTAACTACAGATCAAAGGCAAGAAGAAGTGGAAATGCTCAGCAAGACATGTGCACCTATTCTGGGTGCAATGAAGCAAGATACCCTCAAAGGTATAAGGAACACATTGATGTTACTTCACCAAAGAAGGAAATGGATAAGATCTAGAGAAAGAAGGATGTAGTAGAGGTCAAGGATGAGGTTGTACTGACATCCAGTGTAAATGTTTCTTCTAGAAACTAAGATAAGAGCTTTGGCTCAGGGGGACCTTCATTAAAAATCTTTTCTGCCCTTCCAAAGGAATGGTGTTGATGCCTCAGCATGAAGATATGAGATGAGGGTTGCCATGCTCCTAATGCAGAAGGATATAGAGATATTGGAGATGACTGGGTTTATAGTGAAAGGCTTGACAACTTTGTCAGATGAGGCATTTATGGTGAATTAAGATCTGAGGAAGCTGGGTGACATACATAAGCTTGAAATGAGTGAAAAAGGGATTTTTGAGAACAAGAGGGGCTGAAAAGCAGTGGAAGTGAATATTTTTGGTCTATCACAGAATGGGAATGGTGAAGGAGTTGTAAGAGGATTTGAGAAGGGTGTTGAAAGAAGCGAAGGTGTCTAATGTGCAAAACAAGAGTAGTGTGGAATCTCAGTGCATGACTTGGGTTAGTGAACAAGGCAAATGCATCCAACATCAAGAATGTCTTTTCAAAGTTGTTTGTAGTGAACCCCTATCTCAAACATGGAAGGTTCATATCAGACTAAGTAATTTGCATAGAAGGGGTTTTAAAGAGATTGGTCTTCAAGTATCTAATTCAGGTTCTTCTTGTACAGCTATTCAAATTGAAACCTAATGTATAAGAACTAGTGAAAGACATGCCAGAAGACAATCTTCTAGGAAATAGGTTCAGGAAGGGGAACTTGAATCACACCAACAAAATTCATAGCTCATTTAGCAAATCAACAAGTTTCTCTTGAGATCTTTGTCTTGGAACTTCTAACCCTTTTGCTAGAGAATCCTATAGATGATGGTGTACAAGTTGTTGATTGAGTTTGTGAAAGAATGTGGGCCTTTTCTGTAAAACCTTTCACCAAAAGGTCTTTATGGGATTTTTGAATGATTTAAAGTTGTGCGTGAAGAATTGGATCCTGTAGAGTGAGAAGATCAATTAACACATGAGGTTTTCCTAGAGAATGAACTTGATCAAGAAGCTGTTTTGGATGTTTTTAAGTTAGATTTTGAGTGCTTAGAGCTTGAGACATCATGTGAAAATTATAGAAAGACATCTTTGAAGATACTTCTTCAGATGAAGTAGAAAGGGGGAATGACTTAGAAGAGGATGATGTTGAAGAACAAGAAGAAGTTGAGGAGGCACTAAGAATACAGGTTGAGACAAAGACGAGCTTGGTTAATTTAAGGCACAATATTTACTTAACAATCATGTCAAGTGTTAATTTTGGAGGAAGTTGGTCATAAGCTCTAAAGATTCTAGGAGGATACTATTTTCTCTTCCTAAACATTTATAATAGTTCTCTTCTAGGAGCTAGTAGAGCAATTAAGCATGATGTTGCTTAATGAGAGGGTAAATGATCCGACAAGGGCAATCTCAAACTTTGTGGCTTGCTATCAATTTCTTCAAGTGTATTTTATTAGGTTCATCAAATTATGATACATCATATTCAAACTCTGAGAATGAAAGTGATAGTGATAGTGGCTTTAGCAGACACTTGTTTATCTGGACTAATGATGGCTATCTCTCAAGGGGAGCAAGTAGTAGTGACTAATGATAGGGGGAGCTTGTAGGAGAAAAGTTGCAGATAGATGAGCGTTGATCTAAGGAGATTGTTGGCTATATGTGTTGTCATTGTTATATTGTCATAATATGCATTGTTGTCATAAGTTGTTATGAAGGTTGATAAAAGATGAGATGTTATGTTCCTAAAGAAGAAGAAAAGTTCATGGTTGGATGTCATTCCCTGATCAGTGCAGAGTCAAGTTTGAAGTCTTGAGAAGACAACATATGTTACTCTCAGAAGTGTTAGTTTGTGAAGGTCCTGAGGTCCTCTGAAATGAAAATAAGAGTTGGTACAGTTTGGTATGTGCTTCTAAGGGGGAGCAGGCATGTAAAGTAGTAAAAGAAATGATGTTGCAGATCAGTAGTAAGCATATACAAGTCTGAGCAGTTGTCTAAGAGTAATATTGAAAAAGAGATGTACAACCCTTTTCCATTGATGTCAAAGGGGGAGAGAGAGCAATATGAAAAAGAAAAGAATCAATGATCAGGGAGAGAGAGTAAGATATGTAAAAGAAATGGGGAGAGTGAGAAAGAAAAGAATTTTGGTGTAGATTTGTGTCTTGATGGTTTTTCACATTATGTGTTTCAATCAATGACAAAGGGGGAGATTTTTGCAAGTATGTGCTATCGGTGTTGTCATTGATGTCAACAAGCTTGTGTTGTCATTGGTGTCAACTATGTCTACTGATGAGGTTGTTGTTGTCTGATTGAGTTGCTTTGTTGAAGATGATTTGGTTATCTTGAAGAAGTGCTTAAGAAGTGAAGAAAATGTTTCTGATGGTTAGTTTCCAAGTGCTTTTGATAAAATTTGATTAATAAAGGAAATAGTGTTGTGAAGTGGCTTTTTGGCTTACCAAAATTTAGATATTAGAAGATCAAGCTGACAAAATTCCAACAATTAGTTTTTTTTAGTTCATTATCTTGGGTACATGTTCAAGTTCACATGCTATATCATTTACGTACTTGCAAATATTAGTTCTATAGGTGTGGATTTGAACTGCCTGGAAAAACACAATTAATTTCTAGATTTTAATCAATCATTTAAACAAGCCTTAAAACTCTAGTATTGTGATGAATTGATTCTTGGCATCTTCTACATAATTTTCCCACCTTTAGAATCTAAGTTTTAAATTTATTATTTGTAGTCTCGACTCATTTATTTAGGTTGATTGTTTATGTAATAGTTTCATTTATTTTATTATCCTAGATATTTTATATTAGGAGTATAATTTCCTTACATTTTGAGTGAACCCAAAATTATTACATGACCTACGGTTTCTCTCTTAGGGTTTATCATTGTACTTATCTTATATAAGATATGATTAGGGTTTATATCCAACCTTATTTATTATTAATTGATCTATATTTGATCCCTACCCACTTACCCTTGTGTGTGCTTCATTGATCCATCTTTTATCATTTATTTTCATATTCGATTATCTTTAGCTTCTATATATGCCTATGCCACAAAAATTGATATATTTCTATGATTTGTTACCTATTATTCATTCATCCTTGTTACTCTTATGTATTTTTATCCTATAGATGGGAATCTTTTCTATGGAAGTGATGTTTCATCATATGTGTAATTTTTCCTCCTTAATAGATATAGTTATTTCTTTTCTCTTAGGCACACTTGACTTATCCACTAGCTTCATGTTACCTATAAATTTTCCATGAATAGTGATGGTAATATGCATGAGCATAGAAATGTTTTACCTTTGAGCATGATGATAGTTAATGTTTTCTTATGATGTATCTTTGAGCACTTGTGGAATACATTATTATACACCTTCTATTGAACAAACACATGGCTTAGACATACTTGTAGATGAAGAAAAAAATAAAAATATTTTATTATTCTTACTTGGTATGTGTGGTGTTAATTTGCCACTCATTGATGATACATATATCTTATCCCTTCCCACTATTACATATTGAATGCATACACATA
This sequence comes from Cunninghamia lanceolata, assembly GCA_027924645.1. Taxonomy (NCBI): domain Eukaryota; kingdom Viridiplantae; phylum Streptophyta; class Pinopsida; order Cupressales; family Cupressaceae; genus Cunninghamia; species Cunninghamia lanceolata. Next base: position 14,133,342 of record BSBN01000186.1, on the reverse strand, counting down.
TGAATATGGGATGTGTTGAGAATATTTATTTGAGCTCCCTCATTAGTAGGATTGATTATCTAAAAAAACATGGTGATGCTTATGAAAAATATCTAAGCCAAAAGATGATACTAGTGAGATATGGCATAATCCTTTGTCATTTGACACTTTTACTTATCATTCACCAAGTGGATTTGTGGTACCTTGTTAAAAAATGTATGATGGTAAAATTGATCCATTGCTTCATCAAAGTTCTATCCAAGCTATATTGTTCACTTATTTTCATGAGAATAAGTTACTTGCTAAATTATTTCCAACAAGCCTATGTGATCATGTACATACATGGTTATAACAATTTCCTAATGCTTTTATCACTTCCTATAAGGATTTGGCTAATTCTTTCATGAAACATGTTCATTACAATGTTGACCCTAATCCATCTATTATACAAATTATGTAATGCAAGAAAAAAGAACATGAGTTAATTAAGGATTATAACATGAGAATTAAATATTTGACTATTCAAAGAACAAGTGATTTGCAAGACTATCATTCATATTTAGATCCATGTTCTAGTGTATGTAAATGTGAACATGATTTATTGGTAGATCCTCTTTTATATCAACATATTTGTAGCACTTTCCCTTATGTTCATGAGTTAATTCCATTATCACATTTAGATGATGGGGTAAATGAGGATGTACCTAATAATTATCATCGTGTACATACCAAACCAAAAAAAATTAGAGAATCTACTTCATTGGAGGAGCCTCCACATATTGGAACGACATTTGGAACACATCTTATTATTGCATTACCTCTGGTTAGGCTAATAGACATGTTTAATCTTGCACCACACATGGTTAAATATTTTTGTGCCTTACATTGCAAACATGGAAATTATATATAGATGTGTAGTTAGGGTAAAATTGCAAATAGGATAAATGAAGAATCAACAATGATAAAACCCTAGCAATGCACAATGAAGCACAAGACAACATGAAAATCAAAATAAGAAATGTAAATGCAAACCGATCTCCACGCTATGCTTGATTTATCTCCATTGCTCTTCTCCACCTCGCATGAGCATGCAAGATTTTGAAGGATTATTGTCGGCTAAATGATAAGATAAATAAAATTAAATAAATAAAATTTATTTAATTAATCGGAAAGTCGGCTTATGATGAGAACTTAATTCAAATAAAATATTTGAATTAGTTGGGATATGAGTTGGATATTAATTAAATAAATAAAATTTATTTAATTAATTGGATAGTGGGGAACTTAATTCAAATAAAATATTTGAATTAGTTGGGATATGATGTGGAAATTAATTAAATAAATAAAATTTATTTAATTGATTGGGATGAGGATAGGATATGATTGGGATATGATGTGGAATTAATTAAATAAATAAAATTTATTTAATTAATTAGCTAAGTAGGATGAGGATGGGATTGAATGGGATTTTAATTAAATAAATAAATTTATTTAATTAATTGGCTAAGTAGGATAAGGATGGGATTGAATGAGATTTAGGACAAAATGTTACATGATGTCTAGGATAATGTATTTGACTAGGTGTTGCAAGACAGACAAATTTGGGACAATTTTGGGTGTCTACATTTTGCCCCTCTTTGAGATGATGTTCAAGATGATAAGCTTTGTGTCGAGTAACATCATTTCAAAGAAGTTAAGGTATGGATAATCGATAGGGATAATGATGATGGAAAGATATGATGATGATGCCCCCTCGAGAGGATAGGCGGGTTGGACAAACACGGGTATGCTCTCGAAAGAAAATGGCTTGGCTAAGAAAAATAGATAAGAGAATGGATAGAAGAAATGATGATGCGTTATGCTACAATGAAAGTGAGCAACCATGATGTTTGATATAGCACTAGACATTATGCACCAAGGTATAAGGACCAGGGTGACCATGTGTCTCATGCCCCAGCGTAATACAACCTTGTCTGGATACAAGATATGAATATTAGCTGGAAAGATGTGGATTTGATGCAAATGCAAGATAAAATGATAACACGCACAAGCAAGCAAGCAAGCAAGCATGCACAAATGATACAAAAACAAACAAGGTATTGCCCCTGTCAAGCTGTAAACCAATGATTAATTGCTGATTGTTTTGTTGATGATAGTTGAGAGTGTTGTCATTGCGGGGAAAGCTATATCCCTACATCAACACAAGGTTGTTTGCTGAGTTGGTTGGCTAATTGGCTGAATGATTTGGCTTACAACAAGGCTAGGATCAAGACCATGGATTGTGTTTAGATAACTTGGCTTGATTGATTAACTTGATTGGTATAGCTTAAGGATGGGCTTGCATTTAGATTATTGCTTGGATTCTTTGGATTGATTTGATTGGATGAAAGGATGATGAGTGGATGGAAGCTTTAGGCTTAGGTGATGTGTGCATTCGTTGGCCAGGATTAGGGATGTAAGGATACTTATGAATGATAGGCATGTTAGGTGTTGGAAGCAACGGTGGCAAGGTGAATGGAGGGATATTTGGAGTTGGTAAAAGTGGAGGCAAAGTGGATGGTGGAAGGTGTATGGTTACATGCTCTTGGGGTTTGTAAGTTGATGGAGGTGGATTGGCTACATATGTTTTGGGTAGATGGGGGGTGTGATGGAAAGTGATAGGTTTAGGATGCATGAAGGGATTACCAACATCTTGGCCTTGTTTACCTTGGGGTGTGTATTCAAGGCCATATGAGCAGGAAGGAATCTTAACATGGTTTGGCTCCAAAATACCTTGTTTATAAAGGCCTAGACCTTTGTCTTTGTAGTTCATGTTTTGGAGGATGCGATTGACTATGGGACTAGATGTGTTTTGGGAACTAGACTTGAGTTCTTTATTAGATGGAGAAGATAAAATGGAGGACAAAGGTTGTTGTTGTCCTAAGGAAGAACATTCTTGGAGGAAGGTGGTAAGACCACTAGGACATGATGGTGGACTTGAAATGGGATCGATGGTAGATGTGGAGGGAGGATCATTAGCATTGTGTTCACTAATATCCAAGTTATTGGTTTGATCTTCTATGCTTATGTGTTCTTGAGAGGCACATGTCTCATTATGACAAGTGGATGTTTGCTCATTATGGATAGGGCTAGATGGAGGATGACTAGGAGCAATTTGGATATCTCACTCATGGATGGATATAGGATTATGGATAGGATCAAGGTACTTTTTAATAGGTTCGTCATCATAGATATCATCTTGATCATGAGATGGATAAAGTTTTGCCAAATGGATCATCATGGTTTTCATGATCTTAGCTAGAACCTTGATCATAACTATGAGCAAAAATAGGATTAAGTGGGCTATAAAAGGGATAAATTTGCTCATGAATGAGGTCATGGTGATGGCTAACAGCTTGAGGGCAACCCATAAGTAGGTCATGGATAGGTGGAACTTAGAGGTGCTTTGATCTTGATTAAGACTAGGGTTCGATATTTCCACATGTTTAATATTATGCTCTTGACATACCTCTTGACTTTGGATGGAAGCGGAAGGTTCTTGAGTGGACTTGATAGACTCTTGATAGTTATCAACATGAAGGCATGATGGCTCTTGACTTAGGCTTGTGGTTGAAGACTCTTGAATAGACTTGTTGGCTTGTAGGTCACATGATGGGCTTAAAGGGCTAGGTATGTTAATGGAAGGCTCTTGAAGAGGCTCAAGGATATGTGAACCACATGATGAGATTATAGGATTGGACATGACCTTTGGAAGTTCATTGGTAGGCTCATGAATTGGTGTTTGACATAGGGGTAGTCTATTCCTATCTAGTAGCCAATGGATCACATCCTTCGCAAGTGTATGGGTGGATGGGAAATATAATGGATGGATGATAATGGTAGATGGTGTTGGATTAGGATTAGGATGAGGATTAGGTTGAGAGCTAATTGGATTGGGTGGATTAGGATTTGGACTAGATGGGGGTGATGTGGCATGATTTCCCATTATAGGTGGGTACACCTTGTAAACAATTGAGAGAAATATTGGGCATTGGTTTGTATTATGGCCTTTGGTCCTATGGTATGCACAATAATCATGTTCATCATATGGACTTTCTTCACATGGTTTGACTTTAGGAAGTTCAATGAGTTTTGCTTCAAGCATCCTTTGTAAAACTCTCTCAGCCGCATCCTTTGGTGAATGATTAGAATGACATGGCGAGGAAGGTAATGAAGGGCTTGGTGGTTTGGAGGGGATCAATGGACTAGGAATAGGATCACATGGTGGTTTTGGGATAGGCTTAGTTGGCTCATGTGATGGCATGTGATTGGATGGTGGTGGCCACTCTAGATTCGTATCTCCCTTGTCAAAGGTAATTAAGTCTTGCATAGGATAAATTGGGCTTTGATTTATGCACAAGGGGCCACTTGGATTTGGATATTGTTCTTGTGAAATTACTTGATTGCTTTGTGGATAGGCTTGGTAGTGCATTGGAATGTCGTCATGAGGGATTGAATAAGCTTGAGGTGGATATTCATAGGTTGATGTGGCATTGACTTGATGGATAGGTAGATTAGGTTGATGAGAGGTGAATGGATATGACATGTGGCTATGAAGTGGATTAGGTTGATAGTGAATGGCTAAGGATTGCTGTACTTGTTGAGCTTGACTAGTGGCTAAAAGGTGTTGGACTTGGGCTATGAAGTGTTGTAGTTGAGGTGATTGGCTTACGTGGGGTTGAGCTCTTTGGAGGAAGAATTGTAATATTTCAATGGCATCTTGGTTGAGGGGTTGTAATCCTTGATAAATATTTTGGAGGAATCTTTGGAATTTGATTTCTAGGTCCTCCAATGTAGACATGTTGTCACCAAGTGTTTGTCTTAAGTCCTTTTAGCAAGTGCTTGCTTAGGGATTTGGATGATGATGTGGATTGTTTGGATGACTTGGTTATGTTTGGGATGAAAGTGATTGGGTTTGAATGTTATTGGAAGAATGTGTAGGATGACTTGTCTTTATGTGTTTTGGTGTTTAGAGCTTGATGTGGCAATATTCAAACAAATGATTATGCATATACACACATGAATCACTCACGCAAGACACATAAGCAAGTTTTAGTTTGGAAGAATGTGATGATGGTTAAGCAAGCACATGAAGACACTTCAACAAGTCCTAGTTAAGGCAAGGCCACTATCACAAGGAGGTTCTAGTGAAAATCCGGGGGACCGGCACCCCACGAGCATCCAGCAAGCCACTTAAGACTTTAACTAACCCTACTAGGAGTTTTAATATACACAAAGGTACACCTCCTTTCAAGTTAGCACTGTATGGTGAGCGCTAATACCGGTTAGACTTGGCTTTCGCCTTATCCCCTAATTTTTATAGCGGACCGGATGAAAGTACCGCTTGAGGTCATTCCCTTGGGGTGGATACCAAGGCATGCCTCTCTAAGGTTTAACAAAAGTAACACAAGTAAATGTTTTTGATCTCCAAGTTCGTGTTGGGACGCGAGGAGAAAGCATACACATTTACTTGGTCACACTCACATGGGGTTCATTAACCTTAGAAATTCAATTTGTGGAAGACAATGCAAGCACTTATTTGTTTTAAAGCTCAAATCTAAATGTGATGAAAGACAATGGTTTGTTTTAGCCCAATTTTTTGATGTGAATTTGCAAACAATTGTTCATTTTATGTCCAAAATCCAAATGTGTTTGCAAACAATGATTAGAAGATGAGAAATGAAATGATTGCACCTGGTTAATTCGCTATCCAAATTGCTATAGATGTTGATGCCAATGCTGCTCCAGCTCCTTATGATCACCTACAACATAAAAAAAATGATATTATAATGTAGGCATAAAAAATAGGCTCATCAAGCAAGGAAAATTGTAATTTTAGATGCATAGCCGAATTAGATTTGATTATTTTGATACATTTTTGGTTTGAAAATTAAAAAATCAAAGAAGAGACCCCTATTAATTTTTAGAGAACTTTCCGAAAATGTAAAGAAATCAAAAAAATTCTTTAATTTGCGCCCAAAAATGCGGATTTATGAAAACAGTGCAGTCGGCAACGATTTGATATTTTCGCACTATTAACGACCTCTAAATTAAATCTGCAAAACATAGACCCCCATTAGAATTTTAAGAGCTTTCCAGAAATATAAAAATTTCTAAAAAATTCGCTGATTTGCGCCTAGAATTGCAATTTTATGAAAAAACATAAAAACATGATAAATCCCGCAAAAATTGCGATAAACCCAAAATTTTTCTGCTGTAGCTTCCTTATATCATGGGAAAACTTTTGCTAAAATATTGTAAAAAAATTCATATCCGTTTGGAAGATATGATGAAATCTTTAAAACCTAGGGTTTTGTCGAAAAAACAACAAATCTGCAACAAAAGTTAATTAAACCTGCAAAACTCAACAATGAGGGTTATATGAAAGCAAATTTTTACTACAAAAACTTGCAAAAAAGATCAAGAGAAGTGAGTCCCACCGGGCGTGCCAAATGTAGTTAGGGTAAAATTGCAAATAGGATAAATGAAGAATCAACAATGATAAAACCCTAGCAATGCACAATGAAGCACAAGACAACATGAAAATCAAAATAAGAAATGTAAATGCAAACCGATCTCCACGCTATGCTTGATTTATCTCCATTGCTCTTCTCCACCTCGCATGAGCATGCAAGATTTTGAAGGATTATTGTTGGAAGAATGTTGGGTGCTCACTTCTGCAGCATAACATTAAGATGAAGATGCTAGAATGAATGATAGATGAAGGATGCAAAGGCTCTAATGATATTTCAACAGCATGTGGATACTTGAAGCTCAATGCATGCTAATGATAATTTGGCAGAATAATGTTACTTGAAGCTCCATGCATGCTAGAAGATTTGGCAGGATAAGGGTACTTGAGGCTCAATGCATTATAATGGCTTATGAGGGGGTTGATTTATAGGAAAGACTTGGTTCCAATGGACGGCTGAGATTAAAAACCTAATTGATTGATGTGGACGGCTAGGATTGATTCGGTTATCCCACTCTTCAAGGGAGTTGTAGTCATTTGACAAGTGTCAAGGAGAATAGGGCTCATGTGTGCTTGTGTACATAAAAAGTACTACATATAAAAGATATTAAATAAAAGGCTGTAGTGCCGCTTATCTTTTTAAATGAAAGAGGCACACATGTCGGCTAAATGATAAGATAAATTAATTAAATAAATAAAATTTATTTAATTAATTGGAAAGTCGGCTTATGATGAGAACTTAATTCAAATAAAATATTTGAATTAGTTGGGATATGAGTTGGATATTAATTAAATAAATAAAATTTATTTAATTAATCGGATAGTGGGGAACTTAATTCAAATAAAATATTTGAATTAGTTGGGATATGATGTGGAAATTAATTAAATAAATAAAATTTATTTAATTGATTGGGATGAGGATAGGATATGATTGGGATATGATGTGGAATTAATTAAATAAATAAAATTTATTTAATTAATTAGCTAAGTAGGATGAGGATGGGATTGAATGGGATTTTAATTAAATAAATAAATTTATTTAATTAATTGGCTAAGTAGGATAAGGATGGGATTGAATGAGATTTAGGACAAAATGTTACATGATGTCTAGGATAATGTATTTGACTAGGTGTTACAAGACAGACAAATTTGGGACAATTTTGGGTGTCTACAAGATGAATTGCATTGAAACATATAATTTAAGATCTTATAGATTAAAAAATGATACAAGTTGAGGCTAATCATATAGCATTACATGATGAAGATTCTTCTATTGATGAGAATATAGATCATAATGTACTACATTGACAACATCCATACTAAAAAGAAAAAAATACATGATATAATATATTAGTCCTTTCATAGCATATATCACACTTGACATATTTACATCACACTTTTATTCATGGAAACACACTTTTTGATGACAAAGATAGTCCCATGAGGCACTAATTTTAGTGGTACATTTTAGAGCATATTATAGAAAAACTCGATAGGGATGAATTAATTGGTTAGATATCCTCACCTACATCTCTCACTACTTTCTATATTTTGTGCTTCTATTTTCCTTCTTGGCTAAATGTTATGTTGTTTCCATATTCCTAGTTAGAATGTAAATGACACAAATACACCTTTAGTGGTGCATGTTTACAAAAGAGGATTAAAACATGTGTTTTATTTTTCATGTCACTTATTTCTTATGTTTCATATAGTTTATACACTGGCCTTTAGCTTATGACATGTGTGTTGTGATCCTCTTTTCTTATTCTTCCATTTACCTTGTGTATCCTTATATTTTGGCCTCTTTTTTATGCCATGTTTGTTATGCATCTTCCACTCTTATTTCAGTTTCTATATTATGCTTCAAGTTTGTTTTCCCTATTTGGGGGCACCTTTCCTTTTTCTATGTTTAATTCATCCTTTCCTATGCTACACTTTTAACTTACCTATCTTAATTATTTAGCTTTTATTCATTTTATGTTATATGTTTTCCTCCTATGTCATCCTATGTTCCATGTTTTAGTACTTATATTTCCACATTTTTTTGCTACCTTGTATGTTCCTATATTACATAAACATGACTCTTATTTCATATGCTCCATGTTTTTCATTTATGATTTCACATGTTTCTTGTTGTATTTGTATGTTTCATGATTTATGGTTGTTTGTATATTACTTTTGCTCCATGTTTATGATGTCTAGCTATGTACATTTAATATTTATTATGATATTCATAATGTTACATATACATATGTTATCATTCTTACATACTTATGATCATCATCATGATTTTATCCTATGATTAAATGTTTATGATCATTATAATGTTTATATCATTTGATTCCATTTTTACGACTATTATAATGTTTACCATGCTTATGATTACATGTTTATGATCCTTATCACAACTATCTCTTATATTTTAGTAGTGCTTATATGATCCTTATGTAGTGTTTATGCCTACAATATTTTCCTTCATTAGAGATAATAATGGGGGAATCTTTGCTTTTCCCATGCTATATATGTACATTCACAATTACATCTCCCTTATGTCTTTACATTCTTATCATATGATAAGACATTTTACCATGATTACATATCTTTATCATGATTATATATTTTTATCCTTCTTTCTGATGCCTTGTATCATTTGTATGCAACCAATAGAATGGGACATATATGTTACTAATGTTCCTTTATGAGTTGTGGTTTGTAATGACATGCTCATAATCATTCCCACATCTAGGGGAACTTTATCAATCCATCCACATTGTTATAATATTTCACATATTCAAAGCCCTTATCATGCTATATATAGAGTGAGATCCTTCTTCACATGGTTAGAATCATTTTAACACCTTATCTACTTGGTCACATTCCTTTTAAATTTGTCTACATAGTTAGAGACCTACCACTTTTTGTATAAAGTAGAATCTGTCAGGTCCTTATCTTTTTTATTTTTACTATTTTCTAGGATAGTTCTTTTTTCAAGCAAGTTGTAGTTAGTGTCTATTTTAAAATGTGTGATAGTTCTACTCATTTTATATGTTTTATATTATTTAGTTTTTTGATGGAGGGCTCATTGTGAGGAGAATTCAATAATGATCTCTGAACTATGAGCAAATCTATATCTTTTTAGGTGTTTGAAAAATATATAATTTCTATGTTGACTACATAATTTACTTTGACATGTATCTACCTAGTAGTTTGTATGCACTTCAAAGTGGGGAAATTTAATGGTGAAAATTACATACCCATGACCTTTTCCTTTATGTTTTGTTCCCTCTTTGATTAGAGTGTCCTAAATGCAATATAATGTCTACAAATAGCACATTCTTGTGTGAATTCAACTCATAACATCACCACATTTGAATCACATTAAATCACTCATCCCTATAGATTGGTCCCAATCCCTAAATCCCCCATTCATCACCCTAGATTAGATCCATATGTGTGGACTTACCTTAGGTCATTTCTATAGTTATGAATCTAAACCTTAAACATTTAAAAATTAAATTTAAAATAAATCTATGAATTCCTCTTGTTAGCGATTATGATCTGACCTAGTGCATGTTTATGTTGATTTATATGCTATATTGATGTATTTAAAGACATTCATTCATTCATTTTGACATCATTAAGGAATGTTGAAATCATCAAGGAAATCCTAGGAATCTAATGATAAAGGAATAATCAAAGAACATTCATAACATCATAGCAACATTATCAAAGCATTATTTCAACATACATCATCCTAGATCCATATCACACTTTTTGTTCTCGATCATTGTTACAAATTCATTGAATTAGTCATCTTAGGGGTTTGAATGGGATAAAATGACTCACAATTCATCAAATGCCCCAAAGATTTTTGTAAACAATATTAACTCTTAACTAACATTTAGATATCATAAGATCACGGTGAGTGAATTCTAACATTTAGTTTTTTACTAATTCATTCCCATTGGTATAGGTTTACATCTATTTACTAGATCATTTCGACACACAAATATCAATTCCCTAGGCACATATCTAAACCAAAATGAAACATAATCCATTTGTAAACTTTGATTAGTCATTTCAACAAGCCTTATAAATCCAACATTGTGGTGAATTGATTCCTAATATATTTTCCATGTTTTTCCCACCTTCATAATCCACGTAAGTATTATATTTAAATTCATTTAATTTCCATAGTTAATTCAACATTTATTATTTCTAGTCCAAAACCATTTATCTAGGTTAATTATTTATGTATTTTCTTTAATTATTTAACTACCCTAGATATTTTTGTAAAGGAAAATATACTTTCCCTAATGTTAATCTAGGCTAATTAAATGAAAGCACACAAGAGGTTATAAATTAACCTAAATTAATTAAATGACAATTGGGAAGGATAATATGTTTAAATCAATATTATTTTAAAAAATCAAATGTAAAGGGATTGGGTACTTAGTTTGTGGAACAATGATGAAGATAAATACTTGATGTAGCACATAACTTAGTCATTGGGTATAGGAAAATTGGAAACCTTGGTATGTTCACTGTCTTAGATTCTATGCAAACTTGCAATTTTGTTCAAGTAAATTATGTTAGATTCAGGATAGACAACTGAGAGGGGGGGTGAATCATTTTTCCAAAACTTTCTTCCAATTAAACACTTAAATCCACTTTGTAAGTCAGCAGTTTAATAATAAATCAATCATGGAAATACAATGCATTAAATCAAGAGCAGAAACACATTAACACATGAGACACCAAGATTTTGATGTGGAAAACTCGGTAAAGGGAAAAACCACAGGATGACTAACCCAAGATTGTATTCTCTATGAGAAGAATAGAAAGAACCAAATGGCACATGCCAATTAGGGCTCACTACCTGAGCACACTGCTCACAAGAGGCTCACTGCCTAGGGGAGACACATTGTCTACAGAATAATAAGTATTACATACTTGAACTGAAGAATAGCATCTTCACCATGCTTGAGTCAGTTCCATTTAAGCCCAAAACTTCTTCTCTGCCTTTCGCTCCTCTCCTCTCTACCACACTCTCATCTTCACAAGATACTTTGAAATGACTTTACAATTCCTTATTTATACAAGACATCGACTTAGGAATGATCATCTAAGTCGACAAACATTACAAAGCAAATATATAAATAAATTATGACTAATTACAAAGACTTCACGCGGATCAACACATTGTCGGCCATATAGATCTGAGACTTCAATCTTCTTCTAGGAACATGTCAATCTTCACATAACATCTTCAAGATCATCTCCAAGATGTGTAACTCATCCGGTCGGCCAGACTTAGGAAGAACACCATCATCAAGAAGTAATTCTTCAATTATAAGCTCAAACTCCAATGCGGATCACCAACACGAACTGGACACGATCCAAAGACCCCCACAAGCTTTCCTGAATCACCAAGAACATCCACACTACATCTACTTACTGAAATCCTTATCTCCTTCATCCAGAGCCTCAAGAACACAGTCTATCATCACTGTCAATATGGAATAAATGCTTGCGGACCTCCAGACCATGAACCAATTGAGTTGTCAATTCACATTAACTTCCTAAACACTTCACCAAATCCGCAGAACAAGATATTTCATTTCTGGATCTCACCGGACCTATTTGTGTCACTCTGTCACCTCTGAACATCTGCCAAAACTGGTTTAACTTGAGCGGCCACAACTTCTTTAGATCTTCATGTGGACCTCTGAAATCTTTACTGGATCATCTTAAGACACATATCTACAAACCCTTTGATGTGCATCCTCTAATCTTCATCTTAGCTAGGATCTTTAGCTCACTGTCTTCACTGTTCTTCTCTGTTCCTGATTAGGACTAATTTTCTCAATATCCTCAGCACACAGCTCATCCAATCCTTATCATCAATGCAACAGGAGTATGTTGACATCAATGACAACACCGGTTAGGCCCATACTTACAACAATCTCCCCCTTTGTCATTGATGGCAACATATGATGTGAAAAACTATTTTAACCATCAAGACAAGAACTTTTCTTTACTAACACAACTCCCCTTATCAACAACAACCATTCACATGTCTTCTCTTCCTTTACTACTCCCCCTTTGATCAGCAACCACTTTTTTTTCACATGTATTCTCTCCCACTTTGACATCAATGGAAAAGGGCACATTCTTGCAACTTCAACACTTCAGAATCATACCAGCTGCTCCCCCTAAGTAGTAGTTCCCCATCATCAATCCGGACCACAAGATATGACTATGATATCCACCAAACTGATGCATATTAGTGCACCTTAATTCAGAACCGGAGGGGTAATAACCCCTAACTTCTCCCTGAGATACTCAAAAGAATCCTTAGGAAGAGGTTTAGTAAAGATATTTACAATCTGGTCCTTGGAAGGTACGAACTCCAATCTGACTTCATTCTTGTTCACTTGCTCTCTCAAAAAGTGAAATTTGATGGATATATGTTTAGTCTTTGAATGCAACACCAGATTCATAGATATATTTATTGCACTTGAATTATCACAGAAGATTGTGATAGGCTCCTCATACTCCACTCCCATGTCTCTTAGCATTTGCTTCATCCACAAAACTTGAGTGCAACTACCGGCTGCTACAATATATTCTGCTTCTGTAGTGGACAGAGATATTGCCTCTTATTTCTTGCTCAGCCAAGAAACCAATCTCTTTCCCAAAAGAATGCTCCACCACTGGTACTCTTTTGGTCATCCACATCTCCTACCCAATCCACATTTGTATATGCATGAAGAGAGAAATTATGATCTCTAGGATACCACAAACCATACTCAACTGTCCCTTTTAGATACCTAAAAATCCTCTTGATTTCCATGACATGAGATTCTCTAGGATTAGCTTGGAATCTAGCAACAAGACCAACATCATTCATAATATCAAGTCTAGTTTGAGTGAGATACAACAATCCTCCAATCATTGACCTATACTTTTTCTGATCAGTCTTAGGAGAGTCATCATCTTTGCTCAATTTACATCTGGTTGCCATGGGAGTACTCATTGGCTTTAAGTCTTCCATCCTAAATTTCTTCAACAATTCTTTCACATATTTGGTCTGAGAAATGAAGATTCCTTTCTTTGTTTGAATGATTTGCAGACCCAAGAAGAAATTCAATTCCCCAAGCATGGACATCTCAAATTCACTTTTCATTTGATTTGCAAAAGTTTTGCACATACTATCTCTTCCTCCAAAAATGATATCATCAACAAACACTTCAACAATCAAGATGTTTTCATGATTAATATTGAAATACAAGTTGTTGTCAGCAGTACCTTTGTTGAAACCAATCTTCAAAAGATGCTTATCTAGTCTTTCATACCAGGCTCTTGGGGCTTCCTTGAGTCAATACAGTGCTTTCTTCAACTTGCAGACCATTTCGCCATGATCAAACAATTGAAATCCATCTGGTTGCTCAATGTATACTTCTTCTTCCAAGTCACCATTCAGGAAGGCAGAAAAAGCAAGAAATAATCTGACTTCTTCAATTCTTGCCACCAGAGCAAAAGTTTCCTCAAAATCAACTCCTTCTATTTGAGAGTAACCCTTGTAGGCCAATCTGGCTTTATTTTTTATTACTTCACCAACTTCATTTAGTTTGTTCCGGAAGACCCATTTGGTTCCAATCACATTCTTGTTTTTAGGTCTGGGAACAAGATCCCATGTGTGACTCTTCTTAATTTGCATTAGCTCTTCCTCCATTACTTTAGTCCAATTTTCATCATTGTAAGCTTCATTCACTGTCTTAGGTTCAACTTTTGAAATCAGACAATACTCTTCTGAATCTTGAGCAATCCTTCTTCTTGTTTGTACACCTTTTCTTTTATTACCTATGATCTGATCTTCAGAGTGGTTCAATCTTATATACCTGGGAACTTTGGGAGTTTCTTGCACTTTTGATTCTTGAATAGGTTCAATCACACTTATCTCTTCTTCCTGATTTACCAGAGCAATTTGAATCTAAATTTCAGAGGGAGCTTGGAATTCTTTAACAAAAACATCATTTTGATCATCTTCATCAAATTCATAAAACCTTGAGGGTTTTTCAATACCTTCATCAATGTTCACATTTGTACTTTCTATAATCTTTCTCAATCTTTTGTTGTAACACCGATATGATTTGCTTTGAGTAGAATAACCCAAGAATATTCCTTCATCACTTCTAGCATCAAACTTACCTAGATCTTCATCTCTTTTAATATAACATTTGCTACCAAAAAATCTAAAATACTTCACAGTAGGAGTGATGCCAAACCAGAGTTCATAAGGAGTCTTACCAGTATTGCTTCTAATTTGAACTTGATTAAGAGTGTAGACTGCAGTGCTCATAGCTTCTCTCCAGTAGATCTGAGGAACATTTGCTTCCATCATCATGGTTCTAGATGCTTCTTGGATGGTCCGGTTCTTTCTTTCCACTACTCCATTCTGCTGTGGAGTCCTAGGAATAGACAATTGTCTTCTTATTCCATGCTTCTCACAAAATTCTATGAACTCACCGTATGTGAATTCTCCACCTCTATCAGACCTTAGACATTTTATGTTCAATCCGGTTTCATTCTCCACCATAGCCTTGAATATTTTGAATTTCTCAAGAGCCTCTGATTTCTCCTTCAGAAAAGTTACCAACATCATCCAGGAGTAGTCATCAATTAATAGCATGAAGTATCTATCACCTTGTACACTCCTTATTCTTGCCGAACCACATAAATCAATATAAACTAAGTCCAATAATCTGGTAGAAGATAGTTCCTTACTTTTGAATGTGACTCTGCTCTGCTTACCTAACTGACAATCTTTGCACAAGCTATTAGTAGGCTTCACAAGTCTTGGAAGATCTCTTACAGCCTGAGTGTTGCTTATCTTAATAATATTATCAAAATTTACATGACACATTCTCCTATGCCACAACCAACTCTAATCAATTTGAACAAATAAGAAACTTTTACCAGTACCAACTAAGTGGAAGATATTACCTTTAGTTTGAGTACCGAATGCAATCTATGTTCTAAAATTTTCAAAGATCTTGCATTTTCCATTCTTGAATCGGAGATCATAGCCTTTGTCCACCAACTATCCAACACTGAGAAGATTGTGCTTCAAACTTTCAACATACAGTACATTACCAATTTTGTTCTTTCCATCAAAAGAAATAGTTCCTCTACCTTTGATTCTGCTAGAAGAATTATCACCAAATTTTACTACTCCTCCTTCATACCTTTCCAAATCTATAAACTTGTTTTTGTCACCTGTCATATGGTGGGAGCATCCACTATCAATGACCCAATCATCATTTTCTTCAACTTGGGCAGCCAAAGCTTTTTCCACAATTTTATGATTGACAGATTAAGAGGGTATTAGATCTTCTTCCTTGGTGGTAATAAACACCCAGTCACTTCCGGATTTGTTTCCTGTCTCTGATTCATCATCTGTTACTCCTTCATCATCATCATCTTCATGAACATAGTAGCATTTCTTTTGGAACCTTGATTTGTTAGGGTTTGGCCTTTAGAATCTTTCCGGACACCTTGAGGCAAAATGACCAATCTTATTGCAGTTAAAACAATTAAAAGGCTATTTCTCTTCATACTTAACAGATCCTCTTGGCAGTCTTTTTGCAATAAGGGCTTCAAGTTGAGCAATTTCTGCTTTCTCTTCTTCTAGGTCTTTTCTTGCTTTTTCATACCATGATAGTTTCCTTGAAGAGTTCTCTCTCGGATCAAATCTTTGTTTACCTTTTACAGAGGCACTAGCTTTCAATGCAAATTCAGTCTTGGGGGGGCATATCCAAACTCGGTCAATTCAAATGCAGCCAATTTACCAACCAATTGATCTCTTGTGACACCTGGATGAGCTCTAAATTCTTTAATGGCAGCAACCTTGTATTTGTAAGAGTCGGAAGGGATCTGAGAACTTTGCCAACAATCTCATCTTCATCCAAGACTCCACCAGTACATCTAATGCCACAAATAAGCTCATTTACTCTAGGCATAAATGTAGTGATATTTTCATCTTCTCTTATTTTTAGATTTTTGAATTTACCTTTTAGACTCTATAGCTTGGCACATTTCACATACTTGTCTCCTTCATGTAGAAGTTCCAACTTTTGCCAAATCTCATATGCAGTTTTTAGATCAACAACATTTGTCAGTTCTGAATTAGATAAGGCACTTAGAAGAGCTTCTTTAGTTTGCAGGTTGTTTTTAGCATCTCTAATTTCATCTACGGAGTGCAGACCATTCTGTGGGGGATCATACTTCTTTGAAGCCATAATCCAATATTGCATTCCCATACATTGCAAGTGGCATTCCATGTGACTTTTCCAAAGAGTGTAATTGGTTCCATCAAACCTCAGACTATCCTTCTTGTATGATGACATCCTGGATCTCTTCAAGTAGTTAATCTCTTTGAGAAGAACTTAGCTCTTATACCAATTGTTAGATTCAGGACAGACAACTGAGAGGGGGGGAGTGAATCAGTTGTCTAAAATTTTCTTCCAATTAAACACTTAAATCCACTTTGTAATTTAGTAGTATAATAATAAATCAATCATGGAAATACAATGCATTAAATCAAGAGCAGAAACACATTAACACATGAGACACCAAGATTTTGACGTGGAAAATCTAGTTAAGGGAAAAACCATGGGGTGACTAACCCAAGATTGTATTCTCTGTTAGAAGAATAGAAAGAACCAAATGGCACATGCCAATTAGGGCTCACTGCCCGAGCATACTGCTCACAAGAGGCTCACTACCTACGGGAGACACACTGTCTACAGAATAATAAGTATTACATACTTGAACTGAAGAATAGGATCTTCACCATGCTTGAGTCAATTCCATTTAAGCCCAAAACTTCTACTCTGCCTTTCGCTCCTCTCCTCTCTACCACACTCTCATCTTCACAAGATACTTTGAAATGACTTTACAATTCCTTATTTATACAGGACATCGACTTATGAATGATCATCTAAGTCAGCAAACATTACTGAGCAAATACATAAATACATCATGACTAATTACAAAATAATTCATGCAGATCAACACACTGTCGGCCATACAGATCTGAGACTTCAATCTTCTTCTAGGAACACGCCAATCTTCACATAACATCTTCAAGATCATCCACAGGATGTGTAACTCATCCGATCGGCCAAACTTAGGAAGAACACCATCATTTGGAAGTAATTCTTCAATTGCAAACTCAAACTCCAATGCAGACCACCAACACAAATTGGACATGATCCAAAGACCTCCACAAGCTTGCCTAAATCACCAAGAACATCCACACTACATCTACTTACTAAAATCCTTATCTCCTTCATCTGGAACCTCAAGAACTCAGTCTGTCATCACTGTCACAATGGAATAGATGCTTGCAGACCTCTAGACCATGAACCAATTGAGTTGTCAATTCACATTGACTTCCTAAACACTTCACCAAATCCACAGAACAAGATATTTCATTTCTGGATCTCACCAGACCTATCTGTGTCACTCTGTCACCTCTGAACATCTGCCAGAACTAGTTTAACTTGAGCGGCCACAACTTCTTCAGATCTTCATTTAGACCTCTGAAATCTTTACTGGATCATCTTAAGACACATATCTACAAACCCTTTGATGTGCATCCTCTAATCTTCATCTTAGTTAGGATCTTCAACTTACTGTCTTCACTGTTCTTCTCTGTTCCTGATTTGGACAAATTTTCTCAATATCCTCAACACACAGCTCATCCAATCCTTATCATCAATGCAATAGGAGTATGTTGACATCAATGACAACACCAGTTAGGCCCATACTTGCAACAAATTATGTGTCTCTAAATCAATTTTATGTCACATGGATCTAATCTTTGACACATGTTCCTGATCTAGCATAATGTAATATCCTATGACCCATTCATTGTGATCCTTGGTTCTCTACTAATGTTAAGGATTGACAATATTTACAAACACCTTGGGCAAGTTTCCCAATCATAAGGGTCAAGTTCTCCTAAGTCAATCTCATTGATTGGACTAACTTTATATTCATGAAAAAAAATGGACAGACCTAGTAGGAAAGCATACAAGTGATCTAGATGTTGATTATGATACAAGTATTCTTCCTTTTAGTGCTCCAAATAAAGTGTTCCTAGTGATGCTCTTTATAAATGTGAATGATTATTAGATTATTGTTTGATGTCCTTAACTCTCAAATGAATGTCTTTAAATACCAACATAATGAATCCTCACTCAAAAATTTACCAAGTCATCTCCCAATAGCTATAGGTAAAGGATGAGAGTCAGTAATTTGAACTTCAAAATTATAAATTTTGAGTTAGATCCAGACCATGTGGGATCACTCCCACATGCCACATGTTATATAGGGAAAAGGGGATGAATGATGGAAAGTGTACAAACTAGATCAAAACCCTCTTCCACTATAACATTCAAGGACAAGATTGAGCTAAATCACAACCAAGAAGAAGGTGGACTCAACTACAAATCATGCACTCCTATTTTCTATGGAAATATATGTCTTAATCAAGATTTTTATCACACCCTAGGCTAACTTGAGTAAAACCCTAGTTATGAGATAATCAACTTGTAATAGACAAACAATAATAGAAACCCAGAATCTAAAAGTGTAGAGATGATCAGGGAGATATCAGAACCTACATCACAAAAGTTGGAAAGTTAGAGGACTAATTTGGTAACCACCCAAGTCAAGAAGTGAGAATCTATCGGAAGTCAGAATTGCAAAGATATTGCAACTGATGCTCAAAAGCTAGATCTAGAGCTTGAAAACATACAAGACTAGGGCACAAACTGCCCAAGTCCTTTTAGAGGAATATTCTGAAACTTCTTTCAGATCCTCAAACCTTGATTCTTGCACAGTCTTCTTGCAACTTTACTTTCCCTGAAACCTATACTCGTAACATGCACAAAAGACAACAAGAGATGGGTTTGGAGGTTGTGGTATTTGGGGATTTGCCTCAATCAAATTTTGGGTTAGCGTTCAAGCTTTCCCAACACTGTTGTTAGAGAGAGCATCCCCTTGTAGGATAGAGGCTAAAGATAATCCAAATGATGAAATGATTCAAATAAATGATAATGTCACCTTAGAGGTGAATTCCTTAGGAGGATGAAGATTCTTCAACTCATAAGGAGATGAATGATGATTCCAAATCTGCAACAAACACACACAATACAAACACAAATCTACAACAATAACACAATGAATGCCTTGAATTCTCTTTGCTCCAATATCATAAGTTCAGAATGTCCATCTCTAGGTTACAGATGAATTCAAAAACATAGCTATTTATGCTTTCCAACTAAAAATTCAAGAAATTAAATCACAAAAGCTAACAAAGAGGAACATTTTTAAAGGTCCCAGGCCAACATAAAATTAATTTACCCCAACCAATTAGGGAGGACTTAGGTGGTTGGCGCCCAAGTCCAGGGGCCCAATTTGAGTCTGAGATAAGGTTAATGAAGAGCCCAAGGTCCCAAATTCATATGGGTGTTGGGCTATTTTCTTCGGGGTGATCAATTATAATGCATAATGAGATAAATAGGACCTAGGAGCTAAACTAGGAGGTAAAAAGGCATGTGTCCACTTTTTACTCCATAACATTTAGGCCCCATTTTAATGTGTGTATGATCTTATGATCCATACATGCATTAAAGTATGGTTAAAGCACATCAAACACATCAGACACAAGAGCAAAGACACACCCTAAGTTCGGAATACTATTTCTAGCCCACAGACTTAAGCAAACATAATAAACACTTAACAATCACGTAAGATAGAATAAAGATAGTAAGGAAGCATGCAATACATAGAAAAGACATGAATACAGTCATGCAATACACAAAGAAGATAATGACAAAAAGACATGATTTAAACAATTATGCATATACATATAATTATAAATAAGCAAAACACATAGCATGGGGAAGATCATCGCTACACATATTTAGACCATGCAAAAAAACATGCAAAACACATACAGCGTGGGGGGATCTCATCACTACACATATTTAGACCATGCCAAAAACATGCAAGACATGCAAGGAAGACACATAAAACACACAGAAGACTCATGAAATACACGAGCGTCATATAGTATGTCGTCAACACACTATACATCCTATACACGACAAACACGGGCGATAGGAAGGAGCTCATCACTGTACTCCACTATCTAATACACACCAAACACACCTAAAAATTGAGTTACACTACCACAACCACCAAAGACATGCTTAAGGGTGAATGACTCAAGATCCAACCCCACCTCGCGATGAGGACTTTGTTAAAAAGGATGTGCACTAGCTGAAGAGATACACCATCTTGCCTTCTATAGAAGGGCTTTCAAAATACAACCCCACCCACATCACAGAGATGCCTTACAGTGAAAAGGAAGCATGTGCTCAAGGTATACAAACCCACCCACATCATGGAGATGCCTTACAATAAAAAGGAGGTATATGTAACAAGATAAAATACACAACCCCATCCACATCACAGAGACGCCTTATGGTGAAAAGGAAGTGTACACAAACATGCTTTGTCAATGTAAAAAGTAATCAAGCAGTTACCATGATATATGCTCCCACCTTAAAGTGGTTGATCCTGCTTGCTGATATCAAGCACATTTAAGGTAAAGTGAAAACATGCAAGGGAACAAGATCTTTCGCAAAGCCCATGCCCCAAAGTGACATGTGCTTGCAATCGTCGAATGTTCCCATAAACAAATCGATATCATTTACTAACATAATCAACAACATATAAGCTTTGGTTACAAAATCTATTCTAAGATAACAACCAAATCAAGTCATGAAAGATATGCAGAAATCATTTGATAGACCAAGTATAGACGTAAGGTTATACTGCAGGCATCTCAGAACCAAGTGTAGCTACAAGAAAAGATACAAAACAATCCAAAGTGCATCGAAGAAGATTTATAGTATTGCAAAGGTTTGTCACAACAAATTTCACAATATGAATCACAACACGGAGTGATTCTACTAGTCAAGCATTGGTAATATATATCAACCCCATCTTCATATATGGACTAGGTCCATTTTTGCTTTCTTGCTAAAGGGATGCATCGTCCTTACTAGTATTTATTTGCTTTCGTCATCCGCCAACTAGTAGTCACTAAAGAAATGAAACACTAAAATGAGAGAGGAGACAAGAGTGACTTGGGTTTACAACATGGGAAGATGCCCCCAAGACATCCTTCACAACGTCATGCCCCCAGGCACAAAACACAACAATAAAATAGAGGAGAGGAAAGTAAAAGAATAGAGAAACAAATAGAAGAATGGTCACAATAGAGGTGGTCCCATTGTATCCTTGACCTTACAAGAGTATCAAGGGTCATCCAAAGAGACCTAAACAACATTTAACACAACACGAGGGAACACAACACATAAGAGGAGGCCACGTAAGTGAGCAACTCAAAGAGATGCTAAATCAAAGGTGGCTAAAACGGGTGAGAAATACTTACATGTTAAACAACTGCACTAGCGGTTGTCGTCAAGCAAATCATCTTCCTCCCAATCTCAAATGTAAGAGGAAATAGGTACATAAGGTACTATTGCCCAACTTGAAACATTGTCCTTTAAATCTTCATCCTTTAGCTCTTCCTTCTTTGATTCAATAACATTTGGTGGATTTTTTTCTTGTTGAGGTGTTGCTTGTTGAGCTAAGGCTTGTCTTTTCCTCCTTCTTTCTCTTGCACTCTGGTTCCTTTGTGTTCTATTAGTGATATTTGCAAAAGGATTCTCATGAGTTTCCATATTCTTTGATATCTTAGAAGAGGAAATTGGTGCAAAATTGATCTTTTTGGATAAAATGTTTTGCTCTTTATGGTTATCTCTCAATCCTTGTAAGGATGGTGGAGGAGGAACCTCAGAAAAAATATTTTACCTTGTAGTCAAGGGGGTTCTTTCAGCTCAGGCTAGTTTTTATTCTCTATTTGTTCAATAGGAGGCCTAGCTAATTTGGTTATTAACTTTTCCTTGTATCTTTGGTATGCCAGGAAGAATTGATCTTCTCTTGGTTGAGTAGCCAAAAGTAGTCTAGGCTGAAGTTTCCATGAGTAATCAAAGGTTTCCATCCACTATGGTGGACAACATGCACTCTACCTTGATGAGGAAATTTTAAACATTTATGAATTGTAGATGGGACCACTTTCATGGACTTGAGCCATGGATGGCCTAGTTTCACACAAAATAGGTCAGAGGTAGGAATGATGTCAAATGATTGTTCCAGGGATTTCTCAATTACTTTAATCAATAATGTAATCTTCCCCATGGCTAGGAGGAAATATCCATTATGTGTCTTAACCATCATATGTGTGGGTTCATAAGTTTCCTGTATCAAATCATGCATGTAGAGGAGCTCTTCAATTATCACATTAGTTATACAATTAGGATTGATAAGGACTCCTCTTGTAGGATATCCACTTATACATGTGGTAATGTAAAGAGGTTCCTCAATATCTCTAATTGTGGTGTCATGTGGTGTAAAGGTTGTTTCAGGTTCAGGACTCTTCCTCTTCCTATAAACTTGAGGAGGGACCATACCACCCTTATTTTGATGAGAGGCCATGTATGTGAGACTAATACACACCAAGGCACTAGTTTGAGGAAATCAGGTTTTTGAAGATAAAAAACACACTAATTTCACTACAAACAAAGTAAGTATTATGTGAGTAATTCTTCACAACAAGGCAATATGAATGATTTTACAATTTTGTTTTAAGAGTGTGAAGAGAGTGTAAAAGCACTTAATGTTGAAATACACATTGTGTAATTACAAAATTTGAAATTTTAATACAAGGATGCCAATTGATACAACACTACAATTCAAAATCAGATTTGAATGAATGTTTATGAGAGCAGTAAAATCTGAAATAAGATTTTGACTACCAACCTTAGCTTTTGCAAATAACTAGGTTATACAAAAAAATATAAATTTTCAACTAAACCCTAACAAATGAGACATGCAAATGCCAGATGTGATATGATGAAATGATTTATTGCTGCAATTTAGATCAGATCTGATGTATAAATCATAATTTCAAAATGCTTCACTAATATGTAATGAAATAATGCAAAACTATGCCTTTATGCAAGCCTAGAATGCTTTTTTTCACTTTTTTCAAATTTATGCAAGATTTTTCAATGTAGAATGATAAGTATGAAATGAATTAATGCAAGGACTAATTTCAACACTTAGAAAGATGTAAATGTTTGATGCTACGGGTTCACCAAAATATTATATAGGGAAAAGAGGATGGATGATGGCAAGTGTACAAACTAGATCAAAACCCTCTTCCACTATAACATTCAATGACAAGATTGAGCTAAATAACAACCAAGAAGAAGGTGGACTCATATATAGATCTTGTACTCCTATTTTCTATGGAGAGATGTGTTTTAACCAAGATTTTTATCAAACCCTAGGCTAAGTATGAGTAAAACCCTAGTTATGAGATAATTAACTTGTAACAGATAAACGACAATAGAAACCCAGAATCTAAAAGTGTAAAGATGATCAGGGAGATATCCGAACCTATGTCATGGAAGCTAGAAAGTTAGAGGACTAATTTAGTAACTACCCAAGTCTATAAGTGAGAATCTGTAGGAAGTCATAATTGAGAAGATGTTGTAACTGATGCTCAGAAGCTAGATCTAGAGCCTGAAACCCAGAAGACTATGATGCCAACCACCCAAGTCCTTTTAGAGGAATATTCTGAAACTTCTTTTGGATCTCAAAACCTTGATTCCTACACAGTATTCTTGCAACTTCACTTTCCCCGAAACCTATACCTATAACCTACACACAAGACAACAAGAGAGAGGTTTGGGGGTTGTGGTGTTTAGGGATTTGCCTCAGTCAAATCTTAGGTTAGCATTCAAGATTTCCCAACACTGTTGTTAGAGAGAGCATACCCTTGCAGGGCACAGGCTAAAGATAATCCAAATGATGAAATGATTCAAATAAATGATAATGTCACCTCGAAGGTGAAGTCCTTAGGAGGATGAAGATTCTTCAACTCATAAGGAGATGGATGATGATTCCAAATCTGCAACAAACACACACAATACAAACACAAATCTGTAACAATAACACAACAAATGCCTTGAATGCTCTTTGCTCCAATAGCATAAGTTCACACTATCCATCTCTAGGTTACAAATGAATTCAAAAATGCACTTATATATTCTTTTCCGCTAACATTCGTGAAATTAAATCACAAAAGCTGACAAAGAGGAACATTTTTAAAGGTCCTAGGCTAACATAATATTAATTTACCCCAACCAATGAGGGAGGACTTGGGCGGTTGGTGCCCAAGTCCATGGGCCCAATTTGAGTTCGGGATAAAGTTAATGAAGGGCCCAAGGTCCCAAATTCATATGGGTGTCGGCCTATTTTCTTCAGAATGATCAATTATAATGCATAATGAGATAAATAGGACCTAGGAGCCAAACTAGGAGGTAAAAAGGCATGTGTCCACTTTTTACTCCATAACACCACATAAATGACTTGGGATAGGAAAATAAGATCTTAGGATTAGTAATGTATATGCAAGATTATATGCTAATAAATAAGGGGAATGTGTGGAAGTTAGTGCATACAAGGAAAGGATAAGGTCATATGAATATAGATGTTTGATAGAGTAAATGAAGGTGGATAGGGATTGGGGAAGGAAACAAACTTGTGGGAAAAAGTGTGCCACATGTCTCTATGTAATTCTCTCAAAATGGACCCAAAACTAAATTACAATTGGCATGGGTATAAAAATTTCAAAATTATGTTTTCCCCCCACTTTGAGGTGCATGTGAATCCTAACATGAATGGGTATTTCAAAGTAAATGACCACTCAAAAAATGCATGTAAAATAAATATTTAGACATAAAAGGATATTAGGGTCTGTAGACATCCAAAATTGACCAAATCCATGATTATTCCTGATTATCCCTAATTATTCCCCAAATTATCCCTTAATTAATCCTAATCATTACCCCTCACATAAGATTTAATTAATTTTAATTAATTAATTAAATCTTCCCCTTTTACACCATCTCCCGTAAATAATAAATTAAATTTAACGAACCTAATTTATTATTTATCTAAACCTAAACCTATGCATAAAAAATTAAAACCTGTTCAACTACCTATTACCTAACTTTTACCGTTCAACTACTCATGAACTGCTTTCACCAAAACATTATAAAAACCTACCTACGCCAATTATCAAAGGAGAGAACAATTGATCGAGATATTACTGAGTAATGTTGGAAAGAGCAACCACATTTTAACACCTTAGGTAACATTTACATTTGTTTATATCAATAGTTTAATCTTTAATCTTTCTTTGTTGGTGCATTGGATATAAATTTTTGGGGTTTGCAAATAGTTTTCAAGTCTTTTCAATGAAATTTATATTTTATGCATACAGGTCCATGTACATTAATGGACCCAACTGGATATCTTCATCTGTTACTCCTCCTTGGCATGCATGCTCTATGGGAACCTATAAAATGCAAAAGAGATGTGTAATGAGTAGTTTTGTACTTCACACACACGCCCCATTTTGGAAAAAAATGAGGACCCCCTTTTTTCTTTGCTTTTCTCCTTTTGGCATTGATATACTTTTGATTTAGTTTGGGTTTTTTCTTTCTTGGTTTTGTGTGTTTGACTACTTGAGCAAAGTATTGGGTTTTGTCATTTTATCATGATAGTAGAATCATCCACAAAACTCTAAAATTTCCCTTCATTTGGTTTTACTTGTTGGCTAGTGGCATTAGTGGGGTTTATCGTTTTAGTACGATAGTAAAATCATTCCCAAAAATCTAACGATTTCCCCTTGAATGTTTGCATGGTTGATTTTCAACCTATTGGAGTTTGTCATTTTGGCATGATAGTAGAAAATTTCCTGGCATCCCAATGTATGAGGGATAGTGATGGTGTTGTGCGTCACCCTTCTTGGACTTTCAAAATTTTCCATTTCAGCATGCCTAAGGAGGAATCCTCGACATCCCTATGGGCAAGGGATATGACCTAACTCTGACTTACCCTTGACTCTGCATTTATTGTAGTTTTCTCATGCATGTACAAGAGGGGTTTTATTGCCATTTGACCTATTTTCATTTTCACTTTTGCATTTTTTATTTCATTCTTGGAGCTTCGGTGATTTGATCTTGCTACAAACCCTGGCATGAGATTGAGGTTGTTGATGCATTTAAGGATGAGTGGTCCTGGTATGCATTTTTCTTGTGGTTTATAGGCATCTTTTGGGTAACGAACCTAATTTATTATTTATCTAAACCTAAACCTATGCATAAAAAATTAAAACCCGTTCAACTACCTGTTACCTAACTTTTACCGTTCAACAACTCATGAACCGCTTTCACCAAAACATTATAAAAACCTACCTACGCCAATTATCAAAGGAGAGAACAATTGATCGAGATATTACTGAGTAATGTTGGAAAGAGCAACCACATTTTAACACCTTAGGTAACATTTACATTTGTTTATATCAATAGTTTAATCTTTAATCTTTCTTTGTTGGTGCATTGGATATAAATTTTTGGGGTTTGCAAATAGTTTTCAAGTCTTTTCAATGAAATTTATATTTTATGCATACAGGTCCATGTACATTAATGGACCCAACTGGATATCTTCATCTGTTACTCCTCCTTGGCATGCATGCTCTATGGGAACCTATAAAATGCAAAAGAGATGTGTAATGAGTAGTTTTGTACTTCACACACACGCCCCATTTTGGAAAAAAATGAGGACCCCCTTTTTTCTTTGCTTTTCTCCTTTTGGCATTGATATACTTTTGATTTAGTTTGGGTTTTTTCTTTCTTGGTTTTGTGTGTTTGACTACTTGAGCAAAGTATTGGGTTTTGTCATTTTATCATGATAGTAGAATCATCCACAAAACTCTAAAATTTCCCTTCATTTGGTTTTACTTGTTGGCTAGTGGCATTAGTGGGGTTTATCGTTTTAGTACGATAGTAAAATCATTCCCAAAAATCTGACGATTTCCCCTTGAATGTTTGCATGGTTGATTTTCAACCTATTGGAGTTTGTCATTTTGGCATGATAGTAGAAAATTTCTTGGCATCCCAATGTATGAGGGATAGTGATGGTGTTGTGCGTCACCCTTCTTGGACTTTCAAAATTTTCCATTTCAGCATGCCTAAGGAGGAATCCTCGACATCCCTATGGGCAAGGGATATGACCTAACTCTGACTTACCCTTGACTCTACATTTATTGTAGTTTTCTCATGCATGTACAAGAGGGGTTTTATTGCCATTTGACCTATTTTCATTTTCACTTTTGCATTTTTTATTTCATTCTTGGAGCTTCGGTGATTTGATCTTGCTACAAACCCTGGCATGAGATTGAGGTTGTTGATGCATTTAAGGATGAGTGGTCCTGGTATGCATTTTTCTTGTGGTTTATAGGCATCTTTTGGGAATTCTTTTCCTTCTTTACTTTACTAGGTAGGGTTTTATAGAACTTCTTCATGTTTTAATGGCTTTTTTCTCATGTGTGTGCATCCGTTTTAGATTCATCTACCTTGATTTTTGTTGTTTTATAGCACTCTTTGTGTTCTTTGATTTACGTTTTGGTCATTTTGGGGTTTCATTGTGTTCATGTTTTTGCCTTTTGTTTTCTTAATTTTCTACCGTTTGAATCCATTTTTTTTGTTTGCGTGCCTTTCAAGGTTGTTTTGATGACATCATGTTTACTTTTTGGGACTTTAGAGTTTTTATTCTTTCACCTCTTTTGGGTATGTGATATGAGTTATCCCCAATATTCAATCCTCAACATTGCAATTTATTAAGTCCTTAGGGATCGTGGTATCAGTCTTAGTCATTTACCTTTGCTTTTTGAGCATGTGATTAGAGGTAGCCCCAATCCCTAACATTTCAGTGTACTAAGATCCTCAGGATCGCGGTGTCAAGTTTGCTTGTTTCAATTTACTTTTTATGCACAAGTTTGAGGGTCTCTTTGATCTTTGATCCCCAATGTTGAATGCTTAATTCTCTCAGGATCATAGGTTTGGTCTTTTCTCATCTTTGTTGTTTCTTGAGCTTTGATTTGGCATTGTCTCTGATCTCTGATTGCTGGCATATTAATTTATTAAGGTTTCGAGATCAGTGGGTTGGAATTGCCAATTTCTACTTGACATTTTGGCATAAGTTAGATGGTATCCCCAATCCTTGACCTCTGACATGTTCACTTGCTAAGTTTTGCAGGTTTAGTGTGTTGGCCTTGTTTGAGTTGGTCTTTCATTTTGGCAAGCATTCGATATCCATCTCAATCCCTAAACATTGATATCATTGCACATCCTTTGTAAGTTTGGTGTGTTGGACTTGTCTAATTTTCCTTGACATTTTGGCATGTGTCTGATAGCATCATCGACCCCCAATTCTCGACAAGATTTGCATTATTTTTACCTTTAATCAAGATCGGGTGGTCATAGTATTTTGGGTTCTTAAGGCATGGGTTATAAGGTCTCTCTGAGCCTCAATGCCTAATGTTTCATGGGGAGGTATCAGATTGTTGGGATCCATGATGCTCTATAATGAATTAAGGCTAGTCTCTACAATTTTGCTATTTGCTCCTTTATGCACTTCAAAGTTAATATCTTCCAAAAAAATAACATTTGGTAATATTGATGGATCTAATAGACAAATCTAACCAATTAGGTACTGTAATGATTTATAATCAATGGTTTTGATGCTAATTATAGAAATGCAAGATGAGGCCCTTGTTGGTTAACAGGTTTGTCCTTATTCAAAATCACTCCATTCTGACTCTATACCTTTTCTTCCTTAAAGAACAAACGAATTAATCAACAAATGGGTGAACTTTCAAAGATAGTTCCCCTCTGAATTGAGGTACAACTCCCTTTCAGATCTTCAATGAACTCAATCTATGTTAATTATCCCAATACACTTTTGACCAGAAAGTGCCTAAAGGCCAAAGTAACATTCATACATCATCATGTTATGAATGCAATATCCCTTTTTAAAACACCATTTTATGATAGAATACACAGATTCTACTTTTAAAAATAATCAATCAGATACATAAACATATAACTGTTGCTGAACCAATAATTTATAGAACACATATAATGAACTGTCTAAAAGAGCAATTACCATATGAAAGAAGACTTCGCACAGAAAATCCAATTTCAAAACTCAAACACACAGATTCAAGCATGCAGCAATTGTTTCTCCTTTTCATTCACAGATGAAAAATGTTTCAGACAAAAATCATATATGCTTCTGAAAACCACAGTAGTTCAACTCCAAATTTTTTTATCTTTTTCTATTCCTCCACCTCTCTATATGCTTTAGTAGTAATGAAAAATATATATATATATGTTTCCCTAATTCTCTAATCAAGTAAAAACAAACCCAGAGTTAAAGTAACTCTGACCAAGCGGGATTTAGTTTTTTAACAAACTAATTTAAAGATCAAGTTTTGAAATACCATAACTAAAAAAGAAACTGAATAAAGACAACTGGGGGAATAAGATCATGGCTGCGGTAACGGATTGGAATCTATGGATTTTCTATCAGTGGTCGGGGAGGCACGTCGAGTCTTCCACTCCTGAAACACAGTAACAAACTCCTGAATCTTTGGAAGGTTGGGGATGCCTATGTGTCTCACTCTTGTCTTCTAGACGTCCTTTTCCCTCCGCATTTTCCCAAATTTTTCCTTATGTTCTGGGAGTGCGTCGATACAGAGGTAAAGCAGCGACTCCACCTTAGAAATTCAGGAGAAATCTTCAGTTAAGATATTGTCACTTTCTTTAACAAAGTTAATTTTATCCTTGAAGGATTGAACCACTGTATCAACATTTTCCTCTAGTTTCCCATCATCTTTTATGTATTTTACATCAATACATTGTAAATCATGTTGAAGTGATTGAGTGAACTCGGTGATTTCCTTAGTCATTTTTGTAAGTTCAAACCGCCCTTGTCATGACACAGAGTTTCTCCATTCAATGTTTTTCTTATTCATGTATAGTTAATCTTCATCCACACCTGTTAAACTTGTTTCTAACAGAAATTTCATTACCCCATATTTTTGAACCTCATCAATTTGGTTCAGTACATTCATCCACTTACCTTCATCTTTCACCCAAGAAGCAATCTGTGTCGTAAGGTCCTCAATGGTAGCTATAGTTTGATCATATATACTCTTAAGTTCATGAACATATTCAGTGCCCTTTTGTATAATGCAATCCAACCAATCACCGAATACCTTAGCTACCATCCTATTTCTGTTAACCTGGTCCAACATCTTCTAGTTGGCTGGTGACTTAGGATCAAAAGATAGAGAAAGCTGTGAGACCGGCCATGGGTTGGGATTATGAATAGCGTCAATATACTCTGCCATGGAATGCAGAGTTTGCTTCAATTCTTTCTTGTCTTTCTCATCCTTCCAGGTCCAGCTGACGATTCTTTTGGTGGATGCCTCAAGATGATGAACATCTGCTGCTCTTGAAGCAACTCCAAGATCCACCCTTTCAACAGTGAAATCCTACATAGTGGGGTCCTGTACTTCTTCATCAGTCACTGGCCTAGCTATTTCCGTGCTCCAATTCTCAGTACTTGGGTCAATGCTTACCCTGGATGTCGTCTTCAGCTTCTTGGACTTGGGCATTTTACCCAAACATTTGCTCACCATATCTTCTAAAGGCACAGAAAATGGAATTATTTTTCTTTTGTCACTGATAGAATTCTCTAGCCATTTAGGTGCAAAGGCTGAGGCTTCTTTCCCAGAATCTAGTTTATCAGAGGATATGTCAGAAATCATCATTATTTTAGGAGTCTCTAAGACAACCTCTGACTGTTGCTTAGCACTAACTTCCTCTATTCTTGGTGAACTAGGTTCCTTATCACCCATGGCTTCTCCCGAATCCTCCTCTGAATTCAAATCCACAACTATTCTTTCAGCAACCTGCTTCTTCCTTTTGCTTTTGGTTCTCAACCTGGTGGCACGAGGAGGCAGAACAGTTGTGAGGGCTCTTCTAGATTCTTTAATAGCAGGACTCCTTCCAGTTATTGACCTGGAAGTACCTGCACCACAGATAGCAATAGGCTGATTAGAAGAGCTTATCGGGACTGGTGATTCAATCATTGACATGCATTGTTGGGTGTCTTTATTCTGGAACTCTTTCTATTTCAGTTACCTCAACCATTTCTTGGTCCTCCTTATCACTGGGAGAGTTTTCACCTCAATCCTATCTTCCTCCTTTTTACTCCAATCAATTTCTGGAATAGGCGATTGTTTTATCTGTTCAAACTGGGGATCAATCATCTATTCTTGATTATCAATAACTCTAGAAATGTCCATTCTCAGATTAAGGGTGATTATCTGTCCCAAAGAGAACCTACACCACAGTCTCCTCCTGACCTCGAATTCATCTGGGCAATCCTCCCAGTAATCTTCCAATTTAGGGATATGCGAATGCCCTGTTCTAGAATCTAAGTTATCCTTGACAAAGCCTTTGCTGTCAAATTGGGACCTGGCAGTGAAGAACTGAAAATTGAACTTTTTAGGGTTCACTCCTAAATTCAAAGCATCAGATTTTGATTGGCACGAGTAATGTCCAAGTTCGATGGGGAAAGAGATACCAAATCTCTTTTTTGTTGAGAACTTTTTATCCACATGTGCTAACTGTCTACATACCTCTATTAGCACAAAATGGTCAAATACATACCTGGGTAACTTAACAGGTTCACCGTCGAATCCTCCAACTCTAATGTAAGTGAACTTGGAAAATTGAATAAACAAACTACCATATATACTGACAAACTGCATTGCTTCATTTGACATTCTCTTTGTCAAATTACCTGCCAGTTCATAAGTCATTCTCCCAGTGAAAACATCACTAACCCTCTTGTAATTCCCATAACAATTATGCATCTGCAATTGTGAATAGTACTCATAAATTTTACTATCTTCAGCTAAAGATGCATGAGGTAGCCCCAACCATTGTCTTGTAGACGCCAAGCAATAGAAAAGGTACGAAGACATGTAAAAAATTTTATTACTCAAAGGATTACTTAGACCCCGATGCAAACAGTCAACTACAATTTCTGCACAGTCTAAATATTGTTCTCCTTAGAGGATAATCTGTACGAAAAAGTACATCCAGTCTTCCCAAAAGTATGTCTGCGCGCTGCCTTTCGGCCTGTGTAGCAATACCACAATATCCCTCACTTGTTGAATCATGTGATCTCTGGTAAGCGGTATAGGTAGCCTTGAACCACCTTTCTGAAACTTCAGGAGCCAGTTTCTTGCTATCACACTTTTGTAAATCAATTTCTTTTCCGAGAAAAACTCATAAGAAGAAGAAATATTAAGGCTGGAATATGCCTCTTTAGGTGGTATTCTCATCACAGACATTAGGGTCTGTCTATCGATATGAAACAATACTTCACCATCCACATTTCTAATGCATTTGCTTTGGGGTTCATACCTGTTTATGCACTCTAGAACTAATTTAGGGCACTGTACGGCTGTGGGAAAGGCTGCAGCTTCAATCAAACCACTTTCTGATATCTTTTTCATCATGGGAGTTGGCACAGGATTTCTAGACCTTTCTCTAAATTCTTCCAAATCATATAGCACTAGTGAAGTATCTCTGAATTCAGGGTGAGAACAGGTAAGACCAGGGCTGTGTTCATCTCCTAGACAAGTAGATTTCAAAGCCATACTTGGAGGATATAACAGAAAAAAAATGCTTTGAATCTTGAAAATGATGTTGGAAACTCAAAGGATTTTTCTTTCTAGCTTAAGAAATGGAAATAGCAAATAGAAGGAATAGAACTCACCTTCAGGATATCTGAAATTACAGCGGGATTTGGGTAACAAGACCTTATACCTTCTACACTGTTTTCTTCTGCATTGCACAGTATGTTCATTTGCCAAATTCGACTCGTTTTCTCTTAATAATGGCATTAATCAGATTGAGTAATTATTATCTGAAACAATATGTGCCAAATTTGTTTGAAAAGACCTGAAATCTGACATCCTCATTAATGGCAAGTGTTATTCATGTGCAGCCATGATGTATAATAATTATCCGTAACTTCACTGAAATTAGGATTTTCTATTTCATAATGAGTTTCAAACATATTTTCCTCCAACTTTCCCACTAAATTTGATTTAGAAGGCCTCGGGGAAAGGCAAGACCATAATCACCGAACTGGTGAACTTTGAACCATTAAACCATTGAACTTTGGGAATGTGGTTCAAAGTTCAAGTTCAAAGATACGAGAACTGTATAAAACAACCAACATCACATGGCTTGTGAAGGACATTTGACTACGAAATAGTACAACATTGAACTTGGAACCAATGAACCATTGAACCTTGGGAATGTGGTTCAAACAGATGGTTCGACGACATATTGAACTGGACAAAAGAACTGAGTAAAAGTGACAAAATACAAGGCGCCAGGTGTTGAACCTTGAACCGTGGAACCTTTGAACCATTAACAAAAAGGTTCAAGTTCAACCCGAAAACTCAAAGACGTTTTTAAATTACACGGAACAAAACAGCTTTCTTTTTTAGAGACTTTAAAGACATCGAACCATTGAACTTTGAACTTTGAGAATAGTTCAGGTTCAAAGGTTCAAGCCTTAAGTAATTTCATACACAAAGGGGGGTACGTGGGCAACCTTTGAAGAATAAAGAGCCGATTTAAGAAATGAAGGTATGATCAATGAAATGAATCAGTAAATCGACTCTCATATGGGGTAAACATGAATAAAATAAATAAGGGTGACTCAAAAGGTAACATTGGCTCTGACTGGGGATTACATTTTATGGCAAAATGTAGAGAACTCAGAAGCTTTGGTTACGCAAAAACTGAAACACAAAGATGAAAGAAAAGAAGCAAGACAAACTAAAACCGGGAAAGGAAAACACAAAACTAGACAATAAAGGGAAGACTATGTACAAAACAGGGGACTCCTGTTTCACAGGCAATACAATTTAAGATCCTGTCCATTATAGGACAGGGGTAAAATAGCTGAAAAGAATTTAGACCCAGTACCTAGTGAATTTTGAAAGGTCCTTTCCAAAGTGAGTCAAATTTGCTATGTGCACCTTTTGGTTCTCTCCTTCTATCCCACAGCAATACTTCATCTCCCTCCATAAACTTTCTAGGCCTTGTTTTTCGATCAAAAATCTCTTTGACTCTAGCCTGATGAGCAGTAATTCAGTCAACCAATTCATTCCTCTCTTCTTCAATTTTAGTTAAGTACATAATCCTTTTCTCCAGGGAATCTTGGAAGTATTGATCCTTGATTACACTTTGTAGTTTAGCTATAGATAGCTCCAAAGGTAAAGATAATTGGGCACCTATTCCGTAAACCAATTCAAAAGGTGCCATCCCAATTGCCCTTTTTGGAGTTATTCTGTCAGCCCAGAGTGCTTCATACAGTCTCTTATGCCAATCTCTAGGGTTATCATTCACCAATTTCTTCATGATAGCAATCAGATTCTTGTTACTGGACTCAGCTTGTCCATTTCCTTGGGGATAGTAATCTGATGAATGAGAGAGAGATATACTATGTTCATAACAAAAAGAAGTCATTTCAATTAAAGAGAAATTGGTAGCGTTATCTACTACAATTTTATGGGGAACACCAAAACGTACCAAAATATTTTCCTTAAGAAAATTACACACCACCTCCGAAGTTGATCTCTTTACAGGGGCTGCTTCAACCCATTTCATGAAATAATCTGTTGCTGTCACAATGTGGGTATGCCCTGCACTTGAGGGGGGTGAGATAGGCCCAATAAAATCCAATCCCCATTGTTTGAAAGGTTCTTCAATAACAACGGGGCTCAAAGGCAAACTGCAAGCTATGGTCTTCCTGAGAACATCTTGCATTTTTCACAGTTAGCCACCCATTTATATGCATCTTTAAACATCCCTAGCCAATAGTAACAATTCCTGAGGATTTTGAAAGCTGTGACTGAAGAAGAGAAATGTCCACCACAGGCTTCATTGTGGAAAACTTCCAAGAGCTTGTCCTATTGCTCCTTGTCTACACATCTTAGGAAAGTCCCATCTAGTCCCTTCTTGTAAAGGACATCCCCCCAAATAACATATTTTGCGGCTTTTAGCTTCAGGTTTCTTTTCTCTTTAGGAGATAAGTGACTAGGACAATCTCTGTAAGTGGGATAGTATGCTACATCTAGAAACCATGGGTCATGTAAACTTACCAGCAGGACAATGGGAAGCCCTTCTTCTTCTTCTTCCTTTCCATTCTTAGCAATCAATTTACATAGGCCTTGACCTCTGATTAGTTTAGTTGGCCTAACTTCCAGATCATATTCTTGGATTTTAGCAATCCACGTTGCTCTATTGTTTAACCCAACATCTTGTTGAGTCAAGATACTTTTCACAGCTGAACTTGGAACAAATACAACTGAATGAGAGTGAAGTATATAATATCTGAATTGTTTAACAACCTTTACTATAGTGAAAGCTTGTTTTTCAACCAAAGAATATTTCAATTCATGCTTTTTAAGGGGAACACTCATAAAGGCTATGGAGACTTCTTCATCCAATTCATTTTTCTGTAACAAAATACCTGACATGGTGTGTTCTGAGGCATAACAGTAAATAATAAAATCTTTTTGAAAGTTAGGATTTACTAAATTGGGTGTGCGTGCAATCGCCTCTTTGATATGCTCAAATGCCTTCTTAGCAACTTCATTCCACTTGAATGTCTGTTTCTCGCTCATCATTCCAACGATATGCTTTGTAATCTCAGCAAAGTCAGGAATGAACCTTCTGAGGAAATTGATTTGGCCAAAGAAGGACTTGACTCCAGTCCTATTGGAAGGTAGACTAAGCTGCTGTATCACCCTGACCCTCTCTGGATCAATTTTGAGTCCATCTTTTGAGACTAAGTGCCCCAGCAACTTTCCCTCTGTAACACAAAAGACTGACTTCTTGGGATTGAGTGATATGCCATGGCTCTGACACCTTTGTAAGACAGTCTCCAGATCCTTCAAGTGATCTTCCCTATTTCTGGAAAAAATAGTCAGATCATCAAGATAAATAACAACAATTCTATCCTTCAGATCTCTAAAGGATGAATCCATCGCCCACTAAAAGGTTGCTCCGGCATTAATCAGGCCAAAGGGCATTCGGTTATAGGCAAAAGTTTCCCGAGGCGTAGTGAAAGCAGTCTTATGTTGATCAGCTGCAGCCACACCTATCTAATTGTAACCCAAGAACCCATCCAGCATGGACATCATTTCAGACCTAGCAACTGTCTGCAAGATGTGGTCCATCATAGGCAAGGGATAGCTATCTTTCAGGCTAGCCTGATTCAAATTCTTGAAATCAACGCAGATTCTTATTTCTCCATTCTTCTTACGCACTGGGACAATATTTGCCACCCAAGTGGAGTGATGAATTGGATAGATAATTCTAGCTTTCAACATCTTATCAATCTCCTTAAAGATGGCCTCAGCAACCTTTGGATTATAATTCCTCAGCTTCTGCCTAAATGGGGCTACATTTGCTTTCAGAGGAATATGGTGTTGAAACTATCCATGTCTAAAAATTTTAAGATCATCATAGCACCAGGCGAAAACATCCTTATACTTGATTAACAATTTGATCATCTTGTTTTTCTCCTCTAAAGAACAACACCTACGAATGGATATCCATTTAGGATTAGACTCATCCCTGATGTTTATTTTCTCATAATCCTCCAGTTTATCAGGATTGTGGGAAGGTTTGCCTTTAATATATTCATCTCTTCAAGAAAACAAATGTTCTAAGGAAACTAGTCCTTTAGGGATTTTGTTTCCCTTCAACTGAATCACATCATCTTTTGGATTAATACCTAGGTCAGGGCTGAATTCTTTACACTCTATTTCGAAGCCCTCAAAATAAGCTCCCATGAACATTTTAGCATTCTCTAAAAATTTCCTGATCTGATTATCACTCTCAAAAAGTTGCCAGCTTTCAGCATTGTCCTGGACATTAGGATGATATACCAATTCTATTCTATAAGAATCCTTTTTAAAATCTGGATGTGGCAGAAGAATAGAAGCTGATACTGCTAAAGAATCTGCTCGGGAGTTCTGGTCTCTGGGAATTTCTTCGATAGAGAAAGCATCAAAATATTCAATCTCATCCCATACTCTATTTCTGTAATGCTTTAATCTTTCATTCTTAACAGAAAAGATGCCTCTTACCTGTTTCACAATTAATTCAGCATCTCCTCTCGCTTTAAGTACCTTTACACCCCTTCCTTTGGCTTCATATAGCCCAAGCAATAAAGCTTCATATTCTGCAGTATTATTAGTGTTTTTGAAATCTAATTTAAAAGAATAAGAAAAAATTTCACCTTCTGGTGAGATCAACACAACCCCAGCCCTTGAACTAGCAGTAGCACAACTACTGTCAAATTCCATAATCCATAGGTCATCAGAATGTACAGACCTTTGGATTAATTCTTCTTTGAGGTCTTCTCCAAAATTCTATTTAGAAGAGAGAAAATAGTTACCAAATTCACATTCCTCAAAAAAATCTGGGACTTGAGATCATCAGAGGGATAGACAGTAAACTTGCACTTGGGTTCAGGTTCCAGCTTTACTTTCTGCTTTCCCACTAGGATTGTGGCTTCTAAGCAATCCAATTTAATTTGCCCATCTAAATCCTTGCAAAATGTCATGCTCAACAACATCCCATAACTAGCAGGAATATCTGCTACCAAAATCATCAATTTCACTTTTTTGTCAGGGTAAGCTGCAAGAGCAACTCGTGCATCTTTAATCTGTCCAAGCAAGGAAACCTGTTTGCCATCCATAGAATAACACCTACCAAATGTCTTTGTAAGTGATAATCCTAGGGCTTTGGCCACTGAAGAGGGCATAATGTTGTCAGAGGCTCCAGAATCTATAATATAGTTACTAAGCTTATGACCATTTATGAACAAAGATACATAGAAACGGTTGGGTTTCAAATCAGCTGTGTAAGAAGTATCATTTGACGAATTGAGAGTCATTTTAGGGGTACTCATGGATGACTCAGGTGAGGAAGCAAATAGTTGAGCAATGGGAGATTCAGCATTGACATCTAGTTGACTCTCAGATTCTATTTGTGTAGGACCACCCTTAACATGTTTAACCAGTTTGTCAAGCTCATTAGGTTTTAACTTGAGATACTCAAAAGGAGAGATTTGAATTTTTGCAGATTTACAGAATTCAACAATATCAAAAGAAGCATCTGGATCATTTTTATGCAACAATTTAATTTCCCGAGCCTTCAAATTAGCATCATGAGTTCTAATAAAGGGCTCCTTACCTTTAGTAGGTACTTCTTGCGTATTAGAGGATCTCATATTCCTCTGGCTCCTGGTGAGCACAACACACGAAGGATCTTCAAGGGTAACCAATATTTCACCTCCCCTTTCTGAATTAGACTCATATTCAAGGAATTTTATCTCAGAGTCACCAGGTTCCTCAAAGTTCCTTTCTTCTTCAGTGGACTCCCCTAACATATCTTGAGTAGCAGTCATCTGAGCATACCTGAGCATTTCTGGGCAAGAATTTCCATCATGGTTGGTAGTCAAATGAAAAATACACATGTTCCCCTCCCAGGAGGAGCTTCAATAGTCAACCTAGGCTCTGTTGATGTCAGGGGTAAAGCTCTACCAGTATTTGCTTGTTGATTCAAATTCCTCCTGCCAATATCTTGATACGGTTGTTGGAAGGAAGCACCTATTTTAGGTAATTGTCTCTTTAAGGCAATCATATCATTAACCAGTCTTTGCACTATAGGATCTGTAGATGATGAGGGGTGAGTGTTTGGCACCTGGACCTCTTTCTTCCACTTACTGGCCATAATAAGATCATCCTCCACTCCGACTGCCAAAGCTTGTGCAGCTGGTAAATCAACAATTACACCTCTCCTAAGATGGAAGCTAATATTAGGAGGCATAGAGTTGATGAAGAAACATTTCTGATTCTCGCCAGTTGGTCTTTTAACAGTAGGGATTTTGTTCACAATTCTGTTGAATTTAGCCATGAATTCCCTCATAGGTTCATGTATCTCTTTCTTAAGCTGAGTCAGCTATGCAAGGAGAGAATGTTCATCTTCTACGCTTTTGAACCTATTTTCAAACGCAGTTTTTATGTCATTCCAGTTTGTGATTAAGGAGTTAGTTAGGTGATAAAACCATTGTGCTGCAGTATCAGTCAAGTTTGCACAAAAATCCTTATGGCTACATCTTGGTGTTGTACACCTAACACACTACACGCTGCTGCAAAGGCACATAAATGTTCTTCTGGTGATTGTCTCCCATCTCCATTAAATTTGGGCAAATTCTCCCGTGCATTTTTAGGCAAAGGATTTAGGTTAGCCCCTAGGTTTAGAGGCCCTATGGCTACTCCCCAAGGTTGGGCCATTGGTAGGAAGTTTATAGCTGAGGGGATGATAGTACCGGAAAGAGTTAGAGCTTGACAAACAGGAGATGTAGAAGGTTTGGGGGGGCTAGGAGGTCTACTTCTAGCTCTTCTTACACGAGTAGGGATATAAGGAAAATTAAAGTTTTGTAGTGCTTGAAAGGTAGAATCCTCAACTCCCTCTCCTCTCAAAGACCTTGTATATGGTCTAGAATCCAACTTAAAGTATTGTAACAGCATAGGCAGATATTAATTTCTATGTTGTTCTTGATTTCTTTGCACTTCAGGGGCTTGATTTCTTGCTGCATTTTGTGCTTGCCTTCTTCTCTACCTGAGTAACAACAATCTCAGGTTATCAGCCAATTCCTCCTCTTTTTCTAATACTCTGCTTGCTCTTCTATAATCTTCACTATTCCAATGAGTACGCCAAGCAAGGGTATTTAACTGGCCAATAATGTCCTCCTGCTCGTCCTAAAAACCAAGATTAGGCTGCAGAATAGGAATTATGTTTTCCTGTGGAAGCACCATTGTTGCTTCATATTAAGGCGACCAATCTTTTAATTAATGACTTCGGTCCCCAGTAGAGTCACCAAAAACTGTTGGTTAACAGGTTTGTCCTTATTCAAAATCACTCCATTCTAACTCTATACCTTTTATTCCTTAAAGAACAAACGAATTAATCAACAAATGGGTGAACTTTCACAGATAGTTCCCCTCTGAATTGAGGTACAGCTCCCTTTAGGATCTTCAATGAATTCAATCTATGTTAATTATCCCAATACACTTTTGACTAGAAAGTGCCTAAAGGCCAAACTAACATTCATACATCATCATGTTATGAATGCGATATCCCTTTTTAAAACACCATTTTATGATAGAATACACAGATTCTACTTTTAAAAATAATCAATCAGATACATAAACATATAACTGTTGCTGAACCAATAATTTATAGAACACATATAATGAACTATCTAAAAGAGCAATTACCATATGAAAGAAGACTTCACACAGAAAATCCAATTTCAAAACTCAAATGCACAGATTCAAGCATGCAACAATTGTTTCTCCTTTTCATTCACAAATGAAAAATGTTTCAGACAAAAATCATATAAGCTTCTGAAAACCACAGTAGTTCAACTCCAAAATTTTCTATCTTTTTCTATTCCTCCACCTCTCTATATGCTTTAGCAGTAACGAAAAACATATATATATGTTGCCCTAATTCTCTAATCAAGTAAAAACAAACCCCAAGTTAAAGTAACTCTGACCCGGCGGGATTTAGTTTTTTAACAAACTGATTTAAAGATCAAGTTTTGAAATACCATAACTAAAAAGGAAATTGAATAAAGACAACTAGGCAAATAAGATCACGGCTGCGGTAACGGATTGGAATCTTTGGATTTACTATCAGCAGTCGGGGAGGCACGTCGAGTCTTCCACTCCTGAAACACAGTAACAAACTCCTAAATCTTTGGAAGGTTGGGGATGCCTATGTGTCTCACTCTTGTCTTCCAAATGTCCTTTTCCCTCCGTATTTTCCCAATTTTTTCCTTATGTTCTAGGAGTGCATCGATACTGAGGTAAAGTAGTGACTCCACCTTAGAAATTCGACAGAAATCTTCAGTTAAGATATTGTCACTTTCTTTAACAAAGTTAATTTTATCCTTGAAGGATTGAACCACTATATCAACATTTTCCTCTAGTTTCCCATCATCTTTTATGTATTTTACATCAATACATTGTAAATCATGCTACAGTGATTGAGTGAACTCGGTGATTTCCTTAATCATTTTTGTAAGTTCAAACCGCCCTTGCCATGACACAGAGTTTCTCCATTCAATGTTTTTCTTATTCATGTATAGTAAATCTTCATCCACACCTGTTAAACTCATTTCTGACATAAATTTCATTACCCCATATTTTTGAACCTCATCAATTTGGTTCAGTACATTCATCCACTTACCTTCATCTTTCACCCAAGAAGCAATCTATGCCATAAGGTCCTTGATGGTGGCTGCAATTTGATCATATATACTCTTAAGTTCATGAATATATTTAGTGCCCTTTTGTATAATGCAGTCCAACCAATCATCGAATACCTTAGCTACCATCTTGTTTCTATTAACCTAGTCCAACATCTTCTGGTTGGCTAGTGACTTAGGATCAAAAGACAGAGAAAGCTGTGAGACCGGCCGTGGGTTGGGATTATGAATAGCGTTAATATACTCTGCCATGGAACGCAGAGTCTGCTTCAATTCTTTCTTGTCTTTCTCATCCTTCCAGGTCCGGCTGACGATTCTTTTGGTGGATGTCTCAAGATGATGAACATTTCTTGCTCTTGAAGCAGTTCCAAGATCCACCCTTTCAACAGTGAAATCCTACACAGTGGGGTCCTGTACTTCTTCATCAGTCACTGGCCTGGCTATTTCTGCACTCGAACTCCCAGTACTTGGGTCAATGTTTACCCTAGATGTCATCTTCAGCTTCTTGGACTTGGGCGTTTTACCCAAACATTTGCTCACCATATCTTCTAAAGGCACAGAAAATGGAAGTATTTTTCTTTTATCACTAATAGAATTCTCTAGCCATTTAGGTGAAAAGGCTGAGGCTTCTTTCCCAGAATCTAGCTTATCAAAGGATACGTCAGAAATCATCATT
This sequence comes from Cunninghamia lanceolata, assembly GCA_027924645.1. Classification (NCBI taxonomy): domain Eukaryota; kingdom Viridiplantae; phylum Streptophyta; class Pinopsida; order Cupressales; family Cupressaceae; genus Cunninghamia; species Cunninghamia lanceolata. Next base: position 14,090,659 of record BSBN01000186.1, on the reverse strand, counting down.
ATTTCAGGAGTCTCTACGACAACCTCTGACTGTTGCTTAGCACTAACTTCCTCTGTTCTTGGTGAATTAGGTTCCTTATCACCCATGGCTTCTCCCGAATCCTCCTCTGAATTCAAATCCACAACTATTCTTTCAGCAACCTACTTCTTCCTTTTGCTTTTGGTTCTCAACCTAGTGGCACGAGGAGGCAGAACAGTTGTGAGGGCTCTTCTAGATTCTTTAATAGTAGGACTCCTTCCAGTTATTGACTTGGAAGTACCTGCACCATAGATAGCAATAGGCTGATTAGAAGAGCTTATTGGGACTGGTGATTCAATCATTGACATGCATTGTTGGGTGTCTTTATTCTGGAACTCTTTCTGTTTTTGTTCCCTCAACCATTTCTCGGTCCTCTTTATCACTGGGAGAGTTTTCACCTCAATCCTATCTTCCTTCTTTTTACTTCAATCAATTTCTAGAATAGGCGATTATTTTATCTGTTCAAACTGGGGATCAATCATCTGTTCTTGATTATCAATAACTCCAGAAATGTCCATCTTCAGATTAAGGTTGATTATCTATCCCAAAGAGAACCTACACCATAGCCTCCTCCTGACCTCGAATTCATCTGGGCAATCCTCCCAGTAATCTTCCAATTTAGGGATATGCAAATGCCCTGTTCTAGAATCTAAGTTATCCTTGACAAAGCCTTTGCTGTCAAATTGGGACCTGGCAGTGAAGAACTGAAAATTGAACTTTTTAAGGTTCACTCCTAAATTCAAAGCATCAGATTTTGATTGGCACAAGTAATGTCCAAGGTCGATGGGGAAAGAGATACCAAATCTTTTTTTTGTAGAGAACTTTTTATCCACATGTGCTAACTGTCTGCATACCTCTATCAGCACAAAATGGTCAAATACATACCTGGGTAACTTAACAAGTTCACCGTTGAATCCTCCAACTCTAATGTAAGTGAACTTGGAAAATTGAATAAAGAAACTACCATATATACTGACAAACCGCATTGCTTAATTTGACATTCTCTTATTCAGATTACCTGCTAGCTCATAAGTCATTCTCCTAGTGAAAACATCACTAACCCTCTTGTAATTCCCATAACAGTTATGCATCTGCAATTGTGAATAGCACTGATAAATTTTACTATCTTTAGCTAAAGATACATGAGGTAGCCCCAACCATTGTCTTGTAGACACCAGGCAATAGAAAAGGTACGAAGACATGTAAAAAATTTTATTACTCAAAGGATTACTTAGACCCTGATGCAAATAGTCAACTACAATTTCTGCCCAATCTGAATATTGTTCTCCTTGGAGGATAATCTGTACGAAAAAGTACATCCAGTCTTCCCAAAAGTATGCCTGTGCGCTGCCTTCCAGCCTATGTAGCAATACCACAATATCCCTCACTTCTTGAATCATGTGATCTCTGGTAAGTGGTCTAGGCAGCCTTGAACCACCTTTCTGAAACTTCAGGAGCCAGTTTCTTGCTATCATACTTTTGTAAATTGATTTCTTTTCTGAGAAAACCTCATAAGAAGAACAAATATTAAGGCTGGAATATGCCTCTTAGGTGGTAATCTCATCACAGACATTAGGGTTTGTCTGTCGATATGAAACAATACTGCACCATCCACATTTCTAATGCATCTGCTTTGGGGTTCATACCTATTTATGCACTCCAGAACTAATTTGGGGCACTGTACGGCTGTGGGAAAGGCTGCAGCTTCAATCAAACCACTTTCTAATATCTTTTTCATCATGGGAGTTGGCACAGGATTTCTAGACCTTTCTCTAAATTCTTCCAAATCATATAGCACTAGTGAAGTATCTCTGAATTCAGGGTGAGAACAGGTAAGACCAGGGTTGTGTTCATCTCCCAGACAAGCAGATTTCAAAGCCATACTTGGAGGATATAACAGAAAAAAAAATCTTTGAATCTTGAAAATGATGTTGGAAACTCAAAGGATTTTTCTTTCCAACTTAAGAAATGGAAACAACAAATAGGAGGAATAAAACTCACCTTCAGGATATCTGAAATTACTATGGGATTTGGGCAACAAGACCTTATACCTTCTACACCATTTTCTTCTGCATTGCACAGTATGTTCATTTGCCAAATTTGACTCATTTTCTCTTAATAATGGCATTAATCAGATTGAGTAATTATTATCCAAAACAATACGTGCCAAATTTGTTTGGAAAGACCTGAAATTTGACATCCTCATTAATGGCAAGCGTTATTCACACGCAGCCATGATGTATAATAATTATCCGTAACTTCACTGAAATTAGAATTTTCTATTTCATAATGAGTTTCGAACATATTTTCCTCCAACTTTCCTGCTAAATTTGATTTAGAAGGCCTCGGGGAAAGGCAAGACCATTATCACTGAACTGGTGAACTTTGAACCATTGAACCATTGAACTTTGGGAATGTGGTTCAAAGTTCAAGTTCAAAGATACGAGAACTATATAAACCGACCAACATCACATGGCTTGTGAAGGACATTTGATTATGAAACAGTACAACATTGAACTTGGAACCAATGAACTATTGAACCTTGGGAATGTGGTTCAAACGGATGGTTCGACGACATATTGAACTGGACAAAAGAACTGAGTAAAAGTGACAAAATACAAGGCGTCGGGTGTTGAACCTTTGAACCGTTAACAAAAAGGTTCAAGTTCAACCCGAAAACTCAAAGGTGTTTTTAAATTACACAGAACAAAATAGCTTGCTTTTTTAGAGACTTTAAAGACATCGAACCATTGAACTTTGAACTTTGAGAATAGTTCAGGTTCAAAGGTTCAAGCCTTAAGTAATTTCATACACAAAGGGGGGTACGTGGCCAACCTTTAAAGAACAAAGAGCTGATTTAAGAAATGAAGGTATGATCAATGAAATGAATCAGTAAATCGACTCTCATATGGGGAAAACATGAATAAAATAAATAAGGGTGACTCAAAAGGTAACACCCCCAACAAAAGAAATGAAGTATGATTTCAAGGGGTATCATCCCCCATCCAAGATGTTCATGCCTTATCCCAAAATTTGAGACACTGATCTTGGGCATGTTGATGTCCAAGAATTATTACAAAGGGTGTACAGGGAAGGAGACAAGACGTTCCAAGATCAATGCATGGCTAGTTCTAGGTTGGTTCAAGCAACCACTTTCCCAATGTCACTTTAATCTCCTAAGTTGGTCCTTGCCTATGCACAAAGATATGATAAGAGATAGAGGAACGTGTTCGGTCCAACAGGATAGGTGGTGCTAGATATAGGTGTAGATATGATAGAGAGAGCCTTCAGACTCCCCACATATGCCAAGTATGACAAGGTCAACATGAAGATTGCAATGGATTATTATGAGAGGATGCATAAGACTGCCACCGACTACATTAATCAACACCTCCTGATCACACAAAGGAAGAACCCCCTAAAAATGGCCAAAGTACAACACAAGAGTGAGTTCAAGGAGGATGGAAAGGATGCAATCACTATCCTTAGTAGGGCCTTTGGCCTTACTAGTACAAAATAATGGCACCCTTGGATGTGCTAGTTTTGTATCAAGATTGTGGATGGAAAGAAGATTGATTGGGGAACAATCCTCAGTGATAATCTTCATGAGAAGTTGGTAGACACAATCAATTCTACATGACTTCGTATCTGGTATACCTCCTTGCATACCAGGCTAGATTTCTAAGACTAAAAAAAATTGGTTATCTTCAACTAGGAGAGACTAAAGTTTATGAACATTTCTCCCAGTTGGAACTCATGGAGAGTCAAAGGAACTATTGTATTGTCAATGATGCTTTTGTGTGTGCTATAATTGAGGTTTGGGGAATGATTTTTCTCAAAGGCTATCAGTGGAGGCCATTGGTGAATTGGCAAATTGGGGTCATTGGTACATCTAGTTCAAGACCTTCACTTACATTAGAGTGATTGGGTTCCACAAAACCCCACACAAATTACCAAGGTATCTTGGTGACATGATAATTTTTTTAGAAATTTGTAGGCAATAGGTTGAGGTGCAAAAATTGGTAGTTGGCAAGCACAAGTGAAGATTCTAGTTTCCCATCAAGGTAGGGGGCACTCCTACCTCAATATGATAAATGCAAAGAATACAAAAGATGAAATGGCCCCCTTATCTCTAGACATATATGACCACATAAGAAATAGTTATGATCCCTTTAGAAAAACCAGTCATTTGATGGGGGCCTATTATAAACATGAGACAACCTTGGAGGATCATTGGGTAGATTGTCTAGATGACCATGAGGTTAGGAAGAGAGATTACTTTAGGTTAACCCTAGACATGGTCAAGGCCTGCAATGTAAGAGGATCCCCCAAGGACTCAAAGAAGATGAGGTCTTGGACCACTCCTATAATAAGAATAAGGTGTTTAATCAACCCATTGGATACATTGAGTAGACCACACAAGAGGACTCCTCCATTGATGCTAAGGAAAATGTGGTGGTTGACAGGACTTTCGATTGGATGAAGAATCCATTTTCCATGGTAGACCCTGTTAGACTTATGGCACACAACTGAGAGGGGGGGTGAATCAGTTGTGCGAAACTTTCTTTGATTAAACACTTGAATCTTCTTTAGTGATTAGCAGAATATTAATCATGAACCATAATGCATTCAAATCAAGAGCAGAAACATATCAACACATAAGACACCAAGATTTTGACGTGGAAAACCCGGTTAAGGGAAAAACCACCAGGTGATTAACCCAAGAATGTATTCTTTGTTAGAAGAATATAAATAACAAATGGTACATGCCAATTAGGGCTCACTGCCCGAGCACACTACTCACAAGAGGCTCACTGCCTACAAGAGACACACTGTCTACAAAGAAATAAGTAACACCTTTATGAACTGGAAAATAGAATCTTCACCATGCTTGAATCAGTTCCATTTAAGCCCAATACTTCTGCTCTGCCTTTCGCACTTCTCCTCACTACCACACACTCATCACCACAAGACACACTTGAAAATGACTTCACAATCCCTTATTTATACAAGGCATCAACTTAGGAACAATCATCTAAGTCAGAAAACACCTACAAGAACATTCGCAAAACGTGTAATACATCCGGTCGGCCAGTCTCAAGAAGAACACCAATATCCGGTGGTAATTCTTTAAATGCAAACTCTAACTTCAATGCAGACCACCAACATGAACTGGACATGATCCAACGATCATCATAACCTTCCCTGAATCACCAAGAACATCTGCACTTCATCATCCTACCGAAATTCTTCTCTCCTTCATCCGGAGCTTCAAGAACATAGTTTGTCATCACTGTCACAAATGAATAGGCTCTTCTGGACCTTCAAACCATGAACCAATCTAGTTGACACTTCACAAGGACATCCTCAACACTTTCTCAAATCCGCAGAATGGGATAATGCATTACCGGACCTCACTAGACCTATCTGTGTCACTCTGTCACCTTTGGACACCTGTCGGAGCCAGTTCTACTTGAACGACCATAACTTCTTCAGATCTTCATGCAGACCTCTAAAAACTTGATTGGAGCATCTCAAGACTTATATCTACAAACCCTTTAAACCACATCCTCTGATCCTCAACCTATCTTGGACTTTTACCTTGTTGTCATCATGGTTCTTCACTGTTCCTGATTGAGACTAATTTTCTCAATATCCTCAACACACAGCTCATCCAATCCTTCCCATTAATGCAACATGAGTATGTTGACATCAATGACAACACTGGTTAAACCCATACTTGCAACAATCTCCCCCTTTATCATTGATGGCAACATATGATGTGAAAAACCATCAAGACAAGAGCTTCTCCTTGTTGTCACAACTCCCCCTAACAGCAACAACTCATGTCTTCTCTCCCTTTACTGCTCCCCCTTTGATCAGCAACCACTTGTTTTTCACATGTCTTCTCTCCCCCTTTGACATCAATGGCAAAGGGCTCATACTTGCAATTTCACCACCTCAGACTCATACCTGCTGCTCCCCCTGAGTAGCAGCTCCCCAACATCAATCCAGATCACAAGATGTGACTGTGATACCCACCGGACTGATGCACATCAGTGCACCTTAGTTCATCACTGGAGGGGCAATAACCCCTAACTTCTCCCTGACATACTCAAAAGAGTCCTTAGGTAGAGGTTTAGTAAAGATATCTACAATCTGATCCTTGGATGACACAAACTCCAATTTGACTTCACTCTTATTCACTTGCTCTCTCAGAAAGTGAAACTTGATAGATATATGCTTTGTCTTTGAATGCAACATCGGATTCTTAGATATACTTATAGCACTTGAATTATCATAGTGGATTGTGATAGGCTCCTCATACTCTACTTTAATATCTCTTAGCATCTGCTTCATCCACAAGACTTGAGTGCAACAACTTGCTGCTGCTATGTATTCTGCTTCAGTTGTAGATAGGGATATTGCCTCTTGTTTCTTGCTTAGCCAAGAAACTAATCTTTTTCCCAAAAAGAATGCTCCACCACTGGTACTCTTCCTGTCATCCACATCTCCTGCCTAATCTGCATCTGTATATGCATGAAGAGAAAAATTATGATCTCTAGGATACCACAGACCATACTCAACTATTCCTTTTAGGTAGCTAAAAATTCTTTTGATTGCCATGACATGAGATTCTCTAGGATCAGCCTGGAATCTCGTAACAAGACCAACAACCTGCATTATATCTGATCTAGTTTGAGTGAGATACAATAATCCTCCAATCATTGATCTGTACTTTGTCTGATCTGCCTTAGGGGAGTCATCATCTTTTCTCAACTTACATCCGGTTCCCATGGGAGTGTTCATTGGCTTTGAATCTTCCATTCCAAATTTCCTCAACAATTTTTTCACATATTTGGTCTGAGAAATAAAGATTCCTTTCTTTGTCTGAGTAATTTGCAGACCTAAGAAGAAATTCATTTCACCGAGCATTGACATCTCAAATTCACTTTTCATTTGATTTGCAAAGGTTTTACACATACTGTCTCTTCCTCCAAAGATGATATCATCAACAAATACTTCAACAATTAAGATGTTTTCATGGTCAATTTTGAAATATAGGTTACTGTCAGCTGTACCTTTGTTGAAGCCAATCTTCAAGAGATGTTTGTCCAGTCTTTCATACCAGGCTCTTGGGGCTTGCTTTAGTCCATACAGTGCCTTCTTCATATTGCAGACCATTTCACCATGCTCAGATAATTGAAAACCATCCGGTTGTTCAATGTACACTTCTTCTAAGTCACCATTCAAGAAGGAAGACTTGACATCCATCTGATACACCTTGAAATCCTTGAAGGCAGCAAATGCAAGAAATAATCTGATTGCTTCAATTCTTGCCACTGGAGCAAAGGTTTCTTCGAAATCAATCCCTTCTATTTGAGAGTAGCCTTTGCAGACCAATCTGGCTTTATTTCTGATTACTTCACCAATTTCATTTAGTTTGTTCCAGAAGACCCATTTGGTTCCAATCACATTCTTGTTTCTAGGTCTGGGAACAAGATCCCAAGTGTGATTTTTCTCAATTTGCATCAACTCTTCCTCCATTGCTTTGGTCCAGTTTTCATCATTGCAGGCTTCATTTATTGTCTTAGGTTCAATCTTTGAAATCAGACAATATTCATCTGAATTTTGAGAAATTTTCCTTCTAGTTTGCACACCTTTGCTTTTATCCCCTATGATCTGATCTTCAGAGTGGTTCAGTCTTACATACCTTGGAACTTTGGGAGCTTCTTGCACTTCTACTTCTTGATCAGGCTCATTCAAACCTATCTCTTCTTCTTGATTTACCGGATCAGTCTGAATCTAATTTTTAGAAGAGGATTGAGCTCCTTGAACCATAACACCATTCTAATCATCTTCATCAGGGTTTCTCTATTCCCTCATCAACCTTCACATTTGTACTTTCTATCATCTTTCTTAGTCTCTTGTTATAACACCGGTATGCTTTGCTTTGAGTAGAGTAACCCAAGAATATTCCTTCATCACTTCTAGCATCAAACTTGCCTAAATCTTCATCTCTTTTGATGTAACATTTTCTACCAAAGATTCTAAAATATCTTACAGTAGGAGTAATGCCAAACCAGAGTTCATAAGGGGTCTTACCGGTATTGCTTCTGATTTGAACTCGATTAAGAGTATAGACTGCAGTGTTGACAGCTTCTCTCCAATAGATCTGAGGAACATTTGCTTCCATCATCATTGTCCTAGATGCTTCCTGGATGGTCTAGTTATTTCTTTCCACTACTCCATTCTATTGTGGAGTCCTCAGATTAGACAACTGTCTCTTAATTCCATGTTTCTCATAGAATTCTATGAACTCACCGAATGTGAATTCTCCACCTCTATCAAACCTCAGACATTTCAACTTTATTCCTGTTTCATTCTCTACCATAGCCTTGAATATTTTGAATTTCTCAAGAGCTTCTAATTTCTCCTTTAGAAAGGTTACCCACATCATCTGGGAATAGTCATCTATTAGCAGCATGAAGTATCTATCACCTTGAATACTTCTAGTTCTTGCCGGACCACAAAGATCAGTGTGAACTAAGTCCAATAATCCGGTAGAAGACAGTTCCTTGCTTTTGAATGTGACTCTACTCAGCTTACCCAACTGACATTCCTTGCACAAGCTGTTAGTAGGTTTCACCAATTTTGGAAGATCTCTTACAGCCTGAGTATTGCTTATCTCGATGATATTATCAAAATTCACATGACACATCCTTCTATGCCATAACCAACTCTGATCAACTTGAACAAATAAGCAGCTTTTACCAGTACCAACCAAATGGAAGATATTACCTTTAGTTTGAGCACCGGATGCAATCTCTGTTCTGGATCTTTCAAAGATTTTGCATTTTCCATCCTTGAATCAGAGATCATAGCCTTTGTCCACCAACTGTCCAACACTGAGAAGATTGTGCTTCAATCCTTCAACATACAGTACATTACCAGTTTTGTTTCTTCCATCAAAAGAAATAGTTCCTCTTCCTCTGATTCTACCAGCAGAATTATCACCAAACTTCACCACTCCTCCTTCATACCTTTCCAAGTCTATGAACTTATTTTTGTCACCTGTCATGTGGTGAGAGCAACCACTGTCAATGACCCAGTCATTCTTTTCTTCAACTTGGGCAGCCAGAGCTCTTTCTACAACTTTATGATTGATAGATACAAAGGATATTGGTTCTTCTTCCTTGATGGCAATAAACACCCATTCACTTCTAAATTTGTTTCCTGTCTCTGATTCATCATCTGTTACTCCTTCATTATCATCTTCTTCATGAATATAGTAACAATTCTTTTGGAACCTTGATCTGTTAGGATTTGGCTTTGAAAATCTTTCCGGACATCTTGAGGCAAAATGACCAATCTTATTGTAGTTAAAACACTTAAAAGGCAATTTTCCTTCATACTTACCAGATCCTCTTGGCAGTCTCTTTGCAATGAGGGCTTCAAATTGAGCAGTTTCTACTTCTTCTTCTTCTAGGGCTTTTCTTGCTTTTTCATACCATGACAGTTTCCTTGATGAGTTCTCTCCTGGATCAAATCCTTGTTTACCTTTTACAGAGGCACTGGCTTTGAATGTAGATTCATTTTCGGGGGGATCATCTCCAAACTCGGTCATTTCAAAAGCAGCCATTTTGCCAGCCAATTGGTCTCTTGTGACAGTTGTATGGGCTCTGAATTCATCAATTGTAGCAACCTTGATTTTGTAAGAGGCAAGAAGGGATCTGAGAATTTTACCAACAATCTCATTTTCATCCAAGACTCCACCAGAATCTCTAATTCCACAAACTAGCTCATTCACTCTTTGCATAAAAGAGGTAATATTTTCATCATCTCTCATCTTCAATTTTTCAAATTTTCCTTTTAGACTCTATAACCTTACACATTTAACATACTCGTCTCCTTCATGCAAAAGTTCCAGTTTAATCTAGATCTCATAGGAAGTTGGTAGGTCAATAACATTTGAGAGCTCTGAGTCAGTTAATGCGCTTAGAAGAGCCTCTTTGGTCCGCAGATTGTTTTCAGCATCTGTGATTTCATTTAGGGTTGTCAGACCACCTTGTGGAGGTACATACACTTTTGTGACCATGGACCAGTATGCCATTCCCATACACTGCAAGTGACATTTCATGCGACCTTTCCAAAGAGAAAAGTTGGTTCCATCAAACTTCGGACTATCCTTCTTGTATGACGACATCTTGGATCTCCTCAAGCGGTTAAGCTCCTTTTAGAGGAACTTAGCTCTGATACCAATTGTTAGACTTAGGGCACACAACTGAGAGGGGGGGTGAATCAGTTGTCTTAAACTTTCTTTGATTAAACACTTGAATCTTCTTTAGTGATTAGCAGAATATTAATCATGAACCATAATGCATTCAAATCAAGAGCAGAAACATATCAACACATAAGACACCAAGATTTTGATGTGGAAAACCCGGTTAAGGGAAAAACCATGGGGTGATTAATAAGAATAAGGTGTTTAATCAACCCATTGGATACATTGAGTAGACCACACAAGAGGACTCCTCCATTGATGCTAAGGAAAATGTGGTGGTTGACAGGACTTTCGATTGGATGAAGAATCCATTTTCCATGGCAGACCCTGTTAGACTTAGGGCACACAACTGAGAGGGGGGGTGAATCAGTTGTGTGAAACTTTCTTTGATTAAACACTTGAATCTTCTTTAGTGATTAGTAGAATATTAATCATGAACCATAATGCATTCAAATCAAGAGCAAAAACATATCAACACATAAGACACCAAGATTTTGACGTGGAAAACTCGGTTAAGGGAAAAACCATGGGGTGATTAACCCAAGAATGTATTCTCTGTTAGAAGAATAGAAATAACAAATGGCACATGCCAATTAGGGCTCACTGCCCGAGCACACTGCTCACAAGAGGCTCACTTCCTACAAGAGACACACTGTCTACAAAGAAATAAGTATCACCTTTATGAACTGGAAAATAGCATCTTCACCATGCTTGAATCAGTTCCATTTAAGACCAATACTTCTGCTCTGCCTTTCACACTTCTCCTCGCTACCACACACTCATCACCACGAGACACACTTGAAAATGACTTCACAATCCCTTTTTCATACAAGGCATCGACTTAGGAACAATCATCTAAGTCAGAAAACACCTACAAGAACATCCGCAAGACGTGTAATACATCCGGTCGGCCAGTCTCAAGAAGAACACCAATATCCGGTGGTAATTCTTTAAATGCAAACTCTAACTTCAATGCGGACCACCAACATGAACTAGACATGATCCAACAATCATCATAACCTTCCTTGAATCACGAAGAACATCCGCACTTCATCATCCTATCGGAATTCTTCTCTCCTTCATCTGAAGCTTCAAGAACACAGTCTGTCATCACTGTCACAAATGAATAGGCTCTTCCAGACCTTCAAACCATGAACCAATCTAGTTGACACTTCACAAGGACGTCCTCAACACTTTCTCAAATCCGTAGAATGGGATAATGCATTACCGGACCTCACCAGACCTATCTGTGTCACTATGTCACCTCTGGACACCTGCCAGAGCTGGTTCTACTTGAATGACCATAACTTCTTCAGATCTTCATGCAGACCTCTAAAAACTTGACTAGAGCATCTCAAGACTTATATCTACAAACCCTTTAAACCGCATCCTCTGATCCTCAACCTATCTTGGACTTTTACCTTGTTGTCATCACTGTTCTTCACTGTTCCTGATTGAGACTAATTTTCTCAATATCCTCAGCACACAACTCATCCAATCCTTCTCATTAATGCAACATGAGTATGTTGACATCAATGACAACACCAATTAAACCCATACTTGCAACATGCCCATACCTAGCTTCTAAGGAGTCAAAGAGAAAAAAAGAAGAAATCAAAGAAAGGAGAGTCCTCTACCCTACCTAAGACAAAGACAACATCAGAGAAGAAGGGGGAGATGAACTAAGGGAAACCAGAGCTACCACAACTACAAAAGAGAAAGAAAAGAAAAATGTAGTAGAGGTCAAGTAAAGTGAAGATTATGAAGATGAGGTTCCTTTGGTTAGAAGAAAGAAGAAGGATATCCAAGGTCCTCCTACTTCTCAAATCCTAAGTTAGCCTACATTTGAGGAGGCTACCATTACAACATCTCTCACACACACACCTCCTTCCTCACCACCTCCAAAAGTTACCACATAATCACCCCCACCTACTTCCTCATCACCTATTCAAGCCACCACACAAGCATCTTCACAGGTGTCTTAGCCACCTCCACAAGATAGTCAACCACCTCCTTCCTCATCACCCTCTCAAAAAGCCTCCCAACCACCTCCACAAATTCCAATTGCTCCTTCCCAAACACCTATCACAACTCTTGCTCCTCAACCATCAATATCCTCACCTATTCCCCAATCTCCTCCTCCTCTTGTAGATATCCTATTATCCCCCTAACTACTAAACAAGAACAACTAGTGGGAGATGATGGTAAGTAGTTAGGTAGAGAAGGCATAGCTGAGGGTCCTCTTGCCCCTAAGGTAGATGTTGAAAATTTGAACCAGGTGGGGCAGGACATTCCTTCTTCACCTCCTGATCAAGGTGAAGGGTCACAAGAATCAACACAAATAGTGATACTAACCCCTTCTCCTCGCTCTTCTCCTCACCCTTCTCTTGATTATACTCCTAGGCCTACTCGGTCATCTCCCCATTCTTCTCCTCCAAAGGCAGTGATAGCTAGATCAGGGCTTCCAGTATGGTTAAACCATATTGTTGAGAAGAGAAAGAGATCCTATACTGAAGAAGAGGACTTCTCAATAGTAGAGATATTCAAGGCTCAAGAAAAGCCAAAATAGCAAGAACCCTCTCCACCATAACCATAGATGCATAGGGAGCAAGGGTAGCTCAAGTAGCTACACCTTTGGTAGAAAAAGAAGAGTGCCTAATGACTCCTAAAGATTACAATATTCAACAGATCAACTTGGGACACTAGACCAAGGAGGAAGAGAATAAAACATTGTAGGAAGCTATCTCCACTATCTTAGAAAGGATGAAGAAAGATGAAACAAAAAAAGAGGAGCTGAAGAAGCAAGTAGGACAGTTGACTTCATATATCACACACCTGGTAGGTCCAGTTGATTATAGTGCCCCTGGGCCAGCTATATTGGAGGCCTTGCATAAATATAATGTGCCTACTAATTCTAAAGGATTCATCCCTTCTACTACTACCTAGAGAGATGCACTAGAAGCCATCGATAGTAGTGTTATTAAGGAGAAAATGAGATCCTATCACACCATTAGAGATGAGGCAGAGAAATTACAGGAATTAGAGAGTTCCATTGATGAGGAATTATTGGTATGGGAGGAGTACCTCCCAATTTTGTAGAGGATGAAGGGAATGCCTTCTAAACTATTTCAGTTGTGCATTTTTGACAAGGGTGATCAAGGTTTGGTAGTAGAATGGTAGTATGTTGGTAAACTAAGATTCAAGGTGCTATGGTCTCTACTAGCCTAGACATTACCCAAGCAGTGGGAGTTTTTTCCAGATATGTGTCTAATCTTGGTAGAGTTCAATGGGATGCACTTAAAAGAGTCTTTAGATATTTTTAGGGCACCTTAGAGTATTCATTGTGTTATCATAGTAATTTTATAGGATACATGCATTCCCTTGATATTCATGGTTATGTGGATTCAAACTGGACAGATGATGTTGATAACAGAAAATCCACCAATGCTTATCTATTTACTTTATTTGGTGGTGCAATTAGTTGGATGAGTAAGAGACATGTTGTGGTTGCTTTGTCCACTACTAAATTTGAGTATATGCTAGCTACTTATGCTTGTAAAGAAACCATTTGACTTAAGAGACTGTGTCATATATTAGAATAAAATAAGGTGCAGGGACAGTTTATTGTGACAGTCAGAGTGTGATCTACCTAGATAAGAACCCAACATTTCATGCCAAGACCAAGCACATTGATGTATAGTATCATTTTGTTAGAGATATGGTAAAGTATGGAAAGGTGAAGCTAAGGTAGAGACTTTGATGAATGTTGCAGATTCATTAACTAAGCCTATGAGCACAAAGAAGTTCAGATGGTGTTTGGAGTCTATGGGCCTCTCAGCCCCTAGCAATTAAATCATGGTGTTGATATTCCCTTTTCTCTTGCAAGGTGTTCAAAAAGTGGGACAATGTTAGGAAATGTGTCTCAACCTTGCAACTACAAAAGGTTTATGTTCTTCCCAATTTTGGTCTTTTCTAATACCCTTTATCTTGAAAAATGATTTATAACTTTCAAAGTTTCCAAAAGGGGCTAAAAATGGTAGGGCTTACTATTTTTAGTAACTCTACATTTGAGCATGGATGGACCCAGAGTTTTCCCAAAAGGTGTGGAACTACCAAGTAAACATCTTGGGTGAGTTTGGACTCAAGATCATACCTAGATTGCAAGATATTAAAGTTTCTATTTTTTGAAACTCCCCAAAAAATGTTTTAAACTTAGATTTGAGGCACTTAGACGTCCCTAAATTCCCCAAAAGTTCTCATAACTAATGAATTGGGTCATATCTTGATAGATCCCTTCATGATCTTTCCAACGCATTAAACAGTTCATCAATCAGACACCCGGATCAAAAGTTATGGCCTCTGAAAGTTGGACCTCCTATTTTGGGAAATCTGAAAATGTGTTGGACACTTAAAAGAGTTGTAAAGGGGAGATTTACACATGTTGGTGTGTGATTTAGCACATCACAAGGCATCTTTGATTGGAGATAATTTGGCCACCACTTTGGGTGGTTTTGGCTCATGATTTTGTAAATATCGTTGATGGTTTACTATGTTGTATCTCCTATATATCAAAAGCTTAAGATGGAGGTTATGTGTAAGAGTCTTATAGATGTTGAGTTGCCTCCAGAACTCTGGTTGGTTATACTCCTATGAAAGCTTGCTTTTCAAGTATATTATAATCTTCTTGATTCATGAATAATATGTTTGGTGGCTTTGGATTGTGGGGTTTTTCTCCCAAAAGGGTTTCCCCATATAATTACAGTGTTGTGGTATGATTGCTATTTCTGTTTATTTCTATAATTGTTGCAAAGATAAGAAAATTTTTGCATATCCCTCCCCTCAAGATTAGTGTAGGAAGTTGTTCTTGTTGGGAATTAAGGTGTCTCAACCTTTACAAATTCCTAGCATTATTTATTTATTTGTATATTAATTTATTGCCTAATGTTGTAATTACTTGCACATTCAGTTTGGTTAGATAGTTGAGGTGGCACGGTGACATGTCATCTTACTTGGAATGTGACTTGGATGGTCAAGTCAAGCCTACATGGATTTGGGTGTCCCATTTGAGGTGGCACTATTATGCCATGTGTCGGCATCTTGTGGTGTGTGGAAGACAATATTCCATATGACAGAATCTATGACGCGTAAGAGCCAAGTTTGGAGATTCCTATGACAAGTGAGGACAAGTGTCGGTGAGGATCTTTGCATGAGGGAAAGGCATCTTTGAGTTCCCAAGCTAGGCTGTGACATGTCGTAAGAGGAATATACTATATTTAGCATTGTATGATGGATTCACTTACAACATTAAAGGTTGTTATCTTGGGAAAATCTATGACAACTGTAAGATGCGTAACAGCATTTGTCATAGTCTATTTTTAGCCTAGAGCACTCCATATTGGGAAAGTCAAATCTACCATGTATGATAGATGTAAGGGATGTATTTGGAGCAAGGACAAGTGTCCTTTGATGTGGGATAATGGTCATGTGGCCAAGGTAGATGCCTATGCCAAGATGCTCTCAATATTTTCCTTGTAATCCCTATTTATTGCATAGTTTGGAGTTGTAGTTATATAGTGTTTTTATAGGTACTGTTATGCTGCCGGACTAACTCTAGAATCAACATTTGAAGAATCTTGGAAGAACTTGCATTGCAAGTGTATTGTAAACACCCATTGTTTCAGATAATACATTGTTTAGGTTTTAGAGTGTGGGGTTTTTTACCTGAAAATGTTTTCCCCATGTACATCTTGTGTCAACTTCTCTCTGTCTACATTCTTGTTTTGTGTTTTCTACTATAATATCTCTGATATATGTTTCATATTGCTGCAATTGTAAAGGTTGTAAATAATTTACATACCTCTCCCCTCATTAAATTAGTTTAGGAAATGATCTCCTCACACCTAGCTTCATTTCAGTTGGTATCAGAGCCTGGCCAATTTTGGTCCTAGCTGTTGGGTAGGGGTTTTTTGTACTGATCTTAGAGTGAGTGGGAGTCTGTGTAGAGTATTCTAAAATCTTGTTGTAGGAAGGAGATGGTAGGCACATCCAAAAGAATAGAGGTTGGAAAGTTCAATGTCAGCAATTTCAAGTTGTGGAAACTCAAAATGGAAGACATGCTCATTGATAGAGACCTATGGGAAGCAATTTCTGGTGTAAACCAGCGGCAATGTCCCAAGATGATTGGAATCTCAAAGATTGTAAAGCCAAGGGTCTTGTGAGACTCTGTCTAGCTGATTCTATCCTATTAAATGTTCATGAGGAGAAAACTGCGAAGGATCTGTGGAAGAAACTTGGTGATGTTTATCAGGCTAAATCCCTCTTAAACAAGTTGTTCCTATGGAAGAAGCTATATTCTCTCAGGATGGAAGATGGAGGATCTATTGCTGATCACATGAATGCCTTCAATATGTTGGTTGCACAATTGACATCCATTGGTGTGAAGATGGAGGAGGAGGATCAGTGTATGACCCTGCTTTGTTCTTTACCGGATTCATGGGATCATCTTGTTATGGCCATTAGGAGTACCACATCCACTTTCAAAATGGAAGATGTGGTGTCTTCACTATTATCTGATGAGATGCAGAGAAAGTCATCTAAATCGGCCAAATAAGCTCTTGCGGTTCGTGGAAGACCCAAGGAGAAAGGGAAAAAGAAAGACAAGAAAGCTGAGAAGGGTAGATCCAAATCCAGTGGGAGATCCAAATCTCTTGGAAAGTCCAAGGTACTGTGTTGGAACTATGGGAAAACTGGGCATTTCTAAAAGGAATGCAAAGAGGAGAAGAAGAAGAAAAAGAAGAATATCCTAGATTTAGATTCTAACAAGTCACAAGATGATGGTGATGCCTTCATTGCAGCCTTGGCCACCCATGCATCTAATGATGTGTGGCTAATTGATTTTGGTGCATCTTTCCACATGACCTCACATCAAGACTGGTTTACAAAGTATGAAGAGTTTTATGGTGGAAGAGTGTACCTGGATGATGACTCTCATCTGAAGATGGTTGGTCGTGGAAGAGTCACAATCTAATTCCCTGATGGATGAGTGAAGGGGATCTCTGGAGTTATGGACATCCCAAGCTTGACACGGAACCTACTTTCTACAAGTAAATTGAATGATGCAGGTGTACAAGTTGTCTTCTCGAAAGAAGGATGCAAGATGACTAGAGGAGCTATGGTGCTTGTAAAGGGTACTTAGAGAGGTACTCTATTTCAACTGGAGGCATGCATTTCACAATGCAATAGTTCTTCTGACTCGAAGAAAAGAGTTGCAGTCAATTCATCCCCACCATTGGAACTAGCAACTAAAAGATCTATTGTATCAAATTCTGATGGTAGTGCATTTTGGGTACCTAAGGGTGCTCATGCTTTGGAAGTTAAGCTTCCTACTAAGAAGACAATGTTATGGCATAAGAGACTTGGCCACATTGGTGAGAAGGGTCTTAGAACCCTAAAAAATAAAAACCTCATTGAGGGGTTAAATGATTGTAATCTTGAGTTTAACTTTTGTGAACATTGTATATATGGAAAGAAAAACCGTGTTCAGTTTTACTCGAGTTCTCATAAGTCTTCTAGTGTATTGGATCTTATTCATTCTAATGTGTTTGGTCAAGTTAATGTTCCTTCAATCTCTAAATCTGTATATTTTGTATCTTTCATAGATGACTACAGTAGAAGGACATGAATTTATTTTCTTAGAAGAAAATCTAAAGTCTTTAGTCGGTTTAAAGAGTTTAAATCTTTTGCTGATAATAAAACTAGTAAAAAGATTAAGTGTTTGAGAATTGACAACGGTGGTGAGTTTTGTTCGGTAGAGTTTGATAAGTTTTATAAAGAGCAAGGGATTGAAAGACATAAGACAAATCCATACACCCTGTAGCAAAATGGAGTTGCAGAGAGGATGAATAGGACACTGATGGAGAAGGCTAGGAGTATGCTTAGTGGAGCAAGCCTTAAACAAAAATTTCGGGCTGAAGTTGTAGCCACTACATACTACCTAATAAATAGGTCTCCTACATTAGCTCTTGTTGGTAAGACACCTATGGAGATGTGGTCTGGTAAGAAGCCTTCAGTTAGACATCTTCATGTTTTTGGTTGAGGCATATGCACATGTGCCTAGGGAGAAACAGTCAAATTGGAGAATAAGGTTGTTAAGTGTATCTTCATTAGCTATGGTGTCGGTGTGAAAGGATGCAAGCTTTGGGATCCTATGGATGAAAAAGTGTTGTATAGCAGAAGTGTTATTTTCAGAGAGCTAATACCTCCTTCTACTGTTGTACAGCCAGAAGATAAAGAAAAGAAAGAGGACGTGGTTCAGTTTCCTTCTACCCCTGAGAAGACTGAACTGAATGACCCTGTTGGACCTGATGATGAGGAGAGCTCTGGCAGCTCTGAAAGTTCAGAAGATGAAGTAGAACCTCCACCTCAGCCTTTGAGGAGGTCCACATGAATTAGGAAGCAACCTGAGAGGTTTGGTTATACATTGCTTGATTCTAGTTGTGCTTTTACTTTGCTTACTAATGTTGATGAGCCTAGAATTGTGACAGAGGCTATGGGCATGAAAGATGCAGGTTCCTAGAAGGAGGCCATGGAAGATGAGATGGCTTCTTTGGAAAAGAATAAAACTTGGGACTTGGTGCCTTTCCCTAATGGACAGAAACTTGTTGGATACAAATGGGTTTTCAAGAAGAAATTTGGTGCAGATGGCAGTGTTGAAAAGTATAAAGCCAGATTGGTTTCGAAGGGGTACTCACAAGTGGAGGGAATTGATTATGGTGAAATTTTTCTCCCATTGCAAAGATGATATCTATTTGGTTCCTATTATCTCTTGCAAATGCTTATTATTTAGAAGTGGAACAAATGGATGTGATGACAACTTTCCTTCATGGTGACTTGGAGGAAGAGATTTATATGTCACAGCCAGAGCATTACATAGAAAAAGGTAAAGAAAATTTGGTTTGCAAGTTAAAGTAGTCTTTGTATGGTTTGAAGCAATCTCCTAGGATGTGGTACATGAAATTTTATGCCTTTGTGTTGTCGATTAGATATCTAAGATCAAAATCAGATCATTGTGTGTATTATAAGTTTGACAAGGATCGTAATCTCATTATTGCACTATATGTTGAAGATATGTTGCTGATTGGGAATGGTAAGAATGTGATTTCTGATTTGAAGTCTTAGTTGTCAGCACAGTTTGAGATGAAAAACTTAGGGGCAGCTAGGTACATTCTGGGAATGGAGATTAGAAGAGATAGAGCAAACAGAAAACTTTGGTTAAGCTAGAGTAAGTATGTGAAGACCGTGTTGGATAGATTCAGCATGGCAAATTGTAGACCATTTACTGTTACTATTTCATTGGGGACAAAGTTATCTATGAATGATTGTCCAAGTCTCCTTCTGAGATGGAGGATATGAGCAGAGTACTTTATGCTAGTGTTGTTGGCAACTTGATGTATGCTTTGGTCTGTACAAGACCAGACATTGCCCAAGCAGTGGGAGTCCTTAGTCAGTTTATGGCTAATCCTGGACAGGTACATTGGGATGCAGTAACGTGAGTGTTCAAATATTTGTGGGGTACTTCTGAGTATTCCCTATGTTATCATGGTCATCCTACAAGACCTCTGCATTCTGTATGTATTCGTGGATTTGTAGATTCTGATTGGGCAGGTGATATTGACAACAGGAGATCCACCACTTATGTGTTTACTATGTTTGGAGGTGCAATTAGTTGGATGAGTAAGCGACAACCTATGGTTTCTTTGTCCATGATAGAAGCTAAGTATATGGCAGCAGCTCATGCTTGTAAGGAAGCCATTTGGCTTAAGAGGTTGTGTTCAGATATTGGTTTTGATGCAGGACATATTACTATTTGTTGTGACAGTCAGAGTACAATTTTCTTAGCAAAGAATCTGACTTTCCATGCTAGAACAAAGCATATTGATGTAAAGTTTCATTTTGTGCAAGACATGGTAGAGGATGGGAAGGTGATATTGGAAAAAGTAGACACTTTGAAGAATGTTGCAAATGCATTGACGAAACTAGTGGGCACATAGAAGTTTAGATGGTGTTCGGAGTCTATGGGCCTCTTGGCCCCTAGCAGTTAAATCTTGTCATTTCTTTTGGCTCTTGCAAGGTGTTTGACAAGTGGGAGAATGTTGGGAATTAAGGTGTCTCAACCTTTGCAAATTCCTAGAATTATTTATTTATTTGTATATTAATTTATTGCCCAATGTTGTAATTATTTGCACATTCAGTTTGGTCACATAGTTGAGGTTGCACGGTGACATGTCATCTTACTTGGAATGTGACTTGGATGGTTAAGTCAAACCTACATGGATTTGGGCATCCCATTTGAGGTGGCACTATTATGCCATGTGTCAGCATCTTGTGGTGTGTGGAAGATGATATTCCATATGACAGAATCTATGACGCGTAAGAGCCAAGTTTGGAGATTCCTATGAGAAGTGATGACAAGTGTCGATAAGGATCTTTGCATGAGGGAAAGGCATCTTTGGGTGCCCGAGTTGGGCTATGACATGTTGTAAGAGGAATATGCTATATTTAGAATTGTATGACGGATTCTCTTAGAACATTAAAGGTTGTTATCTTGGGAAAATCTATGACAAATGTAAGATGCGTAAAAGGATCTGTCATAGTCTATTTTTAGCCTAGAGCGCTCCATATTGGGAAAGCCAAATCTACCATGTATGATAGATGTAAGGGATGTATTTGCAACAAGGACAAGTGTCCTTTAATGTGGGATAATGGCCATGTGGCCAAGGTGGACGACTATCCTAAGATGCTCTCAATATTTTCCTTGTAATCCCTATATATTGCATAGTTTGGAGTTGTAGTTATATAGTGCTTTTACAGGTACTGTTATGCTACTAGAATATCTCCAGAATCGACATTTGAAGACTCTTGGAAGAAATTGCATTGCAAGTGTATTGTAAACACCCAGTTTTGCACCCTTGCATATAGCCATGAAGCCTCTGCAAACTGGAGTAACATGGGACTGATCTCTAAGTGTGGGACTTTGCTAAGTGAGATCAGACCTCCAGAGAAGGCCGGCTTCCTTGTCTAGTTATCACCTAAAACTATAGATTTTGAGGGGAAAAGGGAGAGAGAAAGCTTGTAATGGAAATGAAATAAAAGCTTGAAAACAAGGGTGATGCACCAGACAGATTTAAAGAAATTTCCACAACACTGAGAAGATGCACAATGTAATCAAGTACAACAAGTGGGTATACACAAATTAGATGACTCTAGCAGAGGTGAGAAGCAATATGGTTGAGAGGAATGAAACATTCACAGATAGCCGTACACAAATTCACACAGAACTAGAAAAATTAGTAAAGAGGTAAAATTAACTTGCATATATTCAATGGAAAGGCACGGTTACAACATATGAAAACCCTATTTGGAAACAGAAAAGCATTAATGCCAAAAAAATTTCCAACCCTATTTACAACATTTGAATGCACATATATAGCATTCCAAAACTATTCTAAGTCAGTTACAAAGATCTACTCAAAGAGCTGTCATTAAAAATATCTCCCTCGATTACAGCCCAGCTGCATTAGTTATGGTGTTGAAATCTGGAACTAGGCAGATGAGGAGATAGTTAGAGTCTTTATTGCAGCTGCTTTCTCATCGTCAATCTGGAGATGAAGAGGTGGAAAGATATTCTTTGTTGTTAATGTGAGCTGCTTGTTCTGTCTACTGCAATGAATGCCCAAAAATATCTCCATCTGCTAAAAGTCATCTCTGAGATGTTCATCACTCAAAAATATGCATTTCCAAATCTGAAATTTGAAAAGTGATAAAGCTCCTGAAAAACCCTGCCAAATGAAAGAGGGGACCAAAATATGCAACTTTGCCTCTTGGAGCATGTCAAAATTTGCAAAAATGGAGGAGATATAGGTGGTCAAACTTTTGGTCAACTGCCTATATATATCGCTTTTGCATCTCTGTGTATATCACTACATCTTGGCGCCTGAATCGGCATTCAAAAACTCATCCTGCATCTCTTTCTGCACATACATGGCACTTTGCATATCGGCCCCTGTACATCCCTTTGTATTTCAAAAATTGCATATACATACAATTTCCCCTTGTATATTGCGGGCCCTACCACTTGTATGTTAGCTTGTATCTTGTCTAGCATATCGAAATATACAAACACTAATATATATAAGGCGGAAAATACATACAATGTGCTTGTACCTTAGCGGACCCCACCTCTTGTATGTCCGTCTTCTGCATATGCAAAATACAAGCTGCGGACCCCAAAACACCATTTAGCTGCTTTTCATTGTTTTGCCAAATCCAGCTTGTATATTCTATCCTTGTACATTTCTTTGTATATGCAAAATATACAAACACTTATTCATACAAAGCGGACTCCAAACTCTTATGTGCCGAAACTGATCCTTGATTCAAATCTGCCTTGTATATCGCAATGCATCTTTGACTTGTATATCGCAATATACAAGCGCCATATACATACAAGTCAGACCCCAAAATACCATTAAGTATATTTGATTGCTCTGTCAGGTCTGGCTTGTATGACTTCCTTTTGTATATCTCTTTGTATATGCACGATATACAAGCCGCAGACCTGACACCTGATTACGCTAAAATTTACCTCTATTTGAAGTCTGACTTGTATGTCTTTTCCTTGTTTATTTGCTTGTATGCGCGAACATACAAGCCGCATATACATACAAGTCGGATGTCAAATGGCCATTAACTGTATAAGATTGCTCTGTCGGGTCTGGCTTGTATGTCCGACTTGCATCTTTGTTTGTACATTCCCGATATACAAACCCCTTTGTATATTGTCTTGTATATCAGGTTGTATGTGCAAACATACAAGCCGATATACACTCCACTGTTCACTCTCCCTTTGTATGCCGAAACATGCAATCCTGCTTGTATATGCGTAGGACCCACGATTTGTATCTCCCTTTGTGGCACTATTTCAAATGCACATTTGTTTGTATATGCGGATATACAAGCGTAAATATACAAACACCCTTACATACAAACAAGGAATCCTTGATGGAATATACCCGTGATGCATATCTTCATTTGTATATAGCCAATTGTATGTGTGAACATACAAAGCAATATACAAGCCATTTTATGCATACAAGCGTGGAATATTCTGAGGAATCTTCAATGTATATTTCCTTGTATATCTCAGCCTTTGTATTTTTGGCGAATGTACATCCACTGTAGCACATGTATGTCCACCGGCCTTGTATCTTTTCACTGCATATTCCTTTGTGTTTCTATTTGTATATCTGAATGTACAAGCCCCTATATACATGCAGACCCAATATACATTTAGCGAATATTCTGGGAATCTACGGAAGATTCCCTAAATGTATATGCATTTCCTTGGCCCGATATACATTTAGAAAATGTATATAACTCAAATTTTTTCATATTTTCTAAGGCCGATATAGATTTGCAAGCTTGCCAAACGTATATTTGAACTGTATGTTGACCAAAACTTTGACCATCAATAACTTCTTTATTTGGCCAAATTTCAAGGTGATGTAAAAAGCAAACCTGCCTATTTTTTCAAGCTCTTTCCAATGGTAAGGTTTTTAGGCAATTTGGCACTTTTCATTTTTAGGCAACATTTTCCAAAGGATTTTCAAGGAAATACTAGGTTAACCATTTAACTCTAGACAGAGAAAAATGGGATAACATTCTTGGTGACCTCTATGGGGTGTTTGCCTGCTAAACAGTTAGATCAGTGGCCTATACATCTATTGGGCATAGAGTCACACAGAGACTAAAATATAGATATTTCTGACCTTAGCAAAATAAGATAGAAGCAAGGACGAACACTTGGAAGGCCAAACCAAGACAAAATGTTGAAAGCAAACTCTTTCAACTATGCTAGACAGCATTTAGGGAAAGCAAAAGTAGATCTAAACTAATGTGCAGCAGCACTTATTGAAAGCATAGAGACCTAATTTACTGATTTACAAGGCACTCATACCTCAAAACACCCCTTTAGGTGTATCCCATTGACTGGGATAGGCAGATTTTGTCCATCCATATTTGATAACTGAAATGCATTGTGCTTCTTGCATTCAGTAATGAGAAATGAACCACTCCACATGTTGTCAAATTTGGAGTCCTTTCCTCATTTGCTTTTTAATTCATCCCATTTAAGCACCATGTCACCCATTCTAAAGCTTCTAGGGGTGACCTTCTGATTGAAATTTCTTTTTGTTTGAAGCTGATGATATTCCATAGTCTTCATAGCCTTGTCTCTGATTTCTTCAAGCTCCATAAGCTGAGCATATCTGACAACCATGGGATCTTCCTCTTCAAACATTTCTAGCTGATTCATGATGTCTAGTGCTGGCAATTCTACAGAGATAGGCAATCTTGCTTCCTTCCCATATACTATCATATATGGAGAGTTTCCAATGGACCTCTTAGGAGTTATTCTGTCTACCCATAAGGCATATTTAAAATTAGTGTGCCAAGTCCTCTGGTTGTCCTCCATTGATCTTTTAATAATCCTTATGAGATTTTTGTTGGTAGACTCAGCCAAACCATTACCCTGTGGGTAATAATTAGAAGAAGTATTCAGATAGATCCCATTTTTGACAGCCCAATCAGTTATATTTAGGCCAACAAAGGCTAAAGCATTGTCAGAAATTATTGACTCAGGCACTCCAAATCTGGAAATCAAGTTATGATAAAAATTTTAAAACAGCATTTTCATTTGATTCCTTTAGAGCTATTGCTTCAGTCCATCTTGTGAAAAAATCTGTAGTTGTAAGAATCCACTTGTGGCCTACACTTGATGGTGGATTAATGGGTCCTAGGAAGTCAACACCCCATCTCATGAAGGGTTGCTCTATTTGAATTGGCCGTAGAGGTAAGGCTGGCAGCCTCTCCTTTCCTGCAAAAATGGCACACTTTACACATTTCCTTGCCCATGCATGGGCATCCTTAAATAGGCTGGGCCAGTAATATCCAGCTCTCATTATCTTCCAGGCAATAGTCTTTGGGGCAAAATGACCCCCCGTTGCTCCATCATGAAATTCATGTAGTATCTTGTTAGTCTGATCTTTATCAATGCACCTTAACAATACACCATTAAAGTCCTTTCTAAAAAGGATTCCATTTATTAAAACATATGGAACCGATTGCAGTCTATAATATCTTCTTTTAGTTCTATCTAGACCTGCTGGACATTTGCCAATTTGCAAAAATTTAGTCGTATCAGTAACCCAGCCTGTGTTCGCTACTGTTGCATTATCTTGAGGTGCATCCTCAATGGTCAAAAGCATCTCATCCTCCTTGTTAGAATTGGTAGCGAGCTGCTCGCTGAGTCCTCTACCTCTGACAAGCTTGGTTACTTGGATATCCATGTCATATTCCATGACCTTGGTGATCCAACCCACTCCCTTCTCATTAACATATTTACTCAACAGGAACTCTTTCACGCTGGGATGAGCCACCATTAAATGTATCTTGTTATTGGAAACAAGATGCCGAAATTTCTTGAGGCTCCTTATCACTGCAAGGACGTGCTTCTCAACAAAGCTATACTTCTGTTCATATTCTTCCAGCCCCTGACTGAAAAAAGCAATTGGCTGCTCAAAGCTGCTACTCTTCTTCTGCACTAAAATCATAGAGATTGTATCTAGGCCGCCATAAGCATATAGAATAAAATCTTTGAAAAAGTTAGGATTTACCAAAGTTGGCACAACTGACAATGCTTCTTTTATAGACTCAAAACTGAGTCTAGCCTCTTTTGTCCAATTAAAGACTATATTCTTTTTCAACATGGATGTTAAAGGTTTCAAAAGGTTTGCGATATCAGGGATGAACCTTCATAGAAAATTAATTCTGCCAATAAAACTTTGTAATCCCTTCTTATGACTTGGTAAAGGCAGCTCCAAAATGGCCCTTACTCTTTCAGCATCAATAGTAATGCCTTCTTTTGAGACAACGTGCCCTAATAGCTTGCCTTCATGGACAGAAAAAATGCATTTGTTTGGATTAAGGGATATCCCAAACTCTCAGCATCTCTCAAAAACTTGCCCTAAGTGGGATAAATGCTCAGATGCATTCTTGGAAAAAATTGTTATATCATCTAAGTACACCAACACCAGTTTGTATAGCAAACCCTTGAATGCCATATCCATGGCTCTTTGAAAGGTCAAGCCAGTGTTAGAGAGACCAAAAGGCATCCTCCTGTAGGCCATGGTACCCCACTTGGTAGTGAAAGCAGTTTTGAACTGATCCTCCTCCTTTACTAACACTTGATTATAACTAGAAAATCCGTCAAGCAAAGAAAATCTCTCTGAGCCAGCCACTACTTGTAAAATCTTCTCTATTGATGGAAGTGGGTAGTGGTCTTTTAGGGAGGCTCTATTTAAGTCCCTGAAATCAACGCACAGCTTGATTTCTCCATTCTTCTTCCTCACAGGGACAAGGTTTGAGACCCAAGAAGTATGCTTGATGGGAAAATTGATCTTTCCCTCAATTAGCTTAGTCAATTCTTTAATCATCAAGGGCTCTAGCTTTGGATTTAGGGGCCTCTGCCTCTGCCTTATAGGCTTTGCACATGGTTCCAATTCTATGGTTTGCTGGGCAATATGAGGATCAAATCCCTTTAGGTCTGAATAATCCCAAGCAAATACCTCCTTAAATTCCTGACAAAGAGCAATAAAAGCTCTCCTGTCCTCAGCTGAATAGATTTTACCTATTTTGAGGAGTTTTCCCTTAAAAATTTTTAACTCCTCATAATGTTCCTCTTTTATTTGCATACTGGTCTTAGTCTTCTTCATCTGATCATTGGTGCCAAAAATAGACTCCAAAGTCACCAATCCCTCGGGCAGCTTGTTTGTCTTCAGTTGAATAATCTGATCATTGCCATACTGTTGTTTGAGTTTATCCTGATTCATCATGGAAAACTCATCTTCCTCTAATAGGAATCTTAGAATCTGTTCATCACTTTCAAAGACTTGCCAATGAACATTATTGTCGGGGATAGAGGGTTTGTCAACTATTTTACATGAGGCTACATTTTCTCCTTTTGAATGTCACTAGGGATGTCAAACTGTGCCCCAATTGCAACCAATCTATCAGCATGGGAGTTTTGATTTCTTGGAATGGAAATCAGATTAAAAGCATCAAACTCCTCAATCATGTTCCATACCCTATGCTTATAGCACTTCAAGGTATCATTTTTGGTAAGATGCAGTCCTCTTACCTAATTTATAATTAGTTCACTGTCCCCAAATACTTGCAAACAGCCAATTTTCTTCCTTCTTACCCATTGCAATCCCTGGATTAGCCCCTCATATTCAACAGTGTTAGTGGTGCATGAGAAGGCAAAATGGAAAGCAACATAATATTTTTCACCCTGTGGTGACACCAGCATTGCACCACCACTAGATCCATTTCTACTCCTTGAGCCATCAAAGTACATTTTCCATACTTCTCCTTGTTGCTCTGTCTGCTGTTCTGTATCCTTTACCATACTTGGAATTGCTGCCCCAGGCTCATGAAGTATATAGACCCCCATACCATTTTCTTGAATATATGCTTTAGGATCATCTACAACATCTTTTGAGGACCATTCCCTTAATAACATTTATGTTATACTTTCAGCTTGTAACTCTTGAGCCGCCACAAGTTTAGGATCATCAGAAATAATGTGATTTGCGTTAACCACACTTGGTGTATAGGGCTCTATGTGATGGTTTGAAAGCAATTCAGATCTTAGGGTCACCTTAGTGCCATATCTGGTCCTAAAAAACATATGGGACCAGTCAGAGGATAGGTATCCTCCTATTTTGGCTGTGAATTCTCTTGATAGGCACATGGCAAAATAGGGAGGCAAATCAATAATGAAGACCTCTTGGAAGATGGAAACATTGGGACAAATATGTAGAGTAAGACCTAGGTCTTTTATTACACCCATAGTACTAATAGCTGTGCCATCTAATTGGAGTACACCCTTCTCAAGAGGCTGGTACTTGAGTCCTAATTGGTCTGTAATTTGTTTAGGCATCATAGAATTGCTTGCTCCACTATCCACCATGCAATTATGAACTAATTTATCTCCAATTATCAATGATATATAGAATGGGAGTGGCTTAGTACTTTTGTTAGATTGTTTGCTATTATCCTCAGAGGAATTAGTAAGGACAACCCTATTTGGGTCAACAGTTGTATCTTTGGACACCTTCAAATCAGACAAGGCAGATTGCAATAGGTCTTTTTGGCCTGGGATGGCTAAAGAATCCCACATAGACATTGTCACATTCATCTTTTTCATATTTTCAATAATATTGAAAGGTGGAATGGCATTCACCTTCTGATTTGATTTTGTAGCAACGACGTTTGGTTGCAAACGAGGCATCTCCCTTGCTTTTGCTGGGTCATTTCTTTGTAGAATATGGGGAATTTGGGGTGCAGGAAAATCAGCAGATGCTTTTCCTTTATTTGCTGCTTGTTCTACCTCATAACCCTTTTTCTTTGCTCTTGTATTTGTTGCAACTGAGGTGTTATCGCTATTTATGCCACAAAATTCACCTTCCTGCCAGTTCATGAAAGCAGAATCACTCTGAGGTTGTTCTAGTTGTTGCACAGCCCCATCATTTGGACCATTAAAGCCTGATTTATGACTCCATTTGAGCAGGCTGCTTGACTGTGTGGCTGATTACATGGGTAGCACCACTCATATTCAGCAGCTAGGTTGTTCTGAGCAGGGACAAGGTCCCTTACGGTGTTAATAGGTGCTAGATTATAAGGCAGAAAAGGCCTTTGATTTACATTCTGTCTGGCACCTTGATAGTTGCTTTGATAAGGTGGCCTATTAGCTTGATACGACTGACTTTGGCCTTGAAATGGTTGATTCTGCCCATGGCTAGATTGCTGATAAGGCTGAAAGGGCCTTAGGGACTATTGCTTCTTTATGTTTACCAGTTCATTTCCAAAAGTTTGAAGGATACCCTTAATCTTTTGTTGACTATTTTTAATCTCTTTCAACTCTTGAGGTGAACTAGAGGCATCAGGTTCAGAATTAGCAATATTTGGTAATGCTGCGATAGTAGGCATAGGGGAAAACATGGAATTGGCAAAGGCATAGAAGCCTGAATCTCAGGAAAGATAGGCACTGGTGGTCTAGGTGCTATTTTTCTGGCCTGAATGAGATTATTCTCAGCCCTAATTGCTAATTCATACGCATCTGGTAAACTATTACCTCCTAGTGATTGAATTATTACTGAAATATCACTATTTAGGGCTTTCAAAAAATATAGAAATGCATATTCAGCTGGAGGTCTTACCATGGCAGGGATTCTGTCCCATGTCTTTTGAAATCTAAAGTTCAAATCCATCATTTGCTCCTGCGGAGCTCTCTTTATGGTGGTCATCTGTTCGACCAATGATAGATTATCTGATTTTTCTTGAAATTGCTTGTTTAATTTCTCTCCTAGCTCATCCCAGGTTCCTATAGTTTGCATTGGTAGACTCTTGAACCATTGTAATGCCTTCCCCTTGAAAGAGGCAGCTAAACAATCTGATGGCTACATTCTCTTGAGTGACATGATGAACCCCACATAGAGATGCTATGTCTCTAATGTGTTCGATCGGAGTAGTCTGATTTTCCCCTGTGAAATAGGGTAGATTCTTCAAAGCTATCATTGGTATCACATCATGCACCGTTAGATTCAAAGGACTCCCCCCATCAAAAGTCACAAATGACTGATTTCTTGCCATCTGAAGAGCTGTAGGTAGATTCGCTTGAGTTACTGTGGGAACTACAAAAGCAACTGGTCTGAAACCTGGTGGAGTTAACTATACTCTTTTAGAAACTGGAGTCCTTGTTGCATCTCTGCTCTATCTTCTGGGTGAAGAGAGCTGCAAATATTCGAATGAGCCTAAACTTGAACTCCTAGTTTGTACCTTTCTCATAAAACATGTATCAGCAAAACTGGTCTGTTTGTCTTTCCTCAGTCTGAGTCGCCAGATGTATAAATTTTAACCTCTTAAAGGTTTGCAATTATTGGTTGCACATCAAAACTAGCAATAATGGCTATTAATTTGATTGTTACTCTGACTTCTTGAGTCCCACCGGGCATGCCAAAGTTGTTATCACCCAGTTTTACACCCTTGCATATAGCCGTGAAGCCTCTGCAAACTAGAGTAACATGGGACTGATCTCTAAGTGTGGGACTTTGCTAAGTGAGATCAGACCTCCAGAGAAGGTCAGCTTCCTTGTCTAGTTATCACCTAAAACTACTAAATTTTGAGGGGAAAAGGAAGAGAGAAAGCTTGTAATGGAAATGAAATAAAAGCTTGAAAACAAGGGTGATGCACCAGACAGATTTAAAGAAATTTCAACACTGAGAAGATGCACAAAGTAATCAAATACAAGTGGGTAGACACAGATTAGATGACTCTAGCAGAGGTAAGAAGCAATATGGTTGAGAGGAATGAAACATTCACAGACAGCTGTACACAGATTCAGTAAAGAGGTAAAATTAACTTGCATATATTCAATGGAAAGGCATGGTTACAGCATATGAAAACCCTGTTTGGAAACAGAAAAGCATTAATGCCAAAAATTTCCAACTCTATTTACAACATTTGAATGCATATATATAGCATTCCAAAACTATTCTAAGTCGGTTACAAAAATCTGCTCAAAGAGCTGTCATTAAAAATATCTCCCTCGATTACAACCCAGCTGCATTAGTTATGGCGTTGAAATCTGGAACTGGGTAGATGAGGAGATATTTAGAGTCTTTATTGCAGATGCTTACTCATCGTCAATCTGGAGATGAAGAGGTGGAAAGATATTCTTTGTTGTTAATGCGAACTGCTTGTTCTGTCTGCTTCAATGAATGCCCAAAAATATCTCCATCTGCTAAAAGTCATCTTTAAGATGTTCATCGCTCAAAAATATGCATTTCCAGATCTAAAATTTGAAAAGTGATAAAGCTCCTGAAAAACCCTGCCAAATGAAAGAGGGGACCAAAATATGCAACTTTGCCTCTTGGAGCATGTCGAAATTCACAAAAATGGAGGAGATACAGGCAGTCAAACTTTCTGTCAACTACCTGTATATATCGCTTTTGCATCTCTGTGTATATCGCTACATCTTGGTGCCTGAATCGGCATTCAAAAAATCATCCTGCATCTCCTTATGCACATACATGGCACTTTGCATATCGGCCCCTATACATCCCTTTGTATTTCGAAAATTGCATATACATACAATTTCCCCTTGTATATTGCGGGCCCTACCACTTGTATGTTAGCTTGTATCTTGCCTAGCATATCGAAATATACAAACACTCATATATACAAGGTGGAAAATACATACAATGTGCTTGTACCTCAGTAGACCACACCTCTTGTATGTCCATCTTCTGCATGTGCAAAATACAAGCTGTGGACCCCAAAACACCATTTAGCTGCTTTTCATTGTTCTGCCAGATCCAGCTTGTATATTCTCTCCTTGTACATTTCTTTGTATATGCAAAATATACAAACACTTATTCATACAAAGAGGACTCCAAACTCTTATGTGCCGAAACTAATCCTTGATTCAAATTTGCCTTGTATATCGCAATGCATCTTTGACTTGTATATCGCAATATACAAGTGCCATATACATACAAGTCGGACCCCAAAAGACCATTAAGTATATTTGATTGCCCTGTCGGGTTTGGCTTGTATGACTTCCTTTTGTATATCTCTTTGTATATGCGCGATATACAAGCCGCGGACCTAACACCTGAATACGCTGAAATTTATCTCTATTTGAAGTCCGGCTTGTATGTCTTTTCCTTATTTATTTGCTTGTATGCACAAACATACAAGCTGCATATACATACAAGTCGGATGTCAAATGGCCATTAACTATATAAGATTGCTCTGTCGGGTCCGGCTTGTATGTCCAACTTGCATCTTTGTTTGTACATTCCCGATATACAAACCCCTTTGTATATTGTCTTGTATAACAGGTTGTATGTGCAAACATACAAGCCGATATACACTCCACTGTTCACTCTCCCTTTGTATGCCGAAACATACAATCCTGCTTGTATACATGGGACCCACCATTTGTATCTCCCTTTGCGGCACTGTAGCAAATGCACATTTGTTTGTATATGTGGATATACAAACACCCTTACATACAAACAGGGAATCCTTGATGGAATATACCCACGATGCATATCTTCATTTGTATATAGCCGATTGTATGTGCGAACATACAAAGCAATATACAAGCCATTTTATGCATACAAGCGCAGAATATTCTGAGGAATCTTCAATGTATATTACCTTGTATATCTCAGCCTTTGTATTTTTGGCGAATGTACATCCACTGTAGTACATGTATGTCTGTCGGCCTTGTATCTTTTCACTGCATATTCCTTTGTGTCTCCATTTGTATATCTGAATGTACAAGCCCCTATATACATGCAGACCCAATATACATTTAGCGAATATTCTGGGAATCTGCAGAAGATTCCCTAAATGTATATGCATTTCCTTGGTCCGATATACATTCAGAAAATGTATATAACTCAATTTTTTTCATATTTTCTAAGGCCGATATAGATTTGCAAGCCTGCCAAATGTATATTTGAACTTAATGTTGACCAAAACTTTGACCATCAATAACTTCTTTATTTTGCCGAATTTCGGGGTGATGTAAAAAGCAAGCATGCCTATTTTTTCAAGCTCTTTCCAATGGCAAGGTTTTTTTTAAGGCAATTTGGCACTTTTCATTTTTAGGCAACATTTTCCAAAGGATTTTCAAGGAAATACTAGGTTAACCATTTGACTCTGGACAGAGAAAAATGGGATAACAAATACATTGTGCAGGTTTTAGAGTGTGGGGTTTTTTACCTGAAAAGGTTTTCCCCACATACATTTTGTGTCAACTTCTCTCTGTCTACATTCTTGTTTTGTGTTTGCTGTTGTAATATCTTTGACATATGTTTCATATTGCTGCAATTGTAAAGGTTGTAAAGAATTTGCATACCTCTCCCCTCATTAGATTAGTTTAGGAAGTGATTTCCACACAATTAGGTTCCTTTCAGTTCTGCTACCTTAGCTTCCTTACAAGTGGTATCAGAGCTTGGTCACCTTTGGTTTTAGTTGTGGGTTGTTGGGTTTTCTTGAATTAATCTTGTTTTGAGTGGGAGCTTGTGCAGCAGATACTTTGTGATCTTGTTGCAAGAATTTTTAGATGACGAGCACATCAGGGAGAATAGAGGTAGACAACTTTTCTAGTAACAATTTTGAGTTGTGGAAGCTAAAGATGGAGGATATGTTAATTGATTGAGATCTATGGGATTCTATTGATGAGAATGTTTCAAGGCCCACATATGCCACTTTGGTTGTTATAATATGATGTTATGGACCATAAAGCTAAGGGTCTAATCAAATTGTGCCTGAAATACTATTTTAATCAATGTCCATAAAGAGCCCTTTGCAAAGAAACTATGAAAGAAACTTGATGAGATATATCGAGCCAAATCTTTGGTGAACAAGATTTTCTTGAGGAAGAAATTGTATTCTTTGAGAATATAAGAGGGTGGATGAATTGCAGACCACCTGGAAGCATCAATATGTTGGTGGCCCAATTGACATCAATTGGTGTAAAAATGGATGAGGAGGAGAGATGTTAGATCCTTCTTTGTTCTTTACCCGATTCATGGGATTCTCTTGTTATGGTGATTGGGAGTACTTCTGTTGTCTTGAAAGTTGAAGATGTTGTGGATTCTTTGGTTTATGAAGAAATGAGGAGGAAGGTATCCATTAGTGCCAAATAATTCCCAAGTGTTCATGGAAGACCCAAAGAAAAAGGCAAGAAGAGCAAGAAGCGTGACAAATCCAAGTCCAAAGGGAGATCCAAATCTCCTAGAAAGTTGGAATTGTGGTAAGCTTGGACACTTCCATAAGGAGTGTAAGAAGAAAAGAAGAAGAAAAAGAAGAAATTTGATTCTAGTTCTGAGTCCAAGAAGGAAGATGGTGATGCATTCATTGCAGCTTTGGCCACTCATGCAGGTAATGATGCATGGTTAATTGACTCAGGTTTATCTTTCCATATGACCCCTAATAGAGATTAGTTTTCTGAATATGAAGAATTTGATGGAGGTAAGGTGTACTTAAGTGATGATTCTCTTTTAAATATTGTTGGCCAAGGTAAAGTTAAAATCAAATTTCCTAATGATAGAATAAATAGGATTAATGGTGTGTTGCATATCCTTGGATTAGCACAAAATTTATCATTTGTGAGAAACTAATAGATGCAAGTGTGCAGGTAGTCTTTTCTGATTCAGGATGCAAGATGTTAAGAGGTGCTATAGTGATTTCCAGAGGTGTCATATTTGGGGCACATTTTATAAGCTTGATGCATGCACTATTCATTGCAATAGTACTTATCCGAAAAGAAAATATGTGACTACTTCATTGGAAAAGGAGAGGGTTTCATTTTTAGTGGATGGTCATGGCTTCTAGATACCTAAGGGTGCTCTTTCTTTTGAATCAAAATTGCCTACAGAGAAGACTATGCTATGGCACCAGATATTAGGCCACATAGGAGAAAAGGGTCCAAGGACCTTGAAAAATAAAAACCTTGTTGAAGGGTTGACTAATTGTAATCTTGATTTTGATTTATGTGAGCATTGCATTTGTGGTAAACAAAACTGTGTTTTGTTTTACTCGAGTTCTCATAAATCTTGTGGTGTATTAGATCTTATTCATTTTGATGTGTTTAGTCTTGTATATTTTCCTTCCATTGCAAAATCCACATATTATGTTTCATTTATTGATGATTATAGCAAAAGAACATGGTTATATTTTCTAAAGAATAAATCTGAAGCTTTCAGTCGATTTAAAGAATTTAAAGAAATGGTTGAGTTGTAGACTGGAAAGAAAATAAAATCTTTGAGGACTGACAATGGCAGTGAATTTTCTCTAATAATTTTGCTAGATTCTATAAGGATTGTGGCATTCAGAGACAAAAGACAATTCTGTATTCTCCACAACAGAATGGAGTTACAGAAAGAATGAACAAGACACTGATGTAGAAGGATAGGAGTATGCTTAGTGGTGTTGGTCTAGAACAAAGGTTTTTGGTTGAAGTTGTCGCTAATGTTTGCTACCTGATTAATAGGTCTCCTACATCAACACTTGCTGATAAAATGCCTATGGAGGTGCGGACAAGGTACAAGCCTTCACTAAGACATCTTAGCATTTTTAGTTGCGAGGCATATGCACATGTGCCAAAGGAGAAGTGAACAAAGTTGGAGAACAAGGATGTGAAATGTATCTTCTTTAGGTATAGTTAAGGTGTAAAATGATACAAGATTTGTGTTGCAAATATGTGCCTAAGTGGGTTGTCATTGATGTCAACATATCCTTGTTGCCATTGGTGTCAACTGTATCCTATTTTGCTATCTGCATATAAGACCAGACTCTTGAGGATATTGAGAAATGACAATCAATGCATGCAGATCATGTGGTTGTGTAGAGGATTGTTAGATATTGCTCCAGTTAAGATTTGAGAAATCTGCATGAAGATTTGAAGGAGTTATGGCCATCTAAGTAGAACTGGTTCCTGCAATACTTAGGAAAGATAGAGTGATAGGAAAGAGGTCTAGATTGCTTCGGTAATATAAAATTATGATCTACGGATTTGAAGGCATGTTTAGGAAGTCAATGTGTACCATCAACACCAGTGGTTCATCGTTTGGAGGTCCACAAGCTATCCTTCTAGTTTGACAGTCATGGTAGACAGTGTTCTTGAGGTTCCAGAGGAAGATTCAAATGCTTTTGATAATTTGGTTTAGAATGGATGTTATTGGTGAATTCAATGTGCTTGTGGAGGTCTCTAGATCATATGGCTACTATGTTAGAGGTCTTCTTTGAAGTTTGATCTTGTTGATTGAAGATTTTCTCTTTGAGGTTGATGTTCTTCCCAGTCTTGGCCGACCAGATGTTCCTAGCCTGTTGCAGATGCCTTAGAGTATTTTTATGAAGCATGGAGTGGTTGTAGAAGAAGATTCAAGTCTCAATTGTGTTTGGCCAATAGTGTGATGATCCGTGTCAAGGTTAGCTGACCTTGTTGATCATTCCAAGGTTGATGAAGTATATAAATACATGTTGAAGAGGTATTGAAATCATCCTTCTACAAAATAGATCAATCCGAAGAAAGGATCAAGAGCATAGCAGAGAATAAAAGGAGCGAGAGCAGTATAGAGTGTGAAAGAAGAATTTGGGGCAGAGCATAAGTTCTTAAGCATTCATTGAAACTGAATCAGGCATGAAGTAGAAGATATTTATCAGTTAATTATTTCTAAATAAATTCAGTAGGCAGTGAGCCTCTCTTTTGAGCAGTGAGCTTTGGACAGTGCACCAGAAGGCATTTGCCTTCTATTTTACTAAGTACTTTTAATAGGGTACGCATTTTGTGGGTTAACCCCCACTATGGTTTTCCCTTAACCGGGCTTCCACGTCAAAATATTGGTATCAAATGTGTTGATTATGTTTCTGCTCTTTTGTTGTTGATCTATGCTTTAATGTTTACATCACTAATATGATAGTAAGATAATAAAGAAGGTTAAAAGCATAAAATTTTTATTGTGGGACAACTAATTCACCCCCCCTCTCAGTTGTCTAGTTCCAACAATTGGTATCAGAGCCAGATCCTTTCATAAAAGCCTAACCGCTTGAGGAGATCTAGGATGTCAACCTACAAGAAGGATAGTCCAAGATTTGATGGAACAAATTATTCTGTTTGGAAAAATCGCATGGAGTGTCATTTGCAATGCATGGGCGATGCTTATTGGGAAATAACTAGTGTTGAGTATAAACCTCCAGAGAAAGGTCCTTCAACTCCTGATCAAATCAAAGATGTTGAAAATAATCTTTGAGCTAAAGAAGCCTTGTTGAGTGCCCTAACTGATTCAAAGATGACAAATGTCTTTGGTCTAAAAACTGCTTATGAAATCTAGAAAAAGTTGGAGTATCTATATGAAGGTGATAAATATGTCAAATGTGCAAAGCTGTAGAGTCTGAGAGGAAAATTTGAAACTATGAGGATGAGCGAAGATGAAAACATCACAATCTACATGCAAAAGATAAATGAACTTATGTGTGGCATCAAGTGTGCTAGTGGAACTTTGGAAGAATTAGAAATTGTATCAAAAGTACTCAGATCTTTATCAGATTCATACAAACATAAGGTTGCAGCTATAGAAGAGATTAGGACAGTCTCAAAAGTTACAAGAGATCATTTGGTTGGCAAGATTTCAGCTTTAGAATTAAGTGAGTTTGGTGATTCTCTTCCCAAGTCTGAATCTACATTTAAGGCTAGTGTGTATGGAAAACAAAGATATGATCTAGGTGAAAGTTCCTCTGCAAGATCAAATACATTTATGAAGACAAGAAAGGATCTTGAAGATGTTGAAATAGAAATAGCATATCTTGAAGTTCTTATTGCCAGAAGAATGCCAATAGGATCCAGTAAGTATGAAAAAAAATTACCAGTCAAATGTTTTGCTTGTAATAAGATTGGTCATTTTGCCTCAAGATGTCTGGAAAGGTTTTCAAAACCAAACCCTAATAGGTATAAAGGTCAGAAGAAATGTCACTATGTCCAAGAAAATGGAGAAGAAGGGGTAACAAATGATGAATCCAATCATGGAGGCTCCTTTAAAAATGATTGGGTGTTTATTGCTATCAAAGAAGAAGATCCGGTGTCTACTAAATCTGCTAGCCATGAAAATGTGGAAAATGCCTTGTCTGCTCAGGTTATTGAAAAGGATGAATGGGTGATTGACACTGGATGTTCTCATCATATGACTGGTGACAAGAGTAAGTTTGTGAATTTTGAAAACTATGAAGGAGGACTTGTGAAATTTGGAGACAACTCAGCTGGTAGAATCTGTGGCAGAGGATCCATCTCTTTTGATGGCAAGAATAGCACCAATGATGTTCTATATGTGGAAGGACTAAAACATAATCTTCTCAGTGTTGGACAGCTGGTTGACAAGGGTTATGATCTTTGGTTCAAGGATGGTAAATGCAGAATCTTGGAAAGCTCCAAAAACTAAAATTGCATCCGGTACTCAAACCAGAGGTAACATCTTTCACTTAAGTAGTTTTGGGAAAAGTTTTTTTATTACTCAGACAGATCAAAGTTGGCTATGGCATAGGAGGATGTGTCATGTGAATTTTGACAACATTGTCAAAATAAGTTCCACTCAAGTTGTAAGAGATCTTCCAAGACTTGTGAAACCTAATAACATATGTAAAGAGTGTTAATTGGGCAAACAGAACAAAATTTCATTCAAGAGTAAGGAACAAGGTTCAAGTGAGAGATTGGAACTGGTACATACTGATCTCTGTGGTCCTGCTAGAATTAGGAGTGTGCAAGGAGACATATATTTTATGTTGTTAATTGATGATTACTCCTGGATGATGTGGGTAACTTTTCTAAAAGAAAAATTAGAAGCCCTTGACAAGTTGAAGGTGTTCAAGATGATGGTTGAAAATGAGATTGGTGGGAAATTAAAATGTCTGAGATCTGACAGAGGTGGAGAATTTACCTCCGGTGAGTTTGATGCTTTCTGTGAAAAACATGGAATAAAAAGACAGTAATCTGCTCCTAGGACTCCTCAGCAAAATGGAGTTGTGGAAAGAAAGAACTAGACCATTCAAGAAGCTTCCATGATGATGGAAACAAATGTTTCTCAAGTTTATTGGAGAGAAACCATGAGTACTGCTGTCTACACTCTTAACCAGGTACAGATCAAAGGAAATTCTGGTAAGACTCCTTATGAACTTTGGTTTGGTCATCCTCCTACTATGAGATACTTCAGAGTCTTTGGTAGTAAATGTTATATCAAAAGAGATGAATATTTAGGTAAGTTTGAGGCAAGAAGTGATGAATGAATAATTTTGGGATACTCAACTCAAAGCAAGCCCTATCAGTGCTTCAATAAAAGATTGAAGAAGATTGTTGAAAGTGTGAATGTTAAAGTTGATGAAAGCAAAGAAGGACATTCTAGGTACTCCAAATATGATTTAGATGATCAAGATGAAAGTCAAAATAAAGGAAGGCAAGTTCAAGTTTAGACTTAGATTTAGTTTGAACCGGTAACTCCAGAAGTTAACACAGATGATGAGGAACAAGTTCAAGAAACAAAAGCTCAAACAATCTCCAAAACTCCCAGGTATGTAAGGTTAAATCATCCTGAAGATCAGATCATAGGAGATAAGACTAAAGGTGTTTGAACTAGGAGAAAAATGTCTGAAGATCAAGAAGAGATTTGTTTGATTTCAAGGATTGAACCTAAATCAGTAAGTGAAGCTTGCAATGATGAAAATTGGGTCAAAGCAATGGAAGAGGAATTGATGCAAATTGAAAAGAATCACACATGGGATATGGTTCCTAGACTTGAGGAGAAAAATGTGATTGGAACCAAATGGGTCTTCTAGAATAAACTGAATGAAGATGGTGAGGTAGTAAGGAATAAGGCAAGGTTGGTATGTAAAGGCTACTCTCAAGTGGAAGGAATTGATTTTGAAGAAAATTTTGCTCCAGTAGCAAGGATAGAGGCAGTTAGATTATTTCTTGCATTTGTTGCCTTCAAAGATTTTAAAGTATATCAAATGGATGTGAAATTAGTGTTTCTGAATGGAGATTTGGAGGAAGAAGTCTACATTGAGCAACCAGAAGGATTTCAGTTGTCTGATCAGGGGGATATGGTTTGTAGATTGAGAAAAGCCTTGTATGGACTCAAACAAGCTCTAAGAGACTGGTATGCCAGATTGGATAAGCATTTCTTAAGCTAGGATTTAGCAAAGGTGTCGTTGATAGTAGTCTCTAATTCAAAATTGATCATGTGGACATTCTAATTGTTGAATTTTTTGTTGATGATATCATTTTTGGTGGAAATGAATGCATGTGTAAAGCATTTGCTGATTAGATGAAAAGTGAGTTTGAGATGTCAATGTTTGGTGAGATGAATTTCTTCATAGGTCTACAAATTGTTCAATTAGATAAAGGTATCTTTTATCTAACTCAGACCAGACCCGACATCATGAATGCAGTTGGACTTGTTGCCAGATTTCAAGTTGATCCAAAAGAATCCCATGTTATGGTGGTCAAAAGAATTTTTAGATATCTCAAGGGGACAATTGATTATGGGTTGTGGTATCCAAAGGACAATAACTTCACTCTTCATGCATATACAGATGCTAATTGGGTAGGAGATGTGGATGATAGAAAAAGTACTAGTGGTGGTGCATTCTTCTTGGGGAGAAGATTGGTCTCTTGGATAAGCAAAAAGCAACAGGCAATATCTTTGTCTACTGCAGAAGCAGAGTACATAGTAGCAGGAAATAATTGCACTCAGGTTTTATGGATGAAGCAAATGTTGAAGGACATCAGAATTGTGTTTGAGGAGCCAGTCACAATTTTCTGTGATAATTCTAGTGCAATAAGCATCTCAAAGAATCTGGTATTGCATTCAAAGACAAAGCATATATCTATCAAGTTTCATTTCTTGAGAGAGAAAGTAAATGAGAATGAAGTCAAGTTGGAGTTTGTGCCTTCCAAAGATCAGATTGCAAACATCTTCACTAAGCCTCTTCCCAAGGATACTTTTGAGTATCTCAGAGAGAAGTTAGGGGTTATTACCCCTCCTGAGCAGAACTAAGATGCACTAAGGTGCATCAGTCTCGTGGAATTCACATTCATATCTTGTGATTCGGATTGATGTTAAGAAGGTACTACTCAAAGGGGGAGTAGTCAATATGCAAATTTTGGGATCAGTCTGAATCAAAAAGGGAGAAAAGATAGCAAATATGTGCCCTTTGCCATTGATGTCAAAGGGGGAGAAAAGTCATGTGAAAAACTAGTTTCTAATTGAAGGGGGAGCAGTAAAGAAAGTAGTTGTAGAAGTGAGAAGAGAAAGGGGGAGAAGTTCGTGTCTTGATGGTTAGATTTAGTTTTTCACATCATATGTTGCCATCAATGACAAAGGGGGAGATTGTTGAAAATATGTGCCTAAGTGGGTTGTCATTGATGTCAACATATCCTTGTTGCCATTGGTGTCAACTGTATCCTATTTTGTTGTCTGCATAGAAGACCAGACTGTTGAGGATATTGAGAAATGACAATCAATGCATGCAGATCATGTGGTTGTGTAGAGGATTTTCAGAGATTGCTTCAGTTAAGATTTGAGAAATCCGCATGAAGATTTGAAGGAGTTATGGCCATCTGAGTAGAACTGATTCCTGCAATACTCAGGAAAGATAGAGTGATAGGAAAGAGGTCTGGATTGCACCAATAATATAAAATTGTGATCTTCAAATTTGAAGGCATGTTTGGGAAGTCAAAGTGTACCATCAACACTAGTGGTTCATCGTTTGGAGGTCCGCAAGCTATCCTTCTAGTTTGATAGTCATGACAGAGAGTGTTCTTGAGGTTCCAAAGGAAGATTCAAATGCTTCTGATAATTTGGTTTAGAATGGATGTTATTGGTGAATTTAATGTGCTTGTGGAGGTCTTTGGATTGTATGGCTACTATGTTAGAGGTCCGCTTTGAAGTTTGAGCTTGTTTATTGAAGATTTTCTCTTTGAGGTTGATGTTCTTCCTAGTCTTGGCCGACCCGATGTTCCTAGCTTGTTGTGGATGCCTTAGAGTATTTTTATGAAGCGTGGAGTGGTTGTAGAAGAAGATTTAAGTCTCAATTGTGTTTGGCCAACAGTGTGATGATCCGCGTCAAGGTTAGCTAACCTTGTTGATCATTCCAAGGTTGATGAAGTATATAAATACTTGTTGAAGATGTATTGAAATCATCCTTGTGCAAAATAGATCAATCCAAAGAAAGGATTAGGAGTAGAGCAGAGAAGAAAAGGAGGGAGAGCAGTATAGAGTGTGAAAGAAGAATTTGGGACAAAGCATGAATTCTTGAGCATTCACTGAAACTGAATCAAACATGAAGTAGATGCTATTTCTCAATTAATTCTTTCTAAATAAATTCAGTAGGCAGTGAGCTCTGGGCAGTGTGCCCAAAGGCATGTGCCTTCTATTTTACTAAGTACTTTTAATAGGGTATGCATTTTGTGGGTTAACCCCCACTGTGGTTTTTCCCTTTACCAGGTTTCCACGTCAAAATCTTGGTGTCAAATCTGTTGATTATGTTTATGCTCTTATGTTGCTGATCTATGCTTTAATGTTTACATCACTAATTTGATAGTAAGATAATAAAGAAGGTTAAA
Source organism: Cunninghamia lanceolata (assembly GCA_027924645.1). Classification (NCBI taxonomy): domain Eukaryota; kingdom Viridiplantae; phylum Streptophyta; class Pinopsida; order Cupressales; family Cupressaceae; genus Cunninghamia; species Cunninghamia lanceolata. The sequence continues at coordinate 14,048,048 of BSBN01000186.1, read as the reverse complement.
AGCAGAAAAGTTTTACTGTGGGACAACTGATTCACCCCCCCTTCTCAGTTGTTTAATTCCAACACTTTGGAACCCTATTGTACAAAAGGGAATACATATTTGAAGTGCTTTTTTTAGAGAACCTAAGCCTTCTTCTGTTACATTGCAGCCAAAACAAAGTGAACAAATAGATGTACATTCATCTCCCTTCTATGCCTAAGAAAGTTGAATCGAAGCCCCTAAATAGACACAAAGTTGAGGAGAGCTCATCTATCTCTGAATCTTTAGAAGAGGAGGAATAACCTCCAATACAACTTGTTCAAAGGTCTACAAGGCATAGAAAACCAATTGAAAGGTATTCACCTGATGAATGGAGATGTATTTTTTCCTTGAATACTAACATCGATGAACCTAAATCTATAGAAGAGGCATTAGGGATGAATGATATAGAGTCTTGGAAGATTGCTATGGATGAAGAAATGACAGCTTGGAAAAAGAATGATACATGGGACCTAGTGCCATTGCCTGAAGGACGAAAACCTATTTGTTGCAAATGGGTGTTCAAGAAAAAGATTGGTTCAAATGGAGGTATTGAGAAGTACAAAGCATGGTTGGTTGTGAAAGGTTACTCTCAGGTTAAGGGTGTTGATTCCTATGAGATATTTTCTCTTGTTGCAAAAATGTCATCCATTTGATTATTTCTTTCTATTAATGTTGCTTATGATCTAGAGGTTGAGAAAATGGGTGTGAAAACAACTTTCCTTCATGGTGATTTGGAAGAGGATATTTATATGACATAGCTAGAGCACTACATGGTGAAAGGCAAAAGTAATTTGGTTTGTAAATTGAAGAAATTTTTGTATGGCCTCAAAAAAAGTCCTAGGATATCATACCAAAAATTTGATACATATGTGTTGAGTTTGGGATTTGAGCATTCTAAATATAATCACTATGTTTATTATAAATCTAATGGTGATCATTTCCTATTTATTACATTATATGTTGATGATATGTTATTTATTGGTAAAGGGAAAGGAATGATTTTAGAACTAAAGTCTCAACTTACAACTAAATTTGAAATGAAAGATTTTTGTGTAGCTAAACACATTCTTAGGATGGAAATAAGAAGAGATAGAGTGAATAGAAAACTATGGCTTGGCCAGAGTAAGTATGTCAATTCAATTTTACAGAGGTTTAACATGGAAGATTATAAACCATTATGTGTTCATTTTATAGTTGGAACGAAGTTATCTACTTCACAATGTCCAACATCCCCATCAGAGATGGAATACATAAGCAAATTGCCTTACCAGAGTGCAGTCAAAAGTTTGATGTATGCCATGGTTTGTACTAGACTAGACATTGCCCAAATAGTGGGAGTTCTTTCCAGATATATGTCTAATCCTGGTAGAGTTCATCGGGATGCAGTTTAAATAGTCCTCAGATAATTGCGAGGTACCTCAAATGTTATCATGGTAATTTGATAGGAGTCATGCATTCCCTTGATATTCATGGTTATGTGGATTCATACTGGGCAGGTGATGTTGATAGTAGATAATCCACCAATGCTTATGTATTTACTTTATTTGGTGGTGTAATTAGTTAGATGAGTAAGCAACAAGATGTGGTTTCTTTGTTCACTACTAAAGCTAAGTATATGGAAGCTACTAATGCTTGTAAAGAAGCCATTTGGATTTTAAAAGACCGTGTTTAGATATCGAAATAAAACAAGGTGCAGTGACAGTTTATTATGACAGTCAGAGTGTGATCTACCTAGCTAAGAACCCAACATTTCATGCCAGGACCAAGAACATTGATGTAAAGTATCATTTTGTTAGAGATATGGTCAAGGATGGTAGGGTGAAGCTAGTTAAGGTAGAGACTTTGATGAATGTTGTATATTCATTAACTAAGCCTATGAGCACAGAGAAGTTCAGATGGTGTTCAAAGTCTATGGGCCTCTCAGCCCCTAGCAATTAAATCATGGTTTTGATACTCCCTTTGCTCTTGCAAGATGTTCAACAAGTGGGAGAATGTTAGGAAAGGTGTCTCAACCTTGAAACAACAAAAGGTTTCTATTCTTCCCAATTTTGGTCTTTTTGAATACCCTTTATCTTGAAGAATGTTTTAGAACTTTCAAAGTTTTCAAAGGGGCTAAAAATGGCAGGGCTTACTATTTTTAGTAAATCTACATTTGAGCACGGATGGACCCGAAATTTTCCCAAAATGTGTGGAACTGCCAAGTAAACATCTTGGGTGAGTTTTGACTCAAGATCATACATGGATTGCAAGATATTAAAGTTTCTATTTTTTCAAACTCCTAGAAAATGCTTTGAACACTTAGAGGTCCCTAAATTCATTGAAAGTTGTCGTAACTGAGAAAGTGGGTAATAGATTGATATATCTCTTCACGAGCTTTCCAACATATCAAATGGTTCGTTAATTAGACACCCGGATCAAAATTTATGGCCTCTAGAAGTTGGACCTCCTATTTTGGGAAATGTGAAAACATGTTGGACACTTAAAAGAGTTGTAAAGGGGAGAGTTATACATGTTGGTGTGTGATTTGGCACATCACAAGGCATCTTTGATTGGAGATAATTTTGGGTGTTTTGGCTCATGGTTTTGTAATTACAGTTGACGGTTTACTGTATTGTATCTCCTATTTATCAGGAGCTTGAGATAGAGGTTGTGTGTAAGAGTCTTATAGATGTTGAGTTGCCTCCGGAACTCTGGTTGGTTATACTCTTGTGAAAGCTTTCTCTGCAAGTATATTGTAATCTTCTCGATTCTTGAATAATATATTGGGCGACTTTAGAGTGTGGGGTTTTTGTCCTGAAAGGGTTTTCTCACATAATTATTGTGTTATGGTATGATTGCTATTTGTGTTTATTTTTGTAATTGTTGTAAAGATCTAAAAAGTTCTGCATATCCCTCCCCTCAAGATTAGTGTAGGAAGTTGTTCCGCTACCTTAGCTTCCTTACATTAGAAGGGATCAACAAAGATCTAGGATCATGTAAGATATATATGCATAATAGGGGCACCCTTCCAATGTCTTATAAAAGCAATTTGTTAATTGATGAGGAGACTCAACTTGCATAAATCCATTAATTAGCACTTTCATAGTAAATGATAGATCTTTCTTAGCCAAGTGAGCTTCGTGATCTCAGATTTGTTGATTTTCCAAGTGGTTCTCAACATAAGCACTCAAATCATTATTAGAAAGGGTCAACATAGTGGGGTTTAAATGACCACTCCTTCTCAAAGGAAGATTAGGATCGCGAGTAGCTATGGCATAAATAATTCACTATGGCAAGGAAATATACAAAGATGAGGCACTATAGATAACTTTCAAATGTGCAAAAAAAAGATAAATCAGTGGTATCAAATCTAAAAAATGAAAACCTAATGAAGCATCCAAAGGTGGGTAGGATGGGAAAAAGTGAAGGTCATAATAAAGCACAAACCCTAGGTAGAAAATATAGAAATGAATAGGAACACTCAACTCTAGTAAGATCAAATTATATAGCAATCAGAAAAGGCAATTTTTGAAACCTAGAAAGTAGCGAAGGTCTAGGCCTAACGATAAGCCCTAGGGGTGTAAGATTAGATGGGTTCACAAAAAATGTAAATGAAAATATAATTTCCCTAATGTTAATCTAGGCTAATCGAATGCAAGTACACAAATAAGGTACACAATATTCTAGATTAAATAAATGACAATTAAGAATGATAAAGTGTGTAAATTAGTGTTATTTTAAGAAATTAAATGCTAAGGGATTGTGTACATGGCTTGTAGAACAATTATGAAGATAAAGACTTGATGTAGTGTAAAACTCAATCGTTACATATAGGAAAATAGGTAACCTTGGTATACTCACTATCCTTAGATTTTGTGCAAACCTATAACTTTGTTCAGCTTGATGTTGCAACTCTGGATCATTTTGTACCACACGAATTTGATCTTTAATGCATAGTCCTAATATAGCTTAGTTTTGTTTTCTATAACTTGATTCGCTATGATCTCTAGTTATCTTTAATGTTAAGGATTGACAATATTTAAACACACCTTGGGAAAGTCACCAAATTGTAAGGGCTAAGTTCTAGGTCAACTCCCCTTGATTAGATTGACATTACAATCATGAAAAATGTAGGAAAATAATAGGCAAGCATGCAAGTGATCTATATGTTGATTTTGATGTAAATGGTGTTCCTATTAGTGTATTAGATGATTGCTTGATATTATTAAATCGTCAAATGAATGTCTTTAAATACAAAGACATAATGCTTCATCACACAAACGCATACCAAGTTGGCTCCCAATGCTTATGAGGAAAGAGCACAAGTCAAAAATTTGAATTTTAAAATTTGAAATTTGGGTCAAATCCACATGTGAAATTGCTCCCACATGTCAAAGAAATGACTCAGGAGACCTTAGAATTAAAAATACATATATAGAACTATGGGCTAATAAATAAGGAGAATGTCTTGGGCTAAATGCATATAAGGTAGGGATAAGGTCATATGTACAAAGATACATATAAAAGAAAGCAAGTGAAGGTGGATAGAAATCATGGAAGGAGTCAAACTTAACATAAAAATGTGTCACAAGTCTCTATATAATTATATTAAAACATTCAAAATGAATTTAAAACTATATAAAAATTAACATAAATATACAAATTTCACCATTACAAGTTATAAAATTATAGTGTATTTACCCTTAAAAATATGATAGAGCTATCATAATTATATTCAAATGATCGTAATTATGATAGAAATCAAATAGTATGTTGAATAACACATAATAATAGCAATAACACGATTTCCTTGTGTCAAATTTTAACTAGATTATTCACAAGTGCATCATTGTTTTAAATTCCCCTATCCTTGATTTACGTGTTATTACTTGGGACTAACTATTCATGACCTTAATTGAATCATTATTAGAATGGGCTCAATTATGTTTTGGCGGTGGGTTTTGTAAGCAAAAATGTGAGACCATTTATCTATGGAGAGGAAACAAATGGTCTCAAACTTATCCTACTTTAAACTAAAACATATGCACAACACGTCAAGAGTCATTATTGATGTTTTTATGTGCGTAGACAAAATCATTAACTTGAAATATCTTACGATGCTCACTTTAAAAATGTGAGGAAAAATATACCATCCACTTAAGAAGATCCGAGGCAAATTGATACAATTACAATGATAAAGAAATTTGATTTAGGATAATCAATTGTGATTGATAATGATATTGTATTAAATAGAAAATTAAAATTAGTTTTTTTTATTGATGCAGAAATAGATTTAATTAGATATGTTAAATCAATTTGTTCTTGTAATAAAATATTAGAACATGTCAAACAAATGCATTAGATTCTTTTTTGGTATAGATTGTTTGTAGTAAAATATTAGAACATGTCAAACAAATGCATTAGATTTTTTTTTTGTATGGATTGCTTGTAATAAAATATTAGAACATGTCAAATAAATGCATTAGATTTTTTTTGCTAATAATAAATGTACAAGTGGCATGTCAAACAAATGCATAGTAGAAAAATTGCATGTCAAAGTAAAATTAGGCAATCGACATGAACAATAAAAATTCACACACTCATAAAAAAGACATAGTTATGGGTGTAGAAGTTGCTTTAGTATACACTACCTTGTAATGAATGCCTCATCAGAAGACCTACAAACACATAAGAAGTAGATCCAATGAGTAACATCTATAAAGCATTCAAAATAAGCATAAAACATAACTACAAACTATTGTAGAAAAGTAGAAGGATATTGCCATAGACAATTGGCATGATATTGCATAAGAAGATAAAATGAAATTACACTCAATAGTTATAGGATACCATCTAATAAGATATTGCCTAATGACTAAACTCATATGATACTACATAAGCAAATAAAGTGATACTATATGTAGCAACTACAAACCTAAATAAACCTGTGATAGTCCTTGTGACCAAATCCAAGAGAATGGTGTTAACAATCTTGTATTTCCCCCTCTAATTAGTTGCATGTATAAAATGTGATTAATTTCAAGGAAAGGAGAAAAATATATGTCAAATTATGTAGTAATGTAATCTAAATAAGGAAGCATATAAGATATCATCATTAGATGATAATAAAAATTCTTCACCTCTACTTCTAAGCTTGCACAAAAACTTGGTTACATAGTCAAGAGTTTACATGTGACAAAGATAATTACTCTCTTGTGTCAAAACCCATAAGGATGTTGAGTTAGAGACCTTAAGCAATAATTGAAGACAACAAGTAGTAATGCAATATGCCTTATAAAGATAATGTAATGGTGATGTCACTATATGATTCTTTCTATGCTCCTTGATGTGTGTAAGAGGTGATCAATTGATAGATTTGCTAGATGTTTAAATGAATTAGGTTTAGCCTTTAAATACAACTCCAAAAGTGCAAGTAAGAGATTTTACACTTCATGTTAGCACATAATGGTTAAGTGGAGAAAAAAATTGCGCCCAAATTTAAATTTGAAATTTAAAAGTTTCGAGGTCATTTCTACAGTCATGTAAGTGACCTAGATCACTTACACAAATTATGAATCTGACTTGAGATAGGAAATGATTGAAATTAAGAATAAAACTAGTTCCTAGGAATGAGTGTGGGAGGTGGCATGGATTAGATTATGTGCTAAATCTTAGCATAAAATTATGCCACTGGTACATTTAACCTTGCTTAAATAATAACATAGCCAAAGTGAGTCCAAAACACAAGGCTAAATTGGAAGGTATGCAATTTTCACCATTATATTTTCCCCACTTTAAATTTCATGTAAAATACCATGAGTACACATGTCAAAGTAAAATTAGGCAACCAACATGAAAAGTAAATATTAACACACTCATAAAAAGGATAGTTATGGATGTAAAGTTGCTTTAGTACACAATCTCTTGTAATGAATGCACCATCAGAAGACATGCAAACATAAAAGGAAAAGATTCAATGAGTAACAACTATAAAGTATTCAAAAAAAGCATAAAACATAACTACAAACTATTTGTAGAAAAGTAAAAGGATAATGCTCGTATCTATAACTAACGTGATTTTCTATAAGAAGCTAAAATGAAATTGCACTCGATTACTATAGGATACCACCAATGGGTAGTTGATAAGATATTGCCTAAGAATCTAGTTGGTATGCTACTACATAAGTAGCTAAATTGATACTACACTTAGCAACTGTGGAACTATATATGCTTGTGATAGTCCCCATGGCCAAATCTAAGAGAATGATGTTAGAAACCTTGTATGCCCCCTCTAATTAGTTGCATATATTGAATCTAATTAATTTCAAGGAAATGAGAAAATAAACATCAAATTATGTAATCTAAATAAAGAATAATATAAAGAAATTATCATTGGATGACCATAAATAATGATAAAAGTCAAAATGCCCCCAATATACCCCTACTTAGGGACATAAATCAAATGCTCAAAAGCCTTGAATGCTGAATAACGATCTTGTAAGCAGAAAAAAATGTGAGATATCATCATGATAAGTGTCAATAAAAAGTAAAACCATCATTATCATGTTAGCATAAAATATATGTGTGGGTAACACAAATTCATTTTGGATTAGCATAAGATCATAAGATGTAAACATTGTGATCATTGGAGATTCTGTAATCATCATGCAAAAATATTATTGTTAGTAAAATATCCGAGTAAAACTGCTAATGGGAACCATGAAAATCATATGGAATAAACAAAATATGACATGCCATTATGTAGAAAAACTATAAAAAATATGCTTTTATATCCATGTGATCTTATAAATTCCCTGAAAAATGAAGTAGTATCAGAACTTAGAAATAAATTTGTGATAAAATTAGATAATTTAATACTAAATTCTTACATAGGATTCTATTTGTAAATGGATGACACTAATGTACCAAAAAAGGAAAACTATGTGTAACGATTCCATACATCTTTCATATAGAGTATGAGCATATGTGGCCACTAAGGAGCTCCCTATCTTGGTAAATTTTAAAATTCTCCTTTTGGTACTTTTTGAAGATTTAAAAATTTGTTCAAAATGTGATAAAATGTGTAGAGAACTAGTTTTGATTGATTTTTGTATTCCCATATATCTAACCCATTTTACATAGTAGTAACCTCTTTTTATGACATTACCTTGTATTTGAGGAAGTGATTTGTGAATCTGAGTGATATCTATGGATCTGATTCATAGGACCGATCTAAAAGAAAATAACAATGTAATATAATATCTCTATCGTTATTAGCATTTTTATGATCTTTATGATATAATAATCTATCATTTTATTTTCCTTAATGCATAAGGAGATGGAGATCAAGGAGTGGTCCCATAAATTAAAAAAATCAAAGTTTGCGCTTCTTATATTTGTCTCCTATTGAGATATAAATGATAGATGTAGTGGTATTTGGTTAGATGAGGTGGCTAACTACTATGAGCTTTGATGTTTATATGCTAACTACATTGGTAAAGAGATGGGATTTAGATATAAACACATTTCATCTATTGATGTACAAAAACAACCATCAACAGGTGCAAATCCAAGTGATAACAATTTTTGGCATACCCGATGGGACCAGTTTGATGATCCTAACATCATCCATTGAAGAGTTTTGGTATGTTCTTCAGTGAATCTTCTCATTCAAGGTAGTTTCTTCAACACCATGGAAATTCCAAGTTCAAATCTATTGGTTTAGGTAGTCCAAGTGCTTAAAGACTATCAAGGAACAAAATTTAGTTTCTATGACTCCCTATCAAGCATATCAACTTGAGAATGCTCATGGTTCCATCCCAAAAAGCCCTACTACAAAAAGATATCAACATTATCATAGTGTTTACATCCCTCCCACCCCTTCTTAGCCTTCTTGGAAGCCTTCCCATGCTTATAATTATCCTCATGAAGGCTATTTTTCTCCCAATCAACATGGTTACCCTCCTAGTCAACCCCAAAATATTGACAACATGAAAATTGGTAGTCTCAGAGATGTCTTGCTAGACTTACAAAGAAAGTTAAATGATGTTGAAAGAGTTTAGGAGTATAACTTGAATCAAGAAGAGCTTGCTTATAAAGCTTATCTTCACTAGCAGGAGATAGAGGCATAGGTAAGGTATTCAAAGAAGAACGTTTTGCTAAACAAGTTGCAGCTAAGGAGGAGCAAATGACGCAAATGCTTGCCCAAATGTAGAGGCAAGAAACCCAATCAACCTCCTTCATTCCTATTTTTATACAAACCTCTCTTACAACTATGGATCGACATGTAAAAGGAGAGATTTCAACAATCAAAATCCCAAGCTTCAAGCAAGAAAAGCCTTTTGAACCTTCAAGTAAGTCTCTTTGTTTCAAAATTCCAAATTTTGGAGGTCCTCATCCTTTGCATAATCTTGTACCTATGAAAACTCAATCCATTATCCCTTAGGAACAACCCTCTCAAAATCCTATTCTCCTTCAAGAAACTCAACAAACCCTTCAAGTGCCCATACTATATCATCCTTCTTATCCTAGCACTATTTCACTCTTCAAAGATGCGTTAGTTGTTTGGCAAGCTAGTTGGTTGGATGAGCAAGAGAAGGAGGTGTTTGAGGAAAAACAAGGGCAATCTATTGTTTGTGAGCCCTCATGTGCTATGAAATCTAAAAAATTAGACCTTTTGCAAGAACAAAATGAGTATAATCATCTAGAACATCAAGGCATTGAGAAAATGAGTAGTGAGGAAGGGTTAGAAATTTTTTTGAGCAAAAATAGATCTTTTGTTATAATGAAGAACACATTCCCAAGAATATGAAGCATCTAAATTGTCTCCTGAGCCTCCTTTGTGTAAAAATGAAGAAGAGAATGATGTAGGTTGTTGTTCTCAAAAGTTTGCAATAAATAACATTGACAGGGAGGATTTGGTAGTCTTGTTTGATCAATTGCCTTACTTTGTTGGCAAATATAAGAAGAGCATAGAAATGCCCACATCAGCAAAAAAATTGAAGCAACATGAAGATGTTGGAGACCTTAATGAGTTGCTATCCCATTAAGACAAGTATGAGAATGAGGTTCTAACTCATGAAGAAAAACAAAAGGCATGCTTTCAATCTCTAATCTAGTTTAAGGAAGAAACCATTGTTCAAGTGATTCGGCAAGAACATAAGGACAATCTTGTTTGGGAGAATAGAGAGATTAATGTGCATAAGGTTTCTCATCATGTTAAACACGATATCAAACAAGAACCTATGCTCTAGGAAGAAGATCTTGATGTTTCTTCAAAACTTCAAGAGAGCTACCATGAATCTAAGATGAGTCCTCTCATGCAGAAGAGTAAAGAAGATCTTGAATAAGACCTTTTTTGGAATGAGCTAGAGGACTTCTACTCAAATTTTAACATCAATGCAATATCTCCTAAAGAAGAAAGTCATGAGCAATATGAACATGAGGTGGAAGAGGTCATGTTTCTAAATGAGTCACAAGAGCCAAAGCATCTCAACTAGCAAGATGATGAAGAATCAAAGCATAAGCATGAGGTTGAGGTTATCAATTTGAATGCCATTTCAAGAGGATGTCCTATTAGGCATCTAGTACAGTTGACTCGACCAACAAGGGGAAGTCACTACATGTCATGCTTACTCCTAAGATGAAGTTGAATATTAGGAAGGGTAGAATCAACCCACCTATCCACTTCAAGATAGCTACATTCATACTCAACTCAAGTGCATAAGTGAGTTTGTTTTCATCCTTTGAGAAGCATTTCACTAGTTTGTTAAATGCCCACCCTTTCTCCACCCCAGGTTATCTACCAACAAGCATTAAAACAATTCTAAGTTGATCTAAAAAGGTGGTTATTTTGAAAAACCAATCAATGACTTTGTTTAGATAGACTTTTACTTGGTTAGTTTAGATTAAGTAGGTTAGTGTAGTTTTGTTTTCATAATAAGTGTTGTTGCACATGCTGCATTCTCATCAAGAGATTGTATGTTTAGTTGTCTTTTAGGTAGTTTTGTGTTTCTCCTTTGTGTTGTTTGTTGTTTGAGGTAGTTTTAGTTGCTTGGTCAGGTCTAGACTCTTTATGACTCCTATTCCCAATGGATTCTTAAGGCTATTATTTTTTAGTGTTTAGCAAGAAAACACCCCTGAGAGGTCAATAAAATATTGACTTATTTGAGTTTTCCAGACTCAAACAGTCATGGGGTGTGTTTAGAGGTATTTAATGGTCATTTCATGGTCTTTTAAAACTTTATTCAAGCCTTGTACATTTTAAATAGTCTTAAAAGGTCTAAATGTGGGTTTTTGTAATGCTAAAAAGTGAAAAATGTGTTCATTTTGCCATGTCTAGTGATATTCTAAAGTTTTAAGTTTTTAAAAACCTTAAAACCTTCAAAAAAGTCGTGTACACATCTTGGAGGGAGTCTTAGTTTGAAAAGGAGTCCAAGTCATTGCAAAAAGGTTTTAGATTATTTTAAGGTCTTTAGGCTTAGACAAAGATATTAAGCTTTTTTTAACTGACTCTTCAAGTTTCCAACCCATAAGGAGAACATACCAGATGCTTTTGGAGCCTTGAAAGTCTATGAGGGTGAAGCAGAGGCCATGAACAATGAATGGGTTCTTTCTTCAAATCCATCGCTTTGATGAAATAAATATTGTGTGTTTTAGTTATTCTAGAGTTTTCCTCAAAGAAGGTTAAAATGAAGGTTTCTTAGTAACCCTAGCCTCTGAATAGGAGGAACCCTTAGGTCAATGATGCCTTCAATCATAGTTAAGTAGTGTAAAAATGCTTATGATGTCATTTCAGGTTCAAGCATGTTAAACTTTGTTTAGGACATTGTGCAAACTTGTCAAGTCATGATGTGAGTTATATCGATCATACTAAAGATCTCTAACATCCTAAAGGTCTCCAACACTCTGAATCATGTATATACACTCTGAGGTCTACATGATAGTTTAAAAGAGAACTATGTATCCTTTAAGTAGCTTTGTAAGTCATGTTAGGATTATAAAAACATGCTAGGGTCTATGTAGTCCAAAGAAACCCTATGTAAACCCTAAAAACTAATCAAGACCCATTAAAACCTCCAAGAGGTCTTTACAAGGTCTATCAAGGGTTTCTAAAGGATTGTGAAATCTCTAAGAAGTCATGAGGTCATTACATTGCATAAGAATATTGGCATCTTTTTTTATGTTTTCAATAATGTGATGGTGTGAATAGGTTTTGTGCGTTCTTCTAGGCGTATCCATTTCTACACTTGTGGAAGTGGGGGTGTTTGTAAGGAGGCACTATATATGGGGTTCTTTGAATCATGTAGAGTTGGCTCCAGGTGTTCGTTTGCCTGATGTCCCTACAACTGTGCTCATACTAGATTTTCATGTGATAACTCCTTTTATATGCAAGATTATAGAAAGAAAACCTGTGATGCCCTTAAAGATATTATCTATGGTAGGGTTCTACCTATTGCAATGATCTTATTATGGAACGTAGTTGTTTTAGGCCTTGCTCAATCAATAAACCATTCCAGGGCATTGGAACCAATAAAACTTTGTTTTCTCTTAATTCCTCTGCCCTACCTGCAGTATAAGCATTTGCCTTTTCAGCCCTCAGAACAATACTAATTGGTTATAACTTAAGTTTTCCTAAACAGTTGTATGACACTCCATGCTTAATCAATACATTTGCTTGAAAGCATTCTAAAACATATCTGGGGAACTTTACCAACAAAATGGAAGCTGAAAAATAGTGAGAAGTTGTAATGGACCTACAAAAGTTGCACAAACAACCTATAAGCTAATGGAAGTGGCAGAGAGGCTAGCTTTGACATCCTATTGGATGATCATGAAACTAGTAGAATGGGCTTCCATGGAAAACAAGCAATAGATTTGGAAGATTCTTCTAGTAGTGGGTATGTAATGAAAGTATCTTCTGACAAGGAGCTGATTTGTACCCAACATGATGGAAATATATCGAACAAAGGTACCTGTAGAGAGGACAACAACAATCTTTCCATAACCTCCTCTAGAGTAAGAGCCTGAGGAAAAGATTGACACTAGTTGGCGTAAAAGTGAAAGTATTGGAAGTAAAATTGGCACCTTGTCTATTGAGTGTGAGGCCCATTCCTCCTCAAAACTACTTTTATATCTAGATAGGATTGCTTGGTTTATGATCATTAAGGGACTTGCTTATTGTATTTTGTTATGATCATGGATTTGTGTGAATACTAATCTTATGGTCAGCTTGTTATGCTGATTTAGTTACTTAGTAATTATGATTTACTCACATTACTGATAAAATAGAATTAGAAGTATATATTTCATCTTGTTATTTTGATTTGATTTTTGTATGGATTCAATCACGTGATGATGAATTTGATTAATTTATGATTATTGATTTAATCATAATTCCTAGACTAAAGTTTACATATTAAAATTATTTTATCATTATAGATTTTGTATGAACATAATTATGTATGTTTAATTTGTATCGTATCTAGTTAAATATGATGTGGTTATAAGCTCTTGTATTAGTATGATCTGGGTGTTGGATTAAATGTGTTGTTTAGATTTTCATTTAAGTATGATACTGTTAATTAAGAAATATTTATGAAGTGTATAATTGATTTTATCATGAATGTTTCTTTGACTATCATTTTGAATATATTAATGCTTGTGTGCAAGTGCATAGGTTGAATTCCATGGCCAATGGAAAAATTGTGGAGGCTCCCCAAGAAACCATTGTTGTGTTTCCCTAGTATACCCAAGCCTTATCCTAGGAGAGGATTAAGGTCTTTATATTTAGAGTGTTGTAGGTGTAAATATATTAATTAAATTTCTATTTTTATTATTTTATGTGGGGGTGGTCAAATTCCCTTAATTGTCAAATCTTGGATTTGAACTTAAGAGGGAGTTTTAGGGGTCATAAAATATCATTTTCTCTATTTTTTTGTGAAAAACTAAATGCCTATTGTGATAACTTGTGAGTGGGGGCCTATGTTTCAAGGTTTAAAAAATATTTTGGAAGTATCTAAAGAGTTGAAAAATTACCAAAAAATAAGTGACAAAAAGTGGAAAAGGAAAAAACCTAACCCTAGTTTTATTCCTCTCTATTGATTTATTTTTGAAACTAGTTTGTGGGGGATTATTCATTTTTATGGTTCAAAAGGAGATTTTCAGTCTATGCATTGGTTTTTTCATTTTCATCAAAGGAGATTTTCAGTTGTGTGTTGGTCATTCATTAAATCATCAAAGGAGATTTTTAGATTTGGGTTTAGGGATTATCATTAGAGGATATTTTCAATTTGGGGGAAGGGGTTTGGAAGGAGCTGTAGCTGGAAAAAGAAGAAAGGTGGTAGAAAAATTGGAGAGCAAGGCTTCCCCTAACTTGGTGGAAGTAAGAGGTAAGTTACTATACCATTCTTGAAAGTAGATGTGCCATTTGAGAATAAGAATAAATAAATTAGTTGGCTATATCTTCTGAAGAATTTGATTCAAATGTGATTGAAATCCCTTCCTGTGTGTTGCTTTTCTTTATTTTCAATAGGCTTCTGGGTATGGGTTGTTTTGGGGTGTTGATCTTTATTTTTGGGTTAAGATCCACCCAAGTATGGGGTTGAGAGATGTGCATACCCTCTCTTGGGGAAATTATTTTGATTATGTGATGGCATGAGTGCCATGTTCATTTTGATGGATGGGATTTAGAAAAAAAGATTATTTATTTATGGAAGTTGTTATGGTGAGGAGTATGTATTTTGGATGATGATTGTTCTAGTTATTTGATAATAATGAGTTGTGAAGTGGGTACTACTCAAAATCTAGTTTTTATATTTTCTTTTCCCCAAGAGGTTTGTGATGTTGGAATACTTCAAACCACTGAGAGGGGGTGTGAATCAGTGGTCAACAAAATTTGTCTCTTGAAGATGATTCTTTACTCAATAATAACATAAAAAAATAATGCATTATGTGTGAATGATCATAGAACTCAGAATAAGAGCATCAGGACATATACTCACATGTAAAGTACACAACACATATGCAAAGCACATAACACAAGACACAAGTTTTGAGTAGAAAACACTAGAAGGGTAAAAAACCACTATGAAAATGAATTTTATTGAGCCTCACTCACCATAAACCTCACTAGTTACACAACACATGCTTCGCTAGAAAACACCTCATTGGTATCAAGTTTTATACCTCACTGGAAAAATAATATGTCTCACTAACAAACAAGACCAAACACCTCTTTAAGAAATTTATATGGAAATGAAAAAATATAGAGGGACACTCTGTTTCACTACATATCACTGCTCTTTTCATCAATCTCTACAAATCACTATACTAGTGTAACCTTATCTTCTCAAATCTACAACCAATGTCAACTCTCTCAATACAACTTCTATCTCTGCATCAATATATGTGTATACATGTACACATTAACACAAATTGTGTTCACATCCATGCTAAACATCAATAATACTCTTCTACAAATAGAACATTCAAACTCCCTTATGTAGACAAAACCTCATTATAGGGTTACACTATGAATCAGTAACTCTGTATGTTACAAACAGTTACACCAAATCAAATCCCTGCACATTATATATATATTCAAAATATGAATACCATTATTATTTTCCTGTAGATCTTATTGTTATCAATCAGGATATATCATCAAGAAACTCCAAAAACATTCACACAAGTCTTAAATCAAATCCATGGCCCTTGGATGCAGTTGAACAATTGAATGGTAGTAGTTAGCACACGGTTTCAAGAACTACCCATAAAATTTCAATTGGGAAGGTGGTCCATTGTAATTTAAAACACATTTAAATCTCCTCCGTTAATGCTCACTTTGGCGCCCTCGTATCCACCATGGATTTGGTGTTCCTACTCAAAAAGTCTCCACATACCTGATGACCCCAGTTGCATTAGAGGATGGGGCCGATAAACTTACGGTGTGGACCCCTCAAAGTGTTCACTTAAGCGAACTATTACCTCCAATCATTGGTCAACACACAAACATAAAAAAAGTGCATACGGGTTACAATTGTAGTTTGTGTCTTAAGCACTAACAAGGTTTTTAGGGTTTTGAGTCCCTAAACACTTAAAAAATGCAAACCCTAACCTATGAAAAAGAAGATTTAAACAACTAAACTCAACATGGAAAATAAAGATGACACTGTACAAACATGAATGGCTTCAGAGAATGTAAAAACAAGGCAAAATATTTAGCATTGACCTAGGAAATATTAGATGAGAAATAGGGCACATAAAGAGCTCCAAGATCATCAACATGCACTTATACATGACAAATGTGCTCTGCTAGAAAATAGACAAGATCACCAACAAGGAAGCCAAGTGTTGAGACATGAACACAATAAAGGTGCACCACTTGATACTAGTAACACAAGACATCATGTGGACATCCCACTATCAATTATATGCTTTGAACTATTGATCAATACAAGACACCTGAACACATTGTGATCCTGAGCATCTTGTGACACCATTGTACAATCCATAACACAACCTAACTCCATCTATGACATAGAAAGCATGAATATTTCAACAACAAAAGATGAGCTTATATGACATGAAAGACTAGGTAGTTGACATCAATGCCAACATTCAGGCCTCATGCCAACATGTGAGCCCCCTTAACCCCCCCTCTATCATGGATTTTATGAAAATCCGTTTGTATGTGTGAGTTGGCCTATGGGTATCTTTCTATTTTGTTTTACTTTGTGTGAATGTGTTGTGTAACCAATTTTCTTGGGAGCCTCCTAACTCAGGGGTGGACTTGGTTGCAAGTCCTATGGTTGGGAGGTGAGCTAGCTTGGTTGTGTGGTCTCTATTTTCTATGATATATTGCAGATTTGTAGCTATTTAGGATGACACTCCTCATAAGATATATGTTATTCACTCTTGTCATTCTACAAGAGTTCATTGTGATTGGTATGTAATATGTAGAGAAAGAGGAATTTCTCTACATATTTGTGTATCTTTGATGGAGCTATGAAGTTAGGATATGTTATCCCATTGTTTTTGTGTCCTTGTTGTCAAACCTATAACATCCTACTATAGAAGATTATTTTTAGCAATGTAATTTTTATGAACTGTAATGTAGAAAAAAAGGGAAGATGGGATTGGTTTAATGTATAGTTTAAATCCTCCTTTCACTACATACATTCAAGGACTTTTAACCGAGTTGAATTACAACTTCTACAAGAGGATTCACCTACAGGTTTGTTGTCAATTACAATGATAAGGAAATTGATGATTATTGTGTTAATTTAAGCCTAATTATGCTCAAAACCTTAATTATTGCAAAATTGTAAACAAACAGACGAATTCAGACAAATGCTTGCACATAGAGATACTAGATGAAGGTTAAATTCATACCAGATTTTGAAGTTCGAGATTCAGAAATGTCAGGGACACAAGGACTCCCACTAAAGTTCAAGGTAGCATTTTTATCAGGGGTTTTCGAATCTTTTATGATACTGATTATCATTGTTCCAATGATTTCTAGCTCTGCAAACCTAGAGGACACATGGACTAGCACCCAAGTCCTGATAGTGCTCTTTTCTACTTTTTCCTTTAGATCCAAGATCCTTATTCTCTACAATACTCCCCTACAACTCCACTCCGTAGAATTCGACACTTGTCACCTGCAATCACAAGAGAGGGGTTGGGGGAGTTGTGGTGTTTAGGAGCTTGCCTTTGTCAAGCCCTGGAATGGCATTCAAGCCTTCCAACGCCATTGTTAGATAGAAAGTGTGTGCCCTTGTAGGATAGAAACAAAAATAAATGATAAATGATTGATTGAAAACACAAATAGATAACACCTCAAAGGTGTAGATCTCATGGAGATGAAACTCTTTCACACCATGAGAAGATGAAGCCAAATCTGCAATAACAAACACAATAACAATATTCTGCTCTGTAACACTATGAATGACTTGAATGCGCTATGATAATAAGTTTTCCAAAATCTCAAAATTATCTTCTAGTTTGCAAATGAAGTCCTAAACATGCTTATATATGCATTCCTTCTTTAATTTCATAATTCAAACTCAAGATGTCAACAAGGAACACCTTTAACGGTAACTTTACCGACATTGAAATTTTGGACCTGGCTAAAATAGGGTAGGGCAAGGGCACAGGTGCCCTTGTCTTGGGACCTATTTTGGGTTAGGGTTAAGCTCTACAATGTCCCCTATGTCTAATTTGTCATGGGTTTCAGGGCATTTTATCTCAGGATTCATTTCTAATGTGCATGATGAAAATTAAGGGACCCGGGAACTAAACTTAGGAGGTAAAAGTCCTAGGGGGACATTTTACGACATAACATTTAGCCCCCACTTTAATGTATGTATGATCCTATGACCCATACATGCATTAAAGTACGGTCAAAAACATAGAAAACATGCTAGGCACTTGAAGCTAAGGCATACCTAAAGATTGAGGAACTATTCGTAGCCCCCAGTCTCAGGTAAGTGCTAGAAAACACATCGCAGACATGCAAAACATAGAGAAGATAGTAATAGGCACGTAAAACATAGAGAAGAGAATAATAGGCATGCAAGACATAGAGAAGACACAAGAGTAGTCATAGAGAATACACTTGATATTTTTATTTTCATTTTCATATATATATGAATGCAGATCCATGGAAATAAAAATTTTAACACAAACCCAAAATGTAGGAGGGACATTTCTCCACACCCTTGAGACTACATATGGGGGAAAAGACACACCATATAAATCCCAAAATGTAGGAGGAGCATTTCGCCACACCCTTGAGACTACACTTGAGAGAAAGCATGCCATACAAAACCCAAAGCATAGGAGGGGCATTTCACCACACCCTTAAGACTATGCTTGGGAGAAAGCATGCCATACAAAGCCCAAGTGTAGGAGGGGCATTTCGCCACACCCTTGAAACTACACATGGGCGAAAACACATAGAAGACACGAGTGTCATACATCATGCCAAAGACATACTATACGTCTAAAACATGGTAAACAAGACAATGGAAGGAGCTTATTGTTAAGTTCCAACCATCTCAATCATGCTACAGACACACCTAATAGTTGGGCTTATGCCACAACAACCACCAAAAACATGCTTAAGGGAGGATAGTCTCCGATCCAACCCCGCCTACAAGGAGCACTTTTCAAATAAAAAGGATGTACACTAGCTCAAGAGATACACCATCCTCGACTCGGCAAGGTGATTTTGAATAAAAGGATATGCATGATATCCCACATCCACAGAGGGATTTTTGATTGCAATATAGATAAAGATGTGCACTCACGTTGGAGATACAACATCTTGTCTCCGTAAAGGGCTTAAAAACATGCTTCATTAGTACCAAAATCATTAGATAACTTACCTTATATATGCCCCCAGCTTAAGGTGGTTGATATCGTGTACCGATATCAAGCACATTAAGGTAGAGAGAAAACACACAAGGGAACAAGAGATTTCACAAAGCCCATGCCCCCAAAAGTGACATGTTCTTATGATTGCCAAATGTTCCCATAAACACATCTTAATCTAAGCAAAACATGAAATCTATGCATGAAAACAAAGAAGCTGAGGCTACACAAATGGGTTTGAATTTGAGTATAGCCATGGGGCTTATACTACAGGCATCTTAGAACCAAGTGTAACAACAAGGTGAGACACCAAAACAATCAAAGTAGATGTATTGTTATGATTTGTTAGCAAGATAAGACACCATCAAATATCACATGGAGTGATTCTACTAGCCAAGTGTCAAATATATAAATCAACCCCATCATCATGTATGGACTAGGTCCATTTTTGCTTTGCTTGCTGAAGGGACACGCGGTCTGTATCAGTATACGTTTGTTTTTCGCCATCCACCGACTAGGTAGAATCACTAGAAGAAGGTAAACAATAAAATGAGAGAGGAGAACAACTATCTTAGGGTCGTCACATAGGAGGATGCCCTCCATGTCATCAACTGCAACGCTATGCCCCTAAGGCATGACACACAACAATAAAAAATAGAGGAGAAGCAAGATAGAAAAATGATGATACAAATAGAAGAATGGTTACAATAGAGGTAGTCTCCTAGTATCCTTGACCTTACAAGAGTATAAATGGTCATCCAAGGAGGCCTAAACAAGACATAACACATCATGGGGAGAACACAACACAATGCTAACAACATATATATCTAGGAGGAGGCCACCCTTGAGAGCAACTAGAATAGGTGCTACAATGAGTGTGGATTAAGGAGGGAGAAATACTTACTTGGTTCAATGGGATATTTCCTAGTGAATAATCCATGTCTATCATCTCAGGATATATCATATTTAGCATCGAACTTATTGATAATGTAGTAGCATTAGTACACTTATTCACTACCCTCTTAGGAGACCTAGAAGAAGTGATTTGTTTTGAGTGATCTCGACATCCATCCATAATGGATTTAATGTGAGAGACCTTTCCTCATCCACAAGTGTTGTATCTTTTGAAGAGAGAGTATATGAATGAAGGGAAGGTAAGGTGTTGTGAGGATAATTATTGGTGATTGTATCTTTAGTGATGTTCAAAGAATATGCAATTAAAGGAGAGGTATCCAAGGTTTTCACATCCTTAGTGATATCCAAGGGACTTTAAAATTCAACCAAAGGAGGGAGATCAAGGGTCTTCACTTCCTTAGTGATGTCCAAAGTACTTGAATATTCAACTAAAGGAGGAAGATTGATAAGATGATCCATAAAGGCTTCATGCACTATGGTAGGGAGATAATTTTTATTATTGTTAGATGAATGCTATGTTGGAAATAAGGCAGATAACTAAGAGGGGGGGTGAATCAGTTATCTTAAATTTCTTAACTTTCTTTTCTTCTTTAACAATAGTGCAGTATCAAAACATATAAGCATAAATGAACATGAAAGCATAAATGAAATCAACACACATAACACAAGGATTTTTACGTGGAAAACCCTGTTAAGGGAAAAACCATGGGGTGACTAACCCAAGATTGTATTCTCTGTTAAAAGAATAAGAAGTACAAAATGGCACTTGCCAATTAGGGCTCACTGCCTAAGCACACTGCTCACAAGAGGCTCACTACCTACAAGAGACTCACTGTCTACAAGGTATATAGAAAGTAACCAAGTATTTGAAATGATCAGGGGCATCCACATATGCTAAGGTTTAGTTCCGGTTAGGCTCAATATACTGATCTGCTACACTTCATTCTTCCTTTGCTTAGTGCTGATGTTCTATCACATACCAGATTTTTAAAGATGCTTCCACACTGCTCTCTGCTTTTCTTCGCACACTTTATCACATCACACACACCTTCACATCAAAATCCATCTGGTATATATATCCACACCAAGGATTTCAACATCTTTCTAGTCGGCATCTAGAATACTCAAGATTTTCCCAAACTCTGGTTTGTCGGTTGAATCCTTGCTTACTAAGTGATGCGTATCAAAGAGATGGTTATAGAAGTCATCAATCATGTTGGCCAACCATGAATAATCCCTCAAGAAGCTTGATCACCATCAATTCCTCATCCAGATTAAGGTATGATGCTCTGTTGGTCAGTTCTTCCTCAGTCTACTCTGCCAAACAGGAACCCAACACTTAGGTGCTCATATCTTTTCACTCTTTCATCACCGGAGGCTCAATCTCTAGAATGTAGCAGTCATGATACTCCTCTTGACTTCCCCAAGTCTGCACTTTGCTGAGATACTTCCTCTGAGAGATCTAGAACTGATTGTCAAACCTTGCTGTATGCTCTGTTCTTGCTCACCGGATCAAAATACTCTTCAATCTGACTTCCGGTATAGACATACCATGTGCTGCGGATGTGTGGAATTGACTTTGTTGCCATCAATGACAACACTCATGAAGCCACATAGTGTCTCTTGCCAACAATCTCCCCCTTTGGCATTGATGGCAACACTTAGTGAAAAATGACTAAGTGTCATAACAGACTCCCCCTTAGCTGATGCTCTATCTTATGTACATTTTTACCGGAGCCCCCACTTAGCTAGATCCCACATTTTTCACTACTCCTCACTCCCCGTTTGACATCAATGGCAAAGGGTGAAATCCACACAACAAAATTTGCAAAAATCAACCTATACATAGCCGCATAAGTATATATACATGTCATACTTAAATATACTTAAGTATATCCGCAAAAGTTGTTTTCAAGGACAAATTCTGTTGCCCAACTCTGCTTCATCCTATCCAAAATTGAGGGAATCAAAATTGAGTGGTACTTGGAATAGTTCTGGTTCATCAATCTCCATTATTTCCTTGGTCAAGAAATTCTTCACTACTTCTGCAGTGTCTCTTGCCGGAGACTTCTTTCCTCTTGCAACCTCAGAGCTGTCATATGAGATCTTCTCTGTCTAATCTTCTTCTCTTCCCTTTTTCCCTTCTTCTTGACTTGCTTTCTCCTCTTGTCTTGCTTCTCCTTTAGTTCCAGAGTCTGTTGGGGGATCTAGAAGAGAGATATTTACTTCTTCATGGACTTCCTCTTCCAGAACAGAGGAATCCAGGTCCTTAGTCTTCTCCTCACTTATCTACTTTGACTCTTCTGCAATTTTCTCAGTAGGATCTTCTTTTGATACACTTAATCCTTCGACATCCATGGCAAAAGGTTGATCACTTATGTCCTCTATAGTACGAAGATTGAATCTTTTATATGCATTCCAGAGGATGTCTTTAGTCTCTTTTACCACCTGATCAGTCTCTCCAAGCATAAGCTTGTTCATTTTGGCTTTGCTCTAGAACTCATCCTTACAATCCTTAAAGATCATGTTCATTTGTTTCGGAGTGATGGAAGGATAGAGCTGAATAGCTATCTATTCCCAGATCTCCATATCCTTTTCCTTGGCATTATTTTTTCTGAGTTCAAGTACTTTCTCTAAACTCTTGGAGATTAGAGAGATGATTTCAATGAATGCTTTATTATAGATATTCAAGTACTTGACTGTGGCTTCCTCCAATATTCTTTTGTCAGTGTCATTATACTTATCATAAAATTTAGTTATGGGCCACAGATTCCCATCTACAATGACTACTTTGATGACATCATCAACAGAAAGAGAAGGCCTTTCAACAAATTCTTCTGCTTTTTCTTTGTTCTTGCCGGCAAAGAATTCCACAGATGTTTTCTTTTTCTTCTTCATTTTCTTAATCTCCTCATCTGTCTCTGTCTCTTCATCATCCTTTTGACTTATATAGGATCTTGTAGCCTTGGTTTTTGTTCTCTTTTCTCCTTTTCTGGATGTCTTTGCTTCCGGCTTTTAGGCTTTTTGGCTCTTTGAGGTGGCAGGTGTAGAGATCTTTGAGGATCTAGTCCGGGAGGGGGCTTGCACCAGAACACTTTCTTTTTCTGCTTCTTGTCTTTCTTTCTCTACTCTTTCTACTTTCTCTCTATTAGCATCAACTACCTCTTTTGATGTCCCATATCTCTTAGCAACTTCTTCTACTTCCTTTCTCACCTTTCTCTTCATCTCTGGTTATCTTTGTTCAACATGAATTTTCACACTCAATTCTTGAAAGGTTCCAAACCTTTCTGTCTCAGGGTCCTTAGGCTAACTTAGTAGGTGTTGGAAATGTAGTTCCAGAATTTTCTCATCCACCTCATAGCCCATTGGCATAATCTAGACTATTCTGGGTTCTACTGCCTCCATTAGGCATTGATCAGTGTCTACCATGAAGCACACTATATCCTTGTATTTTTCAACTAGAGATTGGGGGATTCTCTCTCTGGCCTGCATTATTCCTTGGAAGTTTTTGAAGTAACCCCAGAGTGCTGTGCTTTGTGCCTTGGCATCACCAAGCCCATACATATAATCTCTGATTTGTATGGCAACCGGTCTATCATTTTGCCATACCCAACCACTGGATCTGGGCAGCTCATTCATATAGTAAAAGAATAGACATAGTATCAAGCCACCATACTTAAATGAATTCTTCTTATCCTTCTTTATTTTCTGCAAATTCTCTAACAGTTGGTTCAGGAGAAGCTCACAAAGATCATAATCAACATTTTCTCTTAACATCTGATAAGCAGTGTATATTGTTGTTCCGGATACAGAATTCTCCCTGCTGGAGTGATATATTTTATAACCTATTATCATAGAAGCAAATTTGATATCCAGATCTTGTTGGCAAGAGACACTATATGGATTCATGAATGTTGTCATTGATGGCAACAAAGTTTATCCCACACATCCGCAATGCATGATAAGTCCTCACTGGAAGTCAGATTGAAGAAGTGTTGAGGTCCGGTAAGCAAGAACAGAGCAGTCAGTAAGGTCCGATAGACAAGTCTGGATCTCTTAGCAGAAGTATCTCAATGAAGTGTAGATTTGGGGAAGTCAAGAGGAGTATCTTGACTGATAGATTCCAAGGTTTGAGTCTCCGGTATGAAAAGGATAAAGAGATATGAATGCTTGAGTGTCGGGTTCCCAAGTGATAGTGTGAACAGAGGAAGAACTGACTGGTAGAACATTAGACATTATTCCGGATGTGTTACTGATGTTGGTAAAGGTTATGAAGGCATAAATTATGTTTGGCCAACATGATTAATGATTTCCACAAGTATATCCTTGATCCGCATTACTTGGTAAGCAAGGATTCAGCTGACAGATCAGAGTTTATGGAAAATATTGACTATTCCGGGTGCCGACTAGAAAGGTGATGAAATCACTTTTGCGGATATATATACAAGATGGATTTAGTTATGAGAGGTGTTGTTGTTGTAAGTGATGTGCGAAGAAAAGCAGTAGAGCCGAATAAAAGCAAAAAGGAAGATCTAGTATGTGAAAGAAGAGCAGCATAAAAGAAGAGGAAAGATGAAGTGCAACAGATCAGTATACAGAGCCTAACCGGAACTGAAATCCAGCATATGTTGATGCTCCTTATCAATTCAAGTATTGTTTTACACTCCTTATAAATTGTAGATAGTGTGTCTCTTGTAGGCAGTGTGCCTCTTGTGAGCAGTGTGCTCGGGCAGTGAGCCCTAATTGGCAAGTGCCATTTTGTACTTCCATTCTTCTAATAGAGAATACAATCTTGGGTTAATCACCCCGTGGTTTTTTCCCTTAATAGGGTTTCCACGTCAAAAATATTTGTGTCATGTGTATTTCTATTTCATGGTTATGTTTGCTTGTTTGAATTGATGCTGCACTAATTATCAAGAAAGTTTAGAAAGCTGAAATAATTAAGATAACGGATTCACCCCCCCTCTCAATTATCAACAATTGGTATCAGAGCCAAATTCCTCCTAAACAGAGTCGAACAGCTTGAGGAAGATCTAGGAATCCAAATGGATGCATATGGTTTAAGGGAGCAACTCAAAACTGCCCTTGATAATCTTGAGCAGTCAAACTCTGAAGTAAATGAATTAAAGGAAAGACTCAAATAGGCTGATGATTTCATGAGAGAACTAAAAGACAAATTAAGTCTCTCTATGAAAAAGAGAAAGGAGCTACTTCAACAATTGGCAAGTCAAGGTGAATCAAATGATGCAAATGAAGATCTGAAGGAGAAAACCAAGTTATGTGAAAAATTATCAAAAGAAATCATTATGGTAAGACATGAAATGGAATCAGGAGTTATAAAGTTTACCCAAGAGATTGAAGAGAAGAAAAACTGAAGATAATCTAAGACAATCTCTCAAGGAGAAATCAGAAGATTGCCACAAGATGGATAGAATTATCAGACATCTTGAATATGATCTTGAAGATGCTAAAGATAATGAAGAAAAACTTGAGGATCAAATTGTCTCTCTCAAAAGGGATCTTCAAACAACAAATGAATATAAAGAGAAATTCAAGATAAGTTCTGCCCAACTTGAAGTTCTTCTTCAAAGCCAAAAGAGGGTAGATGATAAGTGTGGTTTGGGATATGAGCAAGGAGAAAGCTCCGGATCTGGTCAGAAGAATTTTAGATCAGAAAATCCAAGGAATAGGCCTAGAAGTCCTCTGGTAAGGCAGCCTAATGCTCAAAGATATCCATCTTTCAATGGATACTGCAACAGCTGCAATAATTTTGGTCATAAAGCTAATCAGTGCAGAAGGAGAATGAATCAAACTAATACATCCTTCTTCGGATAGTGCTTCAACTACAAAAGGTATGGTCACAAATCTCATGAATGCAGAAATATGCAAATGAACAATTCATTCAATGGTAGATGCTTTGCATGCAATAAAATGGGTCATATGGCTAATCAATGCAAATCAAGAGGATATCAATCAAATATGCAAAGAAATGTTGTTTGCCAAATTTGTAATAGATCCGGTCATATAGCAAAATTCTGTAGAAGCAAGAATCAGGATAAAAGAGGTCTGGTATATTATAATCAGAATCAAGATAAGGGAAAACAAAAAGTAAATGCAGATGAAGTTAAAAGTGAGATGAACAAGATATGGGTCAAGAAAAGTACAGAGAATGTAGGGGATGGATCCGCACCAAACTCTGGTGCTGATATTCCTTCCGAAAATTAAAAAGTGAGCTCTGGCTCAGGGGGAGACACAAAGAAAACCTTGTTCCCCCAGCCAGTCAATTGGTGCCAAAACTGGCACAAGGAGAGCTACGGATTAAAAGAGGTCATACAAGAAACATCTAAAAGGGGTATGGTAAAGATTTGAGAGATCAGCAAGAAGATTTGAAGAATCTAATCCTACTAGAATTGATCTGGTAAAATAGTCTTCTGGTAAAAATAGATTCCTTACAAGTTTGGTCTGGTATGATTCAAACTATGGTGTCTTGATCTGCAAATAGATCAAATGACTAATGAAAGGAAGATAGATTATCACTACTCTCCTAGAATAACTTCGAAATCTGTCTTAGTGATCTAGAAAGGTTTTGTCTCTGAATAAGACAAACAAAGCAAACCAGAATGAATTAGGTTGCGCATTTATCGCCAAATGAAAATTAGGGCTTCTCAAAAATAAAATAGTTCATTCGCTCATCATTTGTACACTCACATGCGAAGAAGAGAGAAAAGGAGCTCTGCAACTACTTCTCCCAAAGATCAAGACGATTCTTCATACAGCTCAATCTGGATTTCATCGTGTGTGCCCTAAACAGCGTAAAAGGTATTCTTCATTCTTGATATCTCTCAGTAAAATTCCTTGATGATGGCTACTCTGAATATAGTAAAGATTTTTGATAGACCTCACCCCATATTTAAGAAGCATCCATACAAATCCTTGGAGGTAGATCCCCTAAGAGCCTTCTCTAGTGTTTCGCATGGTGTTCTGCACACAGAAGATATTAGGGTTTACATACATGCTAATATTGAAGAATTTGGGGAATCAAAGTTAGTGGATATCTATCACAAACAATTGATAGATGATGCTTTTGAGCTTAAACAAGAATATAAGAGCATCTAGGAGAAACATTTTGATCAGTTCATTCATTTCCCCTGCTTTGGAGAAGATGAATGGGTCTAGTATGTGTTGAGTAGGATACATGACAACTTTTTATGGCTTAATAGACCTTGCAAAATCACCAAGGAACCAATTAGGGCAGTAACTAGTTTACACTCCTTCGGAGGAATACCTGTCCTTAAATCTGTCAAAAACAACATTGTACCTGAGGCCATCAGATCAAAATTTGATAAGAGGGCAATGACCATTGAAGATATTACTGACCCAGATATCAAGTTCGCATCTATGATAATAGGATACAAGATATATCACTCCAATAAGGAGAATTCAGTATCCAGAACTGCAGTATATACTACCTATGAGATGCTGAGAAAGAATGCAGAATATGATCTCTGTGAACTTCTTTTGAGCTAGTTAATGGAAAACATATAGAAGATCAAAAAGGATAAGAAGAACTCCTTTAAATATGGTGGACTAATATTATGCCTATTTTTCTACTTCATGAATGAGCTGCCCAGATCAAATGGATGGGTATGGCAAAATAACAAACCGGTAGCAATTCAGATCAGAGACTATTTGCATGGGCTTGGGGATGCCAAAGCAAGAAATACAGCCCTGTGGGGATATTTCAAGAATTTTCAAAACATGATGCAAGCAAGAGAAAGGATTCCCCAGTCTCTTGTTGAGAAATACAAAGACACAGTATGTTTTATGGTAGAGACTGATCAGTGCCTAATGGAGGCAGTAGAACCAAGAACTGTATGGATCATGCCCATGGGGTATGAAGTTGATGAACAAATTGTGGAGCTGCATGTTCAACACATGCTAAGTCAGCCAAAGGATCCAAAGGCAGAAAGGTTTGGAACCTTTGAGGAGCTGAGTGTAAAGATTCATGTGGAACTCAGAGAACCAGAGATCAAGAGGAAGGTGAGAAAAAAAGTAGAAAATGTTGCCAAAGGCCTTGGCATCTCAAAGGAGGCACTTGATGCCCACAGGAAAAAGATGGATAGGGCTGAGGAAGAGAAGAAGAAGATAGAAAAGAAAAATGAGGAAAGTGCTCCGGCAAAACCTTCCACCCGGACCAGATCATCAAAGAGATCTGCACCTACCACTGCCAAAGGCTCAAGGACATCAGAACTGGAAGCACAATCATCCGGCAAAGGAGAGAAAAGAACAAAGACAAAAGATACAAGAGCTTATGCCAGTCAAAGGGATGAAGAGGAGACTGAATCTGATGAAGAAATTAGGAAAATGAAGAAAAAGAAGAAAACATCCGGTCAACCCTCTACCGGACAGAAGGAAGAAGAAAAGACAGAGGAATATGTTGAAAAACCCACTCTTCACATTGATGACATAATCAAATCAGTCATAGTGGATGGAAATCTTTAGCCAATGGTTGAGTTCTATGATGATTATGGTGAAGTAGATCAGAAGATATTGCAAGATGCCATAGTCAGGTACCTAAATATCTACAACAAAGCATTCATTGAAATTATATCTCTGATCTCCAAAAGCTTGGAGAAGGAACTAGAAATAAGAAAGAACAATGCCCAAGCCAAAGACCTAGAAATCTGGGAATAGATAGCAATTCAGCTATATCCTTCAATTGACCCCAAGACAATGAATATAGTATTCAAAGATTGTAAGGATGAGTTCAAAAGCAAAGCAAGGATGAATCAACTTATGCTTGGTGAGACTAACAAGGTAGCCAAACACACAGAAGAGATCCTTCGGAAGGCCTTCAAAAGATTTAATCTTCCTATTATAGAGGACTTGGGTACTGACCCCTCGACCACAAATGTTGCAGAAGAATCTATTGAGAAAATGACAGAAGAGGTGGGCCTTGAACAGACTAACATTTCTCCTCCAGTTTCCCCTACAGTCTCCAGATCTAAAGGAGAAGAAAGAATACAGGAGAAAGAAGCAGAGGTGAAGGAAAAAGAAGATGACAGCACCAAGGTTGCAGAAGTAGAAAATACTTCAACAGAGAAGACCACAACTGCTAGTGGTAGGAATGTAGAAGGAGAGAAAGCTCCAAGAGACAGCTCTAAGAATGCAGAAGAAAAGAAAAATCTGTCTCCGATAAGAGACACTGCAGAATCAGTCAAGGACTTTTTGACAAAAGCAACTATGGAGATTGATGAATCGGAACTATTAAAAGGGCCATTAGATTTTGACTCTCTACCACCGGTGCAAACAATGAAAATAGCTTCATTTGCAAATGCGAAGGTCAAAGAGAAACTACTAAAATCTCACATGGAAGACTGTGAGCTTTTAGAGGTAGCATCCAGAGTGTTGGAAAAAATCATGCCATCTTTTCAGAAGGATCCCACAGCCTCCTCGTCCGGTAATCTCAAAACTCTAGTCAACAGTGTTAGCACACATTTTGATTCTCTAGAGAAGTCAGTTGAAGAAAAGGTCCGGAAGGAGTTTTTGGATAAGAGATTCTCTGAAGTATAGGGTCTGATAACAAATGATAGGAAAGTTATGGATATTGGGATAAAGAGCTTGGAAAATGCTCTTAAAGATGGTAGAAATATGTACAAATTTTGCTTATCTTGGCCCACAGTGACCAAAGATATTGAGAGGAAAGTAAAAGAACAAGAGGATAAACTATTAATTCTGTCTCAAAGTTTTGATCCTCTCTCATCCTCCATAGTAAATCAAGAGTGTTAGACTATTGCAATCACAAATGCAATAAAGAATTTTGAGAAGGAAAGGAAGAACATAATTAGCTGGATGGGTGAACTTAGAAGGATCATTATCCCTAAGTTAGAGGCCATGCATGAGGCCATAAGTGAAGCTCAAATCACAGCCCAGACCAATGATCCAACAAATTTAAAAAGGGCAGATGCGTTTGCATTCCTGTTGAGCGGTCATATTTCAATTTTGGACAGAATGAAGCAAAGTTGGGCTACATAATTTATTCAATTGAAGGCAACTTTTGCAGACATACTTCAGTATATGTAAGTATGCCATATGTATATACTTATGCGGCTAAGTATAGTTGAATTTTTGAAAGTTTTGTTATGCGGACCCTACCCTTTGCCATTGATGTCAAAGGGGGAGTGAAGAGTAGTGAAAAATGAGGAATCTAACTAAGGGGGAGCTCTAGAAAATGTATATAGAAACAGAGCATCAGCCAAGGGGGAGCATAGTGTAAACACTTAGTCATTTTTCACTAAGTGTTGCCATCAATGCCAAAGGGGGAGATTGTTGGCAAGAGACACTATATGGATTCATGAATGTTGTCATTGATGGCAACAAAGGTTATCCCACATATCCGTAATGCATGATAAGTCCTCACCAGAAGTTAGATTGAAGAAGTGTTGAGGTCCAGTAAGCAAGAACAAAGCAGTCAGTAAGGTCCGACAGATAGGTCCGGATCTCTTAGTAGAAGTATCTCAGTGAAGTATGGATTTGGGGAAGTCAAGAGGAGTATCTTGACTAATAGATTCCAAGGTTTGAGCCTCTGGCATGAAAAGGATAAATAGATATGAATGCTTGAGTGTCGGGTTCCCAAGTGACAGTGTGAATAGAGGAAGAACTGACTGACAGAACATCAGACATTATTCCGGATGTGTTACTGATGTTGGTAAAGGTTATGAAGGCATAAATTATGTTTGGCCAACATGAATAATGATTTCCACAAGTATATCCTTGATCCGCATTACTTGGTAAGCAAGGATTCAGCCGACAGATCAGAGTTTATGGAAAATATTGACTATTCCGGGTGCCGACTAGAAAGGTGATGAAATCACTTTTGTGGATATATATACAAGATGGATTTAGTTATGAGAGGTGTTGTTGTTGTAAGTGATGTGTGAAGAAAAGCAGTAGAGCCAAATAAAAGCAGAAAGGAAGATCTAGTATGTGAAAGAAGAGCAGCATAAAAGAAGAGGAAAGATGAAGTGCAACAGATTAGTATACAGAGCCTAACCAGAACTGAACTCCAACATATGTTGATGCTCCTTATCAGTTCAAGTATTGTTTTACACTCTTTATAAATTGTAGATAGTGTGTCTCTTGTAGGCAGTGTGCCTCTTGTGAGCAGTGTGCTTGGGTAGTGAGCCCTAATTGGCAAGTGCCATTTTGTACTTCCATTCTTCTAATAGAGAATACAATCTTGGGTTAATCACCCCGTGGTTTTTTCCCTTAACAGGGTTTCCACGTCAAAAATACTGTGTCAGGTGTATTTCTATTTCATGGTTATGTTTGCTTGTTTGAATTGATGCTGCACTAATTATCAAGAAAGTTCAGAAAGCTGAAATAATCAAGATAACTGATTCACCTCCCCCCCTCTCAGTTATCAACAGATCTGTGATATCTTCAATTGTCATTGCTCTTTTATCAAATTTTGATCCGGTAGCCTCACTTATAGTTTGGTTTTTGACTGATTTGAGAGTAGGCAACCCACCAGATGAGTGCAATCCAGTTACCACCCTAAGGGCATCTTTTGTGATCTTAAATGGCCTCATCAACCACATGAAGTTGTCATGCATTCTGCTCAGAACATATCAGACCCATTCATCTTCTACAAAATAGGGGAAATGGATGCAATGTCCAAAATGCTTATCTCGGATGGCCTTGTATTGGGGTTTAAGTTCAAATGATTCATCTATTAATTCCTCGTGATAGATATCCATCAGCTTGGATTCCCCAAATTCCTCAATGTTGGCGTGAATGTATATCCTAACATCTTCTACGTGCAGAACCCCATGCTGAATGCTAGAGAATGCACCTAGGGGATCAACTTCTATGGATTTGTAAGGATGTTTCTTGAACTTAGGGTGCGACCTATCAGTGATCTTAACAACATTTGGAGTAGCCATCTTTCAAAAGATTGAAAGAGATATTCAAGAACAGAAATACCTTTTTACGCTTCTAGGGTTCACGATATGAGCTGAAAAGATCACTGATTGAATCAGATTCTATGGATGATCTTTGAGAGAGTTGAAGAAATATTGTTGTAGAGCTCCTTCTTTCTTCTTCTTGAATGCAAATGTGCAAATGATGAACAAAAGAACCCTTTTATCCTTGTGCAAACCCTAATTTCATATTGCAATAAATGCACTCCTTAAGTCATTCTGGTTGCCTTGTTCTTCTTGTTTTGAGAGAGATGGATCATTGAGATGCACTTAGAATGATAACTTGCAATGTATCTCCCTTCCTTGAATCATGCTATTTATCCGCAGATCAAGATATTTCAATTTTGAATCATACAGGATCTAACTGTGAGAATCCTACTTTTACCGGATGACTATCAAGCTAGATCTATCTTGGATGATTAACCTCTTCAAAACTCCTTGCGGATCTTCCATATTTTTAGCAAGGGTTATTTAGATATTCTCTGAAAACCCTTTAATCCTCAACTTTCCATGTGCCGATTTTAGGCACTGATTGACTGGCTGGGGAAATTTGTTTTCCTTTGTGACTCCCCCTAAGCCAGAGCTCATCTATTTAGTTTCTGGAAGAAATATCAGCACCAAATTCTGGTGCGGATCCATCCCCAACATTTTATGTGCTTCTCTTCACCAAAATCTTGTTCATTTCCCTTTGAATTTCATTTGCATTCACTTTTCCTTTTCCTTTGTCTTGATTTTGATTATGATGCACTGGACCCTTTTTGTCCTGATTCTTACTTTTACAGAATTTGGCAATATGACCGGATCTATTGTAATTGTAGCAAACAACATTTCTTTGCCTATTTGACTAGTATCCTCTTGATCTACATTGATTAGCCATATGTCCCATTCTATTGCATGCAAAGCATCTACCATTGAATGAATTGTTTATTTACATATTTCTACATTCATGAGATTTGTGACCATACCTTTTGCAGTTGAAACACTATCCAAAGAAAGATGAATTAGTCTGATTCTATCTTCTTCTGCACTGATTTGCTTTATGATTGAAGTTATTGCAATTGTAGCAATATCCATTGAAGGATGGATATCTTTGAGCATTTGGTTGCCTTACTGGAGGTCTTCTAGGTCTATTCCTTAGATTTCCTGATCCAAAGTTTTTCTGACCGGATTCAGAGCTTTCACCTTTCTCATACCCCAACCCATGCTTGTCATCTACCCTCTTTTGGCTTTCAAGAAGAACCTCAAGTTGAGCAGAGCTTATCTTGAATTTTTCTTTGTATTCATTTGCAGTTTGAAGATCCCTTTTAAGAGTATCTATCTGATTCTCAAGTTGTTCTTCATTATCTCTAGCTTCTTCAAGATCAGATTCCAAATTCTTAATTATTCTATCCATTTTGTGGTAGTCTTTTGACTTCTCCTTGAGAGATTGTTTTAGATTATCTTCAATTTTTCTTTTCTCTTCCTGATTCCATTTCATGTCTTACCATAATGACCTCTTTTGATAGCTTCTCACATAACTTGTTTTTCTCATTCAGATCTTCATTAGTATCATTGGCTTCACTTTGACTTGCTAATTGTTGAAGTAGTCCCTTTCTTTTCTTCACTGAGATACTTAGTTTTTCTTTGAGTTCATTTATGAAATCATCAGCTTATTTGAGTCTTTCCCTTAGGTTATTGACTTCAGAGTGAGATTGCTCAAGATCATCTAGGGCAGACTGAAGTTGTTCCCTCATACCATACATATCCATTGAGATTCCCAGATCTTCCTCAAGATGTTAGGCTCTGATACCAATTGTTGGAAATAAGGCAGATAACTAAGAGGGGGGTGAATCAGTTATCTTAAATTTCTTAACTTTCTTTTCTTCTTTTAACAATAGTGCAGTATCAAAACATATAAGCATAAATGAACATGAAAGCATAAATGAAATCAACACACATAACACAAGGATTTTTACGTGGAAAACCATGTGAAGGGAAAAACCACGGGGTGACTAACCCAAGCTTGTATTCTCTGTTAAAGGAATAAGAAGTACAAAATGACACTTGCCAATTAGGGATCACTGCCCAAGCACACTGCTCACAAGAGGCTCACTGCCTACAAGAGACTCACTGTCTACAAGGTATATAGAAAGTAACTAAGTATTTGAACTGATCAGGGGCATCCACATATGTTGAGGTTTAGTTTTGGTTAGGCTCAATATACTGATCTACTGTACTTCATTCTTCCTTTGCTTAGTGCTGCTATTCTGTCACATACCGGATTTGTATAGCTACTTCCACACTGTTCTCTAATTTTCTTCACACACTTTATCACATCACACACACCTTCACATCAAAATCCATCTGGTATATATATCCACACCAAGGATTTCAACATCTTTCTAGTTGGCATCCGGAATACTCAAGATTTTTCCAAACTCTGGTCTGTCGGTTGAATCCTTGCTTACTAAGTGATGCATATCAAAGAGATAGTTATAGAAGTCATAAATCATGTCGGCCAACCATGAATGATCCCTCAAGAAGCTTGATCACCATCAATTCCTCATCTGGATTAAGGTCTGATGCTCTGCCGGTTAGTTCTTCCTCAGTCTACTCTGCCAAATAGGAACCCAACACTTAAGTGCTCATATCTTTTCACTCTTTCATCACCGGAGGCTCAATCTCTAGAATGTAGCAGACATGATACTCCTCTTGACTTCCCCAAGTCTACACTTTGCTGAGATACTTCTTCTGAGAGATTCAGACCTTATTGTCAGACCTTGCTGCATGCTCTATTCTTGGTCACTGGATCAAAATACTCTTCAATCTGACTTCCGGTATAGACATACCATGTGCTGTGGATGTGTGGAATGGACTTTGTTGTCATCAATGACAACACTCATGAAGCCACATAGTGTCTCTTGCCAACATGGTCATTATATATCCATGGAATTTTCTTTGTTGAGGGGGTTCTTCATTCACTAATGCTTCATCTTAGTTAGAGAGAGCATTGGAATAAAGAGATGGTGGTGGTTCTTAATTCACTAATGCTTCATCTTGGCCAGAGAGAGAATTGGAACAAAGAAATGGTGATGTGATGTTAAGAGTGTTGGCAAGAGACACTATATGGATTCATGGTTGTTGTCATTGATGGCAACAAAGGTCATCCCACATATCCGCAAGTCATGATGTGTCTCTACCGGAAGTCAGAATAAAGAATGTTGTGGTCCGGTGAACAAGAACAAAACATGTGGCAAGGTCCGACAGATTGGTCTGGATCTCTCAGAGGAAGTGTCTTGGTGCAGTACGGATTTGGGGAAGCCAAGAGGACTACCTTGAGTGGTATATTCCAAGGATTTAGCCTCCGGTGATGGACAAGGAAAAAGATATGAATAGTTGAGTACCGGATTCCTGAGAGACAGTGAAAACAGAGGAAGAACTGACTGACAGAGTATCAGACTACTTTCCGGATGTGTTACTGTTGATGATAGAAGTTGTGAAGGCATGAATCATGTTTGGCCGACATGATTAATGATATCTACAAGTATATGCTTGATCCGCATTGCTTGGT
The DNA here is from genome assembly GCA_027924645.1 of Cunninghamia lanceolata. Taxonomy (NCBI): domain Eukaryota; kingdom Viridiplantae; phylum Streptophyta; class Pinopsida; order Cupressales; family Cupressaceae; genus Cunninghamia; species Cunninghamia lanceolata. Next base: position 14,012,225 of record BSBN01000186.1, on the reverse strand, counting down.
GAGGAAGGATTCAGCCGACAGAACAAGAGTTTGTAAGAAACTAGACTGTTCCGGATGCCGACTAGAAAGGTGATGAAATTACTTGTGCGAATATATATAGAGGATGGATTTAGTTGTGGTGGTAAAAAGATATATGCGAATAAGTCCAGAACAGAGCAGAGGTAGCAAAAGGATCCGGTATGTGAAAGATAGCAGAATAAAGAACAGAGGAAAGATGAAGTGCAGCAGATCAGTGTACTGAGCCTAACCGGAACTGAACTCCAGCATATGCAGATGCTTCCAATCAGTTCAAGACTGTGATTCTTATCATTTTGTAGACAGTGTGTCTTCTTGTAGGCAGTGGGCCTCTTGTGAGCAGTGTGCTCGGGCAGTGAGCCCTAATTGGCAAGTGCCATTTTGTAATTTCCTATTCTTCTAACAGAGAATAATTTTGGGTTAATCACCCCGTGGTTTTCTCCCTTAACAGGGTTTCCACGTCAAAAATACTGTGTCATGTGTTTTTTTATTTCATGATTAATGTTTTTGTGTTTGATTCTATGCTGCATCAATTAAAAAGAAAGTTCAATAAGGGAAATAATTAGGATAACTGATTCACCCCCCCCCTCTCAGTTATCAACAATTGGTATCAGAGCCAAGTTCCTCCAAATAGAGCCTAACAGCTTGAGGAAGATCTGGAATTTCAAATGGATGCATATGGTTTAAGGGAGCAACTCAAGACTGCTCTTGAGGATCTTGAACAGTCAAATTCTGAAGTCAGTGAATTAAAGGAAAGACTCAAACAGGCTGATGAATTCATGAGAGAATTAAAAGACAAATTAAGTCTCTCTATGAAAAAGAGAAAGGAGCTGCTCCAACAGTTGGCAAGACAAAGTGAAGAAAGCAATACAAATGAAGAATTGACTGAGCAAACCAAGTTATGTGAAAAGTTATCAAAAGAAGTCATTATGTTAAGACATGAAATGGAATCAGGAACTATAAAGTTTACTCAAGAGATTGAAGAAAAAAGAAAGGCTGAAGACAATCTAAGACAATCTCTTAAAGAAAAATCAGAAGAATGCCACCAGATGGACAGGATTATCAGACATCTTGAATCTGATCTTGAAGATGCCAAAGATAATGAAGAAAAACTTGAGGATCAAATTGCCTCTCTCAAAAGAGACCTTCAAACAGCAAATGAATATAAAGAGAAATTCAAGATAAGTTCTGCTCAACTTGAAGTTCTTCTTGGAAGTCAAAAGAGGACAGATGACAAGTATGGTTTAGGATATGAGAAAGGAGAAAGCTCCGGATCCAGTCAGAAGAATCTTGGATCAGAAAATCCAAGGAGCAGGCCTAGAAGACCTCCGGTAAGACAGCCAAATGCTCAAAGATATCCATCCTTCAATGGATACTGCCACAGCTGCAACCACTTTGGTCACAAAGCTAATCAGTGCAGAAAGAGAATGAATCAGATTAATTCATCCTTCTCCGGACAGTGCTTCAACTGCAAAAGGTATGGACACAAATCCCATGAATGCAGAATTATGCAAGTAAACAAATCATTCAAAGGTAGATGCTTCACATGCAATAGAGTAGGTCATATGGCTAATCAATGCAGATCAAGAGGATATCAGTCAAATATGCAAAGAAATGTTATTTGCCAAATCTGCAATAGGTCCGGTCATAATGCTAAAGTCTGCAGAAACAAGTATCAGGACAAAAGAGGTCCGGTGTATAATCAGAATCAAGACAAGGGTAAACAAAAGATGAATGCGGATGAAGTTAGGAATCAGATGAGCAAGATTTGGGTGAAGAAAAGTTCAGAGAATGTAGAGGTTGGATCCGCACCAGACTCTGGTGCTGATATTTCTTACGGAAATTAAAAAGTGAGCTCAGGCTCAGGGGGAGACTCAAAGAAAATCCTGTTCCCCCAGCCAAACAAGTGGTGCCGAATGTGGCACAAGATGCGGATTAAAGGGTTTGCAGATATGAGTCTTGAGATGCTTCAGTCAAGTTTTCAGAGGTCCGCATGGAGTCATGAAGAAGCTGTGATCGATCAAATAAGACATGTTCAGGGAGATGCTCCGGTATGATACAGGATTACAAAAGGTCCGGAGAGATCCAGAAGTGCACTATCTTGTTCTGCGGATTGGACAGAATGTTTGGGATGTTCTTGTAATATGTTACCTCTATTTATTCATGATTGAAAGATCCGGATGATATTCACAGATCAGGACTAATCCGGGATACTCCAAGCTAACCAGACAAGGCGAACCGGAATAATGTAGGTGAAGCATTTATTGCAGACAGATATTAGGGTTCGCGGAGCAATATAAGGGATTTCTCAAAAGTCATTTGCTCATTCTACACTCAAGAAGAAGCGAATAGTGGAGCTCTGCAACAGGATTCATCAAGCACACCAAGGATCTCCTGCCGAAGTCATTACATAAAGAAATCAATCCAATCACTCCGTGCAAGTCGAAGGCGCATAAGGTATTCTCCGTTTTTCATTACCTCACTGCAAATCTTTGAAGAATGGCTACTCCAAACATAGTTAAGATCTCTGATAGACCTCGCCCCTCATTCAAGAAACATCCCTACAAATCATTGGAGGTAGATCCACTAGGAGCCTTCTCTAGTGTTCCTCACGGAGTTTTACATACTGAAGACATTAGGGTTTACATACATGCAAGCATTGAGGAATTTGGGGAATTCAAATTAAGAGACCTCTATCACAAGCAACTGATAGACAATGCTTTTGAGCTTAAACCAGAGTATAAGGATATCCAGAAGAAACAGTTTGAGCAATTTATTCATTTCCCCTGCTTTGAAGAAGACGAATGGGTCCGGTATGTACTAAGCAGGATGCATGACAACTTTCTATGGCTGGATAGACCCTGCAAAATCACAAAAGAGGCAATTAGAGCAGTAACTGGCCTATACTCTTCCGGAGGGATACCTATCCTCAAATCTGTCAAGAACAACATTGTAACTGAGGCCACCGGATCAAAATTTGATAAGAGGGCAATGACCATTGAAGATATTTTGGATCCGGATATCAAATATGCATCCATGATAATAGGATACAAGATCTATCACTCCAGCAGGGAGAATTCTGTATCCGGAACTGCAGTATACACTGCCTATGAAATGCTAAGAAAGAATGCAGAATATGATCTCTGCGAACTACTGCTAAGCCAATTAATGGAAAATATACAGAAAATCAAAAAGGATAAGAAGAATTCCTTTAAGTATGGTACTCTTATTGTATGTCTATTCTTCTACTTCATGAATGAGCTACCCGGAACAAGTGGATGGGTATGGCAGAATGACAAACCTGTTGCAGTCCAGATAAGAGACTATTTGCATGGACTTGGGGATGCAAAAGCGAGAAATACAGCTCTATGGGGATACTTCAAAAACTTTCAGAGCATGATGCAAGCAAGAGAGAGAATTCCCCAGTCTCTTGTTGAAAAATACAAAGACTCAGTGTGCTTTATGGTTGACACTGATCAGTGCCTAATGGAGGCAGTGGAGCCAAGGACTGTCTGGATCATACCCATGGGGTATGAAGTGGATGAACAGATAGTGGAGCTGCATGTTCAACACATGCTAAGTCAGCCCAAAGATCCTAAGGCAGAAAGGTTTGGAACCTTTGAGGAGCTGAGTGTAAAAATACATGTAGAACTCAGGGAACCTGAGATTAAAAGAAAGGTGAGAAAAGAAGTAGAGCACATTGCTCAAGGCCTAGGCATCTCAAAGGAGGCACTTGATGCCAGCCGGGAAAAGAGGAGGAAGGCTGAGGAAGAAGAGAAAAGTAAAGAAAGTGCTCCGGTTGAAGCTCCCACCCGGACCAGATCATCAAAGAGATCTGCACCTCCCACAACCAAAAGTTCAAAACCGGAAGTCCAGGCATCCGGTAAGAGATCCAAGACAAAAGCCACAAGGGCTTATGGAAGCCAAAAGGATGAAGAGGAAATAGAGTCAGATGAGGGAGTAAAAGAAATAAAGAAACAGAAGAAGAAAGGATCCGGTAAGCCCTCCACAGGCCAAGACAAGGATGAAATGGCAGAGGTATCTGTTGAAAAGCCCACTCTGTCTCTAGAGAGCATAATCAAGTTGGTCACGGTGGATGGAAACCTTCAACCAATGACTGAATCCTATGATGACTTCAGTGAGGCTGACCAAAAGACTCTGCAGGAAGCCACAGTCAAATATCTTAACATATATAATAAGGCTTTCATTGAGATCATATCTCTTATTCCTAAAAGCCTAGAAAAGGAATTGGAAGTAAGAAAGAATAATGCTCATGCTAAAGATCTTGAGATCCGGGAGCAGATAGCTATTCAGCTATATCCTCAAATTGATCCCAAGACAATGAACATTATCTTCAAGGACTGCAAAGATGAGTTCAGAAGCAAAGCCAGGATGAATCAACTCATGCTTGGTGAGACTGACAAAGTGGCCCAAGAAACAGAAGAGATCCTCCGGAAGGCCTTCAAAAGGTTCAATCTTCCTGTTGTAGAGGACTTAGGTACAGAAACAGCTGAGGACTTGGGACCCTCTGCTCCAGAAGAAGTGGCCCATGAACAAGCTAGCATCTCTCCTCCGGTTTCCCCTACAGTCTCCGGATCCAAAGAAGAAGAGCAATTACAGGAGAAGGAAGCAGTGGTGAAAGACAAAGAGGTTGACAGTTCTAAGACTGCAGAAGAAAAGAAACATCTGTCTCCGGCAAGAGACACTGCACAAACTGTTCAACAATTTTTGAGCAAAGAAACTTTAGAGATTGATGAACCGGAGCTTCGAAAAGGCCCATTCGACTTTGACTCTCTCTCTCCGGTACAAACAATGAAGATAGCTTCATTTGCAAATGCCAAGGCAAATGAAAAACTCCTGAAGTCTCATATGGAAGACTGTGAGTTGATAGAGGCTGCTTCCGAAGTACTTGTAAAGATTATGCCATCAATCCAGATAGATCCGACAGCCTCCACTTCCGGTAATCTAAAAACCTTAGTCAGCAGTGTTAATACACATTTTGATTCTCTAGAAAAATCAGCTGAAGAAAAGGTCCGGAAGCAATTTTTGGATAAGAGATTTTCAGAAATATTAGAATTAATCTCTAAAGATAGGAAGATTGTAAGCATTGGAATAAAGAGCTTAGAGAATGCTCTTAAGGATGGCGGTGACATCTACAAATTTTGCATATCCTGGCCAAAGGCAACAGCAGCAATTGATAAGAAAATAAAAGAGGAACAGAACAAGCTACAAAGCTTATCTCAAAGTTTTGATCCTCTCTCCTCCTCCATAATAAATCAAGAATGTCAGACTATTGCAGTCTTGAATGAAATAAAGAATCTTGAGAAGGAAAGGAAGAACATCACCAACTGGATGGGAGAACTTAGAAGGATTATAATCCCTAAGTTGGAAACTATGCATGAGGCCATCAGTGATGCTCAGACCACCGCCCAAACAAAAGATCCGACAGATCTCAAGTGGGTAGAAGCTTTTGCATTCTTGTTGAGTGGTCACATTTCAATTTTGGACAGAATGAAGAAAAGTTGGGCTACAGAAATGATTCAATTGCAGACATCCTTTGCAGACATTCTTCAGTATATGTGAGTATGTAAATAAGCGGCTATGTATAGAAAATTTTTGAAAATTTTGGTGTGCGGACCCCACCCTTTGCCATTGATGTCAAAGGGGGAGTGAGGAGCAGTGAAAAATGAGGAATCCAACTAAGGGGGAGTTCCAGAAATTGTATATAAAGACAGAGCATCAGCAAAGGGGGAGCATAGTAAAAACACTTAGTCATTTTTCACTAAGTGTTGCCATCAATGCCAAAGGGGGAGATTGTTGGCAAGAGACACTATATGGATTCATGGTTGTTGTCATTGATGGCAACAAAGGTCATCCCACATATCCGCAAGTCATGATGTGTCTCTACCGGAAGTCAGAATAAAGAATGTTGTGGTCCGGTGAACAAGAACAAAACATGTGGCAAGGTCCGACAGATTGGTCCGGATCTCTCAGAGGAAGTGTCTTGGTGCAGTGCGGATTTGGGGAAGCCAAGAGGACTACCTTGAGTGGTATATTCCAAGGATTTAGCCTCTGGTGATGGACAAGGAAAAAGATATGAACAGTTGAGTACCGGATTCCTGAGAGACAGTGAAAACAGAGGAAGAACTGACTGACAGAGTATCAGACTACTTTTCGGATGTGTTACTGTTGATGATAGAAGTTGTGAAGGCATGAATCATGTTTGGCCGACATGATTAATGATATCTACAAGTATATGCTTGATCCGCATTGCTTGGTGAGGAAGGATTCAGCCGACAGAACAAGAGTTTGTAAGAAACTAGACTGTTCCGGATGCCGACTAGAAAGGTGATGAAATTACTTGTGCGGATATATATAGAGGATGGATTTAGTTGTGGTGGTAAAAAGATATATGCGAATAAGTCCAGAACAGAGCAGAGGTAGCAAAAGGATCCGGTATGTGAAAGATAGCAGAATAAAGAACAGAGGAAAGATGAAGTGCAGCAGATCAGTGTACTGAGCCTAACCGGAACTGAACTCCAGCATATGCAGATGCTTCCAATCAGTTCAAGACTGTGATTCTTATCATTTTGTAGACAGTGTGTCTTCTTGTAGGCAGTGGGCCTCTTGTGAGCAGTGTGCTCGGGCAGTGAGCCCTAATTGGCAAGTGCCATTTTGTAATTTCCTATTCTTCTAACAGAGAATAATTTTGGGTTAATCACCCCGTGGTTTTCTCCCTTAACAGGGTTTCCACGTCAAAAATACTGTGTCATGTGTTTTTTTATTTCATGATTAATGTTTTTGTGTTTGATTCTATGCTGCATCAATTAAAAAGAAAGTTCAATAAGGGAAATAATTAGGATAACTGATTCACCCCCCCCCTCTCAGTTATCAACAAAGAGATGTGTCAATGAATTCATCCTCCTGTGCCACAGTGTCCTCATAAGTGGGAACAACTTTGGGAGAGAGATCATAATGTAAAACTAAGTTATCATCACATGTGTTAGCAATAAGAGGCATAGTGGAATGTCCAATAGAGATAAAGTTATCTAGGGCTTCATCTAACATATTGAAATCATCACTACTAAATGACGTAACATATTTATTACTATCTATGAATTTAGTGAGATAATTTAATATCAAAGGATATGTTCCCATGAGATTTGTGAAACTAACAAAATCAGATATATAACAAAGGATTTTATACGTGGAACACTTAGAAATATCAACATCATAGATATATGCAATTTGTTTTAAGACTTGAGGATATTCATGAGTAAATTTGGGAAAATTATCAATGTCTATAATGTATGCAAACAAAGCTTCCAAATATGAATGACAAGAAGTATCCATGATGCTAGTTTGAAAGTGCTCAAATACACACAAATTTCACAACGATCAACAAGGCAAAATAAGTGAGACAATTTCGCACCACATCACTTGTCTGAGGAAATCAGGTAAAAATACCTACAAATTCCATAAAAAATAGAGTGGATAGGAGGAAAGAGTACAACACAACAAGGCCCGATTGATGATTTTAGAGGTTTTGATCAAAGGATGTGAAAAGGTGTAACAACACTTAGTGTTGAAATACACACTGTGTAATTAAGACTATACCAATTTTCACACAATGATATGAAATTATGCAAGATTTTCAAATGAAAAATGAATATATGCTTGAATAGGAGTGTGAAATCTAATTTTAAAAGATTTTGATAGATATGCAATGAAATAGATGCAAAACTATGTATGTTTATGACCTAAAATGTTTTGATTTTTTTTTTTACTTTTTCTCAATGAAAATGCCTAAAAGATGTAGTATTGTGAGCGGCAACAAATTAAATATTTATTATCAGTCAATGCAACAATATCTTTCACAACACACCTATCATGCAAATCTAGATGAAGGATGAGTCAAAATCTAGTGAAAATGCAAGGATTTTAAACCCTAATTGTGAAATTAAGGCATGCAACTATGCAAAGTGATGTATGAATGAAATCTAGTTAGATTTATGATGTGAAATAGTCCAGCTCAGATCTGAAAATGATGTCAAAATCCTACAATGCTCAATGCAAGTGCAATTTTAGGAGAAATGAGTGAATATGCTAGTTTTTGTTGAAATTGACTATGTGTAAATGTAAAATTTGAGATGAAAATACAAAGACACACAAGGATGAAACAATACAAACAAAATAAATTTGAATGAGTGTCAAATATGAGTAGTAAAATCTGAAACAAGATTTTAACTACAAACCCTAGGTTTTGGAATCACTAGGTTATGAGAAAAATTCAAAATTTCAAGCAAACCCTAGCAATTTTATTGTGAAAATGCAATGTGAAGGATTGTAGGATGATGAATTTCTAAAATTTATATCAGATCTAATGTAAAAATTAGAGATTAGATGAAATGCAATGAAGTTGATGCAAACTATGCCCTAATGCAAGCCTAGGATGCAAATTTTTTCAAATTTTTCAAAATTTTTAATTTTTTTTGTAGATTTTCAAATGCAATATGAAAATGATGAATTAAATGAATGCAAATCTGAAGTAAAACACTCAACAAGATGCAAAATTTAGTTAAAACACAGGTTCACCAAAATGTAATGTAGAAAAAAAGGGAAGATGGGATTGGTTTGATGTATGGTTTAAATCCTCCTTTCACTACATACATTCAAGGATTTTTAACCAAGTTGAATCACAAATTCTGCAAGAGGATTCACCTATAGGTTTGTTGTCCCTTGGAATTGTAAGGAAATTTTGAAATTGATGATTATTGTGTTAATTTAAGCCTAATTATGCTTAAAACCTTAATTATTGCAAAATCGTAAATAAACAAATGAATTCTGATAAATGCTTGCACACAGAGATACTAGATGGAGGTTATATTCATACCAGATTTTGAAGCTCAAGATTCAAAAATGTCAAGGACACAGGGACTCCCACTGAAGTCCAAGGTAGTATTTTTATTAGGGGTTTCCAGATCTTTTATGACATTGATTACCACTATTCCAATGATTTTTCAGCTCTACAAACCTGGAGGACACAGGGACTAGCACCCAAGTCCTGATAGTGCTCTTTTCTACTTATTCCTTCAGATCTGAGATCCTTATGCTCTACAACAATCCCCTACAACTCCACTCCATAGAATCCAACACCTATCACCTGTAATCATAAGAGAGGGGTTAGGGGTTGTGGTGTTTAGGAGCTTGCCTTGGTCAAGCCCCAGAATGGTATTCAAGCCTTCCAACACTGTTGTTAGATCATGTGTACCCTTGCAAGATAGAGGCAAAAACAAATGATAAATGATTGATTGAAAGAACAAATAGATATCACCTCAGAGGTGTAGCTCTCATGGAGATGAAACTCTTTCATGCCATAAGAAGATGAAGCCAAATCTACAATAACAAACACAATAACAATATTCTACTCTATATCACAATGAATGCCTTGAATGCTCTATGATCATAAGTTTTCCAAAATCTCAAAATCATCTGCTAGTTTGGAAATGAAGTCCTAAACATGCTTATAAATGCATTCTCGGGTGCTTTAATTTTGTAATTCAAACTCAAGATGTCGGCAAGGAACACCTTTAATGGTAACTTTACCGACATTGAAATTCAAGACCCCACCAAAATAGGACAGGACAAGGGCGTGGGCAGCCTTGTCCTGGGACCTATTTTTTGGAAACAATGTAGATAACTAAGAGGGGGGGTGAATCAGTTACCTTAAATTTCTTAACTTTCTTTTCTTCTTTAACAATAGTGCAGTATCAAAACATATAAGCATAAATGAACATGAGAGTAGAAATGAAATCAACACACATAGCACAAGGATTTTTACGTGGAAAACCTTGTTAAGGGGAAAACCATAGGGTGACTAACCCAAGATTGTATTCTATGTTAAAAGAATAGAAGTACAAAATGGCACTTGCCAATTAGGGCTCACTGCCCGAGCACACTGCTCACAAGAGGCTCACTGCCTACAAGAGACTCACTGTCTACAAGGTATATAAAAAGTAACCATGTATTTGAGCTAATCAGGGGCATCCACATATGCTGAGGTTTAGTTTCGGTTAGGATCAATATACTGATCTGCTGCACTTCATTCTTCCTCTGCTTAGTGCTGCTATTCTGTCACATACCGGATTTGTATAGCTACTTCCACACTGCTCTCTACTTTTCTTCGCACACTTTATCACACCACACACACCTTCACATCAAAATCCATCTGGTATATATATCCACACCAAGGATTTCAACATCTTTCTAGTCAGCATCCAAAATACTCAAGATTTTCCCAAACTCTGGTCAGTCGGCTGAATCCTTGCTTACTAAGTGATGTGTATCAAAGAGATAGTTGTAGAAGTCATCAATCATGTCAGCCAACCATAAATGATCCCTCAAGAAGCTTGATCACCATCAATTCATCATCTAGATTAAGGTCTGATGCTCTACCGGTTAGTTCTTCCTCAGTCTACTCTGCTAAACAGGAATGCAACACTTAGGTGCTCATATCTTTTCACTCTTTCATCATCAGAGGCTCAATCTCTAGAATGTAGTAGTCATGGTACTCCTCTTGACTTCCCCAAGTCTGTACTTTGCTAAGATACTTCCTCTGAGAGATCCAGACCTGATTGTCGGACCTTGCTACATGCTCTTTTCTTGTTCACCGAACCAAAACACTCTTCAATCTAACTTCCGGTAAAGACCTATTATGTGTTGCAGATGTGTGGGATAAACTTTGTTTCCATCAATGACAACAATGATGAAGCCACACAGTGTCTCTTGCCAAAAATCTCCCCCTTTGGCATTGATGGCAACACTTAGTAAAAAATGACTAAGTGTCATAGCACACTCCCTCTTGGCTGATGCTTTGTTCTTTGTACACTTTTATGGAGCTCCCCCTTAGCTAGATTCCACATTTTTCATTGCTCCTCACTCCCCCTTTGACATCAATGGAAAAGGGTGGAATCCGCACACCAAAATTTGCAAAATTTAACCTATACATAGCCGCATAAGTATATATACAAGTTATACTTACATATACTTAAGTATATCCGTAAAAGTGGTTTTCAATTGGACAAATTTAGTTACCCAACTTTGCTTCATCCTGTCCAAAATTGAGATGTAACCACTTAACAAAAATGTAAAAGCTTATGTCCTCTTTAAGTCTACCAGATCACTGGTTCAGGCTGTGGTCTGGGCATCAGTTAGGGCCTCATGCATTGCCTCTAACTTGGGGATAATTAGCCCTCTAAGTTCACTTAGCCTGCTTATTCTATTCTTCTTCTCCTTTTCAAGCCTCTTTATTTCATTTATAGTGGCAATAGTCTGACACTCTTGATTCATTATGAAAGAGGTGAGAGGATCAAAATTTTGAGATAAACTTGATAGTTTGCTCTCTTGTTCTTCCACCTTCTTGGCAATGTCTACAGTCACGGTGGACCAAGATAGAAAAAATTTGTATAAATCTCCACCATCTTTAAGAGAATTTTCTAAGCTCTTTATCCCAATATCCAAATTTCTCCTATCATTTGTTATAAGTCCCTGCACCTCAGAGAATCTCTTTCCCAAAAATTCTTTCCGGACCTTTTCTTCTGCCACCTTTTCTAAGGAATCAAACTGAGTATTGACAGAGTTTATCCGAGATTTAAGATTACTAGATGGAGAGGCCAAAGGATCCTTTTGAAAGGATGGCATGATCTTCTCCAACATTCCAGAAGCAATCTCTATCAGCTCACAATCTTCCATGTGAGACTTCAGAAGTTTTTCTTTTGCCTTTCCTTGGGTAAAGGATGCTATCTTCATTGTCTGAACCAGGGAGAGGGAATCAAAATTGAGTGGTACTTGGAACAATTCTGATTCATCAATCTCCATTATTTCCTTGGTCAAGAAATTCTTCACTGCTTCTGCAATGTCTCTTGCCGGAGACTTCTTTCCTCTTGCAGCCTCAAAGCTGTCATCTAAGGTCTTCTCTGTCTAATCTTCTTCTCTTCCCTTTCCCCCTTCTTCTTGACTTGCTTTCTCCTCTTGTCCTGCTTCTCCTTTAGTTCCAGAGTCTGTTGGGGGATCTAGAAGAGAGATATTTACTTCTTCATGGACTTCCTCTTCTGGAACAGAGGAATCCAGGTCCTTAGTCTTCTCCTCACTTATCTCCTTTGACTCTTTTGCAATTTTCTCAGTAGGATCTTCCTTTGATACACTTAAACCTTCGACATCCATGGCAGAAGGTTCATCACTTATGTACTCTATAATAGGAAGATTGAATCTTTTATATGTAGTCTGGAGGATGTCTTCAGTCTCTTTTACCACCTAATCAGTCTCTCTGAGCATAAGCTTGTTCATTCTAGCTTTTCTCCACAACTCATCTTTGCAATCCTTGAAGATCATGTTCATTTGTTTCAGAGTGATGGAAGGATAGAGTTGAATAGCTATCTATTCCCAGATCTCCATATCCTTTTCCTTGGCATTGTTTTTTCTGAGTTCAAGTACTTTCTCTAAACTCTTGGGGATTAGAGAGATGATTTCAATGAATGCTTTATTATAGATACTCAAGTACTTTACTGCGGCTTCCTCCAATATTCTTTTGTCAGTGTCATTATACTCATCATAAAATTTAGTTAAAGGGTGCAGAGTCCCATCTACAGTGACTACTTTGATGACATCATCAACAGAAAGAGCAGGCCTTTCAACAAATTCTTCTACTTCTTCTTTGTTCTTGCTGGCAGAGAATTCCATAGATGTTTTCTTTTTCTTCTTCATTTTCTTAACCTCCTCATCTGTCTCTGTCTCTTCATCATCCTTTTGACTGATATAAGATCTTGTAGCCTTGGTTTTTGTTCTCTTTTCTCCTTTTCCAGATGTCTTTTCTTCCGACTTTGAGGCTTTTTGGCTCTTTGAGGTGGTAGGTGCAGAGATCTTTGAGGATCTACTCCGGGAGGGGGCTTGCACCAGAACACTTTCTTTTTGTACTTCTTGTCTTTCTTTCTCTACTCTTTCTACCTCTCTGTTGGCATCAACTACCTCCTTTGATATGCCATATTTCATGGCAATTTCCTCCACTTCCCTTCTCACTTTCCTTTTCATCTCTGGCTATCTCAATTGAACATGTATTTTCACACTTAATTCTTGAAAGGTTCCAAACCTTTCTACCTCAGGGTCTTTTGGTTGATTTAGCAGGTGTTGAACATGTAGCTCCAGAATTTTCTCATCCACCTCATAGCCCATTGGCATAATCCAGACTATTTTGGGCTCTACTGCCTTCATTAGGCATTGATCAGCATCTACCATAAAGCACACTGTATCTTTATATTTTTCAACTAATGTCTGAGGAATTCTTTCTCTGGCCTACATCATACCTTGGAAATTCTTGAAATATCCCTAGAGAGCTGTGCTTTGAGCCTTGGCATCACCAAGCCCATACATATAATTGCTGATTTGTATGGCAACGGGTCTGTCATTTTGCCATATCCAACCACTAGTTCCGGGTAGCTCATTCATATAGTAGAAGAATAGACATAGTATCAAGCCACTGTACTTAAATGAATTCTTCTTATCCTTCTTTATTTTCTACAAATTCTCTAATAGTTGGTTCAGGAGAATCTCACAAAGATCATAATTAGCATTTTCCCTTAGCATCTGATAGGCAGTGTATATTGTTGTTCCAGATACAGAATTCTCCCTACTGGAGTGATCTATTTTATAACCAATTATCATAGAAGCAAATTTGATATATGGATCTGTGATATCCTCTATTGTCATTGATCTTTTGTCAAATTTTGATCTGGTAGCCTCACTTATAGTTTGGTTTTTGACTGATTTGAGAGCAGGCAACCCACCGGATGAGTGCAATCCAGTTACCACCCTAATGGCATCTTTTGTGATCTTAAATGGCCTCATCAACCACATGAAGTTGTCATGTATTCTGCTTAGAACATACCAGACCCATTCATCTTTTGCAAAATAGGAGAAATGGATGCAATGTCCAAAATGCTTATCCCGGATGGCCTTGTATTGGGGTTTAAGTTCAAATGTTTCATCTATTAATTCCTTGTGATAGATATCCATCAGCTTGGATTCCCCAAATTATTCAATGTTGACATGAATGTATACCCTACCATCTTCTACGTGTAGAACCCCATGTGGAATGCTAGAGAATGTGCCTAGGGGATCAACTTCTAGGCATTTGTAAGGATGTTTCTTGAACTTAGGGCGCAGTCTATCAGTGATCTTAACAACATTCAAAGTAGCCATCTTTCAAAAGATTCAGAGAGAGAGATATTCAAGAGCAGAAATACCTTTTTATACTTCTAGGGTTTACGATAAGAGCCAAAAAGATCGCTAGTTGAATCGAGTTCTATGGTTGATCCTTGAGAGGGTTGAAGCAATCTAGTTGCAGAGCTCTTTCTTTCTTCTTCTCGAATGCAATTGTGCAAATGATGAGTAGAAGAACCCTTATATCTTTGCGCAAACCTTAATTTCTTATTGCAATAAATGCACAACTTAAGTCATTCCGGTTGCCTTGTTCTCCTTGTTCTGAGAGAGATCTTTCTAGATCACTAAGATGCACTTAGAATGATAACTTACAATGTATCTCCCTTTCTCCAATCATTCCATCTAACCACAGATCCAAATATTTCAATTTTGAATCATACCGGATCTAACTGTGAGAGTCCTACTTTTGCCGGATGACTATCAAACCGGATTAATCTTGGATGATTAACCTTTTCAAACTCCTTGCGGATCTTTCATATTTTTACCAAGGGTTATTTAGATGTTTCTCTAAGAGCCCTTTTAATCCACAACTTTCCATGTGCCAATTTCAGGCACCAATTGACTGGTTGGGGGAAATTGTTTTCTTTGTGACTCCCCCTGAGCCAGAGCTCATCTATTTAGTTTCTGGGAGGAATATCAGCACAAGATTTTGGTGTGGATCCATCCCCAACATTTTCTGTACTTCTCTTCATCCAAATCTTGTTCATTTCCCTTTAAATTTCATCTGCATTCACTTTTCCTTTTCCTTTGTCTTGATTTTGGTTATCATGCACCGGACACTTTTTGTCCTAATTCTTACTTCTGTAGAATTTGGAAATATGATTGGATCTATTGCAATTGTAGCAAACAACATTTCTTTGCATATTTGATTGGTATCCTCTTGATCTACATTGATTAGCCATATGTCCCATTCTATTTCATGCAAAGCATCTACCATTGAATGAATTGTTTATTTCCACATTTCTACATTCATGAGATTTGTGACCATACCTTTTACAGTTAAAACACTATCTGGAGAAGGATGAGTTAGTTTGATTCATTCTTCTTCTGCACTAATTTGCTTTATGACCGAAGTTATTGCAATTGTAGCAGTATCCATTGAAGGATGGATATCTTTGAGCATTTGGTTGCCTTACCAGAGGTCTTCTAGGCCTGTTCCTTGGATTTCCTGATCCAAAGTTCTTCTGACCAGATCTGGAGCTTTCACCTTTCTCAAATCCCAAGCCATGCTTGTCATCTACCCTCTTTTGGCTTTCAAGAAGAACTTCAAGTTGAGCAGAGCTTATCTTAAATTTCTCTTTGTATTCATTTGCTGTTTGAAGATCCCTTTTAAAAGTGTCTATCTGATTCTCAAGTTGTTCTTCATTATCTCTAGCTTCTTCAAGATCAGATTCCAGATGCCTGATTATTCTATGCATTTTGTGGCAATCTTCTGACTTCTCCTTAACAAATTGCTTTAGATTATCTTCAATTTCTTGGGTGAATTTCATAACCCTTGATTCCATTTCATGTCTTACCATTATCACCTCTTTTGATAGCTTCTCACATAACTTGTTTTTCTCATTCAGATCTTCATTAGTATCATTGGCTTCACTTTGACTTGCTAATTGTTGAAGTAGTTCATTTCTTTTCTTCACTGAGATACTTAGTTTTTCTTTGAGTTCATTTATGAAATCATTAGCTTGTTTGAGTCTTTCCCTTAGGTTATTGACTTCAGAGTGAGTTTGCTCAAGATCATCTAGGGCAGACTGAAGTTGTTCCCTCATACCATACATATCCATTGAGATTCCCAGATCTTCCTCAAGAAGTTAGGCTCTGTTTGGAGGAACTTAGCTCTGATACTAATTGTTGGAAACAATCCACATAACTGAGAGGGGGGGTGAATCAGTTATCTGAAATTTCTTAACTTTCTTTTCTTTTTTAACAATAGTGCAGTATCAAAACATATAAGCATAAATGAACATGAGAGTAGAAATGAAATCAACACACATAACACACAGATTTTTACGTGGAAAACCCTGTTAAGGGAAAAACCACGGGGTGACTAACCCAAGATTGTATTCTCTGTTAAAAGAATAGAAGTACAAAATGACACTTGCCAATTAGGGCTCATTGCCTGAGCACACTGCTCACAAGAGGCTCACTGCCTACAAGAGACTCACTATCTACAAGGTATATAGAAAGTAACCAGGTATTTGAACTGATCAGGGGCATTCACATATGCTGAGGTTCAGTTTCGGTTAGGCTCATATAGTGATTTGTTGCACTTCATTCTTCCTCTGCTTAGTGCTGTTGTTCTGTCCCATACCGGATTTGTATAGCTACTTCCACATTGCTCTCTACTTTTCTCCACACACTTTATCACACCACACACACCTTCACATCGAAATCCATCTAGTATATATATCCGCACCAAGGATTTCAACATATTTCTAGTCGGCATCCAGAATACTAAAGATTTTTCCAAACTCTGGTCAGTCTGTTGAATCCTTGCTTACTAAGTGATGCGTATCAAAGAGATAGTTGTATAAGTCATCAATCATGTCGGCCAACCATGAATGATCCCTCAAGAAGCTTGATCACCATAAATTCCTCACCTAGATTAAGGTCTGATGCTCTACCGGTCAGTTCTTCCTCAGTCTACTCTGCCAAACAGGAACCCAACACTTAGGTGCTCATATCTTTTCACTCTTTCATCACTGGAGGCTCAATCTCTGGAATGTAGTAGTCATGGAACTCCTATTGACTTCCCCAAGTCCACACTTTGCTGAGATACTTCCTTTGAGAGATCCAGACCTGATTGTCAAACCTTGTTGCATGCTTTGTTCTTGTTCACTGGACCAAAACACTCTTCAATCTGACTTCTGGTAAAGACCTATTATGTGCTGTAGATGTGTGGGAGAAACTTTGTTGCCATCAATGACAACAATGATAAGCCACACAGTGTCTCTTGCCAACACTATTTTGGGTCAGGAGGTGATCCCACAATATTGGGTTACACAATTTTGCCAAACTTGACATTGAAATCAACATTTTGAACTAAATCTTCACTTTCTGACACCTATAGCCGCTAAACTGTTAGGAATTTGAAAATGATGCGAACTAGTTATTTGTGAGATTTTGGTTGTAGATTCTAAAAATATTTTTTTTAAAAAAATTGGAGTTAAATTGTAAATTTTTTTGCATCTCCTTTGATAACTAGTTTTTAATAGCAAACAACATTTTTTTAAAGTGATGTATACTCCATAACACAACTTTTTTTCGATAAAGGATAAAATTCTAATTCTTTTGAATTTAGATTGGTAACACCGATATCTAGGGCATGCATTTGGTTTCATAATGTTTTGTTGAATATTTTTTTTTAATGACATTTTGAAGTCAAAATAATTATAATTTAGACATAGGCATATTCCATAAAACATAACTTTTTCTGTATGTATCGAAATCCATGTTTTTTTTGTTGAAACAAGGACATCAATACCTAGGGCATACATATTTTAAGATTTTTTTTTCACTAATTTACTAATTTTCCATGTGTGTAGAACAGAGAATTTGATGTTCAGTGAAAAACCTATGTTTAGTAAAACTAAAAAAAATAATCATGATAAAATGAAAATATATCAAAGCTATACTCGTTGGAAAGCTCATTTTGAGGAAAACGATCCTCCAATTTGGTTTGGTAAAGGTGAATCCATTTGGACCTTCAACTGGGCTTCGGAAGCCAAAATTTTTCAGAAGAAAAGGGAAGGGAAGGAGGGAAGGTGTCTAGTGGGGGTCTTTGTTCAAAGACACCTGTGAATGAAGGTGGGTGACGTCCTTCATTCAAAGTTTACACACATTCGAATGAAGGTCCAAAGATGGTGCATATATCCCCGTAGCGAACACCTTCGAATGAAGGTTCCTTGCATTATAAATAATGAATGTCTTCGATCGAAGGTATGATTTTATTGTTTTAATTTAGTGCCCAAAGACTTTCGAATGGAGAACACCTTCGAATGAAGGCCTCATTATTTTAAGATTTAAAAAGGCTGATGGGACCTTCGAGCAAAGAAAGTACCTTTGAACGAAGGTGTTTGCTATATTTTTTTGGCACCTTCAATTTTTCTTTGTCCACAAAAGTGTAACCCGCTATTGTGGGATGACCCTAGCACTAGGGTTAAGCTCTGCAATGTCCCCTATGTCCCATTTGTCATGGGTTTCAGGGCATTTTGTCTCGGGATTCATTTCCAATGTGCATGATGAAAATTAAGGGACCTGGGAGCTAAACTTAGGAGGTAAAATTCCTAGGGGGACATTTTATGATATAAAATGAACTATGTATTAGAAAGTTTGTAATTTCAAAATTGATAGGAAACTTCATTGAACACAAAAAGAAATTAAGATTTAAATTGAGATTACTTTGTAGTTTTTTAGGATCTGTTGGCATGTTGGTCTATGATTAAAATAGAGTTACATCAAAATTATTTATCATGTTTTATGTGTATGAAGTAATTTCTCTATGGTATCCTTTTACACAAATTTTAGTTATACAATAATTCAGTTATGTTATGGTGTTAGATATATTATGTCTCTAAAAGAAATTTGTAAACTATATTGTTCCCACTAAATAAACCTTTTTTGGCCTCTCCCATCACTATGGGAGGTGGCCAAGGGGGCCATGGGGTAATCCCCATAGATTCCTTCTTGGCTATGGGAGAAGTTACATGGCTTCCCATGACTTCCTGATGCAGGAGCATCCCTAGTTCAAGAGCAATCTTGCATCAACCAAAAACATTTGCATTTCAATTTGTTTGCAGTTTCATTTGTTTCTTTTTCCAGTTTAGTTCAAGAGCTGGACTTAGCATCCACATTCATTCATGCACAACATATCCAAAATTTAGAGCATTTGGATCAAGTACCAGAAAGTTATCACTATCAGAAGGTCAATTGTTTTCTCAGAACAGAACATCCTGACAACCTCAAATAATTAGCTAAAGGAGAAGACTTGTAGAGCATTCCTCAACTTGTGGAGGCTAATGACACATCATTCATTGATCTTTGGTTCATGGCCGACCTTCCTTGAGATTTGTACATCATTCCATTCATTTGTAGAGGAACTCGTGCAATTAGGTCCGACCTATCCGTGTAGACATGTTACAACTCTTCATTGGAGTTTGTGATCTTCTTTGGCCGATGTGGAGGAATCTATTGTTCTGGAGATGATATATATTGATGTAATAGATGCCTAGGAAAGTATTTAGCAATTGATTCATAGTTCTTAGTTTGAATTCTTAGGTGAAGGAGCTTTAAAGCTATATTTTGAGCATATTCTGATATTTGTAATCAGGCTTGTAAGCCCTAATTGTAAGCCTGCATGATGCTAGCTAGTTTGTACTTGAATTATATGATATACTAAATAACTGAATCTATATTTGTTCCATATCTTTGATTTGTTTTCTATTGTGTTACTCTTTCTATACAGTCTAGACTGTTCATTATGTGAACCCTCCTACCATGACTACACCAAGTGGTATCAGAGTGAAAGTTTGAATCTTTGGGAGAAAATTGAGAAAAGTTGAGGAAGGAATTCCATAAGATCTTGCTATGGACAGATCACCGAAACTGAGGCAGGTTACTTATGTCACAACCAATCGTCGATCGTGAGGCAGTTGTCACCTTGTAGGTTGATCACCGAATTTGAGGCAGTTGCACTTGATCCTAGGAAGAATGCCACCGAGGAGAATCCCTGCTGTTGGGACAATGGCTGGTAGAATGGATGAGATGATGGAAATGATGAAAATAATGAGAATTCAATTGGATGTTGCCAAAGAAGATAGGTGAAGAGGATTGACACCTAGACCTAATGTTGAAAGTGATTATGAAGAAGAATTTCAATCCATTAAACAAATTGGAGAAACCCTAGGAGGTGATGAAGAAGAAGAATTTGATCAAGTAAAGATGCTGCGAGCTATTTCAAAGATTGGGAAAAGACCTAGAGTTGATGTACTGAATTACACTCGCAATTTGAACCTTGAAGAGTTAATTGACTGGATAAATGGCATGGAGGAATACTTTGAGTATGAAGAATTTGAAGGCCCGGAGAAGGTGAAATTTGCAAAGACAAAGTTGAAAGGACATGCTGCTATATGGTGGAAAGAAGTTTAGTTGGATAGAAATAGAAGAGGAAAAGAAAAAATTACAAAGTGGGATAGAATGGTGACAAAATTGAAGAATCAGTTTATACCTACTAACTATGAGTTGGAATTATTGAAGAGATTACAAAACCTGAAACAAAAGGAGAAATCTGTGAAGGAGTATATTGAAGAATTTCATAAAATGATCATAAGGACGTAACATAGTGAAGCAAGCAAGGAGAAAGTGGCTAGATACATTAATGGACTAAGATTGAACATTCAAGAAGAACTAAGCTTGGTAAGGATGACATCTTTGGAGGAAGCATATCAGTTTGCCTTGAAAGTTGAAGAGAAGTTGAACAAGAGGCATGATCAGAGGTCAAGAGGCAAAGGAGGTAAATTTCAGAGAGGTAGAACATTTTTTGGAGGAGAAATATCATATGTAGAGCAGAACTAACAAGAGAACACATTGAAGAGAGATGATAAAGATAACAATGCATGTCAGATAGATGACAAAACTTACTACCAGAGAGGAAACCCTAATGCATATTGGAATGAAGGATACAGAAGAGATGGAAGAGGAATTGATAAGAAAGCATTCAAAGGCATATTTTTTAAATGTGGAGGTGAAGGACATAGAGCATTTGAATGTAATCAAGGAAGTACAAGCAAGAAAATAGAGAACAGTGGAAGAGCAGCCTATGTGAAAGAAGAACCTGTTGGATCACCTAGTTCAGTTGGTAAACCTAAGAAAGAAGAATCACTTGTCATGAGGAGAGCACTATTTCAAGTAGAGACAACCGAGAAACCACCGCAGAGGAAGAGTTTCTTTAGAACAAGATGCAAATCAGGAGGTAAATGCTGTAAAGTTGTTATTGATAGTGGTAGTTTAGATAACCTAGTTTCAAAGGAGATGCTGACTAAGCTGAAGTTGGAAAGATTGAAACACCCTAAGCCCTATCAAATAGCATGGATTCAAGATGATCATAAAGTACTGGTGAGTGAACAATGTTTGGTGAAATTTCATATTGGATCTTATCATGATGAAGTCTTGTGTGATATTATGCCTGTGGATGTTTGTCATATCTTGTTGGGTAGACCTTGGTAGTATGATAGAAAAGCAATACATGATGGGAGAAAGAATACATACACTATAACATCACATGGAAAGAGAATTACTTTGATTCTTTTGGAAGATGATCCTAAGAGTGAAATATATGGGAATGCAAGAATCTGTTTGGTAGATGGAAGGAAGTTCTTGAATGGTTTAGGACACGAGAATATGTGTTATGCTTTGAGTCCTAAGAATCCTGAAGCATTGAAGGAGACTGAAGAATCACAACCGGAAGAGATAATAGAGTTGCTACCAAAGTATGAAGACATCATATAAGATAATGTACCTAAAGCATTACCACCTATAAGAAGCATCAATCATCACATGGATCTTATACCGAGAGCTACTTTTCCTAAAAAAGTAGCACACAGGATTACATCGATAGAAAATGAAGAACTGAATAAATAGATACAAGAGCTGTTGAGGAAAGGTTTGATTAGAGAAAGTTTGAGTCCTTGCAGTGTTAGCACCTAAGAAAGATGGAGAATGGAGAACGTGTACATGACTCTAGAATAATAAACAAGATTACAATTAAGTATAGATTTCCTTTACCTAGGATGGATGATATCATGGATTGTTTGAGTGGAGTAAGATATTTCACAAAGATAGATTTGAAGAGTGGATACCATTAGATCAAAATCAGAGAAGGAGATGAATGGAAGACTACTTTTAAGACAAATGAAGGATTGTATGAGTGGTTAGTGATGCCTTTTGGATTGACAAATGCACCGAGTACTTTCATGAGATTGATGAATGAAGTCTTGAAGAAATTCTTAGGTAAGTTTGCTATTGTATATCTGGATGACATTCTAATTTTTTAGTAAGAAAAAGGAGGAGCATTTGTAGCATCTGAGACAAGTATTGCAGAGACTGAGAGAAGAGAAATTGCTGATAAACATCAAGAAGTGTAGTTTCATGAAAGAAGAGTTGGTATATTTAGGATTTGTGATTTATGCGGATGGATTGAAGATGGACCCTGAGAAAGTGAGAGCAATTGTTGAATGGCCTACACTGGAGAGCATTGGAGAAGTCAGATCATTTCATGGATTACCTAGTTTCTACCAGAAGTTCATTAGAAATTTTAGTTCAGTTTATAACCCTATGACAAAGACAATGAGAGGTGACAAAAAAGATTTCAAGTGGACATCAGGAGCAGATAAAATTTTTGAATTGTTGAAATAGAAAGTGACAGAGCAACCTATTTTGGCATTACCAGATTTCAATTAAGGTATTTCAAGTAGATTGTGATGCAAGTGGGAATGCAATTTGAGTAGTATTGAGTCAAGAAGGTAGACCTATAGCCTATTTTAGTGAGAAGTTGAATGATGCAAGGAGAAGATATTCAGTTTATGAACAAGAGTTCTATGCCATAATTCAAGCCTTGAAGAAGTGGAGACATTACTTGTTGCCTAAGGAATTTGTGTTGTATATAGATCATCAAGTTTTGCAATATTTGAATAGTCAAGGTAAGTTGAATTAGAGACATATGACATGGGTAGAGTTCATGCAAAGTTATACATTTGTGTTGAAGCATAGGAGTGGAAAATCAAACAAAGTTGTTGATGCCTTGAGTAGGAGAAGGAACTTGCTGACAGAGATGAGAGTTAAAGTGATAGGATGTGATGAATTAAAGAACATGTATGAGGGAGACACTGACTTTGTAGAACCTTGGAAAGCATGTAAGGAACCTGTTGTGACAGATAGGAGTAAGTGGCTGGACTATTTATTTAAGGAAGATATGTTGTTCAAAGGAAATCAGTTATGCATACCTAGAAGTTCAATGAGAGATAATTTGATCAAGGAGAAACACAGTGGTGGATTGGCAAGATATTTTGGCATTGATAAGACAGTAGCTTTGGTGAGTGAAAACTACTTTTGGCCTTAGATACATAAGGATGTCAAGAAATTTGTGCAAAGTTGTAGAGTGTGTCAAGTTGCAAAAGGAAGTAGTCAGAATACTGGATTGTATAAACCTTTGGCAGTATTGGAGAGACCTTGGGAAGACATAAGTATGGATTTTGTAATTGGATTGCTAAAGACACGGAGAGGGCATGATTCAATATTTGTAGTGGTGGATAGATTTTCAAAGATGGCACACTTCATACCATGTATGAAGACAACTGATGTAGTGCATGTGGCTGACCTATTTTTCAAGGAGATTGTGAGATTGCATGGATTACCTAAGAACATAGTTTCAAACAGAGACACAAAGTTTGTTGGATACTTTTGGAAGACAGATTTGAATTTCAATTCAGCTTTCATCCACATACTGATGGATAGACAGAGGTAGTGAATAGGAGTTTGGGAAACTTGTTGAGATGTTTGGTTGGATAGAAGACAAGAAGTTGGGATTTGATTCTTTCACAAGCAGAGTTTGCATACAATAATTTAGTAAATAGGAGTACCGGAAGAATACCTTTTGAGATTGTTACCAGAGTAAACCCTAGAAGAGTTGCAGAGTTGAGAGATAGCAGTATGGTAGAAAAGAGAAGTGCAGAAGTAGAAGAATTTGCAGATCTCATGAGGACAATGTATAATTAGGTAAAGAAGCATCTAGAGGACATGAACAGCAAATATAATGAACAAGTAGATGAGAAGAGAAGATATAAGGAATTTTTAGTTGGAGAAGTGATGGTATACTTGATAAAAGAGAGATTTCTAGTTGGAACATATAAGTAATTGAAGATGAAGAAGTTTGGACCTTGTAGGATACTCAGAAAGTTTGATTCAAGAAATGCATATGAAGTGAAGCTACCGGAGACATTAGGTATATCACTTATTTTCAACATTTTAACCTATATCAATATCATGAAGTAGAGTTTAGTGATAGCATGGCAGAAGACTTGAAGAAACAGTTACCACAACAAGCACTGGAGTAGATTGTAGACAACAGAGTTGGACGTAGCACTAGAGGAAGACAATACAAAGAATACCTTGTGAGGTGGAAAGGCAGACCAGAAGAAGATTCATCATGGATTTCTCAGGCTAAGGTGGACCATCTTGGTTTTCCTCTAGCCCCAACAAAGTGAGGGACTCACTTTTTCTATAACCCTGGATGTCTGATGCAGGAGCATCCCTGGTTCAAGAGCAATCTTGCATCAACCAAAAACATTTACATTTTAGTTTGTTTGCATTTTAGTTCAGTTCAGGTAGTTCAGTCAGTAGCAGTTTCTGTATTTTAGTCCGCATTCTACCAGAATTACATTTCAGCTCTTGCAAAGATGGACTTAGCATTTACATTCATTCATGCACAACATATCCAAAATTTAGAGCATTTGGATCAAGTACCGGAAAGTTATCACTATCAGAAGATCAATTGTTTTCTCAGAACAAAGTATCCTAACAACCTTTGATAATCAACTAAAGAAGAAGACTTGTAGAGCATTCCCTGACTTGTGGAGGCTAATGACACATCATTCATTGATCTTTTGTTCATGGCCAACCTTCCCCGAGATCCGCACATCATTCCATTCATTTGCAGAGGAACTCTATGCAATTAGGTCTGACTTATCTATGTACACATGTTACATCTCTTCATTGGAGTTTGTGATCTTCCTTGGCTGATGCGGAGGAATCTATTGTTCTAGAAAAGTAGTTAGCGATTGATTCATAGTTCTTAGTTTGAATTCTTAGGTGAAGGAGCTTCAAAGCTATATCTTGAGCATATTCTGATATTTTGTAATCAGGCTTGTGAGCTCTAATTGTAAGCCCGCATGATATCGGCCAGTTTGTACTTGAATTCTATGATATACTGAATGACTAAATCTACTTTTGTTCCATATCTTTGATTTGTTTCCATTGTGTTTACTCTTGTTGCATAGTCTGGACTATTCATTCTATGAACCCTCCTACCATGACTGCACCACTTCCCCATGGGGAGGACGGAACCCTATGGGCTATCACCATTTCCCCCCAAAAGAATTCTTTTAATTTAATTTTATTTAATTTATTATTTTTATGCTTTAATATATATATATATATATATTTGTTAACTTCCCTCTTTTCTAAAATAAAATTTTTTAATAACTTTAAATCTGCTTTATAAGTATTTAATTTTTCAAAGCTTCTCTTTGGGAGTAGAGAGATAGGTGTATTGTCAATACATAAATAATATATATTCTAAGTTTATATATACATAAATGTAAAAGTATGCATTCCTTTTTATCTATGACTAGTTTTACATGACCTATAGAAAAAAATAAACTTATCTTGTTCATAACAAGAAATTTTTTCTTTGCAAAAATAAATAGAAGAGTTAATTATTTTGCTTGTTCCAAATCATGAGTACAACTCTTCTGTTGATAATAAAACGTAATTACTCCCTCGTAAATTTAAAAGAGATAGTCCTTATTTTACTTCCCTTCACATGAGGGTTCATATCTAGGTATAACTAGACCCCACAATAGAAATGCATGAAGTGATCTTCGCATCTAAAACCCTCATGCAACACAAGGAAGCCATAATCTTCAATGAGGCTATGCCTATTGCAATTAATAGTATGTCAATCCAATTCTTCTTACCTGTAGACAAAGCAACCACACCAAAAAAAAGGTTATTCATGCCAAGTAGACTTGCATATTTTCTTTTTTTTAATCCAACCTTCTGTAAACCCACTCATCTTTACACACATGTGCAAAAAATTCATTGAAGAAAAATAAATAAAGAGAAATGTGAGAAAAGAGGAAAGAATAGAAATAGGGATGGGGAACAAATGAGGAATAGTAAAAGAAAGATTTCTTTTATATGCTTTTCTTTTCAAATTGGAAAGTTTCAAAATACAATATTTTGTTGCATAATTAGTTCCTCAATTTTAGCTGACTTGGCTAAAATTGGCATGATGTGAGATTAAATTATTTTCTTTATTCTAGATATGAAATCATGAATTAAAATATTGACTAGAGTGATATTAAAATTGTTATTTCAAAAACTTGCTATGTCAAAATCAATAATAGAATTTTATTTATTTCTTTCTTTATAAATTTTATATTAAAGTTAATCTAGTTTTGAGCCTTTTGGGAGTGTTAGAATAAAAATAGTTTGGAATTATTGAGTTTTATTATTTAATTCTAATTTAATTTACTTTTGATTTCAAAATTTAATTTTATTTAATATCAAGTTTAAGATAATAAAATGAAGGGCTTGCACTACTTAATTGCATAAATATTAATTTGGGGAAAATAAATTGCTAAATACCTTCTCTTAGTTAATATAACTTTTATAGTAATTTAATATACATTTTAACCGAACTACTAGAGATGTGCGAAATTAGGACTTCTAAAACCTCTACGCACTTGGAGAATGCGGAAGATTGGCGATGGAGAGGCAGAGCCTGTGGAGACCTTGATTGTGTCGCCTTCCCTCCTACGGAGGTTAAAGGGAATGCGATTGTTCAGTATCCTACTATGTTGGACAAGAATGGCCCTTGGTAGAGGGTGGTTGGGGCTCCATGTGACAAAATCTCCCCCTCTCGCGATGTTGGAAGGATGCATAATCAATTGGGTAAAGGGCCTGATGTCCTTCTCAACTTCGCAGAGGCTCCTGGCTATGAGGATAGGGTTTAGCCTTCCCAAGTGAATGTGACTAAGCATGGTCTCAAGGGTTCTTTGGATTCGTATATCAGACCTATGCAATTCTCCAAAGTGTCACCAGTTTTAGAATTTGATGAAGCAGCTATAAAATAAATTAAAGAAAATGAAGTGTTTTTTTGCTGAGAATGGTCTAATTGGAAGATTTGTCTAGCTCTGGCCCAACCTTGCCCACCTCCATAAATGGATTAAAGAAGAGCGGAGTCTGATTTTGAAAGGAAGTGTGGAAATTTACCCTTGCGCTCAAGGTTTTTTCATTTTTGCTTTCGATAATGTCGAGGATAGAAACACTATCCTCTATGATTATCAATGATGCTTAGAGAAGCATATGCTCATGCTTAAACCCTGGCACCTTGCCTTCAATCCTCTTACGGAGTTGTTCTCGATTACTCCTACTTGGGTGCGCCTGCCAAATCTCCTACTCCAATTTTGGATGGAGTCTTGTTTTGCTGCTATTGGGAATCAAGTGGTGAAATTCTTGGTGGTGGATAATGGCTCCATGATGTTCTTTCATACTATGTATGCTCGCATTTTAGTTGAAATAGATATCTCAAAAGATTTACCAGCTGATATTACTCTAAAAACCTCTAGTCATTGCTAGAAACAATGTTTGGATTATGAAGGTTTACCATTTCAGTGTTGCAGGTGTTTCAAGACGGGTCATTTGACAGTAAATTACTCCAAACAAAAGCTAGTGGGTCAAGCCTCTTGGTGGAAATATGTTGAGTTAAACCATTACTTGGTGGACAAAGAAATTCGTGCCCCTTCTCTAGAGGTGACAAGCAATAAGAATCCCCCTTATGTGCCAAATGAGCCAGAGTCTGGTTCTTCTATTTTGAAGAGTTTAGATTTGGATCCCTCTCCGAACCAGGGTACTTCTTTTATTGGTTCAACATTCTCTCTTGAACTGAATTCTTCTAGGACTGAATGTGGTTTAGGGACTGAGTTGTCACTTAAGCCTATTGGTTCTCAGATTGCACTTACCGAGATTCCTAATGTTTCCAACATTGCAGCTAATGTTTCCAACATTGCAGCTAATGTTTCCAACATTGCAGCTAATGTTTCTGCCTCGGAGGGTGTGGTCACTGAGGTTAGAAGTTCTAACTTGGAGTGGAAGGTGGTTCAGCACAAAACACAAAGTTTTTAGCAGCTCACAGTATGCAGTTACGCTCACATCATAAGTAGTTGTACCGTTGAGGGGCAGTTTATGCATCCCTGTTAAGGGGATGATGATATTGTATATTGATTGTGTCAGTTTAGGAGTAGAAGTGTGATAGGGTCAGGCAGATGGACCTACAAATCAGATTTTGGCTCTGGCTATTTGATGGTTCTTGGACCTTAAAACCAGGTTTTTACAACCAAAAAAATATAACTTTTTATATTTATTTAATTTGTAAATATTAGGTCATTTAGGAGAATAGGTTTCCTTATTAAATAATCATTATTGCTATTATTATTTTAATTTTGGATGATTTCTTAATCCTTGGCGAAATCTCATTTTATCATTTTAGCCAATTTGAACTAGGAAGCACACTATATCAACTTTAGGTGTGAGATTAATCACAAAGGAAATTTTCTTTTGAGGTCTTAAAATCAACCCTCAAGTACATTGACCTAGCAACTTTATGACAACACCCTCTTAATTCATCCACCTAGATCTCCAAAGAGGATTTTCCCAAGAGAGTTATACCATTTTATTGTATTAGGGTGTTGCGACGAGATTCTGCCACCTAAATTTATATCCTTGACCCTCTTCTTGTGAGGATTGCATGCGCTCGTTGCACATGCAACAATGTCATGTGCCCGTTGTTCACTTCTTTAACTACAAAAGGTTGCTATTATCATGTTATGTTTCAAAACAAAAGTTAGTTGCATTGTGTTTATGTCCACTTGTACATGTGTGTACGGGTGGGCATTACACTGAGCAACAACACAATGGGTTAAATGAGCTCCAAGCCAAGATAAACATCATCAGAGGTCTGCATAAGATCTAGGGGTCTACAGGGCCACACAAGGTTTGTCAAACCCTAGGAAGGTCCACATAAGAGTTAAGGGTCTGCATAGACCACTAAAAATATTGTATAACCTTAAGGGTCTGTTATGAAACCTTGAAGAGTCATTTAAGGCTAGTTTAGGTCTTAGAGGTCTATCAAAAGGAAAGAAAGTTTGTTAGATAGTTTAGAGGACTACCAAAAGAGTTTTAGGTATGTCAATAGTAAAAGAGACATATGTCAGGTCAGGTATAACATTCAAACATATATCAAAGAATTTTAAAAACTTTTTAACCTAGGGTTTGTAATGAAACCATAAGGAACTTGTATGAGGTCTATTTAGAGTTATATAAGGTTTGTCATCACTCATTTGAGGTTTTTTAAGATTCATATGAGTTTTGCTCACAATTTAGGGAGTGTGCACCTACATATTTGTGTGTCTCTCTATAGAAGAATGTCTTTGCAATGTTGGTTAAAACTACAAAGGGCTATGACACGTGAAAAGAAATGTGTTCTTACTATTGGTGGGGTTAGATCCAATTAGAGGCTTTAGGAAAGATGTAGAGTATAAGAAAGTTTGAGAGGGATTTAGAAAAATATGAAAACTCATTGATGATAGTGTGACTGTGAAGACCTTTCAAGTGTGATGAAGTATAATATACATGTCTGCAAGGAAGCTATGAAACACACAAGGTCATGTATAAGAGATAGGATCAGAAGAATGTGCTTTGATAGCTCAAGGAGTCAAAACACTAACTAGGAATCTAGTGTTGAAATACACACTATGTATTTCAACTTTTGAGCTTGGGTAGGCTAAAGAAGGCTTGTTCACCCTCTTCAAGGTATAGTTGACCTTGTTGAAGGCATGTTGGGATTTTTGTAGCATGTCAAGAAACTTGCAAAGTGTTCAATATGCAAGAGGTATGATTGCATGTGATAAGGCTGGGTAAGGGTCATAAAGGAGTCATTGAAGATACAGTCAAGAGTCCATGTTGAAGAAGAAGACTTCTCCCATTCCCTCAAGGGAATGAAAAGTGTGAAAGAAGTTGCAAGAAAATAGGAAACATGTCCTATTTCTATGTAAGAGTAGTTTGAGGGTGATTGGTGACAATTTTTTAGACCTTTTAGGGGGAGTGAACCGTTATGAAGACCTAGTCAAATAATGGAATCTGAAGCAAAGATTAGAAAACATTACTTCTAATTCCTTCCTCTACACCCTCAAAAGGAGTTTTGAAGAGAGATTTTAGGGAATTTTCTTCCTCCATGCCAAGGAGATCAACTAAAAGCTTTTAATGGAGTAGTTATCTTTTACTCTCCACCAAAAAGACTTCCTAAATCTTCTCAAACATGTTTTTTTCTTTGATAGATATTCATTATAATGAGATAAGTATCTTAATATCTCTATATTTTTCTATAATAGAGTTGAAAACTAAACTTTGTATCATATATGTTTTCCTTTACCATATATTTTTCACTATGTTTTGTTGGAAGATTGGAGACTCATCTTGTGAATCATCAGTTTCTTCATGGTTTCTCTCTCTTTCTTAACCTTTGTAAAGAATTTTATGAGTCTTTTGTATACAAATTTGTTATTTTAAGATTATCTTGTGCATACAAAATTGATCCAAGAGTTCTTCATACTGATTTGGTGCATCACCACATAATATTTCAGTCATTTCCTTTCATCCCTTTACATTGGTGAATTTTAGTTCATAGGATTATGATTAGTTTGTTGCAAGTATGAGGTTATCCAGTGTTGTCATTGATGTCAACATACTCATATTGCATTGACAAGAAGGATTTGATGAGCTGTGTGCTGAGGATATTGAGAAAATTAGTCTCAGTCAGGAACAGTGAAGAACAGTGATGAGAAGAAGGTAAATGTACTGTATAGGATGAGAACCGGAGGATGCGGATTAAAGGGTTAGTAGATATGAGTCTTGAGATGCTACAGTTAAGATTTCAGAGGTCCGCATGAAGATCTGAAGGAGTTGTGGCTGCCGGTATAGAACCGGGTCCGGCAAGTATCCGGAGGTGACAGAGGATCACAAAAAGGTCCGGTGAGGTCCGGAATTGTATTATCCTAATCTGCAGATTGGAAGGAGTGTTTGGGATGTCCTTGTGATGTATCATCCTGATTTGTGTATAATTTGGAGGTCCGGAAGTACCTCTTGTATTATGACAGTGGCGACAGACTGTGTTCTTGAAGTTCCGGATGAGGAAGACAAGAGATCCCAGTAAGCAGAGGAAGTGCGGATGTATCCGGACATTCAGACAGGCTTGTGAAGGTTCTTGGATCATGTTTAGGTTTTGTTGTTGGTCCGCATTGATGGTAGAGCCCGGAATTGAAGTTATTCTTCCGGATGAAGTTCTTGCTCTGTGTAGCCGACCGGATGAGATGTTCATCCTGCGAATGTTCTTGTGATGGCCGACCGGATGTGTTATTCATCTTGTGGATACTCCTATGGTTGTTTGCCGACTTAGATGCTTGTTCCTAAGTCGATGTCTTGTATAAATAATGATTTGTGAGTTCATTTCAGTGTGGTGTGAGGATGAGTATGGTATAGCGAAGAAACGTGCGAAAGGCAGAGCAGAGACTGTTGGGCTTAATTGGAACTGATCCGGACATGTTAGAGATGTCATTCTCCAGTTCAAGACTGTGATTTTCATCACTTTGTAGACAGTGTGTCTCCTTGTAGGCAGTGGGCCTCTTTGTGAGCAGTGTGCTCGGGCAGTGAGCCCTTATTGGCATGTGCCATTCATTTTTTCTTTATTCTTCTAACAGAGAATAATTCTTGGGTTAATCACCCCGTGGTTTTTCCCTTAACCGGGTTTTCCACGTCAAAATCTTGGTGTTCAATGTGTTGATGCTTATCTGCTCTTGTGTTTATGCATTATGCTTCCATGGATGATTATTTGATATGCTGCTAACTAACAACAGTGAGTTAAGTGTTTTGAATGACAAGAAGTTTTATACAACTGATTCACCCCCCCCCTCTCAGTTGTATGCCCTAGATCCAACAATTGGTATCAGAGCCAAGTTCCTCTGACAAGAGCTTAACCGCTTGAGGAGATCCAGGATGTCGTCATACAAGAAGGATAGTCCGAAGTTCGATGGAACCAACTTCACTCTCTGGAAAGGTCGCATGAAGTGTCACTTGGAATGCATGGGAAAAGCATACCTGGGTATGATTTCAAAACCATATGTACCTCCACAAGGTGGTCCGACAACTCTGAATGAAATCACAGAAGCTGAAAACAATCTGCGGACCAAGGAAGCTCTTCTAAGCGCATTGAATGACTCAGATCTCTCGAATGTCATTGACCTACCTACTGCATATGAGATCCTAACTAAACTAGAACTTCTGTATGAAGGAGATGAGTTTGTCAAAAGTGCAAGATTGCAAAGTCTGAAAGGGAAATTTGAAAGATTGAAAATGAGAGATGATGAAAACATCACTACCTTTATGCCAAGAGTAAATGAGCTGGTATGTGGAATCAGAAATGCTGGTGGAACTTTAGATGAAAATGAGATTGTCTGCAAAATCCTTAGATCCCTTCCTGCTGCCTACAAAATCAAAGTTGCTGCCATTGATGAATTCAGAGCCCACACAACTGTCACAAGAGAACAACTGGCTGGCAAACTAGCTGCATTTGAAATGACCGAGTTTGGAGATGATCCTCCCAAGACTGAATCTGCTTTCAAAGCCAGTGCCTATGTGAAAGGCAAACAGAGATTTGATCCGGGTGAAAACTCATCAAAGAAAATGTCATGGTATGATCAAGCAAGAAGAGACATGGAAGAAGAAGAAGCAGAAACAGCTCAACTTGAAGCTCTCATTGCAAAGAGACTACCAAGAGGATCCGGTAAGTATGAAGGAAAACTACCCTTTAAGTGTTTCAACTGCAATAAGATTGGTCATTTTGCCTCAAGATGTCCGGAGAGATCTGTAAGATCTAATACTCACAGACAAAGGTTTCAAAAGAATTGCTATTATGTTCATGAAGAAGATGACAATGAAGGAGTAACAGATGATGAATCAGAACCAGGAAGCAAATCCAGAAATGAGTGGGTATTTATAGCCATCAAAGAAGAAGATCCCTTGCTCTCTGAATCTGTCAATCACAAAGTTGTTGAAAAAGCCTTGGCTGCTCAAGTGGAAGAAAAGGATGATTGGGTTATTGACAGTGGATGTTCTCACCATATGACTGGTGACAAGAATAAGTTCTTAGACTTGGAAAGATATGAAGGAGGAATGGTAAAGTTTGGTGACAATTCTGCTGGCAGAATCAGAGGTAGGGGAACTATTTCCTTTGATGGTAAGAGCAAAACAGGAAATGTACTGTATGTTGAAGGATTAAAGCACAATCTTCTCAGTGTTGGTCAGTTAGTGGACAAAGGCTATGATCTCCGGTTCAAGAATGGAAAATGTAGAATCTTTACAAGCTCCGGAACTGAAATTGCATCCGGCACTCAGACAAGAGGTAACATCTTTCATCTGGTTGGTTCAAATAAAAGTTGTTTGTTTGTTCAAATTGATCAGAGTTGGTTATGGCATAGAAGAATGTGTCATGTAAATTTTGACAACATCATCAAAATAAGCAATACTCAGGCTGTGAGAGATCTTCCAAAGTTGATAAAACCTACAAATAGTGTGTGTAAAGAATGTCAGTTAGGCAAACAAAGCAGAGTCTCTTTTAAAAGCAAAGATCAGTCTTCTACCGGATTATTGGAATTAGTACATACTGATCTATGTGGTCCGACAAGAATCAAGAGTCTGCAAGGTGATAGATATTTCATGTTGTTAATTGATGATCATTCCCGGATGATATGGGTTACCTTTCTAAAAGAAAAATCAGAAGCTTTTGAGAAGTTCAAAATCTTCAAAGCTATGGTGGAGAATCAAATCGGATTGAAACTAAAGTGTCTAAGGTCTGATAGAGGTGGTGAATTTACATCTGGTGAATTCATTGACTTTTGTGAGAAACAGGGTATAAGGAGACAGTTGTCTGCTCCTAAGACTCCACAACAGAATGGAGTAGTTGAGAGAAAGAACCGGACCATCCAGGAAGCTGCTAGGACAATGATGTTGGAAGCAAATGTTCCTCAAATGTTTTGGAAAGAAGCTATCAGCACTGCAGTCTACACTCTCAATCGAGTTCAAATCAGAAACAACACCGGTAAGACCCCCTATGAACTCTGGTTTGGCATCACTCCTACTGTGAAATATTTCAGAGTATTTGGTAGCAAGTGTTATATTAAAAGAGATGAAGATCTAGGAAAGTTTGATGCTAGAAGTGATGAAGGAATTTTCTTGGGCTACTCCACTCAAAGCAAAGCATACCGATGTTACAACAAGAGATTGAGGAAGATGATAGAAAGCACCAATGTGAAGGTTGATGAAGGAATTGAGAAGCCTTCAAGATTTTATGAGTTTGACGAAGATGACCAAGACAGTGTTCAAGGACCTCAATCCTCTCCGGTGAGTCAGAGTCAGCCTGATCCGGTAAATCAGGAAGAAGAGTTAGATTTGAATGAGGCTGATCAAGAAACAGCAGTGCCGGATACTCCCAAAATTCCAAGGTATGTAAGACTGAATCACTCTGAAGATCAGATCATAGGTGACAGAAGCAAAGGTGTACAAACTAGAAGGAATATTGCTCAAGATCTGAATGAATGTTGTCTGATTTCAAAGATTGAACCTAAAACAATAAATGAAGCCTGCAATGATGAAAACTGGACCAAAGCAATGGAAGATGAACTGATGCAAATTGAGAAAAATCATACTTGGGATCTTGTTCCCAGACCTAGAGACAGGAATGTAATTGGAACCAAGTGGGTCTTCCAGAACAAACTAAATGAAGCTGGTGAAGTAATCAGAAACAAAGCTAGATTGGTCTGCAAAGGCTACTCTCAAATAGAAGGAATTGACTTTGAAGAGACTTTTGCTCCAGTAGCAAGAATTGAAGCAGTCAGATTACTTCTTGCATTTGCTGCCTTCAAAGACTTCAAGGTATATCAGATGGATGTCAAGTCTGCCTTCCTAAATGGTGATCTGGAAGAAGAAGTCTACATTGAACAACCGGATGGATTTCAATTGTCTGATAATAATGATATGGTCTGCAAGTTGAAGAAAGCTTTGTATGGATTGAAGAAAGCCCCAAGAGCATGGTATGAAAGGTTGGATAAGCATCTTGTGCAGATTGGATTCAACAAAGGTACTGCTGACAGCAACTTATATTTCAAAATTAATCATGAAAACATTCTGATTGTTGAAGTGTTTGTGGATGATATCATTTTTGGAGGAAGAGATAGTATGTGCAAAACCTTTGCAAATCAGATGAAAAGTGAGTTTGAAATGTCTATGCTTGGTGAAATGAATTTCTTCTTGGGTCTGCAAATTACTCAAACAAAAGAAGGGATCTTCATTTCTCAGACCAAATATGTCAAAGAATTGTTAAAGAAATTTGGTATGGAAGACTCAAAGCCTATGAACACTCCTATGTCAACCGGATGTAAGTTAAGCAAAGATGATGATTCTCCAAAGGCAGATCAGACAAAGTATAGATCAATGATTGGTGGATT
The DNA here is from genome assembly GCA_027924645.1 of Cunninghamia lanceolata. Lineage (NCBI taxonomy): Eukaryota > Viridiplantae > Streptophyta > Pinopsida > Cupressales > Cupressaceae > Cunninghamia > Cunninghamia lanceolata. Next base: position 13,976,547 of record BSBN01000186.1, on the reverse strand, counting down.
GTTGTATCTCACTCAAACTAGACCAGATATAATGCAGGCTGTTGGTCTTGTGGCAAGATTCCAGGCTGATCCCAGAGAATCTCATGTTATGGCAATCAAAAGAATTTTTAGATACTTGAAAGGAACAGTTGAGTATGGTCTTTGGTATCCTAGAGATCTGGATTTCTCTCTTCATGCTTACACAGATGCAGATTGGGCAGGTGATGTGGATGACCGGAAGAGCACTAGTGGTGGAGCATTCTTTTTGGGGAAGAGATTGGTTTCTTGGCTAAGCAAGAAACAAGATGCAATATCTCTGTCTACAACTGAAGCAGAATACATTGCAGCAGTAGGTAGTTGCACTCAAATCTTGTGGATGAAGCAGATGCTAAGAGACATCAAAGTTGAATATGAGGAGCCTATCACAATTTTCTGTGATAATTCAAGTGCAATTAATATTTCCAAGAATCCGGTATTGCATTCTAAGACTAAGCACATATCTATCAAATTTCACTTTTTGAGAGAACAAGTAAACAAGGAAGAAGTCAGATTGGAGTATGTTCCCTCCAAGGATCAGATTGTAGATATCTTTACAAAACCCCTTCCCAAGGACTCTTTTGAATATCTCCGGGAGAAGTTAGGGGTCATGGCCCCTCCGGTAATGAACTAAGATGCACTGATGTGCATCAGTCCGGTGGCTATCACAGTCATATCTTGTGATCCGGACTAATGGGGAGCTGCAACTAAGGGGGAGCAGCTGGTATGATTCTGATGCATGAGAATTGCAAGTATGAGCCCTTTGCCATTGATGTCAAAGGGGGAGAGAAGACATGTGAAAAACAAGTGGTTGATGATCAAAGGGGGAGCAGTAAAGGAAGAGAAGACATATGAAAAGTTGAAGTTTTTGTCTTAATGGTTTTTCACATCATATGTTGCCATCAATGACAAAGGGGGAGATTGTTGCAAGTATGAGGTTATCCAGTGTTGTCATTGATGTCAACATACTCATATTGCATTGACAAGAAGGATTTGATGAGCTGTGTGCTGAGGATATTGAGAAAATTAGTCTCAGTTAGGAACAGTGAAGAACAGTGATGAGAAGAAGGTAAATGTACTGTATAGGATGAGAACCGGAGGATGCGGATTAAAGGGTTAGTAGATATGAGTCTTGAGATGCTACAGTTAAGATTTCAGAGGTCCGCATGAAGATCTGAAGGAGTTGTGGCTGCCGGTATAGAACCGGGTCCGGCAAGTATTCGGAGGTGACAGAGGATCACAAAAAGGTCCGGTGAGGTCCGGAATTGTATTATCCTAATCTGCGGATTGGAAGGAGTGTTTGGGATGTCCTTGTGATGTATCATCCTGATTTGTGTATAATTTGGAGGTCCGGAAGTACCTCTTGTATTATGACAGTGGCGACAGACTGTGTTCTTGAAGTTCCGGATGAGGAAGACAAGAGATCCCAGTAAGCAGAGGAAGTGCGGATGTATCCGGACATTCAGACAAGCTTGTGAAGGTTCTTGGATCATGTTTAGGTTTTGTTGTTGGTCCGCATTGATGGTAGAGCCCGGAATTGAAGTTATTCTTCCGGATGAAGTTCTTGCTCTGTGTAGCCGACCGGATGAGATGTTCATCCTGCGAATGTTCTTGTGATGGCCGACCGGATGTGTTATTCATCTTGCGGATACTCCTATGGTTGTTTGCCGACTTAGATGCTTGTTCCTAAGTCGATGTCTTGTATAAATAATGATTTGTGAGTTCATTTCAGTGTGGTGTGAGGATGAGTATGGTATAGCGAAGAAACGTGCGAAAGGCAGAGCAGAGACTGTTGGGCTTAATTGGAACTGATCCGGACATGTTAGAGATGTCATTCTCCAGTTCAAGACTGTGATTTTCATCACTTTGTAGACAGTGTGTCTCCTTGTAGGCAGTGGGCCTCTTTGTGAGCAGTGTGCTCGGGCAGTGAGCCCTTATTGGCATGTGCCATTCATTTTTTCTTTATTCTTCTAACAGAGAATAATTCTTGGGTTAATCACCCCGTGGTTTTTCCCTTAACCGGGTTTTCCACGTCAAAATCTTGGTGTTCAATGTGTTGATGCTTATCTGCTCTTGTGTTTATGCATTATGCTTCCATGGATGATTATTTGATATGCTGCTAACTAACAACAGTGAGTTAAGTGTTTTGAATGACAAGAAGTTTTATACAACTGATTCACCCCCCCCCCTCTCAGTTGTATGCCCTAGATCCAACATAGTTTTAACACCTGAATCACATAGTAGAATAGGGAACCAACCCTTCATCTGGAGGTTTGATCTCAAACAACAGGGTCCCACACCTTGAGATTATTCCTATTATATCTTTGGATTGTTTGAATCAGGCTCAACAAGGGTGCAAATCCAAGTGATAACAGATACCCTCGTGTATGTTTAGGACATTCCCTAGCATACCTTGTATATCCTAGATAGGACCTCTTGGTTGCATATTCTTGTAATGCATTGGTTAGTAGTTAGTGTGGAGAAGTTATTGTGTGCGCCTAGAAATGAGTTTTAGGCCATGTATGCTCCCCTCTCACACTATTCTGTGATCTTGAGGATAAACAAAGGTTAGTGCCTCCTCGTGGTCCCTACATTCTATGCCTAGATAGGGCATTAATTGATGCAATCTAGATCAGGTAACCTTATCAAGAAACCCAATCTTGTAGCCAACACAATGATATCCTCAATCACAACAACAAATCCACAAAACAATGGAAACATTCAAGATTTTATTCAATTCATATTTCAACAAAAATACACTACATCAGGAGTACAATTTACAATTCAGACTATACAATCTTCTTTCTTCATACATCTTTAGAATCTATGCTAGGTCAACTAACTTCTTCAAATTTTATCGCCTTTGTTCTACTTTAAAAAACTACCAAGATCCCCTCCTTGGCCACTAGTGAATCCCCTCCAAGATTTCTATGAATCACTTATATACATCTTGATTAGGAAGTAGAACCACCATGAGGTAGTTCAATAGTTATTGGAATTGAATCAGCCCCCAAATGACCATTTCTACATCTTTGGAATAAATAAGCTGGGAAATTAACAATGTCATATAAACTAGGATATATCATGTTTAAACAATCACCTTTGATATCTTTCAATGTATCAACACTCTATGAATTTCCAAGTTCTTCTTTATACATTTCAACAATTTGAAGCATATGTGAACTTTGGAAAACTTCATTTTCAATTGTTCTTCTCCACAAACCATGGAGTCTGACATTCAATATTCTCATTTGGCAAAAACAAAATCCTTACAAATTTAATTGGCAATTTTTTGACTTATGTGAACCTTAAATTTCCTCAGTTTTAGTGACTCTTTATATATACAAACTTCACTTACAAATGCTTTTTTGGTAATTTGGAGATTTGATGAACTCTTGAACTACCAAACTTTTCCTCTTACAAAGTCTTTTTTAGGGAGTTGGCAAATTGAATAACTCGCGAACTAATGAACTTCTTCCTTTGTAAAGCTCTTTTGACAATACGGTAGATTTTAGAACTTCCAAACCTATTCTTCAAAAGCCTTTCAGCAATTTGGTAATTTAGAAAATTATTGAACTTTAAAACATTCCTTTTCAAAAATCCTTTTGGTGAAATATGAAGTTTGCAAACTTGGACAAGTGTTGAAAATGAAGATGAGATAATTTCTTCGGTGAAATCATGAGTTTGCAAACCTAGGTTTTTTCCAAAAATGAAGGAGAACCAAATGCTTTCAACAAACAAGTCTTTTAGAGAACTGAGTTCAAAAACCTAAATTTTTTCCAAAAATAAGGAGAAACAAATGTTTTTAGTGAACAAGTCTTTCGATGAACTAAGGAGTTTGTGAACCTGAATCTTTACTGAAAATGAAGAGAAACTAAGTGTTTCGGCAAAAAGTGAAGCTCACAAGCCTAAAGGCTCACCAAAAATAAAAAGAAACAATTTATTTCAATGAAAGGTGTAGTTCACAAACCTAAAGGCTTGCTGAAAATGAAAGAGAACTAAGTCTTTTGGCGAAGTGAGGAACTTCGTGAACCTCAAGTTTTGCCAAAATGCTCTATCTTTCACCTAATTACTCCAAACTTCACCAAATTTGAACTGCAAGTACCCATTTAGCTCTTCCATAGGATGATACCCTTTACTTGACCAAATTTAATCTAAATTTTCTCTCGAAGAAAAAAACTATAAAACAACTAAAACACAACCAAAACTAAATTGAAAGTGAAAACCTGAAATGTTTTTGGGTGATGCAGGATCACCTGTGGACCTGGATGCTCTTGCACCATTAATGGTGTGCTTACAAGAATATATATACACCTCATTTAATAATCTATAATGTTCATGTTCTTGGTGTGTCTTCATATTTAACAAAACCTATGAACTATCCCCTAGAATCCAAAACATTTCCAAAATCCCCTAAGATCCAAAAATCAAAAAATCTTGAAAAGCCAAATATCCCCTCAAGTCAAAGATTGAAGAGCCCTCAAATTCCACATCCACCCAACCAAAATCCTTCATCCTTCAACCCTAATCACACTCAATCACCCAAAAATTCTTAATCTCCATCCAAAAATCAAATCAATTACCCATCCACATCAAAATCTAATGCAAATCAGCATAACCATCATCCTTTAGTGCTTGTGCTTCACCCCTTAGCATGTTCACTCCATAATTTAGAAAAACCTCCATAAGCTATTGGTAATCATACCATGACCCAATTTTTACATTTTTCCCTATCTTGTAGCACATCCCTCCTATTTTTGCACATGACCCTATGTTGTGGTGTGTTTACTCTATCAAAATGTCAAATACCCAAATCATTCCATCTTCCTTAAATAAACTCATCATCTCAAATCTAACCTTGCTTAAGGAACTAATCAAAATAAATCCAACAAATCCAAGGTCTTGCACCTAATCCTTAAGCTAATCCACTATCCGCCATCCCAATCAAAATCAATCTTCATCCAATCCAAATCTTAATCAAAACCTAATTAGTCCCAATCCAATCAACCAAAATGAAACCCAATCAACCCTTCATCCAAAATACATTATCCACCCATAAAATCAAATCAAAATTAAAATTTTAAAATCCTTAATTCAAATTTCATCCATTCAAACATATACTTTACTTAGGACCTAAATCCTTTTAACCCCATCAAACATATAATCAAACATCATCAAGGGTCCTTGACCTCATCAATCCAAATATGATCAATCATCAAGTGTCATGCATCCTTGACCTTGATCCCATCCAACATCAAGTTACCTAATCCCTCAAATCTAAAATCCAAAATCTTTTTGATATCAAACAAATTTTAAGGCCCAAACATTCAAAATTCAAATTCATCAAATCACCCAAGAATCACATCATATCAAAATCAAGTCATCAACAATCCAAATATAAAATAATTGATGAGTCCCATTTTCATAATAAAAAACCCTTTGATGATGTTGATTATTTTCTTGTTCATTAAAATGAGTATCCCCATGATCCCTTCGATGACATCATTTCAAGCAATCTTACCATAAGCTTTCATTGCCCAATCATATGCAATCAAGAGCCTTTTAACCAAGAATCAACTAGCACTACCTATCCCACAAATCTTAAATGCACATTTATTGGTCATCCCTATGGAACCTTTGACAAGTGAAGTGCCACTCTAGCCCAAGGCCCTCATCACCAATCCCTATCTCAAATCTCCACCTCATACGTGAGTGCCTTTTCGTCTCCACCTCCTAACCAAATCCTTCATCCTCAAAACCTTTTTCATCTACTCCATCCTATCATTCCCCTAGTCAATCAATCCAAACATCAAATCCATGACTTAATCCTCCTCCATCCAATTCAACCATGTCAAATTTCCTCCAAGTATTCCTAACAAAGGATCTTAAGAAAAATTTAAAAAACAAAATTGTGGAGCCATCCAAATCCAGTCACAATCTTAATTCCATCATCCCTACAAGTCTACCTATGTGGGAAAATCTATGTCGATCTTTTCACAAGTTTATCAAACCCATCAAACCCTAAATCCATAAGCATTAAAAACCCCTCACCCATCCATGTGCATACCTAGAGGAGTATATCCATGCACTAATCAAAGAAAAATGGCACTCCTCCATCGCATCACCCAAGAAAACCTAGCTATTTCAAGATCTTGTTCCAAAGCATGCCCAAAGATATCTTCATCCAAATCAAGATCCAAACCTACAAACTAATCCCTTTCTTGATCACATACCCCCTCAAAATTAAAGTATCCCTATCCATACCATCCCCCAACCACAATCCTATCATCTTAGTTCCACTACCTTTATCCAAGGTGCTTTCCTTGCCATCGAAGAGCACCTTGCATCTACAATCAATCCCTCTCTATCTATAAATGGATTTGCATCTTGTTTACAAAAAAACAAGTATCTAATCACAAATCAAATGTTTCAATGCATGAATTATTAAGGCAAAGGATTAGGCCTTCATGAGCAAGGCATCTTAGGGCCTATACATGTCAAAGAAAATCAAGGTAGGACATCAACTACAAATCTCAAAATGAACAATCTAAAGAAATTGGTAATACCTTTTCCAATCCTAAGACATCTTCTTCCAACATCAAAACAGGTTCCTCCTATTTCTCGTACAAATAGTTTTTGCTACCAATCCTTTCATCGACACCACTTTCCCTCTTACCAACCTTAACCATCCATCACCTAAAATAATCAATCAAGATCAAGAAATGCACACATCATTGGAATTATTCCAACATGATGAAGCTATCACAAATTTCATGGGATTACAAGATAAAATTTCACCATGGGACCACACCATAGACTTTGGAAACAATTTGGATGTATCCACATATGAAGCAAAGAGCTCACAAGAATCAAAGGATCACCATGTTGCAAAGCATCAACATGCAATATCAAAGAAAAATTAAGTTAATAATCAACATGGATCAAAAAGGCAACATAGGACAACAAATCAAAAAGGAAACACAAAAGAAATGTGGTTCCCAAAATAAAAAGATGTAATGAATCCAAGTGGTGTACCCAAATATTCATCTCCAAAAGTTCACCCCCATCCCTTATCCAAAAGTCCCTATCCACCATCTCAATCTTGAAACCCTAAATCTAAATCCAAGCATCCCAATCCTAAGTCTAAAAAATATATTCATTTGGGTCCCTAAATATCAAAATTGACAATACAACAATCCCCCATTCTACTCCCAAAATTTAAAATCAAGCATCCCCCATCCCAAATCCCATATCCCCAAAACCCCAAATCCACATCAAAAGCTTCAAAATCCATCATGGTGTGTGCAATGGTTAGTCTTGGTTCCCCTTAGTCCCATGACATTTCCTCATGCCTCCATCCTCCCATCCTTTTATAACCAAATCCATTATCCAACATACATCCCAAATTGCATCCCTTTAATACATGTTTTCACATAATCCATCATCATCCAACCTCCCTTTCATTCCACTTTCCTTGGAAAAATCCTCTACACATTAGAGCTATGATGGTACCATGTTTATACTTTGTAGAAGCCCACTTAGAGATCAACAAGTTTTCTACCAACATCCACGAACACAACACCACAACATGGTCTATATACAATAGTTATTTAGAATGGGGTATTATCAACTCATCATGGAAATAGATGCCTGAGTTCCAAAATCCAAAATTCCAATCCATCTAGATCCATCCCATTTCAAAATTCATCCAAATCAAAAAATCAAATATCAAAAAAGTGAAAAAAGAAAACAATGAAATTTTTTAAAAAGTAAAGAGAAAAATCATCCAATCGAGAAAAACATTCTTATGGTGCCTTAGACAAGTACCATGATGAAAACCCATGCTCAAGCATCATACATAAATCTACTATCTATGAGCACCCTACACTTGTAAGCAAGCCTCTCTTATCCTATCATACCCATCCATTATCATTGTAAATCTCCCATTGTACCCAATCCATCCTCCCTTCCCACTTTTGACCTTGATAAGGACATGGGCACTAATGTTGAAACATGCTTTGGACACCTCTTGGTATACCCAATTTTTCACAACACCTCCTACAATATATCATCACTATCATTGTTTCACAATGTCATTAGTGGCATACCTTGAGTGGGGTATGTTATTCCTATGCGACGTAGTCCTTGGAGATCACATCCTAAATCCCTCCATCCATCCCATCCAATTCTCCTTTCATCCTTAGACTTGGTTCTCCCTTGTCAATGGTTCCAAGTAAAAGGCTATTCAAAAGTAATCCAATGCAACCATCCCAAAATAGTCTATACAAGCATAAGGAAATCCAAATCCACACAAATATTTCCAAGCAACCTAGCCAATCATCCAAAAGAATCTATCTATTTTGTTCCCATCCTTGATATAAGCCTTGATCAACTAAAATTAACCATCATCATCAAGATATATAATTCCCAATCCTTGTGTTGTTCTTGGGATAAATTTTTCACACATCAACAACACTATCATCATCATCATCACCAAACAATCTTTGGCTTTTTATCTTGACTAGGGGCAACACCTTTGTTTGTTTTTGTATTGTTTTGTGCATGCATGCATGCTTTATTGTGTGTATTATGATTTTGTTTGCATCTATATGTGTCCTTGCCTCATATCACCACAACAACATCATGGTCATTCATATCATGGTGCCATACAACATATGATATCTTGTGACCTATTCTTTTGGGTATCCTTTATTTATATGACATAATCCTATCATGGTCTATTATACCATGGTTCATGATGTCATCTGTTATATCAAACATCAGGTTGCTCAACCTCCTTAGCATGACATATTATTCCTCCACCCCATCCATTTGCATCTCCTCTCTTCCATCTCTCAACCAGTCTTCTTATTCTCATCAATTCATCATGCACCTACTTCTATCTATTATCCTCCAATCCCTTCTTCCATCATTAACATCCAATTATGTATCCTCATTTTTCTTTCTCAACATCTTTTTCATCCATTTCGAGAACATACCCATGTTCTTCAAACCTGACTACACTCTCAAGGGAGCATGCCTATAGCATAGTGATCATAATTAATGCTTGCATATAGGTATACTTCTTTGAAAGCATGTCAAAGCTATTTAGTTTCTCCCCATGGTCTAAAACTAGGGACATAGGGTATCATGGTCTAGTTTGCCTCATCTTGGAGAACCTTGGGTGCCTATTTATTTGGATCCTTGTTCTCTAGCAAAAAAATTTGTATCTCCCCAAGTTTTTTTTGGTGATTCCTATCATCCTTAGACCCATTTCTAACCATTTCTTGTAGTTCAACAATTTTTCTTATCATAGTAAGATTTTAGTAGCTTATCTAGTTTATTGTTGCTTGTCATAGTACCTTATAATTATAGCACCTTTCCCATCATCATGGAATTTTGTGGCTAAATTTTTCGCATATGTTCTTAGTATAACAATTTTGTTTTCTACAATTTGACAACTTTTACAACCCAACAACATTTCAACTTTTTCTTGAAAACTTTTTGATTTTGTAGTGTTACAACATTTAAACATTTATTGTCAAATGAGAAAAAATCCTAATAGTACTATCTTTAGAAGATTCTTTTTGTCATGCTAACCCTTTGCAATTTTTTGGCACATGTGGCTAACTATAGGTACACATCTCAACCTCACATGAATGGTAAGTTTTCTTTTCTTTTATTTCAAGTAAAACACTTTTCTAATATTTCCTTGCTACATCACTTGAGTCTATCTTTATCATTTTGTAGCAATTAGAGGTAGAGTACAATATTCATGAGATATGTAACTTGTCTTCTCATCCCCATAGGTATGGTATGTTCTCTACCTTAATTTATAGTGATTTTTCTAAAAATTTCATTATTCTACACTTGATTATGGTTTTATTGCTTTTGAAAGATCCCAATGATAGAAATAGAATGAGATTTATGTCCCAAAGATTTCTTGATTTTAGAAGAAAAATGCTTACTTGTGTGTAATCCAACTACTTCAAGGGGGTAATATGTAAGTACCAAGTTTTAACCATTGAAAATGGGTCAAAATGTTAAGTTCAATGATGAAAAATTCCACATATCACTAATTTTTATGTCTCCAAGTAGATAGTCACCATGCCTATGTAGCCAATGCTACACACTATGAGTCAATATTTGCTTATTTAACACTGTTGGTGTGTACACGTCTTCTAATACAACCACCACAACCATATCCAAGCTTGTAGTAATATATACAAACATTTAACCATTTCTATTTTCTTGTGGTGCCTTAGAATATCCTCCTAAACCTTACCATGTACCTAGATTGCACTATATGAGCTCCATATTTGCTACAAGTGCACCTGCATTTCCATTCATTTTTCAATTAACACTATGTTTAGTATGTAGTAGTGATTTATCCTCCAAATTTCTTGCAGATGCTACTACAACATCACCACATGTAAAACATCATGAATACTATACTACAACATTTGAAACTCACCATATATTACCACATTGCATTTTATAGTTGCTCACCAATTTGTAGATAAAATATTTCCTCAATAACTCAGTGCAAGTGAATAACACACCCAAGTCCCAACATTCTCCCACTTAATATTACCACATGAGAGAGTGTGGTATAAACCCAAGATATTAATGCATACCAAACTTAGTGTTATTAGATATATAAATGGTGATGCAAGTGCACTTATAGTTGAGTTGGAGTTCATGTGGTACAATCCAAGGACATGGTAAGGTTTAGGAGGATATTCTGAGGTACCACAAGCAATAAGAAATGGTCAAATGTTTGTATATGTTATTGCAAGCTTGGAGCTAGTTGTGGGGGCTATACTAGAAGACATGTACATACTAATAGTGTTAAATAAGAAACTATTGACTCATAGTGTGCAACAATTTCTACATAGTCATGGTGAGTATCCATGTGGAGATACCATGATTATTGATGTGTATGACATACTAACATCATGGTACAATTAAAGTATAGTTTTGTGATTCTTGGTATTCCACGGGTTAGTTGGATAGTTAGATGGTTGGTATCCCATGATGATGCATATATGTATCTTCTAATGTGAAGGTGCCAAGGTTTGATAGACTAAAGCTTGGCCATTTGGAAGGTTGATTATAGAAGAAGGGTATATTGTAATACTTGACACACTAAACACTATGGTCTCACATCACATTCGCTATCAAATGCACATCATCACCTAATAGACCAAACTAAGATCCTTCATCAATATTTCAAATAAAACACCACAGTTGCAACATATGACATAATGTACTAATTATGGGTCTTGAAGAATGTAACATTAATTGAATCATGATCAATCATCTAACAATCATAAAGTGAATCTTCCTCAACAATATAGAACTATCATATTCTAACCACTAGTAATAGTTACTTTTATGATCATAAGATATAAGAGTCCATGAGTAACAATATTTTAACTAATAGTTCCCAAGACTTATTTTAGTTTCATTTAATTAGAATGATTTCGAACGACATGTGAATAACCCTAAGCCATACAAATTAAACACAACAATTATTTAAATGCAATCCTTATTATAAACACGAGCTATGTTAAAAATATAAATAATGATAAATGCATGGCATGAATAATGAAAGGAAAAGTAGATGAATTTATTTAGACACTGACAAGCTTCATTGCCTAAGCAGATTTGTTGAAGAGGCTTTAGAAAATTTCCAACAAATGTGAATGGTAGGGTTAAACCAGATTGGCAACCTTTGCCAACACCCTAATAGCCTTCACCAAAATGGGAGCTTTGGAATGGGTAAGGACATCCTTCAAATCATAACGGTGGAGGAATTCTTGTCAGATATAATTGTTGGAACTACTTAGGTAATATTTTTGACAAATGCCTCAAAGGGACGGCATCTCATGGATATCAGTGATTGCAGGATCAACACAAAAATTAATTTGTTGAGAAGGCTTTAGAAGCTACTAGTAATGCAAAATGTGAAAGCATAGATAGGGCACATAGACTGATTGATAGAATGCCTCAAAGAGAGTCATATGATGGAAAGCAATGATCGTAGGATATGCACAAAATGAATTTGCTGAAAAATTTCAAAGAAACCCAATTCAAAAATATAGAGTTATTGGTGACGCAACTAACTGTTTTAACAGAGATGAAATGGGTGAGAGGTAAACAGTCAAAAAATATTCATATCTCAAAAATGACAAATTGGGTAAGGCTGATTTCTGGATATGATTTAGATAATAGGTCATGCACCATATATCAAAAATTTAGAGGAACCCAGTTCATAAAACTAAAGTTATGGCTAACGCAACAAACTGTTAAAATAGAGACGAAATGGGTGAGAGATAAACAATCACAAAATATTCATATCTCCAAAATGACAAACTGGGTAAGGATGATTTTTGGATATGATTTAGAAAACTAGTTCGTACACCATATATCAAAAATTTAGAGGAACCCAATTCATTAAAATAAAGTTATGGCTAACACAATAGACTGGGTTCAGAATATATAGAAGAGAATTCACAAAATAATATAAAGCTTGCATATTACAAATTCATTTCACTAAATCTAATGCAACAATAAATCAAATTCATATCTCAATCCATACCTGGAATATTACTTCTATCACATCTTCACAAAATTCCCAACTCGCATCCATTTTTCCCCAAGTCTTTTCTTCTCGAAGCTATGGTTTATGGTACCAAAATGAAAACTTCTTGAGAGAGAGATAATGAAAACATAAAACATATCCTCCTTTAAATGCACGCTCCTTCCCCAAATTATATATTCAGATTTCAAAATAAATTTGAGCATGCATAACCACCCCCATAAAATTTTTCCAGAAGATTCTCCTTATTAAAGGCAATAAATTCTACCTTTATTATTTCCTTACAATTTGCTATTTTAACTAGACAATAATCTCTCTTTGATTTTATTTATTTTAGAATTTGCTATATATATAATTTTTATGACAACTCATAAATATTATAAATTTATTTTTATTGTCACTAACAAAACATTTACTTGTTTATAAAATATTTTCATTTTAATATTCCCATTTTAATAACACTTTATTTTTCCTCATTATAATTATTATTGTTTATTGACCATAAAATACAATATAATATAATTTCCCATAAACTTAAATTTACATAAAAGCATCTATATTTATTTATTTATTAAAAGTGCCTTCTTAACTTAATAATTTTATTTTAATGCAACAACTAACCAAAGCACTAATCAAACAATTCTAAACAAAATAACCCAAATGCCAAACAATACCTAACACTAAGCATGATCGAAAAGCATGACCACAATGACAGTGACTGACTATCATGCCCATATAGACAACACTGACTAGGTGCAAAACTAGATACTCATCCTTTCAAGGATGATGGCTAACTAGGGGACCATATGTTATCTCCATTCAATAGTTTCCATTGGGTTTAAGGCACGCTCAGACCTATCAATTCAGGTGGAGTTGATGTCTGGTACCTGCAACCTATAGCACACAACACGGTCTATGCACAAGTATAATAAATATCAAACGGTCACGGAGTGAAAGAGAATCATAATGTCATCAGACGCTCACGAATGAGTAGTACGACATTGTCTCTTTTCACACCACACAATAATCAGATTATCCTATAATACAAAATGAGATGCATAAAAATCAATTCTAACTTATGACAATCATAGTAAGATCAACATCATAATCACCTGAATGTAAAACAATGTCAGAGCATATAAATTATCAGTGTCACAACAAGGATTATCAATAAAACATGCTAAATGTCATATGAAACCACACATGAGGATAATCAGGAATGTCACCAACATGAATGTAGCATCTACCAACATCATATAATGCACAACATCAACTGTCTAACATACCCTAAATATTCCTATTATTTTACCTTCATCTTCATGCTCCTTAGCTAGACTATCTACACATCCAAGATGAGAATGGAGGGGCACTACATATTGTATTTATATACTATTCCATGTACTGCTATTAATGTTGTTAGATAGATTATCTAATATGGTATACTATTTTTGATAACATAATCTTAAGTTTCTTTATCCCATCTTATCAATCATCTACACCAAGGGTAGTTAATCCCCAACAATAATCACCACTGAGGTTTCAAATTTTCTCCTATGTATAACTTTATAATTTTATTTGAAGATACATAAAAAACATAAATTTTGAACACCTGAACTTCACAATTCTTCCTTTTCTCTATCCTTTGGCTTTCCCTTTGAGCCCCCATGCCTTCAAAACTTTTCTAAGGTTTATAAAACACATTTAAAACTCTACTTTTAATAGAGCTTTTTTTAATTTAAGTCTTATCTAGTAGGAAGCTTGTTTTTCTTAGCCCAACCATAGCAAATCTTTGTACTCTCTACCCCTCTTGCAATCCATTGCACTTTCTATAATTGATTTCTCTTGTTAAACCAACCCTATCCATTCTTTTGTCAAAACCAACATCCTAGATTGGTCAAATTGCAACCCAATACTCTACAACTTTCAAATAAATTCAACCATTCTCTTCCTCAACCACTTTTCTTCAATTGTCCTACCTCTAGGCACTTATCGACAACTATACATTAATGGAATTAATTGGGTGGCATGGCTTGAAAAATACAATCAACACATCTTTCTAGATTTTGCTACTCCAAATTTCTCTTGGCCTTCAATACGTGGATGTGATCTAGGATTTTTTATTAGGTTTTAGTTTCTAGATTAATATTTGATTCGATAGTTAGTTGTTTTGTTAAGTAGTTTGTTTCAGATTAGTTATTTATCTTGGTAATAGATTAGATTAAGAATATTTAATTTTATTTATTGTTTTGTAAACATTTACCAAAAACTAATCTTCTACTACTAAAACTAAAATCTATTCTTAAGAAATTCTATAGATTCCTCTTTGCTAGAGTATCCCATTTTTAGCCTCATAAGTAAAGAGAAAATTAAGGATTAGGTTTCTCTATATAAAACCCTAATTTTAAAATATTCTCATTCGCCTTTAATGGTTTTCTAAAGCATTGAGCAATCATTGTCATATTTCATAAAGCACCCCATTATATTAGAAAAATAATATTTGATATTGCATCAATCTCAAACATGCTTATTGATCACACACTATCAAATTTGGAGCCTCTTTAGGATTATACATCATTGCCCCATTATATTCATGCTTTTCAAACACTACAAAAACTTGTCAATTAATTTCATTGTACATAAGAAACCTCATCATGTAATAAAGTGATGCAAAAGCATCCTAGGGAACAAGAGAAATCTTGCATAAACCAAAAATACTTTTCTTTTACTTTATTTGTTTTCTTGTAGGTTTTCATTTACCAAATAGTTGCAAAAGAAGCCACTACATTTCACCACAAGTCGATGTTTAGTTTCATAGTTTTAAGAGTATGTTTTACAGTGATAGATGAACGTTGTATCTAGATTTAAGGAGAACTAGATCACTAGATGAGTATAATTTGGTTTGTGAACATATACCGAGCTCACAGATTTGCACAGTCCTAACTTCTCCCACTTGTGCCAAATTATTTAGAGTTTGCACCAACAAAGGAGTATATGTAAAGATTCATTGGACCCAAAAGGACAAATGTTGAGCACCACACAAATTTCCCTATTTACACTAGTTGACTACATGTTTCATAAAGCATTGAACTTTGTGCCACCTTGAAGCTAGCACAGATCATTTTGGAGGTTTGAGATTGCTATATATGTGACCATTCAAAATAATTTGAAATCATCAAGGAGAGTTAGGAAGAATTTAGCCAAGAGTTGGAGGTTTGAGTGCAAACATAAGAATGAAAGTTCAAAATGGAGTTTGATGATGAGGATACAAATGTCACAAAATGTAGAGTTTAATTTGAATGAACTAATTAGATCATATCAATAATCAAACAACAATGGCCTAGCATGTAGGAAGCCTATTATGGTAGATTGTAATCCTTTTATACCTTGAATTCAATAAAGATCATGTTATTGTTACATTAAGTTTTGTTTTGAGTATTGTGTGTTTGATTTTTTGCTACATGGTTGGACAACCCTTCACTCGATCCTTCGTCCATGAATGCATCACACATCATATCAAAATAACCTATTTGTAACCTTTCAAGGCCTTAATATTGTTTCCCTAAAATTTCAACTTTTAGAAAAATATCAAGAATCATTCTATTCACTTCTGTAAGAAGCTTTTCAAACTCCACCATCAGTTCCTCTATTTTACAATAGCCACTAAATAGATTGGAAATTTATTACACATTGTAATTCATAAAATAAGAATCTTTCAAGGTTATTCAACAACAATTAAATTTCCCATGCCTTAAATAAATCACCATATGTATTGAAATACATGCATATCATCATTTACAACACTTCTTAAAATGTCGACAAACATCAAATACTTTAAGCCCATTAGAACAATTCACATTCATCTAAACATGGATGATCAAACAGACTTATTGACCAAACTATCTCTCAATGAAACAAGGTCTTAAGAGAATCCTTATTCTTAAGATTTCATCTACATACCTTAGAGGTCTTAAGTTGGGTCCAAATCTCTTAGATATAAAGTGAATCTTGATGGCTTGTTTTGACATGACTGCAAGAAGCCATTGTGCCCTCTTTGGTGCCAAATGCCTATTTTGGTGTGTACAATATTGGGTTCACCAAATTTAAGAAATAGATTTTGGTACCCCTAAGTGTTAAGTGACCTAGGAGAATATTATTCTTTCTTTATACTAATCTATCCAAATTTAGTCATAAATTGAATTATAATACTAAATACAACAATAGCTGCAAATATCAAATTTTTAATTTAAATAGATTGAGTGCATGAAACTTGAGAAGTGTAAATCTATAAGGGAAGGAAATAATAGCTGTTAGTATGTTTCCTGGAGTTCTTGAATGTTGAATCTAACTTGAGAAGAGGGATGAGGAAGGCTCAAAGGGTGTGCTAAACTAATTTCATCTCTTTGTGACTTGTGTAAGACAAATTACTAGGACCAAGGTACTAGTAGTTAGTGTAGATAAAACTATAATGGGGTGTTAATGTAGAATCTAGGGATACAATTGAGTGCTAATGCAAACTATTGTAGTGAGGTTAAGCACTAGTTGTCCCAAAATGACACAATATTGTAAATTTCACTCCCTTAGGTGTTAGAAGACACTAGTATTACAGTTGGGTGCAATGGGGTGCTAGAGTAGATAGAAATATAGTTTGGCACCAAAGTGCTAGACTAATTTTTTGCCTCCACTACTTCTCAATCCACCTATACTTATTTTGCAACTTCTTTAGATCTTTAAATATTTCACATCTAAACTGAGGAACAAGAAAAATGATGTAGTTGTTTGGGAGACTACCTTAATTAGTCCCCTATTTGGTATGTTTCAACCATCAATAAATCCATAGAAATATTACATGTATGTGATCGTATGTGAGGGTGTTTGTAGTGTGTGCAAGATATTACAACTATCAATAAACCCAAGGAGGATGTCTATTGCTTAGGTGATGTGTGCTTGTGTAATAGAGGACATAATAAGAGATGAGAATATCATTGGTATGCTTTGGAGAAGAAATCAAGAGAGGTTGAATCTACAACAAGAGTTTTAGAGAAGGGATATGGCAACAATGGAGGATTGAGAAAGAGAGGCTTAGGAGAAGGAAAATCTTAGAAAAGAATATGGGTAAGATGACGATGCTACGGTGAAGGGAAATGATGGAGATCACAAAGAAAGATTCAACAATGGGAATTATCAAGGTTTAGGCGTTACTGAAAACTTAGTATGATCTCTTGAGAAAGAAAAAACCTAGTGTGAGGAGAGTATGAGTGTGAGAGGGCCCTACTTGTCGCTTCTTCTTAGTTCTAAATGATGGAGATTGGCCTTTTTATCTCAATTTCAATTTAAAATGTTTGTTTGAGAGTAGTGTAGAAATAGCATAAAACATATTAATGATGGATCTAAACATTTCTCAAAAAAATACTTAAATAAGTGCACAATAATGTAAAGTGTAAATTACAAAGAAAGAAATTCCTTATGTTACAGTTCCAAAAGGAAGAAATGGTCCTCGCCATCATTATTGGCTTCACCATTTGCCAAGTTTATGATACAAGATCTGTTGATGACACTACATATATATCCATCATGGACATATACAAAGTTGACACTACTCCGCGGTTTTCTTCCTTCTTCCTGATACAAATGTGGGCTCCCACAAAGGCATTAGGCAAAAGCTAGTGTGAAATCCATCTGTGCCCTTGATAAACTGCTGCACCATGTCTCAATACTGCCTGCTCCACTCTGACCAGATGTTCCAATGTCGAAAGCTTTCAACTTGACAAAGACCACATGTGTCCCATGCTTCAGACACAAGCTTTGACACCACGAAGGACCGGATCATTGCTGATCAATCATCATGTGAGCAACCAGTGGTACAGTTCCAGGCTTAAGAGTTGATTGGCTGTGTTCATCATTTTCTCGGTTTGTTACTGTACTGTCCATGACCGCATTGTTAACCAATATAACTGTTCTCTTTGATCATTTTGCTAACATGACTAACTAACACGATCTCCTAGTGCGGTCACTCTTAACACATGCAGAGAAAACAAAATTTGATACACTCTTTGTTAACCTACATATATAAGCTAAAATCAAATGTGATTAAAGACATCAGATTTCCACAGTAAATAAACGTTTCAGGATTAAACTGTGTTGAAGTTTATGTGCTCAACGTTTCAGATCATATTCCATGATCTATCATCAGGAGATTAGAGAGTCCGAGAAATAGAATGAATACATTTGTAGACCAAAAGGGATAAATAGCAAGGAGGGAAGAGAGATAGGGCACGGGGACCAAGAGTCCTAAGGGGAAGAAAAGAAAAATATGAATTTTGAGGCATTTATGGGTTGGAGTCAAAATTCATATTTTTCTTTTCTTCCCCTTAGGACTCTTGGTCCCCGTGCCCTATCTCTCTTCCCTCCTTGCTATTTATCCCTTTTGGTCTGCAAATGTATGCATTCTATTTCTCTGACTCTCTAATCTCCTGATGATGGATCATGGAGTATGATCCGAAATGTTGATCACATAAACTTCAACACAGTTTAATCCTGAAGCGTTTATTTACAATCAAATGTGATGCCACAGTATACAATTTCAAAATTTGTGTGCCACCAATGCCAACACAGAGCCCCTTTGGAAGAAGATTGTGTATGAAAGACTTGCACTATATTGAGGTGAGTCTGTTAATACTTGTAGCTAGACATGTATGCAAAATAGTGTTAATTCATACATCTTCATGCTTGTTCAAAACCTAAAATAGTGAGTTTAACTTGTTCATTGGGTTTTGTTTTCATGTTATTTAATCTTCATGGTATTGAGGTCCAGGGACAATTTTGATTCAAAGGAAACATTTTTGATGGAGGGGCTCCAATACAATGTCAACTACATGATGGTTTACAAAGAGAGGAGGGTTTTGAACAAACATGAAGAAGCATAAATTAACACTATTTTATATGAAGCCCTATAAAAATTTACAAGATCAATACTAAATATTATGTAACTGAAAGAAGGTGAATTACTTTATCTTACCTTGGAAATACACATAATTAAATTTGTTTAGAATTTAGAAGCTTGAACATAACAAAGGGAAGATTAACAATCCACTCAACAATCCCATTTTAAATGGATTGAAGCCCAACTTTAGCAAAAGAATATGTGTTTTTATTCATTTTCTTAGGAAAAAGATAGAAGCATTATTCAAGTCCAGGCATACACATTACCTATATTGAAAATTCTCAATATTTGCAATTAGAAAACATAGAAGACATTGTAGACTAGCCATAAGATCTTAGGAAAGAAAATATAATGTTTGAAATGAATAAAGAGACCCTCCTTTATCATCAAAATAAAAACTTCTTGGCTAATCAATCATTGAACATTGAAATATTTCTTAAATATTTTTCACAAAGCCAACACTGTATTGAATAATATCTATGTAGTTTCTTGAATTTCCTTGGATGTGCATGGGGCAATAATTATCAAACCCTAAGAAATCTACATGGTGTCACTAGTCACATGAGAATAAGAGTAACATCGCTAGAAGATTTCTTGATTTTTTAGTCACTTGAGGTTTTGCAATTAAGAAATATGCTCTATCATTATTTAGTAGAAATAAGGACTACTCTTAAGTTCAAGACTAATTTTATGCTAACAACTAGGATTGGATTCTCAATTTATGTTAGCATCCAACCCTAACTATTAGCAAATAAATTCAATGCACCTCTTTACCCATACCATAGAAAGTGATTAAATCTTCTCTAATAGTAATGACTTTCCAATTTCTATACATGTCTCGTAGAAATCTATTGTTCTTTTAAAGAGGAGCTCTATCATTATCTGGTAGCAATATGGACTATTCTCAAGGTCAAGACTAATTCATGCTAACAATTAGTGTTGGATGCTCAATTTATGTTAGCATCCAATACTAATTGTTAGCAAAGAAATTCAATGCACCTCTTTAGCCCATAAAAAAAGAAGTGATTAAATTTTCTCCAACAATAAAGACTTCATAGTTTCTATACATGTCTTGCAAAAATCAAATAACTTTTTTTGCTCTTCTTCATGGTAGATGACTAACTTTAGTGCTCAAGATAAAAAGAAGAGTTGTCTTTGTAATGTCCCTTTTTAATTAATTAGCTTATGTAGGACCTCTCTTTATTTTCCCAATAGGGATATACAAATCTTTTAATAAAGGGCTATGGTTTAGTAGTAACAAATAAAAAAATAATAAATAATATGGGGTGTGAGTTTCCATAAAAGGTTGTGGTAACCCCTTGACACCTAGTAGCTCCTTTATGACAAAATATATGACAAGAAATTAATGAGAACTTCACAAATTTGTGTTCATGACAAAGTGTTGGCTATTCTAGGGAAAGAATCTCATTAATATTTTAATTGTTATCTTTGAGAGGGAAAGTGGGGTGTTGGAAATTTACAACCTAATGGTGATATATATTGAGGAGCTTAGTTGCCTTTGGGACATCTACCAATTTATTTAATCTTTTTTGTCATAGGTTGAACCTTGTATTCATCTATAAGAACCAAGGGTTAAAAACCTTGGATTCTTGAAATTAGAGGATGAAACCCTTTTTGTTTATTGGAAATTAGAGGATGAAAACCCTTTGATTTCATGAGGCTAATCTCACACAGAGGTTGTATTTGTACTTCAAATCTTTGTTTACATTTTAGCATATATTTTGGTATTTGTTATTTGCAACAAGTTTTATCTTTTTGATGATTCAACATATTATGCAAACCTATATTTTGTAATCACTGAAGCAACATTTTATAGTAGAGAAATCCTTACTCATATTTGTGTGTTATTATTTGAAGCTTCAACATAGCTATAATATTTTTGCAATCCATTATTACATTTTTCTAGGCATTGTTATTATTGGAAATATACATATATTCATCCACTATATGCTCTTACCTTGTCCTCACAGGATTTAGGTGATCACAAAGTGTCAAATAATAATATTTACTCACCATATGCTCTAACCATGCCCTCACAAGATCTTGGTGACCAGAAAGTGGTAATTATTATATTATAATTGGTTGTGGATATTATAGTGGTATCAAAGCTTTGATCTTGCTAGCCTCAAGGGTGAACAAAATTGTTGATGCTACCTACTAAAAAGAGAAATAAGATATTTGAGAAGAGAACAAAATAAGTTGCAAAAAAACCCTTGATCTAGCACAAGATTTAGAAAAAAGAGAAAGAAATGATATAAGGGGGAAGAAGAAAGAAGACATTGACAAATGAATAAAAGGAGCATTACTTCCATGAGACTTTGATAGGAATTCATTACGGACAAGAAAGAATGGAAAAACTAATCGCACAAATGCTACAATTCTAAAGCAACATAAGAGGTCCAAACCATGCAAAAACATCTTAGAGAGAGGGGAGTATATTTGCCAACAACTGATCCATGGATAGCTCCATAAAAAATCCTGCAAAGCCCATGCTTTTAGCGAGGGAGGAGAAGGAAGAAAAAGAAGGCAGCACTACTGATACAAAGGAGATTTATAGAATCTTTAAGGAGCATCAAGGGAAATTTGAAGCAGTCAAAACCATAGTATCCTTTGTCAACTACTTGGAAATCCTTTAAAAAATATTCATAGTGGTAGAACCCCTATTGGTACTAGAAATTGTGAGAAGAGAGGCATGCAAAAAAAGTAAGTAAATTAAATGCCCCTACCCTTGATGGCAACAAAAAGATTTCTTCTCAAGCTTGGTTACAAATATTGCAGACTTTATAGTCATCCATATGGAGGAGGAAAATACTATTTGATTTGCCACATTGAATTTGGAGGTTGTTTCTTATGATTGATGGCACCATGGTTTCGTCACACAAGGGAATAGCCTTATGTAAACCTTTGATGATTTTACCCAAAGGATTTTGGACTATTTTGAGCAAAAAGATGAGGATGAGTATTTGAACCCAAACTTGTAGGAATTAGGCAACAAAACTTAGTAGAATCATATGTTCCTAAATTTCAGCATGTTGTAGTTATGATACCTAAGGTATCTGAAAATAGAATCACTTTTCTCTTTATTGAAGGTTTATTTGAACCCCTCAAGGATCTTGTTAAGGATTTTGCACCCCCTTCACTCCAAGAAGCTATCAAGAGGGCTTTAACATTTAAACCATCTACATTAAAGAATAAATTTTCATCTCAACCTAAGGCACCCACCATTGGACAATACAATGGAAATTTCCAACAAGGAGGATTTAATTCATATTCCCACAAAGTGACACTGCAACTATATATAGGAAAAATGATGAATGATTACACCAAAAATGAACTCAAGAGAAAGTTGTACTTCTCTTGCAAGGAACCATGGGAACCAGGACATAAATGCCTTGGTAATGGCTAAGTACATTATATTGAGGTATTATTTGATGATGATACAAATTTTAAAGAACTTGAAACACAACAGATCATAGAGGAGAATGAAACAAAAAAGTTGGAGGATGGAGATTTGGGAACAAGTAACAACTGTTAGAAACGAAGGTGCAAACCTCACAATAGAAATCTGATTTAAACCTTATTTATGTTTTCTAAACAATGTAGAATCAATGGAGATTGTAACAGAAATAAAACCCACTACACAGAAATAACATGCATTAATAATTGAACACATAACATAGTATGTAACGAGGAGAAAACCCTTTTGGGTAAAAAACTCCACCAAGAAAAGATGTTCCAAGTTGTATTATCTTCAAAAATGAGATTACAATACATGCACTTCCTCTATTTCTTTAGTCTTCAATCCAGTGTCGCCTGTTACTCTCAACTCTGATAAAAATGTAGTACAAATATCATTATAAAAGGGAGTTGCCTTCTAGGACAAGAAAATTGGCATAATATCAACCATCAAATCTGTGACCTAATGGCGAACAGTTCAAATTTACTATGATAAAATATAAATGAAATGGGAAACCCCCTATGACCCCCCATCATAGATGAATTAGTATTGAGGACTGGATATAAACATGTAGCTAAAACAAGACCGCTACTGGTGAAACCTTTCATCTCTTATGGGTGATTTACAAACAATATTAGGAGTAATTAATTACATAGGATTTACAAGGTTGATGCAACCTTAATCCTAATAGAAACACACTTGCAGCTCTTTTGGTAACTATTGAAAAGAGCAATACAACTGAGAGGGGGGTTGAATCAGTTGTAGCCAATATTTTAAAACCATTAAAACATCAACCAATCAACACTGCATTTGTAATTTAATTATGAAAGCATGAAAGCATGAAACATGAACTTAAACATATTTACACATTTAACACAAGAGACACTAGATTTTTACGTAGAAAACCCCATAGGGGAAAAACCACAATGAGTGTTAGCTCACAAAATAAATATGTTATAGCAATACCGAAAATTAGAGGCTCACTGCTTTAGGGCTCACTACCCAAAATGCTCACTACAAAAGTTAGGGCTCACTGCCAAGATCGGCTCACTGCCAAGGGTTTGTGAACTGATTTGATAACATCTACTCCATGCCTGAGTTTAGTTCCATTGAAGCACAATTTATTTTCTCTACTCTACTCTACCTTTACACTTCACACTTATCTTCGCATCTTCACATTTTGATACATTTTCATGATTTCATTACAAGTATTTATACAATTTATCAACCTTGGAATGATCATCAAGGTCGGCATTACAGTCATCAACCATTGGAACAATCTCCAAGGTCGGCATTAGAAATATTACAGACATTCATTAGAATAGATCTAGACCTAAATCACGTTGCGGAGAAAAAGGATGCATGCGGATCACATAACTCCTTAGGTGAGACTCAATTGCAATCTTCCATGCCACAACACACTTTCACAATCTTCAATGCATCTATGCAAGTAGTGAAAACAACCAGGTCGGCCAAGACTTGGAGTTAACACTAAGTCTTTTAGGAATAGTCTTCATCCATGATCTAAATTACTCTTAGTGGACCAATCAGAAGGTAGGAACATGATCAGGAGAAATCAAAAGGTAGGAACATGATCAAGAGACATCCACAAGCACATTGTAATCATCGGGAACAACCACACAACCTCTAACCATTTTGTCAAGAAGATTCTTCAAACTGGAGCACATAAACAACACTGTCATCTACTGTCATAAAGAAAAGATCACTTGTAGACCACCAAATCATGAACCATTTGAGTTGAAGGCACATAACATCATCCCATACTTAACTCTAGAACCGCATACCAAAATACTTCAATGCAGAGAAAAATACTTTCTCCCTATCACCACTGATTGCACAAAAAAAATAGTTTTTACTCTGGTGAACATAACTTACTCAAATATTCATATCAGATGATTGAACTTGGAACATAGCCTATTTAGACATGCCTCTAAATGACTTCCAATCCACAGACAAAGATATTCATTCTACAAGAAATGCGGAGCAAACCACTGGATTGTTCATTATCAAACCAAGATACTCTATAACACATTGTTTCCACTAGGAGAGAAAATTTTCTCAAAAGCACTTGGAAACTCAATATCAGAAACATATTCTTATGATCTTCATGACTTATGTAAAGCAATATTCATCACAAGAAAGTAGCAAAATAAGAGCACAGTTGACACCAATGATAACACAAATATGTTGACATTAATGACAACACCGGTTAGGCACATACTTGCAACAATTTCCCCCTTTGTCATTGATGGCAACATATGATGTGAAAAACTATAAAGACCATCAAGACAAGATTTTGTATTGATTGCCTTCTCCCCCTTTCTCTTTATACATCTACACTCTTAAGTTTTCACATGATTTCTCTCCCCCTTTGACATCAATGGCAAAGGGCACATACTTGCACTCTGCTACTCTGATTAAATTGCTCTTTCATTAATACTATAACACTTATTGCTCTTTGTCAGGAACACATATTAGGAACACTTACTAGTCCCCCTGAGAGGTAGCTCTCAAAACATCAATCCAGATCAAAAAATGAGGCTTTGGCCACCACTAGACTGATGCATTCCTATGCATTCAGAGTAGGAGGGGTAGTGACCCCTAACGTTTCTCTGAGATACTCAAAAGTATCCTTAGGCAGAGGCTTGGTAAAAATGTCTACAATTTGATCCTTTGTAGACACATGTTCCATCTTTACTTCATTCTTTGTCACTTTTTCTCTCAGAAAATGATACCTTGTAGATATATGCTTTGTTCTTGAGTGCATCACTGGATTCTTTGAATGTTTATAGAACTTGTGTTATCACAGAGGATTGAGATTGGTTCTTTGTACACAACTCCTATATCCTTCAATGTTTGCTTCATCCATAACACTTAAGTGCAACAACTTGCTACTGCAGTGTATTTTTCTTTTGCAATAGACAAAGAGATTGAATCTTGCTTTTTTCTCAACCATGAAACCAATCTATTGCCCAAGAAGAAGGTACCACCACTTATACATTTCCTATCATCAACATCTCTGACCCAATTGACATCTGTAGAAGCATGAAGAGTGAAATTATTATCCTTTGGATACCATAGCCCATGATCTACTGTACCTTTCAAATATCTCATGATTCTCTTGACTGCCATCACATGTGACTCTCTAGGATCTTCTTGAAATCTTGCCACAAGACAAGATGTGTGCATTATGTCTGGTCTGGTATGGGTTCGGTAAAGCAATC
This sequence comes from Cunninghamia lanceolata, assembly GCA_027924645.1. Lineage (NCBI taxonomy): Eukaryota > Viridiplantae > Streptophyta > Pinopsida > Cupressales > Cupressaceae > Cunninghamia > Cunninghamia lanceolata. The sequence goes on along the minus strand of BSBN01000186.1, from coordinate 13,950,265 downwards.
CTTCAATCATGGATCTGTAACTTTTCTGATCAGTTTTGGGTGAATCATCAATCTTGCTTAATTTACATCCAGTCACCATGGGGGTACATACTGGTTTAGAGCACTACAAAAAATCCCTGTGATTAGCTCCCTTTTTTTCTCTATTTTTTGCTTCCACCCACTGTTTTAATGTATTTTTCTCCAATTTTTTTAAAAAGTCGGTGCTATTTATCGGAATGGTACTATTTTTGGCATTTTTTGCGCTGATCAAAACAAGCAGATGCTAAATTAGGTACAAATTAGTGCCTAATTTAGCACCTAGTTTAGCGCCTAATTTAACGCCTAATTGTTCTGATCTAACAGGGATTAAGGGTTAAGGGATTAGGGGTTAGGGTTTAAGGGATTAAGGGTCAAAAGATAATGGATTTGGGACTTAGAGGTTAGGTAGTTTAATAGTTAATGGCTTAGGGATTATGGTTGATATTATGTAATCTCTCTATAAACTTTGATAAAAAAATAATAAAGGTATGAGTGGACGGGTGTACCAAAACTCTGCTGGTGTAACTTTTGAGCTTATGAATGAAATAGAACATCTTATTATCAGAGATTCTCCATGATTGTGTTATCATTCTGTATTTTTCTTATGTTTTCCATACTTATTTATTCTTATATTTGAATGAATATCAGTTATTGAGACTCAATACTATGCTTATGTGAATGAATATGTTGATACAATAAAGCATTTACTGTGGATGTCTTCAGTTACATGTTCAAAATTATGTTCAACATAAAAATGGAAACTATTTAAGAATAATAAAGTTAACAAAGTTGCTTATTTAAATAATTGTGAGTTACGTGCATTAATATTTTATTAACTTTTGTGTCTTCACGAACATATGTTGATACAAAATGAATGGAAGAAGCATCCAAGTAATCCTAATTTTTTTGCCAACAATTCATACCAAAGATTGAACAATTTGAGGATATTGCAATAGGTAATTTGTATCGACACAAATAATATTACTGAAGCATTTCAAATTTTAGGCCATAAGAATCATCCTTTTTTAAACATGGATTGCAAATAATTCTAAAAATTTAGAAGTCTTGGTCATTAACATTATTTTCTGCTACAATGTCATCCAGTGTATCGTTGTGAATGTTCATATGTTATTTCAAGTACTCAATATTATCATCATCCTCATCTTGACCTGGATCATCTTCATCATCATTGAAATTTGATTGTAGATCATCTATATTGTTACCAAATGTAATTGGATCATCATTTTCTATACCATCCATATTGTTGTCTTCCATAATATCATCTAACTCTAGATTGTTATCTTCTTGTGCCTAAATATAACCATCTTCAACATCATCATGGATGTCAGTTTCTTCGATGTTCTCTAATCCCTCTCTCATTTTGTTGGCTATCATTGTTTTGCTTAGTATCCACTAATGCATCATCAAATACATGCCTTAATCTTGGATCATAATGTATGACAAATATCTATTTTGGGTCCAAAATATCTTCATAGAAAAATACTTGCACATGAACGACATACATATATTAGATGTATGTTATAACAATTTTATTGATTAATAAACACATGTATATATTTGTAATAAACTATGAATTAATAGATTAATGATCACTACCGCTTCTTGTTTGAGTTAAAGAAATACATGCTCACAATGAATTGGTAGAACATAAGGCTCCATATCCTCCGGTAGGAACCATGAGGAATCTATAGAAAACAATCCACTATGGGTATCATGTCTTCGTGTCCTCTCAAATGCTTCATACCATCTACACTTAAAAATACAACATTTAAAAGAGCGGTAATCCAACTCAATAATTTCTTGTATTTTCCCAACATATTGTAGATTCCCTTCAATTATATTCTTATATTTTGAGATTGATCGACTGGGTTGCTTGAAGTCAACCATGATGCATGTTCACAAGCAGGATTGCACCCATTATGCAAAGCTATGAAGCTCAGCAATCCTGTGTAACATGGGATCAAACTCAGGCTGTGGGTGACCTATGGCGAGCTTGAACCTCCAGATTATGGGCTGGTTCCCTTAAAATATTCAATTGGATATGTGACTTTGATAAGGACAAGGGTAAAAAGGATCTCTTAAAAGCACTAAAACTGTAATATTAAATATGGTGATGCACGTAAAATTGATTGAAAACTTGGCAATCTAACTCACAATAGATCTCAGAAAATCTATCCACACAAAACCACTTTCAACAATTTGACCACAAAAATAATTCTAAGGGAGGCTGAAAAGATTTTCTTCTTGAAGGAAAAGGATTTTTCACAACAAAAAAAAAGGAAATTTCTCCAATTGCATAGCCTAAGACCTGTGATTTTCAAAGCTATCTAACACATGCAAGAATAAATGAGATAATGATTTTAAAGGTTTTGATGTTTAAAGACAATAAAATCTCATCAAATCATTCACAAAAGTTGTATTAATGGAAAGGTAGACACTTGACTCAGCTAAAAAATAAAGGAAATAATTGCAAAAAAAGACAAATTATAGAACCTGTAATCTGCTGTAATCTCTATAAATCTGCAGTAATGAGTTACAAGACCTTCTTTCTCTCTCAAAGTGTAAAAAGCAAAAAAGGCACGAACTAGAAAAATATAATTTTTTCATACAATGTATAATCTGCTCTCTCAGGAGACCTAGAAAGGTCAACTATAGTCAACTACCTCTAAAAATAAGATCTCCAAATTGATCCACGAGCAAACAATGTAATCCCTAAAAAATAAGGGCCAAAACTATCCAAAAATGAGCAAAAATAGCTCCAAACTGATCCTCTCTATGTGTTTGACCAAAAAGTTGACCAAAACTCTCCAATTTGTCCTCCAAACCATGCAAAAAGGACTCCAAACTCTTCAGTTAACTCAACTCCTCCAATTTTGCATGATTTTGCATTGCAAATGATGTGGGCAAGGAATAAAGTAATTTTTGAGATAATTACTCTATTATGAGTTACATTTTGCTCTCTCTATGATTTTACAACTTGTGACAAAATAATAAAGTAATTTATAAAATATTACTTTATTATTTGTTTACATTTATTTTCAATTGTAAAAATATGCAAGAATGGATGAAATGAAATCAACACCTTATCTCTCCTTTTTTGATTTACATAATTTGCATAATTGCATTTAACAATGATACCAAGAGAACTAGGTCATCATGCAAGAAAAAAGAAAATATCCCTTTTCTTATGTCTCCCATGCATAAAATAGATCATTTCATGCAAAAAATTACATTATGCATTATTAAAATAATAAATGCATCTATTACAACCTTATAACTCCAATGCATGCTTCATCAATGCAAAAACAACACCCTATTTCTCCATGCAATCATACATCATACACATGTATACAACCTTATTACTGCATGCAAGAAGAAAACACATCACACATCATATGTGCATACAAGGTATAAAAATATACCACCTTATCACTCCATGCATCATGCATACTAGATCACCTGTCATTGCCACCTTTGACTTCACATTTGTATTTTTACCTTATCACTTACCTTATCCATCATCTTTGTTTTCCTCCATACCTTTGCATTAATTCCCTTTGTTAACTTTAACAACATATGTATTTTGCAAAAAATGAATAAGGCATTTCGACCTTATCTCCATGTTGTCGATTTGTATGAAAAGAAAAAAGGAAACAAGGCCTAAAGCCTTACCTTAACATGATTTCCTTGTTTTCAGTTTTGCAAAGAATATCAATGAAAAACAAAAGGAATCTCAGCCTCAAGGGCCCCTGTGGCATTATCATTAGGTCTTAAGACTTTAAAAGTCTTGACCACGATGGAGATAAGGTAATGATTCATGTTTTGGAAAGTCAAAAAAGAATGAGAAAAGCGGGAAACCACCGTCAACCAAAAAGAGATTTCAACCCTAAAATCCATCATTTGGTTTTTCTATTCACTCAAACTTTCTTTCTACTATCTCCATGCTTGGCTAGGGTTTGATGGTGTTTCACAGTTTTCTGTAACTTCTGAGAGGTCTTCTTGATGGATTTCCTTTGTATTTTCTAGCATAAGAATGAAAGGTGAGCTCTCTGTGTAAAAAACTAGGCCATTTTCTTTGATTTTCTGTGACTGTATCTTCATTTGGGCCATGGCCATATGGTTTTCTAAGCATTTTATGAGTTCTGTATTCCATTTTCTCACTGTGGTTTCTTCATTTCTCTGTATTCCTCCTTTCTTGGTGTCGATCTCCTGCACTTTTGAGGGTTTTAAAAACAATACATAGGCCCATGGCCTGTGGCTTCTCCTCCATTGCAAAGCACAAGGTAAGGTCCCATTCTTACTTCACCATTCAAATTTCTTTCGACTATATACTTTACTTCTAGCAAGGGTTTTGAAGAAATGACATGGGTATGTTACATTTATTGCAGAAAATTTCTTCTTGGCTATGGCCTGTAGATCTTCTTTTCTCTGTGCATATATTTCCTTTAAATCTGCTATTAGATGCATTTATGGGTGTATTCTTTTGTCTTAAAAGTTTGACTTCTCCTTATTCTTTATCTGTAGTTTTGTATGAAAACTCCATATGGGTTTTACTATGTGTTGGGGTTTCCATGGGATGTTGAATCATGAGGGTTCTTCTGTAAAAGTTCATACTTTGCACTTCTGTGGGGCTCATGTCATTCAAATGTTTATTTGTTATCACTGTCACCCTTGTAAACTCATGATAATCTCCCTCATTTTTTGCTGTAGCAATTCGAGCATCTTCTTCATTTTGTGCTCCTTTCTGATATGACAATAACATTACAACAATGAGTATGAAATATAATGAAAATAAGGCTTTATCTTCTCATTTTCATGGGCTATTCTCAAACACATGATGACTGTTCTTCATTCTTTGTATTGCTTAACATATATATGCAAGGCAGTCCTGTAGCTGATTACATAGTTTTGACTATTCCTAATGCTCTGTATTTTTTTCCTTCTTACAATGAGAAGGCTTCATCAATCATTATGGAAGTTGTGATAGTATTTGTACATTGTATCTTGACTCTCAACAGTCATATTTTGTCTTCTGAGTGCTGCTCCTAGTCTTATACTTTTAGGCATATGTCTTATACAAGTTTCTATGTGTTAGTTTGACTATATCCTAATATACATTGTCCCTTCTTTCTTTGATATGTATTTGACCTCTGCTCATTATGGTAGTCAAAAAATGATTGTTCTAATCTTTTTAGAAACATGGTTGTACCTTGATCATTGAATAGCAATTTTACACCTCACTCACAACAAAAAGTGGTAACTATTTGTTATTAAATGCTTGTTCTATTTGTTGTTCCAGATTTCTTTGTGCTGCTATCACTATCCACTGTACCAGATTTTCTATGACTGTCACCTCATACATTGTCATTACCCTGCTTCATACCTCTACTTTAATGATATGCCTTGTTCATGCTTTGAAACAACAGTATCACTCTGAGGTTTACATGTTGCTCCATCTAGCTTTATTTACTGTGTGCAAGCTTGCCTACCTCTTTTTGCCTACTATACTGATTTCCTCACAGTTACCCTTTGGAGTCTTTAAACATGTGACTGTAGCAATGATTGCTATGCCCTTAACTCTGATAGGGCTGCTTCCTTCATAGTATAATTGTTGTTCTTTGAATGCATTTTTACTATCATGATCTTTATATGGTTGTCATCATACATTTGTGACATCACTGTCACTTCTTGATTCCTTTGTCTTTCTTGTATGATAGTCATAGGGACTAGTCTTGAATACATAACAATTCATTCTGTATGGGAGATCTCTGTGTTTTCCACCAAAGTATGGTCATGCAAATTTAATTCTTTTTTTTTGTTGGCTTATGGTGTTTGAAAGACTGTCCTCTCCTTAGGACTATATTCTCAGAAGGATTACTCATTGTACCTTTACTATGTTTATGCACTAATTTCTATGTTGTTCTATACTTGTATACCACATTTGGACCACACTTATATGCTAGTATAGTTGTTTACCTTCATGACCTACTGCTGCTACAGGCATCAATCCACTTTACATATTCAATGTATCTTTTCTATGGATGAAGGATATGCAAAATATTCTATACTTGATGCATCTTTTGAGAAGATCATTGTACCTTTTAGCTCTTTTGGTAGCATAATGGATTCTTTATATGTCTAAATAGCAAGCTTACATTTCATTTGTTAGAAAAGATGGAAAAGTACCTATTTCTTAAATGCTATGGCTGTACTTCTTGATATAACTGTACTTCTCCTCTTGTACTTGATCATTGATGAGATATGAAATATGGCATAATAGGAACATGATGTAAAACTGCTATTTGTTTGTTTAATTGAATATCTATGCACAATGGCTTTACTTTGAGCATGTTGGGCTCAACCCTTATGGGAGCCCATTTTCTCCACATACTTTAATGTCTTCAAATAAGCAACATAACTTTTCCTATACCTGCACGTGAACAAACAAGTTAGCATAAAAACATACCTGTTGGAATCTGATTGATCTCTATCATGATGATCTGACTGATTTTGATCCAATCATATTAATGCATAATGTTTGCAGGCTTTATATGTTTGCTGATAAAACATATGATGAATTTGCATATCTGGAGCTTCTAACAAGACTTTTCTCTAATTTTGCAGGTCCACTATCCTGATCAGGAGCAAGAAGATAAAGACATGAAGACCAAGCTGCCAAACAGGAGAATCAACCTTCGATAAGGCAATGATGGATATCCATTTTCCTCATGTGTTCTTTTTCTTTTCCTTTATCCACAAATTTATAGCTTGCACAATGTTTGCATTGGCTCAGTTTAGTCACTCCCATGGCTTATGTGGGACACATTTAAACATTCTCTTAAATATGATCAGTTATTTTACCTTATGCACATGATTTATGTATGTTTTCTTTCTGAATCAAATGCATAGGATAGAACAATTGAATCTGATTTGAAACATATGTTTAAAACATGATAATGAGATAACATTTTATAAATACCTTTCCTTCACACTGAATTGTGATATTTGAATAATTCAACCATATCATAACTAAAAGATAAAACTAGTTAGATACCTGTCATTCATTGAGTGTCTAATCTCTTGTCATTTGATAAAACTTCACTTGTTAGGATGGTTTGACAGTTCTGATTAGACTGTCACATTATCCTAACAAATGATCCTTTGTTGTTCTCTTACCAAGATATCATGCATTCAACTGATTGATCATACACTTAAAAAAATTTCTTTTACCCCTTTTGTGGCAACTACAACTTAGGTCTTGCTAAATTAGGTGTGAACATAATTTAGTAACAATTCCACAATTGAAGGATCGTCTCTTTACATCTACACTTTCCACATGACAATGTCGACCGTATGCCCACATTGTTGGATATTTCCTCACCTATGAAAGACCTTTTATTTCAGTGAAAACAAATATAATGACAAATATTAAAATAGTAATATGTCAAAATTGCAAGGAAACAACATTTTGTAAAATTCCAACTGTACCTTTCTTTCACATCCTCTAGACATCTTGATTTCATCTTCTGTTATGTTTGAATCTATACCTGCATCTTCTATTTGATTTTGAATTTGTTCAGTAACCCATTCTAGTGTGTAATCTTTTCCCCATTCCCCAAGCAGATCAATGGGAAGTGGAGTATTCCTTTGGTTTGATCTCTTAAACTGTTTCCTTGCTTCTAACACTTCTCTCTTTTTATCATACAAATCAATCCATTTGTTCATAAAGTCCATGTGGTACAGAATGAACTTGTCAAGTATAGCACTTTTGTCTACACCTATTACATGTCAACATGTTTATTTCCAACTCCAAATGTCATGCTATTAATTTGACGAATAAATTACAGAGTAAATTAATGATTGCAAGAAAAACAACCACACTGATCATGAATTTACTTACTAATTTCTACTTGAACACCATTAGATTGTGGTTTTTCTCCATCAATAATATCTAATGCTCATTCTTCATCCCAGAAGCATGGACCATCTTCAAAATCCTTACCAAAGAATTCACACAGGAAGAAAAATGCTTCATTCAATACATACCCTTCAGCCATGCAACCCTCTGGATGTGCCTTTTGTTGGACATACCTTTTTAGAGTTTTCATATACCTCTCAAAGAAAAACATCCACCTCGTTGATACGACACCCACCAATTCAATGTCATCGACTAGGTGTATAAGTAAATGGACTTGTAGGTCCATGAAACTTATAGGGAGTTCCTTCTCAAATACACATACAATTTCTACAATTTCCTTCTTCTATTTTGGCACTTCACATTCATGGATCTCCTTGGAGGTCACCCACCTAATATAAGAATAATAAATTAGTATGAACCTTTAGTCAAAAATTAAAATACAATATAATATCTCTATGTCTCTCACACATGAACATTTCATATAACCACATACCTTTTAAATGCTGACAATCGACTTATGACATTCCTTAAGTCAACTGTAAGACAAGAATCCCCCCTAATTGCCAATGGCATGATATACTATCAAACACATTTATGAAATGGCCATTAGTAATTTTTTCTCACACAACAAAATATCAAAATATATTTAGTACTTAATCAATGTTACCAGTAAATATTAAATGATGATATATAATACCTTCATAAAATTATGAAAATCATGTGTTTTAAATCATGTGATATGTCCATCAACTGTAAAAGATTTAGCCAATGATGACCCATAGCCAGTAGGTGTCCTTATTGAATGGGTGACATTTTTTAGTTGGTCTAGCTCTTTTTTTTTCAAAATCCATGGAGCTTCTGCATATGTTTCATTTTCCTTGTTTGGCCACAGATGTTTTCTATCAATTTTGGTACGTAAAAGAGCAATATCTCTCCTCGAAGACAAGGTGTCCTTCTCTTTGCCTGTTATATGTTGAAATATAGAATCTGGGACATTTTTGAAGATGTGCATAGGATCTAATAGGTGAGATATTAATAGATCCTTCCAGTAAGGGAGCTCATAAAATATGGATTTCCTTTTCATTCCTTCTAGCATATTAACTACAACTTGTTTTGGTTCTTCAATTGAATCACCCCGATCGAAATAATCCTCCCAAGCTTTCAATTCAGCATCTTTATACTTCTTAAGCCAATCACCTGGACCCATAATCATGGGAGGGCCTCTATTTTTAACTTTTCCATAAAATTGATTCTTCAGGCGATTTCTAAACTTATGATCTAGTGGTAGAAAAACCCTGTTGTTTGCGTAAATAAATTTAAGTAGATCTTTAGAATACCGCCCTTGAAATTGTTCTGCACATCTTGGACATGCAAATATCCCCTTTGTTTGAAGCCTTGTAATTCAATAAATAATGTTAATAACATCAAAAAAATAGTATAAAACTAAGTATGAAAGTTGGGATGAAAATAAATTATGAGTGTAAATACATAAATATTTTATCTTACCAAAACAAACACCAAGTCCTAGGAAATCATGAATAGTCCAACATAGCACACCATACAACATGAAGGACCTATTTGATGGAGGACGTGATATGTCATACATTCTTATGCATTTCCATAGCAGTTGCATCTCATCAATAAAAGGTGCAAGATAAACATCCATGTTTTTAACTTGATGTTTTCCTAGAACAATGAGAGTCAGCATAAGGTACTCCTTTCTAATACTCATCCATGGGGGAATATTGTATACTATCAATCTAACTAGCCAAACACTGTAATTTGAGCTCAAGAAAGAGAATAGGCACACTCCAATTGCAAGACCAAACCTGATACTACGGGGTTCATCTTTGAATTTTCTTGGCCATTTTTCCTCTATGTGTTTCATTGCTTTGGAGTCAGCCAGAATTTGCATGAATCCATCTTTACTCCTGTTCTTTGCATGCCAATCCATCAATTATGCAAGTGACTTGCAACAAAACATTTGTTGAAGTCTAGGTATAATTAGCATGTGACATAAAACCTTCTTTGGAACTGTAGGATCTTGTACATCTATATGATATCTCTTCTCTTTGCATACAAGGCATTCTACCTTGTTTTTATATTCATCTCTGTATAAAATGCAATCATTTTTTCATGAATGAATTTGCTTATATTAAATCCCCAACTCAACCAACAATAGACATGCCTCTCTGCAAGTTGATGTCAACACATTCTCTTTAGGAAATATTTTATTTTTTAGTGCCCTGTAAGATTTCCAGAGATTAAATCAATTGAATGTTTGACTTATGATGAACATGTTTGATATGTCAATCTATACTAGGATTGTTTATATACAATATATGGTTTTAAAATCGCCTTAATGTGTTTCATCAACATCTTCTAGCTATCAACAAATGCAAGTATTATTTAATGTTTGGCAACAATTGTATAAATCATAAATATATCAATTTCAAAGAAATATAATCAAATATGGCTTAAAAATAAAAATATAAATTTTATGAACATATATACATCAATTGAATAATGGAACATTATTTTATAGACTACCTTTTTTATACAATAATTTAAATAAAACACAATTTTGACAACATAATTTATAAAACATCAGTCCACACTCATTTATTATTCTTTGGTTTTCTACCCTTAAGAACATCCTTAGGGAGACCTTGTTCTTCCCTTTTCTTTCATGTAGGTGTGCTTTTTAAGAAGGGGTAATCAATCAATAACTCATCCCCAATGGTAAGGTCCATGATAGCCTCAACCATTATCAATCTATCAACCTCTCTTTCCATATCTCCAACTTTATCATTTATAACTCAACAAATTGACAATTCGGTCTTACAGTAGGGTCCCTTCCCTTACTACTATTTATAAATCCTATAATATTTTTGTGTGTGTATGCACATCCATCTATATACATAAGATGACCTCTATTCATTTCTTTTCCACTTTCCAATTGGAGACGATGTGTATACATATTCGAATTTAGACCATATGCTGACATGCTAGGCTTATATTCTACTAGCCTTCTCCATTCACCACTGTAATATGATGGACTATAATGTGGCATAAATCTCCTAGTGGTTTGTTCTGAATTGTTTCTATGTTTAGATCCCACATGTACATTTTGGACAATAAAGAGGCCTAGATTTGCTCCATGAGTATTGGAGTGTCATATCATGTTGATGTATCCCCAAAATTGAAACACCTCATACACTCTAGGTAGTTGTTGATCACTAGGCCAAGCACAATATAGTTGACGATCAAATGTATCTTTGTAAATTGATCTCAAACTCAGGGGCAAGTCATCATCTCCATCATATTCATTCTCATAGGGTATGTAGTCCACCTTGTTGGTATGCAGCAACTGATCATGCAAGTACTGTACACAAGTTATGTATCCTCGCTAGGGTTCGGGGCCGGATCGGGCCCCAAGCAAGGGTTTGGGGATGGTATCCCCTGAGAAGTGGGGGTTCAGGGGTGACAGCCCCCAAGAAGTAGGAGTCAGTTGTTAATTTTTTGTTAACCAACAAAACAAAAATGACATTGCAAAACCCTAATTCTAGAAGCTTCCAAAAAGCTTGTTATAAGCGGCTGGGATGTATGGTACAGCGATGTATTCACAAGATTGTAATATGTTTTGCATTGGATAATAAAATCATTGGATGGCTGAGTTTCTGTGGATGTAGCCCGTATTGGGTGAACCACATTAAATTTTTGTGTTGATCTCTTTTGTGTTATTCCTCATTGTTATATTTGGGTTATTTAATCTGCATATAATTGTTAGTGTTTATTGCGTTGCTCTTCCCTAACCCTAACAATTGGTATTAGAGCAGGTTGTGTTTGTTTATCGTCTGCAAGAAGGTCTCACGGTTGAGTGGGAGTCTCACGATTAAGTGGGAGCAATGGTGGACGCAGGTAAATTGAAGGTAGAGAAATTCAATGGGCAGAACTATCAATTATGGAAGATGCAAATGGAGGATTACCTCTATCAAAAGAATTTATAGAAGCCGTTGGAAGGAAAAGTCAAGAAATCGACAGCAATGACTGATGAGGATTGGGATCTTCTAGACAGAAAGGCACTGGGAACCATTTGATTGTGCCTAGCACCATCTGTGGCATTCAATATAACAGAAGCAACGACAACAAATGGTCTAATGAAAGCTTTGGCTAAATTGTATGGAAAACCCTTAGCCTCTAATAAGATATTTCTCATGAAGCGTTTGTTTAATCTGAAAATTATTGAAGGTGGATTTGTGTCAGATCATTTAAATGAGTTTAATACAATTACCAATTAGTTAACTTCTGTAAAAGTAAAATTTGATGAAGAGGTAAGGGCTCTCTTGGTTTTATGTTCTTTGCCAGAAAGATGGAATAGCTTGGTAATGGTTGTAAGTAACTTTGTCTCTGGTTCAAATACTTCAAAATTTGATGATGTTGTTGGTGTATCCTTAGCGAGGAAATGTGATGGAAAAGCACAGGTGAGACTTCAACATCTGGTAATGCTTTGATTGTAGAGAATAGGGGAAGAACAAAGGAAAGAGCAAAAAGCCCTACAAATTGTGGGAAGTCACAAGGGAAGTTGAAGAAAGGCAGATCTAAATCTAGAGGAAGAATGGATTGCTGGCACTATAGAAAGCCATGACACTTGAAGAAGGATTGTTGGTCTCGAAAGGGCAAACAAGGAGATGGACAACATGATGACAGTAAGGAATCTAATGTTGCAAGTAATAAATTACAGGATGCTTTAATTTTGTGTTTAGATAATGCTAATGATTCTTGGGTAATAGATTCAGGGGCTTCATTTCATGCCACACCCCATAGGAAATATTTTGTAGATTATGTTCAAGGTGATTTTGGACAGGTATATTTGGGTGATGATGAACCCTGTCAGATTGTTGGAAAAGGAAAGATAAAAATCAAGTTGCAGAATGGAAATGAATGGTTGCTACAGGAGGTAAGGCATGTTCCAAATTTGAGAAGGAATTTAATCTCTGCAGGACAACTGGGTAGTGAATGTTGCATAGTTACCTTTTCAGACAAAGTCTGGAAGGTCACTAAAGGTGCATTAGTAGTATCTAAGGGTGAAAAGGTAGGCACATTGTATTTGTGTACTGGTAATACTTATTCTACCTTAGTTGCTACAGAAACAATTGCTACTGAGATAGTTATAACACTTGCTACAGGGACAGAAACAAAATTGTGGCACCATAGACTTGGGCACATGAGTGAGAAAGGAATGAAGATTCTTCACTCTAGAAAGTTGCTACCAGGTTTGAAGAAGATTAACTTGGAGTTCTACAAAAATTGTGTTTATGGAAAATAGAAAAGAGTTTCATTTCTCAAAGTTGGGAAAGAGAAGAAGAGTGAGAAATTAGAGCTTGTGCATTTAGATGTATGGGGACCAGCTCAGGTATCTTCTCTTGGAGGCTCTTTCTATTATATTACTTTTATTGATGATGCAACTAGGAAAACATGGGTGTATTTCCTAAAACAAAAATCAGAAGTATTTGAAACTTTTAAAAAGTGGAAAGGCTTGGTTGAGAATGAGACATGAAAAAAGTTGAAGCGTCTCAGATCTGATAATGGAGGCGAGTATTATAATAGAGAATTTGAGAATTATTGTTCATATAATGGAATTCATAAGTAGAAAATGGTTCCTGGAACCCCACAAGAAAATGGTTTGTCTGAGAGGATGAATAGGACCATTATGGAGCGTGCAAGGAGCATGAGATTGTATGTTGGACTACCCTTACACTTTTGGGCAGATGTTGTACATACTGTTGTTTATTTAATAAACATGGGACCTTCAAATCCTTTGGATGGTGGCATTCTAGAGGAGGCATGGATGGGTAAAAAGGTAAACTATTCACTTCTAAAAACCTTTGGTTGTGAATCTTTTGTCTATGTTGATATTGAAAATAGAACGAAGCTTGAGGCTAAGTCTAAAAAATGTACCTTCATTGGATATGGAGTAGATGAATTTGGTTATCGATTATGGGATTTTGAAAATCATAAAATCATTAGGAGCAGAGATGTTATATTCAATAAGGTCATGTATAAGGATCATGTTAGGGTTAGCTGGCAGAAGATATCAATTAAATGCAAATAAAGATTAAACAGAGGAATGGAAATACACAGAAATAATAACAGCGAGAGACAAGTTTTAACGTGGTTCACCCAAACTCGAGCTACATCCACCAAACAGAGAGTCCAATATTATTATCTAGTAAATCAAACCAATTACAACCAACAATCCCTTCAACTCAATACCACTGCAAATGCTACAATATAATATCAAAAATCCTAACCCTTAGCCACTTTTATCAAGCCTTATGTCGGTTACAAAAATAGGTTTTTTTATGTCGGTCAATGAAAAATAACTCCTGGTGCCTTTATAAAATAATAAAAACCATGTGCATTGACCCCGTCTTGGGAGCGCTACCCCCAAACCCCCACAAGGGGCGCTGCCCCTTGACCCTGTAGGAATTTGGGGGGAAACCGTGTCGATAAAAGTGGGGAAAATTTAACCTCTAAGTCTGATTAGGCTCCATATAACAACAATCTCCCACTTGGAGACTGATCAGACTCCACACCATATCATCTCCCACTTGGAGATTGAGCATAACACCACTGACCCTGTAGCTCCCACTGGAAATAAGCACCCTGGACTCTGATGTTTTATTTTTTTTGTTTTTAGTCTAGAAGACCAACCGAAGCTGAAGAGGAGCTCCTCTTCTCCCTTGTCACTGCCTTTGTAAACATATCCACTGGATTTTCATCTGTATGTATCTTTTCTAGCTTTAACTGTGCATCATCCAACACCGACTAAATAAAGTGATACCTCAACTGTATGTGTTTGGTCTTTGAATGCAAGGCAGAATTCTTTGCAAGATGTATGTCACTCTGACTGTCTGTAGAGAAATAATTGTTAGCTTGTTGTTTGCCCAATTCTTCCATGAAAGATTGTAGCCATATCATCTCCTTGCTTTCCTCTGTTGTAGCTACATATTCTGCCTTCGTGGTGGATAAAGCAACCACCTTTTACAACTGTGAGATCTAACTCACCGCTATCCCACCTATAGTAAAGACATAACCTAGAGTACTCCACCTGGTATCAATATCCCCTGCCAAATTTGAGTCTACATAGCCTGCTAAATCAGTATTAGAGCACCCAAAACATAAGTGTTTATTAGATGTACCTCTCAAATATCTGAGAATCTATTTTACCGTATTCCAATGCTCCAATCTGGGATGACTCATATACTTGCTTATGACTCCTACAACATGTGCAATATTCGATCTCAAGCATACCATGACATACATTAAACTTCCTACAGCTAAAGCATATGGTACCTTGGACATTTTTTCTTCCTCCTCTAGTGTCTTAGGACACATCTCCTTAGTCAATTTCAAATGACTAGGCAAAGGTGTGCTGATAGCTTTTGCATTCTCCATATAGAATCTCTGCAACACCTTTTCAACATAATCAACCTGAGATAGACTCAATTTTTTGTTCTACCTATCTTTGCAAATTTTTATACCAAGGATTTGTTTTGCTGCCCCCAAATCCTTCATAGCAAATGACTATGCTAACTACTATTTTAACTCTCTGATGTGATCCATGTTAGACCTCGCTACAAGCATGTCATCAAAATATAAACATAAAATAATGTAGCTGTCATTATCCAACCTCTTAAAATAAACACAATGGTCAGAATTACACTAGCTATAGCCTTGCTTAGCCATAAAACTATCAAATTTTAAATACCATTGTCGAGGTGCTTATTTCAGGCCATACAAACTCTTCTTCAATCTGCACATCTGTTTCTCCTTACCTTTGACCTCAAATCCTTGGGGCTGTTCCATTTATATCTCCTCCTCCAAATCACCATGGAGAAAGGTAGTTTTCACATCTAGTTGTTCCAAATACAAATCTTTAGCAGCCACAATACTCAAAACAGTACGAATAGAAGTCATCTTGACAACCGGAGAAAATATCTCATCAAAATCAATGCCCTTTTTTTGTGCAAATCCTTTTACAACTAACCTGGCTTTAAATCTTTTCTTACCTCCATCTTCCTCTTTCAGCCTATAATCCCATTTGTTTGGTAAATCTTTTTTACCTACAATTAACTTACATAATTCCCAAGTCTGATTTTTTAGCAAGGAGTCCATTTCTTCTTTCATTGCAAGCTCCCACTGAACCTATGTATCCACCTGCATAGCTTCATCATACTCGTCTGGTTCACCAGCATCTGTTAACAAAATAGAATACAAAGATGGATAAAACCTTTCAGGAGGTCTACTTAGCCTTGTTGACCGTCTAACATTCACTGGAGTTTGTGGTATTTCTGGTTGCTGTTGTGGAGCATGAGGAACCACTAGAACATCACTATTTGGAGTATCATCTAGCACCACATAATCTTTTTCTTTCTTCTCATGCTGCTGCAACTGATCTTTGTACAACACCTTCTCATTGAATATAACATCCCTGCTTCTCACAATTTTTTGATTTTCAAAATCCCAAAGCCTATAACCAAATTCATCAATGCCATATCCAACGAAGGTACACTTTTTTTTTTTTCATCCATCTTGGTTCTATTTTCAGAATCTACATGTGCAAATGCTTCACATCCGAAGGTTTTGAGAAAAGAATAACTCACCTTCTTACTTGTCCATGCTTCCTCTGGAATACCACATCCCAAAGTAACTGAAGGAAATTAAATATACAGTGGTGTTGACAGCCTCTATCCACATGTTTAAAGGCAGCCCAACATGCAATCTCATGGTCCTTGCACACTCCATTATTGTCCTATTCATGCGTTCAACCACTCCATTTTCCTGTGGAGTCCCTGGAACCATTTTCTGCCTATGAATTCCATTAAAGGAACAATAATCCTCAAATTTTTTGCTGCAATACTCACCGCCATTATCAGATTTGAGACATTTTAATCTTTTACCCGTCTCATTCTCAACCAAGCTTCTCCATTTCTTAAATGATTCAATTACATCATATTTCTACCTAAGGAAATAGATCCATACCTTCCTAGTTGCATCATCTATGAATGTAACATAATATCAAGAGCCATTGAGAGAAGATACCTGAGCTAGTCCCCATACATCTGTATGCACAAGCTCCAACTTTTCATTTTTCTTTTACTTCCCATCCTTGAGAAAACTGACTCTCTTTTGTTTGCCATACACACAACTTTCACAAAAATCTATATTAATACATTTCAGACTTGGTAAAACTTTCTTAGAATGAAGTACCTTCATACCTTTTTCACTCATATGCCCAAGTCTGTTATGCTACAACATTGTCTCAAATCCTGCAGCAACTATTTCAATCTCTTCCTGCGAACCTGCAGAAATTGTTCCTGAACCTGTTTATTTTTTCTCTGCAACAGCTAAAGTAGAAGGAATAGTATGACCTATACAAAGATATAAGGTGCTTACTTTCACACCTTTTGCTACTGTTAAGGCACCTTTTGAAACCTTCCAATTTTTATCAGTAAATGTAACAATGCAACCTTCTTCAGCTAGCTACCCTACTGAAATTAAATTCCTATTGAGCCTTGGAACATGCCTTACCTCTTCTAGTAGCTAATGATTCTCATTCTGCAACTTAATCATAATTCTTCCCTTTCCAACAATCTGACAGGGTTCATTATCTCCCAAATAAACCAGCCCAAAATCCCCTTGGACATAATCAAGAAAATAAATTCTATGGGGCATAGCATGAAATGAAGCCCCTGAATCTAAAACCCATGAATCATCAGCATTATCTAGGGAAAGAATCAAAGCATCATCTTCATATTTATTACTTACCACATTTGCCTCCTTATTTCCTTCTTGTTTGTCTCCTTCTTTATTTTTCTGAGACCAGCAATCTTTCTTCAGATGACCTAGTTTCCCACAGTACCAACAATCTTTTTGTCCTCTAGATTGGGATCTCTTGTCCTTTAATTTTCCTCGTGACTTCCCATGACCTCCAGAACCTTTTCCTCTCTCCTTTGGTCTACCCTTGCTTTCTGCATTCAAAACACTACCTGATGTGGACCCTCCTGAGCTTTTTCGTCGCATTTCCTCGCTAAGGATAACACCAACAACATCATCAAATTTCAAAGTGTTTGAACCAGAGACAGAGTTACTTACAGCCATTACCAAGCTATTCTAGCTTTCTGGCAAAGAACATAAAACCAAGAGAGCCCTCACGTCTTCATCAAATTTCACTTTTACAAAAGTTAACTAACTGACAATCATATTAAACTCATTTAAATGATCTGTCACAGATCCACCTTCAATCATTTTCAGATTAAACAAACACTTCATGAGAAATACCTTATTTGAGGCTAAGGGTTTTTCATACAATTTAGCCAAAGATTTCATCAGTTCACTTGTTGTCTTCGCTTCTATTATATTGAATGCCACAGATGGTGCCAGACACAATCGAATAGTTCCCAGTGCCTTTCTGTCTAGAAGTTCCCATTCCTGTCTATTTCTTGGATACTCCTTCCAATTGCCTCCATAAATCCTTCTAATAGAGGTAATCCTCCATCTACATCTTCCATAACTGATAGTTCTGCCCATTAAATTTATCAACCTTCAATTTACCCTCATTCGCCATTGCTCCCACTCAACCGTGAGACCTTCCTGTAGACGATAATTGAATACAACCCGCTCTGATACCAATTGTTAGGGTTAGCCAGTAGAAGATATCAATTAAATACAAATAAAGATTAAACAGAGGAATAGAAATACACAGAAATAATAACAGCGAGACACAAGTTTTAACGTGGTTCACCCAAACTTGAGCTACATCCACCAAACAGAGAGTCCAATATTATTATCCAGTAAATCAAACTGATTACAACCAGGAATCCCTGCAACTCAATACCACTGCAAATGCTACAATATAATATCAGAAACCCTAACCCTTAGCCACTTTTATCAAGCCTTATGTCAGTTACAAAAATAGTTTTTTTTTTTTTTTATGTCAGTCAATGAAAAAATAACTCCTAGTGCCTTTATAAAATAATAAAAAACCATGTGAGGTTTTGGGGGGCGTTGCCCCCGAGCCCCCACAGGGGCGCTTCCCCTAGACCCCGCCCTATATCGCAACAGGGAGCACGCCAGGGGTGCTGACCCTTGACCCCGTAGGAATTTTGGGGGAAACCATGCCGATAAAAGTTGGGAAAATTTTTCTGAGTCCTGATTAGGCTCCATATAACAACAGATCAGCTGCAGGAAAAGAAGAATGAACAAGCCAAAAAGGAATATGTGGTGCTAGATAAGATTCCAAAAAATAAAATGCCAGTAGTACCTGATGCTCAACAACAACAAGTTATCCCACAGACTCCTGCAAGTGTTAGACATTCTACAAGGATAAGTAGACCTCCAAAAAGATTTTCTCCATCATTATATTCTATATTATTAACTGATTCTGGTGAACCTGAAAGTTATGAAGAAGCAATGCAGGTAGATACCAAAAAGTAGTGGGAGCTAGGCATGAAAGAGGAAATAGATTCCTTGTTGCAGAATTAGACTTAGGACTTAGTCCAATTGCTTGCAGATAAAAGAGCATTGCTAAATAAATGGGTTTACAGGTTGAAGGAAAAAGATGGAGGCAAGAAAAGATAGAAGGCCAGACTCACGGTAAAAGGTTTTGCACAGAAAAAAGGTAGAGATTTTGATGAAATATTTTATCCGGTTGTAAAGATGACTTCTATTAGAACAATTCTAAGTCTTGTGGCTGTGGAAGACTTACATCTTGAACAGCTAGATGTGAAAACAACTTTTCTGCATGGGGATCTAGAAGAGGAAATATACATGCAGCAACCACAGGGATATGAGGTCAAGGGTAAGGAGGATTTTGTGTGCAGGTTAAAGAAGAGTTTCTATGACCTAAAGCAAGCACCTCGGCAATGGTATTTAAAATTTGATAGTTTTATGGCTGAACAAGGTTACAAAAGATGTCATTCTGATTATTGTGTTTATTTCAAAAAATTGGGTAATGGCAGCTATATTATCCTATTGTTTTATGTTGATGACATGCTTGTTGCCGGTCTAACATGCAACATATTAATGAACTTAAAAAGAAATTAGCAAATTCATTTTCTATGAAGGATTTGGGTGCAGCAAAACAAATCCTTGGTATGAGGATCACACAAGATAGGACAAAAAAAAATTATTTTTGTCTCAAAGTGAGTATGTAGAGAAGGTTTTGAAAAGGTTTAACATGCGAAATGCAAAAGTAGTTAGTACACCTTTGCCTAGTCATTTTAAGTTGACTAAGGAGATGTGTCCAAAGACATAAGAGGAGGAAGACAAAATGTTTAAGATATCATATGTATCAGCAGTTGGCAGCTTGATGTATGCAATGGTATGGACAAGGCCAGATATTGCACATGCAGTGGAGTTGTGAGCAGGTATATGAGCAATCCGGGAATGGAACATTGGAATGTTGTAAAATGGGTTCTTTGATATTTGAGAGGTACTACTTCAAAGAAACTATGTTTTGGAGGAACAAATTCTGCTCTAAAAGGATATACTGACTTTGATCTGGACAGTGATATTGATAGCAGGAGGAGTACTACAGGGTATGTTTTTACTGTAGGAGGTACTGTAGTTAGTTGGATTTCAAGGCTACAAAAGGTTGTTGCGCTTTCAACCACTGAAGCTGAGTATGTTGCTGCTACAGAAGCTAGCAAGGAGATGATTTGGTTACAATGTTTTCTGGAGGAATTGGGGAAACAACAAGATGATAGCCCTTTGTACATTGATAGCCAGAGTGCCATTCATCTTTCTAAGAATTTAGCTTTGCATTCAAAAACTAAGCACATACAGCTCAGATACCACTTCATCCAGTCAGTTTTGGAGGATGGGCAGTTGAAGCTAGAGAAAATTTACACAAGTGAGAATCCTACAGATATTTTCACAAAGGCAGTTACACAGGAGAAATTAATTTCCTCATCAATTTCTATTGGCCTTCATGACCAATAATAGTGGACTTAAGAAACTAGCCAAGCATGTAATCCAGTGGGAGCTGCAAGCGCATCGGTGTTGTACAGGATCAGTCTCCGAGTGGGAGATTGTTGGTATGTGGTGACTGATCATGCAAGTACTATACACAAGTTATGTATCCTTGCCAGAGTTCGAGGCTAGGCTGGGCCCTGAGTGAGGGTTTGAGGGCGGCAACCCTCAAGAAGTAGGGGTTCGGGGGTGCAACCCCCCAAAAAAAAAATTTCCCTCTTTTTTGCATGATCAAAGTCGGTTGTTAAATTTGTTAACCAACAAAAAAAAATTGGCATTGCAAAACCCTAATTCTAGAAGCTTCCAAAAAGCTTGTTATAAGCGGCTGGGATGTATGGTACAGTGATGTATTCGTGAGATTGTAATCTGTTTTGCATTGGATAATAAAATCATTGGATGGCTGAGTTTCTGTAGATGTAGCCCATATTGGGTGAACCACCTTAAATTTCTGTGTTGATCTCTTTTGTGTTATTCCTCATTGTTATATTTGGGTTATTTAATCTACATATAATTGTTAGTGTTTATTGCTTTGATCTACCCTAACCCTAACACACCTTCCCTTGTCTTTAAGCAAATTATGCATCTTTAAACTGGTTCTTGTTCTGTTACTTGTTTTCATCAATTCCTCATCTTCTGAGCTGGTATATTGGCACATATTTTTGTTATATGTATCATCTGATAAATGATCATTGCCCTCTAGGCTAGAAGTCAGTGATCCAAGAAACTTTAAACTAAGAACTTTATCTTGCAAGTATCCATTAAGAAAAAAAATAGTAACTTAAATAATATAAAACAATGTTTAAACGAAGTATACATGTAGTTATATCAAATTGGAAAATTCTTTACCACAATTCCTATTGGATTTGAATCGATTGTAGGAGGCATACTACCGATTGGAAGCTCATCATATATGTAATGTCTTTATACAATCGCTCATTTGAATTGTTTCTTTCCACGACATACAAAACATACACAAACAACAATTTTCTCAAAGTATTCATCCCATGTACTATAGTCCTAACCAACCTCTTGTTCAGTGCAATCATTTGTTGTGTCTACAGGATCCATTGTCATATCCTCTTCCACCCACTGTCCTCTATGTAATTTAACATTTTTAAATCCACGTCCACGTACATAACTTGTTCTTTTGGCGCTGCATTTGCTCCAATCTCCATCTAAAATAATCAACAACATGCATTAATTTATGTCAAGATTGGATAATACATTATAAATTTCAATAATACTGTGAAAAAAGATGGACGTATCACAAAATGCCATCAGATCATTTTTTCCTAAGTTAAGCCAAAATTTGAGTACCTGATATCCCGCTTCATCTGTCGTGTCCTCATTTGATATGACACGATCTGTTTCCATGGCCTTGTCTGGCCCTTATAATACACAACATAGTAAATAATGTTTAGTACACCAATTATATCATTTCAACAAATATGCTATCCAACACAAAACCTCACTTTAGTCATATATTTGACATATTGATATCATGTTTTGGCCATCCTAATTTTTAAACTTTTCCCTTGATCATAGAATCACATTTAATCACCATTCCTGTGCATTTTCAACTAATAAGTTTGACCTTAGAGGCCTCATGGACAAAAAAATGACTTTATCTCCTCTATGTTGTAGCATTTGTGAATTCATACACCTTCCTCCTTTTCTTGAGGTTGCTTTCTCTTTTTACCTCTATTGTATCTGCAGATTTCATTGTCATATCTATTTCCACCCACTTTCCTCTCCACAATTTAGTAGTTCTACACCATCCATGTCCTCTCTCCATGACCTCCTCTGGATCTTGTAATACACAACAATGACAATAGTTGCATAACAGCTATGCACCAAGAGAATATTGTTGAAATTATCATGTTAATATGCTCTCTTTTCATTAAGATGCACTATGAAAAATAAAATAGGACATTGCAACATTTTGCTCTTCACAAAAAGTTTACACATGGAATCTTGACAACTAGAGCTCAAATCTTATGATTACAAGATGACTACAAATTCACATCAAAAAGACATTTATTTACAAACTAACTACAAATAAAACCTATTACTAATAATTTTAGTTGAACATCCCTTCCATGGTCCCTTGTTATCCCAGATGAAAGAAAACCTATTACTAATAATTTTACCTAGTTCTCTACCTTACACTTCTTCCAAAAATTCATTAAAACTGTAGATATTTTCTCTTTGAAAACTAGAGCTTGGATTCCTTATTCTTGATTAAAACGTACTTTACATTGGATAGTGTGAGAATATTTATCTTATATAAGATCCAAAACTTTAATTCTTGATTTTTTTTTTTTATGATTGGTGTTTATCCTCCATAGAGGCCATGGTGAAAGTAGTTGGCTTGGTTATGTAGAAATCCCCTCATCAAATAAAAGCCAACAAATATTTACAAATGGCTCAACCCATATAAGACTTAATAGTTTACTACAACTTTAATGAAAGATTGGTACATAGCATGACCTACTTTATGTTGTATGGAAATCATATTTATAGCCTAATATGTTATGTTTTCATAATTAGTATTGCATGGAAGTCTAGCCACTAGCTAAAACCTTTGACATTAGCTAGCAAGTATATCTTCATTAACCAAGAGAAGGCATGAGATCTGAATTTAGTTGTTTGATAGGTAAAAGAGTTTAGTTTTCAAGTTACTAAAACACAATACAACTTTTTTTAAGTTCCATCAAATTATGTTTTTTATTATGTAAAGTTTCTAGGATGTATCCATTTTTTTCCAAGCTAGTTGGTGGTATGTTGTTGTCACACTAGATTCCAATGTTATGAATCCCTTACTACTTAAACATTTACCTCAATTCCAAATGTTTGCATAAGGAACATTTTGGTTTGACACATCTAGGCACTAAAATAGGTGCACTTTGCGCCACCTTTGGCGCTCCAAAGAGATTACATTTAGGGCTGAAAGTCGGTACTAAAGTCAGTGTAAACTATGCTGACTAATAAATCAAAAACAAAAAATTAAAAATTCCCACCTGCGTTAAAACATACTACACAACAAAAAAACACATACCATAAAAAATTTACACCTAGCAGTATCATTGCTTCACCTTCACTTTCACGATTATTTTGTTAATGTAATGAAAATGTTTTCTAAATCATTTATCTCTACATTTTTATCATCCATATAGCTACATGTTTAGGGTTTTCTCTCCAATATAGCTAAATGTTTAGGGTCTGTACTCTTGGACAACACAATAACATTCAGAGGAGAAAAGAGTTTTGAGGTCATTGATAAAATTAAGACTCGGATTAAGAATGTGTGCAACAACATTATTTCCTGCGCTAATATTTTGGTAATAGCCGCTCATGATTCTGTTGTCCAATTAAATATTTCTACACTCCTCTACCTTCACTTACATTTTTTCTAATGTTATAGACAAATTATTCATGCTCTCCTCTATAATGACATTAGAAATTTGTGCTTATAATTGGTAGTTGGGAGGTCCATACCTAGAAGTGTGTACTTCCTTTGCCTCCACAGACTGGATGAAAATAATTTGCCCTAGGTCACCTCAAAATGTCAAGCAATAGAGGTAAGGGAGCAAAGGGAGCAAACTCTGGCCACAATGAGGTAATTCATTGTCAATTTATAGATTTATAAATGTTTCCATTGTTTCTTTGATTTTTAGTTTTTAGTTTTTTATTTCTAAATTTAAAAGAAGAAATTTATTTTATATATATAGGGACATGAGACTGACAAAGATAAAGAGGCACTAGATTCCATATTGGGGATAGAGGTAGTGAACAAATTGGATGGTGTGGACTTGACAATGCTTGCTAGATACATAGAAAAATGATCTAGTAAAGCCCCTAAAACATTGCAACCAAATCAACTGTGTCAAAGGGAATCAATTGATTCTCCAAGTAGTCCTAGATTGAGCAAAAGATCCAGGAGGAAATCAATAACAATAAACTCTAGGAATGTGGAATAGGGAGCAAAGACTTCAAATGTCCCAACCACTCCTAGGACATAGACTTCTTCCACTCCTGGGACACAGACTTCTTCCACCATGCCATGTTTTGTATCTTGCATTGGTAGCTACCATACCAAGATAGAATACGCTGTGGTTTTAGGGGAAGTCTGAATGACAATGCTGGAAAAATGTTTGTGAATAGGTTGAAGGAATCATGCATTCAACTGTTCAAAGACCATCTACATTTGCCATTCTCAAAGATACCCATGCACCTGCAAAAAGCAGTTATCCATGACATGGAGACTGAATTTGGCACAGGTTGGTCTGTAAAGAAGATAAAGCTATGAATGTCTCAAAACTGTAAGAGATTTCAGTGCAACCAAACAAAGAAGATAGAAAAACTCCTTCCCAAGCTAAGGATGAAAAAAAGGCCAATTGATGTAAGTGTGAAAGTATGAAAAGAGATTGTAAAAGCATATGAGAAGTCCGATGCACAGAGGAAGTTCGGTGAGGAGAGTACACAGGTATTTGAATTTGCTCATAAGATTATATCAAAATTATTAAACAATTTTTAAATGTTATTTGTGCATAGTTAAATTGAATTAGTATATGTTTCAGGACAAGGCCTCCAAGGCTAGGCTTGACAAACTTCGTGCCATGCATCACAATGGCCAGAAAGGTTTATAGGCCTTGATCTGTACATTTGTAAGTATATTTAATATGTTAAATGATATTTTTTTTAATTTCCTAGGAAAAAGTAAATGATTGCATATTAATTAGTTTAACTAGTCCATGTGCCATATTTTGACAGGAGGAGAAATATGGTCGGCATCCAACACAATTTGAAAAAGAAATATTACAAAGAAAAAAGTGGACTAATTTTGTAATTTGGATGGAGAATGAGGTATTAATAGTTGACTTTCAATAACTTAGTTGGATATTGTTGTGTTAATATGTCAATTTGTATTTCCTGTGTTGAGTTGTTTATTGATGCATAGGATGAGTTCTAAAGTGCTTCTCTGTTGGCCCTAGATCCCACTCAATTGTCCCATTATTTCATGTTGAGGAAAAAAATATTGTTTGTCTTAAAGGGCAGTGGGTGACATTCATGCCTTATTTTCATCGCATCTTTTAATTAATGACCATGGTCTTTTAATATCTCTTAAGTGTCCTCATTTAAGTTATGAGTTGTATCATTTGAGTAACTTAGTCCCATGTTGATTTTATTTATCTTATTTTCTCTCAAACATGGTATCTCAAGGAGTTCTTCCTTGTGATGCAGAGAAGGGGTGGTTTCAAGATTTCAACATCTCACAACAAGATTTGGTGTTTTCTTGCTCATAACCTTTAGTGGATGTAAACTAGGTTTCAACCCCTAATGGGTCATTTATGCTTCAACAGGTAAATCAACACTAGGAGGACTCTCAATGCAATGAGGATGATAAACAATAAGTGTTAGGAATGCACAAGAACTTAGGGCTAGCAAACTTCAATTGTTCTCTTGCCAAATTGACTCTAGGCCAAGTAGGACAGCAAATTAGCTTTTTCTAACATAACTTGCAGAGCAGACCCCAAACCCACAATCTAAAAACTATTTTGAATACCCTTTTGGGAGTTCTTGAACATATCCAAAAATTAGGTATGGTTGTTTTGTAACACAAGGCTCTAAAATTGACTGTCCCATTTGACAAAAGGTCTAATTAGGCTTATTCAACTAGGTCACCACAAGGTCTTCAACCCCTCAATTTCCAAACTTCATGGAAATAGTTTAGACATATCTTATGACGTCTATCAAAACCATTCCAAGCAATTCCAACCACTATTTAAGAGTTCTACTTCAAATCCTAACTCCTATGCACTTCTATGCCAAATACATGAGGTTAAATGGACTAGGGCATCACCAAATTTGCACATAACACCATCCCCTGCTCCTGCAACATTGTGAACATGAAATACATGCTACCTACATCCATTCCACTGAGTTGGAGGCCTTTTCATTGGTGAAATGGAGAGAAATGTATTATTTTTAGTCAAAGCACACCCTTGTAAGGATTTCAAACCACTTTTAGTAAATCTACCCTAACTCACTTGAAACTTAATGAAATCAAATGAAATCAATTGCAAAGAACAAGGATTCAAGGCACCATTAATTCCAATCAATGTTTGACTACTTCCAGGCCATACAGAGAGGTACAATACAATTTAGCAGCAAATTAGGCTTCCAAAATGTAGAAACATGGCACCTTGTTATTCAAAATTCAATTTTTTACTTCTAACTCTTGTTCCAATGTACACAAGTTCTTTTAAAACATTACCAAGCATAACCAATCATTTTCCCACCAAAACCCAAAGCCTAACTGTTCAACTTCCCCAAAAATGTAAAAATGCAAAAGTTGCTTTGACAACTTTTTTCAACTTTTACAAATTTCACCAAATTGACTCCAAAATAACCCAACCGACACACAAAGACATAAAACATGGTCTTAAAGACCTTATTACAAACAAAATGACTTCACCACACCAAAATACTAACACTCTGCAATTTTTATATTAAGACCCATGTGCCCTACACCATACTCCCTGAGCAAAATACACTCAAGTCCCATTGAGGACAATGTTGCAACAATAGATTCATGCGTGATCATGTCATTCTCTGACCCCCAAGTGGCATCCTCATTTGGTAAACCCTTCCAATGGACTAAATATCAAAAGTAAGCATCATCCCTTGTCTTTTTGAGTTCCTTGGCACCTAAGATATGCTCCAACTGCATAGGCCTACTTGATGGATGATCTTTGACTCCTTCCTCATCTGAGAATGTTGACAAGGGAGTGTGATCTATTTCAGCCACCTAGCTCAGTAGCTACTAGATGCTTGGTGAGGTGTGGGATCCACATAGAAGGAGCAGTCAGTAGAAGAGAGGGTTCAGTTGTATTTGAGTTAGATTCAGGATGGACTCTAGCCTTTCATCATGTTCAATATGTTCCTCGTCTGAGATATAGGAGAAGATATATAGACCAGTTAACTCTCAAAGGATTTTCGAGGCAAACATAATCATATATAGCACAAAATGCAGAGGGTTGGCACTTAAGGTTATGTAATAGAATTTACAGTTGATAGTTAAATTGTATAACAAATTTTTTTATGATCTTTACTAACGTTTATTAGAATTGTTGAATGTTTTATATCATTGGAATGACATATTAGCTGTAACTTTTTTGAAATTTTATTATGGTATGTGCACTTTGATATGATGTAATATGATTATGGTTTCATTTCATAAGTTGTAATATTAGATATATAACAGAAAATAAATTATTGCATGAAATAAATAATAACTTTTCATTTTAAATGTTTTTTTTGCAGAACATGGGTGTTCTAGAAGATCAAGATGATCCTCATGATATAGATCCATAATATGTTGGTTTTGGTATAGATCACATGGAAGAGGATGATGATGATGCAGCTATAGAAGACACCAACACCGATGACGATGATGATGACGATGATGATGATCATGATGATGATGATCACAATGGTGATGATGATGATTAGGCAGTTGCTAGTGGTAATACTGGTGTTGGAATTGAGGTGAGTGCTATTTATTGTTTTTATGTCTTTCATGGTAGTCATTGTTGTTTTAACACACATGCAAGTAAGTACTATTCAAGTAAGTTGTTTTAATTCTATTTGAAGGAAAACCCACCAATATGATTTACTTTAAAAGATTTAACTCCAGAGAGAGACCAGTAAATATAAGTCACTTAAAGGGAATTACATCAACTTCTAATAGAAACCAATTAAAAGCATCCACACAATGACATCAAATGTGCCTTGATAAATCTATTGATTTGAATAACTGGAGGTAGCCAATATGGAGACAATCAAACAAATTATGAACTTGAATATTAACAGAAAATCAGAACAACATACATATCCACAAATTTAACCATACTTGCCCATTATAATATTAAATTATCATAGAAGTGTAATGTCTTGAATCTGAAATATGATTAGATAGATAATATTGGAATATATAAATTATCTTGTTGAAAGATAATGATTGTCTAGGCCTTGGTTTCCCTTATAAATATGGGAAGCAACAAGCTTCAGGCCTGAACCAACACAACTGTTCATAAATCATGTCCTCTTGTAACTAAACATGTTTAATAAAGAGAAATTAAAGGCATAAGCAAGTTAACCAAGATCTGAATCTGTTAGTCATCATAGAGCACCCGTGACCTTAGGCCTGGCAAGGTACTCATCTCCATGTTGCAGTATTTGTTAAGTGTGTTATACCCCTGTCTATTATCGCAAAAAAGTGTCAAAATTTTGTCCTAGTTCTCCATGTTGACGCTAGCAAAATTGCTCATTGCTCCTTCTGCACCTGAACATGTAGTTGTACATCAATCTTTCAAGTATGTCTACTCCCACTTATCAAATGTAAGCTCACTGGGCCATTTGAATTCCTAAATTCAGAGTAGATTGGTCCGATGGTCCTTTCATCTTTTATCCAACATAGCTTTAACATCAATTACAAATTTTCCATATCCTACATCTAGGGCTATGACCCTATCCAAAATCATGTTAAAGCTCAAAGTATCTATATCCTGCTCCTTTTTCAAGAATTCCATAACCACAGACACTGTTGTTCTGAATTCTGCCTTCCATGTATCCAAGCCTTTAACTAGTTTGTTTTTCCTCTGTCAGAATAGAGGGGATAAATTAATTCTTGAAAGTAGAAAAAGATTCAAGTCTGGCCTGCATCCTTTTGTCTTCACTACTGGCATATTGATGCTCTTCAATGATCATATTCACCGTCTGCTATGTGGGCTTCAATTCAGTAGGAGCATTAGGATTTCTTTGAAGTATCTTGCAAAGCATGATTAAATTGTGCAAGGAAGGCTGCCATTTCTGGTACAGTGGCTCCAAAACAGAAAAGTTTGCCTGCCATTGTTTAATGGCCCAACATAACATGGAGTAGCAATCATGCACATACCCAAGTTTGTCCACAACTAGCTTTATCTTGTATTCCACAATTTTCTCAAAGACTTCAAGGATCTTGATCCTTGCCTCATTTTTTGTTTCCTCATTTTGCTTCTTGAGGTCCTCAACTTCTTTTTCAAATTTTGTTCTCAAAGCATTAAACTCTTTCATTGTCACTATGACATCACCAGTTGTTGGTGGCACAAAACGTTGATATGGAACTATTGCCAGACTCTGGGAAGAACCCACATCTTACAATTGCTTTTTCAATTGCCTATTTTCAATGAACAACCTATTCACTTCATCAGTCATGTCTTGTGTTTTCTCATAATCCTACAATTTTTTTTCCAACTTTTTTACAACTACACGAGTGAACATGGCAAAATGGACTATAAGAGCAGAGGCCTCAATTCCAGTATGCTCAAAATCATGACACCAGTTGCTCGGGGTTGTCGGATAAGATTTTGGCATGCACACGGACCCTTTCCCTCCTTGCCATAGGGCGATCTGCCATGTCACTCTTGCTCACATGGAATTAGCTAGTCGAGAGGAGGCGAGACACGGTAGGGGTCTAGCTCATTGGAGAGCTGGACTTTGCAGATAGGGGTTGACAAGTACTGTGGCCTTTGTTGTTCTGTGCTTTGTTGTATGTTTCATTTGATTGTTGTTGTAGTTGAGATAACCCTATGACCCAAAGGGTCACTAATTTCTCTCCTTCTGTTTGGATTCCTTTGATTCCACCTCTATGTGGGAAATGATTGTTCTCATTGATGTCCTCTTGTCTTTGTATGCGTTGTAAGAGTTCTTGTTGTATCTATCATTGTCTAGTTTCTTCTAACACCAAGAGGGTGAATGAGTCTCCTTGTGGTAGAACAAGTGTTTCTTATTGTGGTCTTGGATGAATCTCTCGGATCTCATCACAGATAGCCCTTACCCACTCTCCTCTCACTCCTAAGCACATTCATGAATCAAGATAGAGGAAATTGTGTAATTGCTAAACTTAACTAGATCTAGGGTTTTTTGACCTAGGGTTTAGTTGACCTAGGGTTTGACTATGTGTTGACTTGTTTTTACCTCATGATGGTATCGAGGGTTTGATTAGATCATTTAACTGTGGTTACCTCGTGATGGAATTGAGGGTTTGCAATTTTGTCTATTCTAGGGTATCTAAATGTATGCAAGCTAAATGATATGCAAAATGCTTTTTTGGTATTTTTTAGAATATTTGGAAATAAAAGTGCTTCTAATCTATGAAAAGGAAATATGTGTGCAATCCTATATGACTTTTCCAATGCAAAGTTAACCTATGTTTTTTGTGTTTTTGATGATTTTAATGCAATCTATTCTAAAGAAAAGGGAAAATGCTTCTTCTAACAATCTAGATCTAAAAATATGAAAGTGATTAATATAACATGCAAGATCTAACTATCAAGGAAAAAGCAATGTTTTACTGTTCCTAAGAGCAAATTTAATTCTCTAATTACTATGAATTGAAAGAAAACAATGAAGGAACTGGAAGAAATAAAGATTTGTTGACTCCATTACCCTCAGTAATCCTTGTGATAGGCAACCTCAAAGCCTTTTGTGGCCGTAGGTGATCCTCTTGACAACAAAGTGACCCAAAGAAGCAAAATGAAGCTTGTATGAGCTTAATGAGAGATTGGATTGAGCACAATGGCATAGAATGAAGCAGTGTAGCATTTCTTGGTTGAACAAAAAAAGAAAAAGGCACCTTCGTCCTGTAAGAGCATTTGAATGCTAAGTTGGAGAGCAAAATTGGCAAGAGTTGTGTGCACAATGAATTTGCTTCCCTTTGTACTTGAGGGAGGGGGGTATTTATAGGTTTAGAAGAAGGAATTGATTGAAGAGTTAACTCATTTGATTGATGAGTTAACAAGAATAGATTGGGGAGTTAACAAGGTTGATTACCCAGTGAACTCAATTGATTGGAGAGTGATGAAGCAATGATAGCTTATCACTGGAGAGGAATTGGAGGTGAGGGAATGCATGAGATTGATTGAAGAGTTAATTTAAGATCAAATAGAGTTAATTATGCTTGTGTGGGTGCATGAAATAGTTAACTCTATATCAAGGATCAAAAACCATGCAAACAGAGAGAAAAATAGGTGAAAATGGAGCAAAAACGAGAGAGAACCTTAATTTTTTCCATGGCTTCAAAAATGGTACAGTCACCCCTAGGTGACCATGGGTCGCCCAGGGGAGATCCGGGCTGGACAAGATCAGATGCAGAAAAATAGGCTGGGAGATGGTAGAAGAAAGGAAAAAGAAAGGTTCTGCATCAAGAAATAAGTCAGTCATGTGAAAGAATCCAAATCTCCACTTGCATCAACAGGATCTCCCAGGGGAGATCTAGAAATAATAGGGGGAGATTTGGATTGGTTTGACGAAACTGAAAACTGAAAGTGGGAGATGGATCGGGAGACCTCTAGAAGGCTTCTAAGAGGTGCACTAGATGAAAAACATAGGGGAGAGGTGAAAACTCACCTACAAGACACTCACAAGGCTTAGAAACAAGGTCAAAAGCCAGAAAATGTAAGTCAACAAGTGTCGCAACAAGTGTCGAAAAGCATTGCAAATGGGGAGAGAGGGAAATCGACAAGGAAGAAATAACACAAGATAAGAAAGGAGGACACGTCATCAAGAGGCCTACTACTTGAAGGACATTATTTCATGCTTACATGTAGGTACCGTTCCTAAACTAGGCCTTACATGTTTGTCGATTTTCCCACAATTCTACCTACAATAACTAGTGTTAATCCAACATTTAAATATATCAAAGTAAATGATGAAAACTAAAATGACAAACTTACCATAGATCGCTCGAGTTTGACTAGTTGCTTGCCTTTGTCAGTTTGAACCTATAGGGATGAGAGCACGCAAAACAATGCACGAAATGGATGCATAAAAGAAAAGAACTAATCTATAATGCATAAATTAAACTAAGCTAAGGAAAAACAAAGCAAGCCAAGTTGTGAGATCAAAGTAAAACGAAGACGGAATCATTTGTGTGAGTAGTCAAAAGAGAGGTATCGTCAAGGAAATCACAGAGATGGCCACCTCTTCTTCAGCCACGACGAATCAGGTATGCAATCAGTAAAAACTCTTCTCTAAACCCTAGCTTGAATTTTGTGAAAAATCTCTTAAAATTGTCTATTTTTGATGATTTTTCCTATTGCATTGTGTTTGTCTCGTCGTTTAGAGCAAGATTGATCTTTCATTTTCTAAAATTAGTCAAAAAATAAGGTTTTTAGAGGGATTTTTGCTTGTGGGATTCACTCCTAAGGTCACCCCTTTTTCCAAGTAGGGTCACCCGGGGGAGATCCTGAAAAGTAGCAGGGTCACCCAGGGGAGATCCTGCAAAACAACAGGGTCACTCGGGGGAGATCTAGAAAAACACTTGGGTCGCCCAAGGGCGACCCTATTGGACTAATTTTTGACTACATTTGATGTTGTTTAACACTTGTTTCACTCTGATCTAGCACAATTTGGTCACTATATCTACCTATTTATTGCAATTTTGAAGGTTTATGTGATTTTTTTGTGTAAGGTTTTCTATAATTTTATGGTTTTTAGGGATTTTATAAGTTTTATGAGATTTATTCTAAAATTCCCTTCTAATTTTGCAAGACATGCGTATCTGATGGAATGCCTGTCGAGAATAGGGATGGCTCTCAGGGATGTTTGCTTCATTAAGTACTGAGGATTGTGCTATACTGAAGAGGACAAGTCTTGCTAGGGTTTGCCATGTACCTGTGATTCATCTTGTATCCCGCATATGCTGCAACATCTTGACTTACTAGGATGCAGATAGAAACACATTCAGGTTCCCACAGATTTTTGGAGAGTGGACTATCACTCTATATGATGTATATCACATTCTTGGAGTCTGTGAGGGGACATCCCTTATCTCTTCCTATTAGCGAGTCTTGTGAGGACAAGGCTTCTTGGGCTGCATTCATGGGGGTTAATCACCCTGGAGACTAAACAGGAGTTCAGCTTACCTCTGTGCCACGAATACGCATTCCTCTCTTGAGGAGGTTCCTGATTGGTTTGATTACCTCGAGGTTGTTCAGATACAAATCCTTGGACCATCTAAGATGGTGTTGGGCACCCATCATTCGTGAGATCAAGGAGGGCACAGTTTTTGCTTGGGGACCGAACATTCTAGCTATGGTTTATAGAGACTTCTATCAAATTTCAAGGCAAGGGGCTTTAGCCTTTAGCCACTCTTCTTTAATTATAGCATGGATATTTGAGCACATGAAGCCTTACCAGAAGCTTATTCCTCTTCCATATAGACGGCTACCGAGAGTAGCGAGGTGGATGCATGTTGGTCATTTTGATGCTACTTTGCCCACTATTGCTACTCTTACTGATGAGGATATGATTTTTGATCCTTATCATGACATGGAGGGGGCTTGGGCCCGATATGGTGAGATTAGAGAGCACTGTCGTGAGGTCTCGGAGATCACAGATCATAATGGTCTGGTTGAGTCTCATCAGGTTGTCCGTATTCTACAGCAGTTTGGCAAGGATGTCCCAGAGGACAGTTCAGGAGATGGGGGAGATTGTATAGAGAAACATCATTTGGACTCCTTTGACTTCAGGCATCTTCATTACTAGGGTCTCTAGAGAAGGATGGAGGGGAGGGAGAGGGACTCCTTCCTGATCTTTGATTATGACTATTGATTCAGAGTCCACTGACGAGGACTATGTTCTGGATAGTAATGATTCATCAGATGTGGCCGCTCCTGAGGATGAGGATTTTGATGATATTGATGATTTAGATGATATTCCTGACATCCTTGAAGGTCCTCCTAGTGTTCCTCAACCTCCTCATTCAGATGAGGTGATGCATTAGCTTGACCTTGATTGGCAACGTAGCAATCCACATAAGTTTTCATTTACTTGCTTTTCATACTCTTTGTCCTTTCTCTTTTCATATGGAACTGACTTGGTCTTGTTTTCAATTTGCTATTTCATGCAACATCAAAGAGGGGAGGGACTTCGTTCGTGAGGTCAATGTTGGATTGGCTTCTCCCTTCACTAGGATGACTTGTGATCATCTTTTAGATGATCCTAGCGTGCCCCCAGCTGCAGGGTGACACACTGACATCTTTGCTCCTATCTACCATGGGTCCCAGGTAACTACAGAGTTGAAGACCCAGGTTGGTCCATGCTTAAGGGTGAGAACCAGGTACTTCGAGAGATGGCTCACCTTAATTTTGGATGATGTGATGCTAGCATGGCTGGGCCTTCACAGTCGCATGCTCACAGTAGACTACCTCATTCTCATAGGTCTCATGGAGTGACTAGTGGTACTCATAGATGGAGGAGCTAAAATCCTAAGGGTTCTATTGGAGGGAACCACCCCTAACTTGCTTTTCTTGAAATTTGTGCCCTCTTGCATGGGG
Source organism: Cunninghamia lanceolata (assembly GCA_027924645.1). Classification (NCBI taxonomy): domain Eukaryota; kingdom Viridiplantae; phylum Streptophyta; class Pinopsida; order Cupressales; family Cupressaceae; genus Cunninghamia; species Cunninghamia lanceolata. Next base: position 13,914,889 of record BSBN01000186.1, on the reverse strand, counting down.
AGTGGTGCAGGAGCACCCCTCCAACAGAATAAATATGCACAATAAGGTTTTACTATGTTTTAGACATTTCATGTTACTATGTAGCATTTTTATGTCTAAGTCAAATGTAACATTTTGTGTTGGCATTTCATGTTTGTCAACATCAACTTTGATATTTTAGACATGTTGGATGATGTGAAGGGTTCAACCAATGTGTCTTATCATTAGGAGTTTTGTTGTCTTATGAAAAATAGATGTCATGGGATTAATTAGGGTTTTTGCTAATAATCTTGGTTAAATCAAAAACTTGAAAATAGAGGAGAGAGGAGTCGGTAACAAAACAGGGAAGGTGGTCGAGGAATAGGGACTTTTTTTTCCACCTTCAAAAAAATCTCTGTAATTCGTCTGTGTTCGATAATGTGAAATGAAGAAGTAGAAATTCTGTAATTTGTGTTCTACCAAATTCTGGATTCGGTGTAAATTCTCTGTATATCAAACCGTCTTGTATATTATTTGTATAGATTTGCCTTGTGTCTCATTTTGTTCTTCTCTGGTCGAGATGCACGATTAAATCCATTCCACTGGTGGATTTCTGTGAAACTAGTGGAATGGATTGTGTACATTAGTATTCTGTTGGTTTTCCTTTTTTGTTTGATGGGCATGGCAGAATAGAAATTATGGAATCCATTACAGAGGAAGTTATCGGCGGGAAGTTCAAATATACATCAATTGTATGCGAGGGCTATCTGTGAATATATCGCATTTGCATGCGAATTAACCTTGTATATATGCGGTGAAGAATGGTATGTATAAAAGGCTCTTTGGGTCAAGTTTGTATTGGTCGTTGAATATACATTTTCTATATAAATTGCAAATGTATGAAGGTATTTTCCCTATGTATATCGCTGTTGTATCTAGGTATCACCTTGTGTATATCGTGGGGCAAAATGTGCATGTAAGAGTCCATTCAGGTTAAGTATAAGATTGTTTACTGAATTATACAATTTATGTGTGTATTCCACAATTGCATGTAAAGGTCCGCCGTCTATGTATATCACTAAAGTATATGCTGTGTTAAACCTTGTGTATGTCAAGATTTTCTGAGGAAATACATTTCCTATGTATACGTCAATTGTATGTCGCAGATAGTGTATGTGTATATTGCTATTGTATGCAAGCGTCAGTTTGTTAGTATACCGCAATTGCATATCGCTATTGTATGTTGTGAAGATGCGATGAAAATATACATTTCATAAGATACAAAAGAGGACCGGCCGAGGTGGTAGTTAGTTTGTATGTTGATCTATATTTGGCCTGTGGATGAAAGGGATGAACGATAATATTAGGTAAGAACTTTTCAGCCCACCGGGAAAAGCAAGTCATGTTATGTACATGAAATTGTATGCGAGGAAATATACAATGGCAGGTTAAAGACTGAGGGCCCCACCTATGCATATTTAGAATGTATATTTGGAATGCATGAGAAGAATGTACATGCGAATGTACACTGAGGACATACAAGGAGTGGGTATATCATTGTTGCATCTGAAAAGCAATTCCTGTATATCCCACATTTGCATATTGAAGGGTTGTATATTGGAATGTATATTTCGAAAGATACAAAAGAGGACCAGCTGTAGCGGTTAAAGTGGGTTGAGATACAATAGACTACCTGCGATAGGAGGTCAACAAATGTATATGCAAGCCAAAGACATTGGTGTAAGGGCAGTGCATCGGTCAGAGTCTATAAGTGGCTACCAATAGTATGTTATGTTGCCAAAGAGGAGTTCGGAGAGACATTTGATGATCTCTTGCCGATATTGATAGGATTGACATTTTGAGTGTGTGTGTTTCTGCTGTGTTTTCCACTCTGCATCATAGTGGTATCAGAGTGAAGGAGTGTTCTTTGGGTAGAAGAAGACAAGATGTCAAAAGGAGAAGGGTCAGAAACGTACCCAACAAAGATGACCAACGTTGAGTTGACGGCCTTAGTAAGAAAGCACATGGTAGAGAGCAGAGCAGATCGAGCTCAGAATCAGGCATTGAAAGAAGAACTAGAGAAGTTGAGGGACAGAGTAGAGAAAGGGGAAGAAGATTCTGGTAAGAGAGAAGACAGGGATGAAGAGGAGGTCCCTAAGCAGGAAGAGATAGAGGTTCCTGCAGACCAGAGACCCTTACTCAATGCCCTCAAGTCCATGGAAAGAAGGACCATGGATATGAAAATAGACCTGCCAGTGTTTGCAAGAAAAATGGAACCTAATTTGGTGATGGAGTGGATAGACTCCTTGAATAATTTCTTCGAGACCGAGGAAATACCAGACCACCAAAGAGTGAAGATGGCTCAGTCTAAAATGAAAGGAGCTGCACTGACTTGGTGGAATTTCATCCAAGATGACAGGGTGAAAGAGGGAAAGAACAGAGTTGCAACATGGAAGAGAATGATGGCTTTAGTGAAGGAGGCCTATGTCCCATTGGATTACAACATCCAACTACATAAGAGGAAACAAAATTTGAAGCAAAAGGAATTAGATGTCAGTTCATACATAGAAGAGTTCATGAAACTATGTAAAAACAAAGGTAAAAGAGGGTGAGGAAGAGAAGGTAGCAAGGTACCTCAATGGATTGAGGTTTAACATCCAAGAAGACCTAAATCTGCATAATCCATATACAGTTCAGAAATGCTACCAATTGGCACTCAAAGTGGAAGAAAAATTAAAGAGAAGGCATGAGCAGAACAATAGAGGTAGAGGAAGACATCAAAGAGGAGGAAGAAGTCCTTTAAGAGGTAGGGGATTTGGATACCAAGGTGAATCCAATCAAGAGAACAACAAGGGAGACAACAGTCAACATCAAGGGGGAAGTTATAATCAAAGAGGAAATTTTAGGGGCAGAAGACCACCATTTAGAGGAAGATCTTAGGGCAAAGGACCTATCAAATGTTACAACTGCAATCAAGAAGGCCACATAGCCAGCAAGTGTCTAGTAAAGGCAACAAGTTCAATAGGAAAAAAGAGGATCAATCTGATCCAAGAATCTGATTGTCAAAGTGTAGCAAGCTCAAGCACTAATCACAGTGTGAATGCTCCTGACAGTTATGGATATCCTGAGAGAGGAGAATCTTTGATGATTAGAAGAACAATGACCACCATGAAGGTGCCTAACAAAGAACCCCCACAAAGGAAGTCTCTCTTCAGAACTACTTGCAAGGCAGGAGGAAAGGTATGTAAAGTACTAATTGACTCTGGATCCACTAAAAATTTTGTGTCTTTTGAAAAGGTAGAAAAGCTTAAGCTTAGAAGACTGCCACATCCTTGCCCATACAAGGTCTCATGGCTCAACCAAGGTCAGCAAACAGTTGTAGAAGACCAGGCTTGGGTAGAATTTCAAATTGGCCCATACAAGGTTAGGTTATTGTTTGACATTGCCAAGATGGATGCTTGCCATCTCCTATTTGGAAGACCATGGCAGTATGACTAGAAAGCATACCATGATGGGGTCAGAAACACTTATTCAATCACCAAGAATGGTAAGGTGATAGAATTACTACCATTAATGGAGAATGAGGTGGAGTCAAAAGGAAAAGAAGTCAAAGTGATGATGGTAGAAGGCAAACAATTCATGAAGGGGATAGGAGAAGAAGGAGCAGTTACATATGCTCTAATTCCTTGCCTAAAAGTAAACAAAGAACAGCAACAAGTCAAGGGAGAGAAGAGACACAAATTCATAGACCCAGCTATCCAAGAGCTATTGGACAAGTACAAAGGCATTATCTCTGATGGAATGCCAAGTTCCCTACCACCTATTAGGGACATCAGCCATTGTATAGATCTAATCCCAGGATCTACACTTCCAAACAAAGTAGCATATAAGCTCACTCCAGAACATAATGCAGAGGTAGCAAGACAAATTGATGAGTTGTTGGAGACAGGCCTAATTGGCAAGAGTTTAAGCCCATGTGTAGTACCAGTTGTACTAGCACCAAAGAAGGAAGGCACCTAGAGACTTTGCACTGATTCAAGGGCTATCAACAAGATAACAATCAGGTATAGGTTTCCAATCCCTAGGATAGAAGATTTACTTGATTGTTTAGGAGGTGCTAAATACTTCACCAAAATAGATTTAAAGAGTGGTTATCATCAGATTAGGATTAGACCTGGTGATGAATGGAAAATTGCATTTAAGACCAAGGAGGGGTTATATGAGTGAAAGGTCATGCCTTTTGGTTTGTCCAACGCCCCTAGTACCTTTATGAGATTGATGAATGAGGTCTTGAGGGAATTCATAGGAAAATTTGTCATAGTATATCTACATGACATCCTGATTTTTAGTAATATGAGGGAAGAGCACCTCACCCATATAGACTTGGTTCTCAAAAGGTTATATGAAGAGCAGCTAATGATCAATTTTGCAAAGTGTCTGTTTATGTAGGAAGAGATCATCTACTTGGGATTTGTTATCTCACATAACAAACTAAAAATGGATCAAGAGAAGGTAAGTGCCATATTGTCTTGGCCAATGCCTAAAACCTTGAATGATGTTAGAAGTTTCCATGGGTTAGCAACCTTCTATAGGAAGTTTATAAAAGGGTTTAGTCATGTTTGTGCACCCATGCTTGACACCATAAAAGGAGGATAGAAGTGGAGATTCATTTGGACAAAGGAGGCAGATGATTCCTTTGAAACATTGAAGAGGAAGGTGGCAGAGCAACTAGTTCTTGCACTTCCTGACTTCAGCAAGATTTTTCAAGTAGAATGTGATGCCAGCCACATGGCAATTGGAGCCATACTTAGTCAAGAAGGTAGGCCTATTGCATTTTTCAATGAGAAACTAAATGATGTAAAGAAAAGATACTCATCATATGATTTGGAGATGTATGCTCTAGTATAGTCACTCAAGAAATGGAGGCATTACTTGATGCCAAAAGAATTCATAGTGTTCACAGACAATCAGGCCCTCAGTTTTATAAACAGTCAAGAAAAGTTGAACCATAGGCATATGAAGTGGGTGGAAACTTTGCAAGATTTCACTTTCACACTCAAGCACAAGAAAGGGGTCAAGAACAAAGTAGCAGATGCTTTGAGCAGGAGGGTTCTAACCATAAATCAGATTCAATTAGAAAGTGTTGGCATTGACTCTTTAAAGGCCATGTATGATGACGATGAAGACTTTGGAGGAATCTATAAGGTATGTCTTTCCTTTGGTGACAAATATCATGTTGACTTCTCTGAATTTATGATCCAAGATGGATTACTTTTCAAAGGTGGACAGTTGTGTATTCCAAGGTGTTCTATGAGACTGAATATCATTCAGGAGAAACATTGTGGGGCCATGGCAGGACATTTTGGTCTGGATAAAACTCTTGATCTTGTGAAGAGGCATTACTATTGGCCCAAGCTACAGTCAGATGTGAGAAGATTTGTGGAAGCATGTGTGATATGTCAAAAAGCAAAAGGGAGATCCACAAATGCAGGTTTATATCAGCCACTACCCATTCCTTCTAGGCCATGGGAGAGCATAAGCATGGATTTTGTAATAGGTTTGCCTAGGACAAGGAAAGAATATGATAGTGTTTTTGTGGTAGTAGACAGATTTAGTAAAATGGCACATTTCTTGTCATGCAAAACCACTTGTGATGCTTCATATGTTGTAGACTTATTTTTCAAGGAAATAGTGAGGATCCATGGATTGCCATTGAGCATAGTCTCAGACAGAGATGTAAAATTTATTGGCCATTTTTGGAGGACTCTTTGGAAGAAGCTTAGAACCAATTTGTCCTTCTCATTAGCCTACCATCCTCAAACAGATGGGTAGACTGAAGTTGTTAATTGTTCATTGGGAAATCTGTTAAGGTGTTTAACAAGGCAGCATGGAGAGAAGTGGGATAATATCCTACCACAAGCAGAATTCTCCTATAATGACACCATCAATAGGAGTACAGGGAAGTCACCTTTTCAGGTAGTATATGGTATTCATCCAATAGGTATTTTGGAGCTGAGAGATCTACCTATAGGAGAGCCTATTAGTGCAGATGGAGAAGCTTTTGCATTAGCCATCAAAGAAGTGCATGATCAAGTCAAGAACCAGCTTCAACAAACTACATTAAAATACAAAACATATGCTAACAAGAAAAAGAGGGATGTACAATTTGTTGTTGGAGACTTGGTATGGATTAATCTGAAGGAGAGGCTCCCAAAAGGTCAATATACCAAGCTAATGCAGAGGAAGACTGGACCATGTTAGATTTTGAAGAAGTGTGGGCAGAATGCCTATGAGATCCAACTTCCTCTTGATCTTGGATTGTCACCCATTTTCAATGTATGTGATTTAACTTCATATAGGCAGCATGTAGATGTAGAACAGGAACCATTACAGGATCCAGTAGAAGATGATATTCCTAAGCATGATCCACCAAAAGTGAAGAAGATATTAGACTCAAGAGTGACGAAGACAACAAGGAACAAAGAGTACATGGAATATTTGGTGGCTTAGCACGGGACACCCGATTTAGAGGCAATTTGGATGACTGCAGATCAGATCACAAACAATGGTGTAGACCTTCAAACTCTGATCTCAAAGGCGCTTGAGATCTCTTCTCCCGAGGAGTATGGTGCAGGAGCACCCCTCCAACAGGATAAATATGCACAATAAGGTTTTACTATGTTTTAGACATTTCATGTTACTATGTAGCATTTTTATGTCTAAGTCAAATGTAACATTTTGTGTTCACATTTCATGTTTGTCAATATCAACTATGACATTTTAGACATGTTGTATGATGTGAAGGGTTCAACCAATGTGTCTTATCATTAGGATTTTTGTTGTCTTATGAAAAATAGATGTCATGGGATTAATTAGGGTTTCTGCTAATAATCTTGGTTAAATCAAAAACCTGAAAACAAAGGAGAGAGGAGTCAGTAACAAAACAGGGAAGGTGGTCGAGGAATAGGGACTTTTTTTTTTCCACCTTCAGAAAAATCTCTGTAATTCGTCTGTGTTCGATAATGTGAAATGAAGAAGTAGAAATTCTATAATTTGTGTTCTACCAAATTCTGGATTCGGTGTAAATTCTCTGTATATCAAACCGTCTTGTATATTATTTGTATAGATTTGCCTTGTGTCTCATTTTGTTCTTCTCTGGTCGAGATGCACGATTAAATCCATTCCACTAGTGGATTTCTATGAAATCAGTGGAATGGATTGTGTACATTAGTATTCTGTTGGTTTTCCTTTTTTGTTTGATGGGCATGGCAGAATAGAAATTATGGAATCCATTACAAAGGAATTTATCAGCGTGAAGTTCAAATATACATCAATTGTATGCAGGGGCAGTCTGTGAATATATCGCATTTGCATGCGAATTAACCCTGTATATATGCAGTGAAGAATGGTATGTATAAAAGGCTGTTTGGGTCAAGTTTGTATTGGTCACTGAATATACATTTTCTATATAAATCACAAATGTATGAAGGTATTTTCCCTGTGTATATCGCTGTTGTATCTAGGTATCACCTTGTGTATATCGTGGGGCAAAATGTGCATGTAAGAGTCCATTCAGGTTAAGTATAAGATTGTTTACTGAATTATACAATTTATGTGTATATTGCTAATGTATCTGAGCATATTCTGTGTGTATTCCGCAATTGCATGTAAAGGTCCGCCATCTGTGTATATCACTAAAGTATATGCTCTGTTAAACCTTGTGTATGTCAAGATTTTTTGAGGAAATACATTTCCTATGTATACGTCAATTGTATGTCATAGACAGTGTATGTGTATATCGCTATTGTATGCGAGTGTCAGTTTGTGAGTATACTGCAATTGCATATTGTTGTTGTATGTTGTGAAGATGCAATGAAAATATACATTTCATAAGATACAAAAGAGGACTAGCCGAGGTGGTAGTTAGTTTGTATGTTGAGTTGTTTTTGGCTTGCGGATGCAAGGGATGAGCGATAATATCAGGTAAGAACTTTTCAGCCCACCGGGAAAAGCAAGTCATGTTATGTACATGAAGTTGTATGCAGGGAAATATACAATGGCAGGTTAAAGACTGAGGGCCCCACCTATGCATATTCAGAATGTATATTTGGAATGCATGAGAAGAATGTACATGCAAATGTACACTGAGGACATACAAGGAGTGGGTATATCATTGTTGCATCTGAAAAGCAATTCCTGTATATCCTGCATTTGCATATCGAAGGGTTGTATATTGGAATGTACATTGTAAATGTACATTTTGGAAGATACAAAAGAGGACCGGCTGTAGCGGTCAAAGCGGGTTGAGATACAATAGACTACCTACGATAGGAGGTCAACAAATGTATATGCAAGCCAAAGACATTGGTGTAAGGGCAGTGCATCGGTCAGAGTCTATAAGTGGCTGCCGATAGGATGTTATGTTGCCGATGAGGAGTTTGGAGAGACATTTGATGATCTCTCACCGATATTGACAGGATTGACATTTTGAGTGTGTGTGTTTCCGCTATGTTTCTGCTCTGCATCAGGGAGCCTCTATGTTTTTTAGAGCATTTTGTCTTAGCTCTTTGATACCCTTGTGTATGCAAACTTTGAATATATCTATAGAAGTCTATATTTTTATGGTTTCCTCTTATCAAACTCTGTACTCATCTCTTATGCATGTTTGGAAGTTTTGAGGAACTTTTTGATTATGTTTGACCTTTTCAACTCTTTTCACAAATGCAAGTATGACAACGATGACATATTTTTGTTTTTATGACATATATATGATATGAAGTTCACAATATGATAATGCAGGAACACAAGGAATGATGAAAAAGAGTCTATTACTTCTACTGAATGTCATGAGATATGATATTTGACTTTATTGCTTTTGAGACTCTTTTTCTAATTTTTGGTATGAATGCAATGTGGAACAAACAATGTGACTACCCTTTAAGTACGATTTTCAATTTTGGGGATTGTGAGTTGTCTTTATATAAGAGACCTATTCAAGGCTATGAGATAGGATTTAGGGAAACTCAAGTGGGGAGTGGAAATGAATATGGAGCATTTATGATTTCTAGACTTCACTAAAGGCTAAACACTGATCCTTATCTAGATAAGACAAGATGACAAGCTTTCAACTTTTAGACAAGTAGCAAATTTTATAGGTGTTCACTAGACTTAGATCATAGATGGCAAGCAAGCTAGACCCAAGGTAAAGGATAAATGGGAAAGAACAAGGGTCCCTAGATAGAAGATGATCTTAGAGACTACTAGACTCTTTGGTTTTTCTCAGCTAGTGCGTGTGTGTGCTTAGTACCTCTCTTTCTCTATTAGAATGTCACCCTTGAGGCATCGAGCTTAGACTGATCTCCAGCCAAGAGTACAAACATTCAACAATCTTCTCTCTTTCACTCTTTTTTGTGTACCTCTTTTTTTTTCTTTTTACTCTCTTTTTTTTATATTTTCCTCACTTGATTTTTCTCATTTTTTTTATTTTTGACTTTTCAAGAAATGGATGCTTTTGGGACTTTTGCTATGAAATGCTTTGATCTCTCAATTCTCTCTTTTGACACTCTTGGTTTGATCACTCATTTTTTTAATCACTCATATCTTAGATTGTTTCCTTCATAGTTTTGATCTTCTTGACGTTTTTGGCCAAGAAAGATAAGGGACTGAGTGCCACCTAAAGTTTTTGTAATCTGGTTGGACTTCTCTACTACTAGGGAAGAATTGGTAAGGTCTACTTGCAAGCTTCCTTTGAACACTATAGGTTTGAATACTAACTTTGTTTTGACCTAACATCTTGACTTATTAAGACTAGGATTAGTGTAAAGTTAAGAGCTAGGTTTTGATTAGAACCACTGGGAATGAAGGGGGATAATGGCGATTGTGAAAAATGGGGATCTCTAGGTCCTGAAAGGATAACATATATCTAGAAAGCATTAGACTCCTTACTAAAAAGAAAATAGTACAAGAGAAAGTCACTAACAGTAATGCAATATGAATAGAATGATACAGAAATGCAAGAAACAAACTTGTTTTTGACATTTTGATTTTTTTTATAATTTTTTTTTTATTTTTATGTTTTATGATTTTTTTGGTCTTTTAGACATAATATTTCTTGAGGTGAAAGGCATTGACTCTTTCACCAAATTCCTCTCCCTCCATTGTGCACAAGAGATAGGCATCATTTCTGACATCTTCTTTAACCATGTAAGGACCTATCTAATTTGGTCTGAATTTTCGTCCTTCGCCAACTCTTTTGTCAATTAGATTATTTATCCTAAGCACTAGGTCTCCCACTTGAAAGGCTCTTGGGACAACCTTTTTGTTATATTTCTTTTTCACTCTTGCTAGATAGGAATAATGTCTTTGAACAGCTCTCAAGCATGTTTCATCCATCATTTCTAATTCAGCTAACCTTACCGCTCTATATTCTTTATTGTCCAATAATCCTTCTAATGACACTCTTAGGCTAGGCAGTTCCACTTCCAATGGTAGCACCGCCTCTGATCCAAAAGTGAGGGCATAAGGGGTGGTTCCAATTGGAGTCCTAATGCTTGTTCTATAAGCCCACAGAGCTAGATATAATTGTAAATGCCAGTCCCTCTTAGAATCTTTTACAGTTTTGACCAATATGGACTTCAAAGTCTTGTTGGTAGCCTCTGCTTGTCTATTTCCTTGAGGGTAATAAATTGAGGGAGAATTGTGATTGATGTGAAATCTCTCGCATAGCTCCCTTGTGGATTTTTTAAGGATGAGGTATTATTTGTCACTATCACTTGAGGATTCCGAACTGAAAAATAATTTGGTTCAATATGAATTTAGCAATTACAGCACCTGACACTATGATAAGAGGCATGGCCTCCACCCATTTTGTGAAATATTATGTCATGGTAATGATGAACAGATGCCCATCCATTGATGGGGGAGATATCTTCCCCACCAAATCTAATCCCCATGTGGAAAAGGGCCAAGGGGTAACGATTGGTTGTAAATCTCTTATTGGTGTATGGTGAACGTGAGCATAAGACTGACATTTCAGACACCTCTTTATGAAATTAATTGCATCCCCTTGTAAGTAGGGCCAGAAGTATCCCATCCTATGTATTTTTTTCTTTTCATGGCATGGCCACCAAAATGTCCTCCATAGATTCCACTATGACACTCTTCCAATATTGTGCGTGCTTCTTCCTTGTCAATGCATCGAAGCAACATTCCGTCTAGTGCCCTTCGATAGAGCACGTTGTCTATTAAAACATATCTTGTAGTGAGGACTCGTAATCATCTTTTCCCCAAAGGGGTCATGTTCTCTGGGTAAGTCTTGTTTGCGAGATAGTGCACAATATATCTGTACCAATATAAGGTTGCATACTTCTCAAGATAGACCACATAAATCTCTTCATCAGGGAAATCTTCATTTACGGGTTCCTCTTGGGGAACCGAATTATCCACTAACCAATCCGCTATTATTTTTCCCTTAACTGCTTTGGTTGATGTAGTTTAGCTCAATTTCACTCAGCAAGGTTATGAATCAACCGGCTCTTCCTGAGAGCATGGGTTGATTTAAGAAAGTCCTCAATTGCTCAGATCATATCATCACTTTAGTTTCTTGATTCAACATGTAGTGTCGTAGTCTTCGAAGACTATGGCTAGGCATTCCTTTTCAACTTGAGTGTAGTTCTTCTCATGTTCCAACAAGGTTTGACTTATGAAATAGATGGCTCTTTCTCTTCCACCCTCATCCTCTTGAGCTAGCATGCATGCTACAAGGATATCGGTTGCTCTGAAGTATAGGATGAAGGGTTTGTCATGTCTTGGTGGCATTAACATGGGTGGGGTTAACAAGAATTTCTTTACCTTCTCAAATGTGTTTTGACAATCCACCGTCCAAGTTATGCTGACTTGTTTTTTCACTTGCTGATTGATTAGATAAATTTTGAAAGTTATGTCTCGTATGAATCGTCTGATTGCACCCAACTATCCTAAGAAAGCTCTTACTACTCTCTCACTTTTCGGCAAGGTTGCATTTAAGACTACTTTAACCTTGGCTAGGTTGACATCTATGCCTCTTCACGAGACAATGAATCCTAGCAACTTCCCTATCGTGACTCCAAAAACACATTTTTCGGGGTTTAACCTCACTTTATATTCTCGAAGCCTATTGAAGATTTTGTGAAGATCCTCCACATGTTTTGATCTTTGTTCTAATTTAGCTATAAGGTCATCAACATAAGTTTTGACTATCTTGTGGATGTAATCGTGAAAAATGCGTCATTGCCCTTTGATAGGTAGCTCCTGCGTTCTTCAATCCGAATGGCATGACTGCATAGTAGACAGTTCCCCAGGGGGTAGTGAATGTTGTTTTGTTTTGATCAACTTCTATGATTTTGATCTGGTTATATCCTAAAAATCCATCTATGAGGGAAAGGGCCTCATATCCCGCCATTGAATCGACAATTTGATCGATGGATGGTAAAGGAAAATCGTCTTTTGGGCAAGCTTGATTGATGTCTCTAAAGTTGAGACATATCCAATTTTTTTCATTTTTCTTCAGAATTGGGACAATGTTTGACACCCAATTTGAATAATCCACTGGTTTGATGAAACCAACATTTAACAATTTTTTTAGTTCTTCCTTCACCATTTCAACTACTTTTGGCTTTATGGGCCTTGATTTTTGTTTCACGGGTTTTGCATCTAGTTTTGTCACTAAGTTATGCACAACCTTGGGATCTAACCCCAGGGCATGTCTGAATATGCCCATGCAAATATGTCTGAATACTCAATGAGGAACTTTGTGTACTCCTCTAATTCTTTGTCGTTTAGTTCTCCTCCTAGTTTTAACATCCTAGGCTTTTGAGGTGTTCCAACATTGACATCGATGGTATCTCTAGTTAGGGATGGATGTCCTTCCTCAAAATTTTGAGGGGCTGGCAGTCAATCTAAGTTTGCTTCAATCTGAAGGATTTCTTTCTCATTCCCAAAATAGTCCTCTAGATGAGGGAGGAGCATGTATCCTTTTTTGTGGTGCACTCTTGGAAGTCCATCATAAGCATGTAGATATTCCAAGATGGCTTCGTTGTTCTCAGCATTGTCTCAAGTTGGTTTTTCTCCTTGACCCATGGTGTAATTTGGGATGTTTGGTAATTCTTCGCTTTCCAACAATGGCTCTCTGCGTACTGAGACAATATATTCTAAATTTTCCAACTGGGCATGTGGCGAAAACAATGTGGTTGATGTGGCCATTGACTCAACTACCTAATTTTCTTCTCTAGGTATGGCTTTGATAGAGAAGAAATCAAAGAATTGAACTAACTTCCTAATGGTTTTTTTATAAGGTCGCAATCGTTCGGACTTTGTTTCGTAATTGTCTACAACCTAATTGATTATCAACTGAGAATCTCCAAAGATAGAGATTTTCTTGACTCCCATTCTCATGGCTAACATGATTCCTAGGGATAGGGCCTCATACTCAGCGATGTTGTTGGTGCAAAAGAAGTATAGTCTGAAGGCGAAGGGGAGGATTTTTCCTTCATGAGATGTCAAGATTATCCCTGTTCCTGTCCATGTTTTGCAACTGGCTCCATCAAAATGTAGGGTCCATAAGCTTTCATGGTTTTGTGAATGACATGCTTCTCCAAATTCATAAGTGGAAGTTCATTTTTCTTCTTTTTCATCTCCTTCTTCAATGATCTCAATTGTTCGAACCAAGAGGTTTTTGATATCCCATTCATTGACACATGGAATGGCCGCTAAGCCAAACGGTGTGTGGGATTTAGTGGTATGTGGATCAAAAGGGAATTCCCTAAGATCATCCATTATTTGGTAGGATATGTTGTGAGCACTTGCACTTGTTTGAACGTCCTGAGTTTCCTCTTTTTGTTTCTCTTACATTTTCAACTTCTTGTCTTTTTCTTCCTATTCCTTTCTATAAACACTGAAAGGATCAAGGTCTACTTTGACTATGATCAACTTTCCCAAATGATGGAAATGTATTTCTTGGAATAATGTAGAGGAAATGGCTTTCATGGCATGAATCCAAGGTCTCCCAAGGATCATGTTGTAATTGGTCTCTCGATTAATAACATAGAAATCAGTAGAGATAGTTTTTCCCATTAGGTTGAGGGGTAGGCTGATTTTCCCGACTGTTTGGATGTTGTGACTGTCATAAATTCTCAATGTGACAGTTTGTTGCTTGATCTCTATTTTGTTGTATCCCATCCTTTGTAGAAAGGACATTGGCAAAAGATTGATTATTGATCATTCGTCCACCGCCACTCTCTTTATAGTGACTTCTTCAACTTGAATTTGTATGTATAGAGGTGAATCCTTTTTCTTACTTCCTTCGCTTTGGGGTAGTCTGGAAACATCGAATGTAAGAGGAGGTGATTCCTCCTGTGAGGAACATCCTATTTCTAATACTTCTAGGAATGTCTTGCGATGTGAGGGAGATGCTCTTAGCAAGTTTATCATTTGTGAGAAGACGTTCTCTGTTTGGTCTATCTATTCCTCTTCATGGATCATGAACACTTCTTGGTCTAGTTCTATGTTATTGGTATGGTTTTGGTTGGCCTTTGCTTTCTCGATTTGAGGTTCCCTCTCCTTCTCTAGGATTGGAGAAGTTTTAGGAAGTTCTTTTATTGATCCAGAGTAAGTTTGGAGATAGTTTTATTGTAACCATAACAAGTCTTTGTTTCATGACCCTTTGTTCCGTGGAACTAGCAATAAGTATTGGGGTCATATGAAGGTCAATTTGATCCTTGATTTTCTTTTTGTCACCATTTGTCATTACTTGGATTGTTTTTTATGACATTGACATATTTCTCCTAAGGCACATTAGCTGTAGTCTTTTCTACTCCTTTGGACATTTGAAGCTTTCCATTGGTATCATAAGTCTTCTGACTGCTATTGATGGTGGCTTGGTCACTCCTTAAAGCACTTTCCAATGCCTCCTCATAGGATTCGTATGGCAGTTTTTGAACATATTCCCTCATGTCTTTGTTAAGGGCATGAAAGAAGAGATCGCACAGTTCTCAATGATCCATGTTCAAAGCATTGGTTGAAGAATGGAGGACTTGCCTCCATCAGGTGATGAAATGTGCTATAGATTCATTTGGTTCTTGTTTCATTGTAAGGAACTCTCTGATCCCCATTTTAACAAATTTGTTCATGTCAAATGCCATGACAAATTCTCTGATAAGTTGTCTGAATGAATGGATTGATGCTTCTGGAAGATGATAGTACCAATCCAGAGTGATTCCTTCAGGTGTTTTCAAGAAGATCTTTGCTACAACCCCATCCTAGGGGAGGAGTTCTCTTATGGTCTTGGTGTAGGCTTTAATGTGTGAGTTTGTATCTCCTTCTCCTTTGAACTTCGGGAGATCTGGTAGTGGCTGAGGTAATTGCACATTCCTTATGTTTTGGTCTAGAGGCTCTTTCAAATATTCAAGATACGTTCCTAGAAAGGTACTTTGGGATTGTGAGGTTGATAGTAATAACCATGTGGGTCAGTTTTGATAACCCATTGTCAGATTTGTTGGATTGTGTTGAATATGAGGGCTCCCATTCAGACAAGTGTCATTACTAGCATGTCATGATAATAATTGAGGTAGGGGGATTTTGAGATGCCCCTTGGTCTTGTTCATAAGAAGTGAGTCTTCTTTCTGGAGTAGCTTGCTCTGCCTCCAGGATTCTAATTCTTTGCACTAGAGTTGTGATTAATCTGCAAGAGTTGCAACTCTAGCGGTTTCTTCATTTCTAGAATGTTCTCTTCGAATATTTTCATAGTGATGGGCTTCCTCACGTGCAGTGTTTTCTTTTTGTTCTTCTTGTAAGGCAATCCTCAATGCCTCTTGAGCATCTTTAGTTTCTTATAGACATTTTTCCAACCTTCTAACCTCTTCATCAAGGTGGGTATTCGTTGTACTTGTGGAAGGTTTCTCAGGTCGATGTATCTCCAACCTCACCCTTCTTGCTTTTTGGTATGGTCAGATTGTTGAACTATAGAGAGCACCTAGATTCTCTTTCATCGTGCTCATAGTCAGAATCCTCGTAATCATAATAGTTAGTGATTAGCGTGTCAAGATGTGGCGGCACATACCTATCAAATGAGGGAGTTTTTGGTTCTCTTGAGGGGATGTTCCCCAAGTTTAAGTCAAGTTCCATCATATTCAGGGGTGCCCTAGACAACACAGAATAAATGGAATGGATGATGGTGTAAGCGATGGAAGTTAAAGCAACTATGAAAAGAAATGAAAGAATATTTTGAAGTTTTAATGAGATCCAAATAATTGGAACGTGAACAACACAAACAAAAGTTTTTTCTCTTCACGTTAGGTTCACCAAAATATGTACGCTCAAAATCATGACTCCAGTTGCCTAGGACTGTCGGGTCAGATTTCAGCATGCACACAAACCCTTTCCCTCCTTGCCACGGGGTGATCCACCATGTCACTCTTGCTCACATGGAATTAGCCAGTCGAGAGAAGGTGAGACATGGCGGGGGTCTGGCTCATTGGAGAGCTGGACTTCACAGAGAGGGATCGGTAAGTATTGTGGCATTTGTTGTTGTGTGCTTTGTTGTATGTTTCATTCGATTGTTGTTGTAGTTGAGATAACCCTATGACATGAAGGGTCACTAGTTTCTCTCCTATTTGGATTCCTTTGATTCCACCTCTGTGTGTGTAAATGATTGTTCTTGTTGATGTCCTCTTGTCTTTGTATGCGTTGTAAGAGTTCTTGTTGTATCTGTCGTTGTCTAGTTTCTTCTAACACCAAGAGGGCGAATGGGTCTCCTTGTGGTAGAACAAGTGTTTCTTGTTGTGATCTTGGATGAATCTCTTAGATCTCATCATGGATAGCCCTTACCCACTCTCCTCTCACTCCTAAGCACATTCATGAATCAGGATAGAGGAAATTGTGTAATTGCCAAACTTAACTAGATCTAGGGGTTTTTGACCTAGGGTTTAGTTGACCTAGGGTTTGACTATGTGATGACTTGTTTTTACCTCGTGATGGTATCGAGGGTTTGATTGGATCATTTAACTGTGGTTACCTCGTGATGGAATCAAGGGTTTGCAATTTTGTCTATTCTAGGGCATGTAAATGTATGCAAACTAAATGATATGCAAAACGTGTTTTTGGTATTTTTTAGAATATTTGGAAATAAAAGTGCTTCTAATATATGAAAAGGAAATATGTGTGCAATCCTATATGACTTTTCCAATGGAAATTTAACCTATGTTTTTTGTGTTTTCAATAATTTTAATTCAATCTATTCTAAAGAAAAGGGAAATGCTTCTTCTAACAATCTAGATCTAGAAATATGAAAGCGATTAATCTAACATGCAAGATCTAACTATCAAGGAAAAAGAAATGGTTTACTGTTCCCAAGAGCAAATTTGATTCTCTAATTACTATGAATTGAAAGAAAACAATGAATGAACTTGGAAGAAATGGAAATTTGTTGACTCCACTACCCTCAATAATCCTTGTGATAGGCAACCTTGAATCCTTTTGTGGCCGCAGGCGATCCTCTTGACAACAAAGTGACCTAAAGAAGCAAAACAAAGCTTTGATGAAGCTTGTATGAGCTCAATGAGAGCTTAGATTGAGCATAATGGCATAGAATGAAATAGCGTAGTGTTTCTTGGTTGAACAAATAAAGCAAAAGGCACCTTCATCCTATAAGAGCATTTGAATGCTAAGTTGGAAAGCAAAATTGGCAAGAGTTGTGTGCACAATGAATTTGCCTCCCTTTGTGCTTGAGAGAGGGGGGTATTTATAAGTTTAGAAGGGATTGATTGAAGAGTTAACTCATTTGATTGATGAGTTAACAAGAATAGATTGGGGAGTTAACAAGGTTGATTACACAGTGAACTCAGCTTATTGGAGAGTGATGAAGCAATGATAGCTTATCACTGGAGAGGAAATGGAGGTGAGGGAATGCATGAGATTGATTGAAGAGTTAATTTAAGATCAAATAGAGTTAATTATGCATGTGTGGGTGCATGAAATAGTTAACTCTATATCAGTGATCCAAAACCATGCAAAGAGAGAAAAATGAGAGAGAAACTTGAGTTTTTCTGCGGCTTCAAAAATGGCAGGGTCACCCCTTTTGCCAGTAGGGTCACTCGAGGGAGATCTAGGCTGGACAGGGTCAGATGTAGAAAAATAGGCTAGGAGATGGTAGAAGAAAGGAAAAAGAAAGGTTTTGCATCAAGAAATAGGTCAATCATTTGGAAGAATCCAAATCTCCACTTGTGTTAGTAGGATCTCCTGGGGGAGATCTGAAAATAATAGGGGGAGATTTGGATTGGTTCGACAAAACTAAAAACTAAAAGCAGGAGATGGACCAGGAGACCTCTAGAAGGCTTCTAGGAGGTGCACTAGATGAAAAACATAGGGGAGAGGTGAAAACTCACCTACAAGACACTGACAAGGCTTAGGAACAAAGTCGAAAGCTAGAAAATGCAAGTTGACAAGTGTCGCAACAAGTGTTGATCGCAAACAGGGAGAGGGAAATCGGCAAGGGAGAAACAACACAAGATAAGAAAGGATGACAGTCATCAAGATGCATGCTACTTAAAGGACATTATTTCACGCTTACATGTACGTGACAAGGATTTGAATCATCATAGGGGTCCTCATGGAGGCAATGCGTGATTTTTGTGCTTACAGTTCCTGAAGTATCTCGTAAGGTTTTCACCATAGCAGATCCCCTCATTTCCTAGACAACATCTAGCAACCTTGGTTTACTAGTGTTCTTTTGTTTTGTCCATATGGCAAGACTCTCTATCTTTGGGTTGAAACCACATCCACTGATTCCATCTTCATAATCAAATTCATACACAAGTTTAGGGTCATCTTGACTCCTAGCTTGGTCAAGCAAGAATACCTTTTTCAATTCAAGACCTGGGATGATCAGCATGTTACTCTTCAAGACCATTTGTCTTGCTTCCTCAGGAGTCACATTGATTTTGTCAACTTTTAGTTCTTGTATTTTTTGGGTGGATATTTGATCATACTGAGACTCATCAGCACCCATCTTATTGATTTCCACCTTTTCATCAAATTCCTT
The DNA here is from genome assembly GCA_027924645.1 of Cunninghamia lanceolata. NCBI lineage: Eukaryota > Viridiplantae > Streptophyta > Pinopsida > Cupressales > Cupressaceae > Cunninghamia > Cunninghamia lanceolata. The sequence goes on along the minus strand of BSBN01000186.1, from coordinate 13,895,859 downwards.
CATCTTCATTTTTAACCAGAAATCTTGAAACTCTGGAGTCTTGATGAAATCATCATCTTGAATAAATCTCAATGATGCCACCACCCTTTCATCTTCCTATAGCTCTGGATCAATTTGGGCTTGTTCTTCCATCCTAGTCTCAGGCTTGTGTGCATCAGTTTCTTGACTAACCAATGGTTGATCAACTTCTTCTCCATCGTACAATTGTGTCAAAATATTTGCAACTTCATCAGTATCCCCCACACCCTCAGACATCTCATATGGGACTAGATGAGACATGCCTTCAGTTCTCTGCCTTTTATGTGGTGGTGATTCAGGGATCTGTGGATCTTGAACTGACATGACATTAGCGGCAAGCTAATGAATCTCAATTCCTGCAGACCTCTTCACTGGAAGTTTGGAAGCCTTGGTAGGCTGTACTTCAAATTTAGCATAAATACTTTCAAAATTTTCAATCATTGTATTAATCCTCTTTAGAGGATCTTTCTCTTCAGCAAAAAATCCTTCAAAAATTGGATTCTTTTCCTTTTTGCCATCTTCAATTTTCTTGAGGATCTCCCATTTTCTCTTCCTGTCATACACTTCATCAAAAGTAACCAAGTTCCTTATCACATCCTCAACATAAAAAATTTGATGGGAGATGGCCATCTTAGTCAAGATCACTTGTCTCACAAAGTTCATATGACCTTCAGGGTCACAAACTCTTTCAACACCAGATTCCAAAGAGTACTTGGCCTTCAAATAGGCCTGTGGCTCCTCAAGAGTGTCTGAACCAATTGACCAATCTCCAAAGATAGTGGTATCAAGAAAAAAGGTGCCTTTCTTCTGCTTTTTCATCGCTTCCTTGTCCCTCCACATCATTTGCCACATGAATTCCAAGAATACAATTTGTGAGGTGGTTGGGGGCAATCATATACCCTAATTATTGTGAGCTCTGGTAGGAAGAACCAATTAGCATAATTGAAAGTATGACCTTGCTCTGGTTTATGTGCAAGAGGTCTCAGAATTACCCTAATTTTTGGTGACAATCTGGGGACCCAATTACCAAAAGAATTCATTATTTTCACAGAAAAATTCATTATGAAATATAGTATAGTTACCAGTCTGGCAATAAGAATCCCACATGTAACACCAACATTGAGTAGGCATTCTTTGCCCTGTCTTGTCAATCATGCTGATCTGCATTTTACTTGACCATTTGCTCCTATTTTGATATAGGATCAGGTGGCAAACCAAAGAATAAAACTTGAAGTTCATGGGTTTCTTATCTTCCTTCACACTGATGAATCCATCATGTATTTTCTTTTAAAGATATGAGGCAAAATCATACTCAATGCTCACCTCTGAACTTTGTATCTTCATAGCCATCATCATCAAATTAACTGGCATCTACTGATCAGCATCAATTGCCAGTACTTGGCATAATGCATAATAGGTCCATTTGAAATAGACTACAAAATCTTCCACAGGGAATGGTTTGACTGCATTGGAAGTAATATCAACTATCCTGTTGTTTGCACCTCTTCTCATAAATATCAACAACTCATCCCTTCTGAGTGTTCTTCTCAAACATTTGTATTCTTGTTCAATCTTTTGTAGGTCAATTTTGGTGAGAGCTTGTTTGTTCAACATAAAACAATTAATTATAGCATTTCTGTCAATTCTCAATAGAGAAGATCCATTTGGCAACCTTACTATTTTAGTATATGGGTGATAGTGCAGTGCCAGAGTACGAATCAGTTCCACATCCACGAATACATTTGAAACAATTAGCTTGGTCAAATCCAGCTTCCATGGATTGCCCACCGGTCCCTGACCATCTTTCTTCTCACAGAAGTACCAAAATAGTTTCCATCCACATCCCTACAACCCTCAACAACATCCCTAAATACTTTCTTTTGACCTTTGTCAATTGAATTGGGTAAAACATCTAGCAAAGATTGTTGTAGTGATATTTTCTTAGGGGCAGGATCAGGTTTACTGGTATTACTTGTGGATTTAGACTTCTTGGGTGCCATTATACAAACTAGGGTTTTGCAATTCAAGCAAATGCATGGAGAATTGAAATAGAGCAAAGATTCTTCAAACTTTCTTGCAGAGAATGTAGAGATGGACTTACTTGAACAATTCGAAGCTTGCTAAGAATAGACCGAACTGGGCACCTTCTCCAAGCCAATCTACAATCTTTGGACTGAGCAAATGCTAAGAGATTTCTAGATTTTATCGAGCCAAAATGTTCATTGCACCATTATTTTTGGTTTGTGCCATGAGTTACAAAATCTCATCATTCAATTCATTTCAAATATAAGCCCTTGATCAAATTTGATCCAATAATCAGATGAAATGACAAGATCTTTCAAATTTCTTGGTAATCGCACACCCACACTAAGTATGTTTACTCATTTATTATCATTACCACATTGCCACGAAGCTTGTTTAAATCAGTCACAGGATGGCGATAATCTTCAATGCCTTTTTTTTCACTTTTCTTGATTACCACCAACCCTCAGCCCTTATGCTCAAACAAAGTAGGATCGCGGGGCTTATAGCCCCCTTTTTTCCATTTTCTTCCATTACCGTCAACCTGCAAGTGCCTGTTCTCATTACTGCAAGGTGATTATGTTGCCAACTTTTACTTCTTACTACCTTTCCACAAACATTCTTTGAAAGCCATCGCGGGAGCCTGGTAACTTGGACACTTACTACCGCCATGCTGTGAACAACTTGTCAGACCAATGCGAGACCATGGGATCAGTTTATATTGAACTCTCTTCCTTATCACCAAGCCACAACCAAGTGGTGAGACCTCTGAGGGACTGCGGTATACATGGTTGATCAAGCCCTTCCTACCGCCATGCCGCAAACAACTTGTATGTTTCCAGCGAGAGTGCGGTATACATGATTCTTGTTGCTCTAGTTCCTACATTGCTGCCAAGATAATGAGGATGACCTGTGAGATTACGGTAAACTACAAAAACACATAAATGATTAAGAATAACTGCATACTCCTCAAAATGACCATGTTATGTGACCTTGGGAAATAAATGGCATAAAATTTTGGCATGAAAGTCTATTAAGAAATGGTCATATACAAGTGAAAAGATCAAGTAGGATGGAAATGTGCAAAATTTTTGAGAGGTCCTAACAGGTGAGACATTAGAATAGTTTATTTTAAATAATGCAGGAATTAACAAGATTTTAAGGTTTTAAAATTTTGTTCCAACATAAGTAATGGTTGTTTTATTATGTAAATAAGGGTAATCCTTACCTATTTAATAATTATTATGTATTTCAATATAATGTGTATTTTTTTTGTTTTTGCAGAAATGTATTGATAAACTCCAAGAAGGGGATGAAGCTACAGTGTTGGATCCATTTGATGGTGTTGCTATGGGTATTGGGCAAATTCACTCACTATCTATTGTACATGGAGTCAACTTGGAAGGAACAGGAGATGCAAATGTAAATATTTTAAAGGTCACAAGTAACGTACCTCTTGCTTATGACGACAAAATAGATGGAATTGTCCATCTGAAAGAGAAAGAAGGAACCTTCACACAGTGGCCACTAAAACATTTGCAAAAAATGGCATAGTTGATGTTTATCATGTACTAGTTGTTAGACATCTTGGCCCACTGCTTTATGTAGTATTTTGAATGCGTTGTTTAGGGATCTTAATTTTCATGGTGTATTTGAAAGAGTTGGAAACTTTTAGACAACTGACATTTTTTATTATATTTATATATATACTCTTAGACAATTTTGATATCTTATAACTTGATATATATATATATATATATATATATTTGCATTATATTTTTTTATTGAAGATTACCTTTCTTTATCATGATGTTGAATCAATCTTTTAATTCTAGCATGTTGTAGCTTGTTCGTATATGTAACTTTTTTTTAAAAGTGCATTGAAAACATTACCTACCTCTAGAATCATCATAGAAACTTCTTCAAAATGCCATGTCTATCCTGGAGTCACCGGGGTTCATACCTCAATGATTCCACACCATTTCAGGCCCAAAAAATCCCAACCATGCCCAATTCCATAGGCAATTCGATTCCAAATCTGATTCTGGGATGAATAGTACCTGGAAATGCCCTATTTTTCTACCAATTAGGTAACTTAACAACTTGTGCTGGAACTCTGGTAAAAGCTTACCATACTATAGCATCATCAAGTCAACCTTGGATATAGAAATTGTTCAAAATAGAAAATAGTTTGTAAATGTTGAATGGTCAGACAGTATGAGAAATTATAGGTACCAGGAGTTACCTTTTGAAACATCAAGACAGAGGGCGGATAAAATTGATATATATGGTGTAAAAGCCAAGGGATTGCCTTTTGGTTTCAAGATCCAAGTGACTTTGATCCTGATTTAAAATGTTCCTTACGAGTGGTCTATTGTGGTAACTTACATAGTGGTATGTATTCTTGGAAGCCTTATGGTGCCATATTATTTAATGGAGTATATGTGGCGTTAAAAAAATTGAAATGCTCTTTTATAGTAAAGGATAATGGGTGGTATTTGTGATCTACTATGCTAGAATACAATAATCTACACCTAAAATTTAGATTACTCAAACCATGTCACATTGATCATATTGTTAAAATAATATAATATATTCCATAGCTTAAGATGTTTTTTGGTTTCAGGGATCTTATCAACATCATAAGGAGTTGAAGGTTGCACAGGGAATCAAGATAACCACTCAGGTATCAAATTTCAGGCTAATAATTTTATGTATATGAGCATAAATTTATCAAATCTATGTGGACAATGAAATTTAGCTGCAATTTCTTAATTTCAGGTTCTTGAGCATGCCATAGCAGGAACTCAGTTATATGTTGTTGGACCTGATTATGATTTAGAGGATATTAATTAAGGAAGAAGCAATGCAAGATATCAATAATGTAATGTCTTGGATTGACAAGAGTGGGGAAGGAGTTTATGTTCAAGCTTCAACTCTTGGATCTTTGGAGGCTTTACTTGAGTTCTTGAAGACCTCAGTTGTAAGCATCCTAGTTAGTGCAATTCGTATTGGGCCTGTGCATAAAAAAGATGTCATGCGTACGAGCGTAATGCTTGAGAAAAAGAAGAAAGAGTATGCTGCAATTTTGGCATTTGATGTCAAAATTACCCTGAAGCTTGGGAGCTTGCAGATGAAGTTGGTGTCAAGATATTTGCAGTGGACATTATTTATCATCTTTTTGACCAGTTTAAAGCATATATGGACAATCTTAAGGAAGAAAGGAAAAAGGAGGTTGTAGAAGATGTTGTTTTCCCCTATGTACTAAGCATTTTGCCAAATTGTATTTTTAACAAGGATCTTATAATTGTTGGTGTTGATTTTCTTGAAGGCATTGCAAGGGTCAGTATCTAAACCTAGTCTTTTCGGTGTTATGACTTATGCATGTAAAAGATTGTTGTATCATTTTTGGTTTGTATAAAGCCATATGTGGTGATTGCATTTATAGATTGGCACGCCATTATGTTTTCCCACAAAAAAATTCATAGATATTGGCAAAATAGCCTCAATTGAGATCAATCATAAAGATGTTGAAATGGCTAAGAAGGGTGAAAATTTGGCCATGAAGGTATTTTGAGAAGTTGTCTTTGTTGTTAATAGTTTTATATGATTTTGGATGCTATTTTTTGAAATGTTTTTGTTAATGAATTATCATACAAACTTTATAGATTGTTGGGAGCAATGCTGATGAAGCACAGAAAATGTTTGATAGGCATTTTGAAATGGAGGATGAATTTGTGAGTCATCTCACAAGAAGATCCATAGATATATTGAAAGAAAACTACAAGGTAAGGCTATTTGATATCCACATTATGTAATTTTACAGTGTATTTACTATTATGCATTTTATACTAATTGACCATTTGTGCTTTTCATTTTTAGCTAATAAAACAACTTTTTAATGTCTAAAATGGAATATTCTTCTTATTTTTTTAGGATGATTTGTCCAATGATGATTGGAAACTTGTGGTGAAATTGAAAAAGCTGTTAAAAATTCCTTGAGCTACTACTAATGATGCATTGTGCAATGGAACTTTGGATTGGAGCAAAACCTTCTGATGAAAATGGGAAAATGTACCCTGCAACATTACAAACACCACAATCAGGATAATAAATGGTGAACTTTGTTGATACCAGAATAGTAGCTTTTGCATCATAAGCTTCTTCTATATGTTTTTCTATGTGGTGTACGTGCAGCACCTCTGGCTACAATAAGACAGTAGTGAACTTCAGATCCTATCTATGCACGAGGTCATTTGAATGTCTAATGTTTAGCTTGTTTTCTAAAATTTAATAGTCTGAATGGGCAAGTGCAATATTGCCATGTGAGAAAGGGAAGAGATTGATTCCAATTGTAGAGATTTTGTGTAATGATCTATTTTATGATTTCTTGAGGTAATGAAGAAAATATCATGAAAATGTTGTTTTAAATAAATTCATATTTTACTGCAATTGTACGAAACCAAAAACATTTCCATGTTGTTGACTGGTTGGATTTCACTGTTTCAAGTGTCGCTTTTGCTTCAGCTGTTTGGGATCATGTTATGGAAGGTTGTAGGGAATGGTGTGTTTTCTTATTGTTGCAGGGTCACGTTGATCATGATGTTACTCACAAGCAAACATGAAATAAAAGTTACACAACAACCCTTATTTATCTTGAAAGATATGATGAATTCAAAGAATTCATGATCCCAAGTCTTTGTTGATTAGTTCATAATCTACTGACGTTACTCAGTGGTTGATGTGTGTTGTTGTTAATCATTCAGGGGCCTTACATATTTTAGTTATTTCTGCAAAGTTCATCAATATTCCTCCAAATATCCTGTCCTTTAAATCTACTCTACATAAATCTCTAACAATTATACTTCTACACTATGAATTCACTCAAATAATGTGCCTACAGGTTGATATTTGCATGATTTCTACCATTATTTGTAATTCTTTGCATGATATTTTCAACACTGCATGCATTTAGCTCAAATATACTAATGATATTTAGTTATCTACGAGATGTCAGCATATTTCTCTGTTCTGCTTATTATTTATCATGATTTGTAGTTATGGAAGTGATTTAATGAAATTAAGAAAAAGAAATGACAAAGACAGGGTTTAAAGAATGAGATTCCCAAAATTACTTGACTGAGATCACTGATCCACATACATGTTTCGATACAGCAATGAAGAGAAGAAAACTAGAATCATACTTCACCAGGACATGCCACAAATCTGCATGATCCAGTGCAAATCTTCAAAGGAAAAGTTGACAACAACATGTAATAAAATGAAAGCACTTCTATTGAACACAGCATTCACCATTACATATCTAGGAATCAACTTGAAGATTACGTAAAGTTTACAATTAGGATGTAATCTGAAACTTCATCTCCATTCAGTATGCTATAGAACAAGTATATTTACAATGATCTGAAGAAAGAACCTTGACATTTCAACAATTCAGTCTTCATTAGTCTCAGTAATCCGATCTCCTATATGAAATTGTTTTTCCTCCTCGTTTTCTTTGGTCAGATATATAATAATTGACCTCTGTGCATCCTGCTCCTATGACAAATCATGGCCCTCTTATAGGACAGAGTCTAGAAAATGGTTACAATGATCCAATGATCAGGATCCTCTCATAACAATCAACGGTCCATATGAACAGCACGTGCCTGCCAGCTGGTAATTGCATAGTTGGCATAGAATATTCCAACATTTTAGACTTGATTCATTCCCTAGCTGGCAAACAATGCATTTGATAATATTCTCCTCATCTCTGGTTCATGTTGCCTCTGTGTCTGCAACTTTGCAATTCTCAACCCAGCCCCAAACAGTTCCAATGTCCTGCAACAACAGTCAAGAATTAAGCATCATCATCATTTAATACCTAGGCATGAAAATTACAATATATGAGAAACTAGCCCTGAATATGCAAGCTTGGATATCGAACTATAAATATTAAGCATCTATGAACATCCGCATATCCAAATGCATATACGACGTTAAGAATGGTCGAGTCAACCATCATTTACCAAAAACATGCTATCAAGTTTTAAAACGGCTCCAAAATCCTCCCGCTTTGCCATTTAATTTCCTTGTATATCGCGGATGCATATCGCAAATATACAAGCACACTGAACATAAAAAGACTTTTCTATTTTTAATTTCTCTTCGCATTCGGTGCTTTGTATCTTCTGGCTTGTATATTGAAAATATACATTGCAATTTATGCAAGCCTGATATACAAGCAGTGGAGCCCACCTTACCTTTTACTTGCATCTCCGCGATGCATGTCAGCGTGTATATCAGCAAAGCTACATACAAAGTCCCTTGTATATCCCTTTCAGACTTTAATTATTTTTTAAACCACAGCCTACTCTCTTTCAATTCCAACATGTACAAAATGAAATGCATATTTTTGATGTGTTAAGTAATGATACATCCATTAAGTCAGATTCTAAACTCCCCTAAGTTCCGTGTTGTATGTTCACCGCAATGCATGTATACCACAATGTACATAAAATGTGCGAAACATACAAGGACTTTACGTTAATTTATAACCCCTTCAGTTCCACAGCATGTATAAAGTGTTGTATATCCCATTGTATGTCGCACCTTGCCAAACATACAAACAACATACATGCAACGAACTTGACCGAATATTCATTTCAACTCTTAACTTTGTCGGGTCCACCTTGTATGTAAAAATAAAACGTTAGCCAAATGCATACAAGTAAACAATGCATCTAAACCCGATGACTTCCACGACTCGATATACAAAGGACTTTGTATATGCATCATACAATGACACAACATACAAACAGCTTTGTATATGCAAATGACTTTGTATATACAAACAAATTTGTATATACAAACATACAAACCTTTTTTATAGTGCATTTACTAAAAAACACACATAACTTGCAAAATACAGGGAATTTTAAGATGATTCAAAAAGCAACCCTTATTCATTTTTTACAAGGAATTCACCCATACTCAGCTCTGGTACTTAATGCCATTTTTTCCTTATTTTCAACAAGGTTTGTACTTTTCACTTCTTTTTCCCTTTACCACCAAGCAGACCCACACACACAAGCAAAGCAACAGCCACAGCAAGGGTCCTCATTTTGCTAAGGAGTAAAATGGGGCATGTTGTGAACATCACAACAACTAGAAACCAAACAAAACAATTAAATTAAAACCATTAAAGAAAACTAAATGAAATAAATTCATAACTTCCAACTATCTTTTATGCAAATCATCATTTAACTTGAGACCTAATGTATTCAATAAGGTGCATGAATTTTCTTTTTCCGTTTAAGTGGGTGCATGTGATTAATTATCCTCATCTTGAAAATTAGTTGAACAAACCAGTAACTGATATTAGACTACATAGTTGATGTCTTTCCCTCATATCCAACTAGATAGAGCCTTGCTGCCAGCAAGCGTCCATAGCCCCGACAAGGTTATCGTTACAATTCTCCTAAGTAAAGCCCCACTGCCAGCGAGTGTCTATAGCCCCGGTAGAGTTACTTAGATGGCTTAATCTGAATTTTTAGAAAAAATCTATTTTATTATTTTATTTATTTTATATTTTGTATTTGATATAGAAACTTTATAAGATATTACAGTTGTAACTTCATGATGCAAGGAGTGATCACTTGCTGAAATTAAGCTGAGAATTGTAATGGTAGCAAGGGTGACCTCTGATTTTTCACCTAATATCTACACTGGTAGGTTCAACAAACCCAAGGATTTTAGATGTGTCATTGTGAGAAACCTCCCTTGAATACTCAACCCACAGTTATTGAATACAAAATTTCACAAGTCAACTAACTTTCTGCATTCATGACAGTCACAACAAGTTATGCATAAATTTCAAATAATTAACCTGAATGTTCTAAATTTTCTATTGTTTTCAGTGGTTGTTAGTGTTGGTGCCTGAATTCACTGTCAGTTAATTTAGCAATTTTCATGCAGGCAACATCCCAAAATATCCAAAAGGTTCTAAGTTTTGGCACCCCTTCAGTACTTTTCAGCATCTGCATCTCATTTCTTAAGGAGGGGTCTTCGTCTTTTCTCCATCGGCATGGATTCGTTTTTGTGTCTTCGACATTTCAGTTTGAACTTGAACCCTTTTTTCTCTAAGTTCAGTGGTTCAACGGTTCAGGGTTCAATTTTCTTCTAACGGGTCGCATTATGCATTTGCCTTGCGCAAATATTGCATCGTTGAACCTCCCGCTTAAACCTTTTTGTTTTGGTTCAAGGTTCAATGGTTCAAAGCTTTGTTGCCTATGGAGTATTATTTTTGATGTTTGAACCATCGCGTTGAACCCTCGTGTTGAACCCTTTTGGTTCGGGGTTCAATGGTTCAAGGCTTTATGTTTTTGGTCTTATCGGAGTGATTGGCCTCATCGGCGAAAGATTTCTTGAGTGCTCCAATTGTTTTGGTCTGGCCGATGGATGTCCATCGGCGTGTGTTTGGCTATCGGCGAAGCAAATTTTTGGGCCGCCGATGTAAGGAGTTTGTCTGATGGGGAATGCCATCGGAGTAAGATTGCATATCGGGCTAGCAGTTGGAGGGTCCGCCGATGGGGTAGTGTCAGGCCGATGAGGATTTGGAGTGGTCATCGAAGAGAGTTGTATTGTCGGCCGAAGTGTTTTGGGTTGTGTCGACGATGGGAGGTGTGGCCGATGGGGTGTCATCGGCGTGTGTCTCGCCGAAGGATTGTGTATCGGGGTGATCGGCTATGTCGGCGAGGGCAATTCTTATTGTGCCGATAGAGTTGGTTTCACCGACGGAGATAGGAAGTGAGGGTATTGTCAGTGAAGGTTTGGAAGGTCGGCCCGATGGTCTATCTCTAGCCGATGAAGGGGAATGCAAAGCAAGTTATATTGGCCAGACTATTGATGTCGACAGGAGGATTTGGGAGTGTGCTGATGGCTCGGGTCTTGGCGATAGGCTTTGGACAAAGGCTTATGCATCAAGCGCGGCAAAGGCGCTCGACACTTGGTATGTATGCGGCCCCATTTTTAAACTAATGAAGTGGTCTCGGCAGCATGCATGTGGGACTAGTCTTCCTGCATTTTTTTGAACTTGTGGTAAATGCGTTTTAGCGAGAAACTTCCATTTGAACGCAGCGACAGTTTCCAGGTAGGCCGCGGGTGGTTGAGCCATCAATGCCGACTGTAGCGGGGGTATGGGCGATGGTACACATGATCAGGTTGCCTAATTTTTGAGTGAAGACTTCCTGATGGCGGCGCAAGGCTCGAGGCCTCCCTTGTCTGCTGCATTGATGGCTTCTGAGCACCATTCCCTCTGATGGATGTATCTGGCAAATTTTTTACTTCTGGCCATGTAATTAATTGCTGAATGTACACGGTTCTGTATAAATGGTTTTGGCTATGTTACTTTTTAGAGGTTGGAGGTTTTTTGGGCTTTCGGCTCTGACTCTGAACATAAGGTGTTCACATTTTGAAAGGCATTTTTTGCTACAGACTCGGTCCTTAGTCTGGTGTACTAATCTATCTTGGATTGCAAATGATGATTTTCTCTGTGATGACCTTCTATGCAGATTGATTTTAAATGAAAAACACCTGTGTGTGTATTGTTTCTGATTGTCTCCTGTATGTCATTTGTTTTCCTTTCAAACAAGGTTGTCAAGGACTTCCAAGTTTTTCAGTGTATGCATACTGTGTGTCTGATTTATTGCATCTGCTCAAGGAGTGGTTAAATAGGCTTTTGATCAGGTACAAAGGGAAATAGATTGCATCATAGGATCTGTTAAGCATGATCATTAATGATACTCTTTCTTGGACATGTTGCTATTAGGCAGTAGCATTATTCTTAGGTCCTCTGGATATGAATTTATGTTGTCATGGGGAGACATTTACAGTCTTAGATATGACTCTGCTACCCAGATAAGGCACTGGTTTGGGAATTTGTCTGTTCAATGGGTCTAGGAAAGTCCCATCACTCCAAACACCATTTCAACCCATCTCATCACTTCCACCTGTTAGTTGTAGGATTAGGATTAGGAACCTCTGCATGCTCTCATACCTAACCAGACATTATGTCCAAGAATGTTGCCAACCTTGTGATTTGTTACACAAATCTTGGTCCATACATGAGAGTATTCTGCCTGTTGCCGTCAAGTTAAATCCTTCTGTCATTGAGCTAGTCAAGGTCATACTTTTATCAAATAGGGACACCCCCCTTGGTGCAGCAGAACTAGAAGTGAAGGGGAGGAGTTCACGCAACCTCCTGTATTTAATTGGCTGAATCTACCTGTGCATTAGAACTGGCAAACCCTAATGCTGATTCAGAAGAAAAACCAATAGTTAGTCTACTCCTGCATACCCTAAATCAAAATAAAGACCCCAACACACAGGAAAACAACAAAGCAAACAAAACAAGCAGACTATACAAACAACTAACCTACCAAAGGAAACACAAAACCCTACAAGGCAAATAAAACCCAGGAAAAGACCCAAAGACACCTGTATTTGCATACTTCCTTAGATTGTGCAGGAGCATCAGGGCACTAGTTATGGTTCTGATCCTAGCAAATTCATCTTTGTATTCTAAAAAATATTCTTGTATTCTAAATTCATTGTGTTTAATAGAATAACCTCTGATTATTAGCAACTGAGGAGGTTCATCATGTTCATGACATATCCATATGCATGTTTTATCTCCCAAATTTTCATAATCAAAATAATAATCAACATCATTTACTATGGAAAAGAGAGATACAACCTGGCGTATCTCTAGTTCTGTTGGACATGCTAGTTTATTAACAGCTGATCTTCCATTTAACTTTGCACTTTCATTGCTTGGCTCAATGTCTGGTCTCACTTCGAATTGAAGGATGTATGACTCTTGAAGTATTAATCCTTCATCTTTATCCACATCTATCTCTTTATTCTAGATATTCAGTTTATCCTCAAGTTTAGGAAACATCTCAATGTTTTCATTAATTTTTACTTCCATCATGTCTAAGCAAGCCTCACAATCCCTTTCTGAATGTGCTTCGTCATGTAATCTGCACCAACTTTCAATCAAGATATCATCAGTGGGTAAAACTAATATTTGGGAACACCGTATATTTATATTCAAGTACAATTCAAAATCCTTGAAGCGATCTCCTTCATCATTATCCAATTTCATCTCTTCATTTTGCAGGCTTATCTAATTTTTTACTTTGGGAAACACCTCAACATTTTCTTTAATTCCTTGCACATCAGCATCTAAATGAGTATCTTCATCATCATAACCTAATATACAGAAATTTATCATTTCTAAATCATTTGAATACAAAGGTGAATTAACATTCGATTGATAGGAATACTTCCCTCTTTCATTTTCAAAATAGTGCCAGATTGACATATGATCATGCACAACTCCAAATCTTTCTGCATCTTCAACTTTCATGAATTGTTCATCAAATATTCCACTTCTACCATCCAGTATGGCATCTGGTTCCATTAACCCGCAACATTCTTGCACTTGATCATTTAATTTAAGGAAGTCATCTATGAAATCAGGATTTACTTTCTTTTCTATGACTCCATTAGTTGCTATAGTAGGAACTTCATCAAGAGTAATTTCCTCTATATGATTTTCAAAAGATTCATACCTGCACTCTACCTCACCCTAATTATAAAGTAGAGAACTCCAATTCTCACCATAAAATGACTCAAGGAAAGATGTTTCCTCTTCTTTACCTTCTAGAACTGATTCAGCTATTGTATTTTCTAAACAACTCATGAGTACGGGTGTTGCTTCTTCTTGCTCTTCCAGAATTTCTTCATTTTCCTGCCAGACTTCAGCCCTGAACACATCTATAAAAAATATTAATCCTTTCAAATATAAATCCAACCTTGTAAGAAAAGTTAGACAATTAATTTCATTGTGCTCCACAAACTTGTGTATCCTGCAACAACTGGATAAACCAAAGTTAGATAAACTTTGAGGATAAAGCTACTTATTCAAAGTTTCCTGAAATAAAGGAATGCTAACTTGAAAATTGTCTTTATATGCATCCATTGAAATGAGACTCTATTTTCAATCCTTTCTTTTTGAATTTTTAATGAGATCTATCATATCTCAGAAAAAAACTTGAAAGCTCAGAAAATCAAACAAATCTTTGAAGCTTGGAGCTAGATCTTTGCAAAGATGCATCCAAAACCTCTCAGATAAGAGATATTTGCAGACATTAAGCTCAAATGATAAAATATTTATGCAACATTTATAGAAATTCACAAATTCCTTGTTCAGGCCCTCCTTCTAGTGCCAATTTATGTTGATCATGATGTTACTCACAAGCAAACATGAAATAAAAGTTACACAACAACCCTTATTTATCTTGAAAGATATGATGAATTCAAAGAATTCATGATCCCAAGTCTCCATTGATTAGTTCATAATCTACTGACATTACTCAGTGGTTGATGTGTGTTGCTGTTAATCATTCAGGGGCCTTACGTATTTCAGTTATTTCTGCAAAGTTCATCAATATTCCTCCAAATATCATGTCCTTTATATCTACTCTGCATAAATCTCCAACAATTCTACTTCTACACTATGAATTCACTCAAATAATGCACCTAGATGTTGATATTTGCATGATTTCTACCATTATTTGTAATTCTTTGCATGATATTTTCAACACTGCATGCATTTAGCTCAAATATGCTAATGAAATTCAGTTATCTATGGGATGTCAGCATATTTCTCTCTTCTGCTTATTATTTATCATGATTTGCAGTTATGGAAGTGATTTAATGAAATTAAGAAAAAGAAATGAAAAAGACAGGGTTTAAAGAATGAGATTCCAAAAATTACTTGACTGAGATCACTAATCCACATACATGTTCCAATATAGCAATGAAGAGAAGAAAACTAGAATCATACTTCACCAAGACATTCCACAAATCCGCATGATCCAGTGCAAATCTTCAAAGGAAAAGTTGACAACAACATGCAATAAAATGAAAGCACTTCTATTGAACACATCATTCACCATTACATATCCAGGAATCAACTTAAAGATTACGTAAAGTTTACAATCAAGATGTAATCTGAAACTTCATCTCCATTCAGTATGCTCTAGAACAAGTATATTTACAATGATCTAAAGAAAAAACCTTAACATTTCAACAACTCAGTCTTCATTAGTCTCAGTAATCCGATCTCCTATATGAAATTATTTCCCCCCCTTTCTTTGGTCAAATATATAATGATTGACCTCTGTGCATCCCGCTCTTATGACAAATCATGGCCTTGTTATAGGATAGAGTCCAGAAAATGGTTACAATGATCCAATGATCAGGATCCTCTCATAACAATCAACGGTCCAGATGAACAGCATGTGCCTGCCAGCTGGCAATTGCATAGTTGGCATAGAATATTCTAGCATTTTAGACTTGATTCGTTCCCTAGCCGGCAAACAATGCATTTGATAATATCCTCCTCAGCTCTGGTTCATGTTGCCTCTATGTCTGCAACTCTGCAATTCTCAGCCCAGCCCCAAATAGTTCCAAGGTCCTGCAACAATAGTCAAGAATTAAGCATCATCATCATTTAATACCTAGGCATGAAAATTACAATATATGAGAAACTGGCCCTAAATATGCAAGCTTGGATATCAAACTATGAATATTAAGCATCTGTGAACATCCGCATATCCAAATGTATATACGATATTAGGAATGGTCGATTCAACCATCGTTGACCAAAAACATGCTATCAAGCTTTAAAACGGCTCCAAAATCCTCCCGCTTTGCCATTTAATTTCCTTGTATATCGCGAATATATATTGCGAATGCATATCACAAATATACAAGTGTACCGAACATACGAAGACTTTTCTGTTTTTAATTTCTCTTCGCGTCCAGTGCTTTGTATCTTCTGGCTTGTATATCAAAAATATACATTGCAATTTATGTAAGCCCAATATACACGCGGTGGAGCCCACCTTACCTTTTACTTGCATCTCTGCGATGCATATCGGCTTGTATATGAGCAAAGATACATACAAAGTCCCTTGTATATCCCTTTCGGACTTCAACTGTTTTATAAACTGCAGCCTACTCTCTTTCGATTCCGACATGTACAAAGCGAAATGCATTTTTTCGATATGTGTTAAGTAATGATACATCCAGTAAATCATATTCTAAACTCCCCTAAGTTCCGTGTTGTATGTTCACCACAATGCATGTATACCGCAATGTACATGCAATGCGCAAAACATACAAGGACTTTACGTTAATTCATAACCCCTTCAGTTCCACAGCATGTATAGAGTGTTGTATATCCCATTGTATGTCACACCTTGACAAACATACAAACATAACATACATGCAACGGACTTGACCGAATATTCATTTCAACTCTCAACTTCGTCGGGTCCACCTAGTATGTAAAAATAAAACATTACCCAAATGCATACAAGTAAACAATGCATCTAAACCCGATGACTCCCACGACTCGATATACAAAGGACTTTGTATATGCATCATACAATGACACAACATACAAACAACTTTGTATATACAAACATACAAACCTTTTTTATAGTGCATTTACTAAAAAACACACATAACTTGCAAAATACAGGGAATTTTAAGATGGTTCAAAAAGTAACCTTATTCATTTTTGACAAGGAATTCACCCATACTCAGATCTGGTACTTAATGCCATTTTGTCCTTATTTTCAACAAGGTTTGTACCTTTCACTTCTTTTCCCTTTACCACCAAGCAGACCCACACACACAAGCAAAGCAACAGCCACAGCAGGGGTCCTCATTTTGCTAAGGAGTAAAATGGGGCGTGTTGTGAACATCACAACAGGTCACTGCTACAAGGTCCTCTAAGTAGCATTCTCAGGTTGTTATTCAAATATTGTTCACAGTGGTTCAGGGTTGTTTGAATACACAGGTAACACCTCAATGGCTTGTGTGAAGGAGAATATGGAATGCACCAAGGCTGCAGTCAAAGCACCTAAACTGGTTAACAGAATGCCAAAAGAAATAATGTCTCATGGAATGCTCAGTGGCAACATCTCTTTTCTAAGTGTCAAAAGATGTGAAGGGATTCATCGGTCTGACCTGCCTTTCCATTGTTTTGATATTGTATCTAATGTGGCTGCTGAACTGGTTTTTTCTTCAGCTAGTCCTTGTAGTTTGTTGTACATGACAGAGCTGAACTAGTTTTTTCTAGTTATGGCAGCCTTGTGCTGCTTTTTTAGTATTTGTAATTCTTTTCCTACATTGTTCCAATACAAAAAAATATTTATTGCCACTTTGCTATGTCTTGTTTAATTTTCTTATTGGTCGATTCTCAAATAGAAAGTGTTGGCTCAAAATTATCAATGTTTACTTGGTAGCATCATAAAATATATAGTTTTCCAAATTTATTTGCTTTTATGTTTTAATTCAAATTTAATAATATGTTTATTTTACATTATAAAATTTATGGTATTTAATAAATTATTCATATCATGACTAAATTTACTACCAATTAATGGAAACTAGTAAATAAAAATGACTACCATGACTAAATAAATGACCAGTTAACAACAATCAATGACTAAATGATTACAATGACTAAATAAATGACTAAAAATACATACTACCAAATTGATGACTAAATATACTACCAAATTACCAAATATACTACCAAATTGTTGACTAAATATACTACCAAATTAATGATTGAAATTTGTTTAGTCATAAATTTTGCAACAAGCGACGTTATATCAGAAGCAAAATTGGAAGCAAAATCGGAAGCAGAATTGGAAGCAAACTTGGAAGCAAAATTGGAAGCAAAATTGGAAGCAAAACCGAAAGCAAACCTGGAAGCAAAACCAGAAGCAAAATTGGAAGCAAACCTAGAAGCAACACAAGAAGCAAAACCAGAAGAAAAATCAGAAGCCAAATTGGAAGCAACAAAGGATGTCATAATGGAAGCAAAACTAGAAGCAACAAAGGATGTCATAATGGAAGAAAAACTCGGCGTCAATTAGGAAGCCAAAAAAGAAGTTATTTTCGACGCCATACCAAAAGCAAAATAGGAAGCATGACTGGGAGCAAAACTAGAAGCAAAAATGGGAGCAAAAATAGAAGCAAAATTGGAAGCCAAATTGGGCGCTAATTTAGGCGCTACTTCTGGCGCTATTATAGGTGCTAAAGGAGACATGATTGCTTGTGATACTTTTCCGGTGCAAAATCTAGCGTAAAATCAGGCGCAAAAATTGACGCTGAGAAGAACATGCAATTTGACACTGAGTTTTGCGCCGGCATAAGTGTCCAATTCATGAACTCAAATGTACTAAATTCCAGTGCTATTTTAGGTTCTAATTGTCTATTTTGTTGTTGTGGAGTCCTCCATTCCAAATTTCTTCAACATCTCTCTTAGATACTTGGATTGAGAAATGAAGATTCCTTTATCTGATTGAGTAATTTGTAGACCTAGAAAGAAATTCATTTCACCAAACATAGACATCTCAAACTCTTTTTGCATTTCCTCTACAAATTTCTTACACATACTTTCATTGCCTCCAAATATAATATCATCAACAAAGACTTCAACAATCAAAATTTGATCACCATTAATTTTGAAATAGAGATTGTTGTCAGTGGTACCTTTACTAAACCCTAATTGCAACAAATACTTATCCAATCTTGTATACCAGGCTCTAGGGGCTTGCTTGAGTCCATACAAAGCTTTCTTCAATTTGCACACCATGTCACCTTGATTTCATAATTGAAATCCTTTCGGTTGTTCAATGAAAACTTCTCCTTCCAACTCACCATTCAAGAATGCAGATTTCACATCCATCTAATACACTTTAAAATCTTTATGTGCTGTAAATGCCAAAAACATTCTGATTGCTTCAATCCATGCCATAGGAGAATAGATTTCTTCAAAATCTATCCATTCAACCTGAGAGTATC
Source organism: Cunninghamia lanceolata (assembly GCA_027924645.1). Lineage (NCBI taxonomy): Eukaryota > Viridiplantae > Streptophyta > Pinopsida > Cupressales > Cupressaceae > Cunninghamia > Cunninghamia lanceolata. Next base: position 13,876,863 of record BSBN01000186.1, on the reverse strand, counting down.
TTTTGTATACCAACCTTTCTTTGTTTCTAACTACTTCTCCATTCTCATTCAGCTTGTTCCTGAAAACCCATTTAGTTCCAATCACATTCTTATCAGCAGGTCTAGGAACTAATTCCCAAGTTTGATTCTTCTCTATCTACATCATCTCTTCTTTCATATAGTTTACCCAATTTTCATCATTGCATGCTTCACTAACATTTTTAGGTTCAATCTTAGAAAGCAAGCAGTAGTTCACCTATTCTTCTGCAACTCTTTTCCTTGCTAGTACCCCTTTGCTTTTGTTACCTATAATCTGATCTTTAGAATGATTAATCCTTACATACCTGGGAGTTTTAGCAATACTTTCTGGAACCTTTTCTTCTTCATGTTGACTGTCTTCTTGTTCAACATTTTCTTCAGTCACTATAGACACAGGTTCATCTGATTCATAGCCACTCAAAACTAATATTATTTCCTTATCTTCATCCACCTTCACATTAGCACTCTCAACAATTTTTTTTAGTCTCTTATTGTAGCACTGGTAGGCCTTGATCTTGGTAGAGTAACCAAGAAAAATTTCTTCATCACATCTAGCATCAAACTTGCCTAGATCTTCTTCTCTTTTGATGTAGCACTTTCTTCCAAAAACCTTGAAATATTTTACTGTAGGAACTTTTCCATACCAAAATTCATAAGGAGTTTTAGTGCCACTACCTTTAACATGAACTTTGTTTTGAATGTAGACAGTAGTATGTACGGTTTCTCTCCAATACACTTCCAATAGGTTAGCCTCCTTCATCATAGTCCTAGAAACTTCTTGAACTGTCCTATTTTTCTTTCAACAACTCCATTTTGCTAAGGAGTCCTAGGAGTAGATAACTGTCTTTTTGTTCCTTATTCTTCACAGAAAGTGTTGAATTCATTTGATGTAAACTCACCTCCTTTGTTAGACCTTAAGCATTTGATTCTCAATTCTAGCTCATTCTCAACCATTACCTTGAAGTACTTCAACTTTTCTAGGGATTTTGATTTATCTTTTAGAAATGTGACCCAAGTCATCGTAGAATAATCATCAATAAGCAACATAAAGTACCTACCTCCTTGCAAACTTCTTATCCTTGTAGGACCACACAAATTTGTATGCACCAAATCCAACAATCTAACAGAAATTTGTTCTTTTCTTTTGAAACATGTTCTTGTCTTCTTTCCCAACTGACATTCCTTGCAAACTGTATCAGCAAGCTTTACAATCTTAGGCAAATCTCTCATAGCATGTACTGAACATATCTTCACCAAGTTGTCAAAATTGATATGACACATCCTTCTATGCCACAACCAACTCTCATATGTCTGAGCCAACAAATAGAATCATTAGTTCCTCTTAATTGATAGGTATTACCTCTAGTCTTCTTACCAATAGCAATCACTGTTCTGGAGCTTTCCATGATCTTGCATCCATTGTCCTTGAATCTTAGATCATAGCCTTTGTCACACATCTAACCAACACTTAATAGATTATACTTTAAACCTTCACATGGGTAAAAGCAAGAAATTGGGTCCATGAAGAGGGGAAGTTTCGGCTCAAAAAAAAAATTGTAGGAAACATGTACGCGCTTAGCTACGGGTACCCGAGGCTAAATAAAAACGCATATGCGTTATGATTCGGATATGCAATAAGAAACATGTACGTGTTATAAAACGTGTATACACTATAACACGTACCCATTTAGAAACGCGTACGCATTATAAAAGGTGTATACACTATAACGCGTACCCATTTAGAAACGCGTACGCATTTCTAAAAGGTATTTAATTTTTTAAATAAAATGTGTTTCCTTTTTTGAATGGCCAAACAGATAACGCGTACATGTATGCATTTTTGTAAGAACGCATACACGTTTCTTTTAAGAACGCATACGCATTTTATAACATTTATGTATTTTTTAAAATTTGAATTCCCAATCCACATGTAGCCTCAGTTTTAGGCTTGGGAAAGGCTTGGCAACCCGATCCTTAGCCTTTGACCTGCAACTAAAAAACTAAGGCAGATTCAAGAGAAATGTCAAACTTTGACAATATAGTTGATGGACCTTTCTTATGAATTAATCTACGAAATTAAAACCCATTATAGAACACAATGTCTAGTTTTCAAATATATAAGTTTTGTTAAGATTGGTTTATGTTTGATATTTTGTAATTAATTTCTAAGCAAACTAGTCCATAAACTTGAAATATCAGGTTTTTTTGTAAAAAAAAATATATGACATCAATCTTTAGACAATTCCCTACACAATGAAAAAAAAAAATGTTTAGTTTAGGTCTAATTATGCTGTCCATATACGTTGATTTTTAAAAAAAGCAATTAGGGCCAATAAAAATTCAATAAAAAAAATATTTAAAAAAAATTATAAAAAATATCCTCATCAATCTTCATGTTGTTAGGTATGTTTTCGCAAAAGGAATTAGAAAAATACTTTCATTTAGGTCAAAAAGTGGTGTCCGTACATGTGCATGGTATGGTAAAATAAAATGACTTTTAAAAAGTGGTTTTTATACATACCTATCAAAATTGAATTTCTGTCATCTGGGTTTTTGAATAAATTACATATTTGGAAACTAGATTTAAAATACTAAATTTCATATTGCTGATTTTTTTCAAGATTCATTGTGTAAGTGCTTCAAATTTTCAGTCCAAGTGTGACAAATTCTGAAAAACAACAAAAACACTTCCACTTTTTGAGCTTTTTGTGGACCCAACTTCTTGCATCAACCCACATATAGGACATCATCAATATTATGCTTTCCATCAAAATAAATAGATCATTTTCCATAAATCTTACTAGTTGCATTATCTCCAAACCTAACCAACCCTCCATATTTTTCTAAACTTACAAACTTACTTTTGTCACTGTTCATGTGATGTGAGCATCCATTGTCAATAATCGATTCATCCTTATCTTTCTCCACCTGGACAAACAAAGCACTTTCTTCCACTGGTTTTTCTTCCTTCACACAGCTAGAAGGATTAGTAGATACAGGTTCTTCCTTAATAGCAATAAACGAGCATTCATTTGCACTAGTACTAGCATCATCAGACTCATCATTAGTTACACCATCATCATCAAGATCTCTGACAATATAACATTTCTTTATAAGCCTAGGTTTACTTCCAAATTTCTTCTTAACTCTTTCAATTCTCTCCAGACATCTGGATGCATAGTGACCAATCTTACCACAAGAAAAGCATTTGAATGGTAATTTACCTTTGTACTTACTGGAACCTCTTTGCATTATATCTGCAAAGGTTGCTTCAACCTCATCTAGGTCATCATCAGATTCCACAGCATATTTTTGAGCTCTTGAAGTCTTTTCTGAAGTATTGGCTTTGAAAATAGTCTCAATCTTTGGCAGAGCATCACCAAATTCTCTCATTTCAAAAGTTGTAAGTTTCCTGAGCAACTGATCCTTTGAAACCTTTTGCATACTCATAAGCTCTTCAATAGCTGCCACCTTGTGACTATAGGATTTAGGAAATGACCTCAGAATCTTCATCACAACCTCATCCTCCTTTGTAGTACCTCCAAGACCTTTGCTTCCATTGACAATTTCATCAACTCTTTGCATGTACATAGTTATGTTTTCATCTTCACTCATCTTCAGAGCTTCATACTTCACCTTCAGGTTTTGTAGTTTGGCACTTTTTACAAAATCATCTCCTTCATATAAACTTTTTAACTTATCCTAGATCTCATGAACAATCTTCAAATCCATAACTTTCACCAAATCATTGTTAGATAGGGCATTTAATAAAGCATCTCTAGCCTTTCCATTAATTCCATATTGTTTGACTTCATCATCATCTAATAGACCATTTTCAGGGATAGTATACTTTTTCTCTGTTATCTTCCAGACATTATAACTAAGAGAGATAAGATAACTTTTCATTCGTACCTTCCAAAGGGCATAATTTGTTTCATCAAATTGTGGTGACTCCCTCCAATGCAACATCTCTGATCTATCTCGAGCTGTTAGACTCTTTATCAAGAAACCTCTACTCTAATACCAATTGTTGAAAAGAGCAATACAACTATGAGGGGGGCTAAATCAGTTATAGCCAAAATCTTAAAACCATTAAAACATCAACCAATCAACATTGCATTTGTAATTTAATCATGAAAGCATGAAACAAGAACTTAAACATATTTACACATTTAAAATAGGAGACACCAAATTTTTATGTGGAAAACCCCAGAGGGGAAAAACCACAGTGAGTGTTAGCTCATAAAATAAATATGTTATAGAAATACCAAAAATCGGAGGCTCACTGCACAAAATGCTCATTGCAAAAGTTGGGGCTCACTGCCAAGGGTTTGTGAACTGATTTGATAGCATCTACTCCATGCCTGAGTTCAGTTCCATTGAAGTGCAATTTATTTTCTCTGCTCTGCTCTACCTTCACACTTCACACTTTGATACATTTTCATGATTTCATTACAAGTATTTATACAATTCATCAACCTTGGAATGATCATCAAGGTTGGCATTACAATCATCAACCATTGGAACAATCTCCAAGGTTAGCATTACAAATATTACAAACATTCATTAGAATAGGTCTAGACCTAAATCATGTTGCAGAGAAAAAGGATGAATGTGGATCACATAACTCCTTAGTTGGGACTCAATTGCAATCTTCCACACCACAACACGCTTTCACAATCTTCAATGCATCTCCGCAAGTAGTGAAAACAACTAGGTCGGCCACTTAGAGTTAACACTAAGTCTTTTAGGAGCAGTCTTCATCCATGATCCAAATTACCCTTAGTGGACCAATCAGAAGGTAGGAACATGATCAAGAGACATCCACAAGCACATTGTAGTCATCAAGAACAACCCCACAACCTCTAACCATTCTATCAAGAAGATTCTTCAAACTAGAGCACATAAACAACACTGTCATCTACTGTCATAAAGAAAAGATCACTTGTGGACCACCAACTCATGAACTATTTGAGTTGAAGGCACATAACATCATCCCAGACTTAACTCTAGAACCACAGACCAAAATACTTCAATGCGGAGGAATGTGGAGCAAAATACTTTCTCCCTATCACCACTAATTGCACAGAAAAAGTAATTTTTACTCTGGTGAACATAACTTACTCAAATATTCATACTGGAGGCTCAAACTTGGAACATAGCATATTTAGACATGCCCCTAAATGAATTCTAATCCATGGACAAAGATATTCATTCTACAAGAAATGCGGAGCAAACCACTAGACTGTTCATCATCAAACCAAGATACTCTGCAACACATTGTTTCCACTAGGAGAGAAAATTTTCTCAAAAGCACTTGGAAACTCAATATCAGAAACATATTTTTATGATCTCCAAGCCTTATGCAAAGCAATATTCATCACAAGCAAGTAGCAAAATAAGAGCACGGTTGACACCAATGACAACATAGATATGTTGACATTAATGACAACACCAGTTAGGCACATACTGCAACAGTAACACCCTAATATCATCCATTTAAAGTTTGAGAAGTGTTATTGAGACAATGGATCATAGTGCTTATTAATAGTGGGGCTACCCATAACTTCATTAATAAAAGCCTAGTGGTTAATAGAGAAGTGAAAGTTGAGTAGTTTTTCATATTCAATATCATTGTTGCTAATGGATTCACTATTCCATGCACCAAGCTAACCTAAAAACTTAAATCATTAGTAATCAAAAGGTATGTAATGATTTCTATATTGTGGGATTGAGAGAAACTAACATGTTCTTAGGTGTGTAATGGTTTCATTCCCTTGGAGAGTTTTCATACAATTTTTAATCCATGGAACTAATGTTCAAATCCAAAGGGAAAGATGTGGTTCTTAGAGGCACTTTTGATGGGTCATCATGAGTGGTTACAACTAAAAGCATGGAGAGGACCTCCCACAAGGGACAAGTTGCTTGGAAAGTAAGTTGTTTGGTGATTCCTACAATTTTGTTCATGGGTAAGAACTATACTTATCATATCAATATTCAAAATATTTTGGATAAGCATAGTGTGGTGTTTAGTGATTTGCCTCTAGGGTTATTACTAGATAAAGGATTATAGCACATCATAGAGTTAGAATTGGGTTCTAAGACTTTCATGACCACGCCTTAGTATTTCCATTTGAGGTTGTACAAATAAAAGATAGAAAAAATTATAAAGGAATGATTGGAGATGGATCACATCTAGCCTAGTTCTAGTCCTTTTGCATCATTTGTAGTGCTTGTGAAGAAAAAATATGGCATAATGAGGATGTGTGCTACACCATTAACCCATTGATTATATTGGCATATGTGTAGCTAATGTGTGGCTAGAATAACCCTTAATTAAGTTATATAATCTCTTATATGGTCTTGTATAGGTATTTATGTTGGCTTGGGTGGCATCCAAGGCCTAGGTATGCTATATATATGAGCTAGTGGTTAGTTTATGATCATCATATTATAAATGATGTTCTTATTGGAGACTTTTGGAGGTTTTTCCCCTCAAAGTGGCTTATTATTCTCAATTATTATCAAGTATTTATAACATATTTCCTATTGTATTCTTCTCTTGTATAAGTTATTTTATTACAAGTGGTATCAAAGCATGATATTTGCATATGGAAAGCAAGAAACAAGGGGATTTTTTAATTTAGGAGGTCGAATTATGAAGCACATATCTCTCTCAATTTGGAAATTTTCTTCTAATTAGTGGAGGGTTGATCAAGGACATATTGAAGTTTCTACAATCCAAATTTGAGATCATTTGGAGTAGATTTGAAGCAGTTATTTAGAAATTAGGGTTTCAACCAAATCTGGTCCCAAGATTGCAAAATAATTTTTTTTCCCTAAATTCTAAAGGGTTGATCAAGGACATATTAAAGTTGCTATAATCTAGATTTGAGATCATTTGGAGTAGAATTGAAGGAGTTATTGTGAAATTGTGGTTTCCACCAAATTCACTTCCAAGGCTATAAATCAACGAGTTTCTTGGAGATTTTTTCTAAAAATTGAGATCTAGGCCTAGGTAAATTACAATAAAAAAATTATAATATTTGGATGTTTTTGGGTAATACATTGTAGAGGAGATCAATACCATGCCCATTATAAATGAGGAAAACACTAAGGTTAAGGAGGAAATCAAGTCGAAAGGGAAAAGAAAATGCAAGGGATCACTAAAGAAATAACTTCCCTCAAGAATTTATTGGGACATCAAGCTTCCCACAACAAGAATTAGGAGCCCCATCTTAAATATTAGGAAGAAGATGTGTCATCTAAGGGACATGATGCTTTTGGGTTTGACTTATATCTAAAGATGAGAATCACCAAAACAATTCTATGGCTAGGCACTTCACACCAATGATAGATATGTGAAATTTTGATGGAAAGGATCCAACCAATTGGGTTTGCCAAATGGAGTAGTTCTTTGATATTCATGATGTTACATATGAATAGAATATTGCAATGGCATGCTTATACTTGGAACTATACCAATTCATTTGGTATCATTATCTATGTGAATAAAAGAAAAAAAGGGATGTGTTGTCGCATGCTCTATTTTATAAGAGGAACTCACTACACATTATTTTGACCATATTATAGATAGCTACTTCAACTAGCTTACCAAAATAAAGAAAACATGTATGGTCAAGGAGTATACTCAACAATTCTAAACTTTGTCCTTAAGTGCGGTGCATGTTACATAGGAAAATTGAATGAATTATTTCTAGAAGTTTAAAGGACCACATCAAATATCAAGTATACATTTTCCATCCAACTTGTATGTCCTAGGTAATGATTATGGAAAGGTAGGCAAAGGAAATTTTTTTATTCAATAGATGATATGGGTTTGTAAACATAAGAGATAGAAGCAGTCCTACATAATCATTCCCTCAAACTACCAAACTAACTCCACAACAAATTGAAGAGAATATAGCAAAGGATTTTATTTTAACTATGATAGTAAATACAGTTGAGGAAACAAATGTACTAAAAATAAATTATACTATATTGAAGGGTTGAGTGATGAAGAAGAGGAGAAAGAATCAATATTAGAGGGTGACAATGAGATAAATGAGGAATTGAGCCCAACCAAACATTTCTTGTCATGCACTTTTTGAAATCAGTACCCCACAAAATCTCAAGGTAGTATCAATAGGATAAAGGTGATTAAGGGCTAACTAGTAGGAGTGGGTAATCTCCTCTTCACTCTTGGCTCAACTAAACCATGGAGGGTATTCCAAAAGGCATCCCTAAGAAGCGGTTAAGTATTATGCAAAATATATACAGGACCACAACAAGGGCAGTGATACTTGAAATGCTATTCTAGACCTTCTAACTGTCATTGGTTTGAACAAAGATCACTACTTCAAATAACCTCTCTTTTAAGTTGAAAACACCATCATTTGTAGCAGTGCAATATGGGGGTATACATGCATGTTCTGAAGAGATGAAACACAACTATTATTAAAAAGATATACCCTGACTTTAACATAGAAACATGGATGCATACAGAATTATAACTACACTATACGTGATGTATTTGTTTTGATTTTTAATGAGTTTGGGTGATCATAGGCTTCTCAAATCGGTACCTATACATTGGGTTACAAATTTTCATGTTCTTCAAAGGAAAACAACTACAAGGAAATGTATGATTGCCTATCAAAACATTCAGATGCATAAAAATCAATATCAAACCATGAGAATACTTAATAATCCAATACTATACAACATTCTTCCATGTGTAATACTGAAATGACCATTTACAAAGATAGAAATGGATTAAGATTTATCGCATTCATTCAAATCATATTTTACAGTCATACCACTAAATATGACAAGAGAAAACCCTAACTGTAATAGAGTTTTCTTGAAAGAACGCCTACAACAGTGGAGAAAAATAATGGTTGATAACAAGATTACAATATATTTCACATATACTTCTGATAATGCTTCTTGAATAATAGGAGATGACCACTTTTTATTTCCCTAACTACCTCTAGACCTTTGCGCTTGTAGAGAGAAATCCACCCAAAAATGACCAACCCCTAGAGTGTCTCTGAAACATGCATGTATAGGGGGAAAGTTAATGCAACAATTGGGCGCCAATTACCTACCCATGTGCACCAACATTAACTCTCACTAACTTCCATTACTTCCTGCAATTAATCTAACCCACCTAGTCACCAACCTATAAATCCTCTTTAATTTTGCATTCATGGCGATCAGGGAGTAGACATGCATTTTAAAATACAATGCCCACCAAAATACATGTGTAAAGCTTTTACAACAAATGGGAGGAACCAATCGGGAGATCTGGTCCTCAGTGAAGTCTGTAAGTCTAGTTTATACCCCAATCAAACAATGAGATAAATATGAATAAACATTAAGGAAATCTAATATGTGGTACAATATAAGTAAAGCATAGCATCATAACACATACACAATGATATCCTAATCCTTATATCTCCATTATATTCATTTCTCATCAATAGGTATATACATATCCATACCAGCAGGTCTGAGTCTCTGCCTTATACATATTACTCACATATACTCTCATTCTCTATCTCTCTTTCACTCTTACACTCTTGCACTGTTTACTCTCTTACTTTACATTTCTATGTGTGTATCTCCTATATATCTACATAGAGGTGTGTCCTTTCCCAAAATACCTCTTTGTGAGTTGGATATATACCCTCCACATGGCCTTTACGGTAACCTATGGTAAGTTCTTCTTGCTTCCCTATTCTCTGCCAACATCACTCCTCCTTTTAAAAGTATGTCTTGTCCCCAAGACATGTCCTTCAATTTGTAGGTAGTTTGTTTTTGTAGATTACCCTGAGCTGAGCCAGAGTAGTATCATATTGTTTCTTAGCAAATGTCAAAATTTGGATCTGGCTTTTCACTTGGATGTATGTATCCTCTACTTCTCCTAAGGTAGCTGGTACCTTGACCTTCGGTGTAGTCTGTTTTGCTTTAGTGAATACTCCGGTTAAAGCTGTCAGTCTCAAACTTATTACTTCTTTGAGATGTTTGATCTATGATTTTATTTGTTCTCTTTGATCCTAAAATTGTTGCAGCTAAGAGTGTAAGGTCTCTATCTATGCCCTTATGTTTCCATTTGTGTCTTGTACTGAATCATAGGTACTAGCCACTTGTGTTATCTGTGTTTCTAATGCCTCTATTTGATCTTTTATATTTTTAATAGTAAAGGGCCATTGTAAACATAATTGATAGAGTACCTTGGCCTCCTCTATACCCTGTTGGATGCTCTTTATTTGTGATTCTATTTTATTGTGTTCTTTAGCACATTTGTTGGAAGCATCAGCTAGGCTTTTCTACTTGATTTTCTCTGTTATCTTCTCTTCTGCTTTCTTCTCCAGATATGTAGAATGAGCCTTAAAGCTTTGCATTAGTTGTTTGAGGTGCTGGGTAGGAGGTAGGGATGTCTCCCTCTATGCCTCTGGCATCTCCTTTTGTATTATATCTACCGCTTCCATCAGTATCTCACTTCCCTCAATATGTTGCTGCAAAATTTCTTCCTTTGTTGTGGAGTGGAAGATGTCACCCAATTGTAACTTGTGTAGGGTGAGATACCGAATAGATTTACCTATCCCCCTATCACTAGTAGTTGTAGTAGCTGAGGAGTCACCATGGGTTGTATCTTCTTTTGTTGCACCAGGAACTCTTTGATAGATTGGATGGGTGAGGCAAAGGAGGATGCATACTGGGAATCCTATTGGTTATCTCTTGTATTTGGAGCCTCTTCTTGATGTTGTTCATCCTCCTGCTTAGTATTGGTGTTGTGTAGAGGATAATTTCTTTGTTTTGTATTTTGTGGAGGATTTGTATCCTATTGTGTCACATTTTTCTCTACCTCCTTAATTGTTTCATATATTTTCTTTGTTATTTATTCAATTTCTGCCTATATTTTATCTCTATCTATCTATTCCCAGTTCATAAGGGTGTCCACCCTTTGCTTTGGTTTGAGCTCAGTGTCTTGTATTTGTGCTATTTTATCCTTCTCCTCCATAGAGATAGAAGTACCCACTCCATCTATAGCTTGTTTCCTGGAATCCTCATCCAGCTTCAGGGCTTTCTCTCTTCTTTGCCTTAATGCCTCTGCAAGGCCATCTGATAGCAACCCCAGAATCTCATCCATTGTCTTGTTGGTTTTTATCATATATTTAATTATTGCTCTTTCAATTATTTTCTTATTATCCTTAGATACCTCAGGGTAGAGTTTTGATGTCTCCTTCAATAAACTATGACAACCAATCCCATTTAAGATTGCCTCTAGGTTCAATGGAGTTTCATGTGTTATTGGCTTTTATTTCTTCTTCCTGACCAATTTTGATACCTCTTCTTCCCCTTCTTCTTCTTCTTCTCCCTCCTCTAAAGGGGATTCATTTTTCTTTCTTTTGGCCTGTTGTTTTTGTCTTGCTCCTTTTTTCTTCTCAACACTCATTTGTACCAATGTTTCTAATGCAGTCCTCCTACCGGTGGATATTGTTTGTGATGATGCGGTAGGTTGTGGTACTGTTTGTGTACTAAATGTCGCAGATGCACTTCTTCCTAATCTTCTAGATGTTTGTGAAGCAGGGGGCTCTTGTAGAACAAAGGGTCTAGCTTGCAGAGATTTTGCAGTGGTTTGTGAGGTGGATGCAGTACGAAGGGTCTAGCTTGCGAAGCTTTTGCAATGGCTTGTGAGGCGGATGTAGTGGATGTGCCCTTCGGAGGTGGGATTTCCCATTGTTTATGAAATTTATCTTTATGCTTCTCCACATGTTCCTCTGCATTCTTCTTATGCATTTTATCCATTACTTTGGGCTATATGTCCCAAATCTTTCTGTTGTAGTGTCTTTGGGTTTGCTTAGTAAATTCTCCACATATGCAATTATTTCTATCTTAGATACTTCATAAGGCAACCTAGGTATCCAGAAGGTTCTAGGCTCTACTACCTTCATATAAGTGTAATTTTTATCTACAATGAAAGTAATATGATTCATATATTGTTTCATCGATTCATATGGTAGTCTTTCTCTATTTTGCATATCTAACTGTAAGGTTTTGAAGAAACCCCAGTACATGGTGTTGAATGTTTTTGTGTCACTAAGGCTCCTAATGCATTTTTTTAATTTCTGCAGCAATAGATAGGTGTTTGTTGCCAAACTTTTCTTTTGAATCCCAGTGATTCATTGAGAAAATAGAATACGAGGCTTATAATTAGAGTACCATAACAGAAATTGTAATTTGACTCCTTTGTTCTTTTTCAGGTTCTCCATCAGCTGCTCCCTCATCACTTCGTAGAGGTCAAAATCTTTCCCCTCTTTCACCATCTGGTATACAATGTGTATTGTTGTGGTGATAGTCGAACCCTCTCTGTTGGCATAGTATATTTTGTAGGCTATTCCCATCATGGTATATCAAACCCTTAGATCTATGATATCCTTCACACTGAGGCTTCGCCCATCAGGTTTTGCTCCTGTCAGCTTAGTAACATTATTATTCTTAAACATTGAGTTAAATCTAGTCATTGCTCTCGTTGCATCCTTTGTTATGCGGTAGGGTTTTCCCAAATAGATAAATTCATCATGGATCCAGGTAAGAATTATCCTTACCCACTCATGGGCATCACTAAAATCTAGATAATCTTTCCATATATCCAATTTCTTGGCAGTAATGTTCTTGTATTCATCAGAGTACCCTACATCTCCAAGTCGTGTGTCCCTTAGCTCCTCAAACTTTATATGGTTTATTTCTGAGATTGCGGCATGGATGTACTTCCTGGCATATTCAATGTAAACCACATCTACAGGAACATTAAAAAAGCTCCTTCTTTATCCACTTCCATTGCTTTGAATAGGCATTTCTTGTATTTAGGTTGTGGTTTCTCTGTTACATTGATGAGCACTGGTGTAGCCATCTGGTCTTTCTCATAGTTTGTTAGCTAGGGTTTGATTACTTTGTAGCTCAGAGCTCAATTTTCTCAACTTGTTAGGATGCAAATGAGGATTTTAGGTTGGATTAGGGTATAAATAGCCCTAAAAGTTGCTTTTTTCATTTACTGTTTTTACCCATTATGTTTTTCGTGGGCTTTTCTAGTTGTTTGTTGTTGCAAGTTGCTAAAGATTACTTTATATTATAGTATGATACAACATGATACAGTTAGTATGTTATATGTTTGGATTCCACCACATTTCATATTTTCATCCTGAAGACCTATGATAAAGCTACAACCGAGTTTTGTTAACATATCTGACAGTGATTCTTCCTTCCATGTCTTTCAATCTTACCACTTCGGATTTTGTAGTTTCATGTATGTAATAGGGTCCTAACCATCTGATTTTGACTTTTCCATGTATCTTAAATTTACTGTCATATAGAAGTACCAAGTCTCCTTTGAAATTTTTCCTCTGCAAGTTCCTATCATGCCAAGCTTTCTGTCACTTTCTCTCAAGATTCATGTTATAGGCTGCCATCAACCTATTTTCATTCATTTTCTCCAATTCCTCAATTCTCTAAGTCAAGGATTCCTCTACATTTAGTTTTAGAGTCTTTGCAGTATGAAATATAGGAAGTATAAAGTGTATTGGTATACTAGCATCTATGTCACACCCCATTTTTAAATAAACACACTTATCATTTTATTCCAAGCAGACAAATAGTTAGTTAGTGAAATAAATATGAGGAAAAAATATTATGTTAGAATAGAGAATGTATTTGATTTATATTATTTTATATGCAAAGAATAATTGTCTATGGCATTATTAATATGCACGTGGTTAAATAATGTGATGGAATAACTATCATTGTGTGACTGAGGTAGATGCGGGAACAATATTTTTCCCCTCCAAGATGAGGAGAGAGAATATCACCATGAAGAGGGTGCTAGATCGCGTGAATACAATGATCCTTATGCTATTTGGGAATACCTACACACACTCACATTAGAGGTTAAGTCAATATTGGATTAAGTCTTAATTTATATGTTGTTGGTCACCTCAGTAATATTTTCAACATTGTGATCATTTCATATTTGTTTAATATTGTCATCGTCATGTTGATGGCTTAGACTTTTACATTGACAATCAGTAAGGTTGTCTACAACTATGAATGTCAAGTCAACATGAGTAATTGGTCAAATAAGTCTAATCTTATCGTAGAGGTATATGTCGACTTTGCTAGACTTCATTGTCGATAGTTGTGCTCATTATTGTTATATGGAGCCTAATCAGACTCGGAGGTTAAATTTACCCCACTTTTATCGACGTGGTTTCCCCCCAAATTCCTATGAGGTCAAGGGGTAGCGCCCCTTGCAGGTGTTTGGGGGCAGCGCCCCTTGCGAGGTCCCTTTCGCAATATAGGGCAAGGTCGAGGGGCAACGCCCCTAAAACCTCACATGGTTTTTTATTATTTTATAAAAGCACCGGGAGTTTTTTTTCATTGACCGACAAAAAGGCTTCATAAAAGTGGCTAAGGGTTAGGGTTTTGATATATTGCATTGTAGCATTTTTGTAGCAGTATTGAGTTGCAGGGATTCATAGTTGTAATCGGTTTGATTTACTGGATAATAATATTGGACTCTCTGTTTGGTGGATGTAGCCCGAGTTTGGGTACGTTAAAACTTCTCTTGCTGTTATTATTTCTGTGTATTTGCATTCCTATGTTTAATCTTTATTTGCATTTAATTGATATCTTCTACCAGCTAACCCTAACACTCATAAATAACATAATAGAAGCATTCAAAAGATTGCATTAGTGACAACTAAGAAATAGGTGTACTATTGTTAATATTTTTAATTATTTTATAACTTAGTTATGGCTAAATTAAAATATCTAGCTTGTGGTAAAAAGAAGTAGAGTCTTTGGACTAGTTTCATCATATTCTTCCCTAGATTCTTAGAAGAGTGGAAGGAGCCAAACCTCCATACTTCCTATTTCTAAGCTCTCTAAACTGCGGATGGTTGAGATAAATGGGGGAAATAACTATGCATGAACTTCTTTATAACTGGAAGGGAGTGGTGTTGCAAGTATGAGGTAACCAGTGTTGTCATTGATAAGAAGGTTTGGATGAGCTGTGTGTTGAGGATATTAAGAAAAGTAGTCTCAATCAGGAACAATGAAGAACAGTGATAAGAAGAAGGCAAATGTACTCAATAGGTTGAGAATCAGAGGATACAGATTAAAGGGTTTGTAGATATGAGTCTTGAGATGATCCAGTTAAGATTTTAGAGGTCCGCATGAAGATATGAAAAAGTTGTGATTGGTCAAGTAGAACCGGTTCTGGGAGCTGTTCCAGAGTGACAGAGTGTTACAAAAAGGTCCGGTGAGATCCGGAGGAGCATTGTCAGACTCTGCAGATTGGAAGGAGTGTTTGGGATGTCCTTGTGATGTGTCATCTCAGTTTGTACAAAGTTTGGAGGTCTGGAAGCACCTTCTTCAGTATGACAGTGGCGACAGACTGTGTTCTTGAAGTTCCGGATGAAGAGGAGAAGAGATTCCAGTGAGTAGTGCAGATGTACCTGGTTAATCAGGCAAGCTTGTGAAGGTTCTTGGATCATGTTGAGGTTATGTTGTCAGTCCGCATTGGTGGTAGAGCCCGAAATTAAAGATATTCTTCCGGATGAAGTTCTTGCTCAAACTAGCTGACCGGATGAGTTGTTCATCTTGCGAATGTTCTTGTGGTGGCCGACCGGATGTATTAATCATCTTGCGGATGTCTTTATGGTTGATTGCCAACTTAGATGATTGTTCCTAAGTCGATGTCTTGTATAAATAAAGGTTTGTGAGTTTATTTCAAAGTGTGTGGAGCAGCGGATGAGAGTGGTATAGCGAAAGAGCGAAGGGCAGAGCAGAAGTATCTCGGGCTTAAATGGAACTGATCCAGACATGGTAAAGATGTCAATCTCCAGTTCAAGTTTGTGATTCTTATCACTTTGTAGATCGTGTGTCTCTTGTAGGCAGTGTGCTCAGGTAGTGAGCCCTAATTGGCATGTGCCATTCATTTTTCTTATTCTTCTAACAGAGAATAATCCTTGGGTTAATCACCCCATGGTTTTTCCCTTAACTAGGTTTTCCACATCAAAATCTTGGTGTCCAATGTGTTGATGATTATCTGCTCTTGTGTTTATGCATTATGCTTTCATGAATGATTAACTGATGTGCTATTAACTAACAAAGAAGAATCAAGTGTTCAAAATAGAAGCAAGTTTTTGCACAACCGATTCACCCCCCCCTCTCAGTTGTGTGCCCTGGATCTAACAATTGGTATCAGAGCCAAGTTCCTCTGAAAGGAGCTTAACCGCTTGAGGAGATCTAGGATGTCGTCATACAAGAAGGATAGTCCAAAGTTCGATGGAACCAACTTCACTCTCTGGAAAGGTCGCATGAAATGTCACTTGGAGTGTATGGGAAAAGCATACTTGGCCATGGTCTCAAAACCATATGTACCTCCACAGGGTGGTCCGACAACTCTGAATGAAATCACAGATGCTGAAAACAATTTATGGACCAAGGAAGCTCTTCTAAGCGCATTGAATGACTGAGATCTCTCAAATGTTATTGACCTACCAACTGCATATGAGATTTGGACTAAACTGGAACTTCTGTATGAAGGAGATGAGTTTGTCAAGAGTGCAAGGTTGCAAAGTCTGAAAGGGAAATTTGAAAGATTAAAGATGAGAGATGATGAAAATATCACTACCTTTATGCCAAGAGTGAATGAGCTAGTGTGTGGAATCAAGAATGCTGGTGGAGTTCTAGATGAAAATAAAATTGTTTGCAAAATTCTCAGATCCCTTCCTGTTGCCTACAAAATCAAGGTTGCTGCCATTGATGAATTCAGAGCCCATACAATTGTCACAAGAGAGCAACTGGCTGGCAAACTGGTTGCATTTGAAATGACTGAGTTTGGAGATGATCCCCCCAAGACTGAATCTACATTCAAAGCCAGTGCCTATGTGAAAGGCAAACAAAGATTTGATCTGGGAGAGAACTCTTCAAGGAAGCTGTCATGGTATGATCAAGCAAGGAAAGACATGGAAGAGGAAGAAGCAGAAATAGTCAACTTGAAGCCCTCATTACAAAGAGACTGCCAAGAGGGTCCGGTAAGTATGAAGGAAAACTACCTTTTAAGTGCTTCAACTGCAATAAGATTGGTCATTTTGCTTCAAGATGTCCAGAAAGATCTGCAAGGTCTAATACTAATAGACAAAGGTTTCAAAAGAACTGCTATTGTGTTCATGAAGAAGATGACAATGAAGGAGTAACAGATGATGAATCAGAAATAGGAAGCAAATCCGGAAATGAATGGGTGTTTATTGCCATCAAGGAAGAAGAGCCAATACCCTCTGAATCTATCAATCATAAGGTTGTAGAAAGAGCTTTGGCTGCCCAAGTTGAAGAAAAGGATGATTGGCTTATTGACAGTGGATGCTCTCACCATATGACTAGTAACAAGAACAAGTTCTTAGATTTGGAAAGGTATGAAGGAGGAATGGTAAAGTTTGGTGACAATTCTACTAGTAGAATCAGAGGTAGGGGAACTATTTCTTTTGATGGAAAGAGCAAAACAGGTAATGTACTATATGTTGAAGGATTGAAGCACAATCTTCTCAATGTTGGTCAGTTAGTGGACAAAGGCTATGATCTCCGGTTCAAGAATGGAAAATACAGAATCTTTACAAGCTCCGGAACTGAAATTGCATCCGGTACTCAAACAAAAGGTAATATCTTCCATCTAGTTGGTTCTAATAAAAGTTGTCTGTTTGTTCAAGTTGATCAGAGTTGGTTATGGCATAGAAGGATGTGCCATGTGAATTTTGATAACATCATCAAGATAAGCAATACTCAGGCTATAAGAGATCTTCCTAAATTGGTGAAACCTACAAATAGTTTATGCAAAGAATGTCAACTAGGTAAACAGAGCAGAGTCTCTTTCAAAAGCAAGGATCAGTCCACTACCAGATTGTTGGAATTAGTACATACTAATCTCTGTGGTCCGACAAGAATCAAGAGTATGCAAGGTGATAGATATTTCATGTTGCTAATTGATGACCATTCCCGGATGATGTGGGTTACCTTCCTAAAAGAGAAATCAAAAGCCCTTGAGAAGTTCAAAATCTTCAAAGCTATGGTAGAAAATCAAACTGGATTGAAACTAAAGTGTCTAAGGTCTGATAGAGGTGGTGAATTCACATCCGGTGAATTCATAGACTTTTGTGAGAAGCATGGCATAAAGAGACAGTTGTCTGCTCCTAGGACTCCACAGCAGAATGGAGTAGTTGGGAGAAAGAACCGGACCATCTAGGAAGCTTCCAGGACAATGATGATGGAAGCAAATGTTCCTCAGATATTTTGGAGAGAAGCTATCAGCACTGCAGTCTACACTCTTAACCGAGTTCAAATCAGAAACAATAACGGTAAGACTCCTTATGAACTTTGGTTTGGTATAACTCCTACTGTGAGATATTTCAGAGTATTTGGTAGCAAGTGTTACATCAAAAGAGATGAAGATCTAGGAAAGTTTGATGCTAGAAGTGATGAAGGAATTTTCTTGGGTTACTCCACTCAAAGCAAAGCATACCGGTGTTACAATAAGAGACTAAAAAAGATGATAGAAAGTACAAATGTGAAGGTTGATGAAGGAATTGAGAAGCCCTCAAGGTTTTATGAATATGATGAAGATGATCAGTATGGTGCTCTGATTCAAGGAACTCAATCCCTTCTTGAAAGTTAGATTCAGACTGATCTGGTAAATCAGGAAGAAGAGGTTTGTCTGAATGAACCTGATCAAGAAACAACAGTGCAAGAGACTCCCAAAGTTCCAAGGTATGTAACTTTAAATCACTCTGAAGATCAGATCATAGGTGACAAAAGCAAAGGGGTACAAACAAGGAGGAAAATTGCTCAAAATTCAGATGAATGTTGTTTGATTTCAAAGATTGAACCTAAGACAATAAATGAAGCATGCAATGATAAAAATTAGACAAAAGTAATGGAAGAAGAGTTGATGCAAATTGAGAAAAAATCACACTTGGGATCTTGTTCCCAGACCTAGAAACAAGAATGTGATTGGAACCAAATGGGTCTTCCGAAACAAACTAAATGAGGTTGGTGAAGTTATCAGAAACAAAGCCAGATTGGTCTGCAAAGGCTACTCTCAAATAGAAGGAATTGATTTTGAAGAAACCTTTGCTCCAGTAGCAAGAATTAAAGCAGTCAGATTATTTCTTGCATATGCTGCCTTCAAAGACTTCAAGGTATATCAGATGGATGTCAAGTCTGCCTTCCTAAATGGTGACTTGGAAGAAGAAGTATACATTGAACAACCGGATGGATTTCAATTATCTGATAATGATGATATGGTATGCAAGTTGAAGAAAGCATTGTATGGATTGAAGCAAGCCCCAAGAGCATGGTATGAAAGGTTGGATAAGCATCTTGTGCAGATTGGATTCAACAAAGGTACTGCTGACAGTAACTTATATTTCAAAATTGATCATGAAAACATTTTGATTGTTGAAGTGTTTGTGGATGATATCATTTTTGGAGGAAGAGATAGTATGTGCAAAACTTTTGCAAATCAGATGAAAAGTGAGTTTGAAATGTCTATGCTTGGTGAAATGAATTTCTTCTTGGGTCTACAAATTACTCAAACAAAGAAAGGGATCTTCATTTCTCAGACCAAATATGTGAAAGAATTGTTGAGGAAATTCGATATGGAAGATTCAAAGCCAATGAACACTCCTATGGCAACCGGATGTAAGTTGAGCAAAGATGATGACTCTCCAAAGGCAGATCAAACAAAGTATAGATCAATGATTGGTGGATTGTTGTATCTCACTCAGACTAGACTAGATATAATGCAGGTTGTTGGTCTTGTGGCAAGATTCCAGGCTGATCCTAGAGAATCTCATGTTATGGCAATCAAAAGAATTTTTAGGTACTTGAAAGGAATAGTTGAGTATGGTCTATGGTACCCTAGAGATCCAGATTTCTCTCTTCGTGCATATACAGATGCAGATTGCGCAGGAGATGTGGATGACCGAAAGAGCACCAGTGGTGGAGCATTCTTTTTGGGAAAGAGATTGGTTTCTTGGCTAAGCAAGAAACAAGAGGCAATATCTCTGTCTACAACTGAAGCAGAATATATTGCAGCAGCAAGTAGTTGCACTCAAATTTTATGGATGAAGCAGATGTTAAGAGACATGAAAGTAGAATATGAGGAGCCTATCACAATTTTCTGTGATAATTCAAGTGCAATAAACATTTCTAAGAATCTGCTATTGCATTCTAAGACCAAGCACATATCTATCAAGTTTCACTTTCTGAGAGAACAAGTGAACAAGGATGAAGTCAAATTGGAGTATGTACCCTCCAAGGATCAGATTGCAGATATTTTTACTAAACCTCTCCCCAAGGACTCTTTTGAGTATCTCTGGGAGAAGTTAGGGGTCATGGCCCCTCTGGTGATGAACTAGGATGCACTAATGTGCATCAGTCTGGTGGATATCACAGTCATATCTTGTGATCTGGATTGATGATGGGGAGTTGCTACTAAGGGGGAGCAGCTGGTATGATTCTGATATGTTACAAGTGCAAGTATGAGCCCTTTGCCATTGATGTCAAAGGGGAAGAGAAGACATGTGAAAAACAAGTGGTTGATGATCAAAGGGGGAGCAGTAAAGGAAGAGAAGACATGTGAAGAGTTGTTGCTGATAGGGGGAGCTGTGACAGAAAAGAGAAGTTCTTGTCTTGATGGTTTTTCACATCATATGTTGCCATCAATGACAAAGGGGGAGATTGTTGCAAGTATGAGGTTAACCAGTGTTGTCATTGATGTCAACATACTCATATTGCATTGGTAAGAAGGTTTGGATGAGCTGTGTGTTGAGGATATTAAGAAAAGTAGTCTCAATCAGGAACAGTGAAGAACGGTGATAAGAAGAAGGCAAATGTACTCAATAGGTTGAGAATCAGAGGATGCGGATTAAAGGGTTTGTAGATATGAGTCTTGAGATGATCCAGTTAAGATTTCAGAGGTCTGCATGAAGATATGAAAAAGTTGTGATCGGTCAAGTAGAACCGGTTCTGGGAGCTGTTCCAGAGTGACAGAGTGTTACAAAAAGGTCCGGTGAGATCCGGAGGAGCATTGTCAGACTCTGCAGATTGGAAGGAGTGTTTGGGATGTCCTTGTGATGTGTCATCTTGGTTTGTACAAATTTTGGAGGTCCGGAAGCACCTTCTTCAGTATGACAGTGGCGACAAACTATGTTCTTGAAGTTCTGGATGAAGAGGAGAAGAGATTCCAGTTAGTAGAGGAAGTGCGGATGTACCTGATTAATTAGGCAAGCTTGTGAAGGTTCTTGGATCATGTTGAGGTTATGTTGTCGGTCCGCATTGGTGGTAGAGCCCAGAATTGAAGATATTCTTCTGGATGAAGTTCTTGCTCAGACTAGCTAACCAGATGACTTGTTCATCTTGCGAATGTTCTTGTGGTGGCCGACCGGATGTATTAATCATCTTGCGGATGTCCTTATGGTTGATTGCCAACTTAGATGATTGTTCCTAAGTCGATGTCTTGTATAAATAAAGGTTTGTGAGTTCATTTCAAAGTGTGTGGAGCAGCGGATGAGAGTGGTATAGCGAAAGAGCGAAGGGCAGAGCAGAAGTATCTCAAGCTTAAATAGAACTGATCCAGACATGGTAAAGATGTCAATCTCTAATTCAAGTTTGTGATTCTTATCACTTTGTAGACAGTGTGTCTCTTATAGGCAGTGTGCCTCTTTGTGAGTAGTATGCTCAGGCAGTGAGCCCTAATTGGATGTGCCATTCATTTTTCTTATTCTTCTAACAGAGAATAATCCTTGGGTTAATCACCCCATGGTTTTTCCCTTAACCAGGTTTTCCACGTCAAAATCTTGGTGTCCAATGTGTTGATGATTATTTTCTCTTGTGTTTATGCATTATGCTTTCATGAATGATTAACTGATGTGCTATTAACTAACAAAGAAGAATCAAGTGTTCAAAATAGAAGCAAGTTTTTGCACAACTGATTCACCCCCCCTCTCAGTTGTGTGCCCTAGATCTAACAAGTGGATGTTAGAGCATTAAGTGATCTCGATCAAGGGAGAGAGAAGGATATATCTCTTAGATTGAAAGATTAGAATAGACAGAGGAAGCTCAATAGGGGAGTGTCAACTGCAATATTCAAGTATGCCAAGAACCAGTAGAGAATTGTTGAAATTATAGCATTAAACTATACGTATGAAGTCATTGTTATTACTGGCAAGCCTCAATAGGCCACAAGCTTAAATGTTTTAAATGTTTTTTGTAGCAAATAAAGCTTCCATGTATATAAATGTATGCTTTGACAGAGGTTTATATACGTGGCTACTCATAAGAATGACATTCTATATCAATGTAGTATCAAGTTATATGCCTTTAGAAAACCATGGTTATTATTCTAGGCAAATTACAGTGATAATAGATATCACTCATATCAAATAGAACTCAGTCTGTAGTATGATTGAGATGACAATGCTATGAAGCTGATAGGTTGTCATATTAACATATATTCTTTTTTAAAAGAAGGTTTAAATAAAATCTAGACCTGTGTAAAGGCCAAATGTTATATATTGGTTAGTCTATAAACCTATGATAAGATCGTATTCTTATAGGAACGTACCATGTATGAGGATTTACCTCAAGAATATCTGTAGAGAATACCTTGAATAGAAAGCCAGTAATGGCTAAATGTTTGATGGTCATGGACTGTGAGAGGTCAATTTAAGAATGTTAACATATATATAGCTATCTATGATATAAACTTACAAGTTAAGTTGATAGCAGACTGAGAATACACTCATTGCTTTATGTCTAGTAAAGACCAAAGTATAATAGAGTTATATTATCATAGTATTATCCTAAAGGAGTTGTAACAGATCAAAGTAGAGATGAATCATCACTCTTATCAATTATAAAATCACATAGCTTATGAAAGATCAATGACTTGAATAAAAGACTATACATAAATAAACTTCTTGTTCGGATAATGATGTAAAATAATCTATTTAACTTATGCGATAGAGGTAGATAGTATTAGCATTATCAGTTTGGTTATTTTGAGCAACTGAGAGTTCTCATATACCACCTATATTTTGGTTAAAGAGGAAATGAATCTTTTATTTTGGCCATGATGGTTAATAGTTATCGTAAATTGTTTTTACCTCACAATGGCAATATTATAGTCATTTTTATATAGAAAAATGTTATATCAATAGGAAGTTAGTCAAATATATATTCATAGACTAAGCTAGACATATCTTAGTGGAAAGAGTCTTAGAAATCTATAGACATCAAAAGCAATGACTTTATGATGAAATCGAGAATATCTTGAGAATGTATACCATAATAATTATGAGCATAGAACTGGGTTGACAATCCTTTGAGTAGATTGGTAGGTCATCATAGACTTGAGATTGCAAGGATGCAAAGAGGAGCTCATTGCATGCTTTTAAGTCACATATGCTCTCACCTTATACTTGTTTCATAGTAAAGGGTATATTTTAAGCCTTATAGACTGATATAGAATAAGCAAATCAAAGTGTGTTGATTTGTTAATTCAAAGAATGTTGTCTCCAAGTCAATAAAAGAGTGTGAACATACGACTTATTCTAAGAAACTTTGGCCAAAGTAATGCAAAAGTCATTGCTTGCATTGTCAGTTCATTGTGTACCAAATAGCTAAACAGTCATAGTGGGTAATACATAGCTAGAGCTAGACTAGAGTTTTAAACCCAGTTGTTATTAGCTAGGACACTTCACTAGTTCTTAGATGGCATAAAGAATCAGTTGATTCTCATTATTTACACCCTCACGAAGGGAAGGGCCACTTCCAGAAGGAAGGTGTGCGGGGGACCGTCGGTCTGTGGTTGGAGGAAAAGCACTAGGGTGATGCTCTCTCTCCTACAGTTGACTATCAAAGACTTGTGAATACGAAACATTACTTATTATGTAAATGAAATTGATAAATATTTTAAGTCACAAGGAATGTGACCATCTATTATATGTTCATGATAAAAATGTGAAATTTGCTAGTCACATGTGAAGCGACCATCTTTTTAAAATTATGTATTGTACTTGGAAATTGCAAATGTAATATTATTAGATTTTGTTATATTTAAAAAAAAAAGAAAAATGAGATTTTTTTGCATTATTTGTGTTTAATGTTATTTAATATTCCAGTTGGGATGTTACAATCTAGGTCGTAGACTAGTTCATAGGGTGTGAAATTTGTCAATTTTTTGTAAGTGGTGTGGTAGGCCCAAAGTACCACACAGGTACTTTCAGGTCCTAATCCATTCTATTCCCATCACACATTTTTGTCAGTGTCTTACCAATGATCTTGCTTAATGCCTCACTTGCCCCATTTGCCTGGGGATGATAAGGTGTGCTCTTGTTGTGTACTATCATAAAAGATTATAGTAACTCTACAATCATGTTATTTACAAAGTGCTTTCCTTAATCACTTGTGATACTAAGTGGACATCCAAATCTAGTGATTACATTCTCATAGAGGAACTTTATGGCAATTTTTGTGGTACAATCTTTTGTAGGTATAGCTTCTTCCCATTTTGTACTTGGTATTCTATTGGTGATGAGGTATCTCAATTTTGATTGTTTGGCTAGAGGATCTATGGGTCCAATAAAATCAATTGCCCATTTCTCAAAGGGAAGTTGTGTTGATACCGGTCTTAATGGCATTTCATCTCGAGTAGTAGGTTTACCCATTCTCTGAAAAATGTCACAATATTTTACATATCTTTTAGTATCTTGGAACAAGGTAGGTCACCACAAGCCTGCTAGTTTGATCTTTCTTGTTGTTAAGTCTCTAGAGTTATGTCCTCCTGCTATCCCTTCATGTGCTTCCTTTATAATGTCCTCCCTTTCATGTCCATAAAATACCATGCTGATTATACCATCTTTCCCTCTTATATGTAGTTCTCCTTTGATAAGTGTATAGGGAAAAGCCTTCCGCATAAGAATTTGTTTGTCTTGTGGAGATGTCTCAATGAAGGTCCTTGGGAATAGATCTTCAAACTCAAAGAATCTCAATCACCTGCGCTACTACTTTTTCATCCCAATAGTCTCCAATATTTGCTAGTTTAGGATCACCTTCCTTTGCAATATTTTCCTCTCTAATTTTTAGTGGTTCCTTGTAATATTGTTCCTTTTGTTCAGTCAATATTTCTATCTCTCTTTCCCCTTCTTGCACCTCAATATTTATCTCCTCATTATCCTCATCATCTATATTTGTTGTTTTATAACATTTTTGACCCATGTTCCTTGACTATTGATCTATCCATTCCACCAATTTCCATATCCCTCTAGATCTTGGTGGTGGTGTACTGTACTCCGGTTCATTTTCCTCTTCCTTTGTTTCATGTTGAAAAATTATTTCTTTTATTTTCCCAAGTGCAACATGTATATATTTTTTTGGACTCCAAAATTAGAATATATATATGAACTCAGCTTGTCCTTCCCAATCCCTTGTTTCTTTCCTTCTCTCTTAGTTTATATACCAAGTTTGGGCTATAGGTGTTAATGTCTAGTAGAATAAGTGGGTGTATATATCCTTGCTATGTTCTTTTATGTTTTCCCATGCTACTATGCAAGTGGTTAGGTGATCTTGTGGTAGAGTTTATCCTTCATACTTAGATATTTATTTGTATTCTCCATGTTCTGGTAAGTATCTCACATTGATAATAACTTTAAATGTATGTCAATCTTGAACTGAATCTCTATGTGTTGACTACTAGTTTGTTGCATTACATACTAATGTATGTTGTATTGCTTGTATTCTGTGTTATTCTTTTGCAAAGATTGTCTTCATCTCATCCAAGTATTGTTGTAGGTATTTAACCCCTGAAAACTTTGGTAACTTGATATGAGAGATTTTTTTCATAATATGATGAGATCTTCTAGATTCTTCTTCATTTTGGTCCTTTTTGATGGCACATACTAGTTGCGGTATATTTTCCTCTGATGCAGAGGATTGCGGTATGTTTTCTTTACTAGATTGAACCATGCAGATCCTCCTAATCCTTATCATTCTCTAGGTTTTTAGTTCTAGTTCATTTTTTATCCATGCTTCTAGGACTTCTTCACTATCAATGCTGTCATTCTCATTCTCTGCTTCGATTTCTCCTGTTGAATTTGGTTCTCCTTCCATTTCATTTGTTTCAAGCCTTGATATTATGTAAATTTTCTTATGGTAGTCATCATTTTCTTCTGCATTGGTGGATTCTTCAATATAGGCTTCATCCATTGGTAGTCCTAGTGGTATGAATATACTTTTATTACTATCCACAAAAGATAGTTCTTCCTTGTGGGAGTCTACTATGCCATTGGCATCCACAAACGATCTTAGTCCAAGTATTGTATTAAAGGAATCTCCTTGTTCTTTCATAGCAACAACCACAAAATTTACTGCATGTTTGATTCCCATCAAGTTCACTTCCACTTGTCTCCATGTTCCAATGGTTGACATGCTAGAACCATCTACCAAAGTAATCTTGTAGGGTGTTTGAGATAATCTAGGTCTCCCTAGTTGTTCCCAAAGTTTCTTAGTGATCATGTTTATGTTTGAACCCAAGTCTATCATTACATATTTTACCTTTTTATGATTAATATGGGCATCCACCAGTAGTGGTTTTATTTTCCAATGTCTTTCATTTCTACCCAATTGCCTAACTTAGTTTCACGGTATGTTCTCCTTATTCCAATATTTAGAAAATTGTTTGAATTTCTCCATCAGATTATTTTGTTGTGTTAGAGATGTAAATTGTTTTAGTGCTGCAACTTCTTCTTCTGTGTAGAATTGATTGACTTGTTTTTGCTTTTCTTGTTCTTGTGTTATTATATGTTTAGTTTTTGTACTACCTCATCATGTTGCCTTTTATCTGGGAAGAATATATCTTCCTCCTCAATTTATTCTCTTTTTCATTTAGTAGTGTCATATCTTTTTCTTCTAGTGTTTGTGCCCTATATTGTCACTACTACTGCTTTCTCTTTTACTTTGTCCACCTTGGTTTTTTCCTCCTTTATTTGGTTTTCTTTATCTGATGAAGATAGATTTGTATTTCCATCCTTATCTCTTTGACAGGTCCTTAGGACTTGACCTTCTTCCTTAGGGACTCTTCCGATCACTCTGGATCCTTTTTTCTTATCCAAATCATCTCCTTTTCCTTGTTCCAGTGCATTTTGAAAGTATTGTTGTGCCTTATCACATGTGAAAAGGTCATGTTTTGTACTTTTACAGAATGAGCATTGCCTTCTTCTTTCTCCCTAACACTCGTTAGCAAAGTGCCCTAGTTTACCACATTTGTAACAAGTGGCCTCATCTCTTCTTCTTATGCCTCTTCCTTGGCCTCTGCCTCCTCTATAACCTCCAAATTGTCCTATATCGTCATTACTGTAGTTATTTTCATATAAAGCATTTTGATTTGCATTCTGGATAGTATTCATGTTCCTTTGGTTTTTCCATGAAGGTTGCTTGTAACCTTGGTCTTGAAGATATAGTGGTCTTTTTGCTAGGCCCTTGACATATGCCATGGTATTATTGTGTGTTTTCCTTTTGTGATTTGAATTGTACCATGAGTCACTTTCATCTTCTTCTTCTCTCACCCTAAACATTTGTGATGGACAATCTGGTGTCTCATGATCATCCCATTCTCCACATAATCCACAATAGACTATGTTGTTCTTTGTAGGGAGTGTCTTTATATCCACCTTCATTACGATGGCATGTCCTTCTCCTTTTAGCTTTGGGCATTCATTTCGGATGTGTCCTTCCTTTGTACAGTAGGAACACCATATATTTGGTCTTTTATCTTCTTATTTCACCAGAATTTCCTATTTAAGCTTCAGTTGCTTCAATTCTAATCTTAATCTTTCTAACTCCATATTTTCCTTGTTTTTGTCATGTTTGCGCCATGTTTATGTTTCAATCTGGCATGCAAATGTGACTGCTTGCGCATATGTTTCAAATATTCTCCCATCTAGAGAGGCTCTCACATTAGGGCTATACCAGATGTAAACCACTCAATTTCCTACTTTTCAGTCAGTGGTTCTTCTAGCTTACAAACTATATCCTTAAACCTTTTGTCAAATTCCTTCATGGTTTCTCCATCCCTTTGTATTATTTCTCTCATCTTACTCACCCCTTTAGTCGGTATTTCCAGAGTTTCAAAGTTCTCCAAGAACTCCTTCTTCACTTCCTCCCAAGTTTTATCATGTTTGGTACAAGCCTTTCTGTGCCATTTTAATCCATCATTCCGTAATGTGCCTGTTATGTCATAAAATGTGCCCCTAGGACTTTTACCTCCTAAGTTTAGCTCCAAGGTCCCTTAATTTTGATCATGCATGTTAGAAATTATGAATCCCGAGACAAATTGCCCTAAAACCCATGATAAATGGGACTTAGGGGACATTTTAGAGCTTAACTCTGACTCAAAATAGGTCCTAGGAAAAGGGTGCCCGTGCCTTTGCCTTGCCCTATTTTGGCGGGGTCCCAAATTTCAATGACGACAAAGTTACCGTTAAAGGTGTTCCTTGCCGACATCTTAAGTTTGAATTATGAAATTAAAGCAAGAATGCATATATAATCATGTTTAGGACTTCATTTGAAGACTAGAAGATGATTTTGAGATTTTGGTGAACTTATGATCTTAGAGCATTCAAAGCATTTATTGTGTTGCAGAGAAGAATTGTGTTGTTGTGTTTGTTATTATAGATTTGTCTTCATCTTCTCATGTTGTGAAAGATCTTCATCTACTTGAGACCTACACCTCTAAGGTGATATCTATTTGTGCTTCATTCGATCATTTCTCAATTTTTTTTTGCCTCTATCCTGCAAGGACACGCACTCTCTATCTAACAACAGTGTTGGAAGGCTTGAATTCCATTTTGGGGCTTGACTGAGGCAAGCTCCTAAACACCACAACCCCCAACCCCTCTCCTTGTGATTACAGGTGACAGGTGTCAGATCTTGCGGAGAGGAGTTGCAGAGGACTATTGCAGAGCATAAGGAATCAAGATTTGAAGAAAAAGGTGGGAAATAGCTCAGGAAGGGCTTGCGTTCCCACTCTTTTGCCCCTCAGTTTCATGTCACGGAGAATCTCTGAAGTGGTTACAGTTAGTGACAGAAAAGATCCTGAAGCCCTCAAAAAAGTAACACCTTGAGCTTGGGTGCCCGCTCTTTAGCCCTCAAATTTTCTATACTCTAGAACTTGAAATCTGGTATGTATCTGATCCATATTTAGTCTATTTCTATAGAAGGATTTATCAAGTTTCATTCATTTGTTTACGATTTTGCATAATTAAGGTTTTAAGCTAAATCGGACTAAAATCAACATATTAATCAATCAATTCCAAATTTCCCTATCATTCCAAGTGACAACCAACCTATAGTTGAGCCTTCTTGTAGAATTGTGATTCAACTTGGTTAAATGTCCTTGAATGTAAGTGGTGAAAGGAGGATCTAGCTAAACCATCCATCAATCCCGTCAACCCTCTTTTCATCCTTTACATTTTGGTGAACCCATGTTTTTATTACATTTTGCACCTTGCTGAGTGTTTACATCAGATTTGCATTCATTCATTTCATTTTCATTATATTGCATTTGAAAATCTACAAAAAAAATTGAAAATTTTGAAAAAATCAAGCATCTTAGGCTTGCATTTAGACATGGTTTACACTATTTTCATTGCATCTCATCTAAATCATTTAATTCTTTGATATTTGCATCATATTGGATATAAATTTAGCATTAAACCAGATCACATAATCATTTGCATTGTATTTTCATGCTTCATTTGTTAGATTTTTCTTTAAATTATGCATTTTTCATATAACCCAGTCTTTGCAAACACTAGGGTTTGTGGTTAAAATCCTGTTTCAGATTTTACTACTCTTTTAAACACTCTTTCAAATCTGATTTTGGACTGTAGTGTTGCTGCATTGTATGTATTTACATCTTACATTTCCATTTTAGAACATTTACATTGAAAAAAAGTGAAAAAATCAAGCATTTTAGGTCATAAACAAGCATAGTTTTGCATCTACTTCCTTGCATAGGTGTTGAAAATCTTTTACAATCTGATCTTTCATTCATTTGAAAACATACATATATTTCTCATTTAAAATTTGACATCACTTGTGCACTTTTGCTTGAAAATTTACATGTTTTAATTACACGTGTATTTCAACGCTAAGGGTTGTATACACTCTCATTAAGCAAACTTACAAACCACTCATATTGCCTTGGTGTGTTGCATTATTTCATTCTAGTCGTTTGGTTTTCTATGGACCCTGTGTGTCTTTTATGACCCGCTTCCCTCAAATAAGTGTTTAAAGGGTGAAATAATCTCACATTACATGGCTTCTCATCGCAACAATAATGCTAGGGTTCCTCCTAGGCCTTATTTGAAAAGAAAGACTCCCAAACCTGAAATAACATTCACACCTCATGATAGAACAATTGGAGATATTGAAGGACCTCTTTATATTACATTGAAAGTAATGGAGACTCTTGTGCATGGAACACTTATAGATCCTAAGTGCATGACTAATGTGGCAACGGAAGAGTTCTTTGTTTTACATGAGTTGATACAAGATTCTTATGAACCTGCAGATATAATGATTAAGACACATACTGGAGATTTTATTCCTACTTATGGGAAGATATCCTTATTAGTCACGGTACATGACAAAGCCGTGGAACAATTATTTGATGTCATCCCTTCATCTAACCTCTTCTACATGAAATTAGGACATCCATGGCTCAAGGCTATGAAGGTTGTTCCCTCAACAATTCACAAATGAATAAAATTCCCTTTACATGGACAAGTGTGCACTATTCATCATAATACATGGTAGCCCATGGTTACTCAAAAGAACTTTACTCTTGATTACTTTTGGCCACGACCTGATAGAGAACCCGAGCCATGAAGAGATCAACTTTTCTTAGCATACAGATGATACAAAGAAAAACTACTATCTAGAGTGGCTGGGCCTCCTATTCAAGCAAGAGACGAACAACTTGCATTAGAACTTCCTAGATTGAAAGGTGAGGGAATCTATGTTGAGGCTCCTCCTTCATCATCCTTACAAGGATCAGGAGGTACTTGTCGAGAACAAAGTACTTCATCAAATCAAATTAGACTTGAACAAGCTTCCTCCTCTGAGATACAAAAACCTACAGAAAAACATGAGACTCCTTTTGGAGATATAAGCAATAAAACAAAAAGGAATAGACAAGAAAGAGAAAGGAGGAAGAGAAGACAAGCTTTTGCATAACAAAATGCACCTCATTAAGAAAACATTCCACCTAACATTGAACCAAACAAAGAAAAACTTAAAGGAAAAGAGATTAAGGATAATGGCAAAAGTTGCCCGGCTATTGTACCTTATGTACCTCTTTCCTTCGGTATTCTAGATTGGGAAGACGATGATTTTCTTGTCGATAAATGCTAGTTTGGTTGTGCAATAGGTAAGTATTTCTAACCATGGTGGTCACCTATGTCATAGCATTATTTTCTCATTTATGTGGCATCCCCTCTTGTGTTGTGTTCCCCCGTAACGTGTTATGTGTTGTTTAGGCCTCCTACGATGACCCTTAATACTCTTGTAAGGTCAAGGATACCAGGAGACCACCTCTGTTGTGACCATTCTTCTATGTGTATCATCATTCTTCTATCTTTCTTCTCCTCTATTTTTATTGTTGTGCGTCATGCCTTAGGGGCATAGCATTGTGGTTGATGACCTAGGGGCATCCTCCTGCATGATTGTTCCTAAGGCACTTGTTCTCCTCTCTCATTTTATTGTTTACCTTCTTCTAGTGATTCTATCTAGTCAGTGGATGACAAAAAGAAAACAACTAACTAATACAGACCACTTTTCCCTTTAGCAAGCAAGAAAAAATGGACCTAGTCCATATATGAAGATGGGGTCAATTTATATATATCTGATATTTGGCTAGTAGAATCACTCCGTGTGATATTTTGATGTTGTCTTATATTTTCTAACAAATCATAACAATACATCTGCTCTATGTAATTTAATTTTTTTGTATCTCACCTTATTGTTACACTTAGTTCTGAGATGCCTGTAGTATAAGCCCAACGGCTATACTCAAATTCAAACCCGTATGTGTAGCATTGGCTTCTTTGTTTTCATGCATAGCTTTCATGTTTTGCTTAGATTAAGATGTGTTTGTGGGAACATTCAACAATCGTAAGCACATGTCACCTTTGGGGGCATGGGCTTTGCAAAATCTCTTATTCCCTTGTGTGTCTTGTCTCTACCTTAACGTGCTTGATATTGGTACATGACATCAACCACCTTAAGGTGGGGGCATATATAAGGTAAGTTGTCTGAAGATTTTGGTACTAACAAAGCGTGTTTGTAAGCCCTCTATAGAGGCGGGATGTTATATCTCCAGCACGAGTACACATCTTTATCTATATTGCAATCAAAGAAGCCCTCTACAAAGGTGGGATAACATATCTCTTGAGCTAGTGTGTATCCTTTTATTCAAAAGCCCTCTACGGAGATGGGGATGGTGTATCTTCTGAGCTAGTGCACATCCTTTTATTTCAAAAGTCTTTTGCAGAGGCAGAGTTGGATCTTGAGAGTATCCTCCCTTAAGCATGTCTTGGCAGTTGTTGTGGCATAAGCCCAACCGACAGGTGTGCTTGTAGCGTGTTTGAGATGGTGGGACTTAGCAATAAGCTCCTTCCATCACCTTGTTTGTTGTGTTTAAGATGTATAGTATGTCTATACAATGCTATACGGCACTCGTGTTTTTTGTATGTCTTTTGTGTGTTTTCCCCTATGTGTGGTCTAAAGTTGTGTGGTGATGAGTCGCTCCCCACACTTAGGTTCTTGTTTGGCATGTCTTCTCCCTGGTGTAATCTAAAGTTGTGTGGCGATGAGTCCCTCCCTACACCTTGGGTTTTGTATGGCATGTTTCCCCCCTCGCATAGTATAAAGGGTGTGGTAATGAGTCTCCCCTATGCTTGGGTTTTGTATGGCATCTTTTCTCCCCTTGGTGTAGTGTAAAGGGTGTGGCGATGAGTCTCCCCTACATTCTTGGGGTTTTGTGTTGCAATTTTATTTCCATGCATTTATATATATGAAAATGAAAAATTATATCTTGTATTCATTGTGTTTTGTGTGACTGCTCTCATGTCTTCATCATGTTTTGCATGTCTTCAATACCATCTTCTCCATGTCTTGCATGCTTGTTACTGTCTTTATTGTGTTTTGTGTGTCTGCAATGTGTCTTTCTAATGCTTACCTAAGACTGTGGGCTAGAAATAGTTCCTCAATCTTTGTGTATGCATTAGCTTTAAGTGATTGGTGTGTTTGATGTGTTTTTGACCGTACTTTAATGCATGTATGGGTTGTAAGGTCATACATACATTAAAGTGGGGGCTAAATGTTATGTCGTAAAATGTCCCCTAGGACTTTCACCTCCTAAGTTTAGCTCCCAGGTCCCTTAGTTTTGATCATGCATGTTAGAAATGGATCTTGAGACAAAATGCCTTGAAACTCATGACAAATAAGACTTAGAGGACATTTTAGAGCTTAACCTTGACTCAAAATATGTCCCAGGACAAGGGCGCTTGCGCCCTTGCCATGCCCTATTTTGGTGGGTTCCCAAATTTCAATGACGGCAAAGTTACTGTTAAAGGTGTTCCTTGCCAACATCTTAAGTTTGAATTATGAAATTAAAGTAGGAATGCATATATAATCATGTTTAGGACTTCATTTGAAGACTAGAAGATGATTTTGAGATTTTGGCAAACTTATGATCTTAGAGCATTCAAAGCATTCATTGTGTTGCAGAGAAGAATTGTGTTGTTGTGTTTGTTATTGCAGATTTGGCTTCATCTTCTCATGTTGTGAAATATTTTCATCTACTTGAGAGCTACACCTCCGAGGTGATATCTATTTGTGCTTCAATCAATCACTTATGAATTTGTTTTTGCCTCTGTCCTACAAGGACACACACTCTCTATCTAACAACGGTGTTGGAAGGCTTGAATGTCATTCTAAGGCTTGACCGATGCAAGCTCCTAAACACCACAACCCCCAACCCCTCTCCTTGTGATTGCAAGTGATAGGTGTAGGATCTTGCAGAGAGGAGTTGCAGAGGATTGTTGCAGAGCATAAGGAATCAACATCTGAAGAAAAAGGTGGGAAATAGCTCAAGAAGGGCTTGGGTGCCCACTCTTTTTCCCCTCAGTTTTGTGTCACGGAGAATCTTTGAAGTGGTTACAGTCAATGACAAAAAAGATCCTGAAGCCCTCAAAAAAGTAGCATCTTGGGCTTGGGTGGTGCAGGAGCACCAAGGGCTCGGAGCCCATGTATATACTGCACATTTTTGGTGTGATGTGAAATTTTCTTATAATTGCATTTTGGCGTGATAAGCCTTGGCGGGAAGAAGTTTTTGCTTATCCAAAGTGGGTTATCGGTGTGAGCCTTGGCATCGGGCTGAGGAAATAATCGTGAGCCGACAGTGTATCATCTCACCGATCGGGGTGATAAACATCGAGTTTCACCGATGTGGAGTTGGCCGAAGGCATCGGCGTGAGCATAAGCATCGAGCTGAGAAATTGATCATGGGCCGACGGTTGAAGGTCATACCGATCGGGGAGACTGTGGTGAGGTGTCGCCGACAAGAAATATCGGCGTGAAATGCACCGTCGGGAGAAGTGTTAGAAGCTTCGCCGATAGAATGGGTCACACTGATAGCAGGAGTACATCGGCATAAACTTTATCGTCGGCGCGAGTGTGACGAGGTCTAACCGATGGAAGGCTCATCGGTGAGAGATGTATTATCGGCGGATGAGGAGGAGGTGCTACCGACGGTCCAAGTCATGCTGACGGGTCAAAGTGCATCGGCGTAAGTGTTCCCATCGGCGAGGTTGGGAAATGTTTGACCAACGGTATTAGTCTCGCCGATAGTGCAGTTTGAAGGAGCCTTTGAGGCATCGGAGTAAGTATGTATATCGGAGGACAACGGAGGAGTCACCCCGACAGTATAAGTCTGAGCGATGGTTTCTAACCATCGGAAAGAATAGCATATCGGTGAAAGAAATTAGGAGGTGGCCGATAAGAGAAGTGTTGCCAACGGTAATGGGAATATCTATTTCGGTAAGATATGGATGTGATCTTGCCGATAATGAAAAATGCACATGTTTAGGTGATGTATGGGCCTTGCGATGGAATTTTAAAAGCTGAATCGACAGTGGGAA
Organism: Cunninghamia lanceolata; assembly: GCA_027924645.1. Classification (NCBI taxonomy): domain Eukaryota; kingdom Viridiplantae; phylum Streptophyta; class Pinopsida; order Cupressales; family Cupressaceae; genus Cunninghamia; species Cunninghamia lanceolata. Next base: position 13,841,521 of record BSBN01000186.1, on the reverse strand, counting down.
TACCAACTATTCTGGAATTGGAACCGTCCTGTAATGGACATGGAATTCATATAAAATGTAACATTCTTCCTGTAGAGAGGGTAGAGAGGAGAAGAATCGAAGAAGTGAATTTTGGTGTGTGAAGCACTTGAATGTAATCAGAATTTTTGAATAGAAATAAAATACAGCAGTTCGATCATTTGTATATTCTGTTCTATTTTCACTTATCATTCTGAAATAGATTAGTCATTTCTGTTTCTGAAATTTTGTTTTCTTTTGCAAACCATGACTCTGTTTTGATGATTCTTCAAATCCCAATGTACAGTATGGAGATCATCAAACAGAGCCATGATTTTTATTTGTTTTTCTTTTGTGGGGTGGTCGGATTGCCGGCTAGAAGAAATGCATGCTTGTTCTAGGTGAGCTCAGTGAGGAGTCCGGCTAGATAGACAAGTAGGATAAATAGATTTGCAGAGGTGGAAAAGTAGAGAGAAGGAAAGTGAGCACCAAGCAGTCCAGACCCTTGAACAGAGTGAGAAGGGTGGGCAACGGGCTCAGAAAGTTATGTGCCATTGAGGCAGTATCTGGGAAGCAGTGGGGACAATGTATGTGTCCCACACCAAGCAGAGAAGTAGAGTTTTCCATCTCTGCAAAGAGTATGTCTTTTAGCACTTTGAATTGGTAGGAAGGCTAGTGTTGTCAACAGTCTTGTACACCTACAGGATGCAGAGCAGGCAGCCTAGAGTCCTCCCTATCAAATTGGTATCAGAGCAGTAAGATTTGGGTTATTCCTAGATAGGAATAGAAGAGTTGTATGTCATCACTGAGTTCAAGTGAGTCTGTTAGTTCATCCAAGAAAATGGTGACTAATGCAGAGTTAGCAAAGAAGGTTGAAGATCAAGAAGAGGAGAATAGACTCCTACAAGAAAGACTAGCAGAAATGGAGAGTAAGCTAGGCTTAATGTTGCAAAAGACTGAGGAAGTCAGCCAGAGAGTTAAATATTCTAAGGATAAGGGAAAAGGTGTATCTGTAGAAGATGAAGAGCCCACACCTGATCCTAAATTGGAAGAAGAACCATTCTTGAAAGCTTTGAAAGCAATGAGTGGTAAAACATTGGAAGGAGTACCACTTTTCAGTGGGAAAATGGACCCAGATTTGGTCATGGAGTGGATAGAAGGACTTGAAAATCACTTTGAATGTGATGGTGTAAGAGAGGCACAGAAAGTAAAGGTGGCCAAATCCAGACTCAGGGGAGCTACCTTAACCTGGTGGAAATTTGTGCAGACTGAAAGAGCAAAAGAAGATAAGAAGCCCATAGCTACTTGGAACGGAATGGTAGCTAAAATCAAAGAAGCATATATGCCAGAAGATTATGAAATACAGCTGCACAGGAAGAGACAGAATCTGAGACAAAAGGAATTAGATGTCAGTGCATACACTGAAGAATTCCAAAAGCTATGCTTAAGGTCAAAAGTAATGGAGGATGAAAGCATAAAGGTAGCAAGGTACCTTAATGGTCTGAAGTGGAATATACAAGAAGAAATCAGTTTATTGTGCCCTACCACAGTGCAAAAATGCTATCAGCTAGCACTGAAAGTGGAGGAAAAGAATAAGAGGAAACAAGACTCAAATAGCAGAGGAAGAGGAAGAGGCAGAGATAATAGAGGACACAGAGGAGGTTTTGGTGGAAGAAATACTGACAATAGATCCCAAGCAGAATCCAAACTCACAGAGCAGAGTGGGGAGTCGAGTGGTAGAGGAAACCACAAAGGAAGAGGATCTAACAGAGGAAGGTCAGGAGGATCAGGCAGAGGATCCTATTTCACCAACATGAAGTGTTACAACTGTGGCAATCTAGGTCATCCAGCATATAGGTGTCCAGAAAAGGCCACATCCTCTTCTCAAGGAGGTGATAAGAGAAATCACTATGTCCAAGATAATGCATCCAGCAGCCAGTCACCTGAGGTCAATCTAAACTCAGAAGATGGAGAGAACTTGATGATAAGGAGAACTTTGATGAAGGAACCAGTAAAGTCTGAACCAAGCCAGAGGAGAGCACTATTCAGAATCAAGTACAAGATTTTGAATAAGGTATGTAAAATTATCATAGACTCAGGATCCACTGATAATATTATTTCTGATGAGGCAGTTAAGAAACTGAATTTGAAAAGAATTACTCATGCAAACCCATATAGAGTCACATGGTTGAATAAGGGTCAACATGTGGTAGTAAATGAACAAAGTTGGGTAGAGTTTAGTATAGGTGGCTACAAGGATAAGGTATTATGTGATATACTACCCATGGATGCATGCCATCTCTTATTGGGCAGACCATGGCAGTATGACCGAAAAGTAGTACATGATGGTGAGAAGAATGCCTATTCTTTTCAGAAGGATGGTGTCACCTATAAGATTCAGTCATTGGAGGATGAAGATGCAGTTCAGACAAAGAGTCCTAATATCTTGGTTGTGAGTGGAAAAGAGTTTCTGAATACTCTTAAGAAAGATGGTATTGGTTATGCCATCATAGTGAAACCAAAAGAAGGACAGCAGGGGAAGAAGACAGAGATTCCCAAAGAAGTGCAGCCTATACTGGAGAAGTATAAAGGCATAATCAGTGATGGTACACCAACCATATTGCCTCCACAGAGAGCAATAAGCCATCAGATAGACCTGATTCCAGGAGCATCTTTGCCAAACAAGGCACCTTACAAGATGACTCCAGATCAGCACAAAGAGATTTCCAGGCAAGTGCAGGAATTGCTAGATCAAGGATTGATCAAGAAGAGTATTAGTCCTTGTGCAGTGCCCACAGTGTTGGCACCCAAGAAAGGAGGATCATGGAGATTGTGTACAGATGCCAGAGCCATAAACAAGATAACTATAAGGTATAGATTCCCAATTCCCAGAATTGAAGATCTCATGGACTGTATTGGAAAAGCAAAGTATTTCACCAAGATAGACCTGAAGAGTGGTTACCACCAAATAAGAATCAAGGAAGGTGACGAGTGGAAGACAGCCTTCAAGACCACAGAAGGACTGTATGAATGGCTTGTTATGCCATTTGGTCTATCAAATGCACCCAGCACTTTTATGAGACTCATGAATGAAGTCCTAAAGGATTACATTGGTAAATTTGTTGTTGTTTTTCTAGATGATATTCTAATTTTTAGTCAGACCAAGGAAGAACATCTAGAACATGTAAATACTATTTTGCAAAAATTACATGATGAACAACTAACCATCAATCTGGAGAAGTGTGAATTCATGAAGTAGGAATTGGTATACCTTGGTTTTGTGGTGTCCCAGGGAGAGTTGAAGATGGACAAGTCCAAAGTAGAAGCCATATTGAGCTGGCCTACTCCCAGAGCAGCCACAGAGGTGAGAAGTTTTCATGGCTTAGCCCAGTTTTACAGAAAGTTTATCAGAAATTTCAGTGGAATATGTGCACCTATGTTGGATACAATTAAGGGTGGAATGAAAGCAAAATTTAGATGGACACCAGCTGCAGATAGCAGTTTTGAAAGGTTGAAGAAAGAGGTAGCAACACAACCTATTTTGTTGTTGCCTAGTTTTGATAAGCTATTTACTATTGAATGTGATGCAAGTAATATAGCTGTAGGAGCAGTGCTAAATCAGGAAAACAGGCCTGTAGCCTTTTTCAGTGAGAGGCTGAATGAAGCAAAGAGTAAGTACTCTTCATATGACTTAGAGTTGTATGCTCTAGTCCAAGCATTGAGGAAGTGGAGACATTATCTCCTACCTAAAGAATTTGTGGTCTACACAGATAACCAAGCTCTGAGTTTTCTGAACTCACAGGATAAGTTAAGCAGCAGGCATATCAAATGGATGGAGTACCTGCAGTCTTATACCATTACAATTAAGCATAAGAAGGGGCAGCTGAACAGAGTTGCAGATGCTTTGAGCAGAAGATTGCTCACAGTGCAGGAAGTGAAACTGAAGAGCATTGGGATTGAAGATTTCAAGAAGCTTTACCAAGATGATGAAGATTTTGCTGAGGCATACAAGGTATGTCAAGATTTTGAGAATCACTTTCACAGTGAATTTGCAGATTTCACCTTACAGCAGGGATTGCTATTCAAAGGTGGACATTTATGTGTGCCAAGAGGATCTATGAGAGAAAATCTCATACAGGAGAAGCATAATGGCAGTCTGAGCAGCCATTTTGGTCTGAACAAGACACTGGAGCTAGTCCAAAGGTTCTATCATTGGCCAAGGATGCACAGAGACATTAGAAGGTATGTAGAGCAGTGTACCGTATGTCAGAAGGCCAAGGGAACCACTTCTAATGTAGGACTGTACCAACCCTTACCCATTCCTTCCAGGCCATGGGAATGTGTAAGCATGGATTTTGTAGTTGGTTTGCCTAAGACTAAGACTGGTTATGACAGCATATATGTAGTTGTGGACAGGTTTAGCAAGATGAGTCATTTCATTCCCTGTAAAGTGACTCATGATGCCAGTCATATAGCACACTTATTTTTCAAAGAAGTGATTAGAATTCATGGACTTCCAGCAAGTATTGTGTCTGACAGAGATGCTAAATTCATGGGGCATTTCTGGAAAACATTGTGGCAGAGATTGGGAACAAATTTGTCTTTCAGTTCAGCATATCACCCACAGACAGATGGTCAAACAGAGGTGGTAAACAGGACATTGGGCAACCTGTTAAGGTGTATAACCAAAGAATATGGACAGAGTTGGGATCTTGTCATTCGTCAAGCAGAATTTGCCTATAATGACAGTGTGAATAGGACTACTGGTAAGAGTCCATTCGAAATAGTCTATGGAATGCATCCCAGAGGTATATGTGAGCTCAGGATTATGGGAAACATGGAGAACAGAAGTGGACATGCAGAGGATTTTGCACAATCCATGAAAGAAGTGCATGAGCAGGTGAAGAAAACCTTGACAGAGAACACACAGAAGATCAAGGACAGAGTAGATGCCCACAGAAGGGATATTGAGTTTGAGGTTGGTGATTTGGTCATGGTTCATTTGAACAAAGCCAGATTACAGAAAGGGATACCAACCAAATTACAGATGAGACGGATTGGTCCTTGCAGAATCCTGAACAAGTATGGTAACAATGCATACAGAATTGAATTGCCAGAAGATTTGGCAATCTCACCAGTGTTTAATGTCCAAGACCTGGTGCAATACAGGGGTCCTCAGTCAGCAGCAGATGGATCCATTTCAGAGAAGGAACAGACAACAAAAGATGTGACTTTGCCATTAAAACCCAAACTGCAGGCAGAGAGAATACTGGATTCAAGAGTACAGAAGCAAACCAGACATGGTGTCTACATGGAGCATTTGATCAAATGGAAGCACTTGCCTGAAGCAGAAGCTACATGGGTTGCAGAGTCAGAATTTAAAAAGAGGGGCATTGATTTTGCCTCATTGTCACCGGAGGTGACTTGACTTCTTCCGCACAGGGGGAGTATGGTGCAGGAGCACCAAGGGCTCGGAGCCCATGTATATACTGCACATTTTTGGTGTGATGTGAAATTTTCTTATAATTGCATTTTGGCGTGATAAGCCTTGGCAGGAAGAAGTTTTTGCTTATCCAAAGTGGGTTATCGGTGTGAGCCTTGGCATCGGGCTGAGGAAATAATCGTGAGCCGACAGTGTATCATCTCACCGATCGGGGTGATAAACATCGAGTTTCACCGATGTGGAGTTGGCCGAAGGCATCGGCGTGAGCATAAGCATCGGGCTGAGAAATTGATCATGGGCCGACGGTTGAAGGTCATACCGATCGGGGAGACTGTGGTGAGGTGTCGTCGACAAGAAATATCGGCGTGAAATGCACCGTCGGGAGAAGTGTTAGAAGCTTCGCCGATAGAATGGGTCACACCGATAGCAGGAGTACATCGGCATAAACTTTATCGTCGGCGCGAGTGTGACGAGGTCTAACCGATGGAAGGCTCATCGGTGAGAGATGTATTATCGGCAGATGAGGAGGAGGTGCTACCGACGATCCAAGTCATGCCGACGGGTCAAAGTGCATCGGTGTAAGTGTTCCCATCGGCGAGGTTGGGAAATGTTTGACCGACGGTATTAGTCTCGCCGATAGTGCAGTTTGAAGGAGCCTTTGAGGCCATCGGAGTAAGTATGTATATCGGAGGACAACGGAGGAGTCACCCCGACAGTATAAGTCTGAGCAATGGTTTCTAACCATCGGAAAGAATAGCATATCGGTGAAAGAAATTAGGAGGTGGCCGATAAGAGAAGTGTTGCCGACGGTAATGGGAATATCTATTTCGGTAAGATATGGATGTGATCTTGCCGATAATGAAAAATGCACATGTTTAGGTGATGTATGGGCCTTGCGATGGAATTTTTAAAGCTGAATCGACAGTGGGAATACCAACTGTTCTGGAATTGGAACCGTCCTGTAACAGACATGGAATTCATATAAAATGTAACATTCTTCCTGTAGAGAGGGTAGAGAGGAGAAGAATCGAAGAAGTGAATTTTGGTGTGTGAAGCACTTGAATGTAATCAGAATTTTTGAATAGAAATAAAATACAGCAGTTCGATCATTTGTATATTCTATTCTGTTTTCACTTATCATTCTGAAATAGATTAGTCATTTCTGTTTCTGAAATTTTGTTTTCTTTTGCAAACCATGACTCTGTTTTGATGATTCTTCAAATCCCAATGTACAGTATGGAGATCATCAAACAGAGCCATGATTTTTGTTTGTTTTTCTTTTGTGGGGTGGTCGGATTGCCGGCTAGAAGAAATGCATGCTTGTTCTAGGCGAGCTCAGTGAGGAGTCCGGCTAGATAGACAAGTAGGATAAATAGATTTGCAGAGGTGGAAAAGTAGAGAGAAGGAAAGTGAGCACCAAGCAGTCCAGACCCTTGAATAGAGTGAGAAGGGTGGGCAACGGGCTCAGAAAGTTATGTGCCATTGAGGCAGTATCTGGGAAGCAGTGGGGACAATGTATGTGTCCCACACCAAGCAGAGAAGTAGAGTTTTCCATCTCTGCAAAGAGTATGTCTTTTAGCACTTTGAATTGGTAGGAAGGCTAGTGTTGTCAACAGTCTTGTACACCTACAGGATGCAGAGCAGGCAGCCTAGAGTCCTCCCTATCATTGGGCACCTACTCTTTAGCCCTTGACTTTTCCATAATTTAGAACTCAAAATCTGGTATGTATATGATCTATGTTTAGTCTATTTCTGTAGAAGGATTTATCAGGTTTCATTCATTTATTTATGATTTTGCATAATTAGGGTTTTAAGCTAAATCAGACTAAAATCAACATATTAATCAATCAATTCCAAATTTCTCCATCATACCAAGTGATAACCAACCTATAGTTGACCCTTCTTGTAGAAGTTTTGATTCAACTTGATTAAATGTCCTTGAATGTAAGTCATGAAAGGAGGATCTAGCTAAACCATCCATCAATCCCGTCAACCCTCTTTTCATCCTTTATAGTGCCAATGAAGTCAAACAACTTACTGTCATCTTTAGTTATCTCATTTTGGTTCCAGATTGATTCTAATATAAAAATATGTTATGCAGTTTCAAATACCAGTAATTTGATAAGAGCATCCATCTTCCCTTTCTTTTTCTTTTCCAAACCCTCTAGTGTTTTGTAGTGGTTTTCTTTCTGGTTTTTCTTCTCCTTAGGCTCTGGCCTTTGTGTTAGGGTTTTGTGTTCTCTCCCATTATCTCTCCACAAGTGGATGTCAAAATATTCTTCTCCCAAAACTTCTTCAAAATCATTCTTAATCTCTTCTTCTCTTTCTCTTTCAATGTCACTTTGATCTTTTCTTAAAATTCTCCTTGATTTATAAGGCACCCAAGGTGACTCTTGGTCAAGGGGGTGTGTCTCTTCAAACTGTCTTTTCATTCTCAGGGATATTCTTTCATTTGTAAATGACATTATATTTTCATTAGGTGACTTTCATTATTTTTTCTTATAGAACCAAAACTCATCTCTTTATATACCGCATCTTCTTTAATATTCATTATACTCTGATCAACCAGGTTGTCTAGGTAATCCACATCCAAATTTGGGGGTTGAAGGTTTCGTATAGAATTTGAGAATTCTTTCTATTGTTTGTCAACTCTATTTTGAATGTTAGCCCAATTAGGTTGATATTATGGAGTTTTTATATTTACAGTAAGGTTAGGGTTTGGTTATTTTCTTCCCTCCACGCACTTCTCAACTTCTCATATGTATCAATTCTTCCTCCTATACTCTTTAAAAGTTATGTTACCCTATCAATATGTATTGTAATAGGCTCAAGATTCTCTATATCTCTTTGTATTAACATTGTGGTAGCCTCTATGGCTTCTTCACTCATTCTTTCTTTTCCTTTTATATTTTCCTCTCTAGAAGCACCCATAGTGGCGCGCTCAGCAGCACCCTCATTTACACGCTCATCCAACTTATTTTCTTCCACAATTTCTCTTTCCTAATTTCTACTTATTTCTCCTACCTTCTCTATTCTTCTACAGTACATTTCCTGTCTTTCTTGGGTTTGTTTATGTCTCTCTTCTCTACTTATCTCCATTCTAGTAAGTATAATTGCTTTGTTCTCCCTTAATCTTTTGTTATCCCCTTTTGCCATGGGTGTTTTTTGATTTGGAATAATATTAATCCTTATATATCCCATGGTTGGCTTATCTTGAAGAGTTACATATTTTCAAGGATCTCTTCAGATCCTCCCCTTGTTCCATTTGTCATCCCCTTAAGTGCTACCCCCCTCTCACAAAGGTAGGAACTTAAGAGAATTCAAAATTTTCCATAGACCATTAAAAAATTCCCATCACTCAAGTTTCCTTATTTGCGCTACTCCGCACTTCCCCTTTCTCTGTTTATTCTATCTTTCTTCACAGCCCTTTTCTAGGGTCTTAGCAACAAAACCAAATGTTGGCAAGAAATGGGAGGAACTAGTCGAGAGCCCTGGTCCTCAGTCAAGTCTATAAGTCTAGTTTATACCCCATTCAGACAATGAAAGAAATATGAATAACATTAAGGAAATCCAATATGTGGTACAAGATAAGTAAATCATAACATCATAACACATACAAAATGATATTCCAATCCTTATATCTCCATTATATTCATTTCTCATCAATAGGTATATACATATCCATACCGGTAGGTCTGAGTCTCTACCCTATACATATTACTCGCATATACTCTTATTCTCTATCTCTCTTTCACTCTTACACTCTTGCACTCTTTACTCTCTTACTTCACATTGCTTTGTGTGTATCTCCTATATATTTACATAGAGGTGTGTCCTTTCTGAAAATACCTCTTTGTGAGTCGGCTATACCCTCTGCATGGCCTTGGCAGTAACCTATGGTAAGGTTTGCTTGCTGCCTTCTTCTCTGCCAACAAACACTTTAAAATATCTTAAACTAACTTTAAAAAAATTTAAAATTTACATTTACTACATGCCTTACATTATACTTGACTTTCACATTTCATTCTTAGATTTGACTTTCATTTTTCCTTATCGGTGAGTCTTTCCTATCACAAATTTTGAAGTATCTTTCTTTTCTCCTTCCTTTACACTTTAGCCATGTCTTTCTCTTTATCGTCAATTTCACCTATCGACAAACTTGGCCCAACGTGAACCTCCACTTTATCTTTCTTTCTTTCTTCTTGTTTCACCACCTTGTTCCTTTTTCTCCCTTTGTCATCATTCTCTGCTATCAGTGAACCTCAAGGTTCTCAAACCACTCCTTCCGACAAAGGTTCACTTTTGTATCTTTCTTTGTCTTCACTGTCTATTTGTACTTCATCATTTCATCGGCACTTTGCCTTGTCGGTGAAATCCACCCCCGGCGAACCTTGTGGTTCACAAACTCATATATTTGCTGATGAAGACTTAATTTTTCTTTCCTTTGTGTCTTTCATCAATCTCTTTCCCCTGGTTAGTCAGAAAATTGCCAAAATGGTGAACTAGGGAACCTTAGTCGGTGAAATTGGTGGTTCATGAACCGGCCGATTCGTCAACAAAACTTAACTTAACAAGATTAGAAGAAAAGACATAACGAGACTTGGAAAAACTTAAGGAAATTAGGAAATAGGTAAGTTGACGAACCTCCGAACCTACCGATAAAACTAAACTTAGGCATTTTTTGAGGATTTTCAAAGGTGAAACACTTGGCCAAAGACTTGCTCAAATACTTAGGTAAATTTTGGAAAACAAGACACACAAGGATCTTACAGATTTTGCAATCTTGAAGCATGGAAAATGGGAGTCCCAACACAAGTAATATCCATGGAAGAATACAAAAAGGAAAAAGAAATGATGAAATACAATGTAGAACTTTTGGCTCAGGAAGAGATATTTTGGAAATCAAAATCCTGCGAAACATGGCTGAAAGAAGGTCTAAATATTAAAAAAAACACAACTCAACAAGAGTTATATGGTCTCAAAATCGCATATCATCCCTCCAAAAGATGGATAGATCCATTCTTAATGGGAAAGAAGAAATACAGAAAGAAATAGTGAGTTACTTCCAAAATCTATTGGTATGCACCAATTCCAACCTTCATGAATAGGAAATTTTCATGAATTTCATTCCCAATATTATTTCAGAGGTAGATAATTGTATGTTGATGTGACCAATTACAAAGGATGAGATGAAATATGTAATTTTCTAAATGCACCCAAATAAGGCACCTAGTCCTACTAGGTTTCTGGCGTACTTTCTAGGAATTTGGGGAAATTGTGGGCGAAGAGATTTGGAAGGCAGTTGAGGACTCAAGGAAATCCAAAAAAATGTTGAAGGATATCAACAAAACTTTTATTTCCTTGATCCAAAAGAAGATAGATCCCACCACTTTCTCATACTTTTGACCAATCTCTTTATGCAATACGATATACAAGATTATATCAAAGGTAATTGCCAACTGCTTGAAAATGATAATGCCTAATATAATATTTGATGAGAAAAGCGGCTTCACTCTAGGAAGAGACATAATAGATAGTATAATAATAGCACATGAGACATTACATTCCATAACTACTTCCAACCAAAGTAGCATGATTCTAAAATTATATGTTAGCAAAGCTTATGATAGAGTCAACTAGAGATTTCTTATGAACACACTTAAAAAGTTTGGATTTCATCAAGATTGGATGAAGTTGATATACAGCTACATCTAAAGTGTACAATACTCAGTGTTGGTCAATGGAAGCCCATGTGGTTTCTTTGAGTCAACAAGAGATTTATACCAAGGAGATCCATTATCCCCCTTTTTATTCACAATCATGGTTGAATCCCTCGAGAGGGGGATAAAATCATATTCGAGACAAGGCATATGGTCTGGTGTACAAATGGCAAATAATTTCCTGCCAATAACTCACTGGCAATTTATAGATGACACAATCCTTTATGGTGAATCATGTATGGAGGAAGCATCACTAATAAAATATATACTGGAGAAGTATGTTGCAGCCTCAGGATAGGAAATCAACAAGAAAAACCCCATTATTTTCTTCTTCGATACCAGGAGAGGGCTAAAAAGGCAAATCACCTTCATATTGGACCTCAACATGGTAGAACTACCAAGTAAATACCTTGGTGTTCCACTCTTCAAAGGTGCAATATGAACTAATCTATGGGAAGAAACTATGAACAAATACTGATTGAAGGCTACCTCATGGAAATGCCATTAGCTATCCCTCCCTGAAAAAATCCAAATGATTAAGGAAATGTTTTTGGCAATTCCTATATATCAATTATCCAACACCTAGGTAACAAAAAATTCGGTAACCTACTTGAAGGCATAATGAAGAAATTCTTTTGGGAAGGATCCAATGAGAACAAATGCATTCCCTTAATTTCTAGATGGAACATGACATGCAAGTAAAAAGGAAATGGAGGTATCATAATCAAGAAGATAGAAAAACATAACAATGCTTTAGGAGTAAAAGTCATATGGAAAATGTTTGATAATCCTTCTACAAGATGGTGCCAAACTCTCTAGAAAAAATATCTAGACTCAAATGATGTAACTTGCATTCTGACAAATCAAAATCCTCCATGGGGCTCTCGCATTTGGAATTTCATGCAACAATGTAAAAGCTTGATCACCAACCACCTTTCATGGGTCATTAATAATGAACACAAAGATTGATTCTGGAACGATTCATGGAACAAACACCTACCGCTAGCCAACTCTCCAAGTTTTGTAGCACATTGGGACACTATCTCAGACATGCAAGCAAGTTATGTCAAACTATTTCAAACCCATTGAAAGGTCCAATGGTCGAGATTAGGGATCGGAAAGCGTAGATGATCTGCCAATTCCCCTAGAGACTAAGTGGGATCTACAAGTTGAATTGAAAAAGAGGAAGGTTTTCATAAACCAAAAAATATATAAAATAATCTTGACAGGATCTAAATCTAGGGCATAATCTATCAAAATTGGATACTAGCTACATAATTTTCTTGAGGAGAGTTTTGACTGGCCAACAAAGCTACGCTAGAACAAATGGAATCTACCCAAAGTGGGGGCTTTTGTGTGGACGACATTACACAAAAGAATACTCACCGGAGACCACCTTAAGACCATTGGGATTCCTAGCCCATCCCATTGTGTCATGTGTAAATGAGAGGAGGAAATGGCCAATCATATTGTCCTCAACTGCACCTTTGCAAGTACATGTTGGGATTGGCTACACAATAGACTAGAATGGTGTAGTGCACTTCCAAATGACATTTTGGATCACTTCAAGTGTTGGCTAAGAATACGTAATTATGTATGGGAAGCCATATGGATGACTAGCCCTTCAATTTTGATATGGAAGGAGCAAAACAATAGAACATTTAATGACAAAGAATCCAGTGTGGAAGAAATCATCAAGAAAATTGAGAAGCGCATTAGTGAAGTGGTTATGGCAAAAAATTTGACTTCCTCCCTGAAACCATTCACAATTTGGGATGGGATGTTGATGAAAAAATGGGATAACCTAAAAATTCCCTGGAGATGTAACACTAATATCCAACAGTCAAAGATCAATAGAGTCAAAATCAAGTGGTGTCCTATGAGCAGGAGATTAAAACTAAATTTTGATGGTGCAATCCGTGGCAATCTGGGCATCTCTGGAGTTGGCATCGTAATAAGGAATGAGAATGGAGAATTGATATGGGATATTTCCAAGAAGCTTCAAGTAGGCTCAAACAATGAAGTGGAGTACTTGGCATTGTTGACTAGACTAGACCTATGCAAAAAGGAAGATATATCAAACATAGATATAGAAGGAGACTCTCAAATTTGCATCAATGCAATTTGCAATTGTCAAGTGATAAATTAGAAATTATGGAACATAGAAGAATCCATCTAGACAATTTTAGATAGCATTGACAACACATCAATCACACACTGCTACTGAGAGGAAAATTGCATGGCAAATTTTCTAGCAAATCAACCCTGAACAAATGGAAGAGGAGGTCATCACAAACAATAAGAACAGATGGGAAGATCTACCCTTATGATTCACACACCACAGATATGGTGTCCCTTTTCATTAGATGCACATTTTCTAGTTTCAAGATGTACTGAGCTGATCATTTAAGCCTGAATTTCCATAGACAAAATATTCTTGAAGATTTTTTCAGGCTCATCCTTCAGAATAAATTGGCTATGAAATAACTTCCCATCCGAAGAGAGATGCAAAATGTAGTTCACTGGCTACAACTACCTTTTCCGTGATGAGGAGTCTTTGGCCCAACTCAAGAGGATCTTCAAAATTGAAGCAGAGGTAGTCGAGACTGCATTAGGAGCATGATTGACAACAAAGTGTTCAAGGTTGGTCATGTTCATGACAACCGCATTCTAGAACTGTTCTTGGTCAACCATATTTTGGTCCTTGGCAGGAAGCGATGGGGGAAGCTGGCAGTGAATGGTTACATTTGCAATCTCCTCAATCCATTGGCTTTAGCAACAATTGCGGCCTTCAAAAAGCGACCAAGCACTAGCATTCTTGGTGGCATCTTTGATATTTCCATAGTAAGAGCAAGCGAGAACATCAAACAAGCAATCACCTTGTTTCGAGAAGGAGTTGAAAGGGATAGTTCAGACACCTTCAATTTCTATATTAGACATTTTGACTCTATCCTAACTCCATCACAGGTTGAACGTGCATTTGAAGTCTCTAAAGGTCTATCTCCTTAATCCTCATAAGCCCAAGAAGGTAAATGAGTCTACTATGTAAGTCCCTCATATGAGTAAGTCAATGTAATACCTACTTTATTAATATAAAGGATGCTACCTCCATGATAGCATCTTATCAATTAAAAAATAATAATAATAAAAAGACTTAGATATTATGGAGTTAGGACTAGAAATATTAAATATTAAAAGTAATGTAGAAATTAACATAAATTAAATGTGATACTTAGCTCAAAATATGATGATGGAATATGTTGTAATAGATGTCAAAAATAGTTTTTCCAAGGTGTTGGAATTTCAGGGCTTGCTCATGTAAAGATTTCAAATTTTGCAAACTAATTATGTTTCATTCTAGTTCACCATTGCACATGCAAACCTAATCTCGGTGAGTGCAAACCTAATATCTACGAGTGCATATTTTAACTAATGCATACAGTTGAACTACAACTTGTATATCTAAATTAATAGAATGTGGATTGTTATAATTCACTTTCCTTGGTCTTCTAGTGTTTGAATCTCTAAAAGGACTAGTGGTGTTTAGGAACGCCTTTGAAAATATATTGAATTGTGAGGGTCGCATTCTCCTTAGTCATAACCCTAGTTGGAGTAATTTTGTGTCTCTAAGGAAAGGGTCCAAAGACATAAAGAAAACATGCAATGGACCTAGGATGATGTGTGTTGATTCAATGCTCTCATAATATTCTATGGTGCTTGCATAAATGCTTGATGATAATTCCTTGCATAACTCTTAGATGATCTCCCCAAATGATTTCAAATGAATGAGTGAATTCTTTAAATACAACACCATAACACCCAAATTAACAAAAACATGTGATAGGTTAGCTCACAAAAACTAATGAAAAGTTTGATGTGTAAATTTGAATTTTGAATTTTAAAAGATCAAGGTACAAAAATGTGAGTGTGGAAGTGACTTGGGTCAAGTTTGTACTTGCAAATCTAATTCAGGGTGATGAACAATGTCTTCAGAGATTAGGATCAATCTCCAAGGATGAGTGACAATGAGATTGGTATATGGTGATGTCATGAGTCAAATTACCAAGTATATGCCACCTATAGACTAGTTATTGTATTTAGAACACTCTAATTAAAATAGGAAGAAAATATAAAGGAAAAGGGCATGGTATACAATTTTCACTATTATACTAAGTAAAGTGGATTGATATAAAATTAAAATAGAAGTTGAAATCCAAAGTATATGAATAATGATCTTTAGTGGACTCTTTGGAACCATTCAACTTCACCAATAAACTAAAGGTCACTTAACACATGACCCAAATTTGAAAATAGTAAATCCCATAACCCTACATAGTACAAGTGGATTCAATTTCATTTGATAAACTAAAAACCACTTTAACACAACCCAAATTTTTTAATCACTAAATCTCACATCCCTACACAATGCAAAGTGGGATGTAAGACTATAACACTTTTTTAGGATCACTTGTTGAAAGGGATAACGAATAGCCTCATATATAATTTTTGAAGAGAAGAGGGGACTTTCCTATTATGTTAATGTGAATTATCTTAGGCAAAGATTTATTGTGTTCCTTGTTTAAGGGAAAAACATGTGATTGAAGAATTGTAATGATAAAGAAGTGACTCCATAACTTTTCCGTATTTTTAATGGGTGGTGTATGTGCAACTACACATATTTTATATTCTTTTGGAAATAATCCAAGAGGTAATGATGTGGGAATAGATTGATGATATTTCTTAAAAAAACATTTCTCATATGTTCGATTGGGATGTGGACATTATTTTTCACATAAATATTACTCTAAAAGTGAGAAGTTAATATGGGTGGCTTGGAATTTTGGTTTGAAAATCAATAGGGTAAAGTGAGCAGTTTTTTTTAAATATAATATTAAAATTTAATTGTAGGGTTGTAGATTAATTAGTAAAACTAATGGTATGCTTTTTATTATGTTATTTATTAAGGTTTATATTTTTACATATGTGATTGAGTCAAGGTTTATTTGTGAGTAACTTTGATAGACTAGTTTCCCCTCCTCATCATAACTTGGTCAAGAGATAACTTCTAATTTAAATGTATGCTTACTCATCATATTATAACCCACTTAATACAATAAAAAAATGTTAATATCTATATAATACAATTATTTTTATACATTAAAAATCTAATCTATAATTCCAACAAAATAATGGAAATATCTAATTATAATAAAACACATTTTCATTTTTTAAATAACATTTTAAAACTATTGAAATGAAGAGGATGTATTAAATAAAGAACATCATTTAACAAATTTAAGTAGTGCAAGTTGAGATAAATGAACAAAACAATAATAAAATAATAATAGTAATGTGCATTCACAACTAAATAATCATGTTGAAAATATATACTAACGTGAAATTTTCAATTTTCATTCTACTCATTAAAAGGAGCACCTTAATTGGTTAAAAGAGGGGGCAAATAACCTTAATTTAGATTAAAAATTAAAAAAAAATTAAATAGTGCAAGTTGAGATAAATGAACAAAACAATAATAAAATAATAATGGTAATGTGCATTCACAATGTTAAAAATGTTTACTAACGTGAAATTTTCAATTTTCATTCTACTCATTAAAGGGAACACCTTAATTGGTTAAAAGAGGGGGAAATAACCTTTATTTAATTTAGATTAAAAATTGAAAGTTGGAGCCTCTCTCCATCACTAAAATTTTGGATCAATCGTTTTTATTCTATTATTATAGAAATGAGGATAGTTCCATAAAAACACTCCGAATATTTGTTTGAATTGAAATGGTTTTAGATAACATTCTAAAACTAATTAGAGACGAATTTGATATCAACTAAGGAGGTAGTTCCAAGTAGTGTGCATTAATAATTAAATGATTGGAAAAAAAAATTGCATCAAGATGTTTAACATGATGTGAACTTTTATATTAGGGTAAAAGGGAAATAATTTTTTAAAATTAATTTAGGTTAATTAAAGTAAATGTAATTAATTAAGTACAAATTAATTTGGATTAATTAATAATGAGTTTCGATTGATAAATTAAATTATTGTAATAATGTTAATAAGGGTGCATGTAGTGGTCAAGTCACAATGTTGTTGTGGCAGTCACCAAAGTTCAAACTTTTGTTGGGGCACTAAGCTTGTAGGCCTTGTGCCTCCACTGGAATGACATGCTCGTAGGATGTGTGCCTTCATTGGGTTGTCATGCTCGCAAGTTGTGGGCCTTTGCTAGGTTTGTCATGCTCGCAAGTTGTGGGCCTTCGCTAGGTAATTGAGCTCACGGGTTTGAACAAGGTGATAATGCCTTGGGGACTAAAACCCCCAATAGTGGTCACAACGATAAAGCCAATGGGAAGAGATCCCCCAGTAAGTCATCTCTTTGGGCTCGAATTAGGTTAAAAACCCAATTTCACCAAATAAAAAAAATATTGTAATAATTATTTTAGGACAGTAAATATGATTTAGATAAGGGTACTTGGTTTTATGACTAAAAAATTATAGATCTTTTAAGAAATCTCTAGACCCTAGTTGTTATTTGTTTGGGAAATGTGATCTCTCTATCAATGAAATGCCTCAGAATTTGAGCTAGATCTTTGCTCTATCTTAGATCAAATCCATAAGTTTGGGTCAAGTCTACAACTACATATTCTTTTTCTAAGTCTAGATTTGACCCTACACAAATATGTATCTATACTCTTATGTTTGTTTAGTTTTCCTTTGTCTACTCTACTCTTCTTTGATATCTGAGGGATAGCAATATTTAAAAACACCTAGAAAGGATTGTTGTTGTGTCGCAAGGAGATGTGTTCTCCCAAGTCAACCCTTAGAAAGTGTGTAAAAATTGGAAGACATTAGGCAAGGGCCCTAGAATGATGTATGCATATTTGTTAATCCTTTTTTTGTGCACCAAATTCAAATGTTTCACTATTGATTACTCTTTTAACACTCTCGAATGGGAGAGAACTTATGAAATCTAGATGTCACTTGAGGATGCTAAGTGAATGCTAATGAATGCCTTTAAATACTAGCACATAGCATCAAATTTCACAAAACATATGCTTAGTCCACTTAGGGTAGAAAAATAAAGAGGGTTAGTTAACCAAATTTGAATTTTAAATTTTAGAAAGGCAAAGGTCAAGTCCAAAACCATAGGGTTAACCCCATGACCATGAAAATGACCTTGGGTTGGTAAATAGTTAAATCTAAGTAGCTATATCTAGTTATGTATGGGCAAGTGTAATAAATGTTCAAATAAGATGAATGTAGTAGAGTATGCATGTATAAGCATAAGGTGGGGGCTAAATATGTAGGGATGTGTGTGTATAGGAATGGGTAAAAGCTAAGGGAATAAGTCCAACTTTACACAAGATTATACCATTTATCGATATGTACATGTATCAAGACATTTCCTTAAAATGGAGCACAAAACTAAATGGAAAATGGCATTATATGCAAATTTTACCATATTTTTTCCTCACTTTGAGGTGCATGTGAATCCTAAAATGATCATGCATATCAAAGTATGCATAACTCACAAGCATGCATGTAAAGTAAATATTCAAACATTAAAGGATATGAAAGGGGGTCCTTATAAAGTGTCATCATGTAAGTCTCTCCTTTGGACATGTGCTCTCCATGGAACCTACAAAATAGAAGGAAAATATGTAATGAGTTGCTTCTATCTCATAAATAAAAATTAGGTACAAAATAGGAGCTTGGTTAACTATCTTGGAACAATAGGAAATGATTAGAATTAGAAAAATTTTCTTGTTTAAAAAAATGATAATAGTGTGTTTGGCTCAGTGGCCATGGGATAACAAGGTACATGGAGTGCATGGCATGTCATTGGTATCAAGATTCTAGTCATAGTGATGAATCTATGTAGCACTTGTCACTAATTGATAGCTCAACCATAAGATTGTTAGTGATAATATATGCCCCTTCAATTGGTTGTATTTGTAGGATGCAAGGAATTAAAGTAGAGGGAAAGACATACATGAAAGTAAATGTAATCTAGAGATAAGCATAAAGTCATGTAAAGTAATAGAAATAATGAATACATCTTGTAATAAACATGTAAATATCTATAATGATAAAGCATGGTAAGCACATGTAGGATGGAGATGAAGATTATGGAAGGTAGTTATTATCTTCTCAAGAAATGTGATCTCTCTGTTAGTAAAATGCCTTAGACTATAAGCTAGGTCTTTTCTCTATCTAGGATCAAGTATATAGGTCTAGGTCAAGTCTATGACCATGGATTCTTCCTCTAAGTCTAGATTCAACCCTCTACAAATGTGTATCTCTACTCTTTTGTTCACTTGGTTGGTCTCCATCTACTATGCTCTAGTCTTCTCTAATATCTAAGGGTTGGCAATATTCAAAAATACCTAGAAATGGTTGTCATTGTTCATAAGGAGACATGTTCTCCTAGTTCAATCCCTAAAAAGGATCTAAACCTTTGAAGACAATAGGAAAAGGATCTAGAATGATGTATGTTTATTTGTTTCTCCTTTTAGTGCACCAAATCCTTTTTCTTGCTATTGATTGTTCCTTTAATGTTCTAGAATGAGTGAGGACTTGTGAATTATAGATGTCACTTGAGAATTCTAAATGAATTATAATGATTGCCTTTGAATAATAGCACAGAACATCAAATTTCACAAAAAAATTCTTCGTTAGCTTAGGGTAGAAAAATAAAGGAGGCTAGTTTGCCAATTTTGAATTTTGAATTTTAGAAAGGTAACCTGGTCAACCCCAAAACTATAAAATGACCCTGGTGGGCAAATAGTCTAATATGGGTGGCTAATATCTATATCTAGGTGTATAAATAAGTGTAATAAATGCTTGAATAAGATGAATGTATTGGAGTATGTGGATATAAGGATAAGGTGGGGGATAAATACGTAAGCATGTATATGTATAGGAATGGTAAATGCTAGAGAAATAACCCCAACATCACACAAAATTGTATCATTTATCAATATATACATGTATCAAAATATTTGCTCAAAATAGACACAAAATTAAATGGAAAATAGCATGAATATACAAATTTCACCATTACAATTAAATTCATTTACTTCAAAATGAAAGTAAAATCTCTCTATATTATCTCTACCACTAATACTTGGTTAATTTTTATCTTTCGAATGCATAAGATTGAGAAGAAAATGGAATTATTATAAAGTTCAATATATCTTTTTATAGGGGAAGGAAAGTTAATCCCAAACTAAGAAATTAATGGTATCCAAGCATATGAAAGGTAAGGAATTGATAAATTGGAAGCACATTACAATTATAAACTTAAATCACAATAAAGCACATAAGACTAGTCAAACATAAAGTATCTAAGAATAACACTTTATAATTAAATTAACTCAAATTAGTAATTGGTCACAATGCTCATGGATGGTATCAATCCTCCTACTAGTGTTCAATTTCTCCTCCACACCACTCCAAAGGAGCTCTTGGATGTCCAAAAATTGGCAAATTCCCTCAACTCACTCTGGCTATCTCCCCTACTAGGGTTGCTAGTCAACCTCTTAAGGATGTGAAAATTAATGAGAATAATATGCATGATGGTGCTCTTACTGGCTAGAAGTCCATTCCTAATGAACAAGATAATCCAGATGTGTAGAAACTAGATGACCATGACCCACCTCTGAATGCTATTTCTATAGCTCTAGCTACTTAGCAGTGTTTTTTTTCTCTTTGGTTGTGATGTATAAGTCTTCGCAATGCTTAGACTTTGGGATGAGACTATCTCCACCCACCCTTTTTTATGATATATTGTATTTAAAAGACTTATAGTTAATATAAATGTCTATTTCATCAAAATAGAGTTAATAATTTATTCTTTATACTAATTAATGTGATTTAAGGGTTATGAATTCGTCATTTTATATCTAAGGGTTTTGTCAATTTAGGCGCTTCATCTAGTTAAGCCCCCACATTTCAAAGCACAATTCTTAATTTAGCTTCCATGGTACTACGTGGTTCAACTTGTCTTTGGTAGTTGTGAAGTAGTTGATATGAAACAGTTTGGTTCTAAGTAGAATTTCATCTTCCTCCTTGTTTGTATATTAATGTACATATCCATTCTTTATAGGATGATGAGGATATAGATAACACATAAATGTTCTCATAGACAATGTATAAAACTGGCATAATAGAAATTTTCTATCATAGTTCTAATTCAGTGGTCTATTATCTTCTTTATTTTCCTTATTCTTATGTGCTTTGCATGTTTGAAGGTCTCTATCACTCACTAATTGTTTTTCAATATAACCTAATTGAATCCATTTAATTGGGTTGTCCAATGGGTTCTCCTCTAGGCCCCAAATCAAAAAATGGTGTTTGGCTCATTCCCTTTACCTTTACCCATCCCTATACACACATATCCCGGTGCACTTAGCCTTAGCTTATCCTTACACACATATTTTGATACATTCACCTTGTATGAGTATTTATTTCACTTATGCTAACACTTACCCATATATGGTCATTAGCCATCCAAATTTGACCATTTGTCCACTTAGGGACATTTCCACAATTGTGGGGTTAACTCCATGGTTGCAAACTTTGCCTTTACAAAATTTAAATTTCAAATTTATCCAATTGTCCCCCTTAATTTTCCTTCTCTAAATTGACTAAGCATACATTTTGTGAAATTTGTTCTTATGTGCTATTATTTAAAGACATTCATTAACATTCATGTTGACCATTTGACATCCTCAAGTATCCTCTCATTCACTATCATCATAAGGAGCTAAAAAATTGGATTTGGTGCAATAAAAGGAATCTAATTTAGCCAGTTGTTCCCATGGCTGTAGACATTGCCTTTGCAAAATTTAAAATTCAAATTTAGCCAGTTGTCCCCCTTAATTTTTTTTCCCTAAATTGACTAAGCACACATTTTGCGAAATATGTTCTTATGTGCTAGTATTTAAAGACATTCATTAGCATTCATGTTGACCATTTGACATCCTCAAGTATCCTCTCATCCACTATCATCATGAGGAGCTAAACTTTGGATTTGGTGCGATAAAATAAATCTAATTTAGCCAGTTGTCCCCATGGCTGCAGACTTTGCCTTTACAAAATTTAAAATTCAAAGTTAGCCAGTTGTCCCCCTTAATTTCCCTTCCCTAAATTGACTAAGCACACTTTTTGTGAAATTTGTTCTTATGTGCTAGCATTTAAAGACATTCATTAGCATTCATGTTGACCATTTGACATCCTCAAGTATCCTCTCATCCACTTTCATCATAAGGAGCTAAAATTTTGGATTTGGTGCAATAAAAGGAATCTAGCCCCACATGATCATCCTAAGATCATATGTATGACTAACGAGTGATGTTTTAAATCATTTACTCAGGTTTTCCAATGGTTGACCTAAGAGAACATGTCCCCTTGCAACCCTAATAACATTCTTCCAAATGTATTATTAAATACTGCTAGTCTTTAGATATCAGAAAAGGTAGGTGTTGAGGTGAATCAGGTGAAGCATAAAATTGGACTACGTTGATTACCAAATCAAGTCTATAGGTACAAGGCATTTCTATGATCGCAGACTCAACCCTCCATAGTGTAGACATAATTAGATCTAATCTTGAGGCAAACTACAAACTATGATCTTATGTTTCTGATCTTGAGGCACCTAGATTTCAATGCTATACCATATTTTATTCATTCTTTGATTAAAAAAGCTAATTAACTTTATTTATTGCATTTATTTATATACTCTTACCATTTATTATCTCAAAATACATGTCTACCCACAAATTATCACATTAATTAATCTAACTTAATTATGCTTATATATACATATATTATTAAATTAGCCTAGACTACAATTAAGGGAAGTTTATTTTCTTTTACAATTTTAAACTCATAGAATAATGACCACTTTGCCAATATTAACCAATTCCTAAAATTAACTATTTAACAAATATTAACTATTAAATAAATTCTCTTATAATTATATCATGATGTCATATAATACTAGTATAGATATCTTAAATACATCTATCTAAAAGATGTACAGAGAAATTAGTGTTGAGGTGTCTATATTGATTTCTTATGTAGTATAGATAGGCACCTGGAGAATGATATATCTAGCATCTTTTAGATAGATGTGTTTAAGATATCTATGCTAGTGTTTATATCAAATGACATCACTAATATTATGTTTATTATTAAATATTAATAATTTGATGTCTAAATGGGTATCAAATTTAAGTTAAGGGATTTTTATTAACACATACACACCATTACAATCCATCCCTTATATCGCCACTATAGTTATGTCTCTCCACATAATAAATAGGTGTCAAATTCAAAGAGTTTTTGTTAACACATTGATACCATTATAATCCATCCCTCGCTACCACTAGGGGAGAGGACCCAATGCCCGCACATCAAACTCCTAAATGGTACATCCAATTTTCATGAAAATTTTAGTATATCTTTGTATTTAAGTTAAGAGCTTAAAACTATTGTTTGGAGTTTTGGGTATCAATGATGTAGTCTAATCAACTACATCTTCATCGACTTGTACAAAAACACCCCCCAAAAAAAGTTAGACCAAAGCATGTGTACCAAGGCATGTATTACCGATCACCTTATATGTCGCCATATGATTGGTTGTTTCTTTGATGGATTTGTGAAGTGTATAGTTACACATATATATGTGTACATGTATTAGTTCCTTATTAAATTTTTACTAGTATATAATTTCTCAACTACTTATTCTTTTAATATACTTAACTTGGGATCTAGGTTTTAGGGCATGGTTATCTATTGGACCTCTCCCCTATAGTTATACCTCTTGACATATTAGTAATACAAACAATTATAAAGTGAACAAGTTACCACAATACCTACATTAAATGTATGCTTAAATGCTCAATAACTGGTTTTAAGAATTTATTAACTAATAACACCATTTTAAAATTCAAAAACCTATATATAACTAGAATTAATCATACCAATACAGCTGAAAGCCGCACTGCCATACATACTGACAGCAACAATGCTCGGTTCACAAATTAAACTTTATCTAAATTACACTTTGTCAACAAGCAACTGTCCTACATACAAATCATCCAACAAACAGTCCACAAACGACTGTCCAACATATAGTCCACAAGCTACAACACCACCAAAGATTAACCACAAGTGACTGTCCAAAACCAAAATAAGAGACCATCCAAAGATGAAAGAACAGCTGTAACCAGTCTACCATACTAAAAAGCATACAGCTGTAACCAGTCTACCATACTAGAAAGCATGCCTATTGTTGAAAGAAGTATATCCAATCTCACCAACCGAAAAGAAAATCTCCAATAGAATTATTTGTCCATTATAGCAAGAACTTCATTGTCTTTCTTTTCAACCACCAAAACATGTTTCCTTTCGACTACAGGTAGGTTAAGTAGTTGACTTGTTTCGCTCCGTGCGTTTCTCCAATATAAAGAGAACTTTCTCCTCAGAAGTTTCGTAAGCACTTTCTTTAACTTATCATAAAGAAAGATAAAAAGTTTTTCCTGCACACGAGGGAGAACATTCCCTCTTTGTTTAAGAAAATCATAGGAAAATGACTTAAGGGCTAGGCCAAAGGCGAACAAATACCATGTAGGAAAAGTTTTCTCTACGATTTACTCAGATTACAAAATGCTTTTCCTCTCGTGTACTCTTTGTTTCGTACCAAACATGACCAGTCCATAAAGAAGAAAGCTCGAGAGAAGCTAGGCCTGAGATTGATGGTCATCCTGAGGCAATGTCATGCTCTGTTGCTCAAACATGCCTTAACTTTGTAACTGTAAAATTCGCCTCTAAAGCAATACCTTATCGCATGCATGTATATTGGGGTTTTTTAATAATCAAAATGTGATCCAATATATTGCTTAAGTATCAAGGGGAAAGGGGATGAGATAATAAATGTGATACAAGTAGGTATTGAGGGTTAGGAACCATGTACAAAAGGGGTGGGGTGTTTATAAGTGATGTTTCAAATCCTCTACAAATCACTTTGCATAGCTTCAAGAAAGGAAATGTCATTCACTATGTTGGTCTTGCTAGAGTCATGAAGCTACCAATATTTTACACAACATAGTCTTGTATTGTGTCAAAGCCTCATAATCCCAAGGGTACCTACTTAATCCTAACGCTAATGCAGTCAAGAAAGAAAACAATGGTCACACCAAGGTTGTGCAAATCTAGTACAATCCTATCAAAGTTTTCTAAAACCATTTATTAGGCACATTTGGTAATGTCACGACCCTACTTAAAAGAATCACCAAGTATCTTTAAAACCTTTCCATTATAATTTAGATTAATATGTATACTATAATTAAGATATTTGTTATAATGGGGATTCACTGTTAGAGTTGGTGTAGCAAGGGCTTGGGGCTTGAGATGTATAAGTGCTTTTAAATCAAAGCTTTCTGCAAGATGACATATTTGTCATAGTTCATCTAGGCTTTCTTTGTTGAGGCTATAATGTATGGAATGGAAATCAAAACTAGTTTTGAGTCATCTATAGGTGTGGATACAATGCCCTTGGTTGATAGGGTACAAATAATAAGGGGATATACATATAACCAAAAAATAGGTACATAAGATACTTGGTGAAAATAGGGAGGTATTTTAAATATACTAGTATACATTGAGGGGGTATCAAAAACATAAATTTGAGGGGTAGAAATAAAATTAGGGGTTTTTATTAGTACCCTATGAACTCAAATGTTATGAAATTGGTTTATTAAGTGAATCCCCTAGGGTTGTCATCAACATCCTGCAATCTCCCCATGCTCCAATGGATGCTTCAGTTTCTCTACATCTTAGTCACATTGCTCGTAACCCTAACCCTACTTTAAACACCTCTTCCTACATCTCACAACTCAATTATAACTCAAATACTACCATCCTAACCTAAAACCCTAACCCTATGGTGCACAAAACATCAACAGACAATGGATCTAATTCTTCCTTCAATAAGCTCACTTCTACTTAAGGGGAGGCACACAACACACACATATTCATCTATGATGTGATACAAGATCAAGAGGTAAAGTTGGTGAATTCCTAATGATATCTTAGATGTTATCTCTAAATGTAAATCTAGAATTTTTATTTTCTTTCTTAGAAGTGTGTCCACTAAGCATGAATTCAATGAATGGGCTAAATTGAATTGGGAATGTAAGGGCTAGATGATTGAGGGGTGAAAGTTCAAAGATGTGTTGACTTTTAAGCCATATTTTTAGCACACCGGAATTTAGGCATTTCTAACTAAAAGTCAATTTAGGCTAAAAATGTCTTTTATCTAGCGTCATTCTAGAGTTAAAATAGACATGGGCAATAATTTTTTTAACCAAAAATTTCCACTAGATACATATGTAGCATCACTTTGATGCCAAGTTACAAAAAAATTGAAATTATTTGAAAAACTTAATGTCCTTTCCACTTCTACTTAAAAGTAGGTCATCAACACCAAAATATAAGGTTGATTGTCTTTTCAGAGAAAAATGCAATAAATTTAAAAATATATGTAATGCACTAGGGGAGGGATTCAATAGTTAAGGAAAAAATTCAGAGGCCCTTCAAAACAGATGTGTTTCCAGTACACAAGACTTTAAAGATTTATATTTATCAAAAAAAAAAAAAAATGTATGCACTAAAGCTTCAATTTATCAATATGGGGGAAAATGAAGGAAAAATACTGAAATTTACTATTAAAAAATGGAGGCCCCCTTAACCTCATTTTTTTAGCATTTTATCAGCGATTAAATTATAATATCAATTTTACAAAAAAAACTACATTCAAATTATTTTTAATATTTTTTAAAAATACAAACATAAACTACACTAAAAATCTGCATTTCATTAATTTACATCATTTCAAAACTCAAAACATATATGTCACTTTCAAATTATTCAAGTTAAAAAGTTGGATTGGTTCTAACCATTTCCTTTATAAAAAAAGGTGACATAGCTTTGAACTTTCACTCTAAGATCATTTGAGGGTTAGGTAGAGGCTATATATCTTGCATGTTTCAATCTCTGGAACATGTCGAAGTTGTACTCGGATATAATACTTGGATAATTTATGATTGGATAAGCTATTTGTAAACCTAGGATTTTGATTTCCATCTTGAGGGCTCATTAAAATTTAAATATCTGATGTGGATTGAGTTTCCCTATCTCAATCTAAAACTTATCTAGGAAGTTTTTGAAAACACTATTCATCAGACTCATGAATGTTGATGGTGTATTCATTAATCCATAAGGTAACACTATGAACTCATAATGACCATATCTTGTTCTGAAAGTTGTTTGAGGAATATCTTCCTCCTTTATTCTCAATTAGTGATACCTTTCTCTAAGATTGATGTTGGAGAAAATAGTTGCACCACGTATTTGATCAAAGAGGTCATCAATGTGTGACAAGGGATATCTATTCTTGACCTTTTCCTTATTAAGCATCTTATAATCTATGCACAAGCATAGGGTTCCATCCTTTTTAACAAAAACCACTGGTGCACCCCAAGGAGACACACTAGGTCAGATCAATCTTTTAGAAAATAGTTCATGTAATTGAGCCTTTAACTCCATGAACTCAGTTATGGTCATTATGTATGGAGCTTTGGATTGAGGCTCTAATCCTAGAATTATATCAATTGAAAAATCAAATCCCTCCGAGTCCAGGCGGTCCAGGTAACTCTTCAAGAAAACATCCTGAAACTCTTGAAGAAAAGAATAATATTACCACATTGGTTCCTTGATATCTTTTAACTCATTCACACTAATGGCATACTTTTTTCACCCCTTCCTTCTAGATCTCTTAAGTTGCATAGCTGAAATCTACCTTAGCTTAAATTCTCGATTAACCCCATGGATTTGAACATGGTTTCCCAAATCATCTAGGTAATCAACTATTTTTGCAAAGAAATATACTCTTTCCCTATGGAGCCAAATCCAATTCATCCCTAGGACAACGTCGTAGTAACCTAAGGTTTCTACATAAAGGTTCACTTCAATGGAAAAGGTGGGAGGTTTTAACTCAACTTCAAATAGACATTGCTCTAGCCTTACCTTAGCTTGATTTGCATATCACATAGACTATGAATTAACCATAAATCCTACTCTCCTAGGAATCTTATTAAGTTCTCTAGGTGCTACAAAACACTCAGTAGCTCTAGTATCAATCAATATATAAATGTAACAACCAAAAAGTGTACCTAAGGTTTCAACTAGAGCAATCTAGAACTCATCTTAGCGGTTATCAACTGCTATATGGATTCTCTATTGAAAAGTTGTTTTTTGCGACAGTAGAGGAGGATTTCTGAAGTTGTTTACCTCATTCTTGTTCGGAAAGCTACTAGCATAATGATCACCTCCACAAGAAAAAACATCCCCTAGGTGTTCCTCTCTTGTCAAACCTCTTTTCCTCTCTATTTGTATTCCTACCTTCCATCTCATTATTATTTCCTTTAAATCCTAAATCGTCATTATTCTTTGCACCATTTGACTTCTATTTGGAATTTTGGTTTATGTCCCACTTCTTTTTGAATGATGAAGATCCAAACCTTTTGCAATACTTATCCCTTGAATAAAAAATGGACTTAATCTTTTGTTCTTGTTTTATGACCTTTTCAAACACTTGATTCATGGATGAGGGTCCATAAACATCTACTTATCCTCCTATCTGGGGGATTAGTCCCATGATGAATTTATGTATGCGCCAAGTGAATTTCTCCCAATATTTAGTTACTATCTATCTCATTGTCTTAAGTTTTGAAAACTATCAACTTTTGATTAAAGTAGATTTGGGGCAACCATCTTTATCTAAACAGGGTCACAAACTGATTCCAAGTGAAATTGGTGGAATCAATTCCCATTTCCAATTTCTTATTCTCCCATCAAGTAGAGGCTTCCCCTGAGAGTTGATATGCTCCTCAAACTACTTTAGTTATCTCAGAATAATTACAGATCTCAAAATATTTTTCCACTTCACTAAGCCAAGATTCTACTCTATCTCCCATAACCATTCCATAAAATCTAGGTATGTTGACCTTTTTCATATCTCAAGCTAGCTCATTTGCTAGACAATCTCTTACTTCAACCTATCTTTCAATTTCCTCTTGGTTAGTTTGTGGTTCATCTTTCCTTTAATTGACACTAAGGTCTTTCTCTCAACCTACTTCGTCTTCTTGATCTCTAGGTCTTCTAACTTGATGTTTGAAAGAAACTATTTTTTCCCTAGTCTCATTTAGGGCAGCAATAATCTCATCTAGTTTAGCTATATGATCATTTGTAACTTGGTTTGATTTTTCACTTCCCATATTCACCCTAGTTTGTACCATGTTATATTGGTATGAATAGGGTATATTACCTAACTAGTTCCACATTAGGTCCGATTCACACTTGTCTAGTTAAGTTTACTTAGGGCATCCTTAGGGTACACTAAGGATAGTTATCTCTTTATGTCTCAAGTCATAAGATCAAGACACTTTTCATAATCTGATGTTATCCTATGTTTCACGTTGGCCTATATAACCAAGGGCTTCTCATTATAATATTATTCACATTGATGTATATTCATGTATATTGTGTATTTTCATCCTTTGATAGAATAGAATTATTCTTTCATGTTGGATCTCTCTTGTCCTTTCATTGAAGCTCCAAGATCTTGGGTGGCTACCTCCATAGCCAAATCTTGCATGGTATAGAACATTCTATACCAACTCTTACATGCTATCAAAGCTTGCAGGATTGCTTAATGTTAGTCCTTCTAAAAGATCTAGGATGCAAATCTTGGTTTCTCTTGAAAATTTGAGTATACTCTTCTCTTGCATCATATGATAACCTAGAGAATTAGAAAAACTTCATAGAAATACCAAATTTGAGAGAATTTCTTTTTTGTGGCGTTCTATTCTAGGTTCATTTTGGAGCATGTTGGTTCAAATCTAAGCACACCATTGAGTTCAAGTTGTCCAAGAAAGTCAGTTTAGCCTTTTGATTTGTCCAAATTGGACATTGGAGATAAGATCTACAAAGGTTTGAATTTGGAAGGGGTTGCCAGATTTGGAAGGTAGTTGCATTTTTGGAGCATTTTGGGTCAAATCTGACTCTGTCATCGCATCCAAAAGGCCCAAGTATTATTTATCAATTCGTCAAAATTGGACACTTTTGCCACAAGACGTCAACAAAAAATTTGCCATCCACGACTATATGAATCGTGCTATAGAATATTATCTACACAGTCAGAATCACCATCGGTAGAATCTTTGACTATGTAGTGCTAGCACAAGCAGATCCTTGGGTGTAGTCTTTTATCTGTTGGGTAATTTTATTATTTCTTGGTTTTTATTTAATCATTGGTTTAGTTAATTATTCTACAAATTTTGTTGGCAAGCTGCAGGTACTACAAAAGGTATCGTAGGGTACCCTATCCTCGCAATGTACATAGGCACTATGCAAGCACCAAGTGGCACAGTCCTTGCCACAGTCTACCAGTGATCAAATAAACTACATGCAGTCAATTTCTAACCACCAAGGATGGCATCTAGGGAATATTCCCCCCTAAAACCACCAATAGCCTGACAAACCACCCTCCAACAATCTGATAGAACATTCTAGGGAATATGAATGCCTCACACAACAAAAAAAACCCCTAGAAGTGTCGGTTAGCAGTTTTCCACAAAATTCAAGGCAATTTCAATATTCAGACAATAGTTGTGTCTTAGATGACTATTTTTTAAAAATTATCAGTAGTTTTGGTGACAAAGGGAATATTCTAGAAATATAGAGCATATTTCATCATAGAGATGTTGAAATTATCATTTTTTCCTCCCAATCTAGCCCCCTCACCATCTACATTCTAATTTTGGTAGTCAGACTTTGGAGGCCTCATTCTTAGTCATACAAGCTCCTTTTTGCAAGCAATTTTTTTATTTGGGATGAAATTTTATAGGCTTCACAATGGTACAATTAGTTTTTTTATTTTGGTGTTTGTTTTTTCCATAAATTGTAGATGTAGTTCTCATTTTGAGACCTTCTAGGGCTCCGTTTGGGATCATATAGTAACTTTTTTGGGTGCAATTTTTTTTTAAAGTGCATAATTTTTTTTGTACTTCTCATTGATGTAATCAAATTGATCTCATTTTGCATCAAAATCATACTTTTAGTTTGTGGCCTAATTTGGCATCTACATGTACTAAGATCAAGACCACATTATTTTTGGCTAGTGGCAACTATAATTGCACTAATTATAAAGTTCCAAAATTGGATATTACTAGGGGGATCTTATTATTGAGTGAATTTGGTGGGGTGATTTT
This sequence comes from Cunninghamia lanceolata, assembly GCA_027924645.1. Classification (NCBI taxonomy): domain Eukaryota; kingdom Viridiplantae; phylum Streptophyta; class Pinopsida; order Cupressales; family Cupressaceae; genus Cunninghamia; species Cunninghamia lanceolata. The sequence goes on along the minus strand of BSBN01000186.1, from coordinate 13,810,010 downwards.
TTGATTCTGTATTTTTTTATTGGTTGCAATCATGTCTCCTAATCTTTGGAAAGTTAAATGTGATTACTGTGAGAATAAAAGACATGCAATTCAAAATGAATGCATGTCGAAGGAACTTAATGATCTAAAATTACTTTATGAAATTCATCAATTGAGACAATGTTTCATTATCAATGGTATCAGTTTGTCATATTCTTCTTATGCAACATCTAAAAATACATCTGATGTTCACATTCAAACATCTTGTGTGGACACATCATTGAGGGATGAGAATTGTAGTTAGATGACATGCATTGAGATCTCATATCCATCACCTATCGCTCCATATAAATCTAATGTTGTTTCATCCATGGCTAACAGTGATTCAGTGTAATAGGATCATTATCTTCTAGATACAGCTACTTGGGATGAGTACTTGATAGACATTGTAGGTTTGTTTTGTGAGTCCATTCTTGTATATTTGGATGCCACTATTGAGGGCATTCATCTCGTCTTTGATGTTATCTCTTATGAAGTTGCATCATATTCTTTGGTTGTGATGAGGGCACATTAAGACCCTTTTATTATTTCTTCACCTATTCATTTGTCACAATTTGGCATTGGGTTGGAGATCCTTGAGGAGCATTTAAAGGACTCATCTTCATATTTGGATCATATTCTACATTTATCTCCATTATGTTCTAGATTGTCACCTTCTTTGGTTTGGCCTAGGACTCCTAATTTTATTATGGAACCTTTCAACATGGACATGATGACACTTCTAAAGGCTTCATACATCTTGTATTTTCTTCCCTCATAGTCCTTCATGGAATGGGAAGACATCCTACATACATCTTTGGCTTGTTTCTTCCTAAGGGGAGGAATGTTGTTCAATGCTCTTGGATCATCTTCAACATTCATTGTCGAGCATCTACATCACTACAGGAGATTTTATATTAATAGGGATCTACATGGTCTCTTTTCTTATCTCTTATGGGGGGTACTTTTTCCTCACATGGGGTTTTATCCTTCTCATACTTTTGGAGAGTATCTTATGTTTTCTCTCTTTTGGAGAGGGGATTTTTTCCTATAGGTCTTTCTCCTTTTCTTTGTTTGTGAGAAATTATTTTTACATGGGTACCTATCATGGCCTGGTAGCTAGGACCCATCTTTGCATCTTTTCATTTGTTTTGTCCTCCCTAAGTTGCACTTAAGGGGGGTAATGGTGTAAATGCTATATATTACCTAACTGGTTCCACATTAGGTCCTATTCACAATTGTCTAGTTAAGTTTACTTAGGGCATACTTAGGATACAATAAAGATAGTTATCCCTTTGTGTCTTAAGTCATAAGATTAAGACACTTGTCATAATCTTATGTTGTCTTATGTTTCACCTTTGCCTATATAAACAAGGGATTCTCATTGTAATATTATTCATATTAATGTATATTGTGTGTTTGCATCATTTTATAGAATAGAATTATTATTTCATGTTGGGCCCCTCTTGTGCTTTCATTGAAGCTCCTAGATCTTGGGTGGCTACCTCCATATCCAAATCTTTCATGGTATATAGAATTATATATACCAACTCTTATATATTAATCTAGTACAGACAAGTTATCGCACATTAGCACAAGTGACCCACTTCATTAAGTTTGATGTTCAAGGTAAAAAGTCATCACACAAGTTCTCAAAAGAAAGAGCAAAATTTTATTGGTAGAAGATGGATATTACACATCCTTATTTATACTAAAGTCTCTTATTTACAATTTTCCAAAATACTATTTTGGCATTTCAGACTCCTCGAGATCTTCATCCTCTAAGTTTACTTCCACACTTTGGTAGGTGTGATGTCCATGCAGGTACTCCTCTAATATATCTTTGTTTACAATAGGGGCATAGAATCCACACCTGAAAGGCATGTCACACAATGTCAATGGTTTCTTTGGTTTTGGATTAATATCAACCTTGTGTTTTACTTGTTTCTCTTTGTTCAACTTTATACGACCCATAGCTGACGCTAAAGTCTCAATGTCAGATAACCATAGATCCCTTTATTTAAGAGGTGCTTGGGTGGACATTCCCTTTGACTAGGTTTGACTCTTTCTCTTCTTTCTAAATCACTTCCTTGTTTTGGATCCTCCCATCTTTATACTCATAGAAAGAAAAACACTTGAATTAGCCTAGGTTTACTTGTTTCAAAAGTTTTTACATTTAGACATAGTAGGCTCATAGGCCCTAGTGTTTGAACCTAGGATCTGATACCACATGTAATGACCCACCTGAATAAACAATAATAATTAATGAATAATCTAAAATTAAATAACACATAAATGCCACAATTTTTAAATTTCTTTTTCAAAACATATAGATTTCATATTTCAAAATAAAGATGCCAATATTACATCATTACAAAGATCATTATGATATGGGTTTGCAAATAAAATAATGATAAGGTACAATCTGTATTAGGACTACTTTCCTACCAATCCACCTGAGTACATCATTTATACATAATTTAGCCTTTCATTACAAATTTGGTTGACTATCAGTCATAATCATCTGATTTGAGTGCAAGCAATATGGTTGTCTACTTGTAGGAGGGATAACATCATCTAAGCACTTTACCTCCAACCATAGACCTATTGGTCCCCCGCTCATCTTTCCACTAGAAGAGGCTCGACCCTTCAATGAGGATAATAGATGTGTATGTTTGTAGTAGAACCAAATCTAAGAACCAAGTGCAAATATGAATATGCATCACATGTAGTCAATTGGGCAATCTTGAGATACCATCTAGCAACCATGATTTATGACTAACATGAAATATATGGGTATAGTGAACTAACAATGCTTACAGCTACTACATGACTTTGGCCAAAGCATTCAATTTTTAGTCGCATAAATGCGGGTCATATGTTCACTGCACTACTATCTCTTTATTAACTCTTCTAACAACTATTAACTTATGAAATGTAAGTATAGGCTAAATTATGGATTATCCTTCGGATACTAATTTCCTAGTATACCCTACCCTGAGATGGTCCTACTAGATTTTTGCCATAATAAATGGTCTTAGATCGACATATAACTATCGAGTCCAAATCTCCTAGTATTCCCTACCATAATATGGTCTTGCCTTATTAAGATATATAATATGATCAATAACACAATAACTATTGTTTTCAAGTCTCTTGGTATTCCTTACCTTAAAGTTAGTTCTATTTATACAAAGTATAACTATTGTTCTAATCTCCTAGTATGCCCTTACCCTTGAGTTGGTTCAATGAATATAATAATTTAATTCATAAGAATAACTATTATTTATAACCGTGGAAATACACCCGCACAACAATATTCAACGCTAATGATAATACATTGGGTACCCACAATTAATGCTAATTTATACATATGTGGTTGCTTGAGGAATGCAAGCTAATATTGTGGTTCTCTTAACCATTAATGACCAATGCAAGGTTATCAACATATCTTATCGCGTATAACCTATCTTGAACTCATATTGTAATAGAAGAGACATTTGTGAAATAATAAGACTATGTTAATCAATCTTATTTTACCATAGTCAAAGGAGACATTAAGCAATTGATGATCTTCTTCATTGAGGGGGTTGATTAAAATATCATTTAAAATTGATAATAAGAGAAAAGAGCTATTAAAAATCCCATTCACGAATCACACCAATGATACTAGGCTTAACCAAATTTGCTAGCTCCTACCAATCGACTTAGTGACTGCCCAACACTTTGGTCCCATACAACCAATAGATGCCTAGATGGCACTCTAATATAAACATGATATAAGAGTGGCATACATTTGGTTTCACATGGACAACAAACTTATTTTATCCTGTGATAACCAAAATGTGACTCAGACACAATGCAGGTGGGTCAGACTTTAGGTAACACATTCACTGCACCCCTTCTAAAGGCATTAGTTGAATCACTCCTACCTTTCTAGGGAAAGCCAGCTAGGTGGGGGTGATTGGGATGATTACTCTCTTTGCATGGAAGAAGACCATTGCAAGTGCAAATGGAGTTGTTGTGTTACATATGAATGTTGAATGTTGAGTTTGTGTACCTTGTAATGAGATCAAGGGTTTCCTTGATGTTTTCCTATATGTTTGTTTGAATTGAATGTTAAAAATTTGTTTGATTACTATGCCTCATGACAAAACTAAGGGCTTCTTCAATGTTTGTTTTCAAATGAAAGCTCAACATTTTATGCCTCGTGATGATACTGAGGGCTCGAATGTTTGAATGATTTAAATTTTTTAAATGAATTTCTAGTGCAATTAATCCTAAATGAATGTAAGCTTTTATTTTCCTAATTTTAAGAGATGATTTAATTACTACGCAAGCTAAATATGCATGCAGACTATATGGCTTTCCTAATGCAATGTAACTATAGTTTTGAGTCTTGAAGTTTCTAAACAAATTTGAGACTACTCTAAGAAAAATAAGAAATTTATTCTAAGAGAGGTAAATAACTCTACTTCAACTCTAAATACTATCAAGAGAAAGACAAAACAATGTTTTACTTCCTCAATAGCAAAATGTGAGCTAATTACTATGAAAGCAATAAAGAACTTGTAATAATGTGTGTCATTTATAGGCTATGTTCTCAAAGTTCCTATGGAAATCATCTACTCTACAACATTGGGGTCCTCTTGGAAATAGGGATAAAAATGGGGATGTAAGGGAATGAAAAAGCGGCTTAGAAGTAATAACAAATTGAGAAGAATAAAGGTGTGATCCTTGTGCAAGCATAAAAATATAGAGGGGATGGTATGTGTAAGATTGGATAAGGTAATAATACATGAAAACAACCTCCTAAAGGAAATCTTTGAAGCTTTACAAAATTAAAACTAAAACTTAGAACTAAGAGGCTCAAAGGCTTGTGAAGAAGCTTGTGATAAATGATTTAAAGATGTTAAATAATGAATAGGTGAGGCATATTTATAGGTAGAAATGAGAGGGAATGGAAGAAGAGATAAGATCAAAAGAAAGCACAACTCAAGAAGAAATAGAGACAATTCAATGAATAGATGAAGAGATAAGAAGAAAAATAGAAGAAAATTTGAGAAAACTAAAGTGAACTCAAAGAGATTTAGGATATAATTTAGAAGAGATAAGATTTTATCATGAATTCAAAATATAAAGAAATAAAGAAATAAAAAGCATGAGTTGGCATGAAAAAAATGGGAGTTAAAATGGGTTTAAAGTGAAGAAGGAAATCTAAAAATATGAGTTGTTTCGCACATTTAAAAATCACAGGGTCAGCCCTTTTTCCAATAAAGGTCACCCAAATGACCTAGAGACACTAGGGGAGACCCTAGAGCTCAAAACAAGTGACCCCAAGACACTAGGGGTTACCCTGAAACCAAAAGGGGTGATAGAAAAAAGGAGGGGTTAGCGAGGCAATGTAGAAGGGAAGAAAAGTCATTTTAGGGGCTGAGAAAGATGGTCAAGGAGGTAAAAACACAAGGGACATGTCACCAAGAGTGAAACTATAGAGAGGAGTGTAATTAACACTTACCTGGCTATGATTGGAACCTATTTATTATCATTGGACTGCCATGTAGGCTTGATGTGATTTTAGTACTACATATATTCCCCCTTGAGGATGGTAGTCTACATGAAAGGTAAGTACCATACTTGGAGAATAGCCTTACCTTTGTCATTGTCTCCTATTTAGACCTAAAAATATAGGTTTATTAAAGCACAAGTCCAATTTATGATAAGTTGAAAGTAAGTATTGGAAGGGAGACAAGAGAACATCCCATATATGTTGAGTTTACCTTTGTCAACTTGCCTTGTCATGACAACCTACAATGATGATAAAGACACACAACACGAGGACAAAAATTCTAGGACAGAGAAATAATAGATTACAAACACATGCTAAGATGGAGAGGAGAAAAATGCATTCTCCTTTTATTACAAATTTTGAGGAATGTATTTGATATTTAGGGATTTTTAAAGTTTTACAATTTTTATGGTTTTTCTAATTTCTTTATTTTTCTTGTGTGGATGGGTAGGTGTGTGATGTGAAGGAGTTAAGTATGTGTGTGAGAGTGAAACCTAATGTAGCAAAGGATAAGTTGAGATTGTGGTGAAGATGAAGTGTGTTAATTCAGTATTCTAAGCTTTAGTAGAACTATATCTTCAACATTAGTCAGATGCATTACTAGCAGTTCATGTTTCGCAGTGAGCCACCCTTTCTTCTATCTCACTCTATTCAGCACAGTGAGTCCTTTAGTAGTGAGCCACCTGCAGTGAGCATTCTCTTTTGGATAGTGAGTCCACAAAATTTTATTAACCTTAACCGGTTGCATTATTAATATATTATGAGCTAATCCTCACCATGGTTTTTCCCTTTTTGGGTTTTCCATGTAAAAAAATGGTGTTCATGTGTTATGTGCTTTAACGGTTGATTTCATTATTTCCTTTCTTATTAAAAATTAAATATGCTATGTGGTTTTAGAGAATACTGATTCACCCCCCTCTCAGTATTTCGAGTGATCAACAATTGGTATCAGAGCCTGGTTCCTTGGAAGAAGCTTAATCACTTGAGGAAGATCTTGAAGTGTAAACACATGGCACCTAGGGGATATCCTATCGCTTCAGAAGAAATCCCTACTATTGAATTTACTAAAGAAGACTGTGTTGCAAGTATGGGCCTAACTAGTGTTGTCATTGATGTCAATATACTCCTGTTGCATTAATGATAAGGTTTGGATGAGCCGTGAGCTGAGGATATTAAGAAAATTAGTCTCAATTAGGAACAGTGAAGAATAGTGATGACAGTAAGGCAAAAGTCCAAGATAGGATGAGGATCAAAGGATGCGGATTAAAGGGTTTATAGATATGTGTCTGTAGGTGATCCAGTAGAGATTTGAGAGGTCCGCATGAAGATATGAAGAAGTTGTAGCCACTCAAGTAAAACCATTTCTGGTAGGTGTTCAGAGGTGACAGAGTGTAACATGAAAGGTTCGGCGAGATCTAGAAATGAAGTTTCCTGTTCTGCGGATTTAAGGGAGTGCTGAGGAAGTCTTTGTGGTGTATCAACTCAATTGGTTCATGGTTTGAAGGTTCGCAAGAATCTGTTCCTTTCTGACAGTAATGACAGACTATGTTCTTGAGGTTCCGGATGAAGGAGAGAAGGATTTCAGTAAGCAGAAAAAGTGTGGATGTTCTTGGTGATTCAGGCAAGCTTGTGGAGGTCTTTGGATCGTGTCCAGTTCATGTTGGTGGTTCACATTGAAGTTGGAGCTCGCAATTGGAGTGTAACTTCCAGATGATGGTGTTCTTCCTGAGACAGGCTGACCAGATGAGTTATGCATCTTGTGAATGATTTTATGAATGTTTTCCGACTTAGATGATCATTCCTAAGTTGATGCCTTGTATAAATAAGGGATTGCGAAGTCAGTTTGAAGTTGTCCTTATGGGAATGAGAGTGTTGTAGTGGGGAGGAGAGCGAAAAGCAGAGCAGAAGTATTGGGCTTAAATGGAACTGATTCAAGCATGGTGAAGATGCTATTCTCCAGTCCATGTATGTGATATTTATTTCTTTGTAAGACAGTGTGTCTCTTGTAGGCAGTGAGCCTCTTGTGAGCAGTGTGCTTAGGCAGTGAGCCCTAATTGGCATGTGCCATTTTGTTCCTTATATTCTTCTAACAGAGAATACAATCTTGGGTTAATCACCCTGTGGTTTTTCCCTTAACTGGGTTTTCCATGTCAAAATCTTGGTATCTTATGTGTTGATGTGTTTCTGCTCTTGATTTGAATGCATTATGGTTCATGATTAATATACTGCTAATCACTAAGAAGATTTAAGTGTTTAATTGGAGAAAGTTTTTGCACAACTGATTCACCCCCCCTCTCAGTTATGTGCCCTAAGTCTAACAATTGGTATCAGAGATGAGTTCCTCTAAAAGAGATTAACCGCTTGAGTAGATCCAGGATGTCATCCTACAAGAAGGATAGTCCAAAGTTTGATGGAACCAATTTTAATCTATGGAAAGGTCGCATGAAATGTCACTCGCAATGCATGGGAATGGCATATTGGACCATGGTTACAACACAGTATGTACCTCCACAGGGTGGTCCAAAAGCTCTAAATGAAATCACAGATGCTGAAAACAATATGCGAACTATAGAAGCTCTTCTAAGCACATTATCTAATTCAGAGCTCTCAAATGTTATTGACCTACCAACTGCTTTTGAGAGTTGGAAAAAATTAGAACTTTTGCATGAAGGAGACCAGTATGTTAAATGTGCAAGGTTACAAAGTTTGAAAGGGAAATTTGAAAACCTAAAGATGAGAGATGATGAAAATATTACTACTTTTATGCCAAGAGTAAATGAGCTTGTTTGTGGAATTAGAAATGCTCGTGGAGTCTTGGATGAAAATGAGATTGTTGGCAAAATTCGTTGATCCCTTCCTGCTTCTTACAAAATCAAGGTTGCTGCCATTGATGAATTCAGAGCCCATACAACTATCACAAGAGATCAATTGGTTGGCAAATTGGCTGCATTTGAAATGACCAAGTTTGGAGATGATCCCCCCAAGACTGAATCTGCATTCAAAGCCAGTGCCTCTGTAAAAGGTAAACAAAGGTTTGATCCGGGAGAGAACTCATCAAGGAAACTATCATGGTATGAAAAAGCAAGAAAAGACCTGGAAGAAGAAGAAGTAGAAACTACTCAACTTGAAGCTCTCATTGCAAAGAGACTGCCAAGAGGATCCAGTAAGTATGAAGGAAAATTGCCTTTTAAGTGTTTTAACTACAATAAGATTGGTCACTTTGCCTCAAGATGTACGGAAAGATTTTCAAGGCCAAATCCTAATAGATCAAGGTTCCAAAAGAATTGTTACTATGTTCATGAAGAAGATGATAATGAAGGAGTAACAGATGATGAATTAGAGACATGAAACAAATCCAGAAGTGAATGGGTGTTTATTGCCATCAAGGAAGAAGAACCAATATCCTCTGTATCTATCAATCATAAAGTTATAGAAAGAGCTCTGGCTGCCCAAGTTGAAGAAAAGGATGATTGGGTCATTGACAGTGGCTGCTCTCACCATATGACAGGTGACAAAAATAAGTTCATAGATTTGGAAAGGTATGAAGGAGGAGTGGTGACGTTTGGTGATAATTCTGCTGGTAGAATCAGAGGAAGAGAAACTATTTCTTTTGATGGAAGGAACAAAACCGGCAATGTTCTATATGTTGAAGGTTTGAAGCACAATCTTCTCGGCGTTGGACAATTGGTGGACAAAGGCTATGATCTCCAGTTCAAGAATGGAAAATGCAAGATCTTTGAAAGCTCCGGAATAGAGATTGCATCCGGTACCCAAACTAAAGGTAATATCTTCCACTTGGTTGGCACTGGTAAAAGTTGCTTATTTGTTCAAGTTGATCAGAGTTGGTTATAGCATAGGAGAATGTGTCATGTGAATTTTGATAATATCATCAAGATAAGCAATACTCAGGCTGTAAGAGATCTTCCAAAATTGGTGAAACCTACTAATAGCTTGTGCAAAGAATGTCAGTTGGGTAAGCTGAGTAGAATCACATTCAAGAGTAAGGAACTATCTTCTACCGGATTATTGGACTTAGTTCATACTGATCTTTGTGGCCCGGCAAGAATTAGGAGTATGCAAGGTGATAGATACTTTATGTTACTAATTGATGACTATTCCCAGATGATGTGGGTAACTTTTCTGAAAGAGAAATCAGAAGCTTTTGAGAAATTCAAAATATTCAAGGCTATGGTAGAGAATGAAACTGGACTGAAATTGAAATGTCTGAGGTCTAATAGAGGTGGAGAATTCACATCCAGTGAGTTCATAGAGTTTTGTGAGAAACATGGAATAAAGAGATAGTTGTCTACTCCTAGGACTCCGCAATAGAATGGAGTAGTGGAAAGAAAGAACCGGACCATATAGGAAGCATCTAGGACCATGATGATTGAAGCAAATGTTCCTCACATCTATTGGAGAGAAGCTGTCAGCACTGCAATCTATACTCTCAATCGAGTTCAAATTAGAAGCAATACTGGTAAGACTCCTTATGAACTTTGGTTTGGCATCACTCCTACTGTGAGGCATTTCAGAGTTTTTGGTAGCAAATGTTACATTAAAAGAGATGAAGATCTAGGAAAGTTTGATGCTAGAAGTGATGAAGGAATATTCTTGGGTTACTCTACTCAAAGCAAAGCATACCGGTGTTATAACAAAAGACTGAGAAAGATGATAGAAAGTACAAATGTGAAGGTTGATGAGGGAATTGAGAAACCCTCAAGGTTTTATGAATATGATGAAGATGATCAGAATGGTGTTCTGACTCAAGGAGCCCAAGCCTCATCTGTCAGTCAGATTCAAGCTAATCCGGTAAACCAAGAAGAAGAAATGAGTTTCAATGAGCCTGATCAAGAATCAAAAGTGCAAGAAATTCCTAAAGTTCCTAGGTATGTAAGACTGAACCACTCTGAAGATCAGATCATAGGTGATAAAAGCAAAGGAGTACTAACAAGAAGGAGAATTGCTCAAGATTTAGAAGAGTATTGTTTGATTTCAAATATTGAACCTAAGATAGTGAATGAAGCTTGCAATGATGGAAACTGGACTAAAGCAATGGAGGAAGAGCTGGTGCAAATAGAGAAAAATCACACTTGGGATCTTGTTCCCAGACCTAGAAACAAGAATGTGATTGGAACCAAATGGGTCTTCCGGAACAAACTAAATGAAGTAGGTGAAGTAATCAGAAATAAAGCCAAATTGGTCTACAAAGGCTACTCTCAAATAGAAGGAATTGATTTTGAAGAAACTTTTGCTCCGGTGGCAAGAATTGAAGCAGTCAGATTATTTCTTACTTTTGCTGCCTTCAAGGATTTCAAGGTATATCAGATGGATGTCAGGTCTGCCTTTCTAAACGGTGACTTGGAAGAAGAAGTGTATATAGAGCAACTGGATGGATTTCAATTGCCTGATCATGGTGATATGGTTTGCAAGTTGAAGAAGACATTGTATGGATTGAAGAAAGCCCCAAGAGCTTGGTATGAAATATTGGATAAGCATCTTTTGAAGATTTATTTCAACAAAGGTACTGCTGACAGTAACTTATATTTCAAAATTGATCATGAAAACATCTTGATTGTTGAAGTATTTGTTGATGATATCATCTTTGGAGGAAGAGATACTATGTGTAAAACTTTTGCAAATCAAATGAAAAGTGAGTTTGAGATGTTTATGCTTGGTGAAATGAATTTCTTCTTGGGTCTACAAATTACTTAAACAAAGAAAGGAATCTTCATTTCTCAGACCAAATATGTGAAAGAATTGTTGAGGAAATTTGGGATGGAAGATTCAAAGCCAATGAATACTCCCATGGCAATCGGATGTAAGTTGAGCAAAGATGATGACTCTCCTAAGGCAGACTAGACAAAGTACAGATCAATGATTGGAGGATTGTTGTATCTCACTCAAACTAGACCAGATATTATGCAAGCTGTTGGTCTTGTTGCTAGATTCCAAGCTGATCCTAGAGAATCCCATGTCATAGAAATCAAGAGGATTTTTAGATACCTAAAAGGGACAGTTGAGTATGGTCTGTGGTATCCTAGAGATCATGATTTCTCTCTTCATGCATATATAGATGCTGATTGGGCAGGAGATGTGGATGACCAAAAAAGTACCAGTGGTGGAGCATTCTTTTTGGGAAAAAGATTAGTTTCTTGGCTAAGCAAGAAACAAGAGGCAATATCTCTATCTACAACTGAAGCAAAATATATTGCAGTAGCAGGTAGTTGCACTCAAGTTTTATGGATGAAGTAGATGCTAAGAGATATCAAAGTGGAGTATGAAGAACCTATCACAATCTTCTGTGATAATTCAAGTGCTATAAATATATCTAAGAATCCGGTACTGCATTCAAAGACTAAACACATATCCATCAAGTTTCACTTTTTGAGAGAGCAAGTGAACAAGAATGAAGTCAGATTGGAGTTTGTGCCTTCAAAGGATCAGATTGCAGACATCTTTACTAAACCTCTACCTAAGGACTCTTTTGAGTATCTTAGGGAGAAGTTATGGGTTATTGCCCCTCCAGTGATGAACTAATGAGCACTGATGTGCATCAGTCCGGTGGATATCATAGTCATATCTTGTGATCCGGATTGATGAGGAGCTGCTACTCAGGGGGAGCAGCAGGTATGATTCTGAAGTGTTAGAATTGCAAGTATGTGCCCTTTTCCATTGATGTCAAAGGGGGAGAGAAGACATGTGAAAAACAAGTGGTTGCTGATCAAAGGGGGAGCAGTAAAGGGAGAGAAGACATGTGAATGGTTGTTGCTGATAGGGGGAGTTGTGACAGTAAGAAGAAGTTCTTGGCTTGATGGTTAAAATAGTTTTTCACATCTTATGTTGCCATCAATGACAAAGGGGGAGATTGTTGCAAGTATGGGCCTAACTGGTGTTGTCATTGATGTCAACATACTCCTATTGCATTAATGATAAGGTTTGGATGAGCCGTGAGCTGAGGATATTGAGAAAATTAGTCTCAATCAGGAACAGTGAAGAACAGTGATGACAGTAAGGCAAAAGTCTAAGATAGGATGAGGATCAGAGGATGCGGATTAAAGGGTTTATAGATATGTGTCCGTAGGTGATCCAGTAGAGATTTGAGAGGTCCGCATGAAGATATGAAGAAGTTGTGGCCACTCAAGTAAAACCGTTTCTGGTAGGTGTTCAGAGGTGACAAAGTGTAACAAGAAAGGTCCAGTGAGATCCGGAAATGAAGTTTCCTGTTCTGTGGATTTAAGGGAGTAATGAGGAAGTCTTTGTGGTGTATCAACTCGATTGGTTCATGGTTTGAAGGTCTGCAAGAATTTGTTCCTTTGTGACAGTAATGACAGACTATGTTCTTGAGGTTTCGGATGAAGGAGAGAAGGATTTCAATAAGCAGAAAAAGTGTGGATGTTCTTGGTGATTCAGGCAAGCTTGTGGAGGTTTTTGGATCGTGTCTAGTTCATGTTGGTGGTCTGCATTGAAGTTGGAGCTCGCAATTGGAGTGTAACTTCTGGATGATGGTGTTCTTCCTGAGACAGGCCGACCAGATGAGTTATGCATCTTGTGAATGATCTTATGAATGTTTGCCGACTTAGATGATCATTCCTAAGTTGATGCCTTGTATAAATAAGGGATTACGAAGTCAGTTTGAAGTTGTCCTTGTGGGAATAAGAGTGTTGTAGCGAGGAGGAGAGCGAAAAGTAGAGCAGAAGTATTGGGATTAAATGGCACTGATTCAAGCATGGTGAAGATGCTATTCTCCAGTTCATGTATGTGATATTTATTTCTTTGTAAGATAGTGTGTCTCTTGTAGGTAGTGAGCCTCTTGTGAGCAGTGTGCTTGGGTAGTGAGCCCTAATTGGCATGTGCCATTTTGTTCCTTCTATTCTTCTAATAGAGAATACAATCTTGGGTTAATCACCCTATGGTTTTTCCCTTAACCGGGTTTTCCATGTCAATATCTTGGTGTCTTATGTGTTGATGTGTTTCTTCTCTTGATTTGAATGCATTATGGTTCATGATTAATATACTGCTAATCACTAAGAAGATTTAAGTGTTTAATTGGAAAAAGTTTTTGCACAACTGATTCACCCCCCTCTCAGTTGTGTGCCCTAAGTCTAACAGACTGCATAGTTGACATGAATGGAGAACTTGAATCAACCCTTGAAGATCTGGAAAAAGTTCAATATAAGAACAAAGATATGGAAGAAAATATTAAAGAAACAAATGAATGCATCAAGAAGTTGAGAGAGCAAAACAAGAAATTCAAAGAAAGATACAATGAAGTAAATGAATAGATTAATCAATCAAATGAGACAATCACCAGTCTAAAAATACAAATTGAGGAAGGAAAAAGAATTGAAGAATGCCTAAATGAAAAACTAAAAGGCAAATATGAAGAATGCTCAAGGCTTGAACAAGAAATAATGGTCTTAAAGACCAAGTTGGAAAAAGCAAAAATTCAAGAAGACAAATTCAAGAAAAGATCCATACTACTTGATTGAATGACTGCAAATCAAGAGGCTCGTAAGGATAAAGAAGGATAAGGATTTGAAAAGGGTGAAAGTTCAAAGACAAATCAGACTTCAAACAATGGTAAGAAGAACAATAACCAAAAGAAGGTTGCAGTCAAGAAGGATAATAACAGGCAGGTCCAGAACTAGAGGAAAAACTTCAAGAGGCCACTTATCAGACAACTAGCTACACAAAGGTACTCTAGCTACTGCTATTCTTGCAATAAATTTGGACATAAGGCTTTGGAATGTAGGAGCAGGATGAATCAAAATGTTCAACCATTCTTTGGTCAATGTTTTACATTTCAAAGAATTGGTCATAGAGCTAGTAAATGCATAAATTATATGATGAAGAGTCACAATAATACTATGGTGTTTTCAACTTTCAATGGTTATTGATATAGATGCAATGGATTTGGGCATAAGGCTAATCAATGCAGATCCAAAATGAATAGAAGTAGGTCTACACAAAATATCAGTTGTCACAAGTACAATAAATTTGGACACATTGCTAAGTTTTGCATAAGTAAGAATGTGAAGGTTGATCCAATAAAAAGGAGTGATCCAGTAAAGAATGTGAATCTGGTAGAGATGAATAAAGAAATGGACAAGGTCTAGAAAATGAAGGAAGAAAATAAAGTGAAGGATAAGGTTGTACCAGTCTTTAGCGCAGATGTTTCCTCCATAAACTAAGTTGAGAGCTTTGGCTCACGGGGAGCTTTAATGGAAATCTTTCATCCCTCACTAGAGAAATGGTGCTAATGCTTCAGCACAAGGATATATGATATAGATCAACACATTTGAACTATTGGAGAAGATCCTAATAGAAAATATCATGATGTAGAAATTTATGGAGCATTTGAAGTTGAATGTGCTTACAATTAAGGGTTTAACAGCTTTATCATTAGAAGCATTTATGGCAAATTAGGTCACTGCAAAAGGTTTATAAGTGATTGCACTTAATCAAATTTCATTTACGAACAAGTTTTCAAGAGGAAAAGAGCAGACGAAGAGCAGTACAATGTGTTTGAAGCGATCAAGTGGTGATGCGAGTGAAACCCTAGCAGAAGAGTGAAGTAAAAGGTATTTTACAATTTTTTTACCTGCCCTAGTTTTTCTGAAAGATGTTTGGAAACAATTTGAGATGGCTACTCTAAGGGTTGTTGAAATGTCTAAGCAACCCTGACCTAAATTCAAGAAACATCCCAACAAATCCACAGAAGTAGATCTGAAAGGTGCTTTCTCGAGGATTCCTCATGGAGTTCTGCACACAGAGGACATAAAGATATATATTCATGGCAAATTAGAAGAGTATGATCATTTGAAGCTTGGTGATGTGTGGGTAAATGAACTCACTGGTGAGGATATTGTATTGAAGCCAGAGTATCAAAATTTGGTTGCAAAGAGACTTGATGTGTGGCAAGGGTTTCTCAACTTTTGCCATGACAATGCTTGGGTAAGGATTGCCTTGAGCCACATCCATGACAAGTTTGTGTGGATGAATATGCCTAGATTGATCACAAAGGAGGTGATTAGGGAAGTTACAAGGTTATGTTCAACTGGACCCATTCCAGTGCTTAAATCAGTAAAAAATGAGGTTGTGATGGAACTGTTGACCCATTTTCCTCTATCCAGAGTTAAATAGTTCACCTTGAAAATCTCCTAGATATCCCTTGGAATATGGCCCTATAGGATTTAATTCTTCCAAACCCTCATGTTCTACCTTGCAAAAATCCCTAAAATCTCATATGGAGAATCCTTGCAAAAAACCCAGAAAAACCTAGAAACCTTTTGTCTTCAAATGTCTTCCTCCGCAGGGATTTTCCATCTTTTACTTGGTCATCTTGTATGAATATCTAATGTCCGGATATCTAAATCTTAGTTTAAGATCCAGATATTATCTTAATATCCTGGATCTTACTTAAGATCTAGATGCTTCCCAATATGCGGACCTTAGTTAATATTTAGATGTTTTCTTAACATTCGGATCTTAACTAATGTCTAGATCTTTCTCAATATACAAACCTCGTAAATATCTGGATGATGTCATCTGGATATTTCCTAATGTTTGGATCTTCTTGATATCCATGACTTTGTGAATGTCCCAATGACATTATCTAGACCCCCTCCCCAAAAAAATGTATATGACGATGACATCATCTGGACATTCTGCCACCAATATATCATCCTATAGTGCTAATATCTTGATGACATCATCTAGGTCCCCCTCTTCAACAAAGCTCTTCATGCTGATGACATCATCAGGTATTCATAAAAAAGCATCTAGATATTAAAAGTTAATATCCTGACATCAGATATCCATGCGGATGATGGCTTCTTCATGCTACAAAGGTAAATTTGATGGGTGCATCTGGATATTTGCGAATGTGCAGTCCTGGGGGATTTTCATGATATCACATGTCTGCAATCCACTGAATTTGACGTCATGTTCCCACTACGTGACTGTGAGGTGATGACACGTGGATATCCATATGCCCGTTGACCACAACTTTGACCATGAATATCTCCCTCATCGTGAGGAATTTCTACATAATTCAAAAGACAAAATTGCTTAGAATTTCCTCTTTCATTTGGCAGGCTTTTGTGGAATATTCTCACTTTGAAATTATGATCCAAATATCATAATCCAGATATGAATGTGCACATCTGGATATCAGGATAGTTGTTGACTAAGGAAGGATATGTAGGCTTGGCCAACAAGACATCTTAGCGATTGACTTGTAGTGTTGTAGAAGCAGATGTTTCGCATTGATTCAAGTTGGTGAGCTCTGCATACGAAATTTAAGAAGGATGGCACTGTTCTTCAATGCAAAGGGACTTTGATGGCTCAGTGGTAGATCTTTCGGTGGTTGGCGAGAACTTTTGGGCTCTCTTCTTCAATGCTCTGTCCTCTCTTGCATATGCTCAACCCTTTGGTAGTGTTGCAGGTTTGCCAGAGGCATGGGTTCTATCCCCATCGCTGTTTGTTCCTGACTTTGCATTGATGATAGCGTTGGTGATCTTGGGTCCCGTGGACCTGCCTCAGCACCCTCTACACAAGAATTTGATATATAAAAGCATTGTAATCTTAAATAGAGGAGGAGTTAGTAATTTTTGGGTTGTTATGCTACCAAATTCTTTATAGTCAGACCTCTTAGTGCAGTTACAGAATTATAAGAATTTGGCTCACTGTTCCTGTAGCTTGGCCTCTGATGTCTTCTAGTTAATCCACCCATGAATGTAATTGGCTATACTGTGTCTTTTCCTATTATAAATTATTTTGTATTGTAATAGTTTATGGCCTTCATGATCAATAGATTCACAATATTTTGCCTCTCTTATGCTCTGATTTCTATGTTTTACTTGGAGCAGTGATCTATTCTATGGGGGAAATGGCCCCTCTATAGGTTAGGTTTTCATCCCAAAGCCTCAATCAATCCTATAAGTCTATGTGAACTTTCCTTTGTGATTGAGACCATTGTTGTGTCTTTTCCAGGATTGCTACTACCTATCTAATCTAGTGCATCACCTTTATTTCCATTCAATTTCTTCCTAACCCTTTTCCCTTGCAGTATTAGCACTAGGTTTAGATAGTTTTCTCTAAGCATTAGGCTTAGAATGAGGAACATGCCTTCTCTAGAGGTCTAATCTCAACCCCATTATGTCATTAGAATGCTTGGACTCTCTCCAAGCTGGGTGCAATTCTATATGACAACAGTTTCTGGCACGCTCGGTGGGACCAGTTTGGTGAGCTTTATCATCCACTGAAGGATTTGGTGTGTTCTTCAGTGCATCGTGCCATTTAGTGCAGTCTTCAAACACCATGGCAACTTTATTGAACAATCTACTAGTGCAGCCAGTCCAAGCACTTAAAGAACTCCAAGGATCAGGATTTTGGTGGTATTCTTGATCTAGCCTCTTTTAGAAGCATCTTCAATCACTTGGAGACTCTCTTTGGTATGTATCCAGTTTTCTCTAGTTTCAGACATGCTTGCTCTAATTTAGACATCTTTATGTTTGTCTAGCTTTTCAATGCTTTAAGATGTCAATTTTTTATGGGATTTATGGCTATTCCCCTCCACCTAATCAAAGCACAGGTTATTGGCCCCCGTGCCAACAATACCAAGCCCCAAATGCCTCTAATTTTATGCCATATAGCCCTGCAACAATAGAATATTAGCATCCTCATGATGCTTCCCTCCTATCCACCCCTGATCAGTCTTCTTGTCAACAAAATAATGCCCATTATCAACCCTAAGAAGACTACCTTAAATGACTAGAGATTAGGGGACATTTGGATGCCATAAAAGGAGATATGGGGTATAATCTGCCGCATGAACCCTTTGTTTTTAATATCAAAAAGATAGATGATGTGATGGAGATACTCCAAGGGTTCCAACAGGAGTGGGATGAAATTCAGAGGGTCAAGGAGTATAATAGACAGCAAGAGGAGCTTGCTTATCAGACTCATCTTCATCAACAATAGATGGAGGCAGAGGAAAAGGCTCACTGAGATCAAATTAAGATGTATCTCTAAACCTTATCTGAGGAGAAGCTAAGGCAAATGCTTGCTGATGTAGAGGGGTAGGAGGCTCTGACAGTTCCCTCCATTCCCAGTTTCAGGCGGCCCCTCCCTTCCATACTTGTTTAGCCTACTACATAGCCAGCCCCAAAATTTAAAATCCCAAGTTTCAAAGGCCCCCAGCCTTCACAGGGGCATGTCCCTACACCAAATCAGTCTATTCCCCCTCAGAGGAATCTTCTTTAAGAAGCCCTTTTGGCTCATATTTATTGTCAGCCCTCTTGCCCCAGCCCCAAAGTGGAGGACAGACTAGTTTTCTAGTGAGATGCTGGGTTTTGTGAGCCACAAAAAGAAATAATTGAGGCTGTTAAAAAGAAGCTAGCTATTAGTGACCCCGCTGTACTACTGAAACAAAATGCTTAGGCTGGCTGCTAAAAGAAATCAAGCTAAATTTGATGGAGTGGCAGTGTGTTAAGCATAAGATTAATGCTAATTCAAGTGCAGGCTTGAGTCCTCTGGACTTTGACTCATTTGAGGAATTTTCCCATGCTATACACAAGATGGATGAAACCCAAATGTAGAGGAGGCTTAGTGAATATTCCCAGTTGCAAGGAAAACTCAAGAAAAATCTAGTGGAGCTGCAACTGAAGGATGAGGGCATTATGGAGGAGGTTGTTGTAGAGTTTACTCCAAAATTTGATGATGCCACTTTATTTCGTAAACTACCTGGTTGCATTGAAAATGATGAGGGCAGACAAATGCCAGCAATTCTGAAGCAGCATGGGGATATTGGTACTGATGATAGGTTGCTAGAATGTGAAGCCAAATATGATAATGAGGCTCTAGCTCATGAAAAGGAGCATACAAGCAGCCCTATTCTGGGAAACATGGAATTTAAGGAAGCTAGGGTGGATCTTCTCATTCCTATGTGTTTTGAGGAGCTGGAAGACCTCTTTTAGGATGAGATAGATCTTTTCTGCTCAAGATGCGACATCGGGCTGGCGTCCCCTAAGGAGGAACATCATGAGAATCTTATGCACAAGGTGAAGGCAGCCATATTTCCAGTTGAGCCATATGAGCTAGAGCATTCAAACCAACAACATCAAGAGAAAGAATCAGAGTAGAGACGTGAGATCAACCCTATTGATTTTTCATGTCATTTCAATGGGATGCCCTATTAGGCATCTAGCCCAGTTGGAGACACATCAGGAAGAGTCATGCCACCTATCATGCTTGCCTCTAAGCATGAAGTTGAGCATTAAAATGAGTGGGATCAGCCCATTTATTCACCCCTTAGTAGCAACATCAATAATCAATTCAGGTGGATAGGTGAGTTTATCCCCATTCTTGGAGAAGTGCTCCATCAATTTGTCATATATCAACTCCTTCCCCGTCTCATGCTAACTACCCACAAGCATGGAAAACATTGTAAATTATTAAGAAAGGGCAATTATTTTGAAAAACCAGTTAATGGCTTTGTTTAAGGTCAGCCATGATTGGTTAAGTTAGGTGTAGGTTAGTTTTGTTTGTGTTTTAGATTTATTTTCAATAAAGTGCCCTTGCAATCTATTATATTCTCATTAGGAGGATACATGTTTGCTTGTTGTTTTGTCTTGCATTGGTAGCTTGCCCAGTTGTTTTCACTCCTCTGTTCTTTTTGTAGTCTCTTTTGACCCCATGTCTAATGGATGTCTAAGGCCACTAGTCTATTGTATAGTAGGTAAACATCCCTGAGAGGTCACCAAAATGTTGACCCATTTTCCTCTGTCCAGAGTTAAATAGTTCACCTTGAAAATCTCTTGGATATCCCTTGGAATATGGCCCTACAGGCCTTAATCCTTCCAAATCCTCATGCTCTGCCTTGCAAAAATCCCTAAAATCTCATCTGGAGAATCCTTTTCAAAAAACCCAAAAAAACCCAGAAACCTTTTGTCTTCAAATGTCTTCCTTCGCAGGGATTTTCGATCTTTTACTTGGTCATCTTGTATGGATATCTAATGTCTGGATATCCAGATCTTAGTTTAAGTTTTGGTTATTATCTTAATATCTTGAATCTTGGTTAAGATCCAGATGCTTCTCGTTATGAGGACCTTAGTTAATATTTGGATGTTTTCTTAACATCTGGATCTTAACTAATGTCTGGATCTTTCTCAATATACAGACCTTCGTAAATATCTGGATGACATCATCCAGATATTTCCTAATGTCTGGATCTTCTCGATATCCATGACTTTAACGAATGTCCTGATGATGTCATTCAGACCCCCTCCCCAAAGAAATCAATATGACGATGACATCATTTGGACATTCTGCCACTGATATATCATCTTGCAGTACTAATATCCTGATGACATCATCCAGATCCCCCTCTTCAACAAAGCTCTTCATGCCAATGACATTATCAGGGTATTCACAAAAAGGCATTCAGATATTAAAAGTTAATATCCTGACATTGGATATCCATGTGAATGATGGCTTCTTCATGCTGCGAAGGTAAATTTGATGGGTGCATCTAGATATTTACGAATGTGCAGACCTGGGGGCTTTTCATGATATTGCATACCCGCAGTCCGCTGAAGCTGACATCATGTTCCCACTGCATGGCTATGAGATGATGACATGTGGATATCCATATGCTCGTTGACCGCAACTTTGACCGTGAATATCTCCCTCATCCTGAGGAATTTCTACATGATCCAAAAAACAAAATTGCTTAGAATTTCCTCCTCTTTCATTTGGCGGGATTTTGTGGAATATTCTCACTTTGAAATTATGATCCAAATATCATGATCTAGATATGAATGTACACATCCAAATATCAGGATAGTTGTCGACTGAGGAAGCATATGAAGGCTTGGCCAACAAGACATCTCAACGACTGACTTGAAGTGTTGTAGAGGAAGATGTTTCACATTGATTCAAGTTGGTGAGCTTTGTAGATGAAATTCAAGAAGGATGGCACGGTTCTTCAATGCGAAGGGACTTTAATGGCTCGGTGGCAGATCTTTCAGTGGTTGGTGATGACTTTTGGGCTCTCTTCTTCAATGCTCTATCCTCTCTTGCATATGGTCAACCCTTTGGTAGTGTTGCAAGTCTACCAGAGGCATGGGTTCTGTCCCCATCGTCGTTTGTTCCTAACTCTACATTGATGATAGTATTGGTGATCTTGGGTCCCGTGGACTTGCCTCAGTGCCCTCTACACAAGAATTTGATATATAAAAGCATTGTAATCTTCAGTAGAGGAGGAGTTAGTAATTTTTGGGTTGTTATGCTGCCAAATTCTTTATAGTCAGACCTCTTAGTGCAGTTGCAGGATTATTAAAATTTGACTCACTGTGCCTGTAGCTTGGCCTATGTTGTCTTTTGGTTAATCCACCCATGAATGTAATTGTCTATACTGTGTCTTTTCCTGCTATAAATTATTTTGTATTGTAATAGTTTCTGGCCTTCATGATCAATATATTCATAATATTTTGCCTCTCTTATGCTCTGATTTTTTGTGTTTTACTTGAAGTAGTGATCTATTATGTGGGTGAAATGGCCCCTCTATAGGTTAGGTTTTCATCCCAAAGCCTCAATCAGTCTTATAAGTCTGTGTGAACTATCCTTTGTGATTGAGACCATTGTTGTGTCTTTTCCAGGATTACTACTACCTATCTAATTTGGTGCATCAGCTCTATTTCCATTCAGTTTCTTCCTAACCCTTTTCCCTTGCAGTATTAGCACTAGGTTTAGATAGTTTTCTCTAAGCATTAGGCTTAGAATGAGGAACTAGACTTCTTTGGAGGTCTGATCTCAACTTGCAAGGTCCCACACCTTGAGATCATTCCCATTGTGTCATTAGAATGCTTGGACTCTCTCCAAGCTGGGTGTAATTCTATTTGACAATAGGAACTTATCGGAGCGATATATGATAAGAGGGCATTGATAATGAAGAACATAAGAAACCCTGCTGTGAAGTATGCACCAATGATGATTGGATATAAGGTTTACTTTTCAAATAGAGATAACTTTGTTTCCACCACCGCCATTAATATTGCATATGAAATGGTTGAAAAGGGAGTTGATTATGACCTATGTGAGTTATTGAGGCAGTAGCTAATGGAGAACTTGCAGAAAACAAAGGATTCCTTGTATCCTTTTAAATTTGAAACTCTAATGATATGTTTATTATTCTATTTCTTGAAATAAATCCCTGATACAAAGAGTGTGGTGTGGTTGAAAGGAAGACCTATTGTACACCAGATCAGTGACTTTTTGAGAGGCCTAAGAGATGCTAAGGCACAAGAAGATGCCCTTGTGGTATTATTTGCAATATTTCAAAAGAGGATGCAAGAGAGGGAGAGAATTCCCTAAAAAATGGTGCAGAAGTACAAGAATGACATTACATTCTTGGTAACAAAAGATGAATGTATCATATAGGTTGTAGAGCCCAGAATTGTATGGATCCTAGAAATGGGATATGAGATCACTAAGGAAGCGATTGTGGGGTTCGCAAGATATATGTTGAGCAAACTCTGAAGAAATGTATGGGACTTATGAAGAGAAATCAATGGAGGTCCATCTGGACCAAAGAAAATCACAAATAAAGAAAGCAATGGAGAAAATGATTGCAACATTTATAGAAGCAATGGGCCTCACACTGGAAGAAGTTGAAGTAGCTAAGGCTAAGTCTAGAGCTCCGAGAAGCTCATCAAGTGTAAGGAGATATGATAGAGAAGTTACCACTCCTCCAGCTGCTCAGAAGTCCTCTAGGACTGTGTCTTCATTCAATGGAACAAAGAGGAAGGAGACAAGTACTCCTACAAAACAAACTAGTGCTCCGGTGAAGGAAGAGACCTCTCTAGTAAAGCAACAAAAGAGGCCTGAGAAAGACAAGGCTACTCCGACAGCACATCAAACTAGCCCAATGAAAAGGAAAGTAAAGACAAAAGCCAATAGGGAGCAATATGTTGAAGTAAATGTTGAAGATGAAGAAGAAGAAGGACTTCATTTGGTCCACAAAAGAAAAGGTAAAGTTGCACAAGGTGAAGCTAGTGGAAAGAAACAAAAACTTACTATTGTAGATACTGATGAAGAGGAGGAAGTAGAAAAGGAAAAGAAAGCATTTGTTATCCACATGAGAGAGAAGAAGATAGAACTAAGCAAGAAAAGGACACTGAAAGAGAAGAAAAAGAAAAAGGAGAATCCGATAAGAACCCATAATCCAATGAAACTTGATGCACTTTTCAATGATATTGTATAGAATGAAATGTTAGAAGAAACTACTACACTATATGCTGAGGCTGATGAGGTGGACAAGGCCACAATAGTTGAAGCCATTATAAAATACATTACTATTCTTGAAGTTGATATAAGGAATAAAGAGAAACAAATACCTGCAGAATTATGGAATGTTTTGATTGAGAGGAGATAGGAAACAATAGAAGAAGAGGCTAGATTGAAGGCCTCTGCATTGGAGAAGATTAGTGCTCCTCTATCTAAGGAAAATAAAGCCACATTGGCTACATTGTTCAATAAGGAACTCAAATCAAAACTAAGGGTGACAACTCTTAAGGGTAGAGATCAAAATGATCTTGAGAGGCTCGGGAAGGAGAGTGTTGAAAAAGCAATAGACCTAGCACAAATATTGGGGATGACTCTGGAAAGCAAAGAGGAAGTGAATGTGGAGATGCCTGCCCCGAAAGAGAATGTTGAAGAAGAGGTACAGGATACTGGTGCTCAACATGAGCATGAGATAAAATAAGGGAATGCACAAGATATTGTTCTTGTTACATCCCCAACTTTTGATTTGTCTTAATCCTACTTTTACGTGGTGAACAAGATAATTAATCATAGAGTAATGATTTGATGTTTGGAAAATATCAAGTAGAATCATTGTCTATATGGATATTGATTGATGTTTAGATTAGACATGAGATTACATGTTGATAAGATTATTTTATCATAATGTTTTATGAATCAAATGAGGATACACTAATCATGGTTATATGGTTGTGAGTGTAATCAGGAAAAGAATCTTCCTCCAAGGATGGAAGGAGAGTATCACTGAGGAGGAGGAGATAGATGTTGGGAAAAGGTTAGATTGCCATCTAAGTATCAAAGTTAATCATTCGTGAACCCATGCAAGATAGAGTGAGTATAAGTCTTTTCCTAGTTAAGTCAATTTCATTTCAAGCAGTGTCGGAAAGACAATTTAAGTTCTCTCGATGTCGTCTATGTCGATTCGTCTAGATAATGTTCTTAGAATGTTCTTTTAGTTGATAAGTAATCTTGTTTGGTTGTCGAGTTTTCCTTTATTTACTTATCTATTTTCTTATTAGATTTTGTGATTATCGTTTAAATATTTTATTTATGGCCTAATATGGTGAAGAGGGGGAGTGAAACTCGACCCCATAATTGCATATTATTGATGCCACCCTAACGATGATACTATAATTTGATGATACCTTGGATTATTTTGATAACCCTATAACATCATTTAGATGTAAAGGATTCTATGTGTGATATAATTATCCATTATTCTTATAATGGTCGAGCACTTTATTATTATAACATATATGCCTTTTATAGTCAGCTGAACCACTATCCATGATGAGTGGAGTGAGTGGAGGCCGAGATGAAGCTTACCACAAAGCTTAATCATTGCAGCTCACTCCCGAATGGGAGGTATGGACCTTACGGAGTCTTGATACCTACGAGGTGGCAAGGTTAGTGCTATTGTTTTCACCCACTTTCTTATAGAAAGGTGGCAGTTTTGGTGTGGTATGCGGGATAATGCAGGCAAAGCAAATTGAATATGGGTTTTTTGTTTTGTTTTTGGATACTATTGTTATGGTTGTTATCACTATTCTAAGAGGAGAGCAAAGAAGAGAAAGGATACAGGAGTAGTAGGTTTGGGAGAACTGTAAGCTCGTGGGATAAAGCCACTATCGACCATGGTAGATATCATCTCCAGCAAGTTGAAAATTGATTGCATTTCGTTTTATATACAGGTATGATTAAGAGGCACCGTCATGTGCTCCAAACTATGCATATAAACATTGATATCAATGTTGAAATCTTTATGTCAAAACATCACGACTGTGTTATTCCTATGATAGCCATTGTGTTGGTATAATCTTGAAGAGGCCTTCGAGGCTATTTATTGAAAACACTGTGTTTGTTTCTTTGAAAGTATTTGTTAAGGTTTATCAACTCAATCAGGGCCATGAGGCTGAATGCAAAGATGCTACTGTAGCATGCATGAGCCCTCGAATGCCAATATGGTAGAGGATGTAAAACATTTGGTATATCCTTTGAAATCCTTTTTATCATTTGTTCAAGACTAATATGTCTCTAGACTGAAATACTACTAAGTGATAGTGATTGTTTAAATGAGTAAAGAAAGATGTTGATTGTGTAGGCCGAGAGCCTTGCACAAAATTATGATAATTCTGTCTTATAAACTATTAAATTTGATTGTGCCAAAGGCACTAAGACTGTCGAGGCACATGTAATGTGAAGAATGATACTTGACTATTCATGATAGAAGATATTTTCTCTTCAGTGTATCCTTTGTGTAAGAAAGGATAATATGACTCCTTAATACTGTTGGAAGAATAACTAGTTGGTAACTGATAATGTTGCCTAGGATGCTTTAAGTGCATGCCAAACCCTGAATATTGGGAAGTAAACCCTCAAGTGATATTTAATTTCCTTATAGGTGTTGGTTTTTCTTCTGAATCAGCATTAGGGTTTGCCACTTCTAATGCACAGGCAGATTTAGACAACTAATACAGGAGGTTGCATGAGCTCCTCCCCTTCACTTCTGGTTCTGCCGCACCAAGGGGGGTATCCCTATAACTCAAGATGTAACCTTGACTAGCTCAAAGATAGAAAGATCTAACTTGACAACAACAGGCAGAATACTCTCATGTATGGACCAAGATCTGTATGATAGATCACAAGGTGGGCAACGTTCTTGGACATATATGTCTGGTTAGGGATGAGAGCATGCAAGGGTTTCCTACTCCTAATCCTACAACTAACAGGTGGAAGGAAGAGATGGTTTGAAATGGTGTTTGGATGCAAACCTGGACCTAGTGTATAACCTCAACACAGAGCTAGATTGGTGCCTATCCAGGGCTTGGAGTCGGTAGACATACACCTGTGAATGATCAGCATGAATAGCTAAAACTAGATTTCAGGGGGATACACATGATACCTGCCTTACAGATATCTCCCAATACAGAGTGTTAAGCTGTCGATACTTATGGCATCCCTATTGCAGGAAGAAAGATACATGCAAAACTGGAGACAGAATCAGCATAACACATGCAAACATAGCATTATTCATATAAGATTAACCATGAAATCAGTGGATTCATGCCAAAACGTACAACAAGAGATACATAAACTCACAAGTTTTGCTGCACAGAGCAACCAAAACTAGTTGTATCTTATTACAGAGCCAAAATGTCCAGTTTTCAACAACCTGAAAAATGGTAACACAGTCTACTTATAACAGCCAGAAAGTGTACCACAGCAATTAATTACATGGTTGACCAAAAATCCCGCCAGATACACAGTATCAAAAAAATGGCGCTCAACGCATTACCAGATTGGTGCCCAAACATGAATGCAGTAGGTGGGGAGGAGACAGGAAGAAACCTTGAGCCCTGCGCCACTGTCCGTTGATGTACACCTTCAATCAGGTACCAGATCCGTCCATACCTCTGCAACCTTCGCCATTAATGCTCATCTACCTCGCAGCCATCGGGAAAACATCAAACAGTGCACCGCAACCGTTTCCTGCCAAAATACCTCATCGTGATATTTGAAAATATGTAGGATATCAATTATCCCACATGCACCCCGCGGCGACCATTTCAACACTTTATATACTAGGTCGCGAGCATATATGATGTCGGTGCTTTTGCTCCCGACGACACTAGTATAAACCTTCATCATCATCCTCCAGCAGCATGATATCCTATTGCTTGAAATATCACCCTGACGTCAGCATCATCATCGCAATATCACCTACATGATAATCGCCTTCATCGGCACAACCTGATGCATCGAAGGAAGATCCTCCTGCTTAGCCGATACCAAATGTCTGGCCGATGAACATCCTGATGACGTCACTATCATATCCTGCTGACGTCATCAGCATATCTGCCTATCGCGCACCTCCTCATATCCGGATGACGTCATCGTCATGTTTGCAAATATCGGGGGATCTCCACAAGATGATCAGTGTTAGAAATATGACCCCCCCGGACCTTGATGACGTCACCATACATCGACATCAGGATGATATTCGGAAGATAACCGGATATTTGGAAATATCATCCTGATGCACACATATCATGCTGCACTGTAGCTCCACTATAAGATCGGGGTGATATATGAATATGTGACTGATATTTGAAATGATCACCCCCATTGGACAATGCATGAAGCTGACAGGCGGATATCTCCCTTCGGAAATATCATGATGCAGACAGGTAGAAAAACGGATATCACCCTGACATAAGAATGACGTCAGCATCATCAGGGTGATAAAACAACGAACATGAAGTGATAAAACAACATCAGGATGATCTTGACTAAGATCACCCGATGTTCAAATATGATGACCCCGATGAAGATCAGATCATACTTAGGACTTTGCAGCAACATCATCAGGATGATCTTAAGTAAGATCACCCGATGTTAGAATAACACCCCAGCGAAAGATCATGCTGACAGAAAATATGATGACCCTCGTAAGCAACATCAGGGTGATGTCTGGAAACATGATGATGATGACCTCCTCCAAAGAAAATATGATGCTGATGTTAAAACATGCTGAGGAGGCCCAAAGACTTAGAACTTTTTTGGATTTTTTGGGAAGGTGCCTGCATGAAAATTGCTAAAATAACCGACAGTGAATTCAGGCACCAACAGTGGCTCTGTCTGGGGATGTGCAGGTGCAAGACTGCAGCGAGAACCCTAGATCTCTGGGATGCAGACCAGTCCCTTATCCATTGGGCACAGAGTCATGAAGTTACCATGATCTGCATCACCAAACACATTATTTTTAAAATAAACATGGTGGCCCAGGGCCACCAAAAAGGAAAAACCAGACTTTTCCTTTGTCAAACACCTGATTTTCTTTTGATTTCTTCAAATGAAGCCTAAAAGCATTTAACTGTCTGCAGCAAGCCCCTTGGCAATTATTTGTGCTACTGCTCATTTTTTTTTCTTCAACAAATCTACAACTAGCTTCATCAGCATATATCATTATCAGTTGTAGAATGTCATCATCATATGAGTCACTGATGTTGCTTGGAAAAATAACAGACTCACATGAAACAAATGAATCCACATCAGAATTCTGCCCTTCCTCAAAAAATAAGAGCTCCTCTGCATCAAACATGCAATATTCAGGCACAAGCAACATCTCATAATCAAATTTATCTTGATGAACATATAGATATCCATCATCATCATGCATGGTAGTTTTGTCATTAATGTCCACCTGAAATGTCTCAAGAGAAGGCAGAAATAACTCAGAATGCAGCCCTACACTGAAAGCTTCATAGTCACCCCTGCAATCAACACTATTCCCAACTGTATGAGCACACACATCTGCAATTTTACCATCCACCTCTGAATAGTGACCTTGTTTTTTATCTTCACCAGTGCCCTGATAATCAAAAACAAAGTTTTCAACCTCTGCACTATGAAGGTGGCCAAAATCTTCAAGGAAACATTCATAATCAGCATCCAAATATATTTCATCATCTGAAAGGCTCACATATGCATCTGAATGCTGGCAATCACTAGCATATTCATTGCCATCCCTTGAATCAATATTTTCTATATTCAGAGTGAAGCTCTGCATATCCACTTCATATAAATAATCAGGCATAACTGAGATATGCACACTGCTGCAAGACACAACTTCATGTATGTCTCTCATTTGATCAATTGGAGGGCACCTTGTGTCTGCAGGCTTGTCTTCTAAAGACTGATAACAATCTTTGTTTTCATTATTACAAGATGTGCTTACATTTTCTACAACATTTTCTTCATGCATCACATCATGGCTGCACACATTATTCTGAAATATATTTCCCTCTATACAATCATCTCTCAATGCACATACTGGGAGAGCTGAAATATATTCACTTTGATAACTGCTTTGACAACTTGCAGCCATGAAACCTACTGGCATTCCATATTTCTCATTGTTTTCTATGTCCATAGCAAATTGGAAAGCCTGGTGAAGTGTGACTGGTTCTTTATCTCTCAATAGATAACTCATTTCTTCATCAAATGCAGCCAAATAAATTGTCAAGCACAATGCATTATTAGGTCTCATATATTCAGGGATCTGCCTGAGCAATTTAATAAACCTAAGATTAAAGGCTGGAACCAGTTCCTCATCTTCCCTTTGGATATTCATAAAATGTATGATCAATGAGGCCACATCAAACCTTTCACCAAACTACCCTAGGAATGCAACTTCTAAATCTATCCATGAAGAAACTGAACAAACAGGCAGGTCTGAAAACCATATCCTAGCATCATCTTCTAATGACTGAACAAAGAGTCTCATTACTACATCTTCATCCTCTACCTCATAATCTTCTATTAAATTACAAAATCTTTGCAGATGTTTGTTTGCCGATTCAGAAGCTGATCCACTATATTTTGCCAAACATCTTCTAATTTTACTGGGAATAATATTTGGGTAACCATATATCCCTATGAAATTTAGGGCTTTATATCTTTCAATAAAGAATGGTCTTCTCTGAGAGCACGACCAGGCTTGATGTTCTAAACTCAACATTTTGAATCAAAGATGAATACCTGGATATATATTGCAGCACTGATAGGTTCTTTCAACAGAGTCGCCACCTCTCAGAGAGAGGACAGAATGTCAGCAAGGCACTTTTGTTTTCTGGATTCATCACCCCAGCAGAGCACCACATGGTTCCTTTTTGCTGCAACAACTTCACTAGAAACTAGATTTTCCAGCCCTCAGGTTACTTGACTCTCTCTGTCCCCAGCAGAGTCGCCATTTTGTTGGTGACTCAGATGGGCCACAAGATATAACACTTTTTCATCAATTTTCTCCCCAGTAGAGTCGCCATTTTGTTGGTGACTCGGATGGGTCACAAATGTATTACTGGAGATGATTAGATATTACTTTTACTTCTCAATCCCCAGCAGAGTCGCCATTTTGTTGGTTTTTCTTCTGAATCAGCATTAGGGTTTGCCACTTCTAATGCACAGGCAGATTCAGCCAACTAATATAGGAGGTTGCGTGAGCTCCTCCCCTTCACTTCTGGTTCTGCCGCACCAAGGGGGTATCCCTATAACTCAAGATGTAACCTTGACTAGCTCAAAGATAGAAAGATCTAACTTGACAACAACAGGCAGAATACTCTCATGTATGGACCAAGATCTGGATGATAGATCACAAGGTGGGCAACGTTCTTGGACATATATGTCTGGTTAGGGATGAGAGCATGCAAGGGTTTCCTACTCCTAATCCTACAACTAACAGGTGGAAGGAAGAGATGGTTTGAAATGGTGTTTGGATGCAAACCTGGACCTGGTGTATAACCTCAACACAGAGCTAGATTGGTGCCTATCCAGGGCTTGGAGTCGGTAGACATACACCTGTGAATGATCAGCATGAATAGCTAAAACTGGATTTCAGGGGGATACACATGATACCTGCCTTACAGATATCTCCCAATACAGAGTGTTAAGCTGTCGATACTTATGGCATCCCTATTGCAGGAAGAAAGATACATGCAAAACTGGAGACAGAATCAGCATAACACATGCAAACATAGCATTATTCATATAAGATTAACCATGAAATCAGTGGATTCATGCCAAAACGTACAACAGGAGATACATAAACTCACAAGTTTTGCTGCACAGAGCAACCAAAACTAGTTGTATCTTATTACAGAGCCAAAATGTCCAGTTTTCAACAACCTGAAAAATGGTAACACAGTCTGCTTATAATAGCCAGAAAGTGTACCACAGCAATTAATTACATGGTTGACCAAAAATCCTGCCAAATACACAGTATCAGAAAAATGGCGCTCAACGCATTACCAGATTGGCACCCAAACATGAATGCAGTAGGTGGGGAGGAGACAGGAAGAAACCTCGAGCCCTGCGCCACTGTCCGTTGATGTACACCTTCAATCGGGTACCAGATCCGTCCATACCTCTGCAACCTTCGCCATTAATGCTCATCTACCTCGCAGCCATCGGGAAAACATCAAACAGTGCACCACAACCGTTTCCCGCCAAAATACCTCATCATGATATTTGAAAATATGCAGGATATCAATTATCCCATATGCACCCCGCGGCGACCATTTCAACACTTTATATACTAGGTCGCGAGCATATATGATGTCGGTGCTTTTGCTCCCGACGACACTAGTATAAACCTTCATCATCATCCTCCAGCAGCAGGATATCCTGTTGCTTGAAATATCACCCTGACGTCAACATCATCATCGCAATATCACCTACATGATAATCGCCTTCATCGGCACAACCTGATGCATCGGAGGAAGATCCTCTTGCTTAGCCAATACCAAATGTCTGGCCGATGAACATCCTGATGACATCACCGTCATATCCTGCTGACGTCATCAGCATATCTACCTATCGCGCACCTCCTCATATCCGGATGACATCATCGTCATGTTTGCAAATATCGGGGGATCTCCACAAGATGATCAGTGTTAGAAATATGACCCCCCCGGACCTTGATGACGTCACCATACATCGGCATCAAGATGATATTTGGAAGATAACCGGATATTTGGAAATATCATCCTGATGCACACATATCATGCTGCACTGTAGCTCCACTATAAGATCGGGGTGATATATGAATATGTGACTGATATTTGAAATGATCACCCCCATTGGACAATGCATGAAGCCGACAGGCGGATATCTCCCTTCGGAAATATCATGATGCAGACAGGTAGAAAAACGGATATCACCCTGACATAAGAATGACGTCAGCATCATCAGGGTGATAAAACAACGAACATGAAGTGATAAAACAACATCAGGATGATCTTGACTAAGATCACCCGATGTTCAAATATGATGACCCCGATGAAGATCGGATCATACTTAGGACTTTGCAGCAACATCATCAGGATGATCTTAAGTAAGATCACCCGATGTTAGAATAACACCCCAGCGAAAGATCATGCTGACAGAAAATATGATGACCCTCGTAAGCAACATCAGGGTGATGTCTGGAAACATGATGATGATGACCTCCTCCAAAGAAAATATGATGCTGATGTTAAAACATGCTGAGGAGGCCCAAAGACTTAGAACTTTTTTGGATTTTTTGGGAAGGTGCCTGCATGAAAATTGCTAAAATAACCGACAGTGAATTCAGGCACCAACAATAGGAAAGAGAATGATAGTGAGTATGATGACTCATTTGTTTAAATGTATTTGGATATTATTTATTTTTTCTTGGTAGTGTTTCATGGATGAAGCCTAGAGTTTTAAGAATCCTTTTTGAACTCTTTTGACCAAGGTCTTTTTAATATTATCAATTTAATAGTAGTATCAACTATAATAGTATGTGTTATAGTCGATGGGAATTTGATGTAAACCTTGAGACAAGGTAAACATAGAAACTTAGACCGAGGATGGTCATCAATACTGAAACCATGAACATATAAACTTGCAAAAAGAAAGAACAGGAATAGAGTGATGTGGAGTCACAGGTTCTCTGTTGCATAGACACCAAGACAAATAATGAATGCACTCTTGGAACAGGAGTTGAAACTCCAAGTAAATGGACTAAGGGTGATTTGAACCTATCTTTACTATGACCTAGAGGGGTCAAATTATGATCATTGTAGGATGAGACAACTTCTAATTTGAGTCGAAGTGGGTGAACAATTGACTACATTCATTGTGAAATGTATATGTATATAAATCTTTGGCCAAAGTAATGCATCCGTCTCTACATGCATTAGTTAGCTCACTATGCTCCAGATGGCATAATGCTTCTAGTAGTGTCATACATAGTTAGAGTTGATCTATAGTTGTATGACCACGAAGTATTATGAAGGACACAACACTAGATACTTAGATGAAAACCTAATGGTTCCTTATATATACCCTTCATGAAGGGAAGGGCCGCTTCCAAGAAGGAAGTTGTGTAGGGGACCGTCAGTCTGTGGTTGGAGGAAAAGCACTCAGGTAATGTTCTCCTTTCCAAGCAGAAGACAAGCTGAGACTTATGAAGACAGATGTCAAAGTTCCAGATATAGTAAATACTTCTATATGACTTGTTAGTCAAACATTATGTGTAAACTTATCATTGATGCTATGAGCAAAACATTGTAAATGTAAAGTGAAAGGAATTCACTAGAATGTTATCTTTGGAATTGTTGTAAATTTCAGTTTTGAAATATTCAAAAAAGATATGCATATTTATTTTTCTTATGATATGGATTATTATTTTGGTTCAACTATGATTATGTTAACCATGACCTTTTACTTAATGGTTATTAAGTTGGTTAATTTGGATATTGAGATTTTGGCATGTTACATATGGTAGCATGTTACAGTTCTTCCGGATGTGGAAGAAACTGCAAAGGAAAATGTTGGTGCAGAGAAGAATGTTGAAAAGAATGCAACTACTAGAGAAGACATTGTAAAGGACGATACTTCTACTCCTCCTCCAGTACCTAGAACAAATGTTGAGAATATGCAAGACCAACCAGAGACTGTCATCCCTCTGAATAATATAGAACAAATCACTGGTGAAGACAATACAGGGAAGAATGATGAGAAGAAGGAGTCAAAAAAGAAGGCTATAGAGGAGAGCACAAAGACTACTGTTGAATCTTCCAGAACCTCCAAAGATTCTCTAAAGAATCTATTGAACATGCAATTGCAATTCTAGCCTATTGTGTCTGCACATTTGTTACAATTGCCCATGCAACAAGGGAATGTGGACCTGGATATGATCTCACCCCTCCACAAGATTCAACTAGGAGATGTCTTCCACACATCTGCCTGAAAAGAAATAATTGAGACTCATCAAAAGAATGGAGAACTAGTTGAGGAGGTTGTGAAGACTCTACAGGAAGCCATATTCAATGCAACCGTTGACAATTCATTATCCGGTATGGAGAACTTCAAATTTTTGATTGATTCTTTCAAAGAATATGCCTCCAGATTAAAAGAAAAATTAGAAAAAGAGTTAGATAAGAAAATGGATGAGAAGAGGCTAATGGAGATAACAGAGAAGTGTGCCCATGCACACAACAAATTTCAAGAAAGTCTCAAAGGTGCATAGGCTTGTGTGGTAGAAGCCAAAGCCTTATTTCAATTTTGCATGAAGTGGCCCAGGGCCACAAAGAGCATAAAAGATGAAATGGACTCAATTGAGTCTTAGATTGGCAAAGCTTCCAGTGCCTATGATCCAACACAAGACCTAGATGGAAACACATGATTAGCTATAGAGGATTTGCATGAGCAACTCTTCCAACTGCAAGCCCAAAAAGAGAAAATCATTATGCAGTTCAGAAATCTCAGGGACATGGTGAACTCAAAGTTCATATCTATTTCCAGTGCCCTGGTAAGTGTTGATAAGACTACAAAGCTCAATTTGGTACCCAGCACTCTGAAAGAAGGGTAAGAACTATTGAAGGAGTTGGAGACACGGTGTAGAATACTTGGCATAGCCAAGAGGATCTGGGAAGAAGGAAAGTAAGAGTGGCAAGCCCATGTTGAGAATCTCCAACAATCAACTTCTTCCGGTTAATAGTATTCCTTTTGTTTTATACATTTTTCTCTCTTGTGTTTAGATTCCTATGTACCTATGTGGATGGTATAAGTTAGATGTTCAGTTCAATTTTTTGTTGGATATCACTCCTAGGGGGAGTCAGTTTAGTCTTTCAATTTGTATACATGTATATATTTTTCAGGGGGAGATCCGGTATGTCAGAAAGACTGTTGTATGTGCCCTTTTCCCTTGATGTCAAAGAGGGAGAAGTTTTGGTGCATGTTGCCATCAATGAAAAAGGGGTAGATTGTTGGAAACATAAGCATAATGATGAAGAGACTGATGAGCTTGACAGTGAGTAGTGTTGTCATTGATGGCAACAAAGTGTAGAGACACACTTGTGTTGGTCTAGAGAATGATGTGGAAGAGAATACATCTAATTGTTGATCCCTAAGTGTTGATCTGGAGAAGTTGCTACGTGTGATGTGGAGAATGCTAAGCATAATATGGAGGAGAACAATAAAGAATAAAGATGCAGTCATGTTGGTCTGGAGAAGACCATTGCACCAATCACTCTACAAATTGTCTAAGTCCCAGTGTACCATCTTCAATGTTCAGGGAACTAGCTTCTTGGTCCGCATTCTTCTGCTATTAGGAATCTTTCTATGTGGTTGTAAGGTATTGTTGGTGCATACTAATGGATTCTAAATCTAAAGTTTTAGGTCTTGAAGCCCTTCAGAGTGAAAGGTAGAATTGACAGAGTATTGGACTTTGTAATAATAGTGTAATGACAGTACTAGTGATATATTGGAATGCTCCGTATTCCACCACAATTGAATGTTTTGCTATGCAGATATGAGGATAAGTTTATGGATGTCAGAAATTTGTTGTCTCCAAGTGGTAAGCACTTTTGTGGTCCACATGTTGAGTTGTGAACTAACATATAGTTCATGCTATTGCTACTTCACTAGTTGAGCTAACCTAAAGGTGTTGAGGTTGTGTGGAGTTGATTTATGAATGGAACAAAGTCTTGGGAGTAATCATAGGTTGTGCTGACCTATATGAATGTGCTACATGTTTTGGTTCTCTCTACAAAGCGTATAGGGTTGAGTTTTGGGCCAACAGAGTAAGAAGCCACACGGTATATCTATCTGTCAACCTAGTTGATGTTTTTTCTTGAGTACAGTATATATACAAGATTGAATTCTTGTGTGGATGGGTAGGTGTGTGATGTGAAGGAGTTAAGTGTGTGTGTGTGTGAAAAACCTAATTTAGCAAAGGATAAGTTTAGATTGTGGTGAATATGAAGTGTGTTGATTCAATATTCTGAGCTTTAGTGGAATTGTATCTTCAACATTAGTCAGATGCATTACTAGCAGTTCATATTTGGCAGTGAGCCACCTTTTCTTCTATCTCTCTATATTTAGGATAGTGAGTCCTTTAGCAGTGAGCATTCTCTTTTGGATAGTGAGTCCACTAAATTGTATTAACCTTAACTGGTTGCATTATTAATATATTCTGAGCTAATCCTCACCGTGGTTTTTCCCTTTTTGGGTTTTCCATGTAAAAATCTGGTGTTCATGTGTTATGTGCTTTAATGGTTGATTTCATGCTTTCTTTTCTTACTACAAATTAAATATGCTATGTGGAATGAATGTTATAATGATTAAGTGGTTTTAGAGAATACCGATTCACCTTCCCTCTCAGTATTATGGGTGTTCAATAGTTAATTGATTAATCCCCTTTCTAACAGTGATTAAATAATATTTTATTATTAAATCACTATTCATCTATACCATCTAGCATTAATTAAATAAATTTAATCATTTATTAAATTAATCAATCATTTTCCATAGTCTAAAATTAGTAAAATATTTATTTATCTAATATCCATTCTCCATCCCAAAAATTAAATAAATATTTCTATTTATTTAATTCCCTATTTTGTGCAATTTTGATTAAGTTGACTAATCCACTCAATCAACTTAAACACATGCTTGCACAATCCTAACCCATTCTAACCCTTCACATCTTCCAACATGTACAAAGACATGGGCTTTTGTACAAGACCACATGGGTCTCTTACAAAGGGATTGGCAAGTCCTTTGTACAAAAGGTCCTTTTGTCCTCCTTTGATCCTCTCCATTCACTTTATCCAAGACCATCCTCCACCCTTGATCTCTCCTTGATATCTTCTTGATCCAAGGACCATCTTTATCCTCCAATCCTATCATGCCACTTGGTGGCCTCTCATCAATCCAATCCTCTCAACAATCCTCAACCATTGATCTTCCAAATCAATCTTAGCCCTCCATCCTTCATCCCAGAAATCTATACATATCCATCAACCCAAGCCATTTTCAAGTCTCCATGTTAAATAAATTTATGTTGTCAATTTGAGGAGCAATCACATACATCCAACATCAAGGAGCACATTCAAAGATCAAAGTTTGCATTTAGGGTGAATTAAATAGCCTTATTTTGTATACATGCATTCCTTTTAGCTCAATCATGAGGTTGCATTTGATCATGAATAGAATAGGTTAATATTTCATTATCTTGTTCTTTATTTATCATTTCATATGTACACAACCCCCTTGCATGGGGAGACTTGCACACTTGAGGGCACATTTTTTCTCTCTTGACTCTATTGGAGGAGTGACTTGTACTCAAACATTGTTATTTACCTATTGTTGCGAGACCTAATTGGTTGAGGTCTATAAATAGTTTCAATTGACAACTCATACTTGGATTTACCTCTTGTGCATATGGGTGTCTTAGAGCTTTTATTTATGTTATTATGATGCATACCTATGATGATTACATATGATGATGATGTTTTTGTTATCTTTTTTGTTTATGATGTGTATGCAATGTGAGCATGTATGGATGCACTCAAGACACATGTATGAAATGCAAGGTACTATGTGCTAGATACTAGATGTCATGATGAAATGACATGTTGTGTTGTTTTGTATGTATTCAAATGGAACAAACATTGTGACTGCTCTTTAGTAGGATTTTTCACTTAGGGGATTGTGAGTTAATCTAGCATAGGGTGACCTACTAAACTGCTTGAGATAGAATTTAAGAATCAAGTGGGAATGGGAAGGAGATGAAACAACTTTGAAACTTGGTTTTGTAGAAGGCTAAACACTTATTATTATCTAGACAAAATAATTTGACCCTTTTTCAACTTAGACAAGGAATAAATTTTATTAGCACCTTTTAGACTTAGATCAAAGATAGCCAACAAGTTAGACTTGGGGTAAAGGAAAAGATCCAAAATAAAAGATGGCCCTAAAAGATAGCTAGACTTTTAGCTTTTCCCAACTAGTGTCTGTGCTTTGTACCTCTCTTTTTTATTTTCTTTGATAGATGCAACCCTCGTAGCTTTGAGCTTAGATTTAATCTCCACCTAAGAGTACAAACATCAGCAATCCTCTCTTTTCTTTTTTGATTTTCTTTTTTTTTTTGTTTTTCTTTTCTAATTTTTTTGTAGTAATTTTTTTTCTCTTTTTTTACAATTTTTTTTATTTTAACTTTTTTTATTCTTTTTTATTTTTTTGAGTGCTTTGCAAAGTTTAGATCCCCCTGACATTTTTGGCTAGGTGAATTAGGGGTTGGGTGCCACCAAAAGATTTCACTGTACCCCATAGGACTTTCCTCTTGCTATAGAGGATTAGGGAAGATCTTCTTGCAAGCTTCTGTTGAGTACTGTAGGTTTGAGTACTTTCTATGCTTGGACTTGACAACATGATTTGCTAAGACTAGGATCAGTATGAAGCTAAAATCTTAACTTCATTTGAACTTTTCGGTAATGTGAAGGGGAAAATGGATAATGATGGATTTAAGGAATCTCTAAGGCTTAGAAGGGAGAACCTATACTAGATAACCTTAAGACTCCTTGCTAAGAGAAAAAACTAACAAGAGCATATCACGAACAAAGTGCATGGTGAATAGAATGAAAATGCATGTTTTTTATTTTCATGTTTTTATGATGTTTTTAAAGTTTTGAACTTTTTTATTTTTATGAGTTTTTGTAGATGTTAAACTATTCACCTTCCATAGTACACAAGAGGTAAGATCCATTTCCAACATATTCCTTAAGTACGTATGGACATTTCCAATTTGGTCTAAATTTTTAGCCTTTGTTGATTAGATTATAGATTCTGAGTACAAGGTCTCTAATTTTGAATTGTTTTGGGATGACCTTCTTATTGCATTGTTCATATTTATGTTGACTTGGTTTTTTGATATCAATCATCTAAAAGTCTTTCCAAGATCATTCTTAAGCTCAGTGTGAAATCATATTTGAATTCAGTGAAGTTTTGTGCACTCGCATATTTTGTTGGTTAATTTTTTGCCCCTAGCCTTGTCATTTTTTTTTCTTGTAGAGTCTTGACATTTGTTTTGGTAATTTCATTAGTTTTAAACTTTTGAGGGGTAATTGATGTCAATGTTTGAGCAATTTTTGGTCACTCTCCTAGTTCATGTGTGGGTTTTAGTTCTCCTTTTTTCTTAGTGGTGGTCTTGACCATGTGGATATGAAGGTCTCTATGAATAATGTCATCTTCTCTACATGGAATGGCTGCTAAATTAAAGGGAGTGTAAGGTTTTCTCAAATGAGGGTCAAAGGGGAATTCTCCTATTTCCCTCTCCATTGTAGATTTTGAGGTCTTAGTGATGTTTACAATTTGCCTAGATGTCTCTCCTTTTTCAAAAATTCTAATTCTTGGGCCAATGGTGGTTTCCATGGCTTTTCCCTTCTTTATGGCTTCTTCAATTCTATAAATGATGAAAGGGTTAGAGTCTCCTTTAATGATGTAATGTTAGAAATTGTCCTCCTGTATGGAATGGTACAATTTCCCTCAATTTAGCTCCTCGCTTTTGGTGACCTCTCAACCTTTTCTTTTTTGGCCTTCCCAAAACCCTGAATGACTAAGTCTAGAAGCAAATTATTCACTTTTTGAGGTAACTTGTTGATAGAACCTGGAAAGGGGGTTTGAGATTTGGGTCCCTAGGACCCCCAAAAATGTAGATCTAAGTGGAAACTGGGGGCTTGGACTTGGGTACCCGCGCCCTAGTCCTCCCCTGTTTCCTAGGATTTTGAATTTTGGCAAGGTGTCGGCTCCCACCAAGTGCCTCGGGATTCCATTTTCAAATTCTCAATTTTCGCATGATATTGAGACATTATTTTGAAATTTGAATTTCCCTAAAGCTAGATATAAAAAGACATTTGAAAATCATTTTATCACACACAATTCTTATGCAAACTTGATGCCAAAATTCTTCTACAATTGCTATTGAAGATCGGTGACTTATTGAAGCTCTTGAAAGTATTTTGTATTTGCTACCATGGAGATAATGGATGGAGATTAGGAATCAAGATCTTGAGTCTATCTTGCTCTTCCTAGGGTTTGTACACCCTTTACATGATCGGGAGAAGGGTTGAAGCCTCCAACAGCAAGCTTAGAGATCCTCCATGGACATTACGGATTCGCCTTCTTGTTCATGCAAGTCTTCATTTGTTTCATCTCCTTGAGGTGAAGTTGTATGTGTTTATTGATGCAAAGCAAGTTGTTGATCTTCCCTTGATTGAGACATCTAGGGTTTGATATTTCTGCATACATATTGTTAGGTTTGCACACACTTCTACAAATCTTCTTTTCTCTGGCTATTGTTGAGGTAGAAATACCAAAGATGGGGCTTGACTGAGGTAAGATCCTATATAGCAACAAGATTTCCCTTCTTTTGTAGGTGCAGATCGTGTTTTGCAGGTTTTGGCAGAAAGAAGCTACAGAAAGGAAGATATTGTGGATACATCATGAAAAAATTTTGAGTTTTGAGATTCTGACACTTGCAGGACTAAGGAACGAGCGCCCTAGTCCAACCAGGGGTTATTTCTGGGATTTAGAAGCCATTTAGCAGTCTCAAACACCCTGTGCAGAAGATTTTCCAGTTCGAAAACTTTCAGGACACAGAAGTAGGTGCCCTAGTCCAAGTGGTCCTCAAAATCTAGGTGCATAGTCTCTGAAACCTTCTCTCTGCACTTCTATGATTAGTTTTGCTAGTTGTTTCATCAGTTTCTAAATATTTCTAATTTAAGGCATAATTAGGGTTTTACTTGGTTAAAAGGAAAACACTTGATAAAACCTTAGTTAGGATCTTAGGTTTCATAACCATGTGAGTGTAAGGGAAAAAAAAAGTGATTAGAAGCTTGTTCATAAGCTTAGTCCTTGTCCTCCCAATGCTTAGTGGTGAAATTGTGGTATTTAACCTAGTTTAGACAAAACTACCAAATTTTCTACTAAACATTTTGGTGAACCCGAGCTTTAAAGAATTTGCATCCTTTTAAACTTCAAATTTGAAATAATTTTCTATTCTAGAACATAATTGGATTGAAAAACATCTTTAGTGAAATTGCATATGATAAATTGTGGATTACATTCTTTATCGTTTCACTAAAAGAGTTGGAAATTATAAGTTAGTGTTGGATATTGTATTTCATTTGCAAAGGCCATCATTGTGCATTTAAATCTTGGTTTAAATAGAGCATGTTAAAATGTCAGATTATATTTTGCAAGATTTTCATGCTTATGATGAGCCATTTAGTTGTGATGACTTCAATATGTTAGATGAAGCCCTTGAGGACTTTATCTCGATTGACCATTCCACTATGGCCTCTAAGCCATCATTGTTTCAAAGATTTGTAAATGTAATTTATGTGCCTAAATCTAAGGAAGAGATTGAAAAACTAAAAATTGTGGTCACTCTATGTGCAAATGTGGTTCAACCATCCTCAACCTATGCTTGTTGTTAAAGGTCTTTCATCTTCTTCTCAATCTCCTAATCACATTTATGATTATACTAAACAAATAGAGAAACAAAACTCACAACAAACCAATCATAATGTGGTTGCTCATGCATATAACACTCGAAATAACAAAGTACACAACAAACGAGTGTTTTGATATCTTTACCAGCTTCCCAACCTATGCTTCCTCAAGCACCTCGTTTAGCATATAAAGGTGGTAAAGACTGATCTTGTAGAATAGCTTCGTGCTACTCCTACAAAGATATCTATTTGGGAACTTATACAAACTTCACCTACTTACCATGGAATTCTTCAAAAAGCTTTACAAAAGGTGATTGTTCCTCCTGCTATTAAACTAAATGATGTTGCCACTCTACTAGATTGTATGCATGCAACAAAAACATATATTCTATTTCAACAACATGAATTACCATCTCTCAAGGTTCAGAATTAATATCATCCTTTGGTTATCTTTATTACAATCAACAAAACATTAGTTAAGAGAGTTATGATTGATAATGGATCAGCCCTTAATGTTTGTGGCATTGATCTATTGCATAAGGTTAAAATTGATATATCTGCCAGCAAACCGGAATCATTAAGTATTCGTGGCTTTGATAATGTTGGATGACAATCCGTGGGCACTATAACTGTACCTATAGAAGTGGGACCTGTGATGGTGCCTACCTTGATTCATGTAATGCCTTGTTCTCTATCTTATAACATGATTCTTGGTAGACCTTGGATACATGCATTAGGAGCAATTCCTTCTACTTTACACTGTTCGATTAAGTTTATATTTAAAGGTAAACTGCATACTATCCATTCGGATCTTGAACCTGATAATTGTTTGCAAATGGAAGTGCATAAGCATGTTATTTGTCCTAAGAGTTTGAATAATCTGAAAGTTGATCTATCAGCTCCTCTTGCCTCTAAAAATGTTATGCAAGAGTCCAAGCAATCAAATGCATTTGTTGGTGATGACTAGGGTTCATTGGATTTTGCATCTTCCTCCACAGGAGAATATAAACTTAAAAACCCCGTCCCCGAAACATCAAATATTGCATCGATCACATCACATGCTTCGAATGATAAACATAAGACTTCTTTGATGACAAATAAGGATAATACTCTTAGTTATACTACTGATTATGAAACTTATGAAGCTCTGCCTTCCTCCAAAGAAATGGTCTCTCTCTATGGTAGAGGATTCCAAATCCTTTACAAAAATTATGACTATGTAGGTAATGGTTGTGGTATAAATCAACAAGGAATCAAAGTCCCTATAGAATCTACTTCACGAAATTGCTCCAATGACAATCCTTTTAGGGAGTCTAAAGCCCACAAACACCCTACTCTAAATGTGAATACAATATCAACACTTAGTTTGATATTCCCTGAGATCATTGACATCAATTGTCCTCCAGGATCACTTCCATTCGATATGTTTATAGTGGATGAAGCAATAATGGAATTCTTAGGTGCTTATGATGGTATTCCTCATTATCACCATAAACGTGGCCTACCTTATTGTTTAAACAATGATGCATATTTTGGAAAGATTACTAGCACAATAATTGCTACAATAGAGCATAATGAAGAACTTGAAGAACAATTACAATCCTACAATCCCCCAGACCATAGTACTCTCCTTAACAGTAAGACTGTCAACATCATTATGGATAAGGATAACCCTGAAAAA
The DNA here is from genome assembly GCA_027924645.1 of Cunninghamia lanceolata. Lineage (NCBI taxonomy): Eukaryota > Viridiplantae > Streptophyta > Pinopsida > Cupressales > Cupressaceae > Cunninghamia > Cunninghamia lanceolata. The sequence continues at coordinate 13,766,098 of BSBN01000186.1, read as the reverse complement.
GTTATCCCTATTAGTGATTGCTTAAAAGCGGAAGAAAAAGAAGAAATGACTAAACTGTTGAATGGGTTCTCAGAATTATTTGCCTGGAATTATTCAGACACGCCTGGTATAGATCCTCATATTGTAACGCATAATCTTGTGTTAAAACTAGATGTTAAGCCATTCAAACAAAAGATTCGTAAGATGAATCCTAAGATTGCATTGCTTGTTAAAACTAAAATAGAAAAACTTTTACAAGCTGGTTTTATCTGACCTATTGATTACTCTCCATGCATCTCGAAATTGTTATCATCACTAAACCTGATGGTCATATAAGAATGTGCACAAATTTCTGAGACTTAAATTTGGCATCTTTGAAAGATGATTTTCCACTCCCTAATATCAATATGATTGTTGATTCCATAGCTGGACATGACTTGCTATCTTTCATGGATAGATTTTTAGGATATAATCAAATCCTTATAAATCCTCTCAATCAGTATAAAACAACCTTTATAACACCTTGGGGTACATTTTGTTGGGTAGTCATGCCGTTCAGACTTAAGAATGCAAGAGCTACTTACCAGTGTGCAATGACTTATATTTCATGATTATATGCACAATATTCTAGAAGATTATGTTGACGACATCCTAGCGAAGTCTATCCATCGTAAGGATCATGTTACAAATCTTCAACAAATATTTGAGCGCATATGAAAGTATAAAATGTGATTGAATCCTCGTAAGTGTGTTTTTGGTGTGCACAGTGGAAAGTTACTTGGGTTAATTGTTTCAAATTGAGGTATAGAAGTCGATATGAAAAAGATAGATGCGATTGTTAATATGCCAATACCTAAGAACATATCTCAACTTCGTAGTTTGTAAGGAAAGATACAAGCCATCCGTCGATTTGTTTCACAACTCGCAGATAGGACTCACCCCTTTACGCAACTACTGAAGAAAGATTCTCACTTTTAATGGAATTCTAGATGTCAAAAAGCTTTCAATGACTTAAAGGATTACTTAGCTAATCTGCCCGTTTTGCAACCTGCTATTTCTGATAAACCATTTATATTGTACATCTTAGCATCTAACAATGCCCTAGCAGCTTTGTTAGTACAGCATAATGCTGAAGGCAAAGAATGTGTTGTCTATTACATCAGTCGTACTTTGCTTGATTATGAGATGCGATACACAGTTATAGAAAAGCATTATTTATCTTTAGTGTTTGCCACTCAAAAGCTTAGACATTATCTTTTAAATGTTGAAGTGCATGTAATGGTAAAATTTGACCCTTTGAAACATCTCTTCACAAGAACAGATTTATCGGGTCATCTTGCTAAATGGGTTATGTTGTTAACAAAATTTGATCTCAAATTTATTTCACAAAAAGTGATTAAAGGGCAAGCGATAGGTGATCAGTTAGCGAATGTTCCCTTGCCCTTTTCTATACAAAATGTCAATGCATTTCCTGACAAACAGATTTTAACAATCTCTGTGGATGAAAAATGGGAGTTATACTTTAACGAATCAAAATGTTGAACTGGCTCTGGGGCTGGTGTTATATTAATACCTCCCATTGGTAAGCTGATTCCCTTATCCTACCGCTTAGATTTCTTATGCACAAACAATATAGTTGAATATGAAACTCTTACCGAAGGACTTCGTGCAGCCTTGGCTCTTAATATCAAAAACATTACAATATATAGTGATTCTCAATTAATTGTCAAACAAATAATGGGATAGTATCAAACTAAGCACGATAAGCTATCTCAGTACTGCGAGTTTGCATTATCTCTCTTAAAAAAATTCACATCATATTCGATCAACACCATTCCCAGGAAAGATAATCGGCATGTGGATGCAATGGCAAGCACAACTTCCCTTATATCTCCTGATGGTTCTCCTGAGGAATTTACTTTTGTTGTTTGTAATCTTAAGACACCAATAATCAATGACCCTATAGTTACAAATTCAGAACTCTGTGGTAATACATACATGGATGAATAGTTCTCCTACATATTCAACTATCTACGTGATGGAACCATTCCTGATTCAACATCTAAGAATGCCCGACTCCATCTACACAAACTAGCAGCTCGATACATTATATTATCGAATGTCTTGTATCAACAAAGTTATAATGGTGTTTTACTCCAATGTTTAAGCAATTCAAAGATTCTGATAGCTTTAGAAGAAGCTCACTCTGGTGCCTGTGGAGGGCATTTTGGTGGAAAATCATTGGTGCAAAAATTGTTACATATGGGGTACTCCTGGCAGCATATGGAACAAGATTCCTTTGCTTACGTCAAGAGATGCCTGTAATGCCTACAACATAAACACCTAATCCATGCTCCTGCTCACGAGCTTCATGCCCAAGTGTCACCATGGCCATTTTCCATCTAGGGTTTGGATTTAATTGGTAAAATTTCCCCATCCTCCTCTCAAGGACATACGTTTATCATTACTGCTACTAATTATTTTACAAAATGGGTCAAAGCGATCCCTTTCCAATCCACGACCACCGATGTAATCTATCAATTCATACAAGATAACATAATTTCTCAATTTGGAATACCTTCCTCCTTGGTTTCGGGAAATGGTACACCATTTAAGAACAAGCATGTAAAAAAGTTCCTCAAAAAATATCATATACAACATCACTTCTCTACGCCTTATTACCCTCAATTGAATGGCCAAGTAGAAGCTTCAAACAAGGTTATTGGATAGATTTTACGGAAAACTGTTAATAAACATCAAAAAGATTAGCATACACAATTATCCTATGCATTATGGGTTTATAGAACAAGCATTCAAATGGCTACTAGTAACACACCCTATAATCTTGTCTACAGCATAGACACGATAATGCCCTTAGAGTTAGAGATTCCTTCCTTACGAATTTCCCTAAGAGATATCATGGATGATCACATAGAACAAGAGAAAAGATTACAGGAACTTGAGATGCTTGATGAAAGACATATTAACGCTCTTGAACATCTCAAGGCTTATCAAAAAGGAGTACAATGAGCCTATAATGTGCAAGTCATACTACGTTCATTTAATGTTGGGGACTTGGTTCTTTATGAAAATCAACACAACGTAAACACACCGCCTGGTGAAAAAGGTAAGTTCAGCCCTAATTGGCTTGGACCATATATAATCATTGAAACCTTTGGATCCGGAGCGTATAAATTAGCCAATGAGCAAGGTACGCCACTTAAAGAACCTATTAATGCAATGCACCTCAAAATATTTTATGCTTAGAGATCTAATGTTAAATGTTCCTAAGCTAATTTAGCACATAGATTAGCTTCAATTTCGACAAGATATCACTATTTTGTCTTAATTCATTTGGCATTACATCTTTGTTCAGTTGACCATTGTTGTATCGTGTTTATGTAGTAATTGCTTAGATCACTTTTGTATTAACTAAATGTAACATGGAAATTAAATTTATGTGTAAAATAATTAATCATTGTGTTTGTCACTACATGTTCTTTTTAGAATTGTTAATATATCACAATAGCATTAATTATAGCATTTAGATATCATCACTAGTTGCATTTTTACAAAAATCACATGTGATAGATCAAAAGCCATTACACAGATAAAAAGAAATAACCATCATATATATATATATATATATATCTCAGTTTCATGTATACATCTGAGTCGACTATCCCTCAAAACAAAATGGGATGTCGTAGTGCCTAAAATCTATACATCACATAGCTGAGCCTCGATCGCCAATACCCTTAGGCCCTCATGGTGTGCGAGTAACAGAAGCCTGACCATGTGTGGCTACGGATCACAAATGACTCCTAGAGATGCTTCACAATCGTAACCCCCTGATCTCGCCTCTCATCTCTATCATCTTCTCATGTGCCTCCCGGTACATCCTCTAGTACCAGTCTCTCTTGGCCTAAACTCTGTCTCTGTCAACTCTTGCTTGCTGGACCTCATGCAGTAAGAACTCACTAACAGCAGGCTCTCCCTCTGATGTAGGAATTGCTACTGTCTTCTCTTGCTGTGCCCTGAGCTTAGCCTCGGTGCCCTCAGCTCTCTATCGAAACTCATGTATCTGACAATTAGCATACATATCTCAGCATACCACCCAGCAGATAATCGTGGTGAATAACCTGCTCGCACTCGCTGCTCCGAGGCATCTGTAGGTACTATGTCTACTATGACGCGACTGACAAAGTCTCTCCATGCATCCGTCCCAACTACAAAATAGAGGATGAGATAGATGTTAGACTCCCATATAAATATCACAAATAATAAACTATACAAAACATCAAATAATAAATCAAACCTAACCTGGATCTCCATCTCGCCAGGATGGATCTTAGATCCCTGACGGTGTGATGAGATCTATTTTCTGATTTGCACCTGGGGGCATAGACCTACTACACTCCCCCCGCTCTATCTGACTAGGTCTCACATCATCTGCAGGAGTAGGACCACGAACCTTTGACCGCGGTCTCGACTCGGTCTCCTTGTCAATGTCTACCTCCTTCTAGCTCTGTCACGATCTTTCTCTAAAGACGTACTGAGATGGGACCTCCTCGGACTCATCCTCATCCTCCTCCACATCCTCAAGATCGTAGTATCCTGCGAAATCACTGACATCATCCTCCACCCCTGTGTCACTCGCGTGACTGGCTGGTGTAGGAGCACCTAGTCAGTTTAGTCAAGTTGATGTAAATATGAGTCAAATATGACTCATGTGTTGAGTCTAGATATCATAAGGTCATCTAGTATGTAATTAGGAGTCATTGAATTTATAATGTCATTGATTTTATGTAATTATATGGAGTTGTAAAGGTAGAAACAATGCAAACCATGGAAGATGAACAGTCATGAAGTTTAAAAGTTGGTTGAGTTAGTATTGTTTGGTGTCTAAGAGTTTAAAAAGACTCATACAAGTCGAGGCAAGGTGTGGGGTGGTCGTGCAAAGTGGAGAAGACCAATAAAAATCAAAATATACCCTGTTTGTTGTCCCAAAACTCTATTTTTCTATATTTTATCACTGTTTTATGCTACAGTACAGCCTTGTACGGCCCAAACATGAGATGAAATTGGATTTTTTGGATAGTACTAAGTTTCCTCTTTCATTTTCATTTTGTTTCATTGATTTTTATTAAATATTATGAAAGTTATGGTTGTTTTTATGACTACAATTTCTAGATTTTTCAGGTAACAGTCACGTTGCAACGAATGGTACAGATTTGTACAGATGTTTTATGATCTGAAATTGATATTGTTGGATAGAGGAATGAATCTACTTTCATTTGCAACTAGTTGGGTTTGATTTCATGAAGTTTTGAGCATTTGATAGCCGATTTACTAAAACTGCCCCAGTTGTATTTTCTGAGTTTTGGATTGAAAAGGGTGGCTAAGAGTGTGAGTTTGTATAAGAAACATTAATAAGAAACTTGTGAATGTTGGGACAGAATAGGCAGATATATTCCAACATGTTTGAGGTATTGGTGAGGTCCAAAAAGGTACGGAAGGTGTATTTCCAATAAACCCACATGGAAACTAGCCAAAAACAAGCCTAGAGAAAGGGTATGGTGGTTGGGTGAAGTGGAAGGCCAATATTTGTCCAAAAATTGTTGATTTTGTCTATTGGTGACCTGAGAAGAGTGATACAATAGGTTTTGGAAGATTGGGTGAAGTATTTTGAGTACTTGCTTTGGAAAATAGGGCTAATTGCCCCTTTGTAGCAACAGACCAGTCCATTTCTGAAGGATACCTTACAAAGTAACCCTAGTTGGTTTTGAGATATGTTGTAGAACTCTTTAATGGGTATCTGAAACCATAATTTATTTGTGGGTTTGTATTTATTTTGTGGAGTTAAGTTCAAATAACCTTTGTTGGAGACCTATTAGGCAAGTAGGCTTAAATAGTGAAAGTTTGAAGAGATAAGGGTTTGAGGATTGAAAGGTTGTCTCAAAAGAGTTAGATTGTGATTATGAGAAGGACCATACCCTTGCACTACATCAAAGTGGTATCAAAGCTACAGGGAGTAGATCTTTTGAATGTGAGAAGTTGCAGATTTACAATTGGAAGGTGAAAAGACAAGATGCATCCGGAAGACAATATGGAAAAAGAGATCAGAGAGTTCCAAGAAGGGTATTCTAAGATGAAGGAGATGACACAAAGGAGAAATCTATTCAATACAAAATACAAGTGCAAAAACAAGGTATGCAATGTGGTAATAGATTCAGGTTCAATTGATAACTTGGTTTCAAGTGAAATGGTTGATAAGTTGAATTTAGAGAGGATACCTCATGAAACACCATATATAGCATTTTGGTTGAATAATGATCAGTCAATAGTGGCTAAAGAATAATCTTATGTTGAGTTTCATATTGGTCCATACAAGGATAGGGTATTGTGTGATGTGTTACCAATGAGTTACTATCATTTATTACTTGGAAGACCATGTCAATTTGACAAACATGCCATATATGATGGTAGGGAGAATAGTTATGATATTGTGAAAGGTGGAACCAAGTTCACACTAACACCATTGCAGGAGGATGATAAGGCATAAGAAAGGATATGAAGGATAGTCATGGTAGGAAAGAAAGAATTCATAAGGTATGAGCAAGATAAAAATAGAGAAGGTGTAGCCACTATAAGAAAAGAGAATGTTGAGACAACAAATGTAAGCAATGATGCAAGGTTGAAAAGTAAGGAGGAAGGTGAGTTAGAGAAGGTCAAGGACGAAATGACCTTGAAGATTCAAGACAAGCTTGAAAGTTGTGATGAAGGCAAAAGAGAGGTAGAGTTTTGTTCATCGAGAGCTAAAGATGTTATAGGGCAGTCATCCATTGTTAATACAGTGATGTACAAACCTGATAAGATGGTGGAAGAAGGGGCAGAGACCCTGATGACAGTGGTAAGAGAAGAGGATAGAGTGATTAAGAGAAAATTGCCTATGGAAGGGCAATATGGATTTGTGAAGTATGAAGAGATAATGGTGGGGGTAGTATTTTGTCCCTTAGTAGCAAAAGAGGATAGTAGGTCTGATGGTGCAGCAGGTTATGGATCTGAAAACACAATGATGATAAGGTCTGAGAGTTTGAGACAAGACATGAGAACAAAGGATGTGGTGAGCAAAGGAAAAAGACAAATGGAAGAGTTTGTGGTGGTTGAGGTTGAAGAAAAGCAAGTTGAGGTTATGGTGTCCAACAAGGATGATGGACGGTTAGCTTTTGTTAGCACAAAAGATTATGAACCTGGTAGGATAGAGGTCCTCGAGGCAAGGTGTCAAATGGAAAGAGCAAGCAATCAAGGCAAGGAGATGGAAGGTAAGGTACTAGGAAGTGTGGCTACATTTGAGCACACACAGAGAATTGAGAGGATAGAAGTTTTAGTCACCCCAAGAGGTGAAGATGTCAAAGTAGTGAGTGTGAATGAGGTCTCAGTGATGGAAGGGACTAAGGATATGAAGTTGACAGAGAAAGGCCAAGAGAAGGCCCAAGGCAGAGTGTTTGAGAGCACTCCATATGTGATGGAGAAGTATACTGACAGTGAGGATAGGACAAGGTTATGCCCTTTAAGGAAAAGTGAGGTTGGTAGTCAGTTTGGTGCTACTATGGCAGAGAGTGCTACATCTAATTTCATGAGGGAATCAAGGATAGAGAATCAAAATGAGTGTGAAGACAAGGAGTGAAGTGACTGAATATATTTTGCAAGGACAATGGGGCAATTTTAAGTACTTAGCTGAGGAGCTAAAGAAAAGAGTTCATGAAACATTGAATAAGAGTTTGTTTGCAGGTGTGGTATCAAGCTTTGATGAGAGGAAGAGTCGGGGGCTTGTAGTAGATCAGATTGTAGAGAAGAGGCAACATCAAGTTGTAAGACAAGTCCAAATTGATGAGTTTGAGTTTGTTCCCAGGGTTAGGATGAATATAGTCCAAACTAGAATGGGCAAGGGTACATTAGCAGGTGCAAAGGCAAGTTCTACACTCATCTGAGAGGAAGAAAGAGCTAGCAGGTGTGAGAAAGGCCTGTGTGTGAGGATGGAGCATTGTCAAAATGAAGGCAAGTTCAACAATGCAAAACATGATGCAACTTTCAAGTACCTAGTTTAATGGATGGGATTTCCAGATGGAAGAGCACATGAGGAGCAAGAATGCAAATTGCACAAGCCAAGGAATGAAGTGGTCTAGTCCTCATGGGACATGAGTTTTCTTTAGGCCGGGTGTATGGTGCAGGAGCACCTAGTCATTTTAGTCAAGTTGATGTAAATATGAGTCATGTGTTGAGTCTAGATATCATAAGGTCATCTAGTATGTAATTAGGAGTCATTGAATTTATAATGTCATTGAGTTTATGTAATCATATGGAGTTGTAAAGGTAGAAACAATGCAAACCATGGAAGATGAACAGTCATGAAGTTTAAAAGTTGGTTAAGTCGGTTTTGTTTGGTGTCTAAGAGTTTAAAAATCCTCATACAAGTTGAGGCAAGGTGTGGGGTGGTTGTGCAAAGTGGAGAAGACCAATAAAAATCAAAATATACCTTGTTTGTTGTCCCAAAACTCTATTTTTCTATATTTTATCACTATTTTCTACTATAGTACGGCCTTGTACGGCCCAAACATGAGATGAAATTGGATTTGTTGGATAGTACTAAGTTTCCTCTTTCATTTTCATTTTGTTTCATTGATTCTCATTAAATATTATGAAAGTTATGGTTGTTTTTATGACTGCAATTTCTAGATTTTTTAGGTAACAGTCATGTTGCAGCAAATAGTAAGGATTTGTACAGATGTTTTATGATTTGAAATTGATATTGTGGATAGAGGAATGAATCTAATTTCATTTGCAACTGGTTGGGTTTTATTTCATGAAGTTTTGAGCATTTGATAGCCGATTTACTAAAACTGCCCCAGTTGTATTTTCTGAGTTTTGGATTGAAAAGGGTGGCTAAGAGTGTGAGTTTGTATAATAAACATTAGTAAGGGACTTCTGAAGGTTGGGACAGAATAGGCAGACATATTCCAACATGTTTGAGGTATTGGTGAGGTCTGAAAAGGTCTGGAAGGTGTATTTCCAATAAACCCTCATGGAAACTAGCCAAAAACGGGCCTAAAGCAAGGGTATGGTGGTTGGGTGAAGTGGAAGGCCAATATTTGTCCAAAAATTGTTGATTTTGTCTATTGGACCTGACAAGAGTGATGCAATAGGTTTTGGAAGATTGGGTGAAGTATTTTGAGTACTTGCTTTGGAAAATAGGGCTAATTGCCCCTTTGTAGCAGCATATCAGTCCATTTCTGGAGGATACCTTACAAAGTAACCCTAGTTGGTTTTGAGATATATTGTAGAACTCTTTAATGGGTATCTGAAACCATAATTTGTTTGTGGGTTTGTATTGATTTTGTAGAGTTAAGTTCAAATAACCTATGTTGGAGACCTACTAGGCAAGTAGGCTTGAATAGTGAAAGTTTGAAGAGATAAGGGTTTGAGGATTGAAAGGTTGTCTTAAAAGATTTAGATTGTCATTGTGAGGACCATACCCCTACACTGCGTCACCAGCCCAAGGTCGGGCATCCCTTGTAGGGTGCCCGGGTGGAAAGATAGGTGCAAGTCGCGCTGTGTGCCACTAGGTCTGATATGCTTAGGTACACTCGACATCATCTGTGTCTGACACTGGCTCTGCATCCTCATGACCCTCATCATCACTAAGTGGTATGTTTGCTACCGTCAGCCATTGGATGGTATTTTCCCTGACTGCACTGCGAGCAACCCATGCGTAGCTCAGACGAACCGCAAGAACATCCTGTATCTATCTGAACTATCGTGCCACCCTGTCAAAATAGAACCAAGCCATGACATGATCGAGGTGATCGGCCATCAATCGATCCCTTTGCATCCTCACTAACTACCTTCGTTGGCCAAGCCATATGATGTAGCTGCAATATGGTCTCCAAATGATGTCGCTGGGCTGTAATCTATCAAATACTAATCTCCAATATAGCAGATTGTCATGCCTCCAACACCTGACCAGTGGATAGGCATAGACACACGGATGGGTGAATGTTTCCTCAATAGGATAACCCACCGGTCATGTGCACCTGATGTGCTCAAAGGCCCAAACCTGTAGTAATGTGTAGACCATCAGACTATGCATCTCATAATGGATATATCACCCTAGGTCACGATAAAGGTGCGCAAGCATACTACGCCCCCATGCATAGATAGTTTGATGCTCCTCCATTGCTATAATGGTGTGAACAAGACCCCCGTGAATGTGAGTGCCTCGTCCATCTGGTGCGATGGCTAGTGCAACTATGACAATCATGATCCTCCGTAGTAAGAGAATGTCTTTGCATCCCTGCTCTAGCAAACAAAGTTGAATATGTCCTCACTCTGCCTGAGAAATAGTGTGACCCAAGCAGTATAGATGACTCTTGTGAGTATACCCTGTTGAGCGATGTTCAACAACCCTCACTATCTCTCATCAGATTGGCAGTTGAAGGATCCTAAATACATCCTCCAATGTGATGGTAATCTCGCCTGTTGGTAAGTGGAATGTGGATGTATCTGCATCCCACCTCTCCATCAGTGCCATGAGCATAGCGTAGTGGAATCTAATTGTGGGAATATCAAACACCCACCATAGGCCCACCATCTGTAAATGCTCTCTCTCTGTGATAGTCAAGGCGCTAGCGCGCTCTCGTAGAAGTGCCATCAGATGACCGCATGTGTGCTCATGCATCTCAGGGACATCCTGCAAATTAGAAAGCAAGCAAGAGTATCATAATCCCCTCTAGAAACCAAAGTAAGCTATCAAGAAATAGAATGCCTATGCCTAGGGCCTGTGTCCTCTGTGGACCAGGCTAAAGACTAGGGCACCCTAGAGGGACATTGTGAGCTCTGGTGGGACTAGGGCACCCCAGAGAGACTCTGGCGCCCTAGGTGGACCTGGGCACCCCTATCAGGGACACCTGTCCACCTTCCCCTCTTGGCATAGACATCGGTAAATGTAAAAGCAAAAGTATAATGAAAGATGTCAGAAGAGTTAGATCGGGACCCTACCTCAGCCTCAAAATGTCTCTTTGCTACTCAGGCTCAGAGCATCTCCTGTCATGGTGGATGATAAGGACATCGGCTCGGCATGGTCATTCCCCTATTCTCCTTCTCTCTCTCTACAATGACAAGAAACAAGAATGAGTTAGTGATAAGTGACAACTCGCTTTTACATAAAGTGAGTGATAATTCCTATCCCTAACTAGGTGCAAAATTGTGCTCTTTTACTCTTGAGCCCTTTTCTTGAGTTGTTGAACTCTGATTTCAACATCGTTTGTTGCGTTGGAATCCTAATTCTGCTCTCTTCCTTTCCCAATGTGTTATGTTTGAGCGTTGTTTCTTCAAATGACCCTCATAACGCATTTCTCATCAAGTTTCCCTTGAAATCAACGCGCGTGGATATCTCCTTGTTTCTACTCTCGAACTAAGCAAGCAAAAACAATGTGAAGCATATATTTCCCTTGATTTCCTCCCTCATCATGTCCAATCACTCAACCCCCTTAGCATTTTTGTACTGACTTATTGGTGGTGGTTGCAGGTTGATTTGGTTTTGATTTTTCTGACAAGTTTTCCTTTGCAGGTTACGGTTCCTAACTATGTGGTCTTGCAGGATTGTAGACTTGGGGGATTCTACCTTCTTGGCGACAATGCTTTGACTTCCTCTACAATATCCTTTTGGGTATCCTTTTCATGATTGATGTATTTACTTTCCTTTAGTTGCATATGCACGTAGTGTCATATGGCCACTAAAGTGGGGGCTAAATGTAACGTTAGAAATTGTCCTCCTGTATGGAATGGTACAATTTCCCTTGGTTTAGCTACTCACTTTTGGTGACCTCTCAACCTTTTCTTTTCTGGTCTTCCTGAAACCCTAATTGACTAAGTCTAGAAGCAAATTATTCACTTTTTGAGGTAACTTGTTTATAGAACTAGGAAAGGGGATTTGAGATTTGGGTCCCTAGGACCCCCAAAAATACAGATCTGAGCAGAAACTGGGGCTTGGACTTGGGTGCCCGCACCCTAGTCCTCCCCTATTTCCCAGTATTTTGAATTTTGGCGGGTTGTCAGCTCCTGCCGAGTGCCTTGGGATTCCATTTTCAAATTCTCAGTTTTCGTGTGATATCGAGACGTTATTTCAAAATTTGAATTTCCCTAAAACTAGATATAAAAAGACATTTGAAAATCATTTAATCACACACAATTCTTATGCAAGCTTGATGCCAAAACTTTGCTACAATTTCTATTGAAGATCAGTGACTTGTTGAAGCTCTTCAAAGTATTTTGTATTTGCTACCATGGAGATAATGGATGGAGATTAGGAATCAAGATCTTGAGTCTATCTTTCTCTTCCTAAGGTTTGTACACCCTTTGCATGATCAGGATAAGGGTTGAAGCCTCCAACAACAAGCTTGGAGATCCTCTATGAACATTGCTGATTCACCTTCTTGTTCATGCAAGTCTTCATTTGTTTCATCTCCTTGAGGTGAAGTTGTATGTGTTTATTGATGCAAAGCAAGTTATTGATCTTCCCTTGATTGAGACATCTAGGGTTTGATATTTCTGCATACACATTGTTAGGTTTGCACACACTTCTGCAAATCTTTTTCTCTGGCTATTGTTGAGGTATAAATACCAAAGACGAGGCTTGACTGAGGCAAGCTCCTATATAGCCACAACATTTCCCTTCTTTTGTAGGTACAGATCGTGTTTTGCAGGTTCTGGCAGAAAGAAGCTACAAAAAGGAAGATATTGAGGATACAGTCATGATAGACTTTTGAGTTTTCATATTCTGACACTTGCGGGACTAAGGAGCGGGTGCCCTAGTCCAACCAGGGGTTATTTCTTGGATCTGGAAGCTATTTAACAATCTCAGACACCCTGTGCAGAAGATTCTCCAATTCAAAAACTTTCAGGACATAGGAGCGGGCGCCCTAGTCCAAGTGGTCCTCAAAATATGGGTGCATAGTCTCTGAAACCTTCTCTCTCTCTACATTTCTGTGATTAGTTTTGCCATTTGTTTGATCAGTTTCTAAATATTTCTAATTTAAGGCATAATTAGAGTTTTACTTGGTTGAAAGGAAAACACTTGATAAAACCTTAGTTAGGATCTTAGGTTTCATAACCACATGAATGTAAGGGACAAACAAATTGATTAGAAGCTTGTTCATAAGCTCAGTCCTTGTCCTCCCAATGCTTAGTGGTGAAATTGTGGTATTTGACCTAGTTTAGACAAAACTACCAAATTTTCCACAAAACAAATTATATGGGTTTGACCTATGTGGAGGAAATGTATCTCTTGAAATAATGTGAAGGGAACAACCCTCATCCTATGAATCCAAGGTCTTCCTAGGATCATGTTGTAGGTAGTTTCTTCGTTGATGTAAAATTTAGTTGGGAGAGTTTTGGAACCCAATGTAATTTGAAGATTGACCTTTCCCATGGCTTGGATATTTGGTTTATCATGAATTATATGGATGGAACTTTCTCATGTCATGTGAGTTTTGTCATAACCCATTCTTTGAAGAAGAGAGAAAGAGACTATGTTGATAGTAAACTCATCATCCATCATGACTCATCCAATGGAATAGTCTTGAACTTAGAATATTAGGTAGAGGGGGGAGATCACCATGTTTATCTATGTCATCATCTAAGGGTAACTTTTCAAAATTGAATGTCGAAGAAGAATGCTTTTCATTTGGAGTGGTTTGGACTAGATGGCCTAAATCTAAGGCATTAAGGAGAGAATTCTTATGAGTAGGAGAAATTTTTAGAAGTTATAGCATGTGAGAAAATTTTGAATTTCTCAAGATGGAGTCTGACTATTCCAGTCCTTGGGTAACACAAATTTCTTGATCTTTGTCTAATTCCATGAGGCCTAATGTGTTTTGATATGTTTGGGACTGTTTCCTTCATCTTGTGAGTGTGGGGATGTGTCCATGAATGGTTAATCTTTTAAGAGGTTTGATATGAAGTGATGGTAATCCCAACATGACTTGATATCATGCCCCTTCTCTTATGAAATGGGCCATATTTATTATGATCATAATTTTGAGGCCTTTGATAAGGTTTGTATGACTTCTCATTGATTCTTGGAGGATAGTTGTTGACATTTTGGTTCCCCAAATTTGTATAATTATTGTAATCACAATTGTCGTTCTTGGATGGTGAAGTGTCTATTGACCCATCTATCTTTTGATTGTTTGTCGAGCATTTGTTATTGTTATCATGGTTTACCAACCTTCCATTGACATCATACTCCCTTCTTCAACTATCGATAGTAGCTTGCTTAATTCTAAGGGCACTCTCGAGTACCTCTTCATATGATTTATAAGGGAGTTTTTGAACTCCTTCTCATATGTCCTTGTTGAGAGTTTGTAAGTAGAGGTCATAGAGTTCCCTATGATCTATGTTTGGTGCACTAGTTGATAGAACTCTCCTCCATCACATGATAAAATGTGATCCTAACTCGTTGGTTTCTTGTTTGATCATTAAAAATTCTCATATTCCTATTTTGACAAGATTGTTTATGTCAAAGGCAGCCATAAATTGATTGATGAGTTGCCTAAATGAGTGATGCTTCTAGAAGCTGATAGTACCAATCCAGAGATATACCCTCCAAAGTCTTTAGAAAAATCTTTTCTACCACCCCATCCCAAGGAAGGAGTTCTCTCACTACCGTGATTTAGGCCTTGATATGAGAGTTGGGGTCACCTCTCCTTTAAATTTTGGAAGATCGGAGAGATGATATAGTAGCATGAGATTATGAATGTTGTAGTCTTGAGAGGATCCTTTAAATACACAAGGTATGTTCCTAAAAGGGTGTTATGTGTAGAGGGTTTCATTCCTCCAAACATTAGCCCTATGGGTAGAGCTTGTTGTGCTTGTTGAAAGGGTATGCTAGATTGTTAATATCTAGAGAGAGTTGGATAAGTAGATGGTATCCTATTTATGTTTTGAAAAATGGGTGGGATTGTTTTTGGTTGATTATGCATTATTCGAATCCCACATTTTTTTATTAAAATTGGCCATGTTGAATGATGAGGGCAAGGGATGTATGAATGCTTCATTACTTGTGTTGTTAGATGAGGAGGATTTTGGGTTGCCTCCTGGTTTTATCATTTTGATGACACTTGATGTGCCATGAATCTTTCAGTTTGATAAACTATGTAGAGGGCTTCTCATGCCTCCCGAGCTTCTTCTAAGGTCTTTTCTAGACGACTTACCTCATTGTCCATTTGGGTGGTCATTTTCCTATAACTTGTTATGGATCGATCATGTTGATGAATCTCAAACCGAATGCTCACTTGATGTGGTTTGCTTTGGTTAGGTTGAATGCCCATGTCTTTGTATGTGGGGTTATTTAAAAACAAGAATTTGTGGGGCTATTTTTAGGTTCCCTTTGAATTTGAGTCTTTAGAGTCTAAATTTGAGATTGGAGTTGTTGGATCTAAAAGTGTGCTAGTTTCATTGGAGGGGAAGTTCCCCTTAACTTTGCATGATTTTTTACTAGTTTGGGGGTGTAGGAAACACCACAAAATGAACGAGATGGACATGGAAGTGAAAGATGAAAGTGGAATGGAAGAAACACATGCACAAACACAAAAGAGCCCATTAGAAGTTTTTGTTGTTCATGTGTTGGGTTCACCAAGATATGTGATAACAAAAATGTGACTCAGACACAACACAGGTGAGCTAGACTCTAGGTAACAAATTCACTACACCCTTGCTAAAAGTGTTAGCTAAATCACTCCTACATTTTTTAGGAAATCCAACTAGGCAGGGGTGATTGGGGTGATTACTCTCTTCACATGGAAGAAGAGTGTCATGGGTGTAAGTGGATTTGTTGTGTTGTATGAATGTTGAATGTTGAATTTGTGTACATCGTGATGATATCAAGGGTTTCCTTGATGTTTTCCTAGATGTCTATTTGATTTTACTATTAAGAATATTGTTTTGATTTCTATGCCTCCTTACAAAATTGAGGGCTTCTTCAATGTTTGTTTTCAAATGAAAGTTGAATATTTTATGCCTCATGATGATACCGGGGGCTTGAATGTTTGAAAGTTTTGAAATTTTAAAATGAATTTCTAGTGTATTTAATCCTAGGTGAATGCAATATTTTCTTTTCCTAACTTTAGAGATGATTTAATTACTATGTAAGGGAAATATGCATGCAAGCTATATGGATTTTCCTAATGCAATGTAACTATGTTTTTGAGTCTTGAAGTTTCTAAACAAATTTGAGACTACTCTACTTGAAAAATAAGAAATTTAAACTAAGAGAAGTAAATAACTCTACGTTAACTCTAAATCCTATCAAGAGAGACAAAACAATGTTTTACTTCCTCAACAGAAAAATGTGAGCTAATTACTATGAAAGCAATAAAGAACTTGTAATAATGGGCACCAATTCTAGGCTGTCCTCAAATATCATGTGGCAACCGTCTACTTCTATTTAGCAACAAGGTCCTCCTCTTAGCAATGGGGATAAAAACATGGAATAAGGGAATGAAAAAAATATCTTAGAAGCAATAATAAATTGAGAAGAATGAAGGCATGATCCTTGTGAAAGCATAAAAAGCTAGAGGGGATTATATATATAAGATTGGATAAGGCAATAATACATGAAAACAACCTCCTAAAGTAAAGCTTTGAATCTTTGAAAAATTAAAACTAAAACTTAGAACTAAGAGGCTCAAAGGCCTATGAAGAAGCTTTAAGCTTGTGAAAAAGCTTATGATAAATGATTTGAAGGTGTTAAATAATGAAGAGGTGATGGGTATTTATAGGTAGAAATGAGAGGGAATGGAAGAAGAGATAAGATTAAAAGAAAGTGCAACTCAAGAAGAAATAGAAATAATTCCATGAATAGATAAAGAGATAAGAAGAAAACCAGAGAAAACTAAAGTGAACTCAAAGAGATTTAGGAAATAATTTAGAAGAGATAAGGTTTGATCATGAGTTCAAAATAGAAAGAAATAGAGAAAAGACACAAGTTTGCATGTGAAAAATAAGAGTTAAAACATGTTAAAAATAAAGAAGAAAAGCTAAAAATATGAGTTGTTTCATGCATTCAAAAATCACAAGATCGCCACTTTTGATATTCAGGGTCTCCCAAGCAACCCAGAGACACTAGGGTGACCCTAGAGCTCAAAAGGGGTAACTCTAAAACCAAAAGGGGTGACCATAAATAACCAAAAAGGAGGGATCAGAAAGGCAACACAAAAGGCAAGGAAAATCAATTTAAAGGTTAAGAAAGATGGTCAAGGAGGTGAAAAACATAAGGGACATGTCACCAAGAGTGAAACTATGGAGAAGAGTGTAATTCATGCCTATGTGGTGGTGATTATGACCTCTTTATCATCATTAGACTACCATGTAAACCTGACATGATTTTAATACTAATTATAGACCCTGGCTCTAGGTCTCTAACTTATTAACAGGGTTAGTTTCAAAATAAAACACCATGGATCAATACTCAATTATTGATCTAGAGGTATTTCACCATGATTGTGGGTCTAAGTTCCATCAACATTGATGGTAGCAAATAGATAATGCACTAGACTTATATCCAGTTAATATCATATCTAAATAGACTATACAAATGATCATCATTGACAACCAAAAGGATCAAAAGATCTTGGAATATTATAGTGATAACATCTACGGTAGGAAAATCAAATGATTAATTATTTATAGTGATAATACTGCAACTAAGGAGATTAGATGATGTAAGTTTAATAGAGAAAGCAATACATGACTATGAGTCAAGGACTGCATGGTCCTCTTGTAGCCTCTATGTCATGGTCAAAGCTATAACTTATCACATAAATAATGTTCTTTGAGCCCTACAGCCAAGGAAAACATGAAATTATGGATCAATTGACTCCCCAAACATAACTAGGTTTTAGTCTTAACCAAAGATGATGTCAAATAAAGATAATATCTAGTCGATATGAACCAAAGATAATATCAAATCAATATATAAACTAGAGATAATATCAATCGATATATAAAGTAGACATAATATCAAATCGATATATACACCAATATTCAAATATAGATCTCTACATTATTATTATCCATTCGCAAAACTAAGTCAAATAATAGTATTATTACATATATTGCACTTACCTATAAGTTCTCCCTTTGAACTACTTCTCCTTCACACCACTCTAGGTCTTCCCTTCTAAGTTTATACAATGCTACCAAAGATTATATGCCTCCCTTTTTCCCTTAGACCAAAGTAAATTTTCTAGTATTATCCATAGGAAAAAATGAAGTTATCTCCTACCTTAACCACAACCAAAAGAAGAAGAGAATGGTTTGTTTATAATGCCCTTCTCCTCTCTCCTTAATATCCACTACTATCGACTAATTTTAGCTACATCACTTACCCATTCTAGTAGAGGTTACAATATGCAAGGAAATAAAATATAAACTATAATAATATCATAAGCACTCTATTCCTAATAATGGATTTATAATAAGATCATGTTATAAAACAATATTAGATAATAAGATCAACTAGAATGACATTAAGCTTACGAGTGACTACACAAATAAATATTCTTAGCCCTTGTCGTAGTAAGAAACTAAAAATCATAACTATAATATTCTATTGAACTAATAATAATAATAATAATCGACTCTAAAATATTAAATTGCATAGTAAAATAAACTATTACAACTATCTTTTGATGACACCTAACATGCTCCTCTATGTCTATTGATGAGTCAAATATATGACTCATTTATTTCATGCTATTTCCTATTCTAAAAGACTTTAACAAAACATTATGGCATATATTTACATATTATTATAATTATGTTTGTCTTTTGGATAGATTATGCACATGTTTGGCTTTCATTTCCTTTTATGAAATCTCTTAACTTATTTACTTGAATTACACTTTCAAAATGCATATCTTATCAATTGTGGTACAAGTGGTTTGTGTTTGCATGAGGATTATGCTAGTAAGACTTCCAGTGGTCTTCAGATATGTCCAGAGCCCCCTCTTTCTACAAAGAACCTGAACTCCAGACGGCTCTAGATGTCGTTACCCTCCAAAAGAGTCATCCTCCCCTCGACTCAATGACTATTACTGGCCGATCCTAGGGCTACCCAAAAGGTCCAACAATGCAAACATTGTTGATAACTAAGAGGGGGGGTGAATCAGTTATCTTGATTATTTTAACTTTTTGTTCTTCTTTAACAACTAGTGCAGCATCAAATTAAATAAGCATGCATAACCATGAAAGCAAAAATAAACTCAATACACATAACACAATGATTTTGATGTGGAAAACCCTGTTAAGGGAAAAACCACGGGGTGCTTAACCCAAGATTGTATTCTCTGTTAAAAGAATAAGGTAGTACAAAATGGCACTTGCCAATTAGGGCTCACTGCCTGAGCACACTGCTCACAAGAGGCTCACTGCCTACAAGAGACTCACTATCTACAAGTTATAAAAAGAGTAACAAGATACTTGAACTGATGAGAAGCATCCACATATGCTGAAGTTCAGTTCTGGTTCAGGCTCAATACACTGATCTACTGCACCTCATTCTTCCTCTTCTTTGGTGTTGCTATCTTGTCACATACCGGACCTATATTACTACTTCCACTCTTCTCTCTTTTTTTCTTTGCACTTCACAATGCTCCACACACACCTTCATACCGAAATCAATCGGGTATATATATCTGCATCAATGATTTCAATCATCTTTCTAGTCGGCATCCGAAAAACTCAAGATATTTCCAAACTCTGGTCTGTTTGCTGAATCCATGCTTACTAAGTGATGCATATCAAAGAGATGCTTATAGAATTCATCAATCATGTCAGCCAACCATGAATGATCCCTCAAGAAACTTGATCTCCATTAATTCCCCATCCGGATTAAGGTCTGATGCTCTACCGGTCAGTTCTTCCTCAGTCTACTCTGCCCAACACTTAGGTGCTCATATCTTTTCACTCTTTCATCATCGGAGGCTCAATCCCTAGAATGTATCAGTCATGATACTCCTCTTGACTTCCCCAAGTCCATACTTTGCTGAGATACTTCTTTTGAGAGATCTGGACCTGATTGTCGGACCTTGCTACATGCTCTGTTCTTGGTCACCAGACCAAAATACTCTTCAATCTGACTTCTAGTAGAGACACACCAGGTCCTGCGGATGTGTGGGATGGACTTTGTTTCCATCAATGACAACACTCATGAATCCACATAGTGTCTCTTGCCAACAATCTCCCCTTTTGGCATTGATGGCAACACTTAGTGAAAAATGACTGTCACACTACACTCTCCCTTGGTTGATGCTCTGTTCTAATGTACATTTTTCTAGAGCTCCCCCTTCGCTAGATTTCACATTTTTCACTGCTACTCACTCCCCCTTTGACATCAATGGCAAAGGGTAGAATCCGCACACTAATAATATCCAAAAATCCAACTATACTTAGCCGCATAAGTATATATACATGTTATACTTACATATATTGAAGTATATCTGCAAAAGTTGTCTTTAACTGGACAAATTCTATTGCCCAACTCTACTTCATCCTGTCCAAAATTGAGATACGACCACTCAGTAGGAATGCAAAAGATTTTTCCCTCTTTAGATCTGTCGGATCATTGGTCTGGGCTGTGGTCTGAGCATCAATTAGGGCCTCATGCATGGCCTCTAATATAGGGATAATCATGTTAGCTACCGTTGCACCAAAAGATCGACCTATTAATGCTTGATACAACCACTTGACTTAACAAGCACGGGAGGCGGTTAAGCCCTTGTCGTAAACCACTGCAGCGCAGCACTGAACAAGGAGACCAAGGGTCACACCTTGCAACAATTCCCCCCAACGCAAGCGCGGGGTTTGAACCCGTGACCTCGGCTCTGATACCAATTGTTAGCTGTCGTTGCACCAAAAGATCGACCTATTAATGCCCGATACAACCACTTGACTTAACAAGCACGGGAGGCGGTTAAGCCCTTATCGCAAACCACCGCAGCGCAGCACTAAACAAGGAGACCAAGGGTCATACTTTGCAAAAAATCATCCCTCTAAGTTCACCCATCCTACTTATTATATTCTTCCTCTCCTTCTCAAGCTTCTTTATCTCATTTATGACTGCAATAGTCTAACATTCCTAGTTTATTATGGATGTGGTGAGAGGATCAAAATTCTGAGAGAAGCTTGACAGTTTATCCTCTTGTTCTTTCACTTTCTTCTCAATATCCTTTGTCACTTTAGACCAGGATAAACGAAATTTATATACTTCTCCACCATCTTTAAGAGAATTTTCTAAGCTCTTTATCCCAATATCTATATTTCTCCTATCATTGGTTATAAATCCTTGTATCTTAGAGAATCTCTTATCCAAAAATTCTTTCCGGACTTTCTCTTCTGCTGCTTTTTCTAAAGAATCAAAATGTGTGCTAACTGAATTAACAAGAGATTTTAGATTACCGGATGAAGAATCTGAAAGATCCTTCTGAAAGGATGGCATGATCTTCTCCAACACACTGGATGCAATTTCTATTAACTCACAGTCTTCCATGTGAGACTTCAAGAGTTTTTCTTTTGCCTTTGCTTGGGCAAACAATTTTATCTTCATTGTTTGAACCGGGGAGAGAGAATCAAAATTGAATGGTCCTTGAAGTAGCTCCGGTTCATCCAATTCCATCATTTCTTTTGTCAGGAAGTCCTTGACAACTTCTGCAGTGTCTCTTGCCGGAGACAGAGGTTCCTTTGCTTCTGTGGCCTCAGCACTGTCACTTGTGGTCTTCTTTCTTTGATCTTCTTCTCTTCCCTTCACTTCTTTTTCTTGATTGATGCTCTCTTCTTTTCTATCTTTTCCTTCAATTCTGGAGTCTGCAGGGGGATCCGGAAGAGAGGTGTCTTCTTGTCCATGAACTTCCTCTTTCGGAACAGAGGAATCTAAGTCTTTAGCTTTCTCTTTACTTTTCTCCTTTGTCTCTTCTGCAACTGTCTCAATAGATTCTCCTTTGTCATCCATGGCAGAGGGTTCATCATCTAAGTCCTCTATAACAGGAATATTGAATCTTTTATAGGCATTCCTGAGGATCTCTTCAGTCTCTTTAGCCACCTGATCAGTCTCTCCGAGCATAAGCTTATTCATTCTGGCTTTGCTCCAGAACTCATCCTTGCAATCTTTGAAGATCATGTTTATTTTCTTTGGAGTGATGGAGGGATAAAGCTGGATAGCAATCTGCTCCCGGATTTCTAGGTCTTTTGCCATGGCAATGTTCTTTCTTATTTCAAGTTCCTTTTCTAGACTTTAAGGAATCAGAGATATAATTTCAATGAATCCTTTGTTGTAGATGTTTAAATACCTAACTATAGCTTCTTGCAGGATCTTCTGATCAGTTTCATTATAATTATCATAAAACTCAGTCATTGGTTTCAAGTTCCCATCCACAGTGACTAATTTGATGATATCATCAATGCAGAGAGTAGGCTTTTCAACAAATTCTTCTACCTTTTCTTCCTTGCCTTGATCGGTAGAGGGTTCACCGGATGTTTTCTTCTTCTTCTTCATTTTCTTCACTTCCTCATCAATTTCAGTTTCTTCATCATCCTTCTGACTTGTATAAGATCTTGTTTCCTTTTTCTTTGTTCTTTTCTCTCCCTTTCCGAATGTTTGGGCTTCCATTTTTTATGCCTTTTGGCTCTTAGAGGTGGCAGGTGTAGAGCTCTTGGAGGATCTAGTCCAGGAAGGGGCTTGCACCGGATCACTTTCCTTTTCTGCATCTTGTTTCTCTTTCTCTACCATTTCCATCTTCTCTCTGTTGGCATCAATTGCCTCCTTTGAAATTCCATGTCTCTTGGCAAATTCTTCCACTTCTCTTCTCACTTTTCTCTTGATTTCAGGATATCTTAGTTCAACATGAACTTTTACACTCAACTCTTGGAAGGTCCCAAACCTTTCTGCCTTAGGGTCCTTGGGTTGACTCAGCAGGTGTTGGATGTGTATCTCTAGGATTTTTTCATCAACCTCATACCCCATTGGCATGATCCACACTATTCTAGGTTCCACTACCTCCATCAGGCATTGATCAGTGTCCACCATAAAGCACATTGTATCCTTGTACTTCTCAACCAATGATTGAGGGATTCTTTCTCTGGCTTGCATCATACTCTGAAAGTTCTTGAAGTAGCCCCAAAGTGCTATATTCCGTGCCTTGGCATCACCAATTCCATGCAAATAATCTCTGATTTGTATGGCTATTGGTCTGTCATTTTGCCATATCCAACCACTAGATCCGAGTAGCTCATTCATGTAATAGAAGAATAGGAAAAGTATCAAGCCACCATACTTGAATGAATTCTTTTTTTCCTTCTTTATTTTCTACAAATTCTCCAACAGTTGATTCAAGAGAAGCTCACAAAGATCATAGTCAGCATTTTCTCTTAGCATCTGATAAGAAGTGTAAATTGCAGTTCCGGGTACTAAATTTTCCCTACTGGAGTGATGTATCTTGTAACCAATTATCATGGAGGCAAACTTGATATCTGGATCAGTGATATCTTCTATTGTCATTGCTCTCTTGTCAAATCTTGATCCGGTAGCCTCACTCACAGTTTGGTTTTTGACCAATTTGAGAACAGGGAACCCTCTGGATGAGTACAAACTGATTATCGCCTTAATAACATATTTTGTGATCTTAAATGGTCTATTCAACCACATGAATTTGTCATGCACTCTGCTCAAAACATACCGGACCCACTCATCTTTTGCAAAATAGGGGAAATGGATGCACTGTCTGAAATGCTTATCCCTGATGGCCTTGTATTGGGGTTTAAGTTCAAGTGATTCATCTAATAGTTCCTTGTGGTAGATATCCATCAGTTTGGATTCCCCAAATTCTTCAATGTTTGCATGTATGTAAACCCTAATATCTTCTACATGTAGAACTTCATGCAGAATGCTAGAAAATGCGCCTAGGGGATCAGCTTCTAGGGATTTATAAGGATGTTTTCTGAATTTTGGGTGCAGCCTTTCAGTGATCTTCACAACATTCGGAGTAGCCATCTTTCAAAGATTTAGAGAGAGATTTCAAGAGCGGAAAATACCTTTTACACTTCTAGCTTCACGATATGAGCTGGATTGGATTGCTGGAAGAATCGACTTCTGCGGTTGATCTTTGAGGGGCTAGAGACAATTTTGTTGCAGAGCTCCTTTTCTTTTTTTCTTGAATGCAAATCTACAAATGATGAACAAATGAACCCTTTTATTTATGCACAAACCCTAATTCCATTTTGCAATAAATGCACAACTTAGGTTATTCCGGTTGCCTTGTTTTCCTTGTTTCTAAGAGAGATCTTTCCGGATCACTAAGATGCACATAGATTTATTCTTGGTGAATATTAGCAATCTATCTACCTTTCTCCAATCATTCCATTTATCTGCAGATCAAGATACCTCAATTTGAATCATACCGGATCTAATTGTGAAAATCCTGTTCTTACTGGATGACTGTTAAACCGGATCAATCTTGGTAGATTAACCTATTCTAAATTTCTTGCTGATCTTCCATATCTTTACAAGGATTATTTAGATGTTTCTCTAAGAACCCTTCAATCCGAAACTTTCCATGTGCCAATTTCAGGCACCAATTGACTGGCTGGGGGAACTTGTTTTCTTTTGTGACTCCCCCTGAGCCAGAGCTCATCTATTTAGTTTCCGGAAGGGACATCAGCACCAGATTCTGGTGTGGATCCATCCTCAACATTTTTTGTACTCCTCTTTACCCAAATCTTGTTCATCTCCCTTTGAATTTCATCCACATTCACTTTTCATTTTCCTTTGTCTTGGTTTTGATTATGATGCACCGGACCCTTTTTGTCATGATTCTTACTTCTGCAGAATTTGGCAATATGACTGGATCTATTGCAATTGTAACAAACAACATTCCTTTGCATATTTGACTAATATTCTCTTGATCTACACTGATTAGCCATATGTCCCATTCTATCGCATGCAAAGCATCTACCATTGAATGAATTGTTCATTTGCATATTTCTACACTCATGAGATTTGTGACCATACCTTTTGCAATTAAAACACTATCCAGAGAAGGATGAATTAGTTTGATTCATTCTTCTTCTGCACTGATTAGCTTTATGACCAAAGTTATTGCAATTATGGTAGTATCCATTGAAGGATGGATATCTTTGAGCATTTGGTTTCCTTACTGGAGGTCTTCTAGGCCTGTTCCTTGGATTTCCTGATCTAGAGTTCTTTTGACCAAATCCGGAGCTTTCATCTTTCTCATACCCCAAGCCTTGCTTGTCATCTACCCTCTTTTGGCTTTCAAGAAGAACTTCAAGCTGAGCAGAGCTTATCTTGAATTTTTCTTTGTATTCATTTGTTGTTTGAAGATCCCTTTTTAGAGTGTCAATCTGATTTTCAAGTTGTTCTTCATTATCTCTGGCTTCTTCCAGATCAGATCCCAAATGCCTAATTATTCTATCCATTTTGTGGTAGTCTTCTAACTTCTCTTTGAGAGATTGTTTTAGATTATCTTTAGTTTTTCTCTTCTCTTCAATTTCTTGGGTGAATTTCATAACCCCTGATTCCATTTCATGTCTTATCGTAATGACCTCTTTTGATAGCTTCTCACATAACTTGTTGTTCTCATTCAGATCTTCATTAGTATTATTAGCTTCATTCTAACTTGGTAATTGCTGAATTAGTTCCTTTCTCTTTTTCATAGAGGTACTCAATTTCTCCTTAAGTTCATTTATGAAATCATCAGCTTGTTTGAGTCTTTCCCTCAAGTTGTTGACTTCAGAGTGAGATTGCTCAAGATCATCAAGGGCAGACTGAAGCTGTTCCCTCATACCATACATATCCATTGGAATTCCTAGATCTTCCTCAAGCTATTAGGCTCTATTTGGAGGAACTTAGCTCTGATACCAATTGTTGATAACTAAGAGGGGGGGTGAATTAGTTATCTTGATTATTTTAACTTTCTGTTCTTCTTTAACAACTAGTGCAGCATCAAATTAAATAAGCATGCATAACCATGAAAGCATAAATAAACTCAATACACATAACACAATGATTTTGACGTGGAAAACCCTGTTAAGGGAAACACCACAGGGTGATTAACCCAAGATTGTATTCTCTGTTAAAAGAATAAGGTAGTACAAAATGACATTTGCCAATTAGGGCTCAGTGCACAAGTACACTGCTTACAAGAGGCTCACTGCCTACAAGAGACTCACTGTCTACAAGTTATAAAGAGAGTAACAAGATACTTGAACTAATGAGAAGCATCCACATATGCTGAAGTTCAGTTCTGATTTAGGCTCAATACACTGATCTACTACACTTCATTCTTCCTCTTCTTTGGTGTTGCTATCCTGTCACATACCGAACCTATATTAATGCTTTCACTCTACTCTCTGCTTTCTTCACACTTCATAATGCTCCACACACACCTTCATACCAAAATCAATCAGGTATATATATCTGCATCAATGATTTCAATCATCTTTCTAGTCGGCATCTAGAAAACTCAAGATATTTCCAAACTTTGGTCTGTCGGCTGAATCCATGCTTACTAAGTGATGTGTATCAAAGAGATGCTTATAGAAGTCATCAATCATGTCGGCCAACCATGAATGATCCCTCAAGAAACTTGATCTCCATCAATTCCCCATCTGGATTAAAGTCTAATGCTCTGCTGGTCAGTTCTTCCTTAGTCTACTCTGCCCAACACTTAGGTGCTCATATCTTTTCACTCTTTCATCATCGGAGGCTCAATCCTTGGAATGTATCAATCATGATACTCCTCTTGACTTCCCCAAGTCTGCACTTTGCTGAGATACTTCCTCTGAGAGATCCGGACCTGATTGGCAGACCTTGCTACATGCTCTATTCTTTGTCACCAGACCAAAATACTCTTCAATCTAACTTCCGATAGAGACACACCAGGTCCTGTGGATGTGTGGGATGGACTTTGTTGCCATCAATGACAACACTCATGAAGCCACACAGTGTCTCTTGCCAACAAACATGACCCATGCCCCAATTAAAGTAGTTATTATATCTAAATATCTACGTCACTCCATTTCAGTGACTAACTAAAGTAGATGCTAAATTGGTGTCAGTTCTAACTAAAGTCACTGCCACCAAATGCCATGCCATTTTAGGAAATCACTCAAGTTCACCAAACAGCCAAGTCAATGTAAATCCTTAATCTTAGTAAATCGCAGAGGAATAATGTAATAAATTAGCAACTGGTTTCAACTCCAATTCGTTGTAGCTAGAATCGTTGTTAGTTATTTCCTTTCAATAAAGCTCAAATGTATAAATAGGAGCATAGGATATCTCTAAGTTAGTTCCAATTTTTCTTAGATAGTTGTTTGCCAGATTATGTTTTTAGAATGAGGAAAACTCCTTGTTTTCAGACATGTACTTTGATCCATCTTTTGGACTCTGATTGAATGCAAATGAAGGGGGAATTCTTCTGAAAGATTTAGTTGAGAAAAGAGGATCATCTCTAGCTGGGAAAGTAGGGCCCACTTCCCATTTTGAGGAGATCTCTCGATATTTTTATGTTTGTTAAATTTTGTTATATCTTTTGTTCAGTTATCTTTGTACTTGTGTTCATGTGATGTGTGTTTCGCTTCTATATAATTGTGAGTTAAGTCATTCTATGCATGATTGTTTTATAAGTTCTAAAATAGATTTGTTATTCTGCAACATTGTTATGTTCAAAGTGTTTCATTGTTGTAGCTTAACAAGTAAAAAGAGTTTCTCCTTATTCACTTTTCCAGCAAGTTAGAATAGTTTCTTTCATTGCAAGTGTGTTTACTTTTCCAGCAAGTTAGAATAGTTTCCTTCATTGCAAGTGTGTTTATTCTTCAGCAAGCTAGAATAGTTTCCTTTACTACAAGTGTGTTTCTTTTCCATCAAGATAAGATAGTTTCCTTTAGCACATTTGTTCTTAATTTTCTACAAATAGATAGATTTTCATTTCTGTATGACCTTTCATTTCCATAGGATTGACCAAGCAAGTCCCATCCATGAACCATCCCCATATCCAATAGTCTTATCGTAGATCGCTCCAGACACCTCTGGATTGCTAAAATTAAATGATGATGCATTAACAAACACTACTTCGACCCTCATCATTGTTGGCATCATTGCTGAGGAAAATCTACAAATCATTATAGGTTTAAGGTGTTGATAAGACTTTCAATCCATTAGTTTATGAGAAGACCTATGGACTCCTTAGGACGATTCATACGGCAAACCACCATTAATACATCTCTTGAAGCTTATTTAGAAGAACCTCCAGATCATCTGTTCGATCAAGGATCACCTGTACTATCAGAGTCTCCCAATTCATCTGCTACATCTTCAACAATGAGTAACAATGGTGGTAAACATGACAAACTTGCTAATAATAGAACATTCTCTTATCCAATCTCCATCATTCCTGAGAGAAATGAACCTCCTATAAAAAATATATCTCCTACATTTCTGCACCTTTAGGGGAAAAATTTCAGAAGATTCAGACCAATTCCTATTCGAATTCAAGGTCCTCTACCAAACTTATGATTACACCACAGATAACTAGAAATTAAAAAATTTTCCTTCCACTCTTAAGGAATCAACATTACGATGGTTCATGGGTTTGACTGCAAACTCTATCACCACATGGGATGAAATGGAAGCTATTTTTCTTGACAAATATCAAGATTATTGTAGAGTCAGGGATCGAAAAGATGAACTCTTTCGCATGAAACAAATGGAAGATGAAACCTTGGAGGATTATGTGGATAGATTTTTATTTGTCCATAGGTGTGGAAACAATCTAGATGAGGATTAAGTAAGACTATCTTTTTAAGAGGAATTGATGATGAGATCAGAGAGGCTTTAAATCTGATGGGTAAGGGAGATATTAATAAACAAACTTTTGCAGAAATTGTAGAAGTCTGCAGAAACTATTCTCGCACCAGAGCAGGTAAAAGAATATTAAAAATGGGTAATACTAATGATGTTACGCAAGTAATGGAAGAACAAGCAAACCTCAAAATTGACATCCTAATTCATTTGAATACCACTTTGGATGGCATGCAAGCTAGTAAAAAGAACACTAAACCCTTAGCTATTTATTGCTCTTGTTGTAGAGAAAAACATCCACTTAGGGAATGTCCCTTGAACCGAACTAAGTTGTGCAAGATATGCGAGAAAAATCACACTACAAATGAGCGTGGCCTGCTTCCTGAAATTAAAAATAGATTGAAAAAGGTTCTTACAGATGAGGAAGAGCTAAACTTTATTGGCTAGAAACAACCTAATTATGGATTTAATCAGTTTCAGAGTCAATATTCTCCAAGAGGACCATCAAGTTGGGGTACGAACTCTTATAATGGACCTTGGGGAAGCCCAATACAAATGCCAATGCAATGGGAACTAGCATGGCCTCAGCAAGATTGGACAAATCAATCGTGGACCAACCCTCAATGGTCAAACCAACAACAATATCAACAATAGTGGGCACCTCAATATAACCAGAGGAGATTTGGAAACCAACCCCAAGCTCTACTCCCTAGACCCTCACAGCCTGCAAATTCAAACTCCAATGAACAAGTGAATCAACCATCAATGCTCACTCATCCAGTTCTGAATCCCAAGAATAATAGGCCACAACAACAGGTGTACAATGTTGACCCAAATACAACCACCCTGAATATAGTTGAGATTAATGACATCCAACTTTGATCAAGAAACATTCATGTAACCATTCTTGCTAGGGAAGTCACTGAAGAAGAAGAAGTAGTCCCTAAATTTAATACACAACCAAATGAGAAGGATGAAACAAGGGATTCAGAAGAAACTCTGAAGGAAACCTCTGTTCCATTCCAAAACGATTAAAACAAGCCCCTCCATAATTTGGAGAAAACCAACTCTCATAAAATGACTCCCAGTTAATTATAGAACTCAAGAAAATACACATTGAAGTCCCTTTGTTACAGGCAATAAAAGATATCCCTAAGATAAACCAGACTATTAAGATTTTGTGTCTAAAACTGCTAGGAAGAAAACACAAATTGCTCAATACCATTCAAGTAGATGGAAAACTTGTCGATGTCTTATCAGGCAAGTTAATTCCTTAAAAATATGGGGATCCTGGAAGTCCTGTCATCATAGTAGACATAAAAGGGGTTTCAGTTTCAAACATTCTGATTGATCTAGGAGCTGCCATTAATGTAATGGCATCCGATATTGTGGAAGCATTGGTGTTGACACATGTTCAGCCTACATCAACTGTGTTACAATTGGCTGATCTATCCATCACGAAACCAGAAGGAATTCTAGAAGATATCATTGTAACTATTGATACCTGGGATTACTCAATTGATTTCCTCATCCTTCAGACCAGAAAGAAATGCTTAGGGTATCCAATAATACTGGGTAGACCTTGGTTGCCTACCGCAGCAACCCTTATTGACTACCGATCAGGAAACATGAGTCTTTCAAATGGGAAAAAGTTGAAGGAACTGTCCATCTATCCCCCTGCCAAACCATTCCTACAATATGAAGATAATCCATGAACAGATGATCTAATAGATTTTGTTGAAGAAGATGCCTCCTCACTGGCAATGGTAACAATCGCAGAACATTTCAAAGAGTGTAATGAGGAATACAAAGAGTTGGAATCAAACAATGAAACCTCTTTATATAGTTCCACCCAACAAGAGGTCTCTGGATGGCTCTAGAAAGATCTGAGAGGATCTTTCAAGGCATTCCACTATCCCTACTCTGAACAAATTGCCTCCCACTTAAGTTATCAACAAGCAAAAATGTTACACCAGATTGTACCTCATATTTGTCCATTAAATACTCTCCTAAGTCCGTACAAAGATCTTCTATCTATTCATAATGGCACAAAGCAAATCACTATCCAAATAAACAAACAACTCTCCATTAGTAGTTGGTTAACAGAGGCAAAAGAAATTCAGTTGACAAAACTTTTGCAAAATCATACCTAGGCTTTTGCATGGGAATATAAGGGCATGAAAGGGATTCACCCCAGTGTATGTACACACCATATCTACACGGAAGATGTCCGTCCTGTTAGGCAACCACAATGGAGAATCAATCCAGCCTTGAGAGATATAGTGAAGGAAGAGATATAAAAACTATTGCTGGTAGGATTCATCTACCCCATTTCTGATAGCTAGTGGGTATTGCCATTGGTTATTGTACCAAAGAAAAATGGCAAGTGGTGAGTATGCATTGACTATAGAGAATTGAACAAATCCTCTAAGAAAGACTACTTCCCACTTCCCTTCATTGACCAGGTGCTGGATAACTTGGCTGGTAGTCGTTATTTTTCCTTCCTAGATGGATTCAACAGATACAATCAGATCCATGTCACTCCAGAAGATCATGATAAGACTACCTTCACATGTCCATGGGGTACATTTGCTTACAGAGTTTTGCCATTCAGATTATGCAATGCACCTGCCACGTTTCAATGTGTTGTGTTGGCAATTTTTGCAGACATAGCAAATACATGCATAGAGGTTTATATGGACGACTTTATAGTACACGGGAAAACTTTTGATGAAGCCTTGACTAGACTGAACAAAGTACTTGAAAGATGCAAAGAACATCAACTATCCCTAAACCACAAGAAATGCTTTCTTATGATGACCAAGGGAATTGTACTTGGTCACCATATCTCACAGGAGGGAATGAAAGTAGATCCAAAAAGGTTGAAATTATTATTCAAATTCCCCCTCCTCAAACTCAAACAGAGGTAAGAAGCTTTCTAGGACATGCTAGATATTATCAAAGGTTCATTGAAAACTTTAGTCAAAAAGCTGACCCTTTGTTCACTTTGCTTAAAAAAGATTCTAAATTCAAATGGACACCAGAATGCCAACAGTCATTTGAAGCCATCAAAAGTACCCTCATGACAGCCCCAGTGATAAAAGGACCAAATTGGAACAATCCATTCCACATTCACACAAATGTGTCCAATCAGGCTATTGGATCAATGTTAGGACAACTAAATAAATCTGGAGGTATGCATGCAATATATTACATTAGCAAAAACTTAAACCCTGTAGAGAAAAATTATACCACAACCGAAAAAGAATTTCTGGCAGTAGTTTATGCTATCAATAAATTCTGCCACTACATCACAGGCTATAAAATTTTCATACATACTAATCATGCAACTATAAGATATCTAATGAATAAAGCCATGGTAGGAGGTAGAATTATTAGATGGTTGTTATTATTGCAGGAATTCAATATAAACATTGTTGATAAAACAGGTAAAGATCATGTTGTGGCTGACTTTTTATCCAGATTGACTATGCGGGGAAATGATGAACTAGTGGATGATGCATTCCTGGATGAACATATGTTTTCCATATCAATACAATCTCTGTAGTTTTTCAGACTTAGCAAACTATTTGGCTTCAGGCAGATGCCCACAATATTTCAATTCAAAAGAAACCAAACGACTAGTTCAAGAGAGCTCTAGATACAAGTAGGTAAATGGACTCTTATTTAAAAATTGTCTTGACCATATATTGCGTCGTTGTGTGCAGGAAACAAAAGCGTATGACATAATCTGAGCATGCCATGATGAACCTTCTGGTGGACACTTTTCAGTCCTCCAGACGGGACATAAAATTCTGGGAGCAGGATATTTTTGGCCAACAATGACCGAGGATATTCAATATTATGTCAAGCACTATGATCAATGTCAGCAGATGAGATGTCCAACTCCTACCACAGAAATTCTGCTTCATCCTCAAGTGGTTCTCGAACCATTTGAAAAGTGGGGAATGGATTTTCTAAGGCCGATAGATCCACCTTCTAGAGGAAATCACTATATTTTGGTTTGCATTGACTATGCAACTAAGTGGGTTGAAGCAAAAGCACTGGCAACAGCAAAGGAGGAGAAGGTCACAAATTTTCTGTATAAGCACATTTTGTAAAGGTTTGGAGCACCCTGAGTTCTTGTTTCTGATCAAAGACCACAATTCATGTCTACTATGATCAAAGCCTTCTTGGAAATATATCAAATCAGTCATAGAAAGTCCTCTCCATATCATCCTCAAAGCAATGGTCAAGTAGAGGTAACAAACAGAGAACTAGAGAACATCCTTATAAAAACCATTTCAGGTAAAAGAAAAAATTGGCCTGAAAGAATGATAGAAGTTGTTTGGGCTTACAATACTACATGGAGAACCACCACTAATTTCACACCATATGAATTAGTCTATGGAAAACACCCAGTGTTGCCTAAAGAATATGAGGTGGAAACATTGAGAACAACACTTGAAGTGGGTATAGATTTAACTAAAGCACAACAAAACAAAATGATGTAGCTGAACAGATTAGAAGAGATGTAGATGGAAGCACTACAACATACAGAGTTGATCCAACAATAGAGGAAAGAATGGCATGACAAGCACATTATCAGTAAGCATTTCAAGCAAGGAGATTGGGCCATGTTGTACGATTAAAAATATCAAGATTTAAAAGGGAAATTACATACCAGATGGTTGGGGCCGTATGAAATCAAAGAAACCTTCAGTAATGGGGTTGTTCAGCTAGTTCCCACTGATAGAGATCATAGAATTCTTTTGGTGAATGGACATAGATTGAAGCTGTACCACAAACCAACTTCCAAAGAGGAGTTTTCTATAAAAATCTAGTCTCGGATAGAGCATTTCACCCTGGAAGATCTCTCTTCCATGGGGCTCATGTTCTAAGTGATGGTGGCCTTTCCTACCAAAAAACAAATTAGGCAAAAGTTGAAAACCAGAAATGGCGGCTTTGCCTAGAGGAAGATTGAAAACCAACAATGGCGATCTTTCCTTCAAATTCCCTGTTTCCTTCAATAAAATTCCTTGTTGCAGTTCTACAGGTTTTAGTGTTGAAATTTTTGAAGAGCTCTAGATGGCTACAGATTGCTCTAGATAAACATTGGTGGATGTTTACTTTCCAAAGCATCATCAGGCATTAGGTGCCGTTGCATTGCCAAAAAGTGATTCGGAAAAAATATTAATATGAAAAAATTAGGGGATGGATACTTTACAAGGTATATTCTTTCCTTAAAACTTATACAATTATTTTAATATGTTTTTATATGCCACGTATTCCCCCAAAAGTTACCCACATGCATCCCTTATCCTTCACATGCCACAATAAGTGCATAGATGATTACAGTTGACAGGTGGCAGCCCCAGATTTGTCTGTCGATCTTGCAAGCTTCACAATGAGATACACAGTACTTAGTCATCATGGTACAACATTTCAAATCACTACCATAAACAGAAATAAAAGATGAATTAAGGAATAATGATGATCAGAATTTATGGCCATTTAAAGGAAGTACGCTTGAAAAGACATAAGTGCGAGGATTGCTGGCATCAGCTCCGGAAGAGTATAGAAGAGCAGTTAAGGTGGTGGCCGAGAAATTACACTTCACACACAGCCACTCTAGTTCAAAACTCTGAAGTTAACGCCATGATTAATGAAAACACGGGTAGAGCAACACCATTTTGTATGCCTCACATGTAATCATTCCTTTACACAAATTTGCAATTGACAACGCAGAGTTCATAGTTCCTTCTTATTTGCAGCCAACGATAGAAAACAGAGAAACACAGAGCTCCATTATCACATTTTCCTACAAATTCATTCTACTAAACAAAATGGGCAACAAAAGGAAGGTTGAACCTGAAAACGCCATTTTTTATTACGCCAGTGCACAAATCTTCCAGCAAGCCAAATAGTTAGAAATTTTGCAGAAATTTGAAGGCTTTGAAGCTGATTTGGTTGAGGAGTTTGTTTCGAACTTCCATAGGACCTTCACTACTGTGAAAGGGGTAAGGATACCAATCAATCCTATAGTAATTAGTCAAATTTCTGGTATTCCTGCATTAGGCATTGATTTGTTTGCAACAAAACCATTGTATGAAGAACTAGTTCAGAATTTTCATGTTGCTCTGGAGCCCCTACCCCATTACATTGTAAGGGTGCAACTAAAAGCATTGACAGGACCAATCTTCCAGACCCATGGAAGACTATGGTCCTATGGGTCATGAAATTCTTCAGATGTGATAGCTAGTTTGGCACAGTCTTGGGCCTTGGGATGCGGTTAATCACCCACCTTAGGCATGGAGCCAACAATCCCCAATGTTTGATAAATGTTCCCTCATTTTTGCATGCAAGTCTTGTTACAATGCTGACCAAATAAAAGGATAAAGAAGGACAAATTAGTCATCTAGGTTTGATTCATCTGATTATCAAGCACCACTTCCTGCAACAAGAGGAGGGCCAATGGAAATGGGAGGACTTGCTCGCCTTACAACCCCAAAGGAAAAAGGTAAAATGTAAGACTTCTACTGTCTTCGTTTCAGGAGACCCTGTTGTAGTTTCTTCCACTTCCCCTGAAGCCCACTTCTAACAACTCCAGAGATGAACAGAGCAAAGAAGTCAGCAAGGTGAAGCTATAGCTTCCACCTCTATAAAGGTACGCCACCACTGGTTAGTCATCTCTTTAGATGAAGAGGAAAGAGGAGAAGCAGAACAAAACCCTACTGCTCTCTTAGGCAACCGCTCATCCCCTATCGCACACCCTGAAGAAGATATTCATGAGAGGGGAGCTGAGGAAGTCCATGGTGATGAGATTCCTAAGGAAGCTGGTAGCAAGGGTATTCCAGAAGAAACAGGGGAGGACAAATTGCAACACCGAAAGGGAAAAGAAACCATTAAGGAAAGCTCCGAGGACACCATGGAAAAAGAGACCCGGCATGCCCTAGCTCTATCCAAAGCTGAATTTGAATTGCAGTAGTGTAGAACACAATTGGAGACCCTGGCCAAATAGTTGAAGGCCAAGGATGAGGAGCTGGGAAAGTAGAAGGCAGAGGCTGAAAAGGAGAAGAAAGAAAGAGAAAAGGAAATTTCTAATTTCAAAGCAGAACTGGATAACCAAAAAGCCATGGTGGCTCAAAGGGACATTCAAATAACTCAACTCAAACAACGGTGGCTCAGCAAGCCCCTACACCCGCCTCATTGAATGTCTATGCTCAGAACCTACAACTTACATTGGATAATAGGCAACTCCGAGGAGAAATCATTCAACTCCGAAGAGACATAGAGACACTGAAATAGGAAAAGGTGGCGGTAGAAAACAACTTGGCTCTAGCCTGTGAGATAGGAGAAACCCTGCTAGCACAACACCCACCATCAGGTGTGTATGCTATGTTCCTCCGGGAACAATTTTTAAGATGAAAATTAATCAGGATAAGCTGCAATCATCCATATGATTTTGATAATTATAAAGATTTTGTTGAATGTTATATGCAAAATCCTAAGGATCAACAAAACATTTTGTGTGAATTCTTCCAACATGGCCACATTATGGGGCATGTTAATACATCAATGCTAAATCTATATGTGGGAGAACTTCAAATCTGGAGCTATCTATCTCTGCTCCAAAATAATAGGCTATGGGAAGAAAGAATGGAAGAATATGATGCTGCAGCAGCATCCATAGGGCTACTAATGAGACATGAGTGCCCTAAAACTACATGGTTTTCCAGCACTTTCAAATAAAATGCTTAAAGGCAGGGTATTGTTATCACCCAATTTTGCACCCTTGCATACAGCCGTGAAGCCTCTGCAAACTGGAGTAACATGGGACTGATCTCTAAGTGTGGGACTTTGCTAAGTGAGATCAGACCTCCGAAGAAGGCCAGCTTCCTTGTCTAGTTATCACCTAAAACTACTAAATTTTGAGGGGAAAAGGGAGAGAGAAAGCTTGTAATGGAAATGAAATAAAAGATTGAAAACATAAAAGGGTGATACACCAGACAGATTTAAAGAAACTTCCACAACACTGAGAAGATGCACAATGTAAAAAAATACAACAAGTAGGTATACACAGGTTAGATGACTCTAGCAGAGGTGAGAAGCAATATGATTGAGAGGAATGAAACATTCATAGACAAACCATATGCAGATTCACACAGAACTAGAAAAATCAGTAAAGAGGTAAAATTAACTTGCATATATTCAATGGAAAGGCATGGTTACAGCATATGAAAACCCTGTTTGGAAACAGAAAAGCCTTAATGCCAAAAAATTTCCAACTTTATTTACAACATCTGAATGCATACTTATAGCATTCCAAAATTACCAAGTCGGTTACAAAAATTCGCTCAAAGAGCTGTCATTGAAAATATCTCCTTGAAATGATTGTCCAGCTGCATCAGTTATGGCATCAAAATCTGGAACTGGGCAGATGGGGAGATATTTTGAGTCTTTATTGCAGCTGCTTACTCATCGTCAATCTGGAGATGAAGAGGTGGAAAGATATTCTTTGTTGTTAATGCAAGCTGCTTGTTCTGTCTGCTGCAATGAATGCCCAAAAATATCTCCATCTACCAAAAGTCGTCTCTGAGATGTTCATCGCTCAAAAATATGCATTTCCAGATCTAAAATTTGAAAAGTAATTAAGCTCTTGAAAAACCATGCCAAATGAAAGAGGGGACCAAAATATACAACTTTGCCTCTTGGAGCATGCCAAAATTTGCCAAAATGGAGGAGATACAGGCGGTCAAACTTTTGGTCAACTACCTGTATATATCGCTTTTGCATCTCTGTGTATATCGCTACATCTTGGCGCCTGAATCGGCATTCAAAAACTCATCCTGCAACTCCTTCTGCACATACATGGTACTTTGCATATCGGCCCCTGTACACCCCTTTGTATTTCAAAAATTGCATATACATACAATTTCCCCTTGTATATGCAGGCCCTACCACTTGTATGTTAGCTTGTATCTTGCCTTGCATATCGAAATATACAAACACTCATATATACAAGGCAGAAAATAAATACAATGTGCTTGTACCTCAGCGGACTCCACCTCTTGTATGTCCATCTTTTGCATGCGCAAAATACAAGCTACAGACCCCAAAACACCATTTAGCTGCTTTTCATTGTTCTGCCAGATCCAACCTGTATATTTTATCCTTGTACATTTATTTGTATATGCAAAATATACAAACGCCTATTTATACAAGGCGGACTCCAAACTCTTATGTGCTGAAACTGATCCTTGATTCAAATCCGCCTTGTATATGCAATGCATCATTGACTTGTATATATCGCTATATACAAGCGCCATATATATACAAGTCAGACCCCAAAAGACCTTTAATTATATTTGATTACTTGTCGGGTCCGGCTTGCATCACTTCCTTTTGTATATCTCTTTGTATATGCGCGATATACAAGCCACTGTTCACGAGATCCTTTGTATGTCGAAACATACAAGCCTCTTTATATATGCGCGGGCCCACCATTTGTACCTCTGAGATATACAAACACATTTGTATGTTTGGCCATTGTATATCGGCTTGTATATTTGAATATACAAGCGAAATATACAAAGGCCAATCATACAAGTGGGAATACTTTACGGAATATTCCAGGAATGTATAAGCTGATATACATACCTTCTTGCATGCACTCTCATTTTGTAAACCCGCGGGCCCCACCACTTGCATGTCCTGCCGGCACTGTAGCAAATGTACCTTTGCACCCTTGTATATGCAAATATACAAACTCAAATATACAAACTCCCTTACATACAAACAGGGAATCTTTATGGAATATGCCCGCAATGTATCTTTGAGTTTGTATGTTTCCTTGCATGTGCGAAATATACAAACACCTATATATACAAGGCAGACCTGAAAGCTTTATAGAACCAATTGAAACCTATATTCAGGTCCAGATTGTATATCGGCTTTGTAAATTGGTTTGTATGTGCGAACATACAAGCCGATATACAAAGCACCATTCATGTGATCCTTTGTATCTCCACTCTTGGCACTGTAGCAAATGCACATTTGTTTGTATATGCAGATATACAAACGCAACATACAAACTATCTCACATACAAGCAGGGTATCTTTGATGGAATATACCCACGATGCATATCTTCATTTGTATATAGCCGATTGTATGTTCAAACATACAAAGCAATATACAAGCCATTTTATGCATACAAGCACAGAATATTCTGAGGAATCTTCAATGTATATTACCTTGTATATCTCAGCCTTTGTATTTTTGGCGAATGTACATCCACTGTTGCACATGTATGTCCGCTAGCCTTGTATCTTTTCACTGCATATTCCTTTGTGTCTCCCTTTGTATATCTGAATGTACAAGCCCCTATATACATGCAGACCTGATATACATTTAGCGAATATTCTGAGAATCTTTAGAAGATTCCCTAAATGTATATGCATTTCCTTGGCGCGATATACATTCAGAAAATGTATATAACTCAATTTTTTTCATATTTTCTAAGGCCGATATAGATTTGCAAGCTTGCCAAATGTATATTTGAACTGTATGTTGACCAAAGCTTTGACCATCAATAACTTCTTTATTTGGTCAAATTTCAGGGTGATGTAAAAAATAAACCTGCCTATTTTTTCAAGCTCTTTCTAATGGTAAGGTTTTTTAGGCAATTTGGCACTTTTCATTTTGTAGGCAACATTTTCCAAAGGCTTTTCAAGGAAAATACCAGGTTGACTGTTTGGCTCTGGTCAGAGGAAAAAATGGGTTAACAATTTGGTGACCTCTATGAGATGTTTGCCTGCTAAATAGTTAGATCAGTGGCCTATACATCTATTGGGCATAGAATCACATAGAGACTAAAATATAGATATTTCTAACCTTAGCAAAACAAGATAGAAGCAATGAAGAACACTTGGAAGGCCAAACCAAGACAAAATGTTGAAAGCAAACTCTTTCAACTATGCTAGACAGCATTTAGGGAAAGCAAAAGTAGATCTAAGCTAATGTGCAGCAGCACTTATTGAAAGCATAGAGACCTAATTTACTGATTTACAAGGCACTCATACCTCAAAAGACCTCTTCAGGTGTATCCCATTGACTAGGATAGGCAGATTTTGTCCATCCATATTTGATAACTGAAATGCATTGTGCTCCTTGCACTCAGTAATGAGAAATGAACCACTCCACATGTTGTCAAATTTGGAGTGCTTTCCTGGTCTGCTTTTTAATTCATCCCATTTAAGCACCATGTCACCCATTCTAAAGCTTCTGGGGGTGGCCTTCTGATCAAAATTTCTTTTTGTTTGAAGCTGATGATATTCCATAGTCTTCATAGCCTTGTCTCTGATTTCTTCAAGCTCCATAAGCTGAGCATAACTGATAGCCATGGGATCTTCCTCTTCAAACATTTCTAGCTGATTCATGATGTCTAGTGTTGGCAGTTCTACAGAGATAGGCAATCTTGCTTCCTTCCCATATACTAACATATATGGAGAATTTCCAATGGACCTCTTAGGAGTTATTATGTCTGCCCATAAGGCATATTTCAAATTAGTGTGCCAGGTCCTCTGGTTGTCCTCCATTGATCTTTTAATAATCCTTATGAGATTTTTGTTGGTAGACTCAGCCAAACCATTACCCTGTGGGTAATAATTAGAAGAAGTATTCAAATAGATCCCATTTTTGATAGCCCAATCAGTTATCTTTAGGCCAACAAAGGCTAAAGCGTTGTCAAAAATTATTGACTCAGGCACTCCAAATCTGGAAATCAAGTCATGATAAAAATTTAAAACAACATTTTCATTTGATTCCTTTAGAGCTACTGCTTCAGTCCATCTTTTGAAAAAATCTGTAGCTGTAAGAATCCACTTGTGGCCTGCACTTGATGGTGGATTAATGGGTCCTACGAAGTCAACACCCCATCTCATGAAGGGTTGCTCTATTTGAATTGGCCGTAGAGGTAAGGCTGGCAGCCTCTCCTTTCCTGCAAAAATGGCACACTTTACATATTTCCTTGCCCATGCATGGGCATCCTTAAATAGGCTGGGCCAGTAATATTCAGCTCTCACTATCTTCCAGGCAGTAGTCTTCGGGGCAAAATGACCCCCCGCTGCTCCATCATGAAATTCATGCAGTACCTTGTCAGTCTGATCTTTATCAATGCACCTTAACAATACACCATTAAAGTCCTTTCTAAAAAGGATGCCATTTATTAAAACATATGGAACTGATTGCAGTCTATAATATCTTCTTTTAGTTCTATCTAGACCTGCTGGACATTTGCCAGTTTGCAAAAATTTAGTCATATCAGTAACCCAGCCTGTGTTCACTACTGTTGCATTATCTTGAGGTGCATCCTCAATGGTCAAAAGCATTTCATCCTCCTTGTTAGAACTGGTAGCGAGCTGCTCGCTGAGTCCTCTGCCTCTGACAAGCTTGGTTACTTGGATATCCACGTCATATTCCATGACCTTGGTGATCCAACCCGCTCTCTTCTCATTAACATCTTTACTCAATAGGAACTCTTTCACGCTGGGATGAGCCACCATTAAATGTATCTTGTTATTGGAAACAAGATGCCAAAATTTCTTGAGGCTCCGTATCACTACAAGGACGTGCTTCTCAACAAAGCTGTACCTCTGCTCATATTCTTCCAGCCCCTGACTGAAAAAAGCAATTGGCTGCTCAAAGCCGCTACTCTACTTCTGCACTAAAATCGTAGAGATTGTATCTAGGCCGCCATAAGCATATAGAATAAAATCTTTGGAAAAGTCAGGATGTACCAAAGTTGGCGCAACTGACAATGCTTCTTTTATAGACTCAAAACTGAGTCTGGCCTCTTTTGTCCAATTAAAGACTATATTCTTTGTCAACATGGATGTCAAAGGTTTCAAAAGGTTTGCGATATCAGGGATGAACCTTCATAGAAAATTAATTCTTCCAATAAAACTTTGTAATCCCTTCTTATGACTCGGTAAAGGTAGCTCCAAAATGGCCCTTACTCTTTCACCATCAATAGTAATGCCTTCTTTTGGGACAACGTGCCCTAACAGCTTGCCTTCATGGACAACAAAAATGCATTTGTTTGGATTAAGGGATATCCCAAACTCTCGGCATCTCTCAAAAACTTGCCTTAAGTGGGATAAATGTTCAGATGCATTCTTGGAAAAAATTGTTATATCATCTAAGTACACCAGCACCAGTTTGTATAGCAAACCCTTGAACGCCATATCCATGGTTCTTTGAAAGGTCGAGCCAGCGTTAGAGAGACCAAAAGGCATCCTCCTATAGGCCATGGTGCCCCACTTGGTAGTGAAAGCAGTTTTGAACTGATCCTCCTCCTTGACTAACACCTGATTGTAACCAGAAAATCCGTCAAGCAAAGAAAATCTCTCCGAGCCATCCACTACTTGTAAAATCTTCTCCATTGATGGAAGTGGGTAGTGGTCTTTTAGGGAGGCTCTATTTAGGTCCTCAAAATCAACGCACAACCTGATTTCTCCATTCTTCTTCCTCACAGGGACAAGGTTTGAGACCCAAGAAGTATGCTTGATGGGAAAAATGATCTTTCCCTTAATTAGCTTAGTCAATTCTTTAATCATCAAGGGCTCTAGCTTTGGATTTAGGGGCCTCTGCCTCTGCCTTACAGGCTTTGCACCTGGTTCCAATTCTATGGTGTGCTGGGCAATATGAGGATCAAATCCCTTTAGGTCTGAATAATCCCAAGCAAATACCTCCTTAAATTCTTGACAAAGAGCAATAAAAGCTCTCATGTCCTCAGCTGAACAGATTTTACCTATTTTGAGGAGTTTTCCCTTAAAAAATTTTAACTCTTCATAATGTTCCTCTTTTATTTGCATACCGGTCTTAGTCTTCTTCATCTGATCATCGGTGCCAAAAATAGACTCCAAAGTCACCAATCCCTTGGGCAACTTGTTTGTCTTTAGCTGAATAATCTGATCATTGCCATACTGTTGTTTGAGTTTATCCTGATTCATCATGGAAAACTCATCTTCCTCTAATAGGAATCTCATAATCTGTTCATCACTTTCAAAGACCTACCAATGAACATTATTGTCAGGGATAGAGGGTCTGTCAACTATTTTCACATGAGGCTGCATTTTCTCCTTTTGAATGTCACTAGGGATGTGAAATTGTGCCCCAATTCTAGCCAATCTATCAGCATGGGAGTTTTGATTTCTTGGAATAGAAATTAGATTAAAAGCATCAAACTCCTCAATCATGTTCCATACCCTATGCTTATAGCACTTCAAGGTATCATTTTTGGTAAGATGCAGTCCTCTTACCTGATTTACAATTAGTTCACTGTCCCCAAATACTTGCAAACAGCCAATTTTCTTCCTTCTTGCCCATTGCAATCCCTGGATTAGCCCCTCATATTCAGTAGTGTTATTGGTGCATGAGAAGGCAAAACGAAAAGCAGCATAATATTTTTCACCCTGTGGTGACACCAACATTACACCACCACCGGATCCATTTCTGCTCCTTAAGCCATCAAAGTACATTTTCCATACTTCTCCTTGCTGCTCTGTCTGCTGTTCTACATCCTTTACCATACTTAGAATTGCTGCCCCATGCTCATGAAGTATATAGACCCCCATACCATTTTCTTGAATATATGCTTCAGGATCATCTACAACATCTTCTGAGGACCATTCCCTTAATAACATTTCTGGTATACTCTCAGCTTGTAACTCTTGAGCTGCCACAAGTTCAGGATCATCAAAAATAATGTAATTTGCATTAACCACACTTGGTGTATAGGGCTCTATGTGATGGTTTGAAAGCAATTTAGATCTTAGGGTCACCTTAGTGCCATATCTGGTCCTAAAATACATATGGGACTAGTCAGAGGATAGGTATCCTATTTTGGCTTTGAATTCTCTTGATAGGCACATGGCAAAACAGGGAGGCAAATCAATAATGAAGACCTCTTGGAAGATGGAAACATTGGGACAGGTATGTAAAGTAAGACCTAGGTCTTTTATTACACCCACAGTACTAACAGTTGTGCCATCTAATTGGAGTACACCCTTCTCAAGAGGCTGGTACTTGAGCCCTAATTGATCTACAATTTGTTTAGGCATCACAGAACTGCTTGCTCCACTATCCACCATGCAATTATGAACTAATTTGTCTCCAATTATTAATGATTATTAATGATACATAGAATGGGAGTGGTTTGGC
Organism: Cunninghamia lanceolata; assembly: GCA_027924645.1. Taxonomy (NCBI): domain Eukaryota; kingdom Viridiplantae; phylum Streptophyta; class Pinopsida; order Cupressales; family Cupressaceae; genus Cunninghamia; species Cunninghamia lanceolata. The sequence goes on along the minus strand of BSBN01000186.1, from coordinate 13,721,966 downwards.
ATTTTGGTTAGGCTGTTTGCTATTATCCTTAGAGGAATTAGTAAGGACAGCCTTATTTGGGTCAACAGTTGTATCTTTGGACACCTTCAAATCAGACAAGGCAGAGTGCAATAAGTCTTTTTGGCCCGGGATGGCTAAAGAATCCCACATAGACATTGTCACATTCATCTTTTTCATATTTTCAATAATATTGAAAGGTGGAATGGCACTCACCTTCTAATTTGATTTTGTAGCAGCGACATCTGGTTGCAAACGAGGCATCTCCCTTGCTTTTGCTGGGTCATTTCTTTGTAGAATATGGGGAATTTGGGGTGCAGGAAAATTAGCAAACGCTTTTCCTTTATTTGCTGCTTGTTCTACCTCATAACCCCCTTTCTTTGCTCTTGTATTTGCTGCAACTAAGGTGTTATCACTATTTATGCCACAAAATTCACCTTCCTGCCAGTTCATGAAAGCAGAATCACTCTGAGGTTGTTCTTGTTGTTGCACAGCCCCATCATTTGATGTACTTGGCTGTGAGGCTGACACATTTTGCACCATTAAAGCCTGATTTATGACTCCATTTGAGCAGGCTGCTTGACTGTGTGGCTGATTGCATGGGTAGCACCACTCATATTCAGCTGCTAGGTTATTCTAAGCAAGGACAAGGTCCCTTACGGTGTTAATAGGTGCTGGATTATAAGGCAGAAAAGGCCTTTGATTTACATTCTGTCTGGCACCTTGATAGTTTCTTTGATAAGGCAGCCTATTAGCTTGATACGGCTGATTTTGGCCTTGAAATGGTTGATTCTGCCCCTAGCTAGATTGCTGATAAGGCTGAAAGAGCCTATGGGACTGTTGTTTTTTTATGTTTACCAGTTCATTTTCAAAAGTTTGAAGGATACCCTCAATCTTTTGTTGACTATTTTTAATCTCTTTCAACTCTTGAGATGGACTAGAGGCAGCAGGTTCGGAATTAGCAATATTTGGTAATGCTATGATAGTAGGCACAAGGGGAAAACATGGAATGGGCAAAGGCATAGAAGCCTAAATCTCAGGAAAGATAGGCACTGGTGGTCTGGGTGCTATTTTTTTGGCCTAAATGAGATTATTCTCTGCCCTAATTGCTAATTCATATGCATCTGGTAAACTATTACCTCCTAGTGATTGAATCATTACTGAAATATCACTATTTAGGGCTTTCAAAAAATATAGAAATGCATATTCAGCTGGAGGTCTTACCATGGCAGGGATTCTGTCCCATGTCTTTTGAAATCTAAAGTTAAAATCCATCATTTGCTCATGTGGAGCTCTCTTTATGGTGGTCATTTGTTCGACCAATGATAGATTATCTGATTTTTCTTGAAATTGCTTGTTTAATTTCTCTCCTAGCTCATCCCAGGTTCCTATAGTTTGCACTGGTAGACTCTTGAACCATTGTAATGCCTTCCCCTTGAAAGAGGCAGCCAGCAATCTGATGGCTACATTCTCTTGAGTGACATGATGAACCCCACACAGAGATGCTATGTCTCTAATGTGCTCGATCGGAGTAGTCTGATTTTCCCCTGTGAAATAGGGTAGATTCTTCAAAGCTGCCATTGGTATGACATCATGTACCGTTAGATTCAAAGGACTCCCCCCATCAAAAGTCACAAATGGCTGATTTCTTGCCATTTGAAGAGCTGTAGGTAGATTCGCTTGAGTTACTGTGGGAACTACAGAAGCAACTGGTCTGAAACCTGGTGGAGTTGACTGAACTCTTTTGGAAACTGGAGTCCTTGCTGCAGTTCTGCTCTGTCTTTTGGGTGGAGAGAGTTGCAAATATTCAAATGAGCCTGAACTTGAACTCCTGGTTTGTACCTTTCTCATAAAACATGTAACAACAGAACTGATCCACTTATCCTTTCCTCAATCTGAGTTGCCAGATGTGTAAATTTTAACCTCTTAAAGGTCTACAATTACTAGTTACACATCAAAACCAGCAATAATGGCTGTTGATTTGATTGTTACTTGGATTTCTTGAGTCCCATCGGGCGTGCCAAAGTTGTTATCACTCAGTTTTGCACCCTTGCATACAGCTGTGAAGCCTCTGCAAACTAGAGTAACATGGGACTAATCTCTAAGTGTGGGACTTTGCTAAGTGAGATCAGACCTCCGGAGAAGGCCGGCTTCCTTGTCTAGTTATCACCTAAAACTACTAAATTTTGAGGGGAAAAGGGAGAGAGAAAGCTTGTAATGGAAATGAAATAAAAGATTGAAAACATAAAAGGGTGATACACCAGACAGATTTAAAGAAACTTCCACAACACTGAGAAGATGCACAATGTAATCAAATACAACAAGTAGGTATACACAGGTTAGATGACTCTAGCAGAGGTGAGAAGCAATATGATTGAAAGGAATGAAACATTCATAGACAAACCATATGCAGATTCACACTAGAAAAATCAGTAAATAGGTAAAATTAACTTGCATATATTCAATGGAAAGGCACGGTTACAGCATATGAAAACCCTGTTTGGAAATAGAAAAGCCTTAATGCCAAAAAATTTCCAACTTTATTTACAACATTTGAATGCATACTTATAGCATTCCAAAATTACCAAGTCGATTACAAAAATCTGCTCAAAGAGCTGTCATTGAAACTATCTCCTTAAAATGACTGTCCAGCTGCATCAGTTATGGCATCAAAATCTGGAACTGGGCAAATGGGGAGATATTTTGAGTCTTTATTGCAGCTGCTTACTCATCGTCAATCTGGAGATGAAGAGGTGGAAAGATATTCTTTGTTGTTAATGCGAGCTGCTTGTTCTGTCTGCTGCAATGAATGCCCAAAAATATCTCCATCTGCCAAAAGTCGTCTCTGAGATGTTCATCGCTCAAAAATATGCATTTCCAGATCTGAAATTTGAAAAGTAATAAAGCTCCTGAAAAAACCCTGCCAAATGAAAGAGGGGACCAAAATATGCAACTTTGCCTCTTGGAGCATGCCAAAATTTGCCAAAATGGAGGAGATACAGGCGGTCAAACTTTCGGTCAACTGCTTGTATATATCGCTTTTGCATCTCTGTGTATATCGCTACATCTTGGTATCTGAATCGGCATTCAAAAACTCATCCTGCAACTCCTTCTGCACATACATAGCACTTTGCATATCGGCCCCTGTACACCCCTTTGTATTTCGAAAATTGCATATACATACAATTTCCCCTTGTATATGCAGGCCCTACCACTTGTATGTTAGCTTGTATCTTGCCTTGCATATCGAAATATACAAACATTCATATATACAAGGCGGAAAATGCATATAATGTGCTTGTACCTCAGCAGACCCCACCTCTTATATGTCCATCTTCTGCATGTGCAAAATACAAGCTGCGGACCCCAAAACACCAGTTAGCTGCTTTTCATTGTTCTGCCAGATCCAGCCTGTATATTTTCTCCTTGTACATTTCTTTGTATATACAAAATATACAAATGCCTATTTATACAAGGCGGACTCCAAACTCTTATGTGTCGAAACTGATCCTTGATTCAAATCCGCCTTGTATATGCAATGCACCATTGAATTGTATATATCGCTATATACAAGCACCATATACATACAAGTCGGACCCCAAAAGACCTTTAATTATATTTGATTACCTGTCGGGTCTGGTTTGCATCACTTCCTTTTGTATATCTCTTTGTATATGCGCGATATACAAGCCACTGTTCACGAGATCCTTTGTATGTCGAAACATACAAGCCTCTTTATATATGCGCGGGCCCACCATTTGTACCTCCGAAATATACAAACACATTTGTATGTTTGGCCATTGTATATTGGCTTGTATATTTGAATATACAAGCGAAATATACAAAGGCCAATCATACAAGTGGGAATACTTTACGAAATATTCCAGGAATGTATAAGCTGAAATACATACCTTCTTGCATGCACTCTCATTTTGTAAACCCGCGGGCCCCACCACTTGCATGTCCCGCCGGCACTGTAGCAAATGTACCTTTACACCCTTGTATATGCAAATACACAAACTCAAAAATACAAACTCCCTTACATACAAATAGGGAATCTTTATGGAATATGCCTGCAATGTCTCTTTCAGTTTGTATGTTTCCTTGCATGTGCGAAATATACAAACACCTATATATACAAGGCGGACTTGAAAGCTTTATAGAACCAATTGAAACCTAGATTCAGGTCCGGATTGTATATTGGCTTTGTATATTGGTTTGTATGTGCGAACATACAAGCTGATATACAAAGCACTATTCATGTGATCCGTTGTATCTCCACTCTTAGCACTGTAGCAAATGCACATTTGTTTGTATATGCGGATATACAAACGCAACATACAAACCGTCTCACATACAAACAGGGTATCTTTGATGGAATATACCCACGATGCATATCTTCATTTGTATATAGCCGATTGTATGTTCGAACATACAAAGCAATATACAAGCCATTTTATGCATACAAGTGCGGAATATTCTGAGGAATCTTCAATGTATATTACCTTGTATATCTCAACCTTTGTATTTTTGGCGAATGTACATCCACTGTTGCACATGTATGTCCACCGGCCTTGTATCTTTTCACTGCATATTCCTTTGTGTCTCCCTTTGTATATCTGAATGTACAAGCCGCTATATACATGCAGACCTGATATACATTTAGCGAATATTCTGAGAATCTGTGGAAGATTCCCTAAATGTATATGCATTTCCTTGGCCCGATATACATTTAGAAAATGTATATAACTCAATTTTTTTCATATTTTCTAAGGCCGATATCGATTTGCAAGCCCGCCAAATGTATATTTGAACTATATGTTGACCAAAGCTTTGACCATCAATAACTTCTTTATTTGGCCGAATTTCAGGGTGATGTAAAAAACAAACCTGCCTATTTTTTCAAGCTCTTTCTAATGGTAAGGTTTTTTTTAGGCAATTTGGCACTTTTCATTTTTTAGGCAACATTTTCCAAAGGCTTTTCAAGGAAAATACCAGATTGACTATTTGGCTCTGGTCAGAGGAAAAAATAGGTCAACAGGTATCACAGACTAGTATGTGAGGAATTTGAATTCCTGTATTTCTGATTTCTTTGTCATTGCAGATTATCTCCCTAGCGTAACAGTCTTAAGCTACATATCAATATATGAGGAACTACCCCATGTTTTCAAAAGAAGAGAACCAATGTCTCCCACAAATATAAGTGGATGATAGACAAGATCAGAAAAATCATACCCCTGATCCAACAAAGGAAACAAAACTAGATTGGGATGAGATTCAAACCACCACTAATCCTGATGCCAACTCCTCGTCTAAGTCATCCTCAAGGGCAACCAATGAGAGAAGGGAAGTTCAATACATGGTTCAGCAGGGTGCAAGAGAACGATGGGTTCCAGCCGAAAGGGAGAAAGTTGTTCCAATACCATGATGAGGATTATAACTGCAGCACAATCATTAAGGGGAAAAACATACTAGATGATTTAGATGGAGCACAGTCATGAGGACATGGCATACTTTAAGTTGGGGGGGATGATGAGTCAAATATATGACTCATTTATTTCATGCTATTTCCTATTCTAAAAGACTTTAACAAAACATTATGGCATATATTTACATATTATAATTATGTGTCTTTTGTATAGATTATGCACATGTTTGGCTTGCATTTCCTTTGATGAAATCTCTTAACTTATTTACTTGAATTATACTTTCAAAATGCATATCTTATGAATTGTGGTACAAGTGGTTTATGTTTGCTTGAGGATTATGCTAGTAAGACTTCTAGTGGTCTCTGAATCCCTTTGAAGCCCCCTCTTTCTGCTAAGAACCTGAACTTTAGATGGCTCCATATGTCGTTACCCTCCAATAGAGTCATCCTCCCCTCAAGTTGATGAATGTTACTAGTCGATCCTAGGGCTACCCAAAAGGTCTAGCAATGCAAACATGACCCACACCCCAATTAAAATAGCTGTTATATCTAAATCTCCATGTCACTCCATTTCAATGACTAACCGAAGTAGTTGCTAAATTGGCATCAGTTCTAATTGAAGTCACTGCCACCAAATGCCACGCCATTTAAGGAAATCACTCAAGTTCACCAAACAGCCAAGTCGATGCAAATCCTTAATCTTCAGTAAACTGCAGAGGAATAATTAATGTAATAAATTAGCAACTGGTTTCAAGTCCAGTTCACTGTAGCTAGAATCACTGTTAATTATTTCCTTTCAATAAAGCTCAAATGTATAAATAGGAGAATAGGATCTCTCTAAGTTAGTTCCAGTTTTTCTTAGATAGTTGTTCGCCAGATTGTGTTTTCAGAAGGAGGAAAACTCCTTATTTTCAGACATGTACTTTTGTCCATCTTTTGGACTCTTATTGAATGGAAATGAAGGGGGAATTCTTCTAAAAGATTTAGTTGAGCAAAGAGGATCGTCTCTAGCTGGGAAAGTAGGGCCCACTTCCCCATTTTGGAGGAGATCTCTTGGTATTTTTATGTTTATTCAGTTCTATTATATCTTCTATTCAGTTAGCTTTGTACTTGTGTTCATGTGATGTGTGTTTCACTTCTGTGTAATTGTGAGTTAAGTCATTCCCTGCAGGATTAGTTTATAAGTTCTAAAATAGATTTGTTATTCCGCAGCATTGTTATATTCAAAGTGTTTCATTGTTGTAGCTTAACAAGTAAAAACAATTTCTCCTTATTCACTTTTCCAGCAAGTTAGAATAGTTTCCTTCATTGCAAGTGTGTTTACTTTTCCAGCGAGTTAGAATAGTTTCTTTCATTGCAAGTGTGTTTATTCTTCAACAAGCTAGAATAGTTTCCTTTACTACAAGTGTGTTTATTTCCAGCAAAGTGTGTTTCTTTTCCAACAAGATAAGATAGTTTCTTTTAGCGCATGTGTCCTTAATTTTCTACAAATAGATAGATTTTCATTTCTGTATGACCTTTCATTTCCATAGGATTGCCCAACCAAGTCCCATCCATGAACCATCCAACCAAATCCCTCCATATCCAATAGTCTTATCGCAAATCACTCCAGACACCTCCAGATTGATAAAATTAAATGATGATGCATTAACAAACACTACTTCGACCCTCATCATCTATCATGCATCAACATGTAGTCGTATTACCGACTCATGAAGGTGTGTGAGGTTCTCAGTTAATTTGGTTTGATCATTGACTTGCCGCCATCTATCATCCTCTCCTAGATGATACTCTCCTTCACTACGAGGGTGGGGAAAAGGTTATCCTACATCCACCTCGTATCGAACCAAACAATAGTTAGTTTGTTAGGAAAAATTATAATCACAATTTAAATAGATATCAACTATATATAATCAACTTTCATATCATGAATATTCTGTCAAGACAAGAAAAGTATCAATTGTATCATCACAATGCGATACAAAATGGAATAATAAATATTAAATTTACACACTTAATATGTTCCAAATAGATAACCAAAAATGGGGTGTGACAAATCTCACCAAGCAATCTAGCATATCATCCAAAAATATCCATCAATTTGGTTTTCATCCTTGCTACAAGCCTTGCTCGATTCTAAACATATCATTACATGTCAGATCAGGATATACCATTCCCAATCTTCACATTGTTCTTGAGATATATAATTCCCACATCAACAACACTATCATCATCATCAATCAATCATCAATTTTAGCTTGACCAAGGGAAAAATCTTGTTTGTTTATGCATGCTTTCTTACTTGCTTGTGTGTTTTATCATTTTATTTGCATCTATATGTTGATAACTGAGAGGGGGGGGTGAACCAGTTATCTTAATTATTTTAGCTTTCTAAACTTTCCTAACAATTAATGCAGCATCAATTCAAATAAGCAAACATAACCATGAAATGGAAATACACATGACACAATATTTTTGACGTGGAAATCTTGTTAATAGAGAAAACCATAGGGTGATTAACCCAAGATTGTATTCTCTGTTAGAAGAATAGAAATACAAAATGGCACTTGCCAATTAGGGCTAACTGCCCGAGCACACTGCTCACAAGAGGCTTACTGCCTATAAGAGACTCACTATTTACAAGTTGTAAGAAGAATAACAAGATCCTTGAACTGATGAGAAGCATCCACATATGCTGAGGTTCAATTCCGGTTAGGCTCAATACACTGATCTGCTGCACTTCATCCTTCCTCTTCTTTGGTGCTGTTGACCTGTCACATACTGGATCTGTCTTACTATTTTGACACTGTTCTTCTGCTTTTCTTCACACACCACAACACATAACACACACCTTCATACCAAAATCAATCTGGTATATATATCTACACCAAGGATTTCATCCACTTTCTAGTCGGCATCCAGAATAGTCAATATTTATCCAAACTCTGATCTGTCGGTTGAATCCTTACTTATCAAGTGATGTGTATCAAGGAGATGCTTATAGAAGTCATCTAACATGTCGGCCAATCATGGATGATACCTTAAGAACCTTGATCATCATCAACAACTCATCCGGATTGAGGTCTGATACTCTGTTGGTCAGTTCTTCCTCTGTCAACTCTACCAAACCAGACCCCAATACTTAGATGCTCATATCTCTTCACTCTTACATCACCGAAGGCTCAATCCCTAGAATCTATCAGTTAATGTATTCCTCTTGACTTCCCCAAGTCTGCACTATACAAAGATACTTTCTCTAAGAGATCCAGACCTGACTGTCAAACCTTGCTACATGCTCTGTTCTTGCTTACCGGACCACAACACTTCTTCAATTTGACTTCCGGTATAGGCACACCATGTTCTGCAGATGGGTGGGATGAACTTTGTTGCCATCAATGACAATACTCATGAAGCCATATAGTGTCTCTTGCAAACAATCTCCCCCTTTGGCATTGATGGCAACACTTAGTGAAAAATGACTAAGTGTCACACTATACTCCCCCTTGGCTGATGCTCTGTTCTTATTTACATTTTCTGGAGCTCCCCCTTAGCTGGATTCCTCATTTTTCACTGCTCCTCACTCCCCCTTTAAAATCAATGGCAAAGGGTGGGATCCGCCCACCAAAATTTCCAAAAACAATCTATACTTAGCCGCATATATATACATGTTTCCCCTACATATACTGAAATATATCTGAAAAAGTGGTCTTTAGCTGTACCACTTCTGTCGCCCAACTATTCTTCATCCTATCCAAAATTGAGATGTGACCACTCAACAAGAATGCAAAAGCCTCTGCCTTTTTTAGATCTGTCAAATCACTAGTCTGGGCTGTAGTCTGAGCATCACTTAGGGCCTCATACATGGCTTCTAACTTAGGGATAATGATCCCTCTAAGTTCACTCAACCTACTTATTCTATTTTTCTTTTCCTTCTCAAGTTTCTTAATTTCATTCAAGACTGAAATAGTCTGACATTCTTGATTGATTATGGGAGATGAGAGGATCAAAACTTTGAGACAAACTTAGTAGTTTATCTTCTTGCTCTTTTTCTTTCTTATCAACATCTTTGGTCACTTTGGACCAGGATAAACAAAATTTATAAATATTTCCACCATCTTTGAGAGCATTTTCTAAACTCTTTATCCCAATATCCACAACTCTCCTATCATTTGAGATTAGACCCTATACTTCAGAGAATCTCTTATCCAAAAATTCTTTCCTGACTTTCTCTTCTGCTGCTTTCTCTAAAGAATCAAAATGTGTATTAACAGAATTTACAAGAGACTTTAGATTACTGGATGTGGATGCTGTAGGATCCTTTTGGAAGGATGGCATGATCTTTTCCAGTACACTGGATGTAGTTTCTATGAGCTCACAGTCTTCCATGTGAGACTTCAACATTTTTTTCTTTTGCCTTAGCTTGAGTGAAGGAAGCTAGTTTCATGGTTTGGACCGAAGAGAGGGAATCAAAATTGAATGGACCTTGAAGTAATTCCAGTTCATCAAATTCCATCATTTCTTTGGTCAAGAACTCTTTGACTGCTTCTGCTGTGTCTCTTGCCAGAGACAGAATTTTCTCCTCTTCTGCAGCCTTACCACTATCATCTGTGGCCTTGTCTGTTGGAGTTTTCTCTCCTTCTACAGCCTTGCTACTGTTATCTTCTTTCTCTTTTGCTTCTTGATTGATCTTCTCTTGTACTCTTTCTTTTTCTTTGAATCCGGAGTCTGTAGGGGAAACCGGAGGAGAGATGTTTGCTTGATCATGGACCTCTTCTTCTGGAGCAGAGGAATCTAAGTCCTTACCTTTTTGTTCACCTGTCTCCTTTACCTCTTCGACCACTGTCTCAGTAGATTCTTCTTTATCATCCATGTCAGAGGGTTCACCACTTATGTCCTCTATGATAGGAATGTTGAATCTTTTGTAGGCATTCCAGAGGATTTCTTCAGTTTCTTTAGCTATTTTGTCAGTTTCTCCAAGCATAATCTGATTCATTCTAGATTTGCTCTGGAACTCATCCTTGCAATCTTTGAAAATCATATTCATTTGTTTCTGATTGATTGAGGGATAGAGCTAAATAGCTATTTGTTCCCTGATCTCAAGGTCCTTGGCCTTGGCATTGTTCTTCCTAATTTCTAGTTCTTTCTCTAGGCTCTTTGGAATTAGAGATATAATCTCAATGAATGCTTTATTATAAATGTTAAGGTAACTGACTGTGGCTTCTTGCAGGATCTTTTGATCAGCCTCACTGTAGTCGTCATAAAATTCAGTCATTGGTTTCAAGTTCCCATCCATGGTGACTGATTTGACTACATCATCAATGGACAGAGTGGGCCTTTCAACAAACTCTTCTGCCATCTCTTCCTTGTCTTCATCGGTAGAGGGTTCACCATATACTTTCTTCTTTTTCCTCATTTTCCTTACCTCCTCATCTAATTCTGTCTCTTCTTCATCCTTTTGGCTTGTGTAAGACCTTGTTATCTTTCTCTTGGTTCTCTTCTCTCCTTTTTTGAATGATTTTGCTTCTAGTTTTGATGCCTTTGAGCTCTTTGCAATGGTGGGTGTAGAGGTCTTAGAGGATCTGGTCTGGGAGGGGACTTCCACCGGAGTACCTTCTTTTTCTACTTTTTCTTTTTCTTTCTCTGCCCTTTCTGTCTTCTCTCTATTTGCATCAAGTGCTTCTTTTGAAATTCCATGCCTCTTTGCAAACTCTTCTACTTCCCTCCTCACTTTTCTTTTTATTTCCGGTTGCCTTAACTCCACATGGATCTTCACACTTAATTCTTCAAAGGTTCCAAACCTTTCTGCCTTGGGATCCTTGGGCTGACTTAGCATGTGTTGAACATGCAACTCCACAATTTTCTCATCCACTTCATACCCCATAGGCATGATCCACACTGTTCTTGGTTCCACTGCCTCCATTAGGCACTGATCAGTTTCTACCATAAAGCATATTGTATCTTTATATTTTTCAACTAAAGATTGGGGGATTCTCTCTCTTGCTTATATCATGCTCTAAAAATTCTTGAAATAGCCCCAGAGAGCTGTATTATGTGCCTTGGCATCACCAAGCCCATGTATATAATCTCTAATTTGAATGGCTACTGGTCTATCATTCTGCCATACCCAGCCACTGGATCCAGGAAGCTCATTCATGTAATAAAAGAATAGGTAGAGTATCAAACCACCGTATTTGAAAGAGTTCTTCTTATCCTTCTTTATCTTCTGCAGATTCTCCAAGAGTTGGTTTAGAAGGAGCTCACAAAGATCATAGTCTGCATTCTTCCTCAACATTTCATAAGTAGTATATATAGCAGTTCCAGATACTGAATTCTCCCTGCTGGAGTGATATATCTTATATCCAATTATCATTGATGCAAACTTGATATCCGGATCTGTGATATCCTTAATAGTCATTGCTCTTTTATCAAATTTCGATCCGGTAGCCTCACTGACAATTTGGTTTTTGACAGATTTGAGTGTAGGCATTCCACCGGTTGAGTGTAATCCAGTTACTGCCCTAATGGCATCCTTAGTGATCTTAAATGGCCTACTCAACCACATGATGTTGTCATGTATTCTGCTCAAGATATACCAGACCCATTCATCTTCCAGAAAATAGGGGAAATGAATGCATTGTGCAAAATGTTTGTCCCAGATAGCTTTATACTGGGTTTTGAGTTTGAATGAGTCATCTATCAAATTCTTGTGATAGATATCGACCAGCTTAGATTCCCCAAATTCTTCAATACTCGCATGAATATATGCCCAAACATCTTCTACATGCAGAACCCCATGCGGAATGCTTGAAAAGGCACCTAGGGGATCAACTTCTAGGGATTTATATGGAGCTTCTTAAATTTAGGGCGTGGCCTATCAGAAATATTCATCACATTCAAAGTAGCCATCTTTCAAAGATTTGCATAGAGATATTTAAGAACCAAAAATACCTTTTATGCTTCTAGGCTTTACGGAGTGATCCGGATCGATTGCTGGATGAATCGACTTCTACAGATGATCTTTGATGGGCTTGAGGAAATTTGTTGCAGAGCTCCTTTTCACTTCTTCTTGAATGTAGAATGAACAAATGTTTAATAAGAAAAACCCTTATATTGCTCTGCAAACCCTAATACCAAGCTGCAATAAATGCTCAACTTAAGTCATTCTGGTTTGCCTTGTTTTCCTTATTCGGATGACTTGATGAACCGAAAAGATCTTGTTCTAAACATCTTGCGGATCTTCCATATCTTAACCATAGTTTATTTAGATTTTTCTCTGAGAATCCTTTAATCTGCAACTCTCCTTGTGCCAATTCTGGCACCAATTAACTGGCTGGGGGAAAAATGTTTTTCCTTGTGTCTCCCCCTTAGCCAGAGCTCATTTTTTAATTTCTGGAAGGAATATCAGCACCAGATTCTGGTGCGGATCCATTCCCTACATTTTCTGTACTTCTCTTCACCCAAATCTTGTTCATCTCACTTTGAACTTCATTCACATTCACTTTTCCTTTTCCCTTGTCTTGATTCTGATTATGATGTACCAGACCTCTTTTGTCCTGATTCTTGCTTTTACAGAATTTGGCAATATGACCGGATCTATTGCAATTGTGGCAAACAACATTTCTTTGCATATTTGATTGATGTCCTTTTGATCTGCATTGATTAGCCATATGACCCATTCTATTGCATGCAAAGCATCTACCATTGAATGAATTGTTCATTTGCATATTTTTGCATTCATGAGATTTGTGACCATACCTCTTACAGTTAAAACATTGTCCGGAGAAGGATGTATTAGTCTGATTCATTCTCTTTCTGCACTGATTGTCTTTGTGACCAAAGTTATTGCAGTTGTGGCAGTATCCATTCAAGGATGGATATCTTTGAGCATTAGGTTTCCTTACCGGAGGTCTTCTAGGCCTATTCCTTGGATTTTCTGATCCAAACTTCTTCTGACCGGATCTGGAGCTTTCACCTTTCTCATATCCCAAGCCACACTTGTCATCTACCCTCTTTTGGCTTTCAAGAAGAACTTCAAGTTGAGCAGAACTTATCTTGAATTTCTCTTTGTATTCATTTGTTGTTTGAAGATCCCTTTTAAGAGAGACAATTTGATCCTCAAGTTTTTCTTCATTATCTTTAGCATCTTCAAGATCAGATTCAAGATGTCTGATTATTCTATCCATCTTGTGGCAGTCTTCTGATTTCTCCTTGAGAGATTGTCTTAGATCATCTTCAGTTTTTCTTTTCTCTTCAATTTCTTGGGTAAATTTTATAACTCCTGATTCCATTTCATGTCTTACCATAATGATCTCTTTTGATAACTTTTCACATAACTTGGTTTTTTCTTTCAGATCTTCATTTGTACCATTGTCTTCACTTTGACTTGCCAATTGCTAAAGTAGGTATTTTCTTTTTTTCATAGAGATACTCAGTTTCCCTTTTAGTTCATTTATGAAATCATTAGCCTGTTTGAGTCTTTCTTTCAATTCATTGACTTCAGAGTTTGATTTCTCAAGATCATCAAGGGTAGACTGAAGTTGTTCCCTCATACCATACACATCCATTTGTGTTCCCAGATCTTCCTCAAGTTGTTAGGCTCTTTTTGGAGGAACTTGGCTCTGATACCAATTGTTGATAACTGAGAGGGGGGGTGAATCAGTTATCTTAATTATTTTAGCTTTCTGAACTTTCTCAACAATTAATGCAGCATCAATTCAAATAAGCAAACATAACCATGAAATGGAAATACACATGACACAATATTTTTGATGTGGAAACCCTGTTAAGGGAGAAAACCATGGGGTGATTAACCCAAGATTGTATTCTTTGTTAGAAGAATAGAAATACAAAATGGCACTTGCCAATTAGGGCTCACTGCCTGAGCACACTGCTCACAAGAGGCTCACTGCCTACAAGAGACTCACTCTCTACAAGTTGTAAGAAGAATAATAAGATCCTTGAACTGATGAGAAGCATCCACATATGATGAGGTTCAGTTTCGGTTAGGCTCAATACACTGATCTACTACACTTCATCCTTCATCTTCTTTGGTGCTGTTGACCTGTCACATACCGGACCTGTCTTACTATTTTCACACTGTTCTTCTACTTTTCTTCGCACACCACAACACACAACACACACCTTCATACCGAAATCAATCTGGTATATATATCTGCACCAAGGATTTCATCCACTTTCTAGTCGGCATCTAGAATAGTCAATATTTATCCAAACTCTGATATGTTGGTTGAATCCTTATCAAGTGATGCGTATCAAGGAGATGCTTATAGAAGTCATCTAACATGTCAGCCAATCATGGATGATACCTTAAGAACCTTGATCACCATCAACAACTCATCCGGATTGAGGTCTGATACTCTGCTGGTCAGTTCTTCCTCTGTCAACTCTGCCAAACCAGACCCCAATACTTAGATGCTCATATCTCTTCACTCTTACATCATCAAAGGCTCAATCCCTGGAATCTATCAGTTAATGTATTCCTCTTGATTTCCCCAAGTCCGTACTTTACAAAGATACTTTCTCTAAGAGATCCGGACCTAACTATCGGACCTTGTTGTATGCTCTATTCTTGCTTACCGGACCACAACACTTCTTCAATTTGACTTCCGGTATAGGCACACCATGTTCTGCGGATGGGTGGGATGAACTTTGTTGCCATCAATGACAATACTCATGAAGCCATATGGTGTCTCTTGCCAACAATATAATGGTCCTTGTAGCATATCACAACAATGACAGCATGGCCCTTCATATCATGGTGACATACAATGTATGCTTACTTGCAACCTTTTCTTTTGGAGTCAATCCTTTAATGCATAAAAAATGTCACCTTGACTTTATATATCCTGGCACATCCTATTTTATGTTATAACAAAAGAGTTTCTCAACACATTTAGAATCACCTCAATGATTCCCCACATGTACCCACAATCCCAACCATCCACTCCTTATCATATCCAATCCACCCAACCCTTCACCATATTCATCCCTTTATCATTAACATTCATCATCCATTATCCCCCTTCATCAATTACTCTATATATCTTTCATTTGCATCCCTCTACCCCTAACTATCTCTTTCCTTCATCCCTAATCTATTTCATCTATTTTGAGAGCACATTGTGTTCTTCAAACCCACCTATCATCTCAAGGGCACATCTCACCCATCCATTTACTAATATGACTTTCCTTCGGCCAACTGGGGCATCTTGTGGACTTCCCCTTCATCTCATCAAGCACCTATATTTTATTTTGATTTGAAATGATGCCACTTCTCTTAGTCACAATGTCATTTCAAAGAGGGGCAAAATATAGACACCTAAAATTCATCCTTGCATTTTAACTAATCTCAACTCCTCCAACTCTAATTAATTAGGCCTTTTCTGCTTCTACTAACTAATTAAATAAAATTTATTTAATTAGTGTATCCTAGCATTAGTTAATTAAATAAATCATTTTATTTAATTGACAAAGCTAATGTCATCTTATCCAAAATCCACATCACCTTTCCTTTTAATTAAAAATTCATTTCCTAACTAACATCCATTTAAATAATATTTTTAATCCATTTCATCAAATTCTAATTCAAATCAATTTCAAATCCTAGCCATCAATTTGATCAACCTAATCATAACCATCCATCTCTCAATCCAAAATGAAATTAATATTGAATCTCCACCATCCACTATCCCAAGGACATCTACACCCTCCATTCTCACACATGTGTGAGATCTCCCACTTGTCATAATTATGCATCCCCATTATTCTCACACATGTGTGACATCTCCCACTTGTCATAATCATGCATCCCCATGATTCTCACACATGTGTGAGAGCTTCCAATTTCAAAACTGAACCCTTCATCTCTCTCAATCCATGTCTCATTCATTCTCACCTCTCCCAAGCTTCCACATGTAAGTTTCTCATTCCCCCATGCAAGCTAATCAATATCCACTATCCAATCTAAGATCAAATCCTAGCCCCCCATCTCTCTCATCTCAAATCTATAAATACATGCCATCCAAGAAAGCATTTCCATATGAGAAAAATATGTAGGTAAATGTTGTCACATTGGAGAGCCTCTAAGAGAAACTCAACATTTCAAGTCCATGACAACATCAACACACACCATTGGATAAATTTCAAAACATAAAATGAAGGTATAAACTTTCTTTATGTTTTGCATTGTTTAGTTTATCTTTCATTTATTCTCTAATCCAAAGTAGGAGTAAGACTATTAGTTTGCACTTGCACAAATAGTTTAGATTTTTACCTCTTACACACATAAATCCATAAATGAAGCATAAGTATTAAGATAGACACTTTGTTGAATAGTAGGTAATATTCCCTTAACAAATGTACTTTAAAGCTCATCATTGGGGAGTTGATGTTGCATTTTAGCACACAAGGATTAAAATTTTATGACACAATCTTGTATACACTTATTAGATCCTTGTTGACAAGAAAACAAATCTAAAATAGTATTCTTTAATCCAACATTCATATGGGAAATGACTCACAAAAACATTGGCCAATTGTTAAAAAGAGTGAATAGAACCATTCAATAGCATAATCTTTCTAAGTCTATGAAAAGAGCTTAGCCAATAGAGTTTATCCTCATACACAATCCAAACATGTATCATTAAAGGACTTCAAATGTGTCATGGGATATCCTTTACTATTATACATTTCAAATCGAGAAACCACAAATCCAACTAATAATTGATAAGATAAAATATCAAAAGAAAGTGAATTGTGTTGTGCTTTAATAGATACATTCTTATTATTTGCATTAGTCAATGCATCAACTTTGTGCTCCATTCTATCAATCCTTTGAAGAAGTGTGTCAAGGATAGAAAGGGATATAGTAGAAGTGGGGTATAATAGGTTCTAATGCAATGGAAGAGGATGGGGTATGTTAGCAGGGTGTAGAGCATAAAGAAGAGCCGACCAGAAGTTGGCACACACTATGCAGAGGCCTAAGCTGACAGGAAACACATCCCTATAGTTAAGAGATATAGTATATATAGATAGAGGATATGAGGATATCACATAGGAGAATAGGAGTATGATATATGATATATTCTGATGTAAGCATGACATAGAAGTCATGAATGTAACTGATGAGGCAGAGACTTAGACATGCCAGAGGATGGATAGATGATGTACATACTTGATGGTTGTTGATATATATATATATATATATGAAGATCTGTCGATATAGGGTAAATTTGTGGTCTTATTTTGATGTGTATGTGATGCTCTATTTTGGTATTCTTTATGTTTTTCTATCAATCTGTAGCTACTTGACCAGAGTATAAACTGACTACAAAGACTTGACTAAGGACCGGATCTCTAAACCGGTATCTCCTCAACATTTCTTGCTAACATTTGGTTCTGTTGCTGGGACCCTGGAAGAAGGTATTTAAAGATTGGAAGGGCAAAACATCCAAAGGAGTAGTGCAAAGTTCCAAAGAGAAGAGAAGGTGAGGTTGGCGGAGAAAATTTTCAAGTTGTAGAGGAATTCAGGTCTCCTTAAGTTTCTACCTCTGAGAGAGGGGGTGGGCACTTAAGGGGATGGTGAGTGGAAAGGGGGTAGGGTCCACAAGGACCTTTCAAATGATGTGACTCTTCAAACAAGGATTCCATGGGATACAAGAGGACTAATGGAACACTAAATCAAGAAAACCCATGGTGAAAGGGGAGAAGTGGAGGAAAAGAGAGATCAGCAAAGAAATCAAAACTGGAATGGAGATAAGTAGAGAAGAGAGATTGAAGCAAACTCAAGAATGACAAGAACATTACCGCACAAGGATGGAAAGGGCACAAGAGATGGAAAAAGGGAGGAAAAAATAAGTTGCGAAAGAAAATGAAGAAGAATTCAAAGAGCATGCCACGAAGGGTGCTGCTAAAAGGGAAGAAAAAGACAAGTGCATCATGGAGGATGTTGCTGAGTGTGCCAATATGGGTGTTTCTAGAGAAAGGAGGTCAAAAGAAGAAGAGATAGACTCTGGAATGGAGAATGTTGTGGAGTGTGCTATGGTAGGTGTTGTCAGAGAAGAATGTGGAAGGGAAAAAAAGAAATAAATGAGCTAGGGTTTATGCCACAGACTATTAGAAAGTATGAATTAACACTGAAGATTTTGATGATGGATGAGGAATATATAGAGGAGCTAATTTGCTAAAGCATAAAGGAGATAAGAGAAGGAGGAGAAGATGTAGTAAACATTGAGAGGAGTTTTGAGGGTTTTGGAAGGTCATTTGAATCATCATTGGATGCCAACATGATGTCGTTCACAAAGAGAAGAGAATCCTCTAATTTGAAGAGATACTATGAAGAGACATAACCCCTGGACCATGAGTCACCCCGAGTGCCATATAAGTCGAGAGAATTTTAGTTGAGAAGGAAGATAGTCAAGAAAACAGGGAAGCAAAGAGAATAGAAGAGATCTAGAGTAATTTCACAGAGGTTTTAGGAGAGTACTTTGATATCCAACTACAGAGAGATAAGGGAAGAGAAGGAAAGTGAGTTGATAGAAGATAGCCTAACCAGAGGAGCATATTAGAACACGCTGATATACTAAGATGGGGGGTGAATCAGTATATACCACAAATTAATCCAATTCAACTTTATCTTCAAAACTTTCTACTGCCTTAAACAGATAAATAGATAATGCAACAATTCAAAGCATAATCACACAATCATACAACCATAACACCAGATTTATGTGGAAAATCCTAGAAGGAAAAAACCACAGTGAGAAAGCTACTTGGATATACTGTCCAAATCCAGCCTCACAAATAAAACAAGATTACAAGTTTTATGGGCTATAACCCAAAGGAAGCTACAACTCCCTAATACATTATTTTATGGGATCCAACCCAAAGGAAGCTACAACTCCCTAAACATAGTTTTATGGCACCAACCAAAGGAATCTATGACTCCTTGAATCACATTTTTTATGGCTACAACCAAAGGAAGCTACAACTCCCTAAAGTGCAACAACACTTACAGAAAGAGGCTACAACCTATGTACAAGATACTTGAAAGAATCTGCTGCTCAAACACCTCCACAGCATCAACACCCTTCACTCTGACATATATCTTCAACACCTCTGCTCCCTTCAACACACTTTGATGCAAAGAAATGGGTTCACTTCAACACAATGAGGCATATTTCACAACAATGGGCTCATGTAAGTAACTTCTACAAGTTCACAAGTAACCTTGCCATTAACTCAAATGAGGAATCATCAACTTAATCCCTTATCCAATCCTTGGTAGACCTTGCATAGAATAACAATGACAAATGCAATGCTTCAATAACCTACTAGCAACATAGAGTCCTCAACAGTAAGTCCTTCCCTTGTAAACTGTCCTAATTCTTGTAGCCTTTCACAGAGACTTTTCTGACCATAACTCTTCATAGAAATAGCAACCCACAAATACAAATACATATTCAAATACCCTTTAAGGCCATACAAAACATGTCTTAAATTGGGTAGAACTTGTTTTGTAACAACACCCTTTAATATTGACTGCCCTCTGTTGCATTAGGCCTAATCAGGCTTCTAGGACTGCACATTTTATCTTTTTTTAACAATCACTCTAATAGAGATCCTCTCTTCCTCTCAGAGACTTTAATGACATTCAAGATATTCAAAATAAATTACCATAAAAATATTTTGTGTCCATTCAAATAGGAAACTACTAAGGTTATACCAACCACAGCCTAGATTGGACTGTCAACACACTGTCACCACAGAATCAATGATATACACATTCAATTCCTTTTTAGTTTTAATCCAGTTCTCACTTAAACAAAGTTCCAAACATCTTAACAGTATTTCCAAGTAATCACATTTATAAAGAATATTGGTTTACTACCCAAATCACAAGAACTCCATGTTTACTGTCATTACCAGTCTGAAACAAAGGGATTACAGTCCCTTAAGCATCATGCAAACAGAAAAAAACTTCATTTTCTTGATCTGCACCTTTAGGGTGTGAAAGCAGACACAGAAATGAACCTTTTCACCAAGTAGTAGCACATTCCATTGGTCTAAATAAGAAATACACAATTTCATTTGCTCACTGGTTACCCTTATGAGGGTTTCGGGCAATCCACATTAAAAGTGCAATAACTTTCATGAAATATGATGAAATTGGATGAAATCAAACCCAAAATGAACTAGACTAAGAGATCTTTCAACAACATATGATTAAGATCCATTATTTGGCCGTACTGGGCCATATAGTACATCAGAACAGGAATATAAGCGTGCAAAACAATGTTCTTTTATTGTCTTTCTCCTCAAACTTCAATACAATTTCATTTTCTCCAAATCACCCCCAATCTCAATGTACACAAGTGTATTTAAAGCATTCCTATGCATCCCCAACTGACTCCAACTGACTCATCAGCTTCTTCATGCCTCTAGACCCTTCAACTACCATTCTTGTACTTTTGCAATATGACAAGATTTGACAACTTTTAAAACAAATTTGAAAAAATGACTTAACCTATGGACAAATAAGCCAAAAATGGTTTTAATGACCTTATTACATGACCACCAAATGACATTAAAGGAACATTTGACCCAATTGCCTCATGGAGGCTTCAAACTAACTAGGTGCTCCTGCACCACACTTCCATACACACACACACTCACATCCAAACTCGCACATACATCCTCACACACTCTCACACTCTCACACACTCTTTTCATACCAAACAAGATCTTTCATTTATATCCTTTGCAAGCTTCAATATATTTCTCCTTTGTCAGCCAAGATGAAATGTGTAGCATGAAACGTGCAATGGCCACAACAAGTCAGAACCCAAAATCATGTAGAGATCCAATGCAGTTCAAACCAAGTGATAAACATGACCTATTTCATCTTAACACACCTCTCCACAATGGCGCATACTTCCAAGAACATAGCATAAACACAAAAGTACACCAAGTCAGCCCACCAAACACTTAACCTCTTATGCATTAGCTCCAGACCTAAAGTGGTACCAAAGAACCCAAAAAACATCATGTCGTTCAATTCTCATACATTATATGACTTGAAAAAACATTCTCATACACTCCTTTCACAACTTCATGTTACTTCCTACTGGCGTAAACAAATAGACATCGAACCCAACATTCTCTTCCAACTCTAATTACATAGTCTTGATCTATAACATTGAAAAACAAACTTGTGGTACTCCTCAACACTTGAAACTTGAAATGAGAAAACATACAGACACTTTGAACTCATCCTCCAAATAGAAAATCCAAATAATGTAATGGTGTGAAATGTGGTGGCTTTCACATTCTCCTCTGATGTAGAGGTAGGAGGACCAAAACTATCCTCAATAACATTAACAAATCAAATAACTAATCCAATTGCTTTGGTCAGGTTGAAGAGAACATTAATAAATATTTTTCCTCCAATTTGCATGAAGATCCAATGGTAGGGGAGAAAGTTATGACTCTTTTCCCAAATCTACAAACCCTAGGCAACATTCAGACCTGTGTATCTATCCGTACAGAACCGTACCAAATGCTGCAACAGGACTGTTATAGGAGAATTCTAGAAATTGCAGTCACTAAAACGGTCATAACTTCCTCAATATTGCACCAAATTCGATGAGACAAAAAGGAAAGGGAGGGTGATTGGATATAATTTCATTTGAAATCAAAAAGAAATGTCCTCCTGTCCTTAATGGGCTATACCATGCAAGAAAACAACAAATTTTTGAAGTATAATACAGAAAAACATTGTTTTTTACCATTCCATTCTCAATCTTCAATCACCTCCCTGTTTTCAAAGGTATACAAGGCCTTTTTAAAGGTATTACAAATGACCTTTCAATTTCCAACTACTTGGAATGAACCAAGAGCCAAATGACTCTTCACCTTCCCTCATTCTACATCTTTTTTCCAACTTTACATTGACAACCTTTACATGGTTTGCAATATTTTGCATATTTGAACTTCCTAGTGACCTCTAATACATAACAATGACTTGATTAACCTTATAAAATGATGAATCATTACAATATTGGATCATTTTAATCAAACTCCTATGGAAGTCAAGGTGCTCCTGCACCATACAACCAACCAACAAAGATTTCCAAGTCCCTTGGAAATGTATCTACAACAAAAGTCTCTTTCCTCTGTCTTTATCTTCAATCTTCTCAGCTACAATCTTCCAATCTATAGAAATGGTGACCAACCAACCAACAAACAAACTACCATCTTCATAGAGCATCCTCAGGCTCCTTCTACTCCCATCAGTGGAGTATTCTTCAGGCTGCAACATCAAGTGCTTCTTCAGTCAGGTATCCATCTCTCTCACTGCTTCCCAACAAACCAACTCACCAAACCATTCATCTCACCCAACAGCAGATCCTGGTGATGCACCTACCACTCTCTCCTCAGTGGTTTCTCTATGCATCCTTCTCTAGCCAAATCTCTATTGGAGAATGGTCATGACAGACATTCTCTTGTCTGCCCTCACACACAACCTCAGAAACTTCTTTCGCGCATCTAGATGGATAAGCCCCTGCAACCAAACAACTTAGTAAACAAAAACAATGGTCACCAACCAAACGTATTATTTCAACTCTTCATCTCAAAAATAACATCTCCTCCTAGAGCTTTCACTAGCTCTGATACCAATTTGATGTAGAGGTGTCAGGTCTCCAAAGGTAATATAACAAGATCAACAGATTCAAATAACTTGTGGCTTCAACCAATAAGACTTCACTAGTCTTCCCTTTGCCTTAAACTCCTCCAAAGGGCTCAAATTTGGATTCCAACTTCTCAAATGAATTCTTGTACCTTCTAGGGTCTCAACCTACCCCAACCAACAAGATTCAATAGGTTTCATGCACCTTTCTGACCGGTTCTTGACAACTCCCCTTAACCAGGCCTAATCCTTGTAGCCCTGTTCAGCGACTAATTTGCACTTTTCTCCAGACTTTCCCAAATCACTCCAAAAACTAATTCCTGATTTGGATACCCTTTATTTATTTCTATAACATACTTCAAAATCATATACTATTGTTTTGGATGAAAAATGACTGTCCTAACAACCCGGCTGTCTTCCTGCAAGGCCTAAGTTGCCCACTTTATAAAAGAACCCTATCAAATACTTGCCCCACTCACTTCAAACCTTTAAAAAGTCTTAGTAAAGGATCTAAAACAAAGGATTTTCCAGGTCTCATGCAATTATTTTCTCATTCAAGTGTTTAAACACCAAACCCCCATTTCTAGGCCCAAAAAACCTAGTTAACAGAGCAGTTTTAGAAAAAATGTGATATCTTCCTCTAGGAATTGAGTTAAGACCTCCTACTAGATGCATTTGAAAGGTAACTCAATCCTATTTCCAAAAATATATGGCTTGCCCCTGTATCTATCTGTATAGAACCGTACCAAATGCTGCAATAGGACTGTTATAGGAGAATTCTAGAAATTACAGTCACTAAAACGGTCATAACTTACTCAATATTGCACCAAATTCGATGAGACAAAAAGGAAAGGGAGGGTGATTGGATATAATTTCATTTGAAATTAAAAATAAATGTCCTCCTATCCTTACTGGGCCATACCATGCAAGAAAACAACAAATTTCTGAAGTATAATACAGAAAAATATTTTTTTTACCATTCCATTCTCAATCTTCAATCACCTCCCCGTTTTCAAAGGTATACAAGGCCTTTTTAAAGGTATTACAAATGACCTTTCAGTTTCCAACTACTTGGAATGAACCAAGAGCCAAATGACTCTTCACCTTCCCTTATTCTACATCTTTTTTCCAACTTTACATTGACAACCTTTACATGGTTTGCAATATTTTGCATATTTGAACTTCCTAGTGACCTCTAATACATAAAAATGACTTGATTAACCTTATAAAATGATGAATCATTACAATATTTGATCATTTTAATCAAACTCCTATGGAAGTCAAGGTGCTCCTGCACCATCCTCCTAACAACCCTAATCAGTAATATGATATGTCTTTGCTTTGCTGACTCCGGAGAATCTTTGTGGTATGACTTATCATCTGAAACTTGAATATAACATACTTCTCATCTCTATCCAGCTATCCTTCAAGCTGAAACATCACATCTTTAAATGCAAATAAATGCAAAGCAATCCTCTGACTCTTTATGTCAGCAACAATACTGAAACACAGCCTTCACTCTGCTAGCTCTGGAATCTTATGCGGTAACTTTTATGCTCTGAAATTAGGAACATACATACTTCACACTTGTCTTTGTCTAACTTCCAAAATGCAAGGCTATACCTTCAAATGTGGAGGAATGCAGAGGAATCAGGAGCATTCTACCGAGCTTCTTCAATGCAACTTTCAGTGCCTTGGGTTGTCTAACACTTCTTACACTTTCTTTCAAATCTTAAGAAATGATTTTCATCATAAAATAATGAATACAACATTCACCATATCAGAGACTAAAATCATAGCTCTTTGCATTATAACCAAGAAACCACAACTTCTAACAATGAATACAACATTCACCATATCAGAGACTACAATCACAACACCATACACAATAATCACAGCTCTTTGCATCATAACCAAGAAACCACAACTTCTTTATATTAGAAAAATCTTCATCATGTCAACTTTCATCTTTCCATGAACATCAGAAGATAAGGTACAACTATGTACAACATTCTCATGGCATTCATCATCATATCCTTCACCACACAACTCCTTTGATTGTCATTCCTTTGTCTTCTTCTTTGGACGGCTCTTTACCATCCTCTTCACTTCACAATACCTCTGATCTTCACCTGCAACCTTCCACAACACTGCTCTAATATCTTTGATCTTCACTTGCAACATTCCACAACACTGCTTTGTTGACATCAATGACAACACATATGCAACAATCTCCCCCTTTGGTATTGATGGCAACACTTGACCTGATATGCAAATTTCTCCCCCTTTGACATCAAGGGCAAAGGGCTAGTGGTCTTCCTCTATACCTAAAAAGCATACAAGCTCCCCCTATCTACACTAACCTTATCATCCTCCTTAGTCTCTTTCTACTTGCTCCCCCTGAGAGGTAGCCTCCATCAATCTAGGGATAAAAATGTATCTTTAACTACTCCCCCTAGACAAATACACCATCTATGCATCTAGTTAGGAGGGGCAACAACCCTTAACTTCTGTTTGAGATATTCAAATGTGTCATTAGAAAGTACCTTTGTAAATATATCTGCAATATGATCCTTTGTAGGTACATATTGCAGTTTTACCTATTGATTTGCAACCTTCTCTCTCAAAAAGTGATACTTGATAGATATATGCTTGGTTCTAGAGTGCATCACTAGATTCTTTGAAATATTTATGGCACTTGGATTATCACAAAGAATAGGAATGGGCTCATCATACACAACCTTGATATCCTTCAAAGTTTACTTCATCCACAACACTTGAGTGCAGCAGGATGCTGCAACTATATATTATGCTTCTACAGTTGATAAGGACACTGAATCCTACTTCTTACTAAACCATGAGACTAATCTGTCTCCCAAAAAGAAAGCTCCACCATTGGTACTTCTTTTGTCATCAACATTGCTAGCCCAATTTGCATCAATATAAGCACTCAGAGAAAAATCATCACCTTTTTTATACCACAATCCATACTTCAAAGTGCTCTTCAAATATTTGAAGATCCTTTTGACTGCCTTCACATGTGTTTCTTTTGGATCATCTTGAAACCTTGCAACCATGAAAACAACTTATATAATGTCAGGCCTTGATGTTGTTAAGTACAGTAGGCTCCCAATCATAGACCTATACAAAGTCTGATCAGCCTGAGGTGACTCATCATCCTTAATCAAATGGCAACCTATTACCATAGGAGTACTCAATGGTTTGTTGTCTTCCATACCAAACTTCTTAAACATCTCCTTGACATACATTGCTTCAGAGATAAATATAACTTCATTTAATTGAGTAATTTGGAGTCCAAGAAAAAATGATAGCTCACCTATCATAGACATTTCAAATTCCTTCTACATCTCTTCAGCAAACTTCTTACACATTTCATCATTGCCACCAAAGATTATATCATCAACATACACAACAACTATTAGAATTTGTTCACCCTCAATTTTGATGTAAAGATTACTATCTGTGGTACCTTTCTTGAAGCCATGCTAGAGTAAGTACTTATCCAACCTTGCATACCAAGCCATAGGACCTTGTTTGAACACATACAAAGGCTTTTTCAATCTGCATACCGTGTTTGGATCTTCTGATAAATGAAATTCATTAGGCTGCTCTATGTAGACTTCTTCTAATTCACCATTCAAGAATGTAGATTTGACATCCATTTGATATACCTTGAAATCCTTATGAACTGCAAAAGCAAGAAACATCCTAATTGCTTCCATTCTTTCCACCGGAGCAAATGTCTCCTCAAAATCAATTCTTTCCACTTGTGAATATTCTTTGCAGACCAGCCTTGCTTTGTTTCTCACCACTTCTCCATCTTCATTTAATTTGTTTATGAGCACCCACTTTGTAATTTTGATCATGATGTTAATCATAAACAAACATAGATAAAGAAATGTAAATCAAACCTTTATCATATTGAAATATCTGATGAATTCAGAGAATTCATAATCCTGAGTCTTCGTGGATTATTCATAATTGTCTAACGTTACTCAGTAGTTTGATGTGCATTGTTGTTTTCCATTCAAGGGGCCTTACGTTTTTGATTTAGAGAAATTCATGTCTAGATAAACTTAGTTACACCTGCTCTCTATGAATTTCTTAACAAACAAGGTTAAATCTTATTGTATTTAAGCAGATGATGTAAATATTTATGTAAGTTAGATCAATTCTTCTGCATATTACTCATATTAACTGGATTTCACTTCTATACTATAAATTTATTCAAATGATGTGCCTATAAGCATATATTTCCATTATTTCTAGCTTCATTTATATTTCCTTGCATGATATTTATCATTTCAACATGCTATTTTCTCAAATATGCGAAAGATGTTCAGTTATCTATGGGATATCTGCATATTTCTTTGTATTTGCTTATTATTTTCTATATGTTTGCAATTGTGATGATGATTGAATGAAATTAAACAAATTTGAATAAATGCTTTCTAACTTTTACTAAAAATAAGTGAATCTTTAGCCATTGATCCATATATACTCTTGATATTGTCATGAAAAGGAAGAAATCAAACCATATGCTAGATATGATTGATGCTAACTCCAAAGGAAAGGAATGAGGACAACATGCACAACATGAAATGCACTCCAAGGGACATAGAAAATCAAAGTAACATGTCCAGAATTCGTCCAATGACTACTCAAAGTTTACAATTAGTTGTAATCAAAAGGGCTTCTTCTTCATTAAGTATGCAAAAGAGTATGTATTTACAATTGACTTTGAGAGAGGACCATGAAATTCAAAAACTCCTTCTCAATTAAGCTTATGAGTATTTTACAAAATGCACTCCATCCCCTTTTATAGAACAAGGAGAGGAGGCAGTTACAAAAGATCCCGCGATCATGATTTGTCTATTACAATCAACAGTTCATATTCCTTTGACCTAGTCAGCATGTAAGACATGTGGCACAGATTTCCAGTTGGCAATTCTCTAGTGGATACAGTTATCTTTCTCAAATATTCCATGCTCTTTCATTTCATCCTGCTAAAAAATACAAATGCATTTCCCCCTCTTATGTCGATGGATCTTCTTCATGTGTTTGCATTCTGGCATCTATTCTCTTATAGTTATCATAAGCCTGCACAAAAGTGTCTACCTGGAAATTGCTTATCGTGGTAGCCCTTAACTTGGCATAATTCAATGCTTGTATCTATTCATTTAAAGGTTCCATCATTGATGTCCTTTTATCTACTTCTTTACTAAACATCTTCACTTTCACATTCAGCTCAACCATTTCATCCATTATATCCATAGTGAAGAGTTCTTTAGGATCTTCAGCTACTTCTTTAAATTTATCTTTGAACATTTGTATAGCTTCATCTAGTTCTGGGACTACATCTTCTATTATGGCATCATCTAGTAACTCTTCCATCACATTCAATTCTTCAGCTAACGAATTGTGAACTGTAGTCTAGATGTCCTTTACTTTATCCATGTTAGCTTTTAATATATTGAGTTCATACACCATTTCTGTGATCCATGTCCGCATGAGTGGCAGGGTTACATTAGTAACAACTTTGCCTTTCAACAATTCACTATTTGTCATGCCTCTGGCTCTCTTGAGCCTAGCCATTGCATAGTTGCACCTTTGAATTTGCTGAGTGAATTCACTCTTTAAGGAATCAATGTTAGTTTTCAAATCAGACAATGTGTTCCAGTTAGACTTAGAAGTCTTTATTAATTCTTCCCCTGATGCCATAAACTTTTTGAACCATTTTTCCATTACCTGAGCTTGATGCTTCTGTACATCCAAATGGGCTATTTCTTCCTCACTTATCAATGTAAGTGCAGTTGGTTTATCTGTAGTTTGCAAGGTGGATGCCAAGCTGTTAGGTTTTACCAATCCTTGTATGAATTGTTGCAGTTGATTGTTTTGCTCTTTTAGCTCTTTCTTCCTCATCCTGAGTTTCTTTACTTTGGCCACCACTGCTTCAGCACTCTAAAGATGTTCTTGAGCTTCCTACTGACTGGACATATGGCCTAAATCAACCTATGTTATTTGATATTCCTCTGGCCTAATCTCACCTTTGGCCTTATCCACTATAGGCACAACAACTTGGTTGTCCTTTTCCCAGTTTTTGGATCTTTCTTGATGATGGAGACTGTCCTAGCTCTCCACTTTGCCTTAGCAAAATCAATTACAAAAAAAGACTTAAAATCAAATGGTACCTCTTGTACATTCTCTTGACTTACCTCTGAAGTGACCAAAGCCAAAATATCAGACTGTGATCTTGTATCTTGATGTAGTTGCTCAATTTAAGCATCTTGAGTTCCTTTACCTTTTACCTTTTCTTAATTTCTAGCATCTAGATCCTCCTCTTCATATAGTTCCTCTTGTCTTTGTTCTAGAGGCGGTTGATTATCTAGTGTCAGATCTTCTTGTTCTTTTGGAACTTCATTTGTTTTAGGCTCTTGGACCTTACTCTCTTCTTCTTCCTAATGGCTATCATCCTAATGCTCATCATCTTTTCCTCCTGTAGTTGTAGGTGATGTAGCTACCTTGTCTTGTTCAGACTTGTCCATTAGGACATTCTATTGTGCCATCTATTCTTGCACATTTTCACACTTATTATCTACTTCCATGGGAACACTTTCCCCTTGAGGTTGATCAGTTTGGATGAGCTCTTCTACTTATCCCCTTCTTTACATACATAGGCCAAATCTACCACAGCTGGACTAGTAACATTTTCAATCAAAGTGTCCAAAGATTTCATATGCACCTCCTTCTCAGGGGTTTCTTCCCTTTCACCCCTTTCATCATGTGTTTTTGTATGTTGTAGTAGGGTCTCAATGGGATGATTAGTAATGTCCTTGACTAATTCATCTTCTTTTGTTAGTTCGACTGTCTAGCTCAATGAAAGAGCCCCGATTGTATGCTCCTTTTGGGCTTTATCCCTTATTTCTTCCACCATTTTCATCTTTACTTTTACTATAGCTTCCACAGGAACATTATGCTGTAATTCTTTGACTATCCCATTAGTTGGATCAACTGATCCTGATGCTACTACCTTTGTCGGTGACAGAGCGCCTCTCATGCATGGGATCTGATATATGGAGTGTCTTGGAACCTTCACCCCCTATAATATATCATCTTTTTTCCTCTTCGATGTTTGAAGGTTTGTCTCTCCTCTTTCATCCTTAGTGTCTTCCTCATCTACAGCATCCCTTACCGAACTTTGCTCTGTATCCTTGGAAGTCTCCCCTTGTGTGGTAGCTGCTCCGGGTGCTGATATAGCAATAGATTTTAGGGGGATATCCCTAGGAGGTGAGGGTGGTACAAATGCTAATGAAATTCCCTCAGTAGGGAGTTGTTCTACAGCTCCAGATGAACTTGGCTATGCTATTTTTGCCTCATGAATTTATCTTTTCCTTACCAAGAAATCATTGAATCCTGACTCTTCTTTCTCTTTCATCTTCTTCTTTTCAGAAGTGATTACTATACCCTTCTTTTTCAATTCATTGATCTTCTTATCAACCCAGCCTTTTGTCCTAACCATGACTTTGGTTGTGAGGACATCAATAGATGTTTTTTCCTTTTGCTTCAGATCTGGAGATGATATTGTATCATTGTATACTTTATGTTCTTCATATTCTGGATCTGTAAGGTCATCATCATCCTGCTTTATCTGAGGAGGCACCTCAGGCCTTCCTATGGTCCTCATCTGGTCCAAAGTTAATCTTTTGTATTCTCTTTTCCATGCATCATGAT
Organism: Cunninghamia lanceolata; assembly: GCA_027924645.1. Classification (NCBI taxonomy): domain Eukaryota; kingdom Viridiplantae; phylum Streptophyta; class Pinopsida; order Cupressales; family Cupressaceae; genus Cunninghamia; species Cunninghamia lanceolata. The sequence goes on along the minus strand of BSBN01000186.1, from coordinate 13,691,082 downwards.
CATCATCACAATTTGCCCAATAGTCTTCAAGGTGGACTCTGTGTTTATACTTCCTATTGAACCTTTTCTCTACCCTGTGATACGGATCATAATCCCTAGCCAGAGGGAACAACTTCAAATTCAAGTTTTTCAAGTCTGACTCAGCCTTCCTTGCATGTTATATGGATCCAACAAGGAACCAATTGATATCAAGAGGGAATTTTCTATAAGGACGTCATTCTTTAGTCTTAGATAACTTAAGTACAGGAAGCTATTGCCTCACCATTTCCATCAATACTACTCTATTAGAAGGATATCTAGGGAGCATATATGATTTCCCATCGAAACCTTCCATCTGAATATATGAATATGTCTTGGCTTGAATAAACCAAGAACCATATCCATTGATTGCCTCTATGGCACCTACTGAAAATCTCTTAGCCCAGTCACCATCTATCAACCTGACTATATGCATTATGAAAGCATCATTTACCAGTTTGTAATTTTGTATGGATAATCTTTTTTCCAATTGAGGATAATACTCCTAAGGAGTCTTCTCATTAGGCAATTTTCCCAGTTTCCCTACCATCTATAATGCATCGAATGTGCCTTTTGTTGCAAGAGCATATACAAGGTATGAAGTCATTCTAACAACAGAGATCTTATTCTCTTTACATTTAATCATCTGATCATGAATAGCATCATTGATGATCTAGGCCCACTAGACCTTTACATTCTCTGGTTTGTATTCTATTACCATCCTAACCAACCCAAATATCCAAGGTTTGAATTTTCCTCTATTAACCAACCCATTCATCCGGTTGAGCATACTCATTATATATTGGACTTCCTCATTGAAGTGGAATTTGTACAAATGCATAGCCATTTTAGCAGGTGCACTGGCTGTATTATTCGGGCTTCTCCATCCTTGATAGATGACCCTTCTATAATTCATATTATTGGCCTCAAAATCTTTGGTGAAAGCACTCAAATCGGGCACATACATATTATGTATTACTGGTAAATGAAACACCTTTGCAATACCATCTACTGAAAGATCAACATATAGTCTTCTCTATTTCTCCACCCTTCTAGTGTTAATGTTATAATTCTATGCACATTCCACTTAAAGCTCAAAAGCTTCCATATAATAAGAAAAACTCGCTGCATGAAATAATCCAGATGCCACTATATTCTGTAGAATGATGTTATCTTCTCCAGCTTCAATTCTCGCTCTGAAATCCTCTATGTTTGTATCACCCATACGAGTATCCTCTTGATGGCCCAACTTATAGTATACGCTGCGCATTTTAGGGAACAAAGGGACCTTAAATTTGGCATCATGCTTCTCAACCCTTGGTTGAGACATTTTGTGCTGCAATAAAAACTCACCAATCTTAAACAATATTATACCACAGCCCATGGTTAGCACAATACGATCTTATCTGAATGCCAAGACTACAATCAAACATCACAAATTTACTATTGATATATTCCCGTTTTTTACCATTTCTTGATTACACTAGGGTATGATTTGTAAAATGATCAATGGCAGAATTTATACGTACCTAGTGTATCTTCTTAATCTGTAATTGTTGTACAAATAGTCAAATTACCATTCTGAGAGTGTCCTCTTGTGTCACATGTTCTCTATTCCAACTTTGGTTCATTGCGAGCTTAAAACAATGGAGTTAGGGCCTTTTTTATCCAATATTATCGATTATGATCATGAAAATACCCTTTTAACTTAAGCAATGCATGATTTTAGGGCACATTAATCATGGAAATGTGATTTGACGCCATCCTTTGATTGGATGGAACAAGACTTCTACAAGTGTCCATTGGCACGATTTGAATTTAAACTTCAACTACTGCTTTATCGCATTAAACGCAAAATGCACAGGCATGAGAGATATCCGGTCAAGGCATATTCTATGAATATCCGCATGTGGATATCTAGGTAACATTATGTGGGTCAGGATGTGAATGTGAACACATGTCGCTAATTCACATCAGCGCAGAAAATCTTTCATAATGACAAGATTCTCCCGTGGGGGTGTGTTATCATCTGATTTGGATGTTATTTTAGATCTATATACTAAGTTAAGATTCAAATACTAAATGGTGTGAAGTATCCCTTTGGCTTAAAGTCTAGGCAATGGCATCCTATGATGTCACTTACGTCAGGTTGGGATAGGATGACGTCATCGAGATCAGGATGTTTCGAAAGATCCAGACACTAAGATAAGGTCCAGATACTAAATGGGATCAAGATGAAAGCGCTAATTGACACCCATATATGACATGAAATTGGGTAAGTCACCCAAACTTGACGTCTGGACATGATCATAAGCCAAGGTATTATATAAGATTATGACACTAAATAAGATCTAGTACTTTGACGTTTAAACTGCTAAGTATTTTAAATTTGACGTTTGGACACTTTCAAAGATCAAGACGCTATATAAGATCTAGATACTAAATAAGACCTGGATGAAGGCACAAACCTCCAATGATAGGAAAATTCATCATTCTTCTTTAGGTCAGGTGGGTGTGACGTCATCGAGGTCAGGATATTAAGCAATATAGTTTTGCCTTGACATTTAAACGACTGGGGACTCAAACTTTGACATCTAGATATTAGTGAAGGTCCAGATACTAAGTTAAGATCTAGATGACATGTAAATATGAATATCCTGATGACCTATTGACTGGACTTTGACCAAACATAAATTCTTTGTTTCAACAAATTTTGACATACTTCAAAAGGCAAACCTGCTTGAAATTTTACACTCTTTCATATGACAAGGTTTTCAACCGCAAATCTTATTTTTACATTTTGATCATGATCCTTAGGTCCTAATATACAGAGTATAACTTTATGGCATGCATCTGGGACAAATTTTACCATACCGCCCAAAAGTTGGGTCCTTATTTTGCTAGAGCAAAATGGTGCATGTTGTTTAACCACACAACAACTTGCCACCAAAGTAAACAACAAAATTCCAAAAATTCAAGAGATGAAGACAAACTTAAACATAGTTTTCCTACTCTTATCAAATATAAAACATCTTAATCTTCCTGAATGATATCATGTTCATCAATATAACAATGTGCTGAGAAGGGATCAGGTGTGTGCATGTGATTCATATCCCTCATCTTGAAGATAAGTTGAAAGCACTAGTGACTGGTGTTAAGCTACATAATTTGGTTCATCCCTCACAGCCAACCTGGATAGAGCCTTGCTTCTAGCAGGTGTCTATAGCCCTAGCAAGGTCATCATTGCAATTCCCCTAAGTAGAGCCCCACTGCCAGCAAGCGTCCATAGCCCCGGTAGAGTTACTTAGATGGCCTAATTATCTTTTCAGATATTCCATATATTTTTTTCTTTTTTTTCTCTCAGTATTCATAAGATATCATCATGTAAGCTCATTTTGCAAGGTGTGATCACTTGCTATTTAGGTTGAGAATTGCAATGGTAGTAAGGGAAACCTTTGTATTTTTCACTTAACACTACACTGGTATGTTCAACAAACCCAAGGTTGTTATGTGTGTCATGTCAAGATCTCCTTGAACAAGAAAAAGTAGCACTGATAAATAAGATATCACAAATTTGATCAGACATATCTACTTGACATGAATTACAACCAATGTATGAGCTTGTGTTCATTTCTTGAATTCCAAAAATTTTGGTGATTTTCTAAGAGTGATAAGATGTCTGATTTTACCCAAACAAAACAAGGTCTCAATGATAGGACAAAAACACCAAAACTATACAAATAGCTATACAAAATGTACACTATGATATAATGTTGTGATGACTCTTTTAAGCCTAAAAATAATGTTTGGGGAACTGTCCATTGACTGGCAATGGGACATCCTCACCTGTTAAGGTTTTTAGTCTATAGGTACTATCACCTAAGGTTTTTGAGATCTGAAAGGGTCCATGGTCACCTTTCCTTTCATGTGCTTTGTCCCATGATAGGACTAAATCTGATATTCAGAAGGCTTTTATTTTAGCTCTCTTATTAAACCAGCATTGGACAATAGCCTGATGTTTGGCGAATTGGTCAATCACCCTATCTCTTTTCTCTTCCAGGTGCATGAGCTAAAGTAACCCGACTTCCTGTTTGTTAACTATGCCTACTTATACCTATGCAAATTGCAAGGTAGGGATTTTGAGGTTGACAGGGATCCACCCCATAAACTAATTGATATGGGGAATTCTCTAATGTAGTCTTTATTCTAGTTCGATCTACCCACAAGGCATATTTAAGTAAGGTATTCCACTCTCTGGGGTTCTTTTCTATCGATTTATTTATGATGCTCAATAAATTCTTATTGGTAGACTCTGTTAAGCCATTTCCTTGAGGGTAATAGTTTGAAGAGAACTTTAAAATGATCCCATAATCAAAAGCCCAACTAGACAACTTTAAAGATACAAAAGCTGGTCCATTATCACACACTAGAGCATAAGGAACTCCATAACTAGTGATGATATTGCTTTCCAATAATTTGATTGCATCCTCTGCATTGTAGATCTTACTACTAACTACTTCAATCCACCTAGTGCAGTAATCAATGATTGTCAATATGTACCTGTGGCCTGAAGATGATGGAGGATCGATAGGACCGATGAAATCCATGCCCCATTAGGTAAATGGGCGCAGCTCCGTAACCTGATGCAGGGGTTGAGCAACATATATTTCTCTGTTGGCAGTAGTCTAGCAAGTATGGTGACATTTGGTATATTTTGCAGTATCTTTAAAGATCATTGGCCAATAGTATCCTGCTCTCATGATAGCATGTGTAGTGGCTAGATAGGATCTGTGTGTTGTTCCAAATTTATCATGTAACTCTATGAGAACTTTATGAGCTTCTGGATTATCCAGACATTTAAGGTATATTCCTTCATAATTCTTCTTGAAAAGGATTCCCCCTTGTATCATGTACTTTTGTGATCTGATCTTTAAATCTCTCCTTTGAGAAGCTTTCATCTTTGGTAGGCATTTCCCAGTGATCAAGATATGTCTGATATCTGAATACCAGTCATTATTCTCTTTTGTGTCTACAACATATTGTTGACTTACCAAGTTAGGGTCAATTTTAGCAATCATCTAGCTTAAGGCTTGTCCTCTAACTAGCTTCATGGGAGTTATGTCTATATCATATTCTTGGAGCACTGTTATCCATTTTGCTCTTTTCTCTCCAGAATCATTCTGCATTAGGAGCATTTTGACAACTATATCAGGTACAGCAGCAATTATCTTGCTCCTCAAGATATAGTGTCTAAATTTCTTCACTGCCCTAACCAAAGCAAGGGCTTGCCTTTCAACATCCATATATTTAAGCTCTACATCCCTAAATGGAGCTCATAAAGGCAATAGGCTTCTCTTCCTTTTCTTCACTCCTTTGTGTCAGGATTGTTGCACAGGTATGCTCTGAAGCAAATGAATATATGTAAAAACCTCTTGTGTAGTCTGGGCATATCAAAACAAGTGCGTCTGCTATGGCCTTCTTAATATCCTCAAATGCAGCTTTTGCCTCAGATGTCCATTCAATTTTGGCATCTTTCTTAAGCATAGCATTGAGTGGTCTAACAATTTCTGCAAATCCTAGTATGAATTTTCTTACAAAATTTATCTTACCAAACTAGGATTTGAGTTCTTTTTTACTGCTTGGAAGTTGTAACTTCATTTATAGAATCAACCCTAGCAGGGTCAATGGTGATCCCATTTTTTGATATTACATGACCAAGTAGCTTGCCTGTGGTCACCCCAAATATGCATTTCTTTGGATTTAGTGAGATACCATCATGTTCACACTTCTTAAGTACCTTCCTGAGGTCTTCTATATGATCACCTCTCTTCTTTGAGAAAATGGTCAGGTCATCCATGTATATGACGATACACTTGCCAACTAAACCTCTGAATGCTATGTCCATTGCACTTTGGAATGTGGCTCTAGCATTAATCAGGCCAAAAGACATGCATCTATAAGCAAATATCCCCACTTGGTGGTGAATGAACTGTCCTCAATCTATCTATTTTGTCCACCATCATCTAGTTGTATCCTAAAAAACCATCTAGGAAGGACATCATTTGATCTCCATTCACTATCTGTAAAACTTCATCTAATGAGGGAAGAGGATAGTTATCCTTTTCTAAGGCTCTATTTAGATTTCTAAAATCTACACAGAGATGTATGTCTCCATTCTTTTTCCTGACTGGTACTAGATTGGCTACCCATGTTGAGTGCCTGGCAAGAAATATGATCCTTGCATTTAGCAACTTGTTGACTTATTAAAAAATTATGGGCTCTAATAATGCATTGGTTGGCCTCTGTTTTTGCCTGAATGGCTTGACATCTGGCTTTAGTGGGATAGTATGAATGATGATCGATGTATCATATGGTTTTAGTTCATCATAAGTCCAAGCGATAACGTGGATATAATCTTTCAATGCCTGAGTTATTCCTTCTTTCTCTTCTTCAAAATAAACATTACTGATCAGGACATTCATGTTGTCTTCACCTTGTCCTATGTTGACAGGTGAATACTCTCCTCCATCTGTCTTGGGGAGATCCTTTGATTTTATCATGTTATCCAAGTCGAAATCTCTTTCAAGATCAATCATCCTTTAGGAATTTTGTTACTTGGCAGGTACATGATTTCTTCTTCTTCCCATACATAATCTTCCATGTTCCTCTCATCTAGGATTTCTGCTTCAAATATATCCCTATTTGCTATGAAGTCCAGGATATGCTGGTCATCGTCAAACACTTGGAAATTTGTTACATTATCAGGTATGGAGGGAACTGATACCAATTCCACTAAAAATCTCTTCATTCCAGAGATGGATAGGGGTTCCAATGTGCTAGTAGCCTGTGCCAGTGCATTAGCTCTATGATTTTGTTCTCTAGGGACATGCATGATGTTGAACGCAGCAAACCCTTCTATTAGGTCCTGAACTCTCTGTCTATAGTTTGCAATTTCTTATAGTTGCATGCATAGATACTCCTGACTTGCTTTACCATTAATTCTTAGTCTCCATAGACATGTAGAATTTTGACTTTCTTCTTGAGGGCAAACAGCAATCCATGAATTAAGGCTTCATACTCAACCATATTATTAGTGTGTGGAAACTGTAGTTGGTAAGATGCTAAAAATGACTTCCCTGATGGGTTAATGAGGTTGATACCTACTCCAGCTCCTTGCTTGGATTTAGAACCATCAAACCTAAGAATCCATGGTTTATCTTATGTTAATGGTTTATCAAGACCTTCTCTTTTCCTTTTAGCACGTGCAGCCACACTGCCTGATATCCATTTTAACTTTTGAGATTCAGTCTTTTTCACTTCTGGTGATTTCTTTGGGGACTTTATATTGATCATCCTTTCCATCCCTCTGATGTTTTCACTTTTACCTTCTAGATATGTAGTAATCCCACTCCCTTCATCTTTAGGGATATATCTGATATTTTTTAATTTGTCCTTGGAGCACAGTTGCTCTTCTTTGTTCAATACATGTAAACATAGGGCATATGTTGCTTCTGAGTATGGTGCCTCATGGAGTCTACACCATCCCTCAATCAATGCTTGTTGTGGAGGAACTCTTTGTAGAATATGTCTTTGAATTTGTTTGGACAAAATCTCTTCAAATTGAGTCAGGCAACTCCCTTTATCCTCATCTGATAGTTCATAGTCTAACTCAATTAGGCATTCAGTTCCTAGGGTGACATCATTTCCCTTTTTATCATATGGATGTGTCTTGTCACATATTAAGATTTCCTCTAAACGGTGTATGTAGATGTTATCCAGATGTACATCTTCCTCACATTCCCTGTATCTGAAGAAAACAAATAAGAATCAGTATCATCATTATAAGATATTTCACTTACCTTAGTTGAAGATGATCCACCTTCCAAGTTTAGATTTTCTAACTCTATCATATCTAAACACACCTCATAATTCTTTTCTAAATGTCCTTCATCATGTAACCTGCACCAACCGGATATCAGGATATTCTCAATGGATGTGCCTAGTAATTGACATCTCTGCATTTCTTTGGATAGGTGTTTTTCAAACTCCTTAAAGTGATTTGTTTCCTCTTCATTTGTTGAACTATGATCAGATTCAATGATCATCCTATCCTCATGGTCACTATTTTCATGTGTGTGCATGTTACACATCAAGACTTCCTCAGTCCTAACCATTTGAGGTCTTATAACATAAACTCCTGGTTCAACATATACATATAATATCTCATTATCATGTGTTTCATCCTAGGTTCGGCTTCTATCCTTATATGGTTAGGGATTCCTTTCCAAGGTAACCACATATGGCTGAAGTCAGTGGCCATGTAACCATTAAGCATTTTGGACCAATCCCTACTGAGCAACATCCCATAAGTATCAGGGATATCTACTACCTGAATGTCAATGTAATATTGAACTCTTGGGTCTAATGCGAGTTGCATGTGGATATGAGTTAACTCCCCTACCACACTCACCTCTATTTTATCAAGCTCTGTCACTTTCTTGAGGGATTTGGCTGGATGTAAGCTTAAAACATTGCAAATGGATAATGGCATCACATTCGTTGATTCACCTAAATCCACCAGATAGTTATGTAAATTCTTGCCAAATATTCTTAATTTGAGTAAGAATGAAGGTGACTTGGACTTATCTCTGTATATAGTCATGTGTGATGTTTCAGTAGCTTGGACCATAGCTTGCACTTTATGTTTAACAGTATTATCTTTGGGTGCAGGGTCTCTCGTCATGATGTGACTAGGATTATGACCAAGATTATCATCCTTTGATGTGGATTCATCTAAGGATTTCAAGAGGGCTTTCTTGATGACTAGAGTGTTGAGCAATTCTGAGAAGAATAAGCTAATTTTGATCTTTTTCATCTCTTCTGCCAGATATGTGACTAATTTATCTAACTCAGGCAGTTGGCTGATGGCTTTTGTCACTATATTTTAAGGTATAAAGTACTAAGTATTCACCTTGGAAGGCACATAAATGTTATTGGCTTTTGGATCTAGTGGTGTATTGAAGTTGTTAGGAGGGAGAGATGTGTTCAATGGACCAGCTGGTCTGTTAGGATTACTCCTTAGGTTATAATTATGTCTACCCTAATATTGCAGTTGGTAAGCATGAACCTCTTCAGGTTCTGGCTCTGGTTCATTTTCATCCTCAAAGGGGAACACATAATTTGACTCAAATGCTAATGCAGACTCTTCACATGCTAATGTGTAACTCTCATGAGTTGAGGTCATTTGATGATGCTAATCATTAATAGAACTTTCCAGCACAAGGATGGACTCATATCCCAAGGGGACAATCTCATTTCCCTCAGGGAAAGGAGGATCTCTTGTAGTATTAGATACTTTAGCCTGGAAAATACTAGCTGCTATTTTGAACTGAGGGCAATCTAGTTCAGTGTGTGCATTGGTATTGTGCATTCTACAACAATTTGTGAGTGTATCTTCTGCTAAATTCACCCTAGTAGTCTGTATGGGCTCAGTAGAAGGCCGATTGTCCAATGGAGATGGCAAGGATCCATTATTTGGTCTATTGTTCCAAGTTCTAGGTGGCCTAGGGCAGTAGTGCTATTGCTAGTGTTATTGAAATTCCTATCATTATTGTATCCCTTATCAAGATGTTCAGACCTATCATTGTTGTTTCCATATCCTCTATTAGGATATCCTCTATTCTTATTTGACTGAGAATAGAAGTTTTGACTCCTCATGTGTGTCATCTTAGTAGTTAATTTCCTCAGTTGTGCAGATATTTTTTTGATGTCATATTTCTCTTCCTGAGCCTTGGCTACTACTATGTCTTGTTGAGGTTTGAAGAAAGAACTACCATTGCTATTGTTTTGCACTGCATCTTGAGGTACATGTCCAAGATGAGATATCATCTGGCCGTTTCCATTTGGAGGAGGCATGATACTTAGTGGAGGTACCTACAAGGGGCTAGGCATTATGGTTGGAGGTATCATGACTCCATTAACTTGTGGTTGTACAAGATATGTAGGATATCTAGAGTTAGGTGTAAAACCAAGAGTTAACTGTTGATTGACTTTAATGGCTTCTTCAAAAGCACCTGCTAATGTAGTTATGGTTGGATGTGTTCTCCTGATGAACATGGATGTTAAGGGATCTAAGGTTGAATAATATATGGATCTTGCTGTCTCATCACCTACGTTGTATGGATCAACTAGCTTAGAGTACATTTTCTAAAACCTAGCATTGAAATTAGAGATCATTTCTCTCTCAGCTCTTTTGATTGTAGCAAACATCTGATAAGCAATAGCCGAATCTACTGGTATTTTGAATCCTCCTAGGAAAGCCTTTTCTAAAGCATCCTAGGTAGGGATGGTAGACTAGGAAAGACTAATGTACCATCTATAAGCCTCTTCTCCTAAAGAGTAAGGAAATAACCTGCACACGTCTTCATGTTCTATTCTTTCTCTAAAACAAGCTTCGTTGTAGGTTCGGATGTGATTTTCCACATCTTGGTAAGGATGATACTTCAGATAGATTTTGTCAGGCTTCTTAGGTAAAGCATGATATGTTGCGAATAGAAGCGGTGACTAAGTAGCACAGAAAGACATTATAGCCGGTACCTGAGGTATTTGAGGCACAGTTGGAGACACTGGAGGTGTAAAACCAGGTAGGATTGGGGATACTAGTGAATTAGGACCAGGATTGTAGTGAATATCAGTCGTACAAGGTCTAAGTCCATGAATTGGCAATTCTTTAAAAGGTCCAGTGGATCTAGACCTAGTATTGGGTCGGTGAGCCAAAGCTTCACAACTTATGAATGGCTATGGATAATTGATTGGATCTTTGCAAAGATTAGGATATTTAGTCCATCAAAGTAGATATTTATGGTCGCAAGTCTAAAGCGGCAAGATATTTGCACTATATTTGCAGAAATTGCAAATAATAACTCAAATTTGCAAATTCTAAACAATTGACTGTAAAGATCGTGATATTTATGCACGAGGTTAAGGTATTTGCAAACAGATCTTTCAAATAACCAATAATAAATAAGAACTTTGGACAAATACTCAAAGCTTGACGAGTTCTTATGAAATTTAAAAACATCACCTCGTGTAAGCGTGGGAAAGGTATCCAGATGACGAATCTTCACTTCTAACACCAATTTATGTTGCATTAGAGGCGAAAGTTGTGTAACTTGTGGTGAATTTTCGTAGGGATACGGATGGTTCAAGTTGGACAAAGATGAATTGCCTTCTCAAATAGATTTATGGGTGGGGATGGCCCTCCTTCTAGCACCAATTTATGTTGATCATGATGTTAGTCATAAACAAACATAGATAAACAAATGTAAATCAAACTTTTATCATCTTGAAAGATATGATGAATTCAAAGAATTCATAATCCTAAGTCTTCGTGGATTAGTTCATAATCGTTTGACGTTACTCAATAGTTTGATGTGTGTTGTTGTTTTCTATTCAAGGGGCCCTATGTTTTTTATTCAGAGAAATTCATGTCTGGATAAACTCAGTTACACTTGCTCTCTGTGAATTTCTTAACAAACAAGATTAAATCTTACTTTATTTAAGCAAATGATGTAAATATTTATGTAATTTGGATCAATTCTTCTGCATATTGCTCATATTAACTGGATTTCACTTTTGTACTGTAAACTTAATCAATTGATGTCCCTATAAGCATATATTTCCATGATTTCTAGCTTCATTCATATTTCCTTGCATGATATTTATCATTTCAACATGCTATTTGCTCAAATATGCTAAAGATGTTCAGTTATCTACGAGATATCTGCATATTTCTTTGTATTTGTTTATTATTTTCTATATATTTGTAATTATAATGATGATTAAATGAAATTAAACAAATTTGAATAAATGCTTTTTAAATTTACTGAAAATAAGTGAATCTTTAGCCATTGATCCATATATACTCTTGATACTGTCATGAAAAGGAAGAAATCAAACCATATGTTTAGCAGGATGTTCCATAGCTAGATATGATTGCTGATAACTTCAAAGTAAAGGAATGAGGACAACATGCACAACATGAAATGCACTCCAAGGGACGTAGCAAATCAAAGTAACATGTCTAGAATTAATCCACTAACTACTCAAAGTTTACGATTAGTTGTAATCAAAAGGGCTTCTTCTTCATTAAGTATGCAAAAGAGTATGTATTTACAACTAACTTTGAGAGAGGACCATGAAATTCAACAACTCCTTCTCAATTAAGATTCTGAATGTTTTACAAAATGCACTCCATCCCCTTTTATAGAACAAGGATAGGAGGCAGTTACAAAAGATCTTGCGATCATGATTTATCTATTACAATCAATAGTTCATATTCCTTTGACCTAGTCAGCATGTAAGACATGTGGCACAGATTTCCAGTTGGCAATCCTCTGGTAGATATTGTTATCTTTCTTGAATATTTCATGTGTTTGCATTTCGGCATCTATTCTCTTATAGTTATGATAATCCTACACAAAAGTGTCTACCTGGAACTTGTTTATTGTGGTAGCCCTTAACTTGGCATAGTTCAATGCTTGTATCTATTCATTTAAAGGTTCCATCATTGATGTCCTTTTATTTGCTTCTTTACTGAACATCTTCACTTTCACATTCAGCTCAGCCATTTCATCCATTATATCCACAGTGAAGAGTTCTTTAGGATCTTTAGCTACTTCTTTAAATTTATCTTTGTTCATTTGTATAGCTTCATCTAGTTCTAGCACTGCCTCTTCTATTATGGCATCATCCAGTAACTCTTCCATCACTTCAATTCTTCAGCGAATGAATTGTGAACTTTAGTCTGGATTTCCTTTACTTTATCCATGTTTGCTTTTAATACATTGAGTTCATACTCCATTTCTGTCATCCATGTCCCCATGAGTGGTAGGGTTACATTGTAACAACTTTGCCTTTCAACAATTCACTATCTGTCATGCCTCTGGCTCTCTTGAGCCTAGCCTTTGCATAGTTGCAACTTTGAATTCGCTAAGTGAATTCACTCTTTAAGGAATCAATGTTAGTTTTCAAATCTGACAATGTGTCCTGGTTAGACTTAGAAGTCTTTATTTATTCTTCCCCTAAAGCCATAAAATTTATGAACCATTTGTCCATAACCTGAGCTTGATGCTTCTATACATCCAAATGGGCTATTTATTCCTCACTTATCAATGTAAGTGCAGCCGGTTTCTTTATAGTTTGCAAGGTGGATGCCAGGCTGTCAGGTTTTACCAATCCTTGTATGAATTGTTGCAGTTGATTATTTTGCTCTATTAGCTCTTTCTTCCTCATCCTAATCTTCTTGACTTTGGCCACCACTACTTTAGCACTCTGAAGATGTTCTTGAGCTTCCTGCTTAGTGGTCATATGGCCTAAATCAACCTGGGCTATTTGATATTCCTCTGTCCTAATCTCACCTTTGGCATTATCCACTATAGGTACAACAACTTGGGTTGCCCTTTTCCTAGTTTTTGGATCTTTCTTGATGATGGAGAATGTCCTAACTCTCTGTTTTGCCTTAGCAGAATCGTTTACAAACAAAAACTTAAAATCAAATGGTACCTATTGTACCTTCTCCTGACTTACATATGAAGTGACCAAAGCTAAAACATCAGACTATGATCTTGTATCTTGATCTGGTTGCTCAATCTGAGCATTTTGAGTTCTTTTACCTTGTTCCTTTTCTTGATCCTCCGGATCCTGTACATTTTCTTGCAATTTGCTTCTAACATCTAGATCCTCCTCTTCATGTAATTTCTCGTCTTTGTTCTGGAGACGGCTGATTATCTGGTGCCGGATCTTCTTGTTCCTTTGGAACTTCATCTACTTTAGGCTCTTGGCCCTTACTCTCTTCTTCTTCCTAATGGCTATCTTCCTGATGCTCATCATCTTTTCCTCCTGTAGTTGTAGGTGATGCAGCTACCTTGTATTGTTTAGACTTGTCCATTAGGACATTATGTTGTGCCATCTGTTCTTGCACATTTTCATCCTTATTATCTACTTCCATGGGAACACTTTCCCCTTTAGGTTGATCAGTCTGGATGATCTCTAATCTTATCCCCTTCTTAAGGTACATAGGCCAAACCTACCACAGCTGGACTAGTAACATTTTCAATCAAAGTGTCCAAAGATTTCATATGCACCTCCTACTCAAGGGTTTCTTCCCTTTCACCCCTTCCATCATGTGTTTTTGTATGTTGCAATAGGGTCTCAATGGGATGATTAGTAATGTCCTTGACCAATTCATCTTCTTTTGTTAGGTCAACTGTCTAGCTCAATGAACGAGCCCTGGTTGTATGCTCCTTTTGGGCTTTATCCCTTATTTCTTCTGCCATTTCTATCTTTACTTTTACTATAGCTTCCACAGGAACATTATGCTGTAATTCTTTGACTATGCCCTCAGTTGGATCAACTGATCCTGATGCTACTACCTTTGATGGTGATAGAGCACCTCTCATGCGTGGGCTCTGATATATGGAGTGTCCTGGAACCTTCGCCCCTTGTAATATATCATATTTTTTCCTCTTCAATGTTTGAAGGTGTGTCTCTCCTCTTTCATCCTCAGTGTCTTCCTCATCTACAACATCCCTTACCGGACTTTGCTCTGCATGCTTGGAAGTCTCCCCTTGTGTGGTAGTTGCTCTGGGTGCTGATACAGCAATAGATTTTAGGGGGATATCCCTAGGAGGTGAGGGTGGTACAAATGCTAATGAATTCCCTCAGTATGGAGTTGTTCTACAGCTCCGAATGAACTTGGCTCTACTATTTTTGCCTCATGAATTTGTCTTTTCCTTACCAAGAAATCATCGAATCCCAGCTCTTCTCTCTCTTTCATCTTCTTCTTCTCAGAAGTGATTACTATACCCTTCTTTTTTAATTCATTGATCTTCTTATGAACCCAGCCTTTTGTCCTAACCATGAATTTGGTTGTGAGGACATCAATAGATGTTTCTTCCTTTTGCTTCAAATCTAGAGATGATATTGTATCATTGTATACTTTTTGTTCTTCATATTCTGGATCTGTAAGGTCATCATCATCCTTATTTATATGAGGAGGCACCTCAAGCCTTCCTATGGTCCTTGTTTGGTCTAAAGTTAATCTTCTATATTCTCTTTTTCATGCCTCATGATCATCATGAGAGTCTGCACAATAGTCTTCAAGGTGGATAGTGTGTTTATACTTCTTATCGCTCCTTTTCTCTACCCTGTGATACAGATCATAATCCTTAGCTAGAGGGAACAACTTTAAATTCAATTTTTCAAGTCTAACTTAGCCTTCCTTGCCTATTCTATAGATCCAACAAGGAACCAATTGATATCAAGAGGGAATTTTCTGTAAGGGCGCCCTTCTTTAGTCTTAGATAACTCAAGTATAGGTAGTTGTTGCCTCACCATTTCTATCAATACTACTCTATTAGAGGGATATCTTGGGAACATATATGGTTTCCCACCGAAACCTTCCATCTGAATATATGAATATGTCTTGGCTTGAATAAACCAAGAACCATATCCATTGATTGCCTCTATGGCACCTACTGAAAATCTCTTAGCCCGGTCACCATCTATCAACCTGACTATATGCATTATGAAAGCATCATTTACTAGTTTGTAATTTTGTAGGGATAATCTTCTTTCCAATTGAGGATAATACTCCCAAGGAGTCTTCTCATTAGGCAATTTTCCTAGTTTCCCTACCATGTGTAATGCATCGAATGTGCCTTTTGCTACACAAGCATATAAAAGGTACGAAGTCATTCTAAAAACAAAGATCTTATTCTCTTTACATTTAATCATCTAATCATGACTAGCATCACTGATGATCTTGGCCCACTGGACCTTTGCATTCTCTAGTTTGTACTCTATTGCCATCCTGATCAAACCAAACATCCAAGGTTAGAATGTTCCGCTATTGACCAACCCATTCATCCAGCTGAGCATACTCATTATATATTGGACTTCCTCATTGAAGTTGAATTTGTTCAAATGCACAGCCATTTTAGCACCTGCCCTAGCTGTATTATTCAGGATTCTCCATCCTTGATAGATGACCCTTCTACAATTCTTATCATTGGCCTCGAATTCTTTAGCCAAAGCACTCAAATTAGGCAAATACATATTCTGTGTTACTGGTAAATGAAACACCTCTGTAATACCATCTACTGAAAGATCATCATATAGTCTTCTCTGTTTCTCCACCCTTCTGGTGTTAATGTTATAATTCTGTGCACATTCCACTATGAGCTCAAAAGCTTCTATAGAATAAGGAAAACGGGCTGCATGAAACAATCTAGATGCCACTATATTCTGTAAAACGGTGTTATCTTCTCCAGCTTCAATTCTCACTCTAAAATCCTCTAAGTTTGTATTTCCCATATGAGTATCCTCCTGATGACCCAACTTACAATATACGCTGCGCATTTTAGGGAATAAAGGGGCCTTGAATTCGGCATCACGCTTCTCAACCCTTGGTTGAGACATTTTGTCCTGTGATACAAACTCACTAGTCTTAAACAATATTATACCACAGCTCATGGTTAACACAATACGATCTTATCTGAATGCCAAGACTAGAATCAAACATCACAAATTTACTATTGATATATTCCCCTTTTTTACCATTTCTTGATTACACTAGGGTAAGATTCGTAAAATGATCAATGGCAGAATTTATGCATACCTAGTGTGTCTTCTTAATCTATAATTGTTGTACAAATAGTTGAATTACCATTCTAAGAGCATCCTCTTGCGTCCCATGTTCTCTGTTCCAGCTCTGGTTCACCGCGAGCTTAAAACAATGGAGTTAGGGCCTTTTTTATGCAATATTATCTATTATGATCGTGAAAATACCCTTTTAACTTAGGCAATGCATGATTTTAGGGAACATTAATGGCAAAAATGTGATTTAACGCCTTCCTTTGATCAGATGGAACAGGACTTCTACAAGTGTCTGTTGGCATGATTTGAATTTAAACTTCAACTACCACTTTATCGCATTAAATGCAAAATGTGTGGACATGAGAGATATCCGGTCAAGGCATATTCTATGAATATCCGCATGTGGATATCCAAGTAACATTATGTGGGTCAGGATGTGAATATGAAAATATGTCGCTAATTCGCATCAGCACAGAGAATTGTTCTTAATGAGAAGATTCTCCTGCGGGGGTGCAGTATCATCTAATCTGGATGTTATTTTAGATCTGGATACTAAGATAAGATCTAGATACTAAATGGTGTCAATTATTCCTTTGGCTTAAAGTCTAGGTAATGGCAACCCATGATGTCGCTTACATTAGGTTGGGATAGGTTGACGTCATTGGGATCAGGATGTTTTGAAAGATCCAGACACTAAGTTAAGGTCTGGATACTAAATGGGATCAAGATGAAAGTGCTAACTAAGACCCACATATGATGTGCAATTGGGTAAGTCACCCAAACTTGATGTCTGGACATGATAGTAAGCCAGGATATTATATAAGATCAGGACACTAAATAAGATCTGGCGCTTTGATGTTTAAACTGCAAAGTATTTTAAATTTGACGTTTGGACACTTTCAAAGATTAGGATGTTTTATAAGATTGAGATACTAAATAAGATCTAGATGAAGGTACAAACCTCCAATGGTGTAGGCAAATTCATCATTCTTCTATAGGTCAGGTGGACGTGACATCATCGAGGTCGAGATATTAAGCAATATAGTTCCGCCTTGATGTTTAAATGACTCGGGACTCAAACTTTGACATCCAAATATTAGTGAAGGTTGGGATACTAAGTTATGATCTGGATGACATGTAAATATGAATATCCTGATGACCTATTGACTGGACTTTGACCAGACATAACTTCTTTGTTTCAACAAATTTTGAGATACTTCAAAAGGCAAACCTGCTTGAAATTTTACGCTCTTTCATATGACAAGGTTATTGACCAGAAATCTTTTTTTTTTAGATTTTGATCATGATCCTTAGGTCCTACTATGCAGAGGATAATTTTATGGCATGCATCTGGGACAAATTTTACCATACCGCCCAAAAGTTGGGTCCCTATTTTTCTGCAGCAAAATGGGGTGTGTTGTGTAACCACACATGTACCTATTGCATTTTTGTCTGTGGGCCTTGGCACCACTTCCCAAGTCTGATTCTTCTCTATTTGATTTAGTTCTTCTTCCATTGCGTGTATCCATCCTTCATCCTTACCAGCCTCTACATGAGTTTTAGGTTCTACTCTTGACAGTAAAGAAAAATTTACATGTTCATTTTCTCTTGCAAACCTTCTTATCTACACTCCTTCATTCTTGTCTCCAATGACCTGATCTTCTAAATGATTCTTCTGAACATACTTGGTAGGGGTCTTTGTGGCCTTCTCTTGTGTTTCTTCTTTTTCTTCAACTTCTTCTTCTGTGCAAGCAATTTCATCTGACAAATAGTCTTCTTGCTCATATGTGATTTGTTGTGCCTCTTCATCAACCCTAACATTTGCACTCTCAACTATATTCCTCAATCTTTTATTGTAGCACTTGTAAGTTTTGCTCCTAGTTGTGTATCCAAGAAAGATTCCTTCATCAGATTTTGAATCAAATTTTCCCAAACCTTCTTCATCTGTTTTGATGTAGCATTTGCTTCCAAAAACTCTAAAGTACTTGACAAATGCTAGTCTTCCATACCATAGCTCATAAGGAGTCTTGGTGTTGTTCACCCTTAGTTGTCCTCTATTAAGGATATATACAGTAGTATGGATTGTTTCTCTCTAATATGTATCAAGCAAGTTAGCTTCACTCAGTATTGTTCTTTCCATTTCCTGAACAGTTCTATTCTTTCTTTCCACTACTCCATTTTGCTGAGGAGTTCTAGCAGTAGAGAGATGCCTCTTTATTCCATGTTCTTCACAAAATTCCTCAAACTCATTTGATGTAAATTCTCCACCTCTATCAGACCTTAAACACTTGATTCTAGCATTCATTTCATTTGCAACCATGGATTTGAAAATCTTAAACCTACTAAAAGCTTATGATTTCTCCTTTAAGAATGTAACCCATGTCATCCTAGAGAAATCATCAATGAGCAACATGAAATACTTATCACCTTGTAGACTCTTTGTCCTAGTAGGTCCGCACAAATTAGTATGGATTAGTTCCAATGGACTTGTAGAAGAATACACCTTGGCCTTGAGTCTTATCCTAGTTTGCTTCCCAATCTGACATTCTTTGCACAAGGTGCTGGTAGGCTTGATAATTTTTGTCATGTCTCTTACTACTTCTATGGAGCTAATCTTCACAATGTTGGCAAAGTTAATGTGTCCCATCCTCTTGTACCATAGCCAACACTCATTTGTGTCCTAGAAGACAACTTATTTCCTTAATACCCTTTAGGTTATACAAGTTGTTTGATGTCCTAGCACCTTCAACCACCAATTTACCAGACTTTGCTCTTCTGATTTCACACCCTTGATCATGAAATATGAGATTGTATCATTTGTTGCACAGTTGACTTACACTGAGAAGATTATTATTGAGGCCTTCTACATAAAGAACATCTTCTATTTTAGATTAGCCATCAATACTTATGGTGCCTTTTCCACAAATCTTTGTAGATGAATTATCTCCAAACCTAACTAATCCACCATTCCACTTAACAAGATTGATGAATTTTCTCTTATCACCTGTCATGTGGCTTGTACATCCACTATCTATCACCCAGAGATTTTCTTGCCCTAGAGCATGAAATTTTGTTTGGACAATCATTGATTTTTCAACTTTATTGTTTGTCTCCTGTCTTTTGGAAGAGTCACTCTCTTTGTCTTGCTTAGCAACATCTATCATCTGAAATTTTGATTTTGCTAATCCACTCCTGCAATATCTTGCTATATGTCCAACATTGTTGCAACTATGACATACCACCTTGACATCCACTAGTGAAGCAAGGGAATTCATACTTATAAAATCTATATTCATTCCAGACTTGTAATCCATAGCCTTATGACCATATCTACTACAAATAAAAAAATAACTAAAGAATGCATAATTGAATCTATTTATGAAGCTCTATCTTGTATGGAAATGCCTTTCATACCTTCTTCTTTGAGACATGACAGGACTGAGATTTGCTTCTTCAGGGTCATTTCAACTTCCAAACTTTGCTTTCTCTAATACCTTTTTGAGTGATAGGATTTATTTCTTAAGTTTTGTGCATTCATTTGTCTTAACTTCAATTAGGGCTTTTTGTTGTTTGACCTATTTCTTTGCACATTCCAAATCTTCAAGAGTAGAACTAGGTTCACCTTCAAAATCAACTTCACATTCTTCTTCATCTTCAATCTTGTCAAAACCATCAAAGATCACCACAACCATGAATAGAGATTCCCCTCTATCATCATCTGATGAGTTGTGATCTGCATCTTCTGAGGAGCTATAGTCTTCTTTTGAAAGGAGATTCCTCTTGAAGTTAATTCTCTTGCTATTATTTTCATTTTCTCCAAAAGGACATTTAGAAGCATAATGACCTATTCTTCCACATTTAAAAAATTTGAAAGGTAACTTACCTTTATACTTGCCTGAACCTTTCTTCAGATTTCTTAAAAAGTTTGCTTCTTCTTCCTCAGACTCACTATATGAACTAAATGTTCCTTCTTTCTTCACAGCATTGAAAGAAGATTCTCTTTTGGATGTACCTTGGACTTCATTTCTCATCTCATAGGTAGTGAAGGACCCAAACAACTCTTCCATGATAAGTGTCTTCATATCTTTTTTAATGATCCAAACATATAATAATGGAAATAACATAATATAGAAGATATATCTCACACAACACAAGAGATGTTTGTGGGCCACTATACCCTAATATCCAATATATGCAGAAATATAATAAACCCTTAAGGTAGGGCAACACCATACAATACTCCTTAAGGAAGAAGCCACTCCACGCTATATCTCCAAGTGACCTCCAATACAATATAATACTCTCCACATATCTTACAATGATACTCACCTCATATATATATACCACCTCCTAATAACATAATGGAAGGGTAATCCTAATGAAGGCCTACTCAACTCCTAATATAATTAATTATACAAGATATCCATAAGACCTAATATAACTAACTTAAGGGATGTGTGCCACATGTCAGCATCGCCATCCACCTAAATACATTATAATATCATATCCCTAGGTACATAACATATTTGGCTTCTTCAATAGCAAAAACTTTTGAATCAAACCTATGAGGGAGAGTTCTCAGGAATTTCTTCACAACCATTGACTCACACACATCTTCACCTAGATTTCTTATTCCATTTATAGCTTCATCCACCTAGAGCAAATAGCTAGCTATGTTCTCATCTTCTTTCATCCTTAGATTCTCAAATATTTCTCTATAAGTTTGTAAGCTTTCTTGATTTACACTATCATTTCCTTCATAGATATTATTGAGTTTATCCCATATCTCCTTGGTTGTCTTACACCGCACTACCTTGACAAGTTCTGAACTGGTTAGACCACTCAAGATAGTATTCTTGGCTTTAGCATTATTTTCATGGGTTGTCTTCTCATCCGAATCTATAATAGGGTGAGTAGGTTCAATATAAGAATCCTTTGCAGCTCTCCAAACATCATACCCTAGAGCGGTAAGATAGGCTTCCATCCTTACACTCTAGAAAGCATAGTTACTTCCATCATATACTGGTGTTTTAGAAGAGGACTCTCTCTAAGGCATGTGTTCTACTCCAACATCTACCTTCAACTATTAGGTTGTACCAAGGAACTCAGCTCTGATACCAATTGTTAGAACACTCTGATATATTGAGGGGGGGTGAATTGGTATATACCACAAATTAATCCAATTCAACTTTATCTTCAAAACTTTCTACTGCCTTAAATAGATAAACAGATAATGCAGCAATTCAAAGCATAATCACACAACCATAAAACTAGATTTATGTGGAAAACTCTAGAAGGAAAAAACTACGGTGAGCAAGCTACTCGAATCTACTATCCAAATCTAGCCTAACAAATAAAACAAGATTACAACAAGTTTTATGGGCTACAACCCAAAGGAAGCTACAACTCCCTAGTACATTGTTTTATAGGCTCCAACCCAAAGGAAGCTACAACTCCCTAAACACAGTTTTATGGCACCAACCAAAGGAAGCTACAACTCCCTAAAGTGCTACAAAACTTACAAAAAGAGGCTACAACCTCTACACAAGATACTTGAAAGAATCTGTTGCTCAACCACCTCCACAGCATCAACATCCTTCACTCTGACATATATCTTCAACACCTTTGTTCAACAAACTAGATGCTCCCTTCAACACACTTCCATACACACACACTCATATCTAAACTCACACATACATCCTCGCACACTCTCACACACTCTTTTCATTCCAAACAAGATCTTTCATTCATATCCTCTACAAGCTTCAATATATTTCTCCTTCATTGGCCAAGATGAAACATGTAGCATGAAACATGCAACGGCCACAACAAGTTGGCACTCAAAATCACGTAGAGATCCAATGTGATTCAAACCAAGTGATAAACAAGACCTATTTCATCTTAACACACCTCTCCATGTTGGTGCACACTTCCAAGCACACAACACAAACACAAAAGCACACCAAGGTGGCTCAACAAATACTTAACCTCTTATGCATTAGCTCCAGACCTAAAGTGGTATCAGAGAACCCAAATAACATCATGTGGTTCACTTCTCATACATTATATGACTTGCAAAAACATTCTCATACACTCCTTTCACAACTTCATGTTACTTCCTATTGGTGCAAACAAACAGACAGTAAACCCAGCATTCTCTTCTAACTCCGATTACACAGTCTTGATATATAACTTTGAAAAACAAACTTGCAGTACTCCTCAACACTTAAAACTTGAAATGAGAAAACATATAGACACTCTGAATTCATCCTCCAAATGGCAAAGCCAAATAATGTAATGTGGTGAAATGAGGTGGCTTTCACATTCTCTTCCTGACAACCCTAATCAGCAATATGATATGTCTTTTCTCTGCTAACTTTGAAGAACCTCTGTGGTACAACTTATCATTTGAAACTTGAATATAACTTACTTCTCATCTCTATCTAGCTATCATTCAATCCGCAACATCACATCTTCAAATACGAAGAAATGTGGAGCATTCCTCTAACTCTTTCTATCTACAACACTATTAAACCATTGTCTTCACTCTGCTAGCTCTGGAATCTTCTGTGGTAACTTCTATGCTCTGAAATAATGAACATACATACTTCACACCTATCTCTATCTAACTTCCAAAATGCAAGGCCATACCTTCAAATGTGGAGGAATGCAGAGCCTTCTACTGAGATTCTTTAATGCAACTTTTAGTGCCTTTGGCTGTCTGACACCTTTTACACTTTCTTTCAAATCTTAAGCAATGATTTTCATCAAAAGCCAATGAATACAACATTCACCATATCAGAGACTACAATCACAACACCATACAAAACAATCACAGCTCTTTGTATCATAACCAACAAACTACAACTTCTAACAATGAATACAACATTCACCATATCACAGACTGTAATCACAACACCATACACAATAATCACAGCTCTTTGCATCATAACCAAGAAACCACAACTTCTTTATATCAGAAAACTCTTCATCCTATCAACTTTCATATGTCCATGAACAACAGAAGATAAGGTACAACTATGTATAGCATGCTCATGGCATTCATCATCATCCTTCACCACACAACTCCTTTGATTGTCACTCCTTTGTCTGCTTCTCTGAACTATTCCATACCATCCTCTTCACTTCACAATACCTTTGATCTTCACATGCAACCTTCCACAACACTGCTCTAATACCTCTGATCTTCACATGCAACCTTCCACAACTCTGCTCTATTGACATCAATGACAACACATATGCAACAAAGCAGACCAGAGGAAAACTACCATACAATACTAGAGACATTGAGAAAACTAATCATGGATATTCTTGTCAAGTTACCAATCTTTGGGAATGACACTACTGAAGCAGCAGAGCACATTTTTGTTTTGGAGTCTATTTGGAACTGGAAGGGAGTAACAAGAGATAAAATCAAGTTGTTTAACTTCATAGGCACCTTGTATAATGAAGCATTGAAGTGGTATAGGAAGACATGTCCGAATAGTGACAAGGATTGGGATGAGATCAAGAAATTATTTTTGGAGAGTTTTGGAGTTCTGGATGTTCCAACAAAAGGGGTAAGTAAGATGAGAGATTTGATATAGTTAGATAAGGAATCAATAAAATACTTTGATAGAAGATTCAAGGAGAGAACTAGGAATTTGGAGGAACCACTAACTAAGAACCTAAAGATAGAATGGTTTATTTCTAGAATAAGCCCTGAAATAAGGTCAAGTATAGATGGAAGAAAATTTGAGACATATGTAGAAGCAGTGACACTATCTTGCCAAATAGAGTCTCAATCTTGGCGCAGACAAGATAAGATGAAATAAAACCTAGAATTAGAGAAGCTAAAACTAGAATTGGAGCAGTTGAAGCTGAGCCAGGAGATCTTGGCTAAGTAGGAGGAAAATACACAAAAGCAAAGACCTAATATTTGGTGCTCATATTGTACAAGAGGTCGCTTGAGAAAGGAATGCCCTAGGATGAAAGGTGAAAGACAAGCGGTTGCACTAAAAGTAGACATCGAAGCAACAACAAAAAGAATCAATTTAGTGGTTGTTCTTAAATATCATCCACTTCAATAGTCAAAGGTCAATTTTGGCCAATAAAAGTAGGACAAATATTTAACACTTTTTATTGTGAATGAGGTGTAAAATTGCTATTGATTGTTTGACCATTGAAGTAGATGATATTTAAGTAGAGTGCAATTTAGTATATTGTGGATTATGCAAAGAGTGGGATGACCATGAAACACCAGATTGTCCTTCACAAAACTTCTGAAGGAAAAGATAATTTTCTTATGAAGAAGATAAAACATATGGTACATGTAGAAAGAAATTCACATGATCATGGCTACAAACAACCAAATTGGAGAAATCAAGGGAATGTCAATACAATACAAAATTCAAACTATGGCAGCCCATCCTATAGAAACAACTATAATAATTATTACAGAGAGCAATTTGGAGGTTATAGAGGAGGTAGAGGCCGTGGAAGAAATCAAAGAAGGAAAAGGAGGGAGGATGCAACATGTTTCAATTGCGATAAGCTATGACACTTTGCTAATGAATGTTGGGTTGAAAGGAAAACACGGTGTTCATTTTATAGTAGTACAGAGCATGATTTATTTTATTGTGAGAGAGTACAATAGTACTTCTGTAATTCACAACCACAAGCTACAAAACCTGAATAATCAAAAAGAAGCTAGGATCATAAGAATGACACCAAAAGGTCAAGGAGCAAGGACCTACTGGAAGAACAACAGGGAGGAAACAGACACATCTTCAATTGAATCTACATAAGAAGAAGAGTACTACTGGAGAAGCAAGCCAAAACATACTAAAAAAGATAAAAGAAGAAGAAAGGAGAAAGTTGTGGTATTGACAAGACAAGGAACTAATACTGGAAGGCACTATGTCACTCATATAGAAGAGGAAGATAGTGAGGAGGAATAAGCCTCTAGGAAACATCATGAGGAAGTTGTGAAGGAAGCTAAACAAACCATAAGGAAGGAACAAGAAAAGGAGAAGAAATACAAGCAATTTTTCACCAAAGGAGAAGTAGAAGCTCTCAAGTAATTAGCCCAATTAACACAACAACATAGACTTATTGAGAAACTAAAGCAATTTTCTAAATACTGCAATAAGGAGCAAGGTCAGAAGAGTCAACTTTGGAGGATGGGAAGAAAAGATAGAGAATGGAAGACAAAACCACTTATGGTGCATGTTCACATCAATCACAGAAAGGTCTAGAATATCATGATAGATCTGGGAGCAGATGTCAACATGATCACAAAGAAGCTGTGGGAGTAGTTAGGAAGACCCAAGTTGATAGAGACAACTTACAACATTATTCTAGTAGATGGATCTAACATGCAGACAATGGGAACATGGAACCAAGTGGAAGTTAACCTAATGGGTGTCAAACAAGTCTTAGACTTCATTGTTGTAGCCATGAAGGATCAAGGAGAATCTTTCAATGTACTTTTAGGGTTGAGATGGTTTGTAGATGCTAACGGTATCATAGACTCCTAGAAAGAAGAGCTATCATTTACTAATGATAACAAGCTTGTCAACATTCCTTTGGGATCATCATTGGAAGAAGCATACATAGAAGAAGTCAATCAGATTGAAGACAGTGACAAGGATAAAAAGAATCTCTACACAATTTCAAGTTGGATGCATGGGAGATAACAGAAGAGCCTAATTCTAAGGGAGAAGTGGAGATAGAGGAGGATTAAAATAGTACAAATAGCGAGGAGGTCCTAGAAGCCTAGTTGAGAGAAGAACCGGAACTAAAAACAAGGAAAATGCTTGGTTACCAAAGCATATTCATGATCAGGACTGGCGAAGAAGACACACCACAACCCTCTACATCTCATCAAAACTCACCGGCGATCATATGCGGCACACCTATGGAAGACACAGCTCAAAGTACTTATCGGGTAGGTCACATTTTGAAAGGCATTTCCCATATCAAGTTGCCTAGGTTTTTCATAAGTACAGAACCTACATATATATCTAGGAGAAATGGAGATAGTTTTTCAGAAGCAGACATAAGATTACAAGTTGTACAGCACACATTGGTATGTAATGCCGCAAATTGGTGGAACACACACAAAGACACAATAGATCGATGCCCAGTATTCAAAATATTCATCAAGACAATATATTTTCTAAAGGAAGGAGAATATGATATCATACCCAAATAATCAGGCCAGATTTCACCGTAAGAACGTTTATACATGTGTACAATGGTATGGAGAGAAATAAATGAATATAATGAGATATTGTACACCTATTTCTTTTATTGGACATTGTCACCAATTGCATAGACATGGTATATAAATCAGGAATGAAGGAAAGAAACTAGATATTGGGAAGAAATACAAAAGGATTTCTTTCATACATTCTCATTCTTTAGTCCGAACAACAACATTTACACTGCACTACTTAAAATCAAGGAGATCATCTTTCAACAGGATGTGAAAGAAGAAGAAGTAAAACTAAAGCAAAGTTCACCACCGGCAAAAATAGGAGGCATATGAAAAATCATAGAATGGATGAATAAGGAATCATACCCAGAGAAACACAAATGCTACAAAATAACACAATAGGAACAAGGAATAAAGATTCAACAAGGAGAAAGAGAGCTGGCAGAATCTATAGATATTAAGGAAAAATACTACAACAAGCCTATCTAGTTAAGAGAAGAGAACATTGCCAAAGGATACCCTAAGCTAGCCAAGTTAGGAGACTATTTGGATGAGAAGGAAGTGGCACAAGTAGTAGAAATCTTATCTAACTATGAGGACTTGTTTCCTCGAAAGTTCATAGAGATGAAGGGAATCAAAGAGGAAGCCGAAATGATGAAAATTCAATTAAAAGAAGGTTGTAAACCAATAAAGAAAAGGCCATACAGGATGAATCCAAACATGAAGAAAAAAATTAAAATAGAAGATACTAGAAGCAGGGATCATAAAACTAGTGGAGCAAGCAGAGTAGATCAGTCCAATGGTAGTACAAAATAAGAAAATAGGAGAAATCAGTGTCTGTGAAGACTATAGAGAGTTGAATAAAGCTTGCATTCATAATTCTTTCTGTAACATCACTCAATGTAACCATACATCATATATCGACTTAATACTACATTAAGTATCATAATCATTTAATAGACTGTTTGATCTCTATGTCAAGGTAGGTTTAGCATGTAATGTTATTGTCTAACATTAAATGACAGATTTTCAAAATGCACCTTCACAACTTAAATCCCATAAGTAATGATCTTATAATTCCAATCAAAATGATATACATGTTTCTTATACAAATATCTTTTGGCATCTAAGAATAATTACAGAATTTCAATCCTAATAATAACAAATTTAGAGTTATACAACACCAAATACAACCGTTCCTTCAATCATAAGTATAATTCAACTGATAGAGTGCATGACAGTGCGTATGAATTTAATCATGCATTCTACCCATTGCCCCAAATGCAGATATATAGATATGCAAACATAAATTCATAAGGTGGAAACAATGATGCCAATCCTTTGAAATTATTCTTCTTGGATAAATAAGGATTGAATTGCGTTATTGCACTTATTAGATCATGATTTACTACAACAAATGATCAATCAATCAAGGTTACAAAGAAAGTATTTATTATTTCACTGACTCCATACATATGGTACATGATGAAATCAGTAATTACATAATGATTCCTAAAATAGTATTGTCATAATACCTTATCTCATCAACAATTACACTACTAATCCAATAAGATAAGGAAAACTCATATTCAGTGTTATGTATGAAAAGTGGGAATGATGGGTTTAGGCGTTGTTAAGATAGATTTAATCAAACCCTCCTTTCACACATACCAAGGTCATCCCACAATAATGGGTTACACTTTTTGGCCAAACTTGACATTGAAATCAACATTTTGAACTAAATCTTCACTTTCAGACACCTATAGCTGCTAAACCATTAGGAATTTGAAGATGATGCGAACTAGTGATTTGTGAAATTTTGTTTGTAGATTCTAAATATATTTTTTTAAAAAAAATTGGAGTTAAATTGTAAAAAAATTTGTGTCTCCTTTGATAACTAGTTTTTAATAGTAAACAACATTTTTTTAATGTTATGTGTATTTTGTAGCACATAACTTTTTTTCTACAAATGATAAAATTATGCTTCTTTTGAATTTAGATTGGTAACACCGATATATAGGGCATGCATTTGGTTTCATAATGTTTTGTTGAATATATATTTTTTTAATTAAGTTTTGAAATCAAACCAATTATAATTTAGACATAGGCGTATTTCATAAAACATAATTGTTTTTGTATGTATCGAAATTCAATTTTTTTTTGTTGAAACAAGGACATCAATACCTAGGGCATAGATATTTTTTAGAATTTTTTTTCACTAATTTACTAATTTTCCTTGTGTGTAGAACAGAGAACTTGATGTGCGGTGAAAAACCTACATTCACAAGAAATAAAAAATAAATATAATAATCAAATTAAATATATTTAAAATTATACTTTTTGGGAAGCTTATAATAAGGACTACATACTTACAAAACATAAATTTTAAATGAATTCATTTGATCCCCCAAAAGGTAAATCAAAAGTGGTTTTTTATCAGCATTTTGATAGGTGTAGAGGAGACTCCATTATAGGTATGGTTTAAAACTAGCGGGGTTCTATCTAAGGGGGTTTGAATCTAAGGGGGTTTGATCAAACCCTCTTCAATTAAAATCCTTTAAATGGAACCTTTCAAGGCTTAAATCATTATATTTTCTAAAAATATGTGATTTTAGAAAAATTAGGATGTCCCAGAAAGTGTAACCCATTATTGTGGCATCACCTACCATTCAATGACAAACTGAGTTAAGTCACTACTATTGCAAGAGGACTCAGCTACAAGTTTGGTGTCACTATGAAATGATAAGGAAAGTTGGAATATATTGATAAATTTTTAAAACCCTAATTTGATTAAGCCTTAAACCCTAATTATATGATTTTGAATGCAAACGGACAAAATATGACAAATGATCACATAGGAAGGCACTAAATGTATAATAGAAACATACCAGGATTCAAATTCTAGAAAGCAGAAACTTTTGGGACACTGGGGTAGGTGCCCTAGTCCAACAGGCAATTTTCTCTGTAGATCTGGAACCGTAAGGTGATGAAGACTGCAACCTACTTCAAAGTTTCCGACAATGCCAATCAGGAGGACATAAGGGCGGCCACCCTTGTCCAGAAGGGAATATTGTCTGTTATTTTCTTTAGATCCTGAATCTTTATCCTCTGCTCTGATTTCCTACAACTCCTCTCCGTAAGATCCTGCACTTGTAACCTGCAATCACAAGAGAGGGGTTGGGGGTTGTGGTGTTTAGGAGCTTGCTTCAGTCAAGCCCCAAAATGGCATTCAAGCCTTCCAACATCGTTGTTAGATAGAGTGCATGTCCTTGGTGGATAGAGGTAAAATCAAATGATAAGATAGATTGATTGAAACACAAGATAGATGTCACCTTAGAGGTGAAAACACTCACTAAGACGAAGTGCCTTCAAATCATGAGGAAATGAGTTGATGGAGCCAAATCTATAACAAACACAACACAATTCTTCTCTGCTACACAATGAATGCCTTAAATGATCTTTTCTTGATAATCATAAGTTTGCCTTAATCAACTAGGAGTAAAATGAAGTCTAAAACATGTCTATATATGCATACCCACTAACATTCATAATTCAAATTGAAAAGGCCGACAAAGGGAAACCTTTTAACGGTCATAAATTGACACTTTTAAATTTGGGTCCCAGTAAAATAGGTCTAGACTAGGGCACGGGTGCCCAAGTCCATAGTCCTATTTTTAGTCATGTTTCACATTTAGGATGGGCCCCTAAGCCCCATTTGTCATGGGTTTCAGGGGAATTTGCTCCGGGACAAGTTTTACACATGCATAATTAAATTAAGGGGACCTACGATCTAAACTAGAATATAAAAAGTCTTAGGGGGACATTTTACGACATAAGATTTAGCTACCACTTTAATGTATGTATGATCTTATGATCCATACATGCATTAAAGTACGGTCAAAAACACATCAAACACGCCAGACACATGAAGCTAAGGAATACACAAAGATTGAGGAACTATTTCTAGCCCCCAATCTCAAGTAAGTACTAGAAGACACATTGAAGACACGCAAGACACAATGAAGATAGTAATAAGCACACAAAACATGGAGAATACAGTAGGAAGCACATAAAACACGATGAATACATTGATATAACATTTTCATATATGAAGTAAAATCCTATCTAAGGGGCAGGGGGAGCTTATCGCTACACCCTTGATACCGCCAAAAACATGCAATACAAATCCCAAAATGTAGGGGGATCTCATCGCTACACCCTTGATACTACACCAAGGGGAAAACATGCCATATAAAACTTGAGTGTGGGGGGAGCTCATTGTTACACCCTTGATTATACCACACAGGGGAAGACACGCCAAACAAAACCTAAGTGTGGGGGGAGCTCATCACTACACCCTTGATACCACACATGGGGGAAAACACACAGAAGACACACGGAATACGCGAACGTTGTATAGCATGTCATAGACATACTATACATCTTATACATGTGGCAAACATGGGTGATGGAAGGAGCTTATTGCTAAGTTCGACCATCTAAAACGTGTTGCAGATACACCTGATGGTTGAGCTTATGCTACAACAACCGCCAAAGACATGTTTAAGGGAGGATAGCTCAAGATCCAACCCTACCTCCCGATGAGGACTTTCTATAAAAGGGTGTGCACTAGCTCAAGAGATACACCATCCCACCTTCCACAGAAGGGCTTCTGTATAAAAGGATACACACTAGCTCAAGAGATATGTTACCCTGCCTTGCAGAGAGGGATTTTTTATTGCAATTTAGATAAGGATGTGCACTAGCTCAAGAGATACAACATCTCACCTCACAGAGAGGGATTACAAACATGCTTTGTTAGTACCCAAATCATCAGACAGATACCATTATTTATGCCCCTGCCTTAAGGTGGTTGATGTCACTTACCGATATCAAGCACATTAAGGTAGAGAGAAAACACACAAGGGAATAAGAGCTCTCGCAAAGCCAATGCCCCTAAGGTGACATGTGCTTACGATCGTTGAATGTTCCCACAAACACATTGATAAGATATGTTAAGATAAACAACAAGAGATAAGGTTAGAATATCTTACTCTAAGATAATAACCAAATCACATCAAGAAAGCTATGCATGAAAACAATCACATCAAGGACCAAGGCTATATTCATGAGTATGGAGCTAAGTATAACTATTGGGCTATACTGCAGGTACCTCAGAACCGAGTGTAGCAACAAGGTGAGATACCATTCAAAGTGTACAAGAGAAGATTGAGTAGATTGTAAAATGTCAGCCATAAGATGATACATCACACGGAGTGATTCTATTGAAATCACAAGATAACTGAGAGGGGGGAGTGAATCAGTTGTAACTTATAATTCCAAAACCCTCAAACACATTTAGATCCACATCAATTCAATTAACCCTTAAACTATTATGATGATTAAGCATGAAAGCAAATAACAGAAACTGAATCAAATTAACATCAAACACAAGAGAACACTATATTTACATAGAAAACCCAAGAAGGAAAAAACCACAGTGAGGATTAGCTCATAGTATAAAGTAATATCAACATTGAAAAATAATAGGGTCACTGCCAGAAGGCTCACTACCAAAGGGCTCACTGCCATAATAGAGAAGAAGATAGAGAAGATTGTTACAAGGAGAAAACTATCTCAATGCAATAGAGAAGTCCACCACAACACCATCATCACCTCCATAGTCTCCCTAAGGAATTGTAGACACCGTCTGCTCACTGCATCTAGTAATCTAACACATGAAAGTTTGTACTGCACTCGCACAAATTTGTACTCTATGATTCAACAATTCACACCACACACATGATCCTCATCTATCTTATCATCCTTCAACAGCTTGACACTTATTTATACCATCATCGACCTTAAGAACATTCTCCAATGTCGACAAGGCTTCCTTAATTTCACAAATTCAAATTAGTCAGACCCAAAACATTCCTGCGATGGAAAGGAATGAAGGTGGACCACAACACACCTTAGCTGAGACCTAAATCCACTCATACATGTTACACCACACTTTCACAATCATCAAAGCAACTCTGCAAATAGTGTAAACACCCAAGGTCAACCAAACCTGTGTTAACACAATAAACTTTTAAGTACACGCTTCCTCAAGGCTAAATACAACTTTACGGACCATATGCCAAGCTTTAACACAATCTATAGTATTCCATGAACACCCTGAAACATCCTGAAATCCAACAAATTCCTCTGCAACAACATTCACCTACCGCACAGCCTTATCCTATTTATCCAATATACTTAACTATCTCTGGCATGCACTATATCTCTAGAAATTAACTTTCGGAGCACCAAACCATGAACAACTTCAAAAGAAGAAAGATATGAACCTTAAGCACACATCCAGAATTGCAAGACCTAAAATGACTTTGTGGAGAAATGCAGAGCAAAGACATTTCTCTCAGACACCTCTGCAAACCTCTGCAAATCATAGTATTCATGCTGGTGAACACACCTCCCTCTACACAACAATATAGCATGCCAAATCCTAAATGTAGCATCTATAAAGACCTCAAAACAACATATTCAAATCGCATGAATAGATCTTCAATATATAAGAAATGTGGAGCAAAACCAAAACACTACTCTGCAACACAAAACATCTTTACAACACATTATTTCCTTTATTATTTAAATTTTCTCAAAAGCACTTGGAATCCAAGCACTAGAAACATATTATCACCAACTTCAACACTTCCTCATCATCAAAGACAGCATCCACTCAACACTAACTACTCATACTCTTGCACCACCAACTACTCATACTCTTGCACCATTTCTTGCTCATACAATTGACACCAATGACAACACAAGCTTGTTGACATCAATGACAACACCGACTATACATACTTGCTAGAGATTCTATTAGTCAAGCATCGAATATATATAAATCAACCCCATCTTCATATATGGACTAGGTCCATTTTTTCTTTCTCGCTGAAGGGACGCACGATCCGTATAAGTATTTGTTTGTTTTTGTCATCCACCAACTAGGTAGAATCACTGAGGAAGGTAAACAATAAAAATGAGAGAGGAGAACAAGTGCCTTAGAAACAACACGTAGGAGGATGCCCCCAAAACACCCTCCACAATGCTATGCCCCTAAGGCATGACACATAGCAAAAAAAATAGAGAGGCAAGATAGAAGAATGGTCACAACAGAGGTGGTCTCCCAGTATCCTTGACCTTACAAGAGTATCAAGGGTCATCCAAGAAGACCTAAGCAACATATAACACAACACGGGGGAACACCATACAATTCTAACAAAATATATATCTAGGAGGAGGCCACCCTTGAGAACAACTAGAATAGGTGCTACAATGAGTGTGACTTAAGGAGGGAGAAATACTTCCCTGATTCAACAGGATATTTCCTGGAAGACAATTAATGTCTATCATCTTAGGATATATCATATTTAATCTTGATTTTGTGGATGTTGTATTAGCATGATTACACTTATTCACTATCCCCTTAGTACGTAGAATAAGTCTATTAATGATAATTAAATTAACATTGTTTTCACCTTGATCAAGCTCAACATCCATCCCTAAAGGATTTAATGTGAGAGACCTTTCTTCAACCACCAATGCTTCATCTTTCAAAGGGAGAGCATTGGAACGAAGGGAAGATAAGGTGTTGTTGGAGGATTATTGGTGATTATATCTTTAGTTATATTCAAGGAACATGCAACCAAGGGAGAGATATTCAATGTTTTTACATCCTTAGTGATATCCAAGTGACTTGAACATTCAACCAAAGGAGGGAGATCAAGGGTCTTCCCTTCCTTAGTGATATCCAAGGTATGTGAATATTCAATTAAAGGAGGAAGATCGATGGGATGATCCATAGAGACTTCATACACTATGGTAGGGATACAATTTTAAATATTGTTAGATGAATGCTCATTATCTATCCATGGAATGTTCTTCATTAGAGGGGGTTCTTCATTCACTAATGCTTCATCTTGGCTAGGGAGAGCAATGGAATGGAGAGATGTGGTGTGACATTAAGGGATGTGTCAATGAATTCATCTTCTTGCGCCAAAGTGTCCTCATAAGTGGGAACATCTTTGGGAGAGAGATCATAAGGTAAAGCTAAGTTACCATCACATGTATTAGCAATAGGAGGCGTAGTGGAATGTCCAATAGAGATAAAGTCATCTAGGGCTTCATCTAACATATTTAAGTCATCACTACTAAACAATGCAACATATTTATTATTATCTATAAAATTAGTGAGATCATCTAATATCGGAGGATATGTTCCCAAGAGATTTGTGAAACTATCAAAATCAGATATATAGCAAAGGATTCCATATGTGGAACACATAGAAATATCAACATCATAGATATATGCCATTTGTTTTAAGACTTGAGGATATTCATAAGTAAATTTGGAAATATTATCAATGTCTATGATGTATGCAAACAAAGCTTCCAAAGATGAATAACAAGAAGCATCCATGATGAAAATAGGATATCTTATTGCACACTAGTTTGAGGAAATTGGGTTTTTGTGGATCAAACACACACTAATTTCAGTACAAACAAAGTAAATATGATGTAAATAGTGCTACACAACAAGACAATATGAATGTTTTAAAGGTTTGTTTAAAGAGGTGTGAGGAAAATGTGTAAACCATTAATGTTGAAATACACACTGTGTAATTAAAAATATGCAAATTTTCAAATAAAAGTATGAAATAATACAAAATTTTCAAATGATGAATGAGAATATGCCTAAAATGAATGTAAGATCTGAATTGAAAGATATCTATGACAAATGCAATGGAGAAACACAAATCTATGCTTGTTTATGAACTTAAAATGCTCAATTTTTTTCACTCTTTTTTTTCAATGTAAATACACAAAAGATGTTATGGGACTATGAAAAATGATGGATGAATGGAATCTAATCAGATATAATGTGTAATATAAATTAGATCTGATGCAAAAAATATGTTACAATCCTACAATGCTCAATGCACAATCAAAATTGAAGAAAAATAGATGAATGTTTTTGTTTTTGTTGAAATACACAATGTATAAATGCAAAATTTGAAATCTAAATGCAATAACACACAATGATGAAACACTACAGTCAAAAATTAGATTTGAAAGAGTGTTAAAATGAGTAATAAAATCTGAGACAAGATTTTAATTACAAACCCTAGCTTTTGAAATTACTAGGTTATATGGAAAATACAAAATTTCAAGCAAAACCCTAGCGAATGAGAGATGCAAATGCAAGGTAAATGATGATAAAAAGATGAAAGGATGTAATTTATCTCCAATCTGATGTAAATATCAGAAAATTAAATGTTTTCAATGATATGCAAGGAAAATAGTGCAAACTTTGCCTTAATGCAAGCAAAAAATGCTTATTTTTTTCAAATTTTTCAAATCTTATGCAAGATTTTTGAATGTATGATGATGAATATGATACGAATGAATGCAAATCTTATTACAACACTCAGCAAGATGCAAGTTTAGTAAAAACACAAGTTCACCAAAATGTTATGTATGAAAAGTGGGAATGATGAGTTTAGGTGTTGTTAAGATAGATTTAATCAAACCCTCCTTTCACACATACCATCCAAGGACATAAATCGAGTTAAGTCACTGCTATTGCAAGAGGACTCAGGTACAAGTTTGGTGTCACTATGAAATGATAAGGAAAGTTAGAATATAATGATAAATTTGTTAAACCCTAATCCGATTAAGTTGTAAGCCCTAATTATATGATTTTGGATGCAAATGCA
The DNA here is from genome assembly GCA_027924645.1 of Cunninghamia lanceolata. Lineage (NCBI taxonomy): Eukaryota > Viridiplantae > Streptophyta > Pinopsida > Cupressales > Cupressaceae > Cunninghamia > Cunninghamia lanceolata. The sequence continues at coordinate 13,654,407 of BSBN01000186.1, read as the reverse complement.
CAAAATACGATAAATGATCACACAAGAAGGCACTAAATGTAGACTAGAAATATACCAAGATTTAGATTCTAGAAAGTGGAAACTTCAGGGACACTGGGGCGAGTGCCATAGTCCAACATGCAATTTTCTCTATAGATCTAGAACTGTAAGGTGATGAAGACTGCAACATGCTTTAGAGTTTCTGACAATGGCAATTAGGAGGACACAGGGGTAGGTGCCCTTGTCCAGAAAGGAATATTCTTTGTTGTTTTCTTCAAATCCTAAATCTTTATCCTTTGCTCCAATCTCCTACAACTCCTCTCCGTAAGATCCTACACATGTGGTGCAATCACGGTAGAAGGGTTCATAGAATGAACTATCCAGACTGTGTAGCAAGAGTAAACACAACAAAAATAACTCAAAGAAATAGGACAAATGTAGATTCAGTCATTCAATATATCATAGAATTCAAATAGAGATCGGCCGGCAACATGCGAGCTTATAATTAGGGCTCACAGGCCTGATTACATACATGTGCAAGATAAAGCTTCGAAACTCCTTCGCACAAAATCTAAACTATGAACTTATGTGGATGCTTATAACTTGATGATTATTTTCCTAAGGATCTATTACATCAATATATATATAGTCCGGATCAATAGATTCCTCCGTGTCAGCCAAGGAAGATCACAAACTCCAATGAAGAGATGTAATGTGTTCACAAATAGGTCAGACCTAAATGCATGGAACACTTCCTCAAATAAATAGAACAATGTGCGGACCTCCGGGGAAGGTTATACATGAACCAAGGATCATTGAATGATGTGTCATTAGGATCCACAAGTCAAGGAATGATCCTCAAGCCTTCTCCTTTAGCTCATTGTCTAAGACTATCAGGATGCTCTGCTCTGAGAAAATAGTTGATCTTCTGATGGCAATATCTTTTTGGTAACTAATCCAAGTGCTCTAAATTCTTGATATGATGTAGATTAATGAATGTAGATGCTAAATCCATCTCCACAGGATCTGAAATGCAATTGTGGAGAAATGTCAGACCAAAAGTAGGAACTGCTTCTAACTAAACCGCCTGAACTGAACTGGAAATGAAAAAGAAACAAACTGAAATGCAAACAAAATGAAATGCAAATGTTTTTGGTTGATGCAAGATTGCTCTTGAAACAAAGATGCTCCTACATCAGACATCCGAAGTTATTGAAAAAGTGAGTCCCGCACTTTGCTGGAGCTAGGGGAGAACTAAGACGGACCACCTTAGCCTAAGAAATCCATGGCGAATCTTCTTCCGGTCTGGCTTTCCAATTCACAAGATATTCTTTGTATTGTCTTCCTCTAGAGTTGTGTCCAACTCTACTATCCAAAATGTCTTCAATCTGTTCCAGTGATTTGTGTGGTAATTGCTTCTTCAAGTCTTCTTCCATGTTGTCACTGAACTCTGCTTCATGATACTGATATAGGTCTACAATGTTGAAAATAGGTGATAGACCCAATGTCTTTGGTAACTCCACTTCATATGCATTCCTTGAATCAAATTTTTTGAGTATCCTACAAGGTCGAAACTTCTTCATCTTCAACTTGTTATATGTCCCAACTGGAAATCTTTCTTTTATCAAGTATACCATCACTTCATCTCCAACTTGAAATTCCTTATGTCTTCTCTTCTCATCAGCCTTCTCTTTGTACCTACTGTTCATATTCTCCAAATGCTTTTTCACCTGATTATGCACTATCTTCATATGATCTGTAAAGTATTCTGCTTCTGCACTTCTCTTTTCCTCTGTACTGATATCTCTTAATTCTACTACTCCTCTAGTATTCACTCCAGTAACAATCTCAAAAGCTGTTCTTCTAGTACTCCTGTTTACTGAATTATTGTATGAAAACTCTATTTGTGAAAGAATCAAATCCCAACTTCCTGTCTTCTCTCCAACCAAACATCTCAACAAATTTTCCAAACTCCTATTCACTACCTATGTCTGTCCATCTGTCTGTGGATGAAAAGTTGAACTGAACTTCAAATCTATCTTCATCTTCTTCCAAAGTGTCTTCCAAAAGTATCCAACAAACTTTGTATCTCTATTTGAGACTATACTCTTAGGTAATCCATGCAATCTCACAATCTCCTTGAAAAATAGGTCAGCTACATGTACTACATCAGTTGTCTTCTTACAAGGTATGAAATGAACCATCTTTGAAAATCTATCCACCACTACAAATATTGAATCATTTCCTCTATGTGCCTTAGGCAATCCCATTACAATATCCATGCTTATGTCTTCCCAAGGTCTCTCTGGTACTGTCAAAGGTTTATACAATCTAGTATTCTGACTACTTCCTTTTGCAACTTGACAAACTCTACAACTCTGCACAAATCTCCTAACATCCTTATGTATCTGAGGCCAAAAGTAGTTTTCACTCACCAAAGCCAATGTCTTATCAATGCTAAAATGTCTTTCCAATCCTCCACTATGCTTCTCCTTGATCAGATTATCTCGCATTGAACTTCTAGGTATGCATAACTGATTTCCCTTGAACAACATATCTTCTTGAATGAAATAGTCTATCCACTTACTTCTATCTGTCACAACAGGTTCCTTACATGCTTTCCAAGGTTCTGCAAAATCAATGTCTCCCTCATACAGGTTCTTTAATTCATCAAATCCCAACACTTCAACTCTCATCTCTGTTAACAAGTTTCTTCTTCTACTCAATGCATCAACAACTTTGTTTGATTTTACACTCCTATGCTTCAACACAAATGTATAACTTTGCATAAACTCTACCCATCTCATGTGTCTCTGATTCAACTTACCTTGACTATTCAAATATTGCAAAGCTTGATGATCTATATACAACACAAACTTCTTAGGCAACAAATAATGTCTCCACTTCTTCAAGGCTTGAATTATGGCATAGAACTCTTGATCATAAACTGAATATCTTTTCCTTGCATCATTCAACTTCTCATTGAAATATGCTACAGGTCGACCTTTTTGACTTAACACTGCTACAATTGCACTTCCACTTGCATCATAGTCAACTTGAAATACCTTATTGAAATTCGGTAATGCCAAAATAGATTGCTCTGTCACTTTCTGCTTCAACAACTCAAAACTTTTATCTGCTCCAGATGTCCACTTAAAATCTTTTCTGTCACCTCTCATTGTCTCTGTCATAGGGTTACAAACTAAACTAAAATTTATGATGAACTTCTGGTACAAACTAGCCAATCCATGAAATGATCTAACCTCTCCAATGCTCTTCGGTGTAGGCCATTCAATAATTGCTCTCACTTTCTCAGGGTCCATCTTCAATCCTTCCGCATAAGTCACAAATCCCAAATATACCAACTCTTCCTTCATGAAACTACACTTCTTGATGTTTATCAGCAATTTCTGCTCTCTCAGTCTCTGCAAAACTTGTCTAATATGTCACAAATGTTCTTCTTTTGTTTTACTAAAAATCAGAATATCATCCAAGTATACAATAACAAACTTACCCAAGAATTTCTTTAGAACTTCATTCATCAATCTCATGAAAGTACTCGATGCATTTGTCAATCCAAAAAGGCATCACTAACCACTCATATAGTCCTTCATTTGTCTTAAAAGTATTCTTCCATTCATCTCCTTCTCTGATTCTGATCGGATGGTATCCACTCTTCAAGTCTATCTTTGTGAAATATCTTGCTCCACTCAAACAATCCATGATATCATCCATCCTAGGTAAAGGAAATCTATACCTAACTGTGATCTTGTTTATTTCTCAAGAATCAGTACACATTCTCCATTCTCCATCTATCTTAGGTGCTAACACAATAGGTACTGTAGAAGGACTCAAGCTTTCTCTAATCAAACCTTTCCTCAACAACTCTTGTATCTGTCTATTTAATTCTTCATTCTCTATCGATGACATCTGGTGTGCTTCTTTGTTAGGCAAACTTGCTCCTGGTATAAGATCCATGTGATGACTAATACTCCTTATAGGTGCCAATCCATCATGCACATTATCTGATATGATGTCTTCATACTCTATCAACAACTCTCTTATCTCCTCTGGTTGTGTCTCTTCAATCTACCTCAATGCTTCAGACTTCTTAGGAATCAAAGCATAACACATATTCTCATTTCTTAGACCATCCAAAAAATTTCTTCCATCTACCAAATAGATTCTAGCATTCCCACATACCACATCTTTAGGATCATCCTCCAAAGGAATCAAATTAATTATCTTTCCATTTGGTATTATAGTATATGTATTCTTTCTTCCATCATGTATTACTTTTCTATCATACTACCAAGGTCTACCCAACAAGATATGACAAACATCCATAGGCATAATATTACACAAGGCTTCATCATGATAAGATCCAATATAAAATTTCACCAAACATTGTTCACTGTCCAGTACCTTATGGTCATCCTGAATCCATGCTATCTAATAGGACTTAGGGTGTTTCAATCTTTCCAACTTTAGTTTAGTCACCATCTCCTATGAAACTAGGTTATCTGAACTACCACTATCAATCACAACTTTACAACACTTACCTCCTGATTTGCATCTAGTTCTGAATAGACTCTTCCTCTGCGGTGATTCCTCATTTGTCTTGACTTGAAATAGTGTTCTTCTCATCACCAATGATTCTCCTTTCTCAGGTTTACCAACTAAACTGGGTGATCCAATAGGTTCTTCTTCAACATAGGTTGCTCTTCCACCATTTTTTGTCCTCTTGCTTGTACTACCCTGATTACACTCAAATGCTCTATGTCCTTCACCTCCACACTTGAAACAGGTACCTCTGAATGTTCTCTTATCAAATCCTCTTCCTTCTCTTCTGTATCCTTCATTCCGGTATGCACTAGGGTTTCCTCTCTGGTAGAAATTTATGTCATCTCTCTGGTAAGCATTGTTATCTCTGTCATCCTTCTTAACTGGGCTATCAAATTTGTTCTGCTCTATAAATGGTCAATCATATCTAGAAAATGTTCTACCTCTTTGAAATTTACCTCTTCTACCTCTCTATCTTTGATCATCCTTCTTATTCAGCTTCACTTCAACTTTCAGGGCAAACTGATATGCTTCTTCCAAAGATGTCATCCTTACCAAACTTAGTTCTTCTTGAATGTTCAATCTTAGTCCATTGATGTATCTTGCCACTTTCTCCTTGTTTGCTTCACTATGTCCTATCCTTATGATCATTTTATGAAATTTTTCAGTGTACTCCTTCACAGATTTCTCCTTTTGTCTCAGGTTTTGTAATCTTTTCAACAACTCCAACTCATACACAGCAGGTATAAACTGATTCTTCAACTTTGTCACTATCCGGTCCCACTTTGTAATCTTTTCTTTTCCTCTTCTTCTTCTTTCCACCATATAGCAACATGTCCTTTCAACTTTGTCTTTGCAAATTTTACTTTATCCGGATCTTCAACTTCCTCATATTTAAAGTATTCTTCCATGTCATTTATCCAGTCAATCAATTCTTCATGGTTCAAATTACCAGTATAATTCAACTCATCAACTCTAGGTCTCTTTCCAATATTTGAAATAGCTCACAACATATTTATCTGATCTAATTCTTCTTCTTCATTACCTTCTAGGGTTTCGCCAATTTGTTCAGCAGATTGAAATTCTCCTTCATCATCACTTTCAACATTAGGTCTTGGTGTCAACCCTCTTCACCTATCTTCTTCAATAGCATCCAATCAAATTCGCATCATTCTCATCAATTCCATCATCTCATCCATTCTATTAGTCATTGTACCAATAAGAGGAACTCTTCGTGGCGGCATCTTCCTAGGATCAAGTGCAAACTGCCTCAATTCGGCAATCTGGCTACCAGCGACAACTGCCTCTCAGTCAGCGATCGATTGTGCATAAGTAACCTGCCTTAGATCGGCGATCTTCTTACAACAAGATCTTACGGAATCCCCTTCACCACTTCGCTCCAAAGAATCGAACTTTCACTCTAATGCCACTTGGTACAGTCACAGTAGGAGGGTTCACAGAATGAACTATCTGGACTGTGTAGCAAGAGTAAACACAATGGAAACAACTCAAAGAAATAGGACAAATGCAGATTCAGTCATTCAGTATATCATAGAATTCAAATAGAGATCGACCGGCAACATGCGGGCTTACAATTAGGGCTCACAGGCTTCATTACATACATGCGCAGGATAAAGCTTTGAAGCTCCTTCGCACAAAATTTGAACTATGAACTTATGCATATGCTTATAACTTGATGACTACTTTCCTAAGGATCTATTACATCAATATATATCAATTTCGGATCAATAGATTCCTCCGCGTCGGCCAAGGAAGATCACAAACTCCAATGAAGAGTTGTAACGTGTTCACAAATAGGTCGGACCTAAATGCATAGAACACTTCCTCAAATGAATGGAACAATGTACGGACCTCCGGGGAAGGTTGGCCACAAACCAAGGATCATTGAATGATGTGTCATTAGGATCCGCAAGTCAAGGAATGATCTGCAAGCCTTCTCCTTCAGCTAATTGTCTGAGACTGTCAAGATGCTTTGCTCTAAGAAAACAGTTGATCTTGTGATGGTAATATCTTTCCGGTAACTGATCCAAATGCTCTGAATTCTTGATATGATGTAGATGAATAAATGTAGATGCTAAATCCAGTTCCACATGATCTAAAATGCAATTGTGGAGAAATGTCAGACCAAAAGCAGGAACTACTTCTGACTGAACTACCTGAACTAAACTAGAAATGGAAAAGAAACAAACTGAACTACAAACAAAATGAAATACAAATTTTTTGGTCAATGCAAGATTGCTCTTGAACCAGGGATGCTCCTACATTAACATGTAACCTGCAATCACAAGAGAAGGTGGTGCAGGGGCACCCCTTCATCAAGTTAATTAGAAGCCTAAAGTCTTAATAGGTTGTTATGCATTTCCTATGTAATAAGGTCTATTTGACCAACGCTTGCTATTTTTAGTTTGTTTCTGTTGTTAGGACACATGTTGATCTGTAATGACAAGCTATTAGTTAGTTATGAGTTTTTTAGTTAGTTGTGTCTCCCAGCCGCTGGGAATCCAATCAGTACTACTCTCTATGGGTTGTTAAATAGCCTAAGTTCTGATCGATTAAGACAGAGATAGAGAGAGAGAGAGAGATAGATCAGAAAGGAGAAGTTAGACAGAGCAGTGATTGTGAATTTGAGTTGTACTGTGAAACTTTATTTGTATTCATCCTCAGAACAATAAAGAAGATCCTATTTTGCATTTGAATTACATTTGTGTAGTTGATTTCTGATTTACAGTCGAGATGGGGTTTTAACCCATTCCACCGATTGATTACTCTGTAATCAGTGGAATGGCTGTACATATTAGCTTAGATTTTGTTTTTCCATTTTCTGTTTATGTGAGTTTTGTAGTTACAGGATCGATCGACGTCATGCTGTGGTGAATCCTAGCATCCTCATGTGCTAGGATATGAAAGATTAAAATCTATGGAAGTTTAACAGAGACAGCGCATAGTATCGGTGTGAAATTCATTATCGAGCGAAGGATATCGGGTTTCGCTGATAACTTAAATCGGGCCGAAGTCTTTTGTTTGAACTGATTTTGAAAGTTTGAGAGTTCATTCAACGGCGTTTGAAGCTAAGTGATCGGCATTATAATTTTGGCGGAGAAAACCTTTTGGTTGATCCTTTGAACCAGTTCAACGGTCCAAAGGTTCGACGGTTCAAACAGTGACAGTCTATCAACAGTGAAAGGAAAAGAAGCCTTTGGTTGAACCTTTGAACCGGGTCAATGGTTCAAAGGGTTCAATGGTTCAACCGTGTGTTGGTACGGAGGCCCAGCGGAATGACGAAGATAACGAAGATTGTTAATGATCGTTGAACCACCCATTGAACCAGTTCAACGGTTCAATGGTTCAACGATCCCGGCGGGTTCAACGATGGGCGCTAGTTCAGCGGTTTAACGGCTCACCAAGGTTCGAAGGTTCAAAGAGCCGATAGTTCACCATGAGGGCTGATAGCATTTGACACAATAAAATATTAAGTGTAGGGTATAGTGACTCAACTACTGTCACAGCCACACTTTAGACTGGTTCCACCAGTTTCAGTCGTGTGCTCTGCGTCATAGTGGTATCAGAGTGAACGAGTATCTTCTGGAAAGATAAGAAGATAGAATGTCATAGAGAGGGATCATCAGAGCTCCCAGCAAGGATGACCAACGCTGAGTTGGATGTCCTGGTAAAGAAGCAGATTGCAAAGAGCAAAGCAGTGAAAGCTCAGAATCAGGCTTTGAAAGATGAGTTGGAGAAATTGAGGGACAGAGTAAGTTCTGGTAGAGAAGATGATAGGGAGGAAGAGGAAATCCCTAGGCAGGAAGAGATAGAGGTTCCTGCAAACCAGAGACCCTTATTGAATGCCGTCAAATCCATGGAGAGGAGAACCATGGATGTGAAACTAGATTTACCAGTGTTTACAGCAAAGATGGATCCTAATTCGGTGATGGAGTGGATAGACTCCTTGAACAATTTCTTCGAAACAGAAGAAATACCAGATCATCAAAAGGTAAAGATGGCACAGTCCAAAATGAAAGAGGCTGCATTAAATTGGTGGAATTTCATCCAAGATGACAGAGTGAAGGAAGGAAAGAACAGGGTTGCTACTTGGAAGAAAATGGTGGCTTTAGTAAAGGAAGCCTATGTTCCATTGGATTACAACATCCAATTGCATAAGAGGAGGCAAAGCTTGAAGCAGAAAGAGTTATATGTCAGCTCATATACTGAAGAATTCATGAATCTCTGTGTCAAGACAAAGGTAAAGGAAAATGAGGAAGAAAGGGTAGCAAGATATCTCAATGGGTTGAGACTTGCCATCCAAGAAGATTTAAATCTACATAGTCCAGATACAGTTCAGAAGTGCTATCAATTGGCACTGAAGGTGGAAGAGAAGTTAAAGAGAAGACAAGAGCAGAACAGCAGAGGAAGAGGAAGACAGCAAAGGGGTGGAAGTCCTTTCAGAGGCAGAGGCAATGGATTTGGATATCACGGAGAATCCAATCAGGAAGGTAGCAAAGGAGACAGCAGTCAAATTCAAAAAGGAAGTTATAATCAGCAAGGAAACTTTAGGGGTAGAAGGCCGCCATTCAGAGGAAGATCCCAGGGCAGAGGATCTATTAGATGTTACAATTGTAATCAGGAAGGTCATATAGCCAGCAGATGTCCAAAGAAAGCATCAAGTTCAATGGGAGAAAGAAGAACAAATCTGATACAAGAATCTGACTGTCAAAGTGTGACAAGCTCAAACACTGGTCAAAGTGTAAGAGCTCCTGATAGTTATGGATATCTTGAGATAGGAGAATCTTTGATGATTAGGAGGGCAATGACCACCATGAAGGTACCTGACAGAGAACCCCCACAAAGAAAATCTCTTTTCAAGACTATTTGCAAGGCAAGAGGAAAGGTATGTAAAGTTTTGATTGACTCTAGATCTACTGCAAATTTTGTGTCTGTTGAAATGGTAGAAAAGCTAAAACTTAGGAGATTGCCACATCCTTACCCATATAAGATTTCATGGCTCACTCAAGGTTAGCAAATAGTCATAGAAGAGCAGGCTTGGGTAGAGTTTCAAATTGGAATGTATAAGGATATATTATTGTTTGACATAGCTCAGATGGACGCTTGCCATCTCCTATTTGGAAGACCATGGCAATATGACTTAGGAGCACAACATGATGGAGTTAGAAATACATATTCAATCACCAAGGATAGTAAGGTGATAGAGTTACTACCATTGATGGAGAAGGAGGTAGAGTCAAAGGGGAAAGAGGCCAAGGTAATGCTGGTAGAAGGTAAACAATTCATGAAAGAAATAGTAGAAGAGGGTATAGTTGCATATGCCCTAATTCCATGCCTAAAAGTAAATCAAGAACAGCAGCAAGAAATCAAGGGAGAGAAGCGACAGAGGTTCATAGATCCTGTTGTCCAAGAGTTGTTGGATAAATACAAAGGCATCATCTCTGATGGAATGACAAGATCCCTACCCCCTATAAGGGATATCAGTCATTGCATAGATCTGATCCCAGGATCTACACTTACAAACAAGGCAGCATACAAGCTTACTCCAGAACAGAATTCAGAAGTTGCAAGACAGATTGAGGAATTGTTGGATACAGGTCTGATTGGTAAAAGTTTAAGCCCATGTGCAGTACTAGCTGTACTAGCACCGAAGAAAGAAGGCACTTGGAGGCTTTGCACTAATTCAAGGGCTATTAATAAGATCACAATCAAGTATAGGTTCCCAATACCTAGGATAGAAGATTTGCTTGATTGTTTAGGAGGTGCTAAGTATTTCACAAAAATAGATTTAAAGAGTGGTTATCATCAGATTAGGATTAGGCCACGAGATGAGTGAAAAATAGCATTTAAAACAAATGAGGGGTTGTATGAGTGGAAGGTCATGCCTTTTGGATTGTCTAATGCTCCCAGTACTTTTATGAGACTGATGAATGAGGTCTTGAGAGAATTTATAGGCAAATTTGTCATAGTATATCTAGATGACATTCTGATTTTTAGTAATACAAGGGAAGAGCATCTCAGACATATAAACTTGGTCCTCAAAAGGTTACATGAAGAGCAGCTAATGATCAACTTGGAAAAGTGTTTGTTTATGCAGGAAGAGATCACCTATTTGGGTTTTGTCATTTCCCAGGGTAAACTAAAAATGGATAAGGAGAAGGTAAGTGCCATATTGTCTTGGCCAACTCCGAGAACTATGAATGATGTCAGAAGTTTCCATGGGTTAGCAACCTTCTATAGGAAGTTTATAAGAGGGTTTAGTCATGTCTGTGCACCCATGCTTGACACCATTAAAGGAGGGAAGAAGTGCAGGTTTACTTGAACCAAAGAAGCAGATGATTCATTTGAAACACTGAAGAAGAAGGTGGCACAGTAGCCAGTCCTTACACTACCTGATTTCAGTAAAATTTTTCAGGTAGAATGTGATGCCAGTCACATGGCAATTGGCGTAGTACTTAGTCAAGAAGGTAGGCCTATTGCATTTTTTAGTGAGAAGTTAAATGATGCAAAGAAGAGGTATTCATCATATGATTTGGAGATGTATGCTCTAGTCCAGTCACTCAAGAAGTGGAGGCACTACTTGATGCCAAAGGAATTCATAGTATTCACGAATAATTAGGCTCTGAGTTTCATTAACAATCAAGAGAAGCTGAATCACAGACATATGAAATGGGTAGAAACTTTGCAAGCTTTTACTTTCACACTTAAGCACAAGAAAGGGGTAAAGAACAAGGTAGCAGATGCTTTGAGCAGGAGAGCTCTAACCATAAATCAGATTCAACTGGAAAGTGTTGGTATTGATTCCTTGAAGACTATGTATGATGTTGATGAAGACTTTGGAGAGATATATCAAGTATGTATTTCTTTTGGAGACAAATATCATACTGAATTTTCTGAATTTCTAATCCAGGATGGATTGTTGTTCAAAGGTGTACAATTGTGTATTCCAAGGTGTTCTATGAGGCTAAACATCATTAGGGAAAAGCATTGCAGAGCTATGGCAGGACATTTTGGTTTAGATAAGACTCTAGAACTGGTAGAGAGACATTACTATTGGCCTAAATTTCAATCAAATGTAAGAAAATTTGTGGAGACATGTGTGATATGTCAGAAAGCAAAAGGCAGATCAACTAATGCAGGTTTATATCAGCCACTGCCCATTCCTTCTAGGCCATGGGAAGGCATAAGTATGGATTTTGTGTTGGGTTTACCCATAACAAGGAAGGGTTATGACAGTGTCTTTGTTGTAGTAGATAGGTTCAGTAAAATGGCACATTTCTTGCCATGCAAAACTACTTGTGATGCTTCATATGTTGCAGATTTGTTTTTCAAGGAAATAGTGCGGATACATGGATTGCCATTGAGTATAGTGTCAGATAGAGATGTGAAATTCATTGGTCATTTCTGGAGGACTCTTTGGAAGAAGCTTGGCACAAATTTATCTTTCTCATCAGCATATCATCCACAGATAGATGGACAAACTGAGGTGGTTAACCGTTCATTAGGAAATCTGCTCAGATGTTTGACAAAACAGTATGGAGAGAAGTGGGATAGCATCCTACCACAGGTAGAATTTTCTTATAATGATACCATCAATAGGAGTACAGAGAAATCACCTTTTCAAGTGGTGTATGGTATGCATCCAAGAGGTATTTTGGAATTAAGAAATCTACCTATCGGAGACTCAATTAGTGCAAATGGAGAAGCTTTTGCAGCAGCAATAAAAGAGGTGCATGATCAAGTAAAGAACAAACTCCAGCAGACTACTTTGAAGTATAAAGAATATGCTGATAAAAAGAAAAGAGATGTACAATTTGATGTTGGAGATTTGGTATGGGTTTATCTGAAAAAGGAAAGACTCCCCAAAGGAAAACATACTAAGCTAATGCAGAGGAAGATTGGACCATGTCAGATGTTGAAGAAATGTGGACAGAATGCTTATGAGATCCAACTTCCTTCTAATCTTGGATTGTCACCTATTTTTAATGTATGTGATTTAACTCCTTACAAACATAATGCAGATATGGAACAGGAAACATTCCAGGATACAGTAGATGATGAAATTCCTAAACATGATCCACCAAAATTGCAAAAGATTTTAGATTCCTAAATGGTAAAGAAGACCAGGAATAAAGAATATATAGAATATTTGGTCACTTGGTAGGGGCAACCTGATTCAGAAGCAGTTTGGATGACTAACGAACAGATCAAGAAATATGGAGCAGACTTACACACTTTGATCTCAAGTGGGCGTGAGATCTCTTCTCTCAGGGAGTATGGTGCAGGGGTACCCCTTCATCAAGTTGATTAGAAGCCTAAAGTCTTAATAGGTTGTTATGCATTTCCTATGTAATAAGGTCTATTTGACCAACGCTTGCTATTTTTAGTTTGTTTCTATTGTTAGGACACCTGTCAATCTGTAATGACAGGCTGTTAGTTAGTTATGAGTTTGTTAGTTAGTTGTGTCTCCCAGCCGCCTGGAATTGTCTCCCAGCCACTGGGAATCCAGTCAGTACTACTCTCTATGGGTTGTTAAATAGCCTAAGTTCTGATCGATTAAGACAAAGATAGAGAGAGAGAGAGATAGATCAAAAAGGAGAAGTTAGACAGAGCAATGATTGTGAATTTGAGTTGTACTGTGAAACTTCATTTGTATTCATCCTCAGAGCAATAAAGAAGATCCTATTTTGCATTTGAATTATATTTGTGTAGTTGATTTCTGATTTACAGTCGAGATGGGGTTTTAACCCATTCCACCGGTTGATTACTCTGTAATTGGCGGAATGGCTATACATATTAGCCTAGATTTTGTTTTTGTATTTTCTATTTATGTGAGTTTTGTAGTTACAGGATCGATTGACATCATGCTGTGGTGAATCCTAGCATCCTCATGTGCTAGGATATGAAAGATTAAAATCTATGGAAGTTTAACAGAGACAGCGCATAGTATCGGTGTGAAATTCGTTATCGGGTGAAGGATATCAGGTTTAACTGATAACTTAAATCGGGCCGAAGTCTTTTGTTTGAACCGATTTTGAAAGTTTGAGAGTTCACTACTTCAACGGCGTTTGAAGCTAAGTGATCGGCATGATAAGTTTGGCAGAGAAAACCTTTTGGTTGAACCTTTGAACCGGTTCAACGGTCCAAAGGTTCGATGGTTCAAATAGTGACAGTCTATCGACAGTGAAAGGAAAAGAAGCCTTTGGTTGAACCTTTGAACCGAGTCAACGGTTCAAAGGGTTCAACGGTTCAACCATGTGTTGGTTCGGAGGCCTAGCGGAACGACAAAGATAATGAAGATTGTTAATGATTGTTGAACCACCCATTGAACCGGTTCAACGGTTCAATGGTTCAACGAGCCCGGCGGGTTCAACGACGGGTGCTAGTTTAGCAGTTTAACAGCTCACCAAGGTTTGAAGGTTCATAGAGCTGATAGTTCACCATGAGGGCCAATAGCATTTGACACAATAAAATATTAAGTGTAGGGTACAGTGACTCAACTACTGTCACAGCCGCACTTTAGACTAGTTCCACTAGTTTCGGTCGCGCGCTCTGCGTCAGAAGGGTTGGGGGTTGTGGTGTTTAGGAGCTTACCTCGATCAAGCCCCGAAATGGCATTCAAGTCTTCCAACACCATTGTTAGATAGAGTGTGTGTCCTTGGTGGACAAAGGAGAAATCAAATGATAAGATAGATTGATTGAAACACAAGATAGATGTCACCTTCGAGGTGAAAACCCTCACAGAGATGAAGTGCCTTCAAATCATGAGGAAATGAGTTGATGGATCTAAATCTGCAACAAACACATACAAACACAACACAATTCTGCTCTGCAACACAATGAATGCCTTGAATGCTCTTTGCTTGATAATCATAAGTTTGCCTTAATCAACTAGGAGTAAAATGAAATCTAAAACATGTTTATATATACATTCCTGCTAACATTCGTAATTCAATTTGAAAAGGCTGACAAAGGGAAACCTTTTAACGGTCATAAATCGACACTTTAAATTTGGGTACCAGCAAAATAGGTCTAGACTAGGGCGTGGGTACCCAAGTCCAAGGGCCTATTTTTAGTCATGATTCACATTTATGATGGGCCCCTACGCCCAATTTGTCATGGGTTTCGGGGGAATTTGCTCTAGGACAAGTTTTACACATGCACAATTAAATTAAGGGGACCTAGGAGCTAAACTAAGAGGTAAAACGTCCTAGGGGGACATTTTATGACATAACATTTAGTAGTATAATAAGGCTAGACAACTAGCCTACATCTTACTCTACTTGAGTAAGCTATCTGGTGCTTTACCTCACCAGGGATCTTAACAACTTACAAACACAAAAAGGAACCATCCTAGGGCTAGACCTATGTCTTAAGGGCTCATCCCAGATGGCCTTGCCTGCGTCATGCGTAGAGGCTTCGTAGTTCGATGGTTAGGTCTTCCAACAAGTATAGGTTGTCTTAGACATGTTTACTCAAATTGAAACAATAATTACCTCAAGACTAGTTTTCATAACAAGTAACTAGGCTCTCTTCCCAAGCCAAAAGAATATACAACAATTAGACCTTCATGGATAAGATATCCAAGGACCATGTAAGTTACTGACTATTAGTCTTATAAAAGTCAATTTAATAAAATATTCGAAAGAAAATGTTTACTGAATAGATCATATACAAAGAGTATTCATACACCCATCAACTCTCTAGTCTTTTACCTTAATAGGTACTCCACACTTATCTAGTGCTTGGATCATAACAAAGATGAAAAATTATTAATCCAAAGGTAGGAATATCACTTAATGTTCTCAAGTAATAAGAAATATTAAGGCCACACATAATGTTTAACTTATTTATAATTAAAATAATTAATAGGTAATGTTATAACAATGGTGTCATCATGAGAGGTTAATGATATGATTTAACAATATGTATATCACTATCATTGATGTATAAAGCTAATAGATTGTCATGAATATCACAGCCATTTGACAAGGGAAAGTGCATTTTGAATCATATCATCAAAGGTAGAGAAAGAAGCAATCATAAGCACATGTTATGTAAGTATAAAACATCAAGGATGGTAAAACTACAAAGCATTAAGACATTTTAGGTGACTCTAAGTTCCCACTGGGTAATAAAATTGCCCAAATAGTATTTCCACCAAGAAATTTAATGCAAGGGTACAATATAAATAGAAATACTTAGTAATCAACTGCTAAGGAATATTTCTTAAGTTATAAATTTCACACCAGAGCCTCATTTACATTCTATGTTAGAACAAGTGCTAAATCAGTTTACATTCTATTATTTCCTCTATTTTTAAATAAGTCATTAACATTTTCTATGAACAGAGAAATAAATGTAATAATTTTCCAGGAGAGAAGTAATTTTATTTGGGTAATTTTACCCTATAATAGCACAAAATATGCCAGATACCCCTTTTTTTCCATGCCACACAGAGCATGTTTTTGTTTTCAATAGTAGAGAGGCAATTATAAGAAAGTTTGAATAAAATAAAACTTATTATAAAATGCAGCTTTAATCTGCAAATTTTCTCCAAAGGATGGCGCCTCTAAAGGAGGTGTCTCCATTAGAGAATATGCCTCTCTAATGGAGGTGTCTCCCTTAGAGAGGGCTCACCTCCTTTGTATGAGGCGCAACCTCACTATGGCTCGCCCATACAATTGGTGTAGCCCCCAAAATAAAATAAAAAAACTCTTATTTGCCTTTAATGAAATAAATATTGGTGTATGCAATTCTACAGGCAATACAATTCTGTAGGCATATGAAATTTTGTATTTAACAGGAAGCTTATATTTTTTAATATCCCCAAAATTTCTAGTCTTTTCCTCTTTATGTTTTGACAATGAAATACACATCATTCATTTAAACTAGGTTTTTTACATGTTTCCCTCATTGTTGTGTATATAGCCTGAAGTAATTTTTACTGGGTTGATATTTTTCATCAAATTCATCTCTAGTATAGTCATCTGAAAGTGATTTCAATATTTTATAGTTTTCTACAGGATTGATACAACAAAAAGAAATAATAAGAAGAATTATAAATCTTTCAATCACTTCTTGTTACTCTTCATGTAATAATTTGCTCAGAGAATTTAATAGCAATATCCATACCTGTGAGCAGTTATGCTTCTTCCAACGGATAGAGCTTCCACTTCCTTTTTTTCCTCTGTTTTTCTTCTCTCTGCTCTTTCGACAACCTCCAAACTTCCTCAATTCCCATTTAATAAACTCTTGCCACTCATTTCCCTAGGCTTCAAATGTCAAAAATTATGTCTTTTATTGACAGGTAAAGCTACAGCACTAACAGCTCAAATAAATCATGCAGAGATAATCCCGATGGAATTACTATTGTCTTTCACGGGAAGTCTGCAATTGCTTTCTTCAAAATTATTTAATGATAAAACTATTCATTTCCCCTCCTTTAAAAGATGATAAAATAATATAATATTAATATTACCTCTTTTATAATCCTTGTCATCTACTACTGGTAATAAACTAATAATGTTAATTGCTATTTGCCAATTTTACTAGCAGTTAAACAATAACATTATTCATTATTATTATTAATCACATTATTTATTTACGTGTGTTTATTTAATAATATATGCACAAGGCTTACATTTGTAATTTATTTAACTGGTTCACAGATATAACTACAATATTCATGTTAATTAAGGATTAATAATTTTCAAATGTTATATATATATGATATCTCTCAATTTCCAATTTTAGCTATGGATTAATTAACAAAAATAAATCCAAGAGGATTATAATCAATACTCAAATGGCTAACTACTTTACCCGTAACCCAGTCTATATGCAATTTACATATGTAATTGTGCGTGTGTGATTATATGCATGACGGCCTTAGAAGATCTAGGTTCCTCTCCTCTGTGATACTCTTCCTTATGGAATGAGTTCATGGCAGATCCTAACACATTCAAAAAATCCAATTGATAGTTAATCTATAATCATGACATCAATATATATAAACATGCTATAATCCATAATCGAGTTATGCCACTATAACTTAAAACATGTAAAATACTTCCTGATTGTGCAATAAAGCAATTCTTACATAAAAGGTTGCATATAACATCAAATATATCCATTTGATATATATAAAGTAACGTCAATGTTAAATATAAACAAAAAAAGGGTTGTGACATCCCTCCCCTCTAAAAATAATCATCATCCTGATGATGACAAGGATGCTTAAAAGCGTAGAAAAGGTGAGAGAAGGTTATGGCTCCTCTGCAACATTTTTTTAAGTGACTATCCTCAAAGAAGTGATTCCATTGCACCTTGCATTGGACTGTTTCCCTTTGCATAAAAGATTCTTCTCTGCTCTAGGATACGCAAGTTTCTACTTGAACCCTTCTGAATTCTGAACCTATTAAAGATATTTGAATTCATATGCAGTTTCTTTCTTAGGGGCACCTTGTCCCTACCGTAGCTGATGTTCCCTCAACTAATGGAAATATGTTCCCTAAGGTGTACATTAATCAAATAGAAAGAGCACTAGATGACTTCCCAACTGGTATTTGTTTTTTTTCAAGGTTGCCTTCGCATCCTGCCTCACTTAGAATAGATGATGATGTCCTTAATTGAGCAAAAGACAAAATCATCTAAATAGTTCATGAACACATTGATCATAAGATTCAAGAATGTTGTAGGTACATCAACAAACCTAAAGGTAGTACTATAATCTATTACGAGTCCTAAACGCAAAAAGTATATGTTCTCTTCCTTAATTATCACTTGGTGATAATCAAACCTTGAATCAAGTTTTAGAGAACCATCTGCACCTCTCATAAGATTAGATAACTTTATATTTCTAGGCAAGGTATCTATTTTGATAGTCACCTCATTGATCACCCTATGATCATTACACACTGGAGGGTACCTTCCTTCTCTTATAGAGATTATGATGTGATACTTTTCCTGGCATCTAGCATCTAACCAATGTAGATGATCTTAGGATGCACATCATAGTAGAAAAAGCAACATTTTATTAGAGTAACAAGCAGAACCAGGTTTGGCCACGTACTCTTGACTAGTTTTACATTATCTCCTTATGGTAAGCTTCATATTTACTTACCTTCCAAGGGCTTCCAAGTTGATACTGTTGGAAACAAGGTAGATAACTGAGAGGGGGGGTGAATCAGTTATCTTCTTTTACAATTAGTGTAGTATCAAAACATAAGCATACATAACCATGAAAGCAGAAATAAAATCAACACACATAACACAATGATTTTGACGTGGAAACCCCTATTAAGGGAAAAACCACAGTGTGACTAACCCAAGATTATATTCTCTGTTAAAAGAATAAGAAGTACAAAATGGCACTTGCCAATTAGGGCTCACTGCCCAAGCACACTGCTCACAAGAGGCACACTACCTACAACAGACTCACTGTCTACAAGAATATAGAAGATAACCAGATGTTTGAACTGAAGAGAGACATCCACATATGCTGAGGTTCAGTTCCGGTTAGGCTCAATATACTGATCTATTGTACTGCATACTTCCTCTTCTTTAGTGTTGTTGTTCTATCACATACCGGACTTGTATTGTTGCTTCCACACTTCTTTCTGACCTTTCTCGCACACTATTTCACCACACACACTCCTTCATACCGAAATCCATCTGGTATATATATCCGCACCAAGGATTTCAACATCTTTCTAGTCAGCAACCGGAATACTCAAGATATTTACTAAACCCTGATCTGTCAGCTAAATCCATGCTCAAAATGAGATGCATATCCAAGACATAGAGTTAGAAGTCATCAATCAAGTTGGTCAACCATGTATGATCTCTTAAATAACTTCATCATCAATTTCTCATCCGGATTAAAGTCTGATGCTCTATCGGTCAATTCTTCCTCAGTCTACTCTGCCTGTCAGGAACCCAACACTTAGATGCTCATATCTTTTCACTCTTTCATCACCAGAGGCTCAATCTCTAGAATGTAGTAGTCATGGTACTCCTCTTGACTTCCCCAAGTCCGCACTTTGCTAAGATACATCCTCTGAGAGATCCAGACCTGATTGTCGGACCTTGTTGAATGCTCTGTTCTTGCTCACCGGACCAAAACACTCTTCAATCTAACTTCTGGTAAAGACATACTATGTGCTGCGGATGTGTGGGATAAACTTTGTTGCCATCAATGACAACAATCATGAAGCCACACAGTGTCTCTTGCCAACAATCTCCCCCTTTGGCATTGATGGCAAGACTTAGTGAAAAATGACTATCATAGCACACTCCCCTTTGGCTGATGCTCTATCTTATGTACACTTTTACCAAAGCTCCCCCTTAGCTAGATTCCACATTTTTCACTACTCCTCACTCCCCCTTTGACATCAATGGCAAAGGGTGGAATCCGCACACCAAAATTTGTAAAAATTAACCTATACATAGCCGCATAAGTATATATACAAGTTATACTTACATATACTTAAGTATATCCGCAAAAGTGGTCTTCAACTGGACAAACTCTATCGCCCAACTCTACTTCATCCTGTCCAAAATTGAGATGTGACCACTCAACAAAAATGCAAAATCTTCTGCCCTCTGTAAGTCTACCGGATCACTAGTATGGGCTGTAGTCTAAGCATCAGTTAGGGCCTCATGCATTGCCTCTAACTTAGGGATAAGTATCCCTCTTAGTTCACTCATTCTGCTTATTCTATTCTTCTTCTCCTTCTCAAGCCTCTTTATCTCATTTATAGTGGCAATAGCCTGGCACTCTTGATTCATTATGGATGAAGAGAGAGGATCAAAGTTCTGAGATAAACTTGACAGTTTACCCTCTTGTTCCTCGACCTTCTTTGCAATGTTTGTTGTCACTGTGGACCAAGATAAACAAAATTTGTATAATTCTCTGCCATCTTTAAGAGCATTTTCTAGGCTCTTTATCCCAATATCTAGATTTCTCCTATCATTTGCTATGAGTCCCTGTACTTCGAAGAATCTCTTTCCCAAAAACTCTTTCCAGACTTTCTCTTCTGCTGATTTCTCCAAAGAATCAAAATGTGTGCTAACAAAATTAACAAGAGATTTCAGATTACCAGATGAAGAGGCCGAAAGATCCTTTTGGAAGGATGGCATGATTTTCTCTAGCACACCGGATGCAATCTCTATCAGTTCACAGTCTTCCATGTGAGACTTTAGAAGTTTTTCTTTTGCTTTAGCTTGAGAAAAAGATGCTATCTTCATTATCTATACCGGAGAAAGGGAATCAAAATTGAGTGGTACTTGGAATAGTTCTAGTTCATCTATCTCCATTATTTCTTTGGTCAAGAAATTTTTCACTGCTTCTGCAGTGTCTCTTGCCGAAGACAGAGTCTTCTTTCCTTTTGCATCCTCAGAACTGACATTAGAGATCTTCTCTATATGTTTTTCTTCTCTTCCCTTTTCCTCCTCAATTTGGCTCAATTTCTCCTCTTTTCTACCTTCTCCTTCAATTTCAGAATCAACAGGGGGATCCGGAAGAGAGATGTTTACTTCTTCATGGACTTCCTCTTCCGGAACAGAGGAATCTAAGTCCATAGTCCTCTCCTCACCTATCTCCTTTGACACTTCTGCATTTTTCTCACTAGATTCTTCTTTTGATGTACTTAGTCCTTCATCATCCATGGCAGAAGGTTCATCACTTATGTCCTCTATAACAGGAAGATTGAATCTTTTGTAGGCATTCCGGAGGATGTCTTATGTTTCTTTTGCCACATGATCAGTCTATCCGAGCATAAATTTGTTCATTCTTGCTTTGCTTCAGAACTCATCCTTGCAGTCTTTGAAGATCATGGTCATTTGTTTTGGAGTAATGGAAGGATAGAGCTGAATTGTAATCTATTCCTGGATCTCCAAATCCTTTTCCTTGGCATTGTCTTTTCTGAGTTCAAGTACCTTCTCTAAACTCTTGGGAATTAGAGAGATGATTTCAATGAATGCTTTATTATAAATGTTTAGGTACTTAACTGTAGCTTCTTCCAAGATCCTTTTGTCTGTGTCACTATACTCATCATAGAATTCTATCATTGGTTGCAAATTCCCATCCACAGTAACTACCTTGATGACATCATCAATGGAGAGAGTAGGCCTTTCAACAAATTCTTCTGCCTCTTCTTTTTTGTTTGCACCGACAGAGGATTCACCTAATGTTTTCTTCTTCTTCCTGATTTTCTTAATTTCCTCATTGGTCTCTATTTCTTCATCATCCTTTTGACTTATATAGGACCTTGTGGCCTTGGTTTTTGTTCTCTTTTCTCCCTTACCGAATGTCTTGGCTTCCAGTTTGGAGGATCTTGAGCTCTTAGAAGTGGCAGGTGCAAAGCTCTTGGAGGATCTAGTCCGGGAGGAGGCTTGTACCAGAACACTTTCTTTTTCTGCTTCTTGTCTCTCCTTCTCAGCTCTTTCTAATTTTTCTCTATTTGCATCAACTACCTCTTTTGAGATTCCATATCTTTTGGCAACTTCCTCTACTTCCCTTCTCACTTTTCTTTTCATTTTTGGTTGTCTTAGCTCAACATGAATTTTCACACTCAATTCTTGAAAGGTTCCAAACCTTTCTGCTTCAGGGTCCTTAGGCTGACTCAGTAGGTGTTGGACATGCAGTTCTAAGATTTTCTCATCCACCTCATAGCCCATTGGCATAATCCAGACTATTCTGGGCTCTACTACCTCCATTAGGCATTGATCAGTGTCTACCATAAAACACACTGTATCTTTATATTTTTCAACTATTGTCTAAGGAATTCTTTCTCTGGCCTGCATCATACCTTGGAAATTCTTGAAATATCTCCAAAGAGTTGTGCTTTGAGCCTTGGCATCACCAAGCCCATACATATAATCTCTGATTTGTATGGCAACCGGTCTGTCATTTTGCCATATCCAGCCACTTGTTCTGGGTATCTCATTCATATAGTAAAAGAAGAGATATAGTATTAGGCCACCATACTTAAATGAGTTCTTCTTATCCTTCTTTATTTTCTGCAAATTTTCTAACAGTTGTCTCAGAAGAAGTTCGCATAGATCATAGTCTGCTTTTTCCCTTAGCATCTGATATGTAGTATAAATAGCAGTTTTGGATACAGAGTTCTCCCTGCTGGAATGATATATTTTGTAGCCAATTATCATAGAGGCAAATTTTATATCTGGATCTATGATATCTTCTATTGTCATTTCTCTCTTGTCAAACTTTGATCTGGTAGTCTCACTTACAATTTGGTTCTTGACTGATTTGAGAGCAGGCAACCCACCGGATGAGTGCAAACCAGTTACTACCCTAATGGCATCTTTTGTTATCTTGAATGGCCTCATCAACCACATGAAGTTGTCATGTATTCTGCTAAGAACATACCAGACCCATTCATCCTCTGCAAAACAGGGAAAGTGGATGCAATGTCCAAAATGCTTATCCTGGATGGCCTTGTATTGAGGTTTAAGTTCAAATGTTTCATCTATTAATTGCTTGTGATAGATATCCATCAGTTTGGATTCCCCAAATTCCTCAACATTAGCATGTATGTATACCCTAACATCTTCTACATGCAAAACCCCATGCGGAATGCTAGAGAAGGCGCCTAAGGGATCAACTTCTAGAGATTTGTAAGGATGTTTCTTGAACTTAGGGTGCGGCCTATCAGTGATCTTAACAACATTTGGAGTAGCCATCTTGCAAAAGATTTAGAGAGAGATATTCAAGAACAAAAATACCTTTTTACGCTTCTAGGGTTCACGATATGAGCCGGAAAAGATCGTTGGTTGAATCAAATTCTACGGTTGATCTTTGAGAGGGTTGAAGCAATCTTGTTTGTAGAGTTCTTTCTTTCTTCTTCTTGAATGCAAATGTGCAAATGATGAATAAAAGAACCCTTATATTCCTATGCAAACCCTAATTTCATATTGCAATAAATGCACACCTTAAGTCATTCTGGTTCCCTTGTTCTGATCTTGTTCTGAGAGAGATACTTCCAAATCACTGAGATGCACTTAGAATTAATCTTGGTGATAATTGACAATGTATCTCCCTTTCTCTAATCATTCCATTTATCCGTAGATCAAGATATTTCAATTTTGAATCATACCGGATCTAACTTTGAGAATCCTGCTTTTACCGGATGACTATCAAACTGGATTAATCTTGGATGATTAACCTCTTCAAACTCCTTGCGGATCTTTCATATTTTTACCAAGGGTTATTTAGATATTTCTCTAAGAACCCTTTAATCCGCAACTTTTCATGTGCCAATTTCAGGCACCAATCGACTAGCTGGGGGAATTTACTTTCCTTTGAGACTCCCCTGAATATCAGCACTAGATTTTGGTGCGGATTCATCCCCAACATTTTCTATACTTCTCTTCACCCAAATCTTGTTCATCTCCCTTTGAACTTCATCCGCATTCACTTTTCCTTTTCCTTTGTCTTGATTCTGATTATGATGCATCGGACCCTTTTTATCCTGATTCTTACTTCTGCAGAATTTGGCAATATGACCGGATCTATTGCAATTGTAGCAAACAACATTTCTTTGCATATTTGACTGATATCCTCTTGATTTGCATTGATTAGCCATATGTCCCATTCTATTGCATGCAAAGCATCTACCATTGAATGAATTATTTATTTGCATATTTCTACATTCATGAGATTTATGACCATACCTTTTGTAGTTAAAACACTTTCCGGAGAAGGATGGATTAGTCTGATTCATTCTTCTTCTGCACTAATTTGCTTTATGACCGAAGTTATTGCAATTGTAGCAGTATCCATTGAAGGATGGATATCTTTGAGCATTTGGTTGCCTTACTGGAGGTCTTCTAGGCCTGTTCCTTGGATTTCCTGATCCAGAGTTCTTCTGACCGGATCCAGAGCTTTCACCTTTCTCATACCCCAAGCCATGCTTGTCATCTACCCTCTTCTAAATTTCAAGAAGAACTTCAAGTTGAGCAGAGCTTATCTTGAATTTCTCTGTGTATTCATTTGTTATTTGAAGATCCCTTTTAAGAGTGTCTATCTAATTCTCAAGTTGTTTTTCATTATCTCTAGCTTCTTCAAGATCAGATTCCAAATGCCTGATTATTCTATCCATTTTGTGGCAGTCTTCTAACTTCTCCTTAAGATATTGTTTTAGATTATCTTCAATTTTTCTTTTCTCTTCAATTTCTTGGGTAAATTTCATAACCCCTGATTCCATTTCATGTCTCACCATAATGACCTCTTTTGATAGCTTCTCACATAACTTGTTTTTCTCATTCAAATCTTCATTAGTATCATTGGCTTCACTTTGACTTGCTAATTGTTGAAGTAGTCCCTTTCTCTTCTTTACAGAGATACTTAGTTTTTCTTTGAGTTCATTTATGAAATCATCAGCTTGTTTGAGTCTTTCCCTCAGGTTATTGACTTTAGAGTGAGATTGCTCAAGATCATCTAGGGAAGACTGAAGTTGTTCCCTCATACCATACATATCCATTAAGGTTCCCAAATCTTCCTCAAGCTGTTAGGCTCTGTTTAGAGGGAATTAGCTCTGATACCAATTGTTGGAAACAAGGTAGATAACTGAGAGGGGGGTGAATCAATTATCTTAAATATTTTAACTTTCTGTTCTTTTACAATTAGTGTAGTATCAAAACATATAAGCATACATAACCATGAAATTAGAAATAAAATCAACACATAACACAATGATTTTGACGTGGAAAACCCTGTTAAGGGAAAATCACGGGGTGACTAACCCAAGATTGTATTCTCTGTTAAAAGAATAAGAAGTACAAAATGGCACTTGCCAATTAGGACTCACTGCCCAAGCACACTGCTCACAAGAGGCACAGTACCTACAAGAGACTCACTGTCTACAAGAATATAGAAGATAACCAGATGTTTGAACTGAAGAGAGACATCCACATATGCTGAGGTTCAGTTTTGGTTAGGCTCAATATACTGATCTACTGCACTTCATACTTCCTCTTCTTTAGTGTTGTTTTTTTGTCACATACTGGACTTGTATTGTTGCTTCCGCACTTCTTTCTGACCTTTCTCGCACACTGTTTCACCACACACACTCCTTCATACCAAAATCCATCTGGTATATATATTCGCACCAAGGATTTCAACATCTTTCTAGTCGGCAACTAGAATACTCAAGATATTTACTAAACCCTGATCTGTCAGCTGAATCAATGCTCAAAATGAGATGTGTATCCAAGACAGAGTTAGAATTCATCAATCAAATTGGCCAACCATGTATGATCTCTTAAATAACTTGACCATCATCAATTTCTCATCCGGATTAAAGTCTGATGCTCTGCCGATCAGTTCTTCCTCAGTCTACTCTGCCTGTCAGGAACCCAACACTTAGATGCTCATATCTTTTCACTCTTTCATGATCGGAGGCTCAATCTTTGGAATGTAGCAGTCATGGTACTCCTCTTGACTTCCCCAAGTCCGTACTTTGCTAAGATATATCCTCTGAGAGATCCAGACCTGATTGTTGGACTTTGTTGCATGCTCTATTCTTGCTCACTGGACCAAAACACTCTTCAATCTGACTTCCAGTAAAGACATATTATGTGTTGCGGATGTGTGGGATAAACTTTGTTTCCATCAATGACAATAATCATGAAGCCACACAGTGTCTCTTGCCAACAGATACCACTTTGGTTTATCCATAACACATACAATGACCAAGGTCAGTTGCCATTCAATTGAAGAGTTGCACGGTTAAATTGTTCAAGCTAAAGATATCCTCATTTCCTCAAATGAGAGACAATTGTCTCATTAAGGTTCAAGAGTGATTCCATACATTGACACACACACTAAAGGTAATAACCAATGAGTTATTTTCCTCATTCATGCTCCACGCATATGACACTTATATGTATCATGGTTAAGTGTTCCACTCAGGAAACTTTACTGCACCCATATAAAAGGCTACAACATGTTCATCTCTATCATTCACGCTCCCTACATGTGTGACACTAGACATTTATGTCCATCTCTATTATACACACTTTCCGTGTGTGTGATACTAGACATTTATGTGGACATCTCTATCATACACATTTTCCATGTGTGATACTAGACATTTATGTCCATCTCTCTCATACACATTTTCCATGTGTGATACTAGACATTTATGTCCATCTCTATCATACACATTTTTCGTGTGTATAGCACTAGACATATTTATGTGTCCATCTCTATCATACACACTACATGTGTGTGGGATACTATGTTGAACACCTGGAATACTAAGAGGGGGGGTGAATCAGTATTCTTTGAAACCACTTAAGCATTTAAACATTCATTCCATATAGAATATTTAGTTTGCAGTAAGAAAGGAAAGCATGAAAGTAATCATCAAAATACATAACACATGAACACCAAATTTTTACGTGGAAAACCCAAAAAGGGAAAAACCATGGTGAGGATTAGCTCACAATATATTATAATGCAACTGGTTAAAGTTGATACAATTGGTGGACTCACTGTCCAAAAGAGAAGTGCTCATTGCAGGTGGCTCACTGCCAAAGGACTCACTGTCCTAAATAGAAAGACATAGAAGGGGTGGATCACTACCAAATATGAACTATTAGTAATGCATCTGACTTATGTTAGAGATACAATTCCACTGAAGCTCAAAATACTGACTTAACACACTTCATCTTCACCACAATCTTATCATATCCTTTTCTGCATTAGATTTGGCTCACACACACACCCACTTAGTTCTTCATACACACACTCATCACTTCACACAAGAATTCAATCCTATTTATATACCACAATCAAGAAAAACATCAAATAGGTCGGCATCATAGATATACCATGTGACTTCATGACCTGTCGGTCCAAAACTCAACCCTATACACTTTGTGGAGAGAACCAAAGTGTGTAGCACATTCAGATAGGTCGACATAACCTATAATTACCCCCATAACTTTGTTACATACATGACTTAACTCCGCACAATCTTGTTGGAAACAAGGCAGATAACTGAGAGGGGGGGTGAATCAGTTATCTTTATTATCTTAACTTTCTTTTCTTCTTTTATAATTTGTGCAGCATCAAAACATATAAGCATATATAATCATGAGGATAGAAATAAAATCAACACAGATAACACAAGGATTTTTACGTGGAAAACCATGTTAAGGGAAAAACCACAGGGTGACTAACCCAAGATTGTATTCTCTATAAAAAGAATAAGAAGTACAAAATGGCACTTGCCAATTAGGGCTCACTGCCTGAGCACACTATTCACAAGAGGCACACTGCCTACAAGAGACTCACTGTTTACAGAACTTACAGAAGGTAACCAAGTATTTGAACTGATGTGAGGCATCTGCAAATGCTAGAGTTCAATTTCGGTTAGGCACAATATACTGATCTGATGCACTTCATTCTTCCTCTGCTCTAGTGCTACTGCTCTGTCACATACCAGACTTGTATTGTTGTTTCCACACTTATCTCTGCCTTTCTTCACACTTTATATTATCATATATGTACACACACACCCCTTCATACTGGAATTCATCTGGTATATATATCCGCACCAAGGATTTCAACAACTTTCTAGTCAGCAACCAGAATACTCAAGATATTTACAAATTATTGATATGTCGGTTGAATCCATGCTTGATTTGTGATGTGTATCAAAAACATAGGCATTGAAGTCATCAATCATGTCGGCCAACAATGTATGATCCCTCAAATAGCTTGATCAACATCAATTACTCATCGGAATTGAAGTCTGATATTCTGCCAATTAGTTCTTCCTCAGTCTACTCTGCCTGTCTGGAACCCAACACTCAGATGCTCATATCTTTTCCATGTTTTATCACCAGAGGCTCAATCTCTGGAATATAGTAGTCATGATAGTCCTCTTGACTTGCCCAAGTCCACAACTTTCTAATTTACACCATCTAAGAGATCCAAACCTGATTGTCAGACCTTGTTGCATGCTCTATTCTTGTTCACCGGACCAAAACAATATTCAATCTAACTTCCGGTATAGGCATACTATGTGCTGCGGATGTGTGGGATAGACTTTGTTGCCATCAATGACAACACTCATGAAGCCACATAGTGTCTCTTGCCAACAATCTCCCCCTTTGGCATTGATGGCAACACTTAGTGAAAAATGACTAAGTGTCGCAGCAAACTCCCCCTTAGCTGATGCTCTGTCTTGTGCATTGTTTTACCAGAGATCCCCCTTAGCTAGATTCCACATTTTTCACTACTCCTCACTCCCCCTTTGACATCAATGGCAAAGGGCAAAATCCGCAAACCAAAATTTACAAAAATTAACCTATACATAGCCGCATAAGTATATATACATGTTATACTTACATATACTTAAGTATATCCGCAACAGTGGCCTTCAACTGTACAAACTCTGTGGCCCAGCTCTGCTTCATCCTGTCCAAAATGGAGATGTGACCACTCAACAAAAATGCATATGCTTCTGCCCTTCTTAAATCTGCCGAATCACTAGTCCGAGTTATGGTCTAAGCATTTGTTAAGGCCTCATGCATTGCCTCTAAGTTAGGGATAAATATCCCTCTAAGTTCACTCATCCTGTTTATTATATTCTTCTTTTCTTTGTCTAGCCTCTTTATTTCATTTATAATGACAATGGCCTGACATTCTTGATTCATTAAGGATGTAGTGAGGGGATCAAAATTTTGAGATAAACTTGACAGTTTACCTTCTTGCTCTTTCACCTTCTTTTCAATATCCCATATCACTTTGGGCCAAGATAGACAAAATTTGTACATGTCCCCACCATCTTTAAGAGCATTTTCAAGGCTCTTTATTCCAATATCTAGGGTCCTATCATTAGTAATGAGTCCCTGTACTTCAGTGAATCTTTTTCCTAAAAACTCCTTCCGGAACTTTGCTTCTTCCGATTTCTCTAAAGAATCAAAATGAGTGCTAACAGAATTTACCAGAGATTTCAAGTTATCGGATGGAGAGGCTGAAGGATCCTTTTGAAAACATGGCATGATCTTCTCTAGCATACCGGATGCAATCTCTAACAGCTCGTAGTCTTCCATGTGAGAATTCAGAAGTTTTTCTTTTGCCTTGGCTTGAGCAAAAGATGTTATTTTCATTGTCTAGACTGGAGAGAGAGAGAGAGAATCAAAATTTAGTGGTCCTTGAAATAGCTCAGGTTCATCTATCTCCATCATATCTTTGTTCAAGAAATTCTTCACTGCCTCTATAGTGTCTCTTGCTAGAGACTAAGTCTTCTTTTCTTTTGGAATCTCAGAACTGTCATCAAAGGTCTTCTCTGTTTGTTCTTCTTCTTTTCCCTTTACCTCCTCTTCTTGACTCACTTTTTCCTCTTTTCTTCCTTCTCCTTCAATTTCAAAATCTCGAATGTCTGCAGTGGGATCCAGAGGAGAGATGTTACCTGTATTTACTGCTTCATGAACTTCCTCTTCCGAAACAGAGGAATCTAAGTCCTTAGTCTTCTCTTTACCTATCTCTTTTGACCCTTCTACATTTTTATCAGAAGATTCTTCATTGGCTGCATTTAATCCTTCAACATCCATGGTGAAAGGTTCTTCATCTATTTCCTCTACAATAGGAAGATTGAATCTTTTGAAGGCATTCCAGAGGATGTCTTTTGTCTCTCTTGCTACTTGGTCAGTTTCTCCAAGCATAAGTTTATTCATTCTTGCTTTGCTCCAAAATTCATCCTTGCAGTCCTTAAAGATCATGTCCATTTGCTTTGGAGTAATAGAAGGATAGAGCTGAATTGTTATCTGTTCTCGGATCTCTAAGTCTTTTGCCTTTGCATTCTCTTTTCTAAGTTCAAGTACCTTCTCTAGACTTTTGGAAATTAATGAAATGATTTCAATGAATGCTTTATTATAAATATTCAGGTACCTGACTGTAGCTTCTTCCAAGATCCTTTTGTCAGTATCACTATATTCATCATAGAATTCTATTACTGGTTGCAGATTCCCATCCACAGTGACTACCTTGATGATATCATCAATGGAAACAGTGGGATTTTCAACAAATTCTCCTACCTTTTCTTCTATGTTTTTACCAGCAAAGGATTCCCCAAAGGTTTTCTTCTTCTTCTTCATTTTCTTAATTTCCTCATCAAACTTTGTTTCTTCATCATCCTTGTGACTTGTGTAAGACCTTGTGGCTTTTATTTTCGTTCTCTTTTCTCCCTTTCTGGATGTCTTGACTTCCGGTTTGGTGGCTCTTGAGCTCTTAGGAGTGGCAGGTGCAGAGCTCTTAGAGGATCTAATCCGGGAGGAGGCTTGTACCGGAACACTTCCTTTTTCTGCTTCTTGTTTCTCTTTCTTAGCTCTTTCAACTTTCTCTCTCTTTGCATCTACTACCTCTTTTGATATGCCATATCTTTTGGCAATTTCTTCAACTTCCCTTCTAACTTTCCTCTTTATCTCTGGTTGTCTTAGTTCAACATGTATTTTTACACTTAGTTCTTAAAAGGTTCCAAACCTTTCTGCCTCAGGGTCCTTAGGCTGACTTAACAAGTGTTGAATATGCAGCTCCAAGATTTTCTCATCAACCTCGTATCCCATTGGCATTATCCAAACTGTTCTGGGCTCAACTACCTCCATTAGGCATTGATCAGTATCTACCATAAAACACATTGTTGGATTGAGGTATCCTCTCTCTGGCTTGCATCATACTTTGGAAGTTCTTAAAGTAACCCCAAAGTTATGTTCTTTAAGCTTTAGCATCGCCAAGTCCATACATATAGTCCCTAATCTGTATTGCAACCAGTTTGTCATTTTGCCAAACCCAACCACTTGATCCGGGTAGCTCATTCATATAGTAGAAGAATAGACACAATATTAAACAACCATACTTGAATGAGTTCTTCTTATCCTTCTTGATCTTCTGTAGGTTTTCTAACAGTTGGTTTAAAAGAAGATCACATAGGTCATAATCTGCATTTTCCCTCAACATCTAATATGCTGCATATATTGCAGTCCCAGACACAGAATTCTCCCTGCTAGAATGATAGATCTTATACCCAATTATCATTGAGGCAAATTTGACATTTGGATCTGTGATGTCATCTATGGTCATTGCTCTCTTGTCAAACTTAGATCCAGTAGCTTCAGTTACTGTCTGGTTCTTGACAGATTTGAGTGCAGGTAACCCACCGGATGAGTGCAGTCTAGTTACTGCCCTAATGGCATCTTTTGTTATCTTGAAGGGCTTCATTAACCACATGAAATTATCATGCATTCTACTAAGGACATACCGGACTAGTCATCTTCTGCAAAATAGGGAAACATGATGCAATGTTTGAAGTGTTTATCCCAGAGGGCCTTGTATTGAGGTTTGAGCTCAAAACTTTCATCTATTAACTATTTATGATAGATGTCCATCAACTTAGATTCTCTAAATTCCTCAATGTTGGTGTGGATGTAGACCCTAACATCTTCTACATGCAGTACCCCATGCGGAATGCTAGAAAAAGCGCCTAAAGGATCAACTTCTAGGGATTTCGAGGGATGTTTCTTGAATATTGGGCGTGGCCTATCAATGATCTTAACAACCATTAGAGTAGCCATTTTGCAAAAGATTCAGAGAGAGATTTTCAGAATGGAAGTACCTTTTTATGCTTTAGGGTTTGAAATAAGAGCCAGAACAAATCACTGGTTGAATTGGATTTTGCAGTTGATCTTTGAGAGAGTTGTAGAAACTTGCTGCAGAGCTCTTCTTTTCTTCTTCTCAAATACAAATGTACAAATGATGAGTGAAAGAACCCTTTTATTCTTATGCAAACCCTAATTTCCTTTTGCAATAAATACACAACTTAAGTTATCCGGTTGCCCTATTCTGAGAGGGATCTTTTTCGAATCATTGTGTTGCACTTAGAATCATCTTCAGTGAGGATTGACAATGTATCTTCTTTTCTCCAATCATGCCATGGATCCGTAGATCAAAGTATTTCAATTTTGAATCATACCAGATCTGTCTGTGAAAATCTTGCTTTACCAGATGGCTATCAAACCGGATCAATCTTGGATGATTAAACTCTTGCAAAACTCCATGCGGATCTTTCATATTTTTACCGAGGATTGTTTAGATATTTTTCTAAGAACCCTTTAATCCGCAACATTCCATGTGCCAAATTTAGGCACCAATTAACTGTTGTTTAGATATTGTTCTTTGTGACTCACCCTGAGCCAGAGCTCATCTGTTTAGTTTCTGGAAGGAATATCAGCACCAGATTCCGGTGCGGATCCATCCCCAACATTTTATGTACTCTTCTTCACCCAAATCTTGCTCATCTCCCTTTGAACTTCATCCACATTCACTTTGCCTTTTCCCTTATCTTGCTTTTGTTTATGATGCACCGGACCCTTTTTATCCTGATTTTTACTTCTGCAGAGTTTGGCAATATGACTGGATCTATTGCAATTGTAACAAACAACATTTCTTTGTACATTTGACTGATATCCTCTTGATCTGCATTGATTAGCCATATGTCCCATTCTATTGCATGCAAAGCATCTACCATTGAATGAATTTTTTATTTGCATATTTCTGCATTC
The DNA here is from genome assembly GCA_027924645.1 of Cunninghamia lanceolata. Classification (NCBI taxonomy): domain Eukaryota; kingdom Viridiplantae; phylum Streptophyta; class Pinopsida; order Cupressales; family Cupressaceae; genus Cunninghamia; species Cunninghamia lanceolata. The sequence goes on along the minus strand of BSBN01000186.1, from coordinate 13,621,248 downwards.
ATGAGATTTGTGACCATACCTTTTGCAGTTGAAACATTGTCTGGAGAAGGATGGATTAGTCTAATTCATTCTCCTTTTGCACTGAGTTGATTTATGACCGAAGTTGTTGCAATTGAAGCAGTATCCATTGAAGGATGGATATCTTTGAGCATTTGGTTGCCTTACCGGAGGTCTTCTAGGTATGTTTCTTTGATTTCCTGATCCAAAGTTCTTTTGACTGGATCTAGAGCTTTCACCTTTCTCATATCCCAAGCCATGCTTGTCATCTACCCTCTTTTGGATTTCAAGAAGAACTTCAAGTTGAGCTAAGCTTATCTTGAATTTCTCTTTGTATTCATTTGTTGTTTGAATATCTTATTTAAGAGTGTCTATCTGATTCTCAAGTTGTTCTTCATTATCTCTATCTTCTTCAAGGTCAGATTCAAGATGGCTGATTATTCTATCTATTTTGTGGCAGTCCTCTGTCTTCTCCTTGAGGGATTGTTTTAGATTATCTTCAATTTTCCTTTTCTCTTCAATTTCTTGGGTGAATCTCATAACCCTTGATTCTATCTCATGCCTTACCATAATGACTTCTTTTGATAGCTTCTCACATAGCTTATTTTTCTCATTCAGATCTTCATTAGTATCATTGGCTTCACTCTGACTTGCTAATTTTTGAAGTAGTTCCTTTCTCTTTTTCACAGAGATACTCAATTTTTCTTTTAGCTCATTTATGAAATCATCATCTTGTTTGAGTCTTTCTCTCAAGTTATTGATTTCAGAGTGAGATTGTTCAAGATCATCTAGGGCAAACTGAAGTTGTTCCTTCATACCATACATATCCATTGAGATTCCCAGATCTTCCTCAAGCTGTTAGGCTCTGTTTAGAGGAACTTAGCTCTAATACCAATTGTTGGAAACAAGGCAGATAACTAAGAGGGGGGGTGAATCAGTTATCTCCATTATCTTAACTTTCTTTTCATCTTTTATAATTTGTGCAGCATCAAAACATATAAGCATATATAATCATGAAAACAGAAATAAAGTCAACACACATAATACAAGGATTTTTACGTGGAAAACCCTATTAAGGAAAAAACTACGGGGTGACTAACCCAAGATTGTATTCTCTGTTAAAAGAATAAGAAGTACAAAATGGCCCTTGCTAATTAGGGCTCATTGCCCAAGCACACTTCTCACAAGAGGCACACTACCTACAAGAGACTCACTATCTACAGAACTTACAGAAGGTAACCAGGTATTTGAACTAATGAGAGGCATCTGCAAATGCTAGAGTTCAGTTCTGGTTAGGCACAATTTACTGATCTAATACACTTCATTCTTCCTCTGCTCTAGTGTTGTTGCTCTGTCACATACCGGACTTGTATTGATGCTTCCACACTTATCTCTTCCTTTCTTCGCACTTTATATTATCATATCTGTATACACACACCTTCATATTGGAATTCATTTGGTATATATATCCGCACCAAGGATTTCAACAACTTTCTAGTCGGCAACCCGAATACTCAAGATATTTACAAATTATTGATCTGTCCTGATTCCATGCTTGATTTGTGATGCGTATCAAAAACATAGGCATTGAAGTCATCAATCATGTCGGCCAAAAATGTATGATCCCTCAAATAGCTTGATCAACATCAATTACTAATCCAGATTGAAGTCTGATATTTTGCCGGTCAGTTCTTCCTCAGTTTGCTCTACCTGTCTAGAACCCAACACTTAGATGCTTATATATTTTCCATGTTTTATCACCGGGGGCTGAATCTCTGCAATATAGTAGTCATGATACTCCTCTTGACTTGTCGAAGTCTGCAACTTGCTGAGTTACACCATCTGAGAGATCCGGATCTGATTGTTAGACCTTGTTGCATGCTCTGTTCTTGTTCACTGGACCAAAACAATCTTCAATCTGACTTTTGGTATAGGCATACTATGTGCTGCAGATGTGTGGGATAGACTTTGTTTCCATAAATGACAACACTCATGAAGCCACACAGTGTCTCTTGCCAACAAATCTCAGCACCTTTGGGTCGGGACCATTGGTGAAGTAATCAATAGAATGAGCCAATTGTTAGCTCACATCTCATCGCACGGACCACCAAAACTCTTGCCATTCGGAGAGAACATATTTCTGACATCTATGAACTTACCCTCAAAACTGCATAGCAAAATATTCATCTACGATGGAATGAGGAGCATTCCAACATACCACTGATATTGTCATTACACTGTCATTACAGAATCTGATACTCTATCAACTCTATCTTTCATTGAGGAGGGCTTCAAGACCTAAAACTTTGGATTTAGACTCCTTTAGTATGCACCAAAAATACCTTACAACTGCATAGAAATATTCTTCATAGCAGAGAAATGTGGACTAAAATACTATGATAGTGTCTTAGGTTTTATACTACAAATGCCTTAGGAAAAACTTCAGCAATTTGTGTCTAAGTGTGGAACACCAAAATGGAAGAAAATCAATGTGGTCATACAAGGATTCCGCAATACACTTAGATATATCATGCTTAGTTTTATTCTCCTCCACATCACACTTAGCAACTTCTTTGGACCAACACAACTATATCATTATACTTTGTTGCCATCAATGACAACACTACTCACTGTCATGCTCATCAGTCTCTTCATCATCATGCTTATGTTGCCAACAATCTCCCCCTTTGTCATTGATGGCAACATATACCAAAACTTCTCCCCCTTTGTCATCAATGGCAAAGGGACCACTTGTATATCTACAGATCAAAACTTCTCCCCCTATGTACATTCTCTCCCTTATTGTTTTACTCCTATACTTTAATATGTAGATCAAAATATTATATTGTCACGAAAATTTCTTCTATCTTTCCGCATATGTACAAGAGATGGTGCAGTCACGGTTAGGAGGGTCCTTAAAGAGAACTATCCAGACCATGTAGCTAGAGTAAAACACAACAGAAACAACTCAAAGATATGAAGCAAATGTAGATTCAGTCATTCAGTATATCATAGAATTCAAATACAAATTGGTCGGCAACATGCAGGCTTACAATCAGGGCTCAAGGCCTGATTACTCAATTATAGAATATGCACAAGATAAAGATTTCAAGCTCCTTCGCAAAGAATTCAATCTATCAAACTTGTAAATTATGCTAACTACTTTCCTAGGCATCTATTACATCTTTTTACATCATCTCTAGAACATATGATTCCTTCGCATCGGCCAAGGAAGATCACAAACTCCAATGAAGAACTATAACGTGTGTACATGGATAGGTCAGACATAAATGAATATAACTCCTTCACGAATGAATGGAATTGTGTGCGGATCTCGGGGAAGGTCGGCCATGAACCAAACAACATTGAATGATGTGTAATTTAGCTCTAGGAGTTGTGAATTGCTCTACAAGTCTTCTCCTTTAGTTGATTGTCTGAGACTGTCAGGATGCTCTGTTTTGAGAAAACAGTTGATATTCTGATAGCGATATCTTACCGGTAGCTAATCCAAATGATCTAAGATTTAGATATGATGTGCATGAATAAATCTAGATGCTAAGTCTAGCTCCGCAAGGTCTGAAATGTAACTGTGGTAGAATGCGGACCAAAATACAGAAACTGCTACTGACTGAACTACCTAAATTGAACTGGAAACTGAAAAGAAACAAACTAAAATGCAAATGTTTTTTGTTGATGCAAGATTTATCTTGAACCAGGGATGCTCCTGCATCAAGAGATCAGGATATGAACCTTATTATTTGGTAGGAAGAATATCCCTGTATATATTCTTCAGATGTACCACTGTAGAGTCCCAATGCTTCTTGGCAGAGTTGAGTATTTGTATCTGCCCAGTAATCTGCAAAAACAATTCTTCTGCTTCTTTAACTAATGAATATGCAATTGTCATCTAAACAATCTTATCAACTTCTTTCAACATCCCTGTCAACGCTGCTATCTTGAAACTGACAATCTCTCTCAACTGACTCATCTGATCCTTAATTAGTTCTTTTTGATTCTGAAGTTTCTTGATGATTACATGATTGTTTTCAACTTTAGCCCTTAGATCTCGATTGTTTTCGATTAAAGGCTTATATGTTCCGAAGATATTAGCTATCTGCATTTCAAGGCCATCAATCTTGTCTTTTATATCTTTTGTAGTTATAGGCCATGATAAGCAAAATTGATATATTTCTTTAGCTTCATCCAAGGCATTTTAAATACTCTTTACACTAATACCCAATATATTGTGTGTCTTGGAACACTTTTCTGATAGATCTATTAGTCTCTTATTGCTAATCTGTTCCATTGCTTTCTTCTAAGCTTCCTTCTCTAAAGATGTAGAATGACTGTTAAAGGACTCTAGTAGTTGCTTCATTTTTTGTATAGGAGTCAGAGAGGCATCCCTCTTGGTGTCTGGTAACACCTTTTCAAAAGCCTTTATTGCTTCCTCTAGAATCTCATTTCCTTCTACTTGTGATTGCAATATTTCTTGTGCAATAACCTGAAAAATGGTTCCTAGTTGCAATTTCTTCAGTGGGGAGATATTGGACAAATTGATTTGTTCATCCATAGATGGCAATTGAAATAGTTGTGGAGATGCAATAGACTGAATTTGTCTCTATTGATCTAAGAATAGTCTAATGGAGTCGATCGGAGAGACTCCAGAACTCTCACCCTCTGCATTTTTCTTCTCCTCTTTAGAAATAGTGACCATGCGTGAAATTGAGATATTTGGAGGACAATTTCCTTCATGTATCCCTTCACCTTCTTTGTTCTCAACCTGATACTCTGAGGTTTCTAGAGGAGCAGAAGCATTGTCCACAATGCTTTCTACTTGTTCATTTTCCTTCACTACCATCTCACTCTTTTCTTCTTTTTCTTTATCTTTCTTTTCCTCTAGATTCTCCTTTCCTTGAACACTTTCTACATTCTCTGGAGGAGGATTAACATGTTATGTATTGGTGCCTTTTGGAGAAGATAAGTTTCCAACATTTTGATCCTCTGCATTGGTTGTTTCAATGTTTACCATAGGAGACGACACGTTTTGCTCTATAGTAGTCTGTACATTCTTTTTTTCTACTCCATGCTCATGTTGAGCATCTTCCTATTGTGCATCTCCTGCTTCAGGCATATCATCATGTACATGCTTTTCAGTGTCAGGAATCATGCCTAGTACTTTTGCCAAACTGGCAACTTTCTCAATCGTTTCATTCCTAAGCCTCTCAAGGTCATCCTTATCTCTACTCATTAATGTAGTTACTCTTTGTTTGGTTCTGAACTCCTTGTTATATACTTGAGCTAATCTAGCTTTGTCCTTGTCTGTGAAAGGAGCACAAATCTTCTCAAAGGCATATGTTCTCAACTTTGCTTCTTCATTTATTGCCTCTTCTCTTCTAGCTAACAGTACACTCTTCAACTCTCCAAGCATTTGGTCTTCAATATCTCTTATACTAACCTCAAAAGTAATAATATATTTGATAATTGCTTCTTCTATTGTAGATTTAATCAGCTTCATCCAAAGTGGTGTACAGGGCAACTGTCTATTCTAACATTCCATGCTCAACAATGCTATTAAACAATGATTCTAATTTTAAAGGACTATGTGTTCTTACTCGAGGGAAAGACTTGTCCTTCTTTTTCTTCTTTTCTTTCGGTGACTTCTTTCCCTTACTAGATTCTGATTTCTTCTCACTCTTCTAAGTCAAATATTCTTCCTTTCCTTTTTCAACTTCTGTATCAACAATGTCTATTTTCGCCTTCTTTGCACTTGTCTCTTCACTGGAGGCTTGAGGCTCTCTTTTCTTCTTCCAGACCAACTTAGGTCTTGTTGGTTTTTTCCCTGACTGGATACTTTCTCCCAGATTTCCCTACAAGGTAGCCATCAGTGATCAACAGGATCTCTAGGCCAGGGGCCAACAGTATAGGAGATAGACTCTATTTTTATCTCCTCTTCTTCTTCAAGCTCTGCAAAACCTAGGGGGGTATTCCCTATTCAACACCCATGAGAATATGCTTGTGGGTTGGCTTGGGATGTTGATACAAAGCAGATAAATCCTTCTGTGTGAAGACCAAAACTGTGGGATAAGTGTAAAGGGGCTAGCTTTGGGCTTATGTTCAGTTGTGAATCAGAGGATCTTGGTCCTAAACTACTTCTAAGGTCCTAATGATTGTTTTGGATGTTGGAGTTTGATTTATGTTTGGATGCAAACCTGGACCTGGTGTATAACCTCAACACAGAGCTAGATTGGTGCCTATCCAGGGCTTGGAGTCAGTAGACATACACCTGTGAATGATCAGCATGAATACAATAAAACTGGATTTCAAGGGGGTGTTGTAGTATCTGCCTTACAGATACCTCCCAACACAGAGTGTTAAGTTATCTCTATTTATGGCATCCCTATTGCAGTACATCCTTCCCAATACTTAATCTGAAAACACTTTAATCTACCCCTTGAGCAGAAGTTGAAAGATCAAGCATTCAATACAGGAATTCTATATTCTAGAATACCAGACACCCCTTAGATATCTAGATTCAGAAGGACACATGCAAATACATCATTACTCATATAAAATCAATCATGAAATCAACAGATTCATGCATGAGACATACAACAAGAGATACATAAACTCACAAGGTCACCTGCACAGAACAACCAGAACCAGTTGTATCTTATTACAGAGCCAAATATGTCCAGTTTTCAATGACACAAAAGAGTAACACAGTTTGGCTTTTATACCAAGACTGTGTACTCAGCAAAATTAATTACATGGCAAGGTCAACATTTTCCGTCAGATACACACCATCCGAAATGGTGCACAAAATAATAAATGCAATAGGGGACAAATCATGGAGAAGCCAGAGAAGGACGAGGAGCAGTCGAGCTCGAGCCTTGTGCCGTCGCTCAAAGACACGCATCATAAAAATGGTGGTTGACCTATCCATCATCGACCCATACCGCTGCAACTCTGCCATTAAAGTTTCATCTACCCGTAGCCTCTGGAATGCAGCCGCAGCAAGTCTCTGAAGTTTTTCCCGCCCAAACGCGGCCGCAGACACAAAGAAAAAACCCATTGTTGCAAGTTCAAAACGAGACCGTTGATCATCCTCTCGTCGCTGCGATCAACGATGTCAAAATCTGTTGAAAAGTCGCCAACCAACGAGATCATGCCACATAGGCACTTCACACTTCCATCGCTAACTTTTCCATTCCACCATTTTGCCTTTCATAAAAAGGACACGTGGTGGCTTCCGCAACATCGGCTATTGAGATAGGTGGTAGCTTCCGTGCTTTCTTTGAAACACAAGGACCCTTTTTCAAAACTTACGCGGAAGCTGACACATGTCGAGCTCCACGTTACTTTACTAAACTGTGTCTTTAAGTTCAAGTGTCCCCCGCAGGTGACAGCTATCACAACCCGCAGCATCTGAAACTTGAGGCACTTTAATACCGGGACCCACAACCTCCCGCTTGCTTTCGTAAGAGGAAAACAAGGGCAAGTCCGCGGAAGCTGACACTTGTCAAGCTCCGCAGCATCTCTTGAAACATTTAGAAACTTTTTTAAACTCACGCGGAAGTTGACACATGTCAGGTTCCGCATTACTTAGAAACCTTTAGTATCTCGCCGGGGAAGGGTCATAAACAAAAGCAACATTAGCGCTGCATCCACTACGTGGCACCTTCCGCGGCACTTTAAGACTCACAACTATGGCCCACCACCATTCAATACTTTGCATCGCGGGGCATAGATAGATATGCGGGAGCTGACACTTGGTGAGCTCCGCGTCCATTACAAAAGAAACATGGCACCTTCCGCACACACAATGAAACTTTTGAACCTAGTTTCCATTGTTGACATGTGGCGCTTTCCGCGCGAAGTAACTTAGAAACTGTGTTAGAAACATTAATACACGTGGCACGATCCACAGCATCTGAGGCTCCTCACTGGGACCCACCCTCGCGTCTTCACTTAGCACCAAAATTAATATGAAACATTACGCGGAAGCTGACACTTGGCGCGCTCCGCAGCCACCACTAGGGACACATGGCACCTTCCATGCGCACATTGAGACACTTAAAGGGTTTTTGAAACTCAAGCAGAAACTGACACATGTCAAGCTCCGCGGCTAGTAACTTAAAACAACATTAGAAACAGCTTCCGCCACATGGCACGCTCCGCGCTACGGTTATCGATTAGAAACAAAAGTGCGGCATGAATCAAGGCTCAACACTTGGCGGATCCCGTGGCATTGGCCAAGCGAAACCCTCATATCCACCATTAGAGACACATTCAGACACTAAACCTGTAACCCGATATGCATCTGAAACGCATGTGACCCATTTTTATCATCCATTTTTAGGGGCCGATAGGGATTTCAGCAACAGAACAAGATCCCGCAACTTAGAAATTTCAGGGTTTGAAGGAGAAAATTAGCAAACATTCAAGTTTAAAACCCTAGACATAAATAATTACCAACAGGTCCTACCTCTTACTCTTCTTCCTCATCACCATCATGACTGATGTATTTTTCTCTTGTAGCCTTTTCTTTTACCCTTCTCTTATTGGGAGGTTGCTATTATACAGAGGTACTTGATGTTGTTTTCTTTGCTAAAGATGTGGCTCTAGAGGATTTTGGGACAGTAGGAACAGAGACAAAAGTCCTAGCTGACCTTCTTGTGCTAGGAAACCCTTCTGTAGGAACAGATATGCCTTTGGATTTCTCCGTAGGGCTCTTTGGTGAAATCATCTCCTCTACCTTAGTCCTCATTTTCTCAAAATTTTCTTTTATTTCCCTTTCTTTGTGCTTCAAGTGTACTTCAGTGAATTTCTCTTCATAAGTTTTGAGTCTTTCTGCAGAGGCATCTTTTGGTTTGCTCAACATTAAATCTGCAAGTCTTGTGATTATGTCTCTTGTAACCTCATATCCCATCTCCAAAATCTAGACTATTCTGGGTTCCACTGCTTCCATATAGCATTCATCTTTGCTAACCATGAAGATGATGTCATTCTTGTACTTCTTAACAACACTCTTTGGGTTTATTTCTCTTGCTTGCATGTTTTCTTGGAATGTCTTGAAGAAACCCCATAATGTAGCTTTCTAGGTTTCTAAGTTACCCAATCTTCTTAAGTGGTCTCTAATTTGCACTGCTACTGGAATATGGCCAAACCACATAATGTTCTTTGTACCAAGAATTTCTCTGAGTAAGTAAAACAATAAGTAAATAATTAGAGTACCAAATTTGAAGGGGTACTTTGAGTCCTTGGTTTTTTGCAGGTTTTCTAGTAATTGTGCTCTCAACAATTCACACAAGTCATAATCTGCACCATTCTTAACCGTCTCATATGTTGTGTTAATAGTAGTTGCAGAGACTGAATTCTCTCTATTGGTGAAGTATATCTTGTATCCAATCATCATAGTAGCATATTTTACTACGGGATCTTCAATATCACTCACTGTCAGGGCACGCTTGTCAAATTTTGCACCGGTGAGCTTCATTACCACATCATTCTTTACAAATTTCATTGTTGGAACTGGTCTGATGGAGCATAACCCTATTACAACCCTGACAGCTTCCTTGTTGATCATGTTTGGTAGATCTAGCCACATAAATTTGTCGTGAATGCAGCTCAATGCATACTTAACCCAAGCATCTTCATAACAAAAAATAGGGAAATTGTTCCAAACATCCAACATTTTCTCTGTCAAACCCTTAAATTCGGTCTTCAAATCAAATTCATCATCGGTTAACTCATTTACCCAAACTTCTCCCAACTTTTCATGATTATACTCTTCCATCTTTGTGTGAATATAGATTCTCACATCCTCTGTATGCATTACACCGTATGGAATGCTCGAAAAAACACCATACAGATCTATTTCCATGGATTTATAAGGATGTCATTTGAACTTTGGATAGGATCAGTCTACAACCTCTACAACTTTTGGAGTAAACATTTTCAAAGATATTTATGAAAAACTTAGGGCAAGGTAGAATTCTGTAAATACCTTTCTATCACTTCCAGTTAGGGTTTCGTGCACAAGAATTTTGATTTGCTTCTCCTTGCTCTTTCACTGCTCTTCTCTCTTGGAATGTTTGATTGCAAATGATCTTTTGTTAAGTAAAATTACTTATAACCCCCTTTTACAAAACCTAATTCACATTCAATGCTTAGATTGATAAAGTTATCAAAATTTTAACTATAGTGCACAGTCATCTTCAACTGCTCCACAAACTTCCATAACAAGACATTTTTCACCAGTGTTTTCTCCAATAGATCAAGTGTGTTAACTTACACCTCATATCCACGTTTTGAAGGTATCAGCACCATATCTTTGGTAGGGGCTTATAGATTGTCTATTAAAACTCCCCCTAAGACAAAGCATCCTACTTAGTTTCTGAAGGAAACATCTGCACCAGAGATTGGCACAGCCTCATCCTTCACTTTATTTTATTCTTTCTTTTTCCAGACCTTGTCCATTTATTTCTTCATCTCTACCGGATCCACATTCTTCACTGAATCACTCTTCTTAACCAGATCAACCTTCACATTCTTACTTCTGCAAGATTTAGCAATGTGACCTAATTTGTTGCATTCATAACATTTGACATTTTGAACAAGCTTACTTCCATTCATTCTGGATCTGCATTGATTAGCCTTATGCCCAAATCCATTGCATGTATAATAGTAACCATTGAAAGATGAAAACATCATATCATTATTGTAACCATTCATCATCTGACTTCTGCATTCACTAGCTCTATGACCAAATCTTTGGCATGTAAAACACTGACTGAAAAATGATTGAACATTCTGATTCATTATGCTTCTACATTCCCTAGACTTATGCCCAAATTTATTGCATGAGTAACAGTAACTAGAGTACCTTTGTGTAGCCAGTTGTCTAATAGGTGGCCTCTTGAAATTCTTCTTATGGTTCTAGACCTGTCTATTATTACTCTTCTTATCTTCAATCTTCCTTAGGTTATTGTTCTTCCTTTCAACATTGTTTGGAGTTTGATTTGTCTTGCAACTTTCACCCTTTTCAAATCCTAATCCTTCTTTATCCTTAAGAGCCTTTTGATTTGCAATCATTTCATCAAGCAGGGTGGAACTTTTCTTGAATTTGTCTTCTTGATTCTTTGCTTTCTCCAACTCATTCTTTAGGACCACAATTTCTTGTTCAAGCCTTGAACATTCTTCCAATTTGCCTTTTAGTTTTTCATTTAGGCATTCTTCAATTCTTTTTCCTTCCTCAATTTGTGTGATTATCTCATTTGATTGATTAAGTTTTTCATTTACTTCCTTGTGTCTTTCTTTGAATTTCTTGTTTTGCTCTCTCAACTTCTTAATGCATTCATCTGCTTCCTTAATATTTTCTCCCAGATCTCTGTTCTCACATTGAACCTTTTCCAGATCTTCAAGTGTTGATTTAAGTTCTCCATTCATGTCAACTATGTAGTCTTCTTCAGTAAATCAAATAACAAGAATTTCTTCCAGAGGGATAGGATATCTCCTAGTCACCATGTGTTCACACTTCAAGATCTTCCTCAAGTGGTATAGCTTCTTCCAAGGAACCAGGCTCTAATACCAATTGTTGAACACCCAGAATACTAAGAGGGGGTGAATCAGTATTCTATGAAACCACTTAAGCATTTAAACATTCATTCCGCATAGCATATTTAGTTTGCAGTAAGAAAGGAAAGCATGAAAGCAATCATCAAAATACATAACACGTGAACACAAGATTTTTACATGGAAAATCCAAAAAGGGAAAAACCTTGGTGAGAATTAGCTCACAATTATATTATAATGCAATTGGTTAAAGTTGATACAATTGGTGGACTCACTGTCCAAAAGAGAAGTGCTCACTGCAGGTGACTTGCTGCCAAAGGACTCACTATCCTGAATAGAATGACATAGAAGAAGGGGTGGCTCACTGCCAAATATGAACTATTAGTAATGCATTTAACTTATGTTGGAGAAGTACAATTCCACTGAAGCTTAGAATACTAACTTAACACACTTCATCTTCACCATAATATTATGTTACCCTTTTCTGCATCAGATTTTGCTCACACACCCACCCACTTAGTTCTCCGTACACACACTCATCACTTCACACAAGAATTCAACCTTGTTTATATACCGCAATCAAGAAAAACATCAAATAGGTTGGCATGATAGATGTACCATGTGACTTCATGACTTGTCGGCCCAAAACTCAACCATATATGCTTTGCAGAGAGAACCAAAGAGTGTAGCATATTCAGATAGGTTGGCATAACCTATAATTACTCCCATAACTTTGTTACATGACTTAACTCCACACAATCTCAGCACCTTTGGGTTGGCACCATTGATGAAGTAATCAATAGAATGATCCAATTGTTAGCTCACATCTCATCGTGCGGACCACCAAAACTCTTGCCATTTGGAGAGAACATATTTCTAACATCTGTGAACTTACCCTCAAAACCGCATAGCAAAATATTCATCTGTGGTGGAATGTGGAGCATTCCAACATACCACTGATACTGCCATTACAAAGTTTGATGCTCTATCAACTCTATCTTTCACTGTGGAAGGCTTCAAGACCTAAAACTTTGGATTTAGACTCCTTTAGTATGCACCAAAAAATACCTTACAACCGCATATCAAGATTCTTCATAGCGGAGCAATGTGGACTAAAATACTATGATCCTGTCTTAGGTTCTATACTGCAAATGCCTTAGGAAAAACTTCAGCAATTTGTGTCTGAATGCGGAACACCAAAATGGAAGAATATCAATGTGGTCATACAAAGATTCTGCAATACACTTAGATATACCATGCTTGCATGTATTCTCCTCCACATCACACTTAAAAACTTCTCTGGACCAACACAACTGTATCATTATACTTTGTTGCCATCAATGACAACACTACTCATTGTCATGCTCATCAATCTCTTCATCATCGTGCTTATGTTGCCAACATACTAGACACATTCAATTTTCATGAAAGCTTTTGTTCATATCCAAACCATGTTTCTCTTGAATCGCTGCCATCTCTGATGACTTACAAGCACCCCTTGCTACTCCTAGTCATTACTAGCAAGTAATAGTTACAAAAACAACATTTCCCTACTTATATCTAGCCCAACAATATTTCTTTGATTCTCTTGGCTAGGTCATCATCTCAAGAAGTCATAATCTCAATCATGTATTATTCACTACGGAATCATAATTTTAGGCATGGTATATGTTTAGTAGGAAAAGAGGGAAGACGGGATTGATGGGTGATTTAGTTAGATCCTCCTTTCACTACAAACATTCAAGGACATTCAACTGAGTTGAATCACAACTTTTGCAAGAGGATTCACCTACAGGTTGATGGTCACTTGCAATGATGTGGAAATTCATAATTTATTGATTAATGTATTAATTTAATGCCTAATTGTGCTTAAAACCCTAATTATGCAAAATCGTAAATAAACAGATGAATCCCGACAAATGTTTGCAAACAAAGATGTATTATTCAAAGTAAATACATACCAGACTTCGAGATTCCAGATGCGGAAAAGTCAGGGGCTAAAGAGCAGGCGCCCAAGCCCAAGGTACAGTTTTCTGCAGAGATTCCCAGAAATGGTCTGTAACCTATTTCTTCTATCCCAGAGGTTTTCTGCCTTGGAGATCCGAAGGGCTTTGGGGTAGGAGCCCAAGCCCAGGCAGTGCTTTTCTTCTTAGATCTGCAGTCCCGATACTCTGTCACAGCCTCCTGCAACTCCACTTCCGCAAAACATGACACCTGTCACCTGCAATCACAAAGAAAGAGGTTGGGGTTGTAGTGTTTAGGAGCTTGCCTCAGTCAAGCCTCGGAATGGCATTCAATCCTTCCAACACCATTGTTTGATAAAGAGTGTGTATCCCTGTGAGATAGAGGCAAAAACAAATGATAAACTTGATAAATGATTGATTCAACACAAAAAGATATCACCTCGGAGGTGTAGCTCGCATGTAGATGAAAATCCTTCAACACATGAGAAGATGAAGCCAAATCTGCATAACAAATACAATAACAAGACAAATCTGCTCTACCACAATGAATGCTTTGAATGCTCTAAAATCATAAGTTTGCCAAAAGTGCATAATTATCTTCTAGTTTACAAATGAAACCCTAAACATGCTTCTATATGCATTCTCGCTACAAATGTCGTAATTCAAACTTAAGATGTCTGCAACGGAACCTTTTAACAGTCACATATAGACATTTAAATTTAAGACCTACCTAAAATAGGGTAGGACTAGGGCACGATCGCCCAAGCCCCTAGGTCCTATTTTAGGGTAGGGTCAAGCTCCAAAGGATCCCCTTAGTCCCATTTGAAATGGGTTTTCAGGGATTTTGCATCAGGAGTTAAAATGAACATGCATAATGAAAAACAAGGGATTTGAGAGCTAAACTTAGGAATTAAAAGTCCTAGGGGGACATTTTACGACTAAACATTTAGCCCCCAATTTAATGTATGTATGAACGCACGACCCATACATGCATTAAAGTATGGTCAAAACACAAAAAACATGCCAGGCACTTGAAGCTAATGCATATACAAAGATTGAGGAACTATTTATAGCCCCCAGTCTCAGGTAGACATTAGAGAAAACACACCACAGACATGCCAAACACAATGAAGACAGTAATAGGCATGCAAGACACAGAGAAGATAGTTACAGGCACACAAAACATGGAGAAGATAGTATTGAATACATGCAAAACACGATGAATACAGTGAATGCAGTGATTATTTCTTTTTCATTTTCATATATACATGAATGCAGATACATGGAAAGTAAAAATGCAATACACAACCCAAAATGTAGGAGGAGCATTTTGCCACGCTCTTTGGACTACATATGGGGCAGAAGAAACGTAATACAAATCTCAAAGTGCTGGAGGGGCATTTCGCCACTCTCTTTGGACTACACTTGAGAACAAGCATGCCATACAAATCCCAAAGCATAGGAGGGGCATTTCGCCACACTCTTTGGACTATACTTGGGAACAAACACGCCATACAAACCCCAAAGCATAGGAGGGGTATTTCACCACACTCTTTGGACTATACTTGGGAACAAACACACGAAAGACACATGGAAAACACGAGCGTTGTATAGTATGCCAAAGACATACTATACGTCTAAAACATGGAAAACAAGGTAATGGAAGGAACTTATTACTAAGCCCCCACCATCTCAAGCACGCTACAGGCACACCTGACAGTTGGGCTTATTCCACAACAACCTCCAAAGACACGCTTAATTGAGGATACACCAACCCCACCTACTTGAAGGGCTTTTGAAATAAAAGGATGTGCACTAGCTCAAGAGATACACCATCCCTGCCTCCGCAGAGGGCTTAATGATTGCAATATTTAATAAAGATGTGCACTCACGCAGAGATACAACATCCCACCTTCGCAGAGGGCTTACAAGCATGCTTCGTTAGTACCAAAATCATCAGACAGCTTACCTTATATGCCCCCACCTTAAGGTGGTTGATATCGTGTACCGATATCAAGCACGTTAAGGTAGAGAGAAAACACACAAGGGAACAAGAGCTTTCGCAAAGCCCATGCCCCCAAAGGTGACATGTACTTTACGACCGCCGAATGTTCCCACAAACACACACTATGCTCAGATAACTATAATGCATGAAAACAATCACATAAAGAGCCAAGGCTACACAAACGGGTTTGAGTCTAAGTATAAAAATGGGGCTTATACTGCATGCATCTCATAACTGAGTATAAAAACAAGGTGAGACACCCAAAAAAAACAAAGTGCATGGAGCAGATGTATTGTTATGATTTGTTAGCAAAGATAAGACAACATCAAATATCACACGGAGTGATTCTACTAGCCAAGCGTCGGATATATAAATCAACCCCATATTCATATATGGACTAGGTCCATTTTCTCTTTACTTGCTGAAGGGACACACGGTCCGTATCAGTATATGTTTGTTTTCGTCATCCGCCAGCTAGATAGAATCACTAGAATAAGGTAAACAATAAAATGAGAGAGGAGAACAAGTGTCTTAAGAACAATCACGTAGGAAGATGCCCCTAGGTCATCAACTGCAATGCTATGTGCCTAAGACACAACACACAATAATAAAAATAAAGGAGAAGCAATATAGAAGAATGATGATACAAATAGAATAAGGGTCAGAACAGAGGCGGTCTCCCAGTATCCTTGACTTTACAAGAGTATCAAGGGTCATCCAAGGAGGCCTAAACAACACATAACACATCACGGGGGGAACACAACACAAAAGGGGATGTCACATAAATGAGCAAATAATGCTACAACATAAGTGACCACCAAGGTTAAAAATACTTACCTGTATTCACAATTGAACTAGCGGTTGTCAATAAGCAAATCATCATCCTCCCAATATCGAATATTAGCGGAGAGAGGTACATAAGGTACAATAGCCCAACTTCTATTATTGTCTTTAAATTGTTCGTTCTTAAGCTCTTCTTGGTTTGATTCAATGTTAGGTGGAATATTTTCTTGTTGAAGTGCATTTCGTTGGGCAAAAGCTTGTCTTCTCTTCCTCCTTTCTCTTGCTTGTCTATTCCTTTTTGTCTTATTGCTTATATCTTCAAAAGTAGTCTCATGTTTTTCCATAGGTTTTCTTATCTCGAAGGAGGAAGCTTGTTCAAATCTAATTTGTCTTGATGAAGTGTTTTTTTTCCATGAGTCACTCCCGATCCTTGTAAGGATGACGAAGGAGGAACCTTGACATAGAGTCCTTTACCTTTATCTCTAGGAAGTTCTTCTAATGCGGGTTGTTCTTCTCTTGTTGCTTGTTGAATAGAAGGTTCGGCCACTCTAGATAAAAGTTTTGCTTTATATCGTCTATATGCTAAGAAAGAGTAGTCTCTTCATGGTTCAGGTTCTCTATCAAGTCATGGCCAAAAGTAATCAAGAGTAAAGTTTTTCTCCATAACCATGGGTTGCTATGTATTACAACGAATAGTACGCACTTGTCCATGTAAAGGCAATTTTATGCATTTGTGAATAGTTGAGGGGACAACCTTCATAGCCTTGAGCCATGGATGTCCTAGTTTTACACAGAAGAGGTCAGATAAAGGGATGACATCAAATACTTGATCCACGGCTTTATCACAAACCGTAACTAATAAAGTTATCTTCCCAAAGGTACGCATGAAAGCTCTAGTATGTGTCTTAATCCTTAAATCCTAAGGTTCATAAGAATCTTGTATCAATTCATGTGCGAGAAAGAACTCTTCCATTACCACATTATTCATGCAATTAGGATCTATAAGTGTACCATGCACTGGGATTTCCATTATACTCACAGTGATGTAGAGAGGCCCTTCAATATCACTCATTGTCTTGTCATGAGGTGTAAATGTAATTTCAGGTTTAGGAGTTTTTCTTTCCAAATAAGGCCTAGGAGGGAACCTAGAATTATTGTTATGATTATAAGTCATGTGTTCATGTTTTCAAATGGATACCAAATCTGATTTTAAAGGATTTTGATATATATGCAATGAAATGTATGCAAAACTATGTATTTTATGACCTAAAAATGCTTGATTTTTTCAATTTTTTTCAACGCAAATGACTAAAAGAAGTAGTGTTGTGAAGAAATTAATGAGGAGTAGAAACTTAAATGCTTATTATCAATCCACTAGTGCAGCAATATCCTTCACAACACACCTATAATGCAAATCTAGATAGATGACAAAGCAAAATCTACTGAAAATGCAAGGTTTTTAAACCTTAGTTGTGAAATTAAGACATGAAATTATGCAAAATGATGTATGAATGTTTTCTAATCAGATTTATGATGTGAAATAGCTCAGCTCAGATCTAAAAATATGTCACAAGTTCTACAATGCTCAATGCAAGTGCAATTTCAAGGAAAAATGAGTGAATAAGCTAGTTTTTGTTGAAATTGACTATGTGAAAATGCAAAATTTGAAACGTAAATGCAAAAACACACAATAATGCAACACTAAAAAATTAGATTTGAATGAGTGCTTTAAAAGAGTAGTAAAATCTGAAACAAGATTTTAACCACAAATCCTAGCTTTTGGAAAAACTAGGTTATATGAAAAATGCACAATTTCAAGCAAAATCTAACAAATTAAGCATGAAAATGCAATGCAAATGATTGTAAAATGATGTACTATTGTAATTTATATCAGATCTAATGCAAAAATTAGAAATTTAATGAAATTAATGCAAACTATGTCAAAATGCAAGCCTAGGATGCCAAATTTTTTAAAAATTTTCAATTTTTTTTTGTAAATTTTTATATGCAATAAGATGAATGAATGTAAATCTGAAGTACAACACTCAGCAAGGCGCAAAATTCAAATAAAACACGGGTTCACCAAAATGTTAATTAGGAAAAGAGGGAAGATGAGATTGATGGGTGATTTAGTTAGATCCTCCTTTCAGTACAAACATTCAAGGACATTCAATTGAGTTGAATCACAACTTTTGCAAGAGGATTCACCTACAGGTTGATGGTCACTTGTAATGATATGGAAATTCAGAATTTATTGATTAATGTATTAATTTAATGTCTGATTGTGCTTAAAACCCTAATTATGCAAAATCATAAATAAACGGAAGAATCCCGACAAATGTTCGCAGACAGAGATGTATTATTCAGAGTAAATACATACCAAACTTCAAGATTTTGGATGCAGAAAAGTTAGGGGCTAA
Source organism: Cunninghamia lanceolata (assembly GCA_027924645.1). Lineage (NCBI taxonomy): Eukaryota > Viridiplantae > Streptophyta > Pinopsida > Cupressales > Cupressaceae > Cunninghamia > Cunninghamia lanceolata. Next base: position 13,602,505 of record BSBN01000186.1, on the reverse strand, counting down.
AGAGTAGGTGCCCAAGCCCAAGGTATAGTTTTCTATAGAGATTCCCGAAAATGGTTTGTAACATGTTTCTGCTATCCCAAAGGTTTTTTGCCCTGAAGATCCGGAGGGCTTTGGGGCAGGCGCCCAAGCCCAGGCAGTGCTTTTCTACTTAGATCTGCAGTCCCAATACTCTGTCATAGCCTCCTGCAACTCCACTTCTACAGAACACAATACCTGTCACCTACAATCACAAAGAAGGGGGTTGGGGGTTGTGGTGTTTAGGAACTATCCTCAGTCAAGCCCCGGAATGGCATTCAAGCCTTCCAACATCGTTGTTTGATAAAAAGTGCATATCCCTGTGAGATAGAGGCAAAAACAAATGATAAACTTGATAAATGATTGATTTAACACAAAAAGATATCACCTTAAAGGTGTAGCTCGCATGTAGATAAAAATCCTTCAACACATGAGAAGATGAAGCCAAATCTGCATAACAAACACAATAACAAGACAAATCTGCTCTACCACAATGAGTGCTTTGAATGCTCTAAAATCATAAGTTTGCCAAAAGTTCATAATCATCTTCCAGTTTACAAATGAAACCCTAAACATGCTTATATATGCATTCCCACTACAAATTTCGTAATTCAAACTTAAGATGTTGGCAACGGAACCTTTTAACAGTCACATAATGGACATTCAAATTTAGGACCTGCCTAAAATAGGGCAGGACTAGAGCATGAGCACCCAAGCCCCTAGGTCCTATTTTAGGGTAGGGTCAAGCTCCAAAGGATCCCCTTAGTCCCATTTGACATGGGTTTTCAGGGATTTTGCATCGGGAGTTAAAATGAACATGCATAATGAAAAACAAGGGACCCAAGAGCTAAACTTAGGAGGTAAAAATCCTAGGGGACATTTTACGACTAAACAGTATATATGTTCTATCATCAGGTTCATACGAGCTTGAATAGTTATCTAAACATTGCTAACCTTAGCTGCCATCTCGTATATACTAGTATTCTATATCAAGACACAATAATTGTTTTATCTGAGGTTTATTTTACTCATTTCTTATTCAAAGATTATCATTCAATTTCCTATGGTGTATGATTTATGATGTTAACATTAGTTGCTACTTCCATTCAAATATCGCCATGCAATGTGATACAAGTTTTATCATTCTATATTCATCTATTTTTTTTACATGGAAGTATTCAAAGCATTTTGTCAAGTACAAAATACCCTCTTAAACGTGACTACATGTCACTATCAGATAGAGGGATTTCTTCAGGTTCTTCCTCCCCATCAGAATCTACTAACACAAACTGGGAGGGTGGATGTACACACAAGTACTCTACTATCACCTCCTGCCCTATAGCAGGCACCTCGCGACCACACCCAAAGGGTATTTCACGATGAGCGGAGGGTTTACTAAGTTTAACAATTATGGGGGCAATCATCTTCTCCATTTCTCCCATCCGCTTATGTCTCGCAAGATGAATGCACTCAAGTGCGCTAGCAAGAGTCTCGGAGTCAGTAATCCAAGCCCACCCAGTATAGCTTATTGGTCTAGCATTTTCAGGAGGGGTTTCCTTCCTTATAGTAGTTTTGGTCATGCTCTTGGCTTTTGTTTTCTTAGCTCATTTTCGCGTTCTTTTCCCCACCATTCTGTGACAAGAACAAAATTAAAGTTAGCTTATCTTCTATTCAGCGAAAACTTTCACAATGAGCTCCAAGGCCCAAGTGTTGAACTTGGTTCGCTCTGATACCACATGTAACATCACTCAATGTAACCATACATCATTTATCGACTTAATGCTACATTAAGTATCATAAGCATTTAATATATCGATTGATCTCTATGTCAAGGTAGGTTTAGCATGTAATGTTATCGTCTAACATTAAATGCCAGATTTTCATAAGGCACCGTCACAACTTAAATCCCATAAGTAATGATCTTATAATGTCAATAAAAATGATATACATGTTTCTTATACAAATAGCATCTGGCATCTAAGAATAATCACAGAATTTCAATCCTAATAATTGTTGGCAAGAAACACATTGTAGCTTCATGAGTGTTGTCATTGATGGCAACAAAGTTCATCCCACCCATCCGCAGGACATGGTGTGTCTATACCGGAAGTCAGATTATAGAGTAACTTGGTCCGGTGACCAAGAACAAAGTAAACAGAGGAAGAACTGACCGGCAGAGCATCAGACCTTGATTCGGATGAGATATTGATGGTGATCGAGCTTACTAAGGTATCATTCATGATTGGCTGACATGATTGATGACTTCTATAAGCATCTCTTTGATCTGCATTACTTGGAATGCAAAGATTCAGCCAACAGATCAGAGTTTGGGAAAATATTGAGTATTTCGAATGCTGACTAGAAAGTGGATGAAATCTTTGGTGCGGATATATATACCAAATGGATTTAGATATGAATGTGTGTATTGTGTGTGGTATTGTGCGAAGAATAGCAAAAGAGCAGTGTGAAGGCAATAAGACAGGTCCAGAATGTAACAGGACAGCAGCACCTAAGGAGAGTAAGAATGAAGTGCAGCAGATCAGTATATTGGACTTAACCAGAACTGAACTTTAGCATGTGTGGATGCTTCTCATCAATTCAAGTATTTTGTTACCTTCTTTTCTTGTAGACAGTGAGTCTCTTGTAGGCAGTAAGGCTCTTGTGAGCAGTGTGCTCGGGCAGTGAGTCCTAATTGGCAAGTGCCATTTTGTACTATTCTATTCTTCTAACAGAGAATACAATCTTGGGTTAATCACCCTGTGTTTTTTCCCTTAACCGGGTTTTCCACGTCAAAATCATTGTGTCATGTGTACTAATGTTATTTCTGTTTCCATGGTAATGCTTGCTTGTATGATTTGATTCTGCACTAATTATTAAAGAAGGACTAAAAGTCAAAATAATTAAGATAACTGATTCACCCCTCCCCCTCTCAGTTATCAACAATAATAACAAATTTAGAGTTATACAACACCAAATACAACCTTTCCTTCAATCATAATTATAATTCAACTCATAGAGTGCATGACAGTGCGTATGAATTTAATCATGCATTCTACCCATTGCCCCAAATGCAGACATATAAATATGCAACCATAAATTCATGAGGTGGCAACAATGATTCCAATCCTTCAGAATCATTCCACTTGGATAGATAAGGAATGAATTATGTCATTGCACTTATTAGATCATGATTTACTACAACACATGATCAATCAATCAAGGTTTCAAAGAAAGTATTTCTTATTTCATTGACTCCATACATATGGTACATGATGAAAACAGTAATTACATAATGATTCATGAAATAGTATTGTCTTAATATCTTATCTCATCAACAATTACACTAGTAATCCAATAAGGTAAGGAAAACTCATATTCAATAGTATAATAAGGATAGGCAACTAGCCCACATCTTACTTAGACATAAGTAAGCTATCTAGTGTTTTACCTCACCAAGGATCTTAAGAACTTACGAACACAAAAAGGACCCATCCTAGGGCCAGACCCATGCCTCAGGGGCTCATCCCGGATGGCCTTGTCTATGTAATGCGCAGAGGCTTCATAGTTTGATGGCTAGGTCTTCCAACAAGTCTAGGTTGTCTTAGACATGTTTACTCAAATTGAAACAATAATTACTTCAAGACTAGTTTTCATAACAAGTAACTAGGCTATCTTCCCAAGCCAAAAGAATATACAACAATTAGACCTTCATGGATAAGATATTCAAGGACCATGTCAGTTACTGACTATTAGTCTTATAAAAGTCAATTTAATAAAATATTCCAAAGAAAATGTTTACTAAAGAGATCATATACAAAGAGTATTCATACACCCATCAAATCTCTAGTATTTTACCTTAATAGGTACTCCACACTTATCCAATGCTTGCATCATAACGATGATGGAAAATTATTAATCCAAAGGTAGGAATATCACTTAACGTTCTCAAGTAATAAGAAATATTAAGGCCACACACAATGTTTAACTTCTTTATAATTGAAATAACTAATAGGCAATGTTATAACAATGGTGTCATAATGAGAGGTTAATGATATGATAACAGTATGTATATCACTATCATTGATGTATAAAGCTAATAGATTGTCATGAATATCATAGGTGTTTGACAAGGGAAAGTGCATTTTGAATCATACCATCAAAGGTCGAGAAAGAATCAATCATAAGCACATGTTATGTAAGCATAAAACTTCAAGGATGGTAAAACTACACAGCATTAAGACATTTTAGGTGACTCTAAGGTCCCACTGAGCAATAAAATTGCCCAAATCATATTTCCACCAAGAAATTTAATGCAAGGGTACAATATAAATAGAAATACTTAGTAATCAATTGCCAAGGAATATTTCTTAAGTTATAAATTTCACACTAGAGCCTCATTTACATTCTATGTTAGAACAAGTGCTAACTCAGTTTACATTCTATTATCTCCTCTATTTCTAAATAAGTCATTAACCTTTTCTATAAACAGAGAAATAAATGTAATAATTTTGCAGCAGAGAAGTAATTTTATTTGGGTAATTTTACCCTATAATAGCACAAAATATGCCAGATACCCCTTTTTTTTGTGCCACATAGAGTGTGTTTCTATTTTTAACAATAGAGAGGCAATTATAAGAAAGTTTTAATAAAAGAAAACTTATTATAAAAAGAAGATTTAATCTACAAATTTTCTCCAAAGGAAGGCGCCTATAAAGGAGGCGTCTCCATTAGAGAGTACACCTCTCTAATGGAGGCATATCCCTTAGAGAGGGCTCACCTTCTTTGTATGAGGCGCAACCACTCTATGGCTCGCTCATACAATTGGTGCAGCCCCAAAAATAAAATAAAAACTCTTATTTGCCTTTAATGAAATAAATAATGGTGTATGCAATTTTGCAGGCAATACAATTCTGTAGGCATATGAAATTCTATATTTAACAGGAAGTTTATATTTTTCAATATCCCCAAAATTTTCTGGTTTTTCCTCTATGTGTTTTGACAATGAAATACACATCATTCATTTAAACTGGGTTTTCTACATGTTTCCCTCATTGCTATGTATATAGCCTGAAGTAATTTTTACTGGGTTGATATTTTTCATCAAATTCATCTCTGGTAATAGCCAGCTGAAAGTGATTTCAATATTTTATAGTTTTCTACAGGATTGATACAACAAAAAGAAATTATAAGAAGAATTATAAATATTTCAGGCACTTCCTGTTACCCTTCATGTAATATTTTCCTCAGAGAATTTAATAGCAATATCCATACCTGTGAGCAACTATCCTTCTTCCAGTTGATAGAGCTTCCACTACCTTTTTTTCCTCTATTTTTCTTCTCTTTGCTCTTCTGACAATCTCCAAAATTCCTCAATTCCCATTTAATAAACTCTTCCCACTCATTTCCCTAGGCTCCAGATGTCAATTTAAATCATGTCTTTTTATTGACAAGTAAGGCTCCAGCACTTAGAATAGCTCAAATAAATCATGCAGAGATAATCCTGATGGAATTACAATAGTCTTTCACAGGAAATCTACAATTGTTTTCCTCAAAATTATTTAATGATAAAACTATTCATTTCCCCTCCTTTAAAAGATGATAAAATAATATAACATTAATATTACCTCTTTTATAATCCTTGTCATTTACTATTGGTAATAAAATAATAATGTTAATTGCTATTTGCCAATTTTACTGGCAGTTAAACAATAACATTATTCATTATTATTATTAATCACATTATTTATTTACTTGTGTTTATTTAATAATATATGCACAAGGCTTATATTTGTAATTTATTTAACCGGTTCACAAATATAACTACAATATTCATGTTAATTAAGGATTAATGATTTTTCAAATGTTATATATATATATATATATATATATATATATATATATATATATATATATATATATATATATATATATATATATATTTATAGATGATACCTCTCAATTTCCAATTTTAGTTGTGGATTAATTAACCAAGATAAAGCCAAGAGGATTATAATCAATACTCAAACAGCTAACTGCTTTACCCGTAACCTAGTCTATATGCAATTTACGTATGTAATTGTGCGTGTGTGATTATATGCATGACAACCTTAGAAGAGATAGGTTCCTCTCCTATGTGATACTCTTCCATCCGGAATGAGGTCATGGTAGATCCTGACATACTCAGAAAATCCAATTGATAGTTAATCTATAATCATGACATCAATATATATAAACTGTTGCATATGTTTTCATTGATGTCAAAAGTGCGGTAATCATTGATGTTAAAGGAGTTATGTTTAGAGGAGTTGTGATGTGAAATATGGATGTCAAAGGTGCAGTGATCAGAAGTGTTGTGAATGTTGCATTTAGTACCTCTTGATAAAAAGCATTGCATGGGATTTGAAGGAAAGTGTTTAAGTGATCAAAATTGTCAGAGGCACAGGGAGTTGTATTGCAAAAGTTTAGGAAAATGTACTACATTCCTCCGCAGATGAAGACATGAGCCTAGGGATTGGAAGTTAGCTAGAAATAGCTATAAGGTATGTGTGGTTCAGATTTGAGAGCATAAGAACTACCGCAAAGTTTTCCAAGAGTTAGTAGAGTGAAGACAGTGGTGATACAGTGGTGTTACAGTCTCAAAGGTACATAAGAATGCTCTGTATTTCTCCGCACTTGAAGATATGACCTTGCGGCTTGGAGGATAGCTAGAGACAGATAAGAGGTATGCATGATCCAAGTTTCAGAGCATAAAAGTTACTGCAAAGTTTTCTAGAGTTAGCAGAGTGAAAACAAGTCATGTTACTGTATAAGGTTATCAGAGGTAGAGCAGAAAGCCACCGCATTTCACCGCACTTGGATGTTTAACTTTGTTGTTTGGAATATAAGTTCAGATGGTCAGTATGAATGCTCAATTCAAGTTTCAAGTGTTTTTTATCACTGCAAGTATGTTTTTCAATGTTCTATGTTAAGACAAGGTGACTAGACTGTGTAAGGATACTGACATTGGTGTTTGATTGGTTGCACCAGCAAGAAGAAGCATAAACCAGAAAGAGGAATGTATGAGAAGGATTTATAGGTCATATAATGTTAATGGCTTGATTTGCATGATGACATCTCACTTCTTCGGTACCGCATAGGGTCTGGAGCTAATGAATGAAAGGATAAGTGTTTGCAGTACCGACATGGTGTGTTTAAGTGATTGCGACGTGTCTATGGAAGTGTGTGCTAGCAGGAAAGCTTGGGAGAAAGTAAATTGGGTCCAGTTGGTCCCTTGGTATGAACCGCATAGTGGGATTTCACTCCTACATTACTGCAGATGATTTGGGAGCCAACAAGTAAGTTCAGTTACATGTTTCATTTAGGCTGACGAAGATGATGTTTTGAATGCTTGCAAATCATATAAATGAAGTTCAAGATTGTTGCAAGATGAGTGTGTGTATGTGTGTGAGAGAGAGAGTAGAAAGCGTTAACTATGTTAATGTGCGGATAAGATCATTTTAGAAGCAGTATGATGATGAAGTGTGGAAAAGATCAATTCAAGTAAAGTCAATGCAAAAGTGATGGTGTTGCAGAGGTATTTGAAGAAGTTGTGATATTGTTGTGATAGAGCAGAGGTACTTGAAGAAATTCTGATTTTGCATAGGTTGGTATAGTGCATTGTAAGAGTATTTTTGAGTTTGGAAGATAGTAGAGAAGATTGAGTAGTTGTATGAATTTGAGAAGAATCGTTAGAATCAATCAAGTGTTTTTGGAATAGAGGTTGGAGCCTTATTGTGTAAGAGTTGTAGCTCTTAAGGGAGTAAGTGCTTCCTTTGGGTTGGTGCCCGTAAAATTCATATTGTAAGTGTTGTAGCACTTTAGGGAGTTGATGCTTCCTTTGGGTTGGAGCCCATAAAACTTTGTATCAAGGAGTTGGTGCTTCCTTTGGGTTGTTGCCCATAAAACTCATTGTAATACTCCATTTTATTTGTGAGGCTGGATTTGGACAATAGATCCAAGCAACTTGCTCACCATAGTTTTTCCCATCTTGGGTTTCCACATAAATCTGGTGTCGTGTGTATGTGCTATTATGATTCATTTGGTTTAATTGTTCAACTTGGATTGAATGCATTTAAAAGGAAAGAATTTGATTAAGTATTGATTCACCCCCCTCAGTACTTTTGTGTGTTCAACATAAACATGCTATAATCCATAATCGATTTATGCCACTATAACTTAAAACATGTAAAATACTTCCTGATTGTGCAATAAAACAATTCTTACATAAAAGGTTGCATATAAGATCAAATATATCCATGTGATATATACAAAGTAACGTCAATGTTAAATATAAACAGAAAAGGGTTGTGACACTTTTCCTACACCATTCACAAAGGAAATATTGGAGTCAGTTGCCGACAGGGAAATCTACTCCTTCGTTGATAGATTCTCCAGATATCACCAGGTAAAAATTAGAGAGGAGGATCAACCCAAAACAACATTTGCATCTAAACTAGGATCTTTCATGTACAATGTTATGCCATCTGGATTGAAAAATGCACCAGCAATAATCAGTAGAATTATGGTAAATGCATTCAAAGAGTTTATACATGATTTCCTAGAAGTCTATTTGGATGATCGGACTGTCTTTGGGCTAGTAAAAGATCACACACAGACACTGAGATTGATGTTGAATAAATGTAGAAGCTTGCAAATCTCCCTGAACTTGAAGAAATATACTTTTGTGGTACCATTTGGAACACTACTGTGTCATATAATATGTAAAGAATGTTTGATGGTTGATCCCCTAAAAGTTGCAATTATTCAAAACTTACCACCACCAAAAACTACATCTGATGTCAAAACATTCCTAGGATATATCAGTTACCACTAGAAGTTCATCAAGACTTATGTAGCCATTTTAGTACCTATAGAAGAACTATTGAAGAAGAAACAAGGCAAAAGTATTACCTGCAATGAGTAGCACCAAAAGGCATTTGACACTTTGAAGCAGAAGATAGCAGAAGCACCAATACTCATATTTCCGGATTGGGAGAACACTTTCCATGTTCATGTGGATGCATCAGGGATTGCACTAGGAGCAGTACTGACTCAGCCAAGGGGTTCTAAGGATCATCCTATAGCATTTGCAAGCAGAAAGCTATCAAAATCCAAGAAGAATTATACCACAACTGATAGAGAAGCCCTAGCAATGGTGTATGCATTACAAAAGTTCATACGTTACCTCTTGTCAACACCTTTTTATATTTTACACTGATCATGAACCATTGAAATACCTACTCAACAAACCAATCATCCAAGGGAGAATTTGTCAATGGCTACTCTTGTTTCAGGAGCTTGAATTCTCAATCATGCTGAAGTGATGGGGAGCGCACAACAGGAACTGCAGACCGGGCCCCTATTTCCTCACAGTCGGCAAGACTTAAACAAACAGCTGCCGATACATCTCCATTGACCAGACAACCATCGTCGGACAGACTTTCCTAAGTCTTACCATTGATCAAACTTACACTGATAACTGTCTTTACTTTCTCTTCGGCGAGATACCACAAGACTCACACCGAGTCATTCAACTCCTTACCGTCAGTGAGACTTCTTCTATCGGTCGAGTCTTTCATCCTTCTACTGATGCACTGATGATGGTTAAGTTCCCCCACGCCTCAACCATGTCGGCTTCCACACGGGTTAGCTGTGACCTTATCGGTGAGACTCCTCTCGTCGGTGAAACCTTCAACTCATCTACTAATGTCACACCTCTTCCCGATGGCATTTACCTTCGGTAAGACTTGTCCTGTCGGCGAACACTTGCAATCTTTGGCCGATGCACCGATGAACCAACACCCTCGGTGAGACTTGCTCCGTCAGTGGGACTTACTCCGGAGCTGCCGATATGCCGATCACTCCGATGTCACCTTTGACCTTCTCTCGTCGATGTGACAATTATTATCGGCCGCACTAGGGTTTACTTCGTCGATACGTCGTTACACCATTGCACAGTCTACCTTCTTCTGAACCCTAGCACATGGAGATGCTAGGTCAACCTACTGTGTACCTCGCACTGTCTGGATCCTTTGCACTGCCAAAGGATGAAACAAAACAGGAAACAAACGAATATTATACAACGAAGCCATTCCACTGATTTCGACAAAAATCTCACCAGTGGAATGCTTCACATCGATATTTTGCAACAACGAAAAGCACAAAAAGAATGGAAATCTACAGCTAACAATTTGTAGTTATAGGAAACGGAAATCAAATTAACGGAACAGAATAGTTCGGTTTCTCCTTAACACAATGCACAATTACATTCAATCTCCTCTCTTTGATCTGATTATCCATGCTCATTTGGTTCATTCCTCTAGGTTTATAAACTCGCCCTGAGGAAAACCAACTAATTCCAAACGGCTAGGAGAAAAACCGACTAATTCCAAGCGGTTAGGAGACCAACCGTCTTAAGACTAACAATTAGACAAAAGTGACCTAAGTCACTTGGGACTTACAAATAGAAATGAAAATGCATTGGTCAAATAGACCTTATTACAACACAAAACATGATTTCAAAGCCAAACATGAACTTAAATGCCTGACGGAGGCCACCTTGTGTTAGGTGCTCCTACACCATGAAGCTAAGAAAGCACAATCAAGGACCATACTACTTATCCAGAATTGAGACAGGGGAAGATCCGGAGGTACATGAAGAAGAGCTACCTAGAGAAAATTTGTTCAGGTTGAATGTGGTACTGGAAGAGTTGACAGATATAGCATATTTATTGGCTACAGGTGAACCTCCAGCAGATATGTCAACACAAGAAAGACAAAACCTAATGCAGAAGTCTTTTCCATATACATTGATTGAAGGAGAGCTACATGTCCTAGGAAAGGATGATATCATCTGAAGGGTAGTGTATGAACATGAAAGAGAAGAAATTCTAAGAGAAGCACATGAAGGCATAGCAGGAGGACATAATGTCAGAGATATGACAGCAAGAAAAATCAAACTAGCCAGACTATGGTGGCCTACACTTTCCAAAGATGCAAAGAGATATGTGAAGAATTGTGATATATGTCAAAGAACAAGGAGACCCACCACAAGAGATGAAATGCCATTGAGACCAGTTCCAGCACAACTACCTTTTCAGAAATGGGCTATTGACTTCATGGGACCTATAGACCCACCGGTGAAGCAGTCAAAAGATAGATTCATCATTACCAGAGTGGCATACCTGACTAAATGGGTTGAAGCACAACCAACTAATGATTGCACTACAAAAACTACCGCCAAATTCATCTATGAGAACATAATTACCAGGTTTGATAGCCCATTAAGCATAACCAGTGATTAAGGTAAACATTTTTTAAACAAGATGATTCCAGAGCTACTAGATAAATTAATGATAACACATAACAGGAGTTCACCATATCATCTACAAGTAAATGGAGAAAGTGAAGCCCTGAATAAGATCATTGGGGTAGCATTGACAAATATGTGCAATGGGAACAAGACAAACTGGGATCTAAAAGTACCTACGGTACTATGGGCATACAGAACAACCTTCCAAAGAACCACTAAGTTCACTCCCTACGAACTAGTGTATGGAATAGATGCTACACTACAAGGACACTTCATATTGCCAAATTTCCAAATAGCAAGGACCCTCAAGCTGGGTGAAGAAGACTCTCTCACACAAAGGATTGAAGATTTGGAGAAAATGGATGAGGACAGACTAACGGCAACATACAATATGAACTTGGAAAGGAAAAGACAGAATGCCTAACATGATAGACACCTGAGGAATACAACATTCAAGGAAGGTCACTTAGTACTCATGTATGACAACAAGTTTAAGAAATAAGGAAAACTAAAGACAAGGTGGCTGGGACCATTCTACATTGAAGAAATTGTAGATTCCAGAGTAGCCAGACTAAAGGATATGGAAGGTCAGGCATCAGCTAGCTATATGAATGGGGCAAGACTCAAGAAATATTTTCAACCAGAGCAAAGCATGTCTTGAGGACAAGACATAATTTTGAGGGGGGATGATGTTAGCAGGGTGCAAAGCATAAAGAAGAGCCAAACAGAAGTTGGCACACACTATGCAGAGACTGGAGCTGACAGGAAACACATCCCTATATAAAATAGATATAGTGTATATAGATATAGGATATGAGGATGTCACATAGGAGAATAGGATTATGATATATGATATATTTTGATGTAAGAATGACATAGAAGTCATGAATGTAACTGATGAGGTAGAGACTTAGACTTGCTGAAGGATGGATAGATGATGTACATACTTGATGGTTGTTGATATATATATATATATATGAAGATCTATCAGTATAGGGTAATTCTATGTTGTCTTATTCTGATGTGTATGTGATGCTCTGTTTTGGTATTCTTTATGTTTTGCTGTCAATCTCTAGCTACTTGACTGGGGTATAAACTGACTACAAAGACTTGACCGAGGACCGGATCTCCGGACCAGTGTCTCCTCAATATTTCTTGCTAACAGGGTAAAAGCAACATGAGGAGAAGACATAACACTAGTAGGAGGAACATAAGAGAAAGTGACAATACTAGAAGGATGAGAGGTAGGAATGTTAATAGTGGGATGGGAGGTAGTCATAACACTAGTGGGATGAACATGGAAAGTAGGTGCAACACTAGTGGGATAAGCATGGGAAGAAGCAAAGGAAGAGGGATGAATATAAGTGGTAGGCAAGAGATGAGAAGTGGGGACAAGAAGATGTTGAATATAAAAAGAAGTGGGAAGAGGAGGAACATGGGACACACCATAGAGAGGAGCAAAATGAGGAGGAACAAAGGAAGAGGGGGCTTGGGAGGGAGTGGAGAGACACACCACTCAAAGGAATTGAATAAATTATCCTTTCACCTATACCTTTAGGGACCTCAATCCATCTGGCTTATTCATCAACAAATTATGTAGAACATTAACCAAATGTGTAGGATTAGCATTACTAGCCAAAATTGCAAGATCGGAAGAAAGCATTTGTGTGGTTAAAGAAATTTCTTGTCTATCCATTTGCCCAACATAGGAATCATGATCAAATGTCTCTTCCCCACTAAGATGAGGATTATCATTCAAATTTTCAACCATACCATTCTAACCTTGACCCATGACCATTGTGGGATTTAATCTAGGACTTATTTGTAAAGGGAAATGAGAACAATGATACCTTGTCTTACACACACAAAAGCACAAAACCTAGAAGGTAATTTAAGGACCAAATAAGTTTTAGATCTAATTTAGAAATCAAAACATAAACCCTAAAGGCCAAACTCTAAGGGGTGTAAGATCAGACGGGTTCAACAAAATGAAAAGAAATGAGAATTTCATTCAAGTTATCTAGGGTAAATAAATGCAAATAAGCACTAACAATTAAATTACCCTAGAATAAAGAGTTGAGAAAGTAACACTACACAAACATGCCTTTTGAAATTGACAAAGAGGGTTAGGGTACTTAGCTTCATTTGTGACTTGTAGATTTTTTATTGTAGACTATGCTTTATGATCCAATTCGATGCTTTGGTATCATATCTATTATTATGGAACTATTTGGTTCACTTATGCAACTAGGGAAAATTGATCCCTGCATGTGCAGAGCTTCAATCTCGTATCTATGGATTTGACATTTTATTACAAATTCAACCTATGCACTACTGACGTTCAAAAACATGTTCACCTCTACAATTTGAAAATGGTGGCATATACAAATATCGTTGGAGTTTATTGTGCAAGGAGGTTCACCTTAGTCAAACCCTTTAGATCGATTTAAAGAATTGAACAAGATCAAAAATAGACAAGCAATCATTCAAGATGCCTAATCTATTACTAATGATGTACATGTTGATGCCAACTTATGCTCGAATGATGCAATGCTCTCTAAGGGATAATTAGATGATCATATAAGAGATCAATGAATGGATTGGATCCATTAAAGTGAATTAGGGTGTGTCCTTCTATACAACACTCTAGCGTGTAAGTTTGGACATTTTGCACTCAAGTTGGCAAATAATGACTAGTTGGAAAGGGTTGTCTTGGGCCGATAATTAAATTTGACTTTGGAAGTTTGGAGGTCAGATCCATAGCTATATATCTAAACCACCTAGATTCAAATCCACAACTACAAATTCAACCTAATTTAGGGAATGGGGAATTTATAAATCAAATCTAGATCCTTGGGATGTGTGGAGTCGAATTAAGTTGAGACTCTAGTTAATTACCAACTTTTATGTAGAAACATGTCACTCAAACCCTAATCATTGCATTTGGGACAAACAAATCAAATTGAGTCCAAAATGGAGGGGAAAAGTGCAAGGTATGCTCTTTTCACCCTTACATTAGTGAAGTTTCTCGTGAACTCAGTCGAATGCATGAGTTGATCTATAATTAAAAACATAGAAATCAACAACTATCAGAGATGTATGTGTCAAGTTGTATCCCTACTCTAAAAACCATTTCTTAACACCACCATACAATTCTTACTTATGTGTTGCATGACATGCCCAACCCCATGGCCTAAATTTGATGGTCGTATGGCCATATTTAGACATTTTTGCATCAAAAAACAAGTAAAATTTTGAGAAGATTGTATCACATGAAAATAAATATTTTAGATAGATTATCAAAAATTATATATGATTATACTTACATATATAGTTTATAATATGTTTTTTAAAATAAGATATGTCTTAGCATTTGAGAGGCAAATTTGAATGAATAACCATCATTAAAAATTGCTTGATAGGAAAGGTCAAGTTATCAAATTTAGGTTATGCCCAACCCCACTAAGAAATGTGAATGTATTGCAAAAGCCAAACATTAACACCACATTTGGTGGGGATTTCGCATGTAGAGATGTACTAATGAATTTGCATGTACCCATGACATTTTCTAATTAGTTTTGTGCCCATTTTGAAGAAATGTCTTGGTACATGTACGCATTGACAAATGGCACAATCTTATGTGAAGTTGGCTTCGTTTCCCTAACCTTTACCTATCCCTATATGTACATACCCCCATATTTAGCCCCCACTTTATCCATATACACACATACCTTGATACATTCACCCAATTCTTGTATTTATTACACTTATATGTACACATGTTCTAATATAGTCATTAAACACCTAGATATGACCATTTGCCACCCAACCTAATCATTTATGTAGTCACAGGGTCAAGCCGACTTGACCCTTGCCTTTCTAAAATTCAAATTCAAATTTTGGCCAACTAGCCCTCTTTATTTTCTCGCCCTCAGCCAACTAAGTACATGTTTTACGAAAATTGATGTAATGTGCTAGTATTTAAAGGCATTCATTAGCATTCATTTATCATTCAAAATACACATGTCCTCTCTCATTTTAAAGCATTAAAGGAGTAATTAATAGTGAAATATTTGGTCTTAGTGCACTAAAAGAAGTAAGAATTTGCATATCCTAGGGCCCTTGCCTCTTGTCTTTGAACTTTTGCACACCTTTCTGAGGGTTGACTTAGGAGAACTTGTATCTTTGCAACATTGTCGTAGCCCTTTCTAGGTATTCTTAAATACCACCAACCCTTAAATATTAGAAAGAAGCAAAAAAGATCATCCAAGGAAGCAATCGATCGAAGTTCTACATTGTGCAAGGTCGAATCTAAACTTAAAGGATGAATCTACAACTACAGACTGGACCCAGACCTATGAACTTGACCTCTAACAGAGCATAGATCCAAAACTATTCTAAGGTCTTTATTGACGGAGAGCATCGTTTTCTAAACAGATACCAATCTTATTCTAAAAATATTTTTCATTAACACACATTTTTCAGTCATAAAACTATTACAATTACAATAACTATTCACATTTTTCAATACCACCCCTTTTCACATTAACTTTTCTAAAATAACTATTATAATTACCATATTGATCAATCCCAGCGATTAATAATTAATCTAAACTAATTTATACTTAATTAATTACATTTATCTAATTAACCTAAATTAACTCTCCAAAAGTTTATTTTCTTTTACAAGAGGTATGATATGCCCAATGTTTTGTAAACCGACAGAACTAAACCATTAGTCATATGTCCTTTTGTAAAAGGGTTTTCAATATTAGTAGGATTCAATTAACCACATGGAATCTCACAAACACACACAACAATATTCAAATACACAACGGGAATTGTATGCTAGATGGTGACATTGGGACCCTCACATTTTAGATGTGAAAAAGGGGACACCAAGATCATCCACTTTTTCCCTTTTTTCTCCTCTACCAGCATGGTAACAAGTTGACTTGTTTTACTCGTGTATTTCACCATTCAAGGATTGGGGAGATCAACCGACCTTCCTCAAGAAAAGTCATGACGACGACCCCCATAAAATCTTAAGAAATCAAAAACAAATTCTACTCCTAGTTTAAGAACTCATGTCATTTTGACTAAGGCCTCCAAGGGTAGCCCGCCAAGGCACAAAGTCTATAAACTTTATTGTGATAGAAAATTTATTAGAAAATCTTGTTCCTCAGACTTTTGTACTAATACGTAAATTTTTACTTACAAAAAGTTTTAAGTTGAAAAATCTAAGACAAAAGGAGAAGGGATAGAATTTCTAACCTCTTAAGATGGGATCCCACAAGGCGATGACCCATGCACATTGATGCATGCATATATATATCCATCATGAGACATTCATGTTGACGGATTAACATTTCATTTGCCGTTACCGTCAACAAAACCTCCTTCCTGGCCGACGTAGTAAATGAAGAGACGTAATACCACCCACCACCAAGCATTCCTCCCCAATTATGTTGGCGGCGCTTAACCCCGACCCAGGGTTCAAACCTGGGGTTATATCATCTCTTAACCTTAGTTAAGTTATATGCCTGCCCTGCCCGGGCAGCGTTTTCGGGCAGCCGCTGTGACAGCCCCTGCTTCGATATAGAGAACGCGTCAAAACCAATATCTCTACAAATTTTCGTCACACGATTTGATTTGAAGCGCGTAATCTTCAAGTGTACGTCTTCTGAGCTCCATAACATTTTTTCTGAGCGCTGCTTGGAAAAAATTTGAATTTTTGCAGGGTTTGACAGCTAGTTTTCGAAGTTTTCTGGCTTACGCGCTGTATTTTCATGTTTTTTCAGCCGCCTTTGGCATAAGAAGTTGTTGTAGATAAAAATTTCTCCAATTTCAGCTTACGGTGCAGTTTTTAGAGGCAGAATCTGGAAGTCGAGGCTGTTCATGTCTCTTAGGGCTCAAAGCGTTTCCTGAGCGAGAAAATTTGGAGGCGTAGGGTTTAGTCTTGAGTCTCTGCGTGCATTTATTTACTCTCTTCTCAGAAGGCACAGTTGCCAGGGAAGATTTATATTTCTGAAGCTGTTTTCGGCACCTGTAGAGAGGCTTTATTTAATATTTGCAAGAAGTTTTCAGCTCGGCATCATAAACTGAAAAGTTTGCAGTAAAGCTTGTACTTTCTTACCATCTGAAAGCTGCAAAGTGCGAAATCTCTGCTGCACTGGTTCGAAGCTTCATATTCTTCTTTACAGAAGCTACTAAAGCCGAGACGTGGCCGTAAACAGCTAAAGGTCGGTGACTTGCACGCTTCTTTGCATTTGCAGCATAAAGCTTTTGCCGCTGGAGCTTCATTTTTTCAGTTCTTGTTACTATGGCTTCCGACACAGGGAGCTGTGCTGACGGCGAGGGTTTTGTGATTCCAACCGACAAAAAATCATCTACTTTTCAAGACGAAGAAGAAATATCTTCCGAAAGGCAAGATCCTTTTACAAAGCCGTTCACTTTACGGCCAATAGTCACTTGCTCCTCTTCATCTTCTTCATTTTCTTCTTCTTCTTCGTCTGCCGCTTCATTTTCTTCCTCTTCTTCTTCTGGTTCTCCTTGTTCTGTCTTCAGACCTTCAAAGTCGGTGGAAAAAACCAGTGGCACCGACAATATTTCCAATACAAATGAAGAGGAGACATGCACTACGCCCAAGGCAAAGGAGTTCAAAATACCAGAGCATTTGCCATGTCCGCCTGCTCCGAGAAAGCGCAGAGTTAGTTCCAGGTTCCATTCGGTGCCATTCACAGGGTTTTTCATTCCTCCGGACTTGGACTCCATGTTTTCCATGCATAAAATTCCTGTCAACATGTAGAAAGAGAAGATTTTATGCCTGTTCTTTTTTTCCTAACATAGACTTTGTTTGCTGAGGCCACAGACTTTACTGTAATCTGTAAAACCGACAGAGAAATAGAGCTAACCTTATACTGTATATGATTGTGGGGGAGGAAAAAAAATATAACTGGTTGTGGTTGTCGTGGTGTGTTGTGTAGAGCTGGGTGGGGGTTTGTTTGGTGGAAAGGTTAAGTGAGAAAACCAAGTTTTACTATGTATAATGTAACATGAATGAAAAAAGCTGTTTTTGGCTTGTATTAGATTTTCTTCATCTCTGCAAATGGTTTTGGAAACAAATTTAGCCCTTGTCTGCATTTTTTAATTTTTTTTTATTTATTTAGTACTGTTTTGTTTTGTATGGGACTGCCTAAATATAGTACTGTGTGCAATCCATGAAAATAATGGCTCAAATTTTCCTTCTTAACGAAAGTAACATTTTTTTTGAGGGGAAGAAATTTGCTCAACTTGTCTGTTTTGTTAATGTAATAACCGGCCGTACAACAAGGGCAGTAATGAATCATAAGGAGTTTTTTGGGTTTTGTCTGGGTTTTATTTTTTAATAATTTTATATTTGTTTCGATGGAAATCCGAAATAATTGGATTGTGTAGAATTTAGATATCGATATCTCTGTTTTCATATAATTTTTAAAATTTATGCTTGTTTTTATTTATTTATCAGTGAATCATTGGCAAGAAAAAATATTTTTTTATTATTTTTTAATAAATGGTTAGGATCATTATTTAGAGTCCATATTTATTGTGGGTATCAGTTTTGATCATAATGAATTAGTATATTTGAAAATTTGTAAGATTTTTGAATCAACGTTTTAGATCAAACTCCATTGTACTCCATTGTCCATTATTAGGTAGAGGCAACCCAGCTAGATCCCTCCCATGCTTACTCAAAATTGGAATAAATAGGAATTGCTTTAATCACCTTGTCTTGATTGAATGAATGACCTCGGGCTTCAGAAATGGGATAAATCGTGGAGTTTGATTCAAAATGTTGATTCAAAAAATCTTACACGGTTTTTACAAGAAACATACTAATCCATTTTACAATGGATTGGGGAAATCTTATCACTTTAATTTTACAATGGATTTGTTTTGATGGAAATCCGAAATAATTTAGATATTGATATCTCTGTTTTCATATAATTTTTAAAATTTATGTTATTTTTATTTATTTATTAGTGAATCATTATCAAGAAAAAATATTTTTTGTTAGGATCATCATTTAGAGTCCATATTTATTGTGGGTATCAGTTTTGATCATAATGAATTAGTATATTTGAAAATTTGTAAGATTTTTTTGAATCAATGTTTTAGATCAAACTCCATTGTCCATTATCAGGGAGAGGCAACCTAGCTAGATCCGTTACATGTCCCATGCTTGCTCAAAATTTGTGGACTGTTTTTATTCTTCTTTGTATTTGCATTTGTTCAATACAAAAAAAAAAAAAATGGAATAGATAGGATTTGCTTGAATCACCTTGCCTTGTTCAAATGAATGGCCTTGGGCTTCAGAAATGGGATGAATCATGGAGTTTGATTCAAAAAATCTTACACTGTTTTTACCAAAAACATACTAATCCATTTACAATGGATTGGGAAATCTTATCTCTCTAATTTTAATGAATCATGGAGTTCCATTCAAAAAACCTCACACGTTTTTTACCAAAAACATGCTAATCCATTTACAATGGATTGGGGAAATCTTATCTCTCTAGTTTTAATGAACCATGGAGTTTGATTCAAAATGTTGATTCAAAAAATCTTACACTGTTTTTACTAAAAACATATTGATCCATTTACAATAGACTGGTGAAGTTTTATCTCTCTAATTTTAATCACAATGTTTTTGTTTTAATTATTTTAATGTAGATCAAGGATTGAAATAAATACTTAAATACTAATACTTTTTTAATGTGTGCTTGGGTGAGATTAGAAAAACACAATGTTATTTTACATAAAATTAAATCCTATCTCTTAATATATTTGGAATTGTTGAGTTCACATCTTATTAGATAGGTGTAGGTTGTTTCTCTCTGATTTGGTAGATTTTTTTGGAATATAGATTTAAATTAGAATTGTTTTAGAATTTTTAAAGTGAAAATTATTTTAAATTAATATGTAATATTGAGTTTATTTTTATCAATTTATTTGTCTTTTTTAAAAAATGGTAGCAATGTTATGAACTGTGTTATGTTGTTATTTGTGTTTGTTTAGTTGTAGTTGAATATGTTTATGTAGACTATCTTGATATTTCCAACTCTTCTATGTATCTTTAAATCTGGTTGTAATATTAGTTGTGTTAATTAAATTTTGGTCAAATATGTCTTTGTACTTTTAAATGGGTATTAAATTGATAACGTTGATATTAAGCTTGATCTTTGATTACATATCTCTCTTCTTAATATCGAGCTCTTTAAAACAAGTTTACTTTTTGTATAGAATTTTTTGGAGTTATGTGTTGTTCATAACCCCAGTTTCCTATAATTAAATTATTCTAAACAAGTTTTTTTTGGTGTGTGTAGATTCTTTTGGAGTTACCTATAGATAAATTTGGGTTAAACTCTTTTAAACTTGCTTTTTTTTTGGATTTTGACTCATGAGGAATTAGATTTAGTTTAATATTAAATTCTTGCAAACATTTTACTTTTTGTTTCTATCAATAAATCAAGTTAAAACTCTTCTAAACATGCTAACACACTCTTGAGGAATTAGATTTAGTTTTATATTAAATTCTTGCAAACATTTTACTTTTTGTTTCTATCAATAAATCAAGTTAAAACTCTTCTAAACATGCTAACACACTCTTGAGGAATTAGATTTAGTTTTATATTAAATTCTTGCAAACATTTCACTTTTTGTTTCTATCAATAAATCAAGTTAAAACTCTTCTAAACATGCTAACACCTAAAATAAGATTTTCTTAATGATAAATTGCAATTACTTAAAACTTTATTACTAGGAAACAAAATAACCCTTTCAATTGTAAATTTGAACTTCACTCAACAAGCTTTTTGTAATTATTCTAGAAAAGAAAAGTAGTAAATGTTTAGATGGAAATAACTTAACATTCAAAGCTTAAACTTACTTTAGAAACAAACAATCTAACACTTGATAATATTGTTACATATAGGATTATTAATAAAGATTGGTATAACACAAAAGAATTATTTTTTCCTAGCTTTGTTAATTTTAGAAAAAAAAAATTGAAACCTTTTCAAAAGAAAGTCTTTTAAAATGTACGGTAGGCATATGAATTCCCTCTAAAACTAAGTTTGTGGTATGTGGACTTCATGTGTGTGAGTTGTCAAACTAAAATTCAATCACAGATGGTTTGAGGAAATTCATTGTGATATTGTAACTATTTAAAGCGTTACACTTTATCTCTTATTATTTTTAAAATTTACATGGATCAATTAGAAAAGTGTGGATGGGTTGGGGTGCATAAGTGCCAACCTTCACAACTACATCAGTAAATAACAACTTGAAGCATATGTTGACGATATTGTTCTACTAGTCAAACACCTTAAAGCATCTTCCAAACTTTTTGTACCATTATCCATTTAACAATATATGTTGATAAAAACTAATATTAAGATTATTAAATCCAAAAGGTCAACTTACCCCTATAACCTCCTTTAATAACAAACCTCTAACAATTGTTCATTCTTATAAATGCTTGGTTGTTGATCTTACTTGATATTATACTAGAATCTTAGTATTGAAAAAAATTATGGTATAGAAGATTTGTTATAGTTAGCTAAATCATTATAGTGTTACAAATGTAGGTAAACAACTATCAATAAAAAATTGATTACAACTATAACTGTGCAGAACCAAAATTTAGATAGTACAAAATCATTGTAAAGAAATAATGGAACGGAAGATCAAACACATAACACAATGTTTACATGGAGAAACCCTTTCGAGAAAAAACTCCACACAAGAAGAGATGCAACAGTTGTATTAACTTCAATAGAGTTTACAATGCAACACTATCAATCTCCTCTTCTGTCTTCAATCCAGCAATGCCTATTTTTCCAGTCTCAACTGTCTACTACAACACAGTCATAATACAATATCCTCATAAAGGGGTTTCCTTCTAGGGTAAGAAAAGCCAACATAATCTCTACTGTCAAATCTATGACCTAATGATGAACGATCCATATTTACAATAGAAATTTATATATAAAATGTGGCTTATGGGGGCATTGCCCCAAACCCCCATCAGGACACACGGCCCCACACCCCCTGTTAGGTACCGAGATCTAACCTACGTCCGTCGGGTACTGGGATCAAACATGCGGCTGAAACAAGATCGCTACTTAGTGAATACTTCTTCCCTTATAGAAATTTACAAATAATATTAGAATTAATTAATTATATAAGATTTATAAGGTTGATGCAACCTTAATGCTAACATTCTCCCACTTGACATCATACATTGTAAATTCATCCATAGGAAAACATAAAACAACTAAGCACTAAGAATGAGGCCCATGGCCTTCCTACACCATGTAAAATTTTTGCATAGAATCTTTCGGAGTTATGGTGTTGTTCATAAGCTCACTTTCCTATTATTAAATTCTTCTAAACAAGTTTTTCTTTTGTGTAGATTCTTTTGGAGTTACCTACAGATAAATTTTGATTAAACTCTTGTAAACTTGCTTATTTTTGGATTTTGACTCTTTAGGAATTAAATTTACTTTTATATTAAATTCTTACAAACATGTTTACTTTTTGTTTCTATCAATAAATCAATTGTTCTCTCTTCTCTTACATCTTTTTCTCCTGATAATGAATCACGGAGTGTGATTCGAAACGTTGAGAAAAAAACTCCAGCACAGTTTAATCCAAAAGCACTCAATACAACATCATGGACTGTGGAAAATTAATGGTTTCCATCTTCTAAATGTGCTAACACCTAAAATAAGATTTTCTTAATGATAAATTGTAATTACTTAAAACTTTATTCTTGGAGACAAAAATAACCCTTCTAATTGTAGATCTAACAAGGTTTGATCTTTACTCAACAAGCTTTTTGGAATTATTCTAGAAAAGAAAAGTAGTAAATGTTTAGATGGAAATAACCTAACATCCAAAGGTTGAACTTACTTTAGAAACAAACAATCTAACACTTGATAATATTCTTACATATAGGATTATTAATAAAGATTGGTATAACACAAGAATTTGTTTTTCTAGCTTTGTTAATTTTAGAGAAAAACTTTTGACACCTTTTCAAAAGAAAGTCTTTTAAAATCTATGATAGGTCTATGAATTCCCTCTAAAACTAAGTTTATGGTATGTCAACTTTATGTGTATGAGTTGTCAAACTTAAATTCAATCACAAATTGTTAGAGGAAATTCATTGTGATATTGTAATTATTTATAACATTACACTTTATCTCTCCTTATTTTTAAAATTTACATAGATCAATTAGAAAAGCGTGGATGGGTTGGGGTGCATAAGTACTAACCTTCACAACTACATTAGTAAATAACAACTTGAAGCATATGTTGATGATATTGTTCTACTAGTCAAACACCTTAAAGCATCTTCCAAACTTTTTGTACCATTATCCATTTAACAATAAATGTTGATAAAAACTAATATTCTGATTATTAAATCCAAAAGGTCAACTTACCCCTATAACCTCCTTTAATAACAAACCTCTAACAATTGTTCATTCTTATAAATGCTTGGTTGTTGATCTTACTTGATATTATACTAGAATCTCAGTATTGAAAAAAATCATGGTATAGAAGACTTATTATAGTTAGCTAAATCATTATAGTGTTACAAATGTAGGTAAACAACTATCAATAAAAAATTGATTACAACTATAATTGTGCAGAACCAAAATTTAGATAGTACGAAATCACTACAAAGAAATAATGGAACAGAAGATCAAACACATACCACAGTGTTTACATGGAGAGACCCTTTCGAGAAAAA
This sequence comes from Cunninghamia lanceolata, assembly GCA_027924645.1. NCBI lineage: Eukaryota > Viridiplantae > Streptophyta > Pinopsida > Cupressales > Cupressaceae > Cunninghamia > Cunninghamia lanceolata. The sequence goes on along the minus strand of BSBN01000186.1, from coordinate 13,578,341 downwards.
ACTCCACACAAGAAGAGATGAACTAGTTGTATTAACTTCAATAGAGTTTACAATGCAACACTATCAATCTCCTCTTCTATCTTCAATCCAGTAGTGCCTGTTTTTCCAATCTCAACTCTCTACTACAACACAATCATAATACAATATCCTCATAAAGGGGTTTCCTTCTAGGGTAAGAAAATCCAACATAATCTCTACCGTTAGATCTATGATCTAATGATGAACGATCCATATTTACAATAGAAATTTATATATAAAATGTGGCTTATGGGGGTGTTGCCCCAAACCCCCATTAGGTATCGAGATCTAACCTACATCTGTCAGGTACTGGGATCAAACATGCAGCTGAAACAAGATCACTACTTGGTGAATACTTCTTCCCTTATGGAAATTTACAAATAATATTAGGAGTAATTAATTATATAGGATTTATAAGGTTGATGTAACCTTAATCCTAACATTCTCCCACTTGACACCATACATTGTAAATTCATCCATAGGAAAACATAAAACAACTAAGCACTAAGAATGAGGCCCATGGCCTCCCTGCACCACATAAATTTTTTTGTGCTCATAGGTTTAGTAAGTGAATTTGCAACATTCTCTTGAGTTCAACCTTCTTTAGCTCAATCTGACTATTAGCAATCATTTCTTGAACAAAATGGTATTGAACATCAACATGCTTAGTACGTGCATGTTACATGGGGTTCTTGGCCAAACATGTTGCACTCTGGCTATCACAACCAGTCTAAATAATCCTAGAATCAAAACCAATACCTATACACAATCTCTGTAACCAAACTGCCTCCTTAGAGACATGAGTAGCAGCCATATACTATGGTTCAGTGGTGGATAAAGCAACGGTGGGTTGCCCTTTACTCATCCAACTCATAGCTCCTCCAAACAAACTATACACATAGCCACTAGTGGACCTTCGACTATCCAAGTCACGTGCCTAATCTACATCAACAAAACCCTATATGTCTAATGTATTATCCACATTATTAGTACCAAAATAAAGCAAACAAAAATTAGAAGTACCATGCAAATATCTTAACACCCTCTTTGCATAATTCCAATGTTGTCTACCAGGGTTAGACATACACTTGCTCAAAGCTCCCACTGCTTGGGCAATATCTGGTCTAATACAAACCATTACATACATCAAACTTCCTACAACACTAGCATATGGCACATGATACATATCCTCTAAATCATCTTCTTTCTTAGGACACATATCTAATGAAAGCTTAGTACCAACCGGTAAAGGAATTCTAACTAGATTGCAATCTTGCATGTTAAATCTGTGCAAAATAGTATTCACATACTTACTCTGTGATAACCAAAGATTTTTGTTACCTTGATCCATTTTGATCTCCATTCCCAGAATATACTTGGTTGCCCTAAATCCTTCATGTCAAATGCACCTAAAAGTTGAGCTTTCAACTCACTGATCATACCCTTAGTGTTACTGAAAATAACATATCATCCACATACAAGGCAATAATCAAAATATGATCATCAATAATCAAATGTAGACACAGTGATCCTCTTCACTTCTAACAAAACCCAATTTCAAAACAAATGAATCAAACTTCTAGCACCAAATTCTAGGGGATTGTTTAAGACCATAAAGAGATCTTTTCAACTTGCATACCCAGTGCTCTTTCCCTTTTACCTCAAAACCTATAGGTTGTTGCATATAAATTTCTTCTTCTAGATCTCCAAGCAAAATTGCAATCTTAACATCCATTTGCTCAATTTTAAAATTATAAGCAGCAACAATGGATAAAATAAATCTAATAGAAGATAATTTAGCAACAAGATAGAAAATTTCACCAAAATCGACTCCCTCTCTCTAGAAGTAGCCCTTGGCTACCAATCTAGCCTTGTACGCTTTCTATAATGAACCGTCTGCTCCAAACTTCTTCTTGAAGACCCACTTACATCTTATGGCCTTTCTTCCCTTGGGAAAACGTACAAGATCCCAGGTGTCACACAAGTCTAAAGCCATCATCTCCTTCTGAATGGATAGCTACCAAGACTCACTATCATCTACATGAATAGCTTCCTTGTAGGATCTACGTTCATCGTGAGTACTCAACAAAGCAAATACACAATGGAAATCTAGTGGGCTATACCTATCAATTGGGTTCCATTGTCTTGTGGATCTTCTCAAGGGTGAAGTAAGAGATTCTTCCTCATGTTCTTCTGTATGCTCAACTTCTTTTGTAACAATAGAGTCTTCCTCATCTAAACTTTCACTTGAATCTTCTTCTTCTTCTCCATCCCCTAATCTATCATTTTGTTCTTCTTGATGTGCATTTTCTTGTTGTAAATCAAAATGCACTATCATATTCCTTTCTTTTTCTTCTGTTTGTACAAGGTCAAAAATAGCTCTAAGTTCCCTGAAAATTACATATCTAGAAAAGATAACTTTTCTAGTTAAAGGATCCCAAAGCTTATAACCCTTTACATTCTCACCATATCCAATGAAGATGCATTTATGTTCTTTTGGATCCAACTTAGATTTCTTTTCCTTAAGCACACGAATAAAAGCCTCATAGCCAAAAACCCTTAAATGTGAAACAAAAAGTTTCATACCTATCCACACTTCATAAGGTGTCGAATCAAGAGCTTTACAAGGAGATCTATTTAACAAGTAACAAGCAGTACTCATAGCTTCTACCCAAAAGCATTTATCCAACTGTGCATCACTTAACATACTTCTGGCTCTTTCCATTATTGTTTGGTTCATCCTTTCTGCAACACCATTTTGTTCTCATTTATATGGAGTTGTCTTTTGTCTTATGATACCTGCATGCTTAAAGAACTCATAAAATTCCTTAGAGCAATATTCCCCTCCATTGTCAGATCTTAATATTTTTATCTTAAGTCCCGATTAGTTCTCTATTAAGACTTTAAACTCCTTAAACTTAGTGAAAACTTCATATTTATGCTTCATAAAATAAATCCATGTGAATTTGGATACATCATCAATGAAGGTAACAAAATAAAAAGATATTCCAATAGAATCATTATCCACATGTCCAAACACATCTGAATGAATAATTTCTAACTTCTCTTTTTCTGTATTTCTTTCTGAAGAAAAAGATGTTCTATTATGTTTTCCAAACACACATTGCTCACAGAAATCAAAGTGCTCATCAGAATAGGAAAAACCATCCAAAAAAAAATTATTCATAATTATTTTCAAAACATTTTCACTTGTGTGGCCCAATCTACGGTGCCACAACATACATGTATTTTTAGTAATTTCAATTACATAAGTGGAATTACAAACTGTAGTGGCATCAAGCTTAAACAATGTTCCCATATGTGTTCCTCTCGCTACCACCAAGCTTCCTCTCACCATTCTATAACCATGCTTATTAAACATTACATGCATCAATCTAGGAATATGTAAAGCACTAGGGAGACTTTTAATTCTCCCATCACTGAAACACAACAATACCTTTCCCCATCCAACAATCAGATATGTAGTGTTCTCTCCAAGGTATACATTACCTCCATCATATTACTCGTATATGGAAAACCATTCTTTGTGTGGAGTCATGTGATACGAGCATCCTGAGTCAATCAACCACTGTTCGTTAGACATAACATACATGCAGAAAGTAAAACCTCATCACCTACATTCAAGGACTTTTATGTAGAGGAATCCTATTGTTTCTTCTTGTTTTTGCATTCCTTCTTAACATGCCCTCTTTTTTCGTAGTTCCAACACTTAACTTTGTTCTTCTTTTCAGGGGTCTTAGATCTGCCTATAGATTTGTCTTTAGGCCCCTTTTGATCCCCTTTTGGTCCTCTTTCCTTAGACCTTCCCCTGACATTAAGAGCATCCACCAAGCTATCCATAGACTTCTTCCTCATTTCATGTGACAACAGAGTTGCAATAAGAGCATCCATCTTTGGATCTTCGAGATTAGTAGTGATAGCAAGAATGAAATTCTCCCAAGACTCGGTTAAAGAACAAAGAAGCATAATACATTTATGTTCTTCAACCTTAACATCTATGGAGGCTAGTTGAATCACAATCAAATTAAATGAATTTAAATGATCTGCAATAGATTCACTTTCCTTCATTTTCAGAGAAAATAACTTCCACTTTAAATAATGTTTGTTTGCCATACTTTTGTCTTGATAGATTTCACCCAACCATTTCCATAAAGCATATGCGGTCTTTTCTTCAGTGACATTCAGTAGGACAAAATCTGCAAGACACAACTAGATCGTACCTCGTGCCTTTTTGTCCAATCTATCCCACTCATCTTGACTAAGTAGGACAAAATCTACAAGAGACAACTAGATTGTACAGGCCCTATACCCCCCGAGTAACCTACATCTGTCAGGTACCGAGATCAAACATGCGGCTAAAACAAGATCGCTACTTGGTGAATACTTCTTCCCTTATAGAAATTTACAAACAATATTAGGAGTAATTAATTACATAGGATTTACAAAGTTGATGGCACCTTAATCCTAACATATAGTAATGTAAAAGTACTTTGAAACTAGAAAATAAAGAATTATTGTTGATCCTTGTAACACGTGGTCTTTTATTTGATTTTAAAATTTGAAGTGAGAGCATATAACTCAAAATATAGAACAAATTTAAGAAATCCCAAAAGTAATTAACTTCAAAACTAAAATCAATTTAAACTTTATTTAATAGAACCATATAATCTGAACCACAAAAAAATATCCATAAGCTTAATACATCCACATTTGCATTTCTACATCATAATCAAAGTACATTTATATTACTAATATGAGCATTGGCTTCTAGCCAATTTACAATGCATAACACAACGTGGCATATATATCTTCTAGGTCTTCTATATGATCCTTGTTAATCCTCCTAAGAGGGAAGGGTGCAAAGTGATCCCAAACATAAACAAGAATCCCTATCCACCCCATTCATCAAAAGAACCTAGAGTAATCAAGTAACCCATAGTTCATGTAGCATACTAAGTAATCTACAAACAATTAAGTTAGCTCTACAGTCCACGATATGAATTGTCAATTCACTTCTAGTTTTAAATCCATTTATAATACAAAAATTTTGTTATAGTTTCAACAAGGTTTTAGTGCCAAAAAAAAGTTTTAGAAAGCCTTCAAAGGGGCTAATCATCAATTTCATTTACACTAGTTATTCCTCAAAGTCTAAATTATTTGGTATACAAGCTCGATTGTGTTTCCTAGATAATTCAATTTATCCTATCAACATTTGGATACAATATTGTCGAAATCCTAACATTGCATAGCTAAGCTTGGCACATGCACAAGAACCTACCACAAAGCACAAAGCACGCCATCCTATAGCTCATGCTACCACTAGAAGGCTTCAATATGCATATCTATAAGTAGGTTGAATAGAACTTACATTTCTAGTGTACACCTAGGATTGAGTAGGTATGGTATACTTTATAACTACTTTATCTAATGTCATTTGTACTCCCTTACTCTATCCCACTTGATGCAGTATGTTAAGGGGTCTATTGAGTGCCAAGTGCCATAGAGCTTGGTTGAGAAATGTTATCTAGGGATATACTAATTCCCTTATTAGGTCATAACCTCACAATGAGTTAGCCTAGGGGATTTATCTTGTCTTTCTCCTGCTAGATTTCAATTCATAATTCTAAGTTCAATATAGTTTCTTCTATGTCAAAATTATTATACTTGTTAGTGAAAAGTTTATGTTAATGTCTTAACAACATTTAACAATACAACATTTTGATAAATGTGTCCAACATACAGTTCAACATAATTAGTCAAAAGACAATTCATGATTACACTTACAACACTCGAATAATAACATAAATGTTATTTGGTATAAGTCCACCTCAAACACACTTGACAAATCATTTATCATACATAATAAAACTTTTCCCTATAGACAGATTACTATAATCTAAATCACAATCAATAATTCCTCTAAAAAGGGTTTATGTACTCAAATTCATCTTTCATCCATTCTAACAAATCCCTACATTCATATCAAACCAATAACATTCACAAAATCAACTAAAAATGACAATGTGTAGTCAAATTAGTCATACTATGGGTTTTCAAAGAAATCTATAATCTAACTACATTATTCTTAAAAAATTCATGAAATGGTCCAAAGAAAGTTTGTAGAATTTTGTACAATGTGCTATTTGACTGGTTTTTCCAAAAAAACTACAATTTTTCTCTTTGAAATGGAAAATACTTCAAAGAGACTCTCAAAAACATAGATCCTTTTGGTAATACACACAATTAATTTATCTTAAGCATAATTGTCCTCTAATTTACTCAAAGATACACTCATGAAATTCAAACTTCTAAAATTATAATCATGGATTTGAAAAACAACCCTAAAAAACAATACATAAACAGCCAAGATTTAATCTATCTTCTTCAATAATAACACTAGCTAAAGAAACAATCACTTTTCCTTTTCCTAACTTCTTCATAAATAAATTCATAATGTATAATTCCCTAGAATTCTCATATTTCTTCCATATAAACAAATCTAAATACATATAGCTTCCCTTCACTAACATGAGTTCAAACACCCTAAATTGTTTACCATTTTCCAAATTCAGGCAATAGCTTTTCCCTTTACATTTAAAATAAAACTAGGTTATAAGACAAATTCAAATCATACACACACAAGAACTAGATCATGTATCTTTCAAAGCTTTTCAAAAACATGTTGAAAATCTTTATATCTCTTCATTTCTCCAAGCTCAGTTCTCCTTCCTACCTACCCTAGTTTCCTTTTCTTCCATGCCAGAATGATATCAATATACTCTCTTTTTACTCCTCTAACCTTTGCCAGTATCCTTGTTCTTAACTACCAACCTTCCCCCAAGCCAAGGAGAGTGAAATGGTTAAATTCCATGTGATCCTCCATGATTGCTACTCCACTCCAACTTCACACTTATTTGTTCCAATCACTTCCCTTTTTTACGTACAATTTTTGGGGTTTTTTTTTACTTTTCTAGAACTTAAAATTATATACACTTAAATTATGCATATGGATATGAATCTATTATCTTTATTCATGCAAATAATTAGGCAAAAATATTTTTTTACTTATAAAACTCTAATTATAAAATAACTTAAGTCAAACTATTTCTCTATTCATGCAACAAATACCACAATATGTTTCAGAGAGATTAAAATTAAAACTTATTTTAATTAATCTAATTTACTTTAATTCCTTAACAACCACTATGTTAGTCAAGCACAATCATAAACCAATATGAGTTGGTGTTGCATAAACTAGGGTTAAAGACTTGATCAATTCTAGTACTACCTACTTTTTTTCCTTTATCTTTTGAAACACCGTCAATGAACAATTTGTTAGTAGCACTCACACCAAACAATAGCATAAAAACACATAACATAAAACTGTCTATTTAAGCATACTCAATTGCCAATTATGTGGAATGATTATATAATCATCATGTTTAGAATTATAATAGTAATAGCAAGTCAACCCCTTGTCTAAATTACATCTAGACAGAGTTAATTAATATAATTACTAAACAATAATTCAAGGTTGTCATACTTACCCTATCATCCTCATTGGAGCTATGTTTACCATAGAAAATGAAGCCTTAAATTTGTTTATGGTATATAAACATAAACTATACAAGCTAGAACAAGATAAACTTCTTATCATTGATCATTATTCATTATTAATCCATACACATCTAAAGAGGATAAAAAATACTTCAACAAATAATCGAGTTTTGGGGCATCAAGAATGATATAACTTTTTTAGATGAATAAATTTAAAATACAAAATCAAATTAAAATACCTAACACTTAGGATAATTTAACAAATAAAAAGAAAAAGAAAATGGCATAATTATCAAACATGATTGACCCTAAATCTAACCATCCATAGGACTACCCAAAAGACGTACACTTTAAAATTTTCAAAACAACATTAAGCTTCAATTTATTTAAATTGATTACTTTCAATGTTAAGTTTTTTTCCTAACAACACTAATATTTAAAAGAGGTTTTGGAATGAAGTGAAAACTTGTTTTAATAACAATTTTATAAATAAATTTTTAATATTTACCTAATAGTAGTTTTTTTTATGAAAACTATTGTATAAAGAAAATTAATCTTGTAGTTAAGGGCCTATATAATACATTAGTTTTACTAAAATGTAATATGAAGTGGGAATTGTGGTTAAGACATATTTAAATCTAATTTTAGTGTTAAATTCAAAAGTATTGATAACGTTAGTGTCACTAGTTCACACACAATAAATGTATCATTGCTCATAAGAGTTGAGCAAGATGGTGAAATAGTTTTTGGCAAATCTTCATTGTTTTTGTTGGCCATCCTATAATCCTACACATTTAATTTACCCATTAAATCCATTCATGGTAATATATAACTAAAGCACTATCCTAAACATATTTAAATCACACACACACACACCCACACACACACACACACACACACAATACTCAAAGACAACTACATACACCACACCTCATGGGCATAATCAATATCAAAATTATAATCCATATGAAATTAACTACAAAATTACAATCCATGTCTTGATTAATATAAAATCATTATCACAAACAATATTAAATTCCTCATCATATTTAATATCAATTAACATTTGCCTTAACATCTAATATAACATTTAATTAAATCTCATTATCGAAATTTAAATCAATAATATAATTAATGTCTAATTGAATGTCATTTAAATTAAAATTAAATAAACTACATATCATAACTAATTACATTAGCTAACTTGCATAAGTATAAATCTTGAATCGTACTATAACAATTATGAGTATCACATTAATTAGAAGCAAATAATATTTCATAATTTGACAATTGTAAAGGGTAAAATTTGGATGTTTGGTTTTTGGTAGTTTTTGGTAGTTTTTGGTAGTATCCTCCTTTCACCCTTTCATTCAAGGACCTAGTGTCGAGTTGCAATGTACTATCCTACCCTAGGTCACTGTGAGATGTAGAGAAACTTGGATTTTTATGATTTGATTGCCAATTATCTTCTCTTATGCTCAATGATACCTTAAAACCCTAATTATGCAAATACGATAGTAAACAAACGAATAATGGAAAATGCTACTACAAAAAGATGTAAAATAACAAATAACTGTGCACTTGTTTTTGGGGTTCAGAAGCAGAATAGTCGGGGACTAAAGAGCAGGCGCCCAAGTCCAAAGCCCTACTTTTTGTCGAGATCTGCAAACAAGACCTGGCACAACATGTTCCTGCTGTACTAAAGATTTTCTCGTCACGAAACTTTGAGGACTAATGAGTGGGTGTCTAGTCCAGGAAGTTGTTTTCTTCTCTGATATGCAATTCTGACACTCTATTGTACCCTCCTGCAACTTCACTTTCTCCAGATCCAACACCTGTAACCTGCAATCATGAAAACTTTGGGAGGGGGTTGTGGTGTTTAGAGGCTTGCCTCAGTCAAGCCCCAAAGAGACATTCAAGCCTTCTGAACACCGTTGTCAGATAGAGAGTGCATGCCCTTGGGAGGCAGAGGCAAAAACTAAATGATAAATGCTTACAAACACAAATGAATGTCACCTTGTAGTGAAGATCCCATGGAGGAAGAATCTCTTCATGCCATGAGATGGATGCTCAAATCTGCAAATACAAACACATAAACAACACAAATCTGCTCTTGCAACACAATGAAAGCCTTGAATCACCTTTAGAATGCTTGAGAATCAAATTGTCCATCTAGTTTACAAATGAATGCCTAAACATGCTTTTATATGCAACTGCAACTGCAAATACTCCCGCCAAGAATTCTGTAATTCAAACTTACCGTGTCGGCATAGGACCCAAATAACAGTCACAAGCTGACACCTAGAAATTGGGACTACCCTAAAATAGGGCAGGACTAGGGCACGGGCACCCAAGTCCCCCCCTATTTTGGGCATGGGTTATCTCAAGTGGTCCCCCTAGGTCCTATTTGTCAAGACACTAAGGGGTTTTCTCATTGGGATGTTGAAATATGATGTAATATGTCCTAAATGTAGCTAAGAGACCCAGGAGCTAAACCTTATGAGGGAAAAGCCCCCAAGGGGACATTTTCTGACGTTACAACAATACATAATAATTTTTCACAAAAAATTTACAATGTAAATTGCATACGCACCTTATCATTTAATACTAAAACCAATGTCTATTATTATTACATAAATTGAATCGACTACAAACAAGGAGGATACAACGCACATTTCAACTCACTCAAAGAGACATGAATTTAGTCTAAAAATGATTCAATATCCAGCCAGTTACAAGTTAATCTATCAAAATCATGCAAATTTACAATGATCTAACCATTTTAATATCAATTAGCATGATCACCCATAGGCATCCCCTAAGTTTTGTATTAATTTCACATTCATTAAAACTAAGGCCAATAGGTACTACAAAAACATAAAAGGTCAATGGAACATTATTTATTTTACCATAATGAGAATTAGCACATACAAAATGATTAAGCAATCAAAGGGGAAACATGCCATAAAACCCCTATTACATGCATACTAAGATACACTTAACAATTCACATCATCATAGCATGACCATAACAAAGAACCATCATTTTCATTATTCAAATCATACATAAGAGTTACAACCTAACTTCCTAATAATTATGATTAACATAAAAATTCTCAAATCTTAGAAGCAAGCATCTATATAGAGTAAAAGAAATTCATTTTAACAAAATAAAGTAAACTAAGTTTAGAGTTAACAATTGACACAATGTCTAAGATGCATCTATCTAGTATGCAAAATTAGAAAAAAATTAGAGTGTGTCTAGGTTCACAAAAAGGGTGAGCCATACTAGGATCCTTTCCAAAAATGTAAAGTTCCCATACATGCCTAGCTTCACCTAACCATTGAAAATATATTAGGGTTAGGTTTTGCAAGGAAGATGATTGTTGGGTTTAAAATTAAGTGAGACTAGTGTGGGGTCAATGGTGTCCAAGATGACACAAGGGCACATGCAAGGGTGGAATAGGGTGTCAACAACATATGAGGTTTTGCTTCAATAGAATGATATGTTTTGGGTTGTTTCAAGCTTAGAAATGATCAAAAGGGATCCAAGTCATGTCTATTGGTGAGAACACTAAATGGGTGCAAAAAATGAAGGGAAAACAATGATGTATACACTTTTCAACTCTACACCAACCTTTGCTCTTTTCAATTATATTAGTTAAACCGAATCGAATATGACATTAACCATACAAAATCAAGATTAAGTATATTCAAAACACTCATTAGTCAGCTCAAACTAGATACCACAGTAATCTTGCACAAAATATTTAACTAATAATGCATTATAATTAGTAAATGAATATTTTAATTATGGTTAATCACAATTGTTGCAATGTGAAGATTACATACCTAGCATTTTTATTATTAATTAATTGAAGAGCATGTACTCAAGTATTATTTAAATTTCTTGTTATTCAAAAATGACTTTTGAGTGCAAGTCCTTAGATGTATTGGCATTCTCTTTTTTAAAGTTGACATTACACATACTTGTATAGTTTATAGGTTCCCATGCCTTATGATTATTTAGGTCAATATACACAAGTTAAAGAGATCATAGATAAATAAATCAACCAAACAAATGATCAAGTTAGTTTCAGGTTAAAGGTACATTTCTTTTTTGAACTCTCGAAGTAAGGAATATTTTTGATGTTTCATTTAGATATGAAACATTGTAGAGATTGGAAAGATGGTACACAACTAAATGAATTGGATGAAATACTCATAATATTTTAGATATTTCTTTGAAGGTGTATTTGTTTCTAATAGCTAAGAAATATCAAATGTGCAATCCATTTTTGTCTATTTTGGTGTAGGAGCACCTTATGGATTTTATGCCTCCATGAGGCCATTTTGTAAATTTTGCTTTTGTTGGGTGTTTTAACCATGTAATAAGGTCATCTGGACCATGTTGGACTTGTATGAGTCTATTTTGAGTCTTAGGGAGTCATTTTGGAGTCATGTGTCAAATATTGTAAAAATTGTCAAATTGTCAAAAAGTTGTCAAGTGCAATTTAGCAATTTTGTCATAGGGTGGAAGATGAGGGGTTAGTAATTGAAAAGTTGGTTTGTAAATGTTGGGACAAGTTTGAAAAGGCATAAATAGCTTGAATCCATCATTGTAAATGTGGTGGAGTGGTTAGGAAGACGTTTTGAGATCAAATAATGTAAGAAAAATCAATTTTTTCTGAATTTGATTTTTTTCGTTGTTCCTGAGGCTAGTACAGACTTGTAAGGCATGATAATGATGTGAAACCAATTGGGTTTCATCATGCTCTAAATATTCTTTCATTTGGCATTCATTTCATCAATTTTTATCATGTTTTGAGAAAGTTATGGAAATTTTACTAAAAACTGCCTGTTAACCTAGGGTTTGTGAGCTTAAATGGAAAAAACGTGATTTGAAGCACTTGCCACCGTTGAAAATTTTTGAAAATTGGTGGAATGGAAGGTTTTAACATGTTCTTTCAGATTTTGAAAGTGGGTATTGCAGGAAATAGAGTTTTGAGTGAATTCCAAGCAGCCCTAGCCTAATTTTCTTATGTTTTTGGCCTGTTTGAATAGGTTGAGGTAGGGTTTTGATAAAAGGTGATATGGGTATTGTCCCAATAGACAAAATTGGTGGATTTAGAACCCATGCAATGTGTGGAGAACACTGGAGTTAAGTTTTGTGTTGTGGGTTTTGAATCTCATAGACTTGCTTTGCAAAACAAGCCTAATTAGGCCTTGTAGCAACAGTAATAGTCACGTTTTGAGCCATACTTTCCAAAGCAACCTATACCCATTTCAAGATATGTTTTAAAGAAGCCAAATGGGTACTCAAATATGTTTTTATAGTCAAGATTTTAGGTATTATTCAAAAGTTACAAAGGACTGTTCATTTCTTGAAAGCTAGTAGGAAGGTTTGCCTCTTGTGTGGAACCACCATTGTTTGAAGACATTAGTTTTGGGAAACCATTTTGTTGGTTTAATCCTGTCATATTTGGGATGTTCAAGGTGTGGTAAAGGTTCAGTGGGAGTTTGGTGTCTTGAAACCACTTTTAGTGCATTTGTAGGCCTTGTAATCAAGTTGTATTGAAGAAGAGTTTGTGATTGTTTGGTTGAGCAGTCAAGATCTTTATTTTGTATCTTTAGAAACCTTTTGAATTCCTCCATGCTCTACATCATATTTAGAAATAGGAGATGAGGTTTAGGTGCTTAGGCATTTGATGTCCATCAAATGAGTAAATACATGTTGTCTTCCGCTAATACCTAATGTGGTGACTATTATAATCTTGTAGGATTGGTGGCATATTTCTCCAATTGAACAAATTCCTCATCTCCCAATACTAACAAATGTGGTGATTATAACAATTATGCGGTCTTTGAAGAATACAAGTAGTATTTATACCCCTTTTATTGTTGTAACTATTGTTGGAAAGATCATAACTAAGATAAGACTTGATTAATCCATTAGGTTGAAAACCTACAAAGATGGCCTAATAGAGACTTGAGGTGAAACCTGAAAGGGTGCTACAAGTTAGTCTACATATGAAGATCCCACACCCAATAGCTAAAGGAGAAGATCCATAATCGAGACCACACATGCAAGTAAAACAAGGACATAATAGAGATGTAGCTACAAAGGAATGTGTGTGGCACCTAGTGAAGGGTGAATCTATATGACACATACTAGGGACATGTCCCTACCTCATGTAAAGCTACATATATATGTAAACATATCATACATGAGAATATGATGAAGACACAAGATATATATGTGGGTGTAATAGACTATGATGAATATATGAGAACATTGTAAGAGAGTGTATATGAGCTTGGAAGGAATATATATGATCCTATCTTATGGTTTCTATTGGTATATGAAAGCATATATTTTCTTTTGATTTAGTCTATTATTTGTATACATAAAACCTTCTTCCCTATTGCATCATACCAAGGTACATCCAAATTAGTCTTCCATCTAGTTTTTATGTCAACATTTGGTTCCATTGTCAAGACTTCAATTGTTGATGTTTAAGGAGAAGGTGCATGCAAAGAGGAAAATTTTGCAATTTAATGCAAACAAGAAATTAAGTCTATTAGAAAAATTTTATACAAGATGAGAATAGACAATAGGAAACAATGCACGGTAGTGCACATTAAGACCTATTTATTAGTGGGGCTAGGCACCTAGGGAGATGGCATATGAAAGGGGGGTGATCCTAAAGGAAGGCGACTACTAAGTCAAATTAGGTTTGATGGTTAGAAAATTATAAAAAGGCATTACTAATTATTAGTTATATCAAAATGACCAAAAGAAATAACAAGAAGGTTAGAGATGTTGTTCAAGGGATAAGAGGTGATCTAACTATTAGCAAGAAGAATTAGAGTAACTTGGCAAAGTAGGAAAAGAGGTAATAGAGGTGGATCTCTCCTCAGGAGGGATATACCAAATAAGATTTTGATGGTGCCTCAAGAGGCAATCTTGGTTTGGTAGGAGGAGGTTCAGTACTCTGAAATGTAAATGTGGAGCTCCTTTATGGTAGTTCTTTTTTCTTTGGAATAAAAATGAACAATGAAGCTGAGTGGGAAGCTCTTATAAGTAGTTTAGTGGTAGCAATCTCTTTAAAGCTACTTAAACTAGTAGTAAAAAGTGATATTCTAATGGTAATAAATGCAATGCATATAGGCAAGAGTTTAAATTGGAAGATAAATAGACATGTAGAAGTGGAAGGGATAAAATATAGATTCAAAGAGATTAGTTTTGATCTTGTAAGAGAAAAATAAATGTTGTGGTAGATAAATATTAGTAAATGTTGATATTGATCAAGAACCTATAACAACTATCTACAACCATGATCTGAATAGATGGATCAACCTAGTGAAACATGTAATATTTCATCTACCATAATGAGAATGGTGTTCAATTTGGTTCAGGAGAGATAAGGTGGCAAAGGTGAGAAGTATACAAGAAACATTTTTTGGTCTCATCATTGCAAGAAAGGTTGAATTAATGTGAAGTACAAATTTGTATGAGGATGGCTTAATGTTGGATGTTAGGAGGGTGCGTGAGCAAAGAATGGAGAGTTTTGGTGGAAACATCAATCAATGGAGATTTTTAGCACACACATGATTATGTTTTAAAGCATGGAGGATGCCCAATGTACGTATCTCAATGTTGGTTGTTGGCAACACAAATGGAGTGGCTGTTCTGTGTGTGGGTAGTATCAAGGTGGTGGGTGAGAATGGTGAGTTCCAAAGGGTAGGATAGAGCAAGGATAAAAGGGGCATATTTCCCTATCAAACCATCAGATAAAGAAAATTTTTACTTGTGATTCTATGGTAGCCCTAAGGTTTATGCATGGTGTGTTGAGTGAGCAAGGAGTAGAGTTTGGCAATAAAATAAAGTTGGCTATCAAGGGAGATTTTGTGGCCAATTTAGGAATTGTGATGGTAGATGCTAATGTTTGTCTTTGGTTGTTGAAATTTTTTCTACCAAAGGATTTTATAGACATGGTTAATGCTAAAGAAATGAATGAGATGAATGCTCTTGATCTCCAGGAGGTTAAGGTGGCAGAAGGTGAAGCCTCTTCATCTCCCTAAGGCTAGGAGGATAATCACAAGGTGGAGTTTGAAGCTTTGAAATGGTAAGTAGACCTCCTAAAGGCTTGCTATTGTGATTTTGTAAAGGTATTGGTGGGGCTTCATGTATCCCACAACCATAGGCAACTTGAATTTGCTAGTGATTTCACTATCCTAGAATTTTGTAGTAAGTCTATTCATCATTCTAGATGTTGGCATGAGCTCTACAAGGGTGTGTGTTTCCCTTCACTAGTTGGCTCGACTAACTTCTGGAATGCATAGTGTGGACCAAGAGGAGCTAGGGGAATAGTGGTGGAGGTTGTTGGAGCAATAGTGGAGGATCTGTGTAGGAGAGAGAAATGGGATGTCATCTAGCCCCTGGGTGTTGCGCAATTGTTGTTGTGTGATGCTTTTTGGATTTTGGTAGTATTGGTGGGTGTATGCCTATTTGGTCTTGGCATTTTTTGTGGTGGTTTATGTCTTGCATGTTTTGAGTACCAACTCTATCTTTGTTTTTTGTTGTGTACATGTAATGTCAAATTTTTATGTTGGCTTATTATGGCTATATATAATGCAACTTCGCATGCACAAGCGAGCAGCTAATAGAACCCATACTAAATTATCTAAAAAGTAAGATGATTAGAGAAATTGTTGATGAAATTGAGATGGGTTATGAAGAGAGTGTGAGAACCCTAGTTGAGAAGGAAAGAGAGGAAGAGAGAAAGATGAGATAGAAATGGGAAAGAGAGAAATTTGTATCCAAAGATAATGGAAAAAGGAAAGATGCAGGAAGAAGTATTTGTAAACATGAAAGAGCATGCTAGTAGGGTTGCGATGGAGTCCTTGAGTGAAGATGTTGAAATGGTTAGGTCATATAATGAAATGGCTCTAAGAAATATATATGAACGAGAACATTCAATATCTCTTGTTAGAATTGTAAAGAAAAATATGCATATGATGATTAAACAATTAAGAGAGTACAAAGCATTGGCAAGTATGGAGAGGGTGGAATTTTTAAGAAGAGGCTGCAATGGTAGTGGAAAGAGAGGCATAGGACCAAGAAGGCTCATCCATTGGTGAGACTCATAACCTAAGAGCCAGTGATAGAGGAAAATCTTAATAGAAAAATACCCACCTTTATGATGACAGAGAGTTTTGAGAAGTTCATGACATTGACATCTTGAAAGCATAAACCAGTTGAATATTATACTCAATAGAAACATTTTTTAAAGGAAAGGGAGAGTATGGAAAGATTGGGATTTTGAGAGATGGAAGATAACTTAGAGGATATGGCAAATAAAAGCAATGAAGAAGAGAGAATTGTTTGTAAAATGAACACTAATGGTCACAAATTCAAAAATAACAAAGTTACAAAAGTTCACATCCCCAACCACAAAGAGAGAGTACATGACCTCCGACCAATAGCCATTCCCTATGCCACTTATCAATACGAGATTTTCAAAGGAGGCTATAAATAGTAAGTCTTTAATAAGACTAGAGGAGGCAAGATTGAGAAGTGAGGGAGAGTTTTTAAGAGATTTGGAAGAGATGTTAGAAAAGCAATATTTTGAAATTAAGTTGGATAGAGATAAATGCCATAGAGAGGCTTAGTAAAGCAAAAGAGAGAGGAAAGGACTAGAGAAACCAATAGAGGAATGAATAGAAAAAAGAGAAAGAAAGAACCAAAAGATTAAGATTACAAACATGAAGCACAAGACTCCATTTCCAACGAGTTCATGCAGATGTTTGTGGACCAATGAATACGACATTAGTCACTGGTGTCAATTATTTTCTTGTTTATTGATGATTTTTGTAGGAAAATGTAGTGTTTTTTTGAAATTAAATCATGTGTTTAATGAATTTCAAAAGTTCAAATCATTAGAAAAAAAGGGAGTCTAGTTGTGACAACCACTCTTAAATTTGATAATGGAGGTGAATTATGTTCAAAAGAATTCAATAACTTCTGTACTAAACATGACATAAAAAGACAATATACAACACCATACACTCCACAACAAAATAGAGTAGATGAGAGGTGGAACTGTACTATCATGGAAATGGTCTGATGTATGATGCAAAATAGGAGTGTTCCCAAGAAGTTTTGGGCTAAGGCAGTATATACAATAGTTTGTTTACTAAACAGATCTCCAACATAGGGGGTGAAGCAAAAGACCCGAGAGGAAGCATGGTCTAGTGATGAAGGGGGTAAATAACAAAACACACAACAAAAATTGCTCACAGAAACTAGAATGTTCTTTTATTGATTTGGACAACTCATTACATTACAGAAGCTCAAATACAATTAGATGATGAATCCTCCACTGGCTGCAAACACATTACAGCTTCATGTCTCAAGACTCTGGAATCTTCTGCCTTCTGTAACCCCAAATCTGCTAGGGTTTCTATTTTCTCGCATATTCTTGACTCTACACTTTCCCCCTTATCTCTACTACTGTCAAGGGTTCCCAAAAATGGTTATTAATAGACCTTTTTGGTGGCCTCCAACCAAATTTTGAATTTTGCATCTCCCTCCAAAAATAGGTCAACTTCCGAGAGCCATAACTTTTGATCCTGGTGTCCGATTGATGAATTGTTTGAAGTGCCGGAAAGCTCTTAGAATGCTCTACGTGCTAAGAACTGGCTTTGCCAATTCTGTATGCTCAAAATTGTGACTTCAGTTGCCTAGGGCTGTCAGGTCAGATTTCAGCACGCACACGGACCCTTCCCTCCTTACCATAGGGCAATCTGCCACGTCACTCTCGCTCACATGGAAGTAGCTAGTCGAGATGAGGTGAAACACGGCGAGGGTCTGGCTCGTTGGAGAGCTAGACTTCACGGAGAGAGGTCGGCAAGTATTGTGGCCTTTGTTGTTGTGTGCTAAGTTGAATGTTTCACTCGATTGTGGTTGTGGTCAAGATAACCCTATAACCCGAAGGGTCACTGGTTTCTCTTCTTCTGTTGGGGTTTCTTAGATTCCACCTCTGTGTGGGTAAGCAGTTTTGTTCATTTATGTCCTCTTGTCTTTGTATGCGTTGAACGAGTTCTTGTTGTATCTGGAGTTGTCTAGTTTCTTTTAACAATAAGAGGACAAATGGGTCTCCTTGTGGTAGAACAAATGTTTCTTGTTGTGGTCTTGGATTGATCTCTTCAATCTCATCACGGATAGCCCTCACCCACTCTCCTCTCACTCCTAGGCACATTCGTGAGCCAAGATAGAGGTATTTGTGTGATTACTAACCTTAACTAGATTTGGAGTTTTGACCTAGGGATTAGCTGACCTAGGGTTTGACAATGTTTTGTCTTGTTTTTACCTCATGATGGTATCGAGGGTTTGATTGAATCATTTAATCGTGATTACCTCATGATGGTATCGAGGGTTTGCAATTTTCTCTATTCTAGGGTTTTTATATGCATGCAACACTAAATGATATGCAAACACTTTTTTTGTGTTTTTTTAGTATTTTGGAAATGAAAAGTACTCTTTAATCTATGAAAGGGAAATATGTATGCAATCTAATATGATTTTTCCTAATGCACTCTTAACCTATTTGTTTTTGGGTTTTCGATAGTTTTGAAGTAATCTAGTCTAAGAAAAGGAATTGCTTCTAATAATCTAGATCTAGAAAAATGAAAACAACTAATCTAACATGCAAGATCTAATTATCAAGGAAAGAGCAATGTTCTAATGTTCCCAAGAGCAAATTTGGTTTTCTAATTACTATAAATTAAACAAAACATTGAAGGAACCTAAGAGAAATGAAGATTTGTGTGACTCCACTACCCTCAGAAATCCTTGATATCGGCAACCTCGAGTCCTTTTGTAGCAGCAGGAGATCCTCTTGACGACAAAATGACACAAAGAAGCAAAAAGAAGCTTTGATGAAGCTTAAATGAGCTCAATGAGAGCTTTGGTTGAGCACAATGGCATAGAATGAAGCAGTGTAACTTTGCTTGGTTAAACAAATAAAGCAAAAGGTACCTTCGTCCTATGAGAGCATTTGAATGCTAAGTTGGAGAGCAAAAATTGGCAAGAGCTGTGAGCACAATGAATTTGCCTCCATGGAAGAGCTTTGAAGCTATGCAACAATGAAATCTTTGAAGCTTTAAAAACTAAAGAAAGAAATGAAGAAAGAGGCTCAAAGGCCTGTGAAGAAGCTTGAAAAAGCTTGTGAAGATGAGAAGGGTATTCTCCAACTTGCTCAACTTGGAAAATAATGAAGAGGTGAGGGGTATTTATAAGTTTGAAGAAGGGATGAGAGGTGGAATTTATTGAGAAGTTAACTAAATTGATTGAAAAGTTAACAAGGATTGATTGGAGAGTGAACTAGATTGATTACCCAGTGAACTCAATTGATTAGAGAGTGATGAAGTAATGATAGCTTATCACTGAAGAAGAAATGGAGTTGGAAGAATGCATGAGATTTATTGAGTTGTTAATTATAGATCAAATGGAGTTAATTATGCATGTGTGGGTGCATGAAATAGTCAACTCCATATTAGACATCAAAAATCATGCAAATTGGAAGAAAAACGGGCAAAAATGGAGCTAAAACGAGTGAGAAACTCGAGTTTTTCCACGGCTGGAAAAATGACAAGGTCACCCCTTTTGCCAGTAGGGTCATCCCTGGGCGATTTGGAAGAATAATTGATTTGAATTAAATAATTTAGAAATTATTTAATTATAGATATGAGGATTTAAATGATAAATTAATTAAATAATTAATTTATTCAATTGATGTGGATTTGAATTTTGAAAGACAATAATGATTTAATTAAATAATTGAAATGACTTAATTTTGGAAGAATAAAGTTGATTTTGATGAAATTAATTAAATAAATAGAATTTATTCAATTAATGTTGAATTTAGGAGATTTGGAAGAATTTGATGATTTTGATGAATTAATTAAATAATTCGATTATTAATTAACGTTGAAATGCAGGTGATTTGACAGATTTAGTGAAATGTAAGTGATGCAATGAAATGCAAGTGATGCGATGAAATTATTTCATGCTTACATGTATGTGACAAGGATTAAAATTATCACAGGGATCCTCGTGGAGGTTGTGCATGATTTTTGTGCTTATAGGAATTGCCCATTGTAGACACCCAAAATTGTCTACAAATTTGTTCATGTCTTGCAACACCTATTCAAAAATATTACTTAGACATCATGTAGCATTTTGTCCTATTTTGTCCTAATCCCACTCCTAGTCCCACTCTTAATTCCACTTATTTCATTAGCCAATTAATTAAATAAATCTTATTTATTTAATTAATTTCCCATCATAATCCCATCCCATCCTAATCACCTAGCCAATTAATTAAATAAAATCTTATTTATTTAAATAATTTCCCATCATAATCCCATTTATCCTTCCATAGTCAATTAATTAAATAGATTATATTTATTTAATTAATTTCCACTTTTCCCTCATCTAAATTAATTAAATAAATTAAATATTTATTTAATTAATATATTCCACATCATTCCTTTCCAAAAATAAAAAAATTCATATTTGTCTCTATCTCCACATTTGTCTCCTTATAAAGTGGAAGATAATTTGACATGTGTCACATGACTACAACTTCCTTGAAGAGTGGGAATAACTAATCAATCCTAGCCGTCCACATCGTTCATTTAACCTTTCAATCTCAACCATCCATTTGAACCAAGCCTTGCCTATAAATCAACCCCCTCACAAGCCATTTGGGGGATCTATTCTTAAAGTATCCTTATGTTGTCCAAATCTCTCCACAATCTTTCATCCATTATCTTCCATCTATCATCTCCATCTTATCATTATGCTGTGGAATTGAGCAACCAACATATCAAATCATTGAATCAATCAAACTATCTTGCATCTATTCAAAGTATTGAAGGATTTAGCAAGGTAATGCATTGTATTTGTTTTATCATTTTCATTTTATCTAAATTTTTCTATATACATTTTGGTGAACCCAACGTGAACATGCCCAATTGGATTTAATCATTAGTTTTTGCAGGGTTATGCACTTTGATTTATAGGTTGAAAATATTTTATATTGCTGATTTTCTTTATTTAGGACGAGATCTGTTGCAGAGAGTTTTTTATTTTACACAGGTCCTGGAAAAAGGAGATCTTGGATTCATTGGAAAGAGGACTTCGAGCGCTTTCCGAAAAGTTGTTATATTAAAGATTTGGCTCAATATTGAAGGAGTTATGATGATTTGAAGTTGTCCCTGCGATTCTGATTTTTCAGAAAATTTTGACGCGCGACTTTTAGGAAAAAAATCATATCTTCCAATCTAGCTAACCAAATCACATTCTATTTTTTGCAGGTGGTTAGAAATATTTAAATCCATTTTTCTACATCATTATTTTTCATATCTATGGTACAAATGAATTTTTTGTCAAAAAAAATATTTTTCAAACCCTAGTTTATGACATAATTTTTGCATATGGAGTCCAATTTAAGCAAAAAAAATTTTGATATTGATGAGAAAATCATAAGGGTTCTCATGGCCATATCTATTTTACTATTGGATGACATTATTTGTTGATTTTTTGCAGGGTTTATTTTTCAATCTTAACACTCTTTCATTGCAAACTTCAAACAAGCATAATTTTTACATTTTTGATCCTTTTTCAATGAAATATTTTTTAAAAGTGCATGAAATTTTTTAAATTTTCTGTTTATGCAATCCATTCTACTGTATCAGATCATTTTAATCAATTTTTATCAGATTCTTCATTTTTCACATATCACTTTCATGTGCAAGTTTACTTGTTTCCTTTTCAATTTGGTGGCTTATAGGGGCATCAAAGGAGCTGGAGCAACATTTGGTTCAATCACATGATCAAGTTAGAAAGCAAAACAATCAGGTGCATTCATTCTAATCTTTCATCTTAATCAATCATTGTTTGATCACACATTTGGACTTTGGGCTTAAAACGAACATTGTTTGCTATCACACATCAAAAATTGGGCTAAAATGAACAAGTGTCTTCCATCACATTTTGGACTTTGGATCTAAAAAGAACAAGTGCTTAAATTGTCTTCCACACATTTCATTTTCTAAAGGGTCAAATAACAAGTGTGAGTGTGAATCAAGTGACAACTCACTTGGTTTGCTTTTGTCACCCTATCTAGGAGGCCTGCTTGGAGACACACCACTCCAAGGGATGACCTCAACCGAGGCTGAATCGAAAGACACCCTCATTGGGAGTTGTAAATCTTGTCACTCTTGGCTAAGCCCCCAAAGAACTTTATACCTTTGCGAAGTGAAGGTGAAGGGTGGGTTACCCCTTTCTCCTGGCTGTGTGGCAGGATTCCACTTTCAATTCCTTAGTCAACCTTGTGCAATCTAGCCTAAGATCTAATTGGCCATACCCACTTGACTAAACATTAGGCTTGTTGATGTGTCTTCCACGTGTGCTTGCTTAATCATCATATTTTATAGTTCAAATTTAAAATTGCTTATGTGTCTTGCGTGAGTGATTCATGACTGTATATGCATAATCATTTGTTTGAACATTGTCAAATCAAGCTCTAAACACCAAACACATAAACAAGTCATACTACACATCATATCCAAATCAATTTCATCCTAGTCACCTTCATCATAATCATCAAATCATCATCCAAACAATCCACATCATGATTGAATCATAACCAAGCACTTGTCAAAAAGGACTTAAGACTTAAACACTTGTGTGACATCATGTCAACCTTAGAGGACCTCCAAAATCTCCTTCATATGCTTCACCACATGCATGCAAGCCAATCACCTTTAGGGCAGCAAACCTTTCAAAGCATTCAAGATATGATTCAAATGTTTCGAACAAGCCAATCCTCACGCATACAATACCTCTTGGCAGAAATCCAACACCTTTTGGCCACTTGCAAAGTCCAACAAGCATATTTCCGACCATCCTATTTGGAACCTATCTCATCATATCTATCCACTCATCAACTCAATTCTATATCAACTTATCCCACTTCTTCTAATGTTAGCCCTTATCCATGTCAATCTCCATCTCAACAACAATTATGCTATGACATTCCTTCACCAACACATCATCATCCCTTTCAATCAAAATGAATCATATCACAACAAGCCCAAACTCCTCACATTCTATCTCAATCTCATGTATCACCTTCACCTTCATCTCATTTCAATGCCATATCTACCCAACAATATCCACCTCAAATTTATCAAGACCATTTCCAAGGCCAAAAAGTGTTTTCACAAGAGGTGCATACAAATCCAAACAATCCCTTGTACATAAATCAAGCAAGTCCAAACACATCTTTCCAACAAGATCACCAAGTATCATTGATAGACCTAGATCCACCTTGCAAAAAGAAGCACATGCAAGTCCAAATAGTGCCTTGTACATAAATCAAGTGTCCTTAGGCTCACCCATGCTACAAGATTTAATATCCTTTGACGAGGGAAATACCAATCTAGCCAATGCATCCTATGAGTATCCTACATCATCATCCACCACAATGCCAACACATGAGCCTACTAGTCCTATCCTGACACCATCATGTGATCCCAATCCTAGTCCATTGGTCCCTCCACCTTCTAATCCAATAAGCCCTTCATTACCTTCATCACCATGTAACTTCACTCCTTTACCAAATGAAAATGTGGAGTATATTTTACGACAGATGCTTGAAGCAAAACTCATTGAACTTCCTGTAGTCAAACCATGGGAGGAAAGTACATACAATGAACATGGCTACTGCGCATATCATAGGATTAAAGGTCATAACACAAATGTATGTCCCGTATTTAGGCCACTCCTCTATAAATTGTCACCCCCGTCCAATCCAAGTCCTAGCCGATCAAACTCCATTATCCTTCCATCCCATCAAAGTCCTAATCCTAAGCCTACAACACCATCCATTATTATTGTTCATCCATTATATTGTCCATACACCCATACACTTGCAAAGGATGTGATCCAATGGCTATTAGCAAGGAATCAATCATTGCCATGTCAAACACCCATTTATGAGCCTATCAAAGAGTCCTCCAACACCATGTCCAATCATGTAATCCATTCATGTAGTCCACAACCTATCGAGCCTATTGAAGAGTTTCCCTCGGTAAGTCCATATCAAAGTTAAGAGTCATCATGTTCTCATGTTGTTGGCCAAGAGCCTATCCAAGAGCCTTACACTTCCATTCAAGCAAACCAAGAGGTATGTCAAGAGTTTAATCCTAAGCATGTGGAAACATCAAGTCCTAGTCCTAGTCAAATCCCTTCTATCCACCCCATTCATAACATATATCTTTTCCATGATCAAGATGATATCCATAATAATGAACCTATCCATGAGCCACTTGATCCTATCCATCTCCCAACAACCATTCATGAGCAAGCTATCCAAATTCAACCTATCCATAACATTTACCTTCTTTATGATCAAGATGATACCTATGAAGAAGCTATCCATGAGCACCTTGATCCTATCCATAATCCTATATCTATCCATGAGAAAGATATCCAAATTGCTCCTAGTCATCTGCCATCTAGCTCTATCCATAATGAGAAAACAGCCACTTGTCATGATGAGACACTTGTCCCCCAAGTAAGCATAAAAGATCAAACAAATAACTTGGATCTTAGTGAACACAATTCTAATCAAGATCCTAATGATCCTCCTTCCACATCCACCATGGATTCCACTTCAAGTCCACCATCATATCCACTTGGTCTTACCACCCTTATACATGAGTGTTCTTTAGGACAACAACAACTTTTATCCACTTCACCTTCTCCATCCAATAATGAACTCAAGTCTAGTGTTCAAAGCACACCAAGTCCTATAGTCCATCGCATACTCCAAAACATGAACTACCAAGGTAAAGGCCTAGGCCTTTATGAACAAGGTATTTTGGAGCCAAACCATGTCAAGGTCCCTCCAAGCTCATATGGCCTTGGATATACACCCCAAGGTAAACAATCTAAAGATGTCGGTACTTTCTCCATGCATCTTAAGTCCACTTTCCATCATAAACCACATCATATTCCCAAAACATATGTTGTCATTCCACCTCCATCAACCTACAAATTTCAAAAGCATGTGACCATACACCTTCACCATCAACTTTACCTCCATTACTTCCAACTCCTAATTTCCCACCATCAACTTTACCTCTACTCCTTCGAACTCCTAATATCCCTCCATCCACTTTACCTCCACTTTTACCAATGCCTAATTATCCACTAATCCATAAATTTCTTTATAATCCTAATCATGACCAACAAATGGACACATTGTCTAAACATGAAGCTTCCACTCATTCCACCAAACCCATGGGATTCAAAAATAAACATTTGGATGCCTCTACCTATAAAGCCAAAATTCCTACCAAAAATCCTAAGGGTCCTCATGCCTTAGGATATCAATACAAAGAATCAAAGCCAAATCCATCTAAAAAGTTATCCAAACCCATACCTCCAAAAGAAAAGTCCAAAACTAAAATGGTTTGGGTTCCTAAGCAAAGAGCATGCAAATCAAATGAAGCATCCACATCTCAAAAATCTCAAATATCCCCTTCCATCCAAAACTTCTAATCCATTCAAAAATTTCAAAAATTCCACAAACAAAGAAAAAATCATAAAAATACTAAGTCTATGTGGGTACCTAAGTCACTACATCACCCATCCCCTAAGCAAACATCCACATTGCTTCCTACACCACCTTCCCATCAAAAGCTTCAATGTTTATCACGGTGTGTGCAACCATTAGTCATGGTTCCCTTCCATTCCACATTTCCACATACATCCATCTCCCCATACTTCATCCATTATCCTACATATATTCCCCATCACCTTCCTATGGTCCATGCTTTTGCATAAGACTTTCACCTATCCATCATTGCCTAAGTCCCACATAATCCACATCATAATCCACTATCTTCCCTACATAATCCACATCATAATTCACTATCTACCCAATCCATCTCCCATTCATGCAAAACCCTTACCAACATCTATGAGAACAATTGACATGGTCCATACGACGACATCATTCTCTAGTGGGACACTATCACTTTTCATAGCACTAGATATTTGAGTCCCTCCTATCCATTACCATGGTGAAAACCTGCTTGCAGGCACCATGTGTAATTGTCATGCTATCCCATCAAATCAAAAAGAAAATCAAAATAGTAAATATAAATCCCTTCATCCAACGGTGAAAACCTGGTAAACATGCACCCTGGATAAGTACCATGATGAAAACCTGGCAAACAAACGTCATGTGTAGGTTGATCTTCTATGTCACTTACACTTGGGGGCACATTGTCTCATCTATCTTATTATTTCCAACCTATCATTTTCCATCTTATCATCTCCTATCTTGCCATATCCTATCCTACCATCATTAGCCATTACACCCACATACCTATCATAATCCTCCATCCATCCTCCCTCCTTCATTTTGATCTTGATGAAGACATAGGGGCAAAATGTTGAAATATGCTTTAGATATACCTCTGCCATTTCCAAACAATCCTATCATTATCCACCTATCATAAGCCTTGTCATCCAAATCTAATCCATCATGTCATCCTATCGTCATGAGCTTTGTAAAATCCTAAGTATTCTACCTAGAATGGGGCATGTTATTCCTATGCGACATAGTCTTTGGAGATCACATCCTAACTCCCTTATGAGGCATACATCTATCTACCATAGCCTATCCTTGTATTTATCCATTTATCATAAGCTTTCCTCTCCATAGCCTTTCCTCTTATCCATCCATATATCATGAGCCTTCCATCCCATTTACGATTACCCATCCTTTATCCATCCATCCTACCTCCATCCTTGCACCTAGACTTGGTTTCTTCCCTTGTCATTGGTATTTAGCATAAAGGCTATCAAAATTGTCATCCAATGCCATCCTCAAATATTCTCAAATATCTAAAAAAAATATTCAAAAAATTCAAAAAAATCAAATATTCCCAAAAATTCAAAAAAATCAAATATTCTCAAAAATTTTAAAAAATCAAATATTCCCAAAAATCCAAAAAAATCAAATATCCATTAAAAATCCAAGCAATAAAATCAATCGAATCACATCAAATTCATCAAAATCAAATCAATTCAATCAATCAACTTCACCAAACTCAAATCCACTCAATCCATTTATAGCAAACCATCATCATCAAAATCAAAGCACATTAATCGAACCATCAAATCAATTCATCAAACCAAATCAATCCAATCATCCATTCATCAAATCAAATCAATCCAAAGAATCAAAGCAATAATCCAAATGCAAGTCAATCATTAATCCATATCAATCAAGCTAATCAATTGTGTCAAATTATCCAATCACATCAATGGTCGTGATCTTAATTTTGTTGTAAACCAAAGCAATCGATCATCATCACCATCAATGGGATATACAATTCCCACATCCTAGTGTTGATCTAGAGATATATCGTTCCCCACAATGACATCACTATCTATCATCGCCAATCAATCAATCAATCATTGGTTTACCACTTGAAAGGGACAATACCTTGTTTGTTTTTGAATCATTTGTACACACTTGCCTGCTTGCTTGTGTGTGTTATCATTTTATCTTACATTTGAATCACATCTCTCACATCCCATCAACATCATATATCATCAAACATCCAATCAATCCAAAACCCAATACATCCATCCATTTTCATCATCACCATCAATAACAAAAAAAAATCAAAACTACATCTCATCTCTATCATTAAATGCTTTGATCCCGTGGATACAGGTTATGTAGGCAATCTGGGATACGAAGGAAGTACCTAGATTTAGGCATAGGCGATAGACCATTTCCATCTTCCATCCTTCTTTCAATCTTAACCAATCATCATCTTCATCCATCTCATATTTATTCTATCATCTATCTCCCACATCATCAATAAACACCTAAAATCCAATTAATCGCATTCATTTCATATCAATTCCAATTCATCAATCTAATCACCACTCAAAATCAAATCAATTCAAATCATCATCATCACTTCTTCAAACCAAATCAATCCAATCATCCATTCATCAAATCAAATCAATCCAAAGAATCGAAGCAATGATCCAAATGCAAATCATCATTAATCCATACCAATCAAGTTAATCAATCATGTCAAATTATCCAATTACAATCAATGGTCTTGATCCTAATCTTGTCGTAAACCAAAACAATCAATCATCATCATCATCATCATCAATAGGATATATCGTTCCCACATCCTTGTGTTGATCTAGGGATATATCGTTCCCCGCAATGACAACACTATTATCATCACTATCATCATCAATCAATCAAACAATTAATCATTGGTTTAGAGCTTGACAGGGGCAATACCTTGTTTGTTTTTGTATCATTTGTGCATGCTTGCTTGCTTGCTTGTGTGTGTTATCATTTTATCTTGTATTTGCATCAAATCCGTATCATTCCAGCTAATATTCATATCTTGTGTATGTTGGAATAGCTTTTTGCATTATCCTTTGCATCTAACGTCACATCATACCTTTTGTGCATTAGGACTTCAATGCTCTAAGTTGACTTCCTCATACGTTAGACAAGGTTGTATTATGCTAGGGCACAAGACACATCGTCACCTTGGTCCTTATACCTTGGTGCATAACATCTAGTGCTATATCAAACATCATAGTTGCTCACCTTCATTGCAGCATAATGCATCATTCACTTCTTCTATCCATTCCTTTATCTTTCTTTCTTGACCAATCCCTTTCATTTCAAGAGCCTACCCGTGTTTGTCAAACCCGCCTATCCTCTCGAGGGGGCATCATCATTCCATCATCCTCATTCTTTCTTTCCATTATCATCCCATTTCATCATCATCATCCCTTTCCTCTATCCATACCTTAGTTTCTTTGAAATGATGTTACTCGACACAAATCTTATCATCTCGAACATCATCTCAAAGAGGGGCAAAATGTAGACACCCAAAATTGTCTCCAAATTTGTCCATGTCTTGCAACACGTAGTCAAAAACATTACTTAGACATCATGTAGCATTTTGTCTTATTTTATCCTAATCCCACTCTTAATTCCACTTATTTCATTAGCCAATTAATTAAATAAATCATAATCCCATCCCATCCTAATCACCTAGCCAATTAATTAAATAAAATCTTATTTATTTAATTAATTTCTGATCATAATCTCATTTATCCTTCCTTAGTCAATTAATTAAATAGATTATATTTATTTAATTAATTTTCACTTTTCCCTCATCTAAATTAATTAAATAAATTAAATATTTATTTAATTAATGTATTTCACATCATTCCTTTCCAAAAATGGAAAATTCTATATTTGTCTCTATCTCCACATTTGTCTCCTTGTAAAGTGAAAGACCATTTGACACTTGTCACATGACTACAACTTCCTTGAAGAGTGGGAATAACTAATCAATTCTAGCCGTCCACATCGTTCATTTAGCCTTTCAATCTCAACCATCCATTTGAACCAAGCCTTGCCTATAAATCAACCCCCTCACAAGCCATTTGGAGGGATCTATTCTTCAAATATCCTCATTTTGTCAAAATCACTCTTGAATCTATCACATTCATCTCCATCTATCATCATTCATCTATCATCCTCATATCAATGTTATGCTGCAGAAGTGAGCACCCAACATTCCTCCAACAACCATCCTTCAAAATCTTGCATGCTCATGTGAGGTGGAAAAGAGCAATAGAGATAAATCGAGCATAGCATGGAGATCGGTTTGCATTTACATTTGTTATTTTGATTTTCATGTTGTCTTGTCCTTCATTGTGCAATTGTTAGGGTTTGATCCTTGTTGTTTATTCATTTACCCTGATTTGCAATTTTACCCTAACTACACCCATTTTCGAGTTCGTACGGGGCCGTTTAGTGCCTCAAACCTGAATTTGAATAATTTTTAGGCTTTTTTAGGAAACGAAAACTTTAACATCTTTCAACTCACAAATGATCTTTGCGTGATTCCTTCGCCATAGGTCTTATTTTTCATTTACGAAGCTTCCTATAAATTTTTACTTTAATCCATGCCCAAATGCAAACTTTCCAAAAATAGCAGTTTGTTATTTTTAGCAGTTTGAAAAAACTGAAGGTTCTACATCAT
Organism: Cunninghamia lanceolata; assembly: GCA_027924645.1. Lineage (NCBI taxonomy): Eukaryota > Viridiplantae > Streptophyta > Pinopsida > Cupressales > Cupressaceae > Cunninghamia > Cunninghamia lanceolata. The sequence continues at coordinate 13,547,550 of BSBN01000186.1, read as the reverse complement.
TATTCAAGTGATTATGGAACTAGAAATACTAATTTTGAAAAGAAATGAAAACATCAATGATTTTGAATTAACATCTTTTTTTTAGGTGATGCAAGATTACCCTTACACCACTGGATGCTCTTGCATCATCTAGAAGCAATGCAGATAAGATATACTATGATAAATGATAATGCAAGATGATGAAGAGACAAGATATATTTGAATGTAATACTCTGTGATGAATATATGAGAACATTGTATAAGAGACATTGTCATGAGCTTGGAAGAAATATATATGAACTTATATTATGGTGTCTATTAGTATGTGAATGTGTATATTTTCTTTTGATTTAGTTTATCTACATACAGAAACCCTTCTTCCCCATTGCATCACACCAAAGTACAACATTAAAAATAATCCAAACCGATCTCGAATCTAATTTTTATGTCAACAATTGTTAAATTGCCATAGACTAGCTACGACTTAAACCTAAAACCTCCAATTGTTGTGAAGTGCTCTACAATTGAGCAATGCATTTCTCTGAGAGGTATTGGACGTATATTGTTTCAAACATCCCTCTCAATCCACACTTTTGTGCTTCATGTTTGTAATCTTGACTATAATTCCCTAATATTTATGTGCTTCATATTTGTAATCTTGACTATAATTATTACAAAAAAATTGAAGACAAAATTATTACCAAGATATTTAATAAAGAAATAAGTAGTGAAAGCATGTTTATGTAAGATTACAAAAGACTTATCCAATGTGGATAAGAATGACAACTAATAAAGCAAAAAGAATAAAGAATATTCCTAAAGACTATCTTAAAGTTAGAACAACTTTATTAAAGCCTAAGTTAAAAGCTAATTGACCATTACTAACTAAACATTACTTTAATACCCTCCCATAATGGTCAATCGACTAACTACACCAAGCTTATCCTAAAATTTTACAAATTTGTCAAGACTCAAAGACTTGATAAGAATGTCTGCAATTTGATCCTCTGAAGGACAATACTACAACATAACCAATCCATCTTCTACAACTTGTCTGATGAAATGACAATGTAGTTCCACATGTTTGGTACGCTCATAAAAGAATAAATTCTTGGCAAGTTTGAGCACCCCTTGATTGTCACAGAACAAGGGTGAAGGCTTTATTTGAGTCATCTTCATGTCTAAATGTGCATCCTTCTAAGCCACACTACCTAACATGCTACTTTACTGCTCCTCGATATTCTGCTTCTATCGAGAATAGAGCTACTACTTGTTGGTCCACGTAATTGCACTCGTGCTAAGGCTGAAAACATATCCAAAAGTGGATTTTCTATCATCCACATAACCTACCCAATTTGAATATGTAAACCCAACCTGCATAAGATCTTTGCTTTTGTTGTACAGAATACCAAAGTCAAGTGTCCCTTTCACATATCTCAACACCCTCTCTATTGCAGTCCAATGTTCTACTTTGGGTGTTGTCATGAATCTAAAAATGAAACTCACGGCATAGCTCAAATCAGGGCTAGTGGCTGTAAGATATATTAAGCTCCCCACTAGTTGCCTATAAGCTGACTCATTGATAGTCTTAAGAGTCAATTTTGGCTGAAGATTTCAATCTTTTCTCCATAGGTGTTGACGAGATTTTGCAATCTATCATCTGAATTTGGTCAAGCAAACTCCAAGCATATTTGGATTGTGAAACAAAAATGTTGCCACTAGTTAGCCAAATTTCTACACCTAGGCAATAATGTTAGAAGCCTAGATTAGTCATGTCAAAAGCTTTACTCAAATTAGATTTGATATGTTCAATTGCATATGCCTCACTACTTGTAACAATGATGTCATCTACATAAATAACCAATAGAATGATATCATTAACAATGCTTTTGACATATAGATTTGGATCCGAAGGACTCTGTTGGAATCCATATTCAACCAAAAACCTGTCAATTTTGATGTACCATGCCCTAGGTGCTTGCTTCAGGCCATATAGAGCTTTCTCTAGTCAACATACAAGATTCTCCTTCCTTGCAACCTGAAAACCATGTGGTTGAGACATGTACACTTCTTCCTCCAAATTTACATTGAGGAAGGCACTCTTTACATCCATTTGATGGATTGTCCAACCAAACTGAACTACCATGACTAGGACTAATCAGATGGTGCTCATCTTTATTGTAAGAGCAAAGGTTTTCTCGTGGTCAATGCCCTCTCTCTGTAAGAACCCTTTAGTGACCAGTCGAGCTTTGTACTTGTCTAGAGACGTGCCATCTACCTTGGTACTTGACCTCGTACACCCATTTGCAACCAATGGTTTTCTTCCCTGGTGGAAGATCGGAGAGATCCCAAGTCTTATTTTTCATAAGACTTAATGTTCAGTTGCCATGGCCTTTTCCCATTCAAGTTTTCTTTTTGCCTCCTCAAATACCTATGGCTTATAAACTCCCTGAATATTGGCCATTAGAGCAAAGTTAATTGTGTTCTTGCTCTTACCTCTCAATGGTCTACCCTCGATCATTTCACTTACCTAAACATCTCCAATGGTGTTTTCCCACCACTTTGGTCTCTTCTTGGGAATTTCTTTTTCCAAATCAGTGTTGTTGCCATGACTTGGGCTACCTATTCTTGTGTCATCTAGATGTTGATCCAAGTTATCATCAATGAAATCTAGGTCTATTACCGATTTGGAAGACTCCTCATGTTCTGAATCCCCCCTTTTAGGTGGAGCTACCTGAAGCTTAACACCTAAATCCTTATCCACAATAGTTTGTTTGTCAGTAATCTTGAACTCTGGAGAAGTTTGGAAAGGCCCAACTTCCTCATCAATCACATCTCAACTAAAAGTCAAGCAGCCATTGTCAACATCAATCAACCTATAAGCCTTATGATTGTCACTACACCTTGTAAGCATCAATTTCTTACTCTTAGGATATAACTTGGTTCTCTTTTCATCTAGAATCCAGGCATATGTAGTGGAACCAAAGACCTTAAGATGACTTACTTTGGGCTTCCTCCCATACCATGCTTCCTCTGGGGCCTTTTGCTTCACCGCCTATGTTGGAGATCTATTTAGTAAATAGATTATTGTATATACTACCTTAGCCCAAAACTTCTTGGGAACACTCTTGTTCTGCATCATACATCAGGCCATTTCCATGATAGTACAGTTCCACCTCTCATCTACTCCATTTTGTTGTGTAGTGTATGGTGTTGTATATTGTCTTTTTATGTCGTATTTAGTAAAAAAATAATTGAATTATTTTTGAACAAAATTTGCCTCCATTATCAAATCTAAGAGTGGTTGTGTCACAACTAGACTCTTTTTCTTCTAATGCTTTGAACTTTTGAAATTCATTAAACACGTGATTTTAATTTCAGAAAATACACTCAAATTTTCCTACTAAAATCATCAATAAACAAAGAAAATAATTGGCACCAGTGAGTGATGTCATATTTATTGGTCCACAAATATGTACATGAACTCGTTGTAGGACTCTCTTGGCTCTCCAAGCTTGTCCATCCTCAAATAGAGTCTTGTGCTACTTCCTTGCTTGGCAAACTGCGGAAACATCATGTATCTGTTGTTGAATGTCAAGTAGTCCATCTACCAAATTCTCTCGGGCTAACTGAGAGAGATGATAAATTGAGGTGCCCATACCACTGATGTCAAACACACTCTTGGCTACCAATGCACGCTCCTTGACCTATCCAGTGTCAACCAGTCTATACAATCCATGATCTTCTATACCAACTTCAATAGTCTTCTTCGTCTCTTTGTCAACTATGTAGCATTTATGTTTTCTAAAGATGACATCTAGATTGGGACAAAGTCACATATTCTGACTCACTAAGAGTAAATTAACCTCCATTCCTGACGCATAGTACATTGAGAAAAATTAAATTTTTCCCTCTAGAGGATATTTCCAACAACTGTGTACTCCCCATCACCAAAGATCATTGAATCAGAACAAGCCATGCATTCTATGAACCACTCTTTCCTATGAGTGAAATGGTATGATGCTCACAAGTCATGCACTCTATGAACCACTCTTTCCTATGAGTGAAATGGTATGATGCCCCTGAATCGATATACCATGCAAATGATATGTACTAATATACTGGTCTTTTGGCCATGAATGCATGGAAGGCTAACTCCTTTGAATGCTCTGCGACATGAGTCTTTTGTTGAGGCCCTCCTTGGTTAGATTTTTTATTAGCCAACCTTTTTTTGCAATGCTTCTTCATATGACCCATCTTACCACAATAATGATATGTGATGTTTTTCATATTCTTTGATGCATCCTTATTGTTGCCTTGTCCTTTCTTCTGGGAACCATTTGCCTTTGCTCGTCTTTGACTACAAATGCTTGTTCCACACCCTCTGCCTCACTGCTACTACCAAACTATCTCTTCCATATGTCTTGTTGTAAGAGCTTATTACGCAACTCTTCAAACTTCAAGTCAACATTGGTAGAGATAATATTTAGGGTCTCAATAAAATGCTCATAAGCACGTGGCAATCTTTTCAACGTGGCTACAACCATGTCCTCTTCTTCCACCTTCTGACCTATGGCAAACAACTAATCTTTGATGTCCTTGATCTTGAGTAAATGCTCCTACAATGATGTTTTCTCATCCATCATGAACGAAAATAACATATTCTTTAGAAAGAAGGCTCTACCCTTATCTGAAATCTTATGCAGTGCTCACAAATGCTTCCAAATTTCAGCTGAAATTGTCCCTGTCTATCACAGATAATTTGATCAACATGACTACTTCTCTGTCACATTCATCAAACTTGTTCTAGTCTTTACCCACGGTCGCTAACCAAGTATCGGTACCGAGATCATTTTTTTTGAGGCATCATTACTTGAAAATTGTCAACGTTTGTTGCTTCCATGTGTTGTATTTTATGCCAGAAAACAATTGGATATCTTCCAACATGATGTTGGGTAAATAAAAGCATTTTTCTTCAAAAAGAATAAATGCCTACTCACTACAATAAACCCTTTTCAAATTTCTTCTACAAACCCTCGTTGGCAACTGAAAAATACCTTACACAAAATTCCTTCCAAAACCCCCATGCCCTATCTGCTGAAAGAAACTAGTAAAAAACATTGCATAGAAATTGTGAAAAACACTTGAAAAACAGTCAAAACCCTAGCCGCCCATGATTTTTAAAAACTGATTTTTGAGGTATTTAAAAAACTTGATTTTCGTGGGGTTTTTCTGGGAAAAAAATGTCCTTTTCTTGCAAAAAATTTATGCCCTACCTATGCGACCTCTTTTCTGCAAAACTGGTGCAACTATATACAGAAAAAAACCCACGATTTTAAGAAATAAGAAACACATCTTTTAGAAATTAAAAAAAAAAAATTATGATTTTTAAACAAAAATCCACACGATTTTTAAACTATTTTTGTTGCGTGATTTCCACCACCTAGTGCCATGATTTTATGCAAAAAATAGCGCAACTCAGACAAAAAGTGGCACAATTTTTGTGGAAAAAATATGCCCCAAAACCCTTGCTCGATTCCTGCTAAAAGAGGTGCTAATTTTGATGAGAAAATTCACCAAAAATAAAAACTTGATTTCTGCCTTTGAATCCATTAGGGTGCTAAATCATTAAATTACAAAATGCATGTGTCTTCAGAAAAGGAAATATCTATTTCATTTGAACACCATCCTTTTGACTTAGTGTAAATAAATCGTTCATAGTGCAAAGCAAAGTGGATACGTGTATATTTCCATCCAAGTTATATTTATATCAGTAATGGAGGCATTTGTTGGCAAAAACATTAGTTTCAAAGCCGAGTACACTGTCACCTTTTACAAACCTATTTTCAACCGAATTGCCTCTTAGGCCATATCAATGACACAACTGAATCTACATCATGAAAATTATTTTCAGAGCTAAACTGACATTACATCTGGTTGTGAGGTCAACCTTAAGAACATTGACATTCAGAAAGGAGACTATCCCTCAGTGCAAGATACTGCAATTGATCATATCAACCTTTTTTGTAATTTTTTGTAATTCAGATGCAACATGTTTACTCAACGATACTCAAAAACAATGGTAAGTCTCATGGTAAGACATTTTAGAACTTGCAAGAGGCTATACAGTCCAGAAGATAACAAAATTTGGAACTGATTTAAATTTGTTTTGTAGAATTGTCAGTACGTGAAACAATAATCACAGTACAACTTAGATGAATCAGTCACACTGTTGATCTGATCAATTCCACAGGAACATTTAACCAAGTTCTTAGAAACCAAATCCCTCCTGCACAAAGACCATATAATACAATATAACAAGCTTTGTATAAAGCTTCCAGAATTCTGAACTGTGAAATATTTACTCAACTGCACTGTGGTTCCAGGAGGAACTTGGAGAAGAAAGCTAAAAATTATTATTTTTAATTAATCAGACAAAGATAACAAAGCAACTATCTCTGATCCTTACAGAACCATGTGATTCTCGACTCCTTTCACCTTCCAAAACCATGCATGATTCAGCATATCAAGTTACACTGGCACCCTTCTCTGCCTCGAGCCAAATAGCTATAGAAAATTTACAATTATTGATTAGTACCTTAACACATAGAACCCCCAATACACTCAGTATTTGCAGTAAATTTTGGAATAAAAGCCATCCAGAAGCAGCTCTAAAACTTTAGATTAAGTAAATGGTACTTACCGATTTAATGAATGGTAGTTGGAATACCCAACCAAGCACAGGAATCCTGTTCAAGAATACCACAAAAGTAGGCCAGAAACCACTGGCAAGACCAAAAGAGTTGGCAAAAGGCATAATCCATTAAAACATTAGGTTAAAATGTTTTTCTCTAGAAATAATGCATATTTGAGTCGTCAACAAAGTGGTATACAGAGCATTTGAATGAAATAATGAAAAGGTAGCAGGCAACAAAAGGATTACCTGAATAGAAAAATAAAGCCATAGATTTCCAATATCATCCCGATGACAGGCCATCCAATAAGAACAAAGAAGAATCCAATCACAAAAGCGATGGATCCCTGCAGACAGAAGGAAAAAATTTACTTCATAGAGAAATACACTGATGTCAACACTTAAAGTCTCTGAAGCTACTCTTCTGTACCAAATATAAAATATACTCTATTCCTCTGGTTAATCTTCAGCATATAGATATATTATTTAGTTATGCAATATCATTTTTCACAAATCAAAGGCATATTAATATCAAGTTAATCTTCATGACCCATCTTTCACAAGAAGCCATGTCTCATGAGATTGAAGGTCTACTTGGCACTCAATGCATCCAGGTAAATATAATTACCGAGGAGATTGCTGAGTTCTTACTTACTTGTTACTGAGTAAATATTCGGATAATGCCTAGAAGACTAAAACTACTAGAATTCAAATCAAGTTTAATATCCAAAATATTACAATTGACTAGAAAATATAATATTTTATACCAAAGATACACCTTTTTTACAAACGTAAGTTTAGAAAGATCAGTTTTCAAAGTTTTAGGAACATATACAATTTATGAAAATGGGTATCTGTAAATGATTTTTCTGTTTCTAGCTTGGAACATTGATAGTACCACAGTAACACACTATGGATGTCTACACAGCTGTGTGCTGTATATCTATGCTGAAACTAAAACTATCTTATGAAAAATACTAACTTTGCGACTTGGAAAACTTCATACCTTGTAATGGCTGCGTTTCATAAAGAATTGTGCCGTTGACTTAACACCAATTGTTAACATAACGCCTGCCAAGAAGAGGATCTGATAAGGATCACAAGTTGAGCATTGGCTGAGTGAGAATTTATATCAACATCTTGAAGCGAAGTGTCAAACAATGGCAAAAGCTTTATTAACTTACGTTTCCCATTGCTAGTAGACCCTTATCAAAGAAGAAGATAATTCCCAAGAAAAAGAACAGAACACCAAAGCCTGTTAGGCCCATACCAATCTCTGTTACATAGCACAACACAAATTGTGTAAATATGTAAAATGTTAAAAGCCTGTAATCTATGTCGAATTTGGCCAAAAGCATGTTAACCAATATGTCAGATCAAAAAAATTTAGCACATTAGTATGCCAAATCAAAAGCACTGGATGATAATGTGCCAATCATATGAGAACCCAAAATCTTAACATTTGCATAAAAATGCCAAAGAGATGATCAAACCATGTGGATTTCATTCTCTAATCAGCAATTTACAAAAAAACCACCAAAAGCACATCTAATCAGGATCATAGTGTTGAGACTCGGCAAAACTGTTGAAAAATAGTGAATTTTAAGGGAAAAACTTATCATATTGCATCTCATATCAAAATAACTTTAAATATCATAGTAGAATTACTCAGAATCAAGATTGACCGAGCAAACCAGAAGTATAAATGGAATTCAATTACTCAGAAAAAAAATGCTGCTTTTCCATTCAGCACAGCACAATTTTTTATTTTTTATTTTTTGGAACTAAAGTGGGGTTCTGGGGCAGCGCCTAGTGAGGTCTGCATGATCTCACAGTCCCGAGCTTGGACTCACGAGGCCTGCAAGTCTAATCCACGGACTCGCCATGGGCGCCTTGGAATGGGACTTGCAAGGCCAGGACAAGTCAGAGCACTGTAGGATTAGTTCTGCAACAATCAGACCATGGTCTCATGCAAGTCATCCCAAACATAGAGAAAATGGAAACCACAAACTGATAATGGCTTCTTTGTCAACTTTAGCATTCCTTATGATTCTTTACTATGGTCAATATAGCGGCCACAAGACTTATCCTATTCATACCAAATATTCAGATTACTGAGATGTCTTGCACGAAAGGAAAAGTGATGGAAATGCTACTAGACTTAAGTTCATAGTGCTCCACCTGAACATCAAAAATATACTATACCACACATTAAAGATGGATACAAACGAACATTACATAAAAAAGCATACCAACAAAAGCAACATCACCATAACAACCGCTTCTTTATGATAAGTACTTCTAGAATCCAGAACAACCCAACTATTATCTAATTTGATATCCATCATCTAAACTATATAAGTGTATATTGCAAAAGCCCTAGAAGTCATATGGAAGATTTGTCTGCAAACCGGCATTGCCCATTCAACCAATGAAAAAGCCTATAATTGGAGGCTTTGTCATTGCCTAAATATCAAACTATATTTATTCCTTCAATAGTACTTCTCTGTCACCTTAGATAGATCTGAATATCATTTAGCATGTTCCTTTTTTATAATGCCATTCAAAGAATTCTCCCACCCCCAACACAGTAAACCCTAATGTGATGGATGCAGCAATAGATCTAGGAATAGATCAGGTGGCAACGGGGTTGCAAGATGCACCCAAGCTTGGCAAGGACTTTAATAATGCAATGAATACAATGGAGTCCTCCCTGGGAGCGTTCAAGGGTCCTACGGCCCCTGTGATGCCTTGTAAACTGGGCCTCCCTGTGATGCCTTGTAAAATTTGTGGTATGATAGGGCCATTGGGTGAAGGGGTTGACCAGAAATCAAAGGCATCACTACTTTTGGATGCAGAGGAAGGTGTCAAGGATGCAGAAAAGCAGAAAGGCTTGAAGGAGGATGATCAAATGCTGCAGCAGCAGCCTATCCTGTGTGTTGAAGTGTCTCTGATGCTCACGTTGGAGGAAGAAGTGTTGTATGAAGAAGATAAGTTCTCCAAGCGAGGACTAATCTGTAAGTCGAGTGCCTTTTGGCCAAGTTTGGCCAATCTACATGTCATGACCCCTCCCTTTCTCTAAAATCGAGATCCACGGTTAATACGTTATATAATGTGGAAAAGTAAATATGTATCAATTATTTTACTAAGTTACCGATCCTGGTACTGGTTTGGGTTCGGGTTCGGGGGTTCGGTCAAAAAAAAATTTGGGTGTGGGTTCATTTTGGGTTCGTCCATACAAAAACATATAAAAATCAGAAATATATTCATATTTGCAGCAGTAATTAAGTTCAGAATACCATAGCATCAGAATAAACAAAACCATTTTGGGATATAGAATTATCATAAACATACCTTTTTATTCTATATAGCATCAGAATTCCTTTTTGGGATATTGAATTATCATAAAGAATACTATGCTGGTGATGGATGATAAGAAATGCCATTGACAACTACCTATTCTAATTATACTTGTAATTATCTTTATATTTTGGCAAGATGATGATGCAAAGCGTATGGTGATACAATAGGGCCCAAAATATTGCACTCAACTTACATTGCAGGCTGCCTTAGAAAACGGGTCTTGAATATTGAAGAGGTTGATGGACGACAGTGCTCATTTGTACCAGTTTATATTGATAAAATCATGTCCAGGCTGCAGACAGTTCATTTTATCTTTGGTAGCAAAGTTGCAATCAAGGGACTTGCCAGCTTTGAACCATGAGATAATGCCACAATGAAGGTCAGTTTATTAAATTTTCATTCTTTGAATTCAAGTCTTTGGAGCGAAAGTCTACTTGTTTGGTATTGGAGGTTGATCCCACCACCAACCTACTTGGTAGTCCAACAGTGCCACAACATGGCAATCAAACTCCTAGAAGATAATTCACCATAATGAGGTAACCATCCAAGACCCCAATACCGAGGTGACCCTAAGACCAGCCTGACTATCAAGACCTCACAAAAGTTTCACTTCTGTAACCTCACACAACCCCCAAACCCAAATGATAATTAATTGCCTGCTTTGTAGGAGTGCTAATTAACAGTGATTGCATGCATAATACAGTACTATAGAGGATGCATGCAAGCTAATCATGGTTGTAAGAAGGTATACAAGGATGGATAAAAGCAAGAAAGGTCTTGAGTGTGCAAATTCTGTCTGGGTTCTAAGAAAATTTTGTCTAGGTTCTCCCTGGGTTCTCCCGGGTTCGTCCCGGAAGAACCCACAAGGCATTTGAAGGACCCTAGCCGAATCCCCTGCAGGACCGGACCAGGTCCCGGACCCGGTTCGAACCGAACCAGTACCCAACAGTCAAATACAAAGAACCGGTAACATAGATTATTTAACTTGCAGAATAAATATAATAATGGTAATAATAAATTCATATTTACTATTCTTGTTTTATTTTAGAATATATATAAATATGATAAGATATTAAGAAAAACTATAAATATATAATAATATGATTTAAATAATTGATTTGTTAAGTTAAATTGAATTTAAAAAATATATATGATAAATTAAAAAGGAATCCTAAGAAGGGGATCAAATGCATGCATGGAAATGGTGGTTGGAGAGAGAGAATTGGAGAAGGAAGTTGGAGGTTAAGGGAAGTGGGACAGAAAAATACGGCATGCAAAGGTGGAGTGGGGATATATAAATATATATATATATATCACTTCCCTTAACCACCAACTTCCTTCTCCAATTCTTTCTCTCCAACCACCATTTCCATGCATGCATTTGATCCCTATATATATATATAAGCTCATATCAAGGCAGAAGAGGATGAAGGAGTTCCAGATTAAGGGGAATAAAAGGAAGAAATTCCAGATTTTACGGGAGATGCAAAAAAAATTATAGGTATTATGCTTGTTGAAGAATGAAATGATTTGGTGAATGCTTCTTTTCTGATTTTCTTATGCATGAGAATAAACATTTTAGAGTTCTTTGCAAACCGTGAGTTTCATTGGAAGCATCAATTTAGGCATATGATTTTTATATTATATTAAATTTGATATAGTTACGAGAATTTGTGTTGAAATTTGAAATAGTTTCGTTCTCTTTTAAAAAGAAAAACTATTCTCCTTAGTCGTTCTACTATAAACTGTGAGCTATGTTTTCTTCTCTTTTTGGTTTGTCATATTTGAGCTTATTCTGTAATCATAGGCAAATTAATTTAAATTGGTCTTAAGATCATTTTAGGCAGGCCGCGCGCCTTATTTATTCTTCCAGATTTGACTTATTTATTCTTCCAGATTTCCAAGTATATATATATAAAATGTGAGCTATGTTCTCTTCTCTTTTTGGTTTGTCATATTTGAGCTTATTCTGTAATCATAGGCAAATTAATTTAAATTGTTCTTAAGATCATTTTATGCAGGCCGCACACCTTATTTATTCTTCCAGGTTTCTAAATGTGTGTGTGTGTGTGTAAAGATACAAAACTCCGTTGTTACAAATGAATTTTCTACTTATACCTGTTACGAATCTGCGTGGAGAGAATTTACGTTGGTGAGTATTTAACAGTAATTGATAGCTCATACATAAATTTCAATACTCTTGAGCTTCCCTGTCAATATTAGCTATTCGGTCTATGCACTCTTACACAGCCATCTTCCATTGAAGGAATTCGGTTTAGTCTCTCACGAAGACTTAGGACACGAATTGTCCCGATGAGAAAAGTCTCTGGCCAGAGCCTGTTCCATTTGGACAAATGTGTCTACATGTCCCGTATGGACAGAGAAATCATTCGACTAGCCTTGCCTGAGTATTCAGACAATAATCATAATGTAAACTAAACTTGTTTAACGAAAAAAAAAAAAGTGAATTTTTAATCATAATGTGTTTGAACCCTAACAACCTAGTTGGGTTGTTACACTATATGCCTCGATCTCTAGCTCCTGCAGTGCGAATCTCAAAAATACAGGAGAAATCTATCCCTGCATGCAAGGTTTTTTTGTGCTTCTCAGTGAATCCTCTGCAAATAGGTCATTTATTTTAGCAAAAGGTCCTTGGAGCCCTGGGGATAAGCATGTAGTGAAACCTTGGAATTCAGAATTCAATCTGATGACTGAATCCTTCTTTGTAATGCCTATATGGGTGCATCTTCTAATCTTCCACTACAATATTAGGTAGATATTTGGATTTCTCTTGATATGAAATTATAGATATTTGGATTTCTCTTGATATGAAATTTTATTGTATTTTATGAAGATATTTTAGGTGAAACTGAAGACTGATTGATGGCTTGAGAAAGAATTCTGGTTAAGAGTTTTTATATTTCTTTAGTGAAGATTTTTAGAAAAATTGATGAGTTTTTATTGGTAATTTGTCATTAACAAAATTTGATAAAAGACCATGGCCGCATCTTCAGTGAGGTATGGGAAAAAAGCTTGGTTGCTCAGATGGGTTAGTCATTCTCATTCCAGACAATGAGACCTTCACTTATATGAAAATAGCAGTCATCTGATCATGCAGTTGGATATCTTTTGATGTGAAATAGGCATTATTCACATTGAAATTTCTGGAAGAGGGGCAGAATTAAAGTTTTATAAAGATATTGATGATGTTTGACAATTTTGTCTTCATTTGCCTCCAATCCAAATTTTTTTTGTCTGATTATCTAAATGGACATTATTAGAGATTGCAATAGCTAGTGTCTATCAATTTGTTAATAAATTAAAGACATCATTAGGGGTAAATAATTCAATAACAAATACTAATCAAGTCTGGTGATTATACCTAGCAGTTGATTATGTATAAATATGAAATCAAACTTTCACTAAAGACACCTCATTCTCTGATTTCTTTATGTTAGTCTCATCTAATTTTTATTTGAATGTTCTATTCCTATAAACATAGTTGGAAAACTCGGACTCGGCATGGACTTGGCAACCCAAAATTTTGACTCAGACTTAGAACTCAGCAAAACAAAAATTACACACAAAAAAAATAAAAAATAAAAGTCAAGGTTTATTTTTTCATCTGTGGAGTGTAAATTGGTGATCAGAATATTGTAATGCATTTAGGGTTTATTTCTGGTGACAATATATAGCTGTGAGAATTTGAATTATTTTTGGAGCCCCTTCTTATTCTACCTGCTGAATTTCCTTCTGCCCATGACCAAGAAATGGTGCTCTTCTGCCCACAATTGTAAAACAATTTCAACGTTGTTCCTTCATTTGTGACAGTAAATACTCCATTTGCAGCTGTGAAGGGACATTCAACAAGAATTTAAAAACCTTTTGTGACTGTTCGGGAACTGCAAAAAAAAATTCACGATTTCTGAGCTGCGAAATGTGCAAGTCCAACTATAAAAATTGTGAGTCAGACTGTAAAAATTGCATGTTTTGGACGAAACTTTGGACAAGTCCCAGTGGTGAGTATATGAAACAGACTTGGTGCATGATTCTTGGAGGATTGGTGTGGTTTCATTTTGGACTTGCAAGTCATGGTGAGTCCGCACGAGTCTTCCAACTATGCCTATAAACATCATCACAGTTGCAAGAAAAGGCAAGTACCCTTTGACATAGAGGCTCAATGATCTAGGATGGAAATCTCTCTATCTCTGCAAGTTCATTGGCCTTGGGTGTTAGAAGAGGTTCTGGTGGGAGTACCTTGCTTCCTCCTAGAGTTGTCCAAATGGGTCCTCTTATCCCAGGTCATTGACCCATGGAAATCATTAAATCCTATATTGGCCCTTTCGTGATAATTAGTGAAGAATTTATTGGGCATTCTTCTGCATACATGACATTAAATGGTGTAACTTGTCCAACCTATCAAGGTTTTATCCATTTTGGGTTCACCCCCTATGCTTACGATTTCAATGTATGTTACTATTTCAGCTATTTAAGTACTTTTAACACACTGCTCAATAGCTTATTATTAGACCTTAATGATTTTTGATTTCCCCTGACCTACTTTGTTCATTGTGAGCTTTAATGTAATTTCTTTGTAATAATGGATAAAAGTTCAATAACTATGTTACCAATTTGCTTAGAAAAGCCCCCCAATCTGGGTCCAAATCGTACTTGATCCAACTCCCCATCTGAATCCCCTGTGGAGCCAGCCACAGTCCAAGATAGTCCTGGATTCAGCCAAGTTCGCTCCACAGCAGACTTGAGCAAATCCAGGTCCGTTTTGCAAGACTCATGGAGAAACCGGACCAACAAAATCAAGAAATGCATGAGGTCGGTGGAAGGCATGGTGGTGTTTGCAGTGTCAATGTTGGGCTCAAAGGTGGATGCACTCACCACAAAAAGCATGGCGAGGTCTCAAGACAACATTTCTGTGGGCGTCATGACAAGCAAAGGTGGAGGGAAGGTGACAAGGTCAATGTCATGCCATCAAAGTTTGTTTCCATTTCTGGTTTATTACTGCCATTTGGTGCCTAAGGTCATAGCGTACCAAGCTGCATTGTTGTCAATCAAGGAGATAAACAAGATAAGTGAGGGAGTCACCATCTACCATTTGGACAACCATGTAGTGGAGAGAAAAGTATACAACATTCATGGCATTGGGACATCAACCAAGGGAGATTGGGTTATGCCATTGGATTTTTGAGAATAATCCCATCTGGGTGTTATTACCCACTTGACTTATGTTTGTTGTGTACAACCCTTCAACCCTAAGTAAATGACACCAAAGTGTGCAATTACTTAGTGGGAAGGAAAAGTTTTTAACTATTGATATATTTATGATTTTTATATTTTTTTGTACGGACGCACCAAAAACAAACCCAACCCCAAAATAACATTTACTATATTGACGTACCCAAACCCTTGTACCCGAATCCAAACCCAAACTGTTAACTCAAGATAAAACCAATAGGAGTTGACTTTCTTGTTAAAGATATAAAGACTTGTAGCAGTAACGGAACCCCAATGCAGTCAATGTATTCAAAAGCAAAAATAATTCATAAAAATTGGACCTTCTACACTAATATTTAACTCAACTTTGCTAGACAAACAAGAAATAGTTTCAATATGAACCCAATACCAATGGATTGCAGACTTCATAAATTTCAAATTCCCTTATCTTATGGTTGGTTCCTAGGATCCAAGGTCATGGGCTAAACATCTATGTTTACTACACATTGTTTCTAGATTCATCAACAAATTGTTACAACCTTAACCCCTGGATTGTATTGGGATGTGTAGTTGTCTTGTGGCTAGCAAAAATCTTAATTAAGTTATACAATCATTTATATATTCTTACACAATGTAGTTATCTTGCATGATCTTGGCATCTATAAGGCAAGAAACAAGGCAAATTTTTTATTCAGGAGGTCAAACTGTGCAGCGCATATCTTTTTCAATTTGGCGATTTTTTTTTGCAATTTGGAGGGTTGATCGAGGACATATTGAAGTTGCTACAATCCAAATTTGAAGTCATTTGAAGAATTTTTGAAAAAAATATTGTGAAATTAGGGTTTTCACCAAATTTGCTCCCAAGGTTGCAAAATAGCAAATTTCTTGGAGATTTTTTCAGCAAAGTGAGATCTAGGTCTAGGTAAGTTATAGTAAAAAAAATTCAGCCTATATGGATTTGTTTTAAATAAGTTATTGTCAAAATATTTTGGAGACATCATGACGAGGCCACAAACTAGAGGCTAAGGCAAGAATTCTTTCACACTGGGAAAAACTCTTAACAAGGGGATGTGGAGCCAAAAATGGGAATCAAGAGATCTTTTGTTCCAAGTTTTTCTTTGAAAAATCACAAAGTGAGCTAGCTTGAGTATAGTGTGAACAACATCAATCATCAATTAGATGAGCTCAGGCAGAGACTTGATCAATTGTTGAACTTGCAACTAAATCTGTCAAATCAACCACCAGCCACTAATACATAACCCAATGCAATCCCATATATCAGTCATTGCCTTCAACTGGTACCCATTTAGGACTACATAATCTAATGCCAAAACTGGAAATGTGTAAGTTTGATCGAAAGGATCCAATCACCTATATCAACCAAACGAAGAACTTTTTGATACACATCAAATCCAATGTGGGCAGAAGGCGGCAATGGCATCTTTATATTTAGAACCTAAGCAATTCATTTGGTATTGATGGCTTTGTCCTCAAAAGAAGGGTCTCGGTGTCAATTGGTCAATTTTTTCTAATGAATTACAGTTGCACTATCGTGATAGTGTGGCAAAGAACTACTTAGGAAATTAGCAAAATTATGCCAAACAGAATCTGTCAAGGATTATATTCAACAATTCCGAAGTCTATTGCAAGTGGAAACAATCATAGATTAAAATTTGATTGAGATGCGCATGTTTAATCCGAGTTCTAAATCTAAGTCTATTGTCATGGCACGCATGGCAAAAGGAAAAAAATTTAGCTCCTAGAAGGGAGGAATTCACTAGCAACAGAGATGGGAGGAAGCTTGCCCTATCATTCCTTCAACCTACAAAAGGGTTATGTTTGAATTGTGTTAGCAAATACAATCAAGGGCACAAATGTGATGAGAAAATGTTGTTCTATATTGAGGGCACCAATGATGAAAAAGAGGTAGTAGTGGTTGCGGAAGACTTAGAAGATGTCCCACCACCTATCTCTTGCCATGCATTTTAACTACTAGTAGTCTACAAACCCTCAAGGTACTAGGTTTCCTTAAGCAACAAAAGTTGACAGAATTAATCAACTCAAGAAGTACGCACAACTTCATCAACAATAAGTTGGCAACAAGATTGAATTGTTCTGTTTACCCAACTACAAAATTTCAAGTCACGATTATAGATGGAGGTACAATTAGTTGTCAAGGAAATGTCACAATATTAAATTCACCATGGGAGACGACTGTAAGCACTAAAAAGATGCATAGGCCTACATGGTAATCCTATGATGAGTTGTGATCCCAAACACGTACATGTAAGCGTGAATATATGAACTCTCAACATGCGTTCTTGGCGACACGTGGATTGGACTCTCTTTTCGCTTTCCTCCTTTGTTTTTCCCTTGCTAACTTGTGCAATCTTGTCCTTTCTTCTTTCCTCCTTTGTTGATTCTTTGTTTTCTTCGCTTTCTAGCCTTGTTGTAAGACCTATGAGTGTCCTTTCCTAGGAAACCTTCATCTTATTCACATTTTTCATCATTTTCAGGACTTTAGAGACCTCGAACTGACATTCTGATTCCATCCCCAACCCTAGTTTCTGTCAACCTTTCTTTTTGACCTAGTCGCCCCCCTATTATTTTTGAGTCGCCCCCGGGAGACCACCCCTTCTGGCATCCTTTTGGCAAAACAAAGTTGCTAGGTGTCTTCTTCAGCCTCCCAGGATCATTCTCCAACCTTCAGTTTTCACCTAGACCCCTTCCTTTTTGGATCCCCCCTGTTATTTTAGGATCTCCATGGGCGACCCACTTTTCATGTGTTTTCAATAAAAACTAATAGCATCATTGCATAGAGCTCGAAAAAATATGCAATTTCAAAAAAAAGGCACCCAAAAAAGAGTATGTATGTGTTGGCAAGAGACACTGTGTGGCTTCATGAGTGTTGTCATTGATGGCAACAGAGTCTGTCCCACACATCCGCAGCACATAGTATGCCTATACCGGAAGTCAGATTGAAGATTGTTTTGGTCTGGTGAACAAGAACAGAGCATGCAACAAGGTCCGACAATCAGATCCGGATCTCTCAGATGGTGTAACTCATAAAGTTGTGGACTTGGACAAGTCAAGAGGAGTATCATGACTACTATATTCCAGAGATTGAGCCTCTGGTGATGAAACATGGAAAAGATATGAGCATCTGAGTGTTGGGTTCTGTTGTGACCAAATCACACATCGCCCCATTGCAAATGGGGACCCCCTTTTTTGAGCTCTGATACTTTGCATTTAGTTCCGATGATGACCTGATTCATCTTCCTCTGCCTATCCGGTAAGGATTCCCCTTTCTACGATCATTGGTTCATGATTAAGAGGCAGAGCAACTTGCAGTAATGAAGAATTGTGATCAAATCCCATCTAGATAATGAATCTTGAGATTAATCCTGAAGAATGTTTGAGACCCTGAAAAGACTAAGCCTGGAGCCTGGAATCCTGAAAATCCTGAAAAAATGGCTAAGTCTGAAATCTGGTGAATCCTCCAAATTCTATATTTTGCATCTTAAATCCGGTGGATTCGGGACCTATCTCAAACATCTTGAAAGGTATATTGAAAAATATTTAAAGTATAAGAAATTGAATTTCTTATACTTAAATATATTTTTCAATATACCTTTACTCGCGCGATCCTGAAAAACGCCTGACAATTCCAAAGGATTCAAAAAGCTGATCTAGTGCGACTGGATGTCCAAGTGGCGCAAAATCTTGGCGCAAAATCATGGAGGAAAAGGCGCTTGAGCATGAGGATTTCAATCAATGATCTGATGCGCCCATCTACACCTTGATCTAATGCGAAAATGCTTGAGAATTTCAATCACTCATCTAGTGCGCCCAAACTAAAAGTATCATTTTGAAGGAGAAAATGAAGATTTCAATACCTTGAACTAGTGCGAAAATGAAAAGGATAAGTCTTAGAACCAATCTTGGAGCAAATTAAAAATGATAAGTGTCAGAGGATTTGAAAAGCTCAACCAATGCGCTAGGAAGAGGATGGATCCCGAAATCTAAATTTTGAAGAGAAACTTGAGGATTTCAATCTCTCAACTGATGCGCCACCAAGAAGGAAGAGGGAGTCTTGAGGGTTTTGACTTGAGAAGGGTCTAGTTCAAAGAGGATTTTTACTTTTCAACTAATGCGCCAAAACTTGAGGATTTTTATCCTTCAACTAATGCGCCAATTGACAAACTCAAACATTCAATACAAGTGTTGGAACCACTTCACCAAACATGAGATCAGAGGATTCTAAAAGCCTATCTAATGCGCTAGAAACCAGAGGATTCCGATCCTTGATCTAATGCGACCTCATGAGGGGTAACTCCAGAGGATTCCAATCCTTGATCTAATGCACCCAAGTAGTTTCAAGGTGAAGTTTGAAGGATCCTTATCCAAAGCGCAATCTAAGAGGATTCTCCATGCTTAATCTAATGCGCCCCACAAGGAGGAAGGTGAGATCCAAGGTTAAGCCTTCAAGGTTTGAGTTTAAAGGATTTTAAAGTCTTATCTAATGCGTCAACTTCATGAATACCCCTAAGTTTTGAAGCTTCCAACAAGGTCATCCAATGCACACATAAGGGAGAATGAAGTTCATTTTTGAAGATTTCAAGTTACCTATCTAGTGTGCCACACATGAAAAGAACTCAAATTGCCCATCTAATGCGCTAGAGGGGAGAAGGTAGAGTATTTCAAAACACTAACTTGAGGATTTCAATCTTTCAACCAATGCGCCACTCCCTTGCAAGTGAAAACAAGTTCAAACCAAAGCAATGTTGAGAGGATCTTAATCCCTCATCCAATGCGAAATGCTAGAAGGAATCAAAAACTTGATCTAATGCGCCTAGAGGGTTATGAAGAAAGATCATGGTATTTCAAAGAAGAAGACTTCACCATACCTATCCAATGCGAAATGCAAGAAGAGAGTCAAACACTAATCCAAGGAATACAAAGAAGATCTAGAAGATGTCATCTAGTGTAAAAGGCAAGAGGATCTTAATCTTTCATCCAATGCGACTTGTAGAGGAGATAAAATAGTGGAGTTTTAAAAGGAAAATTTTAGGAAGATTTGAAATCCTTCAACCAATGCGCCCTTCTATAAGACCTTCAAGACCTTGACTAGTGTGCTAGATCTAGAAGAATTTGAATACTCCATCCAAGGGGAAGTAGAGTCAAGTGTTGAAGGCAAACTTTAGAGGCTTATCAAGGGGGAATCTAGGAGGAATTCACTTATCTCAACCAGCACGCCATCTCAGTAAAGTTTTCATATCATTCAAGTTAGACATCAAAGTCCTTAACTCATGTGCTTAGATTAGAAATGCTTGTAATGATTCTTATGTATTATGTGTTATCGAAAGGGGATTGATGCTGTTTCTTTACTTGTGTTGCAGCAAAAAGGAGGAATCATCTAAAGATCAAGCGATAAGAACCTTTGACAAGCAAGGAATGAGAAAGAGCAAGGCATCATGTAGCTGTTTCAAGGGTATCCTTCATCATCCTTGTGTTGGAATTCTTCGTCAAGTGGCATCAAGTTAAGATTGTCTAGAAGACATCCATCCGAAGGACATCATCTTCATCAAGACTTTCCGAAGGCATCCACTCTACTTCAAGGAAACCTCATGTGGCTGCTCTAAGGAATCATTCAAGATCATCTTCCAAGAAGCATCATTCCAAGAGATCTACATCAAGCGAAGGCATTCATCCATCTAAACTTCAAGACTTTACAATTTCAAGTCCAAGAGAGTCTTCTACGCTACATGAAGAAAGCCACATCATTATCATCATCATCTACTCCACATGAAGAAGCATCAAGGAAGATCATCAACTTACCTACAAGAAAAAGAAAGAATCATGAAGTTAGTCAAGTGAAGCAACAAGTATCATACATCCAGTTATAAGAAGAATGAATAAGGCAAAGATCTACAAGTTGTATTCCTAAACATATAAGTTCAAGCAATCACATTGAATACATCACACAAAGATGATACAATTTTCAAAGTATGCTGAGTTGGCATCTATGTGGCAAATACACATCATTCAATTTTGATTAGCCGCATTCAATGTATCATTTAATAAAAGAAGTCAAAGGGATTCCTATGTGGAAGATATTTTAAATGCTTTCGCCTTACCTTATCACATTGGAAAACGTGCCTTCATTGCCTCTCTTTTATGCTAAAAATAGCAATTTGTTGTAACTACCTCTGAGGTGGCATGATCTGAGCCCTTGGCTATCAAATTGATCTAAGCCATTCATTGTAACCTGGGCTTCTATATAAAGGCCTTGTTGCCTCATTTGTAATTAATTAGATCATCAGTAGTAGACTAGAGAGTAGATTTTAGGAGTAGAATAGGAGACTCTCAAAATTGTTTGAGAGGGCTGGAGATTGTTGTAAATATTTTCAAGATTAATGCAAAAAACATTGGAGTTCGCTTGGTGTTTAAGTGTTGTCTTGCAAAATAACATGGTTTCTTGTACTTCAATGGAATGGAGAGATGTTTCAAGTAGATTAGCAGTAGATTAGAAGCTCATTGTTGTAATGTTTGTTGTATTGGATATTTGATCAACCCCTAGCTCATGCTTTTAACATTCATCGCTGGTGAATTGTTGTGTAAAGCTAGTCTGAGCCATATTTACATAAGTTCGATTGTGAATGCTTGTTTCAGCTGCGCCATTTGATGGGTGCTCATATGAACCTTCATGATTTGAAAACCATTCGCATAACCTTAGGAGATTGCATCAACTTCATGTAGTTGTAGGCATCCTTGGCGAAGTGAAGTTCGGTTAATTAGGGAGTTTGTCTATTCAATACCTCATCATTACCTCATTGACCTTAGATTAGCTTTCTGAACCCTTAACCCTTTTCATTTTCTTTATCATTAAGACCTTTGTACATACATCATCCACATAGGAGGAACGAGCTAATGAAAGAAGAAGAGTCTGCGTAAGTCCCTTTGTGTTTAACAGCAAAATCATACTTAATCGCTGAGCTATCTCTTACCGAAACCATCAGAAGGAACCTTGGAGTCATCTCGTTTGATCACCTAGTTCAGCATCCGAGAGGCTTTGCTCAAGAGGGAGTCAGATAGTATTTTACTCTAATTGTTGACTTGTTGAAAAACAACCATCAACAGGTTCCAGACAGGCAAAGCAAACTGAGGAAGAACTGACCGGCAAAGTATCAGACTTCAATCCGGATGAGTAACTGATGTTGATCAAGCTATTTGAGGGATCATACATTGTTGGCCGACATGATTGATGACTTCAATGCCTATGTTTTTGATACGCATCACAAAACAAGCATGGATTCAGCCGACAAATCAGTAATTTGTAAATATCTTGAATATTGTGGTTGCCGACTAGAAAGTTGTTGAAATCCTTGATGCGGATATATATGCCAGATGAATTTCAGTATTTAGATGTGTACAAGTACAGATGTGATGAAATAAAGTGCGAAGAAAAGCAAAGACAAAGTGTGGAAGCAGCAATATAAGTCCGGTATGTAACAAAGCAGCAACACTAGAGCAGAGGAAGAATGAAGTGCATCAGATCAGTATATTGTGCCTAACCGGAATTGAACTCTAGCATTTGTAGATGCATCTCATCAGTTCAAACACCTGGTTACCTTCAGTAAGTTCTGTAGACAGTGAGTCTCTTGTAGGCAGTGTGCCTCTTGTGAGCAGTGAGCCGTAATTGGCAAGTGCCATTTTGTACTTCTTATTCTTTTAACAGAGAATACAATTTTGGGTTAGTCACCCCATGGTTTTTCCCTTAACAAGGTTTTCCATGTAAAAATCCTTGTGTTATGTGTGTTGATTTATTTCTGCTCTCTTGATTATATATGCTTATATGTTTTGATGCTGCACAAATTATAAAAGAAGAAAAGAAAGTTAAGATAATACAAATAACTGATTCACCCCCCCCCCTCTCAGTTATCTGCCTTGTTTCCAATTATTGGTATCAGAGCTAAGTTCCTCTAAACAGAGCCTAACAGTTTGAGGAAGTTCTGGGAATCTCAATGGATATGTATGGTGTGAAGGAACAACTTCAGTCTGCCCTAGATGATCTTGAGCATTCTCACTCTGAAGTCAATAACTTGAGAGAAAGACTCAAACAAGCTGATGATTTCATCAATGAGCTAAAAGAAAAACTGAGTATCTCTGTGAAAAAGAGAAAGGAACTACTTAAAAAATTAGCAAGTTAGAGTGAAGCCAATGATACTAATGAAGATCTGAATGAGAAAAACAAGCTATGTGAGAAGCTATCAAAAGAGGTCATTATAGTAAGGCATGAGATGGAATCAGGGGTTATGAGATTCACCCAAGAAATTGAAGAGAAAAGGAAAATTGACGATAATCTAAAACAATCCCTCAAGGAGAAGACAAAGGACTACCACAAAATGGACAGAATAATCAGGCATCTTGAATCTGATCTTGAAGAAGCTAGAGATAATGAAGAACAACTTGAGAATCAGATAGACACTCTTAAACAAGATCTTCAAACAGCAAATGAATACAAAGAGAAATTCAAGATAAGCTCAGCTCAACTTGAAGTTCTTCTTGAAAGCCAAAAGAGGGTAGATGACAAGTGTGGCTTGGGATATGAGAAAGGTGAAAGCTCTGGATCCGGTCAGAAGAACTTTGGATTAGGAAATCAAAGGAACAGGCCTAGAAGACCTCCAGTAAGGCAACCAAATGCTCAAAGATATCCATCCTTCAATGGATACTGTTTCAATTGCAACAACTTCGGTCATAAAGCAGCTTAGTGCAGAAGGAGAATGAATCAGACTAATCCATCCTTCTCCAGACAATGCTTCAACTGCAAAAGGTATGGACACAAATCTCATGAATGCAAAATTATGCAAATAAACAATTCATTCAATGGTAGATGCTTTGCATGCAATAGAATGGGACATATGGCCAATCAATGCTATCAGTCAAATATGCAAAAAAATGTTGTTTGTTACAATTGCAATAGATCCGGTAGTATTGCCAAATTCTGCAAAAGTAAAGATCAGGATAAAAAGGGTTCAGTGCATCATAATCAGAAACAAGATAAGGGAAAAGGCAAAGTGAATGCGGATGAAGTTCAAAGGGAGATGAGCAAGATTTGGGTGAAGAAGAGTACAGAAAATGTTGGGGATGGATCCGCACCGGAATCTGGTGTTGATATTCCTTCCAGAAACTGAACAGATGAGCTCTGACTCAAGAGGAGTCACAAAGAAAAATAAATTCCCCCAGCCAGTCAATTGGTGGTGCCTAAATTTGGCACATGGAATGTTGCGGATTAAAGGATTCTCAAAAAAATATCTAAATAACCCTCGGTAAAAACATGAAAGATCCGCATGGAGTTTTGCAAGAGTTTAATCATCCAAGATTGATCCGGTTTGACAACCATCTGGTAAAGCGAGATTTTCACAGACAGATCCGGTATGATTCAAAATTGATATACTTTGATTTGCGGATCCATGGCATGATTGGAGAAAAGAAGATACATTGTCAATCCTCACTGAAAATGATTCTAAGTGCAACACAGTGATTCGAAAAGACCTCTCTCAAAACAGGGCAACCGGATAACTTAAGTTGTGCATTTATTGCAAAAGGAAATTAGGGTTTGCGAAAGAATAAAAAGGGTTTTTCACTCATCATTTGCACATTTGCATTCGAGAAGAAGAAAAGAAGAGCTCTGCATCAAGTTTCTACAACTCTCTCAAAGTTCAACTGCATAATCCAATTCAACCAGCGATTCGTTCAGGCTCTCATTTCGAACCCTAAAGCGTAAAAAGGTACTTCCATTCTGAAAATCTCTCTTTGAATCTTTTGCAAAATGGCTATTCCAATGGTTGTTAAGATCACTGATAGGCCACGCCCAAAATTCAAGAAACACCCCTACAAATCCCTAGAAGTTGATCCTTTAGGCACTTTTTCTAGCATTCCGCATGGGGTATTGTACGTAGAAGATGTTAGGGTCTACATCCACGCCAACATTGAGGAATTTGGAGAATCCAAGTTGATGGACATCTATCATAAACAGTTAATAGATGAAAGTTTTGAACTCAAACCTCAATACAAGGCCCTCCAGGATAAGCACTTCGGACATTGCATCCACTTTCCTTGTTTTGCAGAAGATGATTGGGTCCGGTATGTCCTTAGCAGAATGCATGATAATTTCATGTGGTTGATGAAGCCCTTCAAGATAACAAAAGATGCAATTAGGGCAGTAACTGGACTGCACTCTGCCGGTGGGTTACCTGCACTCAAATCTATCAAGAACCAGACAATAACTGAAGCTACCGGATCTAAGTTTGACAAGAGAACAATGACCATAGATGACATCACAGATCCAAATGTCAAATTTACCTCAATGATAATTGGGTATAAAATCTATCATTCTAGCAGGGAGAATTCTGTATCCGGGATTGCAATATATGCACCATATCAGATGTTGAGGGAAAATGCAGATTATGACCTATGTGATCTTTTAAACCAACTGTTAGAAAATCTGCAGAAGATCAAGAAGGATAAGAACTCATTCAAGTATGGTTGTTTAATACTGTGTCTATTCTTCTACTACATGAATGAGCTGCCCGGATCAAGTGGTTGGGTTTGGCAAAATGACAAACTAGTTGCAATACAAATTAGGGACTATATGTATGGACTTGGTGATGCTAAAGCTCAAAGCATAGCACTCTAGGGTTACTTTAAGAACTTCCAAAGTATGATGCAAGCCAAAGAAAGGATACCTCAATCCATAGTAGAAAAATACAAGGATACAATGTGTTTTATGGTAGATACTGATCAATGCCTACTGGAGGCAGTTGAGCCCATAATAGGTTGGATAATGCCAATGGGATATGAGGTCGATGAGAAAATCTTGGAGCTGCATATTCAACACCTATTGAGCCAGCCTAAGGACCCTGAGGCAGAAAGGTTTGGAACCTTTCAAGAACTAAGTGTAAAATTTCATGTTGAGCTAAGACAACGGGAAATAAAAAGGAAAGTTAGAAGGGAAGTAGAGGAAATTGCCAAAAGATATGGCATATCAAAAGAGGCAGTTGATGCAAACAGAGAGAAAATAGAAAGAGCTGAGAAAGAGAAACAAGAAGCAGAAAAAGGAAGTGTTCCGGTACAAGCCTCCTCTCGGACTAGATCCTCCAAGACCTCTGCCCCTGCCACTCCTAAGAGCTCAAGAGCCACCAAACCAGAAGTCAAGACATCTGGAAAGGGAGAAAAGAGAACGAAAACAAAAGCCACAAGGTCTTACACAAGTCACAAGGATGATGAAGAAACAGAGTCTGATGAGGAAATTAAGAAAATGAAGAAGAACAAAACATCCGGGGAATCCTCTGCCGATAAAAACAAAGAAGAAAAGGCAGAAGAATTTGTTGAAAAACCCACTCTTTCCATTAATGATATCATCATGGCAGTCACTGTGGATGGGAATCTGCAACCAATAACAGAATTCTATGATGAATATAGTGATACTGACAAGAGGATCTTGGAAGAAGCTACAGTCAGGTACCTGAATATTTATAATAAAGCATTCATTGAAATTATTTCATTAATTCCCAAAAGTCTAGAGAAGGTACTTGAACTCAAAAAAGAGAATGCAAAGGCAAAAGACTCAGAGATCCGAGAACAGATTGCAATTCAGCTCTATCCTTCTATTACTCCAAAGCAAATGGACATGATCTTTAAGGACTGTAAGGATGAGTTCCGGAGCAAAACAAGAATGAACAAACTTATGCTTGGAGAAACTGATCAAGTAGCAAGAGAAATAGAAGACATCCTTCGGAATGCCTTCAAAAGATTCAATCTTCCTATTATAGAGGAAATAGATGAAGAACCTTCTACCATGAATGTTGAAGGATTAAATGCATCAAATGAAGAATCTTCTAACAAAAATGTAGAAGGGTCAAAAGAGGTAGATGAAGAGAAGTCTAAGGACTTGGATTCCTCTGTTCCGAAAGAGGAAGTTCATGAAGCAGTTAACATCTCTCCTTCGGATCCCACTACAGACATTCCAGATCCAGGAACTAAAGGAGAAGGAAGAAAAGAGGAGAAAGTGAGTCAGGAAGAGGAGGTAAAGGGAAAAGAAAAAGAACAAACAGAGAAGATCTCTGATGACAGCTCAGAGATTCCAAAAGAAAAAAGACTCAGTCTCCAGCAAGAGACACTGCAGAGGCAGTGAAGAATTTCTTGAACAAAGAGATGATGGAGATACATGAATCGGAACTATTCCAAGGACAACTAAATTTTGATTCCCTCTCTCCGGTCCAGACAATGAAATAGCATCTTTTGCCCAAGCTAAAGCAAAAGAAAAA
This sequence comes from Cunninghamia lanceolata, assembly GCA_027924645.1. Lineage (NCBI taxonomy): Eukaryota > Viridiplantae > Streptophyta > Pinopsida > Cupressales > Cupressaceae > Cunninghamia > Cunninghamia lanceolata. The sequence continues at coordinate 13,519,956 of BSBN01000186.1, read as the reverse complement.
CTTCTGAAATCTCACATGGAAGACTGTGAGCTGTTAGAGATTATATCCGAGATGCTGGAGAAGATCATGCCATCCTTTCAAAAGGATCCTTCGGCCTCTCCATCCAACAACTTGAAATCTCTGGCAAACTCTATCAGCACTCATTTTGATTCTTTAGAGAAATCAGTAGAAGAAGGTCTGGAAAGAGTTTTTGGGAAAAAGATTCGTTGAAGTACAGGGACTCACTGCTAATGATAGGACCTTAGATATTGGGATAAAGAGCCTTGAAAATGCTCTTAAAGATGGTGCGGACATGTACAAATTTTGTCTATCTTGGTCTAAAATGACAGAGGATATTGAAAAGAAGGTGAAAGAACAAGAAGGTAAACTGTCAAGTTTGTCTCAGAATTTTGATCCCCTTACTACATCCATAATGAATCAAGAATGCCAGGCTATTGTCATTATAAATGAAATAGAGGTTGGTCAAAGAAAAGAAGAATATAATAAACAGGATGAGTGAACTCAGAGGGATAATTATCCCTAAGTTAGAGGCAATGCATGAGGCTTTAACAGATGCTCAGACCACAGCGCAGACCAGTGATCCGGCAGACTTAAGAAGAGCAGAAGCATATGCATTTTTGTTGAGTGGTCACATCTCCATTTTGGACAGGATGAAGCAAAGCTAGGCCACAGAGTATGTACAGTTGAAGGCTACTTTTGCAGATATACTCAAGTATATGTAAGTATAACATGTATATACATACTTATGCGGCTATGTATAGGTCAATTTTTGCAAATTTTGGTGTGCGGATTCCGCCCTTTGCATGTCAAAGGGGGAGTGAGGAGTAGTGAAAAATGTGGAATCCAGCTAAGGGGGAGCTCCGATAAAACAGTGCATAAAACAAAGCATCAGTCAAGGGGGAGTTTGCTACGACACTTAGTCATTTTTCACTAAGTGTTGCCATCAATGCCAAAGGGGGAGATTGTTGGCAAGAGACACTGTGTGGCTTCATGAGTGTTGTCATTGATGACAACAAAGTCTATCCCACACATCCGCAGCACATAGTATGCCTGTACCTGAAGTCAAATTGAAGATTGTTTTGGTCCGGTGAACAAGAACAGAGCATGCAACAAGGTCCGACAATCAGGTCTGAATCTCTCAGATGGTGTAACTCAGAAAGTTATGGACTTGGACAAGTCAAGAGGAGTATCATGACTACTACATTCCAAAGATTGAGCCTTCGGTGATGAAACATGGAAAAGATGAACATCTGAGTGTTGGGTTCCAAACAGGCAGAGCAAATTGAGGAAGAACTGACTGACAGAGTATTAGACTTCAATCCGGATGAGTAATTGATGTTGATCAAGCTATTTGAGGGATCATACATTGTTGGCTGACATGATTGATGACTTCAATGCCTGTGTTTTTGATACACATCACAAAACAAGCATGGATTCAGCCGACAGATCAATAATTTGTAAATATCTTGAGTATTGTGGTTGCCAACTAGAAAGTTGTTGAAATCCTTGATGCGAATATATATGCCAGATGAATTTCAGTATGTAGATGTGTACAAGTAGAGATGTGATGAAATAAAGTGCGAAGAAAAGCAGAAACAGTGTGGAAGCAGCAATATAAGTCCGATATGTGAAAGCAGCAGCACTAGAGCAGAGGAAGAATGAAGTGCATCAGATCAGTATATTGTGCCTAATCGGAACTGAACTCTAGCATTTGTAGATGCCTCTCATCAGTTCAAACACCTGGTTACCTTCTGTAAGTTCTGTAGACAGTGAGTCTCTTGTAGGCAGTGTACCTCTTGTGAGCAGTGTGCTCAGGCAATGAGCCTTAATTGGCAAGTGCCATTTTGTACTTGTTCTTTTAACAGAAAATACAATCTTGGGTTAGTCACCCCGTCGTTTTTCCCTTAAAAGGGTTTTCCACGTAAAAATCCTTGTGTTATGTGTGTTGATTTATTTCTGCTCTCTTGATTATATATGCTTATATGTTTTGATGTTGCACAAATTATAAAAGAAGAAAAGAAAGTTAAGGTAATAGAGATAACTGATTCACCCCCCCTCTCAGTTATCTGCCTTGTTTCCAACAGTATGTGCCCGAACAAGCTCCCGAAAGTTATATGAAAAACATTGTCTTTGAACGTGAATTCCTAAATTCATTTCCATTTTCTCATCACAAGTAAATAAAATTAATATTTTATTTACTTTACAAATTATCCATTATCCATGAAATTAACTCCCATAATTTCCTCCACCAATCACTCAAATTGACTACTCAATCAAATTTCAATCCAAATAGTTTAACTATGCAATCAATTTAGTTAACTATGCAATCAAATTAGTTATCTCATCAATCAAATGAGTTAACTATTCTATCAAGCTTAGTTCACTATCCAGTCAACCCAGTCCTCTAATCAATCAAGTTAGTTAACTCTCCAATCAAGGGAGTTAACTCCCCTATCAATTTTTGTTAACTCTTCAATCAAAGGAGTTAATTCTTCAATTAATTTCCCCCTTTTGTGTGCCCTTCCAAACTATAAGTACCTCTCACCTCTTCATTATTTTTCAAGTTGGAGAATGCTCTTCCCTTCTTCACAGGCCTTTGAGCCTCTTTCTTCATTTCTTTCTTTAGTTTTTCAAAGCTTCCAAGCTTTCTTTTCATTAGTTTCATTGTTGCAAAGCTTCAAGGCATTTTTATAGGAGGCAAATTCATTGTTGCAACCCGGTTTTGCTTAGTTTTTGCTCTCCCTTAGCATTTTTATGCTCGTTGCAAGGCTCTCGTGCCTTTTGATTTTGTTGTTTATGCCCAAGCTTTTCAAAAAGCTTCATATAGTGTTGTCACGCTAGCCGATTTTCAAGCCCAAGGGTTATGTTTGAATTGTGTTAGCAAATACAGTCAAGGGCACAAATGTGATGAGAAAATGTTGTTCTATATTGAGGGCACCAATGATGAAAAAGAGGTAGTAGTGGTTGCGGAAGACTTAGAAGATGTCCCACCACCTATCTCTTGCCATGCATTTTAACTACTAGCAGTCTACAAACCCTCAAGGTACTAGCTTTCCTTAAGCAACAAAAGTTGACAGAATTAATCAACTCAAGAAGTACACACAACTTCATCAACAATAAGTTGGCAACAAGATTGAATTGTTCTGTTTACCCAACTTAAAAATTTCAGGTCATGATTATAGATGGAGGTACAATTAGTTGTTCAGGGAAATGTCACAATATTAAATTCACCATGGGAGACTACTGTAAGCACTAAAAAGATGCATAGGCCTACATGGTAATCCTATGATGAGTTGTGATCCTAAACACGTACATGTAAGCATGAATATATGACCTCTCAACATGCGTTCTTGGCGACACGTGGATTGGACTCTCTTTTCACTTTCCTCCTTTGTTTTTCCCTTGCTAACTTGTGCAATCTTGTCCTTTCTTCTTTCCTCCTTTGTTGATTCTTTGTTTTCTTCACTTTCTAGCCTTGTTGTAAAACCTATGAGTGTCCTTTCCTAGGAAACCTTCATCTTATTCACATTTTTCATCATTTTCAGGACTTTAAAGACCTCGAACTGACATTCTGATTCCATCCCCAACCCTAGTTTCTGTCAACCTTTCTTTTTGACCTAGTCGCCCCCAGGAGACCACCCCTTCTGGCATCCTTCTGGAAAAACAAAGTTGCTAGGTGTCTTCTTCAGCCTCCCAGGATCATTCTCCAACCTTCAATTTTCACCTAGACCCCTTCCTTTTTGGATCCCCCCTGTTATTTTAGGATCTCCATGGGCGACCCACTTTTCATGTGTTTTCAATAAAAACTAATAGCATCATTGCATAGAGCTCAAAAAAATATGCAATTTAAAAAAAAACAACACTGAAAAAGGAGTATGTATGTGCCCGAACAAGCTCCCGAAAGTTATATGAAAAACATTGTCTTTGAACGTGAATTCCTAAATTCATTTCCATTTTCTCATCACAAGTAAATAAAATTAATATTTTATTTACTTTACAAATTATCCATTATCCATGAAATTAACTCCCATAATTTCCTCCACTAATCACTCAAATTGACTACTCAATCAAATTTCAATCCAAACAGTTTAACTATGCAATCAATTTAGTTAACTATGCAATCAAATTAGTTATCTCATCAATCAAATGAGTTAACTATTCTATCAAGCTTAGTTCACTATCCAGTCAACCCAGTCTTCTGATCAATCAAGTTAGTTAACTCTCCAATCCCCAATCAATTTTTGTTAACTCTTCAATTAAAGGAGTTAATTCTTCAATTAATTTTCCCCTCTTGTGTGCCCTTCCAAACTATAAATACCCCTCACCTCTTCATTATTTATCAAGTTGGAGAATGCTCTTCCCTTCTTCACAGGCTTTTTCAAGCTTCTTCACAGGCCTTTGAGCCTCTTTCTTCATTTCTTTCTTTAGTTTTTCAAAGCTTCCAAGCTTTCTTTTCAATAGTTTCATTGTTGCAAAGCTTCAAGGCATTTCTATAGGAGGCAAATTCATTGTTGCAACCCGGTTTTGCTTAGTTTTTGCTCTCCCTTAGCATTTTTATGCTCGTTGCAAGGCTCTCATGCCTTTTGCTTTTGTTGTTTATGCCCAAGCTTTTCAAAAAGCTTCATATAGCGATGTCACGCTAGCCGATTTTCAAACCCAAGTGCTCCATCCAAGCTTTCATAGCTTCAATCCAAGCTTTCTCAAGCTTTTATTTGATTTGTTTGTTGTCAAATCCCTGTTGCCAAGACGAGTACCCCCTTGTTGTAGAGGAAGAGAAGGCTACCACAAGGATTTCTAAGGATACACCAGGCTTATGCGCCTTCAATTTCAGGTTCCTTCATGCTTTTTGTAGTAATTAGAAAATCAATCTTGCTCTTGGAATAGTAATCTTGTTATTGAAAATTCTTTGATAGGTTAATTTAAATTGTTAGATTAGCTTGTTTTATTGCAATTAAGATTAATTTCATTTCAAATCATTTTTCCAATTCTTAGAGTAGCCCAAAACCAATCTCAAAAAATACAAAAAAAAATAGAGTAATTGCATTAGGTAATTTCATTCTAGTTTGCATTCATATTTCAATTCCTAGTTTAACTTAGTTCATTTTATTTCAAAAATTAGTGTAAAAGAACAAAAAGTTGTTTGCACACATTGTAGCTTGCATTTCATACCACAAATCCACAAAATACAAAAACATTAGAAAATACCAAAAATAAATCAAAACAATTTCACAAACCTTCGATTTCATCACGAGGTCAACACAAATCAATCAACTCAAGCAAAACAAAGCAAACCTTAGGTCATCACCCTAAGTCAAACATAAATTGACTTGTCATTAACTCAAACCAACTCTCTCCGTTCAGGGTCACGAATGTGCCCTGTACTTAGAGGTGAGTGGGTGAGGGCAATCCTAGAGGAGATCAAAGAGTTACACCCTAGGCCTCAACACGCACAATTGACCATTCAAGAACAAGTGACCATTCAAGAACAAGAACTTAGGCTTAAGTTGATCAAACAAAGGCATCAAAACCAACAGCTTCTTCGAGCAGAAGTGGAAAGATTTAACATAGAAGACTCATAAACGACTATAACAGACAACTGAATACGCATCAAATCCAACAACTCCTTCGCGCAGAAAAGGAAAGATTCCAACATAGAATAATCATAAACAACTTTAACAGACAACCAAATAGGCATTGGAATCTAGCTAACCCAAACTGGAGATCAGTGACCAATGACCTTGTTGTTATATGGAGCCTAATCAGACTCAGAGGTTAAATTTACCCCACTTTTATCGGCGCGGTTTCCCCCAAAATTTCTATGGGGTCAAGGGGCAACGCCCCTTGCCGGGGTTTGGGGACAGTGCCCCCAAGACGGGGTCAAGGGGCAGCACCCCTGGCGCGCTCCCTGTCACGATATAGGGCGGGGTCGAGGGGCGTTGCCCCCGTGGGTGCTCGGGGGCAACACCCCGAAACCTCACACGGTTTTTATTATTTTATAAAGGCGTCGGATGTTATTTTTCTATTGACCAACATAAAAAAAACCCTATTTTTGTAACAGACATAAGGCTTGATAAAAGCGGCTAAGGGTTAGGGTTTCCGTTGATATTGTATTGTAGCATTTGCAGCGGTATTGAGTTGCAGGGATTGCTAGTTGTAATCGGTTTGATTTACTAGATAATACTATTGAACTCTTTGTTGGTGGATGTAGCCCGAGTTTGGGTGAACCACGTTAAAACTTGTCTCTCACTGTTATTATTTGTGTATTTTCATTCCTCTGTTTAATCTTTATTTGCATTTAATTGATATCTTCTATCGGCTAACCCTAACAGACCCTTTGGGTCATATGATTATTTCAACATCCACAATCATTGAGTACAACTTAGCGAACAATCCTCAAGAAAGGCCCCAAGACCGGCCGACTGTTCTCCTCGAAGCCCAGCTCTCAAGCAAGCAGGACCGCCGCCGTGTCTCACCTCCTCTCGACTGGCTTCTACCACGAGAGCGAGAGTGACGTGGAGATTCATCCGTGGCAAGGAGAAGGGTACGTGTGCTCCGTCAAAGCTAACTCGACCGCCTTGAGCTACTGAGTCACGTTTTTGAGTGTACAACTACAAGTTAGATTGCCCTATGTTTTCTATTCCCATGGGTGGAGCAAATATTGTTTCTCGAGTCCAATGGCCCACTACCTTGAGAACAATTGAGATGAACTTCCAAGAGTTGTTCATGTGTTTTCACTCAGAGGGCTGAACATCTGAATTAAGAGGGTTGCATGCAAGGTGTCCACAAATGGTAAGCTCTTACTAAATACAAAAGATACTTAACAAGAGAGCAGATAGGGGTTTGGCCCAATTGTTTCCATTAGATGTGCAACAATCAAATATGCCTACATCACGAGATTTGCAAACAAGTATAGATAGGCACTCAGCAGTTTTAAGGAATATGCCAAAAGCATGGCCTCCCAAAAGAGATCATGGCCTCATGCCATTCAACTAGTACCAAGGTACCATCCACCATCCATCACCTCTTCTTTAAAGGCACACCAAAAGTTTAGAGCATTGGAAGAACACATTCAGCACCAGCAAGGAGTGATCTCTAGTCTCAAAGAGAATAGGGCAACGGCACATAATAGAATGAGGCAGCAGACTGATCAACACAAAATTTCATCCCGGACAGAATTACCTAAGATTGATGAGGGTAGAGTCATTTGAAACCATTGGGAATACTTCAAACACGCTCTAAAAGGTTGCAAATTAGGAAAATTACAGAGAATTTCATCAAGTGGAAGAATTCTCCTATCAAAGATGCTACATGGAAAAATAACGAATTTCATACAAAAACATATTGATTCGTGTTGAGGACAACGCTTCTCTGAAGAGGGGGGCATGCTACACCCTTAACCCATGGATTGTATCGGGATATGTGTAGCAGACTTGTGGCCAGCATAACCCTTAATTAAGTTATATAATCATTTATATAGTCTTAGGTTGGCCTGGGAGGTATCCAAGGCATAAGTATGGTATATATATAGGAGGTAGAGGTTAGTTTATTATCATCATATAGTGTATTTTGTTCTTATTGAAGACTATTGGAGGTAGCACCCTCAAAGTTGCTTACTTTTAGATGTTGCCCCCTCAAAGTTGCTTATTATTAGCAAGAATCTGCAGCAAATTTCCTATTATATTTTTCTCTTGTGTAAGTAATTACATTACACAAACCTACGCAGAAAAGAAACGTGTTTAGATTGTAAGAAGCACAGATTTAATTTCATAGATGTTAAGCCAATCATAGCACTGGATTAGTGTTACTTGTATATATGAACAAAAAGGCAATCACCTGATTTGATTACCAGAATAATAGAATATTCTAAGTTCTGTTTTCTTAGAAACAATTCCATTCTTATTATTTTACGAATTACTTTCTATGCATTAAAAAAAGGTGTAATCTTAAACATTCAGTAAAAGATTACTTTGCATTTCCTACAGCTTGTCCAGAAAGTTTCCATGGTAAGTTAATAATCAGAAATTCCTCAACTTTGAAAACACAAAAAAGTTACTGTGCAATTTTAAAATGGTGGAAAATTCACCAAAATAAGTAGATACAACTTATTTAAGCTAAGAAAATTATACAACTTTTGTTTTCAAAATATTAGGCAAGGTGGCCTCAGTGAGTAGCTTCAAACAGACATATGAATAAGTCCTTGGACACAGAGCTTACTGTAAGAATAGTTCTAGCTTCTCGTTGGCTTTGCACTGATTTATTTTGCAACATAGACCTTTTCCCTTGACAAAGAAAATACACTATACTAGTATATGTATAAAACAGTAAGTTTGACTGCAATCTTTCATGCATGATTCTATTCAGGTTTCTTTAGTAGATTCTGTTGAAATACTTTCTTAAGAGATGGGGGAGTGGCTGTGGGAGGATAAGATTTGAGTGATTTCTATCAATGCCATATAAATTTTAAAATAAGTATCTTTATTGGAATATCAATAATGGATTTGTATATTTAAATTGGAATTATATAATATGTCAGTATTACATGGTATGTTGCAGTCACAATATGTATGCTATGCCATGAAAAATGTTTATGTTATTGTTCCCAAGAACTCCTGTAACTTTGAATTTTGCTTTCTATGAAATCTATAACCAGGTGCGGCATGTGTGCTCATACTAACAAAATGCTATACATTGCTTCCTCTTCAAATGATTGCAATGTATCATTTTGTCCAATATTTAAGACTGAATTCTAATTAGATAGGATTCTGTTTTGATCCAAGAGTTTGGATTCTAACCTCTTCTTCTGACCAAGCATTTTCTTCAGGTTCCTTTAGTAGGTTCTAGTTTGAAATACTTCCTTAAAACATCAGGGTGGCTATGGGAGGATCAGATTTGTGTGGTTTCTAATATCTTTTTTGGAATATCAATAATGGATTTGGTTCTCTAAATTGAAATTATTTGTTATGTTGGAGTTATAATATGTATGCTATGCCATGAAACATGTTTGTGTTATGATTCCCAAGAACCTATAACTTCATATTTCCTTTGTTACTGGTTTGCTCGGAAAAAAACCATGGATCTGGTCCAGTTCATTCCCAGGCCAGGTTCACAGTCTTGTCCGTTATGGGTGCGGACAGGGCACAGACTTCAGGGGTCCAGATTTGGCCATGTATGTACATGGACATACCCAGGCGAATCCAAGGTCCAAATCATCCTTTTTTAATTTTTTTTTAAATTGCTTTTTCTTCACACGCTGATTTTTGTTTTTGTCATCACATTTCAAGGAAAGAATAAATTATACATCCTGCACCTCATTTCTACAAATGCCATTTCTCCATTAATGGCAGTTGACTTGTACAAAGGGCATTGTTACAGTTAGGAAGCCAAGAAGAATGTGGTAGGAAGGCAATCATTCCCTGGCTTCTCCTCCTTACTTCTCCATCCAATGATGGTCATGAGTATGTGCATAAAAAATCGTGTTTTGGTGGGTGTTGTTATTACTGTTGATGCTGTTGCTGTTTTAAATTCTTTTTTTTTAGTTTTGGGGATTTATACAGCTGTGGCGAATTTTAAACTTTTATGGCTCGTCTTTTTACGGTAAGTATTGGAGCATTATTAGCTGCTGCATTTCTCTGTAAAAAACAATAATTACTGGCTTTGCGTTAATAAAGACAACAAATGCTTTACTTTTTAGCACTTTTAAGTGTCCACAGCATTCATATCCTGGGTTTTATTTTTTCTGCTTTTGGGGTTCAGGTTACAGCTTTTAATATTGAGGTACATACAATCAGAGATTTTATATAATTTGATTTTATATGGTAACTCACGCTATTAATATATGTATGTTATACAGTTATCTGAAGTTAATTCTTGCTTTTAGGCTAAAATATGCATATTTTTGAGTTACATATATTTTTTGTACAGATGTACCCAATCCCAAAACATATTTGTTGTACTGGCATACCCAAATCCCTGTACCCAAACCTGAACCAGTGACTTTGCATGTTTTGCTTTCTATTAAATCTATAGGTAAGTGCTGCACCTGTGCTCATACTAACAAATATGTTATATATTGCTCCCTGTTCAAAACATGATTTTTTCAGTCATAATTGGAAAGTACCATTTTGTTAAAGATTTACGAATGCATTCTGGTTAGATCATTTTGATCTAAGAGATTATATTCTAGCCTCTTCTTCTGATCAAGAACTTTAACTTCGATGTTTTGTTTAAGCTTGAATATTTGTCAAGTACGGCATATAAAGAGTTCTATAAGTGGGTCAATCTTCTTTATCAAGGCTAATAGAAGAATTTTATGCAGATAAGCTTGCTTAGACCTTCATAATGTGGTCGAACATAGAATTTATCATTTATGCCATTTATAAATTAAATGAGACCATACAGTGTGTATTAGACCTTTGTATTGCTCTGTTAGATGATACTCAATGTTATTTCAAAAACATACATTTTTGAGATATGAAAGAAAACAGACTTAAGAAGTAATGTTTATGTTAAGAAAAACACTCTTCTGGTCACAACCAGTAAACAGAACAGTCCAAGATCAGAGGTGAGCCACTCCCAATTTTTAAGATAATCTTCAATTAAATGTGAAATCACATAATTTCATTCCAAATAATCAACACACCATTATTACAATATGTCTTGCCATATTTATAGGTAAGGAAACCTTCTCTAAAACTACCTAACGTTTGATTCATCATGAAGCAAGCTAGAAATTCAAATAACTAATACTTGCTTGATCACTATGCAATCTAAGAAGTCCTATAACAAATTTATCTAAAGTCTTTGCATAGTTTTATCTGTTCTACTTCTAATACTCTAAAACGTATTAAACCTTATTTCTTAACAATGCAACTTATTAAACCTAATAAGTTGTGTCAAGCTCATCACAAATCCACGTTAACTGAATTGATTGGTCCCTAGTCAAGTAAATAACGAAGGTTGTTGAAGTATGTCAAGTTACTCTTACAAAGCATCTTGTACAAGAGGATATTTCCATTGCACCATTTTCTCTGTATGGATGCAGTTCCTTAACCATCATATCTAGTAGCCAGGATCCCCTTAGGCATTAAAATCGAACTCCCCTCCTCATTAGGGGAGGCAATGCCTGAAATTATCAAATTTCGACCATAATACTTGGGAGATAGTTTCTCTGACACCTTCTTAAAAGTGCCCTGTCTATAAGGCTGCAACCAAATCAACTCTCCAATAGCAAACTCCCTTTCTGAGCAATGTTGATCTGCCTATGATTTCATCCAATCCTAAGTTGTTTTAAGATTATCTTTTATAGCTTGTAAGATATGTTTGACTCCACTTAACGAAATCTCGAAATTCTATTACTTTGATGTCCTTAATATCCCAGTTCAACAATTAAGGTGCAATATACCCATACAAAGCCTTAAGCGGAGTCATATCTATAGAAACATAATGAGTAGTATTTTACCAATTTTTTGTTAGGTGCAATCACCCCAGCCATGTCACCTGTAAATCTACCATGTAGTTCCACAAATAACCCCCCAAGGTCTTATTCACAATTCCCGTCTTTCCATTGGTTTGATGCCAGTAGCTACTCCTAAAGATAAAGTGATACTAGTCAATTGAATAAGTTCCTATTTGCTAGTGAATTTTGGATCCATATAACTAACAATCATTTTTGGAAGCCCCTGCAGTTTATGAACATTTGCCATCCACATAAGAGCAATTTAAAGGGTTTTATACGAGTTATCGATAGGAATGAAGTGAGCATACAGGTTAATCAACAACCACCAAGATGCAATCTGAGAGAGCTGTAATGAACTCCAAATTGAGAGATTCTCATTTCTCATTGGGATTGGAAATGGTTGAAGCAAACCTAGAGTTCAAACCATTTCCACCTTATTTCTTTGGCATTTATTCACAAGTTGCTTTGAAGTTGTGGCTATCAATCTTCAGCCTTTCCAAAAGAAAGGACTTTCAGTCATCACCTGCATTTCAAATATCAATTTGGGATTCACAACCACTCCTACTTGGTGATAAATGAGCCTACTGCAGAATGAATACCTATCGTCCATGGCCCTAGCTTTCTGCTGATCCTCAGCCCTAGCTTGTGCTGATCCTCCAACAATGTTGCCAACTCATCAACCTTGGCATACTCTGCTTCAATATCCTGTGGCCCATTTGGAAGAGCTACTAAAATAGAATCAACACATTTTCTTGCCTTTGCAATACCAAAAATAAAAATTCTATGCTTGTGACTTGCTCACCCACTTTGATTGTCACTGGTTGAGATCCTGTTGTGCCAGAAAATATTTCAAGTTATCAATCTTAACAATGAATCTGCCAGAAAATATTTCAAGATATTGCTTGAGCTTAGTGTTGGGAAAGGAGGTGTACACCTTGCATAAAACAATTGTAGTTGTTGTAAGTTGTGATCCACCTAGAATAGGATCCCACACATAGGTTAGATCAATTTTCCTAGGTAATTGTTGTATGTAATATTGGAAATGCATTTAATTTGGGGGATGAAGACAAGCAAACAAGACAAGTTCTTAAAAGGTGAAGAGTCACCTTGGCAACATGAGTCCAAATAGGAAAAAAGAAGAGCACAAGGGATTGCCTAATTTGCCTTAGAACGTGGAGTGACTCTTGGGGAAAATGGAGTCAGACTTGAGAACCTTGGGAGATGACACTTGGATGCATAGTTTTGGGAAACCATTGACGGTTCTTTGTTTCTCTCATGCCTATTTATAGAGTGCATAGGCGGGTGGTTTGAGGTGTAATTTGTGACATGTGGAGATGTCAGATGGATCACAAATTGAAGAGCAACTCACAAGTGCATTGAAAAGTGATTCTTTGAGAGTGCATGTGGCAGTGAGAAGAGGTTCTGTGAAGGTTCATGTTGCTTGATTTGATAGTGGGTGAAAATCACTTGTTTAGCACATGTTAAATCTTCTTTGTAAATCTTGATGTTAGATAATATATCAAAATGTTGTTATTGTTTGTTGGGTTTTCTCCTGAAAGGATTTTCCAAGATAAATTTGGTGTTCCTATGTGTGTTGTGTTATTATTAGCTTTGTGTTGCCATTCTACTGAATATTTGGAGCTATAGCTATTTAGAATTACTCTCCTCTTTGAGATTACCAAAATTGTTATTTACCTAATTCTGGTATTGGGCTTGTTTTAGATATCTTAGGAAGATGGCATTTTGGCCCTATGATAATCTATATTTGAGTGGAAGATTTGTATTGGTGATCCAGGATTTTTTGCATAAAAGAAATAGCAAGCACTATAAAACCAGAGATTGAAAAGTTCAATGTCAAAACTAAGTTGTGGAAGCTCAAGATTGAGGAGTTGCTTGTACATCGTGACTAGTGGATTGCAGTAACTGGTCAAATGCCTACTGCAATAAAAGATGAAGATTGCAACAAAATTGACCAAAAGGCTAGGTCCACTATCTGCCTATCTTTCTGATTCAATGCTCCTAAACGTCTCTAGACAAAATAATGCCAAGAAACTATGAAATTAGGTTGGGGCTTTGTATCAGACAAAGTCTCTAGTGAACAAACTTTTTATACGGAAGTTGTATTCCCTATGCATGTCTAACGGCAACTCTATAACTAAGCACCTAAATGAGTTCAACATTGTTACTGATTAATTGGCATCTGTTGATGTCAAGATGGACGATGAAGATCAATGTATCACCTTGTTATGTTCATTTTTAGATTCACGGGACAACCTTGTTATGGTGATTAGTAGCACTTCTTCAAAGTTGCAGCTCAAGGAGGTTGTAAGTACTATTAGAAGAAATGAGGCGAAAAATTTCAAACTCCATTAACGATGCTTTGATTGTTGGAGGCCATTCAAAGGAAACAGGAGAGAGCAAGACTAGAGATGAATCCTTTGGAAGGTCAATGGTGCAGTGTTGGAACTATGAATAGACTAGGCACACTAAAAGAGGTTGCAAGTCTAACAAGGCTGAAAAAGAAAAAGAAAAGGCATCCAATGATATTCCTTCCACAAAATCAGATTCTTCTAGTGAAGAAGTTGAAAATGTCTTTCTTGCATCATCATATGAACATGTATACAGTGATGCATGGTTGATTGATTCAAGAGCATCTTGTCACAAAACTCCTCACAAGGAGTGGTTCTCTAAAAATTTGAAAGTTATGATGTAGGTGATGTCTCTTAGGGTTAACTCTACTCACAAGATCATGGGTCAAGGTAAGGTCAAATTAATGTTTGGGGATGGGATAGTGAAATCAATCTCCGAAGTCTTGTATGTTCCTAGATTAGCTAAAAATTTGATTTCTATAAGCAAGATTAATGATGTAGGTATGCAAGTAGCTTTTGGGAAGAAGAGTTGCAAGATGATCAAAAAAACAGAAGTTGGATTCTAACATTATGGTTGGTCATGTTTTGTTTGCTGAGAAGAAATCTATTTGTTGCAAATGAATGTCTCCAATCGAGTGTCAAATTTGAGGGTGTTGGTAGGTGAATCATGCTGCCATGGAGAGCTCTGGTGTAGTGGGTGTTTTTGGCAGTGACATGGTTGTTTGTATATCTACTGGTTTCATCCAAATGTCTCAATTGGAATCTATGGGTCTTAGTGTTTTTTGCACATGGAAAGGTTGGTTGATCCAAAAAGCTACTTCCCAAGAGAGGCCTCAAACTATCACCCAGAAAATAGCTTGGGAAGTTGAAAAGATTGCATTATTAGATTTGTCTTGAAAAACTATGCAATTTCAAAAAAAAAAAAAAAAGTGGTACCTTGTTTTGAGTCCAAATGCAAAAGTTATGGCTTTCACATGAAGAAGGGGATATCTTATCACAACTGATACCCGAGGAAGCTATTGCCCAATGGATACCTAGGGAAGCTATCACCCAAGAGATACCTTAAAATACCTTCATTTGTGTTTTCCTTAGGTGTTGCCCAAGAGATACTTGTGGACCACTATTCCAAAAGGTGGAAACAAATTTGACAAAGTAATGAATGGCTTAGCAACTAGTTTTATTTTGTTTATGTTAGGCCCTCTATTACCGGATTCGTTGCCCGAAGCTCTAGATCAAGGTCCGGTTCGAACCGGGTTCGGGATTCAAGTCAATTTGACATTGGAGTCGCTCAAGGGGTGGGAAAATCACAAACCCGGGTGAACCTGTAACAAATTTTAACAGGATTTTTTCGCTGCCTCAACGAAAATTTTGAGCGCCAATCTTTGAATCGACTTCGGGGACGGTAAATGTTAATTGGGAGATGGAAGAACTCCCAATAGTTTCATTTCCGTCTCCAGACCTACCACTATTGAAGTGGCGAAGATGCTGCTGCAACAGTTATGATTTTATTCAATATATACACAACATTATTAATGCCATCCAAAAAAGTTTTAATGGATGCGAATGGGGAGGTGCAAGTAAAACTATATTATATATAATATTATTAATATATTATTATATTGTTGATATTTATATTATATTATTAATATTTATATATTATAATGCTCTAATATTTATATACTATAAATATAATATAATATAATAATAATAATAATATAATACTGTATTTATAGTATATAAATATTATAATATATTACATTATAATATATAATATATTATAATAATATTATTATAATATATATTATAATAATATTATATATATGAATGAACCCAATCCCAAGTTTTTTTGGCTGAATCCACAAACCAAATTTGCAAACCCGAACCAAGATCCAAACCAAAACCGGCAACTTACGTTAGGCTCCTTATACAATGTATACAACAAGTGGTAGAATGTTGGGCAATTAAAACATGTCATGTTGTTGTAAGTTGTGGTCCACCTAGGATGGGACCCCACACTTAGGATAGATCAATTTTCTCCTAGGTAATTGTTGTATGTAACATTGGAAATGCATTTACTTTGGGGCTCACATGAAAACAAGCAAACAAGACTAGTTCTTGGAAGCTAAAGAGTCGCCTTGAGCACATGGATCCAACTATGACAAGGAGAGCACAAGAGATTGACCTTGGAAGTTGGAGCAACTCTTGGGGAAGATGATGAAGTCATACTTGAGCACCTTGGGAGATGACACTTGGGTGCATCGTTTTGGGAGACCATTGATGGCTTCTTGTTTCTCTCTTGCCTATTTATAGAGTTTATAAGCTAGTGGTTTGAGGTGTGATTGATGAGGTGTGGAGATGCTGCCAAATTGATCGCAGGTTGAAGAGCAACTCATAGGTGCATTGAAGACAGATTCTCTAAGAGTGCGTGTAGCATTGAAACGAGGTGATCTGAAGGTGCATGCTGTCAGATTTAATAGTAGATGAGAATCTCTTGTTTAGCACATGTTTAATCTTCTTTGTGTATTGTAACCTTGGTGTTAGATACTCTATCAAAGCAATGTTACTGTTTGCTGAGTTTTTTCTTCCCAAAAGGGTTTCCCAAGATAAATCTAGTGTTCCTATGTGTGTTGTGTTATCATTAACTTTGTGTTGCTATTTTGTTGCAAGTTTGACCCGTAACTATTTAGCATTATTCTCCTCTTTGAGATTATCAAAACTGTTATTTTCCTACACTTGGTCATTGCATGCATTACTGCTAGCATCTCTTTATCGTAAATAGATAACAGCTTCTCGCTGTCATTAAGATTGTGGCTCTCAAAAGCAATGGGCCTGCCTTGTTGCATCAGAACTGCTCAAACTCCCAATTCTGATGTATTGCATTCAACAATGAATAGCAAAGAGGAATCTGGAATTGCCAAGATGGAACAAGTCCACATTATTTTCTTGAGATTTATGGAAAACTTGCTAGCTGAATTTGACTTTCAAGTCTATCTTTGTTGGTTAAAACTTAAATCTATACATGCAGAGCGGCCAGTTCAGAAGATCCCTTGACAAAGTGCAGATAACTGTATAATCCTAAAAAACCCTCTCAACAGATTGTGTCTTTAGTTATGGGTTTTCCTTAATTTCCTGAATCTTCAATTCATCCACTTTGACTCCATTTCATGGATAATATGTCCCAAATATAGCAATTCAAATATAGCCAAAACACACTTTCTTTGTCAAACAAACTGTTAATCTTCATACTATTCAAAACAATCTCAAGGTGGGCTAAGTACTCCAGCAAATTCTTTCTATAAACCAAGATATCATCAAAAAATACCAAAAAAACTTCTGGAGGTAAGGATGTAATACTTTATTCATGGTATAGCCTGGAAAATTAATAATGCATTGTGAGACCAAAAGGCATGACCAAAAATTTAGCGTTTGTGGTGTGTTCTAAATGTAATTTTATGTGTCCATGGGTCTCATCCTAATCTGAAGCTAGCGAGATCTCTAGTTTAAATTTGGAAAGGTCAATCACTCCATGTAACTCATCCATCAATTCATCCACTCTAGGAATAGGAAACCAGTTCTTTAAAGTTGATATTCTTCTTATTTATGGCATGATAATAAATGCAAATGCAAATAGAAACTTCTTTCTTCCTAACCAATACCATCGGTGCATCAAATGGGATCTTGCTTGGAACAATGTGCCCTGGGTAGAGTAGTTCCTGAGCCCATCATTAAACAACTTGGGGTGCCTGTTGTGACCAAATCACACATCGCCCCATTGCAAATGGGGACCCCCTTTTTTTGAATTCCAGTGCTTTGCTAAGTCCAGGATGATGTCCTTTGCATGATGAAGTCAGTGGTGTTTGAGTCTTAGAGCCCCTTGATGCCTGATCCTGATGTTTGAGACCCTGAAAATGACTAAGTCTGGTATCCTGATCCTGAAGATCCTGAAAATTGGCTAAGTCTGAAATCTGGTGGATCCTCAAAAATCTAGAATCTGCATGTTAAATCTGGTGGATCTGAGACCTATCTCAAACATCCTGAAAGGTATATTGAAAAATATTTAAAGTATAAGAATCTCTAAACTTATACTTAAATATATTTTTCAACATACCTTACCTCGGGCACTGTCAGTTCTGGGTGCGAAATTGCTCCAGGATCACCTCAAAACTCCGCCTAGAATTTAGGGCGCCTTCCATCATCTAGACAACCTCAAGATTGCGCCTTGGGCAAAGAAGGCTTCAAATCAAAGCGCCTTGATTGAAATTGATGTTGCGAAGCTTGAAACACTGCAAATCTGACAAGGAACAGGCATTTAGGTTTAGGCGCCCATTGCAGGTTCAGAGAATCATAGGAATTGCGCCTAGAGTTGAAGCAGAAGACTTAGGCGCCATTCCATGTTGCTCCTGCCAGTTTTAAGCGCCTTGATGTGAGGATGGAGTTTAAGATAGTGACAGGTGGCGCCTTAAGGTAGATGAAGCTCCAAATTGCGCCTTGGGAGTGGTAAGAAGAGTTTAGTGCTTAAGAAGACCCTAAAAGGCGCCTAACAATCAAATAGGTTCCAATCACTTGGATGAGCACCCAAAGGCAAGAAGGTCTTATAACATAAGAGACTTCGAGAATTGGGAATTTGATAAGGAAAATGATGAATCATCTAGGCGCCAGAGGTTGTCATTGTGGATTGGGCACTCTTTGTCTTAGAGGATGTTGAGCGCCTTGATTGAAATGAGCGCCCTGGGAAGAAAGACATGGATTGGGCGCCTTGTTGTGAGGAGTAGTGTTTGAGCGCCTAGATGGAGGTTTTAGCGCCTTGGAGGAAATTAAGTGCCTTTAGATGAGAAAGGCTGGAGTTGGAAGTTCATCAGCCTGCCTTTGGTTAAAATCATTGAGCGCCTAGCAGAAGTGGGGAGAGTTATAGTTTGGGCGCCTATTTTAGAAGGCCTTTATATATGAAAGCATGCCTCCCATTGTTCATATTGGCGCTTAGAAATTAGATTGATTGGAGAGGTGAGATTTAGCGCCTTGGGTGTGGTAGCATGAAACTTGGAAATGGTGCCTTGATTCAAATTGATATAAGGCCTCAAACCATCAAAGAATTCAATAAAGAAGTGATTTTGGAGTCTAGGCGCTCATTTCCTGCCCTTTTAGCACCTATGGTAATAGACTCTTCAAGTGGCGCCTAAAGGTTAGAGTGAAGTCTTTGAAAAGCGAAAGCATGAATCATTTGGAGTATTAAGAACCTATTTTGGATCTTTGGGCGCCATTCAGTTCAAACAAACCCAAAGTTGCGCCTTAGCATGAAGAGATGTTCAAACTAACCCAAAGTTGCGCCTTAGTATGAAAGAGCATGATATGTTTAAGCTAATTCCTATCATGATGTTTGAGATCCTGAAAATGACTAAGTCTGGTAGCCTAAAATCCTGAAACACTGAAAAATTGGCTAAGTCTGAAATCTGGTGGATCCTCCAAATTCTATAATCTGCATGTTAAATCCAGTGGATCTGAGACCTATCTCAAACATCCTGAAAGGTATATTGAAAAATATTTAAAGTATAAGAAATTCATAAATATATTTTTCAATATACCTTACGCTCTGGGACTACTATTTCTAGGCGCGAATTTGCTCCTAAAGACCTTAGGCGCGTTTTCTCACTTGCAGACACTCAAAAGGTGCGCCTTAGGTTGACTTAGATGTGCGCCTTGATGGGAGGAGAGGTCCAAGTCAATTGTGGATGGCGCCTAAGGATATATTTCCTTCCTTAAGACTCAAGGATTGATCTAAGTCCACAAAACCTACATTTCAAGTTGGGCGCCAATTTCACATTCAAGTGATCATCAAAATTGCGCCTTGAGTTGAAGCAGATTAGTTTAGGCGCCTTTCTTATTATTATCATTACCTTTGAGCGCCATACATCCAGAGGGTTGGAGAGATGATCTTTTGGTGCCTAGGAATGCATGGTGTGGAGAAATCATTCAAACAATCACATTCTGGCGCCTAGTGTTAAGGAGCCTTCTAGAATGACTAAAATCTGTCTAAGGAGTTTAGGCGCCCCTTTGCCCTCAAATAACTCCTCTTTGGCGCTTTAGAAGGAGATTGGACTCTGAAGATTAGGCGCTTAACTTAAAAGGGCTTTAACACTCAAAATTGCGTTTGGAGTTGGAGTAATTGAGCCTAGGCGCCCTATCCTACTTCTAACTACATCAAATTGCGCCCAACTTGGGTTGGACAATCATGATGCTAAGGTGCAATTCTATGTTCAAGTGATCACTAAAGGGCGCCTAGTACTTCCAAAACCTTAAATATCCCCAAGATAGCGCCTAAAGGGGAGGATGAGGTCTTTGTGAAGTTTAAACAAGAATAAAGATCATCTAAAGTTTCAAGAAACAAGTTAGAACTAAGGCGCCAATCCAAGAAGGATGCATGAAAACAAATCATTTTAGCGCCTAGAATAGCCAAACCTTTAGGAGCGTTCTATATCAAGTAGATTAACAAGTTTGTTGCAAGTGAACCCAAAGGGGTCAAGGTGCTAGTTCATGTCTATATGTTTTAATCATTCAAAAGAATAGCAAATGGAGTCCATAATGATCAGGGCGCCCTTTCACCTCATTTCCGGCGCCTAGAAGACAAGATGAGTGAAAGTGAAGTATTGGAAACTTTGACCTAGATTGGCGCCTAAAGGAAGGGGAGTCATCCCACAACCTTCACAATTGTCTAGAGCATGAAAAAATGCCAAAGATGAAGCTATTAGTCCTAGGCGCACTTTCACTTATCTACCAACCTAGATGGGCGCCTAAGGAAGAAATTGTGTTGAAAGATACCTTTTGGGTGAACCTTATAGGGGATTGACCTTCTTTAAACCTTTACAATTGCTAGAAATCATTTGAAATAATGAATGTGGGACTAAATGATGTTAGGCGCACTTTGTTCTTATTTTTACCTATATTTGCGCCTAAGTTTGAAATGGCGTTATTACATGTTTAAAGTTGTTTTTATCTTAAGAAGTTATTGATATATCGTTTACCTTGTCTTGTAGGAGCATTAACAAAGCTAAGGAGTTATCCAAGGAATCACCTTCAAGCGAGGAGTAAGGAGCATCATGCTAGCCGCCTTTGAAGATTATCAAGTTGCATCATGTTCAAAGACAAGGCGTTCCCCATTCAAGCTTCAAGTCAAGGTTCGTCAAACTTCAAAGTTTCTTCTAGAGGTTATCAACATCTACTTCACATCCAAGGAAGGTGTTATCATCTAGACTCAAAGAAGGTCACTTCAAAGGCCATCAATGAAGGATCACTTCATCAAGTCTTCTACATCAAGCAAAGGCATTCATCCATTTTATTTCAAGTTCCGTTCAACCTTCAAGTCCAAGAGAGAGTCTTCTACTCCATGTCATGAAGGAAGCAACATCATCCACTCTTTAAGAAGAAACATCAAAGAAGATCATCATATCAATTTACCTACAAGAAGAAGAAAGAATCATGAAGTTAGTCAAGTGAAGCAACGAGTATCATACATCCAGTCTACATGAAGAATGAACAAGGCAAGATCTACAAGATGTATTCCTAAACATACAAGTTCAAGCAATCACATTGAATACATCACTACAAGATGATACAATTTTCAAAGTACGCTGAAGTGGCATCTATGTGGCGAGTACACATCATTCAATTTTGATTAGCTGCATTATTTTAAATGCATTAAATGTATCATTTAATAAAAGAAGTCAAAGGGATTCCTATGTGAAAGATATTTTAAATGATTTCGCCTTATCCTTATCACATTGGAAAACGTGCCTTCATTGCCTCTCTCTCTTTTATGCCAAAAATAGCATGATCTAGACCCTTGGCTATTGAATTAATCTCAGCCATTCATTGTATTCTGGGTACTATATAAAGGCCTTGTTGCCTCATTTGTAAGATATAGAAATTAGATTGTAGGCAAGTAAGAGTAGAATAGGAGAGACTCTCGAAATTTTCTAAGAGGACTTGGAATTGTTGTAAATATTTCTCAAGAGTAATGCAAAACATTGGAAGTTTATTTGGTGTTAAGTGTTATCTTGTGGAGTAACTTGGTTTCCTGTACTTCAATGGAATGGAGAGATGTTTCAAGTAGATTAGAAATAGATTAGCAGTTCTTTGATGTAATGTATGTTGTACTGAATATTTGATCAACTCCTAGCTCATGCTTTTAACATTCATCGCTGGTGAATTGTTGTGTTAAGCTAGTCTGAGCCTTATTTGCATAAGTTCGATTGTGGATGCTTGTTTGAGTTGCGCCGTCTTATGGGTGCTTATATAAGCCTTCATGATTTGCAAACCACTCGCATAACCTTAGGAGATAGCACCAACTTCATGTAGTTGTAGGCATCCTTGGCGAAGTGAAGTTAGGTTAAATCAGGAGTTTGTCTATTCAATCATTATCATTACTTCCTTGACCTTAGATTAGCTTTCTGAACCTTTACCCTTTTTACTTTTCTTCATTATTGAAACCTTGTACATACATCATCCACACCAAAGGAGGAACAAGCTAATGAAAGGAGAAGAGTCTGCGTAAGTCCCTTTGTGTTTACCAGCAAAATCATACTTAGTCACTGAGCTATCTCTTACAAAATCATCAGAAAGGAACCTTGGAGTCATCTTGTTTGATCACTTAGTTCAGCATTCGAGAGGCTTTGCTCAAGAGGGAGTCAGATACTTTGTATTTCACTCTAATTGTTGACTTGTCCAAAAACAATCATCAACAGTGCCGAGAAGCAGTCTTTGTTATACTGTAACATTTGTTGTACTAAATGGATATATGTTTTTTTACTTGCCGAAATATGCAAGCCCTTCAAATTGTTACAACTGATTATATAATTGGGTTGCTTCGACTAATCGGCTTTGCCATTTTATAGTTTGATATGATGAAACATTTCAGTGTCTGAAACACCCTAATTTCATGTTTTTTATCTTCTTGCATGAATTCCACATACAACATTTTGAGTTCCATATAGATTTCAACAACTCCATGAAGTCATTGTAAGCCCAATATCACATCAACAGTTCCTAAAGGGAGATTCACACCCTCCACATAATCCTTAAGTGATATTAGTCTTGTCTGCAATGCTACCTTAAAAATGAGGATATACACACATGTAAACCAGATGCTCAAGCAAGTTTAGAATCAACGAAATTATATATGCTACCTAAATCAATCAGCACTATGACATCTTACTTCAATCCATCCGTCATATCTCAAGGTAGGGTGTGAAGATACACCTCTAATAGCAACCAAAGATGCAGCAGGTTGGTCTATTGGCTCGCCTAATGATGTCTTCTCTAGAAGTAGTAAACCTACATCAATCTAAGCTTGTTCATCCTTGTTGCCACCTCATTCATCCAAAATTTCAACCAAATGAAATTGTCTCTTAGTCATGCACTTATGCCCTAGACGTAGTGCTCACTACTATTTTCCTTCAAAACCAACCAAAACTTTTATTTTCAAATTATTGTTTAACTAGTTTATTGAGCTACTCCATGCACCACCACACCAAAATTCTATCCCACAAGTATAACTTGTATTGCTTCTTCATTCAGTTGTGGCCTGCAGATTGCAAATTGTGTATACATCAGCCACTTGTCAACATTCTGCTCCATCATTCCTGCAAACATCAACAATTAGGGTGATATCAAACATTCTCTAGCACTCAATAGGAACTTCCGATCTGCAGATGGAACTATGTGTCACCTTCTAGACAATTATCGGCATATCATGAGATGGCTCATTTTCTTACTAGGTGGTCTTTTGATATGTTGAAATGGCTTGGCAGGGATCACTCTGCATGTGTCTCCTACAATCAAGGGATATTCAAACCAAGTTTTTATGGTGACAACTGACAACTATTAGCAGGATGCAATCACATGTGACCCCATTCTGCACTACCACTTACCACAATCCAAAGAATTACACTTGTGCTAGTAAATTGTGTAGGATGACAGAGAGCAGGAATAAACAATTAACATTCTGCACATCTGTTTTCAATAGTTAGTTGTGCCATAAACACTATACTTAAAACCTGCACTACTTATGGTGTGCCTAATTGGTTAGTATTTAATTGTGCAAAATGACATCAGATGGCAAGAACTAAGAAAACCAACGTACTTCAACATTTCCACATGTAAAGTCCCCACAACACGTCACCTAATGTGGACCATCTATAATTGTGGCTGACCAGTTAGTTTGGTCTTCAAATATACAAAATATGGTCAACTTGTAAACCACAATGTATTTGGATATCTCAAGAGGAGAAGTGACCAGCCAAGGTGGTCTCCACATATCCCAAACAACTCAAAGTGGATACTTAGCACCATTCTTCGAGACTGGCAAAGACATATGACTATGATACATGACCAGGGCTAACATAATCAACTTAACTACCTTAAGAAATATGAAATAATATGAAGGTAGTAAAACGACAAGGCCAAGTCCAATAGACTTAAGCAAACACAACAACATCAACATAAGGACAAAGATTAGAGATGCAAACAGAAAACATATGATGAGAATTTTCGCAACTGGATAACAGTTCCATGTGAATGGAACCCAAATAAAAGATGCAAATCCAGAGAACCTTAAAAACAAACACAAGTCAAGAATTAGCCCAACATGTTGCTCATGTGTTTTGATCTACTCTAGTCCAAGGCAGTTGGATGCCTCTATGCACAACTAAATGGGTTTGTGATATGCACTTATCATATTCCAGACCTACCCAATACTCTACATTATTGCACGACACCAACCTGATTAAGATATACCACTTAGACTTCGATACGACCAATGATCAGTTGCATGCCACCTTCCTTGGGATAACCAGAACTTCTTAGACTATATGTGCAACTTGTGCAATCTCCGCACTAACCTCAATCTTACATATCCATACACACAATAACCTCAGTTATTCTAAGAATCCTATTAAGCATCATTGAGCAAGATTTTAGATAATCATTTATTAAACTCAATCCTTCCGGATTCATTTCACATAAAGAGATAGAACCCTTAATAAATTAAGCTACATATATTCCTGGCTTTTGTGCACCCAAACAATATGTCGTCATTCACATCCATAGCATCTTAAAATCATACAATTTCCTTCAACATAAATTAAAGATCGTAGCCAATTCAATTACTTAGATTTACATTTAGAGGCATTTGGCGCCTTTGCATGGTAATTGTGTGCTTCCTTATTCTTTACAAGAATTTGAAGATCATCTGCTGAAAATAGGCGCAACCATGTTTTTCCACTACACAAATTTGAATTCCTACGCATGTTCTTCTGCAGCCAAGGAATCGCCTACAATTTTCCCTTCCTACACCCTACCTTATGGCTACTGCGCCATCTACAAGTCAATGTGTCGCATAAGTAATACAACCCAACGTGTAATGATAACCTTGTGCAAGCAATTAGAACATATTACCATTATAATAAGTCAACATATATACATATACACATGCATATAGGAAAAACTTCACTTGAATCCTTGCAACACTACATTGTGTCAACTTCCACTGGATCAAACAATTACATGGGAATGTTGTTCCACATGACCACCCTCACAACAGTTGTCTGGTTCCACAACGGTAATGGGAACGGTATGCTATCGAAAGCCCAACTCTGATTAGAATTTACTACTGCAACCACAACTCATCCATTCTCACTTCACTTCCATTGTCTCATACTGTGCATTTCCCGACCCTAGGTACTTAGTCAACTACAGGCTACACCCCAGAATAAAAACAGACAATGACTCTGCGCTACTATCCTAACCACACAACACGAACAGACACAGGCTTAACAATGCAAACAAGAAATAAGAAGCAATGATAACGATCATCACACACATAGGCCTAAGAATAGATAAACCAAAGAAAGAGTAATCAAATCCATCCATCCAACACCTACTTATATGGCTCTGCCAAGGCACCAATCATGGCGTCTCAGCTACAATCTCTAGATGGTTGAGGTTTACACCCAATAAAGCAAGGCCTCATAGTTGTACAACACTTTTACATAGCTTCCCCTGTGACACTAGGACTACAGGGTACTTAATTTGGAGTCCCTATTTCTAGCTTACGATCACATTCACACATTTCATATTAGGATCAACAACAATCGATCTTAGGATTCTCCTATGCCACAAAGTGCCTTAGGGTACTTAACATACTCAAGGAAATCATCCATACACTATCATTAAAACACATCTAATTCCAATTAGGGGTTTGAAATCAAGGTTTCAGAACACTTGCCGGTCTAACAAACACAAACACAACCAAACAAGACATAGACCACATCATAGACTTTGGATTAGACATTCCCAATGTGATAACTTTGTGAGTGCTTCTTCCCTTCTCACACCCTCCTTTCCTAATGTGCTTTTAACCACAGTGACTACCACTCTCCCACTTTCTACTCTTCTAGAACCTACTAGTAACTTCATGACTTCAAGTATTTCCTCTCCTCAACATGATAGAACACATCACAAATTAAAAGCTTGATTCTTTCTCTCCTTTCTCATATTTATTCCATTTCTTGCCGTCTTTTCTAGATTTTCTCTCTGCACCTCATTGGTTGCCCTTGGCTGCATATTAATTCTCAAATACTTCCTTGGGATCTCCTATTTGCAGCATCCAAGAGCTCCTCAGACTTTTGTGAAAATGTCAAGGTTTGACTTTATCCAATTGTTTAATCTCCCAGCCACCGCTCTAAGTTGAAAGTTTACCATTTTACTTTGGTGTCTACCACTGCCCAACATTTAATTCCTAGCAATCACTTGGCATGCTGCTCCAACAGCCACCATCTCATCAATTGGTGTTATGTGTTGTTGCACTACCATCCCATGTACCACTATCTTGTGGAACTGGATACCCCACTTCTACCTCATTTGGCATTTGAATCATCTGTATCCTGCGCCCACTCGGATCATATATCACAACATTGTATTAGATAGATCAAATCATAGTATATCAAATATTTTGTGTCATTATATTTACATCTCATGCCATTCACCATCAAGCTAAAAGCATTAGTAGCCCAATTATAATTAATTGGTCATTTACCATATCAAACATTTAACAATCAATTTAATAGTTCAAATTGGTCAATATCATAATTCAATATTCACAACTCAGTCTAAATGTCCAAATTTGCACGGCTCTAGTCCAAGTCCTAGCTAAACTGCTTAAGAGGAAGAGATGGGTCCTTTATGGCCATGACATTGGATCCCACTTCCCCATGCATGAGAAACAACAGCCTTACATCTTCTCTAGATGCCTTGTCAGCAATCATTCCAACATTGGGTGGTCACTTCGTATTAATATTGGGTATTGTTCAATTTGAGTTATGTTGGTTCTAAGAAAGTGCATAATCAAATTTGCATGGCTCCAGTCCAAGTCCTAGCTAAACTGCTTAAGAGGAAGAGATTGGTCCTTTATGGCCATGACATTGGATCCCACTTCCCCATGCATGAGAAACAACAGCCTTACATCTTCTCTAGGTGCCTTGTTAGCAGTCATTCCAACATTGGGTGGTCACTTCGTATTAATATTGGGTATTGTTCAATTTAAGCTATGTTGGTTCTAAGAAAGTGCATAATTTTGGCTTAGTTTTGGTCTTGATTTTAAGCAAATTTTTCATAGGATTTGGATTGTGCAATAGCTCCATCCAAGTCAGCAGCCTTAAGAGCCTCAAAATCCCTTTAATTCATCATTTATACCATTGACAAATATATACACTTGTCTAGATGTTGGGATACCACAAACTCCCATACAAAGTCTTCTAAATTTTCTACTATAATCATCAACAAACTCTACCATATTTTGTTGTAAATTCCTCAACTATGTCATGATCAATACTAAACTTTTTACTGAACAGTACATCCAAAAGAAGAGAAGAGAAATCATACCAGTTAAGGATCTCATCCTTGAAGATCCAAGTCATAATGAAGCCAGAAATCATATCCAGTCATAATGAAGACACAAATCATATGCAGTCGCCTCCAAGTGTATTGATGCAAACTGGTTTTTTTTCAATTCAGTCATCAATGCATATTAAAATAAACATCAAGTTTGTGGATTCAATGATTCATACATGTGGCTCAATTTCCGTTCTTAAATCAAAACTGGAGATGTCAAATTTTTGCATCCGAGGTCAGATTTCAGCTCTAGGATGGTTATTTCTTTCTTCAAGCCCACATCTATTAGCCCTTCTCATATCACAGTATGCCTGAAAGTTGCAATTTAATATGAAGCCATCATCTATTGGCCTTGTAAACTCCCCCATACCCTTCTACTAGGGTCTCCATTAAAGTTTCTTATCTCTCCTCTTGGATCCCTTTTGTCTTGGACAAAGACAACATCCCTGCTCAATAAAAGTCTTTGTTTTACTTAGTCTGATGTCCATGTTATGCAGTAGTTGTTACATGGTCTGGATTATTTCTTTAACATTCTTACTCTTATTGTTTATGTTTTCAACCATGTGGCTGGAAACCTCCTTCCATTGCTTGTTTAAACTTAATTCTATCTCATTCTTCCTAAAACCTCACTTTGGGTATACTGTTATAACTTCACAGGTTTTCAGAATCATTGCTTTGATACCCCACTGTTACGAGCCTAGATAAATCTGATCTGAAATTATAAAATTCTAGAAAAGAAATCTGTCTGTAAAATTCCAAAATGTAAATTTGTGATATGTCAAAGGAAACGGGTTTTACAAGTAAACTTTATGCTAGATATAGCACTATCCTGATCAAAGCTAGTAAACAGAATGGCCCAAGCTCGGGGAAGAGTCGCCACCAATTTTGAGGACAACCAATCTCAAGTGTGAATTTACATAACTTCATTCCAGATAATCTTGTCCTTATTACAATAAGTCTTGGCATTTTATAGGCAAGCAAACCTTCTCTAAAAATATCTGACCTTTGATTCCCCATTAAGCAATACAAAAATAAGTAATATTTGCTTAATCAGAAAGCAATCTAAAATTCCTATAACAAATCTACATGTAGCCTTTTCATGGATTTATTTCATTAGTGTTCCAGGGGGGCCTATCAGGTTGTTTCAAGGATGGGGATGAAACACCCCCCTAGGCATCCATCAACCATCCCAGGGATAACAGGGAGTCTCTGTGCTGACCAAAGTTTCTCTATATCATAATAGCACTTTTGATTTGTGTCACAGCTTTGAACAAGCGGACAACATGACGGTATGTACAAATGGTTGATCTTGGAAGAAAGAAGAAATGTTCACATGTTATTGGAGGCAAATTAGACTATTAAAACAGCTGTTATTGTTTTTGTTTACTTGGATGCACACTCTCTTATTTTAACTTTAGGAAGTTGGTGATCAAATATTTCTTCATTCGTATGTCAGAGACACCTCAGGCTTAGTAGAGTGGAGGAAACAGTGAGGATGGGGTGGGGGTGAATGTTACAAAGTTTTCATAAAATGTTTGACAGTTTCTGCTGACTGCTGTAAGGAGTTTCTAAAAACAGCAAAGAAAATAAATAAAAAGATTAAAGAATGACAATATTCCTGACTTCCATTGCACAGCCTTCATCATTTAGACAGGTTAGGTTCCCCAGCTTCATTATTAGTTCCCTAAAGAATGAAGATTTGGTCAGAAATTGATGCAGGGGCATTGCGGAGGACAGCCTACAGTGACCATTTATGTTGCAATTTTTTTCAAATTTTAAAACAACCGCCTATTTGGAGGGAGAGAGACGTTTTACCTGCTGATACTCACATTTACACCCTGCCCGAATAGGTATGCAAGTTAGGTGGTTTTGAACCATATCAGATCATTTCATGTGTGGAGCAATTAGTTTGGCACTCAAAATTAAAGATTCGAGCAGGAAGAAAATTGGAGGCATTTCTCTTGGCCGTTGAAACATTTCTGACTGATTTTCTTTGACGTGCCAGAAAAGGAGGGGCAGATTTTGAGCAGGTTGAAGGAGACTGAGCAGGATTTTGACAAGTAGTGAAAGAGGATGAAGAGGAAGAGAAGCTGTATGTAATGAAAGAGAGGAAAAGTGTGCAGGCTGCGTGAAAAAAAAAAGAACAAGGAGAGGCAGAGAACAAAAGGGCAACAAGGATTTAATCCAGTCAAGGGAGCTAACCACCATTTTAAATTCATATTTGTCTATGTATGCATGATTGCAGATTGGGAAAGAAGAGGCTGAGAGCAGAGTAAAACAGGGGATGACTTTAACTTCCCATTTGTATGTATTTTGTGATAAAAGTTAACTAGATTTAAGTTTTGTATTTCAATAAATGTAAGAGAAAGAAATATTTAAATTTTAATGCTGCTCAGTGTGGTGTGTATGTGATATTTCTCCATTGTGTGTGTGATTCAAGGTTTATTCCCTGATTGAGTGCTTACCTTGTTTTTTTGGTTATCGTGAGTGTTCTATGAGGTCAACCCATTGCCAGTGAGTCAAGAAGCCATTTACGAATGCAAATAAATATACATATGTGTATGCTTGTGTGCATTGTTGTAACAAGCAGCATTAGGCCAGAGTGTGCAGGTTGGGTTTAAGTCAGCTGTAGCAAATTGTCACATCCCGCATTGAGGACGTGGCTGGCACGTCAGACCTGCACAATAAAATAAATAAACAAAACTAAAGACCTATCTTTAAAGAGCCCGATGGGGGAAATAAATGGGAAAAGACCATTTTTCTACGGGAGGGACAGAGTAATAGCATGAGCATGGGCGCAGGATGGTTGCTTGACACACCATTATGGAGGCACGACGCTCCTCCCTCTCCTCTTTATTACATTATCAGACAAGATGATGGAAAACGGGAGACCCACGACATCCATTTTATGGTTGGAGAAAGTGGACAGGAGAAGAGACTATCGAACGCAGGGGTATGGACATCCATCAAAACATTAAGGATAGAGGATTTTTGGGAGAAAAAAAGGGAAGGAGAACAAGAGCGATAGAGGGATATTGGGGGAGACGAGCCAGGCAAAAATGGCCATTCTTCTGGGACGCCATGGCAGATGGAGAATGGTGTGAGGAGGAGAAAGGATAGAAGAATAAGAAGGGTGGCAGGGCATTATGGAAGACGCCAGGACATGGGGAAAGAGTCAAGCTGAGGCATACAGAGATGAGGTTGCTTTTGTAGCCAACGTGGTGAGATTATCTTGGAAATGCCTGCAGAAGTGGATGGCACCCACAGAGGGGTTCTCTGCCACTTTTAGTATATCGTGGTTTAGCCTCAGTGCCAAGTGGTCGCAGAGCCCTTGGAGTTTTAGTTTTCTCTACATGGAATTTTCCATTCAAGCTGGTTTTAGAGCCAATGGTAGGGGATGTTGCAGCTAGGAATGATGTGGTGTTAAAGCCGCTAGAAATGGTTACTGCTACATCAGATCTCCTTGCATATCTTATTTCCAAATACTTGGATAACAGTACGGTCAGATTTGTTCCAGGAGGCCTCAGAAGAGTGCAGCTGCTAAACATCATCAGTTGGAGAGTCGGCTCAGCTAATAGCTTCAGCGCATGGTCACATGGAAGCAGTGAGGGTCTTGGTGGAAGCCACACTAGTATATGTCATTCTCTGTCCAAGATATGACCACCAAAATTGCCTTTACGTTGCTGCTTACTTAAAGCATTTAGTTATGGCCACATGAAACAAAGGTGCTGCTAAAGTGAGATGTGTGCCAGAGGACTTCACATCACTGAAGGGAGAGAAAATTTTAGCATCTTGTCTCAAGAGCTAAGTACTCTTCACGTTTACCTTCCTGAATAGTAACTAAATCTGGAATATCCACTTAATGGCTTAATAATAATTGATCTTGGATGATTTATGGTTTATAACGGAACTGTTATGCATGTCAAGATTTGTTTCCTTAAACACCAGTGAGTTTCTTGGGGCATATAGATAGTTGTATCTTGTAACAATGATTCTATGAGTGGTGACTGCCATTATACATTGAACAAGTGTTCTTGTAGATTGCAATAGTTTTAATAAAATTCTTTTAGGGTCATTGTTCCCTCCTTTGCTTAATACAAGCTTTTTCTTTTGGTTGCTTGATAATGTAGAGGATAATGATCTTATTACGGGAAATAGAATCGTACTGTAATGTTGCAAGTAAATACTTTTGAGTAAACCACTTCAAATTGAGGAATAAGGCTTTATACGATTGCATAATGTCTATAGACCTCTTAAGAACAAGAGTCTTGATATGGGAACTACTATGTTCAAACTTTAAAGGAAGGGTATTACAAATGTATGGGACTATGGTATGCTTGTGTCCTAAATGGAAGGCATCAACCACTTAAACTAACGTTGTTGACGATATTGAATTGGGTGATAAACTATCATGGATCCTACTCTATAGTATTCCCTAAAACTTTTCTACTGACCAATAAGGTCATATTTACTATAAATGACAAGTGTAAATACTATTTAGATCATGATATGGACTATCATAAGAATAATGGTTAGGACCATACAGTAATTGAAATCAAATATTTAAAATATAGTTACTATTAATACTATCAAGGGGGCCTCTTTGTATGATGATTTAATGATACTAGTGTTGCCAAGTCTCTTGAGTTTGACTGAGGTATTAATCTTGCTTAATGCATGTTGATAAGTAATGTTGCGAGCCTTCAAGGTCTTAGACAATGTTCATGGGAGTCCATTGATAATGCATGTTGAGTTCCATCAAGAAAGATGCTATAATATAATATAGTATTGATACTTGATATCATTGATTCCTTTACAGTAGGACATTGTTTAGGACCATATTAGGTCCTTGCATAACTATTGCATTGTAAAGATTTGATGATTACTACGATCTGAGTATGAATCTGATTCCGGCAATATTGGAATGGAATTGGGTGATAATCGAACTTGACAGTCTTCGTTTGGTAACCTGGATATAAGTAGGAACTAGGGTCGACAGGCATCAAATGTATACACATAATCAACCCTAGACCTTATTGGTGTTATCATGGGGAGATATATAATTAACATATATGTTGACATTAATACGGTAACATTCTGTACCTAGTGGGAAATCTAAAAAGGATTGTAAAGAACTAATCTAAGTCAATTATTCCAGTAGCTTGGTGCAAATACTTGAACTTGTGTTCATATTTCAATTTTGTAAGTATTAAGAATTAATTAAGCTAAATATATACATATCAAACCCAATATCTTATTAGTGTTAGAAGGGGATGATTGATAATCCCTTGTTGGTAGGTCAGCACCCTAGGCTATGCTAATAAGATCAGCTTGTAAGGGTTCCAACAATGTTTATGCTGCATTATGAATCATAATGGAGGTGAGGTCTAAATTGAGACCTTGATATACCTAACTCATATTATACGAGAACATCACTTGGAGCCTTGCTGGGACTTTGCATAATTGTTGCATTGTTAAGACGTTATGTTTGTTGATGCCATGTGCTCTATTATGACTGGGTTTATTTGATATTGATTATGTCGTTATGACTTCTATGTACGAATTTAACTATTACAATAGTAGTAACTGTTCATATGAAAACCTTAGGGTAGGAACCTATGTGTATAATCCTTGAGAGTTTAAGTGAGGAGAACTACATGTGACTTCGATCCCGTTTGGAAGCGGGTATGTAGGCAGTTCTTGGGCCAAGGATGCCCCTGGACCTCAAGTCCGTAGGGGAGGGGTTTAGGGAATGACTCTGAGGTATGGGGTGTTCCTAAACTTGATCAACCTTCCCTCTTCAGTGCATTTCAGTTTGAAGCTGAAATTGCATCAAATGGCTATGAACGAGCACATTCCAATTAATGTGTCCTAACTATATAGGCCTAAGCCAATAAATGCCCCCCATTATCAACAAGCTTACCTATTCTAAGCTTGCAGAGTTTAGTTTCCATAATCTACTCTACTCTTGGATGAATTTTTTGAGTTACTACCATCATGGTCAGTCTCTCATGCAGACTTATTGGGACTAAGATTATTAGAGTTTTGGGTGATGAACACTATGGTAGTGTGTAAGGGCTCAATGATAAGTATAGGTTAGACTCAAGACCCTAGAGAGGTCTATTCTTCTAAGAAATAAGGGCATGATAAACTTGGCCATGACATAATTATAAATGCCTTAAGGCAACTTGTTACCTTGCATTTAACGTGTTGCTAAGCTAATCCATTATGATAGGATGGTGTGAACAACTCTTAATAGGTGTGGATGATATGCTTACTCTAAATTTGCGCCTAGATTTGGGATGAGTTAGGATGGAATTTCCTTATGCTTGGTTTTGCTAATTGTGAACAACTAACAATAAGTATTACCATTCATATGGTATGATGGTTTACTTTTATATTGGTTTGGTGAGTAATTGAATGTTAAGTTTTATAATTGGTAATATGTAAGTGTTACATACTTAGAAGTAGGATGTTGTATATAATAGTAGTATTGTGGGTTTGAGTTTCTGTCTCATAACTATTATGAATTTGAGTAACAATGGAATGGTGTAAATAGTGTTTGAGATTACTTTGAGTTGTTTCCTTATATATTTATGACCCAACTCTTTAGGGTATAATGTGTTATGTGCATGTTGGTAGTTTAACCCAAAGACCTATAAGACCATGGGTATAGGGTTATGGATCCATGTGTGGTAATTGTAACCTCGTCGTCTAGTCTAAGGTGTAAGCCCTTAGGACTGTATGTTTAAAGCCATGTCCTTATACCTTATAGATGTCATAATGCTGAACCGAGATTGATACATGAGCCGACTTCTAGGCATCACATGACGGTTGGATTAAGGGCTCTACGAGGGCATAGGTAGGTGGTATGCAATACCTCCTAGAACGTAGCTTGTTCCGCTCCATCCGTGGTGATCACCGACATTATAAATCCTATGACCCGCCTAACGATAAGCTTATCGTTGCTCTAGCTTGACAGGAGTCAAGGAGCATGCTCTGCCTAAAGAAGTATTCGGTTGTATCATAGGGTTAGCAGGCTTTCGCCAGTAGCATGCAGGTGATAGATGTCAAGAGCTACCCGGTATCATAGGGTTAGCAAACTTTCACCAGTAGCATGCAGGTGATAGATGCCAAGGGCTACTCGGTTTCATATGGTTTAGATAGGCTTTCGCCAGTGGCATACAGGTGATAGATGCCAATACTAGTCCGGCTTTCACCAGTGGTATGCAGGCGATGGATGCCAGTATCTACCCCTCTCAAGATTTCAGTATTGACATTGTTGTAGTAGAATGATTGTGAGCTCCCTACATTATGTCAACTTGCAATATGTTTCTCAGAATTCTGATTGTTAAAATAGTCCAATGATTGACAGTATAGGCACTAGCTTTAGTTGACATAAAACCAAAAGATACTGTGAATATGCTTATCTAGTTATAAGCTGAGTCAGATACTTAGTGGACTATGGAAATATTAATAATGGCCTCATGTGTTATAAGTTGTTATACTACACCTTAACCGGTGATGACTACAAGTAGTATGGGATGGTTGTTGTCTTCACAGCTGGTTGTGAGCTGGTAAAAGGATGGAACCATGGTGTAGCACAAGAAGCATCGACATTCCTTTTTCTAGCTAGAAGTTAATTAAGGGCTTATGGGTTAGTGAACTAGGTAAAGGAGAAGAGGCTTGCAGTAATGTGGTAACCATTTCCTTTGTTAGCTAGATACTATGTGAACTTATGATGTCCATATGAGATAATTACACTATGTAGGTGTGGTACATGCATGAGATAATCACTCAATGTGTTACAAGTGACACATGCATGAATTATTCTCCTTATGTATGTGGGTCGTATGCATGAGATGGTCACTTTGGTTGTATGAGACGAAGGCATGAGTTATTCACTCTATGTATATGTGGTATGCATGATCTAGTCACAAATATGTATATGTGACACATGCGCAAGTTATTCACTTTGTGTATATGGGTTGTACCCATGAGATAGTCACACTGTGTATGTGTGACCCATGTGAGAGATTGCCACATAGTGTACAAGGAATGTATGCTTGAGCCAATCCCTATGTGTGAACAAGGTTTATATGAGTTGGTCACTATGTTTATTTGTGTTTCTTCATACACTGATATTGGCATTGTATTATCATTCAAATAGAATGTTTTGGCTATCATGAATTGAACTGGAATCATATGATTTACTTAAAGGCTATGATTTAAAAGTGAGATTAAAAATCTCATATCAGAGGAGAGGATGAAGCCTCTCTATTGTTGAAATACGAACTATGGGGCCTCTGATTCCCATGAGGGGATACGTAGGCATGGCCATTATGAATGAGCCCTCGAGGTTTAGGTCTGGGTCTAGGGATGACCCTGACCCTAGGAGCTTACCATACTCTAGCAAGTGTATATTAGTTGTGGCATAGCGTTGTTGCCATGACTATGGTTGGTAAGACTTCATTTTGACACTTCTGAATTAGATAGAAGATGTTTGGATAATTAAATTAGTACTAGGTAAAATAAAAAATTAAAAAAAAAATAGTAGTAACTAGGGTGGTTATTACACAAAT
The DNA here is from genome assembly GCA_027924645.1 of Cunninghamia lanceolata. NCBI lineage: Eukaryota > Viridiplantae > Streptophyta > Pinopsida > Cupressales > Cupressaceae > Cunninghamia > Cunninghamia lanceolata. Next base: position 13,483,612 of record BSBN01000186.1, on the reverse strand, counting down.
ATTTGTGGCGGGTGTGGGCCATAGAAGTAGTGTTGAGCTGCTGCAGGATTGCCTGCAGCAAGGGAGAAATAGGGTGTCACCCAAGGGTGGCACCATCAGAAATGATGGGGATTTGTTGTCGGAGAATACATAGGAATCATGAGGAAGACTTATATCTATTATAATATAATATATTTCTTATTAACTAGTTTAATTAATAAATAAATATTAATAATAATAATAATATGTGTATGTATGTATGTATAATTTATGTTTGTGTTGCTAACCACCAACCCCAATTTTTGGTCCAATTTAATGCCCAAATTTTACTATGGACATTAATGAGTTAAAACACGGCCAACATTTTTTGTCCTAACAAATGCAACATAAACATGTCACAATGCACACTCATGCACCAAGGATGTCATGATACAAAACAATGACACACCAAAACACAAGACATCAATGCATGAATGCACAATCAGAACATTTCAAAACCATCGCAAGACGACATCATCACGAAGAATAATAGGGGAGATAGGGTCTCGCACTATACTAATGATAGGGTACTTGCCACTTATCACCAAGACACACAAAAGCAAAATTAAAGAAGATACAAACAGCTTATAAGGGAACACATAAGCATGATTACATCTTAAAGACACCCAATTATAAGAGCATACACCATAAACAAATGAGATAACATCTATCAAATAATTAACAATTGCTTACACAAACGAATAATCACCAGGGAGATTCACTAGCTCACCCCAATTCTCATAAGAGACTAATCATTCCAACTCAAAAGTACAACTACAACTAAAACATGCTAAATTCAATTAAGAACAAATAACAACATAATTTCAAGCATAGGAGGTGAAAAGGCAGGTCTCCTAGGTCAATCTTCCTTTAGGACAACCTTTCGAAAAAAGTCATTTATAACCCCTTATTTAGATACACCCCTTTTTAGGACATAATCACCCTTTTACTAGTTTGCATTCACCCCAATTTCATCTTTAGTTCTCTAAAGAATGAAGATTTGGTCCAAAAAATAAGGATTTGGTTTCAAAGAAAACATAGGAATTGCAGGGAAGATAATATATTTATTATTAATTAGTTTAATTAATATATATTTATAATATTATTATTTTATATTTATGTGTGTATTTATATTTGCATCGCCAAACACCTTCCTATAATGTCCCTTTTTGGGTGCATTAACCTTTAGTGCGCATTATGCTTGTTCCTAGTCTTCTGGAGGTCATTCGTCATGTTTGGGAGAACTCCAACGTTCTTGGAGTGGTCGTGGCTCAGTCTTGCAGAGCAGTTGTTCATGGTTTTAAGTTCGGCTAGTCATTTGGAGTTCATAGCTGCTTTCGGAATTCAGTTCCAACTTCTCAGGTGCTCTCCAACCTTCTTGGAGAAACGCGCTATTTTTAGATAGTCACCTGACGGCCTCCGATTTTCGTCCCAAGTCTTCTACTACAATTTGATATGGTCAGAGTTGTTCGATCAGTGCATCTCTATGCTTTTCGTAACTTGGGACTATTACCTGGCAGTTTAATTAATATTTCACTAAGGTCGCCTATGGTTTGGAATAAGTATTAGCAACTTAGTGTAATATTAATTATAAATTGGCATTCCCTTCTTGGAATGGATTCTTTTATATGGCATTGATCTCAGTTGGTGTTCAGGAGTACAATGATGCTTTCAGAAGCACTTTCGGCTTTCCGGTTTGCTCTCCAAACTTCTTGGAGAAGCCATCTATTTATAGTAAGTCACCCAGATGACATCATTTTTCATCCCAAACCTTCTAGAGCACATTGGTATGGTTTATTTTGCAGTTTGCTTATGTTTGGGATTTTCCGTAAAGTTGGGTGGATTAATGAGCTATTTAATTATTATTTTCACTTAAATCCCCAAAAGGTGGAAATAATTAAAAGTGACCAAGTGTTATAGCTCATTGGAAAAGTTTAAAGATGTATTAATTGTTTAGGCACATAAAGTGAGCGCCCAAACTTGGGAAAAGGTAAATTATTGATGTGAGGGAAAAAGTTTATTATTTCCAAAAAAGAATTAATTTCCCTTGCAACCTAAAAAGTGCCTATATAAAGAGGATGAGAGCTCATTGTTTGGGTTATGCTATTGATATGATATTGTTACTCTATTAGATTGAACCTGTGTGTTCTTCCATTATCTCTTGAGGATGAAAACCCTCTTGTAGATTCTCTTGAGGACGAAAACCCTCTTGTAGATTGGGTGTGTTTTCATTCAGAAACTACCATTGTGCTGAAGTTTGATGGATTTAGCTTCTTGGTTTGAGTTTGAAAGATTCATGGAGCTGGCAGTACCATCTACAGGCCGAACCAGTGAAGGCAAGGTGTGAGATTTTGAGGGTTTGATCTTTTGTTCTTTCTTGCAAATTATTGCTAATATTTGCCCTTGTTTCCAGCTGTCTAGGTTTTGGAGATAATCATGAGTTTTTGCAACAATTTGAAGGCATATATTGTAGGTCGTACATCCTATGCTAGTCGTACAGGCCTGGGAGTGGACGTGAGGGTTTAGAAGTTAAATTGCTCTTTTTTATGTTGCATTTTGTGCTTGGGATTGATGCGCCAAACGTTGCAGTTGATGTTTATGCAGTTTGGAAATGGTTTTCTATGTGTTTGGGACTGTTAATGGGGTTTCAACCCTGCTGAAACAGTATGTCAGACCTGCTACAGCAGTATGTCAAGGATCTTAGACTCAAATCGGACTTATTTGGCTCAGTAATATGGTTCCTAGTATCGTATAATTCCAATGCTTCAGTTTGGACAGACCTTGTATGCTTTCCTTCATGTTTTTTGGTGATTCTCAAGTGCTAACTTGTTGCAGCAGTGATATCATGTTGAAAATCAGGGTTACTAGTTGATATTGCAGCCTTTACACTTCATTGTGATTATCTAATTCATTGTAATATCTTGTTGTAAACTCTAGATGGTAGTACTGCCAATGGGATTGTTAGTTTCATGTTTATGATACTCACCCCACTAAACAAGTGGTTTATTTGTAATGGCTTCCCGCTGAAAAGTGGATGTGCCTAGGTTTCTTTTCTGTTTCTCCCACTGAATAAGTGGTTCCCTGCTGCATAAGCGGATGCCCATTGAATAAGTGGAAGTGTTATTATTGCATATTTAAATTTGAATGCCAACTCGGAAGCACTTGTATGCTCTCACCTCGCCCGTTTGGGAACTTGGTGATCAGAAGGTGTGGAGGAAATTACATGGTTGCATTTAATTTGCTAACCCTGTTTGTAGTGTTCGAACAATCTGAAAAAAATTGGGGTAGAACATTACACTTCCCCAACTTTTTGCCCATAGTCCCCCATCCCCCAAACCCATCACTGCATCCCCTCATCCCCCTATTCCAAAACTCCATGGAACATTTATTTGTTCTTAATTTCTAATTGTCTAAGAAACGTTACACATCATCTCTTACAATGAAACTAACTAAACTCAAAGAAATTATATCTTTATCCTTTATTTGCATGTTTATTATTTCTCATATCCTTCATCCTTTTTTTGTAAATCTTCTCATAAGATGTATCCAGCTCATTACACACCATCCCCTAATAATTGGCATCTTCAGTAATCTCCAAAACCATTCCCCTCATCTCCCCATACCCTTCTCCAGGGGACTTGTGTAATCTTCATATATAGGACAAACATATCTACAGTATTGAAACTATCCCAAATATAAAGAATATATAAGCAAAAATTAAACTAGGCTAAGATCGACTCCATGAAAAATAAATACTATTGCCCTGAGTAATATAAGAACAACTGAAGATGTTCCATTAACTTGCACTAAAATCTGATTAAGAAACAAATTTCAGATGAGCTCCCAGCACAGTTGCAAAGCAAAAACACTAACCTAGTAGTCAAATTGTGGCTACCAATAATATGCATTAACTTTTCAAACTCATAAATTAGCTTTAAGCATTCCCACAAAGCAAAAGTCAACTATAGCATTGAAATTATAAACCCCATGAAACACTTTGTCACCTACTATAAACAATTAAATTGCAACAACAAAATGATGATGAACATGTATGTGTGAGTATATAAAAACATGTATGAATATGTGCTTTGTCTGTTTGTGCACATCAATGGATGGGAAAAAGTGACCTTACTTTTGCGGTCATTCATCTCAAAGGAAAGCATGATGCCGATTTGAATTTGTACCAATCTGCCCAGCAAACAAAGTGCAGTTATAAGACTGGGCTTATCTTGTTCACAAACATCTCTTCAGTACTAAAGAAAGCTGAAATAAAACTTCACATGAAAGCATCCAATTATATGTTTGACACCTACATGAAAAAAGCATAAAATAAGAGTGTCAATATCTTTCATAAATTGATACTGGAATTTGTACAAGAAATACTCAACACTCACAACTTTCAAATAACACCAACTCTGGTTTTTACTCCAACACGATATTTACAGAAGGATTCTTTTACAATATGACTTATTATTGAATGATAAAATCAATGACACTACATACAGTTATGAAGAAAAGATTAAAAAACATTGTTCAACTAATAAATCCAAGTTAGAGGCTGGCTGAGGTGTAAGTATTGATCTAATTGTTTCTTTCCACTTCTCTAGCTAATATAACGGTGTAACTCTGGTTCCCTTTACCTTCTCCAGTTGCGATGATGTGACTTTTAGTGGAATTTTGTCATCTTTCATCTGCTTTTTTCATATTTATTCAGTTGTTTGATACTTTTTATCAGGTGATTGCTTGGCCATTTTCTTTCACATAGAAGGAGTGGGTCCTGTTTCTCCTCTGAAGACAAGCAGCTTTCACTAGTGGGTGCACATTTTCAGAGTAATGTACTCTGGTAACACAATTTTCATCATTTCCAAACACTATGCTAAGATGTCACTGATGCATAGTCTAACACTGTTCACATGACATGTTCAACGTAATGTCTACCAAAGCCTAGAGAACTTCAGTATATGGATGAGAATATCTGAGCCCATGTTTGTGCAACCTTTGCTTATCCCTACTAAATCTCACTTCTTGATTCAGCTGTGTAACCTCATTCAATTATTGCATGGCCTTAATTTATCTTTGAATGAACTAACTTTATCTCCAAATATCTTTGATCCATCGAATGTTTCCAATAACTTGAAATTGCTATAATAATTAGACTTAATTTGTGTGGGAGCATAATGTTCAGTAGGGGATGATCACACTTCTTTATAAGTGGTTCTAATAACATTAATAAAGCTCTACTATAATATAGGATTTAACCTTATATATAAAGATGGCATTAATGGCCATATAAATTTGGGTTGATTAACTAATAGTTTAATATTAAATTTTATTTTGCGGCTGGACCAGCTTAAATAAAAAAGGGGTGGGGGGCATGTTACGTATAGAATCTGATTCAACATCGTCCAACACTAGATGGGGTTTCTCGATGGTGGGAAAGAAACAATGACTCCTAGGAGAGCTCATCACTCCAATGAGGGGCAAACCTCCTTCCCTCCCTACCTTCTGGCAGGTTGGGGTTGAGGCATAGCCCCTTTAGCTCCCTCCCACCTTGAGGCAGCTCCCTTTACCCAACCACATTTGCGGTTTGAGTTGAGGGAGCTACCTCCCATCTTGAGGGATGAAGGGATGGATTTAGGATTGATCCTTCCGGGGTGGGTAGGTGCTCCCCCCCCCCCCCCCCCCCAACCGGGGAGGAAGATTAGTTGTTGACGAAAACTATCATATACCTTAATGAAAAGGTATAACCACCCAATTGTCATAGATGATTACATCCTGCCCTATGTTTAAGAGATTCATGTTTATGGAAGTCATCATTGGATAATATATGTTTGAAAGAATTTGACAATAATGCAAGAGTTATTGAGGCATTGGAAGAAGGGAGGCAAGTGATGCAGTCAAGGTAGGAGGGTCCGGTGAGGGACTGTCCAACCTTGCAGCCTACTGAACTAACACCATGATCTTTAATGGATATGCAATGGAAGCTAACAGCTAATCAACAGAAAGATGAAAGATATTCATAACACATAACACAAGATATATCCTGGGAACACCCTAACAGGGAAAAACCCAGCCTTCAAAGCTCATTCCTCATATATTATAACTTCAAATCGAATTACACATGCCTCAAGGGCTTTACAGATGCTAGGCCGCAGCCCAAGGATTACAAAAGATTCATACAACAATATTCTTTCATGATTTCTTTCTTCTACATCTCCATTTTCTGCTTTGTTATTCCTTCTGCTTCCTGCTCTGCCTTCTACTCTGTTCTGCTATTCATTCGAATCAAAACAACTTAAGATCTTGCTCCATATCTTCATGCTATCGATCACTGCCTAGAAACAATCCTTTATCTCTTATTTATATCCTCCGCAAGATTTCTAAACATTAACAAGTTATGAAACGTGTGTACATGGATAGGTCGGACCTAAACATAAGGTATTGCTCCGCTGGTGCATAAAACTTCGTGCAGATCCCCATGAAGGTCGGCCAGGTCCTATACTTCATTGGATAATGTTCCTTTTAGCTCCGCAAGTCACGGATTTTCTCCACAAGCCAATTAGACCTCACTGTACACTGTTGGCTCTGCTCTATGAAAATAGTTAATCTTCTGATAGCGATATCTCTCCGAAATCGAACCCAAATGATATGAATTTCGGATATGATGTAGATGATGATGTCCAGTTATTAAGTCCAGCTCCGCAGCCTCTGATATGAAAATGCAGTAAAATGCGGTATTCTCCAAGGTCGCTCTCTCAATACTCTGCAACTTCACTGTTAACTATCTGGATTGTTTTGAATGCTACTGAAAACACAATTGCTGCTGAAGTGAAATGTGTTGTGTAAATTCCACCCACATATTCACGCTCCTCTTGAAAATTTATGCAATAGAAAAACTTGCTAATGACGATAGTTTTCAACTTACTAATGACAATAGAAGAACTTTCTCCACAGTGTGACATTCTCCTTATGCCAGGGACTCCTCAACCTCAAGATTTGTGCCAAGTCAAAGAAAAGTCCTATCCTAGATAAATTGTGATGATAGCTGACTATGAAAAGCAATAACTGGGTCAAATTTTGTGTCAATCCTATTTGTTAAATTCGATAAAAGTTGCATCAATGCCAATACTTCAACCAATAAAATTGCCAAAGAGTGCAGAGGTCTATCAACTCCGGTTGTACGATGGTATAATAATAATATAATGTGGTGCAAAACAAAATCCAATTCTATGTGTTCAAGTAAAGAAGCTGCAATCTTTAGATTGTACATTTGCTTTGTTTTCATGATTTCTCCCTTTAACATGTGACAATATTTGTTTGATAATGAAAGATAAAATCACTCACTAGACATTTAAGTGTAATGAGATTACAATAGCAGCAAAAATCTTTTGGGCAAAAAATTGGCAAATCAAAAGTATAAGATTTTTTCAAAAAATTGAGATTTAATTGAGAAAATCAGATTTTTTAAAAAAAAAAAAAACGCAAAAAGAAAAAAGAGAAAAACCTGCTGTTTTTTAAATTTAAAGGTATTTCAATAGCATAGAGATATAGAAAGCAAATAAAACTATAAGTTTAACCCATGACTTGTGGAATATAGATTTTTGTCATTTGTGTTCATATTGCTGATGGTGTGCCATGTCCCCTTCTTCCCGTCTATGATCTTGTTTTATTTATTATTTTAAATAGTGTTTTAAAACACTAATATAAATATGATAATATAGTTATATGAATAAATATAATAATAAAATAAAATAAAGTGAAAATTTCAAAAGATTAAAAGTGGCGCTCAATTTGGGCCATGGGACCAAATTCAAATCAGGTATAAAGACAGGCCTTCGGATCATTTGGAGGTATGCAATTTTGGATTTTGAAATTGAATTCTGAAGTTTTCAAACTCAGGCTTGCAAGGATAAAGCCCCTTGAAGGCTGACTTAGAGGTGAGGACGAAACCCCTCTCCCTCTAGCTGGGTAGTTCCATACTGGCACTGCAGCGTGGAATTAAATCAAACTGTGATTGTGTTTCAGGTGAAGGAGCGACTGAAATAATTGGTGGAATTTCCCATTCGCCCTTGCCTATTTCAGATTTGGAGCCGAAGACTGGAAGAAATCCTCCAAGCAACATCTAATCAGGGTTCAATATTGGAGGACGGGGGTTCTGTAGGCTTCCACCATTGTTTAGACTAGTGCTGGACTAGCGAATCAGCTGCCCTAACCTAGCGCCATATCATTCCAGCTGCGCTTGTTCATGTTCCTCAGTCTCGTGACAAACACCAAGTGTATTTTCTATCCTAAGAGGTGGAGACTGAGTCTTGGCAGTTATAAACTCACAGCACATAGAGTTTGTTAGGGTGTGATCTAGTGAAAGTCGCAACTATTTTATTTTCATCTACATACCTGCACTCTACATCTCCTATCGAATTCCAACAATATACTTCACCAAATTTGCGCAGCAAATCCTTAGCCCCAATTCGCAATCCAGGGATAGAGGGCACCATCCTATCATACTTCGCAAAATCTACAACGACCTAGAGGGAAGCGATCAGAACCAATTGTTGGAGCGCTGGAAATTGTTAACGAAATTGTATTTTCTTAGATAGTTAAGGAATCAGAAAAATTTATTTGTTCTTCAACATACAGTCCTATTGCATTATAATTCATTGTTGCAAATAGTGTTTATTCATAAGTAGTCACTAGATAAGTGTGGAATCTCATTCTTAGGGGCTCAATTTGAAATTGTTTGTGTAATCTTCTTTTAAGGGAAAATTCGTAAGTATTAAGCAAGCATATTACATTGGTATCAGAGCAGGCAATCCTGCCAGCCTGCGGGTTTGATTTGGTTTATGCAGTTGAGTCAAAGAGATCAAAGAGCCTTGGAGAGAGAAAGAAGAAGATTAGAGGTAACATCACAAGAGGATAGCATTGGAATTGGAGGCAGAGGTAAGAAGAAGATGGCAAATCAGGAAGATGAGTGGAAGGCTTACATGCAAAGACAAAAACAAATGACACAAATGCTCATCCAAATGATGCAAAACATGAATGCCACTATCCACTCCATCAAACCTGAACAAAACTTTATGAGAGAAGGGAGTAATTTGAATCAGAATGGGCCTGGAAATCACATAAATAACAACAGGACTCCAATTGATCAGCACCCAAACCCTTCCAGCCTACCTTTTTGCCTAGAATTGAATCACCACAAGAAGAGGAGGAGCCAAACCCAGCAACAAATGACATTAATGTCTGCATAGATGAGTACATGAGACTTGACCCAGATATCAGAAGTCAGATCCCATTTTCACAATACAACAATGTCAGATCAAGGAATGGGCCAAGAGGAGAGAGAAGACGTCCTACACAGAAGCTCAATAGAGATTTACGACAGAGGATGAGTAAGTTGACTTTTCCAACTTTTGATGGTTCAAGGAAGGTCATTGCACGGGCTTGGGTCCAAAATTTGGATATTTATCTCACTCAGCCCTATGACGGAAGAGGAAGTTGTCAAGTTTGCTATCCTTCGTTTGGAGGGTATAGCTCATAAGTGGTGGTGTTGTGACATTTTCACACATCGCCCCATTGCAAATGGGGACCCCCTCTTTTCGCTTTAGCTCTTAGGGTTTGTAGGTTTGGTTTTGGTCTTACTCATCTTTTGCCAAGTTTCTTGTTTGGTTCCATGAAGCTAGGAAAGAATTTCCAAGCACTTAGCTCACAGGGAATATTAAGAGTGCTTGAAGTGGTTAAGAAAAGGGTGATTTTCCTGAGGATGAATGAAACCCTAATTATCATTCCTTGATCAAAACTGACCAATCCACGACATAGGTCCATCATTCCATAGGAAAATATCCAAGTCCTTCACTCTGAACATAGGGATCCATGCTAGATAGGCTAGCCCAGTCCAGAATCCAGAGGTCTTTCTCCAAAGTTTCAAAGGAATTTCAACTCAAGAAAAATCCAAGACTCTAATCCAGAAGTCTCTATTCCAAGACTAACCCAGAAGTCCAATCTAGATTCCCGTTTCAAGTTCCTATCCAGGAATCCTATTCCAAGAGTTCCAATCTAGGAATCCTGTTCCAAGAGTTCCTATCCATGAATAGGCTATCCTATTCCAAAGTTCCTGTCAAGGAATCCTATTCCAAGAGTTCCTATCCAGGAATCCTATTCCAAAGTTCCTATCCAAGAATCCTATTCCAAAGTTCCTGTCTAGAATCCCATTCCAAGGTCTATTCGGATTCCTGTTCCGAAGTTCCAATCCAAGGTCTTGAATTTGACAAAGCTTGTCATTCCATGTCAAAGTTCATCTTTCCATTGGAAAATCCTAAATTCCTGGCTCAGAAACACGGAGAATTCCACAACAGGAGAAATCCAAGACCTCCCTAAAAATGCGCCCTTGCTCAAGGAGGAATTCCTCAACAGGAAAAATCCAAGACCTCCCTGAAAATGCGCCCTTGCTCAAGGAGGAATTCCTCAACATGAAAAAGTCCAAGACCTCCCTGAAAATGCGCCCTTGCTCAGGGAAGAAATTCCCCAAACAACAAAAATCACAACCCTGTGAAAATTGTGTCGTGAATAAGGAAGAATCCAAGACATAGTATTTTGTCCTTCACCACACAAAATATGCACTTTGGATGTAGAAGTTGAAAACACAAGGAATTCCGCAACGTCAAAATCCAAGACCCCCTGCAAAGTGCGCCCTCCACCAAGGAAGAATCATTTCGAGGAAATCATTCCATGACCTCACCAAATCCCCAACCCAAGGGAATATGCGCTTTGGATGAAAGAAAAGTTCCATAACTCAGAAAAATCCATGACTTGGAGAAATGTGCGACCGAGATAAAGGAATTCATGTCCAAGAGAAAATCGCGACTAGGATGAAGAAATCCAAGGTAAGGAGGAAGATTCCACGACGAGTGAAAAGTCCAAGACCCTCCTCAATATGCGCTCTTGGACAAGGAAGATTCCACGACGAGTGAAAAGTCCAAGACCCTCCTCAATATGCGCTCTTGGACAAGGAAGATTCCACGACGAGCAAAAATCCCCGACCCTCCTCAATATGCGCTCTTGGACAAGGAGGATTCCACGACCGACCAAAATTCCCGACTTGAGGCTCTTGAGGCGATGGCCGACCTAAGTGACTGCTTGAGATAAAAGACCCTAAGAAAAATATTTTAAAACTCATTCAAGTCGGCCAAGTCACAAGTATTTGAGCATTCAAAATGTTCCTGTTAGCGTTTAATTTCGCACCTTTCGGTGAGAAAGAAAAACGGACAGCGTGTACAATAGGACTGTTCTTCAAATTCGGAGGGGAAGCTCCCTCAACAAAGAAATTAAAAAGACGTTTACAAAATAACCTATCTTTTTGGTTTCTCAAAGTACGAGCACAAGGCAATTGAAGCTCTTCTGCAAGGCTATAAGATTTTTCTAAAGTATTGCAGAAGAAAATATGTAACTCTATCTAAAAACACTTTCAATTCCTTTAAGTAAATTTAGAGCATAAAGAAATTGAAGAGACAACTTGGAGATTTCAACACAAAGGAACAATGATAATCTGACAACAATCGTTCATGCACAAAGTCATGAACAATTCTCACAACCTTTGATAACAAGATAGATCTCAGAAACCATGATGCATATTCTCATTAATTAAAGAGATAACAAATACCACTGCTTGAACAATAAAATGCGAGTAAAAATTAGTCTCAACATTTACCATTAGAGAGTTTAAGTGTGTAGAATACACTTATTTATACCCTAAAAAGCAAAGATACAAGGAAATAAAAGGAAAAGTTAACTAACACTCTTCACTCTAGATCTAATGTTGCATGGGAAGCATGTAAGCTTATTAGCAATTAAAAATAAAAATATCTTGTCATGCAATTCAGTTAACTGAACTTGCATGTTATTACACAATGAGTTCCAACTCAAAGAAAAATTGCATGATTTCCAAAAAGCAAAATCCAAAAATAAATTTAACTCTAGATAGCAAAGTCAGTTCTCAAAATAGAAACTGCTTTGGAAATCTCTCCTTCTGCCAAAAATAGATCCCTCCTGCAAATAGTAAAAAAAATTAGCTAAGTATGAGAATTGAGATTTCTCTCGAATTCATCAATCCTGGCCTCATCTGGCATAATCATTGAATCAAGGTGAACCGTCCTCATCTGCAGGTCAATGGCAGCATCTTCTGTGATTTTCGCAAAAACTTCAAAATCTTTTTCAGCCTTGACGAACTTTGATGCAATTTCAATCAGCAGGTACATCTTGTCTACGTGGGGATCACCACAAAACTTTCGGCGAATTAGCTGAATGAACTCCTGCAAATTATGAACAAGGCAATTTATGCCTTCATCATTGAAATACCTGCAAGGAATGTTTTGGACAAAATCAATGGCATACTTTTCAATGCCCAGGAGTTTTTCTTTCCATGTAGCCAACTCCATGGCTATATTCTTCGAGGTATAAACCAAGAAAGAATACTGATGGGTCCACAAGAAAACAATGGCTTTCTGCTCTGCCATTATAGGCCTCATGCCAAGCGCTCACAATCTAACCATCAGCCTATCATAAATAGGCTCCATGTTTGTCATGCATTCTATCATATTTTGAATTCCCAGGAGAATATCCTTGGAATTTGACACCACTGCCGTCAACTTTGCTAGAAAGTTAACACTTTTCACTATGAAATGCTCCACCCAATCCTTAGTATGCTTGCCATATACAACCAACTGACTTAACTGCCTTTGCTCATCAATAGATTCCATCACCTGTGGCAAAAAGAGTTAAGGCGGAGAAGGTGAATGTAAGAGCTATGAAATATATTGACGTAGCTGCTTATTTTCTGATTTGAGAGCAGCCTTGTCCTCTCCATCTTTCAACACCCTATTCCTCATAGTATCAGTAGCAGCCTCCAAAATGTTTACTGCTGCCTGTCGTCTGCTATGGCCAAAGCTAGTCTTGACAATGTGATAATCTTCAGGCTCAACTTCTTTAGTTGCTTTGTCTTTGGGAGGAATAGCGGTTTCTAGGATTAATTCACCTTCACCAGACTTCAAAATCCTTGATTGCTTTTTGAGCTTCTTTATTGTAGGCTCTTTGAAAGTCTTTGCCAAAGCACTGAAATCTAGCTGATAGGATGGTCTTTTCTTCTTCTCACTAATTGCTGTGTGAAGCCAACTTGGAGTAGACTCCCGAAACCTTGGCTCTGGATGATTTTCCTTCTCAACTTCCGGATCTGGCTTGACTTCAACCTCAAGAGGTGCAAAATTTGTATCTAACTCAGGATCAAAATCCAACAGTATATCAGGCACGAACTCCAAATCCACTTTCATTACTGTGCCCACCTCAACTCCCTGCACGACCTCTGGTTCTCCTGCCTTGTTAACTCCTAATGAGTTAAGTGGTGTAGAGTCGATAGGTATGGGAGACAAGTGAGGCTCAGGTATTCTCTGTGGTGTAGGTAAATTCCCCTCTTCTGAAGAAGAAGATGAAGAAGTAGAAGTAGAAGCTGAAATAGAAGTTGTCGATGAACCTAGCTCAGTTGGTGGCAAAGGGGTTGCCTCTAGTTGTTGCTGTGCTGGGTCTTGAGCCTTCTTCTGGGTCACCCTCAAGGGTTCTTCCTCGGCGATGTTGGCTTCTTGGGTCTTCCCACTCACTACCTTGGATTTTAGGCGTGGAGTCAAGTGAGTGGGTGAAGGTGGCGGCTTTGCTATAGATGCCTTGTCCTTAGGTGTAGTTGTCCTCTTATTCCTTTGACTATTGATGAACATCCCGCTTCGTTTCACTACCCCTTTAGTTCTTTCAGCAATAGAGGTGATTTCTTGGAGTGACCAATCCATTTGCGGCAAAGGTTGTGAATTGATTCCCTCGATGAATTTGGGGGAGAAAATTGAGTCATTCTCGCGCAAGCCTTTGCCATTTTCATCAAGAAAAACTGGTATTTGGTCCAAAGTGAAGCAGCTAAAACTCCTTCAACAAACCTCATATTCATCTTCACAGTTGACCCAGAAATCTTCCATAGTAGGCACATAAGCGAACTTGCCACTTAGTCTGGATTTCATCACCTGCTTAGGATCATAAGTGCGCTTCTCCTTGAAGGTCTTTAGGCCAAATTTGGACATTTCCTCTCCAATTATTTTTGCATCGAAGGCACTTTTGCATTTGAAGACACCCAGCTGAATAGGGAAGTTTTCTGCCATCTTATGCCTGCTGCGTAGGAAACTATGCACCTCTTCAATCTAATGCAGGAACTCCATGAAGACCACTTCGTCAAAAGGGTACCTTGGTAGCATATATGGACATGATGTGAACCCGTACACTCGAATGTAGAAGGTAGGAAACTGAATATACCAATCCGCCCATTCCGAGATCACTGCTCTAGCCTCCTCTGATACTCTGACGTGCATTTGGTTCTCCAAGTCACGTACAGTGAACATTAGAAATGCGTCGTTGCCTCGGCAGAAGTGCTTCTGGGACTCTAAAATTTCAAGCTGAGGATATAGCTTGGTGATTCTGGTATTTTGCAAAGAGCCTACGAAGTTCAATCCGACAAAGTGATGATGTTTGGCCACCATGAATAGCTAGTAGAATACCATCCTGAACTCACGAGTTCGAGTGAACTTTGTGATCTGCCGGTGAATACAATCGCTTATGAGAGTAGACCACTCATAGGTTGCACTTCCATTGGCTATCGTGCTGATGACGTAGAACATCCATGTTATGAAACTTCTCCCCTCAGCTTGGCCTGTAATCCGGTTGAGCATTGTGATCATGATTGCATACTCGTCCTTGAACTGGCCTCGACCCACATTCCTTGGAAGTGTATTCCTTCTTTCCTTTAGCCATTTGCAGGCTATCTTTTGACACTTATCAATAGTTGAGGTCCACACTCTGTCACTTTCTTTGAGATCAAGGACGAGTGTTTCTTCGAAAAGTGGGATGCTGCGGGCAAACTCTATATCATCAGGTTTCAAGCTAGCAACCAATCTTCCATCCTTTGATCTGACTTCTCTTGAATCAGGATTATAGTATTTGATACATGAAAGTACAAATTCAAGACTATGAGCAGCTATAGGGAATGATCCGGCTTGAATAAGCCCTAAATTCTTCAAATTTCTTGTTGCCGCATTGCCAGAGCTTATCAGTGGTTCCAAGTCAAAACCCTCAGGTGAGACTTGACACAAATCCGTTTCCTTGACCTTGGAATATTCATGTTTGAGCAAAGATTTAGCCTCAATGGTGACCGATGAATATTGCATGATGACTTTATGGCCTGGAGGAGTCTTGTTCTGATGCCTTTTTGCCTTGAAAATGGCCAATCTGGATCTCTGTGTGTTCGCTGCCCAAGAAAATCAAGTTTCCTTCTCGCTGTCCAAACTTTGATTTTTTGTGAAAAAAAAATTAATTTTTTGCCTTTGGAAAATGAAAATTTGTAGCTGCAACCTCAAAAATTCAATGGATCTGAGCTCAAAATGGATGACGATGATGGAAAACGCCTTTTGCCGAAGTGGGTATGCGCTAGAAATGAGAAATTTTGGACATATAGGCCTCAAAAATCACTTTTATTTTGGCTGTAGGTGGTGATTTTGCCCATGAACAGTCATAACCAGCGAAGAAAAACCTTGAAAAATCATCAAAAATGGCCTCCTGGACTTGGGCGCTGCCTCCTGAGTGTGCAAATGGGCCTTGGAATGATAGAGGATAAAGAAAAAAGTGTCTGGAAGTTATAAATTTGCCTCTTGGATACTTGGCTGGCCCAAAAAGTGCCTTTTAAACCTGCAATAAAAAGCTTGAAACCCTCAACAATGGCCGCCAATGCAAAGAAATGGTCTCCCTGTGAACAAATATGCCTTGAAGTGTGAAAGAAAGGTATAGAATGATGCAACAATGTGTAGACTTTGCCCCATATGCGAGGATCCACTCCTTAAAGCTTTTGAATCTGCCCTATGCAAGCTTTCAATCTTCCATCAATGGCCGCCATGTGTGAAGTGCAACCTCTGAACCCTTCTCTTGCCTTTGGAAAATGATAATAACAATGCTAGAAATCTCCTTTATAGTGAGCGCCACCCTTCTAGGGTTTTCAATGTGCTTTTTTTCTAAAAATAAGATGCTCTTATTTTTGGCTCCATGTACAAATGAAAGAATGAGTGAACTTCTATTTATAGCCTTGAAGCATCTCTCTCCTAGGCGTCCAATATTCTCTCTCTTGAACGTCCTCTCAAGCAAAGTTGGGCGCCCAAAATTTGGAGTGCAAATTGCTCAAATGGAGCGCCTTTTGCATGTGTCAAAAAGGTGTGGGAATTGGACATATTGAGAGCCTTTTGGGTGATGAAAAAGGCGTGGGTTTTGGAGGTTTTAAGCGCCTTTTGGAAGGCATCAAAAAGGCATGGAATTTGGGCTATTTAGACGCCTTTTTGAGATGGAGAAATAGGCGTGCAAAATGGGGAATTTTGGCACTTTTCCTAGGCGTGTGATTTGAGCAATTTAGGCGCCTTTCAGGATGATGAAAAAGGAGTGCAAAACCATGAAATAGAGCACCTTTTGGAGGTGTTTCAAAAGGTGTGGATTTCCTTCAAAAAGAGCACCTTTTTGAGATAGACAAAAAGGCGTGGATTTTGCTCAGAATGAGCGCTTTTTACAAGTGACAAAAAGGCGTGGGTTCAAGGCAAAATGAGCGCCTTTTGTATGGTGACTTGCCTTATACGATTCTTCGTCCTTTGGCCTTTGAAAAACCTTTGATCTTCTCCTTGAGATTGCTATGAAAGCCTTGTGATTGGTTTGCCATTTCCACGCTTATTCATCATGACTCTTGACCTTGTGAGGCTTTGAATTTTGCCTTAGCTTCTTTGACGGAGACTGCTCAGATTACTGCCATTTGCCTCTGCCTCGGGATCTTTTTGCCGTAACTTCTTCATCTGATGACGGAATGTCTTGAAGTTTGGAAATCAGACTCATGATCCGAAGCTCTCATTGAAGCCTCTATCTCCATGAAGTATGCTCCAAGGTGAAGCACACTTAGCCAAAAATGCTCAAAAAATGCCTTGAAAAATTTTCAAAATTTTCCAAAATTTCAAAATTTTCAAAATTGAATTTTGATTTGTCAGATGTATATGCATTGCTTCCCTTGGTTCCTTTATGTCATTTTGGCCTTTGTCCATCACTTTGACCTCCTCTTTTAGATGTTCTTTCACTGCTCCAGCCCTGATTGGCTTGCCAGAATCTCCCTCCATTCGAGCCTTGGATCACTATCTTTTGATATGTCTTGTACCTGCAGGGCTAGCGCAATAATGACAAGGCTACATGGTGCTTGGGAGGTGTGTTTGGGCACATATACAAAAAATTTAGTATGGGTACAAGAGTTCCCTTATACCCAAGTCGGCCTTGTGGAGAGGAATTCACATGGGTATATATAGAGGCGCTTGGAATCTCAAATCAAAACAAATTCAAAGCAAATTCAAGGGTAGGATTCGCCACTATTGAAGAGCAGATTTCAAACCTAAAGGCAAATTTCCTCATGCAAGGTGGCATTTTCTGTAGAAAGAGGCATATTTATCCTTCACCACAAGCGAACTAGGGCTGGGTGAACTGCATAACAGCAGCAAATCCATTGGAAATGGTCAAAAATTCACTAAATAAAATCAGAAATCCATCAAATCATAGCAGAGATTCTTCCTAAAAAGCAGAATTCTCATTAGAGGAGCAGATTTATTAAAAGAAGAGCAGAATTCTTTAGGAGGGAATGAATTTCCCACAAGAAATCCAGGACCACCTGGAATCTGCGCCCAAGAAGAAGAAATCCAGCTTAGTGTCTCAAATGCCCCCTGCCTTGGAATTTTATCCTGTTCGCTCTAGAGAGTGTCCGGTCCCTGTCTGGTAGTCCTGAAATGAAGGGAAAATTAGTCCAAGTGTGAAGAATGCCGAAAAGTGAAGAAAATCCTTGGTTTGTTCAAGAATTTGGAATGAAATTGATCAATCATACAAGTTTATTTCATGTTTTATCTTAGGATTGCATTGCATTTAAGGATTCCGTTCATCATGACTACTTGAGGCTTTCTTATTTTGCAAGATTCAAGGACAAGGATTACGTTCCATGAAGAGGATGCTCGACGAAAATCCAGATGTTCGGGGTGGATACAAAGACTTCCAATGCCAGAGAAGGAGACTTCACAGGT
Organism: Cunninghamia lanceolata; assembly: GCA_027924645.1. NCBI lineage: Eukaryota > Viridiplantae > Streptophyta > Pinopsida > Cupressales > Cupressaceae > Cunninghamia > Cunninghamia lanceolata. The sequence goes on along the minus strand of BSBN01000186.1, from coordinate 13,465,436 downwards.
CCAGAACAAGACATCACTCCATTCCAATGCCCGCCTTTCTCCCCCTAACACTCAACATGATTGGCACAAGGAAGGCAACATCAAGGATCCCAGTTCAGTGACAAGGAGACTTTGCATAAATGATAAAGGAAGATCAAAATCCTTTCAAGATTTCAAATGACACAGAGAATGCTTGCACCAAGGATAACAGGATGGAAGAGATCACTCCAAATCCAATATCAAGGATTCCAGTTCTGGACAAAAGGATCAATCCTTAGAATCCACGCCAAGGACAAAAACCCATGCCAATGCAAGAGTCCAAAGGAAGTACCCAGTACAAGGACAAAATTCCAAATCCAAAGTTCACTGAAAGGACAGGACAAGGTGGTGCCTGTTGTGACCAAATCACACATCGCCCCATTGCAAATGGGGACCCCCTTTTTTTGAATTCCAGTACTTTGCTAAGTCCAGGATGATGTCCTTTGCATGATGAAGTCAGTAGTGGTTGAGTCTTAGAGCCCCTTGATGACCTGATCCTGATGTTTGAGACCCTGAAAATGACTAAGTCTGATATCCTGATCCTGAAGATCCTGAAAATTGGCTAAGTCTGAAATCTGGTGGATCCTCAAAAATCTAGAATCTGCATGTTAAATCTGGTGGATTTGGGACCTATCTCAAACATCCTGAAAGGTATATTGAAAAATATTTAAAGTATAAGAAATTCACTTATACTTAAATATATTTTTCAATATACCTTACCTTGGCGACTTGCATTTTTGGGCACGAATTTCCTCTAGTACTTGGGCGCATTTTCCCACCTCTGCCAACTCACATCAGCGCCTAGAGGAGATCAACTTTCAAACACTCTAGAGGATGGCGCCTTGACTAGAATTGACATAAGGAGCCTTCAACATCAAAAAGGTTTGACAAAGGAATGATTTAAAGCTTAGGCACCCCCTTCCATGTCCAAATGATCACTCAAATTGCGCCTTCAATTGAAGTGGGTAAGCTTAGGCGCCCATTCCTTGTTGCCTCATTTGTAGTACAGTAGATCATTAATAGTAGTAGAGAGTAGATTTTAGGAGTAGAAGAGACTCTCAAAATTCTCTGAGAGGACTTGAAATTGTTGTAAATATTTCTCAAGGTTAATGCAAAGACATTGGAAGTTTATTTGGTGTTCGAGTGTTGTCTTGTGAAATCGCATGGTTTCTTGTACTTAATAAAATGGAGAGATGTTTCAAATAGATTAGAGTTCATTGTTGTAATGTATGTATGTGTTGAATATTTGATCAACTCCTAACTCATGCTTTTAACATTCATCGCTGGTGAAGTGTTGTGTAAAGCTAGTCTGAGCCTTATTTGTTTAAGTTCGATTGTGAATGCTTGTTTGAGCTGCGCCGTTTAATGGGTGCTCATACAATCCTTCATGATTTGAAAACCATTCGCGTAACCTTAGGAGATTGCACCAACTTCATGTAGTTGTAGGCATCCTTGGCGAAATGGAGTTAGGTTTATCAAGGAGTTTGTCTGTTCATGCATCATCATTGCTTCATTGACCTTAGATTAGCCTTCCTGAACCCTTACCCTTTTACTTTTCTTTATTATTGAAGTCCTAAATACATCATCTACACTGAAGGAGGAATAAGCTAAACAAGTATGAAGGAGAATCTGCGTAAGTCCCTTTGTGATTATCAGCAAGATCACATGTAATCACTAAGTTAACCCATCATGAATCATAAAAGGAACCTTGGAGTTACTTCACTGGATCACATAGTTCAGCCTTTGAAGAGCTTTATTCAAGAGAGAGTGGGATACTCTAGTGTTTTACTCTATTGTTGACTTGTCTAAAAACAAACATCAACAGTGCCCTAGGACAGGTGTCAAATTTTCATTTGCCAAGAGTAGTGGCAGCCTCACCTACCTCCTCATTAGGGTTTTACTTGACCTAATTCTAGGCGTGGATTCCAAGGAAATCAAATCTTGCCCTCTATTGTACTTTTGGATGCCTATATAAAGGCCTAAATGCCTCATTTCAAGGATTCCAATTTCCATTATTTTTTCACTCAGGTTTCACTAGACATTAGAGTAGGAGGATAGTTAGCTGTTCATTTCTATTACACTCCATTTTTGGAGCAAGGAACTTTGAGGAATCAGCAAGATTATAGGGAGACATATTTCCGAATCAATATATGAACATTGTGGATTGGTGTTTGTAGCATTCTTTGGATTATGACATGGTTTTCTGATTTCTTTGAAGCAAATCTTAAGTTCCAAGTTCTGAAATTGTTTCATTTTTATTATCTTTCAGTATTCCTTAGTTAGAATGATGGAAAACATTGTTCTTGGTGCATGATTGAAACTTCTAGTTCATACCTTTTGTGGTCTGTGGCTTGCAAATCACAATGTATGGTTGGCCTGAACTCATTTCAAGCTTAACTTCGATTGTTTTACATATCTCATTTCCATGTTTTATGTTTGAGCAGTCTGAAAATCATCACTAGCACCCCAGAAGATTGCACCATCTCTGCCTAGTTGTTGCCTCATGACGAAGCAAAGAGTGGTTCCAATTTCCATGGATCAACAATAGTCGTTTCCATCAATTAGATCCCTGAACCCTCTTCTTTCTTTTGCATTTTGCTTTTAAATCTTCACTAGGATTAGTTTTCAAGAGCTTTATTGTCAAATCATACGCCTCTACAAGAGTGGAACTTGGAAATTCCAAGTTTTCCCCTGTTTGAGGAAGTTTTCATTCGTTCACAAATCCAAGGAGTAAGGAGTGAATTCCATGTACACGAAGGAGTAATTTCACATAAGTCCCTTTGTGATTACCAACAGAATCACATCATTCCACTGAGTCTATCCCTATGCACGTCAAGACCTGACATTCAAGGAACCTTGGAGCAGTCTCACTCGATCACGAAGTTTAGCGTTTGAGAGGCTTTGTTCAAGAGAGGATAGAATAATTTGTGTTTTATTCTAATGTTGCTGCTGTCACAAAAAACACATCAACAGGTGGCATCACAGGTTAATCACACCAAGGCATAATCATATTGTGACATATGTTGATTTTACACAGAGGCTCATAAACAGGTTTGATAGGAGGGATCCTGAGATGCATTTCAGAGAGTTTACACATTTGAGGCAGCATGGTTCAGTGGAGGATTATGTAGCCGAATATCAAAGGGTATCAGTCATGGTGCCAGATGTTACGAAGAGAAGACTCATGTTTTTGTTTATTGAGGGATTGACCAAGTCACCTCCTCATGTTTTTGTTTATCGAGGGATTAACCAAGTCACTCCGAGGTTTAGTTAGAGCTTTTGAGCCGACGTCACTACAAGATGCTATTCGAAGGGCTTTGAATTTGGAGGATTCCACAAACAAGAACAAGTTCTACCCCAAGAGTGCACCATCAAGACAGCATAAGAGACCATTCCACAAGGGTTTTTCGCAATCTAAGACATTACCTCCTAAACCTAACAAGATGGAAGAAACTAAGAATGAGCTTTGAAGGAACTATTTGTGCTTTACTTAGAGAGCCATGGAAGCCAGGACATAGATGCTTGGGGAAGGGGCAAGTACACTACATAGAGGTAGTCTCCAATGAGGATTCAAACGCAGAGGAGCCCGAGCCCGAGGTTGTGTTGGATGAGGCTAAGCATGAGGATCAGGGAGCAAAAGAGTCTTCAAGAGGCACACTTGCCACTCTTTTAGGAGTACCTAGGTATCACCCTTTTTGTGTGCGAGAAGTGTTACAAGGACAAAGAGTGACATTTTGGGACCCCTAGGACCTATCTTAACTTATCCCTGACCCAATTTAGGCCCCTGGACATGCGCACCAACCGCCCATGTCTCTCCTGATTGGTTGGGGCTAACTTTTGGTATGTCAGCATGGGACCTTTAAAAATGTTCCTCCTTGTCGGCTCTTGTGATTTGAATTTGTAAATGTTAGCGGGAAAGCATATATAAGTGAGTTTATGACTTCATTTTACACCTAGATTGATAACACGAACTTATGATATTGGAGCAAAAAGCATTCAAGGCATTCATTGTGTATTTGTTGCAGATTTGTGTTAGTATTTGTGTTTGTTGTAGATATGGCTTCATCATCCATCTCCTTGTGAGTTGAAGAGCTTTCATTCTCTCAAAGGCTTCACCACCAAGGTGACATCATTGCTATTTGAATCATTTCATCATTTGGATTATCTTTGGCCTCTGCTCTGCAAGAGCACGCCCTCTCATTAACAACGGTGTTGGGAAAGCTTGAATGCTAACCCGAGGCTTGACTAAGGCAAGCTCCTAAACACCACAACCCCCAACCCCTCTCTTGTTGTCTTGTGTGCAAATTACAGGTACAGGTTTCGGCATAAGTGGACCTACAGAGAAGCAGTGCAAACATCATAGTTTCAGGATCCGAAAACAATGTCGAAAAATCCCTCTAACTGGACTTAGGTGATTGCCACCCTAGTCTACAGGGCCTCAAGCTTTTGGATCTAAATTTTCGACATCATCTGCAACATTTCATCAGTTTTGACCTCTAGCAGATTCCAACATCTGGACTTGGGCGGTTGCTAAATTTGTCCTCCGACACCTTTGCCTTTGGGAGACAGGTTCCGACATCTTACTGATCCTCTTTGTACTTTTGGTTTCTAGATTTCTGTTGTCGATCATCTGTTTCAAGCTGATTATCTTAGAACTAGGGTTTCCTTCATACTTGACCTAGGGTTTGATAAAAGTTTGGTTAAATCTTATCTTTCCTTGACAAACAAGAGCACAAGATCTGTAGCTGAGCCCTCTTCCATTTTGTAGTGGCTTGGCTCAATCTTTGTCCTTGAACGTTAGAGTGAAAGGAGGGTTTGATCTAGTGAATTCGTACATTCCATCATCTCTCTTTTTACCCCTTAACACATAGAGGACAGGTAGATTATGCGGTGCAATGTTTGATCACAGATGAATTTTCACCCACAGGTGAAAAGACTACTCATGTGGATATTCAACCCATTATGGACAAACAGAGCATGGTATTCAGTGATATTCCTCCAAGAGTACCGCCAGATAGAGGATTCCAGCACGTCATTGAGTTGGAGGAATCGAAGCTAGTCATCACTACACCTTATCGTTGTCCGAGGAGTTACAAGGAAGAGATCGAGAAGGCGATTAAGGAGTTGTTGGGTATGGGGCATATACGACCGAGCTCTAGCCCTTTTGCTTCCTCTGTGGTGTTGGTTAAGAAGAATGGTACCATGAGAATGTGCATCGACTATAAGGCACTCAACAAGAAGACAATCAAGAACCACCACCCAATTCCTAGGATCGATGAGTTGATAGATGAGCTTCATGGCACAGTATATTTCTCCAAGATCAATTTTCTATCCAGGTACCATCAGATAAGGATGAGAGAGGAGGATGTTCACAAGACAACTTTCAGGTGTCACTATGGGCATTATGAGTTTCTAGTCATGCCATTTGGGTTGACAAATGCTTCGGCCATGTTTCAATCTTGCATGAACCGAGTATTTGTTAAGCAGTTGAGGAAATTTGTATTGGTTTTCTTTGATGACATATTGATCTATAGCAAGACTTGGGAGGACCATTTGAGACATGTAAATGAAGTATTGGGTATTCTTGAGCAACAGTCACTTTTCGCCAAGGCATCCAAATGTGAATTCGGGTTGACTAAGATTTTATATTTAGGGCATAAGATTAGTGCCCAAGGAGTCAATGTAGATGAGAAGATTAAGGAAATAATGGATTGGCCTTGATCAAGGATTGTATCACATTTGAGAGGGTTTGTGGGACTTGTTGTGACCAAATCACACATCGCCCCATTGCAAATGGGGACCCCCCTTTTTTTGAGCTCTGATGCTTTGCATGAAGTTTTGATGATGTCTTTAGTTTATTGCATGATGAAGTCAGTGGTGTTTGAGTCTTAGAGCCCCTTGATGACCTGATCCTGATGTTTGAGATCCTGAAAATGACTAAGTCTGGTATCCTGATCCTGAAGATCCTGAAAATTGGCTAAGTCTGAAATCTGGTGGATCCTCAAAAATCTAGAATCTGCATGTTAAATCTGGTGGATCTGAGACCTATCTCAAACATCCTGAAAGGTATATTGAAAAATATTTAAAGTATAATCTTATACTTAAATATATTTTTCAATATACCTTACCTTGGCGACTTACATTTTTTTTGCCGCGAATTTGCTTGAAGACCTTGGGCGCATTTTCCCACTTGCAGATACCCAAACCAGCGCCTTAGGTGGGGACTTAGATGTGCGCCTAGAGGAAAATCAACTTTCAACTACTCCAACAAATGGCGCCTTGATTGGAAATGATATAAGAGACATTAAACATCAAAAAGTCGACAAAGAAGTGATTCATGAGTCTTGGCGCCTTTTCATGTTCAAATTATCATCAAATAGCGCCTTCAATTGAAGTGGGTAAGCTTAGGAACCCATTCCTTGTTGCTCCTCTCCACTTTGGCGCCTAAAGTTCCAGTAGTCTCACAAGGATGTAATCAAGTGCTGAAAAGCCTTACAGATGTCAACAATGAGCAAATTCAAGTCTAGGCGCCTTCATGCATTAGACTACCTCATTTTGGCGCCTTAGCATGAAGAGATGTTTAAGCTAACTCCAAGTTGCACCTTAGGAAGAAAGAGTATGATGTATGTTTGAGATCCTGAAAATGACTAAGTCTGGTAGCCTGAAATCCTGAAACACTGAAAATTGACTAAGTCTGAAATCTGGTGGATCCTCCAAATTCTATAATCTACATGTTAAATCCGGTGGATTCGAGACCTATCTCAAACATCCTGAAAGGTATATTGAAAAATATTTAAAATATAAGAAATTCAAATTTCTTATACTTAAATATATTTTTCAATATACCTTATGCTCTGGGACTACTATTTCTAGGCGCAAATTTGCTCCGAAAGGCTAGGCACGTTTTCTCACTTGCAGACACTCAAAGAGTGCGCCTTAGGTTGAGTTTCATATGTGCACCTTGATGGGAGGAGAGGTCCAAGTCAATTGTGGATGGCGCCTAAAGAGATATTTCCTTCCTTAAGACTCAAGGATTGATCTAAGTCCACAAAACCTACATTTCAAGTTGGGCACCAATTTCACACTCAAATGATCATCAACTTGCGCCTTGAGTTGAAGTAGATAAGTTTAGGCGCACTTTCTTGTTATTATCATTACCTTTGGGCGCCCTACATCCGAAGAGTTGGAGAGATGATCTTATGGCGCCTAGGAGTGCATGATGTGGGGAAATCATCAAATGGCGCCTAACTTTAAGTAAGTCTTCTAGGCACTAAAGGCATATCTCTTAAGTGTTAGGCGCCATTTCCTAGAGATATCATCATTAGCGCCTAAGAATATAAGGAGATGAAAAAGTCACTATAAGCTTTCAAGGAGTTAAATGTACCTTAAGAAGAGCCTGGAGGAGAGAATGAAGGTTTGGTGAAGTCCAAACATGAAAAGAAATCATTTGAAGACTAAGAAATGAGCTAAGTGACCTTAGGCACCCCATCTTGCCTTCCCAAATCATTTCTAGCGCCTTAAGATCATAGTGTGGGTGTAACTTCAAATCAACGCCTAGCCTTGTGAAGATGAAGATCAAGTATGAAGGACCTCACCTTGTTAAAGTAGAGAGTCATAATTGTCAAATTGAGTTTGAAATGATAAAAGTAAGGCTATTTTATCTAGGCGCCTTTTTACCTCCATGAAGACTTGAACTAGCGCCTTGAAGAGAATCACTCAAGTTCATACCTAGAAGTAGGCAAAATCACTTTAAACTATTGCAGTTGTTAGAAATCATTTAAACTTATGAATGTGGGATTAAATTGTAGTAGGCGCACTTTGCACCTTTCTAACATTATATAGGCGCCTAGACTTGAAAAGACTTACTTGAATGTTTAAAGTTATTCCTATCTTATGAAGTGATTAATACATTGTTTACTTTGTCTTGTAGGAACATTAGCCAAGCTAAGGAGTTGTTCAATGAGTCACTTTTGAGCGAGAAGCTTGGAATCACCTTCAAGGAAGAGATCATGCTACCCACCTTTTGAGATCACTTCAAGATCACCTTCAAGTTGCGGAGGGATCACACCTCAAGTCTCCTACATCAATGATATCATGTTAGATCATATCAAGTTCAAAGTATACTTCATCCTTTGCATCATGTTCAAAGACAAGGCGTTCCCCATCCAAGCTTCAAGTCAAGGTTCGTCAAGCTTCAAAGTTTCTTCTAGAGGTTATCAACATCTACTTCACATCCAAGGAAGGTGTTATCATCTACACTCCAAGAGGGTCACTTCAAAGGCCATCATGAAGGATCACTTCATCAACTTCTACATCAAGCAAAGACACTTCATCTATTCAACTTCAAGTTTCATTCAACCTTCAAGTCCAAGAGAGATCTCTACTTCATGTCATCATCATCTCCTACTACTCTATATGAAGAAACATCAAAGAAGATCATCATGTACCCTACAAAAGGAAGATATACAGTGTTAGTCAAGTGGAGCGACAAGTATCACTCATCTAGTTTACAAGAAGAATGAATGAAGCATATTGAATTAACAGTTGAAATCCACAAGATAAGCTGAAATGGCACCTATGTGGCGAGTACACATCATTTTAAATGCATTAAATGTATCATTTAATAAAAGAAGTCAAAGGGATTCCTATGTGGGGGATGTTTTAAATGATTTCACCTTACCTTATCACATTGGAAAACGTGCCTTCATTGCCTCTCTCTTTTGTGCTAAAAATAGCAAGTTATTGTAACTACTTGTTGAGTTGGCATGATCTGAACCCTTGGCTACATGAATTGATCTTAGCCATTCATTGTAATTTGGACTTCTATATAAAGGCCTTGTTGCCTCATTTGTAAAGATAGAGATTAGATTAGAGACTAGTTTTGTAGGAGTAGAATAGGAGAGACTCTCGAAATTCTCTGAGAGGACTTGAAATTGTTGTAAATATTTCTCAAGGTTAATGCAAAAAACATTGGAGCTTTGTTTGGTGTTCAAGTGTTGTCTTGTGGAATCACATGGTTTCTTGTACTTTGATGAAATGGAGAGATGTTTCAAAGTAGATTAAAAGTAGATTAGAAGCTCCTTGATGTAATGTATGTATGTATTGGATATTTGATCAACTCCTAGCTCATGCTTTTAACATTCATCGCTGGTGAAGTGTTGTGTAAAGCTAGTCTGAGCTTCATTTGCTTAAGTTCGATTATGGATGCTTGTTTGAGCTGCGCCATCCGATGGGTGCTCATATGAACCTTCATGATTTGAAAACCATTCGCGTAACCTTAGGAGATTGCACCAACTTCACGTAGTTGTAGACATCCTTGGCAAAGTGGAGTTAGGTTTATCAAGGAGTTTGTCTGTTCAATACCTCATTATTGCTTCATTGACCTTAGATTAGTTTCCTAAACCCTTGCCCTTTTACATTTCTTTATCATTAAGACTTTGTGCATATATCATCCACACCGAGGGAGAGATGAGCTGAATGAAAGAAGAAGAATCTGCGTAAGTCCCTTTGTGATTATCAACAAGATCACATGTAATCACTGAGTTAACCCATCATAAATCATAAAAAGGAACCTTGGAGTTACTTCACTGGATCACATAGTTCAGCCTTTGAAGAGCTTTATTCAAGAGCGAGTGGGATACTCTAGTGTTTTACTCTATTGTTGACTTGTCTAAAAACAATCATCAACAGGACTTTGCAGCTATTACAAGAGGTTCATCAAAGGGTTTTCACAGCTGGTTGCCCCGTTGACAGATTTGATAAATGGAGCATTCTCTTGGAATGAGTCAGCACAAAGAGCTTTTAATAAGCTCAAGGAGGTAATGAGATCGTGTCCAATTTTAGCCATTCGATATTTTTCACTTCCTTTTGATTTGGAGTGTGATGCTTCAGGAAAGGGTATTGGAGCGGTTTTGATGCAAAACAATCACCCTATAGCATTTGAGAGTCGGAAGCTCAAGGAGTCAAAAAGGAGTTTCTCTATCTATGATAAAGAGATGCTAGCCATCATGCATACATTGGTTAAGTTCAGGCAGTATTTGGTTTGCGGGAGATTTGTAGTGAAGACGGATCATAACAATTTGAAGTTCTTCCTCAATCAGAAAGATTTGAATGATAGACAGCAGAAGTGGGTAAGTAAGTTGCAGGCTTACAATTTTGATACTGAGTATGTTAAGGGGAAGAATAATGTTGTGGCGGATGCATTATCAAGGAAGCCTTTTTTATGTTCCGTGACTGATATATCTACTAATTGAAGGGTCACTATAATAGTTGAGTATGCTAAGAATACATTTGCTATTGATATCTTGGATGGCAAGTTACAAGATGACAAGTAAAAAGTGGTGGATGAGCTCATTCTCTATAAGGATTGGGTGTATCTTGTTCCAAAATCAAAGATGAAGGAGAAAATCTTAAGGGCATGTCATGACACACCATTAGCTGGTCACCCAGGGTACTACAAGACATACAAGCAAGTAAGAGAGCATTTTTCATGAAGGGACTCAAGGGCGATGTTTTGAGGCATGTTAGGGAATGTTTTGCTTGTCAACAAAACAAAACAAAACATGTATTTCCAACTGAGTTATTGCAGCCCTTACCCATTCCAAATCAAAAATGGGAAAGCATCTCTATGGATTTTATCACGAACCTTCCGAGGGTGCAAGGTAAGAATTGTATTTTTGTGGTAGTGGATAGACTCAATAAGCATGCTCATTTTTATGCTATATCTTCCAAATATAGAGCTCCACAAGTGGCTGATTTTTTTTAGAGAGGTGTTCAGATTACATGGGCTGCCTAAAAACATTGTGAGTGACAGGGACAGCAGGTTCATCAGTTTGTTTTGGCAAGAACATTTTCGCTTGACAGGCACAGAGTTGACTCCAAGTACTAGCTATCAACCTCAAACAAATGGTCAAATGGAGATTGTGAATAAATGGCTTGACGGATATCTGAGGAACTATGTTACAGGACAGCAAATAGCATGGGTCAAGTGGCTTCATCTTAGGGAGTAACAATTCTACACACCATTTGTCTATAGGTATGACTCCTTTCAAGGCACTATATGGATATGATGCATTATCATTTGTGGATTTGATTCTTTCGGATAGCAAAGTTCCGGGAGCTAGAGATTCGGTTCAACAAAACATAGATATTTTGAATGCACTATAAAAAAATCTGCAGCGGGCCCAAAATCAGCAAAAGATGTATGTTGATTGTCACCGTTGGAGAAGCACTTTCAAGTGGGAGACTTGGTTTTCCTGGGGTTGCAGCCTTATAGGCAATCTTCCCTCAAAGGGAGTGGTGCAAAGAAGCTTAAGACACAATTTTATGGACCCTATAAGATCATACGGAAGATAGGAGAGGTTGCATATGAGTTGGAGCTACCGCAAGACAGCAGAATTCACAATGTTTTTCACGTATCTTGCCTTAAGAAGGTACTTGGGCAGCATGTTACTCCTTCCTCGGAATTGCCACCACTAGATGACGAAGGTAAATTGATTTTGGAACCTGGGGCGATCATTGATATGAGAGAAAGGAGACTAAGGAGTAAGGTCATTCCAGAATATTTGGTAAAGTGGAATAATTTGCCTATCGAGGATGCTACACGGAAAGGAGCGGAGATTTTTTATCATCCAAATTTGAAGTTGCTTGAGGGCAAGCAATTTGGGGAAGGGAGGACTATCATGTCCCCTTCTTCCCGCCTATGATCTTGTTTTATTTATTATTTTAAATAGTGTTTTTAAACACTAATATAAATATTATAATATAGTTATATGAATAAATATAATAATAAAATAAAATAAAGTGAAATTTTCAAAAGATTAAAAGTGGCGCTCAATTTGGGCCATGGGACAAAATTCAAATCAGGTATAAAGACAGACCTTCAGATCATTTGGAGGTATGCAATTTTTTATTTTGAAATTAATTCTGGAGTTTTCAAACTCAGGCTTGCAAGGACGAAGCCCTTTGAAGGTTGACTTAGAGGTGAGGACGAAACCCCTCTCCCTCTAGCTGGGTAGTTCCATACTGGCACTGCAGCGTGGAATTAATTCAAACTGTGATTGTGTTTCAGGTGAAGGAGCAACTGAAATAATTGGTGGAATTTCCCATTCGCCCTTTGCCTATTTCAAATCTAGAGCCAAAGACTGGAAGAAATCCTCCGAGCAACATCTAATCAGGGTTCAATACTGGAGGACAGGGGTTCTGTAGGCTTCCAGCATTGTTCAGACTGGTGCTGGACTAGCAAATCAGCTGCCCTAACCTAGCACCATATCATTCCAGCTGCGCCCGTTCATGTTCCCCAGTCCCGTGAGAAACACCAAGTGTATTTTCTATCCTAAGAGGTGGAGACAGAGTCTTGGCAGTTATCAACTCACAGCATACAGGGTTTGTTAGGGTGCGATCTGGTGAAAGTCGCAACTATTTTATTCTTATATACGGGCCTGCACTCTGCATTTCCTATCAAATTCCAACAATATACTTCACCAAATTTGCACAACAAATCCTTAACACCAATTCGCAATCCAAGGATAGAGGGCACCATCCTATCATACTTTGCAGAGTCTGCAACGACCTAGAGGGAAGCGATCAGATATAACACAGTGCTGTGAGTCCATGTAATTCACCCATATCATTGGATAAATATCTGTGTAGAACCAATTGTTGGAGGGCTGGAAATTGTTAATGAAATTGTATTTTCTTTAGACAGTTAAGGAATTAGAAATATTTATGTGTTCTTCAGCATACAGTCCTATTGCATTATAATTCATTGTTGCAAATACTGTTTATTCATAAGCAGTCACTGGATAAGTGCAGAATCTCATTCTTAGGGGCTCGATTTGAAACTGTTTGTGTAATCTTCTTTCAAGGGAAAATTTGTAAGTATTAAGCAGGGATATTACATGGTGCATAAATAATAACTAGATGCTAATAGTTTTCAAATTTTCAATTACAATCTACTTTGTACAAAGTCAACCTACATCAAAAATATGCATCATGGAGGCATCAATCGGTTTTGCTAGCAAAGTCACAAGAACAATTTGGCACATCCATGACAGTCTATTAATCAGTAAGAGGTAAGCAAACATTGTCCCAGATTCCCAGCTTCTGTGACACCATTTATTTGTCAATATTGGCCAAAAAAGTTTCCCTTGTTTTAGTTCTAAGTTCTAACTCAGCAAATTAATAAATTTTCTTCTTTTAAATCATGGCAACCTGCAGTTAAAAATATGGCCTGAGAGCTCACGATAAAGGAAAAAACATGAAATGTATTTTACTACTAAAATCCATAACCTTTGGACCCAATTTTAAATACCTCCAGTCTGCAGCATGACTTCATATGAAAGACAATATATATAAGGCAAAGAAGACATCATGCAGTTGGGAAGGAAAACATGCATAGAATAAACTACACAGAAGATGAAGATGGATAGGTTGTTAAACTATGTGCTCCATTTGCAATGGTGTCATTACATGGATTGTTAGATTGTCACATAGCATAGTTTGTTATTGTCAAACTGAAGTATTAGATGGTTTTCTATGACTATACTGTTTACGCCTTGAGTAGTTTAAATAAGTAACAATCCTCACCGATTGTTGGTATGGGATTACTCCTCTATTGATTCCAACAGAGTTGAAAGAAAACCAGGTAGCTTGCCTGTGTAAGGCATTTACATGCTTTAACTAAAACAAGAGTCAGTTAAGTCCAAAATGATGGCTACAAGTTTCACTACATATCACTTTCTTATTTCTCGAAGTTGTTGAGTTCTTCTACTCTATCTTTTCATATTCCATTTACCATGCTTGAGAAGGGCAAGCATCTTTTGACAGTTTGTTTCAAATGTCAAGAAAAAACCATCTCTCAAGATTGCCTCTTTGGAGCAGCAGCTAAACAGTTCTGAGATGCCAAAACCTAATTCCAAGGTAAGCATCTTGCCAGGAATTTTCATTGTAGATTTTCTGCAGTTTTTAAAGGGTGAGGATTCATATTCAGCACAGTTGCACCCAAGATAGAAGTAGAAGAGCAATATGGACAAGAGGCGTCATGGGACAGAAGAATCATTACAGAAATCTGTGAATGACACCAAGATTAAATTATCGCAATATAATACTATACCCAAACATGCCTTTACAGCTCAGGAAAGTCATAAATGGAAAAGATAAAATCATCGCTAAAATTCCTTTCATGGAACTGTGGAAGGAAGATTTGTATCGTTATATACTGTATCAAATGAATTTCTGATTGACTTCCACAAGTACAACTTTGAAACCGAAATTCTCTTAATCAAACCAGAAAATGGAGTGGACAGTTTACAGACTACCTTCCAAATAATATGGCTCAAATGCGTAGCCCGTCACTGCGTCGTCCAAAACGTTCAGAAAAACAGCCCAGCCATAGAAAAATAGCAGAAAAATTGCCCACTCGCGTCGTCCAAAACTTGCTGTCGAAATGGTAAATAACGCATCCAAAAATGCCTTAAAACATTAATCTAAACGTCGCCCGGAAAACGAAAAACCCTAAACGACAATAATTTTTTTATGGGTAGGGAAAAAACGGATCGAAAATTCATGGGAGACGTTTTCCGCGATTTATACACGATTTGCAGGGAAAAAAATCCGTCAAAATTGTTGACCTTGGTTTTTGTTAAAATCTGCGAAAAACCAAAAGCCACGCAGTTACAAAAGCAATCACCCACCGCATGTCAGATCGCCTGTAATATGTTTCTTAAAATCACCGTGTATAAATTAATTAAAAACCCAATCCCAACCATGGCTTACACATCTGCAACAAATTTTAGATCGAATTCCACCTACCGAACTTCAATTATGGCTTAAAAACAACTGGGTGTTGGACCCGCACCACAGATTTTTCATTCAGCAACCTTACATTAATTTTCCCCCAAACCGATTCATGTTGAATGCAATACTATGTTAACGAGATCAAACCGCATCTAGAAGCTACTTCAAAAATATATAACAATCAAATGAAAAGGTAACTTCAGTTCTTTCTTGAATCTCATTGACAGAATATGCATTTGAGGTTATTCTTATACTGACCTCTTCAAAATGGTGCAGAGCTAAAGATAAAATACGATTGCCTTCTAATTTTCAGCTCCTGCCTCTTAAGGGTATAGAGAAACCAGAATCTGTCTGAATATGGCTCCACCAGAACTCTATAATGCCCTTTCGTTTCATCGGTTTACAATTTCTATGAGCTAGAACCAAAGTTTTTTGGGTTCATTCGCTGGTTAAATAATTTTTTTAATTCTTGAGTTTCGGTCAGGAGTAAATTTTTATGCCATGTCTATAAGTACCGTTGAAACTAAAAATTTAAGCATTAGATTATATTGCATTCGATTTCAAAGTATTTTGAGAAGAAGATTTTAATTATAAATTCAATTCAATAAGGTTCATTCATAACTTGTGCATTAAGTTATGTATTTTTTAAGGTTTTAAATATAAAAGAAATAAGGTTGTTTTATAATTTATAAATTAATTAAGGTTTTTATTTGTTTTGAAATTTTATTATATGATATATTTTTTTTTAATATGGATTTTTAAAATTAAATTTAACAAATTTAATGGAAAATATGTGTTTTGGTTTTGAATTATCATCATAAGTTTTAATAATTAGTGGATATGTTTTCAAATTGTTGAAGAGAAATAATGATTTGTAAAATCGAATTGAGTTGACATTTAGATCATTGTGGTTATGTTATCCTAGTTGGAGGATTGTTGTCAAGAAGTCTAATGGAGGAGTGTGTTATAAGTTGGTGTAATAGGGTGTTTCTAGGCAATGGCATGCTTCTTTGATTTTTATGAAGGATTGGGAATGGTATGGAACATCTTGGAATCTTCATTTGCAAATAAGACATCTTGGAATCTTGATTTTGCTCATTGTGGGTCGTATAAGTATAGTTGTGTTGTAGGGAAAATTGATATGAAGATGGAATCAAAAGTTTAATAGGACGCCTCGTTTTGAGTCTGTACATAAAAGTTATGCCTTTTAATGTGCACTGGTAAAGTGGAAAACTTGAGTTCTCTGCAGTGGCAAACTTTTCATAGGAAGTGGGGAACTCTTCATGAAAGTGGTGAATTTGACAATGGTAAAGTGGCAAAAGCTTCTTTGTGTGGGTAGAGAGTTGGTTTTCAAAATGTCAATTGTTTTCTCTTCTAGTTTAGCAATTGATCTACCAAATTCTTGTCTTGGGAAAGGTGTGGGGAGATGTTAAGACCCTTCTCTACCTCTAGAAGATGTTAAACACTCTTGTTGGTGGTGTGTAGAGCCATTGTTATACTCGTTGTAATTATGTATTAATACATAGTGGAATAGGAAGAAATTGCTTCCTAGAATAGAGTTTTTAACCCATAGTGGGTTTTTTTTGGATAAATATGTGTTGTTCCAAATTTGTGCATGTTGTCATGTTAGTTCTACATTATGTTGATGTTTAGATCTCTATTATGTTGTGTTGTCCATGCCTTCTAATAGTGATAAACCATTATAGATGGTAGAAGTGAATGTTAAGGTGTGTTAAGAGGTCTTACCATCCTTAATCAATTCATTGATGATTATGTGTGTGGCATAGCCACCAAAGTTTACAGATCAGGTGGTATCAAACCAAGTCAATCCTTTGATTAAATTTGTTATTTACTTGTTTGTAGGTGTATGTCATCCACAAGATCAAGGGGGAAAAGAAGTTAATTGTTGTTTGACCTCTAGATAGAGTCAAGATAGTGGTTAAGAAAGGTGAGGATAACAAGTATGGTGGAAAAATATGGGAAAGAAAGATTTCAAAGATTGGAAGAAGATGTGGCCAAATGTTGGTGGTTGAAGGGAAGCTTGATAGGTTGGAAAGTATGATGCTTGCATTGATAGTAAGAATGGATGGTAATAAGGTGCACCAAGATGAAGGCAAAACTAAGCGAGTGGATGTTGAACAAGAAGACACTCTAAAATATGATAATCTATTAAAATCCAAGGCTAAAATAAATATCCAACCATATTATGGAAAGATAATTATAGAAAAGCTAGACCAATGGGTGTCTCGATTGGAAGTGTATTCTAAATTACACTATCTTTCTTCACAAATAACAAATTTCTTTCACCAAGCTAAAAGTTGGCATACATGCTCTCATATGGTATGAGAGTTATGTTCATTATGTGGAAACATAAAAAGTTGAACCAATCTCCAAGCGAAATGGTTTTAAGAAGTTGTTGCAAAAGTAATTTTACCCCATTTGCCATGAAGAAGAATGGATGATCCGATGGCATGATTTAAAGCGAGGACAAGGATGAAGTGTTCAATCTTACACAAGTGAATTCAAGAAAAGAGCAGTTCAACTTGGGAAGGACATCATTGTTAGATTTTGCAATAAGAAAGAAATCAACCAAGACCCAATACCATAGTGATAGTCACAACACTACTCAATATTAGATAATAGCCTAAACAATGTTATTTCTCATTAATCAAGAAAGAAAATAAATAACAATCTAGATCACTAAAATTAATAAGAGAGTGAGAGAGTGAATGAGATGTGTAAAGATTCTTTTTTAGCATGGTTGTGTGTGCACATTGTAAGTACTAAAATTACTTCAAGCCTACATGGTAGTCCTATGATGATGTGGCAGTCATAGCTCATGACCCTCGAAGCTGTGATTTTACTTCTTCTAATGGTTTCATGTCTTGATGACTTCCCCCTTTATCTTTTTGTCCCTCTTGTTTTACCTCCTAGTCAACTTTCCCTAATTTGTGTGTTGCCTTTCTAACCCCTTCATTTTGCCTATTTAGTGTTGCCCTATGGTGTTTCTGGGTCACACCATAATGTCTCTGGGTCACACCATGATGTCTCTAGGTCACACCATAATGTTTATTGCCAAAAGGGGTGACCCTATCATTTTTTGATGTGCATGTTAACTCTTTGTTTTAGCTTTTCTTTTTTCTTTTTATATTGTTTTAGCTTACATGTTTCCATGTCATCTCATCCTTTTCTTGCTTTCTTTTCTTTGTGAACTCATGATCAAATCTTATCCCTTCTAAATTGTTTCCTTTTTCTCTTTGAGTTCACTTTAGTTTTCTTCTAGTTTTTGTTATCTCTTCGACTATTTGTGAAATTGTTTCCATTTCTTTTTGAGTTAACTACTTCTTTCGATCTTATCTCTTCTTCGCTTCCCTCCCATTTTCTACCTATAACTACCTCTTCATTTTTCATTATTTCCCATTCTTTCATCTCATTTTCGAATGCAGGCTTCTTCACAGGTTTCTTAGCTTCTTTTTCTTCAAGCTTCTTGCAAGCTTCTTTATAGGCCTTGAGCCTTTTGGTTATAAGTTTCTAGTTTACATATCCATAGGATATATATCTCATAAAAGCTTTACTTCATCCAAGTGTCTCAAACAAGCCTTGAGCATCTTTGATTTTTAAGCCATACAAGCCTTTCTGCTTCATTTCTTCTTCATTTTTCAAATATTCTCAAATCCTCTCCCCTTTCTTGTCATCAAGTAGAATACTTGACTACTATGGAGAAGGTTACTAGATAGTTAGACTTGTAAGCACCAAAATCACGCATAGCCTCCATGAGGACCCATGTGATGAGCCATAATCCTTGTCACATACATGTAAGCGTGAAATAACATCCTCTCAACAGCCATTCTCTTGGTGACATGTCTTTTCTTCCTCCTTGTGTTGTTTCCCCTTTGTCGTTTTCTCTCTCTCTTCACTTTCGACACTTTTTTAATACTTGTCGATTTACATTTCCTATGCTTGCGACCTTGTTCCTAAGCCTTGAACATGTCTTGTAGGCAATTTTTCACCTTTCCCCAGTGTTTTTCATCCATTCCCACCCCTAAAGGCCTTCTAGAGGTCCTCCCTAGCCATCTCCAACTTTCAGTTTTTAGTTTCACTCAAGCAATCCAAATCTTCCCTATTATTTCTAGATCTCCCCTAGGAGATCCTACTTTTGCAAGTGGAGATTTGGATTTTCACACATGATTGACCTATTTCCAGAGGCATATCCTCTCCTTTTCATCTCCTCTACCATCTCCCACATGGACTTTCACCCAGGTGCCCTCCTCTGAGGGTCGCACATGGGTCGCCCCTGGGTGACCCGAACTAGTGAAAGAGGTGACCCATGGCAACCTTGTCATGTTTTCAACTATGAAAAAAACTCAAGTTTCTAACTCAAAATATCTTTATTTTTGCTCGTTTTCTTCCTGTTTGCATGGATTTTTGTGCCAAAGATAGGGCTAACTATTCCATGCACCCACACATGCATAATTAGCTCTAATTCATCTTTAGTTAACAGTTCATGCATTCTCATGCACTCCTCTTTGTTCACTTCTTGAGTGATAAGCCTTTACTGGGTAGATCACTCCAATTTTAGCCCAAATCACTCTTGAGTCTTCTAATTTAACTCTCCAATCAAGTGGAGTTAATGCTTCTTCTTCTTCACCTCTCATCACTTGTTCTAACCTATGAATACCCCCTCCCTCAAGCACAAAGGGAGGCAATTTCATTTGTGCACACAGCTCTTGCAAGTTATTGCTCTCCAAATCAAGCATTCTCATGCTAATACAAGACATAGGAGCCTTTTGCTTTTATTTGTTATCTCATTTAACTTTTCTAAAAGTTTGTTTGTGTCCATACACTTCTCACATCACAATCCACAGTGATCATCAAGCTCTCATTAAGCTCTTTTCAAAGCTTCTAAGCTTCTTTTGCTTCTCTATTCTTTTTGTCACCAAGAGGATCACCACATTGTTATAAGAGAATTAGAGGTTGCCAATACAAGGATTTCTGAGGGTAGTGGAGGTTCACGCGTCTCCAAGTTCCTTCATGCTTTTTTTCATTTCATATTAATTAGATAATCAAAACTTTGCTCTTGGGATAAGTAAATACATGTTACTTTTTACTTGATAGGCTAAGTAGATTTGCATTGTTAAATTAGTTTCCCTTTCCAAAGTTCATAGATTAAAAGCAATTTTCTTTCTTTGATTAGATTGATCCATCTATTCAGAAAACAAACAAAAACATAGAATACGTTGCATTAGGTAATCTCATACTAGCTCGCATACATTTTCTAATTCCTAGATTAAGAAAAAGCATTTTGATTTCTAAAAACATAAAAGAGCACAAAAAATGTTTTGCATTCACATAGGCTTGCATGCATATAGAATCCAATAAAGAACAAATTTATAGTAGCAACATAGAGAGTTTGCAAGCCCTTGGTATCAACACAAGGTCAACTTCAGGCAAACATTGGTCAAAACCCTTGGTCTCTTCACAAGGTCAAACAAAGTCAACAAAGTCAAACCTTAGGTCACATAAACCCTAAGTCAAAACCCTAGGTCAATTCAAGGTTAGCCTTAACCATCTCTCTCTTGTTTAGGCTCGTGAATGTGCCCTGGACTTAGAGGTGAGTGGGTGAAGGAAATCCTCAATAAGATAGAGGAGATCCACCCTAGGCAGTAACAAGATCAACTAGTCATTCAACAACAACAACAAGAATTTAGACAATTCCTGATATAATAAGCAATCATCCAACAACACGAACAATAGTTAAAAATTAACAAGAACAACAACCTACCCACGCAATGTTAGAACATCCGAAACCTAAACAGGAGAATAGTGACTAGTGACCCTTTGGGTCATATAGTTATCTTTACAACCATGGTCATAGAACACCGTATCTAAACAAGTGCACAACACAAGCCCCAGGATTGGCTGACCCCTCTCCACAAAGTCCATCTCTCTAATGAGCCAGACCACCCTCGTGTCTCACCTCCTCTCAACTGGTTACTTCCACGAGAGTGAGAGTGACGTGGCAGTTCACCCCGTGGCAAGGAGAGATGGTCCATGTGTGCACCAAAGCTGACTCAACCACCCTCAAGGCCAACGAGTCATGATTTTGAGCGTATAGGACCTCTAAGGACTTTTTTCCTAGCACTGGAGCCATCATTACAGGTTCTTTAATTACTTTATAGAGGATAAGTAGTAATTAGAAAATATCATTTTTCTCAAGGAAATAAATATTGCCTTTGTTTTTTCTTGATTTTAATTGCTTTTCTAATCTAGGAGAAAGATCTTTGCATTTCTTAGATTAAATTGCACTTTACTTTATTAGATTAAATCATTGCAATATTAAAACTCTAAGAAAAACAAATGGAACAGAGGTGACTATTGAGAATTTTGTTAAAATAGGAGGCGAGCACCTCCCTGATGAGGAGAGGCAACGAAGATTATAAGTTGGAATATCCACGGCCCAAACAACCTAGAGAAATGTTGTTTATTAAAATGTTAGTAGAATTAGAGGTCCCAAACATACTACTCATAAAGGAACACAAAATTGGATGAAGTGAAGCTCAAGGAATTACTACCTAGAGTATGGAAGAGTGGAGATTGTGTGGCAACTTATGAGGATGGAACGACGAGTGGTCTAGTAGTGTTGTGGAATAAGTATAGCTTTGTAGGCTCAAGTATTAGAGGCACTGATTCTTGCATTTCTATAGCTTTCGAGAATTTGTGGAACAATCAAAACTTTATAATCTCTAATGTTTATGGACCAAACTTGGAAAGAGATAAAATTAAGACATGGGATTATATCAGATCTTTCAGACAGGCTCATGAGGTAAAGGAATGGTTAGTGGGGGGATTTTAATGTTGTGTTAATCCCTAAAGAGAAGAAGGGGGGGAAAGCCCTATCGAACTTGGGATCAACATAATTTAGGAGACTCTACGAGGAACTATCGCTTGTTGATATAAAGCCAATATCTGGTTGGCTCACTTGGAACAATAGGATGATAAGGGATGAAAATATCTTGAGTTTAATAGATAGATTTTTTATTAACTCATAATATTTATTGGAGTTAGATAGCTTTCACTCAGAATTTATACAATTTGGGGGATCAGACCATTGGTTGATCTCAGTCAATATCAACAAGAACTCAAAACCTAGAGGGATCCCATTTCAAGATGGAAGCCTTTGGGTATGAGCATCCAGAATTTGAAAAAACACTAAAGAAGTGGTGGAGCAAGGAAATTAGGGGCAATAAGAGATTCATTATTAAAAAAGGTGATGGAAACCAAGAAGTAAGCAAAAAGATGGAATAAGGAGGTGATGGGCAAACTTTTTGAGAATAAAAATAGGATTGGTTTAGAGTTGAGGGAGATGGAAAAGAGTATTGGGGGAAAAGGATTTTCTCATGAATTAAGAGAAAAAGAAAAGGATCTTTTGGAGGAATAAGAAAGATTGCTTAGAATAGAGGAGATAATGTGGCACCAAAAATCAAGGGTCAAGTGGTTAGGGGAAGGGGATAGGAACACCAAATACTTCCATTTAATAACCAAAGTGAGAAGACAATATAATAGGATACTAATTATCCATCCCCCTATGGGATTGGTGGTGGACTATATGGAGGCAACTAGAGAGGAGGGAAAGAACTACTTTCAACAATTATTGGGTTCTACGCCAATGGTGGAATAATCGTAAGGTGGGGGGCCTGTGGCTGGATCCCATTGGTGCCACTCACTGAGCATTGGCTTGAGGGGGACTATTATCATTTACATCTCCTGGACCACATTTAGTTAGTGAGATATAAGAAGTGGGAGGGATCGGATATCAAAGAGCTATCTACCACTGCAATGGTTATAGTGTTAGCCCCCTTCACGTTGGAGGAGATTGAAGTAGCAACTTTCTCTTTGGAGTCTAGGAAATCACATGGGCCTAATGGGTTTCAAGCTGAGTTTTTCAGAAATATTAGGAAATGATAGGGGAGGATGTTTAGAACGCAGTAGAAGAGTGCAGAAGCAGGAGAATAATGATGAAGGCATGGAATTTCACATACATATTGCTCATACCAAAGAACATAGCGCCAAAGTATTTTGACGAGTATAGACCTATTGCATTATGAAATATGATTTACAAGATTGTAATAAAAGCTATGGTGTCAAGGCTCAAGAATTGCTTGGAGAGAATTATATCAGAAGAATAAAGCAGATTCCTATAAGGGAGACAAATTCTAGATGGGGTAGTCATTGCTCATGAAACTATTCACTTGATCAAAGTAACAAAGAAGGAGGGAATGATGATCAAATTGGACATGAATAAGGCCTACGATAGAGTTTCTTGGGACTTTCTTATACAAGTTATGCACAGGTTCAGATTCAAAGAGGTATGATGTGATTGGGTATATAGTTGTGTTTCTACTACGACCTATGTTGTCCTCATTAATGGAGTCACAACAAGAACATTCAAAGCAAAAAGGGGCCTGAGACAAGGGGACCCCCTATTCCCTTTTTTATTCCTCATTCTGGCGGAAGTTTTAGGAAGAAAAATTAAGGAGGTTAGGTAAGGGAACCTCACTAGATTGCAAGTCTCAGGGGAATCAACAACACCACCTATCACACTCCTATTTGGGGAAGCTACGGCAAGAGAAGTTAGGTGCATAAAAATATCTTAGATAAATATGAGAAAGCTTCAGGATAGAAGGTGAATACTGCTAAATATAGAATATTTTTCATGAAAAACATTTGCCTGGAGAGAATGGAGATTCAAGAAACTTTAGGATATGAGATTGATAGGTTGCTTACCATATATCTTGGAATACCGTTAATCGACAAGAGATCATCAAATTTGGAATCAAGAAATGTGGTGAAGCGAATTCAAGGCATGTTGGCCTTGTGGAAGGGTAGGTGGTTATCATTGGTTGATAGGATCACACTCAACAAGGCCTCCCTTGTGTCGGTACCTATTTACACTATGTCTATCTTCCAAATACGGATCAAGGTGGCTAAGTATATCGAGGCCACTCAACGAATCTTTTTGTGGCGAGACAATGAAAACACATTCAAGTAGAATACGGTAAAGTGGGTTGATGTATGTAGGCCTCTAAGTCAAGGTGGGTTGGGGATTAGAAACTACAAAAGTGTGAACAAAGCCCTTGGGGCTAAGCTGACATGGCATATCTATGAGGAAAGCCACATACAGTGGAGTAGAATACTGCAAGCTAAATACTTGCAAAATAATAAGGATAATTTGTTCAAATACAACATTTTAGGGGGCTCTAGTGTATGGAATTTCATCAGAATATGTGCAAAGATACTTATTCCAAATGTGAAGTGGAGGTTAGGCAATGGGGCAAAGATCAAGTTCTATCATGATAGCTAGCTAGATGAGACAACCTTCAAGGACCAATAATGTTTTTGTCCCTTTATCCATCATTTTGAAGAAGTAGAGGGGGATAGGTAAGCAATTATATCAATGGTAGAAATGATCAGAGACAGTAGAAAACCTCAGTGCCACTGGTGGATAAGTTGAAGGAGACTTATGAACAATTGGAGAGAAAACTGGAAAGGTGGCCCATTTTAGTTTTGAAAAGGGAGGATTGTTTGGTTTGGGGCAACCAAGGTAGTGGAAGAGTAATGGTGAGTAAAGCATACAACACTTCAATGTAGATAATGAGATTAAAGCCTCTAAGATAATATGGAACAAACAGGGGCTACTGAAAATCCAATGCCTTCTTTTGGATAACATGGAAATGAAAAAACACTCACTTGGGATAGACTATAAACGATGGGAGGGATAGGGCATTCAAGATGTTGTACGTGTAAAAAGGAAGCAAAAAGTAACAACCAACTGCTCCTACATTGTGATTTTGCTAGCCAAATATGGAATGATTTCCTAAAAAGATGGGAGCTAGATTGGGTAATTCCAACAAACATAACTAAATTAGTGGATAATTAGGATTTTAAGATTAATAGTCTAGGTCTACGGTTAATCTGGATGGTGGCCCTGGCTACCATTATCTGGAACTTATGGTTGGAATGCTATAGAACACTTTTTCAGGAGAATGACAAAGAGGTGGAAAGGGTTTGGGACTTAATATAAAGCACAATTTCAGAATTAGGGGAGGCCCATGGTAGCAAGAAATGACTCCTTGGAAAAGAGGAGACCAAATGGGCTAATGCATGGCCTAGATTTAGATGGTTAGGGAAGGAGAGTCAGGAGGAAAAGGAAAAGGAGAAAAAGTTGATTGGTCTTGCCCTAAAACTAGGTGGATTAAACTAAATTTTGATGGTGCGACAAGAGGTAATCCAGGTGAAGTAGGAGGTGGGGGTGTTTTCAGGGATAAAGGAGGATAATCGATGGGGTTGTATACTTCTAATTTTGACAAATAATCTAACAATATGATCAAGGCTAGGGCTATGTTGTGGGGCTTAAAATTGGCCAAGGAAGGGTGGAGGAAAATATGGGTCGAGGGAGACTCTAAGCTAATTATAGAAGCTATGAAAGGGAATGAAGTATTAAACTGGAGGTTAGGGGTGATTATGGAAGTGACCAAATCTTTGATCAGAGAATTTGATGAGATCATTTTCTCTCATATTGACAGAGGAGGGAATAAGGTGGTAGACTAGGCAGCAAATCAAGGGGTCAATTTGAAAGGTAGAAAAGGTGGCAATGCTCTCTATCAAAGGAGGGATTACCCTTATGAGGTGATCGAGTTGATGCAGGATGATATCAAGGAACACCTGTCTGATAAGGGGATGAAAGATGAATAACCTAGAGACAATTATGAATAGTCAAGCTTGAGTAAGGTGGCAGTGTGGACGTTAATTCATTCGTACAACCATTCATGGGATATGTTTCCACCATGTTTTAAGAGCTGGCAGTATCATGGAAGCTTGAAAGTTGATAATTCCTCTGGCATTTTGGTGATGAAATTGGGTTTTTTTCTTCTTGTTGCGTATTATCCATGGCTGCATCTGTTGGGAAGAGACATGTTGGAGGAATCATGATTAAGGTATATCAGAATAAGGGAAAAGAGGAGGAGGTTGGTCAGAGGAGGAAGAAGAAGATTTGGAGTAAGGAAGCGGTTGGGGGTTTTATTGGTTACATAGACAAGGATATTGATAGCCCTAATTTGCATAGATGGATGAAGAAGATATGGGTTATGTGTAAGGATTTGTATGAGAAGATGAAAGTGGGTCTGCGTAAAGCCATGGCCAATTATTTGTTGGATCATAAATATACTAGGGGTGTTGGAACGCTTTTGATGTGGCTCAATCACTTTCTTGTGCTTCCATAATGGTGGTTGTTGCATGTTCATATTGCTCCACGATGATGTCGGGGATGTTGTGGAGTAGGCAGATGTGTACCATAACTGCATCATGGTTCATATGCATGCGGTGAAGAAATGCTAGGTGTGTCTTTAGATGGTGATTGAGGAGATAGCTAAGAGGCTAAAGGTAGACCTTCCTATGGCAACAATTCCTAATTTCACTGGTTGTTGTTGCTTGGGTGATAGAGGAACAAAGAAGGAGGACATGGTAGATGGCAAAGATTTAGTATGCAATGTCTGTAATGTTAAGGGTTAGAGTGGGTCAAGGCCTACATAATTTGCCCTGCCCCCCATTACTAGTCTAGATAGTATATGTTATATGAATTTCTGAAGGGTAGCCATAGTCGTATAGGAATTTCTCTTTTTGGTGGATTCAGCCTGTTGGTGCTAGGTTCTGGGATGGTGTATCACTATTGCAAGTTTTCAGTTATTACAGTGAACTCTAGACTCTAGGCTAGGCCCTTTTGAAAGGTTTTTGGTCCTTAAAACTAGGTAATATAAATAAAAAAACTCTTAGAAAAAACAAAAACATAGACAAAACTCCATATAGGAAGAGACTTATAGTTGCATTTATATTTCTTTCTTAGTACTCAAATCACATCAAAAATTGAAAAAATAACCAAAAGCTGCATGCATTCATATAGCTATAGCTGCATCTAGAAATCTCATTTTCAACAATGCACAACTACCAACATACAACATTCAAAGCCCTTGTTTTCACCATGAGGCACTGAACTAGGTAAAACACTCCAAAACAAGCCCTTGGTTTCATCCCAAGGAACAAAAACCATAGCATACAACACAAAACACTCGAACATCTAATTCTTCTCCATTAAGCATATGGTGTAGCCTAGTGTGAGAGAAGACTGGATAGAACAAGTCTTAGAGGAGATCGGAGCTAATCTCCTAGAGCAAGTAGATCTGATCGACATAGAAATACAAGAACAAGAACAACTTTTAAGGCAAATCTAAGAAGACAACTAGAGGAGACAAATACAAGAACTTAGAAATTTTAAGAATGTAGACTTCTCGAAGAACTTCTAGAGATTGAATGAAGAAGACTTGAAGTCTTTCATCCCTACATTGCAAACGAGTTAGATCAACTTAGAGCAAGTGACCCTCTAAGTTATATCATAATCACAACAACACCCATACAAAGAACTTGACAACAAATCAACAACAGTGATGGCTACAACAGTAACCCAAACACCTAATAGATAGGCGTGATTGCTCTAATTGAGACGCACAAAGTCCCACTCTTGAGGGAAAGGGACATCCCCTCAATGTTGTCACCGCTCAACTAGCTACTGTCCAGTAGTGACTGGGAGGTCACCTCTACAAGGTTTCCTAGTCTCACGTGTTGCATTAGTGCCCAACTCATTCGCATTGTGCTTGGACCTCACATTTTGAACATCACATAGTTTAGTGAACCTAACATGAAGAACAAAAGATTTTGCTAGAGTTTTTTATGTCCCCATTGCTTTGATCCCAATCTACTATTTCATCTATATTTTCTCTATTTTTTGCTTTTTCATCCTGCTTTGTCACCACTTTTTTGCCTCTTTTTCACGTCCAGTACTTTTTATTCAAAGGTGTTGCACAACACCCTTGAATATGATGGATTCAGACAGATTGAAAGGGAGTATCCTCTTAAGTGATCCAATCATTGCATCCTTTGAGAGATATGTGCCAGTTGATCCTCTAGCACCCATAACAAACTACTTTGACTATGAAGACTCTGAGTATAAATGTGGTTGTCAAGAGCCAGTACAAAGATCTTTAACTTTCAACAATCTAGCCTAGGAACAAGATAAAGTTTTTCAACTAAATTATCCTAGCCAAAGTCAACCACACCAATTAAGACAAGACATACACTTAAATGGCCATCTCATTCAAATATATAGAGAAATTACCATACAAATAGATGGAGAATTTACAAGAGGTACATGGAGCCCTCTGCATGGCCTATCAAATAGAGAGATCTATGGCATGACACATGTTGACAGATAAAGTTCTTGAAACAAACAGGGATACTCAAGCCCAACCTCAAAATAATCCATTACCAGGTAGTGAAAACCAAAGGACAAAAAGAGGCACCCCAGTTGACATCAGAGACACTCTAGTCTAATGGATCAAATTGATAGAAGTAGGAGGTGTTGAATAATCTTAGCCAGAAAGACCATGAATATAGATAAATCCGTTCACAGAACCAATCTAGGGGATAACTCAAATCCCCCTTACCTAAACTTCTATTTGTGAAACTTAGGAAATGGGTCTTTCATGCCTCCCCGAAACCAAAACATCCAACCAAGTGGTGTCAACACAACACATAACTATACAATGCCACCAACATCCCAATAAACACACATGTAAACAATATATCTAGTCATACCTAGCTATCAATAAAGTCTTCAAAATCAAACATTTGCACCCACAAGACTTATGTTCACTAGAACAAATTCAATGTCTCAAAATCAATTTACAAGAACATATATTGAATATTTCAAAGAGCACTTACACTATACCATTTGCAACATAGTGCTTCTTCGTCCTCTCCCAAATTTTCCCAAGTTTAAATGGGAGGGAAATCCAAGCTCCCATATTAAAGCATACTCCATGGTAGTAAGATAACTCATCCCCTAGGATGGAGTCATCACAAGGATATTCCCAAGGACACCTGAAGGAATAGCCCTCAACTGGTACTATCACCTCCCTGAGGCATCTATATATTCCTTCAGGTAGCTCATTGGAGAATTCGTAGCTGCATTGGATATGAACAAGCTAGTCAAAACTAGAATTAGAGAATTTTTAAGCATGAAGTAAGATGCTAATGAATTTGTAGCTCACTTTGTGACAAGATGGAGGCAAGTCCTCTACTCTTCAACTAGCACACTGAATATGGATCATAGGGAGCTCTACAGCCTCTTTCTACATGCCCTTAATAGGGATACAAGGGAAGAAGTATAGAAGTTGCCTTATAAATCATGATGAAGTCTTGGAAAACACTTTAAGAAAAAACCAACTTGTTATAGATAGCAGACATAGAATTTATGAAACAAATAGAAGATTGATAGTGCAAAATGATAATAGTGGAAACAACCAACCCAATATCAAAATTTTGAAGAATAACCAAAGTGTGACAACTGACAGAGTGACCAATCAACCTCCTATGAGAAA
The DNA here is from genome assembly GCA_027924645.1 of Cunninghamia lanceolata. Classification (NCBI taxonomy): domain Eukaryota; kingdom Viridiplantae; phylum Streptophyta; class Pinopsida; order Cupressales; family Cupressaceae; genus Cunninghamia; species Cunninghamia lanceolata. The sequence continues at coordinate 13,436,133 of BSBN01000186.1, read as the reverse complement.
TAGGGTGAACAAAGACAACTACAATAGAAGAGACTATTACCCTCAAAAAATTAATGCTATAGATTACCCTAGAAATAATAACTACCCTCAACAGAATAATCAACAACAGGGTAACAACAATAATAATTATAGATATCAACGCTATTGTCGACCTCTTGACCCAAATTAGTTTTACATATTTCACAAGGTGAGAGGACACAACATTGAGTTTTGTAGAGAATACAACAGGTTTATCATGAGATTTCCTGAAGAATAATAATGATTATTTATAGAGGTGTTCCTAAATCCACAACAAGTGACACCTAGAAATGAAAATAATCCTCTACAAGGGCCTATCACACCCAAAATGTGAACATGAAAATCTTTCAAAACCCCTTTCCCACACACCAAAATAATGAGTCAAATGAGCCAAACGCTTCAACTTCAATGCAAATAAACATAACAAACATGGGAGAACCAAAAACATCAACCCAATTAGGCCACAAGGGAGAAATGAAAATACTAGGTATGGTGAAAATCATCCATGAAGAAGTTGAGATAGAATCTGATGCGGTCCAAGAAATTGACTACCATGGAAAGGACATATTGACAATGGATCCTACCCTACTACTAATCAAACTATACAACCTAGTTGAAAATCTTAGGAAGACTTATACAAAGATCTCTTTTATAGATCTTCTTAGAATCACCTTCACACCATGCAACTCTCCTAGAGGCCATTGTCTTAAAACACTTCAATAAGATCATGCCACGTCCTAATGAGCAAATACAATGAGTGGACCTCGATCTAGATCCTCTAAATATTGAGTTGCAAGACCTTGGATTTTTCTTTGACCCTAAGCAAATGCCAATAGATGTTGAGCTAACAAAGAAGGGGGATCCAACCTTGTACTTATAAATGTCCAGATCTACGACATGTGCATTAAGAGAACCCTAGTTGATGATGGGGTGATTGTTAAAATTGTTCCATTCTCTCTTCTCAAAAGGATGGGATATGGACACACAAACTATTGGCAAGAGATACTTCTCTATTGAATAATTGAGTGTTGTCATTGATGGCAACAAGAAAAGGAATAAGGTTGGAATAAAGATTTTGGTCTGGTGAAGAAGACTTAGTCATTTTGGCTAAGTGTTGACAGTGTACAGAGGTAGTGAGAAAAATTGTATTTGGATTGGCATTGGTCCATAGTTTGAAGACCACGTATTGCGGTTCTGGTATGATATTCCTAACTCTCAGATGATCTTATATCCAAGGTTTCAACTTTTGAATAGTTCCGGAAGTATATCTTCAAATGGCCTAAGTCCAATAGAACATAATACAGTGCCAGTTAAAGCAGAACACTCAGTTGTTTTGGTCCGCATACTTCCGGTGTTGTATATCTTGATATATGATTTTAAGGTGTTGTAAACACTTGTATAAAGTGTATAAATCCATAGTTGTAGGTTCTGAAGTCCACCGGAAAGATAGTTACAAGTTACTAAATATTGCTACACTATTTGACAGTGACAAGGTCTAAATTCTGATGGTCCGCATTTTGCCGCTAAAGGATATTTTGCTTTGCAGTTATGAAGGTATGATCTGTGATGTCTAAGGACTCTTTGATATGATTTTGAGTAAGTATTGTGGCCTGCAGTGAAAGTTGTGATCTGACAGTTAGATTGAGTTAGTAACAGTTTGTGTTTGAGGCCGACATGATAGTTTGATTTATGTGCGGTAAGTTCTATTGATTAGAACTTTATCCTAAGTGGTTCTATGGTTGGAGCTAACATATGAGAAGGTGTTTCAAATGTTATTTAGGTCCTCTATGTATTTTGGTGAATGGATTTCACCGACAAACTACAAGTTTATTAACTATACGCTTCATCTAAGTAGGCCGACTTAATGTGAAGATTTTAAGTGTTGCGGATATATACATGGGATCAAATTTAGTGTTTGGTGTGCAAGGAAAAAAATGTGAATATATGTATGTGTGACATGCAAAGTAAAGTAATTGTGTGGAAATAATAAGAGCAGAAGAAGAGATACCTTATTCCTATGTAAAAGCAGAGCAATGAAACAAAGCAGTCAGAGATGAAGAGTTTTGAGACAGTATTTATGTGCTTCATTGGAACTGTAACCCTGCATGTGTAGATGCAATTTGAGCAGTTCAACTTGGCAGTGAGTCATTCTTCCTTCTTCTTTCTTTCTCTAGGCAATGAGCCTATTTTGGCAGTGAGCCTTTCTTGCAGTGAGCATTTCTTTGGGCAGTGAGCCCTAAGGAAGTGAGCCTTCTTGTAATCCAGTATTGTGCTATTATAATATATTGTGAGCTAACAGTCACCGTGGTTTTTCCCTTTTTGGGTTTCTACGTAAAAATCATGTGTTCATGTGTTATGACTTTATGGTTGCTATTCCTATGTTTATTCTGCTTTCATATTATTAATTTTGGAGATTGGATTAATAAACTTGTTAAGAAGTGGTTTTGTGGAATACTGATTCACCCCCCCTCTCAATATTCCTTATTATCAATAATTGGTATCAGAGCAAGGTTCCTTGGAAGAATCCTAACAACTTAAGGAAGATCTGGGGCAGTATAATCATGGCAGCAAGAAGAATTAGAAATTATGAAAGCAACAAGGAAATAGAAGCAGCTCTTATTGATCTTGAAAGATCTAAGGAAGAAATCAGGGATCTAAAAACTAATGTTCAAGAAGCTGATGAATGCATCCTAAAGCTAAGAGAGCAAGTTAAGAAGTTTAAAGAGAAAAGCAAGGAGCTAAATGATCAATTAGACGAAGCACATGAAATCCTAAAAGGTTTGACATTGGAAGTTGAAAAGAAAGAAGAAATTGAAAGGCATCTGAATCAAGTCATTAAGGATAAGTCAGAAGAATGTGAAAAATTGGGCAAAGAAGTGCTACTCCTGAAATTTGATCTAGAAGCAACTAATAGCTATAAAGAAAAATTCAAAATAAGTTCTACAAGGCTTGAGGAGCTACTTGATAGACAGAAACATCTAGATGATAAGCAAGGGTTGGGATTTGAGAAAGGAGAAAGCTCAAAATCAGGACATGAAAACTTTCAGATGAAGTACAACAAAGGAAATCAATTCAGGAATCAAAGAAGAAGACCTAGAAGACCTCCGGTCAAACAACCAAATGCTCAAAGGTACCCATCTTTCAATAGCTATTGTTTTAATTGCAACAAGTTTGGTCATAAAGCTACTCAATGCAAAAGTAGAGTATATCAGAATGCTCCATCATTCTCTGGTCAATGTTTCAATTACATGAAAATTGGTCATAAATCAAATGATTGCATAAATCTGGTAAGGAATGGTTCTTACAATGCAAGGAATAGTCAATCATTCAATGGAAAGTGTTTTGCATGCAATAGATTTGGACATATGGCTAATCAATGCAGATCAAATCCAATCAATAGAAGGAATTAAAGACAAGGGAATGTGGTGTGCTACAATTGCAATAAATTTGGTCATGTTGCAAAGTTTTGCAAAAGCAAGAATGTGAAAAGAAACTACCATGCTGAAGAAAGCAAAACATAGTAGAGGATTGACAAGGGAAAGGAAAAAGTTGATCCAGTTGAAACTAAGAAAGAAATGGGCAAGGTTTGGATTAAGAAAAATATTGACAATGCCAAGGATGGATCCACACCAGATTTTGGTGCAGATACTTCCTCCGGGAAGTAAAGTGGAAGCTCTGGCTCAGGGGGAGCTGCATTGAAAATTCAAAACCCCTGGCTAGTCAGCCAGTGCTGGAATCTGGCATCAAGATATGATGGAAAGAATCATATGATAGATCTTTTGAAGGAAGTTCTGGAAGAAAAGGATCAAATTGCAAACATTTACAGAGTAATCTAAAGTGTCTGTGATTGTCAGGAAGGTGCTTGACAACTTTTTGAAAGATGACATTAATGACACTTAGGTTTCGGCATGCGAAGGTTAAAAGAAGTTGTATCTGAAGGAAAATTCATTTTGCATTCCATGCTCTCAAGTGTCTAAGGTGAACCAAAGAAAAATTCAAAGCGACTACAATATTCTCCAAATGATTTCAGGTCAAGATCAAGATCAAGGAAACCCTAATCTGGTGAAAGAGGTATTTACAACTTAAAAATCCTACTGTGAAAATTAAATTATTATGGGAAAATGTTTACTCCTCACGTAATCGAGATAGGGAAAATGCCTCGCCCCAAGTTCAAGAAACAATTCTTCAAATCACTGGAAAATGATCCGTTAGGGGCATTCTCAATTACTCCACGTGGGGTTATGCATATGGAAGATGTCAGAGCATACATTCGTATCAGTCTGGAAGAATATGATTACTTGAAGTTAGGAAAACTGTATTTGGATGAGCTGACTACTGTGGATATTGTATTGAAAGATGAGTATAAAGTTCCAGGAGAAAAGAAATTTGACACCTGGTTGGATTTTCCCACAATTCTGAATGATGCATGGGTCAAGCTTATTCTAAGTAGAATTCATGATGAATTTCTATGGATTGTTGAACCCTATATAATAACTAAAGAAGCTATCAAAGCTATAATCAGTATGAGCTCCTCCTGAAGGGTTCCATGCATAAATAAAATGAAGAACAATGTGGTAACACAGCCAACAGGAGCCAAATTTGATAAGAATGCCCTTACAGTAAATGATATTAAGAATCCAGCTATCACATTTGCATTAATGATTGTTGGATACAAAATATACTTTTCCAACAAGGAAAATTATGTGTCTACATCAGCTATATACACAACATATGACATGATAAAAAACAATATGGATTATGACCTATGTGAATTGCTCCAGAGTGAACTAATGGAGAACTTGAAAAGAACAAAATAAACTAATCATCCTTTCAAATATGGAACATTGATTAGATGTTTACTCTTTTACTTCCTGAGAGAGCTACCCGGTTTAGGAAATATTATCTGGCTTGATCACATACCTGTAGCCACTCAAATAAGAAATCACTTACAGAGTTTGGGTAATACAAATAAGCAGAATGAAATCTCGTGGAAATACTTCAAAGAATTTTAAAAGAAAAATGTCATGTAGGTTTCGGATACCTGAAAATGTAGTGATAAAGTATGAGAAGGATATTGTATTCATGGTGGACAAAGACAAGTGCTTCATGGAAGCTGTGGAACCAAGAACTGTATGGGTCCCTGCACTAGGATATGAAGTTACAGAAGATGTCTTGAGTGAATTAGCCGATGCACTACTAACCAAACCTAATGATCCCAAAGAGGGCAGATTTGGGACATTCTCAGAATTATCTTCTAGAATGTTTATGGAACTTGAGGAGTCAGAGAAAACATCAGATGAACAATCAAGTAAGCCAAAAACCAAATCAGGAGGATCAATGTCCATAGGTGCTCCGGTAGAATGGACATCAAGCACTCCAGAAAGGAAAGATAAGAGATCTAAAGTGGGGAAACCAACATCTAGTCCCAGAAAAAGAATAAGGACCTCATCCATTACAGAAGCCACAATTGAAGTAGAGAAAGAAAAGGAAGCAAAAGAGAAGAAAAGAAATTAAGTTTCACTTGGTGAAGAAAAAGTGGCAAGAGACACTATTGCAAAACCCTTTGAAAAGCAACAAAGTGCACAAATCCTAGATCTACCCAAGTTTCTACAAGAACTAATAAATCTAAATTCCTTGTCTCTGGAACAAAAATTTAAATTAGTATCATTTATCCAAGCAAAGGCACAGGAAGAAATGATGAAAACACACATGCAAGACAATAAGCTCATTACAACAGTATCTGATGTTCTAGGAAAGTTGATGCCTAAATACCAGAAAGATACATTGTTATCATCAACGGATCAACTAAAAGGTATGATAAAATCAATTAGCAATCATTTTTAATCCTTTGAAAAATCTTCAGAAACAAAGGTTAGAAAAGAGTTTGATAAGAAAAGATTAGCCGAGTTAAAAATCATGTTGATCAATGATAAAATCTCTTTAGACCACGGAATAAGAGGTATAGTGCCATAAAAGAAGCCTGTGACTTGTACAAATTTTGTTTATCTTGGCTAGAAGTTACAAGGGAATTAGAAAATAAAATCAAGGACTTGAATATTTCTAAGACATAATCTGGCAGTTGAGTCAATAAGTACCAAAGAAATATAGGTTGCAAATATTCACAATGATTTGAACACTCTGATGAAGAAAAGGGAAGAAGTCAAAGATAGGTTGTGCCAGCTAAGGGGGCTGATAAGTCCAAAAATTGATTCCATGACCAATTTGGTAGAAGAAGCCTTGAAATCACAAGCATCAATTGATAAACCATCAGATGTGCAGAAGGCATAAAAGTTAGTCTTTTTGATAAATGGCAACATCCATACTTTGGAAAGTGCAAGGAATAGATGGAATGGAGAGATAGATCTAATAAAGACTATCTATAATGATATTCTACTTTCAACTATAAATTAAGATAGAAATGTGTACTTGTATATATGCGACAAAATATGACAGTTTTAAAAGAATTTTTTATACAATTTTGCTTGTACACGCACCTTTGCCATTAATGTCAAAGGGGAAGAGGAAAACCAGTGAAAAATAATCATACATCTAAAGAAGAATAGAAAAACAGAGTGTACAAAGTAAGGGGGAGCAACACAAGCATTTTTCACTGAGTGTTGCCATCAATACCAAAGGGGGAGATTGTTGGTAAGAGACACTGCTCTATTGAATAATTGAGTGTTGTCATTGATGGCAACAGGAAAAGGAACAAGGTTGGAACAGAGATTTTGGTCCGGTGAAGAAGACTTAGTCATTTTGGCTAAGTGTTGGCAGTGTACAGAGGCAGTGATAGAAAAACTGAATTTGGATTGACATTGGTCCACAATTTGAAGACCAAGTACTGCAGTTCTGGTATGATATTCCTAACTTTCAGATGATCTTATATCTAAGGATTCAACTTTTGATCAGTTCTGAAAGTATATCTTCAAATGGCCTAAGTCTGGTAGAACACACTACAACAAAATAGGCAATTAGCGCCTAAAATAGCACCGAAATTTAGTACATTTGAGTCCATGAATTGGACACTTCTGCCGTTGCCAAACTCGATGCCCAATTACATTTCACTTTTGTGTCGAGTTTAGCACTGGTTATAATGCCAGGTTTGGCGCCAGGTTTAGCATCGGATTTTAGTGCCAGGTTTAGCACCAGATTTAGTGCCAAATTTTGTTGCTTCCAGTTTGGCTTCCGATTTTGCTTCTGGTTTTGCTTCTTGTGTTGCTTCCAAGTTTGCTTCCAGTTTTGCTTCCGATTTTACTTCCAGTTTTGCTTCTGATTTTGCTTTCAAATTTTGCTTCTAGTTTGGCTTCCGATTTTGCTTCTGGTTTTGCTTCTTGTGTTGCTTCCAAGTTTGCTTCCAGTTTTGCTTCTGGTTTTACTTCCAGTTTTGCTTCTGATTTTGCTTTCAATTTTGCTTCCGATTTTGCTTCCAGTTTTGCTTCCAATTTTGCTTCCGATTTTACTTCCAGTTTTGCTTCCAATTTTACTTCCAATTTTGCTTCTGATTTTGCTTCCAGTTTTGCTTCCAATTTTGCTTTTGGTTTTGCTTCTAGTTTTGCTTCCGATTTTGCTTCTAGTTTTGCTTCCGATTTTGCTTCTGGTTTTGCTTCCAATTTTGCTTCCAGTTTTGCTTCCAATTTTGCTTCCAATTTTGCTTCCGATTTTGCTTCCAGTTTTGCTTTCAAGTTTGCTTCCAAGTTTGCTTCCGGTTTTGCTTCCAATTTTGCTTTCAGTTTTACTTCCAATTTTGCTTCTGGTTTTACTTCCAGTTTGGCTTCTAATTTTGCGTCCGATTTTGCTTCCATTTTTGTGTCTTTTGTTGCTTCTAAAATTGCTTCTAGTTTGGCTTCCATTGTTACTTCATTTTTTGCTTCTAAAAATGCTTCTTGTTTTGCTTACATTTATTAATTTAATATGTTTTATTTCAATTTAATTAGTTAAATATATCATGCCTCTTAAATAACTCATATGATTATAGAGTAAGTAATTTAATTATTTAACTTATATGATTAAATAACAAGATAATTATTATAACATGATCATCATCTATAATTAAAACAAGTGAGTCAAATATCTATAATTTAATTGAATTTGACAACATCCATCCTGAGCAGTAAATTAAAATCATCATACGTAATAAATATCCATCCAAAAATCATCGACCACTTTTAATATATATAAATTGACAAGTCAATACTGATAAGATCATCATCATATATAACTAAAACAAGTGAAAGTCAAATATGTCAGTAGATCAATAACATGTCAAAATGATACATGTACAAATGATATAAGTAAAAATGCTATATTATGTAACTCAAAATGATACAAGTCAAGATAATACATGTCCAAATGATATAAGTCAAAATGATACATAAATTTATGATACAACTCATTAATATGGTACTGCTCGCCATGAAAATGATACATATGACAGTGACCATGAAAAGAGGCATCATAATGATATATCAACAATGATCCATGATGTAGTCTATATGATCATGAATGTCACTAGATACTACCAGCAACTGCCTCATCATCATCATCATCATCACCATCGTGATCATCATCATGATCATCGTCGTCGTCGTCATCATCGTCATCAGCCTCGGTGTCTTCTGTATCTGCGTCATCATCATCCTCTGCCATGTGATCTATACCAGAACCAACATAATCTGGATCTCTATCATGAGGATCATCTTGATCTTCTAGAAGACCCATGTTCTGTAAAAAAATATTTAAAATGAAAAGTTATTATTTATTTCATGCAATAATTTATTTTTCTGTTATATATCTAATATTACAACATATGAAATGAAACCATAATCATATTACATCATATCAAAGTGCACATACCATAATAAAATTTCAAAAAAGTTACAGCTAATATGTCATTCCAATGATGTAAAACATGTAACAATTCTAATAAACATTAGTAAAGATCATAAAAAAATTGTTATAAATTTAACTATCAACTGTAAATTCTATTACATAAACTTAAGTGCCACAAATTGCTTGGTCCATGTATGTTCTTTTTCACTATTAATCTAATAACCTGCATTAGATAGAAACATTAAAGAGTTTTTAAGTAGCAGTTGATTAAATTCTCTTACATGTCATTAAGGAATGCACAATTTTTTTCAATAATTATTTATCTTAAGGTTCATGAGTAGTAACCTTAAGATAAAGGTCTATTTTGTTTGAAAAAAAATGAAGTTAGCAATATGGCTTTATCTGGCTGATTTTAGAAAGAAAAAATGTTAGCCCTATTCCCGCTCACAGGTCTTCAATGTGAGCGGGAATAGGGCAAATTTGGGGATTTAGAAAGAAAGATAAAGTTTAGGGTGTCTTCAAGATAGCCAGCATGGGCAAGGGAGGTCAACCACGCATGCATAATGATCAACTGTATGTGTAATGCAATAAGGGTTACAAATGTGATTGAAGTGTGTACAACTCTCATCCATTAAACCTGCATGGTTGTATGCACCCAAAATATAAGCAAAGCTTACAATGTTAGGATATGTTCTAGAGTGCTTAATTAATTCAAAGATTTTGAGAGCATCCTTGCAAAATCCATTTTGTTCATATCCTGCAATCATTGCATTCCATGAGATGACATCTCTTTGAGGAATTATGTCAAACAGTTCATGTTTTTTGTCTATGATTCCATATTTTGTGCATATCCTACAATCATTGCAGTCCATCAGACCACATTTCTTTGAGGCATTTTGTCAAATAGTTCACGTGCCTTGTCTATGCGTCCACATTTTGCATACATGTCTAACAAGGCAGTTGTAAATACAACATCTGACAAAATTCCTCTATCCTTTTCTGTTTATGATAAACAAAGTGCCACACTAAGGGGCATACAACTACAAACTATCTAGTGGTGGGAGCTCAAGCTATTAATGTCATATACTTCCCTCTTGCTCAACAGATACCTAATTTCACCATATGTCATGAGACTCATGAAATTGTCCACTACTGCAAAAGTGAAAGGATGTTCCTATCAATTACTAGTGTAAGGTTTGTCACACATCAATCTCTTGAAGGCAAGGATGAAAGTGAGTCTGAATGGAGGCGGGTGGAATGAGCGCAGAAGTACTACTAAAGTGCAAATCAGTTGCTAGCCTTGGGATCTGCAGGCTTTGATGAAGCCTCTCAAGGCTTCTATAAAACAAGAGGCCGCCGTAGGAGAAGTAGGAGAATCCTCAAGCAGGATATGATGGCAGACTCTAAGAATGAACTTGCAAATGGAGGCAATCAAAATGATGCGAATGTACCACCTTCCCATAGGTAGCAAAATCCCGCGCATGGAATGGTGATCCTTGGGATTGGAGGTCAGGGGAGAACTTGCCCACATGCTTCTTTTTAAGCTAAGGTGAGATTGAAGCAGATTATGTTATTTATTCTTAGGAATGGTCTAAACGAAGCGATGCCTCAGCATTTCAGAGTGGAGTGCCGCTGTGAGGAGGATGAAACTAGAGGGCAATAGATTGCGTACCTGTTCAACAAAGCCTTCAATGAAGAAAAAGTGGCCATCTTGAAAGTGATCGGGGCTGGTTTCTGGTCAGGAGGGTACACGCATGACGGACAAGTGCTGGAACATTTTTTCTAGAACTATGTACAGGTTGTGGGAGTAAGGCTCTGGGGGCTAAGAGCTGCGATGAGATTGGTGAGGGAAGATCTGATGGACATGGTCAGGACTGCCATGGATGGTGTGGCAGTGGAGCCCGAACAGGGATTTGCTCTTGCCACCCTTAGCCTGAATGAGGAGAAGAAGGTGAAGCCGCACAAAGCTTGGGCCTCTACAAAAAGGGCGTGGAGAAAGAAAATAACATAGGAGAGTTTTTGAAATTCTTGGAAGCCAACCTAGGTTTGATTGATGAAAATATAATAGCTAGGATGGTGGATATTGCTGCAGGCATAGGTTATATATATCACTAGATGTAATGCCTTAGCTTTCCATGTAACATTTTTTTTGATATTTTAATATAGGAAGCTATCCCCATATCTGGTAGTGTTTACCAAAAAAAAACATTTCTTTGAGGCATTCTGTCAAACAGTTCACGTGCCTTGTCTATGCTTCCACATTTTGCATACATGTCTAACAGGGCAGTTGCAACTACAACATCTGACAAAATTCCTCTATCCTTTATGTATTGATGGATGTCCATACCCTATTCCAAAGCTCCCATTTTGACACAGGTAGGGAGGATGGTGGCAAAGGTTGTGGAATTTGGCTTTACACCAGCCAATTGCATTTACTTTAAAATTTTTGAAGCCTTTTCAACAAATCTATTTTGTGCATATCCTGCAGTCATTGTAGTCCATGAGACCACACTTCTTTGAGGCATTCTGTCAAACAGTTCACGTGCCTTGTCTATGCTTCCACATTTTGCATACATGTCTAACAGGGCAGTTGCAACTACAACATCTAACAAAATTCCTCTATCCTTTATGTATTGATGGATGTCCATACCCTATTCCAAAGCTTCCATTTTGACACGGGCAGGGATGATGGTGGCAAAGGTTGTGGAATTTGGCTTTACACCAGCCAATTGCATTTGCTTTAAAATTTCTGAAGACTTTTCAACAAATCCATTTTGTGCATATCCTGTAGTCATTGCAGTCCATGAGACCACATTTCTTTGAGGCATTATGTCAAGCAGTTCACGTGCCTTGTCTATGCTTCCACATTTTGCATACATGTCTAACAAGGCAGTTGCAACTACAACATCTGACAAAATTCCTCTATCCTTTATGTATTGATGGATGTCCATACCCTATTCCAAAGCTCCCATTTTGACACAGGTAGGGAGGATGGTGGCAAAGGTTGTGGAATTTGGCTTTACACCAGCCAATTGCATTTACTTTAAAATTTTTGAAGCCTTTTCAACAAATCTATTTTGTGCATATCCTGCAGTCATTGTAGTCCATGAGACCACACTTCTTTGAGGCATTCTGTCAAACAGTTCACGTGCCTTGTCTATGCTTCCACATTTTGCATACATGTCTAACAGGGCAGTTGCAACTACAACATCTAACAAAATTCCTCTATCCTTTATGTATTGATGGATGTCCATACCCTATTCCAAAGCTCCCATTTTGACACAGACAGGGAGGATGGTGGCAAAGGTTGTGGAATTTGGCTTTACACCATCCAATTGCATTTGCTTTAAAATTTCTGAAGCCTTTTCAACAAATCCATTTTGTGCATATCCTACAGTCATTGCAGTCCATGAGACCACACTTCTTTGAGGCATTCTATCAAACAGTTCACGTGCCTTGTCTATGCTTCCACATTTTACATACATGTCTAATAGGGTAGTTGCAACTACAACATCTGACAAAATTCCTCTATCCTTTATGTATTGATGGATGTGTTGGGACAAAAATTTGAACCCTAAAGAATTCACCCATAAGATCCATTTCCCACCATGTACTTTTCATTTATTTAATCAGCGTCCCCACCATATCCACCTTCGACCCACGAAAAATTCATATACAGTGTGTCAAAGCCTTAGTCTTTATGGAAGAACCTTCGACATATCAGCAGGACTTCTTCAAAAATCACTTCGACACCCCAAAAAATGCTAAAAGGTGATTAGGAGGTCAGTGTGACACCTTTAATGTGTCACACTGATAAAATGATTAAATCAATATCCGCATACATGAACACTTGACAAGTATTTTGAGCTGACATTTCGAGTTTGAAGAGACAAAGATATCGGAGTGTCAGGATGAATCTTTCTGAGGTCTCTTTGACATTCCAACCCAAAAGGAACCTATCGATGAGATTTCAAAATATAGAAGTAACATTCCATTTCAGCATGACGGGGTGACTTAGAGATATGTCCTGCCGAACGACCGATATTTCAAAGTGTCGAAGGCAGTCCATATTCAGTCTCCCCAGAAAAATGAACACGCCGATAATTAAGAAAACATTAAGGAAAAGCACATATATCGAAAGGAGGGGATTTCGGCAAGACCACCATTTGAGCTATAACGAGGTCCCGATAAATAAAGAAATAATAAATCCTTCAAACAAAATGATTATTTTGGTAAGGTGATAGGAGGCGATATGTTGTGAAAATTTGATGTTTCCCCAATGATTTGAAAGCCGCCATTAATGATCAGAGTAGAGTAAAAGGGGAAATCTTGAAATATTTGGTTCAGTACACAAGCACGGGAGCTGGGGAAAGCATCTGCAACTAATACAATTCATTTTTCTAAGTAAGTATTTTGAAGCTTAAGCTTTCTAATTTGGAATTGCATCTAAGAAAAATCTCTTGCATTCCATTATGGAAGAACATCTAATAACCCTAAGGCTAAAAGGCAAAAGTTAAATGAAAGACACCTGAACAAGGACTTAATAGACCAATGTCCAAAATCAAGGCAAAAATCCTAGAGGAATGCCCAATTAAATCCAAACGTAGAGAAATTAGAGGATGAATACAAACAAGTAAGAGATGTGTGGACTCCGGTAAGGGGTATGATATTTTCATCTATCACTACAAGAAAATGCATAGGCGTTCCCCTGTGTCAAACCCATGGTGGTTGAATTTAGGAAAGTTGGTAGTGCCAAATGTTTTTGTGAATGTGGAATTCCTGAAAATGTTAGCTAAAAGCTACAACCCACAGAACTGCATGATTGAATTGAAGGATGGTACGGGATTTTTCCCTATAACTCGGGACTACATTTCAATGGTGTTCCAACTAGATAGTAGATTTGATGTGAAACTTAGAATTAGGGATTTAATTGGTGAATATTATAACTTGAGTAACAATTACAAAAGATGGAGGTTGCCTATGCACCGACCTCGTGATGGAAACAACAAATTAAGGGTTTTTTTCAGTTGTAGAGGATCCCCCATTTTCCATTGAACTGTTTGAAGAATACTTTCAGTATACTTATTTCTCTGTATGCCAATTGTTAGGAGTGGAGGCCAAAATGTTTATGGAAGTAGCTCCCATGGTTTTAACAGCTGATATCTAAAGCCAACAAGCCCTACATTTTGATTATGTTGAGTTCTTAGCTAGTACCCTTCACAATGAACTAGTTTCCATCAAAGGAGGAGGTAATAAATTCAAGCATTACTCCCTATTAATGCATTTGGTTTTGTATGAAGGCCAAAACTGGGGATTGTGGGACAAATGCCTGGGAGTAAGGGACTTGGATATAAATGGAGATGTGAAGCCCGTCCAAAGATGGACTGCCATATGGGAAAATAGGTGTGACAAATCCCATTATATATATTTTGAAGAGTACTTCGTGAAATCAATGTATAAACACTTAGGGCATCCTTATAATTACAACCTATCACCTAAAATTCAGAATTTTTTGAGACCAAAGGACAAGTATGAGATTGGAAAATTTGCTCATAATTGGGGAGATTGGTATTCTTACATTGACTGTACAAAAATAAGAGTGTTTGAGTTTGAAGGGTCTCCTTTGCTACTACCAAAAACTTGTCCTGATAGGGTGGCTTATTTGGAGATTGTAAGACAACTTGCTCTTTCTAATTTTATGCACTTAAAAAGACATAATAAGCAGTCTTTTATGCCAGGTACTCTATGTTTTGGTGATTTCACAGTTATGTTCAACAAGGGGTACCAGTTAATTGACAAAAAATTAGAACATTATAGGCTACCATCAAGGAGTTGCAGAGAAAGCTTTGATCTAGAAGGTTTCATAAACAGTGCCAAGCCAAAACAAAAGCTTAGAGGATATGACCATGTTTTATTTGTCGATGATGACCTGGTTAGAAACTGTGATGAGCAAGCTGCAATTGAAAGAAGAGATTTATATTATAAGATAACACTTGCTGAGGCTTGGAGGGTAGCCAAAAATGCCACTTATAGCGGAGCCTTCATGGATGTGAATGATCCTATTGAAAGGCTGGATACATTGATAATAAATGCTGCAGATTTGATTCAAAATGTCCCTTCCTATGTTTTTGAAAGAAAAGGAAAAGCTATTAAAGGAACTCAAGCAGAAGATGAGATTCCTATTTGCTAATTATCTCCTCAACAAACTCCAAAAATTTCTTTTGAAGAAGAAAGTGAAGAGGGGAAAAATAAAGACTTGCAAGCATCCTCTTCACTTATTGAGGAATATGAGCCCCCTGTGGATAGAGAGGAAGTCAGAATAGAAACTTTTGACAAATTAACAGATGATGTGAGATATTTAGCCAGTCAGAAATTCATTGCAGATGCTAATTTCATTAAAATCTCATAATTCAAAGCCTTCCTTTATGAGTACAAAGGAAAACAGGCCAGGGAAAGGATGAAGGACAATACTCCTGAAGTTCAAGAAGAAGTTCTACAAGAACTTCAGTTAGAAATAGACAATGCCATGAATGACATGACACCAAAGAAACGTAGACAATTGCTCAAAGAAGCAAGAGTGGTATTGGTTCCTGGGTGGGACATGACTTCAACCATTATTTTTGATACCTTCAGAAGAATCAAGAAAAGAAAACGCAGCTTAGTATTGAGGCATTGGATAAGATTAAGAATGGATCAGGCTGTGACCCTGATAAAAAGATATTGCTAATATGGTCCCTGTATCCTTCACATAAGAAACCTCAGGTTATAAATAATCCTCATGAAGCATTTGGCCATTTGTTGATCCAGAGAGTTGAGGACACAAACCCTCTTGAAACTGTTGACCTCAATATCAATGTGGCAAGATTTACTAAGGCTCAGATTGAGCAGTTGATAAAGAAAAACAATGCTTATATGGTTAAGAATGCAAAACTAAGACAAGAGGTGGCCACTTACAAGGATAGATTGCCTTCAAGTTCTTATTCACCCTACCTGGAAAAGATCAAAAGATCCTTGAAGTAAAAGTCGATTTAAATTACTGGAAAACCAAAGCAGAAAAGTTTCAAAAGAAGAGTGAACAACTTGAGGTCGAGATAAAATCAATCAAATACCACATGGCCTCAACATTGATCAAAAGAAGATTTGATAAAATATTGAAGTTCAGTGACCAAACTTGGAGTATGCATAAAAGGACATATCTTGCACATCAAGAGCATAAAAGGATTCATTTGAGGCTATTAGAAACGAAAGAAGAATTGAGCGCTAAGTCAGGTCTACAGGGTCAAATACTTGAGGAATATAGCAACTTAATTGTCCAGCATGAAATGTATAACAATACATTGACTGATGACCCAAATGATTTTGATCAAAACCTTGAGTTAACATTTCCAAACTTCTTTTCTGGAAGCGATATTCGAGATAAGGATGACTGGGTAAGGGAAATGAGCCAGATGTTGTAACCACTCCTAGATAAGGTGAATGATGAAGAAAAAGTATTGGATAATACCTATTAGTGCCTCGAGAAGCTGTTTGCCCTGGAATTTGCTATAAGTGATATAATTGCTTTAGATACATGTGTTGAACAGGAGTACATTGATCACCTAGCCAGAGTAAACTGTTTATATCTAGGACATAGTGAATATATGGGAGTGCGGAGATACATTTTTGAGCAGATACCTTGGACATGTCAAAACTGATCCTGAAGAGATGACTTTGCCAGAACTATGGGTCACGAGTCTACCTCCGATGAATAACTGAGCACAGTATTGATCGCCTTGCGTATCTACAAATTATTTTCTTATTTCCTTAATCATTGCATTAGTTCGGATGAAAAGGCATGTCCTTTCGGCCTGAAGCTTGTTTCGCATCCCATAAATAAAGGATACCAAGGCCGCTTCAAATTATAAGAACAATTACAAGACTCTTTAATATATATATGCAAATCTAAAACCTACAATACTTATGTTATGTTATATTCTCATGTGCTCTGAACTTATAATTTAATGCAAAGGAGTAGAAGTTATCTGGTGGATTATATTTTTGGTGTTCAATTGTTGTGTGGAATTTCATGTTTATGAGCTATGTGGTTGTCTCCAAAATGATTTCTTAAATTAGTTCAAATTAATATATCAAGGGTATGTTTAATTTGTCATAGCACAATTGTTGTTTCTGTGTGATCAATTTGATTGTTTTCTGTGGAAAGTTGATTTAATTCCTACTAAAGCTGCCTGTGTTTATTGGTCTCTGCCTAAAAGTTAAAAATCCTTTAAGACTGGTCATCTTGATAGGTTTCCTTTCCACTTGAATAAAAATCCTTTCCTATGATCACAACGATTTAAGAAAATATCATTGGGATAAGTAAGAAGAACCTTACAACTCAACATCTTTGCACATCTACACAAGGTGTAGATTCACCTAAGTGCCTAGAAATCTGAGTTAAACCAATTATAGGGATCCATATACCATTAAATTTTGACTCTATTGCCCAATAGATGAAAGCATTGGTCATCACAAATATCATTTCACAATATTATTCATAATTTTCAAACTTTAAACACTTTCATTAAGAACTAATAGGTATTCTGTCAAATAGTTCATGTGCCTTGTCTATGCTTCCACATTTTGTATACATGTCTAACAAGGCAGTTGCAACTACAACATCTGACAAAATTCCTCTATCCTTTATGTATTGATGGATTTCCATACCCTATTCCAAATCTCCCATTTTGACATAGGCAGGGAGGATGGTGGCAAAGGTTATGGAATTTGGCTTTACACCAGCCAATTGCATTTGCTTTAAATTTTTTGAAGCCTTTTCAACAAATCCATTTTGTGCATATCCTGCAGTCATTGTAGTCCACGAGACAACATTTCTTTGAGGCATTCTATCAAACAGTTCACGTGCCTTGTCTATGCTTCCACATTTTGCATACATGTCTAATAGGGCAGTTGCAACTACAACATCTGACAAAATTCCTCTATCCTTTATGTATTGATGGATGTCCATACCTTATTCCAAAGCTCCCATTGTGACACATGTAGGGAGGATGGTAGCAAAGGTTGTGGAATTTGGCTTTACACCATCCAATTGCATTTGCTTTAAAATTTCTGAAGCCTTTTGCAACAAATCCATTTTGTGCATATCCTACAGTGATTACAGTCCATGAGACCACATTTCTTTGAGGCATTTTGTCAAACAGTTCACATGCCTTGTCTATGCTTCCACATTTTGCATACATGTCTAACAGGGCAGTTGTAACTACAACAACTGACAAAATTCCTCTATCCTTTATGTATTGATGGATGTCCATACCCTATTCCAAAGCTCCCATTCTGACACAGGTAGGGAGGATGGTGGCAAAGGTTGTGGAATTTGGCTTTACACCAGCCAATTACATTTGCTTTTAAATTTCTGAAGCCTTTTCAACAAATCCATTTTGTGCATATCCTGCAGTCATTGCAGTCCATGAGACCACATTTCTTTGAGGCATTCTGTTAAACAGTTCACGTGCCTTGTCTATGCTTCCACATTTTGCATACATGTCTAACAGGGTAGTTGCAACTACAACATCTGACAAAATTCCTCTATCCTTTATGTATTAATGGATGTCCATACCCTATTCCAAAGCTCCCATTTTGACACAGGCAGGGAGGATGATGGCAAAGGTTGTGGAATTTGACTTTACACCAACCAATTGCGTTTGCTTTTAAATTTCTGAAGCCTTTTCAACAAATCCATTTTGTACATATCTTACAGTCATTGTAGTCAATGAGACCACATTTCTTTGAGGCATTCTGTCAAATAGTTCACGTGCCTTTTCTATGCTTCCACATTTTGCATACATGTCTAATAGGGCAGTTGCAACTACAACATCTAACAAAATTCCTCTATCCTTTATGTATTGATGGATGTCCATACCCTATTCCAAAGCTCCCATTATGACACAGGTAGGGAGGATGGTGGCAAAGGTTGTGGAATTTGGCTTTACACCAGGTAATTGCATTTGCTTTAAAATTTCTGAAGCCTTTTCAACAAATCCATTTTGTGCATATCCTGCAGTCATTGCAGTCCATGAGACCACATTTCTTTGAGGCATTCTGTCAAACAGTTCACTTGCCTTGTCTATGCTTCCACATTTTGCATACATGTCTAATAGGGCAGTTGCAACTACAACATCTGACAAAAATTCTTCTATCCTTTATGTATTGATGGATGTCCATACCCTATTCCAAAGCTCCCATTCTGACACAGGTAAGGAGGATGGTGGCAAAGGTTGTGGAATTTGGATTTTTCATCATGGGAACCTAAAATTTTTGCAAAAAATGGTAGGAAATTTTAGGTTCCAACAAGTCCATTAATTGGAGGCAGGTAAACAAGGGTTTTCTGTTCATTATTAGCCTATTAAACTTAAACATATGAGATAGCATGGCACACACAAAATGTTGTGGATAATGACCACAAGATTAGGTTAATTGCAACCACTTTTGTAAGCAAGCACAAGACTAGTATACTCATTATGATCCTAATGGCACCAAAAAGGGTCCCCAAAGATATAAGAGTAATCATTTGTCATCTAAGAGAAATCTTACATTTATGGGCACTAGGGCCAATAGAGAAGCACTTTAGAACTCATCCTACGCTTCAATAAACAAATCAACACAAGAAATGCAAATTGACATATTAACACAACAATATCCAACTAAGTTATTGAAAGTCAACTATTGATACCTCATTCTCCATCTAGATTACAAAATCAGTCCACTTTTTGCTTTGTAACATTTCCTTTTCAAATTACATTGGATACTGGCCATATTTCTCCTCCTGTCAAAACATGGCACATGGATTAGTTAAAGTAATTAATATGCAATCATTTACTTTTTCCTAGGAAATAAAAAAAATATCATTTAACATATTAAATATACTTACAAATGTATAGATCAAGGCTTGTAAACCTTTCTGGCCACTGTGATGCGTGGCACAAAGTTTGTCAAGCCTAGCCTTGGAGGCCTTGTCCTGAAACATATACTAATTCAATTTAACTATGCATAAATAAAATTTAAAAATCATTTAATAAATTTGATATAATATTATTACCAAATTCAAATATTTGTGTACTCTCCTCACCGGACTTCTCTGTGCACCGGACTTCTTATATGCTTTTACAAGCTCTTTCCATACTTTCACACTTACATCAATTGGTCTTTTTTTGAGCATTAGCTCAGAAGTGAGTTTTTTTATCTTCTTTGTTTGGTTGCACTGAAATATCTTGCAGTTTTGAGACATTCGTAGCTTTATCTTCTTTACAGACCAACATGTGCCAAATTCAATCTCCATGTCCTGGATAACTGCTTTTTGCAGGTGCATGGGTATCTTTGAGAATGGCAAATGTAGATGGTCTTTGAACCATTGAAGGCATAATTCCCAACCTATTCACAAATGTTTTTCCAGCATCTATCATTTAGACTTCCCCTAAAACCACATTGTATTCTATCGTGGTATCATAGGTACCAATGCAAGATGCAAAACATGGTGTGGTGGTTGAAGAAGTATGTGTCCCAGGAGTGGGTGGGACATTGGAAGCCTCTGTTCCCTGTTCCACATTCTTAGAATTTATTGTTATTGATTTCCTCCTGGATCTTTTGCTTGATCCAGGACTGGTTGGGGAATCAATTGATTCCCTTTGACACTGTTGATTTGGTTGTAATGTTTCAGGGGCTTTACCAGATCATTTTTCTATGTATCTAGAAAGCATTGTCAAGTCCACAACATCTAATTTGTTCACTGCCTCTACCCCCAATATGGAAGCCAATGCCTCTTTATCTTTGTCAGTCTCATGTTCATATATATATAATTTTTTCTTTTAAATTTACAAATAAAAAACTAAAAACTAAAAATCAAAGAAACAATGGAAACATTTACAAATCTGTAAATTGACAATGAATTACCTCATTGTGGCCAGAGTCTGCTCCCTTTGCCCTCTTCCCTCTATTTCTTGACATTTTGAGGTGACCTAGGGCAAATTATTTTCGTTTAGTATGTGGAGGCAAACGAAGTACACACTACCAGGTATGAAATTTTTTGTCTAGTTTTTCTATATTCCTCAAGATTTTTGACCTTTACTTTGTAGAGCAAATCATGATGCTATTTTCCAATGAATCAATTGGTGCCTTGGGAGGGAATCTATAGTGCCTAATTTTAGTTTGCTCACCCTCGTCTCAAAAGCCCTATCTCCTCGTATTGTCTCGACCAAACTCTGTTTTAGTTTGCTCACCCTCGTCTCAAAAGCTCTAATTTTAGTTTGCTCACAATCGACTTGTCTTAAAGCACTTGACTACTTTTTTAGGAATGAAGAGAGAAAGTTGTCTTTTGAGAAAGGTATTGATGGGAATGATAAGCAAACCTAGGCATTGGGGTTTGAAAAATGTGTTCACTACTCTTAGATGCAAAGGAAATAATGCAATGTCTACAATTTTACCCTCCTCCTTTGCAACCACATGAGACTTGAATGATTCGCCTGTAAACAAAACACTATTCACAACCCTTTCTTCACAATCCTCTCCATTTAATCAAAACAAAAATATTTTTGGGAATGAAATTTTTTTCATTGTAATTGTAACCTTACCTATGATGTCACAAACTAAATCAAATTTCTCATCTCCTTGCTTGTTTTTCCCTTTTTTCTCCTCTCTTCGTGCGGTGTTTTTCTGCTTTTTTCTCCTCTAATTCACACAACATTTTTCTCCTATAATTATCGAATGTCTCATATAATTCAAGCAGGAAGTTTTTATTTTTTATTTTTCCTTTACAGGTCCTGCCATTGCCAAAATAAGGGCGAGCACAAAACACTCAAACTCTCGATCTCTGCACGCCAAACGCTTGATTTCCAAACAAACAATGAACACCAAAAATCAATAAAGTTTTGTTTTGTTTTGTTTTTGTTATGGGGTATGTGCAGGTGGGAATTTTTTAAATTTTGTTTGATCCAGTAGTCAGCGCTATAGTCGGAGCAATTACCGCTGACTTTTAGGCCTAAATGTAATCTTTTTGGGGCGCAAAAGGCGATGCAAAGTGCGCCTAATTTAGCGCCAATCAATGCAAAATGATGTATTTTGCTTGGAAGTTGATAAAAAAGTAATCTCACCAAATTTGGATTGTCCTTATAATAAGTAACTATATCTTGTTTCCATGATAGCATTTTGACTTCATGCTTCTCTTATGATTAGCTCAATAATGACTCACTCTTTCACGACCTTACACAGATGGTTGGTGACAATCCTTATGCAAGTGATATGGCTTTGGAAAAACCAAAACAACTCTTCTTACTATCATGATGACATGATATTGGGACTATATTGGCAACTTATGGAGTGTGCTTATGGTATTGCGATTTTCATTTCCATGTTCTCATTAACCTATTTTAGGTTGAAGCATGGTAACTAACCCACTAGCTATTATGACAGTCATACAATGACTAGACAATCCTCTCCACTTTGACTATGACAATCCTATGCATGGTGTTTTCTTCATGACAGTCCCCAATAATGTGAATTATTGATAGTAGCTAGTTCAAATGGAGTTTTGGATGGTGTAGTAAGTTGTCCCTGTGGCTCATGATAGTGCATGCCTTGGTTATGTCCTAGTGACATTACTCTCTAAATATCTCCTCTTTATAGTGACAAGGTTTCAAGAACATGACAACTTAGGTAAGGTATCAACTTGTTTCTTTAACCTCTGGATTGTCATTTTTCAAGAATTGATCTCATTGAAATGCAAAGACAACATGTTGATTGATGACTAACTACATTTTACTATGATAGTGGCTTAACCTGGTCACAAGATTAATGAGACAATTTTATAGCAATAACTCTATGGATGCATACCTAGCTATCCTAGGTGTACTATGACAATAATTTAATGTTGCTAGTATTGCTTTTAAACCTCCTATGGTTGTTACCTATGCCTCATGGTATGACAACCTATACAATGGTAATCCTCATGATCCCACTACAATAGTAGATTAACACTATGATGGTCCCCTGACATATCATTTTGACACCATTATTTTAGTTGGAGCCATGACCTTCCATCTAACATTTGAGAGTTAGATTTGGGATTAAGGACAACCTTAAGATATGTGATAGGAGATTGACAACATTTTAGCTAAGTCATGACAATCTTTGTTTATATTATGTGACTTCACTACAATCTTGAGGCCCAGTTTAAGAGGCCATGAACTATCTCCTTCACTATTTGACAACCTTCCACTTCCTCACATACCTGTGATAGTCTTATTTATACATCTAGTTATTCCTTAGATCTTGTCAATCCTTAAGACATGATGACAACATCCCTAAATACAGATGGTTGGGGTTGTGATAGCTAATGGAGGGTTTACTTTTCAAAGGAAACCATTAATTTTGGAGTGAAAGGTAATGGTGAAATATAACATAAAGTCCCTATAATTAAAGAATATCCAATGGCTAGGATTAACCTAACGAAGATCTAACCATGTGATTTCAAAATTAACATCCAAATTATCCTTCCCTCCATCAAGAATTTAAAATTTTGGTGCCAAAGACTCTTTGAGACTGTTTTGAGGGTTCTATGATAGTTTTGAAGGTTTTATGGCCACTTGGAGAGATATAGATTGCCTTAAAATGACCCATAAAAGAAAAAGAAGAGTCAAATATGAAATAAATGTCTTTTTGATGTGAATTTGTAGTCATCTTGTAATCATAAGATTTGAGCTCAAGTTGTCAAGATTCCACGTGTAAACTTTTTCTGAAGAGCAAAATGTTGCAATGTCCTATTTTGTTTTTCATAGTGCATCTTAATGAAAAGCGAGTGTATTAACAAGATAAATTCAAGTGTATTATAGGCTCTAGAGGAGGCCATGGAGAGAGGACGTGGACGGCGTAGAACTACTAAATTGCAGAGAGGAAAGTGGGTGGAAATAGATATGACAACGAAATCTGTAGATACAATAGAGGTAAGAAGAGAAAGCAACCTCAACCAAAGGAGGAAGGTGTTTATGAATTCACAAATGCTACAACATAGAGGAGATAAAGTCATTTTTTTGTCCACGAGGCCTCTAAGGTCAAACTTATTGGTTGAAAATGCATAGGAATGGTGATTAAATGTGATTCTATGATCAAGGGAAAAGTTTGAAAATTAGGATGGCCAAAACATGATATCAATATGTCAAATATATGACTAAAGTGAGGTTTTGTGTTAGATAGCATATTTGTTGAAATGATATAATTGGTGTACTAAACATTATTTACTATGTTGTGTATTATAGGGGCCAGACGAGGCCATGGCAACAGATCGTGTCATATTAAATGAGGACACAATGGATGAAGTGGGAAATCAGGTACTCAAATCTAATTTCCTTAGGAAAAAATGATGTGATTGCATTTTGTGATACGTCCATCTTTTTTCATAGTATTATTGAAATTTATAATGTATTATCCAATCTTGACATAAATTAATGCATGTTGTTGATTATTTTATATGGAGATTGGAGCAAATGCAGAGCCTAAGCCTTCAACTAGCAAATGAAAAAGATATGTACATGGACGTGGACCTAAAACTATTAAATCACGTAGACGACAGTGGGTGGAAGAGGATATGACAATGGATCCTACAGACACAACAAATGATTGCACTGAACAAGAGGTTGGTCAGAACTATAGTACATGGGATGAATACTTTAAGAAAATTGTTGTTGTGGATGTTCTATATGCCGTGGAAAGAAACAATTCAAACGAGAGATTGTATAAAGACATTACATATATGATGAGCTTCCAGTCGGTAGTATGCCTCCTACAATTGATTCAAATCCAATAGGAATTGTGGTAAGGAATTTTCTAAATTGATATAAATAACATGTATACTTCGTTTAAACATCGTTTTATATTATTTAAATAACTAATTTTTTTCTTAATGGATACTTGCAGGATAAAGTTCTTGGTTTAAAGTTTCCTGGATCACCGACTTCTAGCCTAGAGGGCAATGATCATTTATCAGATGATACTTCTAACAAAAATATGTGCCAATATACCAGCTCGAAAGATGAGGAATTGATGAAAACAAGCAACAGAACAAGAACCGGTTTAAAGATGCATAATTTGCTTAAAGACAAGGGGAAGGTGGACTACATACCCTATGAGAATGAATGTGATGGAGATGATGACTTGCCCCTGAGTTTGAGATCAATTTACAAAGAGACATTTGATTGTCGACTATATTGCACTTGGCCCAGTGATCAACAACTATGTAGAGTGTACGAGGTGTTTCAATTTTGGGGATACACCCTCCAATATTCATGGAGTGAATCTAGGCCTCTTTATTGTCTAAAATGTACATGTGGGATCTAAACATAGAAACAATTTGGAACAAACTACTAGGAGACTAATGCTATAGTATGGTCCATCCTATTACAGTGGTGAATGGAGAAGGCTAGCAGAATATAAGCCTAACATGTCAGCATATGGTCTAAATTTGAATATGTATACACATCATCTCCAATCGGAAAGTGGAAAAGAAATGAATAGAGGTCATCTTATGTATATAGATGGACTTGCATACACACACAAAAATAGTGCAAGATTTATAAATAGTAATAAGGGAAGGGACCCTAGTGTAAGACCGAATTGTCAATTTGTTGAGGTTATAAATGATAAAGATGCATAAATGGAAAGAGATGTTGATAGATTGATAATGGTTGAGGCTACCGTGGACCTTACCATTGGGGATGAGTTATTGATTGATTACCCCTTCTTAAAACGCACTCTTGCGTGAAAGAAGAGGGAAGAACATCCCTAAGGATGTTCTTAAGGGTAGAAAACCAAAGAATAATAAATGAGTGTAGATTGATGTTTTATAAACTATGTTGTCAAAATTGTGTTTTATTTAAATTATTGTATAAAAAAGGTAGTCTATAAAATAATGTTCCATTATTGAATTATTCAATTGATGTATATATGTTCATACAATTTATATTTTTATTTTTTAAGCCATATTTGATTATATTTCTTTGAAATTGATACATTTATGATTTATCCAATTGTTTCCAAACATTAAATAATGCTTGAATTTGTTGATAGGTAGAATATGTTGATGAAACACATACTAATACCCAAGATCCAACTGGGTTATTAAGATTTGGATGGGATGATCCAAACCATCCTTTAAACAATACCAGGGCGAAAAGAGCATTATTGAAGAGAATACTACCAGCTAAGAGATTTGAAGAGCTGATGAGATCTGCATACACTGATGACATGCCACCTAGCCTTAATGATGATGATCATGATAGTGAAAATGCAGTGCATGAAAAAGGATTGAATGAAATGCTTACAGATTTCTTTGGGGATGAAAACAATGATGACAATAATGATCATATGGTTGACAGTAACGATGATAGTAGGGGTAATTACCACCAATGTAATGTTGATGATAACAACCTGAAAGACTCCATCAAGCAAGTAGCGAAGACACCCGTGTTTAAATCGGGTGCAAGTAGAACCTCAAAACTAGCATGCACATTAATATTATTAGAAATCAAGTCACTATTTGGTTGGTTAGACAAAGGATTCACTACCCTACTGAAGTGAGTTGAAATCTATTTCTTACTTTGCAATTGTCAATTGGTGTACATAATTCGTAAACATTCATCAACTTCGTTTATATTTATTTAAGGGGATTTTAAAACCATACATTGTATATAAATAGTCATAGTATAAATTGACATATCAAACATATTCATCATAAGTCAAACATTCAATTGATTTAATCTCTGGCAATCTTATAGTGCACTAAAAACTAAAATATTCCCTGAAGAGAATGTGTTGCCATCAACTTGCAGAGAGGCGCGTCTGTTGTTGGTTGAGTTGGGGATTGACTATAAGCAAATTCATTCATGTAAAAATGATTTCATTTTATACAGAGATGAATATCAAAACAAGGTAGAATGCCCTGTATGCAAAGAGAAGAGATATCGTACATATGTACAAGGTCCTACAGTTCCAAAGAAGGTTTTACGTCACATGCCAATCATACCTAGACTTCAACGAATGTTTCATTGCAAGTCACTTGCACAATTGATGGACTAACATGCAAAGAACATGAGTAAAGATGGATTCATGCAAATTCCATCCGACTCCAAAGCAATGAAACACATAGAGGAAAAATGGCCAAGAAAATTCAAAGATGAACCCCGTAGTATTAGGTTTGGTCTTGCAATTGATGGAGTGTGCCCATTCTCTTTCCTGAGCTCAAATTATAGTGTTTGGCTAGTCATATTGATAGTATACAATATTCCCCCGTGGATGAGTGTTAGAAAGGAGCACCTTATGCTAACTCTCATTGTTCTAGGAAAACATCAAGTTAAAAACATGGATGTTTATCTTGTGCCTTTTATTAATGAGATGAAACTGCTATGGAAAGGCATACGAATGTATGACATATCACATCCCCCATCAAATAGGTCCTTCATGTTGTACGGTGTGCTATGTTGGACTATTCATGATTTCCCAGGACTTGGTGTTTGTTCTGGTAAGATAAAATATTTACGTATTTACACTCAATTTATTTTCATCCCAACTTTCATACTTAGTTTTATACTATTTTTTTGATGTTATTAACATTACTTATTGAATTGTAGGGCTTCAAACAAAGGGGATATTTGCATGTCCAAGATGTACAGAACAATTTCAAGGGCGGTATTCTAAAGATCTACATAAATTTATTTACGCAAACAACAGGCTTTTTCTACCACTAGATCATAAGTTTAGAAATCGCTTGAAGAATCAATTTGATGGAAAAGTTGAAAATAGAGGCCCTCCCATGATTATGGGTCCAAGTGATTAGCTTAAGAAGTATGAAGATGTTGAATTGAAAGGTTGGGAGGATGTTTTTGATTGGGGTGATTCAATTAAAGAACCAGAACAAGTTGTAATTAATATGCCAGAAGGAATGAAAAGGAAATCCATATTTTATGAGCTCCCTTATTGGAAGGATCTATTAATATCTCACCTATTAGATCCTATGCACGTCTTCAAAAATGTCCCAGATTCTATATTTTGACATATATCAAGCAAAGAGGACACCTTGTCTTTGAAAAAAAAGAGCTAGACCAACTAAAAAATGTCATCTGTTCAACAAGGACACCTACTGGCTATGGGACATCATTGGCTAAAGCTTTTACAGTTGATGGACATATCACAGGATTTAAAACACATGATTTTCATAATTTTATGAAGGTATTATATATCATCATTTAACATTTACTGGTAATATTGATTAAGTACTAAATATATTTTGATATTTTGTTATGTGAGAAAAATTACTAATGACCTTTTCATAAATGTGTCTGATAGCATATCATGCCATTGGCAATTAGGGGGGATTCCTGTCTTACAGTTGACTTAAGGAATGCCATAAGTTGATTGTCAGCATTTACAAGGTATGTGGTTATATGAAATGTTCATGTGTGAGAGACATAGAGATATTATATTGCGTTTTAATTTTTGACTAAAGGTTCATACTAATTTACTATTCTTATATTAGGTGGGTGACCTCCAAGGAGATCCACGAATGTGAAGTGCCAAAATGGAAGAAGGAAATTGTAGAAATTGCATGTGTATTTGAGAAGGAGCTCCCTACAATTTTCATGGACCTATAAGTCCATTTACTTATACACCTAGTCGATGACATTGAATTGGAGGGTGTCGTATCAACGAGGTGGATGTTTTTCTTTGAGAGGTGTATGAAAACTCTAAAAAGATATGTCTGACAAAGGGCACATCCAGAGGGTTGCATGGCTAAAGGGTATGTATTGAATGAAGCATTTTTCTTACTGTGTGAATTCCTTGGTAAGGATTTTGAAGATGGGCCATGCTTCTGGGATGAAGAATGAGCATGAAATATTATTGATGGAGAAAAACCACAATCTAATGGTGTTCAAGTAGAAATTAGTAAGTAAATTCATGATCAGTGTGGTTTTTTTTCTTGTAATCATTAATTTACTCTATAATTTATTTGTCAAATTTACAGCATGACATTTGGAGTTTGAAATAAACATGTTGACATGTAATAGGTGTAGACAATAGTGCTATACTCGACAAGTTCATTCTGTACCACATGGACTTTATGAACAAATAGATTGATCTGTATGATAAAAAGAGAGAAGTGTTAGAAGCAAGGAGACAATTTAAGAGATCGAACCCAAGGAATACTCCACTTCCCACTAATCTGCTTGGGAAATGGGGCAAAGATTGCATACTAGAATGGGTTACTGAACAAATTCAAAATCAAATAGAAGATGTAGGTATAGATTCAAACATAATAGAACATGAAATCAACATGTCTAGAGGATGTGAAAGAAAGGTACAGTTGGAATTTTACAAAATGTTGTTTCCTTACAGTTTTGACACTATTAACTATTTTAATATTTGTCATTATATTTGTTTTCACTTAAATAAATGGTCTTTCACAGGTGAGGAAATATCCAGCAATGTGGGCATATGGTCGACATTATCGTGTAGAAAGTGGAGATGTAAAGAGACGATCCTTCGATTGTGGCATCATGGTTGACTTCAAGCAATCTAGTCGATCAAGCTCAAAAGATAAAAATATAATTGAAGGGAATCTACAATATGTTGGGAAAATAAAAGAAATTATTGAGTTGGATTACTACTCTTTTAAATGTTGTATTTTTAAGTGTAGATGGTATGAAGCATTTGAGAGGACACGAAAACATGATACCCATAGTGGATTATTTTCTATAGATTCCTCATGTTGCCTAACGGAGGATAAGGAGCCTTATGTTCTACCAATTCATTGTGAGCAGGTATTACTTTAACTCAAACAAGAAGTGGTAGTGATCATTAATCTATTAATTCATAGTTTATTGCGAATATATACATGTGTTTATTAATCAATAAAATTGTTATACCATATGTCTAATATATGTATGTCGTTCATGTGCAGGTATTTTTCTATGAAGATATTTTGGACCCGAAATGGATATTTGTCATACATTATGATCCAAGATTAAGGCATGTATTTGACGATGCATTAGTAGATACTGAGAAAAATAATGATGGCCAACAAAATGAGAGAGAGGGATTAGAGAACATTGAAGAAATTGACATCCATGATGATGTTGAAGATGGTTATGTTCAAGCACAAGAAGACAACAATCTAGAGTTGGATGATGTTATGGAAGACAACAATATGGATGGTATACAAAATGATGATCCAAATACATCTGGTAACAATATAGATGGTCTACAGTCAGATTTCAATGATGATGAAGATGATGCAAGTAAAGATGAGGATGATGATAATATTAAATACTTGAAAGAACATATGAACATTGACAATGATACACTAGATGACATTGGAGCAGACAATAATGTTAATGACCAAGACTTCTAAATTTTAGAATTATTTGCAATCCATGTTTAAAAAAGGATGATTCTTATGGCCTAAACTTTGAAGTTCTTCAATAATATTATTTATGTCGATACAAATTACCTATTGCAATATCCTTAAATTGTTCAATCTTTGGTATGAATTGTTGGTAGAAAAAATTAGGATTACTTGGATGCAATTTCCTTTTCATTGCTTTATATTTTGCTTGAATGTCAAGGTCTCAACCTAATCCTCATTTTGTGAGGATGTTATGATTGAGGATTTGATGACTACTACATATTTTAATGGGGAAGATGTTTTTCATCATGATGCACATGTTGCACATATGGATAGGCAAGACATGAATCTTACTACACAAATACTTATATCAAACCTGTAATGTCCCATTCTAGGCTTGTGGTTAGTCCATCATAGAATTTCGGTGGGCTAGCTGTTTGGTTAAGTGATAAAAATGAAATATTTAAAGGGTCACTTAAGTTACTTTTTGGAATGCTCACTTTGGGAAATATTGAAAGTGAAATTCAAAGTGATATTTCCCTCCAAAGTAAACGTCCCTCTTGGAGAGTTTTTAAAGAGGGAAAAGTGCCTCATTGGACAGGATTATTTTTATGATATTTCTCTTTGGGAGCTCTGCTAGCGTTTCTGCTTGTGAAGGGTTTTAGTATTCGAACCAAAGGCTTGTGGAGACGGAAACCTCCATAGGTAATGGCATTCTACAGGTGTGAAAGACCACCCAATGGTGCCTTTGTGAGTGGATGTATCCAGCATTCACATTTGTGCTTCATTGGATTCAATAGTTGATGGATTGAAGAGGAATTTAAGATATTTCATTACAGATTTATTCTAGTTCGTCAATTGCCGCCTGGGAGTTTAGTTTACCAGCAGAGCTAAGGCAGATGTTGTGAGTTTTGGGACTGTTAATCTTTGTTGCTGCTGGCTGTATTACCCAGTCCAGCCATATCACGTTTGAGGGCATTTTGAGGTTGTTTCTTGCATATATCTCTTCCAAATCTGATCGTCCCTCCTGGTTGACAGCCTACAACACTTCGCAGAGGTATTTTGGTGGCTCGTGACATTTCTCTTGACTATTCAACCCTTCCAGCCATGGTCGTATAACACCAGGTTTGACGTGGGACAATGTGGAGCTTATTTCTCATTGGGGCAGTGCTTGTTTTGCGTTGTATGAGGCCTCCAAGGCCTATTGTATTGCTGTTAACAATGAATGCATGATACTATGTGATTTTTGACGATTTTGAGCAATATTGTAATATCAAGTGGCTGGTTCGACAGTAGCCACAAACTGAAGTTTCAAATCTGCATATGGGTATGCCATAAAACCTCTTTATTTTTTGATATATGAACTGGGTCTTTCATAGTTCTCTTGCATTCCTTGTATATTTTCTAGGTTCTAGTTATATGCTCTATATTGTATGCTCCGGCAACACAATTGCAGGATAACAGACAACACAATTGCAGGATAACAGAAACCCCTTCTACATTCTTCTGTCTAATTTTGAAAGATCACATAAAAATTTAAAATAACACATAAAAAGACTTTAAAAATATACAAACAGGTACGACACATTACAGTGGTATCAGAGCCATGATCTTGCCATCCTGTGAGGTGAAATAGACATGCAGAAGTAAAAATGAGATATGCGACTGACAGATAGATATTCCTTCAAGAACACCAGAGCAAGACAGGGAACACAGATCCCACAGTTGTTAGTTCCAAAGAATCCAGTACCCATAACTGATCCTTTTGAGTCAGACCCAGAGATAGATGTAGTAGTGGCAGAGGACGATTCTCAGGTTTCACGGACGGACCCCTTTTTTGGAGAGTTACCCCCATTTACAGAGCATATAAGGGAAATGGGAGATACGGAGATTGAAGAACCAAACACACGAGATATCCTCAACGACTTGGCTAGAGGTCAGCAACAAATCGTGGCTAGCTTGGACAGGTCTCAGCAGGCACTTGGGAGGCTTCTGGGTTGGTTATTTCCTGAGCTGGAAGAAGATGAGGAGGATATAGATCGAAACAGATATAGGAATGATAGGCATGGAGACTGGCATGACAGGAATAGAGACCGAGGGAATGGAGATAGGAATGGTGACTGAAACGTTGGTGATAGAAATGGGCATAGGAATCATGATGGAGAGGCTTCGGTGAATAACCGCGGTGCTACGTGACTCACGGCTGCAGATAGACCAGACATTTTGACTTTTAGGCTGAGGGACGAGATACCAGACAAGGATGCTACACAGTTGGAGTTTCAGGAAGAGATCTTTAGGGATTGACAGGCTTCTAGCGAAGGGTTTAGAGCAGAAATGTCTTTCAGAGACTACTCAGATCTTCAGATGAGACATAGACCCAGAGGGGGTAATAGACAACAGAACAATGAGTTGCAGAAGAAGGTCAGCAAGATGACCTTACCCTATTTTGATGGTTTGGGAAAAACTTCAGCAAGAGCATGGGTACATAAGTTGGACAGTTACCTTCAGATCAACCCCATGCCAGAGACAAATGCCATCACATACGCTGCCTTACACTTGGAGGGTAGTGCGCATAAGTGGTGGAGCAATGGGAAGGTGACTCTAGAACATGACCAGATCACATCTTACGTTGAGTTCACAGCCAGACTCATAGACACGTTCGACAAGAAGGATCCTGAATTGCAGTTCAAGGAGCTAGCACAATTGAGATAGAGTGGATCAGTGGACTCATACATTTTAGAGTTCCAGGATCTCTCAGTCATGGTTTCAGATATATTAGAGAGGAGGTTGATCATGCTCTTCGTTGATGGGTTGTCTGATCCTTTAAGGGGATGGGTGAAGGGTTTAGACCCTATGACATTGTAGGAGGCCATGAAGAAGGCCCGTGATATGGAATCGTCTGCATGGAGGAGCAAATTTCAGAGTAAGAACTTTCAGCATAGGAGAGATAAGGAGAGAGATAGGAGACCTTTCCACAGGGGCTCGGGAGACCAGCCACATAAGAGTTCTTCCAGGATATATAATGATCAGCTGAATGACCTTAGGAGGAAGAAGCTTTGTTTTCACTGCAGAGAGCCTTGGGATCCTAAGCACAAGTGTGCTGCCCAAGGGATGGCAAAACAGATTGAGTACTTCTCAGCAGATGAGTCTGTGGAGTCAGGCACGCATTCGAAGCAGCATACAGAGGATGATGATTCAGGGACAGATGTTGCATCTGAAGTACCAGATAAGGATAATGATACCTTCCTATCCATAGCCCACATTTCTAGCATTCAGAGAGAAGGGTCGTTCAAGATCCGAGGAGTATTGGGTGGATAGAGGTGCATTACCTTGCTAGATACAGGTGCCACTCATAACTTCATAGATGAGGGCTTGGTTGCTAAGAGGGGGTTACAAACATAGGAGTTTGCAGGATTTAAGGTAAAGGTAGCCGATGGGTTTGTACTCACTTGCACTAGGAGGATTCCCAACTTGACGATCTAGCTAAACCATTATACTTGCCAGTCAGAGTTTTATGTGGTTAGCATGGATGTTGTGCTGGGAATGAAATGGCTTCATGAGATAGGGGAGTTCACTATCAATTTGAGGACAATGGAAATGAAGTTTGAAGTGAATGGAGTTAAGCATGTGCTCAGGGGAATTTCAGATGGTGGACTGAGAGTTGTTTCTCTCAAGCAAATGGAGAGATTGATTCGCCATGATCAAGTACAATGGGCAGCAGAGATATTGGTGATGCCTAAAATTATAGAGCAGCAGAAACGTGGGTATCCACCTAACATACAGGCTCTTCTAACTAAACACACCAAAGTGTTTAGTGATATTCCACCAAGCAGACCGCCCGATAGGGGTATCGAGCATGTGATCGAGTTGGAGGAGGGTGCAAAATTGGTGATCATCACACCATACCGACACCCGAAGAGATCCAAAGATGAGATCAATAAAGCTATCAAATAGCTTCTCACCATGGGACACATAAGACCGAGTAAGAGCCCGTTGCATCATCCGTTGTGTTAGTAAAGAAAAAGGATGGGACTCTTAGGATGTGCATTGATTATAGGGAACTCAATAAGAAAACAATCAAGAACAGGTATCCCATACCCAGGATAGATGAGATGATTGATGAGCTACACGGGGCCTATTATTTCTCCAAGATAGACTTGAGGTTTGGATACCATCAGATTAGGGTCAGAGATGAGGATGTGGAGAAGACGACATTTAGGTGTCACTATGGGCACTTTGAGTTCCTAGTCATGCCATTCGGTTTGACTAATGCACCAGCTACTTTCCAGTCTTGCATGAATAGAGTCTTCAGAGAGCAGTTGAGGAGGTTCGTCTTGATATTTTTGATGATATCCTGATTTACAACAAAACGTGGGAAGAGCATGTGAAACACATTGACATTGTGTTGAGTATTCTGGAGAGGGAATCCTTATATGCCAAGATGTCAAAGTGTGAGTTTGGGATGACCGAGTTGCTATACTTGGGTCACATCATTAGTGCTGGTAATGTGAAGGTAGATCCGGAGAAGATTCGGGCAATAGTAGACTCGCCGCCACCAAAGAATCTTACTCAACTGAAGGGATTCTTGGGTTTATGTGGATATTACCATAGGTTCGTGAAGGGGTTTTCTCAGTCAGTTGCCCCCCTCACAAATTTGACTCACAAGAATGCATTTAGTTGGACAGGGGGTACACAGGAGTGCTTTGACCAATTCAAACAGATTATGAGTACATGCCCCATATTGGCCATGCCAGATTTCAGCAAGCCCTTCAAGTTGCAGTGTGATGCTTCAGGGGAAGGCATTGGTGCGGTAATTATGCAGGATAAGCACCCAATAGTGTTTGAGAGTAGGAAGTTGAGGGGCGTGGAATGAAGCTATAGCATTTACGACAAGGAGATGTTAGCCATAATGCATGCATTGGCTAAGTTCAGACAATACCTTGTGGGTAGTAAATTCGTAGTCAAAACAGATCACAACAGTCTGAAGCATTTCCTTGGCCAGAAAGACTTAAATGAGAGGCAACAAAAGTGGGTCAGCAAGCTACAGGCCTATGACTTTGACATTTTGTATGTCAAAGGAAAGGAAAATGTTGTTGCCGATGCCCTATCCAGGAGGCCTCATTTATGTGCATTTGGAGCCATTGCAGATGATTAGAGGGAGATGATATCAGTTGAGTATGCAAAGGATACATGGGCTATGGGGATAAATGATGGCACCATCAAGGATGACAGGTATACAGTGGTAAATGATTTGATCATTTACAAGAACAAGATTTTCTTGGTGACAGACTCTCAGATGAAACAAAAGGTTTTGAGGGCATTCCATGACTTGCCGATGGCAGGACACCCAGGATACTTCAAAACTTATAGGCAGGTTAAAGAGAGGTTCACCTGGAAGGGCCTCAAGACAGAGGTGATGCAGCATGTGAGAGAGTGCTCGATATGTCAGCAGAATAAACAAGAGCACTCATTTCTGGGTGGTTTGTTGCAGCCCCTACCCATTCCTAAAAGGAAGTGGGATAGCATTTCTATGGACTTTATCACAGGTTTACCAAAAGTCCAAGGTAGGGATTGCATTTTCATGGTAGTGGACAGGTTGACAAAGTATGCACACTTCTTTGCCATCCCTACCACTTTTGCTGCAGCACAGGTTGCAGAATTGTTCTTTCGTGAGGTATTTCAACTCCATGCGTTGCCTCGGAACATTATTAGTGATAGGGACAGCAGGTTCCTCAGTAATTTTTGGCAGGAGCTCTTCAGGTTGATAGGGACAGAGCTCACCCCCAGTACGAGTTACCACCCTCAGACGGATGGTCAGATGGAGATAGTTAATAAATGGGTGGAAGGATACCTCTGAAACTATGTTTCAAGGCAGCAAAAGGCATGGGTTAAGTGGCTCCACATGGGAGAGTACTATTACAATTCCACATACCACATGTCTATTCAGATGTCACCATTTATGGCCCTGTATGGGTATGAGGCACCGAGCTTTGTTGATTTGTTGTTTGGTGATAGCAGAGTGCCGAAGGCCAAAGACCTTCTCCAGGAGAGTCAAGACATCATGAGGTCTTTGAAGGAGAACATACAGAAGGCTTAGAATCAGCAGAAGCAGTATGCAGATCAGCAGAGGACTGAGCAGTCTTTTGTGGTTGGTGACATGGTGTATTTCATGTTGCAACCCTATAGACAGTCCACTCTCAGAAAGAGTGGGGCAGAGAAGTTGAAGCCATGGTACTATGGACCTTTTCGGATCTCCAAGAGGATTGGGGAAGTGGCTTATGAGTTGGAGCTTCCAGCAGGTAGTAGGGTACATAATGTATTTCATATATCTCACCTCAAGAAGGCGTTGGGGCATAAGGTGATACCATCAGCAGAGTTGCCTCCTCTTGATGAAGAGGGGAAGTTGATACTGGTACCCGAGGCTATAATTGATACCAGGGAATGTAATTTAAGGAGGAAGAACATCAGAGAGTACTTGGTTAAATGGAAGAATCTGCTTGTGGAGGATGCTACTTGGGAGAATGAGCAGATATTAGAGCATCCTGACTTGAGATTGCTTGAGGCAAGCAATTTTAGGAAGGGCGGACTGTAATGTCCCCTTCTAGGCTCGTGGTTAGTCCATCATAGAATTTCTGCGGGCTAGCCGTTTGGTTAAGTGATAAAAATGAAATATTTAAAGGGTCACTTAAGTTACTTTTTGGAATGCTCACTTTGGGAAATATTGAAAGTGAAATTCAAAGTGATATTTCCCTCCAAAGTAAACGTCCCTCTTAGAGAGTTTTTAAAGAGGGAAAAGTGCCTCATTGGACAGGATTATTTTTATGATATTTCTCTTTGGGAGCTGTGCTAGCGTTTTTGCTTGTGAAGGGTTTGAGGATTCGAACTAGAGGCTTGTGGAGACAGAAACCTCCATAGGTAATGGCATTCTATAGGTGTGAAAGACCACCCAACGGTGCCTTTGTGAGTGGATGTATCCGGCATTCACATTTGTGCTTCATTGGAGTCAATAGTTGACAGATTGAAGAGGAATTTGAGATATTTCATTGCAGATTTATTCTAGTTCATCAATTGCAGTCTGGGAGTTCAGTTTACCAGCAGAGATAAGGCAGATGTTGTGAGTTTTGAGACTGTTAATCTTTGTTGCTGCTGGCCGTATTACCTAGTCCAGCCATATCACGTTTGAGGGCATTTTGAGGTTGTTTCTTGCATATATCTCTTCCACATTTGATTGTCCCTCCTAGTTGACAACCTACAACACTTCACAAAGGTATTTTGGTGGCTCGTGACATTTCTCTCGACTGTTCGACCCTTCCAGCCATGGTCGTATACCACCAGGTTTGACGTGGGACAATGTGGAGCTTATTTCTCATTGGGACAGTGTTTGTTTTGCATTGTATGAGGTCTCCAAGGCCTATTGTATTGCTTTTAACAATGAATGCATGATACTCTGTGATTTTTGATGATTTTGAGCAATATTGTAATATCAAGTGGCTAGTTCGGCAGTAGCCACAAATTGAAGTTTCAAATCTGCATATGGGTATGTGATAGAACCTCTTTATTTGTTGATATATGAACTGGGTCTTTCATAATTCTCTTGCATTCCTTGTATATTTTCTGGGTTCTAGTTATATGCTCTATATTGTATGCTCCGGCAACACAATTGCAGGAAACAGAAACCCCTTCTGCATTCTTCTGTCTAATTCTGAAAGATCACATAAAAATTTAAAATAACACATAAAAAGACTTTAAAAATATACAAACAGGTACGACACATTACAAAACCTTTACGAATTTGAGCAATAATGTTACTACACAAATACACGCCACGTATTATCTCATGTTGCCACTTCCACTCCCATTTTAATCATAACTCCTAATGTTCATCCTTCCAACATAGATGTCATCCTTAAAAGAATTAATGAGATGCAAAGTAAAGTTGATGCATTACCCCTAGTAATCAAAGGATATCATAGGAGAAATCAAGCATAATCCACTTTCATTTGAGTTATTTCTTATCCATTTCTAGCTTGCAATTATTTCTTTAATTTCACATTTTCAAAATACAATTTGTTTACTTCATCATTCATTACTTTCTGAGTTTTCTCATAATCTTGTAGCCTTTGTTCTAACTTCTTCACAGCAGCATGAGTAAACATAGCAGTATGAACATTGAGAGTAGTTGCTTTTGTTGCTGATGTATGTTACCCTAAAGATATGCCAAATTTTATGATTAGGTTTTATATGTGAATTTGGCCAACTAATAGAATTGCTTAGATTAATCAAAATTCTCTACACTTTAGGCTCTGTTCAGGCCTAGGTGGGTGGAACCTTGTTTCACCAATGAGAATTTACTTTCAAGTTTGCTGGTGACATCAGAACAGTTTAAGGAGCTTATGTAATTTTGTCAATTAAATCATCCACTTCACTTAATCCAATTTGGCATATGATTTGGATTAATGTTTTCTATAAATCTTTAAACCCTACTCCTACAACAGAAAAACAAAATTGGATTTTGAAAATATATACAAGGGAATGATTTTCAAAAGAGAATGACCGGTGCCTGCCACATGAGGAGTTTGTTTATCTTTAATTATTTTATATATATATATATATATCCTTAATTGTATCTATGCCATGTTATCTAATTGTGATAAGTACTTGAGTAAGACCATCAATGAAAAATGAAGTGGACATATTATCATCTATATTAGCTAATTGATTGCACAAATATTTCAATTTATCAACGATCTCATGTTTCTATTCATTTTGAACACTTTTAATAAAGACATCATGATCATAATATTCTTCTTCATCATTAGAATAAAATATTGAGATATTAAGTAATTAAGATAGAGAAATGAACATACAACTCATAAACTCATAGCAAAGAGAATAGAACAACCCAGAAAGCTTTGCATTTTTCTTAATTCTTCAAAATTTTCCAAGTTTTCAACAACAAGAAATGAGTGATACAGTTCCATTATATAATAGGAACGTGTACCCTCAACAATTAATACATTGTATTTCAAATTCAATGAATACAGAGAAGCGCCTAAAGGCGTTGGAGAAACAATAATTGCACTGAAGGAAACAAAAAGGAAGGAGTGGTTGGCCTTGAGAAACATGAGGAGCTACCTGGGTATCTGCATTGTTGTGGTTGGAAGATGATAGCCAAGTTGTCATTATTTAGATCCATATCTATCTTCCCACCCACCATATGTTCTTTCAGCTAGCCAAGGAAATGAGATGATTTCTTCTATCTTACCATTGTGGCTGACATACTGCGCATCTAGGATACCTTTGACACTTTTACCAAATAAGTCAAATGTAATGTCTACCATGTGCAGTCTTTCAAGTGTCCAACTTAACACATGCTAAGCTGGGTCTCTTTTATTGTAACAAGCTGGAATTAACTGATTACCATTATCAATGATTTCCTTCCTCCACTTATTCAAATCTTTTGTAGTCCCATCAGCTTCTAAAATACGAGGCAACCATTTTGTGTCCAACATTTCAACTACCTGCATTTTATCCTTTAATATTGTATCCAATTTTAGTTGACAAGCAACCACCTCCTCAAAATTTTCTAGCATTCCCACTACCAACTACATCTCAGGAGGAGCCTCTGAATCATATCTAGAACACCTGAGAAATTCACTAATTTTCCCAGTCCTTGGCAGCCACTTGGTCATCATAGCTGATAGCTTCTATTTGTCTGACTCATGTTTTTCATGTGCTATCCTTAACAGGGAGTAAGACTTATGGGTCTCCTCCAACCTGGCCAATATCTTCTTAACTCTATACGTAACTAAATTTGTGGCCATATCCTTCATTTTACCTTCCATTCCTTCATTCAACTTCTTATTCTCTTCTTTCAATTCCTTTATCTCTTGAAGCAAGGGTTGTGTGTCCACTGGCAATGATTCTGCAGTCTGTATGATTGGGGGAGTTTGGGATGGACCAGCTTCCAATTGAGGTTGACTCTCATAGACACTAAGCCTAGCCATTGCCTTTGTGTATTTCCCCAATAATTCATTGTAATCTTTCTGCAGTTTAAGTGTTGCTGCCTCTATGTTGTCTATACATTCAAGTTGGCTGCCTGAGGAGCAAGGGTGTCTGACACCCTCTTGATGATCACATTACCAGTTAATTCCTCCAATCCTACCTTTGGTTTCTTATCATTTGGGGCCAATGCCCAGATAGCCAAGGTATCAAATTTAGGGTCAAAGATAGCACCCTGCAACGCTCTCTTGGCCTGTTCTCCACTTACATCTACATCATCCCTGGTAATGGTATCAAATACGATAGCATCTGATAATGTCCAGTGTGGCAATAGTAATATTTTTCTTTTCTTCACAAGTGTTCTCCCTTCTTCAGGAGTCATGGCACTGATATCCTTGTTCACCTCACCCAAAACCCTCCTTGTGATAGCATCATATTCTAAAGGGTTTGCACCACTTTTTGCTTTGTCTATCCTTCTCTGGAACTCTTCACTCCTCATTCTCAACACAAAGGATTTGAATTCTGGGGTGGCAATGAATGTATCATCAAAGATAAATTGATTGCATGCTACTTCCCTCACATCTTCGGTGTCCACCTCATTGTTGACTGTGGACCTTATCAACCTATTCTCTGGGGAGGTGTATGGTGCTATCCTTGGGGGAGAATGCAATTGATGTGGGGGTTGTGGATCTTGTTCCTCTACCACCTCTTCCTCTAAATTCACAACTTCCATTTTTTCTTTTGTCTCAAGATCAATTATCTTTGCTCTTTTTGGGGCAGGGGCATCAGGGGAGTCAGGGGAACTTTTCCTAACATATTTGCCCTTTGAATTGCTCGGTTGATAAGTGGGCCTTTCCTCTCTAGCAGGTGCCTCAGTAATCAATCCATCTCCCTTTTTAAAGAACATTTTGATTCTTTCAATGGGGTCTTTAATTTCAATGAATGCCCCTTGATATGCAGAGTTAGCATTTTTCTTCCTTTTCTCTGCATCCATTATCAATTTCCATTTATTTCTCAAGAAAAACACTTGCTGCATTTATTCATAATTTCTGACAGTATCCTCATCAAACAGGACATGGTGTGGATATTCAGGCCTGTCGATTTTATGGCTTCTATCATGAATAAAGCCTTCAGAATCAAAGAGCCTTATTGCCTCCATATTCATCCTATAACATTGCAGCATGAAATCGATATGGTCTAAACCATTCTTGTCAATTGTAATAAAATCATGAAGCTTCAGAGATGCTGGGATAAGAGATCCCTTCTTATGCTTTCTAAAATGTTCCTTATTTGCTGCATTTAGCTGTCTGATGATCTCCATAAATCCTATTCTTCTAGGCACAAATTTTGGTAAGGAATAGGGTGGAGCCTCACACCCATAGATTCTGATACAGGTTGTATTTTCATGTAAAAACTAATCTCCCCAATTGTGATTGATATTCAGATGGGGGGTTCTCTCCATTGGTCTTAGAAAGTCCTTAATTTCCTTTGGTATTCTTTCTGCAGTAGGTTCCAGGAGTCCCAATACTTTCCTCACAAAATTCTCCTCAAAGGTGACATGACTAGCATATTTGAAGTGCATGTCTAGCATGTAGGTCCACATCTGAACTGGCATGGCATTGCCTTCTGCATCAGTCATTCTTAAATGCAATTCCTTACCCCAATGGCTAGGCAGAGAAAATAGAATCATGTGGCACATTAATGAATACCAAGTGAACCTTACATGGGGGCCTGGAGTATACATATTGTTCTTAATGGCCATCATCTATTCATGCATCTTCTTTGACAAGTACCCTGCATAATCATATGGCTTGTCAGCTTCATAATCTTGGATATATACTGCCATCATCATTAGAGGCACCAGCATTCTATCTGATGCATCTCTCTCGAGCACATGACACAAGCTATGATAAGTTTTAACAAAATATTCCATGAATAGGCTGCATCAGAGAGGTTCCTCTTCTGTGATAGGGATTTTGATTAGAGCTCCATCAACCCCCTTCAATCTATGCTTGGCCAAGTTGTAAGATCTGTATGCATACCTAAGACCTCTGTATTTTTCTCTAAAAGCATTCAAGTCTATAGGTATACCAGTAGTAGAATTAAGATTGAAGACAGTAGCAATGTAGGCCTTTGTGAATCTAATGATAACACTACCATTTCCAGACAAGACAAACATGGTCTTAGGGTCATACCTAGTTGCTACAACTCTCACTAAGTCTGTGTTTATGAAGACATTAGGGCATATCAATTTGGCCAAGTCTAATGTCCAAGCATGGTAGACTGGGGCTCTGTAGTCACTTCGTTTGTGCCAATGCTCAAATAGACTCCAAGCAGACACAAGGAGCCTAGCATCTCTACAATCTACACAAAGGTTGTATATTTTATCATTTCTACCAACCTCTCCTAAATCTTTCAAATGTTTTTTAGACGAGCCAAGACACTGAATCATGATGTCTTCATCAAGGCTTCGTTTGGAGGTCGAAGCTTCAACGGACTGACTCATTTTATATTTTATGCAGGCAACCTAGGGTTTATACAATTAACGACTGCCCTAAATGTTTCAAAGAATTCTTATAGATAGAAAACTAAGTGCAGGGGAGAGACAATGACTTACTAGTTTTGGACATCGTAGAGGCTTTGAATTGCTTCTCTTTGCTTGTTCTGATGATTCTTTGGCTCTGAATATGATTGCTTCTTGAAGAATGATAGGAAATAACTTGAATTATGTTGTTATAACATCGAATTCCTGTACCACTCTATATATTAATGGAGGTCATGACAACCATAACTCTACTCGTGCCATAGTCGTTCAAAAATATTCATTGTTTGCATTTTTAAATTTGGACCGTTGATCTTTCGTTACCTTTATTGAAATCTATGGCTTTGATTCACTGACTAGATTTGACAATCTTAGTCATCTTGGTTGACAAGTCCTCATTCAATGGGAATGAGCCAAGTCTTTAGCACGGATTGGACGCATGTCACCTCTTCGCGGCATCATAGTCAAGGAGGTCCCACCATATACCTATCGCACAATGGTGCGACATAGCACCCATGTGCCTTTATGACACTTACTTTTTAATTAGTGGATGCCACGTGTCAATATCTCTCCATCTTGTGGTGAATATTCCTTCTAAAAAGATTCCCCTGCACTGGCGAGCATCCGTTGGATGAGGCAGACATTTCCCAGGCAAAGGTTACACGGATAGGTGGTGGCCTATCACAGCGTCGCAACCGAGTATGATGTCATCCTGACATGCTCCATGACGGTGCAATTTTCATTTTATAAGACTTTAGGAATTACTGCTGGGAATAGATAACGACTAGGCTAAGGGACCGATCAACCCACAAACATCAAGACTTAAGGTTGTCACTTGAAGGATCGACAATCGGCAACCAATGGTCAACACAAGAACATAACAATGGATTAATGTTTTCTATAAATCTTTAAACCCTACTAAAACAGAAAAAAACAAAATTAGATTTTGGAAATATATACAAGAATAAGGATCCTAGATGTTTCTTAGGAATGCAAAATTAAAGGCATTGGGTTGTTTCCAACAA
Organism: Cunninghamia lanceolata; assembly: GCA_027924645.1. Lineage (NCBI taxonomy): Eukaryota > Viridiplantae > Streptophyta > Pinopsida > Cupressales > Cupressaceae > Cunninghamia > Cunninghamia lanceolata. The sequence goes on along the minus strand of BSBN01000186.1, from coordinate 13,392,281 downwards.
ATGCAAACCACAAAAATCTCAAAATAAAAAATCAATCTTTTTTAATCCTAAACATAGTCATGGAAATTGCGAGTTCAAAAAAATGTAGGGAAATAAATCATACCCTATAATAGAAGATTTAAGTCCAATCCTAGGTTTAATGAAACTTTAAAGTACAAGGAGTTGAGAGTAGAATAAAATATTGAGATATTAAGTAATTAAGATAGAGAAATGAAATAGTTGAGAAGAAATACAAAACTTATTTGATCTTTTTAGCATGATGTCAAATGTGAAGTGTGTGATTAACTAATGCATTATCTACCTCCTAGTTAAATCCTTTTCCTAGCTTTCTTAGCTAGTTTTCCTTTTCCTTTCCAATTTCCCTCTAGATCCCACCAATTTTTCCCTATTTTAGTATTTTCAACCTCTCCTCTCATCATTATTCCCATGCAATGAACTTTAGTTTTATCTTGTTTCCATTTCATCCTGCTAATTTATATCCTCATCCCTCTTTTACTTTCATGTCCTAGTTTTCTTGTTTCTATTTGATTTGTTGATAAGGGAGATAGATAGAGGCAAAGAGGAAGAGACTAGAGAGAGAGAGTACTAGTTTTCTTGTTTATTTCCTTCATCGATAAGGGAGAGGGAGAATTAATAGATTAAGGGAGAGATAGGAAGATATATATACGTCAAATGATAGGGGGGAGAGGCAAGAGATAGAGAGATAGGCAGAGATAGCTGGGTAGAGAGAGATAGAGAGGAGACAGATAGGGAGAGATAGAGGAGACAGAGGGGAGTGATAGGGAGATAGAGAGTGACTAGAGAGATGTATAGAGAGATAGGGAGATAGAGGAATGATAGGGGAGAGAGAGGCAAGAGATAGGGATAGATAGATAGGTAGAGAGACTAGAGAGGAGATAGATTGGGAGAGATAGAGGAGATAAAGGGACTAGAGATAGGGAGATAGAGAGTGAGTGAGATGTCTAGAGAGATAGGGATAGAGATTGAGAGATAGAGGGATGATAGAGAGTCAAGGGAGATAAGGGAGAGATAGTTAGATAGAGGTTTAGGGTTGCTCAGGCCGTTTAGGGTTTAGGGGTCAGGGATTAGGGGCATTATTTAAGGTTGAGGGATTTAGAGAGAGAGACTTCTTTTGACATGCATCTGTAAACCCTGAATAATGCCCCTAAACCCTAAACCTGAGCAACCCTAAACCTCTAAACCTTAAATAATGCCCCTAAACCCTAAACCCTAACCCCTAAAACATATATAAACCCTAAATAATGCCCGTAAGCCCTGAGCCCTAACCTCTAAACCCTAAACCTGAGAAACCCTAAACCCCTAAATCCTAAACCCTGGTAAACCCCTAAACCCTAAACACTAAACCCAAGCAACCCTAAACCTCTATCTCGCTATCTCCCTATCTCTATCGTTCCTCTACCTCTCAATCTCTCTCCCTATCTCTCTGTCCATGTCCCTCACTCTCCATATCCCTATCTCTTCCAGCTATGTCTCTGGCCATGTACCTCACTCTTTATATCTCCCTATTGGTCCTCTCTCTCGAAACACTAAACCCTGAACCTCTAAACACTAATTAACCATAAACCCTAAATAATGCTGCTAAACCTTAACCCCTAACCCCTAACCCCTAAACCTGAGAAACCCTAAACCCCTATCTCCCTATCTCTATCGTCCCTCTACCTCTCAATCCTTCTCCCTATCTCTCTGGATATCTCACTCACTCTCTATCTCCTTATCTCTCCCCTCTATGTCTCCTCTATCTCTACCTATTTGTCTCCTCTCTCTCTCTCTCTCTTTATCTAACTATCTCCAAACCCAAGCAACCCTAAACCTCAAACCCCTAAACCCTAAATCCAAGCAACTCTAAACCTCTATCTTCCAATCTCTCCCCTATCTCCCTATCTATATCATCCCTCTCTCAATAATCTCTCTCCCTATGTCCCTAGCCTTGTGCCTCATTCTCTATCTCCCTATCTCTCTCCATAATCTCCTCTATATCTTCCTATCATTCCTCTCTCTCTATAAACCCTAAACCCTAAACCTCTAAACATGAACCCCTAACCCCTAAACAATAAACCCTAAACCCTAAATTATAATGCCCCTAAATGCTAACCCCTAAACCCCTAAACCCTAAACCTCTATCTCCCTATCTCTCCCCTCTCTCCCTATCGCCTTTGTCCCTCTACCTCTCAATCTCTCTCCCTATCTCTCTGGCCATATCCCTCACTCTCTATCTCCCTATCTCTCACCTCGATCTCCTCTATATCTCCCTATTGGTCCTCTATCTCTCTCTAAACCCTAAACCTTAAACCTCTAAACCTTAACTCCTAACCCTAAAACCATAAACCCTAAACCCTAAATAATACTCCTAAACCCAAGTAACCATAAATTAGGCAATAAACTATGTGCTAAGTTAGGTGCTAAATAAGGTGCTATATCAGGCGCTAAATCAGATGCTAAATTAGGTGTAACGTAGGCGCTAAATTAGGTGCTAAATTGGGCACTCAATTAGGTGCTAAATTGGGCACTAATTAGTGCCTGATTTAGCACCTACTTGATCTAATCGGCACCAAAAACACCAAAAATAGTGCCATCCCAATAAATAGTGCCAAATTTTTTAAAAAATTAGAGAAAAATACATCAAAATAGTGGGTGGAAGTAAAAAATAGAGCAAAAAAGGGAGCTAATCACATGGATTTGTTGTAGTGACATAATACAGTGCCAGTTAAAGTAGAATACTCAGTTATTTTGGTCCGCATTCTTCTGGTGTTGCATATCTTCATATACAGTTTTAAGGTGTTGTAAACACTTGTATAAAGTGTCTAAATCTAGAGTTGTAGGTTCTGAAGTCCACCGGAAAGATAGCTGCTGAATATTGCTACACTGTTTGACAGAGTTTGACTGTGACAGGGTCTAAATTCTGATGGTCTGCAGTTTGCCACTAAAGGATTTTTGCTTTGCGGTTCTGAAGGTATGATCTGTGATGTCTAAGGAGTCTTTGATATGATTTTGAGCAAGTATTGTGGTCTGCGGTGAAAGTTGTGATCTGACAGTTAGACCGAGTCAGTAACAGTTTGTGTTTGAGGCTGACATGATAGTTTGATTTATGTGCAGTAAGTTCTATTGATTAGAACTTTATCCTAAGTGGTTCTATAGTTGGAGCTGACATATGAGAAGGTGTTTCAAATGTTATTTAGGTCCGCTATGTATTTTGGTGAATGGATTTAGCCGACAAGCTACAAGTTTATTAACTATACGCTTCATCTAAGTAGGCTGACTTAATGTGAAGATTTTAAGTGTTGTGGATATATATGGGATCAAATTTAGTGTTTGGTGTACGGGGAAAAAATGTAAATATATGTATGTGTGACATGCAAAGTAAATTAATTGTGTGGAATAATGAGAGCAAAAGAAGAGATATCTTATTCCTATGTAAAAGCAGAGCAGTGAAACAGAGTAGTCAGAGATGAAGAGTTTTGAGATAGTATTTCTGTGCTTCATTGGAACTGTAACCCTGCATGTGTAGATGTAATCTGAGTAGTTTAACTTGTCAGTGAATCATTCTTCCTTCTTCTTTCTTTCTCTAGGCAGTGAGCCTTTCTTGCAGTGAGCATTTCTTTGGGCAGTGATCCCTAAGGCAGTGAGCCTTCTTGTAATCTAGTATTGTGCTATTATAATAAATTGTGAGCTAACACTCACCGTGGTTTTCCCCTTTTGGGTTTTCCACGTAAAAATCTCATGTTCATGTGTTATGTCTTTATGGTTGTTGTTCCTATGTTTATTTTGTTTTCATATTATTAATTTTGGAGATTGGATTAATAAACTTGTTAAGAAGTGGTTTTGTGGAATACTGATTCACCCCCCTCTCAGTATTCGTTATTATCAACACAAACATCACATCATGTCATGACACTCTAAGAGGCTATGACAATCTAAAGGCAACTACAATAGAGAAAATTTCCTTCTAGTTTCTCTTAGTTCCAAGAGAGTCCCAACTGTGTTCTACGTTATTGACAAGGACACAAGCTACAATTTATTTCTCAAAAGACCATAGATGTATAGGATGCAGGCTATCCCTTCCATCCTGTTCTAATAACTTTTCTTTCTACACCTTTGGAGAATCTATGTTACAAAAGGAGATCCATTCCATTTAGCATGTTGAAGACTAACCAAATGAAAATGAAAATTGGTATCCCAATCAATTATGAAATACCAAGAAACAAGATTGCAATACCAGAGCTAACTCTACAAGTACTACAATTGAAGAAAAATAATGATCAAATCAAAAAAATGATGAATGTAGGAGTTAAAAACATCAAAAAAGGGGAACCATCACAACAAAAATTGATTGTCTCTAAGGAAATGGCAACAGAGATCATGGAACTTCTTGAAAATGATAGTCCCTTGCAATTATCCCTAGACATCTTCACCATCAATGTGATGATTGAAGAAAAGGAGCAAAAAGAAGTCCATGTGAATCAAACAAATCAACCAAGAGAGCCTCCTCTAATTGAATTTGAAATTATTGACTTGGTAGGGATCAAACCTGATGTCTTCACCAACATAGACAAAGAAATGCCAAAGGGATACACTCCTCTAACACCACCTAGGGAAACCATGTTGAGTGATTCCTACAATATGTTGGTACTAGATGATGTTGCAAGTATGTGCTAACCAATGTTGTCATTGATGTCAACATATCTGTGTTGTCATTGGTGTCAACTGTGCTCTTGTTTTGCTCTCATTTTGGTGATTGTTTGTGGTGAGTTAGTTGCTTTGTATTGTCTTATATAAGTGTTGAAGATGATGAGAAGATATTCCTGATACTGAGTTTCCAAGTGCTTTTGAGAAAATTTGCTTTCCAAGTGGAAACAGTGTGTTGCAGAGTATTTTGGCTTGCAGAATAACTGTCTGAGTTTTGCTTCGCATTTCCTCAATATTGAAGACCAGAGTATGAGATTTGGATATGTTTTAGAGAAGTGTTTGAAGATGTTAAATCCGTAATTTGGTGGTCCAGATTGTTGTGCAAAAGAAGTTCCATTCACCAGTGTGAAGACTGTGCTTGACAGAGTTTGCAGTGTGACAGAGAGAAAGTATTTTGCTCCGCATTCCTCCGCAATATGTTCTTTGGTCATGCGGTTCTGGAATTAAGCTTACAAGGTCCTTAGCTTTCTTCATTCTACAGGTTTTGATTTGGTGCTCCAAAAAGCAAGTTTGTGATTAGTAAAGTTTGATAGTGTCTGATTGAGAGTAGTCTGTGATCCATCTTCAAGAAAAGTAAGTTGAGATCTGTTGTGGTTGGAATTGATGGTTTCCAAATGATTCTATGGTGTTTGTAGATGTCCCCTAAATGCATTAAAGGTGTGTGTCTGATCCATAAGCTGTAATGAAGCTCTTGGAAGCATATGACTTAGTGATTCTTGATGTTGTATACTTGTTCTAGCCAATCTGGTTAGTCACAATTGTTGTGGAGATGATTCATGGATTGTAGAAGTGTGTCCAAGTGTGTGAAGATGTATTTAGGCTTGAGCTAAGATGTGATGTGTTCATCCTTCATTCTTTTCCTCCAAAGTTTGTTTAGGTTTAGTCCTATTTTAGAATTTTGTATGTATACCGACCTTGGAGAAAGCTCCAACGATTGAATATTGTAATGCCGACCTTGATGTACATTCCAAGGTTGCTGTTAGGTATAAATACATGTAATGAAGTCATGAAAGAGTGTGAATGAGGGTGTGAAGATGTGGAGATAAAGTGTGTGTGATTGAAAAGGCAAAGTAGGAGAGATATATTGCGCTTCAATGGAACTGAACTCAAGCATGCTGTAGAGGCAACTATATCAGTTCAACCCCTGGCAGTGAGCCATCCATTGGTAGTGAGCCACCCTATTGGGCAGTGAGCCCTCTTGGCAGTGAGCCTCTTTGATATTTGATAGTATTACGACATTATATTATGAGCTAACACTCACCGCGGTTTTTCCCTTTCTAAGGGTTTTCCACGTAAAAATATGGTGTTCATGTGTGAATGGTGTTGATGTGCTTAAGTTTTGTTTCTACTTTTCATGCTTATTCTTCATATCAGATTAAGGGGTTAAAGCAAGTTAATGTGATTGTGAAATTGATCAACTAAGGTTAAAGATTTGGTACAACTGATTCACCCCCTCTTAATTGTGTTGTGTCTTCAACAGATGACTCATACACATCGCTCACACCCATGAGTGCATCTTATACTCCTCTAACCCTACTAATGCAGATGGATTTTGATGATTATATTATTCAAAGCTATTGACAAGGAACCACAAATGATCTGGATGTTTCATCCAAAGCTTCCATAGCTCCTAACAACTAAAATCAACCCTCACTCACCACCTCGGTGAAATCAAATGACACTTGGCAACCACATCAAGTACAAATCAAATTAGTTGAAAGATTACCTAATAAAGATGAGGTGAGCGAAGGAAGATTTAAAAAGGAAAATAAGTTATGGGTAATCATTGGTGAAGAGCACCCCACTATTCTCAAGTTGCCTGAGAACTATATTGGATATTCAATGGATCTAAGATCATATCCCAGTGGAAATATGAGTTTAACCTTTATTCCTCTGGAAGAGCACAATGAGCCTCAAACTACCTTTGAGTTGTTTCAATTTTTGTAGAATGTTCAAGAAAGACCTAAGGTCAAAATCTACATGCAAGATGAATTTGACCTCCTAGATGAGTTGCAATCAAATGAAGGAACCCCATACTAGGCTCCATCACGTCATTAGGCATATCAATGCCTATCCCACCTCGTAGTAGTTCATCCTGTGCAAGCAAGTACAAGTATTCTTCCAGAACAACATGAACCAATAGGTTTGTTGAGAATTGGAGAACTAGTGCTTAGAAAAGGTAGCATTAAGAACAAGAGAAAAAATAAAAGAAGATTTCATGAGGACTAGAAAGGTCCATATGTAATTAAGGAAGAAGTAAAAAATGACATCTACCTCCTATAGGAAGCACTATGAAAGAACAAGACTTTGGTGTTATGGTTAATGCCTTTCACCTGGAGAAATATTATATCTAAAATGTCATAAAAATCATAAAAATACAAAATACAAAAAATAAAAAATTCAAAAAAAAAAAACATAAAAATAAAAAATATAAAAATAAAAAACTTGCATTGTCATTTTGTTCACCGTGGATTTTGTTTGTGACATGCTCTTGTTAGACTTTTATCTTAGAAAATGAGTCTAAGGTTGTCTAGTATAGGTTGTCCCTTCTAAGCCTTAGAGATTCCCAAAAAATCATCATTATCTATTTTCCTTTACATTCCCAACAAGTTAAAACAAAGTCAAGCTTTTAGCTTTATATTGATCCTAGTCTGAACAAAGTATTCAAACCTACAATTTCCAATAGAAGCTTACAAGTAGACCTTCCCTAATCCTCCCTAGCAAGAGGGAAGTCCTAGGGTTCATTCAAGATTTTGGTGTCACCTAATCCCTTATTCACCTGGACAAAAACGTCAAGGGATCAGGACTCCGCAAAGCAATCAAAAAATAAAAAAAGTCAAAAATAAAAAAAATCACAAACAAAAAAGTCAAAAAAGTGAGAGTAGTCTAAGGGGTTGAGCTTCATTGGTTAAAATGTTGGGTTCTCATTTTGGAGACCCAAGTTCAAATCCCCATAGGGACATTTAGTGTGGAATTCTAAGTTGTGACTCTTAGTCTTCCATAGTTGGCTTCTAATGTGGATGTGCTTTCTAAATAAAGTGGATTTCTACGTAGTGACTATGTTGATATGTGCCAGACAACTAAGAGCAGGGGGGGTGAATCAGCTGTCACAAAAACTTAAACACTTTTTGCAATTGAACATTCATCACTTATCCACAATTATTATGATTTAATAATGAGTGCATGAAATTAGAAACTTAACCACATATACAACATCAAACACAAGAGACACCAGATTTTACGTGGAAAACCCCAAGATGGGGAAAAACCATGAAGAGGATTAGCTCTCAAATATATACTGTAATCTTTACAAAAATGATGTTTAGGCTTGGTCACTCCACGGGCCTAACGTACTGGCTCACTGCCATGAAGAACAATTAGGTCTAGCAGACTCACTGCCTCAACCCTAAACCTAGAAAGATTACAATAAGGGCTATTAAACCCTAATGGTGGCTTACTGCCAAACTCACTACCATGATCAACACCTTATTATGTTTGTGATTGAAGTACAATAATTCCTCTGCTCTGCTCTACCTCTGCTCTGCCTCTTCTCTGCTCTTCCTTTGGACCTTTCTTATTATCTTTCCATTTCTGCTCAAGGACACCTTTTCCATGACTCAACTACAAGTATTTATACACTTCATCAACCTTGGAATGATCATCAAGGTCAGCATCACAATCATTAACCATTGGAACAATCTATAAGGTCGGCATTGCAAACATTTACAAGATAGGTCCTAACCTATTACAACGTTATGCAAAGGAAATGAAATGCAGATCATGCCATGCTTTAGCTGGGACTCAAACACGATCTTCCATGCCATGACATGCTTGCACAATCTTCCAAAGATCTTCACAATCACTGGGATTAACCAGATTGGCCAAAACTAGTTACACGTTACACTATCTGGGAACAATCTTCGAACATGATCTCAAATCCTTAATGCGGACCAATATCAAGATAGGAACATGATTAGGAGACATCCACAAGCATGTTATAATCATTAGGAGCAAACACACAAACCTTAACCACTTTATCCATAGGAATCTTCTCCTCGGAACACATGAATTTCACTGTCTTCAACTGTCATAAAAGAAAGATAGCTTGCGGACCACAAAGCTATGAACCATTACAACTGTAGGCACTTATCATCATCCCAGACTTCCCTCTAGAATTGCAGAGCAAAATACTTTATTGCGGAGGAATGCAGAGTATAATATTTTTCTTCCTATCCCAACTGAACTTACAGAAAAAGCAGGTTTCACTCTAGTGAACACAACTCACTCAGATCTTCATGCAGAGGGCTCAAACTCGAAATGTAGCATCCTTAGTCATACCTCTAACTTACTTCCAATCCACAGACCATGATATTCAAGTAGAAATAAATGCAGAGCAGTTTACCAGATTGTTCTTCAGCATACAACTCACTGTCTGTACTTCACTTCTTTGTAACTCACTTGTTTCTTCCGGAGAGGCTAATTTTCTCAATATCCTCAATATGCAAGTCTTCTAAACAAGTAATAGAATGAGATACAATTGACACCAATGACAACAAGGATATGTTGACATTAATGACAACACTGATTAGGCACATACTTGCAACAATGTCCCCCTTTGTCATTAATGGCAACATATGATGTGAAAAACTGCAACAACCATCAAGACAAGATTCTCCCCCTTTCTCTTTACACACTTGCACTCTTTCTTTCTCCAAAATTCTCCCCCTTTCTCTTACGCACCTATACTCAAAGTTTTTCACATGACTTCTCTCTCCCTTTGGCATCAATGGCAAGGGGCACATACTTGCACTCTTCTGCTTTGACCTAATCTCTCTTCTGAACTCTCTGACTACTCCCCTTGAGAAGTAGCCCTAAAAAGCATCAATCTGAACCTCTGAGCAGCTCCGGACTAATGCACTATTGTGCATCTTAGTTTAGAGCAGGACGGGTGATAACCTAACTTTTCTTTGAGATACTCAAAAGTATCCTTAGACAGAGGCTTGGTAAAAATGTCTGTAATCTGATCCTTGGTAGAAACATACTCCAACTTGACTTCATTCTCTATCACCTTTTCTCTCAGAAAGTGATACCTGATGGATATGTGCTTTGTCCTTGAATGCATCGCTGGATTCTTTGATATATTTATGGCACTTGTGTTATCACAAAAAGATTGTTGTAGACACCCAAAATTGACCTAGTTATCATTAATATCAAATATTGCATTATCTATCATCTGCATTTGTCTAACACACTTGAACAATTTCTCTATTCATCAAAAGTACCTATTTCTTCTATTAATTAAATAAATCTTATCTATTTAATTAATTCATTATCTATTTCTTCTAATCTATAATTAAATAATCTTTAATTATTTAATTATCTCTATTCCTATCTATTTTAATTAAATAAATTTTATTTATTTAATTAAAAATCCTTTCAAAACCCCACTTTCCAATTAATTAAATAAATTCTATTTATTTAATTAATTTCTCTTATCACTTATCTTCATTTTCTATCATAAGCCGACATGTGTGCCTCTTTTATTTAAAAACATGTGTGGTACTACATCTTTTATTTAATATTTTTCACATGTAGTACTTTTTATTTATGTACACAATCACACATGAGCCTTATCCTCCCTCTAATTGTCATTTACACATTCACCCATGGCTATCAATTCATCTTAGCCATTCACATAGCCACCAAATCTCCACCGTTGATTGATTTTGGTTGAGGTCTATATAAACACCCTCTCCTTTCATACTTGATCATCCATCATTTTTTAGATAGCATCTACATTATCATCCTGAGCATATTGAGCACTTTAGCATCCATCTAGCATATTATCATTATCATCCATCCATCATGGTAGCTTTAATTTTCATAATTATTTATTGTTAAGAAGCAATTCACATCACAAATAAGGAATCATACAATCTAGGTGATCTTGTTCTTGAATTGCATGCTTTTGATTTCACTTGGATTCAATTATTTGATGGTGGTAGGATTAGGTTTTCATTTGTATGCTTGATCTTATTAAATTAATTTTTTACCTATCACATTTTGGCACACCCGGTGGGACTCACGTCCTTGATTAACTTTACTATTTTAAGTTGTTTTTTGTGAAGTTCAGATTTTTCAGAGTGCTTACAGCAAATCGCGGTCGCTTTTAAGTGAGAACTAGTCGCCTATAGAACTTTTGTATCACTTTTAAGCCACAGGTCGTTGCTTCTAGCATTTTTAGGATAGCTTTTAATACAATAGTGGTCGCATCTGGCAGTATCCGCATCGCTTTTAACCTAAAACTGATCGCTTCCGGATGTCTGGGTCGCTTCCAGCAATTTAGGGTTTTCTGCTAACATTTGATTTTTTACAGGGATTTTACGCATCTAGCAGAAATAGGTCACTTTTGAGCATTAACATTTCTCATCTAGGGTTTCTGCATCACTTCTGAGTAATAACAGTTCGCTTCTAGCAGAATACAGATCACTTTTGAGCAACAATCAGTCGCCGCTGGTAACTGTGTGCTGCTTTCAGTTTTATCATTTACAGTTGGGTTTTCTTGGTTACTAATCATCTCTTTGTGCAGCATCTTATCGATTGTCCAAGAAAAGGAGGTTGTGAAACTACTAACGTATTTGTTGTAGCTCCGATCGGTCCAAGACATATAATTTTTATCACTAATTTAGGAACATTTGGGCTTGGTGCTTAAAAAGAATCATTGTTTGCTCTGTGCTTGTTTTATCTTTCTTGATTTCTTATGCATGTTTGTAACCCAAATTTAATAGCAAAAGTATCCTCTCCCCTTGCCTATCAAATTGATCTTGGGTGCATGAGAACTTGTTACTATCTTTAGAGGGCATGCCTTCCCGGTGTGAGAAGGGGTACGACCCAAGCGGTAATGGGCTAAAGCCAAGTCCTTCAGAACCGCTATATAAGAAAAATGTTTGTGTCGAAAGCCACAAACAACGGGTGCCACTATGTTACACCAACGAATGTTTCCCCCAAAACCCCTTAGAGTGTAACCTCTTTGGGATGGGAAGCCTCCATTAATAGAGTGAATCACCACACATGTAGCCACCTGAACGGATGCCCTTACTAGCAATCTTGTGTAGTAGCCAAAATCCCTCTATTTGTTGACGCAAAAGGTGGGACCTTTGAAGCCGCCCCAATTCTCGTGGTTTTGAGTAGAGATAGTAGGGACAATCCTAAGGTTTGGTGGGGGACAAGCCTTGGGAAACCTAGATCTTGGTATGCGTGAGAAGTGAGTACCGTGGAGGGGAGCCAGTGCTACCAAGATCTTGAAGCTATCCACTTTGAATAGGCACGACAAGGGGACTCAACAAATATAGTCCTTTCCTAGCCTAGGTTGTACAAGTTTTTGATTGTTGTGAGTGTGAGTGACTGAAATCACTGTTTTCTTGTCAAAATATTATTCAAACACACCCTTTGTCAGACACAGATCGCCTTTGAACAATAACTGCTCACCTTCAGCAACCCATATCACTTTTAAACAACAGCTGCTCACCTTTTACAAAAATTAGATCGCTTTTAACCAATAGCTACTTGCCTCTGGCAAAAATGTATCGCTTTTACACAATAGTAGCTCACCTTTGCACTGAAACCTGTCACTTCTAGTAAATTGAGTCACTTTCGGTTAGCACTGTATCCTATCACTTGCAACTATCTAGATCACTTTTGAGCTATTATCATTTTCTTTTGACCTTTTCTTAGTCGCATTTGAGCTATTACTCATTGCTTCTTGTCAAATATCAACAATTCATATCACCCTAGCCAAATCAGTTGCATTTTTAGACTTCTTAGCTCTGTCATCAGCTTTTAAACAATCTTTTGATCATCTACAGCTACCTGAGCATTATCTCCTACCTTGCGCATACTAAACCATTAGACTTTTCAAGCTTTTCCATCCTTTGAGACCCCAAAATAGCAACCACTTAGCAAAACCAGCAACTTAGCAACAACAAACATTATCTTTTTGGCTTTACTTAGCCCTAGCAACACCAGCAAACAACATTATCAACCAGCTTTTCCCTTGAGTTTGTGAGCTATCCTCTAGGGAATTTTATCCAACCAACAACAACAACAAAGCAACCCAACAACAACAACCAAGCAACCAAACAACAAACCAACAAAGCAACCAAACAACCAACAAACAATCAGCCAAACATCATCTTTTGGGTCTCAACCTTGACAAACTAGTCCAATCTTCAACATCAACCATCATGCCTCAAACTAGGAGCCAATATAGAGCTGAAATGGAAGCAAAATTGTGAGCTGAGATGGAAGCCAAAATGCAACAATTCTGATCAACTTCTCTCAAAGATGCAACTCAATTCACAACCGATATGCCCTCTTACATGTTTGTACCCAAAGGATACACCGTTGGACCATCATCCTCACAACTAGTGCAACCTCAACCATTTATAGAGACCTATGAAGAGCAATCCCAAGATGACTCATCCAAATTTAGAGACACACATGTATGGGACCAAGTTGAGAAGCTTATCTTATCTGATTCAGATCGTCATTTCTTGTAATTAGCCCGTATGGGAGCTAAATTACCAAGTGACTTTGACATATCCGCTATTCGAAAAAATGATTCAAATACTCCTGCTGTTGTTGCAAAGGGACCATCCACTATAGTCGCACCATTTCATGACATGTCCATGCAATCGCACATACCTTCCAATCCATCTCCCTCATTGCCTATTGCTACACCATCAAGCCCACCACACTCGGAGTACACTCTAGACCCATTAATAACTCCAACTGAGGTACTTCCTTTCCTTTCACAAAACATAGCAAAACATCCAAAACATAACCAAAACACAACAAAAATCCAAAAAAATCAAAACATCACACAAATCCAAGTAATAAAGTTGATCTTTTGACATCAACCATCAACAGAATAAACAAGAACTACATCTCATCTCTATCGTTCTAAGTCTTGATCCTGTGGATACAGGGTATGTAGGCAATCTGAGATGCAAAGGAAGCACTCTGATTCAGGCATAGATGATAGCCCCTTTTTCATCATCCATCTTTCATCTTTCTTCTTATCATCTTCTAATCTTTCATCTCCCTTTCGTCTATCTTTCATCACTTACATCATCAATAAACCTCGAACTACATATTCATCATGTCTCATCACTATCATAATGTGCTTTGATCCTGTGGATACAGGGTATGTAGGCAGTCTGGAATACGAAGGAAGTATCCAGTACGCAAGCACAGACAATCCACCCCAATCTTCATCTTCTCTCATCTTCCATCTTCTTCTCTTTAACTAGCTCAAGAAGGAAGTAGACTATGCCCATTAGCGAAAGCTCACACATTTTAACAAATCAGGGATAAGCCAAAATCTATTTATCCACATGTCTTAATCCAACCTTTGCTATAGCATTTTATCAACATCTTTAGCCTTGAACAGGATGCAGCTTTCCTCTCAACAAGGTGCCAGCTAAAACCTATCCAAGAGCACTTAAATTTTGGCAAGAGAACATGATGACAGTATCTTTTGTTTTCTTTTTTGATTTATCTTTTGTCCTTTTCTTATGCCTAATCAAGACTGCCTTGATCTATCATATCTTGGTATGTTGAGATGAAGTACAGAATGGGGCATGGTTATATTGCTTTCGTATGCTGTGACTGTGGGATGATCTTATTCTCTTCCTACGCGTATTGGCATCTTGTACGTGTTGGGATTAGCATCTTGCATATCAATATCTTTTGCATCTGAGAAGCTAAATAGTCTCTTATGTATTTGAGACTATTCTATGTTAAGACTATTTCCATACATATAACCAACAAGGTGTCATTATGTGTAGTGGAGATAAGCTCAAACCTTTTCTTGTAGCGTCAAAGTCCATCTCGGAACACTAGCCGCTATTCATATCTTGTGTATGTTGGTTCAACATCTTGATCTCATACATTTTGACAAGGTTGTAGTATGCTAATTATGCATTGGATATCTCGACACCTTGGTCTTTTATACCTCGGTGCATAACATCCATATGCTACATCAAACATAAGGATTGCATTTTTTTACTTTTGAGCAATTACTTTAAAAGCTGCCATATCATCTATACAGTCCATCATATTCTTATATAGTCCTCAATCAAGATCAATCTTTCCCTCCATTTTCATTTTTCGCATCCCCATCCCGCAAAACAAGTGTGTTAGGCATACATAGGTCCATATCATTATCATTGTCATCTATATATTTGTATTATCATAACCTCATTATCATACGTTACCATTATGTGCATTGCTATCATCATAATACCATTAGCATAATACATTTACATTATTTTCATTTGCATATTTCATATCATTTGCATAAACATTCATACAAACCATTAAAATGCAAAACATCATAACATAAGTTATAATCATTACACCATCACACAAGTAATCAAAGCCATCATATATCTATATCAAGAGAGTCAATATACAAGTGTCTACATATACAACATAGGCTATCCATGAGCCATCAAAACTGTATGTACAACTGGCTCATAGGCCTCATCATGATAGAAAAGATACATAAACAAGGAAGCCCTAATGACTACTGGAAGCTCCCTCACCCTATCCACCACCACTGGGTCCTGCACCTGGTCTACCATCTCTAGGAGGCCCCATCACCGAAGCTACAGACCATGATCCTCCTGTCCTCCGTGAAGCTGAAGCCCTTGACCTGCTCCTGTAGCTAGGCTGCCTTTGCTCTGCGGGCACTGCTCCATGGTACAAGCCTCTATAATACTCGACCTCACCCTGGGCTCTCCTTAGCTCTCCCTGTGACTGTGTCAACTGTGTAGCCAAGTACATCGTGGCTCCACCGGTCTCCAATGCAGCTACTGCTCTATCCCTCTCAATTCTCATCGCCTGCACTTGCTGCATAGCTGCATCCCTCTCAGCCCTTATCGCCTGCACTTGTTGCACAACTACATCCTTCTTAGTCCTCAAAGCATGTATCTACTGCAAAGCTGTATCTCTCTCTGCCATGACTGTCTGCACCTGATGTACAGCTGCATCTCTCTCTCCCATCACCCTCGCAAGAGTACCATCATCCTTCCCATCATCTCCCTGCACTCTAGCTTGTAGCTATGCCTGGTAAGACTGAGCCTGTGCTCTAGCATGCCTCAATCCTAAGACCACCTGGTGTTTATCTATCTCCACTCTCCTCAGTCTCATATGAGCCTGCTGCCTCCATCTCCTCTCCTCTCTGATCCTCCGCCTAAGCTTCTGAATCCCAACATCATCACCTCCTAGCACCTGTGCCTGTGGCTGTGCAAGAGCCTGTGGCTGAGCAAGAATCTGTGGCTAAGCCTTTCCCTGTCCCTGAATCCTTGGTGCTGCTGGTACTACTGCCTGTCCTGGTGGATCTTATCATTGCCGCCTCCTAACCATCCTCTCCATCCCAATCTCTCGTATCTCCCCAGGCCTCGTCAACCGAGTCAGCCTAGCTGTGGCTCAGTATGCATCATAATCTAGTAAAGTCCCTGGCTCTGTAGGACCCTGTCTCCGCTGCCACACAACTAGCTCTAATCCCTCTCTCTCTGCCAAAGCTGTATCCACCACTATCTCTAGTCCCCAATCAAACACCTCCTGCCGAGTCCTCCCAAAGATGGCATCACCTACCGGTACTGCCTGTGGCACTCCGAACTGCCTCAATACCCTCTCAGGCAAATAGCGCTCTATAATTATATCCCACGACCAAAAATTTATCTAGCCTGCCTAGCATAGACAAGCTCCATATCCTCCTCTTCCCATCTCTCGCAACCTAGCCATGGTCTCCATACAAATCTATCCACCTCATCCAATGTCCCCCTCCAGTACATTATACCTCTGCGCTGTCGATAAGTAAGAGCTCCCCTATACATCCTTGCATAAGGCTCTCCTGCTACCCTAGCCACCCATCCATCTGGACTCGTCACCAGAATGTGCTCATATGCCCATACATGCAACACTGTGACTCTTGCAGACATGCTCGCTCCAAACATATATGCACAATCATGTAGATAATGATACAACTGCCCAAGTACACACTCAGCCTGTAGACACCCTAAAATGACCGTGTCGTCGAATCACTTGCATTTCATAATCTGTCTAATCACCGGCATTTCAATGTTAATTAAATAATCTAATTATTTAATTAATTTCACCAAATTCTTCTAAATCACATACTTTCGACATTAATTAAATAAATTCTCTTTATTTAATTAATTAAATTAAATTCCTCTGTGATTCTTCCACAATTAAATAATTTTAATTATTTAATTAGATCATTATCTTCTTTCCAAAAATCAAGTCCACATTAATTAAATAAATCCAATTATTTAATTAATTCATCACAATTCCCTCTTATCTAAATTAAATAATTCTTACATTATTTAATTAAATCAAAATTTATTCTTCCAAAATCATGCACAACAATTAAATAAATTTATTTATTTAATTTGCTTTCAAATCTTCTAAATTAAATAATTCCAATTATTTAATTATTTCTTCCAAAATATCTTCTCTAAATTTAAATAAATCAATTATTTATTTAAATTGCTTTTTCTTCTAAATTTGAGTTATCTCTAAAATAACTCAAGCTTTCTTGCTCATGTAATTAAATATTTTTAATATTTAATAAAACAAAATATCTTCTAATTCTCATGCAAATCTCTTCTTCTTGTTTTAAATCACTTAACTGACTATTACATTTTGTTAATTGCTTTAACTCATTCTTCTATTCTTGATAACTCCTCTCATGCAAAAGAAAGCAAGACACTTGTCTTCTTCTCATTTGTTGCACGTTCCTCAACTGTTCTCCTCCATTGATTCTTTTGAATTATCTAGACCGTTGATCAATCTTCATTGAAACCTATATAAACCCCCTTCATCTCCTTCATTACCTCTCTTTTCGATTGTATTCTCAGGCATACTTAACAGAGCTTTGAGCATACAAAATATGCGTCAATTGAGCAACCTTACGATCTTTTAACATTGATCTTTGAGCACATTGAGCACACTACTTGCTTGTTGCAGCTATGGTTTCTCAACTTGATTGAGCAATCCACACTTCTCCAAAAGGGAACAATACAGGTTTTGGCAAGAGCTTTCATTTTTACTTTGATTTGATGATAATGGCTTTTACTTAGATTGGTTCGCTTTATGTGATTGGTTTTTGGTTTTATTAGTTTAGATTTAATTAATTTTTCCTCATACACACAGCCCATGCATATCTGGTCCCATAAGAGAATATCCCCTCCATTACTATCCCCCATCCGACTGGAAATCCTCTCGCCTGTCTGTCTCCCACCAGCCATCTGATAATAGCTACCACTACCTGCTGTAACCTATTACAGAGCTCCTCCATCCTAGCCATCAGAATCTCTGATTCCTCAGCCCTAATGTTTGGAGTCCCGAACAGTCGTCTAAAAGCAGCTGGACCCAAGTCAAGATCATAATCTACTCTATCTCCATCAATCAGGATGTGTAGAATTCGGAACACATCCTCCAGTGTAATCATCGCCTCTCCCATCAGCAACAAAAATGCACTGTGCTCGCTCCTCCACCGCTCAACCATCGATGTCATCAGTCCTCGATGTGCCTGCACTAGCTCTAATCTTGATACATGCTCTAAACCAATGATATCTAAGAACAGTCGCTCATCTGTATCCAACAATTTCACCAATCACAAATCCCTAGGATGTGGCTCTCGTGACAACAATGGTGGTAGTACATCCTGCATCATTCCACTCACCGTATTAGTTTCTTGTGCTAAAAATTGACTTTTGACTGTTAACACTGACTATCTTTCCTAAAAGTGACCCTCTTTTCTAGATGTGCTAGCCTTTTGATCATAAGCGAGCCATTTTACTGCAAGCGAACACTTTCTGCTTACAAGCGACTTATTTACCATATGCGCATTTTGCTTTTCTATCTGACCTAGCCAACTGGAAGTGACCTCATTTTACCCTAAGTGATTAGTCTGTGCCTATAAGCGACCTATTTTACCATAAGCAACCACTTTTCATCTATAAGTGACCTACATTTTCTATCCTAAAACTGCTCGCTTCTGGTGACGTGTGTGCATTTATTACACTTTTAACATTAAAAAATCATGCATTTAGTAAAAGTTTTGATACATACCGATAAGCCTACTCCTGTTGGTCGCCCATGTATCCTCACTTGCTCGACACAATGATCACTGTGTGGAATCACCATCCTGATAGCTCTCCAACACTCGACGCACCAAAACTCTAGGGAGCTCTAGATCTCTATAAGCATTGAACACAAATGAGCACAAATGAGCCTATTTTCCCTTGAAGGACCTACTTACAGCCCCATTCCAAACCCTAATTCTTCTATACCAAAGCCTATTTTCATCTATACTATCCCATTATATCCCACCCAACCCCATTTTCTTCGTGTCAACCTTGTTTCTAGCCTGTCTTTTTATCGCGAGCCAACCCAACCCTTCTTGGTTAGCCTAGCTTACCTCTCGAGGGGGCATCACCTGTCGGTTACACTAGGGCATCACCTTGTTTATCGAGCGAATCATCGTATCTTCTTTGACACAATGTTCTAACGAACATTGTATCAAAGAGGGGCAAAATGTAGACACCCAAAATTGACCTAGTTATCATTAGTATCAAATATTGCATTATCTATCATCTGCATTTGTCTAACACACTTGAGCAATTTCTCTATTCATCAAAAGTACCTATTTCTTCTATTAATTAAATAAATCTCTATTTATTTAATTAATTCATTATCTATTTCTTCTAATCTATAATTAAATAATCTTTAATTATTTAATTATCTCTATTTCTATCTATTTTAATTAAATAAATTTTATTTATTTAATTAAAAATCCTTTCATAACCCCATTTTCTAATTAATTAAATAAATTTTATTTATTTAATTAATTTCTCTTATCACTTATCTTCATTTTCTATCATGAGCCGCCATGTGTGCCTCTTTTATTTAAAAACATGTGTGGTACTGCATCTTTTATTTAATATTTTTCACATGTAGTACTTTTTATGTACTCAATCACATATGAGCCTTATCCTCCCTCCACTTGTCATCTACACATTCACCTATGACTATCAATTCATCTTAGCCATTCACATAGCCACCAAATCTCCACCGTTGATTGATTTTGGTTGAGGTCTATATAAACACCCTCTCTTTTCATACTTGATCATGTATCATTTTTCAAATAGCGTCTACATTATCATCCTGAGCATATTGAGCACTTTAGCATCCATCTAGCATATTATCATTATCATCCATCCATCATGGCAGCTTTGATCTTCATAATTGTTTATTGTTGAGAAGCAATCCACATCACAAACAAGGAATCATACAATCTAGGTGATCTTGTTCTTGAATTGCATGCTTTTGATTTCACTTGGATTCGATTCTTTGATGGTGGTAGGATTAGGTTTTCATTTGTATGCTTGGTCTTATTAACCTAATTTTTACCTATCACAATTGTAATGGGATCTTCATACACAATTATGATGTTCTTCAAAGTCTGCTTCATCCATAACACTTGAGTGCAACTACATGCTGCTGTAATGTATTCTGCTTCTGCAGTAGACAGGGATATTGAGTCCTATTTCTTGCTCAACCAAGATACTAATCTTTTTCCCAAGAAGAATGCACCTCCACTTGTATTTTTTTTGTCATCCACATCTCCGGCCCAATCTGCATCAGTATACGCACTGAGAGTAAAGTCACAGTCCTTAGGATACCACAAACCATAATCTCTTGTACCTTTTAAATATCTCAGAATTCTCTTGACTGCCATCACATGTGATTCCTTGGGTTCTACCTCAAATCTTGCCACAAGACATACTGCATGCATTATGTCAGGTCTGGTTTGAGTCAGATAAACTAATCCTCTAATCATCGATCTATATCTTTTCTGGTCTGCCATGGGTGAGTTATCATCTTTGCTTAACTTACAACCAGTTATCATAGATGTGCATACTGGTTTAGAGTCTTCCATCCCAAATTTCTTTAACAACTCTTTCACATACTTAGATTGAGAAATGAAGATACCTTTATCTGATTGACTTATTTGCAGACCTAAAAAGAAGTTCATCTCTCCAAACATAGACATTTCAAATTCACTTTGCATTTCTCTAGCAAAAACTGAGCACATACCTTCATTGCCTCCAAAAATAATATCATCAACAAAAACTACAACAATCAGAGTTTGTTCATCATTGATCTTGAAGTAGAGATTGCTATCTGTAGTACCTTTACTGAGCCCTATCTATATCAGGTACCTATCCAACCGTGCATACCATGCCCTGGGAGCTTGTTTTAATCCATACAAAGCTTTCTTCAATCTGCATACCATGTCACCCTGATCTGATGACTGAAATCCTTCTAGTTGTTCATATAGACTTCCTCTTCCAATTATCCATTTAAGAAAGTAGACTTCACATCCATTTGATAAACCTTGAACTCTTTGTATGCTGCAAAAGCCAAAAACATCCTTATTGCTTCAATTCTTGCCACTAGAGCAGAAGTTTCTTCAAATTCTTTTCCTTCAACTTGAGCGTATCCTTTGCATACCAACCTTGCTTTATTTCTTACCACTTCACCATTCTCATTCATCTTGTTTCTAAAGACCCACTTTGTACCAATTACATTTTTGTCTATTGGTCTGGGAACAAGATCCCAAGTCTGATTCTTCTCTATCTCCATCAATTCCTTTTCCATAGCCTTTATCCTATTCTCATCTTTGCAAGCCTCATCCACAATTTTAGGTTTAATCTTGGAAATCAGACAAAAATTTACTTGTTCCTCTGCAACTTTTCTTCTGGTTAAGTTCCCTTTGCTCTTATCTCCTATGATTTGATCTTCAAAATGACTAACTCTTACATATCTTGGAGTTTTGGTAGCACTTACCAGAGTTTGTTCTTCTTCATTTGGGTTGTCTTCATGCTGCACCACTTCTGAAACATCTGGATCATCTGACTCATATCCACTTGATTCTGAAGACCTTTCCTTACATTCATCAACTTTAACATTTGCACTTTTAATGATCTTATTCAGCCTCTTATTATAGCACCGGTAGGCCTTGCTCTTGGTGGAGTAACCAAGGAAAATTTCTTCATCACATCTAGCATCAAACTTGTGTAAGTCTTCTTCTCTTTTGATATAACATTTGCTACCAAAAACTTTGAAATATTTCACAGTAGGAACTCTTCCATGCCATAATTCATAAGGAGTCTTTGAACTATTACCTTTTACTTGAACTCTGTTTAGGATATATACAGCGGTGTGAATTACCTCTCTCTAATATGCTTTTGGAAGATGGGCTTCCTTCATCATGGTTCTAGCAGCTTCTTGAACTGTTCTATTTTTCCTTTCAACAACTCCATTTTGTTGTGGAGTTCTGGGCGCAGATAGCTATCTCTTTATTCCATGTTCTTCACAAAAGAAATTGATATCATTTGATGTGAACTCCCCTCCTCTATTAGACCTCAAGCATTTGATTTTCAAATCCATCTCATTTTCAACCATTGCCTTAAATGCCTTAGATCCATATCTTGGCGGGAGAGCTTGTAGATGCATATATAAACATTCTTAGGCATTCATTTGTAGACTAGAACATTATTAGATGATCATTGTGAACTCTAGGCATTCTCAAGGTGATTGAAGGCTTTCTATTGTGTTGCAAGAGCAGACTTGTATGTTTTGTGTGTTGAAATTTGTAGATTTGAGCATCAATCTCCTCATGGCATGAAGAACATCTTCCTCCATGAGAGCTTCACTACAAGGTGACATATCATTGTGTTTTCATCATTGATTCCTTTGGTTTTTGGCCTCTGCCTCACAAGGGCACGCCCTCTTTATCTGACAACGGTGTTCGAAGACTTAAGTGTCCTTCGGGGTTTGACTGAGGCAAGCCTCTAAACACCACAACCCCTAAACCAAGTCTTGTGATTGCAGGTTACAGGTGTCGCATTTGGAAAAAGTGGAGTTGCAGGAAGGTTTGGCAGGCATCAGGGATTTAGGATCTAAAGGAAAGATGGACAAAGGAGCACTTCTAGGACTTGGGCGCTCGCTCTAGTGTCCTCCTCAGATAGATCATGGAAAACAGAAGTTACAGGGCTGATCAGTGTCTGAAGGAGGTCGAGATTCCCTGAAAAAGCAGGTACCTTGGACTTGGCCGCTAGCTCCAGTGTCCCCAATTGTTCCGCCTCGGAACCCCGAAAATAGGTATTATGTAATTTAGTATTTTACTCCTGTCTGCAAGAACTTTTTCTATAATTCATTAATTTTTTGTCATATTTACATAATTAGGGTTTTAATGGTAATTGGACATAGAAGAAGAAAAAATTGATAATTAATTCCCTAATCCAAGTTTCCCTACATCTGAAAGTGACTCTAGGGTATGATAGTGCTCGCCACTCGACTCTTGATCCTTCAATGTTTAGTGGAGAGGCAGATTTTAATATCTAAACAACAAAAGATTAACAAAATCCAATTTTACCCTAAACAAATGCATCGAATTTAAATGTGATTATATGTTATTGAGATTATCTATTTATGATGATTAAGGATTTACTAGTGATACAATGATCATAATTTGTGAAGAGACCTAATGTCTCAAGTTACTGCTTGGAACCTTAGTCATTCATTGACAAGACTTGAACTGTCGGCAAACTCTTGACTTGTCCTATTGATGGATAGTGTCTCTTTGATAGTTGCTTGGTCATCAGCCACACTGGAGCATCGACAGACTTTGTTAATGCTACATCGATCGCTTTGCTCTCACCGATGGTGGTTTGTCTATCGGGCAGACTTTTCTGTGTCGGCAGAAGTGAGGAGTCTTTGGGCGATCTACAAGGTTACACCAATGAAGGGCTAGCTATCAGATTGACATGCTCTATCGGGTTGACATGCTCTAGCTTCTCCGATCGATGTGTCATACCGATGTGATATGTCTATCGGCATAAGGTTGGCCATCGGTTGAGCCTGTGGTAGTTACTCCGATGTGCATTAGTTACTTTGATGAAGGATGAAGGCTTGGGCTTCGGTGGGGCAAGGAACCATCGGTGTGAATGGTGGAGTGGTCTCCGATGGCTTGGGCTATTCCGATGAGGCTTAGACTAGCATCGTCGACAACAAAATTGCCGACGATAGTCTTACAGTGTGTTCGGGTATATAAACTTGGATATCAAACTCGAACTAGTGAATGTGGGACTAAAGGTCTCACATGAATACGAACAGTTGTGGAGGTTGGAAGATAGCGATGCTGGGTCAGTTGAAACGAACAGTTAGGGTAGTAGTTAAAAATAGTTTTGCTACTGAAGAATGTGAATATATATAGATCTGGTGACGTCGTCTAAGTTGATGATGAGATTCAATCAAATTGTTCATTTTGTAAATGTACAGAGGAAGTGAACTGAGTGTATGATTTGAGAATCAATACCTGAGTGAGAAGGCTGGGATCTTTATTGTAATCTTTCTAAGCTTACTATAAATAAAAGATTTTCTCTCTTGTGGTGGTGGGTTTTTTACCTGAAAGGGTTTTTCCACGTACATCTAGTGTTGTTCTTTGTTATCTTGCATGTTTATTCTATATTTTCTAGTGTGTTCATCTTTGTATTTGAATTAAACATTACCTGTCTGCATTATCCCCTTTGAATTGACATTAGGGAAGCTGTATTCCGCACCTGTGCTTTCCTTACAAGTGGTATCAGAGCCTGGCCAGTTGTGTTATCCTTGTTGGTAGGTTGGGTTTTTTGTGTCAGTTCTATGAGTGGGAGTTCTGTAGAGGTCTATTTTGTTAAATAAGATGGCAAGTACATCAGGAAAAATAGACATTGAAAAGTTCAATGGCACAAACTTTGAGTTGTGGAAGCTTAAGGTTGAAGATGTGCTGGTCGACAGAGATCTTTGGGTTGCTGTGTCTGGGACTAAACCTTCAGGCATGAAGTAAGAAGACTGGGACCTGGCAGATAGGAAAGCCAGAGGACTGATAAGATTAAGTTTAGCGGATTCTGTTCTATTGAACGTCCATGAGGAGAAGACTGTAAACACTTTGTGGAAGAAGTTGGGAGATATTTATCAGGGCAAGTCCTTGGTGAATAAAATTTTCCTCAGAAAGAAGTTGTACTCTCTGAAGATGGATGAAGGAGCATCTATAGCAGACCATCTGAACTCATTTTATATGATTGTTGCACAGTTGACTTCTGTAGGTGTAAAAATAGAAGAGGAGGACCACTATATGCTTCTGTTGTGTTCCTTACCTAACTCATGGTATCATCTTGTGATGGCTATTGGAAGTACAACAACCACATTTAAAATTGAAGAAGTTGTTGCCTTGCTGTTATCTAAAGAGATGCAGAGGAAATCTTCTGAGATGGCCAAAGAGGCCCTGTCCATTCGAGGTAGATCAAAGGAAAGAGACAAGAAGAAGGACAAGAAGTCTAAGTCCAAATCAGAGGGGAGATCAAAATCTCTTGGCAAAAAGTCCAAGGTGAAGTGCTGGAATTGTGGGCAGAAAGGACACATCAAAAAAGACTGCAAAGAGGAGAAAAAGAAGAAGAAGAAGAACTTCTCTGACACCGATTCTTCTCAAAGTGATGCTAATGCCTTCATTGCTGCCTTGGCAACACCTGCATCTGAAGATGTATGGCTGGTGGATTCAGGAGAATCTTTTCATATGACATCTCACAGAGAATATTTCACAAAGTATCAACTGTATGCTGGTGGGAAGGTGTTCCTGACAAGTGATTCGACACTGGAAATTATTGGCTGAGGAAGAGTCAGAATCCAGTTCCTGGATGGTAGAATAAAGGGAATGAATGGAGTATTACACATACCAGGTCTGGCTTGAAATTTACTTTCTGTTAGTAAGCTTAATGATGTTGGAGTGCAAGTTACTTTTGTGAATGGTGGCTGTAAGATGACTAGAGGTTCTATTGTACTGATAAAGGGTGAACGCATTGGAACTTTGTATAGGTTAGATGCTAAACTAGTGTGCTATAATAATGTCTCTGTAAAATCTGAAAAAGCTACTATTGTAACACATGATGCAAACTCTATGGAAGTTAAACTTCCTGCAGAGAAAACAATGCTCTGGCATCATAGACTTGGTCACATAGGTGAAAAAGGTTTAAAAACTTTGAAAAACAAAAACCTGGTAGATGGGCTGATTGATTGTAATCTGGAGTTCGATTTCTGTGAACATTGCATATATGGAAAATAGAACCGTGTTTATTTTTACTCTAGTTCTCATAAATCTTCTAGTGTTCTGGACTATGTACATTCTGATGTTTTTGGTCCAATTGATGTTCCTTCTCTGTCTAAATCAAGATACTACGTATCGTTTATTGATGATTATTCAAGGAGGGCATTTATATATTTTTTGAAAAATAAATTAGAAGTGTTCATTCGGTTTAAAGATTTTAAAAATCTTGTGAAAAATTAGACTGGTAGAAAAATAAAATGTTTGAGAATGGATAACGGTGGTGAATATTGCAATGCAGATTTTGATAAATTTTATCTTGATCATGAAATAAAAAGGCATAAGACTACACCTTATCCTCCATAGCAAAATGGAGTTACTGAAAGGTTGAATCGATCATTGATGGAGAAAGCAAGAAGTATGTTGAGTTATGCTGGTCTTGAACAAAGGTTCTGGGTTGAGGCAGGTGCTACAGCTTGTTACTTGCTTAATCATTCTCCTACTTCAGCATTGGTTGATAAGATGCCTATGGAAGCATGGTCTCTAAGACATCTTCGTGTCTTTGGCTGTGAGGCATATGCTCATATTCCTAAGGTAAAAAGATCTAAGATGGATTACAAGGCAGTCAAATGTATCTTTATTGGCTATGGAGTAGGTGTTAAAGGGTACAAGCTTTGGAATCCTGAAACTAAAAAAGTAATTTACAGCAGGAATGTAATTTTCAGAGAGCTGAAACCTTTGGTTATTGATCCTTAGCTGAAGAAGACAGAAGAAAAGAAAGAAAAGAGTGTTGTTAATATTCCTCTGACCCCTGTAAAAGAGGAACAACAAGCACCAAGTGTAGATGATTCAGAAGTGAGTTTGAATAGCTCTAAAGATTCAGATCTAGAGCAAAAACCTGAACCAGCACCTCAGCCATTGAGGTGGTCTACACGTGAAAGAAGACAACTAGATAGGTATGGGTTTTCAATACTTGACTCAAGTTGTGCCTATGCTTTGCTTACTGATACTGATGAACCTAGGACTATGAAAGAAGCTGTTAGTTTACCTGATTCAGATTCTTGGTTGGAAGCCATGGATAACGAAATGTCATCGTTGGAGAAAAATGGAACCTGGGATTTGGTGCCCTTGCTTGAAGGTAGAAAACCTGTGGGATGTAAGTGGGTATTTAAAAAGAAATATGGTCTAGATGGTAGTATTGAAATGTACAAGGCAAGACTAGTTGCTAAGGGGTATTCTCAAAAGGAAGGTATAGATTATGGAGAAATCTTTTCTCCTGTAGCTAAGCTGACATCCATTAGATTTCTGTTGTCACTTGCAGCAACGTATGACTTTGAAATTGAGCAGATGGATGTGACGACAACATTTCTTCATGGGGACCTTGAAGAAGAAATTTATATGTCCCAGCCATAGCATTTTGTAGTAAAAGGTAAAGAACATCTGGTATGTAAACTTAAAAGTCTCTTTATGTTTTGAAGCAATCTCCCAGAATGTGGTATCAGAAATTCGATACGTATGTTTTATCTTTGGGATATATGAGATCTAAATCTGATCATTGTGTCTATTATAAAACTGATGGTGATTGGATTCTTATAATTGCATTGTATGTGGATGACATGTTATTCATGGGCAATGGTAAGGGGATGATCTCAGATTTAAAGTCTTAGTTGTCCTTGAAATTTGAAATGAAGAATCTGGGGGCAGCGAAGTGCATTCTGGGAATGGAAATCAAAAGGGACAGATCTAATAGAAAGCTTTGGCTTAGCCAGAGCAAGTATATTACCAATGTTCTTAATAAGTTTAATATGTCTGATTGCAAACAGTTAGTTGTTCCAGTTTTGCAGGGAACGAAACTATCTATTGAAGATTGTCCAAAAACTTCGAATGAAATTGACGACAAGAAAAAAATGCCTTATGCAAGTGTTGTTGGTAGTTTAATGTACGCAATGGTCTGTACCAGACCAGACATTGCGCAAGCAGTGGGAGTTTTGAGCCAATTCATGGAAAATCCAGGCAAATCACATTGGGATGCTGTGAAGAGAGTTATGAGGTATTTGAAGGGAACTTCTGATTATGCTATTTGCTATCATGGAAACTCAGTTGGATCTCAGAAATCTATCAACATTCAGGGATATGTTGATTCTGATTGGGCAGGGGACATTGACATTAGAAGATCCACTAGTGGATATGTATTCACATTAAATGGTGGTGCTATCAGTTGGATGAGCAAGCAGCAGGTTGTAGTCACTTTGTCCACAACAGAGGCAGAGTACATGGTAGCTACTCATGCATGCCAAGAAGCCGTTTGGTTGAAGAGGTTGTGTTCTAATGTCAGTTTTGATGTAGGGCAGATACAAATTCATTGTGACAGTCAAAGTGCTATCTATTTGGTGAAAAATCCTACTTTTCACACTAGGACAAAACATATTGATGTCCAATATCACTTTGTTCGTGATATGGTGGAAGACAAAAAGGTAAAGCTAGAAAAGGTTGATACTTTGGAAAATGTTGTAGATGCCCTGACTAAACCTATGAGCACGACCAAGTTCAAATGGTGTTCAGGTGAAATGGGTCTTCGGGCCCATAATTCTTAGTAATCGAATGAGGATTAAGAGGTAGTAGTAATCTCTTTGACAAGTGGGAGATTGAAGAGACCTAATGTCTCAAGTTACTGCTTGGAACCTCAGTCATTCATCGGCAAGACTTGAACTATCGGCAAACTCTTGACTTTTCCTACTGATGGATAGTGTCTCTTTGATAGTTGCTTGGTCATCGGCCACGCTGGAGCATCGGTAGACTTTGTTAATGCTACACCGATCACTTTGCTCTCACCAATGGTGGTTTGTCTATCGGGTAGACTTTTCTGTGTCGGCAGAAGTGAGGAGTCTTTGGGCGATCTGCAAGGTTACACCGATGAAGGGCTAGCTATCAGGTTGACATGCTCTAGCTTCTTCGATCGATGTGTCATACCGATGTGATATGTCTATCGGCATAAGGTTAGCCATCGGTTGAGCCTGTGGTAGTTACTCCGATGTGCATTAGTTACTCTGATGAAGGATGAAGGCTTGGGCATCAGTGGGACAAGGAACCATCGGTGTGAATGGTGGAGTGGTCTCTGATGGCTTGGGCTATTCCAATGAGGCTTAGACTGGCATTGTCGGCAACAAAATTACCGACGATAGTCTTACAGTGTGTTCGGGTGTATAAACCTGGATATCAAACTCAAACTAGTGAATGTGGGACTAAAGGTCTCACATGAATATGAACAGTTGTGGCGGTTGGAAGATAGCGATGCTGGGTCAGTTGAAATGAATAGTTAGGGCAGTAGTTAAAAATAATTTTGCTCTTGAAGACTGTGAATATATACAGATCTGGTGACGTCGTCTAAGTTGATGATGAGATTCGATCAAATTGTTCATTTTGTAAATGTACAGATGAAGTGAACTGAGTGTATGATTTGAGAATCGATACCTGAGTGAGAAGGCTGGGATCTTTATTGTAATCTTTCTAAGCTTACTGTAAATAAAAGATTGTCTCTCTTGTGGTGGTGGATTTTTTACTCAAAAGGGTTTTCCCACGTACATTTGGTGTTGTTCTCTGTTATCTTGCATGTTTATTCTGTATTTTCTGGTGTGTTCATCTTTGTATTGAATTAAATGTTACCTGTCTACATTATCCCCTTTGAATTGACATTAGGGAAGCTGTATTCCGCACCTGTGCTTTCCTTACAATTCGGTGTCTGTGATTTGTAACTAGGGAACATATTACCAACCTTTGAGAAGGGAGGGAGAGCATCATCTGAGAGAAGTGGATAGACATTGGAAAAGACAGGTTAATTCCATCTAAGTCATGTGTTTAATGTTAATGAACCTTTGTTGAGATTTGGTAAGTTGTAATTGTCCTTTTGGTCAAGAGTTTAGGTTATGACTCAACAGTTGGCGATAGATGCTAAGATTTTTTGGCATTGATTTTGTCAAAACCTAGTCAAGATAAAATAACCATCGACAAGAAATGGTCATAGATGTTGTTTTTCCCTTATGCTTTGATTATAGTTAAGTCAATCCGTTTTGATATCATAACCCCCTTTGATATTTTGCGAGACAAATGAGGGAGAAAATCTCGACCCTATTCTCGTAATTTTGCAAATGTCCATATCAACATAAGTAAGAAGTGGATACTTTTTACTTTCTCTTGTGGATATTATATAGATTTTAATTAAGTCTAAGGTGAAAGATACTAAAGGTGGTCGACAAACTTCTCCGTGATAATAGGACATGATTCCTTGTTAATTTAAGAGATTGTTTGATTCCTTTCATTCTCTAACTACTTAGAGAAGTGGTGACACAGTGGTTATTGGTTTTTAAGAAAAAGTCTTTAAGGACCATAACTTCCACTTGTAAGACACATTCGTAGAAGTCATGGGAGTACCATTCTTGGAAGGTGGTAGCTGATCTTTTGGAAAGAAGTTTCTCTCGACGGTTGTAAACAAAAGAAGAGAAAGAAAGGAACGCAGGGTAGAAAGAAGAGAGCACGGTGTAGAAAGAAGAGAGCATGATGTAGAAAGAGGAGTGTAATAGATGATTAAAAGAAACGGTATAGGAGCTCACTGAGGAAAGACAATCCTTGCGATCTTACATGTTATTTTATGTTATCAACACTGCTATTATATTATAAATTTGTAGAATTTTGACATTGTAGAAAATAATTATGGGACTGAAGACTTTAGACTCTGCTATGTTATATTTAACAACATTTATTATTAGTAATGTTACTATGTTTCCTATAGCTATGAGTCATTATATTCATCAGTTTCCTGTGTGATAATGGAGCTAATGAGCTCATTACACCTTTGTGTTTAATAGAGCCGTTACAACTCAATATGTTAACATATGTAAATTGAGACGTTATGATTGACATTCAGTTGTATAAACCTATAAATTAATGTACTCATTGTTAAGCACAAACTATCATATTTGAGAAAGATACAATCGTCTATATGTTCATGCGTCATGACTGTGATTAGTTGATATTGTCATTATATCGATTATATAAGTGATACACATAGCTTAATGCTACGCCTACCAAGATTGCTTTATTAGCCGTTTGTGAGATAATATGCTTGGATAGAAAAGTTGCCTGTGTTATGATCATCAATATTGGTCATTTCTTTATCATTGATATCAGTGGCTTTTGTATTATAGTAAACTTCCATGTAGGCCAATAGGCCAAGACTATTTAAACATGTATCGACTGTTGAGTGAATCTCATACAAACTAATACGATATACTTATTTGAGAGAACATTTTGCTTATTCAATGGTTTTAGAGACTCTTTGTATAGAGGCTAACCAGTATTACACTCATTTTTTGTTATATATAACTGAAGTTATATCAATATAAGACAGTGGTAGATATTTTTATCATTAGCAAGTGTTGTTAACCTTACAATGTTTTGGATTATATGAATTTTAACCTTAAATTCAACTGGCATGAGATTAGAGAATTATCGAATCCCTTAAGTTTGATTATGATGTTATATTGTTCCAATGTATCGCGTGGTCGATAGACAAGGTCAAGGAACCACAAAATGTTATGATATTCCTTATACAGGTACTAATAATGAGAGATTTAATGATATTTTGAGTGATGGGTTAGAGAAGATAGTCTTTAAAGAATAACCCAAATATGCTTTTGACAGCCTAAGATTCTCTGAATGGGTATGTGGTCGATTAAAACTAACATCATTACAGATGAGAAGGATTAATTGAAAGTCCTTAGACCGAGATGAATACCTAAGAGGAGAAAAAAGCTTATGATAAAAGTTATATGCTAAGTCAATATAAGACTTCAAACCCAAGATTATAAACTTATGAATCTTTCATGTAGAATGATAGGAAGTCATAGATCTAATATTGCAAAAATGCAACTAGAGGCTTCTTGAAAGTCAAAGCCCTTATTTTAAAACCATTCTTGGTATTGTGCTCTAGAAATCAAGGTTATAACCTAAGTTAGGTGAACTACGAAAGAAACTTATCCAAGTTACCCTTTGACTAGTGTTAGTTAAAATATATTCACTATAAGATGAGATATTATTCAAGTTGAGTTAGAGTTGTGTTAACTCATGACTATGTTCATTGCGAACATCTATTTATATTGAATCTTTGGCCAAAGTAATGCGTCTGTCTTTTCATGCATTAGCCATTATTTAGGGTGAAAAATGATAGTTTTGTTTAAACTAGGTTAAATACTACCATTTCCCACCACTAAACATATGGGGAGACAAGGATCAAGCTTTGAACTAGATTCTAATCACTTTGCCTCACTTTTTATGCTCACGTGGTGATAGAACCTAAGGCCCTAATCAAGATTTTATCAAGTGTTGTACTTTCAACCAAGTAAAACCCTAATTATGCCTCAAATCAACAATATACAGAAACTGATGAAGCATCTGGTAAAATTGATCATAGAAGTGCAGAGAAGGGGTTCTAGAGATAGTGTACCCAAAATTTGAGGGCTGCACGGACTAGGGCGCCTGCTCTAATGTCCTGAAAGTTCCTGAATAGGGAAATCTTCTGTACAGGGTGTCTGAGGCTGCCAAAAGGCTTCCGGATCTTGGAAATATCACCTGGTTGGACTAGGGCACCCACTCCAATGTCGCGCAAATCTCAAAATCCAAAAATCTAAAAGTCTGTCGTGATTGACCTACAATGTCCTTCTTCTTGTAGCTTCTTTTCACCGAAACTTGTGAAACATGATCTGCACATACAAAGGAAGGAAATTGTTGCGGCTATATAGGAGCTTGCCTCAGTCAAGCCCCGTCTTTGGGATTTCTACCTCAACCATAGCCAAAGGAAAGGATTTGCAGAAGTGTGTGCAAACCTAACAATGTGTGTATGCAGAAAAATCAAACCCTAGATGTCTTAATCAAGGGAAGATCAACAACTTGCTTTGCATCAATAAACACATACAACTTCACCTCAAGGAAAGGAGATAGATGAAGACTTGCATGAACAAGAAGGTAAATCAACAATGTCTGCGCAGGATCTCCAAGTTTGCTGTTAGAGGCTTCAACCCTTCTCTTGATCATGCAAAGGGTGTACAAACCCTAGGAAGAGCAAGATAGACTCAAGATCTTGATTCCTAATCTTCATCCATGGTCTCCAAGATAGTGAATAAAGAATACTTTGAATAGCTTCAACAAGTTGCTGGTCTTCAATGGCAATTGCGACAGAGCTTTGGCATCAAGCTTGCATAAGAATTGTGTGTGATAAAATAAATTGCAAATGTCTTTTTATATCTAGCTTTAGGGAATTCAAATTTTGAAATAACGTGTCGATATCGCGCAAAAACTGAGGATTTGAAAATGGAATCTCGAGGCACTCGACAGGAACCGACACCCCACCAAAATTCAAAATCCCATGAAACCAGGAAGGACTAGGGTGCGGGCGCCCAAGTCCCAGCCCCCAATTCCAACTCAAATCTACATTTTGGGGGTCCAAGGGACCTAATCTCAAATCTGTTTCTGGGTTCTATCAATCAGTTACCTCAAAAAGTGAATAAATTGCTCCTAGACTAAGTTAATTAGGGTTTCGGGAAGGTCAAAAAAGAAAAGGTTGAGAGGTCACCAAGAGTGAGGAGCTAAACTGAGGGAAATTGTACCATTCCATATAGGAGGATAATTTCTGATGTTACATTTAGCCCCCACTTTAGTGGCCATATGACACTACATGCATATGCAACTAAAGGAAAGTAAATACATCAATCATGAAAAGGATACCCAAAAGGATACTGTAGAGGAAGCTGAAGTGTTGTCGCCGAGAAGGAAAAAGGCCCCCAAGTTTGTAATCCTGCAAGACCACAAAGTTAGGAACCACATCTTGCAAATGAACACTTGTTAGAGAAATCAAAATCAAATCAACCTACAACCACCACCAATGAGTCAGTATCAAAACACTAAGGGGGTTGAGTGATAAGGCAGGGAGGAAATCGAGGGAGATATATGCCCCCCTTGTTTCTGCTTGCTTAGTCCGAGAGTAGAAACAAGGAGATATCCACACGCATCGATTTCAAGGGAGATGTGTTATGAGGGTCATTTGAAGAAACAACACTTAGACATAACACATTGGGTGAGAAAGGGAGTGGAACCAAGATTCTAACGCAACAAACAGTGCTAAAATCAGAGTTCAACAGCTCAAGAAAAGGGCTCCGGAATGAAAGAGCACACTTTTGCACCTAGTTAGGGATATGATTTCTCACTCACTTATTTTATGTAAAAGGGAGTTGTCACTTATCACTTAACTCATTCTTGTTTCTTATCCTTGCAGAGAGAGAGAGAAGGAGAATATGAGAACAACCATGCCGATCCGACGTCCATACCATCCACCATGACTGGAGATGCTCTGAGCTCGAGTGGCGGAGAGGCGCTTCGAGGCCGAGGTAGGGTCCTGTTCCATCCTTCTGTCATCTTTCGTCATATTTTGCTTTTATGTTTATCGATGTTTGTGCCACGGAGGGAAGGTGGACAGGGTTCCCAGACAGGGGCACCCTAGTCCACCTAGGGTGCCAAAGTCTCTTAGGGGCGCCCTGGTCCACCTAGGGTGCCAGAGTCTCTCTAGGGCACCCTAGTCCCACAAGGGTACCAGTATCCTTCTGGGGCACCCTATTCTTCCTGGGGTGCCCTGGTCCTCAGAAGACACAAGTTCTAGGCATAGGTAATCTATTTAGTTCTTGATAGCTTATTATGGTTTCAAGAGGGGATTCTGATATTCTTTTCTTGCTTTCTGATCTGCAGGATGTCCTTGAGATGTGTGAGAACACAAGCGGTCATCTGATGGCACTTCTACGAGAGCGCACTAGCGCTTTGACTGCCATAGAGAGAGAGCATTTACAGACGGTGGGCCTATGGTGGGTGTTTGAGATGCCCACAATTAGATTCCACTGCGTGATGCTTATGGCACTGATGGAGAGATGGGATGCGGATACATCCACATTCCATTTACCGACTGGCAAGATTACCATCACACTGGAGGATGTATTTAGGATCCTTCGACTATCGATCCAAGGAGAGATAGTGAGGGTTGTTGGACATCGCTTAGAGGAGTATAGTCAGAAGAGTCAGCTATACTGCTTGGGTCGCACTATTTCTGAGGTAGAGCGAGGACATATTCAGCTCCGGTTACTAGAGCAGGGATGTAGAGACATTCCCTTACTATGGAGGATCATGATTGTCACAGTCACACTAGCCATTGCACCAGATGGACAAGGCACTCACCTTCACGGGGTCTTGTTCATACTATCAGAGCGATGGAGGAGCATCAGACTGTCTACGCATGGGGGCGTAGTATGCTTGCGCACCTATATCACGACTTGGGGTGATATGTCCACTACGAGATACAGAGTCTGATGGTCTACACATTATTACAGGTTTGGGCCTTTGAGCACATCAGGTGCACACGACTGATGGGTTATCCCATAGAGGCAACGTTCACCCATCCGCGCGTCTATGCCTACCCGCTAGTCAAGTGTTGGAGGCACGATAATCTGTTATAGTGGAGAGTAGTATTTGACAGATTATAGCCTGGTGACATCATCTGGAGACCATATCATGGCTACATCAGATGGCCTGGAAAGTAAAGGCAGTTAGCTTAAATGCAGAGGGATCAGCTGATGGTCGGTCACCTTGATCATACTGTATCTTGGTTCTACTTTGACAGAGTGGCATGACAGTTCAGACAGGTACATGATGTTCCTGCAGTTCGTTTGAGCTATGCACATGTAGCGCAGAGTGCAGTTAGAGCCAATACTGTCCAACGACCGATTATAGTAGACATACCACTTAGCGACGATAAGGGTCCTGAGGATGCAGAACTAGTATCGGGTGTAGATGATTTTAGGTGTACTCGAGCATATCGGACCTGGTGGCACACAGCATGACTTGCACCTATCTTACCACCTGGGCACCCTATAGGAGATGCCCAACCTTGGCTCGGTCACACTAGTGACACAGGGGTGGAGGATGATGTTAGTGACTTTGCGGGATACTACTATCTTGAGGAGGGTATGGAGGAGGATGAGGATGAGTCTGAGGAAGTCCCATCACAGTACATCTTCAAAATGAGATCGTGACAGAGCCAATAGGAGACAGACACTAACGAGGAGACCGGGTCTAGACCACGGTCCAGGGCTCGTGGTCCTATGCCTACAGACGATGTGAGGCCCAGTTAGACAGAGTGAGGGGAGAGTAGTAGGTCTGTGTCCCCAGCTATAGATCAGACATTAGAGCTCATCACACCATCAGTGATCCGAGATCCATCTTGGCGAGATGGAGATCCAGGTAAGGTTGTATTTATTAGTTTTGTGTTTTGTTTTGCATAGTTTATTATTTGTAATTTTTATATGGGAGTCTAACATCTATCTCATTCTTTGTTTTGCAGTTGGGACAGACGCATGGCGAGACTTCGTGAGTCACGTCATCGTAGACATAGTACTGACAGATGCCTTAGAGCAATGGGTGCGGGCGGGTTATTGCCACGATCATCCGTTGGGTGGCATGCTGAGTTATTTATGCCTGTCATCAGATACAAGACTGCTATAGAGGCCATGCTAGAGTAGTCTGCATGAGAGAGAGAGGAGTTTCGATAGAGAGTTGAGTGCGCCAAGGCTGAGCTCAGGGCACAGCGAGAGCAGACAGTAGTGGTTCCTACATCGGGGGGAGAGCTAGCTGTCAGTGAGTTCTTTCTGTGGGAGGTCCAACAGGCAAGAGCTGATAGAGACAGTGCTCAGGCTAAGAGAGACCGATGCCAGAGGATGTACCAGGAGGCACATGAGCAGATGATAGAGATGAGAGGCGATATCAGGGGGTTACGATTGCAAAATGTCTTTAGGAGTCATTCGCGATCCATAGCCACACATGGTTAGGCTTCTATCATTCGCACAACACGAGGGCCTGAGGGTATAAGCGATTGAGGCTCAGCTATGTGATTCATACACTTTAGGTACTATGACATCCCATTTTGTTTTGAGGGATAGTCGACTCGGATGTATACATGAAATTGAGATATATATATAATGTTTATTTCTTTTTATCTATGTGTAATGGCTTTTGAACTATCACATGTGATTTTTGTAAAATGGAACTAATGATGATGTCTAAATGCTATAATTAATGCTATTGTGATATACTAACAATTTTAACAAGAACATGTAGTAACATGCACAATGATTAATTGATGCAGAGCGGGTGCACAACGGAAATAGTCACAAAATAGTCCCTTCTATCAATATCGGCAAGAGTTTGTCAACATCTTACCAAACTATGCTTCTTTATCCTTGTTGACCTGACTTACCTTGTCGGCCTTCCCTAGTTCTTTCTTCCCGACGATCTCCCTCTCGCCAAAACCGTTATGTTCATTGGCCAAACACTTGTTATCAGCCTAGCTTTCTCCTTGCTCACCAAAACTAAAACTCACACTGATATGTTAACACTATCACTCAGACTCCCTACTTCTTACACCGATGGGCATCTCATACCGATATACCTAACACCAACTTCTCATTCGGCAAGACTGCCTCTATCGGTGAAACCTTCTACTCACTCTCTGATGGTTCATCTCTTCCCAACCACTCAATCCTCAGACTCCCTCTATCGGTGAGACATTCACAATCGGCCACAGTGAATCTCCCTTCGCCGATGTGCCGATGAACTATCCATCGGTGACACCTTTAGTTGTCACCCGGATACAACTCGATCGGTGAGACTGTATACTATCAGCTCAACACAATTTCGTCCACCCAATGACTCTTACATACACAATTTGTCTGACGACATACACAAGGTGGTACCCAAATACAACAACGATATACACAAAGAAAATACCTTCATATAATTGCGATATATACATAAAATGTATATTCGCCGAATAACACAAACTTGACTAAACAAGACTTTTCATACATACCACTTTCCACTGTGCATACACAGAATGAGGCTCACAGCAGGTGCGATATATTCATAGACTATCTCAGACATACAATCTGTGTATATACTTCAAATGTATATTTGAATTTTCCCGCCGATGCCCTTCTCTAAGACGGATTCTGCAATTTCTACATTTCCATATTTATCTAACAAAAGAATGAACCAAAAATGGGAAAACTATTTTACAAGTCCATTCCACTGATTTCACAGAAATCCACCAGTGGAATGGATTTAACCTTGCATCACGGCAACAAAATAACTAAAATTAAAAATACAACGGTTGTATACAGATAATAAACAGAAAAATTTGGTTCACCAGAATTTCACATAGGATTCAAAATTTACAGAATATAATTTGTAGAATTTTTGATTCTTTCTTTCCAGCTTCTTACATTTGAACAGTTTCAGACAGAAAAAGTGAAAGGACCCCCCTTCTCGACCATCTCTCTCTGTTTTTGTTAACCCCTTCCTCTGTTTGCGAGATTTTGATTTAACCAAGATTATTAGCAGAAACCCTAATTAATCTCATGACATCTGTTTTGTATATGACAACAAAACTCCTAATGACAAGACACCTTGTTTAACCCTTCACAACACCTAATATGTCTAAAATGTAAATTTTGATGTTTACAAACAGGAAATGCCAACATAAAATGTCACATTTGACTTAGCAATATAAATGCTACTCTGCAACATGAAATGTCTAATCCTTATTAAAACCTTGTTTATCCTGTAAATGTCTAATGCATATTTATCCTATTGAATTATTGTGCATATTGATCCTATTGAAGGCTGTTGAAGGGGTGCCCCTGCACCATACTCTCCGGAGAAGAGATCTCAAGCCCCTTTTGAGATCAAAGTTTGAAAATCGGCACCAGATTTTGTAATCTGATCTTTAGTCATCCAGACTACCTCTGAAACAGGTTGTCCGTGCCAAGCTACCAAGTACTCCATGTACTCTTTGTCCCTTGTCTTCTTTGTCACTCTTGATTCTAATATCTTCTTCAATTTTGGTGGATCATGCTTAGGAATATCATCATCTGCTGCATCCTGCAATGGTTCCTGTTCTATATCTGCATTTGGCTTGTATGGAGTCAAATCATATACATTGAAAATGGGTGACAATCCAAGATCAGGAGGAAGTTGGATCTCATAAGCATTTTGCCCACACTTCTTTAAAATCTGGCATGGTCCAATCTTCCTCTGCAAGAGCTTGGTATACTTACCTTTGGGGAGTCTCTCCTTCTTCAGATTTACCCACACCAAATCTCCAACCGCAAACTGTAAATCTCTTTTCTTTTTGTCAGCATAGGTTTTGTACTGCAATGTAGTTTGTTGGAGCTGGTTCTTCATTTGATCATGTACTTCTTTGATGGCTGATGCAAAAGCTTCTCCATCTGCACTAATAGGCTCTCCTATAGGTAGATCTCTTAGTTCTAGGATACCCCTTGGATGGATGCCATAGACTATCTGAAAAGGTGACTTTCCTATACTCCTATTGATGGTGTCATTATAGGAGAATTCTGCTTGGGGTAGGATATTATCCCACTTCTCTCCATGCTGCCTTGTTAAACACCTTAACAGATTTCCCAATTAACGATTAACAACTTCAGTCTGCCCATCTGTTTGAGGATGGTAGGCTGATGAGAAGGACAAATTGGTTCCAAGCTTCTTCCAAAGAGTCCTCCAAAAATGGCCAATAAATTTTACATCTCTGTCTGAGACTATGCTCAATGGCAATCCATGGATCCTCACTATTTCCTTGAAAAACAGGTCTGCAACATACGAAGCATCACAAGTGGTTTTGCATGGCAAGAAATGTGCCTTTTTACTAAATCTGTCTACTACCACAAAAACACTATCATATCCTTTCCTTGTCCTAGGCAAACCTAGTACAAAATCCATGCTTATGCTCTCCCATGGCCTAGAAGGAATGGGTAATGGCTGATATAAACCTGCATTTGTGGATCTTCCTTTGGCTTTCTGACATATTACACATGCTTCCACAAATCTTCTCACATCTAACTGTAGCTTAGGCCAATAGTAATGTCTCTTCACAAGATCAAGAGTCTTATCCAGACCAAAATGTCCTGCCATGGCCCCACAATGTTTCTCCTGATTAATATTCAGTCTCATAGAACATCTTGGAATACATAGTTGTCCACCTTTGAAAAGTAATCCATCTTGGATCAGAAATTTAGAGAACTCAACATGATATTTGTCTCCAAAAGAAGTACATACCTTGTAGATCTTGCCAAAGTCTTCATCATCATCATACATTGTCTTCAAAGAATCAATTCCAACACTCTCCAATTGGATCTGATTGATGGTCAGAACTCTCCTGCTCAAAGCATCTGCCACTTTGTTCTTAACCCCCTTCTTGTGCTTGAGCTTGAAAGTGAAAGATTGCAAAGTTTCCACCCACTTCATATGCCTATGGTTCAGCTTCTCTTGACTGTTTATGAAACTGAGGGCCTGATTATCTATGAACACTATGAATTCTTTTGGCATCAAGTAATGCCTCCATTTCTTAAGTGACTGGACTAAAGCATACATCTCCAAATCATAGGATGAGTATCTCTTCTTGGCATCATTTAATTTCTCACTGAAGAATGCAATAGGCCTACCTTCTTGGCTGAGTACTGCTCCAATTGCAATATGACTTGCATCACATTCTACTTGAAAAATTTTGTTGAAGTCAGGAAATGCAAGAACTGGCTGCTCTGCCACCTTCTTCTTCAATGTTTCAAAGGAATTATGTGCCTCCTTTGTCCATGTAAACTTGCACTTCGTCCTCCCTTTATAGTGTCAAGCATGGGTGTACAAATATGACTAAATCCTTTTATAAACTTCCTATAAAAGGATGCTAACCCATGGAAACTTCTAACATCATTCAAGATTTTGGGAGTTGGCCAAGACAATATGACACTTACCTTCTCTTGATCCATTTTCAGTTTGTTATGTGAGATAACAAATCCCAAGTAGATGATCTTTTCCTGCATAAACAGACACTTTGCTAAATTGATCATTAGCTACTCTTCATATAACCTTTTGAGAACCAAGTCTATATGGATGAGGTGATCTTCCCTCATATTATTGAAAATCAGGATGTCATCTAGATATAATATGGCAAATTTTCCTATGAATTCCCTCAAGACCTCATTCATCAGCCTCATAAAGGTACTAGGGGCGTTGGACAAACCAAAAGGCATGACCTTCCACTCATATAACCCCTCATTAGTCTTAAATGCAGTTTTCCACTCATCACCAGGTCTAATCCTAATTTGATGATAGCCACTCTTTAAATCTATTTTTGAGAAATATTTAGCACCTCCTAAACAATCAAGTAAATCTTCTATCCTAGGGATTGGAAACCTATACCTGATGGTTATCTTGTTGATCGCCCTTGAATCAGTGCAAAGTCTCCAAGTGCCTTCCTTCTTCGGTGCTAGTACAGCCGGTACTACACATGGACTTAGACTTTTGCCAATTAGGCCTGTCTCCAACAACTCTTCAATTTGCTTTGCTACCTCTGTATTTTGATCTGGAGTGAGCTTATATGTTGCTTTGTTTGGAAGTGTAGATCCTGGGATCAGATCTATACAATGGCTAATGTCCCTAATAGGTGGTAGGGAACTTGGCATTCCATTAGAGATAATGCCTTTGTACTTGTCCAATAGCTCTTGGATAGCTAGGTCTATGAATTTTTGTCTCTTCTCTCCCTTGACTTGTTGTTGCTATTCTTTGTTTACCTTTAGGCAAGGGATTAGAGCATATGTAAGTGCTCCTTCTTCTCCTATCCCCTTCATGAATTGTTTGCCTTCCACCATCATCACTTTGACTTCTTTTCCTTTTGACTCCACCTCCTTCTCCATTAATGGAAGCAATTCTATCACCTTACCATTCTTGGTAATTGAATAGGTGTTTCTAACTCCATCATGGTATGCTTTCAAGTCATACTGCCATGGTCTTCCAAATAGGAGATGGCAAGCATCTATCTTGGCAATGTCAAACAATAACCTATCCTTGTATGGGCCAATCTGAAATTCTACCCAAGCCTGTTCTTCTATAACTGTTTGCTGACCTTGGTGGAGCCATGAGATCTTGTATGGGCAAGGTTGTGGTAGTCTTCTAAGCTTAAGCTTTTCTACCATTTCAAAAGACACAAAATTTTCAGTAGATCCAGAGTCAATCAGAACTTTACATACCTTTCCTCCTACCTTGCAAGTAGTTCTGAAGAGAGACTTCCTTTGTGGAGGTTCTTTTCTAGGCACCTTCATGGTGGTCATTGCTCTCCTAATCATCAAAGATTCTCCATTCTTAGGATACCCATAACTGTCGGGAGCATTCACACTTTGATTAGTGCTTGAGCTTACTACACTTTGACAATTAGATTCTTGGATCAGATTGATCCTCTTTTCTCCTATTGAACTTGTTGCCTTTGATGGACATCTGCTGGCTATATGGCCTTCTTGATTGCAATTGTAACATCTAATAGGCCCTCTGCCCTAAGATCTTCCTCTAAATGGTGGTCTTCTGCCCCTAAAGTTTCCCCTTTGATTGTAGCTTCCCCCTTGGTTCTGACTGCTGTCTCCTCTGTTGTTCTCTTGATTGGATTCACCCTGGTATCCAAATCCATTTCCTCTGCCTCTGAAAGGACTTCTTCCTCCTCTTTGATGTCTTCCTCTAACTCTATTGTTCTGCTCATGCCTTCTCTTTAATTTTTCTTCCACTTTGAGTGCCAATTGGTAGCATTTCTGAACTGTATTTGGATTATGCAGATTTAGGTCTTCTTGGATGTTGAACCTCAATCCATTGAGGTATCTTGCTACCTTTTCTTCCTCACCTTCCTTTACCTTTGTTTTTACACATAGTTTCATGAACTCTTCTGTGTACAAACTGACATCTAGCTCCTTCTGCTTCAAATTTTGTTTCCTCTTATGTAATTGGATATTGTAATCCAAAGGAACATAGGCTTCCTTCACTAAAGCCATCTTTCTCTTCCATGTCATAACTCTGTTCTTTCCCTCTTTCACCCTATATCTTGGATGAAATTCCACCAAGTCAATGCAGGTCCTTTCATTTTGGACTGAGCCATCTTCACTCTTTGGTGTTCTGGTATTTCTTCAATCTCAAAGAAATTATTCAAGGAGTCTATCCACTCCATCACCGAATCAGGTTCCATTTTTCCTGCAAACACTGGCAGGTCTATTTTCATATCCATGGTCCTTCTTTCCATGGACTTGAGGGCATTGAGTAAGGGTCTCTGGTCTACAGGAACCTCTATCTCTTCCTGCTTTGGGGTCTCCTCTTCATCCCCATCTTCTTATTCACCAGAGTTTTCCTCTCCCTTCTCTACTCTGTCCCTCAACTTCTCTAGTTCTTCTTTCAATGCCTGATTATGAGTTCTATCATCTCTGCTCTCTACCATGTGCTTTCTTACTAAGGCTGTCAACTCAACGTTGGTCATCTTTGTTGGGTAAGTTTCTGATCCTTCTCCTTCTGA
This sequence comes from Cunninghamia lanceolata, assembly GCA_027924645.1. Lineage (NCBI taxonomy): Eukaryota > Viridiplantae > Streptophyta > Pinopsida > Cupressales > Cupressaceae > Cunninghamia > Cunninghamia lanceolata. The sequence goes on along the minus strand of BSBN01000186.1, from coordinate 13,348,857 downwards.
CATCTTGTCTTCTTCTTCTACCCAAAGAACACTCCTTCACTCTGATACCAATTTGATGCAGAGCAGGTGCACAGTAGAAACAGTCACAAAATAGTCCCTTTTGTCAATATCGGCAAGAGTCTGTCAACATCTTACTGAACTATGCTTCTTTATCCTTGTTGACCTGACTTACCTTGTCATCCTTCCTTAGTTCTTTTTTCCCGATGGTCTCCCTCTCGCTGAAATTGTTATGTTCATCGGCCAAACACTTGTTATCGGCCTAGCTTTCTCCTTGCTTGCCAAAACCAAAACTCACACCGATATGTTAACACTATAGCTCAGACTCCCTACTTCTTACACTGATGGGCATCTCATACCGATATACCTAACACCAACTTCTCATTCAGCAAGACTGCCTCTATCGGTGAAACCTTCTACTCACTCACCAATGGTTCATCTCTTCTCGACCACTCAATCCTTAGACTCCCTCTATTAGTGAGACATTCACAATTAGCCACAGTGAATCTCCCTCCACCAATGTGCCGATGAACTATCCATCGGTGACACCTTCAGTGGTCACCCCGATATAACTTGATCGGTGAGACTGTATACTGTCGGCTCAACACAATTTCGTCCACCCAATGACTCTTACATACACAATTTGTCTGACAACATACACAAGGTGGTACCCAGATACAACAATGATATACACAGAAAATACCTTCATACAGTTGCGATATATATAGGAAATGTATATTTGCCGAATAACACAAACTTGACTAAACAAGACTTTTCATACATACCACTTTCCACTGTGCATACACAGAATGAGGCTCGCAGTAGGTGCGATATATTCATAGACTATCTTAGACATACAATCCGTGTATATACTTCAAATGTATATTTGAATTTTCCCACCAATGCCCTTCTCTAGGACGGATTCTGCAATTTCTACATTTCCATATTTATCTAACAAAAGAATGAACCAAAAATTAGAAAACTATTTTACAAGTCCATTCCACTGATTTCATAGAAATCCACCAGTGGAATGGATTTAACCTTGCATCACGGCAACAAAATAACTAAAATTAAAAATACAACGGTTCTATACAGATAATAAACAGAAAAATTCGGTTCACCAGAATTTCACACAGGATTCAAAATTTACAGAATATAATTTGCAAAATTTTTGATTCTTTCTTTCCAGCTTCTTACATTTGAACAGTTTCAGACAGAAAAAGTGAAAGGACCCCCCTTCTCGACCATCTCTCCCCGTTTTTGTTAACCCCTTCCTCTGTTTGCGGGATTTTGATTTAACCAAGATTATTAGCAGAAACCCTAATTAATCTCATGACATCTATTTTGTATAAGACAGTAAAACTCCTAATGACAAGACACCTTGTTTAACCCTTCACAACACCCAATATGTCTGAAATGTAAATTTTGATGTTTACAAACAGGAAATGCCAACATAAAATGTCACATTTGACTTAGCAATATAAATGCTACTCTGCAACATGAAATGTCTAATCCTTATTAAAACCTTGTTTATCCTGTAAATGTCTAATGCATATTTATCTTGTTGAATTATTGTGCATGTTGATCCTGTTGAAGGCTGTTGAAGGGGTGCCCCTGCACCATTAATTATTTTACACATAACTGTAATTTCCATGCTACATTCAGTTAATACAAAAGTGATCTAAGCAATGGCTACTTAAACATGATACAACAATGATCAACTGAACAAATATATAATGCAAAATGAATTAAGACAAAACAATGCTATCTTGTCGAAATTGAAGCTAATCTATGTGCTAAATTAACTTGGGAACATTTAACATTAGATCTTTAAGCATAAAATCTTTTAAGGTGCGCTGTATTAATAGGTTCTTTAAGCGGAAAACTTTGCTCATCGGCGAATTTATATGCTCCAGATCCAAAGGCCTCAGTAATTATATATGGTCCAAGCCAATTAGGGCTGGACTTATCTTTTTCACTAGGCGGTGCATTTACATTGCGTTGATTTTCATAAAGAACCAAGTCCCCAACATTAAACGAACGTTATATGACTTACGCATTATAGGCTCATTGTACACCTTTTTGATAAGCCTTGAGATGTTCAAGAGCGTTAATGCGTCTTTCATCAAGCATCTCAAGTTCTTGTAATCTTTTCTCTTGTTCTATATCATCATCCATGATGTCTCTTAGGGAAATTCATAAGGAAGGAATTTCTAACTCCAAGGGCATTATTGCATCTGCGCCATAGACAAGATTATACCAGTAGCTATTCGAATACTTGTTCTGTAAGCCCATAAGGCATAGGATATTCGTGTATGCCAATCTTTTTGATGTTTATTAATAGTTTTCCTTAGAATCTGTCTAATAACCTTGTTTGAAGCTTCTGCTTGGCCATTTGATTGAGGGTAATAAGGTGTAGAGAAGAGATGTTGTATATGATATTTTTCAAGGAACTTTTTCACATCCTTGCTCTTAAATGGCGTACCATTGTTCAAAACCAAGGAGGAAGGTATTCCAAATTGAGAAATTATGTTATCTTGTATGAATCGATAGATTACATTGGTGGTCGTGGATCGCAAAGGGACCGCTTCGACCCATTTTGTAAAATAATCAGTAATAGTGATGATAAACATATGTCCTTGAGAGGAGGGTGGGGAAATCTTACCAACAAGATCTAAGCCCCAGATAGACAATGGCCAAGGTGACACCTGGGCATGAAGCTCTTGAGCAGGAGTGTGGATTAGGTGTTTATGTTGTTGACATTGCAGGCATCGCTTGACGTAGGCAAAGGAATCTTGTTCCATATGCTGCCAATAATACCACATACATAACAATTTTTGCACCAATGATTTTCCACTGAAATGCCCTCCACAGGCACCAGAGTGAGTTTCTTCTAAAGCTATCAGAATCTCTACATTACTTAAACATCAGAGTAAAACCCCATTATAACTTCATTGATACAAGACATTTGATAATATAACGTATCGCGTTGCTAGTTTGCGTAAACGGAGTTGGGCATTCTTAGATGTTGAGTTCGGAATGGTTCCATCGTGTAAATAGTTGAATATGTAGGAGAACCATTCATCAGTGTATGTATTACCACAGAGTTCCAAATTCGTAACTATAGGACTTTCAATTACTAGTGTCTTAAGATTATGAACAATGAAGGTAAATTCCTCAAGAGAACCATAAGGGGATATGAGGGAAGCTATGCTTGCCATTGCATCTGCATGCTGATTATCTTTCCTAGGAATGGTATCAATCGTATATGATTTGAATTATTTTAATAGAGATAATGCAAACTCTCGATATTGAGATAGCTTATCATGCTTAGTTTGATACGATACCGTGATTTGTTTAACAATCAACTGAGAATCACCATATATTGTAATGTTCTTGATATTAAGAGCCAAGGCTGCACGAAGTCTAGCGATAAGAGCTTCGTATTCAGCTATATTGTTTGTGCATAAGAAATTTAAGCGGTAAGATAAGGGAATCATCTTACCAACGGGAGGTATTAATATAACACCAGTCCTGGAGCCAGTTTGACATTTTGATCCGTCAAAGTATAACTCCCACTTTTCATCCATAGAGATTGTTAGAATTTGTTCATCAGGAAAAGCATCGACATTTTGTATAGAAAAGGGCGAGGGAGCTTCAGCTTAAGATTGAATTCTATTAACAACATAACCCATTTAGCAAGATGGCCTGATAAATCTATTCTTGGAAAGAGATGTTTCAAAGGGTCAAATTTTACCATAACGTGCACTTCAGCATTTAAGAGGTAATGCCTAAGCTTTTGAGTGGAAAACACTAAATCTAGGCAATGCTTCTCTATGACTGTGTATCACACTTCATAATCGAGCAAAGTACGACTGATGTAATAGACAACGCATTCTTTGCCTTTAGTATTATGCTGTGCTAACAAAGCTACTAGGGCATTGTTAGATGCTAAAATGTATAAAAGAAATGGTTTATCAGAAACAACAGGTTGCAAAATAGGCAGATTAGCCAAGTAATCCTTTAGATCATTGAAAGCTCTTTGACATTCGAAATTCCATTGAAAGCAATAATCTTTCTTCAGTAGTTACGTAAAGGAGCGAGTCCTATCCGCGAGTTGTGAAACAAATTGGCGAATGGCTTGTATCTTTCCCTGCAAACTATGAAGTTGAGATATGTTCTTAGGTATTGGCATGTTAACAATAGCATCTATCTTTTTTGTGTCCACTTCTATACCTCGATTTGAAACAATGAATCCAAGTAACTTTCCACTGTCCATGCCAAAAACACACTTTCGGGGATTCAATCGCATATTATATTTTCCTATGCGCTCAAATATTTGTTGAAGATTTGTCACATGATCCTTACGATGGATAGATTTTGCTAGGATGCCGTCAATATAATCTTCTAGAATATTGTGCATATAGTCATGAAATATAAGTCATCGCACGTTGGTAAGTAGCCCTTGCATTCTTAAGTCCAAACGACATGAATACCCAACAAAATGTACCCCAAGGTGTTATAAGGGCTATTTTATACTGATTGAAAAGATTTATAAGGATTTGATTATATCCTGAAAATCCATCCATGAAAGATAGCAACTCATGTCCAGCTATGAAAGCAACAATCATATCAATATTTGGAAGCGGAAAATCATCTTTTAGAGATGCCAAATTTAAATATCAGAAATCTGTGCACATTCTTATATGACCATTGAGTTTAGCGATGGCAACAATATTCAAGATCCACAGAGAGTAATCAATAGGTCAAATAAAACCAGCTTGTAAGAGTTTTTCTATTTCAGCTTTAATAAGCAAAGCAATCTTAGGGTTCATCTTGCGAATCTTTTGTTTGAAAGGTTTAACATCTGGCTTCAACACAATATTATGCGTTACAATATGAGGATCTATAACAGGCATGTCTGAATAATTCCAAGCAAAGAATTCTGAGAATTCACTCAATAATTTAGTCATTTCTTCTTTTTCTTCTGCATCTAAACAATCACCAATAGGGATAACTTTTTCAGGATTATCCTTATCCATAACGACATCAATAGTCTTTCCGTTAAGGAGAGTACTATGTTAGGGGGATTGTAAGATTGTAACTGTTCTTCAAGTTCTTCATTATACTCTACTATAGCAGTTATTGTGCTAGTAGTCTTTCCAAAATATGCATCATTGTTTAAACAATAAGGTAGGCCACGTTTGTGGTGATAACAAGGAATACCATCATAGGCACCTAAGTAATCCATTATCACTTCATCCGCCATGAACATATCTAAAGGAATTGATCCTGGAGGACAATTGGTGTCAATCATCTCAGGGTATATCAAACTAAGTGTTGATATTGTATTCACATTTAGAGTAGGGCGTTTGTAGGCTTTGGATTCCTTTAAAGGATTCTATCCAATGCCACTTGAGTAATGTTGCAAAGTGGATTCTATAGGGAATTTGATTCCTTGTTGATTTATGCCACAACCATTACCTACATAGTCACAATTTTTGTAAAGGATTCAGAATCCTCTGCGATAGAGGGAGACCATTTCTTTAGAGGAAGGCAGAGCTTCATATGTCTCATAACTAGTAGTATAACTCAGAGTATTGTCTTTATTTGTCAACAAAGAAGTCTTATGAGCATGAGATGTGATCGATACAATATTTGTTGTTTCAGGGACAGGGTTTTTAAGTTTATATTCTCCTGTGGAGGAGGATGCAAAATCTAACGAACCCCAGTCATCACCAACAAATGCATTCGATTGCTTGGGCTATTGCATAACTTTTTTAGAGGCAAGAGGAGATGACAATTCAACTTTCAGATTATTTAAAATCTTAGGACCAATAACATGCTTATGCACTTCCATTTGCAGACAATTGTCAGGTTCAGGATCCGAATGGATAGTATGCAATTTTCCTTTAAATATAAACTTTATCGAACGGTGTAAAGTAGAAGGAACTGCTCCTAATGCATGTATCCAAGGTCTACCCAAAATCATGTTATAAGATAGAGAACAAAGCATTACATGAATCAAGGTAGGAACCATCAAAGGTCCAACTTGTATAGGTAAATTTATAGTGCCCACAGATTGTCGTCCAACATTATCAAAGCCACAGATACTTAATGATTTCGGTTTGACAGCAAATATATCAACTTTAACCTTGTGCAATAAATCAATACCACAAATATTAAGGGATGACCCATTATCAATCATAACTCTCTTAACCAATGTTTTGTTGATTGTAATAAAGATAACCAAAGGATCATACTGCTTCTAAACCTCAAGAGATGGTAACTCATGTTGTTGAAACAAAATATCTGTTTTCGTTGCATGCATACAATCTAGTAAAGCGGCAACATCATTTGGTTTAACAGCAGGAGGAATAATCACCTTTTGTAAAGCTTCGTGTAACATTCCATGGTAAGTAGGTGAAGTTTGTATTAGTTCCCAAAGAGATATCTTTGCAAGAGTAGCGCGAAGCTGCTCTACAAGATCATAGTCTTTACCACCTTTCTATGTTAAACGAGGTGCTTGAGGAAGCATAGGTTGAGAAGCTGGTAAATTTATTGGAACATTCATTTGTTGTGTACTTTGTTTATTATTTTGAGTGTTATAAGCATGAGCAATCACATTATGATTAGTTTGTGAGTCTTGTTTCACTATTTGTTTTGCATAATCATAAATGTGATCAGGAGATTGAGAAGAGGATGAAAGACCTTTAACAACAAGCACAGGTTTAGAGGTTGGTTGAACCACATTTGCGCATAGAGTGACCATAAATTTTGGTTTTTCAATCTCTTCTTTAGGTTTAGGCAAATAAATTGCATTTACAAATCTTTGAAATAGTGACGGCTTAGAGGCCATAGTGGAATGCTCAATCGAGATAAAGTCCTCAAGGGCTTCATCTAACATATCAAAGTCATCACGACTAAACAACTCATCATAAGCATGGAAATCTTGCAAAAAATAATCCGACATTCTAACATGCTCTAATTAAACCAAGATTTAAATGCACAATGATGGCCTTTGCAAATGAAATACAATTTCCAACAATAAATGATAATTTCCAACTCTTTTAGTGAAATAATAAAGAATGTAATCCACAATTTAACATATGCAAATTCACTAAAGAGATTTTTCAATCCAATTACGATCTAGAATAGAAAATTGTTTCAAATCTGAAGTTTAAAAGGATGCAAATTCTTTAAAGCTCAGGTTCACCAAAATGTTTAGGGTGAAAAATGATAGTTTTGTTTAAACTAGGTTAAATACAACCAATTCCCCCCACTAAACATATTGGGAGACAAGGATTGAGCTTTGAACCAGCTTCTAATCACTTTACCTCCCTTTTTATGCTCGTGTGGTTATAGAACCAAGGCCCTAATCAAGATTTTATCAAGTGTTGTACTTTCAACCAAGTAAAACCCTAATTATGCCTCAAATTAACAATATATAGAAACTGATGAAGTATCTAGTAAAACTGATCACAAAAGTGCAGAGGAGGGGTTCCAGAGATAGTGTACCTAGAATATGAGGGCTGCATGGACTAGGGCATCCGCTCCAATGTTCTGAAAGTTCCTGAACAGGGAAATCTTTTGCATAGGGTGTCTGAGGTTGCCAAAAGGCTTCTAGATCCCAGAAATATCACCTGGTTGGACTAGGGCATCCGCTCCGATGTCTCACAAGTCTCAAAATCCAAAAATTTGAAAGTCTATCGCGACTATACCTGTAATGTCCTTCCTATAGCTTCTTTTCACCGGAACCTACGAAACATGATCTGCACATACAAAAGAAGGAAATTGTTGCATCTATATAGGAGCTTGCCTCAGTCAAGCCCCGTCTTTGGTATTTCTACCTCAACCATAGCCAAAGGAAAGGATTTGCAAGGTGTGTGCAAACCTAACAATGTGTGTATGCAAAAAAATCAAACCCTAGATGTCTTAATCAAGGGAAGATCAACAACTTGCTTTGCATCAATAAACACATACAACTTCACCTCAAGGAAAGGAGATAGATGAAGACTTGCATGAACAAGAAGGTGAATCAACAATGTCCGCGGAGGATCTCCAAGCTTGTTGTTGGAGGCTTCAACCCTTCTCCCAATCATGCAAAGGGTGTACAAACCCTAGGAAGAGCAAGATAGACTCAAGATCTTGATTCCTAATCTTCATCCATGGTCTCCAAGATAGCGAATAAATAATACTTCGAATTGCTTCAACAAGTCACTGGTCTTCAATGGCAATTGCAGCAGAGTTTTGGCATCAAGCTTGCATAAGAATTGTGTGTGATAAAATGAATTGTAAATGTCTTTTTATATCTAGCTTTAGGGAATTCAAATTTTGAAATAACGTCTCGATATCGCGTGAAAATCAAGGATTTGAAAATGGAATCTCGAGGCACTCGGCGGGAACTGACACCCCGCCAAAATTTAAAATCCCATGAAACCGGGGAGGACTAGGGTGCAGGCGCCCAAGTCCCAGCCCCCAATTCCAGCTTAGATCTGCATTTTGGGGGTCCAAGGGACCCTAATCTCAATTCTGTTTCCAGGTTCTATCAATCAATTACCTCAAAAAGTGAATAAACTGCTCCTAGACTAAGTCAATCAGGGTTTCAGGAAGGCCGAAAAAGAAAAGGTTGAGAGGTCACCAAGAGTGAGGAGCTAAACTGAGGTAAATTGTATCATTCCATACAGGAGGACAATTTCTAATGTTACAGTCGGTTCACAGTGTCCAGATGGTGTGACCAATCAGAATGATCATACTTAGCTAGAAGGGTCTAGAGTTGTATAGTCGATTGAGTTACATAGGACACAACACTAGAACTCAGATGGAAAAACCTGTCAGTTTCTTATTTCTATACTCTTCGTGAAGGGTAGGGCCACTTCCAGGAAGGAAGGTGTGTGGGGGACCACCGGTCTATGGTTGGAGGTCAATCCTCGGGTGATGCTCTCCATCCCAAGCAGTAGACAAGCTGAGACTTGAGTTACAGATGTCAAGATTCTAGATGCAGTATTCTTTATATATTGATGTAAATTTATTTATATTGCCAAGAGCAAAATATTTATAAATTAAAAGTGAAATATTTCACTATGATTCTAACTTTGGAATAAGTTGTAATTTCAAGAATGGAATATTCTAAAAAGATATGCTTTTGCTTATGATTATGCAAATGTTATATGTATTGCAAAAAAAAGAATTTCTCATGTTTGCCATGTTTATTTACTTTACTAGTAAATCCCATGTGTAATCTCGGGTATTTCGGGAAGGCTTGTTACAATCTCCCTCTAATCAAAATTTTCCCAAAATTTGTACTAAAATATTAACCTCATTATTCTTTTAAGCACCCATTCAAAATCTGAGCCTATTTTCTCAAGATGACAGCGTAATGTGCATCATGTGAGTGTAACATATGTTTTGATGAGCTCTACGAGACATAATGCCAATGCATTGTGCAGACATCCATGTAATGCACTCGCATCCCATGTCTTACAATTCCTCAAAATGTACGTTACAGTCACATGCTACCACCTCATAATGACTTATGATAGTCATAGTATCTCTGCGGACATACCTGACTATTCTTGGCATGTTTTACTGAACCAAATCCAAAAGAATCCAAAAAACTAGCAAGTTGCATTAATTATTGAAGAAATTAAAAAGGCAAGATTTCTGATTAAAAATACTTTAGACACACATAGACACAAGAATTTTTCTAAGTATTCTCCTTGGCTACAACACCTTGAGCTCTACATGTTGCAAGTTGGATTTTAGGTGACTCAATAGTTTTTTGCAAAATTTTTCGTTGCACGCGTCCATTAGCATCCTTTTGTAGGTATCACTTAAGGAAGGAATAGCTTGTGAAAGAGGCTTAAAGATTGGAGTTTTTCCCAAGGATTTCTCTAAGCTACTGATTCGAATCTTTGAAGTAGATCTTCATTAAATATCTCAGTAAGTAGCAATCACAATTGATCTATGAGATTTTTTTATAAATTTCATAGGAATCGAGCTACCCAAAAGCTTTGTATTCTATAATGTATTTCTTTATTCTTTAATGTATTTCATAGGAATCGAGCTACCCAAAAGCTCTGTATTCTATAAATTTCATAGGAATCAAGCTACCCAGTAAGTGGATTCTTGGTGAAGTTATCTCTCTTCATTGAGCATTACTCCAAGTTTTGTTACCATTGTAATACTCGACCATTTACCCAATCATGTTCCTTTTTACCATTCACCATCCTTCTTACCCAACCATCACACTAGGCCTAGTATCATTCCCCATATACCAGGGAGATACTCCTAGTTTGGTATTTGGTCACTATTTATATTTTTTGGCACACATAGAATAGGAGAATTGTATTCTCTTTCTATCATTTAGTTGTTCGTGGAGGTTGACAAATCAAAAGTCTGGGTTTGACCACTCTTGGAAAACTCCTTAGTAGCCCCAACATTCTCTTCCATTATTTCAATAATATGTCTCTCAGAGATATAAATCACATGGATGTTTGCACATATCTTTTTAGTTACTTATACCATTTGTATAGCTTATTGCATTTATAGATTATTTGGGGATATTACAATTGTTATTTTCTTTATTCATGCTATGCAGGATTCTCCAAAAAATATACAGGTTAGACAAAAAATTGTTGAAGAGATGTAGACCATGACAGACTCCAGCCATATGTTGTATTGCTCCATACATATGATAGCACAAAGTGTAGATGTCCATGCAACACGCTGGTGTCCGAGATCGAGGCTCTTAGATTTCAACATCAATTTTTAATTTTCATGTTGTTTTGCTTTCTAGTTTCCTTTCTATGATTTAGTGAATATATTTTCTAAAAATATAAAAAATCACTCACAACAAGTCTATTATTTGTAAACTCAGATTAATTTTAGAAAACTTTAATCTAGTTACAAATCAGCTTTATTAAGTGTTGAAGAATAGAAATTAAGTTGAACATTTTTTCACTCTCAATTTTTTTAGTGAACCTAAGGTGAACACTTTCAACTTTTTGATCTATCATTATAAACCATGTTGTGAATCTTATGAGTTTCACCACCTAGTCTTCACATTTGATAGCATTGTGCATAGGAGTTACCAAAACATGTCCATATCTCACACTTCTACCTCCCCGATCACTTCAACTACAAAATTTCCTTCATTCTCTTATGATCTAGCTATCAGAATAGTTCCACTTATCCTATAAACATTCCTTCAATAAACATCTACATTACCACCTCTATCAATCATAACTTCTCACAACCCAAGGTTGGACTTTGATCATGAGAGTGCCTTGCAGATGCCTTCACTTGCTCAAATACAAAACTTAGATCAACACCTTAAAGACTTTCAAACATTCTTGACCCTTGAGGTTAAATTTGATACCGCTCCTTATATTATAGAGACCCTTAGGACGATGTTAACAACTCACCCTAAAGGCCTTGAATTAATGCAAGGACTTGCCCACATCATTCATAGTGATATGCCTACTTTAGAGACTTTTCATGGGACAACTCATGTCTCTCATCATCATAGCACTCACACACAAGTTTCTATGTCAATGCCCATCCCTAGTATCCTCACACAATCATCAACACAAGTGACCATTCCACCATTAGGAACAACGAGGAACCTGATCGACTCATATGAATTCGTTCCCCCTTCTCAACCATTATCATTTAGCTCTACGGGTGGGCACACCACTAATTCCTACTCTGTGGTTGCATAAACATTCCTTTCCCAACCTATAACTCTCACACCTTCATCTAGCATCACTATACCCACCACCACTACACCTTCTCTTCCCACTATAGATCTTGTTGTTGACCAAATTATACAAAGCGTTAGTAATATTCAACAACTATCTTCTCTTTCAACTACTTCACAATCCATACTATCACCATATGTTTGTCGCAATCCACTATCATTACACATTCTTGCTACCATTTTTCCCATAGGTTTTGAAGTCCCTTGATTTGAGAAATATAATTGCAAAGGGGATCCTCAAACTCACATATTTACTTTTAAAGCTTTATGCACTGATTTCATCTTCTAAGATGAGTTGCTACTGAAACTTTTCCTGTACTTGTTGAAAGACAATGTGTTGGATTGGTTATACTCACTCCATGACCATTTAATAAATTCCTTCAACCAACTTATCAATTATTTTTCACAATACTCTAAAAAAACATAGGCCCCCAAACAATATTCATTGACCTGGTCTATTGTAAACAAGGGGCACAAGAGAAGGTCACCAATTTTACATTTTGATACCAATTGTAATTTTCATAGATACCATACCCTCTACCTGACTTTGATGTGTGAAGAGTCTTGTAACAAGCAATCTCATATTACTCGTGCTTTAACTCAAGAATTTACATGAAAGTAAATAATCATGGTAAACAAGAGAACTAATTTTTAAAAAATATAATTTGCATAACTACAAACAAATAATCTTTTCTGAATATTTTCAACCTTGAAAATTACAACATATTCAAAGATAGATTTATAGTGAAATTATTTCACTTCATTAAAAAACATAATTTGTACTTTGGCAATGAGAATAATTTTACATCAATATGAATGAATACTACATCTAGAATCTTGACATCTGTCACTCAAATCTTGGTGAGTCTTTTGCTACAGAGGGAGAGCATCATCAAGTGCTTTACCTCCAACCACAGACTGGCGGTCCCCTTCACACCTTCCTTCCTGGAAGTGGCCCTACCTTTCATGAAGAGTATAGAAATATGGAAGCAACAACTTATGCCATTTGAGTCCTAGTGTGATGTCCCACATAACACATTCAACCATACAACTCTAGACTATATTCTAGCTAAGTATGATCATCCTGACAGGTTGTCATCTGGACACTTGTGAACCAACTAATGCACGCAGAGAAAAATGCATCACTTTGGCCAAAGTTTCAATATAAATAAATGTTTGCTATAAATGTAGTTGTATGTTCACACACCTCTAACTTGACTATCTCATCTTACAGTGTGAATTGATAAGCTAAAAACATCGGACTCATAATGTCTAGATTTTACAATACTCCTAGTCAATCTGACTTAGAAATTAACCTTTGTGCTCTAGGTTAACCATTTATACGTAGCATAAATTCAGAAGATTTAACTTCTTCAAAGAGTTCTTAGTTGCATTCTTGCAATCTCTAAGAATCTATGACTTCTTCTCATTATACTCAAACATCGAGGTTCAAATATTCAAGGAACTATAAACTTGTTTCAACTTTACCAAGAAACATTAAATCTCTTCAAAGAGATTTTCATACTCCTAAGATTAATATCTTGTCTTGTAGTTTCCTCGACCCTATCTGTCAACCATACGATACAATAACATAGTGTCACAATCAAAACTTAAGAGATTCTGTGTTCTCTAAACTCATTCGTGAGCTCTAGGATTTAAACTCCTCTAACTCAAAACATTTCCACTAGTCTACTCTTGACCTCTGGAACATTATAATATTTACATTTTATATATCTCTGAATGGACATCTCATTCGAGATTTATCCTCTTCATAGAAAACACTATTAATATCATAAACAACTCTAAACTTATTCAATCATACTCTTGATAAGTTTAAGTCTATGCTATCACTAATGACCTCATAGTCATCACAAATCCCTTAACTCAAAATAAAGAATAGATTGTCTTCGCTAAGACTCCTTTTTAGAAAAGAATGATAAAACATATCATAACTATATACAAAAGAAAACTTAAGGCTCTTATCTTATATAATTCCAAAGCTATATTTAGCTTATACATCTCTGGATAAATGGATATTTATCACAACACATTCAATAAATAAACAAATAGAACTTAAGCTTATAAGTCCTCATGAGATACATATCCATCTTGGTCCACTTATTCAAAAAGATTCCAATCTTGGACTATAGAGAACTCAATGATCTCATATCCTAAGTTCATAGATATAATAATAGAAAGAATTGGATTAAATGATGATTCTCATCATTTCACAGCCTACCTCGGCCTTAAAACAGAAATCTAAATACAAAAATTGCTTGACTTTAGAACACAGTTCTTTAAACTATTGTCTAATTGAGTCTTGAACTCCATTTGGTGTTTCCCTTTCACCTGACCTTGACCATTCAACCTGTATGGTTTCTATCCATTAGACATAACCTACTTAGGTTTACTTGGCCATATGGCCTGCTCAGCGCATCCATGCATGAGATAACTACAAATACTTGACCATTGAAATGTGCTTATTGCAAGGCACAATCAAGACTCAGCTACAAAGAAAGAATACTTGTAAAACCTAATCTACAGGTTTGCTTTGAGGAGATATCATGCTTAAAAATCATAAACATATAGAATACGAGCTCCTCTAACAAGGCAGTACAAAAATAACCAACTCTGTCGGTCTCTATTGCAAAAGTATCTTCTAGTAAACTGACCATAGTTAAATATTGATATCCTCTATAAATAATTGTTTCAAAATAACTCAACAATAAACTAAGCATAACAACTAAGATAGATATAATTTAAGCTAAGCATGATGGTTCTGCCAGACGTTGCGATATACATCAACATGTCAGCTCGTTAAACATTATATACAACGAGCAGTACGGCTTGGATAAACATTATATACAACAAGCATGATAGCTCAGTTATACACTATATATCGAACGGGCATGTCAGCTTAGATAGCTCTAATATATACATTAACATATCAGGCTTACATTAGACACTGTTGTGTATTAAATGTAACGGATTGCAGTTCCCTACTATGTATCAACATAATATACAAAATAACTATTGATACAACAGAAGTAAACTATACACGTGGGCTCTAGTTGTATTCTATCCAACAAAAGCACTGAGATTAACTATAACTTTGGTCTCATCATAAGAAAATATGTATGTAAAATACATAGAAAGATTTCTAACTTAAATAATCTTTAGATAAACATAAAGGAACCCAAGAGATCGAAGGAGTGTGTGATCCTTCTGAAGATGCTCTTTTCCTTTCCTTGATGAGCTTTACTATGCTGCGCTTATGTCATTCTCTTTCTACCCTGAAATCTTCCTTACTCAGAGCTCCTTTGGTGTCTCTTCGTATGCATGCATGTCGAGAGAATCTCTCTCCATGTGATAAATAGAATCCACTCAATGGATCCCATCGCTACTTCTTAATGATGCCATAATGATTCCACATAGGCATGTTAGTACATGGAAGTTATGGTCATTAAGGACCACTTCTCTAATTTTAGTTCGAGATTGTAGTGGAAATTGAACCACCACAAAATTACTTATAAAACATGAAATCCTTTTCCCATTATATAGGGAGACTTGTCGACCACATCACGAGGTCTTTTCTCCTTAAACCAAAATTAAAATATAAATATAACTATATAACTATATAACTAACTGTTGTCGATTAGGATTGCACTCGTGATGCAAAGTTGTGATACTCAGTAATCCTTCGAAACATAGAATCAAACTCAGGCTGTGGGTGACCTATGTCGAGTTTGAACCTCTAGATTATGGGCTGGTTCCCTTAAAATATTTAATTAGATCTATGACTTTGATGTGGAAAAGGGTAAAAAGGATCTTTCTAAAAGGAAATAAAACTGTAAAAGTATGGTGATACACCTAATAATGATGAAAATTTGGAAATCTAACTCACAATAGATCTCAAAAAATCTATCCACACAAACCACTTTCAGAAAATTGATCACAAAAATGTTTCTAAGGAAGCTTGAAAAATATTTATGTTTTGAAGGAAAAGGGGTTTTTCACAACATAAAAGAAAGATTCTCCAATTGCACAACCTAAGACCTGTGATTTTCAATACTATCTAACACAAACATGTACAAATGAGACAATGATTTTAAAGGTTTTGATGTTAAACACAATAAAATCTCATCAAATCACTCATACAAGTTGCATTAATGGAAGGTAGATACTTGATCAAACTAAAAAATAAAGGAAATAATTGCAAATAAGTGAGTTACAAAACCTCTTTCTCTCTCAAAGTGTAAAGAGAAAAAAGACAAGAACTAGGAAAAAACTAAGTTTTCCTTACAATATATAGTTTACTCTCTCCAAGAGGCATGAAAAAAAACAACTGCACTTAACTACCTCTAAAAATAAGCTCTCCAATTTGATCCACGAGCAAACAATGAAATCCCTAGAAATAAGGGTCAAAACTGCCTCAAAATGAGCAAAAATAGCTCAAAACTGCTTGTCTCCATGTGTTTGACCCAAGAGTTGACCAAAATCCATCCAATTTGTCCTCCAAGTCATGCAAAAAGACCTTAAAGTCTCCAGTTAACTAAGCTCCTCCATTTTGCATAATTTTTTGCATGTGTAGATAATGTGGACAAGAAATAAAGTAATCTTTTGCATGATTACTCTATTATGAGTTTCAATTTGTCTAATTTCTTTAATTTTACAACTTGTGACAAATTAATAAAGTAATTTATAAAATATTATTTTTTTAATTGTTTACATTATTTATAGTTGTAAAATCATGAAGAAATGGAAGAAAAAGAATAACACCTTATCTCTCCCTTTACATTTGCATAATTTGCACGATTTCACTAATCAATGATGCCAAAAAGAAAAGGGCCATCATGCATGAAAATAAAGAATATTCTCTCCTTATGCCTCTATGCAAATACTTAGCTTCATTACATGCAAAAATAAATATGCATTATCAAAAAGAATGATAAATACATCTTTACACCCTTATTATTCCATGCAAAAATAATTACATTATTACACCATACATGCAATATAAAGCATAATCAAAAACATTATTATCACTCCACCATCATGCAAAAGAAAAATACATAGTTGCATTACACAACTATACCATCTTTGTCCTCATATTGTATTTCTTCATAATGCATATCATCCCTATCCATATCTCTACCTTGACTTTGACTATCACTTTGCATCATCTATCATTACATTAAAATCACCTTTTGACTTGATTTTGATTTCACAATACAATGTCATAATGCATTATTACCTTGTCTCTGACACCTTTTCTATACTTGACTTCATGATGAAATACCCCTATCCATTTATCTGCCACCTTTTACTATCTTCTACCATGATCTACTTGTTGACTTTACATGCATTTAAAATGCATGAGGCAAATGAGGTATTTCAACCTTTGATGATCTCTATGTTTGAATGAGGAATCTTCGACCATTCTTGTCGACCACTATGGAGAAGAAAATAATAAAGGCATTAAGCCTTACCTCCTAATGATTTTAATCTTTTGACTTTAGCAAAATCAAATGGAAAAGAAGCAAATATTCAGGCCCACGGGCCCCTCTGTGCATAATCGTTAGGTATTTTCAAGACATAAGTCTTGACCACGGGATCTAGCAATGATTTTTTGATTTTTTCTTAAGTCAAAAGAAAATATGAGAAAAGGGAAATATACCATCAATCAAAAGCACTTCACAAACCCTAAACTTTGTCATTTGTTCTTTTCACTTTACTTGAATTTTGGCTCTGCAATTTTGTGAGCCGTCGGCTTGGGTTTGATGAACTATGCTTCTCCTCTAGGTTTTTCTACAAAACTTGGGTTCTTTGGTCGATTTTTAGCATTTTCTAGCATGTAGGAGAAAAAGGTAAGCTTCTGTGTTTGATAAATCAAACCATTTCTTGATTTCCCGTGTTTTAGCCGTGGCTACATGACATCTTTCTGAGCATTTATGAATCTTTCTTTATACCTTTTAACATGGCACTTTATATCTCTATGTTTCTTGTGCCAACCTCCATGTATTTGAAAGGGGTTTCAAAAAATAAAAAGGCTCGTGGCCTCTGTGGTTTCTCTCCTCTGCAAAAATAAAGTGAGTTCTCTGTTTAACTTTCACCATTTGAAATTTCTTTGACTGTGTCTTTTAAACTGTCAAGGGTTTCAAAAAAATTTGAAATGAGTATTCTTCTTTTTTGAAGAGATGAGATCCTCTGCAACGGCCGTGCCTGTATCTTCATTCTTTTTAAGCTTCTTCTATGTATATGAAAGATATAAGGTTTTCAGAAAGAAAAAGAGGGTTTGTGACTTCATTGTAGAAAAAATACCTCTTTAATGGCTACAGCTTGTAGCTTCTCTTCTTCTCCTTCTCTCAATTTCTCTCTATATAAGAAACTTGTAAGGGTTTCATGAGATATGCAGAGGGTTTCAAAAATGTAACAAGGGTTTTGACATTTTTGAAGGAAAAGGCCTTTTTTAGTCACGACCATGACTGTAGCTCTTCCTGTATCTATTCTTTTGAACTCTCCTTCTGTATATCTGAAAAATATGAGGGTTTTAAAAAAAATGAGATGGGTTTTTGATTTCTGAAGCAAATCCTTCTGGCTTCGGCATGTAACAGCATACTCTTGCATTTTTATGTGACAAACCCTTCTTGGTTATTCTATACTGGCTTTCTTTTTCACCTTTTTGACTGTAACTTCAAAATTAAAAAAAAAATGATAAGGGTTGCCAAAAATATCACGTTCTGGCATAAACTGAGTCTGTCCATTTGAAGAAGAAACATATAGAACTCTTCATCTTTTGTTTCTTTCTCTGATTGTCATTTGGTTGTATGAACAGAACTGGTATCTTGTAAATTGTATCTTCTTTTTTATGACATCAGATACCTTTAATGTAACAACAAATTCTTGTAGTTTTTATCATTCTTTTATCATTTCCTATATGATATGAACACTCAGATCTTGATATCTCTCCTATAGCTTTATCATTCTTTATCTCTTGTATCTTTCATACTAGTTTAAAATAGCATAAGGATGCTTTAACTGTATGTTGTTTCAATGTTCTTCTCTCTTGTCAAATGTATTTCTACTTCATGGGACTATTGCTCTAGTAGCTGTATAAAGAAACAAATATGAGGCTTCTTTGATCTGACACTTGTCACTAAACTAGATATTAATGTATACATCTTTCTCTGTTCTTGGATAATGGCTGCATTATGATGACTTGATCATGAGCTGTATGCCATTTCAGTCTCTTGCTTCTAGAACAATGATCAACTATGTTTGTCTTGTTGTACCTCATACATGTGGCATTTAACTTGTATCTCTTTTATATACTAACTAAACACTTATCACTTCATACAATGCTTTTTTCACATGCCTCTATCAGGCATTGCTGTTATGGCACTTTTATTTGGCATCCTTCTTGGCATTTAACTAGACCTTGTTACTTTATATGCCTTAGAAAGGTATCTTAACAATATGACATCATTGTAAGATATGGTATTATGACAGTTTATCATTTTCTCATGGCTCTTGTAGCCTTCACTTCATATAAATCTATATTTTATGAAGTTGCTACTTGATTAACTTCATGACAGTCCTGACAAACCTTTCTCTGCCGATTCTTCATTTATTGCAAGGTTGTTCCTCTTTGCACCTTATGCATTTTCTATGACATATAAGGTTGGTTTATCATGATGTTCACCTATCTAGATGACTTCCATACCTATGGCATATATGTGGACAACAAAAACATAGTTCAATTGTAATCAGAAATAAAGAAGAATACCTTTCACGACTGTACTTCTGTCTTCTTCATATTGACAACTCTTGATCAGAATCACTGCTTCTCCTATAACCTATGATGAAGAATTTTGATACAACTGATCTAGTTTTAACAAGTTTTTCTTTGAAGTGGGCATAGTTTATAGGAGCAACTGCTCCTCTTCACTTCAATGATGATGACTTCACTCCCTTTGCAAGTTGACTGTTCTAATGCATAGTATCTCTTTGAATAGTGCATTATGTCTATTACAATTTGATATCTTCTTCAAATGAATAAAAAGGAAAACATGCTGGGATCTACCCTTGTGGGAGCCACATTTTCTCCACATGTTTTAAAAGTCTTCAAATCAGCAACATTACTTTTCCTATACCTGCACAGTGAACAAACAAGTTAGCATAAAACATACCTCTTGAAGTTGATTGATCTTTCTCATGATGATCTGATTTATTGCATGTGTCTGATTTGATCCATTCACATAAGATGCATAATGTCTGCAAGTTTATATGTGTGTTGATAAAAATATGTGATGATTTTAAATATCCGGAGCTTCTAACAGGGCTTGTCCCCAATTTTGCAGGTACACTGTCATGATTAGGAGCTGAAGATAAGGACACGAAGATCAGCTGTCAACTAAGGATACCAACCTTCCAAAAAGGCAATGATGGATATTTATTATTCTCATATGTTCTTTCTCCTTCCTTTTATCCTCAGATGTATATCTTGCACATGTTTGGATTGCTCAGTTTAGTCACTCCCACAGCTTGTGTGGGACACATTTAAAAATTTCTTTAAATATGATCAGTTACTTTACCTTAAGCAAATGATTTATGTATGTTTACTTTTTTGAATCAAATGTATATGATAGTATAACTGAATCTGATATGAAACATATGTTCAAAACATGATTTGAAATAACAGTTTTATAAATACCTTTCTTTCACACTGAAATGTGATCACTTGAATAATTCAATTATCTCATAACTGAAAAATAAAACCAGTTAGATTATTTCTATCATTCATTGACTATTTGATGTCTTGTTATCAGAACTTCACTTGTTAGGATGGTTTGACAGTTTTGATTGGATTGTCAAATTATCCTGACAAATGATCTTTGCTGTTCTCTTGCCAAGATATCATACATTCACTGATTGATCATCACACTTAAAAGTTTTCTTTTATTCCTTTTGTGACAACTGGAACTTAGGCCTAGCTAAATTAGGTGTGAACATAATTTAGTAACAATAACATAACCCCAAAGTAGAATAATAAACATCCACTTCTTACTTACATTGATACTAACATCAACAAGGTTACAAGATTAGGGTTGAGATTATCTCCCCTATTTCTCTTACAACACAACAAAGAATGGTTATGCTACCAAAGCAAACGACTTAACAAAAATCATCAAGTCAACATAAATAACCTCTAATTTAAATTGTTACAAAAATATACTATAATCATAGTGTCTAGGGATAACAATCATCTATCAGCCATATCTTCATGATGGTTATTTTTATCTTGACTTGGTTTTGACAAAACCGACGCTAATGGATCTACACATCAAATCAATCACTGTCGAGTCAAGACTAAAACTATAGACTAAAAATAACAGTTACGTCAAAAGTTCACTAAACAATAAAAACAATACTTAGATGGTAACAACCTATTCCTTCTCATACGTCTATATACTTTTCTCTGATGATACTCTCCCTCTTTTTCTTGGAGGATAGAAACTTGTTTCCTGTATACAACTTGCATTCACTAGACTGGGATTAGTGCATCATTAGTCCATCCTCAAATCAATTAAATAAATAATCTTGACATTATATAATCATATGTCTAAATTCTCTTGCATAATAATTCATATAATCTTTGATTATCCTGACATTTTCTCTAAATGTCAAATCATTAATCCTTACAAAATTATCCACTATTTGCATAAAGAGTGAAAAGTAAAACATAGTCAAAATTAGGGATGTGACAAGTCTTCAATGGAAACCTCCAACCTGCACTTAGGGAGAAGATCTTGATCATGTGATACCCCTCTTTTCTTCATTTATGCATCACTCTTAAAGATTGCCAACAACCTGTTGACTAGTTTGAGACATCCTTTGCTTCATCGACTCCTGTTGCATCTTTGAGTACTCCAAACAAAAACTTTAATAAAGGTGCCACCAACTATTTCAAAAACACATCTTTTACCATCATTAATGACAACACAATCACCATGCTTGTATCTGAGGCTATGGCTCTTATGACTTTGAGACAACAAAAGTGTAAAAAATTCACTCCTTTGTCTGAGTCTCTTCAATCAGTGTTGCAGCAGCTCCTTGATCACAACCTAGTGCAATCACCACTCATTAGACCCCTTGATTGAAACGAACCACTCTCAAATAATTATGATCTAAATAATTTTTCCAATTTCATCAAGTACCGAGACACAACACAGAGTGATGTATGCATCTTAAGCACATTGTGCAAGACCTCATTGACTCAAACACTATTCAGGTCTTTGGGGAAGGTGATAAAGGAAACAAGTTTCTAGCTAAGACAAACTAGAATCTTCAAATATACACAAATCCATTACCCCCACACTCTTCCCACTTTGTTGATCTAGACTCTTCACCACCCAATTTGGAAGAGGAAGCTAGTCCATCTACCTCGCATTTCCATGCCATGATAGGAGCAATG
Source organism: Cunninghamia lanceolata (assembly GCA_027924645.1). NCBI lineage: Eukaryota > Viridiplantae > Streptophyta > Pinopsida > Cupressales > Cupressaceae > Cunninghamia > Cunninghamia lanceolata. The sequence goes on along the minus strand of BSBN01000186.1, from coordinate 13,326,625 downwards.
GAAGCCCAACCTGAAAGACCCCAAAGAAAACCTGCTACTGAACCAATCATCACATTTTCTCCAATTGAAATTATTCCAAATGTACCAGATGGTCCTCTTTACATTACCACTTAGGTCAATTTGTTCAAGCCATTCATGGCATTTTGATTGACCCTGTCAGCAATGTAGTTATAGAGGAGTTTATATTAATCAACTTCATAAAGACTCATATGACCTGTCTGACATTTTCATTAGGAAACATGATCGTATTCTTCTTCCCACCTTGGGGTCAATTACCTTGTCAATTTAGATAGAACTAAAGACCCTAGATGTCTCATTTTATGTCATTCAGGGACTATGTTGGATTAGTTTCTTGTCTTTCTAGGCCAACCATGGCTTGTAATAATGAAATAAATATCTTCACTAATTGCTGACAAGAAATAGGGAGGGATACTAGTTTGGAGATCCGGTCCTCAGCCAAGTCTTTGTAGTCAGTTTATACCCCGGTCAAGTAGTTAGAGATTGATAACAAAACACCAAGAATAACATATGTAGAGTGTCACAGACATATCATAACAATAAGACACCAAAGAATTATCAGATACCAATAGATCTCCATATATATATATATTCAACAACCAAACATCGTATATCCATTATCTGGTAGGTCTAAGTCTCTGCCTCACATCCTACATACATGCTTTATTTGACTTCTGCAACCATATCTTATCTTACTTATCCTATCATATATATATATTGTATCTATTACATTTAGGGATGTGTCCTCTAGCATATTAGGTCAGATCTCAGCCTCTGCATGATGTATGCGCTAGCTCCTAGTCGTTTCTAGTCCCTGCCCTATATCCTACTAAAATCATCCCCTCTTCAAAACTATGTCTTGTCCTCAAGACATGCAAAATTAGCTGCCAGGTAAAATGTTCTTGTAAATCTGTTTTAGCTGCACCAAGTTGCTATCCCATTATTTTTTGGCCTTAGACAACATTATTATTTGTCCTTCTATCTTGATATATGTGTCCTCTGCTTCTCCTATAGCTTCCAGTATCTGTATTGTTTGTGTGGTCTACTTAGCCTCTACAAAACTTCAGGTCAGATTAGCCAGTCTTAGGTTGACAACTTCCTTAACTATTTTATTTGACTCCTTATGTGGTCTCTCTGGTCCTGGCGCTGTTGATGCTAGTTATGGAGTGTCTCTACCGGTGCCCTTATTACTCCATCCTTATCAGTCAGAGGATCATACTGGGTTGTGACTTTTATTTTTTGTAATTCTAGAGCATCCATCTGATCTTTTATTGCTCTAGTGGACTGTTGCCATTGTAAACAAAACCGGTAAAAAATGTTTACCTCTACAATGCTCTGTTGTATATTATTTATTTGTGTCCCTAATTGAGTGTGTGCCTTGTCACATTTATTCTTCATCTCTGCCAACCTTTTCTTATTGAGTTGCTCTGTTATTTTCTTCTCTACCTGGCTAGAATACTCCTTAAATCCCTATGTCAATTGTTTCAATTTCTTCGACAAGGGTAAAGTAGTATCCCTTGGTGTCTCTGACATCTCCTTTTCCAATGTGTTCATTGCCTCCTGAAGCAATTTGATTCCCTATACATGTTGTTTCAAGATTTTTGCTCTTGCTGAGGAGTGGCAGACATCTCCTAACTATAACTTCTATAAGGGAGATATTCTAGCTAGATTTACTTGCCCTTCTACAACCGACAATTGTAGTAATTGTGGAGTTACAATGGGTGTTATATGCCTTTGTTGCTCCAAAAACTCCTTAATGGATTCAATTGAAGAAGAGGCTTCTGTATTTTCAACATCTGATCCTCTTTGTTCTTCTATGTTCTCCTTTCATCCTTCTTCTTTATCCTCTGCATCCTGTGTTTGTGGGTTTATTTGTTGCTATTGTGTATTCCTCTCCTCTGTCCTTTTGTTCTTTGAAGGAGGTACCCCTTGTGTAGAAGTTTTCAGCTGACTTTTCTCCTTACTTCCCTCTGTTCTGTCTTGTCCCTCTGTCAGTATTTCAGTGTTGTGCAGAGGTGATGGTACCGATTGTTGTTCTTGTTCCTTGATAGATTGATATAGCTTTGTTGTCACTTCTTTAGTTTATTTTTGTATTTTCTCCTTTTCCTTCATATTTCCACACAGTCTGTCTACTCTTTGTTTTCTTCTCAACTCCATGGCTTGTAGTTGTATCAATTCATTCTTCTCCTCCAATGACAATGTGTCATTGAGCTTATCAATGACATTTTGTCTTATTTCTTCCTCCAATTGGAGTGCCTTATTCCTTCTTTGCCTTAGTGCTTCTATCAATCTCTACAGAAATTCATCCATTACCTCATCTAATGTCTTCTCTTTATCCCTCATATATTGGATCATGGCTTGAACTATTATTTGTTTGTTTTCCTTAGATGCATCCTCATATAAATCAACAGTTTCTTTTAACATACCTATATTTTCCATGGCATTGAGCAGTGCATCCAATTTGTAGATTTCCTCTGTCAGTTCCGCTGTTGGTTCATTTGTAGGTTCTTCTTGTGGTGTTTGTTGTCCTTGTTTCTTTTTCTTCAAATTTGATTCTTATTCTTCTCCCTCTTCTTCGGATTCAATCACCTCCGGCATTACCTAGATTTTTTTTCTTTTCACTTGCTGCTTTTGCCAGGGAGATTTCTTTTGTGTATTCTTCTTCATTCCTAACAATACCTCTGATGCTGCCCTGCCTTTGGATGATATTGTTGATGATGATGGACTCTGAGATGTAGTTCTTTCTAATCTTCTTATTATCAGAGCCTCCTTGCTAGGTAGGGGAGTTGATGTGGAAGGTTTCAAGGCTGCGGTGGTTCCCTTTTTTGGAACTCCCCACTGTTTATGCAACCTATCTCTATGCTTTTCCAAATGTTCTGCCACATGCTTTTTATGTTTCCTATCCATTACTTCTGTGTAAGTGCCAATTATTTCTGCACTTGTATCCTTGGGTTTACTCAGTAGATTTTGTGCATAAGAATTAGCTTCTACCACAGTTATCTCATAGGGCAATTGGGGTACCCATGCTATTCTAGGCTTAACTACTTCCATGTAAGTGAAATCCTTGTCCACAAAAAAGGTAATGTGGTTGATATATTGCTTCATAACTCCATAAGAGATTCTTTCCCTTGCCTTCATCTCTACTCCTAGGGTTTTAAAGAAACCCCAATGCAGCACTGTAGATTTGATGTAGAGAAAGGACTCAAACAAGGCTAACTTGACACATTCCAAAACCAGGTTTTAATACAAATGATGCAAATGTGCATTCTTGTTCATTCTTGGCAACTTGCTCTTAAACCCTAAAACATGGAGCAACAATTTAGACCTTTTTGGTCATAACTTTTCAAAAAGGCCTGAAAATAGAAATGTAAAACCTGTTTTGGATACCCTTTTGGCCTTTATTAAACATATGTCAAAATGGGCTAGGGTTTCTTCCTACGGACTAGGGCAAAAACAAGACTATTCCTGTACAAATCTTGGGACTATTACAGAACTACTCTCACCAAAAATGACATAACTCACTCACAACATAATGAAATCACATGAAACCAAAATAATTGTAAACTAAAAACAAATATATTTCCATCCATCTATTATATTCCTCGATATGAGGCCGTACCGGGCCGTACCATGCGTGTTTTTAGACTGCTCTTTCAAAAAATTAAATTTTACAGACCTACCCTTAATAAAAATGTCATAACTTATTCAAATCTCCATGAAAATTGATGCAACAAAAAGAAAAATGAAGTAGATTCACATGCCCATATTTTCCAACCATTTTAGGACTATAACTATTTGTACCAGTCTATACCATGTGAATTACAGTCACTGTCCACATAAAAGAACATAGATTTGAACATGCAAAATGAGGTATATTTTATTCTAACTTCTCTCCCACCTTCTCCAACCTTTGGATTCATGTTTACAACATGTATTTATGTTTTCCCAATCATTTTCCAACTACCTACCACCCACAACTAACTTCCTAATCAAAGTTGCAACTTTAATGCAATTTTTGACAACTTTCACAATGACAACTTTTACATCTTTTTTGCAAATATTTACAACTTTTGACCAATGGACCTATAACATTCCAAAATAGATCAAAATGATCCCAAATGGTCATAAATAACCTTATTAGACCAAACACATCAAAACAAAACATAAAACCAAAGTTTGACCAAATTTGACCATATGGCCTAAAGGTGCCCCTGCACCATACTCCTAGGGAAGAGAAAATTTGAGGGCCACCTCAAATAGGAATCTTCTTTCTTGTCTTCCAGTTCCCTTCCATGTGTGCAATGGTTGTTGTTTTCTAGATCTCAATGACACGCACGTTTCAACTGGTCCACTTGTGCTTTTTGGTCCAATAACATGCTTCTTGAGCCAAGGCCAACTTGGTACAATGTAGCCATGTGCTTTTGTTTTTTTCTTGTTCTAACTTGAACTTGGACTGCAATTGTAAATTTATTGTCTTTGTCATCCACTTTGTCTTTGTTACCTGCACATGAAATAAACATATTAAAGATATCATATTCTTCTTCTTCATACTTCACTTCTTCATCCACCTCATTTTGTTTGCCATACATCCTTTTCTCTCCATTATGCTCCAAAATATTTGGTTTCACCTCAACCTTACTTAGCCATTCATTTTTAGTTTTAAATTGCTCATTCATTCTGTTGTTCTCCTTGACATCAACATTCTCATCTCTTGGTTCTTCTCTTGAGAACCGTGCTATCTTCTTATCCTCCATGACTATCTTCTCTCTTTGGACTATACTTGAGTCCTCTACAACTTCTTTTGCTATCTCTTCTTCTTCTTCTTCCTGAACATCACCCACTGCAACATCAATGTCACCATTACTTTCATTAGTTTGAGCAAATTCAAAAGAAATTTCTTCCATTTCTTATTCAACTGGTTTTTCAAACAACATGTTATCAAAACTTATTACCTATTCCATTATCTCATTAGTCTCTGTTTCATACTTTCATACATCTGTCTTCTCACCTAACAATAAGCTTTCAATTCCTATACACTCACCCTTCAAGGTTGTTAATGCATATTTCTTCCCATCTTTGTCCAACTCATATGTGTTGTTTTTCCTGTTATACTTTGCTGCCCTGTTATAATGCCACAACCTTCCAAACACAATGTGACATACATCAAAATGCATAATATCACAAACTATTTCATCTTTATAAGGGCCTATTTGAAACTCAACTTTGCATTGCTCTCTTATGGTTATCTGGTTACCTATTTGAAGCCAATTCACTGAATAGGGTGCAGGGTGTTGTATTCTTTTCAAACCCAACTTATCTACCATATATATTTAGAAACAATATTATCCATGCAGTTATCTGAAATCACAACTTGACAACATTTACCTTTCGACTTGCAGGTAGTCCAGAATAAGCTTTCCTTTTCCATCTTACTTTCTTTCTTGGCTGCAATTTCTTCTTATTGTATAATCTTTTCCATTTCTTCCTCCTGTAGCTTCTTTGCCACTTTGAACAATTTATTTAATAATGATGATGCCCCTTGCCCATCTTTCTTCTTAATGCTTTCCTTCTGAGTTTGTTGCTGCATCTTGCTATCCTCTCTCTCTTCTTGTCTTCTTCTCATGATACCTCACCTAGGGCTTTCTTTTCTTTTCTTCCTTGCCCAATCTTTTGGTATCCAGGCTCTTCTCATCAACCTATCAATCTGCAACACACATACTTAACCAAATGCCAATCAACATAATTAATTGCTCCTGCCCAGATCTTGTGGGCTCTAATACCAATTTGATGTAGAGAAAGGACTCAAAAAATACTAAATTGACACATTCCAAAACTGGGTTTTAATACAAATGATGTAAATGTGCATTCTTGTTCATTCTTGGCAACTTGCTCTTAAACCCTAAAACATGGAGCAACAATTTAGAACTTTTTGGTCATAACTTTTCAAAAAAACTTGCAAATAGAAATGTAAAACCTGTTTTGGATACCCTTTTGGCCCTTATTAAACATATGTCAAAATGGGCTAGTTTTTTTTGTACGAACTAGGGCAAAAACAAGACTGTTCCTATGCAAACCTTGGGACTATTACAAAACTGCTCTCACAAAAAATGACATAACTCACTCAAAACATATTGAAATCACATAAAAATAAAATAATTGTAAACTAAAAACAAATATATTTCCATCCATCTATTATATTACTCGATATGAGGTCGTACTAGGCCGTACCATGCGTGTTTTCAGACTGCACTTTCAAAAAATTAAACTTTACAGACCTACCCTTAATAAAAATGCCATAACTTATTCAAATCTCCATGAAAATTGATGCAACAAAAAACACAATGAAGTAGATTCACATGCCCACATTTTACAACCATTTTGAGGACTATAATTATCAATACCAGTTTGTACCATGTGAATTACAGTCACTGTCCACAAATAAAAAAAACAAAAAAAAAAACATAGATTTGAACATGCAAAATGAGGTATATTTTATTCCAACTTCTCTCCCACCTTCTCCAACCTTCTCCAACCTTGGCATTCATGTTTACAACATGTATTTATACTTTTCCAATCATTTTTCCAACTACCAACTACCCACAACTAACTTCTTAATCAAAGTTGCAACTTTAATGCACTTTTTGACAACTTTCACAATGACAACTTTTACATCTTTTTTGCAAATGTTTACAACTTTTGACCAATGGACCTATACTATTTCAAAATGGATCAAAATGATCCCAAATGGTCATAAATGACCTTATTATACCAAACACATCAAAACAAAACATAAAACCAAAGTTTGACCAAATTTGACCATATGGCCTGAAGGTGCCCCTGCACCAATTCTTTTGTATCCTTAAATTGAGCTACATGCCTTTTTACTTCTAACCCTGCCAGTATGTTTTGTTGCTAGTGTTTCCCCTTAAAACTTGATAATTCATTCAAGAAATAGAATGTAAGGCAAATAATCAAAGTACCATACTGGAAGTTGTATGTGGAATCCTTGATCTTTTGTAAGTTATCCATCAACTTTTATCGCATTACCTCGCAGAGATCAAAATCCTTGCCCTCCTTCACCATCTGATAGATAGCATGAATAGCAGTGGCAGTGGCCAAACCCTCTCGGTTAGCATAGTATACTTTGTAAGCAATGCCCATGGTGGCATATCTGACTCTAGGGTCTGTTATGTCCTTGACATGCATGTTTCTTCCATCTATTGTTGCTCCCATCAATTCCTTCACTCAATCAATTCTGATTGCCTTCATCCTCGGTAAGGATCCCACATCACTTAACCCTGTCACTGCCCTAATGGTCTCCTTCATGATTCTGTATGGTTTGTCCAAATATATAAATTCATCATGAATTCAGCTGAGAATGATCCTTGCCCATTCATCTGCATTTGTGAAGTCGGGGTAATCCTTCCACACATCCAATTTCTTCGCCGATATATTTGCATACTTAGGCAGATACCCTGTATCTCCCAGCAATGTATCCCTTAGCTCCTCAAATTTCATGCAGTCGATCTCAACCAAGGTATTGTGAATGTACTTGTTATGGAGTAAAAAGCGTTCACTTGTCTTTTTACCTCCTTGTTTATCTCCTAGGTCCCATTTATAACATTATACATTCTAAATGTTCATCCCGATGCAAAATTGCCTAACACCAAGGTAAATTGGGAACATGGGCCCCTTCACTTATCTTATCCTTGACCCAAAAGGAACTAAAAGACTTGGGCGGTCCTACCCAAGTCCCTCTTGATTGGTTAGGGCAAAAGTATTGGTTAGCCTTACAACTCTCTAGAGGTTTCTCCTTGTCGGCTCTTTTGGTTTAATTTCATGATTGTTAGTAGGAAAGCATATATAAGTGTGTTTTTGAATTCATTATGAACCTAGATAGAGATAGCCACTTTGAGATATCAATGGAAACCAAGAAAAATCATTCATTGTGATTCTAGAGTAGATTTGTGTGTTGTGTGTTTGTTGCAGGCATGAATCTATCATCTATCCACCTTAGTAGTTGAAGGATCTTCATCCTCTTGAGGGTTTCATCACATAGGTGATATGATTGATGTTTATCATCATTTGATTCATCTCATTATTATTGTTTTTAGCCTCTACCCCCATGAGAGAACACACTCTTTATCAATTAGTGGTGTTGGGAAGCTTGAATGCTATCCCAAGATTTGACTGAGGCATGTCCCTAAACACCATAACCCCCAAACGCCTTTTTATCTTCTTGTGTGTAGGTTACAGGAGCGAGATCTGAAAAATACAAAGCTACAGGAAGACTGAGTGAAGATCAGGGTTTCGGGATCCAGAAATAATTTCATAGAATTTAATCATTAAGGACCTAGGTAGTACCACCCATGTCCTCCTACCCTTTTTGAGTTTAGATCTGGCATTTGGGCAACATTTACAACATCTTTCCAGTTTATAGTTTCTACAGATTCCTTCAATCAGGACCTGGGCGGTCTCGAATTGGTCCTTCGACACCTCTGCTTTCAGGAAATAGGTTTTATCATCTCTCTGATCATCCCTGTGCAATTTTTTCTGGATATCTATTGTACATTCTCTGTTATAAGTTGATCATTGTAGAACTAGGGTTTCATGCATTGTTAACCTAGGGTTTGATAAAAAGGCTGAATTAAATCTGAACCATCTATAACATACATGAGCACAAGATCTATAGCTAAGTACTCCTCTATTTGGTAGTGATTTGGCTTAGTCTTGTCCTTGAATGTTAAATGGAAAAGGGTTTGATCTAGTGTGCATTCTAGTTGTTATCACTCTCCTTTTTCATACTTAACAGTACTTTTTAACATCCTCCGTGTAAACCACATCTGTTGGCACATTCAAGAATGCGCCGTCTTTATCCACTTCTAGGGCTTTTCATGGGTATTTCTTGAACTTCATCCTTGGCTTGTGTGTGATATCAATCAGCTCAGGGGTAGCCATTGTATATTTTCTACTTATTTGCAATCTTGTACTCTTCACAACTTTGTTTGCCACTGTATTTTCTCTCTGAGCTCCCAATTCACCAAAGTTTGAATGCAAAGTGAGGTTTGTAATGCTTGATTAGGGTTAAATATCCATCCCTTTTTGCCCTAATTTTTCCCACTTTTCACTTTATTCTTTTCCTTTGTTATTTTATATCCTTAATTTTTGTGTTTTGAGTTATGTCTCTTGTTAGTGGTTCGTCTGTTATACACTATGGTACAATAGCAGAATCTCTCCACAATCAGTTTCTTTCTTCCAAAGATTGATGATTTGGTGGTTTGGTATTTGAAAGAACCTCCCCACATTGTTTTCCTTGTAACTTTTCCATTTTCTTCTTCCTCTTTTCCTATGACTGTCTTGTTTGTATCTCTAAGAACTCAGTCATCTTTGTATGTCGATGTCTTTGCTTCCTTTGCTTCATTTGGTGAAATTTCTAAGACATATCCTCCATGTCCTTCCTAAATGTGTCACAAGTGATATGTGGTGTCTTTTGATGAAGTGTGGAGGATTGTGGTATGTCTTCTTCACCAATTCTGACCATGAATATCCCTTAATAACCAACCATTTTTCATGTTTTTAGTTCCGGTTCTTCTCTCAACCAAGCTTCTATAAATTCCTCACTATCTGTGCTATAGTGATCATCCTCTATCTCCAATTCTCGCTCAGAGTTAGGATCTTCGATTGTTTCTTCTACTTTCAACCTTGAAATTGTGTAGATATTGTTTGAATCCTTATCAATATCTTCTACCTGATTAACTTCTTCTATGTATACTTCTTCCATTGATGATCCCAAAGGAATATTGACAATTTTGTTATCATTAGCAAATGATATATCTTCTTTCTGGGAGTCTAGGATACCATTTGCATCTACGAATCATCTCAAACCCAACAGTGCATTGAAAGCTTCTCCTTGATCCTTCATGGCTACAACGACAAAGTCTAAGACTTGTTTGACCCCTATTAGGTTAACTTCCAATTGTTTCCATGTTCCAGTTGTTTGCATATTGGATCCGTCTGCCAAGATTATATTGTAAGTTGTCTTTGTCAGTTTAGGTCTTCCTAATTGTTCCCAAAGCTTCTGTTGACATATGCTCCCAGATCTATCATGACATTCCAGACTTTTCTATGATTTATATGAACATCCACCATAAGCGGCTTTGTTTTCCATGCTCTATCTATCCTTCCCATCCTCTAGAGTTGGCTCTTTTGACATTGCTCCTTATTCTAATATTTATAAAAATGCTTAAGTTTCTCAATGAGTCTGTGTTATTGTGTCAATTGGGCTAACTATTGAGAGCTTCAACTTCTTCTTTGGTGAAAAATTGATTGTATTGTTTCTTCTTTTCTTGATCCTTCCTTATTGTTTGTTTAGCTTTCTACAAAACTTCCTCATGTTGTTTCTTAGTAGGAACAAATTCTTCTTTCTCCTCACCGTCTTCCTCTTTGGTCGCAATGGTGTAATGTCTTCCAGTATTCGTTCCTTGTCTTGTCAGTATTGTAACTTTCTCCTTCATTCTTCTTGTATCTTTTCATGTATGTTTTGACTTGCTTCTCCAGTAATATTTTGTGTCTGTTTCCTCCTTCTTGTTCTTCTAGCAAGTTCTTGCTCCTTGACCCTTAGGTTCCCTTCTTATGATTCTAGCCCCTTTTTGTGTATTCAGGTTCTGTAACTCATCACTCTTAGATTGTGGTGGTGCATTTTGGAAGTACTATTGTGCTTTATCACAAGAAAATAGGTCATGCTCTGTACTACTACAAAATGAACACTGTATTTTTCTTTGACCCCAACATTCATTAGCAAAGTGTCCTAGCTTACCGCATTTGAAACATGTGGCATCCTCTATCCTTCTTTGACCTCTTCCCTGTCCTCAGCTTCCTCTGTAGCCTCCAAATTGCTCTCTTTCATCATTATTGTAGTTATTCCCATAGGATGGACAACTAGAGTTTGAATTTTGTATTACATTGACATTCCTCTAGTTTCTCCAAATTGGTTTCTTGTAGCCTTGATCATATGAATTTCTTTCTTCTATGCCTTTCGCATATGTCATGTTGTTGCTCTTTTCTGAGTTGTTTCCATTCTACCATGTTTCATCTTCTTCATCATCAATATCTCTTTTCATTCAGAAATTCTGTGAAGGACAATCTGGTGTTTCATGGTCATCCTATTCTTTGCACAATCCCTAATATACTGTATTTATTCTTTTTGTTGTTGTTTTGATGTCTACCATAATTGTGGCAGCTTGCCTTTCACCTTTTACTCTAGGGCATTCATTTCTCAAGTGACCTTCCCTCATACAATATGAACACCAAATATTAGGTCTTTGCTTCTGTGTATTCTCCTCCTACTTGGCCAAAATCTCCTATCTTAGCTTTAATTGCTCTAATTCCAATTTCAACTTCTCCTTTTCTAGGTTTTCCTTCATCTTGTCTTGTTTGCACCAAGATTGAGACTCTATCCGGCAGGCTAGTGTCACTGCTTCCACATATGTTGCAAATTCTCTTCCATCTAGGGTGGATCTTATTTCAGGGCTTATTTCAGAAATGAACCATTCTATCTTTTGCTTTTCACTTAGTGGTTCCTCCAACTTCCTAGTTATCTCCTTGAATATTTTATCAAAGTCCTTTGTCAATTCTTTGTCCAATTACATCAAATCTCTCATCTTACTAACCCCTTTTGTAGGAATATTTGGAACTCCAAAGTTATCCAAGAATTCTTACTTGATTTCATCCCATTCCTTATCACTTTTTGGACATGTCTTCCTATACCACTTCAATGCTTCATTCGGCAAGGTGCTTATGAAGTCAAAAAGATTGATTTTATTCTTTATTACCCTATTCTAGTACCAAATAGACTCCAAAACAAAAATGTGCTCTGCTGCTTCAATAGTATCCTTCTCAAATATTGGTAACTTAATAGGAATATCAATGATTAGTCTTCTCAATGTCTGGTAATTTGCAATAGGTTTCCTCTAGTCTTCTCTTTCGGTTAGGCTGTCTTCTATCAACTCAAGTTGTTCTTTCTCTTCCCTTGTCTTTGTGTAGTCAGATATCAAAGTACTCTTCTCCTAAAACTTCTCTAAAATTACTCTAGATCTCTTCTGTTATGTCTACATCCTTGTTTGCTTAAATATTTTCCTTCTAAAAAATTCTTCTTGCTTTATATGGCACTCAGGGTGACTCATGGTCTAGGGGTTGTGTCTCTTTATAGTATCTCTTCAAATTAGGGGATACTTTTCTATTTGTGAATGACATCATGTCAGTGTCAAGTGATGATTGAAATAACCTTCTAAAATCCTTGGAACTTCTCTCAATGTTTACCGCATCTTCTCCTATTCCTCTTATCTTCTCTATGCTTCAACAAATTAGCTCCTCTATGTATTCTTCATTCAAATTCAAAATTTCTAGTGTTAATTCAAAATTTTTAGCAGTCTGCAATAAGAACCCTAGTTCACCTCTTTCTTCTTTTTCCCTTTCGCTTTCCTCTTTGGAATCACCCATAGTGGCATGCTCACCAACATCCTCCATGATGCACTCTACTTATTCTCCTTCTAATATCCTTTCTCCAGTAGCACCCCCAATGGCATGCTCAACGACATCCTCCATGACACACAAATCTTCTTCTTCCATTCTGGTAGCACCCTCAGTGGCGCGCTCCATGAATTGTTCCTCTTTTCCTTCTAAAACTTCTTTTATCATATATTTTCTAATCTCTTGCGCCTTTTCCATCCTTTTGTGGTAACGTTCATGTCGTTCCCAAGTTTGCTTTAATCTTTCTTCCCTGCTTATCTACATTCCAGTTCTAATTTCTTTACCGATCTCTCTTTTCTTCTACTTCTCCCCTTTCTCCATGGGTTTTCTTGATTTGGTGTTCCATTGGTACTTTTATATCCCATGGTATCTTTGTTTGAAGAGTCACATCATTTGAAAGATCCCTACGGATCCTACCCCCTTTCCATTTGTCATCCCCTTAAGTGCTTTCCCCCTCTCACAGAGGTAGGAACTTAAGGAGACCCAGATTTCTTCGCAAATTGAAAATTTCCTCCTCCAACCTAGTCTTGTCTTCTTTCTGGTACTCCGTGTTACTTCTTTGAATATTTCACCCATTCAATCTTTAACTACCCTCTTTTAGGGTCCTGACAATGGAACCAAATGTTGGCAAGAAATGGGAAGGGATACCAGTTCAGAGATCTGGTCCTCAGCCAAGTCTTTGTAGTCATTTTATACCACAGTCAAGTAGTTAGAGATTGATAGCAAAACACCAAGAATAACATATGCAGAGTATCACAGACATATCATAACAATAAGACACCAAAGAATTATCAGATACCAACAGATCTCCATATATATATTCAACAACCAAACATCATATATCCATTATCTAGTAGGTCTAAGTCTCTGCCTCACATCCTATATACATGCTTTATCTGACTTGTACATTCATATCTTATATTACTTATCCTATCCTATATATATTGTATCTATTACATATAGGGATGTGTCCTCTAACATATTAGGTCAGCTCCTAGCCTCTGCATGATGTATGTGCCAGCTCCCAATCAGTTCTTCTCCCTGCCTTGTATCTTGCTAACACTAATCCATACATATCTCAAGTTTCCACATAATAGAGCTGTAAACATAGTTCCCCATAGTGAATTTTAGCCACACCAACAGTGAGGTAATTTTTTCATAGATTATTTTTCCCCACTGAGCCACTTTGATCCCAAGTAGATTTCTTATTCAGAGTCTATTTGTGATAGAGGGCGAGTCGAGATGGTTCCAATGTTCCTCCTACTTCCAAGCCCAATCCTTCTACTCCTAAGCCTACTCTTTCTAGGCTTTTCCACTAGAGGTCTCCTAGATTCTAGTGGTTGCTTCTGTTCCTCCTATTGGAAACATAGTCAAGAGACATTGCTAGTATGATGGAGAATTGATGTTGTCATTGATGGCGACAATCAGACATGACTTATAACAGCTCCTGTGACAAAGTTGTGCATAGCCTTTTGGTCCAAAAATACTAACTTAGCCAAAATTGACTAAGTGCTGATAGGGTATCAAGACAGTGATAGAAATTTAGTTGATACTCCTCCACATTTGAAGATCACATTATGTGGTTCTAGTATGTGATTCTTAGCTATCTAATGATGTTATGTTCCAGTGTTCAAGTCTTGATTTCCTTTGGAATTCATATGGTGAATTGTCTAAGTCTGGGTGAACAACGTTAAGTCAAAAAAAGTGCAGAGTACTTGAGTAATTTGGTCTGTATTTCTCTGCTAATGCATATTTTGATTTACAATTTTGAGGTATTGAAGATATATGTCATGAGCATCTAAATCCAGAATTATAGAGCTTGAAGTTCATCAGATCACAATTTACAAGTTCTCCAATATCGGCTCTCAGGTTGGCAGTATTTCTCTATGACAGAACAACAGTTCTAAGATTTGCATTTCACTATCAAAGAGTATTATGCTTTGCGGTTCTGAAGGTATGATAAGAGGTCCATAATGAATGTTTATTATGAATTTCAAAGTCTCATATGGTTCACATTGAAAGTTATGGTATGACAGTCAAGCTAGTTGCGTGTGCACTTAAGGGTTAAGCCAACAGTCATGTTAGATCGATATGCGATGAAGGTATAGGGTTGGAATCATTAATCTAAGTGGTTCTATAATAGGTCTAGACTCATATGAAGAGTCTTGCATGATTGGTTGGGTCTGCATTGTTGTTTGGGCACAATAATAGGCCGACAAGGTATAACTCGAGTATACAAGCTTTATCTTTTGCATGCCGACCTAGTTTGAGGAAATTCTTGATGCAGCTATATATACTCAATTGATTTCAAATTTGGAAGGATGAATGTATGCAAATATAGTGCGAATTTGATGTGTGTGTGTGATGTAAGGTAGTTTTGTGATCAAAAAAGAATAGTGAGGCCAGAAGAACAAAATATATGTGAAGCAGAGTAGAAAAAGCAGGGTAGACATTATGAAGACATTTGAGTCTGTATACTGAGCTATTAATGGAATTACACTTCAGCATTCTGTAGATGCACTTGTAGCAGTTTTCTTCTGGTAGTGAGCCATTCCTTCTCTATCTTCTCTTCTCTTCCTATTCGTAGTGAGTCTATTGTAGTGAGTACTTCTTTGGACAGTGAGCCCTAAGGTAGTGAGCCTTCATGTAATTCGGTATTGTTATCATAATATATTGTGACCTAACACTCACCGTGGTTTTTCCCTTTTTGGGTTTTCCACATAAAAATCCTGGTGTCTATGTGTAATGTCTTTATGGTTGTTGTTCTTATGTTTATTCTACTTTCATGTTATTGAATTTGGTAATTAGATCAATGAACATGTAAAGAAGTGGTTTTGTAGATTACTGATTCACCCCCCTCTTAGTATTCCTTGTATTCATCAATTGGTATCAGAGCAAGGTTCCTTGGAATAATTTTAACAACCTGAGGAAGATCTAGGAAAGAGTACTCATGGCAGTCATAAGGTATCCTGCTCCAAGCAGTGTCATAATTGATCAAGACTTAAAAACAACCCTTGAAGATCTTGATAAGTATGAAGCATATATCTAAGATTTGAAGGAAAATGTCAAAGAAGTAGATGAATGAATCTTGAAGCTAAGAGAGAAAGTTAATAGATCAAAGGATAGGAACAGAGAGCTAAGTGAACAATTAATTGAAGCAAATGGAACCCTAAATAATTTATCAAGGTTGGTTGAAGAGAAAGAAAAAGCTGAGGAACATTTGAATCAAATGTTGAAAGACAAATCTGAAGAATGTGAAAAGTTGGCAAAAGATATTATACTTCTAAAGTTTGATTTGGAGGTGGCAAACAATTACAAAGAAAAGTTCAAAATAAGCTCTACAAAGCTTGATGAGTTGCTTGGTAGTTAGGAAAATCCAGATGACAACAAAGGTTTGGGATTTGAAAAAGGAGAAAGTTCTAATTTAGGTCAAGAAAACATTGAGATGAGGAAAAACAAAGGCAACCAGTTCAGGAATCAGAGAAGAAGACCTAGAAGACCTTTGGTCAAGTAGCCAAATGCTCAAAGGTACCCATCTTTCAATGGCTATTGTCTTAAATGCAATAAGTATGGTCATAGGGCTACTCAGTGCAGGAGTAGAATAAATTGGAATATTCCATCTTTCTCTGGTCAATGTTTCAATTGCAAAAGAATTGGTCACATGGCAAGTGAATGTAGAAGTGTAATGAGGAATGATTTTAACAATACACAATCCTTCAATGGAAGATGATTTGCATGTAATAGATTTGGGCATATGGCTAACCAATGCATATCAAGGATAAATCCAATCAATAGAAGGAATCAAGGATAGAGGAATATTGTGTGTTGCAATTGCAACAAACTTGGACATGTGGCAAAATTTTTCAGAAGCTACTATGCAGAAGAGAAGAAAATAGAGTAGAGGGGAGATAAAGGAAAGAATAAAGTTGATCCGGTTGAGGTCAAGGAGTGATCCGCACTAGCTTCTGGTGTAGATACTTCCTCTGAGAAGTAAGACGGGAGCTCTGGCTCAGGGGGAGTAGTATTGAAAATCCTAATCCCCTAGCTAGATAATTAGTGCTAGGATCTGGCACGAAGATATGATGAATAGATTTATATGAAAGATCTTTTGAAAGAAATTCTGATAGAAAAAGTTCAAATGCAGAGCATTGTCGAGCAATCCTAATCGATTGTATTCTACAGTGAAGAAGTTTGACAACTTTTGGAGAACAAGCATTTATGACAACTACGTTATCGTCACAAGGGTTAAAAAGGAGCTCATTCGATAAACAATTCACTTTTCATTCAAGCTATCAAGAGTCCAAGGAGAGATGAAGCAAGATTCTAAATGACTACAATGATTTCTAAAGCATCTCATAGCAAATCAAGTGAACCCTAATTTGGCAAAAGAGGTATTTTTCAGTTTGAAACCCTACTGTGAACTTATTTGAATTCCTACAGAAATGGCTATAGCACATGTTATTAATATCACTGAGAGATCATGACCTAAATTCAAGAAACATCCACACAAATCTACGGAAGTTGATCCTGATGGTGCTTTTTTGGAAATGCCCTATGGTGTGATGCATGAAAAAGACATTAGGGCTTACATCCAAGTTGCCCTAGATGAACACAATGATAGAAAACTTAGAGAATTATATATGAATCATCTGTGTGGTGGGGATTATGTATTGAAGGAGGAATACAAAGGCCTAGAAAAGAAGAAATTCATGCAATATATAGACTTTCCATCATTCGCAGAGGACTCATGGGTTTGGTACGTACTAAGCAGAGTACATGATGAGTTTATGTGGCTCAATACACCATTCATGATCACAAAGGATGCTATAAGTGTAGTCACAGGGTTGAATTCTACTGGCACAATACCTATATTGAAGGCAATGAAAAATAACACAGTGATAGAATCCACCAGAGCCAAATTCGATAAAAGGGCATTGATAATCAATGACATTGAAGACCATGCAGTTAGGTTTGCATCCATGGTGATTAGCTACAAAAACTACTACTCAAACCAAGAAAACTCTATTTCTGGTACTGCTATATACACAGCCTATGAGATGGTGAAGAAGAATGCAGAGTATGACCTGTGTGAATTACTTCAGCAAAAACTAATGGAGAATCTAAAGAAGACAAAAGATAGCAAGTATCCCTTCAAATTTGGTACGCTGATCATGTGCCTATTTTTCTATTTCATGCAAGAATTACTAGGAATGAAGTTGATTTGGTCTAGCAATCAACTAGTTGCAATTCAAATTAGAAATCACCTGAATGGCATAGGAAACAAAGCTACACAAAATGCAGCTCTATGGGGCTATTTTAAGAATTTTTAAAAAGTTATGGATTCTAGACAAAGGATACCTAAATCAATTGTTGAGAGATATAAAAATGATATATGTTTCATTGTCCAAAAAGATCAATGTATGATGGAGGCTGTTGAGCCTAGAACAGTCTGGATTATGCCAATGGGGTATGAAGTATATGCAGATGTGTTAGATGGATATGCCAAGCTCATGTTAAGCAAACCAAGGGATACCTCTGAGCCAAGATTTGACACTTATGAAGAATTATCTGTAAAAGTTCATGTTGAACTAAGGAAACCAGAAACTCAGAAAAAGATGAGGAAATTGGTTGAGGAATATATCCAGAGCATAGGGATTACAAAAGAAGTTGCTAAAACAAGGGCAAGAATAGCTGAAAAATTGAAGGTGAGCCTGGCAAGGCTCTGGAAGTACAAAAGATAAAGACAGAGGCACCTGTAGCTCTAAAGAAGAGAACATGAGCTTCCACTTCACAAACTACATTTGGTGAAACAACCTTTGCAACTGCACCTGAATCCTTTGGTCCTACTCCATCTGTAGAAGCATCCACCAAGAAAACCACTGACAAGGGTCATAAAAGACAAAAGACTAAAGGACACAGAATATATGTCAGTGTGAGAAAAGATGATGATGAGGAAACATAATCAGATGAAGAAGTTAAAAAGATGAAGGTTAAATTAGTAGAAGCCTTTGGTACTGGTCAAGGCAAGCCCTCTGGTAAGGGGAAAGGAAGAAAGAAGGAGAAGAAGGTAGAGCTTGTGAAAGTATAGACTATAATAACTCTAGAGGATGTATTGAAAGCCATTACAGTTGATGGAAATCTAAAACCTATTGTGCAACTGTATGATGACTATGATGATGCAGATAAAAACATTATTTTTTTTAACCCAGAGGTATCCCCTAGCCCCGAATATTCTGGGGCATTGCGACTTTGCCCAGCGAGCTCAACCACCCTTGCCCTGGGCTTACTACAGATAAAAACATCATTGAGACTGATGTCATCAAATACTTGGACATATATAATAAAGCCCTTATTGAAATAATTTCTGATCTCCCAGACATCTTGGGATGTATAATGTCTGCAAGGAAAGAAGCTGCTATGGCCAAGGACATTGAGCTTAGAGAACACACATTAATAAAGCTATGTCCTGAAATCACCCCAGAAGAAAAGGCAAAAGTCTCCAAAGTGCTTCATAAATAATTTAGAACAAAGAAGAGGATAAACACTCTAATGGTAGATGACATTGAGAAAGTAGTCAAAGAAACCGAGGAAATCACTTTGAGAGTTTTGAAGGAATTTCATCTCCCAACCATATATGATAATGAAGAAACAAGTTTTGGAGATGACACATTTGCTCCGGATGTCAGCATGGACCAAGGGTTAGATAAAAATGATGAAGAGATAAAGGAGAATGAAGATCAAGCCCCTACTACTGATGGTCTAGATACAACTGACAAGGATCAAACTGAGACAAGTCCTCCTCTGGAGCATCAAGATGATGATCAAGCAACCAAGGAGAAGATTGATGAGCAAAATAAAGTTGATGATCAAGAACATGAACAAGTTGAGGGAAGCCCTTCACCGGTGCAAAATATTGTTCAAAAAGAGGCTATGGATTTGGAACCACCTGAGCAAAACCAAGAAGAAGAAGTGTTTGAAGAAAGGACAAGAGACACTGCTGCTGACACCATTACCAAAGACCCTGTTGAAATGGTAAGGGAATTTCTTGAGAAACAACAGAAAAGTCAATTGTTGGAATCAAATGAGTTGCTACAAGGTCCTTTAAGCCTAGCTTCTATGTCCCCACTACAAAAATGACTCAGGATAATTTTTCATGCAAAGGCACAAGAAGAAATGCTGAAATCACATTTATAGGACAGTGAACTCATTGGTGAAGCATCTGGTATCTTGGAGAAGTTGATGCCTTCACAACTAAAGGACACATCATTGCCATCAATTGATCAACTCAAAGGCCTAATAAAATCAGTAAGTACTCATTTTGAGTCTTTTGAGAAGTCTATAGAAATAAAGGTCAGAAAAGAATATAATGAGAAAAGGTTAGCTGAATTAAAGACCATGATGGACAATGATAAAATTAAGGAATCATATGAGATTCTATATGCTAGACCATTAATGGCCTTCTATATGCAATTCTGGTATGTGATTCTCAGCTATTTGATGATGTTATGTTCTAGTGTTCAAGTTTTGATTTCCTCTGGAAGTCATATGGTGAATTATCTAAGTCCGGGTGAACAGAGTTAAGTCAAAAACAGTGCAAAGTACCTGAGTTGTTTGGTCCACATTCCTCTGCTGATGAATATTTCAAGATTTGTGGTTTTGAGGTATTGAAGATATATGTCATGAGCATCTAAATCCAGAATTATAGAGCTTGAAGTTCATCGGATCACAATTTACAAGTTCTCCAGTATCAGCTCTCAGGTTGACAGTATTTCTCTGTGACAGAACAACAGTTCTAAGATCCACATTTCACTATCAAAGAGTATTATGCTCTACAGTTCTGAAGGTAGGATAAGATGTCCATAATGAATGTTGGTTATGAATTTCAAAGTCTCATATGGTTCGCATTGAAAGTTATGGTATGACAGTCAAGCTAGTTGTGTGTGCACTTAAGTGTTAAACCGACAGGGTATATAATTGGAATCATTAATCTAAGTGGTTCTATAATAGGTCTCGATTCATATGAAAAGTCTTGCATGATTGATTGGGTCCACATTGTTGTTTGGGCACAATGATAGGCCGACAAGGTATAACTTGAGTATACAAGCTTTATCTTTTGCATGTCGACCTAGTTTGAGGAAATTCTTGGTGAAGATATATATACTCGATTGATTTCGGCTTTGGAAGGATGAATGTATGTGAATATAGTGCGAATTTGATGTGTGTGCGATCTAAGGCAGTTTTGTGATAAAAAAAGAATAGTGAGGGCAGAAGAACATAATATATGTGAAGCATAGTAGAAAAACTAGGGCAGACATTATGAAGACATTTGAGTCTGTATACTAAGCTATTAATGGAATTGCACTTCAGGCTTTTGTAGATGTACTTGTAGCAGTTTTCTTCTAGCAGTGAGCCATTCCTTCTCTATCTTCTCTTCTCTTCCTATTGGCAATGAGTCTATTGCAGTGAGCACTTCTTTGGATAGTGAGTCCTTGGGCAGTGATCCTTCATGTAATTTGGTATTGTTATCATAATATATTGTGAGCTAACACTCACCATGGTTTTTCCCTTTTTGGGTTTTCCACATAAAAATCCCAGTGTCTATGTGTTATGTCTTTATGGTTGTTGTTCTTATGTTTATTCTGCTTTCATGTTATTGAATTTGGTAATTGGATCAATGAACATGTAAAGAAGTGGTTTTGTGGAATACTAATTCACCTCCCCTCTCAATATTCCTTGTAGTCATCACCTCCTCCTACCTCATTAATGAAAGAAAAGTATCTCGCACTAAGTGACCCTCCCCATTCACGTGAGGATCACCATTAATTGGTGATTCCACCTCTTCCTTCCTATACCATGGCTAGGGGAAATTTGTCACTCTAATGTAAATCCCCTCCTAATTTTGAGGCCACTCAATATTCATCTATTACTTCTGATCCTCCCCTTATCACTATGATGGTTGGGGAAAAGTGACTTGTGTAGATAGATCCTCCCGAGCCTTCAACTTGCACTCGATGTAACCAACTTGCGTGATCTAACAAGAATCATCAGTGTGCTATGGCCAAAGCCAATGCTAGTGAATCCACATTCAATGAATCACCCCAAGATCCAGGCTAGTCTAGCACCAAGAAAGTTCAATTTGTTCTAGCTCTTTCCCATGATCCTCCAATCATTCCCATCATGCCAGATGAACCATCCTTTTCTAAGCCACTCAACATGCATGATATTTATGTCATCTCTAAGGAAACATTGGATTCTTTAGTTCCCTTTTAGTGCACTCATTAGCACATCTTCCTTGAGATCCATCTTGCCACACTTGAAATAGACATTCTATGCACTCAACCTAAACATAATTAGGAGCATTATCC
The DNA here is from genome assembly GCA_027924645.1 of Cunninghamia lanceolata. NCBI lineage: Eukaryota > Viridiplantae > Streptophyta > Pinopsida > Cupressales > Cupressaceae > Cunninghamia > Cunninghamia lanceolata. Next base: position 13,304,714 of record BSBN01000186.1, on the reverse strand, counting down.
CACTCCACCATACCACAGATTGAAAGCTAACATTCCTCCTTCATCTTTGGGGTCTTCTTCTTCCAGTCCTAATTTAGTGAAGGCTCCTCCACCTACCTCTGTTTCTCTTGTAGATCCTATGATATTAGTATTGAGTAGCAATAGAGTGTCCCTTATGAAGGAATGGTTCCAACACCTTCCTTCCCTAAGGGATCTATGTTTGAGTTCACTGTAGATATTCTTTCATTGTCATCGATTTTCATAAAATCACCGACCCTTGTCTTATTTGAGGATGTTGTGGAGGATGTTTCTCCTGTGACCACCATTCCAAATCCTAATGATGGCTCTTTTCCCAGTACTACTTTAGCTATGGTCCCACTAGCTTGTTAACCTTCTTCCCCCTATGATGATCAAGAATGAGAAGGAGATGATATGTTAGTTTTTGATCCTGAGTAGCAATATCTTCATTACATTTATTTGTATGTATATATGTTATTTGCCTAACTATCTTTTTATCCATGTATGCTTGCTTGATTTATATTTGTTAGTTTCTCTTGGAGGACCCATGTTACCCCATAGGGAAATGGATATAGGGGAAATGAAATGTGGTAACATTCTTCTATATATGTACTTGATTTCTTTTATCTATTGTATCCTTGATTTTCTTAATATTTTGGGGATGATACAAAGCATTGAGACATTTAGGTCTCTTCGATGTTGACCCAAAATTTTTCTTTGTTTTACTTTTATGTGCCATTCTTCCTATGTTTTCATTTTTCTACATGCTCGGGGGATGATGATAGTTCCATCTTTGTCTGTTCCTGATTATCATTCCAATATATTTATACTGACCCCAAGCATGTGGATCCCTTAATGTTTCTTCATGTAAATTTTTGTTGCTTCCATGTTATCTTTCATGTCCATCCTCAACACCCTTATTATACCACCTCATATCAAGAACATTGATGGCCTCACTTCCTGAAGAATTTATCATTGCTACCTGTAGCATTTACAGCTCCCTGAGGCATTTATCATTACTCCTTACAACATTTACTGCTCTCCAAAGAATTTATCATTACTCCCTACAACATTTATCATTCCCTAGAGCGTTTATCATTGCTCCTTGCAGTACTTTTTTCTCCCTGAAGCATTTATCATCGCTCGCTACAACATTTATTGCTCCTTTAAGCATTTATCATTGTTCCTTGCAACACTTTTTTCTCCCTGAAGCATTTTTAATGTTTTCATCCCTTGACGCATTTTTATTTTTATTGTCCTTTTATGTGTGTATGTGGATGATATGGGAAAAGATATCTAGTCTAATCAAATGAATTAACCTAGATTAAGATTTCTCCATGCCACATTAGAACATGAACTGATGAAGACTTTTGTGTTTGGCTACAGTCCTCAAGGGAGAGCTAAACTGTTTGGATTCTATTACTTTGTTGCAATGAGGAAAGAATGGCAAACAATGATTCGACCAAACTATGCAATGTAAATATCTAAATGATAAACTGAGTAAATTGACTGATTACTAATACTGTGCACATAAAACATAAGTAGAGCAGAAGAGAATAGATTTGATAAAACCTAGCACAAGAATCTAGAACTATCTGGGCAGGACACTAGTGTGGGGTGCTAGGGTCCTTAGGGTTTTGTCCGGAGTTGAATCCTGCTCAACGATCACTATCTCAGATCCTTTTGTCCTCCTATCCCTCATCGCTATCAAAAATTCTATCTTCGGATCTACACATAAGAGAGGAAAAATGGTTTTGCTGTATAGGGGCTTGCCTTAGTCAAACCCCGTGTAGGTGTTCGCACCTCCATAACAATAAATGATGATGATACAGAGTGCGTGTGCGCGATGCACAGAGGCAAAACAAGTAATAAAGACTGTTGTAAATTAAATAGATTTACCTTAGCATGAAACCCTAGTTGGATTGGTGTTGCAACATAATCACATACAAAGAGTCAATGGAAGATGAAGAAGCTTCATCAAATACCTACTAACTAGTTAGTGTAAATAATAATCACAAGTAGAGAGCTTCAGTAAGTTAGAGGTTCACTGTAGTAGAATTCACAAGATCATGTCATGTCGCATTGTCAAGATGTCAAGATATATAGAAGATAAAGATCCCCTTCCAATGAGGGAAAAAGGCTTGTTTAAATATGAATCAAACACCTTTTGAAGAGTCATTTTGTTTGAGGTTGACAAGTTGAATGTACAAGGCCGACAATTGAATTCAAAATTTTTTGAAGGCAATGGGCAGGACCCTAGCATGAGGCACTAGTGTCCAGGCCTAATTTGTCCCTGAGTTGCAAGTTGTCAAGGGACTTAGCTCATTTTCTTATGTAAACAATGAAACAGTCACATTACAAATAGAGTTAATCATGTACACTAAACAAAGGGCCAAGTCCAGTGTGAAATTGTCCATGGCGACAATTTACGACACTACAATATGTATGTGTTTGTCTTTATGTTTGAATACTCTATATGTTTATGCTTTTCCCTCGTATATATTAGAACATATGGGTTTGCTAACATGCTTGTTTTAAAAATCATGTCGCATCTAATATTCTATTCTTTTATCTTGTAGGATTACATGTTTTCTGACATTGTGGTTTTGTAGGACTTGTGGTCCCTAATATTGTGGTTTTTGCAAGTTCTAGATTTGGGACATCTTACCTGTTGAAAGAACACCAATACACTGAGAGGGGGGGGACTGAATCAATGTATGTTAATTTTTACCAATTTTAAACCATAAGGCAAGAATCAAGTGAACACATATACCACATAACACCAGATATACATGGAAAACCATAAAAGGGAAAAATCACAACAAGAATGTTGCTTGAGTCTACTGCTCAAATCCAACCTCACAATAAACAATGATTGCATGTGTTTTGCAGGCACCTACCCATAGGTACACCAACACCCAAGATAATTTTTTGAGGCACCAACCTATAGGTACATCACACACCTTAATTAAGCTCCAACTCAATACAATGAGGCACCAACCCCAATCTAGAATAAAGAGGCACCAACCCTAAATTCTTACAAATTATTGTATGCAGACAATGGTTCTTTTCTAACCTGAAATGTACCTTTTTAATTCATGTACTCTGCTCTCCTTCTTTGCCTAGTGTTCTCATGAACACAATCTTCTTCTCTTTCTCACCTTGCAAATTGTGTTCTCATTAACACAGTCTCTCTATATCTAAATACATTCTACCTTTGAACATTTGTATGTTTGCACAAACTCTTCACACTTTGCCTATGAAAGAAAATGTTTAGTTGAGTAACATTTTGCAATTTGATTAATCGTGTATATATCCCCTGTACACGTTTGTAGAAATCTATCTTCAATAGTGACCAACTGAATCGACAAGACCAAGATCGTAACTATTTAAATAGTTACAATTAACCCTAACGACTTTGTCTTCCATAGAAAACTATTATTTGAAAGATCTTGAATTGTTTTACAAAAATTTAGTTGTATCGGCTTCTTCTCTGTAACTGCCTGTCAAATTTTAGCTTTAGGAAATAGTCATTTGCCAACTTTAAAAATTGACTATCGATCTCACCTTTCCCACCATCAAAGTGAACACATGTTGTCATTGCGCACCATCATAGTTGATGATCAAAGAGAATGTATTGCTATGCGCTATGTGATAGCCATCCGATCTCTTTCTTCATCATGCACTGTTGATTTGAAATTACCTTTATGCACTAGCCCTTTGAAAAGTCTTTGGCTAATGAACAGTTGCCACGACATTCATAATGCCACCTCGAACATAGTCAACAAACTGCTTGCATTCTAAGCTTTCCACTTGTCGGCATCGCACGGAGTTGCCAAGCAAACTTTATGTCTTCCTTGCGGGCTTGCGAAAGCCTAACACGTGGCATGATTTCACACCATGCACCAGCAAAGATCATTAACTATTCTCCCTTGCACACATGCACTAGCCATTGATCTCATAGGATGAACACATACCGTTAGATGGCACAGATTCGCACTGTGCAAATAGCAAAAGCTTTCATTATTTTTTCTTTGCACAAATGCGCTAACCATTGATCTCATAAGATCAATGTGCAACATTGGATGATGAATGTACTTTATCCTCCTTTGCCACGCACCTGTGCAAACAAAAAACACCTTCACTATTTTCCTTTGTGCATAAGCACTGGCCATTCGATCGTGAAAGATCGAGGAGCACCGTTGGATTAATACTGAAGTGCTTGCACTTTATTTTCCTTCGTAGACCATAAAACAACATACCTCCTGAGCTGGTAACTACTAGGAAATGGGGCTGATAAAATGATGATGACAACGGCTTAAGTTGTCACTTAAGTCATGGTAATTGCTATTACTAAGTCACCTGTAGATTAGAACAAGAGTGCCCGTAGACTTAAACAATATTAAGGGCTTAGGGCTTAGGGTTTTAGAAGGATAATCGACAACTTTGCAACTTTGCAATAACAACATTACAGACACCATTTCACTTGACATCAATACATTTCACATAGACATACAGAGACATCAATGACAATAATGAATCCTTGACATCAATGACAATAATGAATCCTTGACATCAATGAAAATAATACCAATAATCTCCCCCTTTGCCATTGATGGAAACACCTGAATCTGAGCAACACCTGAATTTGAATAGGCCATGACAACACCTGAATACTTGTGTTCCTAAACTCCATTATCTCCAGCATCTCCCCATCACTCTCTAACAACAACACTATTCTTCCCCTTTCTGCATTAGCGCTCTTAGTTCCACTACACTATTCTCCCTCTTTGATATCAATTACAAAGGGATTCACAAAAATCTCCCTGAGGACTAGTATCCTACAGAGCAACTATATTCCCAGGGATAGATGAATACTCTGATATGCTCCCCCTAGATGAATGCTTCATGTATTCAATTGGAGAGAGGAGAAGGAACAACTCCTAACTTCCACCTGAGTTGTTCAAATGTCTCCTTTGGAAGGGGTTTTGTAAATATCTCTGACAGTTGTTCTTTTGTAGCAACATATTCCAAATTGACTTCTTGTTCAACAAATTTCTCCTTGAGAAAATGATACTTAATGGATATGTGCTTGGTCCTTGAATGCATGACTAGATTCTTTGAGATGTTTATATCACTTGTATTATCACAAAGAATATTAATAGGCCCATCAGACTTAATATTGATAACTTGCAGTGTTTGCTTCATCCATAACACATGAGTACAACAAGATACAACAACAATATATTCAGCTTCAATGATTGACAAAGAAACTAGATCTTATTTTTTACTCAACCATGCTACCAATTTATCTCCTTGAAAAGAATGCACCTCCACTAGTGCTCTTTCTATCATCCACACAACCAGCCCAAAATGCATCTTTGTATGTAGTCAAAGTGAAGTCATCACCAACAGGATACCAGAGACCATAATCTAATGTACTCTTCAAGTATCTGAATATCCTCTTCACAACTTTGACATGTGTCTCCTTAGGAGTAGCTTGAAATCTAGCCACCATGCAAATAACTTGCATGATATTAGGCCTTGTTGTTGTGAGATGTAAGAGACTTCCAATCATGGATTTGTACAAATTTTGATCTGCTAAAGCAGATTCATTATCTTTGCTAGGATTACATCTAGTGACCATAGGTGTATTGATTGGCTTGCAATCTTCCATCTTGAATTTCTGTAGAATTTCCTTCATATACTTAGTATGAGAAATGAAAATCTCTGTATTTAATTGATTGACCTGTAAACCAAGAAAAAATGCTAATTCTCCTATTATTGACATCTCAAACTCTTTCTGCATAGCATCAAAAAACTCTCTACACATTTTGTCACAATCTCCACCAAATATTATATCATCAACATAAACAATTTAACAATCAAAATATGATTACCTTTAGTTTTAAAATATAGCCTTTCTTATAGCTATACCTTTCTTATAGCCTTGCTATTGAAGATATTTGACCATCCTGGAGTACCAAGCCCTATGAGCCTATTTTAGACCATACAATGCCTTTTTTAGTTTGCACACATAGTCTTTGTCCTCAGTCACCTTGAATCATTCAGGTTGTTCTATATAAACTTCTTCATCCAGATAGCCATTGAGAAATGTAAATTTCACATCCATCTGGTACACCTTGAAGTTTTTATAAAGTGAATATGCAAGAAACATTTTAATAGCCTCAAGCTTAGCCATAGGTGCAAATGTCTCATCAAAATCTATGCCCTTAACTTGAGCATATCCCTTGCAGACTAATCTATCTTTGTTTCTAGTTATTTGCCCAACTTCATTAAGTTTATTTCTAAACACCCATTTTGTGCCTATGACATTCTTATCAGTAGGCCTTGGAACAAGTTCCCAAGTCTGATTTTTCTCTATTTGACTGAGTTCTTCTTTCATGGCCTCAATCCATCTTTCATCCTAACTAGATTCTTCATAAGATTTGGGTTCTATTGTAGATAATAAAGAATAGTTTACATATTCTTGTTGTGATAGCTTTTGCTTTCTCCTTGTCATGACACTGCCATTTTTGTTTCCAAGAATTTGATTCTCAGAATGATCTCTTTTGACATACTTGGGTGGAGCCTTTGGAGTAGAATTTAGTTCTTCTTCTTCATCAACATCATTCTCCTCTTGTGACTCTTCTTTTGCAACTTCTTCTTCTTCTTCTTCTTCTTCATAAGTAGGGACTTTTGAATACATGTCATAATTATGTGACAACTGAGAGAAGTCTCCATCCACTATAACATTCACACTTTCAACTATCTTCTACAACCTTTTATTGTAGCACTTATATGTTCTGCTTGTAGTTGAATAACCAAGAAATATTCCTTCATCAGACCTTGTTTCAAATTTATTGAAGGTATCTTCATCCCTTTTTATAAAACATCTGCTTCCAAATATTCTGAAATACTTCACAGATGCAAGTCCTTTCCATAATTCATATGGACTCTTATCATGGTTTTAACTAACCTTTGTTAAGAATGTAAACAACAGTATGAAATACTTCCTTCCAATATCTATCAGGCAATTTGGGTTCATTCAACATAGTTCTAGCCATTTCCTAGATAGTTCTGTTCCTTCTCTCAACAACTCCATTTTGTTGAGGTGTCCTAGCTGCAGAGAAATATATTTTAATCCCATGCTTTTCATAGTATTGATCAAATTCATTAGAAGTGAATTCTCCACCTCTATCAGACCTTAAGCATTTTATCCTTGACCCAATCTCATTCTCAACCATAACCCTAAAGATTTTAAATCTGTCTAAAGCTTGACATTTATCTTTAAGAAAAGTTACCCATGTCATTATTGAATAATCATCTATCAACAACATGAAATAGCTTTCTCTATTGATGCTTTTAGTTCTGGTTGGTCCACACAGATCTATATGTATCAAATCTAGGGGTTTTGAAGTTGAATATTCCTTTGTCTTGAAACTGACTTTTGTTTGCTTTCCTTCTTGGCATTCTTTATAGAAGGTACTTTCTGGCTTACCAATACTAGGCATAGGTATGACTGCATTCTTCTTGTTGACCTTCACTAGATGGTCAAAGTTGATGTGGCCCATCCTTTTGTGCCATAACTAACTTTCATCAGTTTGCCCTAACATACATCTTTCACTTTTCACCTCTTTCAGATGGTACAGGTTGTTATTTGTTCTGCTTGCCTCAACACCAAGTCTACCAGAGCTATCTTTTCTTATCTCACATCCACTAGCATGAAATAACAAGTTATACCCCTTGTCACATATCTGGCTAACATTGAGCAAGTTATGTTGTAATCCCTCTACATATAACACATCCTGAGCATTAGTTTTACCATCTATGCATAATGTACCTTTTCCAACTATCTTAGTAGTGGTATTATCACCAAATTTGACAGAGGCACCATTCCATTTCTCCAAAACGGTGAACTTGCTCTTATCTCTAGTCATATGACTAGAGCATCCATTGTATATCACCCAAGGATTTCCTTGTCCTTTGGCATGAAAAGTTGTTTGGACTAGCATGGACTATTCATTCTTCTTTTCTATCCAACACTTTTTTAAAATCTTCTCCCTTTCCTCAGAAAGCTTTGGAAGTTCTTTCTCCTGAGTAGAGAGCACATATTCTTTCTTTTGAATTGCAGAGGATTGTGTAGGTCTTTTGTGTTTTCTTGCAGGAGCATGTGCAGGTATGTCTTGGCTTGGAGGAGTAAATCTCTTTTTCTCCTGTCTAGGAGGCTGTATAAACACACTTCTACAAAACTTGGCAATATGCCCATAGTTGTTACAATTATAGTAAACATCATTCATATCAACTAAAAGTGCAAAATGATTTTTGCTAACAAAATCATGCCTATCCATTCTCCTAGATCTAATTCTGCAGTTTATTGCTTTATGTCCAAACTGATTACATGAAAAATAGTAACCATAAAAAGCATAATTAAACCCGGTTTGTCTTGCAGGTTGGTCCTTGAATCTCTTTTTTGGATAGTGGGCTTTGATGAATCCATCATCCTCATTTTTGAGATCTTTAGTCTTCTTATTCTTCTTAGACCCTCTAGGCCTTTTAGAAGCAACAACACTCTTTTTAGGCTCTTTTGTCTTCTTAGGTTTAGTAGAACTTGACTCGCTTTTTCTTCAACTACTTTTTGAAAAAGAGTAGCAATTTTGATAGTGTTCTCTTCAGCATTATTCTTATCCTTGAAACTCTTGTCTTCCACATATCCTAACCCAAGCATGTTGGAGAAGGACCTTTGAAAACCAATTATCTCATCAAGAATTTCAGAGTTCTTCACAAACTTAAGGCTTCTATTTAATTGCATGTTTACCTTTTCTAATTCCTTCCTTAGAGAGACAACTTCAGCCTCTAGTTTTTAACATTCTTCTAGTTTTGTTTTCAAACTCAAACTAGTAACTTCCTCTATTCTCTTAGATTATGCTACCTGTAACTTCAAGCCTCCTACAAGTTTTTCATCTTCTTCAATCCTTAACTTGTATTTTGCATTTTGTTTTCTCTCATCTTTTAAATCTTTTAAGGCAAAGATTAGTTCACCTTCCAAATCAACTTCACCCTCTTCTTCCTCATCAGAGTCTTCACAACAATCTTCTATAGGAGTATTTTCATTTTCTTTGATTTTTATAGTCATAAATGCAGCTTCATAATTTTCACTTGTAGAAGAAAAGTCATTTGAAGAACTAATTTCTTTGTCTACATAAAGACTCTTTTTCTTCTTGTTATGTCAAAAAATGTCCCCTTGAGGGCTTTTCCCTCTTAAAGTTTAGCTCCTGAGTCCTTAGAATGCATTTAGAGCATCTTGCATGTTAATTTTGACTCCTGATGAGAAAACCATGAAGTCTTATGACAAATAGGACCTAGGGGGTGCTATTTTGATGATCCCTGAACAAAAATGGGAGGGTGGACTTGGGCATTAGCGCCCTAGTCCTGCCCTATTTTCGGTCTGCCCTAAATTTAAATGTCAGTTTTATGACCGTTATTTAGGTCCTATGCTGACATCTCAAGTTTGAATTACAAAATTCTTAGCGAGAATCTTTGTAGTTGCATATATAAGCATGTTTAGGTTTCATTTGCAAACTAGAGATGGAAATTAGATGGGCATTTTAATCTACAAGCTGATGTTAAAGTGATCCAAGGCATTCATTGTGTTACAGAGCAGTACTTTGTTGTTATTGTGTTTGTATTTGTAGATTTGACTCCATCTCCCCATGGCAAGAAGAGCATATTCATCCTATGAGATCTACACTTCAAGGTGATATCTATTGTGTTTTCAATCATTTATCATTTGGATTTTGCCTCTATCCCACCGAGATATGCACTCTCATCTGACAATGGTGTTCGGAAGACTTGGGGCTTGACCGAGGCAAGCCTCTAAACACCACAACCCCCTCACACACTCCTTTGTGATTACAGGTTACAAGTATCAATTTTTGCAGAGTGGAGTTGCGGAAAGGAGGTTGCAGACAACAAGGATTCATGATCTGAAAGAAAGAGGACAAAGGTGAGCATTTCAGGACAAGGGCGCTAGTGCCAGAGTCCTCCATCTTTTCTGGGGTAGAAACGGAAGACACAATGTAGATCAGTGTCGGAAGGAGATTTAGTTTTCGTGATGAAAACTATACCTTGGACATGGGTGCTAGTGCTAGTATCCTCGAATGTTCCACATTCCAGATTTTGAAAAATAGTGAGTTAGTAATCTCTGTCCTTCATCTCAGTCTGAAAGGATTTGCCCTAATTCATTAATTTGCTAACTGTTTTGCTTATTAGGGTTTTGAGAGTAATTGAGCATTAAATTGAGATATTGTTTGATACATCTGACTTTTGCATCATTCCAAGTGGTAGCCCAACCTGATAGGTGATTGCTCTCGCTTAGTGGAGATTCAACTTGGTTGATATGCCCTTGAATGTTTAGTGAGAAGGGAGGATTTACCTTTGAAACTTAAACCAAAACATTTCCCCCCTTTTAACTACTAAACACTTCATTAAAGTTTCTCCTTTTATACTTGGAAACATTTTGACTCCTAGAACTATCTCCCTTTTAATTTTCACCTAAGGGACATTTGGAAGACCAATTTTTCCACAATTAAAACATCTGAAGGGTAGCTTACCTTTGTATTTACCAGAGCCCTTCAATTTTCTGACCAAATTTGCTTCTTCTTCACCTGAACTAATACTTGATTTTGAATCTTGTTCAATCTACTTGACTTTGGAAGTCTTGAATGCCGCTTCTTTCTTTGTTGAACTAGTATTCTCACTTCTCATCTCATAAATTGTGAGAGACCCAAATAATTCCTCCATAGAAATCTTATCTAGATCTCTTGCTTCCTCAATTGTAGAGACTTTAGAGTCATACCTCTAAGGGAGAGACCTCAGATCCTTCTTTACAACCACTTTATCTTTTACATCCTCTCCAAGACCTATGATTGCATTCACTACCTTATCTACTCTAAACATGTATGCTGCAATATTCTCATCATCTCTCATCTTTAGAGCTTCAAATTTGCCTCTATGAGTTTGCAGTTTGGCTTGCTTGACTTTAACATCACCCCCATAGATGTTGTGTAGCTTATCCCATATGTCTTTGGAAAATTTACAATGCATGACTTTCACAAACTCTGTAATGGTTAGACCACATAGAAAAGTATTCTTTGCTTTGGCATTATTTTCACAATCTTTCTTATCAACTACAGTGGGAGCACCTGTTGGTGGTGTGTAGCCATCTAAAACAGATTACCATAGATCAAATCCAAGAGAGGTTAGATAAGTCCCCATTCTGATGCTTAGAAAGCATAAATTGATCCATCAAATAATGGTGCTTTGTTTGAAGAAGAGCCCTCATGTCCTACCATAGTGTTCTTGTGACCAGATCTTCCTTAAGTGGTTAAACTTTCTTCAAGGAACCATGTGCTCTGATACCAATTGTTGAAAGAACACCAATACATTGAGGGGGGGTGAATAAGTGTATGTTAATTTTTACCAATTTTAAACTAGAAGACAAGAATCAAGTGCATACATAAACCACATAACACCAAATATACGTGGAAAACCCTAAAAGGGAAAAACCATGGTGAGAATGTTGCTTGAGTCTACTACTAAAATCCAACCTCACAATAAACAATGATTACATGTGTTTCGTAGGCACCTACCCATAGGTACACCAACACCCAAGATAATGTTTTGAGGCACCAACCTACAGGTACATCACACACCTTAATTGAGCTCCAACTCAATACAATGAGGCACCGACCCCAATCTGGAATAAAGAGGCACCAACCCATGAATTCTTACAAATTCTTGTATGTAGACAATGGTTCTTTTCTAACCTAAAATGTACCTTTTCAATTCATGTACTCTGCTCTCCTTCTCTGCCTAGTGTTCTCATGAACACAATCTTCTTCTCTCTCTCACCTTGCAAACTGTGTTCTCATTAACACAATCTCCCTATATCTCAATACACTCTACCTTTGAACATTTGTATGTTTGTGCAAACTCACACTTTGCATATGAAAGAAAATGTTTAGTTGAGTAACATTCTACAATTTGATTCATCATGTATATATCCCCTGTACACATTTGCAAAAATCTGTCTTCAACAGTGACCACCTGAATCGACAAGACCAAGATCGTAACTGTTTCCATAGTTACAATTAACCCTAACTGCTTCGTCTTCCATTGAAAACTGTTATCTGAAAGATCTTGAATCATTTTACAAAAATATAGTCGAATTGGCTTCTTCTCTGTAACTCCCTGTCAAATTTTAGCTTCAGGAAATAGTCATTTGCCAACTTTAAAATTGACCATCAATCTCACCTTTCCTACCATCAGAGTGAACACATGTCATCATCATGCACTGTCGTAGTCGATGATCAAAGAGCATGTATTGCTATGCGCTGCACGATAGCCATTCAATCTCCTTCTTCATCGTGTATCATTGATTTGAAATCACCTTTATGCATTGGCCCTTTGAAAAGTCTTTGACCAATGAGAAGTTGCCACAGCATTCTAATGCCACCTTGAACACAATCAACAAACTGCTTTCATTCTAAGCTTGCCACTTGTCAGCATCGTGCATTCGTGTGGAGTGGCTGAGAAAACTTTCTATCTTCCTTGTGGGCTTGTGAAAGCCCAACACGTGGCATGATTTTGCACCACTCACTGATAGAGATCCTTGACTATTCTCCCTTGCGTGCATGCACTAGCCGTTGATCTCATAGGATCAACACACATCATTAGATGGTAAGGCTTTGTACCAGAAGATAGCAAAAGCTTTCATTATTTTTTCTTTGTGCATATGCACTAACCGTTGATCTCGTAAGATCAACACACACTGTTGGATGATGAATGCACCTTATCCTCCTTTGTTGTGCACCTATGCAGACAACAAATGCCTTCACTTTTTTCCTTTGCGCATAAGCGCTAGCCATTCGATTGTGAAAGATCAACACGCACCGTTAGATTGCTTGCACTTTATTTTCCTTCATAGACCATAACACAACATACCTCCCGAGCTGGTAACCACTAGGAAATAGGGCCAGTAAAATGATGATGATGATGGCTTAAGTTGTTACTTAAGTCATGGTAACTGCCGATAGTAAGTCACCTACATATTAGAACAAGAGTGCCTGTAGACTTAAAAAATATTAAGGGCTTAGGACTTAGGGTTTTAGAAAGATAATCGACAACTTTGCAACTTTGTAGTGACAACATTGTAGACACCATTTCCCTTGACATCAATGCATTTCACAAAGACATACAGAGACATCAATCCTTGACATCAATGACAATAATGCCAACATTGCTTTCCATTTGAATAATCTACATGACTTATGCAGTATCCTTTTTATGGGAATCCATGGATGATATCCTATTTTAGTATTTTTCTTATGTACTTTAGCATGCTTATCACCCAATATAGTCAGCCTCCTAAAGTGCAATCCAAATGTAATGTCTAAAATTGCATACCCTACAATTTCACGTTATGTCTTGCACCTGCCTTAGTATCTCTTCATGTAGCCTAGCTTGAGTTTATCTTTCTCGAATCAAATTTTTTCCATAATTTGTACTGGAATATTAATCTCATCATTCTCTTGAGCACCCATGTTAAAACTAACTCTATTTCCTCAAGACAACAACACAACGTGAAGACATATGCATAATGCATTGGCATCTAGCTCCTCAAAATGTATGTTGCACTCGCATGTCGCCACCTCATAATGACTTCTAGAAATCATAATGTCCCCATGGATGTGCCCAACTATTCTTGGCATGTTTTACTAAACCAAATCTAGAAGAATCCAAAAAATTAGTAAGTTGCATTAGTTATTGGAAGAAATTGAAAAGGTAAGATTTATGATTAAGAATCCTCTAGACACATACATAGACATAAGGATTTTTCTAAGTATTCTCTTTGGCTACAACACCTTGAGCTTTGCCTGTTGCAAGTTGGCTTTGAGGTGACTCCATAGTTTTTTGAAACATTTCTTGTTGCAGGTATCCATTAACATCCTTTTGTAGGTACCACTTGAGGAAGGAATAGCTTGTGAAAGAGGCTTAAAGATTGGAGCTTTTCCCAAGGATTCCCGTAAGCTACTCATTCCAATCTCTTAAGTAGATCCATATTGAACATATTAGTGAGTAGCAACTACAATTGATCTTTGAGATTTTTAATAAATTTCATAGGAATGGAGCTCCCCAAAAGCTCTGTATTCTGCAATGTATTTCTTTAAAGCACTAGAAGTGGATTCTTGGTGAAGTTCTATATCTTCACTAAGCATTCCTCCAAGTTTTGTTACCACTGCAATACATATCCATTTACCCAATATCGTTCCTTTTTACCATTCGCTATCCTTGTTACCCAATCATTGCATTGGGCCTAGTACCATTCCTCGTAGACCAGGAAGATGTACTCCTAGTTTGACATTTAATCACTATTTCTATTTCTTCAACACACATAGAATAAAAATATTGTCTTCTCTTTTCATCATCTAGCTATTTGTGGATGTTGAAAGACCAAAATTGGAGGTTTGGCCACTTTTGGAAAACTCCTTAGCAACCCCAACATTCTATTTAGTTCTTTCAGTGATAGGTCACTTGGAGATATATCAATCACACTAAGGTTTGCACGTATCTTTTTAGTTACTTTTTCTTAGATTCTGCAAGAAGTGAGAACCGAGCTAGGATCTGATGTCGGTCATAGATCACATGCACCTCCACTCGACAGATGATCGAAGATCAAAATAGCAGAATGAAGAGATATCTGAAATGAGAGAAAAATAGAGACAAAGAAAGAGAATTTTGAGAAGACTCTCAATACTCTCACTCAGCTATCACTGAACTAGTGAAGGTGAGAGGAGAGTACTGTATATATAGCAAAAATGGGCATATACATCCAAGAGGTGCATTAACTCCCATAGCCCATAAAAGGGGGGAGGTTTTACCTACTTGGTAAATGCCAAAACATGTGGCATAACCTCCTTACATGAAAACAAAAAAGGAGTTATAAGAGGTGGCACATAAAGCCAAAAGAGGGTGAGAAACCCAACTACCCCATAACCCACTTAGGAAATGACAAAATAGTGGTTATGAGAGGTGGCACAACAAGCCAAAAGAGAGTGTGTAACTCAACTACCCATGTGTGGGAGAGAGTGACACATGTCGCTGATGTATTTCGCCACGTGTCCTCATATTAACCACTCCTAATAACCTAAGCAAGCTTAAATAATATGTGTAGGAAAAATAAATACCCCCTAACATAAGGAAAAATAAAAAACCAACACTAACAATTTTACCATTTGCATCTATGCTTATTGAATTTATAGATTATTTGGGGATTTTACACTTGTTGTTTTCTCTATTCATGCTATGCAGGATTCTCCAAAAAACATAGGTTCGATAGAAATTTGTTGAAGAGACGTAGATCATGACAGACTCCAGCCATACATTATTCCACTCCATACGAATGACAACCCATAGTGCAAATGTGTGCATGACACGCTGATGTTTGAGGTTGAGGCTCCCAAATTTCAATATTAGGTTCTGATTTTCATGCTATTTTTCTTATTGGTTTCCTTTCTATGATTCAATCAATATATATTTTCTAGAAATCTGTAAAATTAGTCACATCAAATCTATTATTTGTAAACTTAGATTAATTTTAGAAAACTTTAATCTAGTTTCAAATCAACTTTATTAAGTGTTTAATAGGAATTAAGTAGAATTTTTTTTTCCTATCATGAGATGGATCCAAGATAGAGCATCAATAGACAAATATAAGTCCA
The DNA here is from genome assembly GCA_027924645.1 of Cunninghamia lanceolata. Taxonomy (NCBI): domain Eukaryota; kingdom Viridiplantae; phylum Streptophyta; class Pinopsida; order Cupressales; family Cupressaceae; genus Cunninghamia; species Cunninghamia lanceolata. The sequence goes on along the minus strand of BSBN01000186.1, from coordinate 13,288,935 downwards.
TTTATTGATGTATTTAAGGGAAACAATCCTATTTAGCTATAATTATTGGTTGTGAAAAGACATTCCTCTTTTTTAAGGTAAGGGCAAACTGACTTTATGGGATGGTTTGATTCTACTACTCAACTTTGTGTGGCTCAACTTCACCACTAAATGCTCATAGTGCAAGGAGCTTAAATCAAGGCTTGGTTTCACTGGCTCAAGATTGGAGACAAGGCTTTAAAGGATTTTTTTAAGGCTTTGTGTGCCCATCATACATCTAAACCCATTAAGAAAATTAGAGAGGGCAATGAAGGCTAGAAAATTCTCATCAGGCATTATATTAGTTCTAGTGTGCCTTTAGGCTGACCAACTTGGAAGGGTATGTCCATTTTGGTACTCTTCTATCTATGAGGGGACCCATCATGATTTAGAGCATGCTTATCATCAAGATCATTTGGAAATCCTAGGAATCTATTAAGCCTTGGCTTTGTTAGGTGTGAAATGATTTCTATAATGGTATTTCTATCAATCAGTAATTTATTTGGTGGTCTCTAGTCCTTTCTTGTCAAGACCACCCTTTATGATGCAGAACGTTCAACAGAAGAATTCACTGGTAGGGTTGAATACCCATCTAACCCACAATATAGAGGGATTAATGTTCAAACAACTTTGAAAACCCTTCTCTAGTCCCAACAACATCAAACCACATACATTCATTTATGATCGGCAAGACCATATGCTATCGGCCAACTTCAAAACCCTTTTGCCGACACACACCCATCATATCAATCACTTTGTTGTTGACTTACTTCCATCGGCCAGACCATTACTGTCAGCAAAGATTTATAAACTTTGGCCGATACCCCGATTCAACTATCATCGGTGAGACTTATAACATCGGCGAGGCTTTAAGTCCTTCCACCGATGTGCTGATACAACCAACTTGCATATACATTACTTGACTTGCTATAGCTGGTAATCTAATGTATCTCCAACCTGATTCCACCGATACGGCTGATCATTCTTTGTATCTAACTCAATGTATCTTCTCAATGTACATTTGCAACATACATTCTCAATGTGCTTTTACAACATACACACTCAACGTTCTTTTGCGATATACACACAAAATGACTCTCGACATGCATTTGCGATATACATACAAAATGTATACTCGGTGAAACAACATGAATATTACACCAATGTAAACCTCTGCAAACCCTGCAACTACACAGACCCTTTTCTCTGACAACCTAGCACATGACGATGCTAGGACCTCTCAATGCATTTCGTACTCAGTCTTGCAGACACAACACCAAGTGAACAAAACAAAAAACAACAGAAACTATACAGCCATTCCACCAATTTCGAAGAAATCTAACTGGTGGAATGGACTAAGAATCCATATCGACCACAAAATAGAAATTCAATTGTACAGAGAAAACCTTAAGAATTTGGAATGATAGAAAAATACACAACACAGAACAGGACTTTGTTTATTTTTTTTTCCTTTTCAAAAATGTACTCACACTGATACTCTATTTCATAATCGCATATCACACTCTCCTCTTGCTCTTCCACAGACTTAATTAAAACCTGATCTTGGCCATTATCTTGCAATCTTGCAACGGTGGGAAGGCCAGCTGTTTTAACCTTTATCACAACCAATGACTTGTCACTAACTTCCCAACTAACACTTGGACATGCCCTTTGTAAGGCTTACAAATATGACTATTGTCTCTACATGCCTTAGGACATAAATAGATAATTGGACATAGTCCTTATTACATGAATGGTCTTCAAGGACCTTATTGGAAACAACAAAATTGAACATCAGACACAACATGAAGATGAATGCCTCATGGAGGCCACCATGGATTAGGTGTTCTTGCACCATACACCCCACCGAGAAAAGAACTCATGCCACATGAGTTAATTCTTAGTCTTGCTCCACCTTTATTCTCTGCTGTCTCATGTCTTCCCCATGATCTCTGGACTACAACCTATTTCCATGGAGTCAAAAACTCATGCCTAGCATTGTAGGCTCTACTCATACCTTTCCATGAGTGGGTGCTTTCAACCAGACCTATCCTTCGCTTGCCATTCTTTCTTACTGTCATCACGGCCGGAACACCTACATTGTAAACCTTGGGTGATGCTTCTTGTACCGCTACTATGGCAGAATATGTTGGCCTTTCAACTCTTGTTGGCTCTAGAGGACAAACAATGGTCCCTACTATGATAGTATCACCTTCTTTCCAACCACCTTGTGGTTGCTCGTAGACTTGCTTGTGACCTTCTTCTGATCCATCTGATCTCCATCATTCAAAACTAAAATCACCTTCAAACTTTGATCCTTAGCAACCCCACTCCCTGAGGTATCCTCAACTTTCTTTATGTCTTCTCATTGAGCTTCACAAACTCTTTCTTACCCACTAAGATGACCTTGGCTGCCTTCTTTGCTACAGCATCCTCCTGCAATGGTGTCATCACAAAAGTCCTCCCATCCTTCTTGATGGTGTAGGTGTTAGCATATCCATCATACGATGCTCACCTATCAAATTGCCATGGCCTACCTAAAAGTAGGTGACAACATGCCATGGGCAAAATGTCACATAAAACCCTATCTTGATATTCTCCAATCTGAAAATCAACATATGCTTGTTCATATACCAAAAGTGATTGACTATCACTTACCCAAGATGCTTTGTAAGGAGTTTGATGAGGTATCCTTTCTATGTTCAATTTATCCACCATGTCCCTAGACACCATATTATCTGTTGAACCAAAATCTATTACTACCTTGCATATTTTACCTTTGCTTGTGCAATTGGTCCTGAAAAGTGCTCTCCTTTGTATCATGTCCTTGGATGTCTTCAAGAGTGTTCTCCTTAGCATCAATGCTTCTCCATCTAGAACTGGGGCTGCACTCCCAATTGGAGAGTTAACACTTTCATCTACCTCCTCTTCTTGCACATATTGAACCCTCTTTTCATTCTTCCTATCACCTCTTGATGGTGAACCTTGCCTTTCTGGACATTTGAATGCTGGGTGACCAATTTCATTACAATGATAACATCTCCCAGTGAAAACATTAGAACCTCTACCACCTCCAAATCTACCTCTTGTGCCTCTCCATCCACCCCTAAAATCAGACTGCTCTTGTCCTTTACTAGTCTCTTCTTGGTTCCCATTGGCTTGTCTTATTGTAGGGGCTGATCCTCCCCCTCTTATATTGCTGCCTCTTCCCCTCATGGACTTATCTTGTCTCCTTTTCATCTTTTCCTCAATCCTGATTGCCATTTGATAACATTCTTCTACACTCCTAGGGTTAGCCAAAACTAATTCATCTTGTATATTCAATCTGAAACCGACCAAGTATCTAGAAATCTTTTTAGTCTCATTCTCATGATGACCAGACCTCATGCTTAATTTATAAAATTCCTCAGTAAATGCTTTCACATCCATTTCTTTTTGTCTTAAAAATTGAAGCTTTTTAAACATTTGAACTTCATAATCCTTGGGTAAGAATTTACCTTTGATTCTTGCTACCATCTTGTCCCATGAAGAAATCCTTGACTTTCCTTGCTTTCTCCTCTCCGATTGTAGGTAATCCCACCACACCAAGGCATGACCTACCAATTTGGTCTTTGCAATCTTTACTTTCTGCTCCTCAGGAACTTCCTCACATTCGAAATGATTATCTAATGCAGCAATCCAATCAAGTAACTCTTCCTCATTTAAACTTCCACTATACTTTGGAACATCAATCTTTACCTTAGGTTTGTCATTCTTGACTGCCCTTAACAGTTTTGCAAATCTCTGATCTTCAGGATCCAAATCTTCATCTACATCTTCAAACTCTTCACCATCCTCTTCATCTTTTGATTCACTTTCTACCACTTCTCTTCTTTTGTTCATCTCCAAGGCTGCAAGCCTAGCTTGAAGGGCTTCTGTAAGCTATTTCATCTCCCTCATCTCTTTAGCATGCTTTTCCTTCATCTCTTGCAATTCTCTAGCAGTGCCAACATTTTTCGGAGGCATCTTGCTAACTCGTTTCTGCAACTTCTCAGTTCTTCCTCAACTCTACTTCTGCCTTCTCAATGATAGAACCGAACACACAACTGCCCAGACCTTTTGCTGGGCTCTAATACCACTTTGATGCAGAGCGTTCAATGGAAGCATTCAATGGCAGGGTTGAATACCCATCTAACCCACAATATAGAGGGATAGATGTTCAAATAGCTTTGAAAACCCTTCTCTAGTCCCAACAACACCGAACCACATACATTCTTTTATGATCGGCAAGACCATATGCTATCGGCCAACTTCAAAACCCTTTCGTCGACACACACCCATCATATCGATCACTTCGTTGTTGACTTACTTCCATTGGCTAGACCATTACTATCGGCAAAGCTTTATAAACTTTGTCCGATACCCTGATTCAACTGTCGTTGGTGAGAGTTATAACATCAGCGAGGCTTTAAGTCCTTCCACTGATGTGCCGATACAACCAACTTGCATATATATTACTTGACTTGCTATAGCCAGTAATCTAATGTATCTCCAACCTGATTCCACCGATATAGCCAGTCATTCTTTGTATCTAACTCAAAGTATCTTCTCAATGTACATTCGCAACATACATTCTCAATGTACTTTTACAACATACACACTCAACGTGCTTTTGCGATATACACACGAGATGACTCTCAACATGCATTTGCGATATACACACAAAATGTATACTCGGTGAAACAACATGAATCTTACACCAATGTAAACCTCTGCAAACCCTGTAGCTACACAGACCCTTTTCTCTGACAACCTAGCACATGACGATGCTAGGATCTCTCAGTGCATTTCATACTCAGTCTTGTAGACACAACACCAAGCGAACAAAATAGAAAACAACAGAAATTGTACAACCATTCCACCAATTTCGAAGAAATCTAACCAGTGGAATGGACTAAGAATCCATCTCGACCACAAAACAAAAATTTAACTGTACAGAGAAAACATTAAGAATTTGGAATGACAAAAAAATACACAACACAGAACAAGACTTTGTTTATTTTTTTTGCTTTTCAAAAATGTACTCACACAGATACTCTGTTTCACAATTGCATATCACACTCTCCTCTCACTCTTCCATAGACTTAATTAAAACCTGATCTTGGCCATTATCTTGCAATCTTGCAACGGTGGGAAGGCCAACCGTTTCAACCTTATCACAACCGATGACTTGTCACTAACTTCCCAACTAACACTTGGACATGCCTTTTGTAAGGCTTACAAACACGACTATTGTCTCTACATGCCTTAGGATAGAAATAGATACTTGGACATAGTCCTTATTACATGAATGGTCTTCAAGAACCTTATTGGAAACAACAAAATTGAACATTAGACACAACATGAAGATGAATGCCTCATGAAGGCCACCGTGGATTAGGTGCTCCTGCACCACTTTAACTAAAGTGCAATGAATCCATGCTCTAAATTTTTTTAAAAGAGATATTTGAGTGTTGCCAGATTTCATCAATAGAGCCATCAATAATTTCCTTTCTTGGTCTGAATTTAAAATGAAATTTAAGCTTGTTAATCAAGACCAAAAGACTTTTCAATCCATTATTGATGCCATCCCTCCCTAGATGATTCACAAGATTGGTGTTAGATCTTCTAAACCATGGTTGAAGGATTGGAAATGGTACCTAGACATACCATTTTGAAACTACAAGCCTCACAAAGGTTATTTGTGGCTATCTACTCATCTTCCTATGGTAGATCAATTGAACCATCATTGGCATCTTCAATCCTCTCTTGGTACATGGCATCACTGGTTCCAGTGTATCTGGTCAACTATTCTAGAGCTTAAGTTGGCTCACTTTTCCTAGAGAATTATTTATCAAGGCCTTCCTCTTCATTCTCATTTGGCTCATATGAGAATTCTTAATCCTCATTGTCCATTCTGTGGACAAATTGAGAATTTCAAGCATCTTTTCTGGTCTTGTCCTAGAGCTCAAGAATCTTGGAATTGGATTCATGATTATTTAGGCCCTTTTGACCTACTCCTTTTTCTTCACACATGGTCTTGCTTGGGGATTGGCCTTGTCTTCCTTTCAAATATACCTAGATTTGGCATGCTTTTAGGGTGGAAATTCAGTATTTGGAAAGATAAAAATGTAACTCTTTTTAATGGTTGCTCTGCTGATGTTCATTTCTCTAAGTTGTATACTAAAGCCATGATTTTCTCTTATGTGCTTATGCAGATTCAAGTGCAAGCTAGTAAAGTTGCACTTGAGGTTGCTCATCTTTAGGAGCTATTGGACTATTGGGGTAATGCTCCTTGCACTATTGCTAGAGTTCCACCTGATCACTCTTCTCCTTTTTGAGGGCATCGACTTGGTTGCAATCAGTTTTCTAGGAAAGATAGAGGCTCCCACTCCCATGGATCTCATCCTTCAGATTCTAGAGATAATGTAGCCTATGGTAGATGGACCCAGCCTTCCATGCCACCTTTTACCTCTTCTCATGGGCATATTACTGCTAGTTGGCTTGACTTTGGAAAGTTTCCTCACTTGGAGTTGGTCATTTCTCTAGTCAATATTTAGTAACCCTCAAATGATACTCTTGAAGAGGAGGGAGCTCTCACTGGTTGGGAGCATATTGATAATTCAATATTAGAGGATGTTTGGAAGCCAAATGATAAAGACCCTCCTTTTTCTGGAATTGCTTTGGCTTCTTAGTTATGTTTGGGCTTGGCCCCTTTTAATTCTCATATTTATTTTGGACTCTATCTTGTTTAGACCATGTGGGTGTACCTGTCTACCACCCTACATTTTTTGTGAATATTGTACTATTATTTTTTTCTTAATATAAAGTTTAATAGGACGTATTCATAAAAAAATGTTAGTTATAAGTTCAAATAGATTTATATCATCGAGCCAACTCATTCTTACCTAGTCCTTGTTCCAATTATTATTTTTTTGTCTATTAGTGTCCATATTCGTAGCTCCAACAAAGAGGTCTCCAAGGAAATTAACATAGCCTTAATCTTGGAAGATAAAGGGTAAAGGTAGAAATTTTCCCTAATATCATGGAAAAACCTGCACATCTTTGAAAATAAATTAAAGGTGCAAACATTCATAACATAGAATGGACTAGTGTTACCTTTTGTACAAAATAGTGTTGGAGAAAGAATTTACACGAACTTATAGGGAAAGTATTTAGATGAGGATGGCCCAAAATGCTTTTTAATGGTCTTATAAGTTAGTAATTTTTATTCATTACTCTCCTTCTAACGACAAAGTTATATAGAATTTTTTAAATTTGAGTCAATACTTTGTCAAGGATGACAACTAGATCCTCATCATGCAAGGCCCAAGGACCCACACTTCAAAATTTGGAAGAAGATATGGGGATCATAAGCTTGACCTGAGGATCAATTCTTCTTTTGGATTTTAATGGAGGTGGAAATTTTTACTAAAAATAACTTTCAAAAGATAATTTTTTAGAACGATTATGATTTGGACTTTGAAAGATTAATGAGAAGATATTAATTAATTATTGGTATTTTTTAAATTATCTTTAAGGACTAGAATTGTAAATAAATTTAACCTTAAATGGTTTTTTTTAGCATTATAGTTGATCTTATAAAAAAAATGGAATCTAAAAACTAATTCAAAATCTTTAAAAACCATTTTATAAATTTAATCTCAACTACGGTTTGTTGGTTGTTATAGAAGGAAATAAATAAAAATGAGTTTCCAAGGAATTGATATTCCTCCTAAATATATTCTCAATGGAATTATTAGAATTATCAATGAGTTTATGAACTCCATAGTAAGAAAGATAAATAAATGATTACTCAAGACCATACGACTATCAAGGGATGGGAGGTCAAAAGAGAAGCCAACTCCACTTCTTCCTCCTATAAGAGTGGTGGGAACAAGGTTAATTGATTTTCATAAGGTTGGTTGGAGGAATCTCAATTTTAATTGCTCAACCAAAGGTAACCTTAGCACCTTCAAGGTACAATTGATTATTAGAAACTCCTTGTGGATGTAGAGGTATTTGAAGCTTGTAACATCAACACAAAAACTAATAACATGATTGAAGGTGAAGGACTAGTATGACACAAGAGCATTCCAAGATTATAGGTAGTCTTGCATCATCCAAAAGTATTTCCTTTGTTTTTTTTATTTGTGTTTATAGATTTTCTTTATTGCCATAGTGTTCATATGTTTTCCACACTTATTTGAAAGTGCACTTTAGTCCATAGTCATAAATATTTGGATATGCATTACCATTGAAGTATCTCATTGTCTTCACAATATTACCATGTAATCATTTAGGTGTCATTAGCATGCCCATATGCTCAAATTGATGTCATAATACATTTGGTCAAGTATGGCTTCTCACAACCTTAGAGAAGAACTTACAATTCAAAGAGGTTTATTTTTAAGTAAGCATTGAGTTTTGAAGCTTAGTTCTTACTACACATTTGAATCTTTCCACTAAAGGACACCTACATCTTTTATGGCTATGCAACTAGGCATACTTTGTTGAATGGATTGTAATTAAATATTGTGGTCCAAATCCTTATCTCTTAGTTTTTGGGTTGAGGTAATGAGTTTTTGGTTCGTGCTACCTTAGTGCATCACTCATGGCTACATATAGGTGTAAGATAACTTAGTTTAGAAAAGACATTCATTAGGATGAAAGAGTTAGGAGTTCATACTTGATGAAGCTAGGAAAATATTTTGATCCAAAGTTAGCACAAAAAGTGAATTTGAAGTAGAAAACTTATTTTGTGCAAGATTTGCTTTCTAATTAAAGGCTAATGTTAGATCCCATTGTATCCTTAGAAATAGAGATATTTAATGTATTTTGAATTAAGAATCAATATAATTAGGTTATTGTTCTAAATTAATTTAAATTACACTATGTTCAATTCAAAGTAAGTTGTGAGTGAATGTGTATCTACTTGTGTGGATAGATAGTCCTTTATTATATCCTCCATCCATGATTGCATTAGGTGGTAACCTAGTAGGTTGAGTCCTACAAATGATATGGATAGGGATGATGAAGACATCTTCCGGCACCGAGTTGTTAGCTAGAAGGTGTCTAAGGTATCAAGGTTATAGACAAAGGGCTAAAGTGACGTAGTTAGCACCAAGTGGTACCATATCTAACATATACTAAGTTAAGATGCCTCCATGAAGAGTTTTCAGTAGAGGCCAAGGAGTTATAAATATTACAAGTTCAAATAGAGGAAATGTTCATGCGTTGAGGAGTGCCCAAGTCAAATTAGGGGCTAATGAAGAGGACAAAAGAAGGGGTCATATATACAAATTAGATGAGAGTGTAGATGAAGGAACTGGGGATGAAGGAGTTGTAGGACAACAAAATGATCTTAGAGAAAGAGGAGATCCTAAAGATGAAATATTTTTGAAGTCTATCTCTAAGCTTGGTAAGGGAACCAAAATTGATGTTTGTAGTTATTTAGGTAGTTTGAATATATAAAAGTTGATTGGTTGGTTGAAAAAGTGGAAGAATATTTTGAGTATGAAGAGATTTTATATCCACAAAGAGTAAGAATAAGTAGAACCAAGTTGAAGCATCATGTTGCATTATGGTGGAAGATGTTTGTTTGTAAATGAATAGAAGAGGGAAGGAGAATATAGTAAAATGGGATAGAATGGTGTCTAAGTTGAAGGCCAAATTTATTATTGTAGATTACTAATTAGAGTTGCTAAGGGAATCAATCACAAATTTTGAGACAAAAAGAGTTGAGTGCAAAGAATTATGCAAAAGAGTTCTATAAATTGACAATTAGAGCTACTCATCATGAAATGGATCAAGAAAAGGTGGCACAATATATCAATGGGTTACACGGTGGAGTCTAAGAAGAATTGAGAATTTGATAAGACTACAAATACTTGAGGCATATCAACTTTCCCTAAAAGTAGAAGAGAAGGTGAATAGGAGGCAACATAATAAGCAAAAAAAGCAAAGAGGAAGAGGCAAGAGATTTTAGAGAGGAGTTAGAAATCAAGAAGGTGATGGTATAGGACAAGGCAAGGATGATTTATAACCAAATGAGAGTACTCATTCATATTGTAGTGAAGCATATGATAACTTCTAGTAAGGTAGATGAAGATTTGGTTTAGGAGGTAAAACATTTTGTAGTACTAATTTTAAGTGTGAAATAAGACATAGGGACATTGAGTGTTCATAAAGACAAGGAAGAAATATCATAAGGCTTGATGAAAATTCAAGAGCTAAACATATAAATGAGGATTCAACAACTTTAGAAAAAATGTAAATGAACCAAAAATGGGAAATCTTTGCTATTGAAAAGAGTGTTGATACAACCTACCATGGAGAATAATGAGCTTGTACAAAGAAGAAATTTGTTTAGGACAATCTACAAAGTAATAAAACAAAGAGTAAATTAGAAATTATTCATACGGATGTGTTTGGGCTTGTGGATACTGATTCTATTGGAAAATATTAGTATTTTGTGTCCTTCTTTGATTATGTTTCAATGTTTACCTAGATTTATTTTACGAGATAGAAATTTAAAGTTTTCACTAAGTTTATGGAGTTTAATGTCTTAGTAGAAAACCAATTAGAAGATAAGATAAAGGTTTTAAGGTCTAAACATGGAGGGGAATATTGTTCTAAGGAATTTGATGAATTTTGTAAGCATGCAAGCATAATAAGACAAAAAAATACTCCTTACAAACCTCAATAGAATGGGTTGTAGAAAAGATGAACTAAACTATAATGGAAAGAGCCAGAAGTATGTTTGTTGGATCTAGGGCATACAACTGAGAGGGGGGGGGGTGAATCAGTTGTATAGAACTTGTTCTCTTTCAAACACTTAATTCTCTGTTGTTAGTTAGCAGCATATCAAATAATCATTCATGGAAGCACAATACATAAACACAAGAGCAGATAAGCATCAACACATTGAACACCAAGATTTTGACGTGGAAAACCCGGTTAAGGGAAAAACCACGGGGTGATTAACCCAAGAATTATTCTCTGTTAGAAGAATAAGGAAAAATGAATGGCACATGCCAATAAGGGCTCACTGCCCGAGCACACTGCTCACAAAGAGGCCCACTGCCTACAAGGAGACACACTGTCTACAGAGTGATAAAAATCACAGTCTTGAACTGGAGAATGACATCTCTACCATGTCCGGATCAGTTCCAATTAAGCCCAACAATCTCTGCTCTGCCTTTCGCACCTTTCTTCGCTACACCTTACTTATCCCCATCCCACTTCACTGAAATGAATTCACAAATCATTATTTATACAAGACATCGACTTAGGAACAAGCATCTAAGTCGGCAAACAACCATAGGAGTATCCGCAAGATGAATAACACATCCGGTCGGCTATCACAAGAACATTCGCAGGATGAACAACTCATCCGGTCGGCTAAACAGAGCAATAACTTCATCCGGAAGAATAACTTCAATTCCGGGCTCTACCATCAATGCGGACCAACAACACAACCTAAACATGATTCAAGAACCTTCACAAGTCTGTCTGAATGTCCGGATACATCCGCACTTTCTCTGCTTACTGGGATCTCTTGTCTTCCTCATCCGGAACTTCAAGAACACAGTCTGTCGCCACTGTCATAATGCAGGAGGTACATCCGGACCTCCAAATTACACACAAATCAGGATGAAACATTACAAGGACATATAAAACACTCCTTCCAATCCGCAGATTATGATAATACAATTCCGGACCTCACCGGACCTTTTTGTGATCCTCTGTCACCTCCGGATACTTGCCGGACCCGGTTCTATACCGGCACCCATAACTCCTTCAGATCTTCATGCGGACCTCTGAAATCTTAACTGTAGCATCTTAAGACTCATATCTACTAACCCTTTAATCCGCATCCTCCGGTTCTCATCCTATACAGTATATTTACCTTCTTCTCATCACTGTTCTTCACTGTTCCTGACTGAGGCTAATTTTCTCAATATCCTCAGCACAAAGCTCATCAAATCCTTCTTGTCAATGCAGTGTGAGTATGTTGACATCAATGACAACAATGGCTCACCTCATACTTGCAACAATCTCCCCCTTTGTCATTGATGGCAACATATGATGTGAAAAACCATTAAGACAAGAACTTCTCTTTTCTGTCACAGCTCCCCCTATCAACAACAACTCCTCACATGTCTTCCTTTGCTGCTCCCCCTTTGATCATCAACCACTTGTTTTTCACATGTCTTCTCTCCCCCTTTGACATCAATGGCAAAGGGCTCATACTTGCAACTCTCATGCATCAGAATAATACCAGCTGCTCCCCCTTAGTTGCAGCTCCCCATTAGTCCGGATCACAAGATATGACTGTGATAGCCACCGGACTGATGCACATCTGTGCATCTTAGTTCATCACCGGAGGGGCCATGACCCCTAACTTCTCCCGGAGATATTCAAAAGAGTCCTTGGGAAGAGGTTTTGTAAAGATATCTGCAATCTGATCCTTGGAGGGAACATACTCCAATCTGACTTCTTCCTTGTTTACTTGTTCTCTCAAAAAGTGAAATTTGATAGATATGTGCTTAGTCTTAGAATGCAATACCGGATTCTTGGAAATATTAATTGCACTTGAATTATCACAGAAAATTGTGATAGGTTCCTCATATTCAACTTTGATGTCTCTTAGCATCTGCTTCATCCACAAGATTTGAGTGCAACTACCTGCTGCTGCAATGTATTCTGCTTCAGTTGTAGACAGAGATATTGCATCTTGTTTCTTGCTTAGCCAAGAAACCAATCTCTTCCCCAAAAAGAATGCTCCACCACTAGTGCTCTTCCGGTCATCCACATCTCCTGCCCAATCTGCATCTGTGTAAGCATGAAGAGAAAAATCCGGATCTCTAGGATACCATAGACCATACTCAACTGTCCCTTTCAAGTATCTAAAAATTCTTTTGATTGCCATAACATGAGATTCTCTGGGATCAGCCTGGAATCTTGCCACAAGACCAACAGCTTGCATTATATCTGGTCTAGTTTGAGTGAGATACAACAATCCACCAATCATTGATCTATACTTTGTCTGATCTGCCTTTGGAGAATCATCATCTTTGCTTAACTTACATCCGGTTGCCATAGGAGTGTTCATAGGCTTTGAGTCTTCCATACCAAATTTCTTTAACAATTCTTTCACATATTTGGTCTGAGAAATGAAGATCCCTTCTTTTGTTTGAGTAATTTGCAGACCCAAGAAGAAATTCATTTCACCAAGCATAGACATTTCAAACTCACTTTTCATCTGATTTGCAAAAGTTTTACACATACTGTCTCTTCCTCCAAAAATGATATCATCCACAAACACTTCAACAATCAGAATGTTTTCATGATCAATTTTGAAATATAAGTTGCTGTCAGCAGTACCTTTGTTGAATCCAATCTGCACAAGATGCTTATCCAACCTTTCATACCATGCTCTTGGGGCTTGCTTCAATCCATACAAAGCTTTCTTCAACTTGCAGACCATATCATTATTATCAGACAATTGAAATCCATCCGGTTGTTCAATGTAGACTTCTTCTTCCAGATCACCATTTAAGAAGGCAGACTTGACATCCATCTGATATACCTTGAAATCTTTGAAGGCAGCAAATGCAAGAAGTAATCTGACTGCTTCAATTCTTGCTACCGGAGCAAAAGTCTCTTCAAAGTCAATTCCTTCTATTTGAGAGTAGCCTTTGCAGACCAATCTAGCTTTGTTTCTGATTACTTCACCAGCTTCATTTAGTTTGTTCCGGAAGACCCACTTGGTTCCAATTACATTCCTGTCTCTAGGTCTGGGAACAAGATCCCAAGTATGATTTTTCTCAATTTGCATCAGTTCATCTTCCATTGCTTTGGTCCAATTTTCATCATTGCAGGCTTCATTTATTGTTTTAGGTTCAATCCTTGAAATCAGACAACATTCATTCTGATCTTGAGCAATATTCCTTCTAGTTTGTACACCTTTGCTTCTGTCACCTATGATCTGATCTTCAGAGTGATTCAGTTTTACATATCTTGGAATTTTGGGAGTATCCAGTACAGCTGTTTCTTGATCAGGCTCATTTAAACCTAACTCTTCTTCCTGATTTACCGGATCAGGCTGACTCTGTTTCACCGGAGAGGATTGAGTTCCTTGAACACTATCTTGGTCATCTTCATCAAATTCATAAAATCTTGAAGGCTTCTCAATTCCTTCATCAACCTTTACATTGGTACTTTCTATCATCTTCCTCAATCTCTTATTGTAACACCGATATGCTTTGCTTTGAGTGGAGTAGCCCAAGAAAATTCCTTCATCACTTCTAGCATCAAACTTTCCTAGATCTTCATCTCTTTTAATATAACACTTGCTACCAAATACCCTGAAATATTTCACAGTAGGAGTGATGCCAAACCAAAGTTCATAGGGGGTCTTACCGGTGTTGTTTCTGATTTGAACTCGATTGAGAGTGTAGATTGCAGTGCTGATAGCTTCTTTCCAAAACATTTGAGGAACATTTGCTTCCAACATCATTGTCCTAGCAGCTTCCTGGATGGTCCGGTTCTTTCTCTCAACTACTCCATTCTGCTGTGGAGTCCTAGGAGCAGACAACTGTCTCCTTATACCCTGTTTCTCACAAAAGTCAATGAATTCACCAGATGTAAATTCACCACCTCTATCAGACCTTAGACACTTTAGTTTCAATCCGGTTTGATTCTCCACCATAGCTTTGAAGATTTTGAACTTCTCAAAAGCTTCTGATTTTTCTTTCAGAAAGGTAACCCACATCATCCGGGAATGATCATCAATTAACAACATGAAATATCTATCACCTTGCAGACTCTTGATTCTTGTCGGACCACATAGATCAGTATGTACTAATTCCAACAATCCGGTAGAAGACTGATCTTTGCTTTTAAAAGAGACTCTGCTTTGTTTGCCTAACTGACATTCTTTACACACACTGTTTGTAGGTTTTATCAACTTTGGAAGATCTCTCACAGCCTGAGTATTGCTTATTTTGATGATGTTATCAAAATTTACATGACACATTCTTCTATGCCATAACCAACTCTGATCAATTTGAACAAACAAACAACTTTTATTTGAACCAACCAGATGAAAGATGTTACCTCTTGTCTGAGTACCGGATGCAATTTCAGTTCCGGAGCTTGTAAAGATTCTGCATTTTCCATTCTTGAACCGGAGATCATAGCCTTTGTCCACTAACTGACCAACACTGAGAAGATTGTGCTTCAATCCTTCAACATATAGTACATTACCTGTTTTGCTCTTACCATCAAAGGAAATAGTTCCCCTACCTCTGATTCTGCCAGCAGAATTGTCACCAAACTTTACCATTCCTCCTTCATATCTTTCCAAATCTAAGAACTTATTCTTGTCACCAGTCATATGGTGAGAGCATCCACTGTCAATAACCCAATCATCCTTTTCTTCCACTTGAGCAGCCAAGGCTTTTTCAACAACTTTGTGATTGACAGATTCAGAGAGCAAGGAATCTTCTTCCTTGATGGCTATAAACACCCACTCATTTCCGGATTTGCTTCCTGGATCTGATTCATCATCTGTTACTCCTTCATTGTCATCTTCTTCATGAACATAATAGCAATTCTTTTGAAACCTTTGTCTGTGAGTATTAGATCTTGCAGATCTCTCCGGACATCTTGAGGCAAAATGACCAATCTTATTGCAGTTAAAACACTTAAAGGGTAGTTTTCCTTCATACTTACCGGATCCTCTTGGCAGTCTCTTTGCAATGAGGGCTTCAAGTTGAGCTGTTTCTGCTTCTTCTTCTTCCATGTCTCTTCTTGCTTGATCATACCATGACATTTTCCTTGATGAGTTTTCACCCGGATCAAATCTCTGTTTGCCTTTCACATAGGCACTGGCTTTAAAAGCAGACTCAGTCTTGGGTGGATCATCTCCAAACTCGGTCATTTCAAATGCAGCTAGTTTGCCAGCCAATTGTTCTCTTGTGACAGTTGTGTGGGCTCTGAATTCATCAATGGCAGCAACTTTGATTTTGTAGGCAGCAGGAAGGGATCTTAGGATTTTGCAGACAATCTCATTTTCATCTAGAGTTCCACCAGCATTTCTGATTCCACATACCAGCTCATTTACTCTTGGCATAAAGGTAGTAATGTTTTCATCATCTCTCATTTTCAATCTTTCAAATTTCCCTTTCAGACTTTGCAACCTTGCACTTTTGACAAACTCATCTCCTTCATACAGAAGTTCCAGTTTAGTTAGGATCTCATATGCAGTTGGTAGGTCAATGACATTCGAGAGATCTGAGTCATTCAATGCGCTTAGAAGAGCTTCCTTGGTCCGCAGATTGTTTTCAGCTTCTGTGGTTTCATCAGGAGTTGTCGGACCACCTTGTGGGGGTATATATGGTTTTGAAATCATAGCCAAGTATGCTTTTCCCATACATTCTAAATGACACTTCATGCGACCTTTCCAGAGAGTGAAGTTGGTTCCATCGAACTTCGGACTATCCTTCTTGTATGACGACATCCTGGATCACCTCAAGCGGTTAAGCTCCTATCAGAGGAACTCGGCTCTGATACCAATTGTTGGATCTAGGGCATACAACTGAGAGGGGGGGGGGTGAATCAGTTGTATAGAACTTGTTCTCTTTCAAACACTTAATTCTCTGTTGTTAGTTAGCAGCATATCAAATAATCATTCATGGAAGCACAATACATAAACACAAGAGCAGATAAGCATCAACACATTGAACACCAAGATTTTGACGTGGAAAACCCGGTTAAGGGAAAAACCACGGGGTGATTAACCCAAGAATTATTCTCTGTTAGAAGAATAAGGAAAAATGAATGGCACATGCCAATAAGGGCTCACTGCCCGAGCACACTGCTCACAAAGAGGCCCACTGCCTACAAGGAGACACACTGTCTACAGAGTGATAAAAATCACAGTCTTGAACTGGAGAATGACATCTCTACCATGTCCGGATCAGTTCCAATTAAGCCCAACAATCTCTGCTCTGCCTTTCGCACCTTTCTTCGCTACACCTTACTTATCCCCATCCCACTTCACTGAAATGAATTCACAAATCATTATTTATACAAGACATCGACTTAGGAACAAGCATCTAAGTCGGCAAACAACCATAGGAGTATCCGCAAGATGAATAACACATCCGGTCGGCTATCACAAGAACATTCGCAGGATGAACAACTCATCCGGTCGGCTAAACAGAGCAATAACTTCATCCGGAAGAATAACTTCAATTCCGGGCTCTACCATCAATGCGGACCAACAACACAACCTAAACATGATTCAAGAACCTTCACAAGTCTGTCTGAATGTCCGGATACATCCGCACTTTCTCTGCTTACTGGGATCTCTTGTCTTCCTCATCCGGAACTTCAAGAACACAGTCTGTCGCCACTGTCATAATGCAGGAGGTACATCCGGACCTCCAAATTACACACAAATCAGGATGAAACATTACAAGGACATATAAAACACTCCTTCCAATCCGCAGATTATGATAATACAATTCCGGACCTCACCGGACCTTTTTGTGATCCTCTGTCACCTCCGGATACTTGCCGGACCCGGTTCTATACCGGCACCCATAACTCCTTCAGATCTTCATGCGGACCTCTGAAATCTTAACTGTAGCATCTTAAGACTCATATCTACTAACCCTTTAATCCGCATCCTCCGGTTCTCATCCTATACAGTATATTTACCTTCTTCTCATCACTGTTCTTCACTGTTCCTGACTGAGGCTAATTTTCTCAATATCCTCAGCACAAAGCTCATCAAATCCTTCTTGTCAATGCAGTGTGAGTATGTTGACATCAATGACAACAATGGCTCACCTCATACTTGCAACAATGTTAAGTGGTTCATAGTTGGATAGATGCTTTTTGGACAAAAGTTGTGAGTAATGAGTTGTTTACTTGATTAATAGATCTCCTACTAAGGCTCTTGATTCAACACCTTATGAAGTGTGGATAGGTAAGAAACCTTATGTTTCACATTTAAGGGTTTTTAGCCACGACACTTTTGTTCATGTGCTTGAAGAAAAACATTCTAAGTTGGATCTAAAATCACAAAAATGCATCTTCATTGGATATGGTGAGAATGTTAAAGGTTATAAGCTTTGAAAAATTTTAACCAAGAAAGTTGTCTATTCTAGAGATGTGATTTTTAGGGAACTTAGAGCTATTTCTGATCTTAAATAGTCAAAAGATAAAGAAGGGAAAAAGAGAGTGCATTTTGAAATTAAGAGGATGCACATGTGGAAGAACAAAATGATGGATTTGAGGATGGAGAGGAAGAAGAGGGTCCAAGTGGGAGTTTTGAGTAGGATGACTTTGAAGTTCTTGAAGAAGTTGAGCATGCAAAAGAACAAGAGAAAGAATCCCTTACTCCACCCTTAAGAAGATCCACTAGACAACATAATTCAGTTGACAAGTATAACCCACTATATTTTTGTTGTGTATCTATTTTGTTAAATATTGATGATGAACCTAGGTCTTATAGGGAAGCTATTCTTGTAGAGGATAGTGAGACTTGGTACCAAGCCATGTAGGAGGTGATGATAGCTTTAGACTCTTGTGATACTTGGGATATTGTTTGTTTGCTTAAAGGAAGAGCATTGGATGTAAGTGGGTCCATAAGAAGAAATTTGAAGCCGATGGTTCATTGGAGAAGTACAAGGCTAGACTGGTGGCCAAGGGCTACTCCTAGAGAGGGAGTTGATTTTGGTGAAATTTTCTCTCTTGTTACTAAATTACCCTCAATTAGATTTCTTTTATCCACAACTACTGCTAATGATTTTGAAATTAAGAAAATAGATGCTAAGACTACTTTTTTGCATCGCGATTTGGAAGAGAAAATTTATATGCAAAAACCATAAGGATTTTAGGTAAAGGGGAAGGAATATTTGTTTGCTGATTAAAAAGATCTCTTTATGATTTGAAATAATCACCCTGAATGTGGTTGTAGCATCGAAAATTGACCTCCTATATGGTATGGTACAATTTCCCTCAGTTTAGCTCCTTGCTTTGGGTGACCTCTCAACCTTTCTCTTTTTGACCGTCTCGAAACCCTGATTGACTAAGTCTAGTTGCAAAATGTTCACTTTTTGAGGTAACCTTTTGATAGAACCCAGAAAGGAGATTTGAATTATAGGTCCCTAGGACCCCCAAAAAGCAAATCTGATCAAGAAATGGGGGCTTGGATTTGGGTGCCTGCACCCTAGTCCTCCCCTGTTTACAGGGATTTTGAATTTTGGCAGGGTGTCGGCTCCCGTCGCATGCCTCGGGAGTCCATTTTCAAATTCTTAGTTTTTGCGCGATATCGAGACATTATTTCAAAATTTGAATTTCCCTAAAGCTAGATATAAAAAGACATTTGAAAATCATTTTATCACACACAATTCTTATGCAAGCTTGATACCAAAACTTTGCTACAATTGCCATTGAAGATTAGTAACTTGTTGAAGCTCTTGAAATTATTTTGAATTTGCTATCATGGAGACAATGGATGGAGATTAGGAATCACAATCTTGAGACTATCTTGCTCTTCCTAGGGTTCATACACCTTTTGCATGATTGGGAGAAGGGTTGAAGCCTCAACATTGAGCTTGGAGATCCTCCATGGACATTGTTGATTCGCCTTCTTGTTCATGCAAGTCTTCATTTGTTTTCATCTCCTTGAGGTGAAGTTGTATGTGTTTATTGATTCAAAGCAAGTTGTTGATCCTCCCTTGATTGAGACATCTAGGGTTTGATATTTCTGTATACATATTGTTAGGTTTGCACACACCTTTGCAAATCTTTATCTCTGGCTATTGTTGAGGTAGAAATACCAAAGACGGGGCTTGACTGAGGTAAGCTCCTATATAGTCGCTTTCTCCTTCTTTTGTAGGTGTAGATCGTGTTTTGTAGGTTTCAGCGGAAAGAAGCTCCAGAAAGGAGGGTATTGCGAGTACAGTCATCACAAACTTTTGGATTTCCAGATTATGACACTTGCGTGACTAATGAGTGGGCGCCCTAGTCTAATTGGGGAAGATTTCTGAGATTTGGGAGCCATTTGGGAGTATCAGTCAGCCTGTGCAGAGGATTTTCAGTTACGGGAATTTGTAGGACTAAAGAGCGAGAGCCCTAGTCCAGTTGGCCCTCAAATTCTGGGTGCATAGTCTCTGAAACCCTCTCTGTACATTTTTGTGGTTTGTTTTGCCTATTTCATTATTAGATCCTGAAACTCTCTATTTTAAGGCATAATTAGGGTTTCACTAGGTTAATGGATAAAAGCACTTAATAAAACCTTAATTAGATTCTTGAAATCAGACCCAGCGGGCATAAGGGACAGACAAAGTGATTAGCAACTTGATATTAAGCTCAGTCCTTGTCCTCCCAATGTTTAGCATGGTGAAAGAGTAGAACATAATCTTATTAAGACAAATCTAAAATTTTATGCTAAAAATTTTGGTGAACCTGAGCTTTAAAGAATTTGCATCCTTTTAAACTTTAGATCTGAGCAAATTTGTTGTCCTAGAGCATAATTGGATTGAAAAACCTCTTTGGTGAAATTGCATGTATTGAATTGTGAATCATATCCTTTATCTTTTCACTAGAAGAGTTAAAAATTATCATTTATTGCTTTGCATAGTATTTCATTTTCATAAGCCATCATTGTGCATTTGAGTCTTGGGTTAAAAAGAGCATGTTAAAATGTCAAATTATTTCTTGCAAGATTTTCATGCTTATGATGAGCCGTTTAGTCGCAATGACTTCGATATGTTAGATGAAGCCCTTTAGGACTTTATCTCGATTGAACATTCCACTATGGCCTCTAAGCCATCATTATTTCAAAGATTTGTAAATGCAATTTATGTTCCTAAACCTAAAGAAGAGCTTGAAAAAATGAAAATTGTGGTCACTTTATGTTCAAATGTGGTTCAACCATCTCCTAAACTAGTGCTCACTGTTAAGGGTTTTCCATCTTCTTCTCGACCTCCTGATCACATTTATGATTATGCTAAATAAATAGCGAAACAAAATTTACAACAAACTAATCATAATGTGGTTGTGCATGCATATAACACTCAGAACAATAAACAAAGCACACAACAACCAAGTATTTTGATATCTTTACCAGCTTCTCAACCTATGGTTCCTTAAGCACCTCGTTTAACATATAAAGGTGGGAAAGACTATGATCTTGTAGAGAAGCTTCACACTAATCCTGCAAATATATCTCTTTGGGAACTTATACAAACTTCACCTAATTACCATGGAATGCTCCAAGAAGCTTTACAAAAGGTGATTGTCCCACCTGCTATTAAACCAAATGATGTCGCAACTCTATTAGATTGAATGCATGCAACAAAAACTCATATTCTGTTTCAACAACATGAATTGCCATCTCTTGAAGTTTAGAATCAGTATGATCCTTTGATTATCTTTATTACAATCAACAAAACATTAGTTAAGAGAGTCATGATTGATAATGGATCATCTCTTAATGTGTGTGGCATTAACTTATTACATAAGGTTAAAGTTGATACATCTGCCATCAAACCAGAAACATTAAGTATCAGTGGTTTTGACAATGTTGGACGACAATCCGTGGGTACTATAACTTTACCTATACAAGTCAGACTTGTGATTGTGCCTACCCTGATTCATGTCATGCCTTGCTCTCTATCTTACAACATGATTCTTGGTAGACCCTAGATACATGCACTAGGAGTAGTTCCTTCTACTTTACATCGTTCAATTAAGTTTATATTCAAAGATAAGCTACACACTATCCACGCTGATCCCAAACCTGATAATTGCTTGGAAACAAAAGCTCATAAGCATGTTGTTTGTCCTAAGAGTCTAAACAATCTAAAAGTTGACATATCAACTCCTCTTGCTTCTAAAATGTTATACAAGAGTCTAAACAATCGAATGCATTTGTTGGTGATGACTGGGGTTTGTTAGATTTTACATCTTCTTCTATAGGAGAATACAAACTTAAAAACCTCATCCTTGAGACATCAAATATTGCATCGATCACATCGTATGTGTCGAATGATAAACATAAAGCTTCTTTGATGACAAATTCAGATAATACCTTTACTTATACAACTGATTATGAAACTTATGAAGCTCCACCTTCCTCCAAGGAAATGGTGTCTCTTTATGGTTGAGGATTCTGAATCCTTTATAAAGATTGTGATTATGTGGGTATGAATGTGGTATAAATCAACAAGGAATCAAAGTCCCTATAGAATCTACTTCACGATATTGCTCAAATGGCATTGGATACAATCCTTTCAAGGAATCCAAAGCCTGTAAATGCCCTACTCTTAATGTGAATACAATATCAACACTTAGTTTGATATTTCTTGAGATGATCGACACTAATTGTCCTCTAGGACCACTTCCGGTGGATGTATTCTGAACAGATGAAGCGATAATAGAATTCTTGGGTGCTTATGACAATATTCCTCATTATCATCATAAACATGGCCTACCTTATTATTTAAACAACAATGCATATTTTGAAAAAAATATTAACACAATAAATGCCACTGTAAAGTCCAATGGAGAGTTTGAAGAAAAACTACAATCATATAATCCCTTAGACCACAGTACTCTCCCTAATGGAAAGATTGTTGATGTTATGGATAAGGATAACACTGAAAAAGTTATCCCTATTGGTGATTGTTTACATGCGGAAGAAAAAGAAGAGATGACTAAGTTATTGCATGAATTCTTAGAATTGTTTGCTTGGGACTATTCTGACATGCCTGGTATCAATTTTCAGATTGTAACGCATAATATCATGTTGAAACCAGATGTTAATCCATTTAAACAAAAGATTCGTAAGATGAATCCTAAGATTGCACTACTTGTTAAAACTGAAATTGAAAAGC
Organism: Cunninghamia lanceolata; assembly: GCA_027924645.1. NCBI lineage: Eukaryota > Viridiplantae > Streptophyta > Pinopsida > Cupressales > Cupressaceae > Cunninghamia > Cunninghamia lanceolata. The sequence goes on along the minus strand of BSBN01000186.1, from coordinate 13,265,977 downwards.
TCCTACTAGCTCATCCGACCTATTGATTATTCACTTGGATTTTGAATATCATTGCCATTGCTAAACCTGATGGTCACATAAGAATGTGCACAGATTTTCAGGATTTGAATTTAGCATCTTTGAAAGATGATTTTCCACTCCCTAGTATTCATATGATTGTTGATTCCATAGCTGGCCATGAATTGCTCTCTTTCATGGATGGTTTTTCAGGATATAATCAACTTCTAATAAATCCTCAAGACCAGTATAAAACAACTTTTATAACACCTTGGGGTACATTTTGTTGGATAGTCATGCCATTTGGACTTAAGAATGCAGGAGCTACTTACCAAAGTGTAATGACTCTTATATTTCATGATTATATGCATAATATTTTAGAAGATTATGTTGACGACATCTTGGCAAAGTCTATTCACCGTAAGGATCACACTACAAATCTTCGATAAATATTTGAGCGCATAAGGAAATATAACATGCGATTAAATCCCCATAAGTGTGTTTTTGGTGTGGAAAGTGGAAAGCTACTAGGATTCATTATTTCAAATCATGGTATTGAAGTGGATACGAAAAAGATAGATGTAATTGTTAATATGCCAATACCTAAAAACATATCTCAACTTCGTAGTTTGCAGGGAAAGATATAGGCCATTCACCGATTTGTTTCACAACTTGTGGATAGGACTTGACCCTTTACACAACTATTGAAGAAGGATTCTAAATTTTAATGGAATTCTGAATGTCAAAAAGCTTTCGACGACTTAAAGGACTACTTATCTAATCTGCCTGTTCTACAACCCGCTGTCCCTGATAAACCATTTCTGCTATACATTTCAGCATCTAACAATGCCCTGACAACTTTTTTAGCACAACATAATGTTGAAGGCAAAGAATGCGCTGTATATTACATCAGTTGAACTTTTCTTGATTATGAAGTGAGATACACTATTATCGAGAAGAATTGCTTATCTTTAGTGTTTGCAACTCAAAAGCTTAGACATTACCTCTTAAATGCTGAAATATAGGTAATGGTAAAATTTGACCCTCTGAAACATCTCTTTGCAAAAATAGATTTATCGGGTCGTCTCGCTAAATGGGTTATGCTATTAATAGAATTTGATCTTAAGTTGTTTCCCAAAAAGCAATTAAAGGACAAGCATTAGCTGAAGCTCCTTTGCCTTTTTCTGCACAACATCAGGATGTATTTCCTAAAATTTTAACAATCTCTGAAGATGAAAAATGGGAATTATACTTTAACGGATCAAGATGTCGAACCAGCTCTAGGGCTGGTGTTATATTGATACCCCTCATAGGTAAGCTGATTCCCCTCTCTTATCGCTTAGACTTCTCATGTACAAACAATATAGCTGAATATGAAGCTCACATCGCAAGACTTCATGCCGTTGTGGCTCTTAATATTAAACACATTACAATATATGGTGATTCTCAACTAATTGTAAAACAAATAACTAGATTATATCAAGCTAAGCATGATAAACTATCTTAGTACCGTGAGTTTGCATTATCTCTCTTAAAACAATTCACATCATATTCAATCAACACTATTCCCAAGAAAGACAATCGGCATGCAGATGCAATGGCAAGCGCAACTTCCCTTATATACCCTGATGGTTCTCCTAAGGAATTTACTTTCATTGTTCATAATATTAAAACACTGACAATTGAAGATCCTATAGTTGCGAATGCAGAACTCAGTGGTAATACATACATTGATGAATGGTTCTCCTATATATTCAATTATTTGCGTGATGGAACTATTCCTAATTCAACATCTAAGAATGCTTGAATCCTCTTACGCAAACTAACAACACGATACATCATATTATCAAATGTATTATATAGACAAAGTTACAATGGTGTTTTACTCCAATGTTTAAGTAATTCAGAGATACTGATAGCTTTAGAAGAAGCTCACTTTGATGCCTGTGGAGGGCATTTTGGGTGAAAATCATTGGTACAAAAATTGTTACGAATGGGCTACTATTGGCAGCATATGGAGCAAGATTCCTTTGCTTACGTCAAAAGATGCCCGCAATCACAACAACATAAACACCTAATCCATGCTCTCGCTCAAGAGCTTCGTGCCCAGGTTTCACCATGGCCATTCTGTAGTTGGGGCTTGGATCTAATTTGTAAAATTTCCCCACCCTCCTCTCAAGGACATACATTTATCATTACTGCCACTAACTATTTCACAAAGTGGGTTGAAGCAGTCCCCTTGCTATCCACGACTGCCGATGTAATCTATTGATTTATACAAGACAACATTATTTCTTGATTTGGAATACCTTCATCCCCCGTTTTGGACAATGGTACGCCATTTAAGAACAAGGATGTGAAAAAGTTCCTTGAAAAATATCATAAACAACACCACTTCTCTATGCCTTATTATTAGTAATCAAATGGCCAAGCAGATGCTTCAAACAAAGTTATTGGATAGATTTTATGAAAAACTGTTAATAAACATCAAAAAGCTTGGCATACTCAATTATCCTACGCATTATGGGCTTATAGAACAAGCATTCGAACACCTATTGGTAATACACCATATAATCTCGTTTATGGCGCAGACACGATAATGCCCTTAGAGTTAGAAATTCCTTCCCTAAGAATTTCCCTAAGAGACATCATCGATGATGACATAGAACGCGAGAAAAGATCACAAGAACTTGAGGTGCTTGATGAAAGATGAATTAACACTCTTGAGCACCTCAAAGCTTATCAAAAAGGTATACAACGATCCTACAATGCACATGTCATACAACATTCATTTGACATTGGGGATTTGGTTCTCTACGAAAATCAGCGCAATATAAACACACCGCTTGGAGAAAAAGGTAAGTTCAACCCTAATTGGCTTGGACCGTATATAATCACTGAAGCCTTTGGATCTGGAGCGTATAAATTAGCTGATGAGCAAGGTATGCTGCTTAAGGAACCTATTAATGCAGCGCACCTCAAAAGATTTTATGCTTAAAGACATAATGTTAAATGTTCATAAGCCAATTTATTACATCGATTAGCTTAAATTTTGACAAGATATTATGGTTTTGTCTTAATTCAATTAACATTACATCTTTGTTCAGTTGATCATTGTTATATCTTGCTTAAATATTCGTTGCTTAGATCACTTTGGTATTAACTGAATATAGCATTAAAATTAGGATTATGTGTGAAATGCTTGATCATTATGCTTATTACTATATGTTCTTTTAAGAATTGTTAGTATATCACAATAGCATTAATTTTATAGCATTTAAAATCATCACTAGTTGATTTTGGATGGTATATAAAAATCACATGTGATAGATTAAAAAAACCATTACACATAGATGGAAAGAAATAAGCATCATATATATATCCTCAGTTTTAAATATACATCCGAGTCAACTATCCCTCAAGACAAAATGGGATGTTGTAGTATATAAAATATATACATCACATAGCTGAACCTCAGTCGCCCATACCCTTAGGCCCTCATGGTGTACAAGTGACAGAGGCCTGCCCATGTGTGGCTACGGATCGCAAATGACTCCTAGAGATGCTTCGTGATTGTAACCCCTGATCTCGCCCCTTATCTCTATCATCTGCTTATGTGCCTCCTAGTACATCCTCTGGTACCAGTCTCTCTTGGCCTGAATCCTGTCTCTGTCAGCTCTTGCCTGTTGAACCTCACGTAGTAGGAACTCATTGATAGCTGGCTCTCCCTCCGATGTAGGCACCACTACCGTCTTCTCTCGCTGCACCTTAAGCTCAGCTTCGGCGCGCTCAGCTCTCTGTCGTAACTCCTCTCTCTCCCGTGCAAACTTCTCTAGCATAGCCTCTATAGCCATTCTGTACCTGGCAAAAGACATAAATATCTCTACATGCCGCCCAGCAGATGACCATGGTGAATAACCTACCTGCACTTGCTGCTCTAAGACATCTGTAGGTACTATGTCTACTATGACGTGACTCACAAATTCTCGCCAAGCATCCGTCCCAACTGTAAAATAAAGGATAAGATAGATATTAGAATCTCATATAAATATCACAAATACTAAATATACAAAGCATCAACATAATAAATTAAACCTAACCTAGATCTCCATCTTGCCAGGATGGATCTTGGATCACCGAATGTGTGATAAGCTCTGTAGTCTGATCTGTAGCTGGGGGCATAGACCTACTACACTCCCCTCACTCTCTCTAACTAAGTCTCGCATTGCCTGTAGGAATAGGGCCAAGAGCCCTAGATTGTGGTCTCGACTCGGTCTCCTCATCAGTGTCTACCTCCTGCTGGCCCTGTCATGGTCTCACTTTGAAGATGGACTGCGATGGGACCTCCTCAGACTCATCCTCATCATCCTCCACATCCTCCTCAAGATCATTGTATCCTGCAAAATCACTAACATCATCCTCTACCCCTGTGTCACTAGCGTGACCGGCCCAAGGTCGAACATCACCTGTAGGGTGACTGGGAGGAAAGATAGGAGTAGGCCGTGCTGTATGCCACCAGGTCTGATATGCTCAGGTACAACCGACATCATCTGCATCTAACATTGGCTTTACATCCTCTGGACTCTCGTCATCACTAAGCGGTAGGTCTGCTATTGTTGGCCGTCAGACGGTATTCACCTTGACTGCGCTACGCACAGTACGTGCATAGCTCAAACACACTATAGGATCATCCTATATCTGTCTGAACTGTCATGCCACCCTGTCAAAATAAAACCAAGTCATGACATGATCGAGGCTACCGATCATCAGTCGATCTCTCTGCATCCTCACTAACTGCCTCTACTGGCCAGGCCATGTGATGTAGCCACGATATGGTCTCTAGATGATGTCACAGGGCTGTAATCTGTAAAAAACAACTCTCTAGTATAGTAGATCCCTGTGCCTCCAACACTTGACCAGTGGATAGGCGTGAACACATAGATGCGTGAATGTTGCCTCTATAGGATAACCCACCGGTTGTGTGCACCTGATGTGCTCAAAGGCCCAAACCTGTAGTAAAGTGCAGATCATTAGACTATGCATCTCATAATGGACATATCACCCTAGGTCGCGGTAAAGATGTGCAAGCATACTGCACCCCCATGCATAGACAGCCTCATGCTCCTCCATCACCCTAATGGTGTCTACAAGACCCCCATGTAGGTGAGTGCCTCATCCATCTGGTGCAATGGCTAGTGTGACTATGACTATCATAATCCTCCACAACAAGGGAATGTCATTGCATCCTTGCTCTAGAAGTCAGAGCTGAATGTGTCCTCGCTCTGCCTGAGAAACAGTGCGACCCAAATAGTACAACTGACTCTTGCGTGTATACTCCGCTGAGCGATGTCCTACTATCCTCATTGTCTCTCCTCGGATAGGTAATCGAAGGATCCTATATACATCCTCTAGCGTGATGGTCATCTCGCCTGTAGGTAAGTGGAAAGTGGATGTATCTACATCCCACCTCTCCATCAATGCCATCAACATAGTGCGGTGGAATCTGATTGTGGGCATATCAAGTACCCACCATAAGCCCACCGCCTGCAAGTGCTGTCTCTTTGCGGTAGACAAGGAGCTAGCACGCTTTCGAAGTAGCACTATCAGGAAACTGCCTGTGTGCTATTGTGTCTCAGGGACATCCTGCAGGTCGAAAAGAAAACAAAAACATCAAAATTCCCTCAAGAAACTGAAAGTTGCTGTAAAAAATAGACAAGAGTGCATGTGCCTAGGGCCTGTGTCCTCTGTGGAACTGGGTGCCCCTGTGGGACTAGGGCACCCCAGAGAGACTCTGGCACCCTAGGTGGACCCGGGCACCCCTCTTAGGGACCCTTGTCGATTCCTTCCCTCTCGGCACAATAAATGATAAAGTCAAACAAAAGTACACTCAAAGATGATAGAAGCACAAGATTAGGACCCTACCTCAGCCTCGAAATACCTCTCCGCTAATCGGGCTCGGAGCATCTCTAGTCATGGTGGCTGATACGGGCATCAGCTTGGCATGGTTGTCCTCCTCTTCTCCTTCTCTCTCTCCTCTACTTTTTCTACAATGACAAGAAAAAAAGAATGAGTACTTCCTATCCCTAACTAGGTGCAAGATTAATCTCCGTTACTCTTGAGCCCTTATCTTGAGCTATCAAACTCTGATTTCCGTGTCATTTGTTGTGTTCAAATCTTTGTTCCGCTCTCTTTCTCACCCAATGTGTTGTGCTTGAGCATTGTTTCTTCAAATAACCATCATAACACATTTCTCATCAAGTTTCCCACGAAATCAACGCGTGTGGGTATCTCCTTGTTTCTACTTTTCAGACTAAGCAAGTAGAAACAAGGGAGGGCATATATCTCCCTTGATTTCCTCCCTCATCATGTCTCATCACTCAACCCCCTTAGTGTTTTGTACTGGCTCATTAGTGGTGGTTGCAGGTTGATTTGATTTTTGATTTTCTGACAAGTGTTCCTTTGTAGGTTGCGGTTCCTAACTTTGTGGTCTTGCAGAACTGCAGACTTGGGGGCTTCTTCCTTCTTGGTGACAACACTTCAGTTTCCTCTATAGTATCCTTTTAGGTATCCTTTTCATGATTGATGCATTTACTTTCCTTTAGTTGCATATGCACATAGTGTCATATGGACACTAAAGTGGGGGCTAAATGTAACATCAGAAATTGTCCTCTTGTATGGTATGGTACAATTTCCCTCAGTTTAGCTCCTCGCTTTGGGTGACCTCTCAACCTTTCTCTTTTTGACCATCTCGAAACTCTAATTGACTAAGTCTAGTTGCAAAATGTTCACTTTTTGAGGTAACCTTTTGATAGAACCCAAAAAGGAGATTTGAATTATAGGTCCCTGGGACCCCCAAAAAGTAGATCTGATCAGGAAATGGGGGCTTGGACTCAGGCGCCCACGCCCTAGTCCTCACTTGTTTCCAGGGATTTTGAATTTTGGTAGGGTGTCGGCTCCCGCTGTATGCCTTGGGATTCCATTTTCAAATTCTTGGTTTTTGCGCGATATCGAGACGTTATTTCAAAATTTGAATTTCCCTAAAGCTAGATATAAAAAGACATTTGAAAATCATTTTCTCACACACAATTCTTATGCAAGTTTGATGCCAAAGCTCTGCTACAATTGCCATTGAAGATCAGTAACTTGTTGAAGCTCTTGAAAGTATTTTGAATTTTCTATCATGGAGACAATGGATGGAGATTAGGAATAAATATATTGAGACTATCTTGCTCTTCCTAGGGTTCGTACACCTTTTGCATGATCAGGAGAAGGGTTGAAGCCTCCAACATCGAGCTTGGAGATTCTCCGCGAACATTGCTGATTCACCTTCTTGTTCATGCAAGTCTTCATTTGTTTTCATCTCCTTGAGGTGAAGTTGTATGTGTTTATTGATTCAAAGCAAGTTGTTGATCCTCCCTTGATTGAGACATCTAGGGTTTGATATTTCTGCATACACATTATTAGGTTTGCACACACTTTTGTAAATCTTTATCTCTGGCTATTGCTGAGGTAGAAATACCAAAGACGGGGCTTGACTGAGGCAAGCTCCTATATAGCCACAACATCTTTCTCCTTCTTTTGTAGGTGTAGATCATGTTTTGTAGGTTCTGGCAGAACGAAGCTACAGAAAGGAGGGTATTGCAAGTACAATTGTCATATACTTTTGGATTTCAAGATTCCAACACTTGCGGGACTAATGAGCGGGCGCCCTAGTCCAACTGGGGAAGATTTCTGAGATCTAGGAGCCATTTTGGAGTATCAGTTACCCTGTGTAGAGGATTTTCAGTTATGGGAATTTGTAGGACTAAAGAGTGGGCGTCCTAGTCCAATTGGCCCTCAAATTCTAGGTGCATAGCCTTTGAAACCCTCTCTCTGCATTTCTATGGTCTATTTTGCCTGTTTCATTATCAGATCCCGAAATTCTTTGTTTTAAGGCATAATTAGGGTTTCACTTGGTTAATGAATTAAAAAACTTAATAAAATCTTAATTAGGTTCTCGAAATCAGATCCAACGAGCATAAGGGATGGACAAAGTGATTAGTATCTTGATCTTAAGCTCAGTCCTTGTCCTCTCAATGTTTAGCATGGTGAATGTAATCTTATTAAGACAAATTTGTACAATTTTACCCTAAACAGTGGTATCAATTTTTTTAAATGCTAAAATTAAATTTTGTAAGAAGCGAAGATGATCACTATGTTTATATTAGATGTATTGATGATCATATACTAATTGTTGGCCTTGTATGTGGATGGCATGTTTTTCAATAACACCAAGGGTATGATTAGTGAGTTAAAAGCTCAACTTTTAGGTGCATTTAAGATGAAAGATTTGGGGGTAGTAAGGTACATATTGGAAATGAAAATCAAGAGGGATCATGAGAATAGAAAGCTTTGGTTGTCACAAAGTATGTGATTACTATTTTGCAAAGATTTAATATGCAAGATTGTAAGCCAGTTATAATTCCTTTACCAATTGGCACCAAGCTTATATTAGATATGTGTCCCAAGTGTGAAGATGATTCTGAGGATATATCTAGCGTGTCATATGCTAGTGTAGTAGGAAGTTTGATGTATGCAATGGTTTGCACTAGGTTAGATATTGCCCAAGCAATGGGAGTATTGAGCAGGTTTATGTCTAACCTTGGTAGAGAGCATTGGAATTATGTGTAGAGGGTGTTAAGATATTTGCATGGTACTTCTAATTATTGTTTAGTTTAATTTGGTACTAACAGTGAGAATAAGACATTGGACATACAAGGTTTTGTTGATGCAGATTGGGTAGGTGACTTGGATAGTTGGAGGTCCACTAGTGGGTGTGTATTTACTTTGTTTGGAGGTGCAATGATTTGGATGAGTAAGAGGTAGCCCACGGTTGCTTTATCCACCACCAAAGAAAAGTATATGGTTGCATTGAATTTGCACCTCGCACGTTTACAAACACTTTGAACTAAGTTTGTGATTGTCTACTTGGATGACATTTGATTTTCAATAAGACTAAGGAGGAACATCTAGAACATATCAAATTAGTAAATTGTAATAGAGAGATGTTTAAAAATTTTGTAAAAAATAAACTGCATTGAATTTGCACCTAACACGTTTACAAATACTTTGAATTAAGTTTGCATCTTTACACATTGAATGCCTATGTAGGGGAAAATGACCACCAACTAGAGACAAAATGTGAATAGTTCGGCAATGCCTTGCCTAATGCCCAGTACAAAATGTCATTTTTCAACATAGCTATGTATATGGATTTAAAGCAGGAGTTTCTAAAATCAATTTGTGCTTTATGCCAATCGCATACATATAGATGCCAACACTTTTTTCTCACTAGCGGTTGGAGATTTATTTTTTGTCAATATAACAAAAGATCTAGTTGATTAAAGAACTCTGCCACATTAAAAACTTAGACTAGATAATTATTGTATATGCAGATTCATCTTCTTCAGATCACCTCACCATTCCCATGCCTTAGGGAATCTAACTATGCTATCCAACCTTTTTAAGTGGATTTTTTTCTCAAAGTAATAGAATCATTACATGCTCTAATATTATGTTTAAAAATGGTAGAGAAGAACGTTGAAAGATATTAAACCATAATAACACAACAAATAAAATAAAATAATAATCATAATATTAAAATACTGGGGATAGTTACCCATACATCACAATATTGTTTTTATAGAACCTTTTCAAAACACAACTACGCAAATCACTGGACAACTAACATGACACTAACTAAACATTTTTTTTAATAAATATTCCTATCTAACTTTATATTAAAGATTAAAATAGTATAATATTCACAAAAAAAGTTTTGGGTGGTATAACGACACATCTATTCTTAAACATCACCCACTTCAACAGTTAAAGGTCAATTTTGACCAATAAAAATAGGACAAATATTTACCACTTTTTGTTGTGGATGAGTTGTAAAATTGTTATTGACTGTTTGACCATTGAAGTGGATGATGTTTAAGTAGAGTGTTTCTCTTGTAGTTCTATTGACTGCAAAGACGTAGTGTCTGCTGTGGAAAAAGAAGTAACAAGGACAAAACATATGTTGGAAAATAAGGTTTTAGTTTTGTAATAAAGTCGTCTTAGTATTTTAGTGATGTTAGCAATTAAAATGTTTAGTGATGATCAAGATCTGCCCTATGCTCGCATTGTCGTAGCTATTTAGTGCTCTTTGGGTTTGGCCCTTTTTTTTTTTTTTTCGTCTTTGTATTGGACTTGGTCCATTTAGACTTTGTGGGTGTGTCGTTACACTCTACTTAAACATCATCCACTTTAATGATTAAACTGTTAATAGCAATTTTCTATCTCATCCACAATAAAAAGTGGTAAATATTTGTCTTATTTTTATTGGTTAAAATTGACTTTTGATCGCTGAAGTAGATGATATTTAAGAATAACCAAGTTGTAAAACAGAGTGGCCAAAATTTGTTTGACATGGGAGCCTCTCTGGCTGATGAACACATCAAACACTCTGGAGGATTCTTCTACTTCAATTCCAGAGAAAGGGTTTTGTTGGTGAGATAAGGATGAAGACGCCATAAATTCAAGGATGGGGCTGAAACACAAAAGCTAAGCAGATCTCGGAAACGATGGATATGTGTTGAGGAAGAATGGAGTGAATCGGACTAGATCAAGGCCTGGATATAAATAGATGCCACTGCAGCCTCCTTCGAGGAAAGGATGGAGAAATGATGGAAGGCGTTCCTTGTTTGTTTCTTACTGGAAATAAGAAGGAAAATGTTGAGAGAAAGATTAAGACTGCAGCCGAGAGGTTTTATTCACCCTCCTTCCTCGAAAGGACGGGGAGAAGACTTTACTTTTTATTTAGAAAAAAAAGGCAGCCGTATGAAAGTGTCATGACATGACGACGTAGGAATTCAAGGTCGGGATTTCTTCTTGACAACTAGATTGCCAAAACAACACGTCGATCAGCTCCCTCCCATCAATAAGATGATAAGTAGGGGAGAGGGCCCATTAGTTGACGAGCAGGTGGAGAGGGTCCAATAGTTGAGCACCCTAACTTCACACTTCTCAAAATTATATGTGGCAATTTCGAATTATTTTAAAATTTTTATAGAAGTTTACTTAGCAAGGCTCCTACTTATAACTAATGTTTCAGGGCCACACCATCAAGTATGATGGCACATCAGTATGTTTTTGGTTGAGGTGTCCAAAAAGACCCAAAAAAAGGTAGACTGATAGTTGTGCATTAAGTCATGTTTTGTTGGTGTGTTGATGTGGCATCACATGATTTGTTACTTTTTAGATCTAAAGAACACATTTCATTCAATTATAAGTAATTATAGTCAACACTAACAACCTTAAAGTCACAACTACTAGTGCTAAACTTTTAAAAATATTGGACGTTAAATCCACAAATACTATCACAATTATTAGAACATGTTCAACTACTTGGTCCTCTCCCATAATTGTATAGAATTTTAATGAAATAAAGTCACCCACATCAATAATCTAGGTTGGTTAAATAAATGTAATTTAATTAAGTAAATCTAATTTAGATTAATTGGAGTTAGACTGGTTGATAATGATAAATGAATATTTGAAAATTAAATATGATAGATTAGGGTATTTAGCTTTAAGAATAGTAAAGTTGATATTTTTTCCATGGTACAAAAATTTATTGTTCATAATCTAATGAATGTGATAGATTCAATATAGGCTCATAATTCTATGTGGTTCAATCTCTTCGAGCCACACAGATATAATTTGAGGCACTAATCTAAATTGTGCCTCACACAAATGATCCAATGAAAAGTTGTAGCCATGAAACAATTTGTCTTCACTTTATAACATTTGAAGTGCTTGTAAGGATTATGGTGTTTATGAACACTATTTCATAATCTACTCGACCACTATGGTCAAGTTCTCTTAGGTCAAACCCTTAGACTAAATTTATGGATTTGAGTGAATATTTGAAGACAACATGTGCAAATCGTGCACATGACCTATATGATTATGATGTGACGGGTTCTTTCCCTTTAGAAAATTGATGTGTACTCTAGATTCTTTTTGTTCTTTTTTCACATGTGTTCGAATGACACATTGAATGTCCTTAATTACAAAAACATAGCAATAAGTCACATAAATGTGTACCAAGTCAACTCATAATGACTAGTACAAGTGGGAGGGAAAATTAAAATTTGAATTAAAAAATTTAAATTAAAGCTTCAATTCCATGATCCTTAGGGTTGGACTAGTTCAATGTCATGCGACATGGAAGTGATCCCTAGAACAAAAATGTCAGTTTCAAAGTATGGATCAAATGTATGGAAAGGTGTTTGAATAAGGGTGCATAAATGGTTAAAAATGGTGATATGTATGATGAATATAGGGGAGTAAGTATAAATGGGGATGGGATAAGGTTAATGAACAACAAATATGTGGGAATAAGTGAAAGTGAGGCCAAAATGGGCATGGATTTCAGGATTGGGTCATAAGCCAAACTTAGAACAAAAGTACCCCACTTATCGATATGTAACAAGTATTAAAAATATTCTACCAAAGTGAGCACAAAAATAAATGGAAAATGACATGGGTGTGCAAATTTCACCATTACATTTTGCCCACACTTTTGATTTTTTTTGCAAATCTAATATGAGCATGCATGTCAAAGTATATTGATTATTCTCAACTAGCACAAAAAGTAAATATATAGACACTCATAAAGGATATTGTCTCAGAAAAGGATATGATGATTCTTCTTGTATTTTCCTTCAATATGAGTGCTCCATTGAACCTACAAAATAATGCAAAATGTGCAACATGAGTAGATCCTACATCATAAAAGTAAGCACAAATTTACAAGTAATTTCAATGGTCTACAAAAAATGAGAAGTAGATAGAAGAGTTTAAAAATTCCCCCTATAAGTAAAAGGTGACATAAAAAATGCTCCACTTGATGTGGCAATGATATATGGTACATGTGATATGGCCATGTGTTGCAAATCCTTTCAATGTGGTAATGTGATATATTTCCACTCCATATAAATATGTAAGATGATCAAGATCCATCTGGGAATGAGCTGATAAATCTCTATGTAGCATAAATCACTACTTGAAAACTCAATCATGAAAGTGTTAGTGATGATATATGGCCCTTCAATTGGTCACATCCAACAGCTACAAGGAATTGGAGGAGAGGAAAAATTATACTTGACAAAATAGTAGAATAATCAAAACATATAAGCATTTAAGTATATATAACATCATGTATCATGCAAACACATTGTAATAACTATCATAAGAAACATCTTATGACAAATAGATAACAGATAGCGAATGATAAGATTGTGTAGGAACATAAATCATGATAATCGTGTAGGCAAATAAAGTTTCATCATTGGACAAGCATGTGAGATCAAAAAATGGCACTGATAAGTATCAAGGAATAAACATAGAGAAACCATTGTCTTGGAGAGAAGTTTAAAAATTTTGTCAGAAAATAAATTGCATTTAATTTGCACCTCACACATTTACAAACACTTTGAACTAAGTTTGCATTTTTACATATTAAATCCCTACATAGCTCCTAGCACTGTACAAGAATTTGAGGTTCAAAAATTGTAACATTGAAATAATTATGTGAAACTTTGAATAAACTTGATGGATTTTCTGCAAGAACTATTTTACAATCAACATTATGGAGCATGGGTAGTGCTACTCAATTTATATATACATTTGAATAGTACGTGGATTTTTAGTATTGTTAGGTTAGTGCTTTGACAATAGTTGGAGTTGTATCTTACCTTCTACAATATATAAGTTGCCTTTAATGGTTGTAGATAGTATATTATGTTCATGTATGACTTAGCTTATTGTTATAATGCCTAACCTTGTTAAAAAGATATTATACATAAATTAGGTCTCTAATGCAGTTTATATTTTTTAAACCTCACCTTTGATGCCATTTCTTGTGTTTCTTTGTCTAGTCTTATGACATAGAGAAGGCCATTGTTATCATTGCCTACTCAATAATGTGCTCTCACACATGGTGTGACATATAAATAGTTGTCTTGTTCTTTAAGATACTCTTTATCTTGCTTGTGCTTCACTCCTTATTTCCTTTCTTTTTGATAACTCATTTATAGGGTCCTCTTGTTGCAAGTATGTGCCTAATCGGTGTTGTCATTGATGTCAACATATCTTTGTTGTCATTTGTGTCAACTGTATCTTATTCTGTTATTTGTTTAGAAGATTTATATGTTGAGGATATTGAGAAAATTAGCCCCTCTAGAAGAATAAAAATGGAAACAGTGAATCACAGTGAAGACAGTGAGTTGCATACTAAAGAACAGTCCAGAAGATTGCTCCACATTTCTTGTAGATTAAAGTTCTTGGTTTGCGGATTGGAAGTTATTTAGAGGCATGTTTGAAGATGCTAAATCATGAGTTTGAGCCTCCGGTATGAAGAATTGAGTGAGTTACATTCACTAGAGTAAAACTTGCTTTTTCTGATTATTCACTGGTGACAGGAAGAAAGTATTTTTCTCTGCATTCCTATGCATTGAAGTATTTTGCTCTATGGTTCTAGAGGGAAGTCTGGGATGATGATAAGTGCCTACAACTACAATGGTTCATGATTTGGTGATCCACAGGCTATATTTCTTTTATGACAATTGAAGATAGTGAAGTTCATGTGCTCCGATGTGAAGAATCTCATGGATAAAGTGATTAGAGTTTGTGTGGTTGCTCTTGGTGATTACAACGTGCTTGTGGATGTCTCCTGATCATGTTCCTGCATTTACATTGGTCCGCGTTAAGGAATTAAGATCGTGTTTAAAGTTTATTCCCAGATAACGTAGCGTGTAACTAGTCTTAGCTGACTTGGTTAATTCCAGTGATTACAGAGATATATTGAAGATTGTAGAAGCATGTCGTGGCATGGAAGATTGTGTTTTGATTTGCATACATATTTACTACATTTCCTTAGCTAAGTTTGCATTAGGTCCAGACCTATTTTTATGTATGTTTGTAATGCCAACCTTGGAGATTGTTCCAATGGTTGATGATTGTAATGCCGACATTGATGATCATTCCAAGGTTGATGTAGTGTATAAATACTTGTAGTTGAGTCATGAAAAAGTATCATAAAAAAGGAGTGAAGATGCGAAGATAAAGTAGGAGAAGTAGCAGAGCAGAGCAGAGGTGTTTGCGCTTCAATGGAACTAAACTTTGGCATGAAGTAGATGTTGTTATCTTAGTTCACCCCTTTGGCAGTGAGCCTCTCCTTGCAGTGAGCATTTTGGGCAGTGAGCCTTTGATTTTTGGTATTGTTATAACTTATATATCTTGTGGACTAACATCCACCATGGTTTTTCCCTTAATAGGGTTTTCCACGTAAAAATCTGGTGCCATTGGTGTATGATCTTGCAATTATGTTTATGTTTCTAAGTTTATGTTTTCATGGTTTAATCATAACAAACAGTGGACAAGTGTTTAATGTTTTAAGGTGCATAATTATCTAAATATTTGAGACAACTGATTCACCCCCCTCTCAGTTGTCTGGTTCATTTCAACAATTGGTATTAGAGCCAAGTTCCTCGAAAGAAAGCTTGACCACTTGAGGCTGATCTAGGATGTTGTATAAGAAGGAAAGTTTGTGGTTTGATGGAACGAACTACTTCATCTAGAAGATCTGCATGAAAACCCATCTCCTCTGCTTGGGTTATAGTGTTTGGAAAATAACCAAAAATAAGTATGAAATACTGGAGAATGGTTCTCAAACTGAAGATGAGATCAAGCAATTTGAGTTGAACATAAAATCCAAAGATGCCTTATCCGACACTGAAGTAACAAAGATCATGGAGCTAGAAACTACTTATGAAATCTGGGATAAGCTGAAGAATCTATATGAAGGAGGTGAATATGTGAAGAGTGCCAAGATGCAGAGTTTGAAAGAAAAATATGAATGTTTGAAGATGAACGAAGATGACAACATAACATCCTTCATGTAGAAGGTCGACGAACTTGTGAGTAGCATTAGAAGTGTGGGAGGAAAAATAGAGGATATTGAAGTTGTGAACAAAATTCTTAGATCGCTGCCTAAATCATATAGTCATAAGGTGGCTGTAATTGAAGAAGTAATGACAGTGACAAAGATTACAAAAGATTAGCTACTCAGAAAGTTGACAGCCTTTGAAATGAGAGAACTTGGTGATTCACTTCCAAAAACAAAGACTGCTTTCAAGGCTAGCACTTCAGAAAGAACCCCTAGATCTGACAAGTACAAAGTGGAACTAGATTATGAGCTTGAAGAACTTGAATCCAACTTTGTTAACAGTCTTCCTAGAGGTACTGGTAAGTTCAAAGACAAATTACCTTTCAAATGTTTCAGTTGTGGTAAAATTGGTCATTATGCTTCTAGATGCCCCACAAGAGTTCCTAAGCCAAGACCTGATAGACCTAGAATCCCAAATAAATGTTATTATGTTGAAGATCTTGATGATGATGGAGTATCAGATGGTGAACTAGATAATGCTAGTACTTCTGGTAATTAATGCTTGTTTATTGCTATTAAAGAAGAACCCGTGACTACTAATCCTACTAGCTATGTGAAGGAAGAAAAACCAGTGGAAAGTGCCTTGGCTATTCAGGTTATTGAAGACAAAGATGAATGGGTTATTGATAGTGGATTCTCTCATCACATGACTAGTGACAAAAGTAAGTTCATAAGTTTGGAAAGGTATGATGGAGGACTGGTTAGGTTTGGTGATGATACTGTTGGTAAGATTTGTGGAAAAGGATCCATTTCTTTTGATGGCAAGCATAACACTGATGATGTATTATATGTGAAGGGATTAAAGCACAATATCTTGAGTGTTGGTTAGATGTGTGGCAAAGGTTATGATCTTAGATTCAAGGATAATTGATGCAAGATCTTGGAAAGCTCCAGAACAGTGATTGCAACTAGTAAGAAGGCAAGAGGTAACATTTATCATTTGAAAGGGACTAATGAATATTGTTTATTGGCTCAAAATGATGAAAGTTGGTTGTGGCATAGAAGGTTGTGTCATATCAATTTTGACAACATTGTGAAGATAAGTTCCACTCAGGCTGTAAGAGATTTGCCCAAGCTTGTGAAGCCTGCTGATGCTTTATGCAAGGAATGTCAATTTGGAAAACAGACAAGAACAAGTTTCAAGAGCAAGGACCAATCTGTTGATGGACTACTGAAATTAGTGCATATAGATCTATGTGGACCTACCAGAGTAAGAAGTCTACAAGAAGACATGTATTTCATGTTGTTGATTGATGATTATTCTAGAATGACTTGGGTTAGCTTCTTAAAAAAAAGCGCAGAAGCCCTAGAAAAGTTCAAAGCATTCAAGGCAATGGTTGAGAATGAGCTAGATTTGAAGATAAAGTGCTTAAGGTTTGATAGAGGTGGAGAGTTTACATCAAATGAGTTTAACTTCTTCTATTAGGAACAAGGGATAAAGAGATAGTTATCAGCACCTAGGACTCCACAACAAAATGGAGTTGTTGAAAGGAAGAACAAAATAGTTCAAGAGGCTGCTAGAACCATGATGAAGGAGGCTGACCTACTGGAAGTATACTGGAGAGAGGCTATTCATATAGCTATCTACATTCTAAACAGATATCAAGTCAAAGGTAATAGCACCAAAACCCCCTATGAGTTGTGGTATGGAAAAGTTCCTACAGTAAAATACTTCAAAGTTTTTGGTAGCAAATGTTATATCAAAAGAGAAGAAGATATAGGAAAGTTTGATGCTAGATGTGATGAAGGAATCTTCCTTGGTTACTCCACCAAGAGTAAGGCCTACCGGTGCTATAATAAGAGACTAAAGAAGATCATTGAGAGTGCAAATGTTAAAGTTGATGAAAGCAAGGAAAGGTGTTCATGATCAAGTGAATATGAATAAGATGAACTAGATGTTTCAACAAGCAAAGAAGTGGTGCAGCATGAAGACATTTTAGATGAATAGGAACAAGCTTCAAAAATTATCACCAAGACACCAAGGTATGTAAAACTTAATCATTCTGAAGATCAAATTATAGGAGAAAAGAGCAAAGGAATCCTGACCAGAAGAAGAGTTGTAGGAGAACAAGTGATTTTTTGTTTGATCTTCAAGATTGAGCCTAAGACTGTGAATGAAGCTTGAAATGATGAAAATTGGGTAAAGGCTATGGAAGAAGAACTGATGCAGATAGAGAAGAATCAGACTTGGGATCTTGTTCCCAGATCAGTAGATAAAAATGTAATTTGCACCAAATGGGTCTTCAGGAACAAGATGAATGACAATGGTGAAGTGGTAAGAAACAAAGCAAGGTTGCTATGCAAAGGATACTCTCAAGTTGAAGGAATAGATTTTGATGAAACATTTGCACCTATGGTAAGGATTGAAGCAATAAGAATGTTTTTAGCATTTGTAGCCTACAAAGATTTCAAGGTATATCAAATGGATGTGAAGTCTGCATTCTTGAATGGAGAATTGGAAGAAGTCTATATTGAACAACCGGAAGGATTCCAGTCATCAGATCAGGGTGATATGGTGTGCAGATTGAAGAAAGCAATGTATGGACTAAAACAAGCCCCCAGGGCCTAGTGTGCAAGATTGGATAAATATCTGATACAGTTAGGGTTCAGTAAGGGTACTACCGACAACAATCTCTATTTCAAGATCAATGATAAACAAATCCTAATTGTTGCAGTCTTTGTTGATGACATTATCTTTGGAAGCAATGAAGGTATGTGCATGGTTTTGTTGCGAAAATGCAAAATGAATTTGAAATGTCCATGTTTAGTGAGATGAATTTCTTTTTAGGTCTGCAAATTAATCAATCAGATAAAGGTATCTTCATTTCTCAGTCTAAGTATGTGAAAGAATTGTTAAAAAGTTTAGGATGGAGGACTCTAAACCGGTAAGCACTCCCATGGTAACTGGTTGTAAGTTGAGAAAAAATGATGACTTACTTATGGCAAATCAGAAAAGGTATAGATCTATGATTGGAGGGTTACTTTATCTGACCCAAACCAGACCTGACATAATGCATGCAGTTTGTCTTGTGGCAAGATTTCAAGCAGAACCTAAAAAGTCACATGTGATGGCAGTCAAGAGAATACTGAGATATTTGAAAGGCACAATGGATTATGGTTTGTGGTATCCAAACGATAATGATTTCACTCTCAGTGCATACATTGATGCGGATTGGGCTGAAGATGTGGATGACAGGAAAAGTACAAGTGGAGGTGCATTCTTCTTGGGAAATAGATTGGTTTCATGGCTGAGTAAGAAACAAGATTCAATATCCTTGTCTATTGCAGAAGTAGAATACATTGCAACAGCATGTAGTTGCACTCAAGTGTTATGGATGAAGCAGACATTGAAGGACATCAGAGTTGTGTATGAAGATCCAATTGCAATCTTTTGTGACAATACAAGTTCCATAAACATATCAAAGAATCCAGTAATGCATTTAAGGACAAAGCATATATCCATAAGATATCACTTTCTAAGAGAAAAGGTGACAGAGAATGAAGTCAAGTTGGAGTATGCATCTACAAAATATCAGATTGCATACATTTTCACCAAGCCTCTGCCTAAGGATACTTTTGAGTATCTCAAAGAAAAGTTAGGGGTCATCACCCCTCTTGCTCTGAACTAAGGTGCACAATAGTGCATAAATCTGGTGGTGCATGCAGTTTCATTCTTTAAATTGGATTGATGATTTGGTAGCTACATCTCAGGGGAGTAGCTAATGAGATCAATAAGTATTGCAATATTGTTGATAGGGGGAGTAATAAAGAAGAGTAAAATTAGAGAAAAATTTGGTTCTATCAGAGCAACAGAATGCAAGTATGTGCCCTTTTCCATTGATGTCAAAGGGGGAGAGAATTCATGTGAAAAACTCAGGTAGGAAAGAATGCAAATGTGTGAAGAGTAAGGGGGAGAATCTTGTCCTGATGGTAGTTATAGTTTTTCACATCATATGTTGCCATCAATGACAAAGGGGGAGATTGTTGCAAGTATGTGCCTAATCGGTGTTGTCATTGATGTCAACATATCTTTGTTGTCATTGGTGTCAACTGTATCTTATTCTGTTATTTGTTTAAAATCTTTATATGTTGAGGATATTGAGAAAATTAGCCCCTCCGGAAGAATTAGAAAGGAAACAGTGAATCACAGTGAAGATAGTGAGTTGCATACTGAAGAACAATCCATAAGATTGCTCCACATTTCTTGTAGATTAAAGATCTTGGTCTGTGGATTGGAAGTTATTTAGAGGCATGTCTGAAGATGCTAAATCCTGAGTTTGAGCCTTCGGTATGAAGAATTGAGTGAGTTACATTCACCAGAGTAAAACCTGCTTTTTTTGATTATTCACTAGTGACAGGAAGAAAGTATTTTGCTCCGTATTCCTCTGCATTGAAGTATTTTGCTCTGTGGTTCTAGAGGGAAGTCTATGATGATGATAAGTGCCTACAACTACAATGGTTCATGATTTGGTGATCCACAAGCTATCTTTTTTTTACGACAGTTGAAGACAGTGAAGTTCATGGCTCTGATGTGAAGAATCTCATGGATAAAGTGGTTAGAGTTTGTGCAGTTGCTCCTGGTGATTACAACATGCTTGTGGATGTCTCCTAATCATGTTCCTACATTTACATTGGTCCGTGTTGAGGAATTGAGATCATATTTGAAGTTTATTCCTAGATAACGTAGCGTGTAACCAGTCTCAGCCGACTCGGTTAATTCCAGTGATTGCCGAGATATATTGAAGATTGTAGAAGCATGTCATGGCATGGAAGATCATGTTTTGATCTGCATACATCTTTACTACATTTCCTTAGCTAAGTTTGCATTAGGTCCAGACCTATTTCTATGTATGTTTGTAATGTCAACCTTGGAGATTGTTCCAACGGTTGATGATTGTAATGCCAACCTTGATGATCATTCTAAGGTTGATGTAGTGTATAAATACTTGTAGTTGAGTCATGAAAAAGTAACATAAAAAAGGAGTGAAGATGTGAAGATAAAGTAGGAGAAGTAGCAGAGGTCTTTGTGCTTCAATGGAACTGAACTCTGGCATGAAGTAGATGCTATTATCTCAGTTCACCCCTTTGGCAGTGAGCCACCCTTTGGTAGTGAGCCTCTCCTTGTAGTAAGCATTTTGGGTAGTGAGCCCTATAGGCAGTGAACCTCTGATTTTTGATATTGTTATAACTTATATATCTTGTGGACTAACATCCACCGTGGTTTTTCCCTTAACAGGGTTTTCCACATAAAAATCTGGTGTCATTGGTGTATGATCTTGCAATTGTGTTTATGTTTCTGAGTTTATGCTTTCATGGTTTAATCATAACAAATAGTGGACAAGTGTTTAATGTTTTAAGGTGCAGAATTATCTAAAGATTTGAGACAACTAATTCACCCCCCCTCTCAGTTGTCTAGTTCATTTCAACACCTCTCTCATACTTTGTCAATATATATGATAGGCACTCAATATATATATGATAGGCACTCCATTGACTGTAGAAGTAATTTCCATGCTTCTTAATGGAGCACGTGACTTGTTTCCTCTCCAAGTTTTTCTCTTGTATCCCATACACCATGCATGCTCTAGTTTCTTAAAATATAGATTGTAGTTCTCAAATTGAATACAAACACACCATGCTCTCCTTCCTACTAAATATAACAACTTTAGTTTTGAAGGTGCTCTCATTGAGGGATCTATTGTGTAGCAAGGTGTTCTACAAGATGATATATGCACATGTTTGCCTCCTCTCACACATTTACTAGTCCTCTTCTCTCATAGTTTGGCTTGGCTTATAATAGTTTCTTGATTCATTACTTTTTTTGGCATGACTATTGTTATTAGTTCCTTGGAAGTGGTTTTCATCAATGAATTGATTATTAGCTCTCGTGTTCCCCTTGCTTGTATGCCTACTAGGCGTCCCTTGTCCACTCAATAGATAGAGGATGGATAGTCATCTTCTCCTATATGGTCAAAAAATAATTGTCCAATCTTTCCTAAATAAATCATCCCAATTAGCACATTGAGCCCTTAACAAAAACATTGGTTTGTTCAAGGTAGGACATTGGCAAAAAGTGTGTTATGTGAATTCAAGAATAGTAAAGGAAAAGGAAAAGTGTTTGGTTTTAGCTTACTAGACCATGAAGGAGGTGAAATACATGTAACATGCTTCAATATTGTAGTTGATGATTTTTATGACATTATGTAGCCTAGTAATGTCTATGCCTTCTCCAACAATTGAGTTAGAGTAGCATACCCAAGTTATAGTCAATCCCCATACTTGATGGAGATATTCCTTGATGCCACCTCAACAATCGTTCCTTTTGTTCCCTAAATCTTTAGCATACTTGTCAACACATTTCAATTCAAAACAATCCAAGAACTTCAATATGTTTCTATAAATTCCCTTGTAGATCTGTTAACTTAGTGTCATCTTATCTATTTTCCCTATCTTGATTGTATGAAAGAGGAATAACTTAGAGATAACAAAACATGTTTGTCACCATCTTGATATGTAAACCTTTAGAATTGATCTCATATTAGATACTTTTTGATGTATAAGGAAAACATCTTTTTGAATTATGCATAGAGATAAACCCTCTCACTCTTGTAGCTAAAGCTAGACGCATAGCCTCATGGAACATAAAGACAATATGGAATTGTTGTTCCCATTCAACTTTTTGTCAACTTAGATCTCAAATAAACCCATACATTATGGTCTTGGTATGCCTCCATGGGTGTTATTATGTCTTCCTCTTCCTTATTAGTGGAAAGCACCACAATCCATAATTTGGACACTTGGATGGTTGTTGCTGCAACTTGTGAAATTATAAACTTTGAAAAAGTAGAGAATGTCCATGTCAAGTCCATTGTGACAAAGGTACACTTGGATAACTTCTACTAGCTATCTTTTCTTCTTTCAATTTAAGATAAAAAATATTAAAAAATAGTCCAAAAAACCAATAGTTGTTGGCATTGTCCAAAATGTTGTGTTGATTTTTTTAATGTGATTTAAGTCATATGTTAAAATATGAATTGCAAGACCACACATGTGAACTCAAACATTGTACTTGAATACAATGGTAATCCAATTATGGGTGTCACAACCAAAAAACTTCAGTTGCTACTACTAGAATTTCTCTTTCTATGTGAGGTTTTGAACAATGTTGTTTCCCACCAATTCTGCTTTGGCTTGGCTATGAAAAGAGACATTTTTTTATGATGCTATACTATACACAATTGTTACATGAGTTGAACATTTCAACCTTGTAGGTGAAAGTCTTCTTCTTCTACTTGTAAAATATCTAAATTGAACTTGCTTATCTAATTGGCATCTACTTGATACATCTTATGTAAACTTGTTTCTTGACCATACAAGCATGGATTTCTACTTGAGCCCATTAAATGAAGAATCTTTGAGTGATGAAACTTTATGAGTTTCTTTGCCATTAATCCTATCTTAGAGAAATATGTTTATAATGTATTATCTCACTACATTCAAGAAGAATTTATTGTTCAAGTGAATGTAAGGATGTTATGTTTCATTTATGGGCCATAATATTATCATTGATGCTTTTTTGTTGTTTCAAGTGTGGATATAGTTTATTGCAATATAGAAAATATGAGTTTTTCTTATGAATTGTTATATGGTTCTTAGAAATTCAAAGGACATTCTTGTATATATCTAACAAATAACATGGTCTAACTCTACTTGCTTGCATCTTCTAGAATATCAATAACATATTGCTTGCATATCGTATCATCTAACCACTCTTGTTGGTCATCACTAGCTCCCCTTAAAGATGACACATGATGTGGGCCTTGACAATCCACAAAACTAAGGGACTTACACTTGACAAAATGATTATTGACATTGATATCACATACTAATAGGCCCTTACTTTCATAATAGTTTTGTGAGTTTGAAGCTTGGCTAATCTTCATATCTCGCCCTCCTCATTCCTTCAGTATGCACTCATGCAAGACAATGCATATGTTACTCTATGAAGGCAAGAAGAGGAGTGTGTGCGCATAATTTCAATCACACATTTCTAGCTTACCCCAGCGTATCTTCTCAAAGCAAGGATTAGATACAAGCCTTTTTAGGTCTATTGAATTAAAATAGTCCTTTTCTTTTCTTAGCTATATCTAGAAGGATTGTTTATTAAATGGTTATCATTTCCTTCTATCGTTAAAGTGTACACATGTTGTCTCGTCTATGATTAAACTTTCATGCATATAGTATGTGCCTTCTACTTCATTATAAATAGAGTCAAACTTCTTTGTGTTGTTTGATGCTTTCCATACTAGATTCATTTACTTGAAATAGTCTCATCTTTTACAAAAAAGTAATTTACACAATCAATCTATTTACTTGTAAAATCTCTCTCTCTCTCTGATTTGGTATTAATTATTCTAATACAACATAACTATACATTTTGTAATCTACTTTTCAGACATCATGTTTGGCTATGTATTTGTGTTGCGTGTCATAAAACAATCTCTTCATTTAGAAAAAAAAAACGTAAATTTATACAAAATGAATCTTATAATGTTTGTTTTTAAAACTAATATTCTAAATAAAGAGGAGCAATTGGTCAATCCTCATTACACACTCCATGGATGAATACAAACTCTTTTATGCCTAATCTAGAATGTTATTTTTCCCTTGAAATTAAAATTTTAAGTCGCTAAATTAATAATTTCCTTAAATTACAAGGTATCTTATTCAATGCAACTTTTTTTCAATATTATCGTGCTATTCTTATTTATTACATATTCGCAATCAAATCCTCTTGTACCTTCATCACTTAATAAATATATATCTTTATATCACACCTATTGACATGCCCATTACATTGATATATACAATTACTAATTAATAACTTTATTTAAAAAATATATCTAAAGTACACTGAAATGGATCCATCTTGAAGCGCCTTTTAATCAATTTATTTTAAACTATAATTGTAATTATTGTATAATTTAATAATTTTAAATCATAATTATGTAGTATAATATTAGTAAACATTATAATAATGTATTTATATTATTATTTTATTATAAATATTTATTATGTTATGTACAAATAATTTCATATTTTAAATCACAATAAATAATTTAAATTAGAATAATTATTTTAAAGTAAAATATTTTAAAGTTTGTATATTATATTATTTTATTATTGTACAATATTATTACATTTTATAGAGAATATTTATAATAATAAAAATAATAATAAATATAGTAATAAATATAATAAAGAAAATTACTTAATGATAATTAATATTATTATAATATTATATTATAATAATATATTTAATCTATATTATAAATTATATTATATAATTATATGAATTATTATATTATAATATACTAATATAATATAGATTAGATATATTATAATAATTATTAAATATAATATACTATTAATTTATTTGTAATAATTAAAATAATATAATATATTATATAATAATTCTAAATATAATTATATGATATATTATAATTAGAATTATAGTTATTGGTTAAAATTAGGGTTAGCGTTAGTGTTTAGGTTAGAGTTAGAGTTACAATTAATCTAATAATTAATCTATTTATTATAATTAGAGTTAGGGTTAGCATTACTATTAGGATTAAGGTTAGGGTTAAAAATATAATTATGGTTCAAACTAGGATTGGGATTATGGTTAGCATTAGGGTTAGTGTTATTGTTAGAGTTACAGTCAAAATTATGGTTAAAATTATGTTTTAAATAGGGTTAGATTTTGAATATGGTTAGGTTGAGGGTTTTGAGGCTTATAAAACAATGGTAAGTGTAATGTTATAGGAATCCTAATTCTAGTCCTAACTCTAACATTATTATTATTATAATAATGTACAAATAAGTAGGGTTATAATAATTATTATGATAAGTTATTAATACCAACCCTAATTCTTACCCCAACCCTAACCTTGATTTTAATAATAGTTTTAACCCTAATTCTAACCTAAATCCTAACCCCAACCCTAATTCTAACACTAATTATAATTGAAATCCTAACCCTAACTCTAACCCTAGCCCTTAGTCTATTACTAATTGTAACCCTAATCCCAACCTTCACTCTAATCGTAGTTCTATATATAGATATAAACGTAAATAGACATTCTTGTTTTATTGTAACTATAACCCTAACTGTAGCGTTTAGGCTAATACTAACCCTAATTATAATCCCAACCCTAACCCTGATTGTAATCATAGTTTTAACCCTAATTCTAACCTAAACCCTAACCCTAACCCTAATTGTAACTGTAATCCTAACCCTAGTTCTACTTAAATCCATTATAATTCTAATCTTGAGAAATCCAAGTTTGTAACTCTAATCCTAACCTTAATTGTAAGATTAATCCTAACCCTAACAATAACCCTAATTATGTCCCTAAAACTAATTTTAACCCTAACGGTCCTCACCTTAATACTAACCCTAATATTATATCCCTAACCCTAATTTTAATCCTTATTCTAATTATAACTGAAACCCTAACCCTAACACTAATTCTAATTCTAACCCTGACCCTAACTCTAAGCTTAACACCAACCCTAATTTTAATCCTACTTCTAATCCTAACTCTAATTCTAAACCTAAACCTATCCCTAATCGTAGCCCTAACCTTAACCCCAATTTAAACCCTATCCATAACATTGATTCTAATCCTAATCCTAATCCTAACCCTAACCTTAATTTTAATCATAATTATAATCTTAATTCTAATCCTAATTATAATTAAAGCATTTAGTGTTTGAATTAATTCTAACCCTAACCTTAATTTTAATCATAATTATAATTTATCTCTAATCTTAATTATAATTAATGCATTTAGGGTTTAACACAGATGTAATAACAATTCTAACTAAAACCCTAATTCTAAGCTTAACACCAACCCTAATTTTAATCCTACTTCTAATCCTAACTCTAACTATAATTGTCATCCTTACCCTTATTCTATTTGTAAGGTTGATTCTAACCCTCTAAATCTAATCATAATTCTAACCCTAATTCTTTTAAATCATAATTATTTCAAACCCTAATTAATTAAACCTTAATCCTAATTATTTTAAACATTAATAATATTTATTTGAAACTATAATACTAATTCTCATTTTAAACCCTAAGCCTAATTATTTTAAACTCTAACCCTACTTATTTAAAACCCTAACCCTAATTAATAACAATTCTAACTATAACCTTAATTCTAAGTTTAACATCAACCCTAATTTTAACTATTAAACTCCATGATGTCTAAGAATCGCTCAAATTTTGGAAAAAAAATCAATAATATTACTTCAAAAAAATTAGCAAAAACTTCATACTTGAGGATATCGTCTATTCCTTAAAGTTTCTCTTAAATAAATTATAAGCAATTGTTTATTAATATTTTAATAGTTTAATAAATTGTGATTAATAATTTTTAACTTTAAGAAGTTTTTCATTTATTATGGATATTTAATAATTATTTGAATTGTTTAGAATAAACAATTTTATAAGTTCATACTTAACAATGTAAACTAAACCTAACATAACAGATTTTTTTGGGTTTTTCTATTTTATTTATAAATAAAAAATATTATTATAATTTTACATAAATTTAATTTTTATTCCTGAAAAATTGAAATTTAATGGCACCGTGGCAAGTAACATTTATAATTTTGTATGTCAAAATTTCTTGTATATGGCTGCTATTTGTTCTCTGTTTATATTTGTTTGAAGTGCGGGCAGGAAAGAAATCAATCAAATTTTCAAAACCCCCATTTGTGATATATCTTCACACTGGACGGATGTTTTGATAAGAAATCATTTATAGTTTGTGCTTAACTGCTTTACAGAGTGCTTGTGTAAGCGTGGAAGAGAGAAAACAAGCATTGAAAAATACATTCAAATTACCTTGAGACATGAGAAAAATCCATATAAATCTGCAAGAATGTGTTTGTTTTGCTGTTTTGGCGTTAAACTGTGCCGCGAGCGTTGAACTCGCTGAAAAATGTTTTTAGTTTGTTTTTGCTTCGGTTGAAATATGGGCATGATTAACGGACAGAAGTTACAATATATGAAATATTTATTTTATTTTATGACAGCTAATAAACCGTCAATTTAAATGCGCAAATTAAAACTTGCAATCGTGTTAATAACTTTATTTAAATTATTTGAAGGTATACAATTACTAATTAATAAATTTATCTAAATTATTTGGAAAAGACTACTTTTATTTAGATTTTAAAGATCATCTTTTGCTTGCTCTCTCCTTTGTCAAGTTCATATAATTTGCCTACTTTTATGATGATTTTAACTTAAAGATGACAAGAATATGGTTGTACACTTCAAACTTTCCTCAAAAAAATTTTCACATAAAAAAGTTACACACAGCATTTCACTATTAGAAAGAGTCACACGTGCGACATAGCTCCCAACTGTTTGGTGGTTTTCATGTCGTTTTCTTTACGGAAAATTCTTTTTTAACTTTTCCTTCTCACTTACCAATCCAAACAAACACTAGTCTTATCATCACCTTCACATTTCTAAACTTGGAGATTCGTATGAAATAGGTATTTGTATTTTTCTCTTTTGGGTGTAAAGATTTTTTTGGAATTTTATTCCTATTTACTTTGGTTTTGTTTTAAGATATGTTATTTTGGTGGGTTATTTTATGGTTTAGGTGGGTTGCGGAATTTTTTAATTTATTTGTATTTATTAATTATAGATAATATAAATTAATGATTTGTGAGATTTTTTATATAAATTTTATTTTTAATTATATATTAAAAATTTTTGTTTTTGAATATTTGTTAATAAAGTGTTTTTTTATACTTTCTACTATTTTTAATGAGTAATATTTTTATTTAAAATATAACTTGAGTTTTTAAATATAGATATTGGGAATCTGTTAAAGAGGCCCCAACCCTACCATAAAAAATCATACAACATATACTATTAACTATGATGAAATTGCATAAACAACCCCAAAGGGTAGAGTAGCGCCAAGACCATCACAAAAATTATCATACTATACTACTACATAATATTATAGAAACTAAGACAACCACACCAACTACATTTTAACAACCAAATTTACAATCCACCTGTCTTGAGCCACCACACAAATGACTAAAATGCCATCTCTCATAAGCCCTATTATATACTCCTAACCTTGAAATTGGAACCAACTCCACTTTAGGCTACACAAGTTGCTCTATCATTTTTACCAGCCCTTTAAATTTTATGTTGTGCACCACTGCATCCTTATGCTTAGCCCTCTGCAACAAACCACCTTTATGCACATTAACCACCATATTACGCATATCAATAACCATATGTTGCATGTATCTCTCCAAGATTTACACATGAATATGCAAGTCTTTCATATTTGTTTTCGGTCTCTACAACCAACCTTTAATTTCATCACTCTCCCTAATAGCTTTGCCCTTGTTCTTTTATTTCTCAACCCATCCCCAATCCACTTCTTACAAGGCTACTTGCTTCTCAGCCGAATCCTAAATTAGAAGTGCCACCAGACTCTCCCTAAGCTCTTCATTTCGTATCATTTAAAAAAAAATCATGAATTTTGATAGAATTGTAGCCCTAGAATGAATAAACCCTATACCCTCCAAACCCTCTCTTCTCATCACAAATTTAATAATTTGCATATTCATAGCCTACCACAATTAAAAATATTCTTTAACTTACTATCTAATATTGACCTGTGCTATAGAGGATCACACATAGAGAGTCTTCTTGACGTTACAATACACACCCGAGTTGCCACTAAAACCATAGAAGATATGCTAAAAGTAGACCCACTGCAATATTCCCAAATGAAATCATAATAAAGCCCAAACACACCACTATCATATGCTTTAATGTAGGGAGAGTGAAGCATTCAAAGGAAGGTACTCCCTATACAACATGACATCAACCACCTCTATAGATTATCTATTATAATTTCCCTTTAATACTCATTCTTCACTCTTTGCATTAATGATGGCACTTAGATTCTCCTAGTAATTAGCCTTCATACTTTCTATCAATACAAAAAATATTGAGAAGCTCCTTGATTTGCTAAAAGATTAGCAACTCGATTTTGTTCCCTTTAATAGTGTGTAATTGAAAAAGAATTAATTTTTTCTCGATGATATAACTTCTTCAAAAATTGATTATAAATGCCAATTAAAACATTGCCCTTATTGATAGCATTGACAACAATTTGGGAATCACCTTCTACCACATTTTATTAATATCCAAGTCTAAAGGTGCCTTGCAAGCCTATCAAAAGGGTAAACCATTCCGTATAATTATTCATATTACTTTCCAAAAACTTAAAATCTCCAAGCATAAAGTTCTCATTAGCATCTCTTAGAACAAAACTTGCCCGTTGCTAAACTAGGATTCCCTTTAGAAGCTTCATCAAAGTGGGAGAGATCAATATTTTTTTCCTACCTAGATGGTGATGCAAGAGCATCCCAGCGTGTAGGAGCAATCTTGCATCACCCAAAAATATCCTTTTACTTTGTTTGTTTTCTTGTAGGTTTTCAAATAACTTCCCAGTCATTACTAGTCACTGCAGACCCTACCACATTTCTTTGCACTTGCACATTTCACGTCGTGGTTGGGAATACTTGTTCTATAATGATCCTTCAATTCCATATTCAATTATAAGGAGATTTTGGTCAATGCAAAGGCATAATTCACTTTTTGATTCACTACTGACATAACAAGAAGATATCGAGTTTAATTATTCTTAGTTTGTGGTAACTTTTTGAAGCTTGCGATGACAAAGGAACACTTTTTTAGATACATTAGACACATGAGAGCTTATGGTATGAACCAAATCAAGATTAATTGATCCATCATCACCACATTCATTCTAGAAGAGTCTTTCACACATTTGGTTAACTATGTATTTCATTTGGTATCAATCTTTGCACCTCCTTGTGGTCAACTAAGATCATTCCTAATGTAGAAGCTGCTATATAAATATTATTCCTAATCATTAGAAAGTAGTGAAAATGATAAAGAGAAGTTAGTTTAGTTGGAGTTTAGATTGATAATTTGAAGTTTGGAGCTCATCATTGGATTGTATAGCAATACCATTCAAATTCTATAATTTATACATTTGTAATCAACGGGATAAGGCCTAGCATATTGGAAGCTTGTTGTGATAGATTGCAATTCCACTATGATTATGAATGAATAAAAACCATATTGCTAATTTATTATTTCATTTGAGTTCCACTATGAGTTGTTTCTTTTTTGCATGGTTGGATAATCTTTCATTAGATCTTGTGCCCATGTTTGCATCAAGTTGTATAAGAGCATAAAGTTTGGTATCCTAAAGGTTATGATTGTGAATAGATCACCAAATTGAGGCAATCTACAATAATCTTAACAACATAGTGTTGATTGAGAGGTAGTTGCATGGAGTAATTGTAGACCAATAATTGATTTGAGGTATTTACATTAGATCCTAGGGCAAGATGCATTCACAAAGAGTTCAAGGTGCTACTAATATTGCTAGAAGGATGGAAGAAATGTTAGAAATGATGAGGGCAATGAAATTCTAATTAGATTCTATGAAAGAGGATAGACAAAAATGTTTAAACCCTAAAAATGACGATGAAGTTAATGAAGAAGAAAGTGAAAGAGGAGAAGCACAAGCTGCTAAGAAAAATAGAAGACCTATAAGAAGAAGAAATTGATTAAGTGAAGATGTTGAATGCTATTTCCAAAATTGGTAAGAGACCTAGAATTGATATTTTTTATTATTCTGCTATTTTAAATCCCAAATAGATGATTGATTGGATAAATGATCTAGAATAATATTTTGGGTATGAAGAAACTGTAGATCTAGGTAGGGTTAGATTTGCTAAAACTAAGTTGAAAGGACATGATATTGTTTGGTGGAAAGAAGTACACTTAGAAAGAAATAGAAGAGGAAAAGAAAAGATAACAAAATGGGATAAGATGGTAGTAAAGTTGAAAATCAATTCATACTTGTTGACTATGAGTTAGAGCTATTGAAGAAATTACAAATCTAAAGAAAAAAGGATAGGACAGTGAAGAATTATACTAAAAAATTTAACAAGATGATCATTAAGATTGGACATAGCAAAGAAAGTAAGGAAAAGGTTGCAAGATATATCAATAGATTGAGAGGAAGTATTTAGGAAGAATTGAGCTTGGTAAGGTTGACAAAAATAGAAGAAGCATTTGAATTTGAAATGAAGGTAGAAGAGAAACTAAATAGAAGATTTGAGAGAATACATAATTGATAGAGAGGGAGAGGAGGAAGATTCCAAAGAAGTGGATCCAGTATGATGATAGAAGATCCTGCAATAAAGAAGTAAAGAAAAGAAAAGGTAGTAATACATACCGCACTAATAATAATATATTCATCAATAGCAGAGAAGGCGGTAATTCCTATCACAATGATAGAATAGATGGTTATCAAAGAGGCTAAGGAAGAAATGGTAGAAATGATGGAAGATCTTTTGAAGGAACTTGTTTCAAGTGTGGAGAAGATGTTACATATCATTTGAGTGTTCGCAAGGTTAAGGAAACACAAACAAGATCTCTAAAGGTAGTGCAAGAGCTACATATATAGATGAAGAACCCAAAACATCATCTAACTCAGAAGATGAACCAGAAAATGGTGAGTCATTTGTCATGAGAAGAGCTCTATTGAAGAATGATGGTGAAGAAGAACCAATACACAAGAAAAAATTGTCTAGGATAGTATACAAATTTAGAGGTAAGTGTTGTAAGGTTGTTGTTGATAGTTGTAGTACTGATAATTTAGTGTTGGAAGAAATGGTTGAAAAACTAAAGTTGAAAAGGTCAGAACACACTAATCCATATAAAATTTCTTGGTTTCTAAAAGAGCATAACGTATTGGTGAAGAACAATGTTTGGTTAAATTTAAAATAGGAAGATATCATGATGAATTTTTGTGTGATATGATACAAATGGATGTATGCCATTTGTTATTAGGGAGACCATGGAAATTTGATATGAGTACTATACATGATGGGAGAGAAAATACTTAACTATAACAAAAAATGGTAGGATACACAAGTTAATTCTACTGAAGGAGAGAGGATGGGTTTGTAGTAGCGCCATAATTTGTTTAGTAGATGGAAGGAAGTTCTTAGATGGTCTAAGACATGAAAATATGTGTTTTACATTGATTCTAAAGATATGCAACACCACAAGTACAAAAATGCCATCATAGATGAAGAGAAGATACCACAAGAAAAAAATTAAAATTGTTGAAAAAATATCAAGATATCATATCAGACAATATGCCAAATGGATTACCACTAGTAAGTAGTATTAGTCATCACATGGATCTAATACTAGTGGCAATTTTACCAAATAAGGTGGCACATAGGATGACACTAGCAAAAAATACAGAATTGAACTAGCAAGTGTAAGAGTTGTTAAAGAAGGGATTGATTAAAGAGAGTTTGAGCCCATATGTAGTACCAACGGTAATAGCACCTAAGAAGGATCATTAGTGGAGGATGTGTACAAACTCTAGAGAAATTGATAAGATCACAATCAAGTATAGATTCCCAATTCCAAGGATGGATGATGTAATGGGCTATTTGAGTGGAGCAAAGTATTTTACCAAGAATGATTTAAAGATCAATTATCATCAAATTAAAATGAAACAAGGAGATGTTTGAAAGACAAAATTTAAGACAAATAAAGGACTGTATGAGTGGTTGGTTATGCCCTTTGGGTTGACTAATGCACCAAGTACATGTATGAAGTTGATGAATGATGCATTGAAGTAAATTTTGGGTAATTTTGTGATTGTTTACTTGGATGACATTTTGATTTTCAATAAGACTAAGGAGGAACATCTAGAACACATCAAATTAGTATTTTAGAGGTTGAGAGAAGAAAATTTGTTAATCAATGTGAAGAAGTGTAGTTTCATGAAGATAGAATTAGTAGCTTGAGATTTGTAATCTCAGTTGAAGGATTGAAGATGGATATAGAGAGATTAAGAACAATTGTTGAGTGGCCTACACTAGTAAATGTTGGGGAGGTAATATCCTTTCATGGTTTGGAAAGTTTTTATAGGAAGTTCATTATATATTTTAATAGTACTTGTGCAGCATTAATTGAGATAATGAGAGGAGACATTCAAAAAAGTTGAGATGGATACTAGGAGAAGATAGGAGTTTTGAGTTGATAAAGAAGAAAGTGACATAACAACCAGTGTTAGCATTACCGGATTTTGGCAAGGTATTTTAGGTTGATTGTGATGCAAGTGGAAATGCAATAGGAGTAGCATTGAGCCAAGAAGGGAGACTAGTAGCATATTTCAATAAGAATTTAAATGATGCAAGAAGGAGATACTTAGTATATGATAAGGAATTTTATGCCATTATTTAGGCATTGAAGACATGGAGACATTACTTGTTGCTAAAAGAATTTATGTTGTATATAGATCATTAAGCATTGTAGTACTTAAACAACCAAGGTAAGTTTAATTAGAGACATATGGGATGGGTAGATTTTATGCGAAGTTATACTTTTGTGTTGAAGCATAGGAGTGGAAAATCTAACAAGGTTGTAGATGTGTTGAGTAGGAGACATTATTTGATAATTGAAATGAGAGTAGAGGTAGTTGGATTTGTAGAGTTGAAACATTTGTATGAAGCTAATCCAAATTTTGTAGAAGCATAGAAGGCATGTAAAGAATCAATAAGTGTAGACAAAAGTAAATGGTTTGATTATTTAATTCAAAATAAAATGTTGTTTAGGAGTAATTATTTGTGTATTCCTAGAAGCTCAATGAGGGGGAGAATTTTAACAAGGAAAAGCATAACGATAGTTTAGCATAATAATGAGAACTATCTTTAGCCGTAGATATATAAGGGTGTAAGGAAATGTTTTCAAAGTTGTATAACTTATCAAGTTGCAAAGGGAAGTAGTCAAAATGTTGGGTTGCATTAGCCATTACCACTTCTGAAGAATGTGATGCTCCGCCATGCAACCCTAGAGTGCTAGACTAACAGGAGACAAAATAACATAGAAATATTTTTTTTTGAAACAAGGAAATGCATTAATCATTATAAATATTTGAACTAATAACAACATTCAATGAAATGATCAGCTAACACTTCTAGGGAACATAATTGCATCAAATAAAATTAAAACCATACAAGAATCTGCATCTCAATGCAACAGAATAATAATACATCTTACATTATCTGGAATGAATAATTACAAATTTCAATACAAGGTTACAAGACCGATTACATTGGTTTACCAATAGTACAATTATAATAGTATACAATCACTTGAAGATGAAGAGCAAACTGGAACTGGAACACTCCTACTCTGATCTTGAACTGAACATCCAAGAAGACCAATGGATAGCTCTACCTCCCAACCATGTGGAACCCTGAGGTCCACCCCACCAAGCTAGGAGATAACAATGAGGTTCTGCTAGGCCAAGGTTACAACCATGAACAAAATCACAAGATCCAGACTCCATGCAGACAAACCAGATAACAAGACTGCACAGACACGACAGTACTCACCAAAACCAGACAAATCAAAACATCAAGCTAAGATCAATCATGAAGACAAGTCTACACTCTAGAGGTAACAACAAAGATAAAGAGGAAGTAACTGAACTGCGTAAGGAGAGTGTCATCGCATGGTCCTAGCATGGGTTACCCAGGCTATCTCTCACTAGAAGTCGGCCCCCATCTATGGTTACCCTGGCAGCCTCTCTCTAGGTACCGGCCCCATAGGGTGACTCATGTGAAACCAACATGTCCTCTCACAGAGACAAGGAAGTCGACCTTGCCAACTAGGCCTTCTCATCCCATCCTTAGCCTGTGAGAGCACTCAAGGCATGGGTGAGGTATCTTACTTATCTTGTTATGTGAATTACTACCCAAACCCTCCTAAATAAGTTATTAAGTTTTCACTTGCTTACAACTTCCATGGGGTTACCCAGGCAGCCTCTCTCTAAGCACCGACCCCACCATGAAAGCCACTCCCTTAGCAATCTCTGATCAATCATCCAAACCACAACATGCAAGGATAAGAGTTACAAAATGGTTCCGATCCATTACATATGCCATTCACTTGGCCACAACTATATAAGTCCCTTTATTCCCTTCAAAATTTGAAGCAATACATCATGAAACAAAATGACACAAGTAACAAGATGAATACCAAACGGTTAGGCCTCTGGAGTCGGTAATTGAATACTTTACCAGGTTACAACATCACCTTTTCTGACAGGGTCTAAGTTTCAATGACCAAGACTTAAAGAAAGTAACTTAAAACCATCCATATTACTAGTGGATAAAATAACAATTTTGTCCCAAGGATGACTTCACACAAATTCCAGATAGGGCTTGCGAAATTGATTCATTTCAATATAAGAGGTAAACATAATATAATGACCCATAGCCAAAATGTTCATACTTCCTTGCATTAACGACAAAAGAACTCTAAACCTTGCAATACATAAACCTACTCAAGAAGACTACCAGTTACACTTCTTTAGACTGAAACGACGATGAATTGAGAGACTAAAATAACTTAATTCCAATCATTAAGAGAAGAGGTGATTTTAAACTAGTTAACAACATCTTCATCTAGACAAAAAAAATAAACCAACTATTGCTTTCCATACGTAAGATCTTAAAGGATTTAATTCTATCCTACTCTACAATACTCAATTTGATCATTTAACGCAACCTACCTCTAGTTTGACTAAGCAAGACAAGATTCAAGAAAGATTAATCTTAACCTATCTAACAAACACTATGAATCTATTAGTACTTCCAAAACTTTACTTTAAACATGCCTATCGAATTAATAAGCTATGTTTATTGATGTAGTACTACCACTAGATTATTTTATTTACTACAAAGAACTAAGTTTTAAGTTTGATAAAATATATTTCTCAAATTAAATTCTTTATACAAAGTGACTTAAGACTACTAATAAAAACTCTATCAAATAATCATCTAATGCTAGTATTTGATAATGAAAATAATAATAAATAATTAAAACTACCTTCTTCCTATTCTAAATAGCTTAGTATAAGAAGCTAGCCCGTCGGTAAAGTTTGCTAGAATCATTACACAACCATTTAAAAATAACCAAAATCTAGAAAATCATGGTGATGCACTCATAAATAATTACGGTTTACAATTATAAAATCATGGTTTACAACTATCTGTCTAAACTAAAGAGTATCGACCAAATCAACAAGATATAGAAACAAGATTAAAGCATCAAAAATATTCCCTAATCGGTGGGTGGTCGACATAGTAAGTTTCTATTAAAGAAAACATTCCCTTAAATTATACTAAGTGATGATTAAAGACCAAAAGATTTCATTTTTACAAGCACAGCCTGAGCAATTAGATGTACAGACAACGTCGACAGCAGAGATGAAATTATAGAAAGGTCTAATGTTCTCCAATCCCCACAGAAGGTAACACATTGATTATTTTCTTTTTTTATATTCTTTCTGAGGAATTGATCATTGGTGTTGCAATCGACAGCGAAAGAATAAATAAGGTTCCACTTAATTAGAATAACATCGGAAAGATCAAAAAATACGGTGGGTAGAAGATTTGATCAAGAGACAAGAAGTGTGGCATCCAAGGAAAACTGATGTTGTTGTTCAAAGGTGGCGAAGAAGACATGCAAGTGAAATGTGGAGCAAGCGCAGAGCGCAGAAACTAACTGGCTGAATACCTCAAGAAATGAGGTCTCTTGGTATAAAATAAATGTAGGATAGGCACAAATGGGTTCGCTAACAAATAATTCAGAGACATTCAAACAAATGCAATCAGCAGATTTAACTCCTCATTCGTTATAAACATTCTACTAGCATGCGTAAGATGGGAGATGAAGAACAAGGTATGTGCACTCATCCAAGCATATTTGGAATTGCACTTGTGTTGAATAAAGAAGTTGCCAATGCTTGAAACACATGCATGCAAAATGGGGAATTAAACATAGGGCACTTGAAAAGATTGATTAAAAAAAAAAAAAACCTTAGAGAAAAGTTGCCTAATAATTTCAAAATATGCATAAAAAGGTTTTTCTTCAAGGATGCTTCAAGTATAACTAATGTAAGCTTCTTCTACATTTAAATTGTTTTTAGAGATGCAGGTTTAGAAGATGAGGGTTGGAAAAGCTTCCATAGCCTGAATGATTCTTAATGCACCACACCTATGATTGGTCATCACGTGGGCATGATTGACCCCTTGGTGATGGGGTTTACCTTGAGGACTCAAAAAGCCATTTAAACTAATGGTAAATGATTAAAAAAGAATGCAACTAAAGAATTAAATTTGCAGAGATAGATAATGATGGCACAAGGATACTAGGGCAATCAGTTTGATTCAACATGAAGTAAAATGAGGATTACGAGATCTGAATGATAACGTTACAAGAGTATCCTATTATGGGAAAGAAAATTGCAAACTTGGAGGAGAAAAATGCCGTCATTAAAGAAAAGTTCAAATTGATATATAGACGAAGATTGCAGTAACCCATTTGAGGAAGAGGTATAGAGTTGTAGAGATGATTTGCAGGCTAAGAGTTTTGCCAAGTCTTTCCAAGAGCAACCAGCAAGAAGCGAGGAGTTTTACAAAAGTGACAAGGGTGAATAACAGATCAATTCCATGCCAGAATAACTATCAACAAAGAAATCTAATTCTTTAGAGCAAACAGAGACAAAGAAAATACATAAATTCATAAGACATACCTGTACAATACACTCCAAATCAAATCCTCTTTTAGAACTTCCCCTTCTTTTCCTCAAAACAATCCTCTGAAACCTCCTTCAAAAACTTCCCCAGAATGAAAATAACCTTAGACATAAAAACCCACCAACACCTCTCCCCAGATCAAAATAAACAACAACCATTAATTTCTAGTAACCCCCAAATCTGTTACACAATCCCCCTCATTAAGAGAAATTTAAAATTCTATTTCACATAGAATTTCTGTATCTCCAAACATATTTGACAACAAACCGACAATAAATGATTATCCAAAATCATTAAATTACTATCCAATACTATTCTTCAAAAGACGGTATATTAATTAACCATATTAAACTTATGACATTGATACTAATAAACCCATTAACATAATTCCATTATAATCTATATTAGAATTTACTTAAATAATATTCCAATTAAAGAAAAATACCATAATATTCGACAAACTATTAATATTCTTAATATAATATTACCTCATTACGCATTACCCAGATACACATGGACTAACTACCCAAAACCTGATAGAAACATTCAAACCACATGACAACTAACCAACTGAAGGTTGAACTGACCTAGGGAATAAACCTCATGTTATCTCCATCAGCATTATCCATGGTGTAGGGCCCGCTCAGACCTGCTAAGTCAGGTGGAGTTGAGGCCCGGTACCTGCAACCTGCATACGAACAATGGGTTGTATCTGATCAACTGCATATATACCAACACACACCGAGTCAGAGAATCACAGTGTAGTAGGGTACTTGAACTGAGTAGTACTACACCATCCCTGCTCTGAAACAAGACTATAACCATTTCTATTTAAAATCAGATGTATAAACATGATATTATCAAACCATCACTAAACATGTCCATCTCATCATAACTAGAAAAACAACAATGTCATCATAAACTCATACCACATGTCAGAACTAAATCAGTCGAACATAATCTATCACAATCAGAATAAGCATAAACCATAGTCTCAATAACTCAAATGTCTCATAACTGTCTGGATGCAAAGGAGAAGCTAACAACTGTCTCAGATCAAATAGAGAGTAATGTAAAACTAACAGCTATCACAAGCCAAAAACGAGGGGGCATTGCAAAGAAACCTTGGGAAAACATAAGTATAGATTTTGTATTAGGGTTTCATAGAACACAAAAAGGTCATGATTTTATATTTGTCATTTTGGATAGATTTTATAAGATGACACATTTCATTATGTACAAGAAGAATAATGATGCAATACATGTAGTTGACCTATTTTTAAGAGAAGTTATGATATGGAATGGGTTGCCAAGGAATATTGTCTCAGATAGAGACACTAAGTTTGTTGGTTACTTTTGGAAGACATTATGGAAGAAGAAGAAAATGGATTTAAATTTTAGTTTAGCATATAACCCACAAACTGATGGGCAAATAGAAGTTGTGATTAAGAGTTTGGGGAATTTGTCAAGGTGTTTCATTGGAGAAAAGATAGGAAATTGGGACATGGTATTAGTGTAGGTAGAGTTTACATATAGTAATTCAGTGAATAGGGGTATAGCAAAAACACCATTGACGGTTGCATATGGTAGTAGTCTAAAGAATGTTTTAGAGTTGAGAGATATCAATAATTAAGAGAAGAGTGGAAAAGTAGAAGAATTTATAGAACATATGAGGGGAGTGCATACAAAAGTAAGAAGTTGGTTGGAGAAGTTGAATGATAGATATAAGGAGAAGGTTGATGAGAATATAAAATATAAGAAGTTTGTAGTTAGAGATGAAGTGATCGTATATCTCAGAAAATAAAGATTTCTAGTTGGGACATCCATTAAGTTGAAGATGAAGAAGTTTGGTCCTTGTAGAATTGCCAAGAGATTTGATTCAAGTAATGCATATGAAGTGGAGTTATCAGAAGGTTTGAGCATGCCACTAGTATTTAATATTACAAATCTATATCGGTACCATGAAGAAGAGTCAGGAGATAGTGGTGCAAATGTATAGTGGAAGAATCATATACTGCTAGAACAAAAATAAGAAATTGAGGAGATCTTAGATAGTATGATTGGAATAAACACGAAGAATAAACAATACATAGAGTATTTGGTGAAGTGGAAAGGAAGGCCTAAATAAGATTCATCTTAGATTCCTAAGGTTGAGATAGAACATCTTGGTTTCCCTCTAACTACCAGAAAGTGAGGGACTCACTTTTCAAATTACCTTGAGTGTTTGATGTAGGAGCATCCCAATGTGTAAGAGAAATTTTGCATCACCCAAGATATTTTATTTTACTTTGTTTATTTCTTGTAGGTTTTCAAATAGCATTCTAGTCATTGTTCGAGTGATTGCAAATCCTACCCCATTTCACCACACTTATACATTTCACCTTGTGGTTAGGAATACACATGTTCTACAATGATCCTTCAACATCATATTCAATTATAATGAGATTATGATCAATGCAAAGACATAATTCACTTTTTGATTCAATTACCTATACACTCAAAGACCAAAAAAAAAATCAAGCAAAAGTCATGGATATCAAGGATGTGGGTCACATCAGGCATGCCAAAATGTATATGGTGAAAGTTGGTTAGCATAAGAGAGATCAAAATAATAAAGACTCAAGACCAAACTCAACTATAACCTCAAGGAATTATCAAAAGCATATAACCATAATCAAATAAATGCATAAACAATCAAAAGATGTTACCAATAGACTTATATTCCTTGGTTGTATTTGTAATGTGGATTGCTCAAATACATAGCATGTAACCATGTTGCAATGATGGATGAATGATAAGTACTCAATGGATGCGAAATACGAAGTGCTCAATGAATGCTCAAATCTCAATATGGAGATATGAATGTCAAAAGCTCAAAGATCATGGAGGGTTTGTGAATGAGAGGATGGGGGTATTTATAGCTTTCACAAGAGATTAATCAATGGTGGAGAAAAATATAATGCATCAATGGATGAGATAAATTGAGAGGACATGTAGAATGTGCACATGACATGTGTCCATGAAAAAAGATTATTTTAAAGAATTAATTGCTTTCATGGATAATTGGATTGATTTGATTTTCATAAATAGAATGCTTTTTCTATTTAATGAATTGATTTGATAAAGATAAAGATTTAAAATCTAGGTTAACTCAATGTTTGATTTATTTTTTGACATGCAATTAGATTTGAAATAAAAAGAATTAAATAATAAATTATTTAATTCATGTGCATGAGTGCTTTTTCGAGATGAGAAGATATTATTAGAAGATAAGAAGATTTTATTAAACTTAAATAAATAAAATCTATTTAATTCTTGTGCATGATAGAAGAAAGTAGAAAATAAATAAAAGATTTGATTTTATTTATTTATGAGAAAGGAAAAATCAACAAAATAAATTAAAATAATTTATTTAATTGTGGAGGAAATATTAGCTAATTAAATAATTAAAATTATTTAATTACTCTGGATAAGAGGAATAAATTGATGAATTAATTAAATAATAGAATTATTTAATTAATGTGAAATTGAGGGATAAAGTTGGATGGAATGTTAGATTTAATTAAATAATTATAAATTATTTAATTAATGTTGAATTAGAAGAAATAATGAGGAAATGATGCAAATGGAGATATGATAATGCGTTAGTCATTTTTAGGTGTCTACAATAAGCATTGTTTGTCTTCTATCTCACTATGAATCTATTATACTTGCGGCATGACTCGATACTATGTCCCCTTGCTCTATGGAAGGAATAGAATTGATTGTATTCAAAGGGTCGTCGATAGGGCTCATATCTATTTTCATTCCAATTCATATTCCTTGATTGTTGATTATCTCTTTGGTAGTAATTTTAAGGTTAATCTATGGCATTGACATTCTGAGGGAAATAGTCTCCTCCATTATAGTCATCTTTTACCCTATTCCTTACAGGAGGTTGATTAGTTACCCCATCCATAGTTTCATTAAAATTATTCTTTAGCATTTTGATGGCAGAAGGGTTACTTCTGCTATTATCACTCATTTGAGTTGTTAGTCATCCATTTGTTTCGTAATTCCTTCTTTCAATATCAATTGTGGCTTGATCAATTCTTAATGCAGTCTCTAAGCTTCTTCGTAAAATTGGTATGGTAACTTTTGTACATCCTCTCTACTAGTGTCCCTATTAAGGGTGTGAAAGAATAGGTTGCACAACTCTCAGTGGTCTATGTTTGGGGTACTGGTTGACAAGTAAAGGACTTGCCTCCACTATGTGATGAAGTGTGCCACTGATTCATTCATGTCTTGTTTCATTGTAAACAATTATCATATCCCTATTTTGATCAATTTGTTCATGTTGAATGCTATTACAAACTCATTGATGAGGTGACGGAAGGAATGTATTGAAGCCTTAGGGAGGCAATAATACCGATCTGCAATTCCTTCAAGGGTTTTGGGAAGATTCTTGTGACAACTCCATCCGAAGGGAGGAGTTCTCTTACTATTGTGGGGTAGGATTTGATGTGTGAGTTAGGGTCCCCTTCTCCCTTTGGCAATTTGGGGAGAGGATGTAGTAGCAAGATATTATGAATGTTGTAGTCAAGGGGATCCTTTAGATATTCAAGATAGGTCTCGAACAATGCATTTTGAGATGTTGATGTTGAAAACATATGTTGCAAGTGACTTAATGGTTTGGTATGTTCATTTGATATCTAGGCATGACTAGACATATTGGTTTCATTTGTTGGAAATTTTGAAAAATCTAGAAATTCTACATTTGATAGTGCTTGTTAGGTTATGGAAACTATTGTATGACTTTGCTAGCATTATGCGAATAAAAGTTCAAGTATTGGGGGTTTTGCGTTGCCCCCTAGTTTTGTTCACCTCTAGCATCTAATGGGTTGATTTGTGTTCTAGTTCTTGTTTTCACCTTTTGTGGTGGTTGTTTTGCTCTTCCAACTTCTAGTGTCCTAATCCATTGGACCAAGGTGTCTATAAGATCTATAAGGGTTGCAACCTTTATTCTCTTTGCATCTTATGGTAGGTTTTGTTGATCTACTCCACTCACTTGCTCTATTAAGATGTTTTTTTGTTTATTCATCTTGACATGCAACATGTAAAGCTTCTTGAGTTTCCCTAGCTTCATGTAAACATCTTTCTAAACAACTTACCTCATTATCCAATTTAGTGGACATTCTTGTGTAACTTGTTGAAGGGTTGTGCACTTGGTGTATTTCTAATCCAACAAGCACTCAACATGCTCTGCCTCGATTAGAGTGACTTGGTTGTATCACTATATTTTTCTCCCATGCAAGGTTATTTTATGTTAGAGGGCGACGAGTCCCTTGTCTATCATTCTCATAATCAAAATCCTCATAGTCAAAATAATTGGAGATGGGTGCCAAGGGATCATGTGGCACATATCTATTGAAGGAGGGTGTTATTGGTTCTTGTGAGGGAATGTTCCTTGGGTTTTCATATGATTTTGTCATATTCGGGGGTGTCATAAACATCGTAGGATAAATGGAATGGAGAGACAAGAAGATGAAAATAATAGTGGGATGAGGATGAAAATGATGAATAGATGAGATGAAAATAGAAGTGGCATATAAAAGACTTATCAAAGAAGGATTTGTTTTTCATGTCAGGTTCACCAAAATATGTGTTGTTCAGAATGTGACTTAGACACAATACGGGTGAGTCAAATGTTGATATGGCACATGAATCGCGTCCTTGCTCTAGGTGGCCTCCTAGTCATCCCCACTCTCATGGAAAGAGCTAGTCGAGTGGAGGTAGAGCCAAGGGGTTGTTCTATTCACCAAGAAGAAGAACATCACATACCATAGTTGGGTTATTTATTTGATGTGTGGATGTATGCGTTTGGCAAAAGTTTCTATGAATGTTATGATGTTGATGAAAATGTTCGATGGTTGTTGTGGTTTTGATTATAATATGACCTAAAGAGTCACTTGTTCAAGCCTAGCCCTATGGTTGTTATGCTCATTTATGATGTGGATTTGATTTAACCTCGTTTTGAAGGCATTTTTGTATGAGCCCTT
Source organism: Cunninghamia lanceolata (assembly GCA_027924645.1). Classification (NCBI taxonomy): domain Eukaryota; kingdom Viridiplantae; phylum Streptophyta; class Pinopsida; order Cupressales; family Cupressaceae; genus Cunninghamia; species Cunninghamia lanceolata. The sequence goes on along the minus strand of BSBN01000186.1, from coordinate 13,221,112 downwards.
ATTATTGGATGATTCTTTGTTGATTATTGATCTTGGGTTGTTTCTTATATGGGAATTGTGTTAGAAATGAAGGTACAAACCACACAATGGAAATCTAATTCAAACCTTATTAATGTCCTCTAAACAATGTAGAATCAATGGAGATTACAACAAAAATAAAACCCATTACACAGAAATAACATGCATTAAGAACTGAACACATAACACAGTATGTAACATGGAGAAAACCCTTTTGGGTAAAAAAATCCACCAAGAAAAGAGGTTCCAAGTTGTATTATCTTCAAATATGAGATTACAATACATGCACTTCCTCTCCCTCTTCAGTCTTCAATGCAACAGTGCCTGTTACTCTCAACTCTGCTAAAAACATAGTACAAATATCCTTATAAAAGGGGGTTCCCTTCTAGGGCAAGAAAACCAACATAATATCAACCATCAGATCTATGACCTAATGATGAATGGTCTAGATTTACAATGATAAAATATAAATAAAATGTGGTTTCGAGGGAGCTGCCCCCGAACCCCCACTGGGGCGCGCAGCCCCCAGACTCGCCACTGGGGGGATGATGCCACAGGACCCCTCGTAGAGGGGAAACCCCCCTGCAACCCCCCATCATGGATGAATTAGCATTGAGGACCAGATATAAACATGTAGCTGAAACAAGACCGCTGTTGGTTAAACCTTTCATCTCTTATGGGTGATTTACAAACAATATTAGGAGTAATTAATTACATAGGATTCACAAGGTTGATGACACCTTAATCCTAACAAATTGGTTGAGGGACGATTTCCTAAATTTCATCTAAGATGCATTTAACCCAATCTTTTCTTATGACTGTGCACATTGAATGCTAGACAAAAGAAGAAAGTTTTGTTGAATGTTTGGTTTTGAATGTGTTGACCTTGTGATGAAATTGAGGATTCCTATTTTCTTGAATGTTTGAAATGTTTTGTTTTGATTGTTGAATTTGTTGACCTTATGATGAAATCAAGGGTTTGACTTGATCTCTTTTTTCTCTTTTTGTGTTTTTTATTTTTTTGGTATTTTTATGATTTCTAAAATGCAATTAACCCTATATGAAAGAAAAACAAAATTTGAGTTCTTTTTTTATTTTTGAGATGAAATAATTACTAAGAAAGGAAAATGAATGCAATCTATATGATTTTTGTATGTTTTCGTTGATCAATTTTAGCTCTTAATCCAATGAATTGAAAATTGCAATTAGTCTAAATGCAGTGAAAATGAAATTTAATCTAAGAAAGCAAGTAAGCTAATCTAAGAAAATCAAATGTAAATTTACTCTAAGAAAGCAAATTAAGCTACCTATCAAGAGAAATATAAAGCAATGTTTTACTTCCTCAAGAGAAAGATTTGATTTAATTACTACTAAAGCTTGAAAAACCTATATGAATCAGGCAAAAGTGCCTGAAATAAGTCCTTAGAGGTCCTTTTTAGAAATCATCTCTTCCTCTGTAATAGCAGGGTCCTCCTCTTAGTGACAAGGATAAAAAGGGGATGTGAGGGAATGGATTGAGCTTGGAAGCTATGAAAATTGACAAGTAGTTAGATTGAGCATGAGCATGATATGGATAAATGAATGGATTGAGATTTGAAGCTATGGCATAAATAAAATAAAAAGGCACATAAGGTCCTACGTACAACATAAGAATTCTATTGGGGCAACTTGCGAAGCTTGAGCAACCAAGAATGCAATAATGAATTTGCCTCCCTAAATACATATAGGAGGGGGCTATTTATAGGTTTAGAATCCACACCAAAGGTGGTGGTGATTGAGGAGTTAATAGGGGTTAACTAAATAGTGATCTGGCTTTGAGTGGAAGTGAACAAAGGTTGGGGAGAAGATCACAAGAGACTGATTGGAAGCTAACAAAAGTCTGATTGAGCGCTAACAATAGAGTGATCGGGAGATAAGAATTGATTGATTGGTAGTCTAAGAATAGTTAGGATAAGTCTTTAGTAAGTTATTCATGAAGAATCTCACCACTAATTTTTTAGTGGTGAATCTTCGCCAATTGGCATATAGTTAAAATTGGGGCCTCCAAAAATGGAGAATATTTCAAGCTATAAAGGTGACTTAATCACCTGATTTTTACAAAAAATTAATTTAGTCTTAGTTAATTCGTCAAAGAATTATTTTTTAAACTAATAAGTTTAATTATTTTGCCAAGTAAATTATGCGCAATTTGAGCTGATTCGCCACTAGTTTATAATATAATTAAAAATCTTAATTATATTCGCCATTAGTATTATGTTTCTGCCATTAATTTAGGGGCAATATCGCCATTACTAATAAATTGTCACATACTTTTAGGGTTATTTTCACCTTCAATATGACTTTTATTCATTACCATTGATTATAGTTTTGATCTAATGGCTATTATTGAATTATGTCGGACTTTGAGCACATGCCTTTTAAAAGGCTTGTTGAGCCCCATAATTGCTTTTGGGCCACATGATTATATTTAATCGTGTGGCCCAAAAGCAATTCTGGGGCTCAACAAGCCTTTTAGAAGGCATGTGCTCAAAATCCCGTGGAATTCAATAATGGCCATCCAAAAGCAATTTTAGGGCTCAACAAACCTTTTAAAAGGCATTTGCTTACTATTTTTTCAATTCTATTTTTAATGTGAGATATTTTAAAATTTTTTATTTGTGTGTCCTTGAATACATTCATAATAATGTAATTATGCTTGGTGGCAAGGGGTGCTTCCCCTCGATCCCACCTGTATCACGACAGGAGTGCACCAAGGTCACTGTCCTCCCCTGGTTAAACATTACAAAAAAAGAAAAAAAATATGAGGGGATTGTGCCGAACAACTATGCAAATTTTTAAAGGAAAGATTTGCCATTGTAATTATTTTTTTACCAATTCTTCATTAGGATTTGCTAGGATTTTATAAAAATTTCTAACAATGAGCATAAATTTTCCAAGGAATTTAATATTTTTTCAAAAAAAGGAAAGATTCGCTAGGAAAATTATAGCACTTAGCTAGGATTTTATAGGTTTTTTTAGGGGGTTTCCTTAAAGTTATCACTAAATCTCACAATCGAAGGCTAAAAATAAAGTCAAACTGGACTAAAATTGGAAGAAATCATGTATGAAAAAGATGACAAAATCACTCCTCTCGAGAAGCAAATTGCTCCTCTTACTAGGGCAAGTCACCTTGGGAGATTTGGAAGGACATATGGGTGATTTGGTTAAGTGGTTGAATCTCCCCCAAGAGATTTGGAAAGAGACAAGGGCAATTTGGAAAGAAGGGTTTTTTTGGGTAGTTTGAAGGCATGAAGAGTCTTGGAAGATCAATTTGATGGCCATAGAAGAATGAAAGTCAAGAAAACCTCATAGGAAGAATGCATCGCCCTTCATGGGAAGAGTGGATCGCCCCCCTCATGGGAGGGAAAGTCTCCATGGGGAGATTTTATAGGTAGTAGGGGCGATTTGGAAAGTGTATTCTAGATGAACAAGAAGAAGGTGTGCAGGACCTTGGGAGGTTAGCTTGATGATTAGGAAAACATGAACAAAGGGGAAAACATTGAGAAACATGTCACCAAGAGAAAAGTTGTTGAGAGATGTATATAATTCATTCTTACATGTACATGATTAGGACTCTAGATCATCATCAGATTGTTGTGTTAGTTTGTGTACATTTTTCATACTTACATGAACCATGCCTAGTTTGTAGAACACCAAGATAGAAGAAATTATGAAGATTTCCAGGTAACAATAGAAACTAAAATGAAAAGATTTTATCTATCTATTCAAAAACAAATGATAAAACATTTGACAAGATAGGGAAGATATAAACAAAACCATTGTGCAACTAGATGTCTTCACCAAGAAAAACATGTAGCTACAAGAAAACAAAAAATTAGTTGGGGTTGTATAGGAGTGTTTTTCTATACTTGCGACAGTGTTTTGCTATACTTGTGAATTTGCTACACTTGCGACAGTGTTTTGCTATACTTGTGAATTTGCTATACTTGTGACAATTTGATATTATTAATTATTGGAGTGCGAGTTTGATATTTTTTGAAGATCTAAATATTCAAGCTTGGTAAAGAAAAATCATGTCAGATAATATTAGTGCAGAACAAAATGAAGAGACACTTGCTAGATTGTGGGCTAGATTGAAAAGAAAGGGTGATGGGAAATGTTATTGTCCTTGCAATAATTGCAAGGGCTTAAAGATGAGAAGACTTTTAATCACAACAACTGAGAAACATTGTAGGTAGCATGGTCACATTGAAGGAGGGCATGATTATCATCCATTGGTAAGTTGTTCATTATATGTCTTTATATTGATTTAATTTGTAAATGTTTATATCATTTTAACATTTTTTATATATATAAAAAATCACTTGATCATGATCATGGTTTATTTGTGTCAATCATTATTATAAAGGTGGGGCGCCCTAGGGCACATGATATGGATTATCACGGCCCGGAGAATGTGGTTTTGCAAGCGGAGGAACATGGAGCTGTGAATATTGAAGATGAAGTTAATGATCATATGGAAGAAGATGATCATGTGCCAGAAAACACAGTTGAAGATGATGGTACAAATACATTGATCCATGACACATTTAGTGGCGCAACTGATCATGATGATTGAGATGACTTTGATGATGTTCATGATTTACCTGTACTTGAGAAGGCATACGATCCCCTTTATGAAGGATCCCAAACAACTCTTCTCTCTACTATATTGTTGTTGGTGAACTTGAAGGTTATGAATGGTTTATCCAACATAGCAATCTCACGGATGTTAAGGTATGTCATATATGTCATCTTTTTTCATCTATTTTTGTTGTTAGTTCATCACTAGTAAATAAATGATGAAATATGTACCATTAATATTCTTTATATTAACAAATTATTTTTTTGTTGTAGATTGATAGGTGAATTTTTGTTACCACCATCAAATATTTTACCTCGCTCATACCGAGATTTATCTACCATTATGAAAGATATTGGAATGGAGTATCAAGCAATAGATGCATGTCCCAATGATCATATTATATATCATAAACAACATGAATTTGCAACAGAATGCCTGGAATGTTATATCAGTAGATATCAAACAGATCAACTAACAAAAAAGGTGCCTCGCAAGGTCCTTTGTTATATTCCCATTATTCCACATATGCAATGATTATTTAGGTACGAAAGCTTAGCGCAATTTATGGATTACCATGCACGGAATAGAAGTGGAGATGACATTCTTTGAATGCCTGCAGATGGTTCTGCATTTAGGGACATGGAGGAAAAATGACGACACTTTAAAGAAGAACCTCATAATCTCAGGCTTTCAATGGTAGCGGACAGTGTCAATCCATTTGGAGAGCTGAGATCTATTTACTCGGTGTGGCTTGTTTTTGTTATCAACATTAACATTCCTCCATGGATGTCAATAAAGAGGGAGCACATAATGTTGGTAATGATTGTTCGAGGTATTTGTTTACATCAATTTTCTTTAACATAGTAGCATCTCATTTGTCTTATTTGTTGCATAATGACTTATATTTTTTTCATTTAATAGTCATGTACATTAATTTATATATATTGCAGTAAAATGGTTATAATAATTATGTAATGTTTATGTTCATTCAACTAGGTAAGTACCAAGTTAAAGATATGAATGTATATATTGAGCCTCTTATCGATAATTTACTAAAGTTATGGATTGGCGTCACTATGTATGATGTCTCTAGACCAATAGGACAAAGACAATTTCAATTCCATGCAATTCTTGTATGGACAATTCATGATGCCCTAGGGCTAACACATTTTTGTGGTATGTTATAACGTTCGACTGCACTTTAACGATATTTAATTTTATGAAGTAGATATCATGCATGTTTTTTAAATAATCTATTCATTATATATAATTATAAAAATTGACATATTTAATCCAATTATATATGATCTTGCAGGTCTTCAAACAAAGGGAAAATTTGCATGTCCAGTTTGTGGTCCAAAGATGAAATCTCGTTGTTCAACAAGTTTAGGAAAGCAGGTGTTTGATGAGTATAGGCACTTCCTCCACAGAAATCATAAGTATCGAACTACTGAAAAACATCTTTTCAATGGGAAAGAAGAGACTACATCAAAACCACGAAGAATGACACCTCGCCTATGGAAGTTGGAATATAATAGAATTAATCATCAAGGTTATACATCAGATCAAATTGTTTATCTATCATATATGATATGTTGGAATTTATATTTTTATATTGTGTTTTGTTTACTCATGTTGTAATTCACAATGATTGTCGTTGTTAATTTATTTAACTTATATGCTTCATGAAGGTCGTCAAGGCATTAATGGCTAGCTTCCACAGGGATTGAAAAGTTATCCTAGACAATTTAGTAGGTTGCCCTACTATGAGTAGCTACAAATTGTGCATTTGTTTGATACAATGCAGATCGGAAAGAATATAACAGAAATGTTATGGAAAATATTGGATGGAGGGCATGACAAAGAAAAAATTGTCAAAATTTGTAGTGACATTCAGGAAGCCAATCATGCAATGAAAAATGTCATTCAATTAAATAGCGATGGAGACCAAATTAATATAAGTGGCCTTCCTTGGTTATTAATGGAGCAGCAAAGCAATGCTATAAAAGAAGTCATATGAAAAATTTGATTTCCCACAGGATTTGCTACGAACATAAACAATATCATAACAAAGAAAGGTGAATTTGGGTCAGGGATGAAAACGCATGATTGGCATACCTTCATTAAGGTAATTATTCTGGTATATTTTATATATATTTGTATACTGCATGTACTTTTCAGTGTATTATGTTTACTAGTTTTGGAAAAATAATGAAAAGATCATTTTATAATTGTTGCAGTATGTTCTACCTCTATCTCTCCTAGACAACTTCGACAACAATGCCAAGCCAGTTATATATGATCTTGGAAAATACATGAGGTAAGTAGTGATATTTGTTCAATTCGTTGTATAGATCTTATATTTGCCATTTGTTTTACTTGTTATGTAATATATTGTATATTTTTATTAAATCTTGTTAATATATTTGCACCTTGAATCACTTGTAGATGGCTATCATCTAAAGAAATCCATAAAGAAGATATAAATTATTGGAGGAGAAAAATTCCTCGTCTAATGTGTGAAATGCAAAAGTGTCTACCTTCAACATTTTTCAATGCACAAGAACACTACCTCATACACCAAGTTAAGGAGATTGAATTGTGTGGACCTGTACACACAAGGTCAATGTGGATGGTTGAGAGGCACTAGAAATTTTTGAAGGCTTTGGTTAGACAAAGAGCACATCCTGAGGGTTCTATGGTGGAGGGATATATGGTATACCAGACCATGGTGTACATTACTGAATATCTTCCTAAGTTCGCAGCAAAGATCCATGTAGATCGCATTTGGGATCCCAATTCCATTAACAAATTCGAAGGGGAGTACTTGATGGGGAAAGGTAGATTGAGGAAAGTGAGAGGTAATTATAAGATGGTCATGGAGATTAATTAGAATACATTTTACATTGCCTTCAATTGCTTGAAAAGAAACAATAGAGAACTAGTCCAAATGAAAGAATCTTCCACACACAAATAGAAAAGTATTGGTATTGTATTACTCTGGAAAATAAGTCTTTCACTGCTGAAAAGTATTGAAATCTTAAAAAGTGCTGATGATCAAATATTACAATTTGAATTTCATATATATAAGAAGAAGACCCAACAAAGGTGTCTCTTCGGATTGTATTTTAGCAAATAATTAAACTTATAAAACAATTTAATCTTCTCCTAACATTGACTTAGCCATTGAGAGATGTTTTTTATACTCCTCCAAGGTATGGGTATCTGCATCATGCACTACATTTCAGGCTTCATATTCAAGTTTTATCATCAATTCCATATGTTTGCATGCTCCATCCAACAATAGCCCTTCTGCTTTGACTGTATCCAATGCTTCCTGAAGTATCCTATTGCATTCATCCATCCAATCATCTCGTTCCTTCAAAAACCCATTCTTATCACATAATTTGGGTAATCCCAACTTCACAGTATCATCAAACACTGCATTTTCTGAGTGTAAGTCTTCATCATATTTGTCATGCTTTCTCATGATTGTGTCAATGGCTGAGATGGAATTGGTGTCGGATCCCTCATGTAGTTGCATATCATGTCTCTTAGTACCCAATCTATTTTTCACTCTCCCATGCTCAAGAATGGCTTCATAGTTCTTTTTGTGAACATGCCAAAAATCATCAAGGCATATCTTCAGGTTTGTAAATCTCTTGTGCAACATTGTTGCCACAGTGTCAAACTGAAGGTCCTTCATCTTTTCTACTAGCTATTGATGTTATTCTTGCAACTGCTCATATTCACTCTGCAACTCTGTATCAGTTCCAGAGGTGATCCTAATTCTGGCATCTTTCATGGCAGTAATTTCCAAATCTAAATTTTCACTTTTCATTTTGTAATAATTTTTTTTCTTTCATCAACTATATTGTTTGTGCCTTGTTGAGCTTGGCAATGCTTATGCCCATGTCTGCTGAAGCCACAGGGTTAGTTTCCCCAACTTTAAGGGTCATCATGTGTCAAAAGGCTTTTTTGATATCGATGATCTTTGGCCTTTTGTGAGGTGGGTATAGTGCCCATATCAACATTGAATTTTCATCAGGATTCAATCTTGACCCTATGTAAATTTCCTTCACACCCTCTATGTTTAAGTTGTATTCTCCTTCCTTGTTATGCAAAAAACTATCAAAAATTAAAGAGGCACTGAGGTCCCAACCAGGAAATACTATTACACCAGCTTCAAGTAACAACTGTCTACCCCTTTTAGGGGTCATGTTCTGCACTTCACTGTCTATATCATCTTTCAACCTTTTCATCAATTGCTGTTCATTTTTAGGGGTAATATTTGGGATGGATTCCCTCAACCTTTTGCCTTTGTAATTATATAAAAAGATTTAAATTCTCTTGACTTGACAAACTCATTATCAGAAATAAAGGATTCATAGGCTGTAAGCCTATCATCTTCATCTACACGCAATTCCTTGGCTACTTGTAAGTCCCTGTCAGGGAGTTCTTCATATTCATCATTCACCATCCGAGAGACTGTTCTCTGCTATGATTGTGCTTCATTTTCTCCCGCAGATTCTTCTTCAGATGAATGATCCATTTCTTGCAACCTTTGCTTTTTTTGCTCTAACTCCTTCTGTTGGGTCTCAAAAATGCAGTTTACAAGTCCTAAGAGGATGCTAGGCTCTGTGATCAGCCTTGCAATGTTCTTGAGTTAATTGACAAAGTTAACCAATATGGTTAATAACTCTCTACACTTTAGGCTCTGCAAGACCTAGGTGGGTGGAGCTTAATAGTTGAAGCAGATTGGTTTGATGTGTAGTTTTTATCTAAATGAACGAATCTACCCACAATGGCAAATGGTGTGGAATAGATGAAAGCTTGCCGACTACTTCTATTTCTAATATGTAAATATGAAATGTGAATGTTCAAATGAGATTTTATGGAATTCTAAAATGAAATGATGGTAATTTGGTATAAACTATATATGCAATATCAAGGTAAAAACCCTAAGTTAGATTGATGGAATTTCTAAGATGGAATGGGTGAGACCAGTGCCTTGTTGGTTAAACAGAGTCAAGTGAGAACCTGGGATTAATGGTGTTACCTGGCAATAATTCTAATTGTTTGGCACAATGTTTTTGGTTTATGACTAGCATAAACGTGTAGGGATGTGACTGGAAGACTCTTCTTATTGATCCAATCAAGATCTATTAAATTACTGTGATCTATCTAAGACGATTTTAATCCTTCCTTGAAGGAACTAGTTAAGAGGGATCACACAATGACAACAAAATGTGCACTGACAAAATAAAAATAGACTTGATATATTCAATTTTAAACAACTTAATAGTATTGTCTAGAGACAGTATAACATCCTTCAATTATAGACTATCCTTATCTATCCAATTGATATTTCCAAATTACTGTAATCTGTTTAAAAGGATTTTAATTCCTACTTGAAAAAACTAGTTAAGCAAATTACACAAGAACAACAAATGTGTTTGATGAATTTAATATTCTACTTGGAATAAATTCAAATAATAAGGAATACTAACTTGGAGACAGCCAAATAATTGCTTATCTTAACAAACAGTTGATACTAGTATACAGCCACCGAATCTGAGATCTTCAATTGATTTCCTCAAAATATTATGTGCAACATGGTCTTTGGATATAATTTAAAACATTTTGATAGTGAATGGAATGGATGAAAGCTACTACTAATGGTAGTGATTCTAATCTAATCTTGATGATGATTCAAAAGATGGCCTTGGGTTCCCTTTATATATTGGGAAGCGAACAAGCTTCAGGCCGGTTACAATGGAAGAGTCGCATCTTTTCATAACTAACTAAATTAAGAAAATAAATAGAAATATAATTAAAACACCGATCTATTACTCTTCCAATAGAAACCTATGACCATTCAAGGCCTGAGCAAGGTTTTCTATTTTCTCATAGGATGTTTCATCTGTGTGTTGGTCGATCTACTCCTTCTGAACAACAGGTGCATTATGAGACTAAACAAACACAATTAAGCCCTACTAAGCCACAAGTAAATCTGAGCAAGATGATCTAAGTATTTCTGGCTCAGGTGTATTTTAGTATATTCAATGGCATCCCTAACGTCCACCTCTATTGAGACCATCTTCTCCAAATGCGAGCAAGCCTCCTTAGATGCTGAATCTTTCTGTTTCACAATTTCTAGGGCTTCTTTCAAGATTCCCTGACACTCCTTGATCCATTCATCTTTTCTTTTCAAATCTTTGTCATTTTTGAGTAGCATAGGTACACCTATTTGTGAAGTCTCCATGCATTCTTTTACTTCATCCTGGAGCCTATCATGATATTTCTTATGCTATTTAATAAGATTGTCAGCATTGGATGTGCTTGCACTGTCAGAGGCTTTTTTGCCCTATATCTCTTGTAACTTATCTCTTACCCTATTATCTAGTCTCTCATGTTCATGAATGACCTTTTGATTCTCAGAACAAATGTCCCATAATTTATACATCCATTTCATCATATGATCATGCCTGTTCTATAGGACTATAGTGAGTGTATCTATTCTGACCTATCATTTGTTTTTTTGAAGGTGATTGGGCTTGTTGTGAGCTCTCTACCTGTGTAATCATTTTGAGAGGAACTGCATCCTTTAAAAAATCATTTTCCTTTTTTAATCTCTCCCAACTCATCTTGTAGGTATCCCTCTCCTTTATCAACAGCTGAATCTGAGCTTTATTTAGCTTTGCTACATTTACTCCAAGCTCTGCTGTGACAACTGGATCAGTTTCTCCAGCTCTCAATGTCATAACATGACCGAAAGCTTTCTCAGTATCAATGATTACAGGCTTCTTATTCAGGGGATACAAAGCCCATATCATGAGAGAATTCTCATCTGGATTGTATTTTGTTCCTGTATACACTTTGGCAACCCCTTTAGAACTAAGCTTGTGTTTTGTGTCATCACTATGCAAAAAACTATCAAAAACAAGTGCTGATTTCAGATCAAGTCCTAGGAATATTATTACACCAGATTCTCTAAGTAGGTCTCTTCCTTTCTTAGGAGTCATATCTTCTATCTCCTTTTCAACCTCTATTTTTAAAATATTCATCAATTGTGCCTAGTTATCTGGTTTAACATCTGGGACTGATTCTCTAATAGCCTTTCCCTTGTGTCTGTACATAAAAGATCTAAACTCAGGAGTATGAATGAATTGGTCATCTGAAATAAAAGATCTGTATGCAACCTGTCTAACATCATCATCCCCTGTTTCTTCAATTTCTAATTCTCTTTCCAGGGGCTGATATGGTTCAATTCTGCATTTTGAAATTGTATCAGGTAGGTCATGGGTTTCAGCGGCTACAGACCCTTCACTGTCGGAGGACAAAACTTCAATTTCTTGTGTTTTTCTTCTCTTTTCCCTTACTTCTTGATTATACTTACCAATGGCTATTTCAGCCTTTACTTCTTCCAAATTTCTGATCACATCATCATGAGGGAATGGTGCATGAGCATGTCCTCCCATTTTTTGCTTCTTTTTAGCATAATCGATAAAGCCCTTCGGGTCAAAATTCTTTCTTTGTATCCCTTTCCCAAGATTAAAATGAGATAATTTATCAAGAATAAGATCATAACCTTCTTTAGCCAACGCAGTGAAGTCACCAAAACATAAGGTGCTCGGCATAAAGGATTGTTTATCATATGCACTGAGATGCATCACATTTGAGTAATCAAGTTGTCTAACTATTTCCAAGTATGCCACCCTATCTGGTACAGTTTTTGGCAATAAAAAAGAGGTATCCTCAAACCCATACACTCTGATCATTGTTGAATCACATAAACTATACCAATCCCCCCAATTGTGGTTCATAGCAGGTGGCCCATCAAAATCTTTGGGTCTCAGAAACCTTTTAATTTCCTCAGACAAAGTATAACTGCATGGGTAGCCATAACATCTGTACAAGGTTTTCATAAAGAATTCTCCAAAATAAACATAACTGAAATTTCTAAACCTACTATCCCAAATAGAGGTCCATAACTATGGAGGCAGAGGCTGACCATTTTTATCAATTTGTGAAATTTTTAGATGCTCTAGCCATAAATTTAATTCTTGTCCAAAATACAAAACCATATGCATGAGAATAGAATAGTGTCTGAAGCTGACTGTGGGGGAACTATTTTTTATGGCCTTCATACCTGAGTATATTTCCTTAAAAATAAAAGAAGCACAATCAAATGTCCTAGCTTGATGGCTGGTGCAGGGGCACCTAAACCACAGTGGCCTCCTTAAGGAATTTAATTATTTTATGTTCTTTTTACTGTTTCCAATAAGGTCCTAAGTTGACCATCCATGTAATAAGGTGTATTTGACCAATGCATGTGCATTCTAGTTGTATTTAGGTTTATGTTGTAAGTCCCACGGGACACTTGGCAAATTTGCATTCACGAGGTTGTTAGACAGTTAGGAAGTTGTTAGATTGGTTGGAGGTTGTTAGATCTCCCAGCCGCTTGGAGACAATCCTGTACTACTGAGGGTAAGTAGATAAATACCCTAGGTCAGATCGATTGTGATCAGATTATCATATTGTAGACAAGTTGGATTGTGCTCTGTATGTATTTGCATTTCTGGAAACATAATAAATGAATCCTGTTTGTGCATCTGTGTCATTTGAATTCATCTGGTTTTCTCTGAGCAAATTGGTTTTCTGGTTTGTGGCCGAGATGGGTTCTTAACCCATTCCACCGATTGATTTCTTTGAAATCAGTGGAATGGCTGTACATATCGATTTGTGTTTTCGTTTTGGTTTTTTGTGTGTCCATGTTCATGTTTGCAGGATCGGTGCAGTATGCTTTGGTAGATCCTAGTGCCGTCATGTGCTAGGTTGGAAAAATCTAAAATCTGTGTTAGATTGTTAAGGAAACAGATCTGAGTAATCGCAAGTTTTGCAGTGGTCCAAATCGGTGAAATTCTGCTTTGTTTCATCAGACGTATAATTTGTGTGTATATCGCATTTGCATGTTAGGAATACATTCCATGTGTATATCGCAGTTGTCTATTGAGTGTGTATGTTGTAAAGCATATCGAGAAGCATTGAGGCGTTGTATGTCAAGATTGTAAACATACATTGTGAATATACATTATGTGCATATATCGCTAATGTATGTCGGGTTCATTTTCTGTGTATCCCACAGTTGTAAGTCGTGAGTATCTCACAAATGGTTGTTGAGATTGTATGTAGCGAACATACATCATAAATGTGCAAGTGTATCGGCATACAAAGGAGAGAGAAGATTGAAGTTTCCAATCGGCATACAAGGAAGTCAACGGCTCGATCAAACCCATCAAATGCATGTCTGAATTGCATGTTGTGAATGTACATCACAAATGTACATCGGGTTTATATGCAAAGAAGGTCAATGGTCAACCCCATCGAAGGCATATTCTGCAAAGCATATTTTGACTGCATGTTTTGATTGTATCTTTCGAATACATATTTGGGTTGTATGTTTTGAATGTATGCTACGCATATGCATTGCGTAGATACATTGAGTCAGGTGCAAGAGGTGACCGGTAGTAGCGGTGGAGGAAACCGACGGTCATAGGTCAACTGAAGTATATTGTGATTGTATATCGCAAATGTATATTCTGAATGTACATTGGGTAATGTATCTTGCGGCAGATACAAGCATTGAAGACATACCTCGGGGTGATGGTTTGTAAGGTGGTCGATAAGAATGTTTTGCCGATAGGCGAGAGGTGCAGGTATATACATCGAAGAATGCATGTTAGGTGAAGCATAGACATACAATGGGAAATGTATGTTAGGGTTTCTGTGGGTGCTCTGCATCATAGTGGTATCAGAGCTCAGCAAAAGATTTGGGCTGTTGTGTGTTTGATTCTGTCACTGAGAAGGCAGAAGTAGAAGGATTGAGAGGTTGACAAGATGCCTCTGAAAGGTAATGGTATGGCCAAAGAGTTACAAGAGATGAAGGAAAAACATGCTAAGGAGATGAGGAAGATGAAAGAACTTGCAGAAGCACTTCAAGCCAGGCTTGTAGCCTTGGAGACAAATAAAAGAAGAGAAGTAGAAGAAAGTGAATCAGAAAAGGAAGAAGATGATAATGAAGAATTTGAAGATGTAGATGAAGATCTGTTGAAGATCAGAGATTTGCAAAACTATTAAGGGCAGTCAAGAATGATAAACCTAAGGTAAAGATTGATGTTCCAAAGTACACTAGAAGTTTAAATGAGGAAGAGTTACTTGATTGGATTGCTGCATTAGACAATCATTTTGAATGTGAGGAAGTTCCTGAGGAGCAGAAGGTAAAGATTGCCAAGACCAAATTAACAGGTCATGCTTTGGTATGGTGGGATTACATACAGTCAGAAAGGAGAAATCAAGGTAAGTCAAAGATTACTTCATGGGACAAGATGGTAGCAAGAATCAAAGGTAAATTTTTACCCCAAGATTATGAAATTCAAATGTTTAAAAAGCTTCAATTTTTAAGACAAAGGGAAATAGAAGTGAAGACATATTTTGAGGAATTTTATAAATTGAGTATGAGGTCTAGTCATCATGAGAATGAGGTTGAAAAAGTTGCTAGATACTTGGCTGGTTTGAGAGTGAATATACAAGATGAATTAGTTTTGGCTAACCCTAGGAGTGTGGAATAATGTTATCAAATGGCAATTAGGATTGAGGAAAAGATAAAAAGGAGACAAGATAAGTCCATGAGAGGAAGAGGCAGCAATATCAGAGGAAGAGGATCAGCTCCTACAACAAGGAAAACCAATGAGAACCAAGAAGAGGCTAGTAAAGGATAAGAGCAGTCTGATTTCAGAGGTGGATGGAAAGGCACAAGAGGTAGATTTGGAGGTGGTAGAGGTTCTAATGTTTTCACTAGGAGATGTTATTGTTATCACCCAGATTTGCACCCTTGCATACAGTTGTGAAACCTCTGCAATCTGGAGTAACATGGGAATGATCTCAAAGTGTGGGACCTTGTGGAATGAGATCAGACCTCCGGAGAAGGCCGGCTTCCTTAACTGGTTATCACCTAAAACTACTGAATCTTAAGAGGAAAAGGGAGAAGGAATGCTTTAAAGTGAAGGACGAAACAAAAGCTTGAAAACAAAAGGGTGATTCACCGAGTTTAATAAAAGAACCCTCATAATACTGAGGAAATGCATAGCATAACCAAATATAACAAGCAAACATACACAGATTCAATTGATCCCAACAAAGGTGAGAAACCAGATGATTGAGAGGATCAGAGACATTCACAAACAACCATATGCAGATTCACACAGGACTAGAAATCAGTCCAAAGAGGCAAAATAACTTGAGTATATTCAGTGGGAAGGCACAGTTACAGTATAGAAGGCTCTGTTTGGAAATAGAAAGCCTGAATGCTAAAAAATTTCCAACCTTATTTACATCATATGAATGCATATATATAACATTCCAAACTAACCCTAAGTCGGTTACAAAAACTTCTCTAAGAGCTGTCTCAGAAAATATCCTCGCATGAATGACTGTCCAGCCACAGAAGTTATGGCGTCAAATATTTGGCACTAGGCAGCTAGAAGATATTCTTTAGTCTTTAATGCAGCTGCTTACTCGTCCTTTCTCAGCAACACTTATATGAAAAATATCTGAGACAGGATGGTAGGGAAATATCTTTGCTCATCAATGCGAGCTGCCTCATCATAGTGTAGCAATGAATGCCGAAAATATCTTCATCTACTAAAAAATGGTTAGTGAAACGTCCCCTCGACCAAAACATGCAACTCCAGATTTGAAAATGAAAAGTGACAAGAACTCTTGAAAACCCTGCCAAATGAAAGAGGGGACCAAAATATGCATCTTTGTCTGTTATAGCATGTCAAAATTTGCCAGGACGAAGGAGATACAGGCGGTCAAAGTTTTGGTCAACTACCTATATATATCGCCTTGCATCTGTGTATATATCGCTGGAATTTGCTGCCTGAATCGGCATCCAAAACCTTCTCTGCAACTCCCTTTGCATATGCATGGCGCCTTGTATATTGGACTTGTATTTGCCCTTTGAATTTCGAAATTGTATATGCATACAATTTCCTTTTGTAAATGTGGGCCCCACCATTTGTATATTAACTTGCATGTATGTCTGCCACCACGTGGCACCGCCTGATTCGTTGCTGAGCTGGTTCAAGGAGCATCGCTGAAAACTGTATCTGCCCTTTGCATATTGCAATATACAAGCACAATGTACATGCAAGCCATGAACTTCAAACTTTATGAAATAGCCTAAAAAGATGTTGAAATCCGACTTGTATACCTCTTTTGTATGTTTCCTTGTATATCGCAATATACAAGCACCAAATATACAAGCCACGGACCCCAAAAATTTATCAACTGCTTTGACTGCTGGGTCAGATCCGGCTTGTATAACTTTCTTTGTATATTTCCCTGCATGTTCAAATATACAAAACACTTATACATATACAAGGTGGACCCAAGACCTGAAATGCTGAATTTGATCTTTGATTCAAGTCTGCCTTGTATAAAACCCTTGTATATCGGCTTTTCGTTGCATGTACAAACATACAAGCAAAATATACATTCTACTGTTCATGCTCACTTGTATCTTCTAACATACAATCGGCCTTGTATGTGCGCAGGCCCCACCTCTTGTACGTTTGGCCTTGTATGTTTCTCTATATGTTTCACTTGTATGTGCAAAGCATACAAGTGAAATATACAAAGAAACATACAAGGCCGAATGTACATTCCACTGTAACGGATGCACCTGTATGTCAAACCTTATATCTTTTCATTGCATGTGCAAACATACAACATAATATGCATTTAAAACCCGATATGTATTGAGGGAATATTCCTGTAATGCATCTCCTGCTTTGTATAATTTTCTTTGTATGTTTCGCTTGTATGTGCAAACATACAAGTGAAATATACATTCTCTTTTGTATATGCGTCGATATACATTCCACTGTTCACATGCATATAATCGGCCTTGTATATTTTGATTGTATGTTGGGTTGTATGTGCAAAACATACAAACTCGATATACAAAGAAAATATACATTTGCAGAAAATTCTGGGAATCCACCTTGTATGTAACCGTTGCATGTGAAGACATACAACACAATATGCATGCAGAACGCGATATACATTGAGGGAATATTCCTGGAATCTGTGATAGATTCCCTCAATGTATATGCATTTCCTTGAGCCCGATATGCATTCCAAAATGCATACAACTTACCTTTTTCATCATTTTCTAAGGCCGATAGAGATTTGCAAGCCCGCCAATGAACATTTGAACTATATGTTGACCAAAACTTTGACCATAAATAATTTCTTTATTTGGCCGAATTTTAGGGTGATGTAAAAAGCAAACCTGCCTATTTTTTCAAGCTCTTTCCAATGGTAAGGTTTTTCAGGCAAGGGTTTTTGGGAAATTTGGCACTTTAAGCTTTATAGGAACATTTTCCAAAGGATTTTCAAGGAAAAGTACCAGGTGAACTGTTTAGCTCTGGACAGGGGAAAATGGGTCAACAGTTATCATTGTAATGAAATTGGTCATCCAGCATTCAAATGTCCAGAAAGGCAAGGTTCATCATCAAGAGGTGATAGGACAAATGACAAGAGGGTTCAATTTGTGCAAGAAGAAGAGGTAGAAGAGAGTGTTAACCTTCCAATGAGAAGTGCAACCCCAGCTCAAGGTGGAGAATCATTGATGCTAAGGAGAACAATCTTGAAGACATCCAAGGACATATTACAGAGGAGAGCACTTTTCAGGACCAAATGCAAAAGCAAAGGTAAACTATGCAAGGTAGTAATAGATTCTGGTTCAACAGACAATATGGTATCTCAGGAAATGGCAGATAAGCTGAAATTGGAAAGGATTCCTCATAACAATCCTTACAAAGCATCTTGGGTAAGTGATAGTCAATCACTTTTGGTATATGAACAGGCATATGTTGATTTTCAGATTGGGGAATATCAGGATAGGGTTTTATGTGACATATTGCCCATGGAATGTTGTCACCTACTATTGGGTAGGCCATGGCAATTTGATAGGAGAGCATTGTATGATGGATATGATAATACCTATATCATCAAGAAGGGTGGGTGAACTTTTGTGATGACACCATTACAGGAGGATGCTGAAACAAAGAAGACAACAAAGATTATTTTGGTCGGAAAGAAAGAGTTTGTGAAGATGCCTACAGCCAAGTCAAAGGAAGTTGAGGATAACTCAAGGAGTGGAGATCACAGTTTGAAGCAGATTTTAGTTCTGACTGACAGAAATTAGGTGGATCATCAGTAGGTAAGGGAGTAGGTTTGTACACAGCCACAAGTTGATTGGAAAGACAAGGATGTTATCATCATAGGGACTATTGTTTGTCCTCTAAAAGCTGAAAGACAAACACATTCTGCCATAGCAATAACTAAGGTTTCCAATACAGATGTTCAGACAGAGATGATGGTGAGAAAGAATAACCAGCAAGGTGTGAGAAGAGTCTACAGTGCTAGGCATGAGTATTTGGTTCCATGGCAACAGATTGCAGTACATAGGTCATGGGGCAGACATGAGACAACAGTGGCTACAGGTGGACTCAGTCAAAGACTTAACTCATGGGACATGAGTTCTTTTCAAGGTGGGGAGTATGGTGCAGGGGCACCTAAACCACAGTGGCCTCCTTAAGGCATTTAATTGTTTTATGTTCTTTTTACTGTTTCCAATAAGGTCCTAAGTTGACCATCCATGTAATAAGGTCTGTTTGACCAATGCATGTGCATTCTAGTTGTATTTAGGTTTATGTTGTAAGTCCCATGGGACACTTGGCAAATTTGCATTCGCGAGGTTGTTAGACAGTTAGGAAGTTGTTAGATCGGTTGGAGGTTGTTAGATCTCCTAGCCGCTTGGAGACAATTCTGTACTACTGAGGGTAAGTAGATAAATACCCTAGGTCAAATCGATAGTGATTAGATTATCATATTGTAGACAAGTTGGATTGTGCTTTGTATGTATTCGCATTTCTGGAAACATGATAAATGAATCATGTTTGTGCATCTGTGTCATTCGAATTCATCTGGTTTTCTTTGAGCAAATTGGTTTTCTGGTTTGTGGCTGAGATGGGTTCTTAACCCATTCCACCGGTTGATTTCTTTGAAATCGGTGGAATGGATGTACATATCGATTTGTGTTTTCGTTTTGGTTTTCTATTTGTCCATGTTCATGTTTGCAGGATCGGTGCAGTATGCTTTGGTAGATCCTAGCGCCGTCATGTGCTAGGTTGGGAAAATCTAAAATTTTTGTTAGATTGTTAAGGAAACGGATCTGAGTAATCGCAAGTTTTGCAGCGGATCAAATCGGCAAAATTCTGCTTTGTTTCATCAGACATACAATTTGTGTGTATATTGCATTTGCATGTCAGAAATACATTCCATGTGTATATCACAGTTGTCTGTTGAGTGTGTATGTCGCAAAGCATATCGGGAAGCATTGAAGCGTTGTATGTCAAGATTGTAAACATACATTGTGAATATACATTCTGTGCGTATATCGCTAATGTATGTCAGGTTCATTTTCTGTGTATCCCGCAGTTGTAAGTCATGAGTATCTCGCAAATGGTTGTTGAGATTGTATGTAGCGAACATACATCGTAAATCTGCAAGTGTATCAGCATACAAAGGAGAGAGAAGATTGAAGTTTCCAATCGGCATACAAGGAAGTCAACAGCTCGGTCAAACCCATCAAATGCATGTCTGAATTGCATGTTGTGAATGTACATTGCAAATGTACATCAGGTTTATATGCAAAGAAGGTCAATGGTCAACCCCATCTAAGGCATATTCTGCAAAGCATATTCTGACTGCATGTTTTGATTGTATCTTTCAACTGCATATTTGGGTTGTATGTTTCGAATGTATGCTGCGCATATGCATTGCGTAGATACATTGAGTCGGGTGCAAGAGGTGACTGGCAGCAGTGGTGGAGGAAACCGGCGGTCACAGGTCAACTGAAGTATATTGCGATTGTATATCACAAATGTATATTCTGAATGTACATTGGGTAATGTATCTTGCGGTAGATACAAGCATTGAAGACATACCTTAGGGTGATCATTTGTAAGGTGGTTGATAAGAATGTTCTGCCGATAGGCGAGAGGTGCAGGTATATACATCGAAGAATGCATGTTAGGTGAAGCATATACATACAATGGGAAATGTATGTTAGGGTTTCCATGGGTGCTCTGTGTCAATGGCACTGGATATCTGCAAAGATAACCATGGGCACTATAGACATAAACTCTGGAACTTTAGTCCCCAACACCTGTCCCACTGAGTAATATGTGTATCTCAAGTAAGGTTCGAACAAATCTACATGAAACAGTGGTCCGTCCCCTTCTTCAAATGGCACCAAACTCCCTTCATTCCATGGCTTATGTAATGGTAGTCTCCATCCCTTATATGTTGTATCCAATTTGAAATATTCCTTTTCTAGGGCTTTATGTACAATTGGGGTGTTGTATGTGTCATTTAAGTCAAAAACTTCATAGATTGCATTTTTGGAAACATGAAACAGGGGCTTTCCTTGTAGATCACATATGGCTTTTTGGTCAGGGTCATAATGGTATGCCAGTAGTTTCAAAAGGTCAATATTGACAAAAACATTTGTAACTATCAATCTCCCCAAATTGAGTTGCCAGGGGTTGCAGACGGGTTCCATCCCATGTCTCATGTGATAGTGGAACATAAATAACTCATATCCTCGAATAAGAGTCCATACATTTCCTACGTATTTGTATTTATCTTCGAGTTTTTCCACATTTGCTCTTAATTGTGCAGTTCTTCTGGCCTTGGGCCGTAAACTGGGCAACTGGTCTACAAGGTCTTGGTTCAATTTCCTCTCTGGTGTTTTCTCTCCCTTTTTTGTGTCAATTTTCTATTTTCACCCTTGGTTTGGCTCTTCTCAATTGGTTTCCTCTTCTTTGTTTCAGAGGAACCTTCCATTTTTAGTGACTATCAGAACTTGACTATTCCAGAGAGAGTTCAAGGACTTACCCGTATACGCTCTGTGCAATCTCCTTGGCTCTTGGTGAACTCCTCCTTCTTCGTCTGCAACCCTTGTATTGATCTCAATTGAATTCAATCTGGTTTATACCTTTTATGTTCAATCAGTCATTAATGGCTACCACTTGAATGGAATGCAAGGAGTTCACGACTTTCGAAATGTCCGGGCAATGCTCTTTTATTCATATCAGTGAGACTATTTCATTCTTTTACTGACCTTCATATTGCCTTGGTGCCATTTTCATTCATATGTATCTAATTGGTCATCATGGGTACATTGGTGTCTCCTCGAAGCAGTTTTTAACCTTTTATCGTTATTTCAGGAAGATATTTCAATTTTCATCTCGACAACATTTGGTCAAGTTGGATTAATATTCACCCTGGCATCGGTGAGTGTTTCTCTGATGGATAGAGATTAGCTTACCGTTATCGGCATGATAATCTTCATCGGCAAGAAAATATGCGGGTTTCCCGACAGGTCATGTCTTCCTGATGGTCTTATTTCCTTCATTCAACTTTAATGGAACATATCAAAGAGAGTCTTTTCGAAAAGCCTTTTGCTCCTTATGTTGAGGTGACTTTTATGATCAGAGAAGCTTAAGGATTTCATTCCGACTGTATGTGTCACGCTGATAGCCTTATCGTTATGCATTAGGGAGACATTGCTTGCCTTCATGCCGATAAGTCATTGATCGGTGTGACTTAAAGGCTCCGTGTGACTTCAGGACTTCGCTCTGATTGTTATACTCATGCCGATGAGAATGTATCGGTGATACATACCAAATGTCCACCCAAAATTTTTAACATATGAAATCTTGGTCGTTCAGACATTGCTCATCTCTCACTGATTATCATATTTTCCAAAAATGTATTTACCATTCGGTGTGAGTTACATGAGGTCTTGCCGATATGGATGAACTAGTATCAGAATTGAGCTATCATCACAAAGCTAGGTATGTTCATGGGATCTTTTATGTGTGGACTCTGATATGGATTTTGTCACACAAATTTTAGTGGTTGGTCTTGGAAATGAGGGGCATTAGTGAATTCTTTAGTAGATGAAAAATGTGAATTTTTTAGTTCCAACAGTGACTTTACATTATATTTCACTGATGCCCACTTCTTCCATCGATGGATTTTCTTTTCTCGGTCTATCGGCGGGATTCTGTATGTAGTTACTTTGATATACCCTAGCTTGGCCAATACTTATCATATTGGTAATGCTTTTTAGTTATCTCGGGCCATCGGTGAAACTTTATCCTTGGTTCCACCGATCCTTATATGTTTCAGCAATGCTTATTGTCCTTGTGGGCTTTTATCGGCATATCAGGGGAACTTGTATAAAAGATCCGCCGAAGTCGACATGTTCCAGCTAACTTGAGTTCATTGGCTCATCAGTGAAGGTGTGACATCTATTCCACCAAAGTCTTTATGTTGCAGAGATACAATCTGCTTTTACCAATTTTGTCAGCCTATCAGCGGGACCATGATGCAGTTTCCACTGATATCTGCATGTTATTCTAATAAGTTCACTGTGTTTAATTTCATTGATCTATTGGTGGGATGACTCAAAAGTTACTCCGATAGGTCATTGTCATACCGATATAATACTATCTTGTCTCTATCGGACCATCGGTGTAGCATAATGAAAGGTTCCAATGACGGGGCTATTCTAGGCTGATATACCCTTAGCTCATAAGATTTCAAATCTTGTGTAAGTTGTTTGCTTCACGAGTCTAAATCCTTGCTGCTTTTTGGGTCAGTATGAAGGGTTCAAAGTCTTGCTGAAGTGGATGTAATGGTATTTTGGTCAGTTGTAACTAGGGTGATGGTACTAATGGTTATGGGTGGCTATGCTATGGATCTTGTCACACAAATGATGACTCTCATAATACCAAATTTTGTAATTTAGGGTATAATACTTTTGAAATTTTGTAATTTAGGGTATAATAACTTCATGAAATTTTCTATAACCTCCTCTGCTTCTTTGTCTAGTTTGTTCTTAAACACATCTTCCCCCGGTATAGGAACATGGGTGTATCCACTAAGGTTTTGCTTTTTCTTACAAGAGTGTATGTACCCTTCAGGGTCATAATTCATTCTTTGTGCATACTCCTTTAATTTGAATTCATCCAACAACAAAAGATAATAAGATCATTGGTAGTGGGATGTTAGGTTTTTAGGTACATCAATTATAAATTAAGGTCATATATCATGGTAATTAACTAATTATACGTCGTTTGTGAATTTTAATTTTTTTTTGATACAGTTGGTCGAGAGTGGGATGCACTACATTTGTACGTCACAAACAATCTTGATTGGATGACGGTATGGATTGAACGATGTCAACAATCCAGTCGTGCATTAACATGGGAAGGTGTGGCTTCATTGGTTAAAGAAGCTCATCGTAAAGGAGATTCCAATGTTACACCAAGGGAAATTGATTTAGCATATGGTTTCAGAGATAAACAGGTATGTATAAATATATTAATCACCCATATTATTTAATTATTTTCAATTATATTGATGTATATATATGTTGAGTTTTTTTTTCTTTGCATAAATTTGGCCAAGAATAAATATGTTTATCAACTGACAATGCAATAATTTTTACATGTTTGACATATTGCAGGTGAAACACCACAAGGCTATGTGGTGCAATGGTCATAAATTTTGAATCAAAAAGTTGGATGACACGAAGAAAAATTGTGATTCTGGGATAACTGCAGTCTTTCAGGTGACTAATGTTTCATCTAGAAGCGACATACATCCAGAAGTCTCAGAAAATTGATACTATGGGATTTTGGATGATATACTTGAGTGTGACTTTAAGTCCTTCAAATTAGTTCTGTTCATCGTCCAATGGTACAGGCTACGATTGAATGAAAATGATCTCAAGAGAACTATTATTGAACATGATAATGGATTTACCATGGTTAATACAAGGTCAATCGAGTGAGCTGGAAATGAGCCCTATGTTCTTCCAAGCCAATGTGAGCAGGTATTTTACTCAAAGGTTCTAGGTAAACCAGGTTGGTCATTTGTTGTTAGACATGATCCAAGAGGAAGGCCGGTAAAGTATAATGTGATGGAAGAAGAAGATACTAAAGAACTAGAAGATGATGTAGATGATGATCAGGATCAACAGTTAGTTGATGATGTGCCTGACAAAGATGTCGAAGAAGAGGAACTAGATCATGATGATGTAGGAGTTAATGTTCATGAAGGTGATATCCGTGTGGATGATGACATTATCGAAACTGATATCAATGACGACGACGACGATATGACCAATCCTTAAAATGTCGAATCTGGATTGGATGATACAGACAAAGAGTTGGATGAAGAAGAAGATCAATGACATTGAAATGTATGAGTTATGCGATTATATTATCTATTTGATATTGATTTCTTGATAGAATTTTATTTGACTTATATGGTTACATAATTAATTCATGATGTTTTTAATTTTTATGCCATTACATAATTAATTCATGATGTACTTTTTAATATTGTTAATTCATGATGTTACAACTATTGTAGCTCGCCTAGAAATTTCCATATGATCAAATCCTAATTATTCTACAACTATTTATGTTTAAATTCTTCCATGATGTTTAAATGACAAAATATTAGATAGCTCAATCTTTAGTTAAGTAGTATTTCAATTACTAATTCTTAGACATCCATCATGATCAAACATCACATATCATAAGCCTTTTTAACAATCACTAGGACTGTAGATAATATTCAATCATGTCATAGGAAATAAATCATCAAAAATTATAAAGAAAGAGAAAACCAACTATATAAGCTCAGCAAGCCACCATACAAAAATTATATTTTGTAGAAAATAAAATAAACTATATGTTGACATAGCATATATATTTTGTATATAAACTATATGTTGACATAGCATATATATAAATTATATATTTTGAATTTTGGCCCCACGCACGTAGGAGAGTTGCAGTGAGAACCACTGCATCCAGCCCTTGAGTGGAGAGTTGCGAGACTTCACTGGATGAGTGCTGCAAGGCCATTGAGTTGAGGAGGAAGACTAGGAACCATTTGACAGGAGGAAAGCCAGAGCGAGAGGTGAGGGCACTCAGAAAGGGAAAACCGACCAAGGGACAATGACTGTAAGTGATTTTTCCCCCACATTTAGAAATCTTGTTGCAAGTACAATGATTTAGACTCTGTTTGTTCCCATCGAGGTGTTGCATGCTATATTTTGGTCAATTCGAGCCAATGCCCCATTGACAAACCCAAGTACTACCTAGTACTAGTGTCTGGTTAGTTTGAACAGCCAATCTTTGAGATGTTCAATCAGTTGGGTGGCCATTTTTGGCCTGTGAACTACAGTTTTTGTATCTGTCTTAGCATATTTTTTCTACTATAAGATTGAAAGGAATTCTTGTCACATAATAGCACATGAAGTTCACTAGGGTTCAAATTTCTAAACTTCAATGAAATAAATTTACATATTGAGGTCCACAAATGATCAAAGGGACTGGAAACAATACATGGTCCGTGAGTGCAATGAAAAATGCCTAGTGCCTGTCCATAAGAGAACGTATAGAAGTTCATGATGCAGAGTCAGAGGAAGGAAACAAACTCACACAATCTCATTTGACAAGTCACAAACAATCTCAAACTTTCCTTCTTTTGACACACTTATTCAACTATATTTCCCTTCACAAAACTCAACACAAACACTCAACTTTTGCTTTAGAGTTCCAAACCATTACTAGACCTTCAAACACCTTAGTCAACTTCATCTTGATCAAAACAAACAATTACCTAGTCTGCCCTTTCATTTTACCATTAACTCTCTTTATGACTATCTTAAACTTCACAATTTCAACTCAACATAAAGTAATCTGACCCAAAACAATATTTAGGCTAATATAGACCACACAATTTCCATTCCATTTCACTTCAAACAAATGTAAACCATCTCCTATCCTTTATTCTTGACAATTTAACAAAATCATATACTGTAATTTCATTTTAGTCTCCAAAACAAGGCTATTATTAGACAGATCAGTCAAAGCAATGGACTTTTTAACTTTATGCTTACACCAAACCTTATATCAAATGAGATCAAATTATACCTTGGTAATCTCTTAACCAAAACAACCAAGAACTCACACTTAATCCAAAAAAGCCCTTAAAGTTCTTACTGTCACTGGTTCCTTCATACCCTGTTTGCAATGCTTGTAGGTCTCTGCTTACCCTAACTGAGGATTTTAGCAGTCTGAAGTAAATCCACAATAACTCACACAAATCTTAACTAAAATGCATGAACTTTGATGTAACAAAAAGGTGATTGAGATTATTACCATATCCATACAATGCTTGGAAATGGCTTCAAAACACAAGGTAATTCCATACAATGCCTGGAAATGGCTTCAAAACACAAGGTAATTCCATACAATGCCTAGAAATGGCTTCAAAACACAAGGTTGGTGACCCTACAAACCATTCCCATGCCTACAAACTATTGTTACCTCCACATGCATTTGACTAGTAGTGACAACCTTGGTTTTTAATCCTCCAACCCCATACCTTGGGATCACATCACCATGAAAGAACTTCATCCAACATCCTTATGAGTGCAGGTACCACCAGATAGGTATTTGTCAGATCTGTCTTCCTCAAGCGAGGGAAATTCAGGAAGAGAAGAGGAAAGCGAGACATGTAGTAGGTCTAAAAGAGGGAGATCAACTAGAGGTCAAAAGATTAGAAGAAAATTCTGTAAATGCATAGAATTTTTTCTTGCTGAAGGGGGGTCATGTTCTTATGATGATGAGAGCATAGGCGACATCGAGGTGCCCTTGAGGTACAAACATCTATGGAAACAATGGGTACCCAAGGAACTCCCTCCAATAAACACTGATTTTTGTGTCAACGAGAGGATATATCGCATAGCACCATCGTCATTACATGGTATGGGCCTATTTTGCATGGACGACATAAAGGTCTATAACGAAAAAGTTACTGAATTGATGGAGTATGTCAGACCCTATTATAGTTACAAAGATTGGATGCAGCTGGTTCGATAAACATGAAGTATGCGTAGGTATGCACTGTCAACAAATTATATACAGCTAAAAGATAAGGATCAAAATAAAGGAGTGGCTATGTACATTGACGGAAGGCCAAAAGCATCAAGGAATATTGCAAGGTTTATAAATAGCACATGACCTAGGTCAACAAATAAGCAACCCAATTACATATTCGAGGTGCGTGAGGGAAACCATGTATTCGTATGTGCAATAAAATCAATAACTGCAGGGGAAGAGTTGCTAATCGATTATAATTTGAATCGCATAGATACAAACAAAGTTACTATGGGGGTGGTACATGCTATATACCATTTTACCCAACCTCCAATTAATGACTCCAATATAACATTTTATTATTATGTTTTTTTCGTAAGTCTATTGGTTTCATTTCGGTAATATTTTTTTATATTTAATTTTTGTCACAACGGGACATTGATCGTAGGGGGAAGGCTCCAGCCCAGAGCACAGATCACGATGCATCTTCATGTGCTTCTACTCGATAGGTTTACCTCATTGTAATTGTACAAATTAGATACGAGCAAAATGTTTTATTATTATGTTTTTTTCATAAGTTTATTGGGTTAATTTCAATAATGTTTTTAATATTCTTGTCGTAATCGGATGATCAGGGAAAGGCACCAGCAGTAGAGGAGAGCATCCATAGGGAGGTGTAGTCACTATTATGTGATGATGACATTGCATATTCCACAAAGCCTTTGGACATGATAAGGAAGACCCCAAAAAAATGCAATGAAGAAATCCTTCAGTTGTTATTCATAGTGCCTCAAACAGATGAGATAAGAGAAAGGGTTAAAATATTGATTGAGAGAGCACGGAACTTGCAAGTAAGCTATCATGAGATCTTTAATTATAACATAAGTTCATTCATGGTTTTATATTTTGTACTCTTTTATGTCATGAACTAAAATATGTGTTGTTTTTATAGGATTTTTTGCATCCTCATGATGCTGCTGGCCATGATCAGGGTATTGCAGGTGCTGCTTGGGGAGTAGGGGTTGGTACAAGTGTCGGTCTTGATCTTCCTGCGCATACATCACATCATCCAACCCCATCATCTGTGCCTATATTGTCAATTGAAATGTCGACAACACATAGCATGCAGGCATCAGGTAGTGCACCCTCTGGCAGCGAACACATGCCAGAACATGCGTCAGGACATGTACCTGGGGATGCAGAGGCCACTAGTACTGGTGATGTTTTAGCAGCATTTCCTAGATCTTCCTGTATTACTAGTACGGACGGTCACATTTGTGGTGACCGAGGATTTCGTTCCCATAAAGATAGAGAAGGTCCCAGGTACTTTAAAATGTTTTAATTATTATTATATATAATCTAATTGAAATTTACTTATTGATCACTCTTTTTAGACTAATGATCCCATGATTTTTTTGCAGGAAATGATGTTTTTATAAACATTTAAATGATATTACATTGGAGATCTTTGGGCCCACCATACGTACATGGTGGAATGCCTAAAATCAAGATTTAAAAGATGAGCTCATTAACTGTTTAGTTGTGTTGTTTAGTAATAACACATTCAACCGAACCAAGGTCCTTAAGAAAGCTGGTACCTATCTAAAGTATGTGAGGGACCAATATAGGTCACATTTAGAGAAGAACAAAAAGTACGAGCATCCCCCCATGATTCTAGAGAGGGAGTGGAAGGACCTGGTGTTGGATGGAAAGGAGAAGGCTGAAAAGAAAAAAAGGAAAGCCACCATCAAGCCAAGGAAGGTATGTGATACTATCAACAATGTAATTATATATTGATTACTCTTTCTTTTTACATAATCTAACATATTTCAAACTTTTCATAGGCTGCCCGACACATCAAAGGCAACAAAGGCAAGACTAGAAAAACACGGGCAACACAAACTTGGCTCTAGTGGTTATATGAAATTAGCCGCACGAATTGGAATATCAATAAATGAAATATTGCATCCAAATAATAAATTGCAAACAATTTTGGTTTTATCACACCATAGAAGCAAAATTCATGATCTTATGCAAAAATGCAGGGCTTTGAATTCAACAGAGTACCCACAGAAGAGGACCTGAAGATTGTCTTACAGTAAGGCTATGGAGTCATGGCTGAACGCCTAAGACTCTTGACTGGGCAAACACAAGCTTCCACTGCATTTGACACACAGGTAAATAAACTCAATGATGTTTATTTAAAATTGAATACTTGTGCAATCTATTCAATATTAATTTCCACCATAAAGTAATTATGTGCCTATTTGTTTTAAATAGGCAAGCAATGATAATACTGCACATGACATTGGAATGTAGCCTGGTGAGGGTGGAGCACAAACTGTAGATGAAGGTCATGGTGTGCATCCCAGTACTGGATGTATTCATGTGCTATACAAAATGCAGTATGGATTAATACAATTAAACATCTTTAATTGCAATTGGTGTATTAATTAATGTAACCTTTCGTGTTTCAACTTTAGAGCATGTAGAGCGTGATCACCATGTTGAGCATGATCAGGCTAGACAAGATCAGGAACATGATGTGGTCCCATCAGGTAAAGAGGACCACTGTAATGCTCTTTTAAACATATTTAATTGCAATTGGTGTATTAATTAATGTAACCTTTCGTGTTTCAAATCCAGAGGATTTAGAGGGTGTTCAACATGTTGAGCATGAGGCTATAAGACAAGATCAGGAACATGATGTGGCCCCATCAGGTAAAGAGCACCACTCTAATGTTCTTTTAATTAATGAAATACTTGTAACAATAATAATAAAACATATCAATTTAACATTTCTTTGTTATTGCAACAGACACCCCCTTGCAGCGGCCTCCACGTCGTGAGTACACGACTAGGCATACATTAAGATCACAAGCAAAGGGCAGAACAATTGAAGGGGACAAATGATTTAGAAAATGATAC
This sequence comes from Cunninghamia lanceolata, assembly GCA_027924645.1. NCBI lineage: Eukaryota > Viridiplantae > Streptophyta > Pinopsida > Cupressales > Cupressaceae > Cunninghamia > Cunninghamia lanceolata. Next base: position 13,190,434 of record BSBN01000186.1, on the reverse strand, counting down.
TCCACTTCTTCTTTATTTAGCTGTAAAAAAGAAACAAAAAAAAAGTGATTGTAATCATATTATGACAACCATATTTTTGATAATATGTTAATGAATGTTAAAAACTGATATTTTTGACAACCATATTTTTGATAATATGTAAAAACTGAAAGAATGAATGTTATATGTTAATGAATGAATGTGAATATGTTAATGAATGAATGTTATATGTTAATGAATGAATGTTATATGTTATTAATGGATGAATGAATGATTAATGTTATATGATTAGGTATGGGGAATTGTGAGTGATGTGAGGGGGGGAGGGGCCAAATGAGCTTCCACCATCACATGGTTGGCCTTGTTAAGTAGAGAATATTAAACTATTCTTGAAACAAAGAGAAGCTCAATAAGGTAATGCACTTTTCAATATTTCATTATGCTGCACTTTTAAGCTTATGCGATTTTCATTAGTTCTCTTTACTTCAATATGTTACCCTTTGTACTTATTTTACTTTTTAACACATCTCATATGTTACCCTAGATGACAGCTTTTGCAGGGGAAGCTATGCACAGATGGATCCCGTGTTTGGGGATATACAAGTTTGGATTAGAGAAACTTGGGATGTACTCATGTAGCGCATAAACAAAAGAGAAGAGCCCATCCATTTCAGCACAAGAATTGGCTTGAGACTGGTATGTGGTTTGAACTAGGTTAGGGTATGAGGGGTCTAGGAGAGAGCAACTAGTATTAAATCACTAAACATACAGATATTGTAAGTATGTGGTTAATGCTAAAATCATCCACAATTCACTATGTGATGAGTAGTTAGTGATGATGGCATGCCATTGTTTGGTAGGTTTTTGATTCTGTAGTTGCTCCCAATAATCATCTCTAGTTGCTTACATGTCATTTGATCCATATGAGGGGCACCTTTCAATCTAGGTAGCAATTTTATAGATGATTCTCTTATTTAGTGACCAATGGAATAAGTGAGTGGATGGATTGCTCCTAGTAATCCCCTGTCATGTGCTTCATGCACTGATGATAAAATAATTTCATTGGATAGAATTAATATAGTTATGTATTATATGTTGCTGGTTTAGTTTTTGGTTTGGGTTTAACTGTTATTTTTATTCGCCCAGGTATCATATGAGAAAGCACGCACATATTTTGCTAGAGATTCATCACAAAAGTGATATTCTCTCTCTCTCTCTCTCACACACACACACTCACTTTCTCTCTCTCTCTCTCTCTCTCTCACACACACACACACACAACTGACCAAAAATAGAATTTATTGTTTGGAAATCATTAGTTGTGGATTTAATTTCTATTTGAACTCAATTATAATCAGGTGGGCTTCATACATTGTGGGAACAATACTTGTTTTGATTTGTGAGCTTGGTGTGCAGTTCAATGATGGCATTAGCATACTTATATGTTGTCTTTACACTAACTTTTGCATGTAAAATGTTAAGAACATATTTTACTTTATTCCACTATGAGAGAATAAGGTGACTATTAGATTTTTTTCCAAGGAGATCTTCACATATTTGAAATTTTACCATAAGTCTTCCATTTTTTCATTCACACCTGTTTCAACTATTAAAACTGATTTTGTGATTAATCCTTTCAAATTAGTAGATAATTGTTTACTTTTTGATTGGTTAATGAGGGTTTTTGTAGGGATTCCACAACCTTAAGACACAAATTTGGGTCCCTAGTTTCCATGTGTGGGTTTTCAACACTATGCCCATATGCTTTGGGACTTGCATTATTGCAGGTCATGTGAGATGTATCCAGCAATTTCTATGGTAGTTTTTGCCCAAGTCTTCATTGCTGAATCTTCTACCATTGTTCTTATATGCTATTTACTCACTATATGTATCCAAGACCCATTGTTCACACATTTCAAATTGAAGAGATATAACGTATCGGCCAAGCAGTATCTATGGCACAACAACTAGCAAGCTTCACTGATAAAAACATTGCAGGAATGGCCTACGTGAACGAGGAAGCACATTGTACAATATCGGCATAGGCACATTGCATTCATACCGATCGGTAGAAGAAATTAGGCTGTATATTTTGATTAAAAAGGAACAAATAGAGAATCTAGCACCATAGGAAATGCATATCGGCATAACTCATGTAGCGCAGAAAATAAAAGGCTCATATACTACTCCGATGAAGATAAAAGGCTCGTATCGGGGACACATTCTTTTTGTTCTACTGATGGGTTATTCAAGAAAGTAAAAGATAGACTCACTCAGGATTTTGGCATGAGGTACATCGATATATTTCATTAGAGGAACACATTGATATCAGAACAACAGAAAATGGATAGCCCAACGACACATCTTACACCGATAACATTTAGTGAGGAGAACATATCTCAAGTTACGCCGACATAGTGGATAAAATAAAGCACCGTTGGTGAAAGTAAAAGATGTTTGATCGAATAATTTAAAAAAAAAACTGCAGGGTTTTGTCGCAATTTTGACGAACATAGCCCAACGAACCACAAAAAATTGCGACAAGGTTGCTGTACAGGGGACATAGTTTTTGTCGTAATGACAACGACGGTTTGCTCCAACTAGTCGAAAAATGGATGAACGTTTGGTGTTTTTTCGATGATTTCAAATGGGCGTTCTGTAACATTTTGTATTTTTTTTGCGTCGATAGATAGACGAAGTTACGTCGATTTTGTGACGGACACTGCCAACATTTTTCATGGCGCTGACCAACGATGCTGTGTTGTGGTTTGCTCCACCTTGTCGAAAAATAGACGAACGTTTGGTGTGTTTTCAACGATTTCAAATGGGCGTTCTATAATGTTTTGTGATTATTTGAGTCGCTAGATGGACGAAGTCACATCTATTTTGCAACGGACACTGCCAACATTTTCCATGGCACTGACCGATGATGTGCGGTTGAGGTTTCGACGTAAAAAAGTTGGTCGTTAAAGCGACGAAAATTCAGCAACAAAATTTAAATCAGTGTTGCGTCGATAAGTCGACAATATTTTGTCGATATGTCACCAAACATTCGTTGGAATTTGTAATCAAATACAGTAGTGGAAAGATATGCTTGTTCAAAGATTAGAGACAAACAAGAGGTTTCAAATGATTATATCTAAATTTTTGGGCAAAATCTACAAAAATCACCTCATCCACAATGAAGTGCTTTGAATTATCTTTCCAACGCTTGTAAAACTCAAAAATTTGATATCCTTAGAAAAATTTATGCTAATTTGAAAAATAGCTAGTTTAGGTCATGATGGGGGCTTTGAGGTAGGACAAGCGACTAGTGGTTAATGTTGCAGTCACATGTGGTGGTTGAGTTTTATACTAGCAGTTACAGTTAATGTTGGTGGTTGCTATTTCAGACTTAGCACTGACAATTAAGGGTTTAACACCCCTTCGCTGGATGAGACTATGGGCTGAAGATCCCATGGGATTGAGGGCTAGGGATAGAGCCATAGGCCCTAGTCACCAATGTGACCAAGGGCTAGGATCAAGAGTTGTAGGACGGAGTAGTGGGTCTTGGTCACTAATGTGACCATAAGGTTGATGAAGGCGGTAAGAAGTTTTGGAATGTATGGCACAAAGTTTTAAATGCTTAGACCAATGGTTAAAAGCTTAGCAAATTACAATTAGAACCCCTTGTATCAACGATTAAAAGCTTATTAACATGTGGTTAAAAGAGTGTGAGACCTGTGGATAAAACTATGTTAGACCTACAGTCAAACCATTCGACAACCAAAAATCCTAATTTGAAATATTTTGAATATGAACAATTAAAAATATTAAATAAATACGAAGTATTTTTTCTTTAATTTTCTAGTGATGGGTTTTACCACAGACTTGCATATGCAATATGGTGAATTTGTATAGATCACCAAGTGTCACCCTACAAAATTTTAAAAATTGCAAAATTTTCTTGCACCAAAATATGTCTATTCTTAGGTATTTGGGCCTTCCAAACTCAATTGTAAAGTTGTTTTGTTCTAGGAGGATCCTATAAAAAGATCACCCCTAGATATATCTAAAAAAGAGTGAAAACCTGCAAGATCAAGTTAGCAAAAATCTGCAAACACAAGAGTTAGATTAGGGACAAGGTCCCACTAGGCATGCCAAAATGCGTATGTTAAAATATGAAACGAAATGAGAAACAAAGCATTAAAACAAAAAACATAAATTTCATATCTAACAATACCTCAAATTAAGTAAAGAGCTAGCCAAAATCAATGAAAACTTAGAAAGCTCTCACCAACACCAACCCTTGTTACACCAAATAGTGCTTATGCTCAAATGATTCTTATTGTTGAGATTGAATGTTGATTGCTCACACCAGTAACATAGCATTGCATTCCAAGAGCTTCTTGCAAATGGCTTGGGTGTTGTTGGATTTATAGAGTGAGAGGATTAAAAATCAATGGATAATTTGATTGATTTAAGAGATCAATGGCTAGAGATGCTTGAGAGGACTACATGTATGCAAAGTGTAAGATTGCATGAATAATCATGGCTCAGGTTGTGCAAGCGATTATCTAGTTAACTAATTGCTTGTTTTAGTCAACTAAATTGATTAATTAATTAACTAATTTTGATTTAGAGTCAATAAATAAATAAGTCATATTTATTTAATTTTTGGAGTGGGAGTAATTAACTTAATTAAATAAATGTTGGATTTATTTAGTCAAAGTCGAAATATAAAGGATTGATTGTTTAATTATATAAATTATAATTAAGTTAATTTATTAATTAAATAATTAAAAATTACCTAATTATTGTTGGTAGACAAATAGAAATAATTAATTAATTAAATAGAATTTATTTAATTAATTTTGGAGGAATAGTGAGGTGATGAGATAGATAACAATGGAAATGGTGTGAGACAATTTCAAGTGTCTACACGTCCCAATGCTAATTTGGAGCCTACGAAGTATCCGCCTCCTTTGACACATTTGGAAGCAATATTTCCATTATACATTCTAGCAATATCACGTTATGCACCATTGCATGTAGATTATCTTTGAATTCCTTCAAAATGATCTCACAGGATTGAAGAAGGCCAATATCTTCTATACCTACATGACTTAAAATTGCTGGCACTAGGTTGCTCATGGTGAAATTTTTTGATTCCTTGGTATTCCTTTTGCCTTCCAGGGCACTTCTGCTAATCTTTGGCAAGCTGTTCTTACCCGTGTGGAATAGAAGCTTGCAGTCTGGATTACCAAGCCACTATCTCTGGCTGGTATATTCTAGATTTGTTCTAAAGTCTTGGCAGCAACCCATGTTTATTACTCTTCATGCTGGGCACCTTCAAAAGCTTCATATGCCAAGCTGAAAAATTTGTTGAGGGATTTTCTCTGGACCTCTTCTGACACTCGCCATGGCTTTCACCGTGTTGCATGGGAGTTTTGTTGTTTACCTAGAGATTCTGGAGGTTTAGGTATTCTTTCTACTCACCGCCAAGGCACTGCTTTGGCCGTCAAATGGATCATTCGTGCTCTCAATGATAATGAGGCATGGAAAGTTTTACTTAGGCACAACATTGAAATGGGCCATCCTTTGCACAAACCTGCTTGGAAAGGGATTGGCTTTTCTACTCTCCTTGTCATGAGAGAGCCAATTCAGATCTTAGGCATGTTTGTGGTTAAAAGCATTTGCAAAGCCTGGGAGAAAGTTAAACCTTGGCTATGCTGGTCTGGTGATAGATTTCGTGCTAGTTTTTCCTTCAATCACCTTAACATCTGGTGGTCACCTCTTTTATCCATGGATCATTCGTGCTTTGGCCGTCAAATGGATCATTCGTGCTCTCAATGATAATGAGGCATGGAAAGTTTTACTTAGGCACAACATTGAAATGGGCCATCCTTTGCACAAACCTGCTTGGAAAGGGATTGGCTTTTCTACTCTCCTTGTCATGAGAGAGCCAATTCAGATCTTAGGCATGTTTGTGGTTAAAAGCATTTGGAAAGCCTGGGAGAAAGTTAAACCTTGGCTATGCTGGTCTGGTGATAGATTTCGTGCTAGTTTTTCCTTTAATCACCTTAACATCTGGTGGTCACCTCTTTTATCCACTCCAGGTCAGCCTTTGGCCAAATTGCCTGGGTTAAAAGCTGTTAGATTTCATAAAAAAGGTATTCAAACCTTACATGATATGTTTCATCAGCCCACAATGAGCCTCATGGAATGGGAGCCATTTCGTGTTAAATTTGGCCTTTAGAGAACTGATCAAGCTACTTATGATAGAATTATCACAGCAATTCCAGTGGAAATGCTTCACAAAGTTGGAATTCAATCCACCAAGCCTTGGTGGAAGGACTGGAAATGGTATCCAAAAACACTAATGCATCATTACAAGCCAAGGCTGGCTTACAGATGGCTCTCACCCCATTTGCCAATGATAGATATGCTTAATAAGCGATGGCTCATTCATAGTTCAATGGCTCTTTGGCATAACAGATTTAAAACTGTTTGGTCTGCCATTTTTGAGCCAAAGTTAGCTCATTTTGCCTGGTGCATTCTTTTTCAAGGGCTGCCAGTTAGAGCTAGGTTGTTTCATCTTGGGGTTCAGAATCCCTGATGTCCTTTTTGTGGGCAACCTGAGACGTTTCAACACCTCTTCTGGTATTGCACCAGAGCCCAACAATTCTGGCTATGGATTCATGATTTCTTTCGCCCTTTCAGACCAGAGCCTTTATCATGGCAAATTATCCTTCTGGGTGATTCTCCCAGGTTTCCTGAAAGATTTACTCAGATTTGGCATATATTCAGGGTGGAGATGCTTTTTACATTATGGAAAGATCGTAATTCTTATATATTTTCAGACAGTCACATTGGAACATCTGTTTCTCTTTACATTAAAACTATTATATGTTCTAATGTACTTCTGCATATTCAAGTTCAAGCAAATAAGGTTTCCTTGGAAGTGGCTCACTTACAGGAATTACTAGATCATTGGGGAAATGCCCCTTGTACTGTGGCATGGGTTCCTCCCTCTCCTTCCTCTGTTAGAGCCCGTTCTCCTTCTCAAGGCAACAGACAAAGAAGTGGTTCGGCCAGAGACTCTCGGCCCTGCTCCCAACCTCCTCTGCGCCGTGGTTCTCACTGTCACAGATGCTCGGCCTCTCAATGTAATCCTGGATGGACTTCTAGCCATCCTGCTAGTGCTACTGGGGATAATGCGGGTTGGCCTACTGGAGGTAATGCTGGTTGGCCTTCAGGTGATAATGCTGCATGGAATGCTCCTGGTCCTTCCAATCCAACTAGCACTGGTTGGGACAATACTAAAGTTTTTCCAAGGTTAAATTTGGCTATCTCACCTCAGCACGAGGAGCCAAATGCGTAGGATGAAAACCAAGAAAATGATGATGGCTGGGCACCACTAGATGTCACCCCGGACCCAACATCAATATGGGGGAACCTGGATGATAGGGATCCGCCATCTGCAGGCGTGGCTTTGGCAGCTTAATTCTACTTTCTATTATGTATTTTTGTTATGCTTTTATGCTTTGATACTTTGATACTCTAGAAGTTTCTGGGCTAGGCCCATTTGACATTTGAGGTGTGCCTTTATACCACCCATCCATTTTTTGTGAAGATATTTTTATTTACCTATAATAGATAGATTGGCATTTTCATTAAAAAAAAATTGCTTTCACTATGCACAAATTCACTATCCAAGAGCAATTAAAAAGGTTCCTAAACCTTCCATTATACATTGGTCTCTACTTTAATGGGTCTCTTTGCTTCTCCCTACTGACCATTAACACACATCTCCCTACCACCATACACAACAAAACACTAATCCCTACAAAACAATAATCCCTAACTTAATTTACTGCAACCATAAGACTTAAAAATAATATTATTAATTAAAAATGATAAAATTTTAAAAAAATTAAAAATCTAAAAAAAACTTAATTTTTTAATATAAAATTTGAAAATTATTATATGAATACTTCCAAATTACACATAATCCTAAATGTTGGTCCACCATTAAAAAATAATTACACTTAAAATAAAATAAATAAAGATGAAAGAGAAAGAAATTATAAAAAATTAAAAATACCACTCTAAATCTTCTTGATCATAAATAGATAACCTAAAGCTACATATAGTACACAATGCTAAACCATTAAAAATGTTATACTTTTAATGAAAATTGACATTATATTTTTAAATAATAATAAAAAAAACATATATAAAATCTTCATTTATATATAATACATAATTTAAAAATAAAATAATAATAATAATAAAATTTAAAGAATATCACCTAGCACCACCCCCTTAAAAGAATATTTTACCTAAATAAATTATATTATCTACTAAATAAGCCACAGTTTCTATTTTTTAATAATTTACTTATTTATTTGTATTTATCACAATGCCACAACCTTTTCACCGACATCATTCCCATATTGAGATATTAGTCCAATACTTTATTTTATCATTTTAAAAGCATAAATGACATCAGAGAAAATCAGATTCTCCATACTATCCTGGCCAACCAAGAGATGACTCAAGAAAGCTAACAGTCCATGTTGTGCTGTTAAATTGAATTAGAGAATGGTCAAACACAACCAAAGTTATTGTTCTATTCATTCTGGAACCTACCACTCCATGAATCCTATGATTCTTGAATTAAAACTTTCTCTTCAGCTTATAACAAACCAAAAAAAACAAGACAACTCATTATTCTATTAGTTTTGGAATGTGCAATCTCTCTAGAATCCTATGCCTCTTAAACTTCCACTTCAACACGAATAGGCTTATGTTAAACTTTCTCATTTTGAACCTTTGCACTTACCCGAGTATATAAGGAAGAATATCCCATGCAATTAAATGAATCAAAGACATGTACTTAGAATTACTTGAATCTAGGATAAAAGTATTTTACCTCAAGTTGTAATAGATGAGTAATGAATGACCTGTCAATGCTCAAGGCACATTTCACTAAGATAGTATTCAGAGAGCATCTTCTGTGGGCCTTCTTCTTGCTATGCGTGTGAACATGCATTTCCTGGAAACAATCTAGAAATTATGTGAGGCGAGCTATTTCTTTCAAATCCAAGCCTATTTGCAATACAATCATTGTATGTTGATACCACTTATAATCTTCTCTGAGGATTTAGAAAAGTTTACAATACTTGAAGTACTAGGATTGGATTCTCACTGATAAGCTTCTGCTTTTTCTGTAATCCTTATTTCCCATCGGATTAATTGCTTTGTCTGTAATCGTTCTTTCTCATCAGATTAATGGCCACTGAGGCGACACAGTCTGAGTCTGCAGGAAATAAGGTAAGGTTTTCAGGTCCTCTTGTTTCATACTTCTTCTCTGTTGTGTGTGAATGTATTCTTTTGATGTTCCCATTTTGCAGCGTATATTTTGGATCAACCTGGTTTAGTCACTAGTGTGATCAGTGAACAGGGATTTAGTATAGCAAAATGATACCTATTACAGCCTTATTTGAGCATTGGATTATAATATGCATGCTATGTAACCAAAGCAACAGTCGGCTTGAATCCATAGGAAATTATCGCTTTTTAGCTTTATCTTGCTAGCATCATGCTGATTTTGAATCTTGGTATGTCCAAGACAACAGCAGAAAAACACCCACTTGAATTTTAGCAAAAGTTTTTGAATGGCCATTATAGCTTCAGGAATCTTGATTGTTGTTAAGTTGGTTATATCAGTTCTTGGATCTATCCTTGAATATGTCTGGGGTAACCTTTTTATGCTTTGTAAGTAGAATATATTTGTGCACTTGTGTCCTTGAAGTTGTATAATGATCTTGGAGTATTGCCTGCTTGTATATCATGTTCTTTTCTCTTACATGGGTTACTTGGGATGGAAGGTGCATTCTAGATGTTTTGGGTATGACTGTATCTGGGTTCTCAAATTTTGTCTGGGCTTGGAAGTAGAATATGCTGAAGCCGTTGTGTATTTAAAACTGTAAAGTGGCCCCAAAACTTTTATTTTCATGTTTCTTGTAGAGGAAGGGTTTTAGGTATTGTAAAGTTACAGAAACCTCCGGAGTAGATTGTTCTATGCCAGAACAGAGTAAATATACTTCAAAAGTTCAGAAAGGCTACAAAGTAGTGCGTGTTAAGTGCCAAACCATAAACCCTCCTTTGGTCGTTTGGTTTGGCCTGACTTGTTTTGCATAAGAAGGGTTTGTTTTGTTTGGCTTGAATTGAGTTTTGTTTCTTATTAGAGTTGTGAAAACGTAGCTAAGTTGTGGTTGTCCTAGTGGTGAAGGTCAATTGTTTCTGCTGGGTTGATATTGGAAGCATAACAATATACTGTAGATTTTGTAATTATAGGTCTTTCTTGATAAAAATGATAAAAATTCTAGATGCAATGGGTTTAGGATATGCAAAAGGATGGATTGTCTGGCTTAATAGGCTCCTATGCTTTTTATGTCCTGGTGAAGGGTTTTGAAAAGCATACAGACTTGGGGCTGGCAAGCCAATTTAAGTCTCTAAAAGAACTTTCATTTTGATGGATGTTGCAGTCTGTTGATGAAAAAACGGAAGCGCTTAGTGTTGAAAAGACTTCGGAAGAGGTAGAAGAATTGAAACCTCTTCACAATTCCACTCCTACAGATTCAAAAGATGAGGAAATATTGAAGGAAGAAGAGATCCCCGATGTTAAAGAAGATGTAACCCCCAAAGAACAGATCCTTCAAAATGAAGGGATTAATATCGAGCGGGCTCGGGATGAGCCAGACGTGTCAAAAGCCATGAAGTCCCCTATTTCAGATTTGGAAGAGAAGGATGCGTTGAAGAAAGAAGAGACCCCTGATATTAAAGAAATTGAAGCTCCAAAAGAACAAGAGACCCTTGGGGCCATGAATGAAACTGTGGAGAAACAAAAGGTTGCAGAAACTGAAACCCCGAAGGAAATGGATTTTGTTGAGGTTGAGGAAACTAAAATTTCAAATGAAGTAAATGGAACTTTGGAAAAACAAGAGACTGTTGAGGTTGCAGAAACTGAAACCCCAAAGGAAACAGATTCTGTTGAGGTTGCAGAAACTGAAATCCCAAAGGAAACTAAAATTCCAATGGAAATAAATGGAACTTCGGAGAAACAAGAGACTGTTGAGGTTGCAGAAAGTGAACTCCCAAAGGAAAGGGATTCTGTTGGTGTTTCAGAAACTGAAACCCCAAAGGAAATGGATTCTGTTAAGGTTGCAGATACTGAAACCCCAAAGGAAATGGATTCTATTGAGGTTGCAGAAACTGAAACCCCAAAGGAAACTAAAATTCCAATGAAAATAAATGGAACTTTGGAGAAACAAGAGACTGTTGAGGTTGCAGAAACTGAACCCCCAAAGGAAAGGGATTTTCTTGGTGTTTCAGAAACTGAAACCCCAAAGGAAACAGATGTCATTGAGGTTGCAGAAACTGAAACCCCAAAGAGACAAGATTGTGGTGAGGTTACAGAAATTGAAACTCCAAAGGAACAAGATTCTGGTAAGGTTGCAGAAATTGAAACTCCAAAGGAATTAGATTCTGGTAAGGTTGCAGAAATTGAAACCTCAACGGAACAAGATTCTGGTAAGGTTGCAGAAATTGAAACCCCAAAGGAACAAGATTCTGGTAAGGTTGCAGAAATTGAAACCCCAAAGGAACAAGATTCTGGTGAGGTTGCAGAAATTGAAAGTCCAAAGGAACAAGATTGTGGTGAGGTTGCAGAAATTGAAACTCCAAAGGAAGAAGATTCTGTTGAGGTTGCAGAAACAAAAACTCCAAAGGAACAAGATTCTCTAGAGGATAAGGAAGATAATACCTTGAAAGAACTTGAAGGCCACAATGATACCACAGAAGAATCTATGAAGGATAAAATAAAGGTGACCCCAGATGTTGCAGAGGAGAGCTCAGCAAAGAAACAAGAGACATCTAAGGCAACACAACAAGAAACACCCAATGAAGGGGAAAAATCCCACACAGATACCATAAAAGAATCTACGGAGAAAGAAGCAGAGGTTAGTCCTGATGTTACTGAGGAAAGCTTATTAGCAAAGAAACAAGAGACCCCTGAAGCTACAGAAAAAGAAATATACAAGGAAGAGGAAACTTTTTACATGGATGCCATAGAAGAATCTTTCAAGGTAGATGAAGAGGTGACCCCTGATGTTCCAGAGGAGAGCTCAGGAAAGAAACAAGAGACCCCTGAGGATACACAAAACGAAATCCTCAAGGAAGGGGAAACTTCCCACGGGCATACCACAGAAGAATCTTTCAAGGAGTTGAACCCTGATGTTCCAGACGAGATCTCAGCAAAGAAACAAGAGATGCCTGAGGCTACGCAACAAGACACCAATAAGGACCAACTCCCAGTGGTCTATGAAAATGCTTCAAAGGTGGAAGAAGAGAAATTGAGTAAAGAAGCTTCTGAAACTGCTGAAGCTGATAGAGAAAAGGAAGTTAAGTCTGTGGAGGACCGAGAAATTCCAATTCCCACAGTGGATCAGAAATCTGGAGCTGGAGATGATGAAAGAAAAACTGAAGATGTTCTTCCTACTACAGTAACCAATAAGCCAAAGGCTGGTACAAAGTTTTCACTACGCCGTTCAACTGCCATCTTTCGTAATGTAGGATCCAAGATGACACAAGTGATGCAGAAAATGAAGAATTCCATTACCAAAAAATCTTCGAATGAAAAGGCTACCAAACAGGCAAACCAGATTAGCTAAATTTGAAACAGAATCAAAGGCCGAGGGGCCTGCCAGGCATGAAAATCTGAAGAAGTTTTATTTTCACCTAAATGAATAGATTGACATTGTGTATTTCATGAATTTAATTTGAGTATGATAATTGTTTCCTCTTTATTACAAGCTTTTATGCTTTCATTGAAAGCATATATACCCTTTGTGATGATATGCATCTTCTGAGTCTAGTATTAAAGATAAGCTCTCTCAACCTTGCTGCGAGAAAAGCAAAGGTATGTAAAGGAAAGAGATTGCCAGAAGTTTCTATGGTTCTGTGTGGGGTAAACATTTTCCCTATGTAAGTAAACTGTAACATGTATTTGATGTCTATTCCATATTGTATATTGGTTCTTTGTATCTTCCTATAATAAAATTGATATGATTCTTCTATATTTTTGCTTCTTGTACCATGTTTGCCCTTTGGTAGGAACTCAAAGTATCCTACCAAGGATTCAATTAAGCATATGTGTAATTCGATGAGAATTTCATTTAAGAGACTCTCTTGGATACATTGTTTTACTTAAAGTGAAGCAAACTAAAATCTATCATGCAGCTTACAGAATGTTGCTCTGTAGTCAAGCAGGTAAAAATAGATGAAAGTTTTTTAGAATGATAATAAATTGCATCAAATACTATTCAGGCTGAGATGGTTGAATAACCATTTTTAGTGTTAAATGTATAGAATAAATCAGTTCGTATTTTTTTAGTCTTCCATTATGTACACTCTTATTGCAGAATTGTAATATTTTGCGTCAATATTATTTGGGCTCAGATGAGACTATAAAAATTTCGAGTAACCATGTTTAGTGTTCAATGTACGGAATGAATCAGTTTATATCTTTTTCAATCTTTCCATTATATACTGTTGTGTTGCAGAATTATAACATTTTGCATTAAATATTATTGTGGCTTTTTGTTAAAGGGATCAGCACCCTTGTCTGCTGCTTATCATAATCAAAAACATTTTGCATCAAATATTATCTGGGCTGAGATGGGACCATAAACCTTGTGAGCGAACATGTTCAGTGTTCAATGTATGGAATGAATCACTTTGTATCATGGAATTCTTCCATTATGTACTGTTCTATGGAAGTTGAAACTACAGTGTTTTTACTTCATGGAGCAGCTTAAAATCACAATGCTTGACAATAAAGATTTTACATTTATTAAAATACTTCTTAATCACTGTATGTTTTGAATCAACTAATATTTGTTTGTAGCATGAAGCAATTATGAACTCATATTTGTTTGTATTTAGAAGCAATTTTACCCATTAATACAGAATCTATTGTACAATAGAAACATTAGCCAAATCTTCATGTGTAAGTCAATATTTGTTTCATGAGTTTTGTAAGACCCTACAAATAGATTTTTAGTATCGGCAATTGTTATTAATCTGTTTTTATTTACATGGACATCCAATTGTGTTGTCATGTTAGTGACAATATTGATAAATCACTTTGATGGTAAATCCATATAAACATTTAAACCGAATTCAAAACCACAAAACTAACTTCACAATCATTAACAATGGTTTTAATTTTTGTGATGTATAGTTGTAAGTTTAGTTGCAATAAATGATGTCTATGAATGATGTCTATGGTTATAAATTTAGTTGCAGCAAATCAAATCTTTGTGATGTGTATAGTTGTGCACCTCACCTCTCCTCTTCTACACTTTAGAGTAAGAGATATCTTAATAGTTTGAATTAAAATGACTGTCTACTGAACTTTATAAATTACACTCTTAAACAATGACGTAGGCAAATTTGTATTTCCGACACGACATCCCTTCAAGTGAGGGAGGGATGACGATGCTAATTTATTTTGTATTTTCTATTGGCTTGTCATAAAGTTGAAGGTTGCTGTTAGAAAACAAGTGTCAGATAAGGCAAAAACAGGTTCCTTTCAATTTTTTATGGACTGTCGTCCATATTGATATTTTGAGATATATTAAAAATTTGAGACAACTCATTATAGATAGAAACAAACTTTTAGATTGACTATGTGATAATAGATATAAAACTATTAATAGAGACTCTATAAACTTAAAAAAATATTTTTTGTTATAATATTGTAATGGTAAAATTTGTATGGTAATGCTAATTTTTATTTTGTTTTGTGTTTACTGTCATAACCCCGAAAATAGACACTACGTTTCAATTATCCTCAAAAGTTTAAAATTAATTATGATCAATATAATACGATTAGGGCAGTGATTCCTTGGCTAGGGTCACGTCCTATGACTAGAAAGAGTGACGCCTCATTTAAACACATATAAATACGAGAGGCAATTGACCCGGTTGAAAGCAAAAAAGTAGAAAGAGTACAGAGTAAAAGCAGACAGCAAATTCGTAGGCATAGTAAGTCTCTTACTTAGCTTTAATATTCAGTATTCCTTAGTCAAAGATCATACTCTGCATATAACTCGTTGCCATTCTTTAATGTATAAATCTATACTGTCTGACATGGGTACTCTATGATAGAACCCAATCAGGGAACATAATCTAGGATGATAATCTGATGGACTGGACAGTCCATAGAAATGAATAGAAAACATTATATAGACTGTATTTGGCATTACTGTTGCTTTACGTAGGACTTATTCTATTATGAGACTGTATACTTGTGTTTAACAAACAAGACTGAATGATGGACTGTCTTTATCTATAGATTATGATGGATGTATGGAAATTTTAATATCTCTCCTCTTGCATTCTGATATATCTTATGCTGTATCATAAATTAATGTTTGACTCCATTTATAATAAAGGCAAATTGTATACTTTAGAATTGTGTGAAAAATGCATGTGTTGTGTTTGTGATTCAGCCAGGAGGGGTGAAAGTATAGTCTTAGTCGATTGCCTATAAACCCCATCTAAGGTTCTGTCCCCATAGGCCTGAGACAAGGGTTTGGACATTATGCTCTCGTAGGCCTGAGTCAAAGGTTTGGACCATGGAGGGACGGGGGTCCCACATTAGAATATGCCCCCATAGGCCCAGACGAGGGATTTGGTAAAAGGACCAGCCCCCATAGGCCCAGACGAGGGATTTGGCAAAAGGACCAGCCCCCATAGGCCCTCGTCAAGGGTTCGGGCAATAGGACTGTGGTAGGCCTTAGGCTACTAAGAGCTTATGTTTTTCCCTCCCCTGGCGTGATGAATGTTTTCTTTTACCTATGTGTTTCAAAATGCAAGTGTGCTTATGTTGGACTGATGAATACTAGATATTAATGTTAGGGTTATCCGACAGAAGATATCAATTAAATGCAAATAAAGATTAAATAGAGGAATGAAAATACTCAGAAATAATAACAGCGAGAGACAAGTTTTAACGTGGTTCATCCAAACTCGGGCTACATCCACCAAACAGAGAGTCCAATATTATTATCGAGTAAATCAAACCGATTACAATCAGCAATCCCTGCAACTCAATACCGCTGCAAATGCTACAATACAATATGTCAAAACCCTAACCCTTAGCTGCTTTTATCAAGCTTTTTGTCGGTTACAAAAATAGGGTTTTCTTATGTCGGTCAATGAAAAAATAGTAAAAAATCATGCGAGGTTTCGGGGGCACTGCCCCTCGACCCCGCCCTGTATCGCGATAGGGAACGCGCTAGGGGTGCTGCCCCTTGACCCTGTAAGAATTTGGGGGGAAACCGCGCCGATAAAAGTGGGGAAAATGTAACCTCCGAGTCTGATTAGGCTCCATATAACAACAATTAAAACTAACATGTAACAATATGGATTTGATTATACATGATGCTACAGGTACTAATTCAGAGGAACGTATGATCTAATTCAACCACAGGCTCCCCCATTTAGAACACTTGAGGAGAAGAAACACTAATACCTAATTCACAAGCGAATTCTAGGGCAAATCGGGTAAGGGGACATTACATTTACCTTGAGAGAATGACTTATTATAATTACAATAAATAGAGTTTTTGTGTAAAATTAGATTCATTCTTTCATATTATTAATCATTTTTATTGTATATATCCTTGTGTATTTTCCTTTAGTCTATTAATATTTGCATATTTTTCTATACATTCTATCATTTATTACACTTATCATTTCCCCTATTTCTGAATATCCATTCCTTGCCTTGATCTTATCACTCGCTTATCTTTTTTGAATTTACATTTTGGAATGTGTGGGAGATGCCAAGCTTGAATTTACATTTTGGAATTTCAGGGGATTCTCACCCATAGGATCAACCTTGAAATTCTAAAATGTAAACTCAAATTTGCTCAACACCCATTGAGCCAACTAAACATACTTGTGTGATTTATTGCTACGTACTTGTATTTAAAGGTATTTAATTGCATTTATTTTGGACATTAGAATGTAATTCATTTGCATTTGAGAAAGGAGCATTTTAGGAATATTTCAATTGGAGCACCTAAAAGGAATCTAATTCTACATCACATCATCCTAAAGCATTAACATGTTTCAAGATTGTTGTCCTCAATCACTTCTTTGACTATAAAATTGGTTCTATCAAGGGAGTCAATCTAAGAGAACATAAACCTTGTAATCCAATGATATCCCCTAGGTGTTTATAAACATGACCAGTACTTGACAATTAGCGAGGCACAAAAAATTAGGGGAGCTAGAGAACATAATTGTGGATTTAGCAAGATCATATCCACGACCATGGAAGTGATCCAAAATAAATAAAAAAAATATATGGAAAAAATTGATAGGTCAATGTAGAATTTTAGACAAAGATCACACATAAGTCACTAGTTTTCCTACATTAGATCATCAAAATTAGTGCTTGCATTAGAGTTTTTGGCATCATTCCTAGAGCTAAGTACTCCTGCCCATTGTATTTAATTTCCTAGATTAACATTCAATTATGAATTATCACTCCCACAACTCTTAATTAATTAATCTAAGTTGATTTATGCTTATGTGTATGCATTCTATCAAGGATCAACTTGTTTAGGAGGGAAAAGAGTGACTTAGCCTAAGGGATTAAACTAGGTCAAAACTCTCTTCTACCAAACATTGGAACACAAACCGAGCTTGGCTACTACCCATGGAGGAGAGCCAAACTACAAGGGTTCTGTTCTTTTGTTGTATAGAGGAGCATCAACCAAATTCAATCAAGTTCTAACAAGAAAACTAGGGTAAATGACTAAATCTTATTTGACAAAGATCTGCTAATAACTAACTGTCAGAAGAAGATATCAAAAATCTAAAAGTACAACAGAGATCAGGAAGCAGAGCAGAACCTGGATCTGGATTTAGAGGCACCAAAGACCAGGGCGCTTGGGCATCCTAGACCCTAATTAGGGTTTAGTAGAATCTCTAAGTTTCAACAGACTTGTACCTACAAATCCTTCCTTCCCAGATCTTGTCTTCTGAAACTTGTATCTTCAACTTGCACACAAGAAAAGAGGAAAAAATTGTGTTGTGTATAAGGGCTTGCCTTAGTCAAACCCCGTGTTGGTGTTTCCACCTCCACTATAACAATGATTAGATCCAAGAGTTTGTGTGTTAGGAGGGTGGAGGCCAGATCTGCAATATATGATAGAAATATGAATGAAAATGATAATGATTACCACAAGATGTGAAAACCTAGTTGATGGAGATAACTCAAGATCATGCACCAACAAGGAGGGTGATGAGAAGGCTTGAAACTTCCTTCAAGACCTACAAACAAACTTCATAACATCCATAAGTAGATAGCAATTCCAAGTATGAAGAACACCTTAGCATAGAAGATCAAAACATGTGAGCAAACTCTAATTTCACATTATGCATCTTAGTGTAAAATGAATTGCAAAACACCTTTATAAATACATTCCCGCTCACAAATGACAAATAAAACCAAATGAGGCCAACATGTACAAACTAAAGAGGTGCTCTAAGCCAACACCATAAGAGAGGGGCTAAAGGACTCATTTGGGACCAGGGCACTCAGGCGCCCTAGTCCTTTAGCTCCACAAACTTCAGGAAGTGTCAAATGTCGTGGGCTTCGGCCAGTCCTAAGTTTATTTTGTCGGGTTTAAATTCATTGGGATCAAGATTTTAACGTTTTATGTTCAAAAAGGTGTTAAAACAGGTCTTGATTAACAAAGGTAACATTTTAGGTCCAACCAGGTGCTAAACTAGGTGTAAAATTCTAGTGTACACACTTTACTCTATAACATTTAGCCCCCACTTTAGCATGGGTACAAACTTACGTTCAAACTCACACTAAAGGAAGATTTCAAACACACAAACATAGAAGCCAAAAAATTCTTCCAAGTTGTGGACCATAGTAGCCCCCAAGCTTAGGATTCTAAGGTTGCAAATACATAAGCAGAGAGATTTTTAAACACGTGAGACATTGCAACATAATTCACACATATGTGGAGTACTAAATGCATACATAAGAATGCACACAAGAGATGCACAATACACAAAGGTAATACACGCCATACACAATGCATACACGCTTGACACAAAGCATACACATAAGGCACAAAGTATACATGGAAAACATGATGAAGACACACAAGACACATATAATCATTAAGAGAATACAAGTTAAAACAATACATCAAACAAACATAGATACAGACACACCAGGCACATGACTTTAAGGCTAGCTTGCTCTGTCACTAGGGGTCATGTGAAAAGAAGTATCATTGTGGATCACACACTAGTAAGGACCATCGGATTATTAGGTGACCACAACAAGTCACATGAAGCACATGGACTAGCCAACTTCGTTGTACTAGGTGGCTCATGGACCCAAAGGAAACATCACAGGCTAGTGAGGACCGCTGAATCACTAGGTGAGTTCCATGCCAAATATAATAAACAAATATGTAACCAAAAAGAGCATAGCATGATGTATGCCCCCACCTTAAAGTGATTGCTAACTCTTATCAGGGAAAAATTTATTTGAGGTAGAATAAACTACAAGACAGGCACGAGATATTTTGGAAAGCACATGCCCATAAGATATGTGTTCCCAAAAACTATATCACAACAAGGGGTTGCTCCCACAAAAGGCAATCCGAGGTGATGCTATGAGAATGATACACAATGGCTTGTGTAGTTATGGTATGACACTGAGCATAGAAACAAGGTGCCACATAAATTAAAACATATAAGAAACAACCAGTTATACTAAAATAATAACACAAAGGGATCTACCTGACTGACATCAATATGTGAATGGGTGTATAATAGGAGATATCTCGAGACTATATATTTGGAACTATCATCATCTGCCAGCTAGTAGAACCACAAAGACAAAGGAGGAAGTATCACATGAAATCAAATAAAAACCCTTTTGGATCAACAAGGGAGAATGTTGAAACATCCTATGCCTTACATCATTCCTAAAGGATACAACAACAATGCAACTTACGAGATATACATGAATGACAATGCAAATAGAGAGAATGTCACAATGGGTTTTAGTTCCTTTGTATCCTTGCATCTACAAGGGTGTCAAGGTTCATCCAAAGAGAGATTAATAACAACAACATAAATAAAGCATTAAGAAACACATTACTGGGGAAAACAATCACATGCACTCATGACCAAATAGAAATAAGGGACCACACTTGCGAGTCAACCTAAAGAAAATCATCCTCCTCCCAATCTTGTTCATCACCAATTTGGAAAGGTGGACAAGATGCAAGAGGAACTATAGCATGTGTGGTGTAAGGAACAAGAGCCATACCTGTATCATTGTTATCTTCATATTCTCTATCATAATGTAGTACAATAGGTTCCATAGCGGCTAGTGTAATATCCCCCACAGGATAGATCTGGTACAAGAGATCACTTAATAAAGAAAGCGAGTAAGAGAAATGAACAAGGATAAATTAAATTATTTAAATTTATTTTTAAGTGGCCGACTCCATAAAAAGGTCGACCTTCTTAATAGAGTCGACCTCATCATACCTCCAGGGATGACCTCCCACGTGTTAGCACCCACATTTGCCTTGATCAAATATCAATTCAATGAAGCTGACTCTCTAATGTAAGGTGATTGAAATTAGTGTGAAGCACATATAATATTAAAGGAGTAGCAATTATTTTAATAGGGAAGCGATTCATTATGATAGAATCTTATTAAGACAATGATCATCAGATATATAATGAGCAGTGATTAATATAATGAGAAGCGCTTATACTTATTAATAAGAGTCACCTCTTTTATGAAGAGGTATGTTGTTTCATGAAGTCACCTCTCTCTATAGATGCATCAAGGTATATAAAGAAGTTTGTGAAGTGTAGCTCGAAGGGGCATGGTTATGAATATAAAAGAAGCAGAATTAAATATAAAGGCAGAAAGGAAAGGAATACAATGAAAATCATTCTAGTATACAACAAATCTGAAGATATAAAGTATATGCAAAGAATTACAGTAGAAATAGAATATATATATACAACGAAAGACTATTTATTGAGAGACATGAAGTGATCAGCAAGAGAATATATATAAGGAAGAGATAAATCTACAAGGAATATATTAGCAGTGATATATGGGTATGTGTAGGATCATGATGGGCCAAACAATACCTCTAAGTGGCAATGAAAATACTAAAAATTAGACTTAATCAAGTTCATGTGAAAATTTAAATGGATTATCTATGTACAATTTGAAAAATGTGTAAGAACAAAATTTGTAGAGACTTGAATCTAGTTTATGGGCTACTATTTAAAAAAAAAAAATTGCTTAGTGAAAAATGAATATTTAATGAACAACTATTAAATTTTTCAGAAAAAAATAAAAAGTGAGTGTCATTCCAGCCAACCTAACTATGAACAAAAAAAAATATTTTTTGAATCTTTCAAAATAAGTAAAGGACTCATGCCCATATGTGACGCATATTTTTTTGAAATTTTTTTCCAATAAAATAATTAGTTATGATTTTTTTACTGTGACTTTTTTTTAAAACTAAAAAGTAATTTTCCAGCCAACCTAACTCGATCAAAAAATATTAGAATTTAGTTTTTTTTAACCTATAGCCAGAAAAACATAGATTGTGACGCATCTTTCGGATCTGAAAAAAGGTGAAAAAATTTGAAAGTTATGGATGTTTTTCAATCAGTGTGTCCATCAGGATTTCAAACACACACTATATAGAAAATTATTAATAATTATTTAATAATATGATAACCAAGCAAATCTTATATTTTTAAAAAGCTGACAATTTCTTCAATAAACCCTTTTCGTTTTATCAAATTTGAATTTAAAAAAAGTTGTTAGCATGAAGGGTGAAGGTCGAAGAAGAGAGTGAAACCTGTAAACACGTTAGAATTTAGGGAAAGTCAACTATGACAGTCCCAAGCCTAAATACAAGGAAAAACCAAAGCAAAATAGATATCCATTTTGGGCAGCTAGAAACAGATATCCATTCCTGGGAAACAGATATCCGTTCCTGGGAGAATATTTTTATCCCCTTGTTGATAATTTAGAACTATATGAGAAAGAGGATAATGCTAATGGGTAAAAAACATTTATGCAAAGCCTATCAAGTCAACAAAAACTTTACTATGGAATCCAATTTATCTAGTTTTAGATTCATCCAAAATGAAATTCAATGAAATAAAAATACATCAACTAAAGTAGGGTTTCTAGAGACCACATATGATCCTCTATATCCCTTACATGTGGGTTTGGAAAAGTACATTTACAAATAGCATACAAGCTTCCTATTAAAACTTGATGCTAAAGACCAACCTCAAACCTACTAGAAGTCAACAAATGTGATGGGCCATAAGTATGATAGATTACATGTATTGTCAAAAATACTGCTCTAACTAAGGACAATCTACCCCTAATGATTGGTATTTACTTACGACCCCTTCGCCAAACTTCACACAAATCTCTCCCACAACCTTTCTTAATTTTGACGTACCCCATTTGATCACCATAGAATACACTACATTCTACCCTATACACAAAAATGGCCAAGGATTAAGAAGATTTCCATAGAGAGAGCTTGCATTTATAACCAACAATCCTACCAAGATCTTCCATGTAGCCAATTATAATTATTTCAATTTGCACCATTGCATCTCAAGTATATAATCATTTCATTAAATTTATCAAGTAAAAAAAATTCCTAAAAACTAACTCCATTCTACACTATTGAATCCAAGCATTAAGAAATTATAGAGAACATAGCACATTGAATCATGACTCATGTATTAAAGTACATTCCTTTAGATCATACTTTTCATAGACATGGAAAATCTTCCATAGATTTATAGGTAGCATGCCTTTTGAAACTTGACTTAATTATCTTTTGATGTCAATTAAATGGATGGAAGATAACCTGAAACCAATTAGTCAACTTCCTTCATCATTTTCCATAAATAGTATTAGGCATGCCTTGATTCCCATTAAATTCCTCAACTATACCATATCTTATCAAAATGTTAGTAGCCAATTCATATCTACCTCTACAATTGTTTGTCATGTAATTATAATAATTCCCTCAACCACCACCACCAAATTTATTCAACTAAGCTATTAATACCAATTCCTATGTTCTTGATCAAATTTGCATCTAAATTATTCCCTTGGATAGTCCCATAATCTCATGTTTTCCATTCTACCCTATTGGCTAACTAGTTTGAAATTTAATCTTGACCAACAATGTAGATGTATCACTTTTTAGATCAATGACTATGTTACATCCCTAACTTATGATTTCGCTTAATCTTATTTTTGTGTAGTAATCAGGAGGATTAACCATAGTTTAATGATTATATGTTGTGAAAATATCTGATTTAATCATTGATTATGTGAATACTGACTAATGATAGTTAGATATGAGATTACATATTTGTTAGGATCAAGGTGCCATCAACCTTGTAAAGCCTATGTAATTAATTACTCCTAATATTGTTTGTAAATCACCCATAAGGGATGAAAGGTTTCACCAACAGTGGTCTTGTTTCAATTACATGTTTATTTCTGGTCCTCGATGCTCATTTGTCTGCGACAGGGGGTCACATGGGGTTTCCCCCCTGCGACGAGTCCAGGGGGATCATCCTCCCGGTAGGGGGTTTGGGGGTCGCGCGCCCCCGACAGGGGTTCACGGGCAGTGGCCTTGAAATCACATTTTATTTATATTTTATCATTGTAAATCTGAACCGTTCATCATTAGGTCACAGATCTGACGATCGATATTATGTCAGTTTTCTTTCCCTAGAAGGCAACCCCCTTTTATAAGGATATTGTAGTACATTTTTATCAGAGTTGATAGTAACAAGCGCCACTAGATTGAAGACTGAAGGAGAGAGGAAATGCATGTATTGTAATCTCATATTTGAAGATAATACAACTTGGAGCCTCTTTTCTTGGTGGAGTTTTTTTACCCGAAAGGGTTTTCTCCATGTTACATACTGTGTTATGTGTTCAATTCTTAACGCATGTTATTTCTGTGTAATGGGTTTTGATTTTTTGTTGCAATCTCCATTGATTATACATTGTTTAGAGGATAATAAGGTTTGAATCAGATTTCCATTGTGTGGTTTGCACCTTCATTTCTAACCATAGTTTAATCAGGACGATTAACCATAGTCTAATGATTAGATGTTGTGGAAATATCTGATTTAATCATTGATTATGTGAATTCTAAATAATGATAGTTAGATATGAGATTACATGTTCATATGAATATTTAATTATTATGAATTGAGAATCAGATGATGATGCACTGATCATGATTTTATAATGGTGAGTGTCAATACAAAATGAATCTTCCTTCGAAGACGGAAGGAGAGTATCATCAGGGAGGAAGAGATAGATGTCAGGAAATGGATCCAATTGCCATCGGAGTATCATAATTTATGTCATTATGAGCCCTTGTAAGTTAGTGAACATCATGTCTTTTCTTGCTAGTCAATTTCCTTTATATGTCGTCATGTCGATTGAGTTATCGTTTAGTTGACTTGACTAAACGACATTCTTAGAATGTCAACGTGAGTCGAGAGATAGTCTCACCAAGTGGCGGAGTACTTTCTTGTTTCTCTATTTATTCTTGAACTGGGATTTTGAATCTATTATTCTTTGTATAATATGCTTTGAGTTTATAGTGAAGAAGGGGAAGCGGTGCTCGAACCCTAAATCACATTTTGATCGTGTCACCATATTGGTGATGATATTGTATGACGACATCTTAGTTGTTGTGAGTACACCTTCATACATCATGAAGATGTACGGAAATTTTATTAAGATATAATTATTTAAACTTTGTATCGAGCCCCATGTTATTAATATGTATGTGTTAAGTGTGTTGGCTGACATCATCCATGGTTAGTGGAGTGATGAGAGGCCATATAGGACCACTTAGATCCATATCCTTGTTGTCCACTTGCATATAGCACATAATGGACTGAGTGATCCCACGGAAGCCGCGGGGTGGCGGAGTGGAGTAGCCACCCTTCACTTCGTGGGCTCGAAGTGGCAATTTCACTGCATTCTTTACATGCAAAAAGAAGACAAAAAACTTAGTTTGGAGGGCATTCATTCAGTTTTGACAACACTCGGGAGAAGAGATCAAGAACATGAATAACATTAAGTTTTCTAGAAACCTTTATTGAACACCATAGGAAGTTGGCATGATCGTGCTCTGCTAAAAGCCATCGATAGGCCGCATCATAAACACTTAAACGGACTTCCTCGGGTATGATTTGAAGTTTGGAAAGACTCTCATTGTTTTGAATGTTAAATAGTAATAAAACATTGTTGAATAAGGTCGACTGTGTCAACAGTTAAGTATTTCACTTGCTGTGGTTATCATTTTGTGGCCCTCGGGCCGTAGCAATTGATATGATAATCTTTATTATGAGACCCTCATGGTCTATGTTTCTATTGATTAATATTGTTATGGCTTATGCTTTGGAGATAAACTCCAGGTCCTCGAGGTCGTAAATGAATTATACTAAAAACTTGTAATGACTGTTGTTGAACTTGTCGTTCCAGGCCCTTGAGGTTGAGCTAGAGCTACAGTGGCAAGCACCATACTTGATTGCTGATATGGCGCAGTTGAAAACAATTAAATGACAACCCTACAGCTATGATGATGAGCTCGATGTCGATTGTGCTTATGAAACAAGTATTTAAAACTATTATGTTTAGATATGTGTTTGGAGGATTCGGCCTGCATGTGGGTCGATGCACCATCCTCAACTAAAATGATAATATTTTTGAAAACCTTAACCTTTGAACATGCTAAAAGCACTTAGAAACCATTCTTGATAACTACATACATAGTATTTGACTGCTATTGAAAGTTTATTAGGATAACCATAGTGCAGTATGTATCGACCCCTTGATAAAGGAGGTCAGAAATATGAAAGTTAATAGTATTAATCAAAGGCATCTTTGCATGCATGCTAGGTTAATGGTGAGGATTCTCCTCTTGAGGATTATAATGTAATGAGGTTGAAAACTAAATTAATCTAAGTCTCTAGCATTGTAATGTAAGTAAAAGCCATTTCTTTTACTTGTGGCTAAACTCCATGAAGGGAGTATTTTATGTTAAAAACTCACATGGGTGTATGAGTTGATGTCTCTTGTTAAGACCATCTTATTTGGCTAAGGCAATGTAAGACTATATTATTATGATCTTGAATATAACCTATAAGGTAGATCATTTTGAAACTATGAACCTTGGGAAGACCTAGGTTGGAAAACTTAGTTTGACTATTGTCATGTTGAAAAATGGAACAAAGTGACGAGGAGTCACAGGTTCCTCGTTGCAAAAGTAACCTATTATATTTGATGTACTCCTAAGATAGGAGTCGATTGTCTTGGAATTGGACAATGAATCAAACTGAACTCATTTTTACTAGACCTAGGGAGGTCGAACTAAGCATACTATAGGATGAGACAACTTCTAAGTCGAGTCACGTGGTGGACATATGACTACGTTCATTGTAAAACGTATATGTATGTAAATCTTTTGCCAAAATAATGTATCCATCTCTGCGTGCATTAGTCGGTCGACAATTATCCAGATGGCAAAATATTTCTAGTAGTGTCATACATAGTTAGAGTGGATCTATAGTTGTGACTGTGAAACATTATGAAAGACACAACACCAGATACTCAAATGGCAAACCTAATGGTTCCTCATATCTATACCTTCTGTGAAGGGTAGGACTGCTTCTAAGTAGGAAGTTGTGTGGGGGACTGTTAGTCTACGGTTGGAGTAAAAGCACTTGGATGATAATCTCCTTCCCAAGCATGAGACAAGCTGAGGCTTATGAAGAAAAATGTCAAAAGTTCTAGATGCAGTGCTTTTTCATTATATGACTTGATAGTGTTGGAATTAGGCCGGACAGCTGAGAGGGGGGGGGGGTGAATCAGTTGTCCCAAAACTTTAACATTTGCAGCAATTAATTCTTCCTTTCCACTTAAAATAGATTAATGATGTAAACATTAAAGCATGAATCAACAACACAAATGAACACACTTAACATCAAGATTGTTAACGTGGAAATCCGGTTAAGGGAAAACCACGATGGGGGTTAACCGACAAGATTTTTACCTTGTTAAAAGTACTTGAAAGAAAAGGGAAGGCACTTACCTTCGGGCACATTGCCCAAAGCTCACTGCTCAAAGAGGCTCACTGCCTACAAGAATTTATATTTTTGATACAAAAAGATTTAATTGAGAAATAGCATCTTCATCATGCTTGGTTCAGTCTCATTGAAAGCTCACAAAAACTTCTACTCTACCCCAAACACTTCTTCACTATCTCTTCATCCTTTGCTGCTTTTGTTCTTCTACTCCTCCTCTGCTCTGCTCTGCCTCTGAACCTTTCTTAGGATTTTATCATTTTTGCACAAGGATGATTTTCCACAACTCAACAACACTCCTTTATATGCTTCATCAACCTTGGAATAAACATCAACGTCGGCACTACAAGAAGCTGACTTAATGCGAATCACTAAGCTGTCAGCCAAGCATAAATGGGACTCAAATCTTCCTTGATCAACACACCACGCTCCATAGGATTTCCTTTAGATCATCCACAACACACTTGAATCATCTGGTTGGCCAAGACTAGGAAGAACAACAACACTAAGGAAGAAATCTTCAATGCAAACCTCCAACACAGTAGGCACATGAACCAGAGACCTCCACAAGCTCATTGAATTCAACAATAACATCTGCACTACTCCAAATCAATAGAATCACTTGTGTCTTCATCTGGTACCTTAAGAACACTGTCTGCCATGACTGTCACACTAGAAAGATTACTTTCAGACCTCCAAACCATGAACCACTTGAGTTGATGACACACATTGACTTCCCAGACATGTCTCTAGATCCGCAGATCATAGTGTTTCATTTGCAAAGCAATCCAGACCAATTTCTTGTCACTCTGTCTCTTCTGAACACTGCAAAACCCAGTTCCACTCAGATGGCCATAACTTCTTCAAATCTTTATGTGAACCTCTCAAATCTTAACTAGAGCTACTTCAGACAATCCTCTACACAGCCATTTGGTCTACATACTTAGATCTTCATCAATTTTCTCAATATCCTCAACATTTCAGTCTTCTAAACAGGCAACAAAATAAGATACAATTGACATCAATGGCAACAAGGATATGTTGACATCAATGACAACACCGCTTAGGCACCTATTTGCAACAATATCCCCCTTTGTCATTGATGGCAACATATGATGTGAAAAACTGATTTAACCATCAAGACAAGAACTTATCCCCTTTCTCTTATCACACCTACAACCATTTTTCTTTACAGGTCCCCTTTTACCAGCAACTAGTTTTTCACATGACTTCTCTCCCCCTTTGACATCAATGGCAAAGGGAACATATTTGCAATTTTTTGTCCCCTTTTTTTGTTTCAGACTGATCTCCAATATTTGCATACTGAATACTCCCCCTGAGTAGTATCTCCTTAACATCAATTTGGATCACAAGATATGACTGTGAGTTACACCGAACTGATGCACCCTAGTGCATCTTAGTTCTGATCAGGAGGGGTAATAACCCCTAACTTCTCTTTGAGATACTCAAAATTATCCTTGGGTAGAGGCTTAGTGAAAATATCTACAATTTGATCCTTTGAAGAAACAAACTCCAAACTAACTTCATTCTCATTAACCTTCTCTCTCAAGAAGTGAAACTTGATTGATATATGCTTTGTCTTTGAATGCAACACCAGATTCTTTGAGATGCTTATTGCACTTGAATTATCACAGAAGATTGTAATAGGCTCTTCAAACATAATTCTGATGTCTTTCAACATTGTTTCATCCACAGAACTTGAGTACAATTGTTTGCTGCTGCTATATACTCTGCCTCTGCAGTAGATAGAGATATTGCTTTTTGCTCATCCAAGAAACCAATCTCCTTCCCAAAAAGAATGCACCACCACTAGTACTTTTCCTATCATCCACATCTCCCATCCAATCAACATCTGTGTACGCATGAAGAGTGAAGTTATTATCCTTTGGATACCATAAGCCATAATCAAGTGTCCCTTTGAGATATCTAAAAATTCTTTTGACTGCTACAACATGGGATTCTCTAGGATCAACTTGAAATCTAGGAACAAGTCCAACTGCATTAATGATATTAGGTCTGGTCTAAGTTAGATAGAGCAGTTCTCCAATCATTGATCTATACCTTTTCTGATTTGCCTTAGGGGAGTCATCATCTTTACTCAACTTTCATCCGATTACCATGGGTGTACCCACAGGCTTTGAATCTTCCATTCCAAACTTTTTCAACAATTCTCTCACATACTTAGATTGAGATATGAAGATACCTTTATCTGACTGAATGATTTGTAGACCTAAGAAGAAATTCATTTCACCAAACATAGACATCTAAAATTCACTCTGCATCTGATCAACAAATGTTTTGTACATACTCTCATTTCCACCAAAAATGATATCATCAACAAATACCTCAACAATCAGAATGTGCTTATGATCAATCTTGAAATAAAGATTACTATCAGTAGTGCCTTTGCTATATCCTATTTTTAGCAGATACTTATCTAATCTTGCATACCAGGCTCTTGGGGCTTGTTTGAGTCCATACAATGCTTTCCTCAACCTGCAGACCATATCTCTCTGATCAGCCAACTGAAATCCTTCTGGTTGCTCAATGTAGACTTCTTCTTCCAATTCTCCATTCAAGAATGATGACTTGACATCCATCTGATAGACCTTGAAATCTTTAAAAGAAATAAATGCAAGAAATAATTTGACTGCCTCTATTCTTGCCACCGGAGCAAAAGTTTCTTCAAAATCAATTCCTTCCAGTTGAGAATATCCTTTGCATACCAGCCTTGCTTTGTTTCTTACAACTTCACCATCTTCATTTAGTTTATTCTGGAAGACCCATTTAGTTCCAATCACAATTTTGTCTTCAGGTCTAGGAACAAGATCCCAAGTATGATTCTTTTCAATTTCCATTTATTCTTCTTCCATGGATTTTACCCAATTTTCATCAATGCAAGCTTCACTTACTGATATTTGTTCAATCTTTGAAATTAAACAAATCTCCTCTTGATCTTTAACAATTCTTCTTCTAGTTTGAACACCTTTATTTCTATCTCCTATGATCTGATCTTCCGAATGATTCAACCTTACATACCTGGGTGTTTTGGGATTTGCTTGAACTTCTGATTCTTGAGCTTGTTCCTCAACTCTGCACTAACTTCTTGGGTTACTGGATATTCTAGATCAATCTGGATCTGAGTCTAAGTTTGAGCTTGCCTTCCTTGACTTTGACTTTCATCTTGATCATTTGAATCATACCCCCAAGACTTGAAGGATCTCTCTTTGCTCTCATCAACTCTGACATTAGCACTTTCAACAATCTTTTTCAATCTCTTGTTAAAGCACTAGTATGCCTTGCTTTGAGTAGAGTAACCCAGAAATATTCCTTCATCACTTCTTGCATCAAACTTCCCTAGATCCTCATATCTTTTGATATAGCTTTTACTACCAAAAACTCTAAAATATTTCACAGTAGGAGGATGACCAAACCATAATTCATAAGGTGTCTTACCAGAATTGCCTTTGATCTGTACCTAGTTAAGAGTGTAGACATCAGTACTCACAGCTTCTCTCCAATAGACTTGTGGAACATTAGCTTCCATCATCATGGTCCTAGCAGCTTCTTGAATGGCCTGGTTCTTTCTTTCCACAACTCCATTCTGTTGAGGAGTCCTAGGAGCAGATACCTATCTTTTTATTCCATGCTTTTCACATAATGTATCAAACTCACCTGAGGTAAACTCTCCACCTCTGTCAGATCTCAGACACTTTATTTTCTCACCAATCTCGTTTTCCACCATAACCTTGAACACTTTGAATTGTCAAGAGCTTTTGATTTTTCTTTGAAGAAGGTTACCCACATCATCTGGGAGTAATAATCAATCAGCAACATAAAATATCTGTCTCCTTGCACACTCTTAATTATAGCAGGACCACATCGATCAGTATGCACAAGTTCCAACCGTCCTCTTGAATGAATTTTTGTTCTATTTACCCAATTGACATTCTCTACATATGCTATCAGTAGGTTTCACAAGTTTTGGAAGATCTCTCATAGCCTGAGTAGAACTTATCTTGACAATGTTATCAAAATTTAGATGACACATTATCCTATGCCATAACCAATTTTGATCAATTTCAGCAATCAAACAACTTTTTCCATAACTACTTAAATGAAATATGTTACCTCTATTCTGAATACCAGATGTAATTTTAGTGGAACTTTCCAAGATTCTACATTTTCCATCCTTGAATTGGAGATCATAACCCTTGTCAACCAACTGGCCAACATTGAGAAGATTATGCTTCAATCCTTCCACATACAGAACATCATTAGTGTTATTCTTACCATCAAAAGAGATGGATCCTCTGCCATGGATTCTATCAGCTGAGTTGTCTCCAAATTTTACAATTCCACCTTCATATTTTTCAAGGCTTACAAACTTACTTTTATCACCAGTCATATGATGAGAACATCCATTATCAATTACCCATTCATCTTTTTCTATAACCTGAGCAGCCAAGGCACTTTCCACATTTGCACAGCTAGCAAATTTAGTAGGCACCAAATCTTCTTCTTTGATAGCAATGAACACCCAATCATTTTCTGTGGAACCTCCATGATCAGATTCATCATCTGTGACTCCTTCTTCACCAACTTCTTGGACATAGTAGCATTTCTTCTGAACTCTAGGTCTGTTAGGGTTTGGCTTTGAACCTCTCTCTGGACACCTTGAGGCAAAATGACCAATCTTATTACAAGCAAAACATTTGAATGGCAACTTTCCTTCATACTCACCGGATCCTCTTGGCAATCTTTTGGTAGAAAGGGCTTCAATTTCATCGAAATTAGTTTCATCATCTTCAAGATCCTTCCTTGTCTGGTCAAATTTGTTTGATCTTCTTGAAGAGCTTTCACCTGGATCATATTTTTGCTTTCCTTGAATACTGTCTTTAAATGTAGATTCAGACTTAGGAAGAGAATCACCAAACTCACTCATTTCAAATGCTAAAAGCTTATCAACCAAGTGATCCCTTGTAACAGTTGTCACAGTCCCGATCTCTTCAATAGCAGCAACTTTATGCTTGTATGCCGAAGATAAGGATCTAAGCACTTTGGCAACAATCTCTGATTCATCCAATACTTCACCAACACTCCTGATACCGGTCACAAGTTCATTTACCTTCTGCATGTAGGAAGTAATGTTTTCATCTTCACTCATCATCAACCTTTCGTATTTACCCTTCAGGCTCTGTAGCTTGGCACATTTGACATGTTTATCACCTTCATACAGAGTTTCCAACTTATTCTAGATTTCATGAGTAGTTTTCAATTCTAGGACATTTGTCATCTCTATATCAGTTAGGGCACTCAACAATGCTTCTTTGGCTCGAATGTTGTGTTCAGCATCCTTGAGTTCATCTAGAGTTGAAGGGCCTTTATCCGGAATCTTATACTCATCCTTAGTTATGAGCCAAAAAACATCACCCATACATTGCAAATGACATTGCATGCACACCTTCCAAAGGGAGTAATTTGTTCCATCAAATCTCATACTTTCCTTCTTGTAAGTCGACATCTTGGATCTCCTCAAGCAGTCAAGCTTCTTTTAGAGGAACCGGCTCTGATACCAATTGTTGGAATTAGGCTGGACAACTAAGAGGGGGGTGAATCAATTGTCCCAAAACTTTAACACTTGCAACAATTAATTCTTCTTTTCCACTTAAAATAGATTAATGATGTAAACATTAAAGCATGAATCAACAACACAAATGAACACACTTGACACCAAGATTTTTAACATGGAAACCTGGTGGGGGTTAACCCACAAGATTTGTACCCTGTTAAAAGTACTTGAAAGAAATGGGAAGGCACTTGCCTTTGGGCACACTGCCCAGAGCTCATTGCTTAAAGAGGCTCACTGCCTACAGGAATTTATACTTAATACAAAAAGATTTAACTAAGAAATAGCATCTTCATCATGCCTAGTTCAGTCTCATTGAAAGCTCACCAAAACTTCTACTCTACCCCAAACACTTCTTATCTCTTCATCCTTTGCTGCTTTTTTTCTTTTGCTCCTCTTCTCTGCTATGCCTCTGAACCTTTCTTAGGATTTTATCATTTTTGCACAAGGATGATTTTCCACAACTCAACAACACTCCTTTATATGCTTCATCAACCTTGTAATAAACATCAATGTCAGCACTACAAGCATCTGGCTTAATGCGAATCACTAAGTTGTTAGACAAGCATAAATGGGACTCAAATCTTCCTTGATCAACATGCCACACTCCATAGGATTTCTCTTAGATCATCCGCAACATACTTGAATCATCCAGTCGGCCAAGACTCGGAAGAACAATGACACCAAGGAAGAAATCTTCAACAACACACTCAATATTCAATGTGGACCTCCAACACAACAGGCACACAATCTAGAGACCTCCACAAGCTCATTGAATTCAGAAATAACATCTGCACTACTCCATATCAACAGAATCACTTGCGTCTTCATCCGGTACCTTAAGAATACTGTCTACCATGACTGTCACACTAGAAATATTGCTTGCGGACCTCCAAACCATGAGCCACTTGAGTTGATGATACACATTGACTTCCCAAACATGTCTCTAGATCCACAGATCATAGTGTTTCATTTGTAGAGCGATCCAGACCAATTTCCTGTCACTCTGTCTCTTCTGAACACTGCAAAACCTGGTTCCACTCAGATGGCCATAACTTCTTCAAATCTTTATGTGGACCTCTCAAATCTTAACTGGAGCTACTTCAGACAATCCTCTACACATCCATTTGGTCTGCGTACTTAGATCTTCATCAATTTTGTCAATATCCTCAACATTTCAGTCTTCTAAACAGGCAACAAAATAGGATACAATTAACATCAATGGCAACAAGGATATGTTGACATCAATGACAACATCGCTTAGGCACCTATTTGCAACAGATAGTCATTTATTATGTATAATTGGATATTTGATGTCTTGAGCATAGCCTTGTACATACATAGTGGAAGTTATTCACTAATGAGATATCTTGGATAATGTAATTCTAAGTTTTGTTATATTCTAAAAAAGAATAACATGCTTAATGTTTGTAATGATGATAATTCACTTTTGTTAACTATGATTTGGATAATCATGATGTATTCTAATTCGTAGTTAAGATGAATACTTTTGTTTAATCATGAGCATTACGATATGTGATGTTACATATGGTATGAGAGCAACTAGGTTCAATACGTGGACCTATGAGCTCACTAGTTAATGATTATTTTTATCCAAGATTAGCAAATGGTAATGTTTGGATGTTCTATGCCAAAATGGTAAGAATTAGAACAACACCTAGAAAGAAGGTAACGAAAAATGGATGTTGCCTACGTTATCAAAAGGTCTTGAGGGAGCGAGCCTCAAGAATGAAACGACTTGAACATATTGGTTGCTTAGTAGGAGCATGGTTGATTGATGCAGAGACCTTCGTTGATGCCATAAAATGCATCAAGCAGGAGCTGAGGAAAGCAGTTAGTAATGCTACTCCTAGCTCTAATGATGCATCAATAGAACTCTCTGCACCTAAAGCACTAACTGTGGAAAGGAATCCTAAGGATTATTATGTAACTAAAGAGGTTGTGGAAGAGTACCTGCGTGTACATCCACCTCCTAAAACTAAAATGATAAATCTCAAAGTTGAGAAATGAACATGGTAAGTTATCCCAAACTGAAAATGACTTGCAGTAGCAAGATGTAAACAAAATTTTATAATTTTGATAAGGATTGTATGTAATTTGTGGAAAATTATAATGCAATTGAAAAAGAAAATTCTAGAAAATCTTTCCTTTCTTGTTAAAGATTACATGAATGAGCATTGATTTATGTTATAAATGGATTCAATGATATGGAAAACTAATCCATGATTAATCTGCAAACTTCTGGAAGAAGTCGTTTGCAACAAGGTTCAGATAAGAATTAGGATGGGAGATAGCCAAGATGAAGGGCAACCTTCAGGGCACTCCAAATCTAAACTTGATTGGATTTCAAGAAACAAGTGTGAGAGTAGGAACTCTCGAATAGGAGGTTAGGGGTCGGCAAGTACCTTAACAGGATGCCTATGATGGGAGTGATGATGAGGCACATCATAATGACACCACCCAAAGTGAGCATGGAGAAAATAACTCTGAGGCTAGACAAGAAGAGGATAGGCGAAGCCATATGGCTTTGGAATTATCCCGGGACATGAAAAAGGTTATGCCTCCCAAATTTGATGGATGTGTAAGTGGAGATGTTGCAGAGGCATAGCTTACAGAGATGGAAAAGTATTTCGAAATAGGAAATTACACTAAGATCACTAAAGCGGTATGGGGAGCATACCACCTGGTGGGTGAAGCATCCACATGGTGGATGAACAAAAAGATGGAGCTAGGCTTGAGGTCTACAAGCTTTACTTGGGATAGGTTAACTTTTTAGGCAAAGATGGTTGCCTCAGCTATTCTATGACTAGAAACTTATAGACTTTTAGAATATGAAATAAGCTGATTTATCTATAAACGAATATTGGGAAAAGTTTATTCACCTACTTAAGTATGTGTTGCAGTACCAATAGGATGAGAGATTGCACATCCGAAAGATTATAATGGGATTGAACACCCAGATTGGGGGTGAGGTTGATGTACATGGTCCTACTTCAATGGACCAGGTCTATGAGAAGGCCATCAAAAAGGAATAAAATCTAAAGGCTATGTCTGCCTACAAGGAAAGAATCCAAAAGAGGTTTAAGTGGTCCCAATCCTCTCAATCCTCTAAGAAAAAGGGGAAAGAGTAGGATTTTACTGAGAAAAATGATAAAAGGGCCAAGAATAAGAAAACTAAGTCCAAGGGGGAGAAGAAGGGCAATAACTACTCCAAGAAGAATGGAGACAATTCTAGGAAACCTCAGGAGAGGTGAGGACTAGTGGGAGGGTGCTACACATGTTGCAGAGATCATTACGCCAACCAGTGTCCTAACAAGGGGCAGGGAGCACAACCAAGATGAAACCCTCTACCCTCTCAACAGGTGATGTTCTAGCAATGCATCCATGCAACCTTGGACAGCAGGCAAGCCAAATACCTAATAGCTCCCATTGAAACTACATGTATTTTATCTGGTCTTCTGATTTCAATTTTGATTGATACTGGTGCTACCAAATGTTTTGTTTCACCTAGAATTGTAAGCAAAATTCCTAGAAGGCTAGATTCATGGAAAACACATGGTCAGTAGAATATGCAAATCAAACCAAGGCTCAGGTAGAGCAATGCCTGTTTGAGGCTAGGGTTGAACTTCCAAGTTTCTCCATGGAAGTAAATCTTTATGTAGCTCCATTGGGATCATACGATGTTATCCTTGGAATAAATTGGCTATGGAGACATTGAGCCAAAGTGGATTGGTATGCAAAAAAGGTATAATGTCTTGATGACTTAGGAAACAAAGTCTTTCTTCAAGGGAACCCTAGGGAAATCAAACTAAATTTTTTTTTGCCCTGCAAATGAAAAGAGCTCAAAGAAAAGGATGCCAACCTTTTGCTGTCAAAATGGAAAAACTAAATGATTTTAAGGAAACCAATTTCCAAGATGATTTAATGCTTTACGAATCTCAAAAACTCAATGAAGTTGGAAAAAAGGAGTCCATAGATCAGGAGAGATTAGATATGGACAGGTATCCTTTCCTTAGAAATTTTAAGGATGTATTTTCAGATGAGCTACCGAGATTACCTCCTAAAAGAGCCTTTGACTTCTCTATCGATATATTTCTAGGGTCAGAACCTATCTCTAAAGCTCCCTATAGAATGACCACCACAGAGTTAATGGAGCTAAAGGCTCAATTAGAGGAATTGTTGGATAAGGGACTTATTAGACCCAGTGTGTCGCCCTGGGGAGCACCAGTTATATTTCTGAAAAAGAAAGATGGCACTTTGCAATTGTGCATAGATTACCGCATGTTGAATTAAGAAACAATTAAGAATAAATACCCGTTGCCTTGTATCGATGATCTTTTCGATCAAATGAGAGGTGCAACTATGTTTTCAAAGATCCATCTTTGGTCTGGATATCACCAATTGAGGTTAAAGGATGAGGACATCCATAAAACAACTTTCAGGACAAGGTATGGACATTATGAGTTTACTATCCCACCTTTTGGATTAACGAACGCAACGATGACATTATGAACCTAATGAACAGTGTGTTCAGGGATTGTTTGGACAAGTTTATCCTAGTGACTTTTGATGACAATCTAATCTATTCTAAGAATGAGGAAGAGCATCTTCAGCATCTAAGAATTGTTCTTTAGAGATTGAGAGAGCATAAACTATATGGCAAACTCTCTAAGTGTACTTTCTTTCAAAAGGAAGTGCAATATTTGGGCTACATAATTTCAGCTAAGGGAATAACTATAGACCCAGCTAAAATTAAGGCTATTTTGGAATGGCCAGTACCTAGAAATATTCATGAGGTCCAAATTTTCACGGGCCTTGCAGGTTACTACAGGAAGTTTGTGAAAAACTTTTCAAAAATTGCATACCCCATAACTTCCTTGCAGAGACAAGGAAAGAGATTTGAGTGGTTAGAAAAGTGCCAGGAGGCCTTTGACCTATTGACTTCAACACCAATTTTGAAGGTACCTGACCCAGAGGGTCAATTTGTAGTCATTACCGGTGCCTCAAGGGAAGGCTTAGGTGGTGTACTAGTCCAGGATGGACAAGTCATTGTGTATGAATTGCGAAAACTAAAAACTTATACAAAACTATGCCCTTGATGATCTGGAACTGACAGCAGTCATTCATGCATTGCAATTGTGGAGACACTACCTGCTTGGAAAATGCTTTGAACTGAAAATAGACCATCAAAGGCTCAAATATCTATTCACTCAACCACATCTTAATGCTTGTCAAAGAAGATGGTTGGAATTCATCTTGGATTATGATTTCAAGATTAAATATATCAAGGGAAAAGAAAAGTGGGTGGTAGATGCCTTGAGTAGGAGAAGACACATCTCCTAAATGATCTCTATACATTCTGTATTTAAGAATCAGGTACTATAGGAATCTAAGGGAGATGAGTTTTATGAGTAGGTAAAATAGGCCCGTGTGGAAAATACCCAAAATCTAAGATATGAAGGATTTAACCTTGAATCGGATGGGTTATTAACATTTAAAGGAATGATGTATGTACCTAACTCTATAGAGTTAAGGAATATGGTGTGGAAGGAGGTTCATTTTGCATCGTATTCTGGACATCCTGGAGTAACAAAGTTACTTGCCCATGTGAAACCCCTATATTTCTGGAAAGGAAAAAAGAGGGATGCTGCAAATTTTATAGCTACATGATAGAATGCCAGAGGGTAAAGGTGAAACACCATCACCCGACAGGACTCTTATACCCTCATGAAATTCCTAAGTGGAAATGGTAAATTATAAGCATAGACTTTGTGCAAGGGCTTCTTATGTCAAGGAACAAGCACAATTCTATCTTGGTTGTGGTGGATAGACTTACCAAAGCCACTCATTTTATACTTGGGAACTTGACGAATGGGGCACCCGTCATAGCCTGTAAATTTGTTCAAGAGATTTTTAGATTGCATGGCATTCCTGAAAAGATTATCTCAGATCGAGATGCACGAATGACATTGAGGTTTTGACAAACCTTGTTCTTTTCACTTGGAACCTAGTTGAATATAATCTCTACTTATCATCCTAAAATAGATGGCTAAACTGAGAGGGTAAACCAAGTGTTGGAGGAATTATTTAGAATGTATTGCATGGATCAGCAATACAAATAGGAAGATTATCTCCTTCTGGTGGAATTTGCCTATAATAATTCCTATCATTTTGCTATTAAGATGTCTCCATTTGAAGCATTATATGGAAGGAATTTCTAAACCCTTATAAACTGGGACAAGCTAGAAATTGGGTTAGCCTTGGTCTAGAAATGCAATAAGAAATGGAAGAGCAAGTCCATCTAATTAAGAAAAGGCTAGCAGAGGCCAATGATAGGAAAAAGAGCTATGCGGATGCTAAGTGCATTGAAAGGAATTTCTCAGTGGGAGACAAAGTCCTTTTAAGGGTAAAACCTCAGAAGAGTTCCATTAAATTTGGAAAGACATCTAAAGTGACACCTAGATATGTGGGTCCCTTCAAAGTTCTTGAAGAAGTCAACCCAGTTGCATACAAAATTGCTCTACCGCTAGCTCTTGCCATGATACATAATGTTTTTCATGTTTCTTATTTGAAAAAGTTTAATGCTGGAGATAATCAAATTCCTATTCTTGATTGGAATGCTATACAAGTGAAGGACCCAGGGGTGGTGGTGATTGAGCCCAACAAGGTGCTTGAAATGTGTAAGCTTTGCTTATGTAACAAAGAGATAACACAATGCAAGGTCCAGTGGGACCAATATATAGAGGGAAAAGCCACCTGGGAAAACTATGATGACATTCATGTGAGATTTCCCCATCTTTTCTAAATTTTTTTTTATTATGCTCTCAAAACATTTTCTTAATATGTTGGTTAAATCTTAAGACAATTAATCATCAAGGACGATGATTCTTATGGGTGGAGATATGTTACATCCCCAACTTATGATTTAGCTTAATCTTATTTTTGTGTTGTAATCAGGAGGATTAACCATAGTTTAATGATTAGATGTTGTGGAAATATCTAATTTAATCATTGATTATGTGAATACTGACTAATGATAGTTAGATATGAGATTACATGTTCATATAAATATTTAATTATTATGAATTAAGAATTAGATGATGATGCACTGATCATGATTCTATAATGGTGAGTGTGAATAGGAAATAAATAGTCCTTCGAAGATCGAAGAAGAGTATCATCCAAGAGGAAAAGATAGATGTCAGGAAATGGGTCCAATTGCCATCTGAGCATTAGAATTTACATCCTTATGAACCCTTGTAAGTTAGCGTGAGCCATGTCTTTTCTTGCTAGTTGATTTCTTTTATGTTTCGTCATGTCGATTGAGTTATCTTGACAATTTTTACATTGACTTGACTAAACGATGTTCATAGAATGTCAACGTGAGTTGAGAGATAGTCTTGCCAAGTGGTGGATTACTTTCTTGTTTCTCTATTTATTCCCGAACTAGGATTTTGAATCTATTATTCTTTGTTTAATATGCTTTGAGTTTATAGCGAAGAAGGGGGAGTGGTGCTCGACCCCTAAATCGCATTTTGATCATGTCACCATATTGGTGATGATGTCATAAGATGACATCTTGGTTGTTGTGAGTACCTTCATACATCATGAAGATGTATGGAAAGTTTATTAAGATATAATTATTTAAACTTCGTATCGAGCCCCATGTTATTAATATGTATATGTGTTAAGTGTGTTGGCTGACATCATCCACGGTTAGTAGAGTCATGAGAGACCATATTGGACTAGTTAGATCCATATCCTAGCTATCCACTTGCATATAGCAAGTAATGGACTGAGTGATCTAAAGGAAGCCACAGGGTGGCGAAGTGGAGTAAGCACCCTTCACTTCTTGGGCTTGAAGTGGCGGTTTCACTGCATGCTTTCCATGCAAAAAGAAGACCAAAAACTTAGTTTGGAGGGCATTCATTCAGTTTTGACAACGCACGGGAGAAGAGAGCAAGAACAGGAATAACATTTAGTTTTCTAGAAACCTTTATCGAACACCACAAGAAGTTGGCATGATTGTGCTCTGCTAAAAGCCATCGATAGGCCACATCGTAAACACCTAAACGAACTTCCTTAGGTATGATTTGAAGTCTAGAAAGGCTCTCATTGTTTTG
The DNA here is from genome assembly GCA_027924645.1 of Cunninghamia lanceolata. Classification (NCBI taxonomy): domain Eukaryota; kingdom Viridiplantae; phylum Streptophyta; class Pinopsida; order Cupressales; family Cupressaceae; genus Cunninghamia; species Cunninghamia lanceolata. The sequence goes on along the minus strand of BSBN01000186.1, from coordinate 13,149,367 downwards.
AATGTTAAATAGTAATAAAACACTATTGAATAAGGTCGATTATGTCGACAGTGAAGTATTTAGCTTGTTGTGGTTATCGTTTTCTGGCCCTCAGGCCGTAGCAATTGATATGATAATCTTTATTATGAGACCCTCGTGGTTTATGTTTCTATTGATTAATATTGTTATGGCTTATGCTTTGGAGATAAACTCCAGGTCCTCGAGGCTGTAAATGAATTATACTAAAAACTTGTAATGACTGTTGTTGAACTTGTCGCTCCAGGCCCTTGAGGCTGAGCTAGAGCTACAATGGCAAGCACCATACTTGAGTGTCGATATGGCATAGTTGAAAACAATTAAAAGACAACCCTACAGCTATGATGATGAGCTCGATGCCGACTGTGCTTATGAAACAAGTATTTAAAACTATTATGTTTAGATATGTGTTTGGAGGATTCGGCCTGCATGTGGGTCGATGCACTATCCTCAAACTAAAATGATAATATTTTTGAAAACCTTAACCTTTGAACATGATAAAAGAACTTAGAAACTATTCTTGAGAACTACATACATAGTATTTGACTGCTATTGAAAGGTTATTAGGATAACCATAGTGTAGTATGTATCGACCCCTTGATAAAGGAGGTTAGAAATATGAAAGTTAATAGTATTACTCAAAGGCATCTTTGCATGCATGCTGGGTTAATGGTGAGGATTCTCCTCTTGAGGAGTATAACGTAATGAGGTTGAAAACTAAATTAATGTAAGTCTCTGGCATTGTAATGTAAGTAAAAGCCATTTCTTTTACTTGTGGCTAAACCCCATGAAGGGAGTATTTTATGTTAAAAACTCACATGGGTATATGAGTTGATGTCTTTTGTTAAGACCATCTTATTTGGCTAAGGCAATGTAAGACTATATTATTATGATCTTGAATATAACCTATAAGGTAGATCATTTTGAAACTGTGAACCTTGGGAAGACCTAGGTTGGAAAACTTAGTTTGACTATTGTCATGTTGAAAAATGGAATAGAGTTACGAGGAGTCACAGGTTCCTCGTTGTGAAAGTAATCTATTATATTTGATGTACTCCTAAGGTAGGAGTTGATTGTCTTGGAATTGGACAATGAATTGAACTAAACTCACTTTTACTAGACCTAGGGAGGTCAAACTAAGCATTCTATAAGATGAGACAACTTCTAAGTTGAGTCAGGTGGTGGACATATTAGTACGTTTATTGTGAAACGTATATGTATGTAAATCTTTTGCCAAAGTAATGCATCCGTCTCTACGTGCATTAGTCGATCGACAACGTTCCAGATGGTAAAATGTTTCTAGTAGTGTCATACATAGTTAGAGTGGATCTATAGTTGTGTGACTGTGAAACATTATGAAGGACACAACATGAGATACTCAAATGGCAAACCTAATGGTTCCTCATATCTATAGCTTCCATGAAGGGTAGGGCCTCTTCCAGGTAGGAAGTTGTGCAGGGGACCGTTAGTTTGTGGTTGGAGGAAAAGCACCCAGATGATGCTCTCCTTCCCAAGCATGAGACAAGCCGAGGCTTATGAAGACTGATAGTCAGTTATTATGTATAATTGGATATTTGATTCCTTGAGCATAGCCTTATACATACATAGGGGAAGTTATTCACTAATGTGATATCTTGGATAATGTAATTCTAAGTTTTGTTATATTCTGAAAAAGAATAACATGCTTAATGTTTGCAATGATTACAATTCACTTTTGTTAACTATGATTTGGATGATCATGATGTATTCTAATTCTTAGTTAAGATGAAAACTTATGTTTAATCATGAGCATTACGGTATGTGATGTTACATATGGTATCAGAGCAACCAGGTTGAATACATGGACCTATGAGCTCACTACTTGATGATTATTTTTATCCAACATTAACATATGCTAATGTTCAGATATTCTATGCCAGAATGGTAAGAATTAGAACAACACCTAGAAAGAAGGTAATGGAAAATGGACGTTATGTACATTATCAAAAGGTCTTGAGGGAGCAAGCCTCAAGAATGAAATGACTTGAACATACTGGTTTCTTAGTAGGAGCATGGTTGATTGATGAGGAGACCTTCACTGAAGCTGTAAAATACATCAAGCAACAGTTGAGGAAAGCAATCCTAAGGATTCTGATGTAACTAAGGAGGTTGTGGAAGAGTACAAATTTAAACTAAACTAAACAAGTTTAAGGAAACCAATTTCCAAGATGATTTAATGTTTCATCTATCTCAAAAACTCAATGAAGTTGGGAAAAAGGAGTCTATAGATCAGGAGAGATCAGCTATGGATAGGTATCCTTTCCTTAGAGATTTTAAGGATGTATTTTTGGATGAGCTACCAGGATTACCTAAAGGAGTCTTTGAATTCTCTATCTATATAATTCCAAGGTCGAAACCTATCTCTAAAGCTCCCTATAGAATGACCACCACAGAGTTAATGGAACTAAAGGCTCAATTACAGGAATTGTTGGATAAGGGACTGATTAGACCCAGTGTGTCACCCTGGGGAGCACCAGTTATATTTGTGGAAAAGAAATATGACACTTTACGGTTGTACATAGATTACCACATGTTGAATACAACATAAATTAAGAATAAATACCCATTGCCTCACATCAATGATCTTTTCGATCAAATGGAAGGTGCAACCGTGTTTTCAAAGATCAATCTTCGGTTTGGATATGACCAATTGAGGTTAAAGGATAAGAACATCCATAAAACAATTTTCAAGACAAGGTATAGGCATTATGAGTTTACTGTCCTACCTTTTGGATTAATGAACGCACTAGTGGCATTTATGAATGTAATGAATAGTGTGTTCAGGGATTGTTTGGACAAGTTTGTCCTAGTGTTTCTTGATGACAATCTAATATATTCTAAGAATGAGGAAGAGCATCTTCAACATCTAAGATTTGTTCTTCAGAGATTGAGAGAGCATAAACTGTATGGAAATCTCTCTAAGTGTACTTTCTTTCAAAAGGAAGTGTAGTATTTGGGCCATATAATTTTAGCTAAGGGAATAGCTATTGACCCAGCTAAAATTAACCAGCTAAAATTATGGCTATTTTGGAATGGCTGGTACCTAGAAATATTCATGAGGTCCGAAGTTTCATGGGCCTTGCAGGTTACTATAGGAAGTTTGTGAAAAACTTTTCAAAAATTCCATACACCATAACTTCCTTGCAAAGAAAAGGTAACAGATTTGAGTCGTTAGAAAAGTGTGAGGAGGCCTTTGACCTATTGAAGGAAAAATTGACTTCAACACCAATTTTGAAAGTACCTAACCCGGAGGGTCAATTTACAGTCATTACCGATGCCTCAAGGGAAGGATTAGGTGGTGTACTAGTCCAGGATGGACAAGTCATTGCGTATGAATCTCGAAGACTAAAAACTTATGAACAAAAATATGCCCCTCATGATCTAGAACTAGCAACAGTCATTCATGCACTACAATTGTGGAGACATTACCTACTTGGAAAACCCTTTGAGCTGAAAATAGATCATCAAGGGCTCAAATATCTATTCACTCAACCACATCTTAATGCTCATCAAAGAAGATGGTTGGAATTCATCTCGAATTATGATTTTGAGATGAAATATATCCAAGGAAAAGAAAACGAGATGGTAGATACCTTGAGTAGGAGAAGACACATCTCCTCAATGATCTCTATACATTCTAATTTTAGAAATTAGGTACTATAGGAACCTAAGGGAGATGAGTTTTACGAGCAGGTAAAACAGGCCCTTGTGGAAAATCCCCAGAATTTGAGATATGAAGGATTTAACCTTGAACCAAATGGGTTATTAAGGTTTAAAGGAAGGATGTATGTACCTAACTCTATAGAGTTAAGGAATATGGTGCACGTGTTACCTGAAATTTTGAACCTGGGAAATTTCAAACTTTCAGTACATTCCCATACACTTTACCCTGCCATATCACGAAAATAATTAGTTTTGAAAACCTATGCAAGATGGTGTGAAATCCTTTTAAGGACTTGGCCCTAACCTTATTTTACCCAATGTGGCCATTTTTTATGCCAAAATACCTTACCATTTGGAATATTTTAAACCTTAGATTTTCTAGACGGTCATTTGCAAATACAGTTAAATTTTGATCTCTTGGTTGCTGGAGCTAAAAGGTTTCTGGGTTTTGTTCTGATGGATCCAATCATCTTACAGACTAAATTTCATGGAAACTAGATCTATCATGAGGAAGAAATGGGGTTTTTGATCTTCAGCTTAAGGCATGGTTTTAAAGTTTCCAAGTTAAATTTTATCGAAATATTATGAAGTTTAATATATTTTTCAGGGTGGGGAAAGTGAGTAAGATATATTATCAATGGAGATTATTTTATGTATAGCTCACGTTGAAAGGTTGGAAAGTACCATGGTTTAAAAGGTTAATGATTTCATTAAGTCATATGCTTATAGCAACTTCAAAATCTTTAGTGAAAGTTGGAGACTTTATAAACATCATCGAGAACTTAATGAGTACAAGAACTCCTTATTTCTTTGACTCCTCCTTGTCGGTGGTTTTACAAATTCCTAAGCCTTGTTCAAAAGTTGATAAAATTGTTGATGTGCCAACTTGCTTTGTGATCGACTAGCTTTGTAATAGGGAATAGTTAAAGTTTCATGACATCCTCTTTGTTGGGATTTGCTAGGGTTTTAGAACCCCATCTTTGCTGATGCTCAGGACAATGGACATGTTGACACTTGAAAAATCAATCTCCAAAATGCCCCATTTTTCCCTCATGTCACACTATATGACTTCATTCTTAAACATGTGGCTTATAACCGATTTGAAGGGACTCTGGTAAAAATCCTAATTATTCATAGCCTAAGAGTCCCTGGTTAGGGTCTAAGTATTTTGAAGGCCATTTTCTTTAAACCCCAAACCAAAGTTTCATAAATTGTCTTAATCCTTATGTTGCTAAAAATCCATTGCTAAATCCTTGCTAAGTCATTTCCCGTCTTGTTTTGCTAAATCCTTGCAATTTTTATCATTACCGCATCCCCGCGGGTATGTCTGATGAACCCTTGCGAGCTTGCAGGAGCTAGGGTACAATATAGCCACTTACCGCATTACCGTGACCATCAATTGAAAGGTCTGCGGGCTTGCGGTACTAAAAGGAGTGCTTGAATCTTTTACCACAATACTGCAGTAGTTTGTATGAAGTGTGGCGGGCCAGTGGTAATAATCTAACCGTCACCGTATTATTGTGATAGTTAAAGAAGAAGTCCATGGGATAGCAATGAGAAGCAATGTGTTCACCATTGTACCACAGAGGTCATCAGAAAGGTGTGCGGGATGGCGGTGAGGCTTGAGCCAGGTATAAGACATTTCCCATGGCCCCATAGGAGTCTTTTATCTTGTCTCTAGGCTAGCAGTAAAAGTTAGATGTCCACTGCAATACCACGAAGGTTTATATGAAGTATGGCGGGCTAGCGGTAAGAAATTAATGTTCACCACATTGTCGTGATAGTCTGTATAATGTGTGCATGGGCTTGCGGGAGCCCATGATGTGAAGTAAATGTTAATTGCAGCCCTGCGGGAGTCTTCTCTTTGCCGTACATGTTTGCGGTAAAGGGTAGATGTGATATAAAGTGTAGACCACAGCCCTGCAAAGTCTTCTATCTGTGGTGGCGGGTTGACGGGATGGTCTAGACTCAAGTGGCATATAATATGTCACTATGGTCCCACGACAGGTAAGAGGATGACCAGTGGCTATGCGGTAAGAAGGAGCCAAGGTAAAATGGTCACCATGGCAGTTTCAAGTGAAGCTTGCGGGTTTACAGTATAAAGGTTTTCAAGTGGTGTGGATGTTGAGAGCTATGACCCTGCGGCAGTTACTTGAACAGTTTGCAAGTTTGTGGTAAAGGAGTAATGAAGCGTATAATGTTCACCATGGTCCCATAGAGGTCGATGAGGATATCTGCGGGCCGACAGTATGAAGTAAAATATGAGATGTAGCCCGCAACCCCACGACATTTTTGCATAGCATCAGATGTGGCGTGCGGGATTGCAGTAAAGTCCTAGTTGGCGTCAACACAAGGATTTTAAATAGCAGGAAGACCATTGACTTCAACACAGCAGTCCATGTGGCACTTTAGGGAGCTCATTGATGTTTTGCAGGAGGTTGAATTTTGAAGGATTTCAAAGCCGATGAGGACATAGAGACTCAAGGGTTCGAGATTTAAAGAGTTGTAAAGGCTTTGCTTGGTGAGTTTGAAGGGATGTGTCTCATGTGCCATCAACGTAGGTGCTATGCCTTTTAGCTACCCATTTTTTCTCAGATATTTCTTGCATTTATGGTTATAGATCAGCAAACCGGTTGTGCACATTAAAGCAGAAAATATCTTCGATCTATGTCCAGACCCTAGATATTTTCACAGTTATTTCTGGTAGATAAACGTGTCTTCTGGCTGAGATATTTTCTGACATGACCCTTAGGGGAAATTTTTTGTAACCTAATTAGATCAATTAGAATCAGATGCTATATATGCATGAATGTAAGATGTAAAAAAGGTTGGTCTCTGAGCCAATTGTCTGGTTTGTCGTGCCTCAGGAGAATTTCATGGCTTCAAATCAAGCCAATCTAGGTAGTGAATGGAGGATTGTGTGTTGATGTAGTGTAGGAATATACTGTAAAGCATATTTTATGCATTGGTATGTTTTCATGGCCAATTGTAAAGATTCAGGAGAATATATAATTGCAATTGTATGTTTTCTTTCACTACATTTGTTGGTGTGATTGTAGTAGAGATTTAGTAATGTGTGCCAACATTTAAATTCAATACAAGCTTTGTTTTGAGTCATCTCTTTGTTGCAAATGGGTTTTTGTGGTTTGGTTCTGGATCATTAAGTATGTCCAATATGTGAAATATGATCTATGAAATGTATGTGAATAGATTTTAGTTATTTGTTGATTCTGGTTCTCCCCTTTCCTCCCTCTTTAATGTTTATGACTCTGTTGCCCAATAGAATAGGCATCGGTCCATATTGGAAAGGGATCAAACACTCTTTTAAATCAAACAAATATTTCATCTGTGGGTCAAGGTAAAAACCATCTTTCATGTGCAAGTATATTTGCATAGTTGAATAAGCTATATAGGGGTTATTAATGACAACTTATTGTTTTAGGTCCAGTGATAGTATTTGGGGCCTAGAATGCAGTTTGGGTTTGGTTGTCCTATTATTTTTAGTTGTTCATCTAGTGTAGAAACCAATACCTATTCAGCTACACCCCTTGGAATATCTCTTCTAGGTTTAAGTTGAGCCTGAAGTGTAGAGGAGTAAACCCACTCCTGTTAGTTGGCCAAAATTGCCTTGAACTTGTTAATGAACCTTTTCCTCTCACCCAGAATGAGCATCCCTTGCCTAGGTGATTTAGGAATGTTTTAGGGTTTAGGGTTACAGTTATTTTGGGTCCCAATAGATTGGCACCATTCTCAGGGATGATACTACTGGGTTTAAATCAATTGAAGTCTCTACTAGTGAGCTGAATCCAGAATTAGTTTGTGGCCTTGAAGATCAGTCACACTTCAAGGAATTCCTCTTTGGAAGAGGTGGCGACTCTGCTATCAAAGAACATAAGTTTTTTACTATTGCCCCTTGGTTGCTGTTGGTGATTTGAATGCTCCATTCCAATGTGTAGGAGTTGGTGAAATAAAGGTACACATGGTTTTCATTTATCACCAATTCAAACTTCCTCCAAAATACAAAAGCATTTATTCTATTAAGTCTTGTGCTGCCCTACATGGTAGAAAATTTTAGTCATGGCTTCTTGGCATACTATTGGCCCTAAGATAGATCTTTCTTATGCATCGTCCTATGTCTCATGCCCTAGCTATTATGAGGACGAAGATGCTTTTGATTCTTATGATGACGATTTCAAATGGACCGCAGTATGAAGTTGATAAAACCAAACAGCTGTTAGTGTCATTATTGCAGCAAGAAAAGGAACTAGAAAATCAAATCATGCTACATCAGTCTAGGCTACAGTCCACCTCCCTTCCTGTTGTCCCCAGTTGCTCTTTCTCTCGACCTCATCCCATTGCTATTGGGAACACATACAAATAGCTGGACCTTTCATGGGTCAATTATGAGAAGCAGTCCATGCCCAATAAGATCTATTATCAAATGCCTTTATTTGATGGATGTGATGTTTATGATGGGAAAGCACATATTCTTTCATTTTTAGATTTCATGGACAGGTTCCAATTTGAGGATGAGGATATGTGGATGAGGTTCTTTGTCAGATCACTTTTTGGATTGACATAGAAATGGCTTGTTGGTTTCCCTGACCATCACTTTGCTTCTTGGGATCATTTCGTGGCTGCTTTTGAAAAGTTTGCAAGTAGTTTGGACCCTGTTCTTCTTGTCCAAGAGCTTGAAAATATCAAAAGCCATGAGGGTAAATCCAACATGGATTTTAGCCATCTATTTGCTGTTGCACTATTTAGAATTCTAGACACCTTCAAGCCTTGTATTCCAACTTACATTAATGTGTTTTTTGAATCTTATGAAGTTGGATTGAGTTCAGTACATGAATATTTGAGGATAATTAGTTTAAAGTAGGCTTACCTTGCTCTTGATGCCTTGGTTAAAATGAGAGATGAGTATGTTGTTGGATTGTTGTCCCCTAAGATAAATATTGTAAATGATGAGTATGAGGCAGGAAACAATACTACAGATCAGGTTGAATGTGTTGTCAGGAGAATGGACTCATGCAAGACTATATCATATGCCAGTTGTGCTGAGAGTGAAGATAGTGTAGCTACCTATCTTCAATTTGGTGTATCATCCCTTGCAGATGATGATTTTGCTTTGTCTTGTGATCCCCAACCTAAAATTAAAGATAACATTAGCATTTGTGCACCTGATGATAACCAATCTAAGGCAAGTGAAGGTGCAGACATTTGGTTTCAATTTGAGGACCTTGCTGTGGGTTGTGATGTTGGTGAATGCAGTATTGGGCAGGTGCAATCTTACAATGAGGACATGAGGGTAGAGGTGTTTGATGCAACATCTCTTGACAATGCAAAGGATGAGAGTAGCATATATGCACTTTTTTGTATTTGGATGAGTCAATCAGTGGGAGTGGTGGCAATGATGAGTTTTTATTTAATGAGTTCCCAAGTTTTGTCCCTTTTGATTGTGATAAAGTTGATAGTGCTGAGAATGCTTGTGTGGAAGTCAAGGTGTTTTGTGCTTCAAGTGATATTTCTCACACCTATTCTCCCTTTACTGATGATTTGTGTACTGACTGGTTCCATTTGGATGATCCTATAACTATTGACATCGGTAAAAATGACATCCATGATAGCCATTTTGTTGTTGATCTAATTATACAGACAACTGATAGATTTCCTTGTGGTAGTGTGGAGGAGGATAGTTTTGTACCTGTATATAGTAGTAGTTTTAATACAGTGAGTTGCCCATTTGAGATTGAAATAGAGAGGTTGTGGGATGGATGCAGTCCATCATTTGAAATGCCTCATTATGATTCTTATGCTGATAATGACAATGAAGATATGGATTAGGTTTGTGGTCCAAGTGTGGAACAAGACATCAATATGTGTGAAGATGTTGTATGTTGGTAACCTATTATCCAAGAGTTTGACACTTGTGAGTATGAAAGTTTCCTTTGTGATGAAGGTAAGGTGTCTATTGTTGTGGATGATGGTGTTGCACCTAAATTTGAGTCATTTGTATGGGTCCAACATACAAATGAAGATGTTGTTAAGTAGCAACAAGTTCACCAAGTTGGAGATCAACAGATGACAACTCAATTTGAAGCTTTACCCAAGCTGGAGTTTTTCCAGTTTGCTCTACAAAATGAAGTGTCTTGTCTTGTGGATCGCAGTGCATTCAGGCACAGTTCTCCTTGCCATGTGAATTGGAGGTGTTCTCATTTTCCCTCAATTTGCATGAAGAGGTCAATAGGTATGAAGTTGTAATTGATGATGGATGCTTCCTTCCATCTATTTCTTTTGAGGTTGACCTGGTTCTATATTTTTCACCCATTGTTTCCTGGGTCAAGCATGATGCAGTATGGAGTAGGTCAAGTACTTATCTCTTATGGTTGCCTTGCAGTAATGATTTTTTTGGTAAAGCTAACCTTGGCTTCATAAGCATATATTACAGATTGGTGCATGCTAAGGGTCATTTTTAGTTGTTACAGCTGGGTGAGAAGTGCAAATTTGGTTTGAGGTAGATCAACTCCTTTATTCAACTTTTCTTTGATAGAGAAAAGTAGGCTCCATCACTTGGTGCAGGTTTGAGCTACAAATATGTTTAAATTTTGAATGCAATCATCTTTCCTTCTATGGTCCCATGCTTATGATTGTATGCTTTGCAAATAAGTTTATGTGGTTTCCCCTATTCATTTTTTGGTGGTCTACCTAGAGATCTGGATTCTTGTTGTGCCATTACTTAGCACATGTCCCCAACTAGAGCCACATTTGACACATGAAAAATCAATTTTCAAAATGCCCCATTTTGCCCTCATGTCACACTCTATGACTTCATTCTTTAACATGTGGCTTATAACCTATCTGAAGGGACTTTGGTAAAAATCCTATTTATTCATAGCCTGAGAGTCCTTGGTTAGGGTCTAAGTATTTTGAAGGTCATTTTATTTAAACCCCAAACCAGAGTTTCATAAATTGTCTTAATCATTTTGCTGCTAAGAATCCATTGCTAAATCCTTGCTAAGTCATTTCCTATCTTGTTTTGCTAAATCTTTGCAATTTTTATCATTACCGCATCCCTGCGAGCATGTCTGATGAACCCTTGTGGGCTTGCAAGAGCTAGTGTGCAATATAGCTGCTTACCGCATTATTGCGGCCGTCATTTGAAAGGTTTGTAGTCTTGCGGGAGTAAGAGAAGCGCTCTAAATCTCTTACCACAACACCACAATAGTTTGTATGAAGCATGGTGGGCCGGCGGTAAGGATCTAGCCATCGCCGCATTACCGTGGTAGTTAAAGAAGAATCATGCAGGATAGTGGTGAGAAGCAATGTGTTCACCATTGTACTGCGAAGGTCATTAGAAAGGCGTGTGGGATGGTGATGAGGCTTGAGCTAGGTATAAGGTGTTTCCCACAATCTTGGAGGAGTCTTTTCTCTTGTTTGCGGGCCAGCAGTGAAAGCTAGATGTCCACCGCAATACCGCAAAGGTTATATGAAGTATGGTGGGCTAGCGGTATGAAATTGATGTTCACAGCATTGCTGTAGCAGTCTGTATAATGTGTGTACGGGCTTGTAGGATCCTAAGGTATGAAGTAAATGTTAACTGTAGCCCTGTGGGAGTCTTCTCTTTGTCGTGCAGGTTTGTGATAAAGGGTAGATGTGATATAAAGTGTAGACTGCAGCCCTGTGGGGTCTTCTATATGTGGTGGTGGGTTGGTGCGATGGTCTAGACTCAAGTGACATATAATATGTCACTACAGTTCCACAGTAGGTAAGAGGATGACCGATGGCAATGCGGTAAGAAGGAGCCAAGGTAAAATGGTCACCATGCTCCCACGACAGTTTCAAGTGAAGCTTGCAGGTTTGCGGTATAAAGGTTTTCAAGTGGTGTGGATGTTGAGTGCTGCAACCCTGTGGCAGTTATTAGAGCAATCCATGGTTTTACGGTAAAGGAGTAATGAAGCATATAATGTTCACCCTCGTTCTGCAGAGGTCAATGAAGATATATGTGGGCCAACGGTATGAAGTAAAATATGAGATGTAGTGCACAACCCCACAATGGTCTTACATAGCATCAAATGTGGCATGCGGGACTGAGGTAAAGTCCTAGTTGGCGTCAATGCAAGGATTTTAAACAACATGAAGACCATTGACTTCAACGTGGCAGTCCATGTGGCACTTTAGGGAGCTTGTTGATGTTTTACAGGAGGTCAAATTTTGAAGGTTTTCAAAGCTGATGAGGACACAAAGACTTAGGGGTTTGAGATTTAAAGTGTTGTAAATGATTTGCTTGGTGAGTTTGAAGGGATGTGTCTTGTGCGCCATTAATGCAGGTGCTATTCCTTTCATCTACCCCTTCTTTCTCAGATATTTGTTGCATTTATGGTTGCAAATTAGCAAACCAATTGTGTGCATTAAAGTAGAAAATATCTTCCATCTGCCTTCGGACCCTAGATATTTTTGCAGTTATTTCTGATAGATAAATGTTTCTTCTGGATGAGATATTTTCTAACATGGCCCTTAGGGGAAATTTGTTGTAACCTAATTAGGTCAATTAGAATCAGATGTTATATATGCATGAATGTAAGATGTAAAAAAGGCTGGTCTCTGAGCCATTGTTTGGTCTGCAGTGCCTCAGGAGAATTTCATGGATTCAAATCAAGCTAGTCTAGGTAGTGAATGGAGGTTTGTGTGTTGATGCAATGTAGTAATGTATTGTAAAGAATATTTTATGCATTGGTATGTCTCCATGGCCATTTGTAAAAATTTAGGAGAATATATAATTGCAGAACTGTATGTTTTCTTCCACCACATTTGCTAGTGTGATTGTAATAGAGATTTGGTAATGTGTGCCAACATTTATGGGTCTTTGTGGTTTGGTTCTAGATCATTAAGTATGTCCAATATGTGAAATATAATCTGAGAAATGTATGTGAATACATTTTAGTTTTCTGTTGATGCCGGTTCTCCCCTTTCCTCCCTCTTTATTGTTTATGACTCAGTTGCCCAATAGAGTAGGCACCGGTCCATATTGGAAAGGGATCAAACACTCATTTAAATCAAATAAATCTTTCATCTGTGGTTCAGGGTAAAAACCATATTTCCTATGCAAGTATATTTGCACAGTTGAATAAGCTATATAGGGGTTATTAATGGCAACCAACTATTTTAGGTCCAGTGACAGTCTTTGGGGCCTAGAATGTTGTTTGGGTTTGGTTGTCCTGTTATTTTTATTTGTTCATCTAGTGTAGAAACCAATACCTATTCAGGTATACATCTTGGAATATCCCTCCTAGGTTTAAGCTGAGCCTGAAGTGCAGAGGAGTAAACCCACTCCTGTTAGTTGGCCAAAATTGCCCTAAACTTGTTGATGAACCTTTTCCTCTCACCCAGAATGACCACCCCTAGCCTAGGTGATTTAGGAATGTTATAGGGTTTAGGGTTATAGTTAATTTGGGTCCCAACAGGATTCAAGCACAAATTTGGAAGCATACTTTACTTGGAGATAATGGCTTGTAATAGGAATGTGTTCAACCTTTCTTGGAGTTTTCTGCTTCCCAATTGAATTTCTATTTTATAAGCATAACCTATTTTTGCATCTAGGTCTTGTACTATCAAAGAAAATTCCCAGAGCAGCTCAAGGAATCAAGGATGGATGTAGATACAATATTATTGAGTGCAGTTAATCTCTTCTGTTAATTTTTGCAATCAGAGTTGCCATCATATCAGTTAGTGGAGATGTCTATAGCAGCATGGGGCATCTCTCTCTCTCTCTCTCTCTCTCTCTCTTTATATTTCTTTATTAGTATATTAAGTTATTTTAATAACTTAATATGTGATATGTCGATGAATTTTCCAAAAATGTAACCATAAGAAGATCAAAAGTCATTGTAATAATAATCTATTGGAAAGAAAGAGGGAGGGGCATTTTCATGATAACTGACTTTTCAAGAAGTGGTTATGGAGAGTATAAGGTTATAAATTTCATTTTTCCCATTGATAAAAGGGCTTTTCCAGCTATTTATGAATAGGGGAGCAGCTTAGTTTCCCTTTCAACATAGTTTTTTTTGTATAGGGGTGTGGAGTCTGTGAACTCACATTTGGCATTGGAGAAATAAAGGAGATATTTCTGAATCTGTGAATTTATTAATGTTTTCTTTTGATTGCAAATGAACTATGCGTCATTGTAATTACTCTTCTATGTTTTATCTATTATATCAGACTGTGAATATGTTTATTTCTGAGGCTTTGAATTCAGATTAACTCATTTGTTTAAAGGATCTACTATTCATTCTTTTCTTGACTATCATTCGTGGGTGTGGAATAGGTGGGCTTTGTATCATTTATTTGCATCCTCTTCACTCTAAATCAATCAATCGCATCTATTTTCATGGTTATGGATATGTGTTAGTTTTTCCTTTTCTGCTTTCGAGTTAAAAACATACTGTGTTTTCACTCATTGCACACCATTCGAAGGTAGTTGCGCCTTGTAAAATAAGCAGAGAGCACTTGCAAATATCATTGCAAGTGACTCAACTGTTGGTTCAATTGTCATTTTTGTAGATAAGGAGATATAGAGTCAAGTGACAAATCTGTTAACCAACAGATTTTTAGCGACTTTGCTAGGGATCAAAATTGAAGATTGGTGCTCTTGTTTTCCCCAGAAATTTAAAGGTGCCTCCCTGAGGATGGAGACTAGAATCTCTACAAAGTACAATGTACTCAGAAGCATTTTATTCTAGCAAAGACTCCTGTTGATTTATTTTTTGAATTTGCAGTATGGCATTGGTTTCTCCTCAGCCATGGGGAAATAATTTTGGACCTCTTTCTTTGCCACGATATTCACCGTTGCCTGAAGGATCAAGAAAGCACTTCCCAAAGTTTAGTGGAGAAAACCATCAAGATGCAGAAGGTCACATTCTGGCATTCACGGTTGCATGCGGTGTTTTGGGGGTAAGTGAAGAAAATATTTTTGTATGATTATTCATTGAATCTCTTGTTGGGCCTACAACAAATTGGTTTCATTATTTGGAAGATAAATGTATTATTGATTTGGACTCATTGAAGAATAAGTTCTTGGGAAGATATAAAGGTCCTATTGATGAAGCTGCTTTGTTGTGTCAATTCTTCAATATACAAAACGAAGAAGGTGAATCCATTAGGGATTTTGTAGACCTATATACATGGCTGCTCAAAAAGATTCTTGCCTCCATTCAACCAAGTAAGCAACTCCAACTTTGAACTTGTATTTCTTCATTGCATCCAGATGTTTAGTTTTGCTTGAAATGGTGTAAAGTAAATGACATTGAAGTTGTTGAACAAGAGGCTATAAATATTGAAGATGACTTGACTTTAAGTGGTCTTTGGAAAGCAAAACCGGTTGTAAATAATTCAAGTGGTGAACCTATGAAGAAGTTTATCATGCACAAACAAAGTTTTCAGCCAGTAGGTTTCCAAAATTCATATCCTCCTTCTGTTGAATGTCTCAATCTCACTATTCTTGATCCAAAGAACTTTTGTAGAGATGAGGTAAGCAATGTAGAGATTAAGCCTCATGTGGATAGAAGAATTGAAGCTTATTATCTACACTATGAAGAAGATAATAATGAACCCGAAAGTTCCTCGAGTGATGAAGAAGATGAAAAATCCTTCCATGATACAAATTGTAAAGAAGGTAATGTAGATGATATTGTTACTACAGAAATGGAATCATTCACTTTCACCAGCAATGAAGAACAATTTGAGGATACACAACATAAAGATGAGGTGTTGAATATCTTTTCTCCAGAGTGCACACAAGTTGAATATGAAGTATTCAAGTTTCTTGAGCAAGATGATATGGAAGTATGGCTGCAAGAAGAGGTCAGAAATGATTTTATCTTTAAATCCTTTCATTTTAAAAATTTGGATGCCAAAAATTTTAAACAAAAATTGGAAGATGAGGTTATAAGTAGCTATAATATTTTAGATGAAAGAGGTCAAATAGACAAATGTGATGAGCCTCATATTGTTTATATTCCAAACTGGTGCCTTAATGCATGCGAGGATGAATTTCTGTGTGGAGAAGGGGTTGTCATGTCTGATCTACACGTTATAGATGAGGATGATGAGGTGTATCATGGAATTGTTGAATCGAACCCTACATAGAAAGAGGAGATTGTTCCAGTTGGGGGTGATTTTAAGCCACATGGAAATATTATTTACAATAAAGATTTTTAGCTTGATCCACTTCTAGTTTTGCATGAGGCACTTATGGCTAATGATTGGTCTTCTAGTGGTTCAATTGGTTATTTTCAGGCATGGGATATCAATTTCTCTGTTGTAGTGTATAAGGAAATAGCTGGTGATATGCAGGAACATGCTAAGGAAGCTTTAGAGGTTTATGATGCCAAGTGGCTATTTGGTTTTGACATATCACTCAAGAGATTCTTTTACCATATGAATTTCAAATTTATGCTTATGATCAGAGGATGGCTTCTGAGTCTACAAGTGCTTCACAGGTATATCTCTCTTTTCCACATAGGCATCTATTTTTTCCAGCCTGTTAATGGATTCACATTGGAGTGATTGGAGGTAGGGTCTTCCTACCATGTACATATTAGGAGTTTTGTTGTGCTGGTAGTTTAGTTTCTTTTCATGTTTGTCTGTTTTTGGCTTGCTCTTGCTCTTTTTCTCCCTTGCTCTCTGACTCTATTGCCCAATGGAATTTAAGCACTAGTGTACATTTGATATTCTGGATTCCTTGCTTCATCCTTTGCAGTCCTCATCCCCAATTAGAGCCTATTGTTACCCAAAATTTTGAACCTGGGAAATTTCAAACTTTTAGTACATTCCCATACGCTTTATCTTGCCATATGATGAAAACAATTAATTTTGAAAACCTGTGCAAGATGGTGTGAAATCCTTTTAAGGGCTTGGCCCTAACCTCATTTTACCCAATGTGGCCAGTTTTTATGCCAAAATACCTTACCGTTTGGAAAATTTTAAACCTTAGATTTTCTAGACTGTAATTTGCAAATACAGTTAAAGTTTGATCTCCTGGTTGCTAGAGCTAAAAAGGTTTCTAGTTTTGCTCTGATGGACCCAATCATGGAAAATGGAGCTATCATGAGGAAGATATGGGATTTTTCGTCTTCAGCTTAAGGCATGGTTTTAAAGTTTCCAAGTTAAATTTTATCAGAATATTATGAAGTTTAATATATTTTTCAGGGTCAAGAAAGTGAGTAAGATATATTATCAATGGAGATTATTTTATGTATAGCTCACATTGAAAGGTTGGAAAGTCCCATGGTTTAAAAGGTTAATGATTTCATTAAGTCATATGTTTATAGTAACTTCAAAATCTTTAGTGAAAGTTGGGGACTTTATAAATAACATCATCAGGAATTCAATGAGTACAAGAACTCGTTATTTCTCTGACTCCTCCTTGTCGATGGTTTTACAAATTTCTAAACCTTGTTCAAAAGTTCATAAAACTGCCAGTGTGCAAACTTGCTTTGTGATCGGGAATAGTTAAAGTTTCATGACACCCTCTTTGCTAGAATTTTCTAGGGTTTTAGAACCCCATCTTTGTTGATGCTCGGGCCAATGGATGCATGCACGAATTTGGAAGCATGCTTTCCTTGGAGATAATGGATTGTAATAGGAATGTGTTCAACCTTTTTTGGAGTTTTCTGCTTCCTAATTGCCTTTTCTATTTTAGAAGGCATAATCTATTTTTGCATCCAGCTCTTATACTGTCAAAGAAAACTCCTAAAGCAGCTAAAGGAATCAAGGATGGATGTAGATACAATATTACTAAGTGTAGTTTGGCTCTTCTATTATTATTTACAATCAGAGTTGTCGTTGTATCAGTTAGTGGAGTTGTCTGTATTAACATGGGGCATATCTCTCTCTTTATATTTATTTATTAGTAGGTTAAGTTATTTTAATAACTTAATATGTGATATGTCGATGAATTTTCCAAGATGTAATTGTAAGAAAATTAAAAGTCATTGTAATAATAAGCTATTGGGAAGAAAGAGGAAGGGGATTTTCATTATAACGGACTTTTCAAGAAGTGGTTATGGAGAGAAGAAGGTTATAAATTTCATTTTTCCATTGATAAATGGGCTTTTCTAGTTGTTTGTGAATAGGGGAAGTAGGGGAGTAGCTTAGTTTTCCTTTCAACATAGTTTTGTTGTACAATGGTGTGGAGTCTGTGAACTCACATTTTGACATTGGAGAAATAAAGGAGATATTTCTGAATCTGTGAATTTATTAATGTTTTCTTTTGATTGCAAATGAAATGTGCATCATTGTAACTACTCTTCTATGTTTTATCTGTTATATCAGACTGTGTAAGTGTTTATTTCTGAGGCTTTGAATTTAGATTAACTCATCTATTGAAAGGGTCTACTATTCATTCTTTTCTTGACTATCATTCTTGGGTGTGGAATAGGTGGTCTTTGTATCATTTATTTGCATCCTCTTCACTCTAAATCAATCAATCACATCTATTTTCATAGTTATGGATAGATGTTGGTTTTTCCTTTTCCTCTTTCAGGTTAAAAATATACTGTGTTTTCATTCACTGTACACCATTCAAAGGTAGCCGTGCCTTGTAAAATAAGCATAGAGCACTTACAAATATCATTGCAAGTGACTCAACTGTTGGTTTAATTATCAGTTTTGTGGGCAAGGAGATACAAAGTTAAGTGACAAATCTGTTAACCAACAGTGTGGAAGGAGGTTCATTTTGCAACATATTCTAGACATCTTGGAGTAAGAAAGTTGCTTGCCGATGTGAAACCCCCATATTTCTGGAAAGGAATGAAGAGGGATGCTGCAACTTTTGTAGCTACATGTATAGAATGCCAAAGGGTGAAGGCAAAACACCATCACCCGACAGGACTCTTATACCCTCATGAAATTCCTGACTGGAAATAGTAAATTATAAGCATGGACTTTGTGCAAGGTCTTCCTATGTCAAGCAACTTGATGGATGGGGCACTCGTCATAACCCATAAATTTGTTCAAGAGATTTTTAGATTGTATGGCATTCTTGAAAAGATTATCTTAGATTGAGATGCACGAATGACATTAAGGTTTTGGCAAACCTTGTTCTCTTCATTTGGAACCCAATTGAATATAAGCTCTGCTTATCATCCTGAAACAGATGACCAAAATGAGAGGGTAAACCAAATGTTGGAGGATTTATTGAGAATGTATTGCATGGATCAACAATAAAAATAGGAAGATTATCTCCCTCCGGTGGAATTTGCCAATAATAATTCCTATCATTATGCTATTAAGATGGATTCATTTGAAGCATTATATGGAAGGAAATGTCAAACCCCTATAATTTGGAACAAGCTAGAAATAGGGTTAGCCTTGGTCCATAAATACTATAAGAAATGGAAGAGTAAGTCCATCTGATTAAGAAAAGGATAGCAGAGGCCAATGATAGGCAAAAGAGCTATGCATATGCTAAGCGTATTGAAAGGCATTTCTCAATGGGAGAGAAAGTCCTTTTAAGGGTAAAACCTTAGAAGAGTTCCATTAAATTTGGAAAGACATCTAAAGTGGCACCTAGATATGTGGGTCCCTTCAAAGTTCTCAAAGAAGTCAACCCAGTTGCATACAGAATTGCTCTACCGTCAACTCTTGCCATGATGCATAATGTTTTTCATGTTTCTTATTTGAAAAAGTTTATTGTTGTAGATAATCAAATTCCTATTCTTGATTGGAATGCTATACAGGTGAAGGACCAAGGTGTGGTGGTGATCAAGCCCATCAAGGTGCTCGAAATACGTAAGCTACGCTTATGTAACAAAGAGATAACACAATGCAAGGTCTAGTGGGACCAATATGCAGTGGAAAATGCCACCTGGGAAAACCATGATGACATTCATTCAAGATTTCCCCATGCAATAGTTGTCAAAAAAGAAAAATGAGGAGGAAAGTTACTGTAGACACCCAAAATTGTCCCAACTTTGTTCATGTCTAGCAACACCTTGTCAAAAACATCACTTAGACATCATGTAGCATTTTGTCCTAAATCCCACTCTTAACCCCACTTATTCCATTAGCCAATTAATTAAATAAATTTTATTTATTTAATTAAAATCCCATGCAATCCCATCCTAATCCCATTATCCAATTAATTAAATAAATTTTATTTATTTAATTAATATACAACTCATATCTCAATTAATTCAAATATTTTATTTGAATTAAGTTCCCCACTATCCAATTAATTAAATAAATTTTATTTATTTAATTAATATCCAACTCATATCCCAACTAATTCAAATATTTTATTTGAATTAAGTTCTCATCATAAGCCGACTTTCCAATTAATTAAATAAATTTTATTTATTTAATTAATTTATCTTATCATTTAGCCGACATGTGTACCTCTTTCATTTAAAAAGATAAGTAGTACTACAGCCTTTTATTTAATATCTTTTATATGTAGTACTTTTTTATGTACACAAGCACACATGAGCCTTATTCTCCTTGACACTTGTCAAATGACTACAACTCCCTTGAAGAGTGGGAATACCTAATCAATCCTAGCCGTCCACATCAATCAATTAGGTTTTTAATCTCAGCCGTCCATTGGAACCAAGCCTTTTCTATAAATCAACCCCCTCACAAGCCATTAGCATGCATTGAGCTTCAAGTACCATTATTCTGTCAAAATATCATTAGAGCCTTTGCATCCTTCAACTATCATCCTCATATCATCTTCATCTTAATGTTATGCTGCAGAAGTGAGCACCCAACATTCCTCCAACAATAATCCTTCAAAATCTTGCATGCTCATGCGAGGTGGAGAAGAGCAATGGAGATAAATCAAGCATAGCGTGGAGATCGGTTTGCATTTACATTTCTTATTTTGATTTTCATGTTGTCTTGTGCTTCATTGTGCATTGTTAGGGTTTTTATCATTGCTATTTATTTATTTGCCCTAATTTGCAATTTTACCCTAACATACATTTGGCACGCCCGGTGGGACTCACTTCGTTTGATCTTTTTTGCAGGTTTTTGTAGTAAAAATTTGCATTCATATAACCCCCATTGTTGAGTTTTGCAGGTTTAATTAACTTTTTGCTGCAGATCTGCTACTTTTTCGACAAAACCCTAGGTTTTAAAGATTTCATCATATCTTCCAAACGGCTGCGAATTTTTCTACAAGATTTTAGTAGAAGTTTGTCCATGATATAAGGAAGCTACAGCAGAAAAATTTTGGGTTTATCGCGATTTTTGCGGGATTTATCATGTTTTTATGTTTTTTCATAAAATTGCAATTTTGGGCACAAATCAACGAATTTTTCAGAAATTTTTACATTTCTGGAAAGCTCTCGAAATTATAATGGGGGTTTGTGTTTTACAGATTTAATTTAGAGGTCGTTTACTGTGTGAAAAAATCTGATCTTTGCCGACTGTACTATTTTCATAAATCCGCGTTTCTGGGCGCAAATCAGGGAATTTTTCTGATTTCTTTACATTTTCGGAAAGCTCTTTGAAAATTAATGGGGGTCTCTTCTTTAATTTTTTAATTTTTGAATCAAAAATCTATCGAAATAATCAAATCTAATTTGGCTATGCATATAAAATCACAATTTTCCTTGCCTGATGAGCCTATTTTTTATGCCTGCATTATAATATCATTTTTTTTTTATGTTGTAGGTGATCATAAGGAGCTGGAGCAGCATTGGCATCAACATCTATAGCAAATTGGAAAGCGATTGTATCAGGTGCACTCATTCTAATCTTTCATCTTCTAATCTTGTTTGCAAACACATTTGGACTTTGGGCATAAAACGAACAACTTGTTTGCAATCATACCATTGAAATTGGGCTAAAACGAACCATTGTCTTTCATCACATTTAAATTTGGGCTTTAAAACAAACAAGTGCTTGCATTGTCTTCCACACATTGAATTTTTAAGGTTAATAAACCCCATGCGAGTGTGACCAAGTAAATGTGTATGCTCTCTCCTCGCGTCCCAACACGAACTTGGAGATCAAAAACATTTACTTGTGTTGCTTTTGTTTAGCCTTAGAGAGGCCTGCCTTGGTATCCACCCCAAGGGAACGACCTCAAGCGGTACTTTCATCTGGTCCGCTATAAAAATCAGAGGATAAGGCGAAAGCCAAGTCTAACCGGTATTAGCGCTCACCATACAGTGCTAACTCGAAAGGAGGTGTACCTTTGTGTATATTAAAACTCCTAGTAGGGTTAGTTAAAGTCTTAAGTGGCTTGCTGGATGCTCGTGGGGTGCCGGTCCCCCGGATTTTCACTAGAACCTCCTTGTGATAGTGGCCTTGCCTTAACTAGGACTTGTTGAAGTGTCTTCACGTGCCTGCTTAACCATCATCACATTCTTTCAAACTAACAACTTGCTTATATGTGTCTTGTGTGAGTGATTCATGTGTGTACATGCATAATCATTTGTTTGAATATTGCCACATCAAGCTATAAACACCAAACACATAAACAAATCAATCTAAACACATCATCCAAACAAGCCACGTCATCATCCAAATCCCTAAACAAGCACTTGCTAAAAGGACTTAAGACAAACACTTGGTCACAACATGTCTACACTAGAGGACCCAACAATCAAATTCCAAAGATTCCTCCAAAATCTTGATCAAGGATCACAACCCCTAAACCAAGATTCCATTAAAACATTACAATTCTTCATCCAAAGAGCTCAACCCCACGTAAGCCAATCACCTCAACTGCAACACTTCATAGCCCAAGTTCAACACCTTTTAGCCACTAGTCAAGCTCAACAAGTACAGCAATCCTTAGCCATTCACTATCAACCTAATCTACCTCATAGCCACATGTCATATCCATCCACTTCATATCAACCTAATCCAGCTATCCACCAAGTCAATGCCACGTCAACCTATGAATATCCACCTCAAGCTTATTCAATCCCTCATACCACCATTCCAATGCACTACCAAGCCCATCCACAAGGCAATCAAGTGATATTACAAGAACAACATCCAAGTCCCAATGGTCCTTTGTACATAAATCAAGCAAGTCCAAGTACACATTTTCAACAAGACCATCAAGCACCATTGATAGACCTAAGTCCACCTTTCCAACAAGAACAATATCCAAATCCCAATGGCCCCTTGTACATAAATCAAACAAGCCCAATTTATCCTATGCAAGATCTAATAACCTTTGACAAGGGAGATACCAATCTAGAGTGGCCACCACCATCCAATCACATGCCAACACATGAGCCAACTAATCCTATCCCAACACCACCATGTGATCCCATTCCTAGTCCATTAATTCCTCTACCTTCCAAACCACTAAGCCCTTCATTACCTTCATCACCATGTCATTCTAATCCTTCACCAAAGGATATGGCTGAGAGAGTTTTACAAAGGATGCTTGAAGCAAAACTCATTGAACTTCCCCCCATCAACCCATGTGAAGAAAGTCCATATGATGAACATGATTATTGTGCATACCATAGGACCAAAGGCCATAATACAAATCAATGCCCAATATTTGTTTCAATTGTTTATAAGGTGTACCTACCTCTAATGGGAAAACATGCCACATCATCCCAATGCTATGTGTCACCCCCATCTAGTCAAAATCCTAATCCATCAAACTCCATTATGCCTCAACCTAATCCTAATCCTAAGCCTACAACACCATCTACCCTTATCATCCATCCATTATATTGCCCATCCAATCATACACTTGCAAAGGATGTGATCCATTGGCTACTAGCTAGGAATAAACTATCTCCATGTCAAACACCCATTCATGAGCCTACCAAAGAACTTCCAAAGGTCATGTCCAACCCTATAATCCCATCATGTGGTCCATCTATCCTTGAGTCTATCCAAGAGCCCTCAATTAACATTCTTAATCCTTCAAGCCCATCATGTGACCTACAAGCCATAAAGCTTATTTGCGAACCTTCTATCATTAATCCAAGTCAAGAGCTATTGTACCTTCATGTCAATAACCCTCAAGAACATGTCAAGCCTATTCAAGGGTCATCCAATTCCATTCAAGCAACTCAAGAGGTATGTCAAAGGTTTAATCCTAAGCATGTGGAAACATTAAGCCCTAGTCCAACTCAAGATCAAAACACTTTCATTCAACCTATCCATAACATGTACCTTCTCTATGATCAAGATGATACCTATGAAGAAGCTATCCATGAGCACCTTGATCCTATCCATAATCCTATATCTATCCATGAGCAAGATATCCAAATTACTCCTAGTCATCTACCATCTAGCCCTATTCATAATGAGCAAACATCCACTTGTCATAATGAGACATGTGCCTCTCAAGAACACCTAAGCATAGAAGATCAAACAACTAGCTTGGATCTTAGCGAACATAATCAAGATCCTAATGATCATCCTTCCACATCCACCATCGATTCCACTTCAAATCCACCATCATGTCCACTTGGTCTTACCAGCTTCCTCCATGAATGTTCTTCCTTAGGACAACAAAGACCTTTATCTACTTCATCTTCTCCATCCAATAAAGAGTTCAAATCTAATGTTCAAAGCACACCAAGTCCTATAGTCAATCGCATACTCCAAAACATGAACTACCAAGGCAAAGGTCTAGGCCTTCCCAAACAAGTTATTTTGGAGCCAAACCATGTCAAAGTTCCTCCATGCTCATATGACTTTGGATACACACCCCAAGGTAAACAAGGCCAAGATGTTGGTAATCCCTTCATGCATCCTAAATCTACCACTTACCATCACAAATCCCATCATCTACCCAAAACATATGTAGCCATTCCATCTCCATCATCCTATAAATGTCAAAAGCATGTGACCATACACCTTCCACCATCCACTTTGCCTCCACTTTTACCAACTCCAAATATCCCTCCATCCACCTTGCCACCGCTGCTTCCAACACCTAACATACCTATTGTTCATAAGTATCCTTGCATCCCTAATCATGGCCAACAAAAGCACACATCGTTTAAGCATAAAGCTTCCAATCATTCCATCCACTCCATCCATCCCATGGGATTCCAAAATAAACATTTGGATGCCTTTATCTATAAAGCCAAAAATCCAACTAAAACTCCTAAGGACCCTCATGCCTTAGGGAATCAATGTGAAAAGCCTCTAAATCATCCATATTCTAAGCAAAGTACATTCACAAAGCTATCCAAGCCCATACATCCAAAAGCAAAGCCTAAAAGCAAAATGGTTTGGGTTCCTAAACAAATAGCTAGCAAAGGAAATGAGGCATCCTCCTCTACATCTCAAGAATCCCAACCACCTCTATCCATCTAAAAGCCTACTTCCATCCAAAACTTCCATCCCCTTCAAAAATTCCACAAGCAAAGCAAAAGCACTAAAAATACTAAATCTATGTGGGTTCCTAAATCACTTCATCAACCATTTCTTAAGCAAACATCTCCATTGCTTCCTACACCACCATCCCATCAAAAGCTTCAATGTTTATCACGGTGTGTGCAGCCGTTGGTCATGATTCCCTTCCATTCCAAAACATTCACACATGCCTACATCTCCCCATCTTCTATCCATTATCCTACATATCTCCCCCATGCTAACCCTATGGTCCATGCTTTGGCATAAACTTTTCATCCATATTCATTCCATAAGCCTATATAAATCCACACCATAAGCTACTAGCCTACCCTACCATAATCCACATTATAATTCATTATCTACCTAATCTATCTCCCATCCACGCAATCCCTTATCAACATCTATGAGCATAACAACATGGTCCATGTGATGACATCCATATCCAACGGGACTAACAACATCCATCGAACTAGACACTTGAGTCCCTCCTATCCATTACCATGGTGAAAACCTGGCAAACAAGCGCCATGCGTAATTGTCAACCCATCTAAAAAGCAAAAAAAAAAAAAAAAAAAAAGTAAAGAGAAATCCCTTCATCCAAATGGTGAAAACCTGGTAAACAGGCGCCTTGGATAAGTACCATGATGAAAACCTGGCAAATAGCCGTCATGTGTAGGTTGATCTTCTATGTCACTTACACTTGGGGGCACATTATCTCATCCAACTATCCATTTCCCAACTATCTATCCCATTATATCATACCAACCTATCTTATCCTATCTTGTCATCCTGCCATCCTTATCCATTACATAAACCTGCCTATCCTATTGAACCCATTTATCCATCCTTCTGCCTTTTGATTTTGATGAAGACATAGGGGCAAAATGTTGAAACATGTTTGGATAT
Source organism: Cunninghamia lanceolata (assembly GCA_027924645.1). Classification (NCBI taxonomy): domain Eukaryota; kingdom Viridiplantae; phylum Streptophyta; class Pinopsida; order Cupressales; family Cupressaceae; genus Cunninghamia; species Cunninghamia lanceolata. The sequence continues at coordinate 13,123,399 of BSBN01000186.1, read as the reverse complement.
TTCTTGACATACATTCTTTCCAAACCAAGTCCTATCCATTAACCATTTATCCATCATGTCATCCCTTGGTCATGAACTTGTCATGTAAGAATCCTAAGCATCACCACCTAGAATGGGGCAACTTATTCTTCCTATGCAACATAGCCTTTGGAGATCACATCCTAGCTCCCTTATGATCCATCCACTATGGCGTATCCTTATCACGAGCTTTCCATCTTATAGCTTATCCCCATCTATTTATCATGAGCTTACCACTATAGCCTACCTATCCATTTCTCATGAGGCACACATCCATCCCTTATACGGCCTATCCTCTTATCTATCCATCTATCATGAGCCTTCCATCCCTTGTTGCCCAACCTTCTATCCATCTAATCCCATTCATCCCTCCTTGCACCTAGACTTGGTTTTCTCCCTTGTCATTGGTATCTAGCACAAAGGCTACTCCAATTGTAAATCCATTGACATCCCAAAATATTTCAAAAACACAAAAAAAATCAAAATATCCCCAAAAACACAAAAAAATCAACATATTCCCAAAAACACAAAAAAAAATCAAAATATGTCAGAAAATCCAAAAAAATTAATATCCAATGGCAAATCCATGCAATAAAACCAATCATCATCAATCCAAAACAATCCCCTTCATCAACATTCAATCAAAATCAAATCCTCATCATCATCGATTCTTCTTATCAATAACATAACATTCATCCATTTCAATCAATCACTTCTTCCAATCATATCAATCAAATCAATCTAAGCAATGATCTTAAATCTAAGTCACATTAATCCATAGCAAGCAAGCCAATCAATCAAGGAATATTATCCAAGCTAATCAATAGGGTTTGATCCTAATCTTGTCATGAGCTCAATCAATCATCATAGATCATCATCACTGGGATATAGCATTCCCACATCCTTGTGTTGATCTAGGGATATAGTTTTCCCCGCAATGACAACACTATCATCATCAATCAAACAATCAATCATTGGTTTATGACTTGACAAGGGCAATACCTTGTTTGTTTTACATCCTTTGAGCACATTGAGAACACTTGCTTATGCTTAGATTGAATCGACACTCTAATCATCACAGCATCACTATCATCATTCAAAACAAATCCAATCAACAACAAATCATTCCAACACATATCATCCCATCATCAACATTTCATCAATCCATAACTTGATCAATTCAATCCATTTTTCATCGTCTCATCAAAACACAACATCAGAACTACATCTCATTTCCATCGTTAAGTGACTTGATCCCGTGGATATAGGGTATGTAGGCAGTCTGGAGTACGAAGGAAGTGCCCAGATTCAGGCACAAGCGATTTTCCTCTTTCTTCTCTCATCATTTCTTCTATCATCTATCTTATACATCATCAATAAACAACTTCTTCCAATCAATCTATCATAGCACATCAATCCAATCATCACTTCATCTAATCATTTTTCAATCATCTTCCAATCATTCCAAGCAATGATCCAAATGCAAGTCAATTCTTTAATCCATACCAATCAAGCTAATCAATCAAACCAAGTTATCCAAACGCAATCAATGGTCTTGATCCTAGCCTTGTTGTAAGCCAAATCAATCAGCCAACCAGCCAACCAACTCAACAAACAACCTTGTGTTGATCTAGGGATATAGCTTTCCCCGCAATGACAACACTCTCAACTATCAACAATCAAAATAATCAATCATTGGTTTATAGCTTGACAGGGGCAATACCTTGTTTGTTTTTGAATCATTTGTGCATGCTTGCTTGCTTGCTTGTGTGTGTTATCATTTTATCTTGCATTTGTATCATGTCAGTATCAATCCAGCTAATATTCATATCTTGTATCCAGACAAGGTTGTATTATGCTGGGGCATGAGACACATTGTCACCCTGGTCCTAATACCTTGGTGCATAACGTCTAGTGCTATATCAAACATCATGGTTGCTCACCTTCCATTGCAGCATAACGCATCATTCATTTCTTCTATACATTCCCCTTATCTTTTGTAGCCAAGCCATTTCTTTTCGAGAGCCTACCCGTGTTTGTCCAACCCGCCTAACCTCTCGAGGGGGCATCATCATCCTATCTTATCATCATCATCATCCTTTTTCTCTATCCATACCTTAGCTTCTTTGAAATGATGTTACTCAACACAAAGCTTATCATCTCAAACATCATCTCAAAGAGGGGCAAAATGTAGACACCCAAAATTGTCCCAACTTTGTTCATGTCTAGCAACACCTTGTCAAAAACATCACTTAGACATCATGTAGCATTTTGTCCTAAATCCCACTCTTAACCCCACTTATTCCATTAGCCAATTAATTAAATAAATTTTATTTATTTAATTAAAATCCCATGCAATCCCATCCTAATCCCATTATCCAATTAATTAAATAAATTTTATTTATTTAATTAATATACAACTCATATCTCAATTAATTCAAATATTTTATTTGAATTAAGTTCCCCACTATCTAATTAATTAAATAAATTTTATTTATTTAATTAATATCCAACTCATATCCCAACTAATTCAAATATTTTATTTGAATTAAGTTCTCATCATAAGCCGACTTTCCAATTAATTAAATAAATTTTATTTATTTAATTAATTTATCTTATCATTTAGCCGACATGTGTACCTCTTTCATTTAAAAAGATAAGTAGTACTACAGCCTTTTATTTAATATCTTTTATATGTAGTACTTTTTTATGTACACAAGCACACATGAGCCTTATTCTCCTTGACACTTGTCAAATGACTACAACTCCCTTGAAGAGTGGGAATACCTAATCAATCCTAGCCGTCCACATCAATCAATTAGGTTTTTAATCTCAGCCGTCCATTGGAACCAAGCCTTTTCTATAAATCAACCCCCTCACAAGCCATTAGCATGCATTGAGCTTCAAGTACCATTATTCTGTCAAAATATCATTAGAGCCTTTGCATCCTTCAACTATCATCCTCATATCATCTTCATCTTAATGTTATGCTGCAGAAGTGAGCACCCAACATTCCTCCAACAATAATCCTTCAAAATCTTGCATGCTCATGCGAGGTGGAGAAGAGCAATGGAGATAAATCAAGCATAGCGTGGAGATCGGTTTGCATTTACATTTCTTATTTTGATTTTCATGTTGTCTTGTGCTTCATTGTGCATTGTTAGGGTTTTTATCATTGCTATTTATTTATTTGCCCTAATTTGCAATTTTACCCTAACTACAGTTACATTGGAGGAAATTGAAGTAATTAGGGAAAAGGATAGAGCAAGGAAAAGGATTGGAAGACCGGGTTTGGTGGATGCTCATGAAGATTAAGATTCTTCTTTACCATCTAATGACATGCTAATTGAAGGTGTTAATGTTGAATATAATGAAATGTTAGATAAGAATGAAATTGACCATGATATTGTAAATGATTTAAATGTTGCAAAATGTTATGAAACACCTATTGATAAGAGCAATATCATGGACAAAGAAGAAGAACAATGTAGACATTTTCTTGAGGAAAGTGGATATGAATCTCATGATGTTGAATTTGCACTCCATAATCCATTTGTTGATAAAATTGATGAGGTTGATAACATGGATGAAACAATGAAAATTAATGTATCTCCATATTACATAAGAAGATAGGACATTTGTCAAGAAGAGAATGAGCATGATGAAATTGTAAAACATCCAAGAACCCCAAAATGGTTACTTGAAATTGATGAGAACATAATGGAAAAACTTGAAGGCAAGAGGTTGTCACGAACGGTTCGGTTGTGGGCTTGAAAACTCCTTAATGAATACTTTGAGAATAAAACATTAACTAAAAAATGCCAACTCTTTGTGCAATTACTAAAGGTGTACAGAATGAGACCATTACTAAAGAAATTAAAGATTTGGTTAAACAAAGTGTCCGATCAGAATAAAATTATTATTAGAAGCCTTTTCAATGCACTCAATTCTATTGGAAAGACTAGCAAGGAGAAAGATAAAAGAGCTTCTCGTAGAGTAATAAAAACCTCAATAATGAGACAAACTTGTATTGACTTAAGATTGAATCATAAAACATTATCAAAAGCACTAACATTAAGATCAAGACTAGATAGTCCTCTTTGAAATGATACTTGGGCTTTCAGTGGTAGGCTTCCACAAGTTGATAAGCAGATAATAAATAGCACAAAGGAAGAAATTGAATAATTTTGGCACACTAACTCTAGGGTATCATTGAATGCAAGAGATGTTTAAAGTTAATAATTGGTGATAAAGACCGCACATCACATCCTAAACATTATTTGGAATGTAGCCAAACAACATTGTGCAAACAATATTATGAAACACACCCAGGTATGATAATGTCACAAAGAGCATTTGAATCTCTTAAGCCATTTTATTGTGTTCCTCTTAAAATTCGTAATGCATGTTGTTGCAAATACCATGTAGAATTTTCTATGTATGATGAATTATTATGCAATATTCGTTCTACTTTGCACACTAAGGGAATGTTACAGAAGTGTGGTACAATTCAACTACCAAAGTCATCTATGGACTTATTAGATTTATTTCTATGTATTAGAGATGATGGTTGCACTTTCTACAAGAACGTGGTGGGTTATCAAAGTTTATATCATGTTTTTATGAGGGTAGTGAACATGATTTTGGAAAGAGAATGGTTGATAAAAAGAGATATGACACAGTGAAATCCAATTTGAAAAGTGGAGGTGAAGGTTCTAGATGTGAGTTGATTGTAAGAGAGGTAAGTATTGCTGATTTTATTGATGATTTTAAGAAAAATCTTTTCTACAAGTATGTCGGACACAACCACAAATCTTGATGGTTAGATCAACAATTGAGGATGTGTAAAGACTTTTTACCAATTGGAACTATTTTCTCTATAGTTGATTTTGCATAAAACTATACATTGCAACCCCAAAATGAAGTGCAATCCCAGTCCTACAATTCTATTCAAGTTTCTATTTTTGTTCACATCACATGCAAACATGCCCCTGAGAGTACAGAAGAGAACAAGAAAATTGTCAAAGAATACCATTTTTACATGAGTGATGATCAATCCCATTCATTATAGTATGTGCAATATTTTTTTCAACAATTTTATGGGTTCTTGCAAGAAAAAGATATTAGAATGTATCAACATCTCATTTGGTCAGATAATTGCACTGGTCAATTCAAGAATTGTCGTATGTTCTATTGGTTGAGCAGAATGCATGCAGGGAAGGGTATACCTCATATTTGAAATTTTTTGTAGTTGGGCATGGAAAAGAGGAACATAATAGAGCAAGTGTGTGCATGAAGAGAGCTCTTTTTAAAGAACAACTATAGATTAGAGGTGGTGCTACATTCAACAATGCAAATTCTATTGTTAAGTAGTGTAACTATGCATTGTCACAAGGAGTGGCTCTTGATTCAGAAGTGTGCAGGTTCTTTTGGTTGGTTGATGAGGGGCTAGCGAGAAAGAAATTGGATTGTTAGGGAATCAATGAATCATCAAAGATGCATTCATTTCTAAGTTTAGATGCAAGTGCATGGACTATTTGGACATGAGAATTAGCTTGTTTTTGTCAGAGTTGTATTAAATGTGATTGGGATAATTGTGAATCAAGTGAGTGGGTAGATGCATGGATTCCATGATATTTAATCCCTTTATCTCAAGGTCAATCATCTTTAGTCAATGACATGGAGAGATCATTTGACTATGAACATTTTTTAGACCTTGTACAACCATGTCATGTTTATGCATTTGTTGCACCGCATGGAAATGAAGAGAGATCAGACTATTTGATGACAGAAGGTATACTCTCCCTTTCAAATCTACAACAAATACCAACAGAAAAGCCTATGCAAGAAGGCTACAAATGAAGTGAAACAACAGAAAATGGAAGAGAAATCTACAACACTTATTTTATTTCAATAAGAAATTTCATTACATCAACATGAAGCTTATGAGCTTCCTGAAATCATACATGCAACATCTGCAACAAATAAATTTCTCAACATCCTAAACTCATTCCAGTAGCATCTAGCTATGCAAATATCTTCATCCAAAGCACTCCCTTCCCAAATGAGCAAGCCTCAATATGTAGAAAATTTTGTGAGAAGAAACCATTATTGGTTTTTCAAAACAACCTCTGCAAATCCACAAGAAAACCCGTCACTTCCAACCTATCATTGCTCCCTCAATTTTCAAGATTTTCTAAAATTAGTTCTGGGTTTTGTGACTCTTCTTCCTAGCTTTCTAGAAAATTTTAAAGTTTTTAATTTTGATCAAAAATAAGAAATTTATTCCCATTTTACCAAGACTGGGTCTCATAATTACAACCCCCCATTTTGGAGTTATAAATTTTGAAATTATTAAAATAAAGTTCTGGGAGTTAGGTCCACCAACCTAGGCCATAAAGACCACTTACAAGATTCCTTACACTATGACAGTTACAATAATAAGTGCCATTAATTCCATGATTCTTGGCAGCCCCACTTATGACAGAATCAACCTCACTTATGACAAAAATCAGCCCCCACTAAAATAGAATTTAATGCCTTTGCCTAGGAAAGATATTCTCCACTATTTGAGGCATTTATAAATTACTGGGGTATTTTTCCACAAAAATTACATTTACCAATATGCCCAAGGAAAATTATATTTGTTGCAAATTAAAATATTATTTCCCAAGCCCATAAACCTTATTGAAAACAAACAAATAGAAATTAAAATATTTTTGGTGATGCAAGATTGCCATTGACCATGGATGCTCCTACATTAGACACCCAGGGTAAGAATTTTGTGAGCATACACTCACAAATATGTGCACACAAATGCTCTCTTTTTCCTCTTTTTTCAGCATCTTGTCAAAACAAGCTTCACTCTCCTTGAACAAATCTATAGTTTATTTTTCTCTCCTCTTGTGGACTTGCATCCACTATGCATTGTCTTCCTCTACCAAATTATTTCTCCTCTCTTCTCCTTCTTCATGGGATTCAGCCCACCATAAACCAACCACCTCCACGAGATCTCTCCTGTAGCTTCCTCTACATCCTCTGTTGGGAATTAAGGTGTCTCAACCTTGGTAATTCCCTGTATTTTTACATTGTATTTATTTATTAATTGCCTATTGTATTAATTGGATGCAAATTCTATGTTGTCATATTGTGGGAGTTGGCATGATGAAGTGTTATCCTACATGGCATATGACCACATGTAATTTCGTCCTTACATGAGGAGATAGGTGTCCCACTTAGTGGTAGGAATATTTTGCCATGTGTCAGCATTTTGGATGTTGTGTAAGGGAATATTGACCGTAACGGTCATGACAAATTCCTATGACAAAGTTATGACATGTAAGAGTCAGAAATAGGAGATTCTATGACAGGTGAAGACATGTGTCGAAGAACATCTTTGAAAAAGGCATCTTTGGGCACCCTAAGGTGGACTATGACATGTTGTAAGAGAATATACTATTTATAGCTTGTGTATGACAGATTCTCTTACAGCTGTAAGTTATGACAGCTATGACATATTCTATGGCGGTTGTAAGAGTCGTAAGAGCATCTGTCATAGCCCATTTTAGAAATAGGTGACCTCCTTGGGATGGGGTGACTTGACAAGTGTTAGGAGCATCCTACAAAGTTAGACAAGTGTCCATAGGCGTGGGTTTTGGGCCATGAGGCCATGTTGGACGCCCATCCCTATGTGGAGCCATATTTGCCTTGTATTTGTTATATAAACAGGTGCTTTTGAGAGGAGATGTATTACAGGTTTGACAGGTATTGTTATGCTACTGGCTTGTCTCTAGATACAAGTGTTGAAGACTCCTGAGAGCTTGCATTGCAAGTGTATTGTAAACCATTTTAGTTTTGTTAATACATTGTGCAGGTTTTGGAGTGTGGGGTTTTTCACCAGATAAGGGTTTTCCCCACGTATATCTTGTGTCTCTCTTCTTCTATCTCACTTTCTTGTTTATGTGTTTATTGCAATATCTCTGTTAGTGGGTTTAACATTGTTGTAATAGTAAGGATAAATTAAATTTGTACTCTCTTCCCCTCATTAGATTAGTGTAGGAAGTGATTTCTCCACACCTAGCTTCCTTTCAGTTGGTATCAGAGCCTGGCCAGTTTTGGTCTTAGCTGTTGGGTAGGGGTTTTTTGAGCTGATCTTAGGTTGAGTGGGAGTGTTGTGCAGAGTATTCTATATCTTATTGTAGCAAGGAGATGGCAACCACATCTGGAAGGTTAGAGGTTGAGAAATTCAATGGCACTAATTTTGAGTTGTGGAAACTCAAGATGGAGGACCTACTTGTTGATCATGACCTATGGGAAATGGTATCTGGTGTAAAACCTACAATAATGTCACAAGCTGATTGGGACCTCAAAGATCAGAAGGCTACAGGTCTCATAAGACTTTGTTTGGCTGACTCTGTCATGTTCAATGTCCATGAGGAGAAGAGTATGAAAGATCTTTGGAAGAAGTTGGGTGATGTTTATCAGGCCAAGTCCTTGGTAAATAATTTTTTCTTGAAAAAGAAGTTGTTCGCTCTGAAGATGGATGGGGGATCTGTTATAGACCACATGAATGCTTTCAACATGATTATTGCACAGTTGACATCTATGGGTGTGAAAATGGAGGAGGATGATCATTGTATGACCTTGCTTTGTTCTTTGCCAGATTCATGGGATCATCTTGTCATGGCTATCAGAAGCACCACTACCACCTTCAAGATGGAAGATGTGTCCTCGCTGTTATCTGAAGAAATGTGGAGGAAGACATCTAAATTATCCAGAGAGGCTCTTGCGGTTCGTGGAAGACTTAAGGAGAAAGGGAAGAAGAAGGACAAGAAAGCTAAGAAGGGCAGATTCAAATCCCGTGGAAGATCCAAATCTCCTCGAAAGTCCAAGGCTCTCTGTTGGAATTGTGGAAAAAATGGGCATTTCCAAAAGGAATGCAAAGAGGAGAAGAAAAAGAAGAAGAAAGCTCCTAATTCAGATTTTGACAAGTCACAAGATGATGGTGATGCCTTCATTGCAGCCCTAGCCACCCATGCATCTGATGATGTGTGGTTGATTGATTCTGGTGCATCATTCTACATGACCTCACATCGAAGCTGGTTCACAAAATATGAAGAGTTTGATGGTGGAAGAGTGTACCTGGTTGACGACTCTCATCTAAAAAATGTTGGTCATGGAAGAGTCTCAATTTGATTCCCTGATGGATGAGTGAAGGGGATCATTGGAGTTATGCACATTCTAGGCCTTGTACGAAACCTGCTTTCTATAAGTATGTTGAATGATGCAGGTGTGCAGGTTGTCTTTTCGAAAGATGGATGAAGATGACTAGAGGATCTATGGTGCTTGCAAAGGGTACTCGGAGGGGTACTCTGTTTTAGTTGGAGGCATGCACTACACACTACAATAGTTCTTCTAACTCAAAGAAATGAGCTGCAGTCACTTTATCCCCACCATCTAAATGAGCAGTGAAGAAATCTATTCTAACTAGTTTTGATGGTAGTACACATGCTATGGAAGCTAAGCTTCTTGCGGAAAAGACTATGTTATGGCATTTGAGATATGACCACATTAGTGAGAAGGGTCTATGTACCTTGAAAAATAAAAACATCATTGAGGGGATAAATGATCGTAATCTCGAGTTTGACTTTTGCGAACATTGCATTTATGGAAAGCAAAACTGTGTTTAGTTTTATTCTAGTTCTCACAAGTCTTCTGGTGTATTGGATCTTATTCATTCTAATGTGTTTGGTCCTATTAATATTCCTTCAATTTTAAAATCTATATATTTTATATCTTTCATAGATGATTACAGTAGAAGGACATGGGTTTATTTTATTAGAAGCAAGATTGAAGTCTTTAGTCAGTTTAAGGAGTTTAAAGCTTTTGCTAAAAATCAGACTAGTAAAAAGATTAAGTGTTTGAGAACTAACAACGGTGATGAGTTTTGTTTGACAAATTTTGATAAGTTCTGCAAAGAGCAAGGGATTGAAAGGCATAAGACAACTCCATACACCCCGCAACAAAATGGAGTTATAGAGAGGATGAACAAGACACTGATGGAGAAGGCTAGGAGTATGCTTAGCGGAGCAAGCCTCGAACAAAAGTTTTGGGCTGAAGCTATTGCCACTTCTTGCTATCTGGTAAATAGATCTCCTACATCAACTCTTGTTAGTAAAACACCATTGGAGGCGTGGTCTGGTAAGAAGCCTTCAGTTAGACATTTTCGTGTTTTTGGTTGTGAGGCATATGCACATGTGCCTAGGGAGAAATGGTCTAAATTGGAGAACAAGGTTGTTAAATGTATTTTTATTGGCTATGGTGTCGGTGTGAAAGGATACAAGCTTTGGGATCCTGTGTCTGAAAAAGTGTTGTATAGTAGAAGTGTTATCTTCAGAGAGCTAACAGCTTCTTCTGTTGTTTTACAGCCAGAACATACAGAAAAGAAAAAGGATGTGGTTCAGTTTCCCTCTACCCCTAAGAAGACTAAACAAACAGACCCTGTGAGACCTGATGATGAGGAGAGCTCTAGCAAATCTGAAAGTTTAGAAGAAGAAGCAAAACCTCAACCTCAGCCATTGAGGAGGTCTACATGAACAAGAAAGCAACCTGATAGGTTTCGTTATTCATTACTTGATTCTAGTTGTGCTTTTTCTTTCCTTACTAACACTAATGAGCCTAGAACTATGAAAGAGGCTATGGGCATGAAAGATGCATGGTCCTGGAAGGAGGCCATGGAAGATGAGATGGCTTCTTTGGAAAAGAACAAAACATGGGACTTGGTGCCTTTGCCTAATGGACGGAAACCTGTTGGTTGCAAATGGGTGTTCAAGAAAAAATTTGGTACAAATGGCAGTGTTGAAAAGTACAAGGCTAGATTAGTTGTGAAGGGGTACTCACAAGTGGAGGGAATTGATTATGGTGAAATTTTCTCTCTTGTTGCAAAGCTGACATCCATTTGATTTCTATTACCTCTTACAACTACTTATGATTTAGAGGTAGAACAGATGGATGTGAAGACAACTTTCCTTCATGGTGATTTGGAGGGAGAAATCTACATGTCATAGCCAGAGAATTACATAGAGAAAGGTAAAGAAAATTTGGTTTGCAAGCTTAAGAAGTCTTTGTATGGTTTGAAGCAGTCTCCTAGGATGTGGTACTTGAAGTTTGATGCCTTTGTGTTGTCGATTGGATATCTAAGATCGAAATCAGATCATGGTGTGTATTACAAATTTGACAATGATCGTATTCTCATTATTGCATTGTATGTTGATGATATGATGTTGATTGGGAATGGTAAGAATATGATTTCTGATTTGAAGTCTCAGTTGTCAGCATAGTTTGAGATGAAAAATCTCGGGACAACCAGGTACATTATGGGAATGGAAATCAGAAGAGACAGAGCTAACATAAAACTTTGGTTAAGCTAGATTAAGTATGTGAAGACCATGTTGGATAGGTTCAACATGGCAGACTGTAGACCATTGTGTGTTCCTGTTTCATTAGGGACAAAGTTATCTATTAGTGATTGCCCAAAATCTCCTAGTGAGGTGGAGGACATGAGCAGAGTACCTTATGCTAGTGTTGTTGGCAATTTGATGTATGCTATGGTCTGTACAAGACTAGACATTGCCCAAGCAGTGGGAGTCCTTAGTCGATTTATGGCTAATCCTGGACGGGTACATTAGGATGTAGTTAAGCGATTGTTCTGATATTTGAGGGGTACTTTTGAGTATTCCATATGCTATCATAGTAGTGTTACAGGACCTCCACATTCAGTTTGTATTCATGGATTTGTGGATTCTAATTGGGCAGATGACATTGACAGCAAGAGATCCACCAGTGCCTATGTGTTCACTATGTTTGGTGGTGCAATTAGTTGGATGAGTAACCAACAACCTGTGGTTTCTTTGTCCACTACTAAAGTTGAGTATATGGCTACAACTCATGCTTGCAAGGAATCCATTTGGCTTATTGTTTTCAAATATTGGTGTTGATGCAGGTTAGATTACGATCAGTTGTGACAGTCAGAGTGCAATTTGCCTTACAAAGAATCCAACTTTCCATGCTAGAAAAAAGCATATTGATGTACAGTTTCACTTCGTGCGAGACATGGTAGAGGATGGGAAGGTAAATTTGGATAAGGTAGATACTTTGAAGAATGTTGCAAATGTATTGATGAAACTAGTGGGCACGAAGAAGTTCAGATGGTGTTCAGAGTCTATGGGCCTCTCGGCCTATAACAGTTAAATCCTGTTAATTCTATTGGCTCTTACAAGGTGTTCAACAAGTGGGAGAATGTTGGGAATTAAATTGTCTCAACCTTGGTAATTTCTTGTATTTTTACATTGTATTTATTTATTAATTGCCTATTGTATTAATTGGATGCAAATCCTATGTTGTCATATTGTGGGAGTTGGCATGATGAAGTTTCATCTTACATGGCATATGACCACATGTAATTTTGTCCTCACATGAGGAGATAGGCATCCCACTTAGTGGTAGGAATATTTTTCCATGTGTTGGCATTTTGGATGTTGTTTAAGGGAATATTGACCGTAACAGTCATGACAGATTCCTATGACGAAGTTATGACATGTAAGAGTCAGAAATAGGAGATTCTATGACAAGTGAAGACATGTGTCGAAGAGCATCTTTAAAAAAGGCATCTTTGGGTGCCCCAAGGTGGACTATGAAATATTGTAAGAGAATATGCTATTTATAGCCTATGTATGACAGATTCTCTTATAACTGTAAGTTATGATAGCTATGATAGATTCTATGACGGTTGTAAGAGTCGTAAGAGCATCTGTCATAGCCCATTTTGGAAATAGGCAACCTCCTTGGGATGGGGTGACTTGACAATTTTTAGGAGCATCCTACAGAATTGGACAAGTGTCCATAGGCATGGGGTTTGGGCCATGAGGCCATGTTGGACGCCCATCCCTATATGGAGCCATATTTGCCTTGTATTTGTTATATAAACAGGTGCTTTTGAGAGATGTATTATAGGTTTGACAGGTACTATTATGCTACTAGTTTGTCTCCAGATATGAGTGTCAAAGACTACTGAGAGCTTGCATTACAAGTGTATTGTAAACCATTTCAGTTTTGTTAATACATTGTGCAGGTTTTAGAGTGTGGGGTTTTTCACCCGAATAGGGTTTTCCCCATGTATATCTTGTGTCTCTCTTCTTTTGTCTCACTTTCTTGTTTATGTGTTTGCTGCAATATCTCTATTAGTGGGTTTAACATGTAAGGATAAATTGAATTTGCACTCTCTTCCCCTCATTAGATTAGTGTAGGAAGCAATTTCCGCACACCTAGCTTCCTTTCAGCCTCTACCTGCAAGTATACATCTGTATACCACTCTGCATCTACACAATCCTCTTTCTTCTCTAACTCTTTGCTCATCTCAAAATGCAAATCATTTTCAAATTCAACATTACAAAACTCATAAAAATTAGATTTTACCTCGATGACATCGTTTGTCACAACATCCTTTTCCTTAACCCTGAATGCTACTACCTCTGTTGTTGCATTGAACAACTTCTCTATCTCTAAGATCTCTTCCTCAAGAAAATCTTTGTCTTCATCAAGTTCATCATCGAACACTTGATCCTCATACATCACTGCATACTTTGTTTCAACTGCAACATCCTTGATTGCTACAACTTTACTCATTTCTAGAACTCCTCCATCCTTAGCCAATGCTGCAATAAATTTCATTTCTTCACTTTTCTCCTCTTCTTCCATGCTTTCATCCAAGCATACTATTGCAACTTCTTCAACTTCCTCATGAATAACCTCTTCATATTTATCTTCCTTACCTACACACAAAGAATCATCTACAAACAAAACAATGTTAGCATAATCATTGGACCTTTCTTCTCCCACATGCATCTTCTCTATCTCCTTGTCACATTCATCTAACTCTTTGCCTTCAAAGAAGATATCAATATTTCTCATCTCCTCTTTGAGTATGAGATCTTCTTCATCTTCACCAAATTCTTCATCAAACATAGGACCCTCAAATTCCATCATCTCAATTTCTTCTGCACTACTCAAATCAGCAATACTCAAATTTATTGTCTCTTTATCTTCATCTCCATTCTTATCTTCATTCTCAACTACAACATCTTTATCCTCTACAACTACTGCAACTTCTTCACCACCTCTTCCATGCCTTCCAAAAGACATGCCTCAACTTCAAATTCAAAAAATTCTTCCCACGCATCTTCTTCTTCCTCAGTGTCATATGCATGACACTCTGCTTCATTTTCTTTCTTCCCTGCATTCAAAATATCATTAGAAGGATAAAAACTACCCTCAACTCTTCTCTTCTCTTGTTTACTCCTTTCAATCTCTTCCCTTAATTCATCTATTTGCTTCTTCAATTCTCTTATTTCTTCTTCCTCTCTTTCTCTAATTATTTCTCTAATCTTCTCAAGTCTAGGAATCCTCAAGATCCACCCAATGAAAAAAGTCCTTTTCTTCTTTCTCTTCTCCATTTTCTAGGCCTATCAAAGCTTCAACACAAATCTTCAAATCCTCAAGTTGTACTTATGTAAACTGCCTCACATTCGGCGATCTGTTTACAAATCTTTAACACTTCTAGGCGCAAACTGCCTCACATTCGGCGGTCTGCCTGCACACTCAGGAAAACCTCTTAATATTCAACTTCTTAGGTATAGACTGCCTCACACTCGATGATCTGTCTACACACAAATCACACACACACCACCACCACAGGTCTTGCTACAAGCTGCCTCATGTTCAACGATCTGCCTACAGACTTAGGAACAACCTACTCTGATACCACTAATGACAAAAGGGACTTATCCATACTTGCAAACACATGCTCTGGTACCATTGATGACAGAAGGGATACTCTCCCTTTCAAATCTGCAACAAATACCAACACAAAAGCCTATGCAAGAAGGCTGCAAATGAAGTGAAACAACAGAAAATGGAAGAGAAATCTGCAACACTTATTTTATTTCAATAAGAAATTTTATTACATCAACATGAAGCTTATGAGCTTCCTGGAATCATACATACAACATTTGCAACAAATAAATTTCTCAACATCTTGAGCTCATTCCAGCAGCATCTGGCTATGCAAATATCTTCATCCAAAGCACTCCCTTCCCAAATGAGCAAGCCTTAATATGTAGAAAATTTTGTGAGAAGAAACCATTATTAGTTTTTCAAAATAACCTCCACAAATCCACAAGAAAACCCGTCACTTCCAACCTATCATTGCTCCCTCAATTTTTAGGATTTTCTAAAATTGGTTCTGAGTTTTGTGCCTCTTCTTCCCAGCTTTCTAGAACATTTTAAATTTTTTAATTTTGATCTAAAATATTTGCACATTGTTATTGCAGGAGCATCCATGGTCAATGGCAATCTTACATCACTATTGGTTGGCACGATGTGTACAGGGAAAACAAAAGCTAATATGACCTACGACAGATGATGATGGGTTCACATATCCTATAGGATTAGTCGTTATTGTTGGGACTTGGTTGCGAACATATATGATTAGAAAGAATGGCATCCCTGCATTTGAAGACTTTGAGAAGCATAAAACCATATTGATGTAGTTGCACATAGTTGTAGCAACAATTATTAAGTTACTAAAGCATCATACAAAACCAAAAACAAAATAACTATGGATAATTAGTAATGTTGATCATGAAGCAATATTGGATACTTTGAAGGTAAGAGATGACCCCTCAGGTATGCTTGACTATGATTTAAACTTCCAGATGGACAGGTATGACAATTTTTATGTTAGCTTGTTCTTGTTTTTTTTCTATTTTTTAGAATTATTTCATTAAAAATCTTGTTTCTTTAACTATAATGCATGCTTTTGACTATATGGGACTGGAAATGAGGTTATTTTGCATGGCATTATCGACACAAGGTATGATTTTTAGTGTTCATTTGTATTTCCTAATATTTTGCTTTCTAGCTTTTTCTATATACTAATTTCTAAATTCATTTTGTGCATATCCTGCAATCAAGGCATTCCATGAGATGACATGTATTTGATGTGTTCTGGTAAACACTTCATGTGCCTTGTCTATGCTTCCACATTTTGCATACATGTGTCACAGGGTAATTGCAACTACAACATCTGACAAAATTCTCATATCCTTAAAGCAATAAATCTATTTTGTGCATATCTTGCAATTATTGCATTCCATCAGACAACATCTCTTTGAGTTGTTTTTTCAAATAGTTCACGTGGCTTGTCTATGCTTCCACACTTTGATTTACACCCATGAATTGCATTTGCTTGAAATTTCCTAAAGGAATAAATCCATTTTGTGCATATCTTGCAATCATTTCATTCCATCAATCAACATCTCTTGCAATCATTGCATTCCATCAAATAACAACTCCTCTAACAACATAGGTTCCTTAAGAATGCAACTTTCAAGGTGATGACTTGGTTAGTAAGGCATGTGCTAATCTAGAAACTTCTTCAAACCCCATATGCCCTACGTACTTTCCATATGTCAAGCATAAATAACAAGATAACTAATTTTGTTATTAAGATTTCCCTTGTAGCATTAGGTTCTCATGTTTCAAGCATATATATTAATATGTAGCTATACTATGTGTAGATTTTACATCATGACCTTCATGTGCAGCTTCTTGTTTTCCATTTTCTCATCGTCTCAACCAAAAACATACCTTCATCAATGCATTTCCATGAAATGATCAATCTAGTCTATAGGATCTTCATGACTGTCCTATCTGAAAGTGAACAACCACAAAGGTCTTAAGATGATTTTTTTTTTAGTGTTAGGTCTCTTCACCATCCTTGTGTTTTATCTTTGCATGCTCTAAGATAGCCTCTTCAACCTTCTCTAGAGATTAGGATAAAAAATCTTTAGGGACATCATGACCATGTTCATATGGACTAGTATAACAGTGAAGTTATGATAGTCCCTAGATGACTGCCTCCTATTGGCCCATTGTTGATGTGGGAGTGATGTTGAATGACTTCATTAATACTTTGATCACAATGAGACCAAGACTATTCAAGTACAATCCACCATCCTCAACATAAAGGAACTCATTACTATTACCCTAAAATGTTAAAAAGTCTACATCTTCTCAGGAAGGCCTATGACACACTACTGCCTTGAAAGGTCCACCATAGAGTTCAAAACCTGAAGACATTTCATTCTGTCCTATTCACCACCATGCTCTCATAAAATAGTGCTTGCACAGAGATGATAATATTTCTTGCCACCCATGGACATGATGTCAATATTCTAGGATTTCAAAATAGATTGATACCAAAAGGATAGGGGGAGAAAAGTGAGTTTATAATAGTCTCAAAACTGATTTTCTTAAAATTTTCTAATGCAACAAATCTATTTTATGTATATCTTGCAATCATTGCATTCCATTAGACAACATCTATTTGAGTTGTTTTGTCAAATAGTTCACATGGCCTGTCTATGCTTCCACACTTTGTATACATGTCTACCAAGACAATTGCAAATAGAACATCTGAGAAAAGCTCTTCTTGTTGTAGGATCTAAAGAGCTGGTTCTGGTATTCCTAGACATGATTCAAGGCATTGAGGCATCATTCATCTAATATCTCTAACTCATGCAAGTGTGCAACACTATATTCTTCCTCAATGATGATATTACACAAGGAAATACATAGGGAGATGATATTATGCAAGGAAATACACAGGGAGATGATTTACACAAGGAAATACACAAGGAGGGAAGTTCGATCTTAATTGGCAAGATGGCTTTATCTTAGACTATGAAACTTCATGAGGAGGCAAGAAGAAACAGTGAAAATGAGAAAAGAAAATCTCTTAACCCTATTTATTTTTCTCAAATAAATAATGTGTGTATTGTTTGTAGGGTTTTCTCAAATAACACATTGCAAGTGTGGTGAGTTATGAAGATTTTGAAGATTTGCAAATCCTTAAGACAACTATTGAAGCTTTTTTCAAGGAGACACAAGACATAGACAAGCATGGTTTTGGTGAGTATCCACTAGTTTTGGCAGTCAAATCAATGCAATGGTATTCGAATCTAAGATTTTCAAGTATGTCAAAGCCATCAAAACTCTTGGCATTGACTATGACGATATCAGTTCAAGAAAAGAAGAACCACATAGGCAAAAATAAGGGTCTCTATAAGTTAAGCCAAGACAAATAGTCAAGGACTCCAAGCTTTTAGGTAAACTCCCATAGAGAATAATGCAAGGCTATGAGGTTAGCATACAATTTGAGGTAGACCACTATGTCTTAGAATTTCTGTGTAGTCATATAGGCTTGAACAATTGAGTAAGGTTAGATTAAGAGTTTGAGACTCTATCAAACCCTTATAGATTCTACACAATGAATAACATGTTTGTTGGACCGACCATACAAAGCATTATCAATTTGGTTTGAAGTTTCTCATTCTGTTTTGAGCCTTGTTAAGGGTTAAGAAATCTTGTTAAAGGTCTATGTAAGTGTCTAAAATATATCCATGATCTCTAATGTCCATATAGTCTCTAAGAATTCTAAATAAGATACCACACCTAAGTGCCTTTTCAGTTAGCTTTTAGAAATCCAACATAGTCATAATACAAAAAAACCTACAAATGTATGATCAAGTTTTTCATGTGTTGAAGCATGTATAATAAAGAAGCAATGGCCTATAGGTACTCCTACATGTTGATATGAAATAGTGGATAGTGTGCATCATCATGAGGAAAGAGATGAGGGAAAGGGTGCTACAAAGACCTATCTAATGATAAAGAAGGTTTTCTCCCAAGTCTCATCAAGATTTTATTGACCAAAAAGTGTGTTGAAGGTTAGTATGGTATTGTTCAAGGAATATAAAGCTTTCAAAGAGCCTATACGGGATATCAACACTAGAAAAAATGAAGTCCTATACAAGGTGCAAATGCCTCTTGTAGGTACACATTTGTGTGGATGAATGTGATGAAGAGGGTTGATGGAAATATCACCAAAAATGATGAAAAATCATACATGAGGTAAACAAACATATGAGGAAAACCCAAGAACCCAATGTTTGAGAATCATAAGTGAGTTTGTACCAGTTTGAGGATTTCATGGTGGTAGTCTAGGTTGTTGGATATGAAAAGTGGGGGTATTGAAGACTTCAAATGCCATACAAAAGGATATCAACCTCTAATAAGGTAGAAAGATATTCAAATTGGTTCTAAGAGTTGGAGTTGAAATACATATTGTGTATTTCAACTCTTTAGCCCAGGTGAGTTTTAAGAGTTTCTATACTATTCAAAAGGCACAAATGATCATTCTAATGACATGTTCAGGTTTGAGAGAGATGTCAAGACCATTCCAAGAGTTTTAAATGTAGTTTGAAGATTTGAAAGAATCTTTCTTTTATCCCATGCCACTTCTAGGTGGGAAGTTGTGCAGGGGACCATCGGTTTGTGCTTGGAGGAAAAGCACTCGGATGATGCTCTCCTTCCCAAGCATGAGATAAGTCAAGGCTTATGAAGACAAATTTTAAAAGTTCTAGATGCAGTGCTTTTTCATTATATGAATTGATGGTTAGTTATTACTTATAATTGGATATTTGATGTCTTGAGCATAGCCTTGTACATACATAGTGGAAGTTATTCACTAATGAGATATCTTGGATAATGTAATTCTAAGTTTTGTTATATTCTAAAAAAGAATTTCATGCTTAATGTTTGTAATGATGATAATTCACTTTTGTTAACTATGATTTGGATAATCATGATGTATTCTAATTCTTAGTTAAGATGAATACTTATGTTTAATTATGAGCATTACAGTATGTGATGTTACATATGGTATTAGAGAAACCAGGTTCAATACATGGACCTATGAGCTCACTAGTTCATGATTATTTTTATCCAAAATTAACAGATGCTAATGTTTGGATGTTCTATGCCAGAATGGTAAGAATGAGAACAACACCTAGAAAGAAGGTAATGAAAAATGGATGTTACCTATGTTATCAAAAGGTCTTGAGGGAGAGAGCCTCAAGAATGAAATGACTTGAATATACTAGTTTCTTAGTAGGAGCATGGCTGACTGATGAGGAGACCTTTGTTGATGGCATAAAATGAATCAAACAAGAGCTACGGAAAGAGTTAGTAATGCTGCTCCTGGCTCTAATGATGCATCAATAGAACCCTCTACACCTAAAGCACCAGCTATGGAAAGCAATCCTTAAGATTCTGATGTAACTAAGGAGGTTGTGGAAGAGGACCTGCGTGTACGTCCACCTCCTAAAATTGAAATGATAAATCTCAAAGTTGAGAAATGAACATGGTAAGTTATCCCAAACTGAAAATGACTTGCAGTAGCAAGATGTAAACAAAATTTTCTAATTTTGATAAGGATTAATGTAATCCGTGGAAAATTATAATGCAATTGAAAAAGAAAATTTTGGCAAATCTTTCCTTTCTTGTTAAAGATTACATGAATGAGAATTGATTTATGTTATAAATGGATTTAATGATATGGAAAACTAATCCATGATTAATCTGTAAACTTCAGGAAGAAGTAGATTGCAACAAGGTTCAGATAAGAACTAGGATGGGAGATAGCTAGGATGAAGGGCAACCTTGATGGGGAGCGCATAGTGGAAAATGCAGATCGGGTCCCACTCTACTCACAAACGACAACCCTTCTGATCGGTATGACAAGGGTTGGAAAGACTTTCTAAAGTCTCTCTGTCGATCCACCTTACACTGATGACTCCACTTCTCTCTACCTTCGGTGAGACCCACCTCGTCGGCGAGCACTTATAGGCCCTGGCCGATGCGCCGATGAAACAACATCCTCAGCGAGACTTTCACTATTGGTCAGGCTTTCTCCAGAGTTGCCGATAAAATGATCACTCTAATGTCACTTCTGACCTCCACTCGTTGGCGTGACAATTGCTATCGGCCACCTTAGGGTTTGCTATGCTGATACACCGTCTCATAGTCTACCTTCTCCAAACCCTAGCACATGGAGATGCTAGGTGAACCTACTGTACGAAACGCACTGTCTAGATCCTTTGCACCGCCGAACAATGGACCAAAATAGAAAATGAAAACAAATATTTATACAACGAAGCCATTCCACTGATTTCAATAGAAATCTCACCAGTGGAATGCTTCACAACGACATACAGAAACAAAATGGAAAGCACAGAGAGAACATAAATCTACAACTATACAAATTGCAATTACAAGAAACAAAAATTGAATTGACGGAACAGAATGATTCTATTTCTCCTTAGCACAATCACAATTACATTCAATCACACTCTTTCTTTGATCTATTTACAATGATCATTTGGTTCATTCCTCTGGGTATTTACCAACTCGCCTTGAGGAGTACCAAACTGACTCCAAGCGGCTGGGAGACCAATCCAAGCGGCAGGGAGACAACTGTCTAAAACAGCCTCCAATTGCCCTACTACCCTATTTTAGCATTATGCGGTTACAATTTGACAAAAGTGTCCTAAGTCACTCGAGACTTACAAAATGAACCTAGATACAAACTGAAATGAAAATGCATTGGTCAAATAGACCTTATTACAAAAGAAAACATGATTTTCTAGGTGCTCTTGCACCATACTCCTCGGGTGAAAGCTGTCTCAAGTCCTCTTAGAGACTAACTGCTGCAAATCACCACCCTACTTTTTGATGTCTTCTCCCAGCATCCATGTGGCCTCTGAGTTGGGAAGTCCTTGCCATTTGACTAAGTGCTCAAAATAGGTCTAATTTCTTGTCTTTTTGGTTGTCCTACTATCCAAGATGCACTCCATCTTCAGTGGTTCCTTAGGTGTTAAATACTGCAGCCACTCTGCATTGTCTTGGATAGAATCTACTGTCCCTTCTCCTGTATCAGGACTCCTATATAATGTCAGATCAACAACATTGAATATAGGTGAAATAGCAATATCATCAGGGAGTTCAATTTTGTAAGCATTAGAACCATATTTTGCTAGAATCTGACAAGGTCAAATTTTTCTCATCATCAACTTGCTGTGTTTTATTGTGGGTAGTCTATTCTTATTGAGATGAACCATGACCATATCTCCTATTTGGTACTGCACATCCCTTCTTCTTTGATCCACTCTAGCCTTGATCTTCTAACTGTTCTGGTGTAGAGTATCTTTGACTTGTTGATGGATCTCTTTCATAGCCTCTGCAAATGTATCAGCATGTCCACTCCTTTTGTCTAACCCTTGAACATCACACAATTCAAAAATTCCTCTAGGATGACTACCATAAACAACTTCAAAAGGACTTAGACCTGTACTTCTATTTGTAGAATCATTATAGGCATATTCTACTTGTGGCAGTACCACATCCCAACTACTGCCATGTTCTCTTGTCAAACATCTCAGCAGATTACCTAATGACCTGTTGAAAACCTCAGTTTGGCCATCAGTCTGAGGATGATAGGTTGAACTAAAAGACAAATTTGTACCCAATCTTTTCCACAAGGTTCTCCAAAAATGTCCCACAAATTTGTTGTCTCTATCAGATACAATACTCAAAGGTAACCCATGAATCCTAACAATTTCTTTAAAGAACAAACCTACAATGTAACTAGCATCATTGGTGGTTTTACAAGGAATAAAGTGAGCCATCTTGTTGAACCTATCTACCACAACAAACACACTATCATAACCTGTCCTTGTCTTGGGCAATCCCATCACAAAATCCATACTCAAACTTTCCCAAGGTCTGTTTGGTATGGGCAAAGGTTGGTACAATCATGCATTGGTTGAGACCCCCTTTGCTTTCTGGCAAATCATACAACTCTCAACAAACCTTCTGATATCAGATTGCATCTTTGGCCAAAAGTAAAACCTTATTACAAGATCTAAGGTCTTATTGAGCCCAAAATGTCCTCCTAAACCACCACTATGTTTCTCCTTCACTATATTATCCCGCATTAAACACTTAGGGATACATAGTTGACTTCCCTTAAACAAAAGTCCATCCTGCAATGTATAATCTGAAAAGTCACTATGGAAAGCATTGGCAAACTCACTACATACCTTGTAAATCTCCTTGAAATCTTGATCCTTTTCCTACAACCCTTTGAGTGCCTCAACACCCATGCTTTGTAGCTGCACTTCTTGCATTGTCAACACTCTTTGGCTTAAAGCATCAGCAACCTTATTGGTTATTCCTTTCTTATGCTTGATGATGAAGGTGTATGCTTGAAGACTTTCCACCCATTTCATGTGTCTATGGCTGAGCTTTTCCTGTCCATTCAAAAAACTGAGAGCATGATTGTCAATGTATACAATAAATTCCTTAGGAAGCAAGTAGTGCCTCCATTTTTTCAGAGCTTGTACCATAGCATATAACTCTAAAGCATAAGAGGAGTACTTCCACTTGGCTTCATTTACTTTTCACTGAAGAAGGTTACTGGTCTGCCTTCTTGGCTCAACATGGCTCCAATGGCCAGCCCACTTGCATCACATTCAATGGTAAAAACCTTATTGAAATCAGGAAGTATTAAAATAGGATACTTGGTAACTTTTTGCTTCAGACTTTCAAAACTCTGATTTGCCTCTTTTGTCCACACAAACTTTATCTTACCTCCACCCTTGATGGTCTCCAACATAGGTGCATAGATGTCACTATAGTTCTTAATGAATTTCTTGTAAAATGTGGCCAAACCATGGAAACTTCTGACCTATCCTACTATCCTGGGTGTAGGCCAATTCAAAATAGCGTCTACCTTGGAAGGATCCATTTTCAAATCGCCCTTAGAGATGACAAAACGTAGGTACACCAATTCTTGTTCCATGAAGTCACACTTTTCCAAGTTTATCAGTAACTTCTGATCTTGCAGCCTCTTCAAGACTATCTCCAAATTTTCCAAGTGCTCTTCCTTGCTCTTACTGAACACCAAGATATCATCAAGGTAGACTACCACAAATTTTCCTATGAAATCCTGCAACACCTCATTCATCAGCCTCATAAAGGTGCTAGGGTCGTTTCAAAGACCAAATGACATCACAAGCCACTCATACAACCCTTCATTGGTTTTGAAAGCTATCTTCCACTCATCCCTTTCTCTTATCCTTATCTGGTGATACCCACTCTTTAAGTCTATTTTGGAGAAATAAGTAGCACCCCCCAAATAGTCCATTAGGTCTTCAATTCTAGGAATAGAAAACCTGTATCTGATGGTTATCCTATTTATTACCCTAGAATTAGTACATAGTCTCCATTTTCCATCCTTCTTTGGGGCTAAAATAGTAGGTACTGCACATGGGCTAAGGCTCTTCCTTATCAGCCCTTTGTTTAGGAGTTCTTGAATCTGATTTGCTATCTCTTCATTCTGCTGTGGGGTCATTTTATATGCTGCCTTATTAGGAAGTACTGCTCTTGGTATGAGATCTATCTGATGGCTAATGTCTCTGATTGGTGGTAGGGAATCAGGTATATCCTTTGCAATCACTCCTTTGTAACTCTCAAGCAAATCTTTGACCTCCTTAGGTCCTACTTCTCTCACACTTTTCTTCTTTTCCCCCTTAAGCTTCACAATCAAAGAAAAACCTACTCCATCACCTTCCTTTAGTGTATCCATGAATTCTTTTTCTCCTACCAACATTACACTAGACCCTACATGTTGTGGATCCTCTTCTACCAATGACTATCCTATAAGTGACACCATCCTTTTGGAATGAGTAAGCATTCTTTTCTCCATCATGATGAGCCTTCCTGTCAAACTGCCATGGTTTGCCTAACAAAAGATGGCAAGCATCCATTGGAAGGATGTGTCACAAAATTTTATCTCTATACCCCCCAATACTGAATTCTACCCATGCCTGTTCATTGATGAGTATGTGCTGCCCCTTATTCAACCAATTGACTTTATATGGACTGCTGTGGGGTATCTTTTCCAAATTCAACTTATTCACTGTTTCCAAAGATATAATGTTATTAGTAGAACCAGAGTTAATAATAACTTTATAAACCTTACCTTGGATCTTGTAGTTGATTCTAAACAAAGCCCTTCTTTGTGATGGTTCAGTCTGCACTGGTTCCTTGAGCATCAAATTTTCTCCCATTTCAGATGCTAGATTTACTTCAGGAGATGTCACACTCCTTGCATCTTCTTGAATCAAAGTGGTTCTCTTCTCATCACCATGAGAAGTTGAGGCCTTCTCTGGACACTTGTATGCTGGGTGCCCTATCTGATTGCAGTTATAACATCTCATATTGGAGAACTTGGATCCTCTACCTGATCCACTTGTCCCACCTCTTCCATTAGGCCTTCTTCCTCAGTAGCCTCCTCTACTACTGGAGTCTCCAACTTACTCTTCTTGGTTAGACTCACCACTAGGCCTCTGGTTAGGACTTCTTCCTCCAAAACTGCCTCTGCCTCTGAAATTCCTTCCACCTCTACCTCTATTATTCTACTCACTCTTTCTCTTTATCTTCTCTTCAGCCCTTAAGGCCATTTGGAAACACTTGTTCACTATTTCTGGTGCTAAGATGTTGATCTCATCTTAGATGTTCATCCTTAGGCCATTCAAGTACCCAGCCACCTTCTCTAACTCTTCTTCTTGTCTCTTTGATTTGAGACTGAGTTTATGAAACTCTTGTGTGTATACATTCACATCAAGGTCTCTCTGTCTGAGATTCTACAATTTCTTATACATCTGCACGTTATAGTCCAGAGGTAAGAATTATGCCTTGATTTTGGTCTTCATCCTGTCCTAGGAGGTTATCATATTCTTCCCCTCCTTAATTCTCTCTCCTTGCTCATAATTCCACCATGCAAGAGCAGATCCCTTCAATCTTGCCTTTACCAACTTAACCCTCTTATCATCAGGGACTTCTTTGTATTCGAAATGATTGTTCAATGCCTCAATCCAATCAATCACCTCTTCAGCTTCCATACTTCCACTATACATAGGTAACCCATCTATGGTGTCCCTATTAACTGACTTCAATGCATTTACAAATCCCCTTTGGTCTGCTAGTATCTCCTCTGTCTTTTTATTAGTTTCCTTAGTTTCTGTATCGACTTCATCATTGTCACTTTCATCTTCCCTATCTTTGCTTTTGGACTGCTTGAACTCTCCCAACTTGGATTCAAGCATCTCCTCAATCAACTTCTTAACGGCGTCCTGCGACATACTTTTGGGAGGCATCCTCTCCACCTCTATCTCGCTTTCTCTGTCTGACATAAACATTCACAGATAGCACCCAAACACCAACACTCCTGCAAATCCTCAATTCAACTTGCCACCCAAATCTTTTTCTTGCTCTGATACCAATATGATGGGGGAGCACACAGCGGAAAATACAGATCGGGTCCCACTCTACCCACAAATGGCAACCCTTCTGATCGGTATGACAACAAGGGTCGGAAAGACTTTCTAAAGTCTCTCTGTTGGTCCACCTTACACCGATGACTCCACTTCACTCTACCTTCGGTGAGACCCACCTCATCGGTGAGCACTTATAGGCCCTGGCCAATGTGCCGATGAAACAACATCCTCAGCAAGACTTTCACTATCAGTTGGGCTTTCTCTAGAGTTGCCGATAAACCGATCACTCCGATGTCACTTCCAACCTCCGCTTGTCGGCATGACAATTGCTATCGGCTACCTTAGGGTTTGCTATGCTGATACGTCGTGGCACAATCTACCTTCTTTGAACCCTAGTACATGGAGATGCTAAGTCAACCTACTGTGTGAAATGCACTGTCTAGATCCTCTGCACTGCCGAACAATGGAACAAAACAGAAAATGAAAACAAATATTTATACAATGAAGCTGTTGGTAAATTTTCCCGAATCAGCAGTGGGTTTGCTAGTTCCAATGCACAGGCAGATTCAGCCAATGAATATGGGAGGTTGCGTGAGCGGCCTCCCCTTCATTTCTAGTTCTGCTACACCAAGGGGGGTGTCCCTATTTGCTAAAGGTGTAACATTGACTTGCCCTATGATAGGAAGATTTAGCTTTGTGATAATAGGCATAATACTCTCATGTGTGGACCACGATGTGCATGGTACATCACAAGGTTGGCAACATTCTTGGACATGTTTGTCTGGTTAGGTATGGGAGTATGTAGGGGGTTCCTAATTCCTACTCCTACACTAACAGATTGGAAGTATGGAATGATTGGTTTGATGGTTTGGATGTAAGATAGGGGGTTTGGATCATAACTACTTCACAAGGGCAGACCAGTGCCTATCTCAGGGCAAGGAGTCGCATAGATGTATACATGAGAGTGGCTTGCAACTGGCATTCAAATTTCAAGGGGTTAGATTAATGCTTGCCTTAAAAACATCACTCAAGAATGGGTATTTAACTATCTCTGCTTATGAATATCCCAGCTGACATACAATCTTCCCCACGCTTTAACCTAAAACAATTTAATCCACTCCTTGAATGGAAGTTACATATTAAGCATGTGGTACAGCAAGACTATACCCTAGAATCTGAGAAACCCTTAGCAACCAAATTCAAAAGAAGAGAATGCATACAACAAATGGAGACAGATAGATAAACACATGCAATAATGCATTTTTCATATAACATTAACACTGAAACTAAACATATGTGCAAGATACAACTCAGATGCAACACATAAACTCCACAGAGATAAAACAGACATGAAATGCTCTGTATTTCGTTATTCACACAAAAATGCCCAAGTCTTCAACAACACAATGAGTAACACAGTTTAGCCTTTATACCAAGACTGTGTACTCATCAAATTAATTACATGGCAAGTCAAAATTTCACCAGATACAGCGCATCTGAAATGGTGCTCAGAAATAGTAAATGTAGTAGAGAGACAAAGAGGAATGAGCAGGTGAACTTGGGATCCGCACCGCCGCCTAGGGATTTTCTTCATCAATTGGGTGGTTGACCTATCAATCACTGACCCAAATCTTGCAAATGTCACCATTATTTCTCAGCTACCCACAGATCCTCAATGGCGTGTCATTGGAGTTCTTCCCGTCCAAAAATGGCTGCACACGCTCAGAAAAAACCATCGCTGCAGGTTCAAAACAAGGCCGTCGATCCACTCCTATCGCCAAGATCTAACAGCTCAAAAACCTGTAGAAAAGCCAAGAGCCAATGATATTGCACCACATAGGTGGCTTTTTCCTCTATTGCTGACTTTTCCATTCACTATTTTGCCATTTTCGCCCTTTGTATATGCATGTTTGAATGCATATACAATCACTACTGTTCACCCTTCAAAAATCCCTTGTATATGCAAAATGCATATACATCTGTTTGATATACAAGGTGGACCCCAAACCATTATAGAGCAAATTGAAGTTCAAATTGGGTCCAGCTTGCATCTTCATCCTTTGTATATCTGCGATATACAACACATACATACATACAGGCCGTAGACTTCAAATCACTATGCATCAGAACGTATCCCCTTTTGAAATCTAGCTTGTATCTCTTTTCCTGCATATTTCCTTGTATATGTGCATGTACAAGCGCTTTATACAACCCATAGACCTGAAATATTTATTCACTGCATTTTATTCCTCCATCGCATCTGGGTTGTATGTCCCCTTGCTTGCATCCATCACCTCATACATACAAGGTGGATTTCAAACTTTTATCCGCCGCATCTGACTTCTCCTTCAGTTCCGGAATGCATATTTCACTTGTATGCCTTGAATGTACATCAACATACATACAATTGCCTTTGCATACAACTGGTGGGCCCGACCATTTTCTCTCTCCTTTGCACTGTTCACTTTGCATGTCACAAGCCTTTGTATAATTTTCAATGTACATTCCCTTGCACATACAAACAAGAATCTTCTCCAGAATATTCCTGCAATGTATCTAACCATTGTATGTGTGCCCGAATGTATATTGCATATACATTCCACCTTGTATATCCACGGGCCCTACCACATGCATCTCTACCTCGCCACTGTAGCAAATGTATATTTCACTTCCTTGTATATTTTGCTTTGTATATGACCCGATATACAAAGTGAGAATATTCCCAAGAATCTGTGAAAGATTCCCCCTTTGTATATGCACCTTTTAGAGCCCGATATACATTCAGAAATGCATCTAACTCATTTTTTCAAAGGGCAATAGAGTTTTCTGACCCACCAATGCATAGTTTTGACTTGCATGTATATACAAGTAGCCTTGTATATACAAAGACATGCACCTTAACTGATTTTTTGCATTTCTTCAACTGCAGAGGTCGAAAGTGTTAGAGTTTTTTGGATTTTTGGGATGGTGCCTGCATATCTAAATGCTTGAAACCTGAATACTTATGCAGGCACCACCAGTAGCTCGACCCTAAAATCCTAAACATAAATGACTACTAACAGAAGCCATTCCACTGATTTTGACAGAAATCTCACCAGTGGAATGCTTCACGACGACATATAATAACAAAATGGAAAGCACAAAGAGAACATAAATCTACAGCTATACAAATTGCAATTAAGGGAAATGGAAATCAAATTGACGGAACAGAATGATTCTATTTCTCCTTAGCACAATCATAATTACATTCGATCACACTCTTTCTTCGATCTGTTTATAATGATCATTTGGTTCATTCCTCTGGGTATTCATCAACTCGCCTTGAGGAGTACCAAACTGACTCCAAGCCGCTGAGAGACCAATCCAAGTAGCTGGGAGACAACCATCTAAAACAACCTCCAACTACCCTACTGCCCTATTTTGGCATTATGCAGTTATAATTTGACAAAAGTGTCATAAGTTACTTGGGACTTACAAAATGAACCTAGATACAAACTGAAATGAAAATGCATTGGTCAAATAGACCTTATTACAAAAGAAAACATGATTTTCTAGGTGCTCCTGCATCAAACCTTCAGGGCACTCCGAATCTAAACTTGACCGGATCATTGCTTTGCTTCAAGAAACAAGAGTGAGAGTAGGAACTCTTGAATAGGAGGTCAGGGGTCAGAAAGGACCTAGGCGGGATGCCTATGATGGGGATAATGATGAGGCACGTCATAATGACACCACCCAAAGTGAGCACAAAGAAAATAACTCTGAGGCCAGACAAGAAGAGGATAGGTAAAGCCATATGGCTTTGGAATTATCCTGGGACATGAAAAAGGTTATGCCTCCCAAATTCGATGGATTTGTAAGTAGAGATGTTGTAGATGCATGGCTTATGGAGATGGAAATGTATTTTGAAATAAGAAATTACACCAAGATCACTAACGCGGTATGGGGAGCATACCAGCTAGCAGGTGAAGCATCCACATGGTGGATGAACAAAAAGATGGAGCTAGGCTTGAGGTCTACAAGCTAATTTATCTATAAACAAATATTGGGAAAAGTGTACTTGCCTGCTTAAGTATGTGTCATAGTACCAATAGGATGAGAGATTCCACATCCAAAAGCTTATAATGGGATTGAACGCCCAGATTGGGGGTGAAGTTGATGTACATGGTCTGACTTCAATGGACCAGGTCTATGAGAAGGCCATCAAATAGGAACAAAAACTGAAGGCTATGTCTGCCTATAGGGAAAGAACCTGAAAGAGGTTTAATTGGTCCCAATCCTCTCAATCCTCTAAGGAAAAGGGGAAAAATAGGATTTTACTAAGAAAAATGAGGGGCCAAGAATAAGCAAACTGAGTACAAGGGGGACAAGATGGACAATAACTACTCCAAGAAGAATGGAGACAATTCTCAGAAACCTCAGGAGAGGCGAGGACCAGTGGGAGGGTGCTACACATGTGGCAGAGATCATTACGCCAACCAGTGTCGTAACAAGGTGCAAGGAGCACAACCAAGAGGAAACCCTCTACCCTCTCAATAGGCGGCGTTCTAGCAACACATTCATGCAGCCTTGGACAATAGGTAAGCCGAATACCAAATAACTGTAAGCTGAATACGAAATAACTCCCATTGAAACTACAGGTATTTTATCTAGTCTTCTGATTTATGTTTTGATTGATACTGGTGCTACCGAATGTTTTGTTTCGCCTAGAATTGTAAGCAAAATTCGTAGAAAGGCTAGATTCATGGCAAACACATGGTCAGTAGACTATGCAAATCAAACCAAGACTCAGGTAGAACAATGACTGTTTGAGGCTAGGGTTGAACTTCTAAGTTTCTCCATCGAAGTAAATCTTTATGTAGCTCCACTGGGCTCATATGATGTTATCCTTGGAATAAATTGGTGATGGAGACATTGAGCTAAAGTGGATTGTTATGCCAAAAAAATAGAATGTCTTGATGACTTAGGAAACAAAGTCTTTCTTCAAGGGAACCCTAGGGAAATCAAACTAAGACAAATTTATGCCCTACAAATGAAAAGAGCTTAAAGAAAAGGATGCTAGCGTTTTGCTATCAAAATGGAAAAACTAAATGAGTTGAAGGAAACCAATTTCTAAAATGATTTAATGTTTTACGAATCTCAAAAACTCAATGAAGTTGGGAAAAAGGAGTCCATAGATTAGGAGAGATCAAATATGGACATGTATCCTTTCCTTAGAGATTTTAAGGATGTATTTTCGGATGAGCTGTCGGGATTACCTCCTAAAAAATCCTTTGACTTCTCTATCAATATAATTCTAGGGTCAGAACCTATCTCTAAAGCTCCCTATAGAATGACCACCACAAAGTTAATGGAGCTAAAGGCTTAATTAGAGGAATTGTTGGATAAGGGACTGATTAGACCCAATGTTTCACCTTAGGGAGTACCAGTTATATTTGTGAAAAAGAAAGATGGAACTTTGCGGTTGTGCATAGATTACTGCATGTTGAATAAATTAACAATTAAGAATAAATACCCATTGCCTCGCATTGATGATCTTTTTGATCAAATGAGAGGTGCGACTGTGCTTTCAATGATAGATCTTCGATTTGGATATCACCAATTGAGGTTAAAGGATGAGGACATCCATAAAACAACTTTTAGGATAAGGTATGGGCATTATGAGTTTATTGTCCTACCTTTTGAATTAACAAACGCACCGGCAGCATTTATGAACCTAATGAACAATGTGTTCAGGGATTGTTTGGACAAGTTTGTCCTAGTGTTTCTTGATGACAATCTAATCTATTCTAAGAATGAGCAAGAGCATCTTCAACATCTAAGAATTCTTCTTCAAAGATTGAGAGAGCATAAACTATAAAGCTCTCGAAGTGAACTTTCTTTAAAAAGGAAGTGCAGTATTTGGGCCACATGATTTCAGCTAAGGGAATAGCTGTGGACCCAGCTAAAATCAAGGCTTTTTTGGAATGGCCAGTACCTAGAAATGTTCATGAGGTCCAAAGTTTCATTGGCCTTGCAGGTTACTATAGGAAGTTTGTGAAAAAAAATTCAAAAATTGCATACCCCATAACTTCCTTGCAGAGAAAAGGTAAGAGATTTGAGTTGTTAGAAAAGTGCTAGGACGCCTTTGACCTATTGAAGGAAAAATTTACTTCAACACCAATTTTGAAGGTACCTGACCCAGAGGGTCCATTTGTAGTCATTATCGATGCCTCAAGGGAAGGCTTAGGTGGTGTACTAGTCTAGGATAGACAAGTCATTACGTATGAATTGTGAAAACTAAAAACTTATATAAAACTAGGCCCCTCATGATCTAGAGCTGGCAACAGTCATTCATGCATTGTAATTGTGGAGACACTACTTGCATGGAAGACCCTTTGAGCTGAAAATAGACCATTAAGGGCTCAAATATCTATTCACTCAACCCCTTCTTAATGCTCGTTAAAGAAGATGGTTGGAATTCATCTCGGATTATGATTTTGAGATTAAATATATCCAAGGAAAAGAAAATTGGGTGGCATATGCCTTGAGTAGGAGAAGAAACATCTCCTCGATGATCTCTATACATGCTAATTTTAGGAATCAGGTACTATAGGAATCTAAGGGAGATGAGTTTTATGAGTAGGTAAAATAGGCCCTTGTGGAAAATCCCAAGAATCTGAGATATTAAGGATTTAACCTTGTATCAGATGGGTTATTAAGGTCTAAAGGAAGGATTATGTACCTAACTTTGTAGAGTTAAGGAATATGGTGTGGACTTGGAGGTTCATTCTGAACCATATTCTAGACATCTTGGAGTAACAAAGTTACTTGCTGATATGAAACCCCTATAGTAGAATAGAAAGGAATGAAGAGGGATGCTGTAAATTTTATAGCTACATGTATAGAATACCAGAGAGTGAAGGCGAAACACCATCATCCAGCAAGACTCTTATACCGTCATGAAATTCCTAAGTGGAAATGACAAATTATAAGCATGGGTTTTGTGCAAGAGCTTCCTATGTCAAGGAACAAGCACAATGCTATCTTGTTTGTGGTGGATACACTTACCAAAGCCACTCATTTTATACCTAGAAACTTGATGGATGGGAAACCTGTCATAGCCTGTAATTTGTTTAAGAGATTTTCAGATTGCATGACATTCCTGAAAAGATTATCTCAAATCAAGATGCACAAATGACATTGATGTTTTGACAAACCTTGTTCTCTTCACTTGGAACCTAGTTGAATGTAAGCTCTGCTTATCATCCTAAAATGGATGGACAAACTGAGAGGGTAAACCAAGTGTTTGAGGATTTATTAAGAATGTAATGCATGGATCAACAATACAAATGGGAAGATTATCTCCCTCTAGTGGAATTTGTCTATAATAATTCCTATCATTCTGCTATTAAGATGGCTCCATTTGAAGCATTATATGGAAGGAAGTGACGAGCCCTTATAAGCTAGGACAAGCTAGAAATAGGGTTAGCCTTAGTCCAAATTTGCTATTAGAAATGTACAAGCAAGTCCATCTGATTAAGAAAAGGCTAGCGGAGGCCAATGATAGGCAAAAGAGCTATGCAGATGCTAAGGGCATCAAAAGGCATTTCTCAGTGGGAGAGAAAGTCTTTTTAAGGGTAAAATGTTAGAAGAGTTCCATTAAATTTGGAAAGACATCTAAATTGGCACCTAGATATGTGGGTCCCTTCAAAGTTCTTGAAGAAGTCAACCCAATTGCATACAAAATTGCTCTACTGCCAGCTCTTGCCATGATAAATGATGTTTTTCATGTTTCTTCTTTGAAAAAGTTTAATGCTATGGATAATCAAATTCCTATTCTTGATTGGAATTCTATATAGGTGAAAGACCCAGGGGTGGTAGTGATCGAGCCTATCAAGGTGCTTGAAATGTGTAAGCTACACTTACGTAACAAAGAGAAAACACAATGCAAGGTCTAGTGGGACCAATATGCAAAAGAAAATGCCACCTGGGGAAACTATGATCACATTCATGCGAGATTTGCCCATCTTTTCTAAAAAACTTTTTATTATGCTCTCAAAACATTTTCTTAATATGTTGGTTAATTCTTAAGACAATTAATCATCAGGGATGATGATTCTTATGGGTGGAGATATGTTACATCCCCAACTTATGATTTAGGTTAATCTTATTTTTGTGTTTTAATCAAGAGGATTAACCATAGTTTAATGATTAGATGTTGTGGAATTATCTAATTTAATCATTGAGTATGTGAATACTGACTAATGATAGTTAGATATGAGATTACATGTTCATATGAATATTTAATTATTATGAATTAAGAATTAGATGATGATGCACTGATCATGATTTTATAATGGTGAGTGTGAACATGAAATGAATCTTCCTTCGAAGATGGAAGGAGAGTATCATCTAGGAGGAAGATATAGATGTTAGGAAATGGGTCCAATTGCCATCTGAGTATTAGAATTTACGTCCTTATGAACCCTTGTAAGTTAGCGTGAGTCATGTCTTTTCTTGCTAGTCAATTTCCTTTATATGTCATCATGTCGATTGAGTTATCTCGACAATTTTTATGTTGACTTGACTAAATGACATTTTTAGAATGTCAACATGATTCGAGAGATAGTCTCGCCAAGTGGCAGAGTACTTTCTTGTTTCTCTATTTATTCCTAAACCAGGATTTTGAATCTATTGTTCTTTGTATAATATGCTTTGAGTTTATAACAAAGAAGGGGGAGCGGTGATCGACTCCTAAATTGCATTTTGATTATGTCACCATATTGGTGATGATGTTATATGATGACATCTTGGTTTTTGTGAGTACCTTCATACATCATGAAGATGTATGGAAATTTTATTAAGATATAATTATTTAAACTTTGTATCGAGCCCCATGTTATTAATATGTATATGTGTTAAGTGTGTTCACTGACATCATCCATGATTAGTGGAGTGATGAGAGGCCATATCGGACCACTTGGATCCATATCCTCATTGTCCACTTGCATATAGCACATAATTGTTGGTATGTGGTGTGTTGGTTCCCAAAAATGCAGGTTGCTAACCCTAAGAGGATGCCAGACTCTGTGTTTGGATTTGCAACATTTTTGGACCAACTGACAGAGCTATTAGCTCCCTACACTTCAGGTCCTGCAAACCTAGGCGGGTGTACCTTTGTAACTAAAGCAGACTTAACACTATATGACTTGATTGGATTAGTAAATCTATCACAATGGCATAAAATGTAATAGATGCAAGCTTCTAAACTACTCCTACTCCTAATACTAAGATTTGAGATGTAATTGTTTGAATGAGATTTTATGGAATCCTAAAATGGAATTGGTATGACCAGTGCCTATTTCTGTTGGGCTAATGGAGTCAAGGTGTATATGATATATGATTTACTTATAGGTTACATTCCTAATTGTTTGGCACATGTGTTTGTTTATAGCTTGTATAAACGTGCAAGAATGTGACTGACAAACTCTACTTAGTGATCCACTCGAATCTTACCAGGTTACTGTGACTTATTGAAAGGATTTTTTTAATCCTTGCTTGAAGGAACCGATCAAAAGAATCACACAATGACAGCAAATGTGTATTGACAAATGGAGTTGATGCTCAATTTGAATAACAAGACAATATCGAGTTGGAGACAGTATGGCAATCTTGACAATTATAGGGCTGCTCTTACCTATCCAAATGCTACCTCCAGGTTACTGTAATCAATCAAAAGGATTTTATATCTGTAATGGAAACCAATTAATTTGATTACACAAAAACAACAAGTGTGTTTCGATGAAACTGAAATATCAACTTGGAAACTCAGGTTCAAATAACAAAGAAATAACAGTATGGAGACAACCAAATAATTGCTCAGCTCAACAAACAATAGACACCAATATTAAATCATTAATTTCTGCATTTTCTCCATTATATGTAATTTCAAAAGATTTTACAATGTACAACATAATATTTTATTTTGGCAACTGGTCAACCCATCCAGCTATCTAACTGATGTTTTTCCTAATCTACTCTTGATCCTAATCTACTGATGATCTTCCTCTGTCCTCCTTTGATTTCACCTTTATACATACTGTGTATTTTAGGGTTGTGACCCTTCGCTTACCGTCCTGTGCGTCTCTTCATTTCCGTGAAGGACAACAATTTTTATTAACGCAAAATATTAGCCTCCGGCCCTTTAAAATTCAATTATTTCTCTTCATCTTTGTTAGGGTTTACTTTCATGTATCTTGATTCTTTATTTAATTAATCTTCCTGGGACTTGTATTCTCACGAAAATAATTTTCCAATATGACTATGATTGTTTGTTATATCCTCTTGCACATATTTTCTCCCACTGGAAAAATATATTTTACCCTTCGAGTAAGAAACAATTTCTGCTCATGAAATCTTGTTTTTAACAACCTTGTGAAAATATTTTACATCCTTTAGTGAAAATATCTTATCTCCTACAACTTCCTCGGTGAAATATTTTGCATAAAATGTTCTCCAGTAAAATAATTACTTCGCTTGTGAATTTCTTGGTGAAAATGTTTTCTCACCTTTTGCATATACTTCCTCAAAATATTTTTAGGTAAAGTAATTACCTATCTCGTGAATTCGTTGGAAAATATTTTCTTTCATCCTTATAACCCCTTTGGTAAACTATTTCATATTGCATTTTAATATTTTACCTCGGGCATGCAGCTCACATTTAAAATACTTACCACTTTTAATTAAATGACATTTCTCCCCAAAGAGGCATCCATCGGTATGAGGCATAAACTCGGTGTGTTTTAAAAATTTCTCTCCGATTTGCTTGGTCTTGCCGATGAGATTTTCATGGTGCAGTGACTTTAATAATATTTTTTATTGTCTTGCATAAACTCATTTTTTAAGTGAAAATATTTTCATGGGCCATTATACACATTTACACAAAATCTTCAATTAACGGCTTTGTGAAAATATTTCCCATCTTTATTTCAAAAATATTCTACATATTTCTCCTTGCTTCCATATCTCCTTTTCCATTGTTTTACCTCATTACTTTATTTACATAATACTTGGGCCCACAACATCGGTGTGACACATCAAATCGGTATGATTTACAATTTTTACTCCGATTCATTTTCTTCTGCCGATGTATTTTTATGCCTTGATTTTTATTTAGCATTTTACACATTCATATGTTAAGGTTATAACCTTTCTGATGCATCCCTTTATTTAATCAACCATCTTTAGTTTGATTAAATTAATTTCAACCTTTCTAAGCTTTGTATTCCCGTGCAAGATAATTTAATTAATAATTATTTCCATCTTTGGCTGACAATCTTCACGCTTTCATTTATTCGTGTGCTTTTTCACCTTCACTGGGCTAGAATAATCATTTGTGTGAAAATAATTACTCCTTATGGTTTTACTGGCCATCTTATGCATTCTCACATAAAATATTATTTAGGTAAAATAATTACCTATTTGATGAACTTCTCTAGAAAAGTATTTTTCTTCTGAGTAGAAAATATTTTGAATAAATTCTCACCTTATAACTCCTTCCATGAAAATAGGATATTTATTTGCACCTTTTGTAAATATTTATTCTCCTTTGAATAAACCTTTCATCTCACGGGACTCCATCGGCAAGACTTGTTAGATCGGTGTGACTTGAGATTTTCACTCCGATGGTATATCTCTTGCCGATGAGTTTTCCATCGGTGAGACCTATATGATGTCTTGCCGATGAAAATTTTTTTTTATAGCTTTTGTTCATCAGTGAGACTTTTGCTGAAACTGTGTCCATTGTAGCAAATTGTTATATCACGAAAAAGGATAAAAAGTATTCCCAGTTCTTTTAATTCCATTTCACACACCTTGCATGGTGATCAAAATAGGCCAACTAGCCTTCGGAATTAGCCTGAAAAACTAATCAAAACTTTTCCCAGAGCCACAAAAATACACCAACATGTTGAATTGTGATAGGGGAGTATGGTTGTCAGACGGATTGGCATGAAGTTATTGGGATTAAAAGCTGCTCGCAATCAAAGTAGCTCACTCAGTGTGTTTTGCACCTGTTTTAAACTCAACTGAAACCTATTATTTTGCCTCTTTGGAAAAATATCAAATCTGATATTGAGAAGCTGCCGTCCTGGGGATTAGTTCATTTAGGCCACATGAACATGTGTGCCAAAGGATTTTTCATCATTCCTCTTCCTTCATAAGATATCGGGTGTCAAAGTTGACCTTTCTGAAGCTGCCTGGGAATGCAGTCACAGAACTGTGTAAAATCCATTTGGATTTGCTTTTGAAAAAATATCAAACGAAGTGCTGGGACCTTGAGAATTGGCATGTGAGCACATTAACATGGGAAGAATTTGAGACATCAATTATTTTTTTATGAACACGACCCGATTGTTAGATATTACCTTCCAAATTAACCTCCTTGAAAACTGCCCCTGTCAAAACCTGATTCGAACTCACCACTTGCAATTTAAAAAACCCATTAAATCTCTTCCTGGGAACTTGTAACTGGAAAGTTGAGTTCATTTAGGCTTGATGAGTGCATGTGTAAGAGGATTCTTCTCCATCCATCTTCTGTCATGAAATGTTAAGGGCCAAAGTTGACCTCTCTGCAACTTTCTTGAAACACAGATATGGCAACTGAACTTTTTACATTTGCTTTTGATTTTGAAAAAATAGCAAACGAGATGTTGGGGTCCCAAAAACTGGCATGAAAGTACATTATCATGAGAAAAATATGGAACACTAATTAGTTTGTCAGGATCATCATTTAGCTGCTAGATATCAGCCTCCAAAGTTGGCCTCTCGGGCTGATTTCACATTGTGCAAGTAACAAACCTTATCAAAACCCTCCAACTTGGTTCTTCAAAACCTAGTCAAAATTGATCGTATGAAGCTGAAATCAGGAGTGCTCACTTACATATGGCAGACAAACATGTTTATGAAATAATTTTGTATGAAGACGAACTGGCTCCGAATTATAATGCTTCAAAGTAGGCCGTTTGAGCATATTGTGCAGGTGTATCTATGAGTGTTGAAATTGAATTTTTCATATGGGTACCTAAAATCTTGCAAAATTTGGTATGAAATTTTAGGTCCCAACAGTGGCTCTGTCTAGGGTTGTATGCCCCCTGCGGGCATAGCAAGATCCCAGATTTCTGGGGAGCAGACCAACGCCTTCTTCATTGGGTAACAGAGTCTACTTTTTGCCCCAAAACTGATATGGTCAAAAGACCATATTAGAAAAGAAAATCCACGTCTTTCCCCTATCAAAAACCTTGTTCTGATCATGTTGTAATGATACCCCATCTGCTTGACTAAATCTGTTCATATAGTTCAGTAATGCATCATAATTTATGCTGCAAGTGTGTTCTATATTATTCGGTATCTGGAAGTCAGGCATAGTCTGAACACCTTCATCATTGCATGACATAAGGAAGTCATGATTATCAAACCTTGTAGGATGTCTTATTTTATCATATCTATTGTTATTCACCAAATGTTGGTTTTTTAATTGAATTGGAAAATGGAATAAATCAAGCTGCTTCTGACAAATGCTATAATCAATGCTGATTCCAACATAAAACACCGTATCTTCTTCCTTATCGCATCCATCTTCCCCACATGCTTGAGAGTCAATAATCTGCCAATCATACATACAGGAATCATCAACCTCCTCTGGTTCAATGGACATCTTTATCTCTAGATCAGTATTACAAGAGAACTCATGACCACTATCTATCTCTTCTTTGCAAAAATGTGACTTGGGGAATACGACCTCATATATTTCATCATCTTTATCATGTTGAATGGATTCACTGTCAAAAGATATATGTGCTGGACACAGTATTTGGGAATCATCTTTATGTACATATCTTTGATATTCTTTGGTGAGTAATTCTGAAATATGCTCACTGTCAAGTGAGCATGTTTCTTCATCAACCCTCTTACTGAAATTTTCATCATTCTTTTCATCACTACTATAATGCTCAAAATTTGATGTACATATTTCATCAACCTCATCATTTATAGACTCTTTATCAGAATATCCACCTCCCTGACTGTCTAAATGCCTTTCATCTTCTTGATAACATGGATTTGAGAACACTTGAAATTCATTCTCTGGCATACCTTGGCAAAATGTCATCTGATCTTCTTCCATCTTTTCATCATACAATGGGTTTGAAAAATTTTGAAAATCATTTTCAGATATGTACACTTCCTCCTCATTATGAGTTTGCCCTGTTTGAAAATAGTCATCCTCTTCATCTTTTTGTGCTATATCATCATATAATGATTTTGAACAGGCTTGAAGATTCTTTTCTGCCATGTGCACTTCCTCTTGATCAAGATCTTGAAAATATTCACCCTGGTTATCTAAAAAGATTTCATCCTCAGGATAGCATGGGTTTGGAAACATCTGGAGTTCATGTTCTGGTATACCCATCTTTTGAAAACAATGTTCTTCTTCCTCCCAACACTGCTGATTCATATATTGCGGTGGGTGGGCTGGGATAAAATTTGTTTGATATGGAGGCTGATAATAAACATTTTGTTGGGTGGGTTGATGAGAGTGCAGATTTTGATGTGACATATGTAGATGATGATATTGCGGAGCATATCGCTGTCCAGGTGGTGGATAGTATTCATTTTCTTGGTATGTTGCTAGTCCATCCATATCTGGCTGCATTGCTATATCAGTTTCTTCATATTCAATATCATCAGATTCAATATTGATAATATCCTCAGGCCTTGTCCTTTCTATGCTATGAATCAATTGAACCACTTGGTCTAGAGTAACTGGCTTTAATGATTCAGGCCAATTAGTTGACATAGGCACATAAGCAAGCATGAACATTTTAATGAATAAGGATTTCCTAGGTTTGAGATGAAAAGGTATCTGTTCATAGATATTCGCCAACCTGATGAACAACTCATATCCAGATTCTCCTTCATGTTTCCTTATTTCAAAGAACGCATCTAAAGGGGGTATGTTATATTTTTTCATATTTCATCAATTTTATTTTCAGAGTCGCCACCTCTTGTGAGAAGAGGAAAATTTCATCTTTCTGGGTTCTTGCCAGCAGAGTCTACCAATCTGTATTTGAATTTTGTGTAGAGTCGCCACCTCTATTTAGAGGACTAATCAATTTTTCTGGGTTTTTCCTTCCACCAGCAGAGTTATGCCTTTTAATTTTCTGACTCTAATAACATGGTTTGCTACCAGGTTTCTCTATGTGTTCTCCCCAGTAGAGTCGCCATTTGTTGGTTCCCAAAAATGCAGGTTGCTAACCCTAAGAGGATGCCAGACTCTGTGTTTGGATTTGCAACATTTTTGGACCAACTGACAGAGCTATTAGCTCCCTACACTTCAGGTCCTGCAAACCTAGGCGGGTGTACCTTTGTAACTAAAGCAGACTTAACACTATATGACTTGATTGGATTAGTAAATCTATCACAATGGCATAAAATGTAATAGATGCAAGCTTCTAAACTACTCCTACTCCTAATACTAAGATTTGAGATGTAATTGTTTGAATGAGATTTTATGGAATCCTAAAATGGAATTGGTATGACCAGTGCCTATTTCTGTTGGGCTAATGGAGTCAAGGTGTATATGATATATGATTTACTTATAGGTTACATTCCTAATTGTTTGGCACATGTGTTTGTTTATAGCTTGTATAAACGTGCAAGAATGTGACTGACAAACTCTACTTAGTGATCCACTCGAATCTTACCAGGTTACTGTGACTTATTGAAAGGATTTTTTTAATCCTTGCTTGAAGGAACCGATCAAAAGAATCACACAATGACAGCAAATGTGTATTGACAAATGGAGTTGATGCTCAATTTGAATAACAAGACAATATCGAGTTGGAGACAGTATGGCAATCTTGACAATTATAGGGCTGCTCTTACCTATCCAAATGCTACCTCCAGGTTACTGTAATCAATCAAAAGGATTTTATATCTGTAATGGAAACCAATTAATTTGATTACACAAAAACAACAAGTGTGTTTCGATGAAACTGAAATATCAACTTGGAAACTCAGGTTCAAATAACAAAGAAATAACAGTATGGAGACAACCAAATAATTGCTCAGCTCAACAAACAATAGACACCAATATTAAATCATTAATTTCTGCATTTTCTCCATTATATGTAATTTCAAAAGATTTTACAATGTACAACATAATATTTTATTTTGGCAACTGGTCAACCCATCCAGCTATCTAACTGATGTTTTTCCTAATCTACTCTTGATCCTAATCTACTGATGATCTTCCTCTGTCCTCCTTTGATTTCACCTTTATACATACTGTGTATTTTAGGGTTGTGACCCTTCGCTTACCGTCCTGTGCGTCTCTTCATTTCCGTGAAGGACAACAATTTTTATTAACGCAAAATATTAGCCTCCGGCCCTTTAAAATTCAATTATTTCTCTTCATCTTTGTTAGGGTTTACTTTCATGTATCTTGATTCTTTATTTAATTAATCTTCCTGGGACTTGTATTCTCACGAAAATAATTTTCCAATATGACTATGATTGTTTGTTATATCCTCTTGCACATATTTTCTCCCACTGGAAAAATATATTTTACCCTTCGAGTAAGAAACAATTTCTGCTCATGAAATCTTGTTTTTAACAACCTTGTGAAAATATTTTACATCCTTTAGTGAAAATATCTTATCTCCTACAACTTCCTCGGTGAAATATTTTGCATAAAATGTTCTCCAGTAAAATAATTACTTCGCTTGTGAATTTCTTGGTGAAAATGTTTTCTCACCTTTTGCATATACTTCCTCAAAATATTTTTAGGTAAAGTAATTACCTATCTCGTGAATTCGTTGGAAAATATTTTCTTTCATCCTTATAACCCCTTTGGTAAACTATTTCATATTGCATTTTAATATTTTACCTCGGGCATGCAGCTCACATTTAAAATACTTACCACTTTTAATTAAATGACATTTCTCCCCAAAGAGGCATCCATCGGTATGAGGCATAAACTCGGTGTGTTTTAAAAATTTCTCTCCGATTTGCTTGGTCTTGCCGATGAGA
The DNA here is from genome assembly GCA_027924645.1 of Cunninghamia lanceolata. Taxonomy (NCBI): domain Eukaryota; kingdom Viridiplantae; phylum Streptophyta; class Pinopsida; order Cupressales; family Cupressaceae; genus Cunninghamia; species Cunninghamia lanceolata. The sequence continues at coordinate 13,080,017 of BSBN01000186.1, read as the reverse complement.
TTTTCATGGTGCAGTGACTTTAATAATATTTTTTATTGTCTTGCATAAACTCATTTTTTAAGTGAAAATATTTTCATGGGCCATTATACACATTTACACAAAATCTTCAATTAACGGCTTTGTGAAAATATTTCCCATCTTTATTTCAAAAATATTCTACATATTTCTCCTTGCTTCCATATCTCCTTTTCCATTGTTTTACCTCATTACTTTATTTACATAATACTTGGGCCCACAACATCGGTGTGACACATCAAATCGGTATGATTTACAATTTTTACTCCGATTCATTTTCTTCTGCCGATGTATTTTTATGCCTTGATTTTTATTTAGCATTTTACACATTCATATGTTAAGGTTATAACCTTTCTGATGCATCCCTTTATTTAATCAACCATCTTTAGTTTGATTAAATTAATTTCAACCTTTCTAAGCTTTGTATTCCCGTGCAAGATAATTTAATTAATAATTATTTCCATCTTTGGCTGACAATCTTCACGCTTTCATTTATTCGTGTGCTTTTTCACCTTCACTGGGCTAGAATAATCATTTGTGTGAAAATAATTACTCCTTATGGTTTTACTGGCCATCTTATGCATTCTCACATAAAATATTATTTAGGTAAAATAATTACCTATTTGATGAACTTCTCTAGAAAAGTATTTTTCTTCTGAGTAGAAAATATTTTGAATAAATTCTCACCTTATAACTCCTTCCATGAAAATAGGATATTTATTTGCACCTTTTGTAAATATTTATTCTCCTTTGAATAAACCTTTCATCTCACGGGACTCCATCGGCAAGACTTGTTAGATCGGTGTGACTTGAGATTTTCACTCCGATGGTATATCTCTTGCCGATGAGTTTTCCATCGGTGAGACCTATATGATGTCTTGCCGATGAAAATTTTTTTTTATAGCTTTTGTTCATCAGTGAGACTTTTGCTGAAACTGTGTCCATTGTAGCAAATTGTTATATCACGAAAAAGGATAAAAAGTATTCCCAGTTCTTTTAATTCCATTTCACACACCTTGCATGGTGATCAAAATAGGCCAACTAGCCTTCGGAATTAGCCTGAAAAACTAATCAAAACTTTTCCCAGAGCCACAAAAATACACCAACATGTTGAATTGTGATAGGGGAGTATGGTTGTCAGACGGATTGGCATGAAGTTATTGGGATTAAAAGCTGCTCGCAATCAAAGTAGCTCACTCAGTGTGTTTTGCACCTGTTTTAAACTCAACTGAAACCTATTATTTTGCCTCTTTGGAAAAATATCAAATCTGATATTGAGAAGCTGCCGTCCTGGGGATTAGTTCATTTAGGCCACATGAACATGTGTGCCAAAGGATTTTTCATCATTCCTCTTCCTTCATAAGATATCGGGTGTCAAAGTTGACCTTTCTGAAGCTGCCTGGGAATGCAGTCACAGAACTGTGTAAAATCCATTTGGATTTGCTTTTGAAAAAATATCAAACGAAGTGCTGGGACCTTGAGAATTGGCATGTGAGCACATTAACATGGGAAGAATTTGAGACATCAATTATTTTTTTATGAACACGACCCGATTGTTAGATATTACCTTCCAAATTAACCTCCTTGAAAACTGCCCCTGTCAAAACCTGATTCGAACTCACCACTTGCAATTTAAAAAACCCATTAAATCTCTTCCTGGGAACTTGTAACTGGAAAGTTGAGTTCATTTAGGCTTGATGAGTGCATGTGTAAGAGGATTCTTCTCCATCCATCTTCTGTCATGAAATGTTAAGGGCCAAAGTTGACCTCTCTGCAACTTTCTTGAAACACAGATATGGCAACTGAACTTTTTACATTTGCTTTTGATTTTGAAAAAATAGCAAACGAGATGTTGGGGTCCCAAAAACTGGCATGAAAGTACATTATCATGAGAAAAATATGGAACACTAATTAGTTTGTCAGGATCATCATTTAGCTGCTAGATATCAGCCTCCAAAGTTGGCCTCTCGGGCTGATTTCACATTGTGCAAGTAACAAACCTTATCAAAACCCTCCAACTTGGTTCTTCAAAACCTAGTCAAAATTGATCGTATGAAGCTGAAATCAGGAGTGCTCACTTACATATGGCAGACAAACATGTTTATGAAATAATTTTGTATGAAGACGAACTGGCTCCGAATTATAATGCTTCAAAGTAGGCCGTTTGAGCATATTGTGCAGGTGTATCTATGAGTGTTGAAATTGAATTTTTCATATGGGTACCTAAAATCTTGCAAAATTTGGTATGAAATTTTAGGTCCCAACATGGTGACTGATCATGCAAGTATTGTACACTCGTAATGTATCCTTGTTGGGGAGTCAGTTGTTAATTTTGTTAACCGACAAAAAAAAATGACATTGTAAAATCCTAATTCTAGAAGCTTCCAAAAAGCTTGTTATAAGTGGCTGGGATGTATGTTGTGGGTATGGAATATGTGAGATTGTAATCTGCTTTGCACTAGATAATAAAATCATTGGATGGTTGAGTTTTTGTAAATGTAGCCCATATTGGGTGAACCACGTTAAATTTCTATGTTGATCTCTTTTGTGTTATCCTTCATTGTTATATTTGGGTTATTTAATCTGCATATAATTGTTAGTGTTTATTTATCTCATCTACCCTAACCCTAACAGTAATGGACTGAGTGATCCCAAGGAATCCACGGTGTGGCAGAGTGGAGTAACCACCCTTCACTTTGTGGGCTCGAAGTGGTGGTTTCACCGCATGCTTTGCATGCAAAAAGAAGACCAAAAACTTAGTTTGGAGGGAATTCATTTAGTTTTGACAATGCTCAGGAGAAGAGAGAAAGAACAAGAATAACATTCAGTTTTCTGGAAACCTTTATCGAACACCACAGGTAGTTGGCACGACCGTGCTCTACTAAAAGCCATTGATAGGATGCATCATAAACACTTAAATGAACTTCCTTAGGTATGATTTGAAGTCTCGAAAGGCTCTCATTATTTTGAATGTTAAATAGTAATAAAACACTATTGAATAAGGTCGACTATGTCAACAGTTAAGTATTTAGCTTGCTATGGTTATCATTTTGTGGCCCTCGAGCTGTAGCAATTGATATGATAATCTTTATTATGAGACCCTCATGGTCTATATTTCTATTTATTAATATTTTTATGGCTTATACTTTCAAGATAAACTTCAGGCCCTTGAGACTATAAGTGAATTATACTGAAAACTTGTAATGACTATTGTTGTACTTGTCACTCCAGGCCCTTGAGGCTGAGCTAGAGCTGCAGTGACAAGCACCATACTTGAGTGCCGATATGACACAGTTGAAAATAATTAAATGACAACCCTAGAGCTATCATGATGAGATTGATGTTGAGTATGCTCATGAAACAAGTATTTAAAACTATTATGTTTAGATATGTGTTTGGAGGATTCGACTTGCATGTCTGTCGATGCACCATCCTCGAACTATGATGATAATCTTTTTGAAAACCTTAACCTTTGAACATGCTAAAAGTACTTGGAAACCATTATTGAGAACTACACATATAGTTTTTGACTGCTATTGAAAGGTTATTAGGATAACCATAGTGCAGTATGTATCTTCCCCTTGATAAAGAAGGAGGTCAGAAATATGAAAGTTAATAGTATTACTCAAAGGCAACTTTGCATGCATGTTGGGTTAATGGTGAGGATTATCCTCTTGAGGCTTATAACATAATGAGGTTGAAAACTAAATTAATCTAAGTCTTCAACATTGTAATGTAAATAAAATCCATTTCTTTTACTTGTGGCTGAACTCCATGAAGGGAGTATTTTATGTTAAAAACTCACATGGGTACATGAGTTGATGTCTTTTGTTAAGACCATCTTATTTGGCTAAGGAAATATAAGCCTATATGATGCAGAAGCATCCCTAGTTCAAGAGCAATCTTGCATCAAGCAAAAACATTTGCACTTTAGTTTGTTTACAGTTCAGTTCAGGTTGTTCAGTCAGTAGTAGTTTCTGTATTTTGGTCTGCATTCTGCCGTAGTTATATCTCACACCTTGTGGAGCTGGACTTAACATCTAGATTCATTCATCTACATCATATCTAGAATTTAGAGCATTTGGATCAGTTACCAGAAAGTTATCGCTATCAGAAGATCGACTATTTTCTCAGAATAGAGCATCCTGGCAGTCTCTGATAATTATTTAAAGGAAAAGACTTGCATAGCATTCCTAGACTTGTGGAGCTTAACGACACTTCATTCAATGATCTTGGGTTCGTGAACAACCTTCCTCAAGATCTGCACATCATTCCATTCATTTGCAGAGGTGTTCTACATGATTAGGTCTGACCTATCTATGTACACACGTTATAGCTCTTCATTGGAGTTTGTGGCCTTCCATAGCCGACGCAAAGGAATATTTTGTACCAGAGATGATATATTCTCATGTTCTAGAAGATAAATAGTTAGCTCCTTTGCGAGGGGACTAAAGATATATCTTGTGCATATTTTGATATTTTGTAAGCCTGTGAGCCCAATTGTAAGCCCGCATGTTACCAGCCAATCTGTATTTGAATTCTATTATATACTAAATGACTAAATCTATGTTTGTTTCATATCTTTGAGTTGTTTTTGTTGTGTTTACTCTTGCTACATGGCCTGGATAGTTCATTCTATGAACCCTCCTACCATGACTGCACCAAGTGGTATCAGAGAGAAAGTTTGAATCTTTGGGAGCGAGTTGAGCAAAGTTGGAGAAGGAATTCTGTGAGATCTTTCTATAGACATATCATCAAATTGAGATAGGTTACTTGTGTTGCAACCGATCGCTGATTGTGAGGTAGTTGTCACCTTGTAGCCCAACCATTGAACTTGAGGTAGTTTGCACTTGATCCTAGGAAGAATATCATTGAGGAGAGTTGTTGCTGTTGGAACAATGGCTGGTAGAATGGATGAGATGATGGAAATGATGAAGATGATGTGAATTCATTTGGATGTGGTTGAAGAAGATAGGCAAAGAGGATTGACACTAAGACCTAATGTTGAAAGTGATGATGAAGAGGAATTTCAATCTGTTGAACAAATTGGTGAAACCCTAGGAGGTGATGAAGAAGAAGAATCAGATCAAGTAAAGATGTTGCGAGCTATTTAAAAGATTGGGAAAAGACCTAGAGTTGATGTCCCAAACTATACTGGTAATTTGAACCCGAAAGATTTGAATGACTGGATAAATGACATGGAAGAATACTTTGAATATGAAGAGATTGAAGATCTAGAAAAGGTAAACTTTGCAAAGACAAAATTGAAAGGACATGCTGCTATATGGTGGAAAGAAGTTCAGTTGGAAAGAAATAGAAGAGGAAAAGAAAAGATTACAAAATGGGTTAGGATGGTGACAAAATTGAAGAATCAGTTTATACCTATTGACTATGAGTTGGAACTATTGAAAAGATTGCAAAATCTGAGACAGAAAGAGAAATTTGTGAAAGAGTATACTGAGGAATTTCATAAGATGATTATAAGGATAGGACACAGTGAAGCAAACAAGGAGAAAGTGGCTAGATATATCAATGGACTGAGATTGAACATTTAAGAAGAACAAAGCTTGGTAAGGATGAAATCTTTGGAAGAAGCATATCAGTTTTCCATGAAAGTTGAAGAGAAGATAAATAAAAGACATGATCCGAGATAGAAAGGAAGAGAAGGTAAATTTCAGAGAGGTAGAACATTTTCTAGAGGAGACAAAACACATTCAGAGTAGAAAAAGTTTGACAGCACATTCAAGAAGGATGACAAAGATAATAATGCTTACCGGAGAGATGACAAAAATTTTTACCGGAGAGGAAATGCTAGTGCATATTGGAATGAAGGATACAAAAGAGAGGGAAGAGGATTTCATAAGAGAACATTTAGAGGTACTTGTTTCAAGCGTGGAGGTGAAGGACACAGAGCATTTGAATGTAATCAAAGGTAGTATAAGCAAGAAGACAGATAACAGTGGGAGAGCAGCCTATGTTGAAGAAGAACCTGTTGAATCACTGAGTTCAGTTGGTAAGCCAGAGAAAGGAGAATCACTTGTGATGAGAAGAGCACTATTTTAAGTAGAAACAAATGAGGAACCACCACAGAGGAAAAGTTTGTTTAGGACAAGATGTAAATCAGGAGGTAAGTGTTGTAAACTTGTAATTGATAGTGGTAGTTCAAATAACCTAGTTTCAGAGGAGATGGTGACTAAGCTGAAGTTGGAAAGATTGAAACACCCTAAGCCCTATTAGATAGCATGGATTTAGGATGATCATAAGGTACTGGTGAGTGAACAATGTTTGGTGAAATTTCATATTGGATCTTATCATGATGAAGTCTTGTGTGATATTATGCCTATGGATGTTTGTCATATCTTGTTGGGTAGACCTTGGCAGTATGATAGAAAAGCTATACATGATGGGAGAAAGAATACATACACTATAACATCAAATGAAAAGAGAATTACTTTGATTCCTTTGGAAGATGATCCTAAGAGTGAAGTATGTGGAAATGCTAGAATCTGTTTGGTAGATGGAAGAAAATTTCTTGATGGTTTGAGACATGAGAATATGTGTTATGCTTTGATTCCTAAGAAACCTGAAACACTGAAGATAGAGACTGGAGGAGAACAACCAGAGGAGGTAACAAAGTTGTTGATGGAGTATGAAGATGTCATATCAGATAATGTACTTGAAGGATTGCCACCTATAAGGAGTATTAGTCATCACATGGATCTTATACCGGGAGCAAGTTTTCCTAATAAAGCAGCACACAGAATGACACCAACAGAGAATGAAAAATTGAATAGACAGATATGGGAGTTGCTGAGGAAAGGTTTGATCAGAGAAAGTTTGAGTCCTTGTGTAGTACCTGCAGTATTATTACCTAAGAAAGATGGAGAATGGAGAATGTGTACTGACTCGAGAGCAATAAACAAAATCACAGTTAAGTATAGATTTCCTTTACCTAGGATGGATGATATCATGAATTGTTTGAGTGGAGCAAGATATTTCACAAAGATAGAATTGAAGAGTAGATACCATCAGATTAGAATCAAAAAGGGAGATGAATGGAAGACTACTTTTAAGACAAATGAAGGATTGTATAAGTGGTTAGTGATGCCTTTTGGATTGAAAAATGCACCAAGTACTTTCATGAGATTGATGAATGAAGTCTTGAAGAAATTCTTGGGTAAGTTTGTTATTGTATACTTGGATGATATTCTGATTTTCAGTAAGACAAAAGAGGAACATTTGTAGCATATTAGACAAGTTTGGCAGAGGTTGAGAGAGAAGAAATTGTTGATAAACATCAACAAATGTAGTTTCATGAAGGAAGAGTTGGTATATTTGGGATTTGTGATTTCTGCGAAAGGATTGAAGATGGACCCTGAGAAGGTAAGAACAATAGTTGAATGGCCTACACCGGAGAGCATTGGAGAGGTTAGATCATTTCATGGATTGGCTAGTTTCTACTGGAAGTTCATCAAAAATTCCAGTTCACTATGTAACCCTATGACAGAGACAATGAGAGGTGACAGAAAAGACTTTACGTGGACATCTGGAGCAAATAAAAGTTTTGAATTGTTGAAGCAGAAAGTGACAGAGCAACCTGTTTGGGCATAACCAGATTTCAATAAGGTATTTCAAGTTGATTGTGATGCAAGTGGAAATGCAATTGGAGCAGTATTAAGTCAAGAAGGTAGACCTGTAACATATTTCAATGAAAAGTTGAATGATGTAAGGAGAAGATATTTAGTTTATGAACAAGAGTTCTATGCCATAATTCAAGCCTTGAAGAAGTGGAGACATTACTTGTTGCTTAAGGAGTTTGTACTATATACAGATCATCAAGCTTTGCCTTGAACAATCAAGGTAAGTTGAATCAGAGACATATGAGATGGGTAGAGTTCATGCAGAGTTACACTTTTGTGTTGAAGCATAGGAGTGGAAAAACAAACAAAGTTGCTAATGCATTAGGTAGAAGAAGAAACTTGTTGAAAGAAATGAGAGTTGAAGTGTTGGGTTTTGATGACTTGAAGAACATGTATGAGGGAGACACTAATTTTACAGAACCTTGGAAAGCATGTAAGGAACTTGTTGTGACAAATAGGAGTAAGTGGCTGGATTATTTCATTCAGGAAGATATGTTGTTTAGAGGAAGTTAGTTGTGCATATCTAAGAGTTCAATGAGAGATAATTTGATCAAAGAGAAACACAGTGGTGGATTGGTAGGACATTTTGGCATTGATAAGACAGTGGCTTTGATAAGTAAAAACTAATTTTGGCCTCAGATACATAAGGATATTAGGAAATTTGTGCAGATTTGTAGAGTTTGTCAAGTTGCAAAAGGGAGTAGTCAGAATACTGGATTGTATAGACCTTTGACAGTACCAGAGAGACCTTGGGAAGACCTAAGCATGGATTTTGTAATGGGATTGCCGAAGACATAGAGAGGACATGATTCAATATTTGTAGTGGTTGATAGATTTTCAAAGATGGCTCATTTCATACCTTGTAAAAAGACAACTAATGCAGTACATGTAGCAAACCTATTTTTCAAGGAGATTTTGACATTACATGGATTACCTAAGAGTATAGTTTCAGACAGAGACACAAATTTTGTTGGACACTTTTGGAAGACACTTTGGAAGAAGATGAAGACATATTTGAAGTTCAGTTCAACTTTTCATCCACAGATTGATGGACAGATAGAGGTAGTGAATAGGAGTTTGGGAAACTTGTTGAGATGTTTGGTTGGAGAGAAGACAAGAAGTTGGGATTTAATTCTTTCACAAGCAGAGTTTGCATACAATAATTTAGTAAATAGGAGTATTGGAAGAACACCTTTTGAGATTGTTATCAGAATAAATCCTAGAGGAGTTGCAGAATTGAGAGACATTGGCACAGAAGAAAAGAAAAGTGTAGAAGCAGAGGAATTTATAGGTCACATTAAGACAGTGCATAATCAGGTGAAGAAGGATTTGGAGGATACAAACAGTAAGTATAAGGAAAAGGTAGATGAGAAGAGAAGACACAAAGAATTTGAAGTAGGAGATGAAGTGATGGTATATTTGAGAAAAGAAAGGTTTCTAGTTGGGGCATATAACAAGTTGAAGATGAAGAAGTTTGCACCTTGTAAGATACTCAAAAAATTTGATTCAGGAAATGCATATGAAGTGGAATTACCGGAGGCATTGGTCATATTACCTATTTTCAACATTGCAGACCTATATTAGTATCATGAAGCAGAGTTTAGTGACAACATGGAAGAAGACCTGAAGAAGCAGTTACCACAACAAGCACTAGAGCAGATTGAAGACATCTTAGATAGCAGAGTTGGACACAGCACTAGAGGAAGGCAATACAAAGAATATCTTGTGAAGTGGAAAGGTAGACCGGAAGAAGATTCAACATGGATTTCTCAAGCTGAGGTGGACCGTCTTGGTTCTCCCCTAGCCCTAGCAAAGTGAGGGACTCACTTTTTTTTAATAACCCTAGATGTCTAATGTAGGAGCATCCCTAGTTCAAGAGCAATCTTGCATCAACCAAAACTATTTACACTTTAGTTTGTTTGCAGTTTAGTTGTTTCCTTTCATTTTTCTAGTTTAGTTTAGGTAGTTCAGTCAGTAGCATTTTTTGTAATTTGGTCCACATTCTGCCACAGTTACATTTCACACCTTACGGAGCTAGACTTAACAGCTAGATTCATTCGTCTACATCATATCCATAATTTAGAGCATTTGGATTAGTTATCGAAAAGTTATCGCTATCAGAAGATTGACTATTTTCTCATAACAGAGCATCCTGGTAGTCTCTGATAATTAGTTAAAGGAGAAGACTTGCGGAGCATTCCTAGACTTGTGGAGCTTAACGACACATCATTTAATGATCTTTGGTTCGTGGCTAACCTTCCCTGATATCCGCACATCATTCCAAACATTTGTAGAGGTGTTCTACATGATTAGGTCTGACCTATCCGTGTACACACGTTATAGCTCTTCATTGGAGTTTGTGACCTTCCTTGGCCGACGCGAAGGAATCTTTTGTACCGGAGATGATATATAAGGATGTAATTAATCCCTAGGAAAGTAGTTAGCATAATTCTCATGGTCTAGAAGATAGATAGTTGGCTTCTTTGCGAGGGGCCTTTAAAGCTATATCTTGTTTGTATTCTGATATTTTGTAATTAGGCCTATAAGGCCAATTGTAATCCTGCATGTTGCCGGCCAATCTGTATTTGAATTCTATTATATACTGAATGATTGAATCTATGTTTGTTTCATATCTTTGAGTTATTTCTGTTGTGTTTAATCTTATTGCATGACCTAGACAGTTCATTCTATGAACCCTCCTACCGTGACTGCACCACTATATTATTATGATCTTGAATATAACCTATAAGGTAGATCATTTTGAAACTGTCAACCTTGGGAAGACCTAGGTTGGAAAACTTAGTTTGACTATTGTCATGTTGAAAATGGAACAAAGTGACGAGGAGTCACAGGTTCCTCATTGCGAAAGTAACCTAATATATTTGATGTAATCCTAAGATAGGAGTTGATTGTCCTGGAATTGGATAATGAATCAAAATGAACTCACTTTTACTAGACCTAGGGATGTTTAACTAAGCATACTGTAGGATGAGACAACTTCTAAGTCAAGTTAGGGTGGTGTACATATGACTACATTCATTGTGAAATGTATATGTATGTAAATCTTTGGCCAAAGTAATGCATCAGCCTCTATGTGCATTAGTCGGTGCATAGTGTTCCAGATGGCATAATGTTTCCCGTAGTGTCATACATAGTTAGAGTGGATCTATAGTTGTGTGATCGTGAAACATTATGAAGGACACAATACCAAATACTCAGATGGAAAACCTAATGCTTCCTCATATCTATACCTTCCATGAAGGGTAGGGCTACTTCTAGTTAGGAAGTTGTGCGGGGGACCATCGGTCTGTGGTTGGAGGAAAGGCACTTGGATGATGCTCCCCTTCCCAAGCATGAGACAAGTTGAGGCTTATGAAGATTGATGTCAAAAGTTCCAGATGCAATGCTTTTTCATTATATGACTTGATAGTCAGTTATTATGTATAATTGGATATTTGATGCCTTGAGCATAGCCTTGTACATACATAGTGGAAATTATTCACTAATGAGATATCTTGGATAATGTAATTCTAAGTTTTGTTATATTCTTAAAAAGAATAACATGCTTAATGTTTGTAATGATGATAATTCACTTTTGTTAACTATGATTTGGATAATCATGATGTGTTCTAATTCTTAGTTAAGATGAATACTTATGTTTAATCATGAGCATTATGGTATGTGATGTTATATATGGTATCAGAGCAACTAGGTTCAGTACATGGACCTATGAGATCACTACTTGATGATTATTTTTATCCAACATTAACAGATGCTAATGTTTGGATGTTCTATGCCAGAATGGTAAGAATTAGAACAACACCCAGCAGGAAAGTAACAAAAAATGGATGTTACCTATGTTATCAAAAGGTCTTGAGGGAGTGAGCCTCAAGAATGAAACAACTTGAATAGACTAGTTTCTTAGTAGGAGCATGGTTGACTGATGAGGAGATCTTCACTGATGCTATAAAACGCATCAAGTAGGAGCTAAGGAAAACAATTAGTAATGCTGCTCCTATCTCTAATGATGCATTAGCAAAACCCTCTACACCTAAAGCACTAGCTATGGAAAGCAATCCTAAGGATTCTAATGTAACTAAGGAGGTTGTGGAAGAATACCTGTGTGTACGTCCACCTCTTAAAATTGAAATGATAAATCTCAAAGTTGAGAAATGAACAAGGGAATTTATCCCAAATTGAAATGACTTGTAGTAGCAAGATGTAAAAAAAAATTTATAATTTTGAGAAGGATTATATGTAATCCGTGGAAAATTATAATGCAATCAAAAAAGAAAATTCTAGCAAATCTTTCCTTTCTTGTTAAAGATTACATGAATGAGAATTGATTTATGTTATAAATGGATTCAATCATATGGAAAACTAATCCATGATTAATTTGCAAACTTCAGGAAGAAGTAGATTGTAGTAAGGTTTCAGATAAGAACCAGGATGGGAGATAGCCAGGATGAAGGGTGACCTTCTGGGCACTCTAAATCTAAACTTGACCGGATCATCAGTTTGCTTCAAGAAACAAGAACAAGAGTAGGAACTCTCAAATAGGAAGTCAGGGGTCGGCAAGGACCCAAGTGAGATGCCTATGATGCGGGTGATGATGAGGCACATCATAATGACACCACCCAAAGTGACCATGGAGAAAATAATTCCAAGGCCAGACAAGAAGAGGATAGGTGAATTCATATCGATTTAGAATTATCCCAAGACATGAAAAAGGTTATACCTCCCAAATTCGATGGATCTATAAGCAGAGATTCCATAGAGGCATGGCTTATGAAGATGGAAAATTATTTTGAAATAAGAAATTACACTGAGATCACTAAAACAGTATGTGTTGCAAATATGTGCCTAATCGGTGTTGTCATTGATGTCAACATATCCTTATTGTCATTGGTGTCAACTGTATATTATTCTATTACTTGTTTAGAAGACTTGTATGTTGAGGATATTGAGAAAATTAGCCTCTCCAAAAGAAACAAGTAAGTTACATATCTCTTTGTCAGAAATAGTGAAGACAATGCAGTTTAGCAAAGTAGATTGCTCCGCAATTCTAGTGAGATGAAGATCAGAGTTTGCGGACCAAAGGGTTTTGTAGAGAACTATCTGAAGTTGCTCCAGCTAAGATTTGAGACGTCCACATGAAGTATTGGTGGAGTTATGGCCATCTGAGTAGAACCAGGTTTTGCAGTTGTTCAGAGGTAACATAGTGACAGGAACTTGGCCTAGATTGCTCCGCATTGGAATATTATGGTCTACGGATCTAGAGGTATGTTTGGTATGTTTGTGTGTATCCTCAACTTAAGTGGTTCTTGGTTTGGATGTCCTCAAGCAATCTTTCTAGTGTGACAGTCATGACAGTTAGTATTCTTAAGTTCCTGGATGAAGATGCAAGTGTTTTTGGTGATTTGAGGTGGTGCGGTTCTAGTTTATTTCATTGTGCTTGTGGTGGTCTCTGGATTGTGTGGCTATTGTGTTGGTGGTCTTCATTGAGGATTGAGCTCATGGTTGAAGATTTCTCCTTGAGTGATGTTGTTCTTTCCAGTCTTGGCCGACCGGATGCTTGGTGTGTGTTGCAGATGATCTAAGAAGAGTTCTATGGAGCGTGGCATGTTGTTCGAGGAAGATTTGAGTTCCAGCTATGCTTGGCCGATAGAGGAGTGGTTCGCATATAGAATTTTGTATCAAGTTAATTCTTGTGATTGTAATTTCTTGTAATGCCTATCTTGGAGAATGTTCCAGCTAGATGATTGTTTGGCCAACTTTGATGTTCATTCCAATGTTGATGACATGTATAAATAAGTGTTGTGAAGTCGTGGAAATGTGTGGTGATGAGAGAAGATGTGGATGTAGCAAGGAAGTGAGTGGGGGCAGAGAAAAGGTGTTGTGCGCTTCAATGGAACTAAATCTTGCATGAAGAAGATGTTGTTTCTCAGTTCAATCTTTCAGTGTTAATATTGTGAATGTTCTTGTAGGCAGTGATCCTCCTTTGAGCAGTGAGCTCTGGGCAGTGCACCCAAAGGCAAGTGCCTTCCCATTTTTCTATTCTTTTAACAGAGAATAAATCTTGTGGGTTAACCCCCACTGTGGTTTTTCCCTTAACCAGGTTTCCACGTAAAAATCCTGCTGTTATGTGTGTTGATTATGTTTCTGCTCATGTGTTGTTGATTCATGCTTTCATGGTTATATCATTAATCTATTAATGAGTGGTAAAGAAGATTAAATGCAGCAAGAGATAAAAGTTTTGTGACAACTGATTCACCCCCCTTAGTTGTCTGTCCTAGTTTAAACAATTGGTATCAGAGCCGGTTCCTCTCAAAGAAGCTTGACCACTTGAGGAGATCCAAGATGTTGACACACAAGGACAGTCTGAGATTTGACGAAAAAAATTACTCTCTTTGGAAGAATCAGATGGAGTGTCATTTGTAATGCATGGGTGATCCTTATTGGTTGATAACAAAGGATGATTATAAGCCTCCAAAGAAAGACCCTTCAACTCCAGATGAACTCAAAGATGCTGAATAAAACATTCAAGCTAAAGAAGCATTGTTGAGTGCCTTGACTGATATAGAAATGACAATGTCCTGGAACTGAAGACTGGTCATGAAATCTGGAAAAAGTTGGAAACTCTGTATGAAGGTAATGCATATGTCAAATGTGCTAAGCTACAGAGCCTGAAGGGTAGATACGAATGTTTGAGGATGAGTGAAGATGAAACCATCACTTCCTATATGCAAAAGGTGAATGAACTTGTGAGCAGTATCAGGAGTGCTGGTGGAATACTGGAAGAATCAGAGATTGTTGCCAAGGTTCTTAGATCCTTACCTGCTTCATACAAGCATAAAGTTGCCATTATTGAGGAGATCAGAATTGTGTCAATTGTTACAAGGGATCAGTTGGTTGGCAAGCTCTCAGCATTTGAAATGAGTGAGTTTGGTGATTCTCTTCTTAAATTAGAATCTTCTTTTAAGGCCAGTGTTTTTGGGAAGCAAGGATTTGATCCGGGTGAAAGCTCTTCAAGAAGACTAACCAGATATGAGAAGGCAAGGAAGGAACTTGAAGAAGATGAAATGGAGCTTGAAGAACTTGAAGCCCTTATTGCCAAAAGATTACCAAGAGGATCTGGTAAGTATGAAGGAAAGTTGCCTTTCAAATGTTTTGCTTGCAATAAGATTATTCATTTTTCTTCAAGATGTCCATAGAGGGTTTCAAAGCCAAACCCTAACAGACCTAGGTTTTAGAAGAAATGCTACTATGTCTAAGAAGCTGTTGATGAAGGAGTTATAGATGATGAATTTGATAAGGGAAGTACCTCTAGAAATGAATGGGTGTTCATTGCTATCAAAGAAGAAGATCTAGTGCCTACTGAGTCTGCTAGTTGTGTGAATATGGAAAGTGCATTAGTTGCTCAGGTTGAAGAAAAGGATGAATTGGTGATTGACAATGGATGTTCTCATCATATGACAGGTGATAAGAGTAAGTTCGTAAATATGGAAAGCTATGAAGGTGGAATTGTGAAGTTTGGAGACAATTCAACTGGTAGAATCTGTGGCAGAGGATCCATCTCTCTTGATGGTAAGAATAACACTAATGATGTTTTGTATGTAGAAGGCGAAGCATAATCTTCTCAGTGTTGGATAGTTGGTTGACAAGGATTATGATCTCTAATTCAAGGATGGAAAATGTAGAATTTTGGAAAGCTCCGGAACTGAGATTGCATCTGGTACATAGACTAGAGGTAACATCTTTCATTTAAGTGGTATTGGTAAAAGTTGTTTGATTGCTCAGATTGATTAGAGTTGGTTATGGCATAGGAGAATGTGTCATGTAAATTTTGACAACATTGTTAAGATAATTTCTACTTAGGCTGTGAGAGATCTTCCAAAGCTTGTAAAACCTGCTAATAGCATGTGTAAGGAATATTAGTTGGGCAAATAGAACAGAACTACATTTAAGACTAAAGAATAATCTTCAAGTGGATTGTTAGAACTTGTGCACACTGATTTGTGTGGTCCTGCCAGGGTTAGGAGTTTGCAAGGAGACAGATACTTTATGTTTCTGATTGATGATTACTCCTGGATGATGTGGGTCACTTTCTTGAGAGATAAATCAAAGGCTCTTGATATATTCAAGGTGTTCAAGACTAGGGTGGAGAATGAGATTGGTGTGAATATAAAGTGTCTGAGATCTGATAGAGGTGGAGAGTTTACCTTCGGTGAGTTTAATGCATTTTGTGAAAAGCGTGGAATAAGAAGACAATTATCTACTTCTAGGACTCCTCAGTAGAATGGAGTTGTGGAAAGGAAGAACCAAACTATTTAAGAGGTTGCCAGAACCATGATGATGTAAGAAAATGTTCCACATGTCTATTGGAGAGAGGTTGTGAGTACAGTTGTCTACACTCTTAACCAGGTGTAGATCAAAGGTAATACTGGTAAAACACCTTATGAACTATGGTTTGGTAATGCTCCTACTATGAAATAATTTAGATTTTTTTGGTAGTAAATGCTATATCAAAAGAGATGAAGATCTAGGCAAGTTTGATGCAAGGTGTGATGAAGGAATATTTCTTGGTTATTCTAACCAAAGCAAGGCATACCGGTGCTTTAACAAGAGATTGAGAAGGATTATTGAAAGTGCTAATGTCAAGGTTGATGAAAGCAAGGAGAGACCTTCCAAGTCTTGTGGATATGAATCAGATGATCAAAATGAAAGTCCTCAAACTCAGATTCAAATTGCTTCAGACAATCCAATGACTCAAGAAGCTAGTGCAAATGTTGAGGAACAAGTTCAAGAAAATACCAAAACTCCTAGGTATGTGAGGTTGAATCATTTTGAAGATCAAATTATAGGAGATAGAAATAAATGTGTTCAAACTAGAAGAAAAATTGTTGAAGAACAAGAAGAGTATTGTTTGATTTCAAAGATTGAACCAAAATCAGTGAATGAAGCTTGTAATGATGAAAGTTGGGTAAAAGCAATGGAAGAAGAATTAATGCAAATTGAAAAAAATCATACTTGGGATCTTGTTCCTAGACTTGAAAGAAAAAGTGTAATTGGAACTAAATGGGTCTTCTAGAATAAATTGAATGAAAATGATAAAGTTGTGAGAAACAAAGCAAGATTGGTGAGCAAAGGATATTCTCAGGTAGAGGGAATTGATTTTGAAGAAGCTTTTGCTCCGGTGGCAAGAATCAAAGTAGTCAGATTATTTCTTGCCTTTGCTTCTTACAAAGATTTCAAAGTTTACCAGATGGATGTCAAGTTAGCATTTCTAAATGGAGATCTGGAGGAAGAAGTCTACATTGAGCAACCGGAAGGATTCTAGTTGTCTGATCAAGAAGATATGATCTACAGGTTAAGGAAAGCATTGTATGGACTTAAACAAGCCCCAAGAGCCTGGTATGCAAGATTAGATAAGTATTTGCTAAAGTTGGGTTTTAAGAAAGGCACAACTGATAGTAATCTTTATTTCAAAATTGATCATGAACACATCTTGATTGTTGAGGTATTTGTTGATGATATCATCTTTTTTGGAAATGAGATCATGTGTAAAAAAATTGTTGATTAGATGCAAAGTGAATTTGAGATGTGCATGCTTGGTGAAATGAATTTCTTCTTGGGTCTGCAAATCATTCAATCAGATAAGGGCATCTTCATATCTCAGTCTAAGTATGAAAAAGTTTGGAATGGAGGATTCAAAACTAGTGAGTACTCTTATGATAACTGGATGCAAGTTGAGTAAAGATGATGATTGCCCTAAGGAAGACCAGAAAAGGTATAGATCAATGATTGGAGGACTCCTTTATCTGACTCATACCAGACCTGATATTATGAATGCAGTTGGCCTTGTTGCTAGATTTTAGTTGATCCTAGAGAATCTTATGTTATAGCAGTCAGAAGAATTTTTAGATATCTGAAGGGAACATTTGATTATGGCTTATGGTATCCTAAAGATGATGATTCCACTCTTCATGCATATACAGATGTTGATTGGGCAAGAGATGTGGATGACAGGAAGAGTACTAGTGGTGATGCATTTTTCTTGGGAAAGAGATTGGTTTCTTGGTTGAGAAAAAAGGACTCAATATCTCTATCTACTGCAGAGGCAGAGTATATAGCAGTAGCAAGTAATTGTACTCAAATTGTATGGATGAAGCAAATGTTGAAGGATATCAGAATTGTGTTTGAAGAGCTTATTACAATCTTCTGTGTATATTCAAGTGCAATAAACATCTCAAAGAATGCGGTGTTGCATTCAAAAACAAAGCACATATCCATCAAGTTTCACTTTTTGAGAGAGAAGGTAAATGAGAATGAAGTCAGATTGGAGTTTATTCCTTCAAAGGATCAGATTGTGGATATCTTCACTAAGCCTCTACCTAAGGACACTTTTGAGTATCTTAGAGGGAAGCTAGGGGTGATTACCCCTCATGTTCAAAACTAAGGTGCACTAGTGTGCTTCAGTCTAGTGGAACTCACAATCATATCTTGTGATCCGATTAATGGCAAGGGGATGCTACTCAGGGGGAGTAGTCAGTATGTTTTGAGTTTAGTTTCGTCTTGTCTAAGAAACAAAAAGGGTGAGAGATGATTGCAAATATGTGCCATTTTCCATTGATGTCAAAGGGGGAGAGAAGTCATGTGAAAAACTTGGAAGTAAGTAGTTGCTGGTGAAAGGGGGAGCAATGAAGAGAGTGGTTGCAGTTGTGATAAGAGAAAGGAGGAGAAGTTCTTGTCTTGATGGTTGAAACAGTTTTTCACATCATATGTTGCCATCAATGACAAAGGGGGAGATTGTTGCAAATATGTGCCTAATTGGTGTTGTCATTGATGTCAACATATCCTTTTTGTCATCAGTGTCAACTGTATCTTATTCTATTACTTGTTTAGAAGACTTGTATGCTAAGGATATTGAGAAAATTAGCCTCTCTGGAAGAAACAAGTGAGTTACATATCTCTTTGTCAGAAATAGTGAAGATAGTGCAGTTCAACAAAGTAGATTGCTCCGCATTTCTAGTGAGATGAAGATTAGAGTTTGTAAACCAAAGGGTTTTGTAGAGAACTGTTTGAAGTTGCACCAACTAAGATTTGAGAGGTCCACATGAAGTATTGGTGGAGTTATGGCCATCTGAGTAGAACTGGGTTTTGCAGTTGTTCAGAGGTAACAGAGTGACAGGAACTTGGTCTGGATTGCTCCGCATTGGAATATTATGGTTTGCGGATCTAGAGGTATGGTTGGGATGTTGGTGTGTATCCTCAACTCGAGTGGTTCATGGTTTGGAGGTCCACAAGCAATCTTTCTAGTGTGACAGTCATGACAATTAGTGTTCTTAAGTTCTTGGATGAAGATGTAAGTGTTTCTAGTGATTTGAGGTGGTACGGTTGTTCTTGTTGATTTCATTATGCTTGTGGTGGTCTCTGGATTGTGTGCCTATTGTGTTGGTGGTCCGCATTAAGGATTAAGCTTGTGGTTGAAGATTTCTCCTTGGGTGCTATTGTTCTTTCTAGTCTTGGCCGACTAGATGCTTGGTGCATGTTACGGATGATCTAAGAAGAGTTCTATGGAGTGTGGCGTGTTGTTTGAGGAAGATTTGAGTCCTAACTATGCTTGGATGACAGAGGAGTGGTTTGCATATAGCATTTTGTATCAAGTTAAGTCTTGTGATTATAATTGCTTGTAATGCCTGTCTTGGAGAATGTTCCAGATAGATGATTGTTTGACCAAATTTGATGTTCATTCCAAAGTTGATGACATGTATAAATAAGTGTTGTGAAGTCGTGGAAATGTGTGGTGATGAGTGAATATGTGGATGTAGTGAGGAAGTGAGTGGGGGTAGAGCAGAGGTGTTGTTTGCTTCAATGGAACTGAATCTTGCATGAAGAAGATGTTGTTTCTCAGTTCAATCATTCAGTGTTAACATTGTGAATGTTCTTGTAGGAAGTGAGCCTCCTTTGAGTAGTGAGCTCTGGGCAGTGCACCCGAAGGCAAGTGCCTTCCCATTTTTCTATTCTTTTAATAGAGAATAAATCTAGTGGGTTAACCCCCATCATGGTTTTTCCCTTAACCAAGTTTCCACGTAAAAATCCTGGTGTTATGTGTGTTGATTATGTTTCTGCTCATGTGTTGTTGATTCATGCTTTCATGATTATATCATTAATCTATTAATAAGTGGTAAAGAAGATTAAATGTAGCAAGAGATAAAAGTTTTTTGACAACTGATTCACCCCCCCTCTCAGTTGTCTACCCTAATTTCAACAGTATGGGGACCATACCAGCTGGTGGGTATAGCATCCACATGGTGGATGAACAAAAAGATGGAGCTAGGCTTGAGGTCTACAAGCCTTACTTGGAACAAGTTGATGGAAATTTTCAGGCAAAGATGGTTTCCTCAGCTGTTCTATGACCAGAAACTTATATACTTTCAGAATCTAAAACAGGCTGATTTATCTATAAATTAATATTGGAAAAAGTTCACTCACCTACTTAAGTATGTGCCGCAGTAGCAACAGGATGAGAGATTCTGCTTCCAAAAGTTTATAATGGGATTGATCCCATAGATTGGGGGAGAGGTTGATGTACATGGTCCTACTTCAATAGACTAGGTCTATGAGAAGGCCATCAAACATGAACAAAAATTGAAGGCTATGTCTATCTACAGGGAAAGAAGCTGAAAGATGTTTAACTAGTCCCAATCCTCTCAATCATCTAAGAAAAAGGAGAAAAAATAGGATTTTACTGAGAAAAATGATAAAGGGGCCAACAATAAGCAAATTGAGTCCAAGGGGGAGAAGAAGGACAATAACTACTCCAAGAAGAATGGAGAAAATTCTAGGAAACCTCAGGAGATGCGAGGACCAGTGGGAGGGTGCTACACATGTGGCAGAGATCATTACACCAGCTAGTGTCCTAATAAGGTGCAGGGAACACAACCAAGAGGAAACCCTCTACCCTCTCAACAGACGGCATTCCAATAATGCATTCATGCAACCTTGGACAACAGGCAAGCTAAATACCAAATAACTCCCATTGAAACTATAGGTAATTTATCCGGTCTTTTGATTTCAGTTTTGATTGATACTGGTGCTACCAAATGTTTTGTTTCACCTAGAATTATAAGCAAACTTCCTAGAAAGACTGGATTCATGGAAAACACATGGTTAGTAGAATATGCAAATCAAACCAAGGCTCAAATAAAGCAATTCCTATTTGAGGCTAGGGTTAAACTTCCAAGTTTCTCAATAGAAGTAAATCTCTATGTAGCCCCATTGGGCTCATACGATGTTATCCTTGGAATAAATTGGCTATGGAGTCATCAAGCCAAAGTGGATTGTTATGCCTAAAAAATGGAATGCCTCGATGACTTAGGAAACAAATTGTTTCTTCAAGGGAACCCTAGAGAAATCAAACTAAGACAAATTTCTTCCCTGCAAATGAAAAGAGCTCAAAGAAAAGGATGTCAGCCTTTTGCTGTCAAAATAGAAAAACTAAATGAGTTTAAGGAAACCAATTTCCAAGATGATTTAATGTTTTATGAATTTCAAAAACTTAATGAAGTTGGGAAAAAGGAGTCCATAGATCAGGAGAGATCAGATATGGACAGGTATTCTTTCCTTAAAAATTTTAAGGATGTATTTCTGGATGAGCTGTCAGGATTACCTCCTAAAAGAGCCTTTGAATTCTCTATAGATATAATTCCAGGGTCGAAACCTATCTCTAAAGCTCCCTATAGAATGACTACCACAGAGTTAATGGAGATAAAAGGCTCAATTACAAGAATTGTTGGATAAGGGACTGATTAGACCCAGTGTGTCACCCTAGGGAGCACTAGTTATATTTGTGAAAAAGAAAGATGGCACTTTGTAGTTGTGCATAGATTACCACATGTTGAATAAACAACAATTAAGAATAAATACCCATTGCCTCGCATCGATGACCTTTTCGATCAAATGAGAGGTGCAACTATGTTTTCAAAGATCGATCTTCAATCTGGATATAACCAATTGAGGTTAAAGGATGAGGACATCCATAAAATAGCTTTCAGGACAAGGTATGGGAATTATGAGTTTACTATCCTACCTTTTGAATTAATGAACACACCAGCGGCATTTATAAACCTAATGAACAGTGTGTTTAGGGATTGTTTGGACAAGTTTGTCCTAGTATTTCTAGATGACAATGTAATCTATTCTAACAATGAGGAAGAGCATCTTCAACATCTAAAAATTGTTCTTCAGAGATTGAGAGAGCATAAACTGTATGATAAGCTCTCTAAGTGTACTTTCTTTCAAAAGGAAGTGCAGTATTTGAGCCACATAATTTCAGCTAAGGGAATAGCTGTGGACCCAGCTAAAATTAAGGCTATTTTGGAATGGCCAGTACCTAGAAATGTTCATGAGGTTCGAAGTTTCATGGGCCTTGCAGGTTAGTACAAGAAGTTTGTGAAAAACTTTTCAAAAATTACATACCCCATAACTACCTTGTAGAGAAAAGCCAAGAGATTTGAGTGGTTAGAAAAGTGTTGGGAGGCCTTTGACCCATTGAAGGAAAAATTGACTTCAACACCAATTTTGAAGGTACCTGACCCAGAGGGTCAATTTGTAGTCATTACCAATGCCTCAGTGGAAGGCTTAGGTGGTGTACTAGTCTAGGATGGATAGTCATTGATATGAATCCCAAAGACTGGAAACTTATGAACAAAACTATGCCCCTCATGATCTAGAACTGGTAGCAGTCATTCATGTACTGCAATTATGGAGACATTACCTAATTGGAAGACCCTTTAAGCTGAAAGTAGACCATCAAGGGCTCAAATATCTTTTCACTCAACCACATCTTAATGCTCGTCAAAGAAGATGGTTGGAATTCATCTCGGATTATCATTTCAAGATTAAATATATCCAAGGAAAAGAAAACCAAGTGGAAGATTCCTTGAGTAGGAGAAGACACATCTCCTCAATGATCTCTATACATTCTAATTTTAGAAATTAGGTACTACAGGAATCTAAGGGAGATGAGTTTTATGACCAAGTAAAACATGCCCTTGTGGAAAATCCCCAGAATCTGAGATATGAAGGATTTAACCTTGAACAAGATGGATTATTAAGGTTTAAAGGAAGGATGTATGTACCTAACTCTATAGAGTTAAGGAATATGGTGTGTTACCCAAAATTTTGAACCTAGGTAATTTCAAGCTTTTAGTACATTCCCATACACTTTATCCTGCCATATCACGAAAACATTTAATTTTGAAAACCTATGAAAGATAGTGTGAAATCCTTTTAAGGGATTGGTCCTAACCTCATTTTACCCAATGTGGCCAATTTTTATTACAAAATACCTTATCGTTTGGAAAATTTTAAACCTTAGATTTTCTAGACAATAATTTGCAAATACAATTAAATTTTGATATCTTGGTTGCTGAAGCTAAAAAGGTTTCTGGGTTTTGCTCTGATGAATCCAATCATCATACAATCCAAATTTCATGGAAAATGGAGCTATCATGAGGTAGATATGGGATTTTTCATCTTTAGCTTAAGGCATGGTTTTAAAGTTTCCAAGTTAAATTATATCAGAATATTATGAAGTTCAATATATTTTTTGGGGTGAGGAAAGTGAGTACTTGATATATTATCAATGGAGATTATTTTATGTATAGATCACGTTGAAAAGTTGGAAAGTCCCATGGTTTAAAAGGTTAATGATTTCATTAAGTCATATGTTTATAGCAACTTCAAAATCTTTAGTGAAAGTTGGGGACTTTATAAATAGCATCATCAGGAATTTAATGAGTACAAGAACTCCTTATTTCTCTGAATCCTCCTTGTTGGTGGTTTTACAAATTCCTGAACCTTGTTCAAGAGTTCATAAAACTGCTGATGTGCTGACTTTGCTTTGTGATCGACTTACTTTGTGATAGGGTTTTAGAACCTCATCTTCGTTGATGCTCAGGTCAATGGATGTGTTGACACCTGAAAAATCAATCTCCAAAATGCCCCTTTTTGCCCTCATGTCACACTATATGACTTCACTCTTAAAGATGTGGCTTATAACTGATCTGAAGGCACTCTGGTAAAAATCCTAATTATTCATAGCCTGAGAATCCTTGGTTAGGGTCTAAGTACTCTAAAGGTCATTTTCTTTAAACCCCAAACTAGAGTTTGATAAATTATCTTAGTCCTTATGCTGCTAAAAATCCATTTCTCAATCCTTGCTAAGTCATTTCCTATCTTGTTTTGCTAAATCTTTGCAATTTTTATCATTACCACATCCTCACGGGTATGTCTGATGAACCCTTGCAGGCTTGCGAGAGCTAGGGTGCAATATAGCCACTTACCACATTACTACAGCTGTCAATTGAAAGGTTTGCGGGATTGTGGGAGTAAAAGAAGTGCTCTGAATCTTTTACTGCAACATCGCAACAATTTGTATGAAGTGTGGCAGGTCGACAGTAAGGATCTAACTGTCGCTGCATTACTATGAAAGTTAAAGAAGAAGCCCACGGGATAGTAGTGAGAAGCAATGTGTTCACCGTTGTACCACGGAGTTCATCAAAAAGGCGTGTAGGATGGTGGTGAGGCTTGAGCTAGGTATAAGACATTTCTCACAACCCCATAGGAGTCTTTTCTCTTGTCTGTGGGTCGGTTGTAAAAGTTAGATGTCCACCGCAATACCGCAGAGGTTTATATGAAGAATGGTGGGCTAGCAGTAATAAACTGTTGTTCACCACATTTCCACGGAAGTCTATACAATATGTATGTGGGCTTGCGAGAGCCCAAGGTATGATGTAAATGTTAATTGCAGCCCTACGGAAGTCTTCTCTTTGCCGTGCTAGTTTGTGGTAAAGGGTAGATGCGATATAAAGTGTAGACCGCAGCCCCGGGGGGTCTTCTATTTGCAGTGGTGGGTTGGCGGGATGGTCTAGACTCAAGCAGCATATAATATGTCACCGCAGTCCCATGGCAGGTAAGAGGATGACTAGTGATAATTTAGTAAGAAGGAGCCAAGGTAAAATTGTCACCACGCCCCTGCGACAGTTTCAAGAGAAGCTTGCGGGTTTGAGATATAAAGGTTTTCAAGCGGTGTGGATGTTGAGTGCCGCGACCCCGCAACAATTATTAGAGTAGTCCATGGGTTTGTGGTAAAGGAGTAATGAAGCGTATAATGTTCACCACAGTCCCGTAGAGGTTGATGAGGATATTTGCGGGATGACATTATGAAGTAAAATATGAGATGTAGCCCGCAGCCCCGCTACGGTTTTGCATAGCATTAGATGTGGCATGCAGGACTGCGGTAAAGTCCTAGTTGGAGTCAATGCAAGGATTTTAAATAGCAGGAAGACTGTTGACTTCAACATGGTAGTCCATGTGGCACTTTAGGGAGCTTGTTGATGTTTTGTAGGTCAAATTTTGAAGGTTTTCAAAGCCAATGAGGACACAGAGACTCATGGGTTTGGGATTTAAAGTGTTGTAAATGCTTTTCTTGGTGCGTTTGAAGGGATGTGTCTCTTACGCCATCAATGAAGGTGCTATGCCTTTCATCTACCCCTTCTTTCTCAAATATTTGTTGCATTTATGGTTATAGATCAGAAAACCAGTTGTGTGCATTAAAGTAGAAAATATCTTCCATCTGCCTCCAGACCCTAGATATTGTTTCAGTTATTTCTAGTAGATAAATTTCTCTTATAGCTGAGATATTTTCTAACATGCCCCTTATGGGAAATTTGTTGTAACCTAATTAGGACTATTAGAATCAGATGCTATATATGCATGAATGTAAGATGTAAAAAAGGTTGGTCTCTAAGCCAATTGTCTGGTCGGTAGTGCCTCAAGAGAATTTCATGGCTTCAAATCAAGTTAGTCTAGGCATTGAATGGAGGATTGTGTGTTGATACAGTGTAGGAATGTATTGTAAAGCATATTTTATGCATTGGTATGTCTCCATGGCCATTTGTAAAGATTCAAGAGAATATATAATCATAGTTGTATGTTTTCTTTCACCACATTTGCTGGTGTGATTGTAATGGAGATTTGGTAATGTGTGCCAACATTTAAATTCAATACAAGCTTTGTTTTAAGTCATATATTTGTTGCAAATGGGTCTTTTTGGTTTGGTTCTGGATCATTAAGTATGTCCAATATGTGAAATATAATCTGAGAAATGTATGTGAATACATTTTAGTTTTATGTTGATGTTGGTTCTCCTCTTTCCTCCCTCTTTATTGTTTATGACTTTGTTGCCCAATAGAGTAGGCACCGGTCCATATTGGAAAGGGATCAAACACTTTTTAAATCAAAAAAATCTTTCATCTATGGTTCAAGGTAAAAATCATCTTTCCTATGCAAGTATATTTGCACAGTTGAATTAGCTATATAGGGGATATTAATGACAACTAGTTGTTTTAGGTTCCAGTGACAGTCTTTGGAGCCTAGAATGCAGTTTGGGTTTGGTTATCCTATTATTTTTAGTTGTTCATCTGGTGTAGAAACCAATACCTATTCAAGTATACCCCTTGGAATAACCCTGCTAGGCTTAAGTTGAGCTTGAACTGCAGAGGAGTAAACCCACTCTTGTTAGTTGGCCAAAATTGCCCTGAATTTGTTGATGAACCCTTTTCTCTCATCTAGAATGACCATCACTACCCTAGTTGATTTAGGAATGTTTTAGGGTCCCAACAAATTGGTGCCATTGTTAGGGATGATACTGCTGGGTTGAAATCAATTGAAGACTCTACTAGTGAGCTGAACCCAGAATCCATTTGTGGCCTTGAAGATATGTCAGACTTCAAGGAATTCCTCTTTGGAAGAGGTGGTGACTCTGTTGTCAAAGAACATAAGTTTGTTACTTCTACCCCTTAGTTGCTATTAGTTATTTGAATGCTCCATCTAACTGTGCAGCAGCTGATGAAATAAAGGTACACATGGTTTTCATTTATCACCAATTCAAATTTCCTCCAAAATACAAAAGCATTTATTCTATTAAGTCTTGTGCTGCCCTACATGGTAGAAAATTTTAGTCATGGCTTCTCTGCATACTACTAGCCCTAGGATAGATCCTTCTTGTGAATCGTCCTATGTCTCATGCCCTAGCTATTATGAGGATGAAGATGCTTTTGATTCTTATGATGACAATTCATCCTATTACTTAGATTGCCCTTCATCTTGTATTCACATGTCTCAGTGTCAAACACCCTTGCATAATCATAATGATTTAGATGGATTGATAAAACCAAACAGTAGTTAGTGTCATTATTGTAGAAAGAAAAGGAATTAGAAAATCAAATCATGCTACGTCAATCCAGGCTACAGTCCACCTCCCTTCATGTTGTCCCCAGTTGCTCTTTCTCTCGGCCTCATCCCATTGCTAATGAGAACACATACAAATAGCTGGACCTTTCATGGGTCAATTATGAGAAGTAGTCCATGCCCAATAAGATCTATTATTAGATGCATTTATTTGATCGGTGTGATGTTTATGATGGGAAGGCACATATTCTTTCATTTTTAGATTTCATGGATAGGCTCCAAGTTGAGGATGAGGATATGTGGATGAGGTTCTTTGTTAGATCACTTCGTGGAATGGCACATAAATGGCTTGTTGGTTTCCCTGACCATCACTTTGCTTCCTGGGATCATTTAGTGGCTGCTTTTGAAAAGTTTGCTAGTAGTTTGGACCATGTTCTTCTTGTCCAAGAGCTTGAAAATGTCATAAGCCATGAGGGTGAATCTAACATGGATTTTAGCCATCGGTTTGTTGTTGCACTATTTAGAAGTCCAGATGCCTTCAAGCCTTGTATTACAGCTTGTATTGATTTTTTTTTTTGAATCTTATGAAGTTGGATTGAGTTCAGTATAGGAAGATTTGAGGCTAATTAGTTTGTAGCAGGCTTACCTTGCTCTTGATGCCTTGGTTAAAATGAGAGATGAGTATGTTGTTGGATTGTTGTCCCCTAAGATAAATATTGTAAATGATGAGTATGAGGTAGGAAACAATACTACAGATCGGGTTGAATGTGTTGTCAGGAGAATGGACTCATGCAAGACTACATCATATGCCAGTTGTGCTAAGAGTGAAGATAGTGTAGCTACCTATCTTCAACTGGGTGCATCATCCCTTGCGGATGATGATGTTGCTTTGTCTTGTGATCCCCAACCTGAAATTAAAGATAACATTAGCATTTGTGCACCTGATGATAACCGATCTGAGGCAAATGAAGGTATAGATATTTGGTTTCAATTTGAGGACCTTGTTGTGGGTTGTGATGTTGGTAAATGCAGTATTGGATAGGTGCAATCTTATAGTGAGGACATGAGGGTAGAGGTGTTTGATGCAACATCTCTTGACAATGTAAAGGATGAGAGAAGCATATGCAAATTTTTGTATTTGGATGAGTCAATCAGTGGGAGTGGTGGCAATGGTAAATTTTTATTTAATGAGCTCCCAAGTTTTGTCCCATTTCATTGTGATAAAGTTAATAGTGTTGAGGATGATTGTGTGGAAGTCAAGGTGTCTTGTGCTTCAAGTGATATTTCTCACACTTATTCTCCCTTTACTAATGATTTGTGTACTGAATGGTTCCAGTTGGAGGATCCTATAACTTTTGACATCGATAAAATGACCTCCATGATAGCCATTTTGTTGTTGATCTAGTTATGCAGGTAGCTAATAGATTTCCTTGTGGTAGTGTGGAGAAGGACAATTTTGCACCTGTATACGGTGGTAGATTTAATACAGTGAGTTGCCCATTTGAGATTGAAACAGAGAGGTTGTGGGATGGATGCAGTCCATCATTTGAAATGCCACATTATGATTCTTATGCTGATAATGACAATGAAGATATGGATCAGGTTTGTGGTCTAAGTGTGGAACAAGACATCAACATGTGTGAAGATGTTGTATGTTGGCAACCTATTATCCAAGAGTTTGACACTTATGAGTATGAAAGTTTCCTTTGTGATGAAGGTCAGGTGTCTATTGTTGTGGATGATGGTGTTGCACCTGCATTTGAGTTCTTTGTATGGGCCCAACATACAAATGAAGATGTTGTTGAGCAGCAACAAGTTCACCAAGTTGGAGATCAACAGATGGTAGCTCAATTTGAAGCTATACCTGAGGTGGAGTTTTTCCAGTTTGCTCTACAAAATGAAGTGTCTTCTCTTGTGGATCAGCAGTGCATTCAAGCACAGTTCTCCTTGCAATGTGAATTGGAGGTGTTCTCCTTTTCCCTCAATTTTCATGAAGAGATCAACAGGTATGAAGTTGTAATTGATTATGGATGCTTCCTTCCATCTGTTTCTTTTGAGGCTGACCTGGTTCTATATTTTTCACCCATTGCTACCTAGGTCAAGAATGATGCAGTATGGAGTAGGTCATGTACTTATCTCTTATGGTTGCCTTGCAGTAATGATTTTATTGGTAAATCTGACCTTGGCTTCATAATCATATATTGTAGATTGGTGCATGCTAAGGGTCATTTTTAGTTGTTGCAGCTGGGTGAGAAGTGTAAATTTAGTTTGATAGAGATTAGCTCCTTCATTTAGCTTGTCTTTGATAGAGGAAAGTAGGCTCTGTCACTTGGTGCAGGTTTGACCTGTAAATACAAATATGTTTAAATTTTGAATACAGTCATCTTTCCTTCTATGCTTCCTATTAGAAATGAAAGCAACACTACTTCAATGGAAATTTGATTCAAGATAAATTTCAACAATCTTTGAGTGTGCATTAATAGTGGTTATTGTAACAAAACATAAAACCCACTACAGAGAAAATCTCAAACATGAAGAACACAACACAAGACACAATGTTTACATGGAGAAAACCCTTGCAAGTAAAAAACTCCACCAGGAAAGAGGCACAAGTTTGTATTAATCACAACAAGATTGTACAATGCATCAACTACACAACTCTCTCCACAAATCTTCAATCCGACAACATTCTTGTAGCACCTAAGTACCTAAAATATGTATTGCAGCAATAAATACATGGCAAATACTTATAGAAACATTTTCCAACTTATCCTAGGGATTCACCTTCTCTTTCCTAAGATTCTCCAACCTGTAAATATTAATTACTATCTTACAAGCATCTTACACTTGTCCAAAAACAACCATGCAAAAGTTGGGTGCGCATGACTAAATCTAGCCTCTTACATCATCTTATGATGCGTCATAACCGTCATAGATTCAACAAAAGAGTATCTTTCCAAGATAGAAACCTTGGGCTAAATATAGCAAATATACAACTAACATATCCGTCATATGCGTCATAGAATCTTAGAATCTTATGATAACTTGCAACTGTCATAGATTCACTTACCAAACATTATGACAACTATCATACATGCAAAAAATAGTATATTCTCCAAGGGAGCATGCCTACCCTGATTTAATTTGAGTTTTTTACATTTGCCAACAATCAAAGTCACTCCATAATTACCTTCGGTTACTCTGAAATTACCCCTGCCAGTGAAACTAGTACATCTCCTCATGGATAATTACAAATTACATATAATATATAAATAAATACAATATTGGGATTTACAAGGTTAATGGAACCTTATCCCAACATTCTCCCACTTGACATTATACATTGTAAATCAACCCATAGGAAATCAAATGAAAATATTCAGGCACTAGAAACAAGGCCCATGGCCTCTCTGCACCACACAAACTTCTTTGTGCTCATAGGTTTGGTTAATGAATCTGCAACATTCTCTTGATTGTCTATATTCTTTAGCTCAATCTCTCCATTTGCAACTAACTCTTGAACAAAGTGATACAGAACATCAACATGCTTAGTCTGAGCATGATACATGGGATTCTTAACCTAATAGATATCACTCTCGCTATCACAACCAATCTTAATGATCCTACAATCAAATCCAATACCTGTACATAGTCTCCTCAACCAAACTACCTCCTTAGAGACATGTGTTGCAGCCATATACTCTACTTTTGTGGTGGACAAAAAAACTGTGGACTACCTCTTATTCATCCAACTCAATGCACCTCAAAATAGAGTAAACACATAGCCACTAGTGGATCTTTGACTATCTAAGTCACCTACCCAATCTGCATCAACAAAACCCTATATGTCCAAAGATTTATCAGCACTATCAGTACCAGAATAAACCAAATAGTGGTCAAGAGTACCTGCAAGATATTTAAACACCCTCTTCACATAGTTCCAATGTTGTCTACAAGGGTTAGACATAAATCCGCTCAAAACTCCTACTACTTGGGCAATATCTGGTCTAGTGCAAACCATTGCATACATCAAACTCCTTACAGCACTAGCATATGGCACATTAGACATATCCTCAAAATCATCCTTAGTCTTTGGACACATATCTAATGAAAACTTAGTACTAATGGGTAAAGGAACTCTAACTGGGTTACAGTCCTGTAAACTAAACCTCTGCAAAATAGTATTCACATACTTACCCTGTGAGAACCAAATCTTTCTGTTAACTTTGTCCCTCCTTATCTCCATTCCCAGAATATACCTAGCAGCTCCAAGATCCTTCATCTCAAATGCACCTGAAAGTTGGGCTTTAAGCTCACTGATCATACCCTTAGTGTTTTTGAAAAATAACATGTCATCAACATATAAAGCAATAACCAATATAGAATCATCAACACAATAAATGTAAACACAGTAATCCTCCTCGCTTCTAACAAAACCCAATTTCAAAACAAATGAGTCAAACTTTTGATACCACATTCTAGGGGATTGTTTTAGACCATAAAGAGACCTCTTTAACCTGCAAACCCAATGTTCTTTTCCTTTTACCTCAAAACCTGTAGGATGTTGCATATAAATTTCTTCTTCAAGATATCCATGCAAGAAAGCAGTCGTAACATCCATTTGCTCAATCTCCCAATCATAAGTTGTAGCAATGGATAAGAGAAATCTAATAGAAGTCAATTTAGTAACAGGAGAGAATATCTCACCAAAATCAACTCCCTCTCTCTGGGAGTAGCCCTTGGTTACCAGTCTAGCCTTGTACTTTTCTAATGAACCATCTGCTCCAAACTTCTTCTTGAAGACCCACTTACATCCTATGGCCTTTCTTCCTTTGGGCAAATGAACAAAATCCCAGGTGTTACAAGAGTCTAAAGCCATCATCTCCTCCTGCATGGCTAACTGCCAAGACTCACTATCATCTACAGAAATAGCTTCCCTATAGGATCTAGGTTCATCGTTAGTACTTATTCAAGCATATACACAACAGAAATATGGTGGGCTATACCTGTCAATTGGATTCCATTGTATTGTGGATCTCCTCAAGGGTGGAGTAAGAGACTCTACTTGTTCTTCTGCATGATCATCTACACCAACTTCTTTTGTAACAACATATTCATCTTCATTAGAACTACTCTAATCTTCTTATTCTTCTTCACCCCCAAATCCATCATTCTATTCTTTCTAAGGTGCATCTTGCTGCTCTAACTCAAAGTGCACTCTCTTTACCTTTTCTTCTTTTTCCTTTGGCTACTTGGGTTTAAAAATAGCTCTAAGTTCCCTAAAAATAACATCTCTAGAAAAGATAATCTTGCAAGTTAGTGGATTCCAAAGCTTATAACCTTTGATATTATCACCATATCTAATGAATGTACACTTTTCAGCCTTTGGATCCAACTTAGACCACTTTTCCTTAGGCACATGAACAAAAGCCTCACAGCCAAAAACCCTTAAATATGAAATAGAAAGTTTCTTACTTGTCCACACTTCATAAGGTGTCAAGTCAAGAGCCTTACAAGGAGATCTATTTATCAAGTAGCAAGAAGTACACACAGCCTCTGCCCAAAAACATTTATCCAATTGTGCATCACTAAGCATACTTCTAGCTCTTTCCATAATTGTTCGGTTCATCCTTTCTAGAA
The DNA here is from genome assembly GCA_027924645.1 of Cunninghamia lanceolata. Lineage (NCBI taxonomy): Eukaryota > Viridiplantae > Streptophyta > Pinopsida > Cupressales > Cupressaceae > Cunninghamia > Cunninghamia lanceolata. The sequence goes on along the minus strand of BSBN01000186.1, from coordinate 13,047,465 downwards.
CACCATTATGTTGTAGTGTATATAGAGTTGTCTTTTGTCTAATTATACTTGCATGCTTGCAAAACTCATCAAATTCCTTAGAGCAATATTCTCCTCCATTGTCAGATCTTAATATTTTTATCTTTAAACCTGATTGGTTCTCTACTAAGACTTTGAATTACTTAAACTTAGTGAAAACTTCAGATTTAAGTTTCATAAAATAAATCCATGTGTATTTGGATACATCATCAATGAAGGTAACAAAATAACAAGATTTTCCAATAGATTCATTATCCACAGGTCCAAACACATCCGTATGAATAATCTCTAATTTCTCTTTTTCTCTATTGCTTTCTGAAGGAAATAATTTTCTATTTTGTTTACCAAACACACAATGTTCACAGAAATCAAAGTGCTCATTAGAATAAGAGAAACCGTCCAACAATTTTTTATTCTTAATAGTTTTTCATACATTATTACTTGTGTGGCCCAATCTATGGTGCCACAACATACATGTATTTTCAGTAGTGGCCTCAGATACATAGGAGGCATTACAAACTATAGTGGTTTCAAGATTAAACAAGTTCCCAAATCTCTTCCCTTTCGCTACCACCCTCTCACCAATCTGAATCCATGCTTGTCAAATGTCACATGCATTCCCAAATCATTCAACTTCAAAACTTAGATTAGATTTTTAGCTAATCTAGGAACATGCAAAACACCAGGGAGGGTTTTAATCCTCTCATCACTGAAACACAACAATACCTTTCCTTTCCCTACAATCGGATATGAAGAGTTGTCACCAAGATAAATATTACCTCCATCATATTCTTCATATGTGGAGAACCATTCCTTATGCAGGGTCATATGAAATGAGCATCCTAAGTCAACCAACCAACAATAATTAGAAACAACATTACATGCAGAAAGTAAAACATCTTCACCTGCATTCGAGGACTTATCCGAAGCACTCTCCCACTATTTCTTGGGGTTTCTGCACTCCTTCTTCACATGTCCCCTTTTACCACAGTTCGAACACTTAACTCTATTCTTTTTACCAGGAGTCTTAGATCGGCCCTTGGACTTGTCTTTAGCCCATTTCTGATCTCCTTTAGGTCCCCTTTCCTTAGACCTTCCCCTGATACTAAGAGCATTACTTGAACTATCCAAACTCTTCTTCCTTAATTCCTATGCCAGTAAAATTGCAACAAGAGCATCCAACTTCAGATTTGTGAGGTTAGCAGTGATAGACAAAATGACATTTCCCCAAGACTTAGGTAAAGAACAAAGAAGTAAGATACATTTATCTTCCTCGTCAACCTCAACATCTACTGAAGCAAGCTGCCACATCAACAAATTAAATGAATTTGAATGCTCTGTAATTGACTCACCCTCTTTCATTTTCAAAGAAAACAACTTCCTTTTTAAATAAAGTTTATTTACCATACTCTTGGCTTGGTAGATCTCACCCAACCGATTCCACAATTTGTATGCAGTCTCCTCCTTTGCGACATTCAATAGGACAAAGTCTAAAAGACACAATTGGATGGTTTCCCGTGCCTTCTTATCCAGTCTATCCCACTCATCTTCAGAGACATCATCAGGTTTCTTTTCTTTTTAAATAGCCAACCATTGGTTTCTTTCTTCCAACAAATCTTTCATTTTTAGTGTAGACACCTAAAAATGTCTTCTACCACCAAACTGACTCCTGACACCCCTAAACACACCAATTTCCCTTCTAACTAATTAATTAAATTTGTATTTAATTAATTATCTCTCCATTTCCCAAATTCACATCATTTTATCCCTAAAATTGAATTAATTTCATTAATTCAATAGTCCAAACCTTAGCCAATTGATTTAATAAATATGCAATATTTATTTAATCAATTTCCCCCTTTTCACTAAATCCAATTAATTAGATAAATGATGTTTAACTAATTAATTCAGCATATTAATTAACATATCCCTACCCTAGACAATTAAATAGCTATTATTTAATTGCCTACCCTAGCATACCTCATCCTAGCCCTAGGGTTAATTAAATAAAACCTATATTTAATTAATCCTAAACCTTTCATTTGGGTGGTCAAACCTAGTTTAACACCCTTCCCCAAATCCTCCAAATAAAAAATTGAAATAAATCCACCTAAGTCAATTTTTTATTTTAAAACATCCCACATCACAATTAATTTTTCTTACATCCCCATGCCTCATTTATCTCCACTTATCCCCAAATGAATTTTTAATTTAAAAATAATCTTTCACCCCCATACTCATTTAATAACCCCTTTTCCCAAAATGAATAAAATATTTACTTTTATTCATAGCCCTCCATTCCTCTAAAATCAAATTCAGCCCTCCACATCACTTTTATCCTCCACCATTAATCTTCCAAATCAATCTCCACCCTTGGATCAAAATTCCTCCAAAATATCTATAAATAGAACCTCCTTCAACCCATTCAAGAATCCAACTTTCAAGTAATGTTACCATGTCCAAATGCCCATTGAGCTAGAATTATGAGTTGCTTAATTAGAGTAGTATTTCACATTAAATCACTTATCTAGGGATTATCATGTCTTAGGAGCTCTTGGGTGCAAGTTTCCTCCTCTCCCTTGATGAGATTGGGTCTACATGTGAAAGTATAACTTTATGTGTTTATTTGCATTTTGTTTGTGTTTCACTTCACTTTGTTTACCTAATCTACATTTCCCTTACCCATCTGATTCCTTCCTGGTAGCTGGGGCATGATTTTTCTTCGACTTGACGCCACTTCCCTCCTAGGTCTTGATGCCACGTCAAAGAGGGGCAAATGTAAACACCTAAAAATGTCTTCTACCACTAAACTGACTCCTAACATCCCTAAACACACCAATTTCCCTTCTAACCAATTAATTAAATTTGTATTTAATTAATTATCCCTCCATTTCCCAAATTCACATCATTTTATCCCCAAAATTGAATTAATTTTATTAATTCAATAGTCCAAACCTTAGCCAATTGATTTAATAAATATGTAATATTTATTTAATCAATTTCCCCCTTTTCACTAAATCTAATTAATTAGCTAAATCATGTTTAACTAATTAATTCAGCCTATTAATTAACCTATCCCTACCCTAGACAATTAAATAGCTATTATTTAATTGCCTACCCTAGCCTACCTCATCCTAGCCCTAGGGTTAATTAAATAAAACCTATATTTAATTAATCCTAAACCTCTCATTTGGGTGGTCAAACCTAGTTTAACACCCTTCCCCACATCCTTGAAATTAAAAAATTGAAATAAATCCACCTAAGTCAATTTTTTTATTTTAAAACATCCCACATCACAATTAATTCCCCTTATATCCCCATACCTCATTTATCTCCACTTATCCCCAAATAAATTTTTAATTTAAAAATAATCTTTCACCCCCATACTCATTTAATAACCCCTTTTCCCAAAATGAATAAAAGATTTACTTTTATTCATAGCCCTCCATTCCTCCAAGATCAAATCCAGGCCCTCCACATCACTTTTATCCTCCACCATTGATCTTCCAAATCAATCTCCACCCTTGGATCAAAATCCCTCCAAAATCTCTCTAAATAGAACCTCCTTCAACCCATTCAAGAATCCAACTTTCAAGTAATGTTACCATGTCCAAATGTCCATTGAGATAGAATTATGAGTTGCATAATTAGAGTAGTATTTCACATTAAATCACTTATCTAGGGATTATCATGTCTTAGGAGCTCTTAGGTGCAAGTTTCCTCCTCTCCCTTGATGAGATTGGGTCTACATGTGAAGGTATAACTTTATGTGTTTATTTGCATTTTGTTTGTGTTTCACTTCATTTTGTTTACCTAATCTACATTTAGCTTCCACAACTCATACTCCATTCCATTGAGCTTCTCAATGTCTAACTGAGAGGTTGATACAATGGTGGATGCAGCCATAATAACAACACAAGATCTGTAAAACAAACACAACCAAATCTCCCATTGTAGCTACAGCTTCCACACTACCACCCAAGAGTCAAAGTTGGCCAGGCTCTAATACCAAATATTAGAAATGACAGCAACACTACTTCAATGGAAATCAAATTCAAGATAAATTTCAACAATCTTTGAGTGTGCATTAACAATGGATATTGTAACAAAACATAAAACCCACTAAGAGAAAATCTCAAACATGAAGAACACAACACAAGACACAATGTTTACGTGGAGAAAACCCTTGCAGGTTAAAAATCCACAGGAAAGAGGCACAAGTTTGTATTAATCACAACAAGATTGTACAATACATCAACTACACAACTCTCTCCACAAGTCTTCAATCTGACAGCATTCTACAGCACCTGAGTACCCAAAATCTATATTGCAGCAACAAATACATGGAAAATACTTATAGAAACATTTTCCAACTCATCCTAGGCGTTCACCTTCTCTCTCCTAAGATTCTCCAACTTGTAAACATTAATTACCATCTTACAAGCATCTTACACTTATCCAAAAACAACCATGCAAAAGTTAGGTGCCCAAGACTAATTCTGGCCTCTTACAACATCTTATGATGTGTCATAACCATCATAGATTCCACAAAATAGTATCTTTCCAAGATAGGAACCTTGGGCTAAATATAGCAAATATACAACTAACATATTTGTCATATGCATCATAGAATCTCAGAATCTTATGACAACTTGCAGTTGTCATAGATTCACTTACCAAACATTATGACAATTGTCATACATACCAAAAATAGTATATTCTCCTGGGGAGCACACCTACCCTCATTTACTTTGAGTTTTTTACATTTTCCAACAGTCAAAGTCACTCAGTAATTACCTCCGGTTACTCTGAAATTACCCCTGCCAGTGAAACTAGTACATCTCCTCATGGATAATTACAAATTACATATAATAAATGAATAAATACAATATTAGAATCTACAAGATTAATGGCACCTTATCCCAACACTCCCATGCTTATGACTGTATGCTTTGTAAATAAGTTTCTGTGGTTTCCCCTATTCATTTTTTGGTGGTCTGCCCGAAGATCTAGATTCTTGTTGTGCCATTGCTTGGCACACGTCCCCAACCAGAGCCACTATTGACACTTGAAAAATCAATCTCCAAAATGCCCCATTTTGCCCTCATGTCACACTCTATGACTTCATTCTTGAACATGTGGCTTATAACCGATCTAAAGGGACTCTCGTAAAAATCCTAATTATTCATAGCCTGAGAGTCCTTTGTTAGGGTCTAAGTATTTTGAAGGTCATTTTCTTTAAACCCCAAACCAGAGTTTCATAAATTGTCTTAATCCTTCTACTGCTAAAAATCCATTGTTAAATCCTTTCTAAGTCATTTCTTGTCTTGTTTTGCTAAATCTTTGCTACCATATCCCTATGGGTATGTCTGATGAACCCTTACAGGCTTGCGGGAGATAGGGTACAATATAGTTGCTTATTGCATTACCACGACCATCAAATGAAAGGTCTTCAGGCTTGTGGGAGTAAAAGAAGTGCTCTAAATCTTTTACCACAACACCACAGTAGTTTGTATGAAGCGTGGCGGGTTGGCGATAAGGATCTAACCGTCGCCACATTATTGGGGCATTTAAAGAAGAAGCCTGCAAGATAGTGGTGCGAAGCAATATGTTCACTGTTGTACCACAGAGGTCATCAAAAAGGCATGTAGGATGGCGGTGAGGCTTGAGCCAGGTATAATACATTTCCCGCAGCCTCGCAAGAGTCTTTTCTCTTGTTTGAGGGTCAGCAGTAAAAGTTAGATGTTCACCACAATACCACAAAGGTTTATATAAAGTATGATGGGCTAACGGTAAGAAACTGATGTTCACCGCATTTCTGCAGTAGTCTGTATAATGTGTGTGCAGGCTTGTAGGAGCCCAATGTGTGAAGTAAATGTTAACCATAACCCCGCAGGAGTCTTCGCTTTGCCGTGCAGGTTTGCAGTAAAGGGTAGATGCGATATAAAGATTAGAGTGCAGCCCCATGGGGTTTTCTATTTGCGGTGGTGGGTTGACAAGATGGTCTAGACTCAAGCAACATATAATATGTCACTATGGTCCCGTGATAGGTAACAGGATGACCGGAGGCAATGCGGTAAGAAGGAGCCAAGGTAAAATGGTCACCTCAACCCCACGGCAGTTTCAAGTGAATCTTGCGGGTTTGCAGTATAAAGGTTTTCAAGTGGTGTTGATGTTGAGTGTCATGACCCTGCGGCAGTTATTAGAGCAGTCCGTAGGTTTGTAGTAAAGGAGTAATGAAGAGTATAATGTTCACTATAGTCCCGTAGAGGTTGATGAGGATATCTGTAGGCTGACAGTATGAAGTAAAATATGAGATGTAGCCCGCAACCTCGCGACGGTTTTACATAGCATCAGATGTGGCGTGCGGGACTACGGTAAAGTCCTAGTTGGTGTCAATGTAAGGATTTTAAACAATAGGAAGACCGTTGACTTCAATGTTGCAGTGCATGTGGTGCTTTAGGGAGCTCATTGATGTTTTGCAAGAGGTCAAATTTTGAAGGTTTTCAAAGCCGATGAGGACACAGAGACTCAGGGGTTCGAGATTTAAAGTGTTGTAAAGGCTTTGCTTGGTGAGTTTGAAGGGATGTGTCTCGTATGCCATCAATGTAGGTGCTATGTCTTTTAGCTACCCCTTCTTTCTCAGATATTTGTTGCATTTATGGTTGTAGATCAGCAAACCGGTTGTGTGCTTTAAAGGAGAAAATATCTTCCATATGCCTCTAGACCCCAGATATTTTTGCAGTTATTTCTAGTAGATAAACGTCTCTTTTGGACGAGATATTTTCTGACATGGACCTTAGGGGAAATTTGTTGTAACCTAATTAGGTCAATTAGAATCAGATGCTATATATCCATGAATGTAAGATGTAAAAAAGGTTGGTCTCTGAGCCAATTGTCTGGTTTGCATTGCCTCAAGAGAATTTCATGGCTTCAAATCAAGCCAGTCTGGGCAGTGAACAGAGGATTGTGTGTTGATGCAGTGTAGGAATGTATTGTAAAGCATATTTTATGCATTGGTATGTCTCCATGGCTATTTGTAAAGATTCAAGAGAATATATAATCGCAGTTGTATGTTTTCTTTCACCACATTTGCTGGTGTGATTGTAATAGAGATTTGATAATGTGTGCCAACATTTAAATTCAATAAAAGATTTGTTTTGAGTCATCTCTTTGTTGCAAATGGGTCTTTGTGGTTTAGTTCTAGATCATTAAGTATGTCCAATATGTGAAATATAATCTAAGAAATGTATGTGAATACATTTTAGTTTTTTGTTGATGTTGGTTCTTCCCTTTCCTCCCTCTTTATTGTTTATGATTATGTTGCCCAATAGAGTAGGCACCATTCCATATTGGAAAGGGATCAAATACTCTTTTAAATCAAACAAATCTTTCATCTATGGTTCAAGGTAAAATCCATCTTTCCTGTGCAAGTATATTTGTACAGTTTAATCAGCTATATAGGGGTTATTAATGACAACCAACTGTTTTAGGTCCAATGACAGTCTTTGGGGCCTAGAATGTAGTTTGGGTTTGGTTGTCCTGTTATTTTTAGTTGTTCATCTAGTGTAGAAACCAATACCTATTTAGGTATACCCCTTGGAATATTCGTCCTAGGTTTAAGTTCAGCTTGAAGTGCAGAGGTGTAAACCCATTCCTATTAGTTGGCCAAAATTAACCTGAACTTGTTGATGAACCTTTTCCTCTCACCCAGAACGACCATCCCTAGCATAGGTGATTTAGGAATGTTTTAGGGTTTAGGGTTATAGTTAATTTGGATCCCAACAGGACACATGCACAAATTTGGAAGCATGCTTTACTTGGAGATAATGGCTCATAATAGGAATGTGTTCAACCTTTCTTGGAGTTTTTTGCTTCCTAATTTCCTTTTCTATTTAAGAAGGCATAACCTATTTTTGCATCCAGCTCTTGTACTGTCAAAGAAAACTCCCAGAGCAGCTCAAGGAATCAAGGATGGATGTAGATACATTATTACTGAGTGTAGTTTGGCTCTTCTGTTATTATTTGTAATCAGAGTTGCCATCTTGTCAGTTAGTGGAGCTGTCTGTAGCAGCTTGGGGCATCTCTCTCTCTTTCTTTATATTTCTTTATTAGTAGATTAAGTTATTTTAATAACTTAATATTTGATATGTCGATGAATTTTCCAAGATGTAACTGTAAGAAAATCAAAAGTCGTTGTAATAATAAGCTATTGGAAAGAAAGAGGGAGGGGATTTTCATCATAACTGACTTTTCAAGAAGTGGTTATGGAGAGAAGAAGGTTATAAATTTCATTTTTCCCATTGATAAAGGGGCTTTTTTGATTGTTTGTGAATAGAGGAAGCAGGGGAGCAACTTAGTTTTCCTTTCAACACAGTTTTGTTGTACAGGGATGTGGATTCTGTGAACTCACATTTTGGCATTGGAGAAATAAAGGATATATTTCTAAATCTATGAATTTATTAATGTTTTCTTTTGATTGCAAATGAATTGTGTGTCATTGTAATTACTCTTCAATGTTTTATCTGTTATATTAGACGGTGTATGTGTTTATTTCTGAGGCTTTGAATTTAGATTAACTCATCTGTTGAAAGGGTCTACTATTCATTCTTTTCTTAACTATCATTTGTGGGTGTGGAATAGGTGGGCTTTGTATCATTTATTTGCATCCTCTTCACTCTAAATCAATCAATCGCATCTATTTTCATGGTTATGGATAGGTGTTAGTTTTTCCTTTTCTACTTTCGGGTTAAAAAAATACCATGTTTTCAATCATTGCACACCATTTGAAGGTAGTTGCATTTTGTAAAATAAGCAGAGAGCACTTGCAAATATCATTGCAAGTGATTTAACTGTTGGTTCAATTATCATTTTTGTGGGCAAGGAGATACAGATGGGGATCAACATTTAACCAATAGATTTTTGGTGACTCTGATGGGGATCAAAATTGAAGAATGATGCTCTTGTATTCCCCAAAAATTTAAAGGTGCCTCCCCAAGGACGGAGGTTGGCAGCTCTACAAAGTGCAATGTACTCAAAAGCATTTTATTCCAACAAAGACTCCTGCTGATTTTTTTTCCAAATTTACAGTATGGCATTGGTTTCTCCTCAGCCATGGGGAAATCATTTTGGACCTCTTTCAGTGGAGAAAATTATCAAGATGCAGAAGGTCACATTCTGACATTCACGGTTGCATGCAGTGTTTAAGGGGGTAAGTGAAGAAAATATTTTTGTATGATTATTCATTGAATCTGTTGTTGGGCCTACAACAGACTAGTTTCATTATTTGGAAGATAAATGTATTGCTAATTGGGACTCATTGAAGAATAAGTTCTTGGGAAGATATAAAGGTCTTGTTGATGAAGCTACTTTGTTGTGTCAATTATTCAATGTACAAAGGGAAGAAGGTGAACCCATTAGGGATTTTGTAGACCGGTATACATGGCTGCTCAAAAAGATTCCTACCTCCATTCAACCAAGTAAGCAACTCCAACTTTGCACTTTTATTTCTTCATTGCATCCAGATGTTTAGTTTTTCTTGAAATGGTGTAAAGTAAATGATATTGAAATTGCTCAACAAGAGGCTGTAAAAATTGAAGATGACTTGATTTTATGTGGTTTTTGGAAAGCAAAACCGGTTGTAAACAATTCAAGTGGTGAACCTATGAAGAAGTCTATCATGCATAAACAAAGTTTTTAGCCTGCAGGTTTCCAAAATGCATAGCCTCCTTCTGTTGAATGTCTCAATCTTGCTATTCTTGATCCAAAGTACTTTTGTAGAGATGAGGTAAGCAATGTAGAAATTAAGCCTCATGTGGATAGAAGAATTGAAGCTTATTATATGCACTATGAAGAAGATAATAATGAACCCAAAAGTTCCTTGAGTGATGAAGAAGATGGACAATCCTTCCATGATGTAAATTGTAAAGAAGGTAATGCAGATGATATTGTTACTACAGAAATGGAATCATTCACTTTCACCAGCGATAAAGAACAATTTGAGGACACATAGCATAAAGATGAGGTGTTGAATATCTTTTCTTCAGAGTGCACAGAAGATGAATATGAAGTCTTCAAGTTTCCTGAGCAAAATGATATGGAAGTATGGCTGCAAGAAGAGGTCAAAAATTATTTTATCTTTGAATCCTTTCATTTTGAAAATTTGGATGCTAGAATCTTTAAACAAAAATTAGAAGATGAGGTTATAAGTAGCCATAATAGTTCCAATGAAAGAGGTCAAATAGACAAATGTGATGAGCCTCATATTGTTTATATACCAAACTAGTTCCTTAATGCATGTGAGGATGAATTTCTGTGTGGAGAAGGGGTTGTCATGTCTGATCTGTAGGTTATAGACAAGGATGATGAGGTGTATCATGGAATTGTTGAATCAAACCCTACAGAGAAAGAGGAGATTGTTCCAGTTGGGGGTGATGTTAAGCCACATGGAAATATTATTTGCAATAAATATTTTTAGCTTGATCCACTTCCAGTTTTGCATGAGGCACTTATGGCTAATGATTGGTCTTCTAGTGGTTCAACTGGTTAATTTCAGGCATGGGATATCAATTTATCCGTTGCAGTGTATGAGGAAACAACTAGTAATATGCAGGATGTTGAGAAAGCTTTAGAGGTTTATGATGCCAAGTGGCTATTTAGTTTTGACATATCACTCAAGAGATTCTTTTGCCATATGAATTTCAAATTTATGCTTATGATCAGAGGATGGGTTTTGAGTCTGCAAGTGCTTCATAGGTACATCTCTCTTTTCCGCATAGGCATCTATTTTTTCTAGCCTATTAATGGATTCACATGATCATCTTGGAGTCATTGGAGATAGGGTCTTCCTACCATGTACATATTAGGAGTTTTGTTGTGCTAGTAGTTTAGTTACTTTTCCTGTTTCTCCCGTTTTTGGCTTTCTCTTACTCCTTTTCTCCCTGCTCTTTGACTCTATTGCCCAATGGAATTTAAGCATTGGTCCACGCTTGAGATTTTGGATTCCTTGCTTCATCCTTTACAGTCCTTGTCCCCAATTAGAGCCTGTTGTTACCCAAAATTTTGAACTTGGGAAATTTCAAACTTTTAGTACATTCCCATACGCTTTATCCTGCCATATCATGAAAACAATTAATTTTGAAAACCTGTGGAAGCTGGTGTGAAATCCTTTTAAGGGGTTGGCCCTAACCTCATTTTACCCAATGTGGCCAGTTTTTATGCCAAAATACCTTACCATTTGGAAAATTTTAAACCTTAGATTTTCTAGATGGTAATTTGCAAATACAATTAAATTTTGATCTCTTGGTTGTTGCAGGTAAAGAGGTTTTTGGGTTTTTTCTCTGACGGAACTAATCATCTTATAGTCCAAATTTTATGGAAAATAGAGCTATCATGATGAAGATATGGGATTTTTCGTCTTCAGCTTAAGGCATGGTTTTAAAGTTTCCAAGTTAAATTTTATCAGAGTATTATGAAGTTTAATATATTTTTCAGGGTCAGGAAAGTGAGTAAGATATATTATCAATGGAGATTATTTTACGTATAGCTCACGTTGAAAGGTTGGAAAGTCCCATGGTTTAAAAGGTTAATGATTTTATTAAGTCATATGTTTATAGCAACTTCAAAATCTTTAGTGAAAGTTGGGGACTTTATAAACAACATCATTGGGAATTTAATGAGTACAAGAACTCATTATTTCTTTGACTCCTCCTTGTTGGTGGTTTTATAAATTCCTAAACCTTGTTCAAAAGTTCATAAAACTGCTAATGTGTAGACTTGCTTTGTGATCAGGAATAGTTAAAGTTCATTGACACCCTCTTTGTTGGGATTTGCTGGGGTTTTAGAACCCCATCTTCGCTGATGCTCGGGCCAATGGATGCATGCATGAATTTGGAAGCATGCTTTCCTTGGAGATAATGGATTGTAATAGGATTGTGTTCAACTTTTCTTGGAGTTTTATGCTTCCCAATTGCCTTTTCTATTTTAGAAGGCATAATCTATTTTTGCATCCAACTCTTGTACTATCAAAGAAAACTCCCAGAGCAGCTCAAGGAATCAAGGATGGATGTAGATACAATATTACTGAGTGTTGTTTGGCTCTTCTGTTATTATTTGCAATCAGAGTTGCCGTCGTATCAATTAGTGGAGCTATATATAGTAGCATGGGGCATCTCTCTCTCTCTTTATATTTCTTTATTAGTAGATTAAGTTATTTTAATAACTTAATATGTGATATGTCGATGAATTTTCCAAGATGTAACCATAAAAAAATCAAAAGTCATTGTAATAATAAGCTATTGGGAAGAAAGAGGGAGGGGATTTTCATTATAATTGACTTTTCAAGAAGTGGTTATGGAGAGAAGGTTATAAATTTCATTTTTTCCATTGATAAAGGGGCTTTTCCGGCTATTGTGAATAGGGGAAGCAGGGGAGTAGCTTAGTTTTCCTTTCAAAATAGTTTTGTTGTATAAGTGTGTGGAGTTTGTGAACTAACATTTTGGCATTGGAGAAATAAAGGAGATATTTTTGAATCTGTGAATTTATTAATGTTTTCTTTTGATTGCAAATGAACTGTACGTCATTGTAATTACTCTTCTATGTTTTTTCTGTTATATTAGACTATGTATGTGTTTATTTCTTAGGCTTTGAATTCAGATTAACTCATCTGTTGAAAGGGTCTACTATTCATTCTTTTCCTGACTATCATTCGTGGGTTTGGAATAGGTGGGCTTTGTATCATTTATTTGCATCCTCTTCACTCTAAATCAATCAATCCCATCTATTTTCATGGTTATGGATAGGTGTTCGTTTTTCCTTTTCTACTTTCGAGTTAAAAACATACTATGTTTTCATTCATTGCACACTATTCGAAGGTAGTTGTGCCTTGTAAAATAAGCATAGAGCACTTGTAAATATCATTGCAAGTGACTCAAGTGTTGATTCAATTGTCATTTTTGTGGGCAAGGAGATACAGAATTAAGTGACAATTTTGTTAACCAATAGTGTGGAAGGAGGTTCATTCTGCACCGTATTCTGGATGTCCTGGAGTAACAAAGTTACTTGTTGATGTGAAACCCCTATATTTCTAGAAAGGAATGAAGAGGGATGCTACAAATTTTGTAGCTACATGTATAGAATGCCAGAGGGTGAAGGCAGAACACCATCACCCGAGAGGACTCTTATACCCTCATGAAATTCCTAAGTGGAAACAACAAATTATAAGAATGGACTTTGTGCAAGGGCTTCCTATGTCAAGGAATAGGCACAATACTATCTTGGTTTTTGTGGATAGACTAACCAAATCTGCTCATTTTATACCTGGGAACTTGACAAATGGGGCAACCATCATAGCCTATAAATTTTTTCAAGAGATTTTTAGATTGCATGGCATTCCTGAAAAGATTATCTCAGATCGAGATGCATGAATGACATTGAGGTTTTGTAAAACCTTGTTCCCTTCACTTGGAACTCAGTTGAATATAAGCTCTACTTATCATCCTGAAACAGATGACCAAACTGAGAGGGTAAACCAAGTGTTGGAGGAATTATTGAGAATGTATTGCATGGATCAACAATACAGATGGGAAGATTATCTCCCTCTGGTGGAATTTTCTTATAATAATTCCTATCATTCTTCTATTAAGATGGCTCCATTTGAAGAATTATATGGAAGGAAGTGTCGAATCTCTAAAAGCTGGGACAAGCTAGAAATAGGGTTAGCCTTAGTCCAGAAATGCTAACAGAAATGGAAGAGCAAGTCCATTTGATTAAGAAAAGGCTTTCAAAGGCCAATGATAGGCGAAAGAGCTATGCGGATGCTAAGCGCATTGAAAGACATTTCTAAATGGGAGAAAAAGTCCTTTTAAGGATAAAATCTCAAAAGAGTTCCATTAAATTTGGAAAGACATCTAAACTAGCACCTAGATATGTGGGTCCCTTCGAAGTTCTCGAAGAAGTCAACCCAGTTGCATAGAAAATTGATCTACCACTAGCTCTTTCCATGATGCATAATGTTTTTCATGTTTCTTATTTGAAAAAGTTTAATGCTGTAGAAAATCAAATCCCTATTCTTGATTGGAGTGTTATACAGGTGAAGGACCCAGGGGTGGTGGTGATCGAACCCATCAAGGTGCTCGAAATGCATAAGCTACAGTTACATAACAAAGAGATAACACAATGCAAGGTCTAGTGGGACCAATATGCAGAGCAAAATGCCACCTGGGAAAACTATGATGACATTCATGCGAGATTTCCCTATACAACAATCATCATAAAGAAAAAAGGAGGAAAGTTACATTGGAGGAAATTGAAGCAATTAGGGAAAAGGATAGAGAAAGGAAGAGGATTGGAAGACCAGGTTTGGTGGATACTCATCAAGGTGAAGCTTCTTCTTTACCATCTAATGACATGCAAATTGAAGGTGTTAATGTTGAATATAATGAAATGTTAGATAAGAATGAAATTGACCATGATATTGCAAATGATTTAAATGTTGCAAAATGCTATGAAACACCTATTGATAAGAGCAATATCATGGACAAAGAAGAAGAAGAACATAGACATTTTCTTGAAGAAAGTGGATATGAATCTCATGATGTTGAATTTGCAATCCATAATCCATTTGTTGATAAAATTGATGAGGTTGATAACATGGATGAATTAATGAAAATCAATGTATCTCCAAATTACATAAGAAGAGAGGACATTTGTCAAGAAGAGAATAAGCATGATGAAATTATAAAACATCCAAGAACCCCAAAATGGTTACTTGAAATTGATGAGAACATAATAGAAAAACTTGAAGGCAAGAGGTCGTCACGAATGGTTTGGTTGGGGGATTCAAAACTCTTTAATGAATATTTTGAGAATAAAACATTAACTCAACAATGCTAATTTTTTGTGCAATTACTAAATATGTACAACATGAGACATTTAGTAAAGAAATTAAAGATTTGATTAAGCAAAGTGTCTGATCAGAATAAAATTATTGTTAGAAGCCTTTTTAATGCACTCAATTCTATTGGAAAGACTAGCAAGGAGAAAGATAAAAGAGCTATTCGTAGAGTAATAACAACCTCAATAGTGAGCAAACAATTAAGAAAGGCATGATTAATGAGGCAAACTTGTGTTGACTTAAGATTGAATCATAAAACATTGTCAAAAGCAATAGCATTAAGATCAAGACTAGATAGTCCTCTTAGAATGATAATTCAGATTTTAGTGGTAGGATTCCACGAGTTGATAAGAAGCTAATAAATAGTACAAAGGAAGAAATTGAACAATTTTGGCACACTAACTCTAGGGTATCACCGAATGCAAAAGATGTTTTTGTTGCAAATATGTGGCTAATCAGCATTGTCATTGATGTCAAAATATCCTTGTTGTCATTGGTGTCAACTGTATCCCATTCTAGAAGACTTGTATGTTGAGGATATTGAGAAAATTAGCCTCTTTGGAAGAAACAAGTGAGTTGCATATCTCTCTGTAAGAGACAATGAAGACAATGCAGTTCAGTGAAGTAGTTTGCTCCACATTTCCAGTAGGATGAAGATCAGAGTCTGCGGATTAAAGGGTTTGTAGAGGATTGTCTGAAGTTGCTCCAGTCATGATTTGAGAGGTCCGCATGAATAATTGATGAAGTTATGGTCATCTGAGTAGAACTAGGTTTTGCAATTGTTCAAAGGTGATAGAGTGATAGAAATCTAGTCCGGATTGATCTACATTGGAATATTATGATCTGCGAATCTAGAGGTGTATTTTGGATGTTGGTGTGTGTCCCCAACTCAAGTGGTTCATGGTTTTGAGGTCCACAAGCAATCTTTCTAGTGTGACAGTCATGACAGTTGGTGTTCTTGAGTTCCCGGATAAAGGTGCAAGTGTTTCTGGTAATCTGAGGTGGTGCAATTGTCCCTGTTGATTTCATTGTACTTGTGGAGGTCTCTAGATCGAGTTCCTATTGTGTTGGTGATCCACATTGAGGTTTGAGCTTGTGATTAAAGATTTCTCTTTGGATGTTGTTGTTCTTTCCAGTCTTGGCCAACTGGATGCTTTGTGGATGTTGCAGATGATCTAAGAAGAGTTCTATGAAGCATGGCATGTTGTTTGAGGAAGATTTGGATCCCAGCTATGTTTGGCCTACAACATAGTGATTCACATGTTTGTAGTGCCGACCTTGATGTTTTCCAAGGTTGATGAAGCATATAAATATGTGTGGTTGAGTTGTGAAAATGTATCCTTGTGTGAAAATGACAAATTCCTAAGAAAGAAGGAAAAGTAGAGCAGAGAAGAAGAAGAGCAGAAGAGGAAGAGTAGAAAAGTATGAGGAGATAGAAAAGAAGTGTTTGGGGGCAGAGCAGATGTATTGTGCACTTCAATGGAACTGACCTTGGCATGAAGAAGATGTTGTTTTCCAGTTTAATTTTTCTATGAAAAACTTATAATTATTTTTGTAGGTAGTGAGCCTCTTGGAGCAGTGAGCTCTGGGTAGTGTGCCCTGAAGGCATGTGCCTTCCCCATTTTCTATTCTTTTAATAGAGAATAAATCTTGTGGGTTAACCCCCACTACGGGTTTTCCCTTAATCGGGTTTCCACGTAAAAATCCCGGTGTTATGTGTGTTAATTTTGTTTTTGCCAATGTGTTGTTGATTCATGCTTTCATGGTTATATAATTCATCTGTTATTAAGTGGTAAAGAAGTTTAATTACAGCAAAGGATAAAAGTTTTGGTGCCAACTGATTCACCCCCCCTCTCAGTTGTCTTCCCTTATTTCAACAATTGGTATCAGAGCCAGTTCCTCTAAAAGAAGCTTGACTACTTGAGGAGATCTAGGATGTCAACTTCCAAGAAGGACAGTCTAAGATTTGATGGAACAAATTACTCTCTTTGGAAGAGTCGCATGGAGTGCCATTTGCAATGCATGGGTGATGCCTATTGGTTGATAACAAAGGATAAGTATGAGCCCCCAGAGAAAGGTCCTTCAACTCTAGATGAACTCAAAGAGGCTGAAAACAACATTTGAGCTAAAGAAGCTTTGCTAAGTGCCCTGGCTAATACAGAAATGACAAATGTCCTAGAATTGAAAATTGCTCATGAAATCTAGAACAAGTTGGAAACTCTATATGAAGGTGATGAACATGTCAAATGTGCTAAGTTGTAGAGTCTGAAGGGTAGATATGAAAATTTGAGGACGTGTGAAGATGAAAACATTACTTACTACATGCAGAAGGTGAATGAACTTGTGTGTGGTATCCAGTGTGCTGGTGGAAAACTGGAAGAATCAGAGATTGTTGGCAAAGTGCTTAGATCCTTACCTGCTTCATACAAATATAGAGTAGCTGCTACTGAGGAGATTAGGACTGTGACAACTGTTACAAGAGATCAGTTGGTTGGCAAGCTTTCAACATTTGAAATGAGTGAGTTTGGTGATTCTCTTCCTAAATCTGAATCTGCATTTAAGGCCAGTGTTTATGGAAAGCAAAGATTTGATCCAGGTGAAAGCTTTTCAAGAAGACTAACCAGATTTGAGAAGGCAAGGAAGGAACTTGAAGAAGATGAATTGGAGTTTGAAGAACTTGAAACCTTGTTTGCCAAAAGATTACCAAGAGGATCTGGTAAGTATGAAGGCAAATTGCCCTTCAAATGTTTTGTTTGCAATAAGATTGGTCATTTTGCTTCAAGATGTCCAGAGAGGGTTTCAAGGCCAAACCCTAACAGACCTAGGGTTCAGAAGAAATACTACTATGTCCAAGAAGCTGCTGAAGAAGGAGTCACT
Source organism: Cunninghamia lanceolata (assembly GCA_027924645.1). Taxonomy (NCBI): domain Eukaryota; kingdom Viridiplantae; phylum Streptophyta; class Pinopsida; order Cupressales; family Cupressaceae; genus Cunninghamia; species Cunninghamia lanceolata. Next base: position 13,029,677 of record BSBN01000186.1, on the reverse strand, counting down.
CATGATGAATCTGATAAGGGAAGTACCTCAGGAAATGAATGGGTGTTCATTGCCATCAAAGAAGAAGATCCAGTGCCTATTGAATCTGCTAGCTGTGTGAATGTGGAAAGAGCCTTGCCTGCTCAGGTTGAAGAAAAGGATGAATGGGTAATTGATAGTGGATGCTCTCATCATATGACATGTGATAAGAGTAAGTTTGTATGTATGGAAAGGTATGAAGGTGGAATTATGAAGTTTGGAGATAATTCAGCTGGTAGAATCCGTGGCAGAGGATCCATCTCTCTTGATGGTAAGAATAACACTAATGATGTTTTGTATGTAGAAGGGTTGAAGCATAATCTTCTCAGTGTTGGACAGTTGGTTGACAAGGATTATGATCTCCGACTCAAGGATTGAAAATGTAGAATTTTGGAAAGCTCTGAAACTAAGATTGCATCCGGTACATAGACTAGAGGTAACATCTTTCATTTAAGTGGTACTGGTAAAAGTTGTTTGATTGCTCAGATTGATTAGAGTTGGTTATGGCATAGGAGAATGTATCATGTAAATTTTGACGACATTGTTAAGATAAGTTCTACTTAGGCTGTGAGAGATCTTCCAAAGCTTGTAAAACCTGCTAATAGCATGTGTAAGGAATGTTAGTTGGGCAAACAGAACAGAACTACATTTAAGACTAAAGAACAATCTTCAAGTGGATTGTTAGAACTTGTGCACACTGATTTGTGTGGTCTTGCCAGGGTTAGGAGTTTGCAAGGAGACATATACTTTATGTTGTTGATTGGTGATCACTCCTGGATGATATGGGTCACTTTCTTGAGATAGAAATTAGAGGCTCTTGAAAAATTTAAAGTGTTTAAGGCTAGGGTGGAGAATGAGATTAATGTGAAGATAAAGTGTCTGAGATCTGACAGAGGTGGAGAATTTACCTTCGGTGAGTTTAATTCATTTTGTGAAAAGCATGGAATAAGAAGATAGTTGTTTGCTCCTAGGACTCCTCAGCAAAATGGAGTTGTGGAAAGGAAGAACTGGACTATTCAAGAGGCTGCTAGAACCATGATGATGGAAGGAAATGTTCCACATGTCTATTGGAGAGAGGTTGTGAGTACTGATGTCTACACTCTTAACCGGGTGTAGATCAAAGGTAATTCTGGTAAAACACCTTATGAAATATGGTTTGGTAATGCTCCTTCCATGAAATATTTTAGATTTTTTGGTAGTAAATGCTATATCAAAAGAGGTGAAGATCTAGGCAAGTTTGATGCAAGATGTGATGAAGGAATATTCCTGGGTTATTCTAATCAAAGCAAGGCATACCAGTGCTTTAACAAGAGATTGAAAAAGATTGTTCAAAGTCCTAATGTCAAGGTTTATGAAAGCAATGAGAGACCTTCAAGGTTTTGTGGATATGAATCAGATGATCAAAATGAAAGTCTAAATGAAGGAAAGCAAGTTTAGTTTACTCCAGAGAATCTAGTGACTCATGAAGTTAATGCAAATATTGAGGAACAAGTTCAAGAATCAAAAGTTGAAGAAAATCCCAAAACTCCCAGGTATGTAAGATTGAATCATTTTGAGAGTCAAATCATAGGAGATAAAAATAAAGGTGTTCAAACTAGAAGAAGAATTGCTGAAGAATAGAAGGAGTTTTGTCTGATTTCAAAGATTGAACTAAAATCAGTGAATGAAGCTTGTAATGATGAAAGTTAGGTAAAAGAAATGGAAGAAGAATTAATGCAAATTGAAAAGAATCATACTTGGGATCTTGCTCCTAGACCTAAAAACAAAAATGTAATTGGAACTAAATGGGTCTTCCAAAATAAATTGAATGAAGATGGTGAAATTGTGAGAAACAAAGCAAGATTGGTGTGCAAAGGTTACTCTGAGGTAGAGGGAATTGATTTTGAAGAAACTTTTTCTCCGGTGGAAAGAATTGAAGTAGTCAGATGATTTCTTGCCTTTGCTACTCACAAAGATTTCAAAGTCTACCAGATGGATGTCAAGTCAGCATTTCTAAATGGAGAGTTGGAAGAACAAGTCTATATTAAGAAACTGGAAGGATTCTAGTCATCTAATCAAGAAGATAAGATCTGTAGAATGAAGAAAGCACTGTATGGACTTAAACAAGCCCCAAGAACTAGTTATGCAAGATTAGATAAGTATCTGCTAAAGTTAGGCTTTAGCAAATGCACCACTGACAGTAATCTTTATTTCAAAATTGATCATGAACACATCTTGATTGTTGAGGTATTTGTTGATGACATCATCTTTGGTGGAAATGAGAGTATGTGTAAAATTTTTGCTGATAAGATGCAAAGTGAATTTGAGATGTCCATGCTTGGTGAAATGAACTTCTTCTTAGGTCTACAAATCATTCAATCAGAAAAAGGCATCTTCATATCTCAATCTAAGTATGTGAAAGAGTTGTTGAAATTTTTTAGAATGGAGGATTCAAAACCAGTGAGTACTCCTATGTTAAATGGGTGCAAGTTGAGTAAAGATGATGATTCCCATAAGGTAGATCAGAAAAGGTATAGATCAATGATTAGAGGACTACTTTATTTGACTCATACCGGACCTGATATTATGAATGCAGTTGGCCTTGTTGCTAGATTTCAAGCTAATCTTAGAGAATCTCATGTTGTGGCAGTCAAAAGAATTTTTAGATATCTAAAGGGAACATCTAACTATGGCTTATGGTATCCTAAAGGTCATGATTTCACTCTTCATGCATATATAGATGCTGATTGGGTAGGAGATGTGGATGACAGGAAGGGCACTGGTGGAGGTGCATTTTTCTTGGGAAAGAGATTGGTTTCTTTGTTGAGCAAAAAACAGGAGGCAATATCTCTGTCTACTGCAGAGGCATAGTACATAGCAGCAACAAGTAATTGTACTAAAGTTTTATGGATGAAGCAAATGTTGAAGGATATCAGAGTTGTGTTTGAAGAACCTGTTACAATCTTTTGTGATAATTCAAGTGCAATAAACATTTCAAAGAATCCAATGTTGCATTAAAAAACAAAGCATATATCTATCAAATTTCACTTTTTGAGAGAGAAGGTAAATGAGAATGAAGTCAGATTAGAGTTTGTCTCTTCAAAGGATCAGATTACAGATATCTTTACTAAGCCTCTACCTAAGGATACTTTTGAGTATCTTAGAGGGAAGCTAGAGGTCATTACCCCTCCTGTTCAAAACTAAGGTGCACTAATGTCCATCAGTCCAGTGGAACTCATAGTCATATCTTGTGGTCTGGATTGGTGTTAAGGGAATGCTACTCAGGGGGAGTAGTCAATATGTTTTGAGTTTAGTTTGAGTTTGTCTAAGAAACATAAGTGGTGAGAGATGACTACAAATATGTGCCCTTTGCCATTGATGTCAAAGGGGGAGAGAAGTCTTGTGAAAAACCTGGAAGTAAATTGTGATGGTGAAAGGGGTAATGATAAAGAAAATGGTTGCAGGTGTGATAAGAGAAAGGGCGAGAAGTTCTTGTCTTGATGGTTGAAACAGTTTTTCACATCATATGTTGCGATCAATGACAAAGGGGGAGATTGTTGCAAATATGTGCCTAATCGGTGTTGTCATTGATGTCAGCATATCCTTGTTGTCATTGGTGTCAACTGTATCCCATTCTAGAAGACTTGTATGTTGAGGATATTGAAAAAATTAGCCTCTCTAGAAGAAACAAGTGAGTTACATATCTCTCTGTAAGAGATAGTGAAGATAGTGTAGTTCAGTGAAGTAGTTTGCTCCACATTTCCAATAGGATGAAGATCAAAGTGTGCAGATTAAAGGGTTTGTAGAGGATTGTCTGAAGTTGCTCCAGTCAAGATTTGAGAGGTTTGCATGAATGATTGACAAAGTTATGGTCATCTGAGTAGAACTGGGTTTTGCAGTTGTTTAGAGGTAACAGAGTGATAGAAATCTGGTCCGGATTGATCCGCATTGGAATATTATGATTTGCGGATCTAGAGGTGTGTTTGGGATGTTGGTGTGTGTCCCCAACTCAAGTGATTCATGGTTTGGAGGTCTGTAAGCAATCTTTCTAGTGTGATAGTCATGACAGTTGGTGTTCTTGAGTTCCCAAATGAAGGTGCAAGTGTTTCTGGTAATCTGAGATGGTGCAATTGTCCCTGTTAATTTCATTGTGCTTGTGGTGGTCTCTAGATCAAGTTCCTATTGTGTTGGTGATCCGCATTGAGGTTTGAGCTCGTGATTAAAGATTTCTCTTTGGATTTTATTGTTCTTTCCAGTCTTGGCTGACCGGAGGCTTTGTGGATGTTGCAGATGATCTAAGAAGAGTTCTATGAAGCGTGGCGTGTTGTTTGAGGAAGATTTGGATTCCAGCTATGTTTGGCCAATAGAATAGTGATCCACATGTTTGTAGTGTTGACCTTGATTTTTTCCAAGGTTGATGAAGCATATAAATATGTGTGGTTGAGTTGTGAAAATGTATCCTTATGCAAAAATGACAAAATCCTAAGAAAGGAGGATAGGCAAAGCAGAGAAGAAGAGTAGAAGAGGAAGAGCAACAAAGTATGAGGAGATAGTGAAGAAGTGTTTGGGGGCAGAGTAGATGTATTGTGCACTTTAATGGAACTGACCTTGGCATGAAGAAGATGTTGTTTTCCAGTTCAATCTTTCTGTGATAAACTTATAATTATTTATGTAGGCAGTGAGCCTCTTGGAGTAGTGAGATCTAGGTAGTGCACCCTGAAGGCATGTGCCTTCCCAATTTTCTATTTTTAACAGAGAATAAATCTTGTGGGTTAACCCCCACTGTGGTTTTTCCCTTAACCGAGTTTCCACGTAAAAATCTTGGTGTTATGTGTGTTGATTTTGTTTCTACTCGTGTGTTGTTGATTCATGCTTTCATGGTTATATAATTCATCTATTATTAATTGGTAAAGAAGTTTAATTATAGCAAAGGATAAAAGATTTGGTGACAACTGATTTACTCCACCTCTAAGTTGTCTGCCCTTATTTCAATAGTTTTAAAGTTAAGAATTGGTGATAAAAATTGCACACCACATCCTAAACATTATTTGGAATGTAGCTAAACAACATTATACAAACAATATTGTTAAACACACCCAGGTATGACAATCTCACAAAGAGCATTTGAATCTCTTGAGTCATTTTATTGTGTTCCTCTTAAAATTCCTAATACATGTTGCAAATACCATGTAGAGTTTTCTATGTATCATGAATTATTATGCAATATTCATTCTACTTTGCACACTAATGAAATGTTATAGGAGTGTGGTGTAATTCAACTACCAAAGTCATTTATTTCTATGTATTAGAGATGATGGTTGCATTTTCTACAAGAATGATTGTTTAAATGAAAAATGTTTACAATGTGGTGGGTTATCAAAGTTTATAACATGTTTTCATGAGGGCAACGAACATGATTTTGGAAAGAGAATGGTTGATAAAAAGAGATATGAGAGAGTGAAATCCAATTTGAAAAGTGGAGGTGAAGGTTCTAGATGTGAGTTGATTGTAAGAGAGGTAAGTATTGCTGATTTTATTGATGATTTTAAGAAAAATCTTTTCTACAAGTATGCCATACACAGCCACAAGTCTTGATGGTTAGATCAACAAATTAGGATGTGTAACGACTTTTTACCGATTGGAACTATTGTCTCTGTAGTTGATTTTGCAGAAAACTATACATTGCAACCCCAAAATGAAGTGTAATCCTAGTACTACAATTCTATTTAGGTTTCTATTTTTGTTCACATCACATGCAGACATGCCCCTGAGAGTACATAAGAGAATAGGAAGATTGTTAGAGAATACCATTTTTACATGAGTGATGATCAATCTCAATCATTAGAGTATGTACAATATTGTTTTCAATAATTTTATGGGTTCTTGCAAGAAAAAGATATTAGAATGGATCAACACCTCATTTGGTCAGATAATTGCACTGGTCAATTCAAGAATGGTTGTATGCTCTATTGGTTGAGCATAATACATGGAGAGAAGGGTATACCTCATATTTAGAATTTTTTGAAGCTAGGCACGGAAAAGGGAAATATAATGGAGCATTTATGTGCATGAAGAGAGCTCTTTTTAAAGAACAACTAAAGATTACAGGTGGTGCTACATTTAGCAGTGTAGATTCTATTGTAAAGTGGTGTAACTATCCATTTTCACAAGGAGTGGCTCTTGATTAAGAAGTGCACAGGTTCTTTTGGTTGGTTGATAAGGGGAAAGCGAGAGAGAAATTGGATTGTTAGAGAATCAATGAATCATCAAAGATGCATTCATTTTGAACCTTAGATGCAAGTGCATGGACTATTTGGACATGAGAATTAGCTTATTTTTGTCAGTGGTGTATTAAATGTGATTAGGATAATTGTGAGTCAAGTGAGTGGGTAGATGCATGGATTCCATGATATTTAACCCCTTTATCTCAGGTCATGTTTATGTAGTTGTTGCACCGCATGGAAATGAAGAGAGACCAGACTATTGGTTGGCACGATGTGTATAGGGAAAACAAAAGCTAACATGACCTATGGAAAATGATGATGGGTTCACATATCCTATAGGATTAGTTGTTATTGCTGGGACTTGGTTGCGAACATATATTATTAGAAAGAATGGCATCCCTACATTTGAAGACTTTGAGAAGCATAAAACCATATTGATGTATTTGCACATAGTTGTAGCAACAAATATTAAGTTACTAAAGCATCATACAAAATCAAAAATAAAACAACTATGGATAATTAGTAATGTTGATCATGAGGCAATATTGGATACTCTGAAGGTAAGAGATGACCCCTCAGGTATGCTTGACTAGCATTTAAACTTCCAGATGGACAGGTATGACAATTTTATCTTAACTTGTTATTTTTTCTATTTTTTAGAATTGTTTTATTAAAAATCTTGTTTCTTTAACTATAATGCATGCTTTTGATTATATAGGACTACGAATGAGGTTCTTTCACATGGCATTGTAGACACGAGGTATGATTTTTAGTGTTCATTTATATTTCTTAACATTTTGCTTTCTAGCTTTTTCTACATACTAATTTCTAAATTCATTTTTAGCATATCCTGCAATCAAAGCATTCCATGAGATGACATGTATTTGATGTGTTCTGCCAAACACTTCATGTGCCTTGTCTATGCTTCCACATTTTGCATACATGTGTCACAAGGTAATTGCAACTACAACATCTGACAAAATTCTTATATCCTTAAAGCAACAAATCTATTTTGTGCATATCATGCAATTATTGCATTCCATCAGACAACATCTCTTTGAGTTGTTTTGTCAAATAGTTCACATGGCTTGTCTATGCTTCAACACTTTGATTTACACCTGCCAATTACATTTGCTTGAAATTTTCTAAAGCAATAAATCCATTTTGTGCATATCTTACAATCATTGCATTCCATCAATCAACATCTCTTGCAATCATTGCATTCCATCAAACAACTCCTCTAACAACATAGGTTCCTTAAGAATGCAATTTTCAAGGTGATGACTTGGTTAGTAAGGCATGTGCTGATCTAGAAACTTCTTCAAACCGCATATGACATGCCTACTTTCCATATGTCAAGTGTAAATAACAATATAGCAAATTTTGTTATTAAGATTTCCCTTGTATCATTAGGTTCTTATGTTTCAAGCATATATATTAATATGTAGCTATACTATGTGTAGTTTTTGCATCATGACCTTCATGTGAAGCTTCTTGTTTTCCATTTTCTCATCATTTCATCCACAAACAGACCTTCATCCATGCATTTCCATGAAATGATTAATCTAGACTGTAAGATCTACATGATTATCCTAGCTGAAAGTGAACAACCACAAAGGTCTTAAGATGATTTTCTTTTTAGCCTTAGGTCTCTTCACCATCCTTGTGTTTGATCTTTGCATGCTCTAAGATAGCTTCTTCAACCTTCTCCAGAGCTTAGGATAAAAAATCTTTAGGGACATCATGACCATATTCATATGGACTAGTATAACAGTGAAGTTATGATAGTTCCTAGATGACTGCCTCCTATTGGCCCATTGTTGATGTGGGAGTGATGTAGAATGACTTCATTAATAGTTTGATCACAATGAGACCAAGACTATTCGAGTACAATCCACCAATCTCATCATAAAGGAACTCATTACTATTACCCTAAAATGTAGAAAAGTCCACATCTTCTCAGGCAGGCCTATGACACACTGTTGCCTTGAAAGGTCCACCATAGAGTTCAAAGCCTGAAGACATTTCATTTTGTCCTATTCACCGCCATGCTCTCATAAAATAGTGCTTGCACAAAGATGATAATATTTCTTGCCACCCATGGACAAGATGTCAATATTCTAGGATTTCAACATGGACTGATCCCAAAAGGATAGGGGGAGAAAAGTGAGTTTATAATAGTCTCAGAACTAATTTTCTTAAAACTTTCTAAAGCAACAAATCTATTTTGTGCATATCTTGCAATCATTGCATTCCATCTTTGATTTGTTTTGTCAAATAGTTGACGTGGCTTGTCTATGCTTCCACACTTTGTATACATGTCTACTAAGGCATTTGCAACTAGAACATCTGAGAAAAATCTTTTATGTTGTAGGATCTACAGAGTTGGTTCTAGTATTCCTAGAGATGATTCAAGGTGTTGAGGCATCGTTCATCTAATAGCTCTAACTCTTGTAGGTGTGCAACACTATATTCTTCCTCAATGATGATATTACACAAGGAAATACATAGGGAGATGATATTACACAAGGAAATACACTAGTTGGGAAGTTTGATCTTAATTGGAAAGATGGCTTCAACTTAGACTATGAAACTTCATGAGGAGGCAAGAAGAAACAGTGAAAATGAGAAAAGAAAATCTCTCAACCCTATTTATTTTTCTCAAATAAATAATGTGTGTATTGTTTGTAGGGTTTTTTTAAATAACACATTGCATGTGTGGTGAGTTATGAATATTTTGAAGATTTGCAAATCCTTAGGACAACTATTGAAGTTTTTTTCAAGGAGACACAAGACATAGACAATCATGGTTTTGGTGAGTATCCACTGGTTTTGGCAATCAAATCAAGGCAATGGTGCTCAAATATGAGATTTCCAAGTATGTCAAAGCCATCAAAACTCTTGGCATTGACTAAAAAGATATCAGTTCAAGGAAAGAAGATCTACATAGGTGAAAATAAGGGTCTCTATAAGCTAAGCCAAGACAAATAGTCAAGGACTCCAAGATTGCAAGTAAACTCCTATAGAGAATAATGCAAGGCTACGAGGTTAGCATACAATTTAAGGTAGACCACTATGTACTAGAAGTTATGTGTAGTCATATAGGCTTAACAATTGGGTAAGGTTAGATTAAGAGTTTGAGACTCTATCGAACCCTTATAGATTCTGTACAATGAATAACATGTTTGTTAGACCATACAAAGCATTATCAATTTGGTTTAAAGTTTGTCAGTCTCTTTTGAGCCCTGTTATGGGTTAAGAAATCTTGTTAAAGGTCTATGTAAGTGTCTAAAATATATCCATGAACTATAATGTCTCTATAGTCTCTAAGAATTCTGAATAAGATACCACACCTAAGTGGCCTGTTTGTCAACTTTTAGAAATCCAACATAGTCACAATACAAAAGAACCTACAAATGTATGATCGAGTGTTTCATATATTGAAGCATGTGTAATAAAAAAGCAATGGCCTATAGGTGCTTCTACATGTAGATATGAAATAGTGGGTAGTGTGCATCATCATGAGGAAAGATATGAGGGAAAGGGTGCGCCATAGACCTATCTAGGGATAAAGAAGGTTGTCTCCCAAGTCTCATCAGGATTTTATTGAGCAAAAAGTGTGTTGAAGGTTAGTATGGTATTGTTCAAGGAGTATCAAGCTTTCAGAGAGCCTATACGGGATATCAACACTAGAAAAAATGAAGTCCTATACAAGGTGAAAATGCCTCTTGTAGGTACACATTTGTGTGGATGAATGTGATGAAGAGGGTTGATGGAAATATATGGAAATATCACCAAAAATGATGAAAACTCATACATGAGGTCAAAAAACATATGAGGAAATCCCAAGAACCCAAGGTTTGAGAATCATAAGTGAGTTTGTACCAGTTTGAGGATTTCATGGTGATAGTTTAGGTTGTTGGATATGAAAAGTAGGGGTATTGAAGACTTCAAATGCCATACAAAAGGATATCAAGCTCTAATAAGGTAGAAAGAGATTCAAACTAGTTCTAAGAGTTGGAGTTGAAATACATATTGTGTATTTCAACTCTTTAGCCCAGGTGAGTTTTAAGAGTTTTTATACTATTAAAAAGGCACAAATTATCATTCTAATGACATGTTTAGGTTTGAGAGAGATGTCAAGACCTTTCCAAGAGTTTTAAATGTAGTTTGAAGATTTACAAGGATCTTTCTTTTATCCCATGCCTTCAAGGAGATAAAGTATGTTTAAAATCATAAATAAGTGCCTCATATAGGTGTCCATAAGTAATTATAACATTTCAATGCAATTACAAACAAATATTAGAAACATGTCCTATTTCCAAGCAGGGTAGTTTGGAAGTAGTTGTTTGTAGTTTTCAGGCTTTTAGGAGAGTGAGAAGTTAAGAAGACCTGGTCAAATCATGCAACCCAATTGGAGAAAATGACTTCAACCTCTTCCCATGCCCTCAAGAGAAGTTTTAAAGAGATTTCTAAGTTCCCAAGATAGCTTCTAGCTCATGCAAAGAGGCAAGAATTTTCTTCTTTCTTCAAGGGGTGCCTCCTAGATTCCCTCACAATGTTTTGTACTTTTCTAGATATTGAAAAAGACAAGTTTTTTTAGGTATACTGGATTATTGTAAGACTGATTTTTATCATTCTAAAGTTGTAACAGTTGTACCAAACCTTGATATCAATAAAATTTTGCATATTTTTTCCTCTTCTGAGTATTGAAATAATGTGTTTTCATGAAATTCATGTCTTCTATTGTGAACAACAGTTCCTTTAAGAAATATGTTTATTCTTCAAACCTATATGAATGTATTTATCAGTCCTATGCAAGTAAAAATATAGTTTTAAGATAGTTTGTGTCAATTAAACAGGTCCATAAATCATCTAACTTTAGTGCATCACCACTTAAAATTTTTAGTTATCTTTATTTAATCTCTTTTCCATTGATGAACATAGAGTAGGATTGGAGTAGTTTTTATTTTCAAAGGCCTAGTTTAGTTAGGGAACCAACCCTTTATCTGGAGGTTTGGCTTCAATTTTCAAGGTCTTACACCTTGAAGCTATTTCCATTGTATCACAAGGTTTGTTGAACCAAGTTCAACAAGGGTGAAATCTTAGTGATAATAGTTTTTGGCACAATCAGTGGAACTGGTTTGATGATCCCAACATCATCCATTCAAGATTTGTTGTGTAATCTTTAGTGTATCTTGCCATTCATGGCAGTTCTTCAACACCATTGTAACTCTAATCTTGAATCTACTGGTTAAGCAGTCCAAGTGCTCAAAGGTTATCAAGGATCAGAATTTTGGTGATGTTCTTGATCCTTTCCTTCATGTGAAGCCTTCTAATCACTTGGTGACTCTATTGTTATGTGCTTAAATTTTAAAAATCAGACTTGATTGTTCTTGTTTTAAAAGAATATTTCAATGAATTTCTAGCTTATTTGAATGCCTTAACATGTCAAACTACCATGAAAAATATGTTCCTTACCCTCTTCTTTGTCAAAATATAGTTTTTGTGCCTTCTTATTATCCATATCAAACTAGGAATGCTATTGATTTCATCCCAAATAGCCCTGTCACAACAAGGTATCATCATTATCATCATGCTTACCTCCCTCCCACCCCTACTGAGCTCTCTTGACATCATGTCCATGCTCATAATCAGCCTCAAGAAGGCTATTTTTCTCATGAACAACATGCTTACCCTCCTAAGAAACCTCATGATGTTGACAACATGAATATTAGAGATGTGATGTTAAACTTACAAAAATAGTTAGATGTTGTTACAAGAGAGAAAGAGTATAATTTGCAACAGGAAGAGCTTGCTTATCAAGCTTATTTACACCAGCAGGAGAGGGAGTTACAAGTGAGGTATAATTAAGAATCTTTTGTTAGACCAAAAAGGTATAAAGAAGAGTAGAAGAGACAAGTGCTTGCCCAATCACAAAGGCAAGAATCCTATCCAACTTCCTTCATTCCTAGTTTTAGACAAATGTCTCCTACAACTATGTATCATCTAGTAATAAAAGAGGTTTCTAAGTTCAAAATCCCAAGTTTCAATCAAGGAAAACCTTTTGAATCTTCAAGTAAGTTTCCTTGCTTCAAAATCCCAAGTTTTAGAAGATCTCATCCTTTGCAATAGCCTATACATGTGAAAACTCATCTTTTTATCTCTTAGGAGCAACTCTCTCAAGAGCCTATTCTTCCTTAAGAGACTCAGCAACCCCTTCAAATCCCCATACCAAATCAGCTTTCTTGTCCTAGTATAATTTCTCTTTTCAAGGATGGACCGATTGTTTGGCAAGCTAGTTGGTTGAATGAGAAAGAGGAGTTGTTTGAGGCAAAAGAAGAACTATATACTATTTGTGAGCTTTCAAATGCCATAAAAATGAAAAATCAAACCTTTTGCAAGATGAACAAGAGGTTTGTAAGTTATTTGTCCAATGTTTCTAGTTGATTATGAGCATCATGCATGTGTAGAGGATGTTGATTCATGCTCAGTATTGAATCCTTTAGACTTTGATTCATTTGATTGTTTTTCTCATGCGTTTGATGAGATGAATGAGAGTAGAATGTAAAGCTTGCATGGTGATAATTTTCAGTTACAAAGACAACTTGTGCAAAATTCATTAGATATGGAATCAATTGAAAAGGAAGAGTTGGTCTTCTTATTTGACCAACTTCCTTACTTTGTTGACAAAGAAGAAGAGCATACCAATGCTCACATCAACAGTAGATTTGGAGCAACAAGTGGATGTTGTAGACCTCAAGGAGTTGCTGGTCCATGGAGATAAGTATGAGAATGAAATCTTAATTCATGAAGAAGAACTCAAAGGAAATCCTATTTTGGGGGTTGGAGAGATTGATGTTCATGAGATTGCCTATCAAGTTAAACAAGATGTTGAATCAAAACCTTTTCTTTAGAAGATAATCTTGATGTTTCCTTAAACCTTCAAGAAAGTTGTCCTAGGGCTGAGGTGAGTCTTCTTATGCAGAAAAGTAATGAAGATAATTTTGAAGATCTCTTTTTGATGAGGGGGGTCAATCCCAAAACACATAATAACACAAATTGCACACAAAAAATAGGAATGTTCTTTATTTATTTGGACATCACATTACATTACAAAAATTGAAATCAAATCAAGGGGTGAATCCTCAACATGCTGCAACACACTACAATTTTCTTTTCTCTAGATTCAAGAACCTTATGTCTTCTGTAGCTTCAAATTAGCTAGGGTTTTTGTTTTCCCTCCTTTTCTTGACTCTCCACTTTCCCCCTTTTCTCTACTATCCAAAAGGATTCCCAACAATGGTCATAAATAGTCCTTTTTGGTGCCCTCCAGCCAAATTTTCAAAATTTGTAACTCCCTCCAAAATAGGTCAACTTTTGGGAGCCATAACTTTTGATTTAGGCGTCTGATTGATGAACCGTTTCATGCATTGGAAAGATCACGGAGTGATCTATGCACTAAGAATTTGCTCTACTGAATCCACCTATTTTTAGAGTTGTACAGGGCCTCTAAGTGCCTTAGATCTAACTTTGAAACTTTTTTTCTTCCATATGTGCTCAAATGCAAACTTTCTAAAAATAACAGTTAGCTATTTTTAGCAGGTTGTAAAAACTGAAGGTTCTAAATCATTATTCAAGCAATTGGGTGTCCAAAAATACAAAAACGAAAAGAATAGAAAACAAAATCATCATTGTTTTGGGTGATGCAAGATTGCCTTTACACCACTGGATGCTCCTACATCAAAGACCCAAGATAATTTGAGAAGTGACCTTGTCACATATCAGGTGTTTGAGGAAAACCCAAATGGTCAACCTCTTCCTTAGACAACCAGGAAGAATATTCAATAGGCCTTCCTTTCCACTTCACCAGATATTCTTCATATTGCCTATTCTAAGTACTTCTTCCCACACGGCTATCCAAGATCTCTTATATCTCCTCCTTTGTAATAGATGCTGGGATACTCCACTATTCTTCTGTTGGTCCATCCTCTAAGCCACCATGATATTATGTTAAATCAACAATGTTGAACATAGGGGAGATATTGATTCCACTCAGTATCTCTACCTCATAGGCATTTCCTGAATCATGCTTCTTTAGGATCCCGCATGGTCCAAATTTCTTCATCTTCAACTTATTATATGTCCCCATTGGGAACCTTTCTTTCCTTAGGTGAATCATGACTTCATCTCCAACCTTGAACTCCTTAAATATTTTCTTTTGATCATTCTTAGCCTTCTACTATGAATTCATCTTATTGATATGCTTTCTTACCTCCTCATGCAAGTTCTTTAGGTGCTCTATAAAGTCTTCAGCCTCAACACTACTTTTCCCTCCTCTATCCATCTTCCTCAACTCAGAAGCATTTCTTGGAATACTACCATATACAATCTAGAATGGAGATTTACCAATACTTATGTTGATGGAATTGTTGTATGCAAACTCCGCTTGTGGTAACATCAAATCCCATCCCTTGGGCTTATCTTCTACCAATCATCTCAGCAGGTTGCCTAAACTTATATTCACCACCTCTATCTATCCATCAGTTTGTAGATGATGTGCAGAATTGAATTCAAATCAGTCTTCAAATTCTTCCATAAAGTCCTCTAGAATTACCCAACAAACTTCGTATCTCGATCTGAAACTATGCTTTTTGGTAGACCATGTAGTCTTACCACCTCTCTGAAAAATAATTCTACAACATGAACATCATCACTAATCTCATGGCATGGAATGAAGTGTGCCATATTTGAAAATCTATGAACCACCACAAATATGGAGTCATGTCCTCTCTACATTCTTGACAAAGCAAGAACAAATTCCATGGTGATGTCTTCCCATCTAGTCTCTTTGGTATAGGTAACGGTTGATAAAACCCTATATTCTGACTTACCCCTTTGGCCTTTTGACATATTCTATAGCTTTGCACAAATTTCTTCACATCCTGGTGTAATTGTGGCTAGTAGTAATTCTCACTAAAAAAGAGAAAAGGGCTTGTATCAACCAAAATGTCATGCCAATCTTCCACTATACTTCTCCTTGATTAGATTCTCTCTCATGGAACTCCTCGAAATGCACAGTTGGCTTCCTCTAAACAATATACCATCTTGGATAATGAAATCTAACCACCTTCCTATCCAAAGTAATAGGTTCCAAACAAGCTTTCCAATCCTCTACAAAATATGGATCTTTAGGGTACATATCCTTGAGTTCATTGAACCCAACAACCTCTATCTTCATCTCTGTCAACAAATTGTTCCTTCTGCTTAAGGCATTTGCAACTCTGTTTGATCTTACACTTCTATACTTCAAAACAAAAGTATAACTCTACAAAAACTCAATCCATTTTAAGAGGCTTTGATTTAACTTCCCTTGACTATTGAGATACTACAAATCTTGATGATTAGTATATAAAACAAACTCTTTCGACAACAAATAATGTCTCCATTTCTTTAAATCTTGAACTATAGCATAAAACTCCTGATCTTAAACAAAATACTTTTTTCTTCACATCATTAATCTTCTCACTGAAATAGGCAATGGGCTTACCTTCTTAACTCAAAATAGATCCTTTAGTACTGCCACTAGCATCGCAAAATCTACTTGAAATACCTTATTGAAATCTGGAAGTGCCACAACAAGTTGATCTTTGACTTTTTGATTCAATGTATCAAAACTCTTGGCTGCTCCTGTAGTCCATTTAAACTCTTTTCTATCTGCTCTCATTGTCTCAGTTAGGGGTGCACAAATGCTACTAAAATTCTTGATAAATTTTCTATAAAAACTTGCCAAACCATGAAAAGATCTTACCTTTGTAGCACTCCTTGGCATGGGCCATTCAACAATAGCCCTTACTTTTTTGGGGTCCATCTTAAGACCCTTAGTTGAGACTACAAATCCCAAGTATACCAACTCCTTCTTTGCAAAACTGCATTTATTTAGGTTAATCAACAACTTCTCCTCCCTCAGCTTCTCTAAAACTCTTCTGATATGCATTAGATGCTCTTCCCAAGTCTTACTGAAAATCAAAATGTCATCTAAATAAACAATAACAAACTTTCCCAAAAACTCTTTAAATACCTCATTCATGAGCTACATGAATGTGCTCGATGCTTTGGTTAGCCAAAATGGCATGAATAACTAGTCATACAGACCATCCTTAGTCTTGAAGGTTTTCTTCCATTCATCTCCTTCTCTGATTCAAATCTAGTGATATCCACTCTTCAAATCAATCTTCGTTACAAAGTACTTAGCTCCACTCAAGCAATCCATAATATCATCTATCCTTGGTAATGGAAATTTGTACTTGATTGTAATTTTGTTGATGGCTCGTGAATCTATACATATTCTTCACTCTCCATATTTCTTTAGTGCTAAACTGCAAGTACTAGACATGGACTTAGGCTCTCCCTTATCAGTCCTTTCTTCAACAACTCCTGAACTTGTCTGTTCATCTCCTCATTCTATATAGGAGTCATTATATGGGCTGCCTTATTCAACAAACTAGATCCTAGTATCAAATCCATTTGATGACTTATCTTCCTCACTGGTGGTAAACCTTTTGCTACTTTATCAGAGATAATTTCCTAAAATTCTTCCAACAGATATGAGACTTCTACTGGTACATCTTCACATTTCTCCCAGTTGGTCTTAGGAATCAATACAAAGTAATGATGCCCATGCTTCATTCCATCCAAAAATTTCCTACCATTTACCAAGAAAATTATGGCAGTACTACATACCTTTTCTTCCACCTCCTTCAGGGGTTTCAACTTATGACGAACCTCATCCTTTGTCAAGGAATATGTGTTTGCATGGCCATAATGGATAGCACATCTATCATACTACCATGACCTTCCCAACAACATATGACATGCATCCATCGGTATGATGTCACACAATGCCTCATCATAGTAGTCTCCAATCTTGAACTTAACTAAACACTGCTCATTGACCAAAGCTCTATGGTCCTTCTAAAACCATGCAATCCAATATAGATGTGGATGCCTTCTCCTTGTCAACTTCATCTTGTTAACCATCTCCTTTGAGACAATATTATCAGTGCTTCCACTGTCAATAATAATATCACAACCCTTACCTTCACACTTGCACCTTGTGTAGAATAAACTCTAAGGTTCTTCTGACAACTAGGGTTTCTCCCCTTTCAGTATCTTTAGAATGCTCACATACTATGCATCTTCATCTACATGTGCAACTCATGCATTACCTTTAGGCCTTCTATTTGTCCTTCCTTAATGTTGGGAACACTCGTAGGCTCGATGTCCTCCACATTGGAAACAGGTTTCTCTGAAACCTCCTCTTCCAAGTCTTTGCTCGGGTCTTCCTCTTCCTCTTCCTCTTTGCTCACCATTATTTTGGTCATGAGGGTGGTAGACATTATCTCCTCTCTGATTTCGACTAGTGCCTACTTCTTCACTTTTCTTTTGATCTTCTTTTTGGCCTCCATAGGCTCTTCCACCAATCCTTTAGCCTTGACCTCTTCCTCTTTTCTTTCTTTTGAATATTTTATTTAGCTTCTCTTCCACCTTCAGGGAAAATTGGTACGCATCTTCTATGGTGGTCATTCTGACTAGGCTCAACTCTTCTTGAATACTTGGCCTCAATCCATTAATGTAATGGGCCACCTTCTTGTTGTTGGCTTCTACATAGCCCATTCTGATGATAATCTTATAATTTAAATCCTTTGTATACTCCTTAATAGACTTGTTACCTTGCTTCAATCCTTGCAACTTATTCAACAACTCCAGCTCATAGTCCACAGGAATTAACTGCTTCTTTAGTTTGTCCACCATCCAATCCCATTTGGTAAGCTTTCCTTTTCCTCTTCTATTTCTCTCTAACTAGACCTCCTTCCACCAAATACTAGCATGGTCCTTCAACTTCATTTTTGCAAACTTGACCTATGTTTTATCCTCCACATCTTCATACTCAAAATATTCCTCCATATTGTTGATCCAATCAATAAGCTCTTCTAGATTCAGATCCCAAGAATAAGTAGAAACTTCAATCCTAGGCCTTTTTACAATCTTTGAAATGGCTTACAATAACCTAACTTGCGTAGGATCTCCTACATCATCTTTTTCTTCCTCAGATGGCTCTTCTTCTTCAACTTCATCTTCACTTTCTTCTCTTATTCTTGGCTCAAACCTTCTTTGTAGCTCCTCTTGCAATGCATCGATTTGCCTTTGCAAGGCTCTAAAACCCTCTTCTGTCAAAGAATTTTGTCCAACACCACCACGGTTCCTTCATGGAGGTATTTTTTGATTTCTATAACAAACCCACAACCTTACTTGATTTCCACAACAAACCCACAACCTTACTTGATTTCCACAACAAACCCACAACCTCTGGTCTTGGTGCAAATTACCTCACAGTTAGCGATCTATTTACATACTCAGGAACCCTTGCTCTGATACCACTTGATGAGGGGGGTCAATATCAGAACACACAATAACACAAATTGCACACATAAAATAAGAATGTTCTTTATTGATTTGGAAAACACATTACATTATAGAAACTCAAATCAAATCAAAGGGTGAATCCTCAACATGTTGCAACACACTACAATTTCTTTTCTCTAGATTCAGAAACCTTCTGTCTTTTGTAGCTTCAAATCAGCTAGGGTTTATGTTTTCCCTTCTTTTATTGACTCTTCACTTTCCCCCATTTCTCTACTACCCCAAAGGATTCCCAAAAATAGTCATAAGTAGCCCTTTTTGGTGCCCTCTAACCAAAATTTCTAAATTTGTAACTCCCTCCAAAAAATAGGTCAACTTCCGAGAGCCATACCTTTTGATCCGGGTGTCCAATTGACAAACCGTTTGATGAGTTGGAAATCTCACAGAGTACTCTATGTGCTAAAAGTTTTATCTACCAATTCTTCCCATTTTTGAGGCTGTACGGGGCCTCTAAGTGCCTCATATATGACTTTGAAACTTTTTTAGGGGTTTTTTTTAAAGAAACAGAAACATTAATATCTTTCAGCCCACAAGTGATCTTTGGCCAATTCCTTCACCAAAGGTCATATTTTTCAAATTTTGAATCTTTGATTAAATTTTTGCTTCCATACATGCTCAAATGCAAACTTTCTAAAAATAGTAGTTGGTTATTTTTAGCAGGTTGGAAAAACTGAAGATTCTACATCATTATTCAAGAAATTGGGTGTCCAAATATACAAATATTGAAAAGAATAGAAAATAAAATCATCATTTTTTGGGTGATGCAGGATTGCCCTTACACCACATGATGCTCCTGCATCACTTTTAGGATGATCTAGGAGAATTTTTCTCAAACTTAGACATCAAACCAGCATCTCCTAAAGAGGGAATTCATGAACAACATGAACATAAGGTGGGAGTGATTGTTGCAAGTATGTGCCTAATTGGTGTTGTCATTAATATCAACATATCGTTGTTGTCATTGGTGTCAACTGTATCTTATTCTATTTATTGTTTAAAAGACTTGTATGTTGAGGATATTGAGAAAATTATCCTTTCTGAAAGGATAGAGTGAGTTACAGAGAAGTGCAGTACAAATAGTGAGTTGTATGCTGAAGAACAGTCCGGTAAACTTCTCCGCATTTACTTCTGCTTGAAGACCATGGTCTGCAGATTGAAATCAAGTTAGAGGTATGACTAAGGATGCTACATGTTGGGTTTGAGCCCTCCGCATAAGATCTAAGTGAGTTGTGTTCACCAGAGTAAAACCTAATTTTTCTGTAAGTTCAGTTGGGACAGGAAGAAAGTATTCTGCTCCTCAATAAAGTATTTTGCTTTGTAGTTCTAGAAGGAAGTCTGGGATGATGATAAGTGCCTTCAGTTGTAATGGTTCATGGTTTGGTGGTCCACAAGCTATCTTTCTTTTATGATAGTTGAAGATAGTGAAGTTCATGTGTTTCAGTGAGAAGATTCATGTGGATAAAGTGGTTAAGGTTCATGCGGTTGCTCTTGATGATTTAACATGCTTATGGATGTCTCCTAATCATGTTCCTATCTGGACTTTAGTCTGCGTTAAGAAACTGAGATTGTGTTTGAAGATTGTTCCCAGATAATGTAGCATGTAACTAGTCTTGGCCGACCTGGTTAATCCCAGTGATTGCAGAGATCTATAGAAGATTGTAGAAGCATGTTGTGGCATGGAAGATCATGTTGGAGTCCCAGCTAAGGCATGGTGTGATCTACATTTCATTTCCTTTGCACAATGTTGTAATAGGTCATGACCTATTTTGTAAATGTTTGTAATATTGACCTTGGAGATTGTTCCAATGGTTGATGATTGTGATGCCAACCTTGATGATCATTCCAAGGTTGATGTAGTGTATAAATACTGATATTTGAGTCATGGAAAAAGTGTCCTTGAGTAGAAATGGAAAGATATTAAGAAAGGTCCAAAAGGTAGAGCAGAGAAGAGTAAGAGGAAAGAAGAGGAAGAGCAGAATAGAGGTAGAGCAGAGTAGAGGAATTATTATACTTCAGTCACAAATATAGAAAGATGTTGATCATGGAAATGAGTCTGGTAGTGAGCCGCCAGTAGGGTTTAACATCCCTCAGGGTTTAACAACCCTTATTGTAATCTTGCTAGGTTTAGGGTTGAGGCAGTGAGCCTGCTAGACCTAGTTGTTCTTCATGGCAGTAAGCCAGTATGTTTAGGCCCATGGAGTGACCAAGCCTGAAATCATTATTTCAAGATTGCAATATATATTGAAATCTAATCCTCTCCGTGGTTTTTCCCCACATTGGGGTTTTCCACATAAATTTGGTGTCTCTTGTGTTTGATGTTATATCTGTGGTTAAGTTTCTAATTTCATGCACTTATTATTAAATCATAATAATTGTGGATAAGTGATGAATGTTTAATTGCAGAAAGTGTTTAAGTTTTTGGGATAATTGATTCACCCCCCCTCTCAGTTGTCCGGTGCATATCAACAATTGGTATCAGAGCCACATCCCTTTTGAAAAGAGTCTAACAACTCAAGGGAGATCCTAATAGAAGGATAATGAATACTCTCTGATGCACCCAAATGCTTGTTAAGAAATATCAAAAATAGATTGTCCAAGGAAGCAATTCATGAAGAACATAATGTCAACCATCAAAGATGCTTTGAAGCTTATACCAATGATGGAGGCTGTTGGGTTATTGACAGTAGCTGCTCAAACCACATGACTGGTGATAGGAATAAGTTTGTTAGTCTGGAAGAATATAATGAAGTGATAGTCAGGTTTGGAGATGACTGCACTGCTGAAGTTTGCAGAATAGGATTGATGAATTTTGGCAACAGACAAATTTCTAAAGATGTTCTTTATATAAAAAGTTTGAAACAAAATCTCTTAAGTGTCAGACAGTTATGCAGGAAGGGATTCAAGTTTGTGTTTGAAAATGATTCTCTTGAAATAAAAGAAAAATCTGGAGCTACAGTAGCAATTCCAAAAAGAACATAAAAGAATCTCTATCATCTCAAAAAAAGTAACTTTCTTGGATACACATCTCAGACCAATGAAAGTTGGGTTTGGCATAGAAGACTTTGCCATACAAACCTTGATGATTTAACAAACTCAGTTCAGATTGTGAAGGACCTACCAAAGATTGATTATTTAAACAACAATAGTTGTAGAAAATGTCAAAGATTGTCCAAAAAATCATGGCAAGATAAAGAAAGATCCTCCACTAAATGACTGGAATTGATTCATGCAAACTTTTGTGGTCCTACAAGAATACCAATCCTCGAATGGCCACAGGTACTTTATGTTTTTTATTGATGATTTTTCTAGAATGACTTGGGTCAGTTTTGTAAAGGATAAAATAGAGATTATAGAGGCACTCTGTGATGTCCCAAATAAATGTTTTCATCCAAAAATTAAATTTGAAAATGATTTTTCAATTAACTTTCAAAACACCCAATTTTCCCCTACACAGATTGATCCTGAAATTGATAATTTTAACACAAATGCAAAGGGAAACTTCTTTAAACATAAACTACTGATAATTATCTTAAAATATCAGTAATGGTATAGACTCATGCTGTTACATATCATCAATTTTCCATATTTAATCATAGACAAAAATTTGCATGCAAAACTAACAATTTCACTACACCTGATTTCACCCGAAAGCACATAAATGATAATGAATGAACCCAAGCTTCTATTAATTGATTTTTTTATGAAGGTACAGTAAAATGGGACTGATTTATAGTCACAACAACAGCAAAAACAAAATGAAATAATTCTGGAAACACCACACTGAAAACTGCTCAAACTACACACTCCAAAACCTGCAAATTTTACAACAAATCTTCAATATTTTGCTCCAAATTGAAATATGAAGTATCCAACACCTAGACCTATCCAAGATAGATAAAATTGATATAAATATGATGTTGTACAATAGCAAAACACACAGCAACATGCAACTCCAAAACTCTACAATAAGTCTCACAATCTTCCTCCGTAATCGTGTAAAACACACAAACTGAACAAGTTGAAATGATGCAACTATGTGAAGCTCCAATGAAACCTCTATACGAGATTACCCTCATGTACCAAAGGGGTTTCATCATCTGATACCTGGAACCAATGGGTTTCGTCCACTGATCACCAATCTTCAATGGGTTTTCGTCCATAGAAGATTATTTGTTGAACACAAATGTCCAGACAAATTTCGACATAGTTTTTGTATGATAAAATGAGATACCTAAAATGTGTTTTTTCCTCCAAATATATAGAGGAGAAAACCCAAACAACCCCCTCTTGGAAAAATAAATAAAATAATATTATTCCCACCAATTTCCCTCCAAAATATGTCCCATAAAGACTTTTCATAACCTCCACTTGATTTCTGGCTAAAAATAGGCAATGACTCCCACTATGACAACCTGTCGTAGATGTTGTCATAGAATCTTGTCATAACTGTCATAAAATCTTCTAAATTCACTCTTGGGAGTTATAATTACACATCATTAAACCCCATGCCCACACTTGTGTAATTAAATAAAAATATTTAATATTTAATTGCTCCCAAAAATAATAAATCATTAATTTGCGGGATTACAATTAAAATATTAAATAAAATATTTTCCCTTTTGATTTACATTAGCCCATGGGAAAATAGGAATGGGATAATAATCTCACCAAAGTAGATTTATTAGAAAGGGGACATGACACACTCAAATTTTTTAAAGAAACCCTTGAAAATGAGCTAAGCATGGACATCAAAGGCCTGAGAATTGGCAAAGAAGAAGAATTTATCTCCAATGATTTCAATATATTTTGTGAAACCTATGGGATAGAAAAACATCTCTCTGCAAAAATTAAGATAATGGAAGAAGCAAGTAGAACTATTCAAGAGAATGCAAAATTAATGATGGAAGAAGCAAATTTACCAGATGTATTTTGAAAGGAGGCAATTCAAACCACTATCTATACATTAAACAAACTTTAGGTAACATCCAAAGAAGGAAAGACCCCTGCTGAGTTATGGTGTGGATTAATACCCATTGTGAAATATTTTAAAATCTTTGGAAGAAAATGCCTCATCAGAATGGAAAAGGACAATGCTAAGTATGAGGAAGGCATTTTTCTTGGATACTCATCCTAGACCAGATCCTACCAGTGTTACAACAATAGATTGGGAAGGATCGTGGAAAGTACAAATGTTAATGTTATTGAGAACATCTAGGAGAATTCAGCCTCAACCAATAAGGATTTGCAAATTGAAGAAAAAGAAGGTTCCCAAACCACCAAATGTGATGTGGAAGATCACAAAGCTGCTATGAATCAAATGAATATGTGCTTAATTGCTAGTATTGATAGAGATAACTCAAGAACTGCAGATGAAGACATGGATTTGAAAGAAGATTTAAGAAGGCAAATCAGGCAGTTACAACAAACTCTAAAAGAGAACAATGAAGAAAAGACAAAAATTGAGAACTGTCTGAAAGACAAAATTAAAGACTACATGAAGCTTGAAGAAGAAGTTGAAGACTTGAAAGCTTATCTGAAACATGTACGGGCTCAAAGAGATCAATTTAGTGTGAGTGCTACCAGATATGATAGGCCAATAGTAGAATAGAAAGATGATGATGACAAAGAAGGCATAACATTTGGAAAAGACAAAGGATTCAGAACATGTTAGGAAGAGGACAAGATTAGACAGACTCATAATCAAAAAAGAAGAAGACTATCAATTAGACAACCAAACGTTCAAAGGTACTCTTCTTTCAATGGTTACTACAATTTATGTAACAAATTTGGTCACAAGGCTAATTGGTGTAGAAATAGGGTGAATCAAAATACCCCATCATTCTCTAGTCAGAATTCCATTAGATGCTATGCTTGCTACAGAATGGGACATAGAGCTAATGAGTGTAGAAGCCAAGTGAGAAAAGGCTATGGGACAAATAGGAGAATGGAATCCTTCAGTGGCTATTGTTATGCATACAATAATTTCAGGCATAAGGCTAACCTAGGCAGGTCAAGGATAAATGGAAAAAACATTGATCAGAAAAATACTATGTGCTTCAATTGTAACAAGCCTGGACATATTGCAAAATGATGCAGAAACAAGAAGGACAACCAATCAGAATCTAGGGAACCGGTTGAAAAAGTTGATCTGACACAAATCAAGGAAGAGATGAACAAGGTCTGGGTCAGGAAGGAAACAAATGAAGGAAGAGATGAGTCTTCTCCAGGCTTCAAAGCAACCACTTCCTCCAGAAAGTAGATTGTGAGCCATGGCTCAGGGGGAGCCATATAGAAGATTCTAAATCCCCCAGCCAGATAGTTAGTGTTGGGATCCGGCACAGAGATATATGTTGTGGTAGTCCACTTGGAAGGGTTCTGATTTAGAAAACTAAAATCACTAAGTATGAGCAGTATATAAAGTAAGTAACAGAAATTGGATCAGTATGCCTCTACAATTGAAGATCGTTATATAAATACCTTTTGAATATATTTTCCAGTGTTCAAGTTCTAGAGTCACAAGGTGAATTGTCTAAGTTCGGATGAATAGAGTTAAGCCTAAGATAGTGTAAAGCATCTGAGTAGTTTGGTCTACATTCTTCAACTATTGATTTACGGTTCTGAAGGTATGTTAAGAGGTCAATGATGATTGTTGGATATGAATTCTAGAGTCTCATACAGTTTGCATTGGGAGTTATGATGTGACAGATGAATTGGTCAAGTATGTACTTAAGCGACAAGCTGACAGGTCATGAATTTTGGCTAAGTATCTAACTAATGAAATCAAGTGAACAAGGCTCTGGTATTTTGGTCCACTTGGGTCCACTATTGAAGATAATGCTCTATAGTTGTAGCATATGGTTATTGATAAGTGATTATTGGCTTGAGATTAATGAGTAATAGAAGTTCAGGATTGTTTTCAGTACAGAGTAGTTTTCTTTGGAAATAGATGAGGTATGCAAGGATAAGTTTTCAAGCAATGCTATGTGTAAAAGGCACTCACAAGTGGAAAATGTTACTTTAGTGGCACAAATAGAGACTATTAAGTTGGTTCTAGCTTTTGTAGCACATAAGGACTTCAAATCAGATGTGAAGACCGCCTGCTTGAATGCTGGGTTAAAGAAGACATCGTTTCAACTAGACTGATGAAAAGGGAATCTTGCAAAAGAAAACTTACAGATAGAGTCAAGCCTGAAGCCTTGAGAAGACAAGATGTGTTATTCCAGAAGTGATAGCATGTGAAGGTTCTAATATGAGCTAGATACGATTTGATGTGTACTCCTAAGGGGGAGTAGTCAGAGCAATAAAAGGAAAAGGTATAGCAGTACAGGTAGTAATTAGAGATGGTTGTTGATGTCAAAGAGGATTATGAAGTTACCTCTTAGGGGAAGCAAGTAGATGACACTGATATGAGTTTCTGATAAAGAGTAGTAAGTATTGCAATGCTGCTAACAGTGGAAGCAGTGTAGTAGCAGCAAGATCCTAAGGTAAGAATTGACAACCAAAAAGGAGAGAACTTCACATGAAAATCCAAAGTTGCAGTCAAGAAAAAGCATCAAGTAAGGGGGAGCACTCAGTTGAAGAAAGTTTAGAATAGAGATTGGATCATAGCAGAAGAGTGCAAGTATGTGCCCTTTGCCATTGATGTCAAGGGGGAGAGAAGTCATGTGAAAAACTTAGAGTGCAGATGTGTAAGAGAAAGGGGGAGAATTTTGGAGAAAGAAAGAGTGCAGGTGTATAAAGAGAAAGGGGGAGAATCTTGTCTTGATGGATGTTGTAGTTTTTCACATCATATGTTGCCATCAATGACAAAGGAGGAGATTGTTGCAAGTATGTGCCTAATCGGTGTTGTCATTGGTGTCAACATATCCTTGTTGTCATTGGTGTCAACTGTATATTATTCTATTACTTGGTTAGAAGACTTGTATGTTGAGGATATTGAGAAAATTAGCCTTTTCGGAAGGATCAAGTGAGTTACAGAGAAGTGCAGTACAGACAGTGAGTTGTATGTTGAAGAACAGTTCGGTAAACTACTCCGCATTTACTTCTTCTTGAAGATCATGGTCTGTGGATTGAAAGAAAGTTAGAGGTATGACTAAGGATGCTACATTCTAGGTTTGAGCCCTCCGCATGAAGATCTGAGTGAGTTGTGTTCACCAGAGTAAAACTTGCTTTTTCTGTAAGTTTGGTTGGGATAGGAAGAAAGTATTTTGCTCCGCATTCCTCCACAATAAAGTATTTTTCTCTACAATTCTAGAAGGAAGTATGGGATGATGATAAGTGCCTTTAGTTGCAATGGTTCATGGTTTGGTGGTCTGCAAGTTATCTTTCTTTTATGACAGTTGAAGATACTGAAGTTCATGTGTTCTGGTGAGAAGATTCCTATGGATAAAGTGGTTAAGGTTCGTGTGGTTTCTCCTAATGATTATAATGTGCTTGTGGATGTCTCCTAATCATGTTCCTATCTGGACATTGGTCCACATTAAGAAACTGAGATTGTGTTTGAAGATTGTTCCTAGATAATGTAGTGTGTAACCAGTCTTGGCTGACCTGGTTAATCCCAATGATTGTGGAGATCTCTAGAAGATTGTGGAAGCATGTTGTGGCATGGAAGATCATGTTTGAGTCCCAGCTAAGGCATGGTATGATCTGCATTTCATTTCCTTTTCACAATGTTGTAATAGGTCATGACCTATTTTGTAAATGTTTGTAATATCGACCTTGGAGATTGTTCCAATGGTTGATGATTGTGATGCCAACCTTGATGATCATTCCAAGGTTGATGTAGTGTATAAATACTTATAGTTGAGTTGTGGAAAATGTGTCCTTGAGTGGAAATGGAAAGATATTAAGAAAGGTCCAAAAGGTAGAGCAGAGAAGAGTAAGAGGAAAGAAGAGGAAGAAGAAGGAAGAGGAAGAGAAGAATAGAGGTAGAGCAGAGTAGAGGAATTATTATACTTCAGTCACAAATATAGAAAGGTGTTGATCATGGCAGTGAGTCTGGTAGTGAGCCACCAGTTGGGTTTAATAGCTCTCAGGGTTTAACAGCCCTTATTGTAATATTGCTAGGTTTAGGGTTGAGGCAGTGAGCCTGCTAGACCTAGTTGTTCTTCATGGCAGTAAGCCAGTATGTTTAGGCCCGTGGAGTGACCAAGCTTGATCATCATTATTTCAAGATTGCAATATATATTTTGAGATAATCCTCTCCATGGTTTTTCCCCACCTTGGGGTTTTCCACGTAAATCTAGTGTCTCTTATGTTTGATGTTGTATTTGTGGTTAAGTTTTTGATTTCATGCACTTATTGTTAAATCATAATAATTGTGGATAACTGATGAATGTTTAATTGCAGAAAGTGTTTAAGTTTTTGGGATAGCTCATTCACCGCCCCCTCTTAGTTGTCCGGTGCATATCGACAGTGACCATGTTTCCAAATTAGTCACTAGAGATAAAGCATCCTAATTAGCAAGATAGTAAAGCAGCAGAGCGTAAGTTTTAGATCAACACTAGTTGTTTGAATATTTCCTTGTCAAGAGGATGTCCTATCTAACATATAGCCTAGAAGAAGTCACCATATGGCATGATTGATCCAAAGCACAAGATTGAGAATCAAGGAGGGTAGAATCAACATACCTGTCCACTTCAAGTCATCTATTTTTCTAGTCAACTTAAGTGGGTAGGTAATTTTGTTTTCATTCTTGGATAAGTGTTTCAATAGTTAGTTGAATACCCACTCTTTCTCAATCTTTGTTTGGCTGCTCACAAGCATAAAAAACATTCCAATTTGATCAGGAAGGGCAACTATTTTAAAGACCTAGTTAATGCCTTATTTAGGAAGCCTACTACTTGATTTAGTTTAGGTTAGTATAGGTTTGTGTAAGTGTTTCTTTTCCTCCAAGTGTTGTTGCACATGATGTATGTTTACTTGTCTTTTAGGTAGTTTTGTGTTTGTCTCTTTGTTTTATTTACTATTTCAGGTGGTAACAACTATTCAATAAGGTCTTATGTCTTTTATTTCAATTCATTTTGGGTCTTCTATAACTCTATGCCCAAATGATGTCTAAGGCTACTAGTTTTAGATGCTTGGAAAACAAGCACCCCATATAGGTCACCAAAAATGTTAACCATTTGAGTTTCTAGGCTCACATAGTTAATATAGTTTCCTAGGTGCATGAATTGGTCATTCCTAAGTGTTTTAAAACATTAATCATCTTATAGGAGTTTGTTTTGTAAAGTTTTCATAGGTTTGTAAGTCTAATAAGGGGGTCTTTTGTGATTTAAAGGTGAATATAATGTTTTGTTTTGGTCATATGTTGAAATTCAAAGTTAAATAAACCTTAAACTTTCCAAAGATCCCACATACACATTAGAGGGAGTCTTTTCTTTAAATCACGGTCGAGTCTCTTTAGGTTTTTTCATGTTGCTTTTAGGGTTTTTGACTAACATTGCAGGTGTCTCAATTCTTAAAGGAGGCATACTAGCTGTTAAAGCCTTAGAAGCCATGAAAAATAATTGGAATCCATGAGGCACACTATGGCAAGGATGTAAGGACCTTGTATCTAGTATATTGATGATTTCAAGTCTTCCCATGAATTAGTGAGGTTTTCCCACTGGTTTTTTTATCATTTTCAAGGTGTATGAAGGTTTTGAAGCTCCACAAAATGAGATCAAAGGTAGGATAGTTTTAGGAACTTACACAAGACCTTCACTATATCCTATAGAGAAAAAAGCACCATGAGTTGTCTCCAAGAAATGTATATACTTCATGGGATAATGGTTAGGAGATTAAGGATACATTTGTGAAGATTAAGGGGCCTGTAGAGAAAAAAAAAATTGTTACACCTATGAAACCATGTTGTAAAACTTGAGTGATCATATAAAGGTTGCATGCATAGAGATTTTCCTTAGAGACAAAGTTTCAATCACTAAAACTCATGTCTAGCATATTATAGTCTCTGTCTAGTCAGTAAAAAATCTATATGACCTTGTTTAAGTTTTAAAATCCATGGAAGTCTTAAAGAAGCTATGTATGAATTCCTACATTTTTAGAGGTCACCATTGTCTAGCAAGAGATCATAAACTTGTAGAGGTTTTTTAAGGTTTAGTCACTATTGTCAAACTGTGTACTATTTGAAGCATTTATGTATAGTCATTTGGGAAGTCTATGTAAGGTTTTAGGATTTATCATAGGCATATTAATGGGGTTTATAAATCCTTTTGAAAGCTTTGTCAGTGATACAGAATGAGAGGATTGTCAAAAGATTTAAGACCTCTATAGGTTTGTGAAAATTTTAAAAGAGCATATCAAAAACATAGATGACTATGTGAACTTTATAAGGCTTGAGTTCTTATTTTTTGAGCTTTATCATCATTTGGAAGCTATTGTCAAGATTACCAGAGGTGTAGTAAGTTCACTCTTCATGAAGACATATGGGCTTGAACAATAATATAAAAGGGGGAAGAGCTCAATCTAAAGTCAAGGGTGTTGGAATACGTAGCAAATTTGTTGTGGAGCTTGTTTAAACCTTAGTGAAAGGCTTCAAGAAGAATACATATGCCTCCTGTAGGTATTACAATGTTAAAGGAAAGAAAATAAGGTGAACAATATATGAAGGTATGCAGAGCTTGTAAAACCTTGAATCCTACATGAGAACCAAAGACTTATAAAAAATGTAGAGATATTAGAGGCAGAGGTTGATACTTGAATACTATAGTTAAAATCAATTTCAACAGTTATTTTTGCACTTACATGTTTTCCATGAAGGTGTCTTGAAGAAACATGCCAAATATTGAGCAGGTCTATACATCCTTAGAAACCCTTGCATTAGTCATGAAATCCTAAGAGTCATCACAGAGGTTAAGGGTGCATAATGTAAAGATTTGACATGTTGGAATATGTAGCAGATTTGTTGTGAGGCCATCAAGGATGGGACAGTATGGAAATATGGTTTTATACTATGAAACTTCATGAGGAGGCAAGAAGAAACAGTGAAAATGAGCAAAGAAACTCTCTTAACCCAATTCATTTTACTCAAATACATAATGTGTGTTTTGTTTCTAGGGTTTGGTTAAATAACACATTGCAAGTGTGGTGAGTTATGAAGATTTTGAAGATTAACAAATTATTAGGACAACTATTGAAGTTTTTTTCAAGGAGACACAAGACATAGACAAGCATAGTTTTCATGAGTATTCACTAGTTTTGGAAGTCAAATCAAGGCAATGGTGATTGAATCTAAGATTTTCAACTATGTCAAAGCCATCAAAACTCTTGACATTGACTATTAAGGGTTAAAGAATCTTGTTAAAGGTCTGTGTAAGTGTCTAAAATATATCCATGAAATCTAATGTCCCTAGAGGTTCTAAGCATTCCGAATAAGATAGCAAACCCAAGAGCCCTATCTGTTAGCCTTTAGAAATCCTACATAGTCACAACATAAAAGAACCTACAAATGTATGACCAATTTTTTCATATGTTGAAGTACGTATGATGAAGAAGCAATGGCGTACAAGTGCTCCTACATGTTGATATGAAATAGTGGATAGTGTGTATCATCATGAGGAAATATATGAGGGAAAGGTGTACTCCACAGACCTATCTAAAGATAAAGAAGGTTGTCTCCCAAGTTTCATCAGGTTTGTATTGACCAAAAAGTGTGTTGAAGGTCAGTATGGTATTGTTCAAGGACTATCAAGCTTTCAGAGAGCTTGTACAAGATATCAATGCTAGAAATAGTGAAGTCTTATATGAGGCACAAATGTCTCCTGTAGGTACACATTTGTGTGGATTAATGTGATAAAGAGGGTTGATGGAAATATCACCATAAATGATGAAAACTCATATAGGAGATCATCAAACATATGAGGAAAACCCAAGAACCTAAGGTTTGAGAATCATAAGTGAGTTTATAATGGTTTGAGGATTTCATGGTGGTAGTCCAGGTTGTTGAATATGGAAAGTGGGGGTATTGAATACTTCAAATGCCATACAAAAGGCTATCAAGCTCTAATAAGGCAGAAAAAATTCAAATTGGTTCTAAGAGTTGGATTTGAAATACACATTATGTATTTCATCTCTCTAGCCCCGGTGAGTTTTAAAAATTTCTATACTATTACAAAGGCACAAATGATCATTCTAATGACATGTTTAGTCTTGAGAGAGATTTCAAGACCTTTCCAGGAGTTTTAAATGCAGGATAAAAGTGATTGTTAAGCATACAATGGTCATTATGAGGTAGTTTGAAGACTTACAAGGATCTTGCTTTTATCCCATGCCTTCAAGGAGATAATGTTAGAAAGACAGTTACTATTGCACCAAAAGATCAACCTATTAATGTCTGATATGACTGCCAAAGTTAATGAATCCATGAGAGGCGGTTAAGCCTTGTCACAAACCCAAGTGTTGCATTGCATAGCACAAGGAGACCAAGGGCACACACCTTGCAACAAACCCCTCTTGGCACAAGCGAGGGGTTCAAACTCGTGACCCAGGCTCTGATACCAATTGTTAGAAAGACAATTTCCATTGCACCAAAAGATCAACTTGTTAATGCCCAATACAAATGCCAGAATTAATGAATCCACAAGAGGCGATTAAGCCTTGTCACGAACCCAAGCATCGTGCTGCACAAAACAAGGAGACCAAGGGCACATACCTTGTAACATATAACGTATGTTTAAAATTATAAAAAAAATGCATCATATAGGTGTCCATAAGTAATTAGAAGGTGTCAAGGCATTTTCAAACAAATAGGAACATATAGCCTATTTTCGAGTAGGGTAGTTTGGAAGTAGTTGTTTGCAGTTTTGAGGCTTTTAGGAGAGTGAGCAGTTAAGGAGACCTAGTCAAATCATGCAACCAGATTGGAGAACATGAATTCAACCTCTTCCCATGCCCTCAAGAGGATTTTCAAATATATTTTTGTTAGAAATGAAAGCAACACTACTTCAATGGAAATCTAATTCAAGATAAATTTCAGCAATCTTAAGTGTGCATTAACATTGGAGATTGTAACAAAACATAAAACCCACTATAGAAAAGATGTCAAACATGAAGAACTCAACACAATGACATAGTGTTTATATGGAGAAAACCCTTGTGGGTAAAAAACTCCACCAAGAAAGAGGCACAAGTTTGTATTAATCTCAACAAGATTGTACAATACATTAACTACACAACTCTCTCCACAAGTCTTTAATCCAACAACATTCCTGCAGCACCATGAGTACCTAAAATCTGTATTGTAGCAATAAATACATGGAAAATACTTATACAAATGTTTTCCAACTCATCCTAGGTGTTCACCTTCTCTCTCCTAAGATTCTCCAACCTGTAAACATTAATTACCATCTTACAAGCATCTTACACTTGTCCAAAAACAACCATGCAAAGGTTGGGGGCCCAAGACTAAATTTGGCCTCTTACAACATCTTATGATGTGTCATAACTGTCATAGATTCCACAAAAGAGTATCTTTCCAAGATAGGAACCTTGGGCTAAAAATAACAACTTACAACTCATTAATATCTATCATATGCGTCATAGAATCTCAGAATCTTATGACAACTTGCAACTGCCATAGATTCACTTACCAAACATTATGATAGTTGTCATACATGCCAAATATAGTAGATTCCTCAAGGGAGCATGCCTACCCTCATTTACCATAAGTTTTTACATTTGCCAGCAGTAAATGTCACTCCGTAATTACCTCCGGTGACTCCGAAATTACCCCTGCTAGTGAAACTAGTACATCTCCTCATGGATAATTACAAATTACATATAATAAATGGAATAAATACAATATTGGGATTTACAAGGTTAATGGCACCTTATCCCAACATTCTCCCACTTGACATTATACATTGTAAATCAACCCATAGGAAATCAAATGAAAAATAATCAGGCACTAGAAACAAGGCCCATGGAATCTCTGCACCACATGAACTTCTCTGTGCTCATAGGTTTGGTCAATGAATCTGCAACATTCTCTTGAGTGTCTATCTTCTTCAGCTCAATCTCTACATTTGCAACCAACTCTCGAACAAAGTGATATTGAACATCAACATGCTTAGTCTGAGCATGATACATGGGATTCTTGGCTAAACAGATAGCACTCTGGGTATCACAACCAATCTGAATGATCCTGCAATCAAAACCAATACCTGTACACAGTCTCCTCAACCAAATTGGCTCCTTAGAGACATGAGTAGAAGCCATATACTTTGCTTCTGTGGTGGACAAAGCAACTGTGGGCTGCCTCTTACTCATCCAACTCATTGCACCTCCAAACATAATAAACACATAGCCAGTAGTGAACCTTTGACTATCCAAGTCACCTGCCCAATCTGCATCAACAATACCCTATATGTCTAAAGATTTATCAACACTAGTACCAGAATAAACTAAACAATGATCAGGAGTACTTGCAAGCTATTTAAACACCATCTTCGTATAATTCCAATGCTGTCTACCAGGGTTAGACATAAATCTGCTCAAAATTCCCACTACTTGGGCAATATTTGGTCTAGTGCAAACCATTGCATACATCAAACTCCCTACAACACTGGCATATGGCACATTAGACATATCCTCAAGATCATCCTCAGTCTTTGGACACATATCTAATGAAAGCTTAGTACCAATGGGTAAAGGAACTCTAACTGGGTTACAGTCCTGCGAACTAAACCTCTGCAAAATAGTATTCACATATTTACTTTGTGACAACCAAAGCTTTCTATTAACTCTATCCCTCCTGATCTCCATTACCAAAATATACCTTGCAGCACCAAGATCCTTCATCTCAAATGCACTTGAAAGTTGGGCTTTAAGCTCACTAATCATACCCTTAGTATTGTTGAAAAACATGTCATCAACATACAAAGCAATAACCATTATAGAATCATCAACACAATAAATGTAAACACAGTGATCCTCCTCGCTTTTAACAAAACCCAATTTCAAAACAAATGAGTCAAACTTTTGATACCACATTCTGGAGGACTGTTTTAGACCATAAAGAGACCTCTTTAACATGCAAACCCATATTTCTTTTCCTTTTACCTCAAAACCTGTAGGTTGTTGCATATAAATTTCTTCCTCGAGATCTCCATGCAAGAATGTAGTCTTAACATCCATTTGCTCAATCTCCCAATCATAAGTTGCAGCAATGGATAAGAGAAATCTAATAGAAGTTAATTTAGCAATAGGAGAATATCTCACCAAAATCAACTCCTTCTCTCTAGGAGTAGCCCTTGGCTACCAATCTAGCCTTGTACTTCTCCAATGACCTGTCTGCTCCAAATTTCTTCTTCAAGACCCACTTACAACCTATGGCCTTTCTTCCTTTGGGAAAACAAACAAGATCCTAGGTGTTACAAGAGTCTAAAGCCATCATCTCCTCCTGCATGGCTAGCTGCCAAGACTCACTATCATCTGTAGAATAGATTCCCTATAGGATCTAGGTTCATCGTTAGTACTTAATAAAGCATATACATAATAAAAATCTAGTGGGCTATACCTGTCAACTAGATTCCATTGTCTTGTGGATCTCCTCAAGGGTGGAGTAAGAGACTACTCATTCTTATGCATGATCATCTGCACCAACTTCTTATGTAACAACAAAATCATCTTCATCAGAACTACTCGAATCTTCTTCTTCTTCTTCACCCCCCAATCCATCATTTTGTTCTTCCTGAGGTGCATCTTGCTGCTCTAAATCAAAGTGCACTTTCTTTACCTTTTCTTCTTTTTCTTTTGGTTGCTTAGGTTCAAAATAGCTCTACGTTCCCTGAAAATAACATCTCTAAAAAAGATAATCTTGCGGGTTAGTGGATTCCAAATCTTATAACCTTTGACATTATCACCATATCTAATGAATGTACACTTTTCAACCTTTGGATCCAACTTAGATCGCTTTTCCTTAGGCACATGGACAAAAGCTTCACAATAAAAAACCCTTAAATGTGAAACAGAAGGTTTCTTACCTGTCCACACTTCACAAGGTGTCGAATCAAGAGCCATAAAGGAGATCTATTTATCAAGTAGCAAGCAGTACACACAACCTCTGCCCAAAAGCATTTATCCAACTATGCATCACTAAGTATACTTTTGGCTCTTTCCATAATTGTTTGGTTCATCCTTTCTGCAACACCATTCTGTTGTGGTGTATATGGAGTTGTCTTTTGTCTGATTATACCTGCATGCTTGCAAAACTCATCAAATTTTTTAGAGCAATATTCCCCTCCATTGTCAGATCTTAATATTTTTATCTTTAAACCTGATTTGTTCTCTACTAAGACTTTGAATTCCTTAAACTTAGTGAAAACTTCAAATTTATGTTTCATAAAATAAATCCATGTATATCTAGATACATCATCAATGAAGGTGACAAAATAACGAGATTTTCCAATAGATTCATTATCCACAGGTCCAAACACATTTGTATGTATAATCTCTAATTTCTCTTTTGCTCTATTGCTTCTTAAAGGAAATGATTTTATGTTTTGTTTACCAAACACACAATGCTCATAGAAATTAAAGTGCTCATTAGAATAAGAGAAACCGTCCAACAATTCTTTATTCTAAATAGTTTTTAGTACATTATTACTTGTGTGGCCTAATCTACGGTGCCACAACATACATGTATTTTCAGTAGTGGCCTCAAATACATAGGAGGCATTACAAATGGTAGTGGCTTCAAGATTAAACAAGTTCCTAAATCTCTTCCCTTTCACTACCACCAAGTTCCCTCTCACAAATCTGCAGCCATGCTTGTCAAATGTGACATGCATTCCCAAATCATTCAACTTTGAAACTAAAATCAGATTTCTAGCTAATCTAAGAACATGCAAAACACCAGGGAGGATTTTAATCCTCCCATCACTGAAACACAACAATACCTTTCCTTTCTCGATAATCGGATATGAAGAGTTGTCACCAATGTAGATATTACCTCCATCATATTCTTCATATGTGGAGAACCATTCCTTATGCGGGGTCATATGAAACGAGCATCCTACGTCAGCCAACCAGTTTTCATTAGAAACAACATTAGATGCAGAAAGTCAAACATCTTCAACTGCATTCGAGGACTTATCTGAAGCACTCTCCCACTATTTCTTGGGGTTTCTGCACTCCTTCTTCACATATCTCCTTTTACCATAGTTCCAAAACTTAACTCTGTTCTTTTTACTAGGAGTCTTAGACCAGCCCTTGGACTTCTCCTTAGCCCCTTTCTGATCTCCCTTTGGTCCCCTTTTCTTAGACTTGCCCCTGATACTGAGAGCATCCCCTAAACTATCCGAACTCTTCTTCCTCAATTCCTATGACAGTAGCACTGAAACAAGAGCATCCAACTTTGGATCTGTGAGGTTAGCAGTGGTAGCAAGGATAACATTCTCCCAAGGCTTAGGTAAAGAACAAAGAAGTAAGATACATTTATCTTCCTCACTAACTTCAACATCAACTGAATCAAGCAGACTCAACAACACATTAAAAGAATTTAAATGCTCTACAACTGATTCACCTTCTCGGATTTTCATGAAAACAAATTTCTTTTTAAATAAAGTTTATTTACCGTACTCATGGCTTGGTAGATCTCACCCAACTGATTCCATAATTTGTATGTGGTCTCCTCCTTTGTGACATTCAATAGGATAGAGTCTGAAAGACACAACCGGATGGTTCCCCATGCCTTCTTATCCAGTCTATCCCACTCATCTTAAGAGACATCATCAGGTTTCTTTTCTTTTTGGATAGCTAACCATTGGTTTCTTTCTTCCAACAAATCTTCCATTTTTAGCTTCCACAACTCATACCCCGTTCTATTGAATTTCTCAATGTCCAATCGAGACATTGATGCAACGGTGGATGCAGCCATAATAACAACACAAGATCCACAAAATAAACACAACCAAATCTCCCATTGCAGCTACAACTTCCACACTATCACCCAAGATTCAAAGCTGGCCAGGATCTGATACCAAATGTTAGAAATGAAAGCAACACTACTTCAATGGAAATCTGATTCAAGATAAATTTCAGCAATCTTAAGTGTGCATTAATAATGGAGATTGTAACAAAACATAAAACCCACTATAGAAAAGATGTCAAACATAAAGAACTCAACACAATGACATAGCGTTTACATGGAGAAAACCCTTGTGGGTAAAAATCTCCACCAAGAAAGAGGCACAAGTTTATATTAATCTCAACAAGATTGTACAATACATCAACTACACAACTCTCTCCACAAGTCTTCAATCTGACAACATTCCTACAACACCCTGAGTACCTAAAATCTATATTGAAGCAACAAATACATGACAAATACTTATAGAAACATTTTCTAACTCATCCTAGCTGTTCACCTTCTCTCTCCTAAGATTCTCCAACCTGTAAACATTAATTACCATCTTACAAGCATTTTAAACTTGTCCAAAAATAGCCATGCAAAGGTTGGGAGCCCAAGATAAAATCTGGCCTCTTACAGCATCTTATGACGCGTCGTAACTGTCATAGATTCCACAAAAGAGTATCTTTCCAAGATAGGAACCTTGGGCTAAAAATAGCAACTTACAACTCATTAATATCTGTCATATGCATCATAGAATCTCAGAATCTTATGACAACTTGCAGCTGTCATAGATTCACTTACCAAACATTACATGATAGTTGTCATACATGCCAAATATAGTAGATTCCTCAAGGGAGCACGCCTACCCTCATTTACCATGAGTTTTTACATTTGCCAATAGTAAATGTCACTCTGTAATTACCTCTGGTGACTCTGAAATTACCCCTGTCAGTGAAACTAGTACATCTCCTCATGGATAATTACAAATTATATATAATAAATGGAATAAATACAATATTGGGATTTACAAGGTTAATGGCACCTTATCCCAACAATTTTTAGGGATTATGTTCCCTCCAGTGCCCAAGACAATTTCCAGCTCATGCAAAGAGGTAGGGATTTTCTTCTTTCTTCAAGGGGCACTCCTAGATCCCCTCACAATATTTTTGTACTTTGCTAGATATTGGAAAAGACAAGTTTTTTTAGGTATTTTAGATTATTGTAAGATTGATTTTTATCATTCTGAAGTTGTAATAGCTATATTAGACCTTGTTATCAATAGATTTTTATAGATTTTTGCCTTTTCTGAGTATTGAAATACTGTGTTTTCATGAAATTCATGTCTTCTTCTTGTGAACAACAGTTCCTTTAAGAAATATGTTTGTTCTTCAAACTTGTATGAATGTATTTATTAGTCCCATGCAAGTAAAAATTTAGTTTTAAGATAGTTTGTTTCAACTAAACTGGTCTAGAAATCATCTAACTTTGGTGCATCACCAAGTGCTTAAACTTTTCAATTATCTTTCTTTATCTCTTTTCCATTGATGAACATAAAGTAGGATTGGAGTAGTTTTTAGTTTCAAAGGCTTAGTTTAGTCAGGGAACCAACCCCTTATCTAGAGGTTTGGCTTCAATTTGCAAGGTCCCTCACCTTGAATCTTTTCCCATTGTATCACAGGGTTTGTTGTATCAGGTTCATCAAGGGTGCAATCTTAGTGATAACACTTCCAAATTAAAATCTACAAAAATAAATTGTTGGTATAATTAAATATTTAATTACACTTTAATAAGTCTAGTTAAGGCTTATTTTTAGTCTCAGGTTAATATTAAGTCATGTTAGGGTTTTATTTAACTTGCAAATATAAAAGCAAGTTGTTACATGTAATTCAAAAATGCATTTCATTAATTCATCCTTATTGTGCAAATTATTCATCTTTACTTTTTTCTCTTGTGGAAGGTAAATCTTAGGTTTTGTAGGTGATCTTTGTGGCTTGAGTTAATTATCAACTTCAACATGGTATCAGAGCTCTAAATTTGCAAGCCCCTTCTTAAATCTAGAAAAAAAATTAGGCAATATCTTTTGCAGGATACATTTTTAAGCAAAATGAACCTCACCATTGCGCTTAGAAGGCCCAAAAAGCCCTATTTTCATATAAGGCATTCTATATTTTGCTGATAGAAAATTTCTGGGTGTTTTTTTAGCTTTTCAAAAACTTTGGTTATGTGAAATCCGTACGACCTGTATGGAATCCATACAGTCGTACGACACCTCAATTTCTATGCCATTCTCATCGAGTTGATTTTGATTTTGGAACTCTCTCGGTTTGCGTACCACCTTGTGTTGGTGCTCATTTTGGCCTGGAGTTTGAGCTTGCTTGTTGGAGGGTTTCTTCTTTCAAACCCTAAGTGTTCTTGTCCATCGCCAAGACTATTGCCTATCGGCAAAGGATATTATGGTTCCACCGACGGCGTTGGTCATGCCGATGGGGGCTGAGTTAAGTGTTCATCGGCGAGACTTATGTTATCGGCAGAGGTCTTTTGTAGTTTGCCGATGGAGGGAGGTCACCCCGATGGGGAGTGCCATCGGAGTGAGATTGAGTATCGGGTCAACTTTGAAATGCTTGGCCGATGATGTTTTTCTTGCCGATCGGGAGACATCGCTGTAGCGTACTCTTTCTCTAGCCGATGATGGAGTTGATGGTGGTCTTCGGCGAGACTCGGCGTATCGGCGGGGAGACTTTTGGGTTGGTCGATGGTGTTGGTCACACCGACAGCAGAGTATGGAGTAGCGATCGGCGAGACAGTTGTCGTCGGCGAAGGTTTTTTGGGAGCTACTGATATGTGGATGTTTGGCCGATGTGGTGTTATCGGCGTGGGTCACACCGACAAAGGGATGTTTTGAAGGTTATCGGGGTGACTTGGTGCATCGGCGTAGGTTTGAGGTGTTGCTCCGACGGTGTAAGTCACACCGACGGAGGTGGGAAGCGAAGGACCATCGGCCAGACTGTTGTGATCGGCAAAGGTTTTGAAGGGTCCTCCGATGGAGTTTTCTCTGGCCGACAGGGGATTACGATAGGTGATCGGCGAGACCGCTGTGGTCGGCAGGAGATCTATGCGGTGGGCCGATGGTGTATGTCATGGCGATGGGCTATGGGCGAAGGGTCGTGTGTCGAGCACGGCAAAACGCTCGACACTTGGTATGTATGCGACTATGTTTTTAAAGCGCTGGAGTGATCTCTTCACCGTGAATGTGGGATTATTCCCTTGTATTTTTTGAACCCGCGGTTGAACGTGTTTTGGCGGGAAATCTTTTTTGAATGCAGCGACGGTTTTTTAAGCGACAACGGGTGGTTGAGACCCTTAATGGCGACTGTGCTGGGGCATGGATGAATTGTTGCACAGTCAGGTACCAGATTTTTGACATGAAGACTTCCAGATAGTGGCGCGTGGCTCGAGGCCCCCCTTTGTTTGCTGCATTAACATTTTCTGAGCGCCATTCCTTCTGAGGACGGTATCTAGCGGTTTTTTTTGATTTAATCATGTAATTAATTGCTGTGGTACACTCTCTGGCTATTATAAGCAGACTGTGTTACCATTTTAGTGGTTGTTGAAAGTTGAACATTTTGGCTCTGTAACACAATACAGTTCGTTTTGGTTGCTCTGTACAGCTAAACCTGTGAGTTTATGTATCTCTTGTTGTATGTTTTGGCATGAACCCACTGATTTCATGATTAATCTTATATGAGAAATGCTATCTTAGCATGTGTTTTGTTAATTTTGTCTCCAGTATTGCATGTATCTTTCTTCTGAGTCTGGGTATTTAAGGAATGTTGAGACTCTAGAACATAGAATTCCTGTGTTGAATGTCTGATCTTTTAACTTCTGCTCAAAGGTAGATTAAACTGTTTTCAGATTAAACATTGGGAAGGGTATACTGCAGTAGGGATGCCATAAGTAGAGATAACTTAACACTCTGTATTGGGAGATATCTGTAAGGCAGGTATCAGATGCATCCCCCTGAAATCCAGTTTTAGTTGTTCATGCATATCATTCACAGGTGTATGTCTACTGACTCCAGGCCCTGGATAGGCACCAATCTTGCTTTGTTTTTGTGTTACAACCATGTCCAGCTTTGCATCCAAACTATAAATCATAATCAAACTCTAAAACAACCATTAGGACATTAGAATTAGTTTTAGGATCCTCAGTCCTCTGTCTACAACTGCAAATAGGCCCAAAGCTAGCCCCTTTGCTCTTATCTTTCAGTTTTGGCCTACTTACAGGAGGACTCATCTGCTTTCTGTCAGCA
This sequence comes from Cunninghamia lanceolata, assembly GCA_027924645.1. Taxonomy (NCBI): domain Eukaryota; kingdom Viridiplantae; phylum Streptophyta; class Pinopsida; order Cupressales; family Cupressaceae; genus Cunninghamia; species Cunninghamia lanceolata. The sequence continues at coordinate 12,987,811 of BSBN01000186.1, read as the reverse complement.
TCCCAGCCTTAGTATGCACATTATCATGGGTGTTGAGTAGGGAATACCCCCCTAGGTTTTGCAGAGCCTGAAGAAGAAGAGGAGATAAAATATAGAGTCTATCTCCTACACTGTTGGCCCCTGGCCCAGAGATCCTGTTGATCATTGATGGCTACCTTGTAGGGAAATCTGGGAATAAGCATCCAGTCTGGGAAAAAACCAACACCTTGATTTATGTACTGCCTTGAATTTCATACTGCCTTGATTTTCGTGTCACCTCGTTTTCATGCCATCTCAATTTCTGTGCATAGGTACAACTAAGTTTTTTATTAATTTCTTAATAAAAAAGGATTTTTTTATTTTTAAGGGCTAGCACCTAGGGTTTATCCCCTAGTCGCATGGGGGACCAACCCCTAGCTTCCAGGTGCCAACCCCCAGAGACTCAGCTCCTGGTCATATGGGTGACCAGTGCCCTAGCCGGTAGCCCAAAAGACTTAACCCCTGGTCACATGGCCATCCAGGAGCTTCAATAGTGCTTTTTTTGGCCTCTTTGCCCTAAAGGAGCAGTTTTGGTAAATCGGGCATATCTTGAGCATACGAAGTCAAATTTTTGAAAATAAATAGGCATTGTTAAGCTAGTTCCGAGCATAATCCATTAGTGTAGGTATTTTTTCCATATTTTGTAGATTGATACAATTTATTTATGTTTGAAGTCTAGATATAGTTTTTAGCCTCCGAGCTTGTATCTTTTTGCCACAATCTCCAATTGTTGTGATAATTGTGGCATTAGAGAGGTATTGAGAAGATCTACACAGCCATCTATGAAATTCTTCTAGACTCAGCCCCAGGTATTATTTATTCAGTTTGTCAATTTTATGGCTTCTGTTTGATATTCTGGACATTTTGGCACCTGGAGAAGTTCTATTTATTTTGTTGGGCTTCATTTATCAGCACTGATATATATTTAGATTGTTGATCTCTGATCTGAGTTATTTCAGAAGTGTTGATGTGTAAAATTGCGCAGGTTCCAACACTAACATGAGAAGTTTCAGGAATGTGGGACTTACGACCTGAAACAACCTCCAAATTTTAAAGAAGCTGGCTCTTCTCTATTTTAAATGAGTTTTCGGAAAAGGGGTGGAAATTAACAGGAATAAAGATACAATTAAAACAAATCTATCTATGGCGATGCGCCTGAATGATAAGTATCTCTCTCAACTTAAGCACAATGAAGTTATCCTTAAGATTCAGTTACGTTAAAGAGCAAATGTTGCATGATCAACATAAACAGATATAATGAATAAACTCAAAGGCTTACAAACAGACAATTTACAATGACAGAAAATATCAACGAAGGCACAGAACTCTGTTTTTCTCATTAATTTCCTAGCAATATAAGAGGCACAATTTTATGCATAGTTACATTTGCTTTCTAAATCAAGAATAACAAACTAAAGGCAAAATGATATTATTGGTCACAACAATAGTCTCAAAACTCTCTTGAATCTCTGATAGAAAATATCTCTTGCCCAAAAATTGTCTATCAATAGCTCTCCTTGGCGATTACCAATGTTACATATTTATAACCCAAGATCAGCTCTAGATTGTCTGTGCAATCAGATCTCAACGATCTAACTGAACTGGAGCTAACTGGAAGTCTCTGACACTTAAGATCTTTCAAATCTGCAAATAGTTACAATAACTACAAGTCCATTGGTTGTGGCAAAATATATGTGGCGCTCCTCTGCTTATTAGGAAAAGACACTTGGTGGCTTTCGCATATTTGAGACAATAAAACCTTGTAACAGATGGCAGCGTCTGCATGCATCATTTGAAACTCTTTCATTCTTCAGGAGAGAAAAGAAACTGACATATGGTAGTGTCCGCGGCACTTAGAAACAATACGTGTCTCGCTTCGCAACATTTTACTTAACTGTGTCTCTAATATTCAGGAGGGCTCCGCATGTGACATCTGCGCTTTCCACAGCTTTGAGGCTTTAAAACTTATTGAAAATGGGACCACAACCCTCCGCATCATATAGCTTTCAAAAAGGGAAAACAAGGACAGGTGGCACCTTCCGCCACAACTATGAACTTAGTACGTGGCGCCTTCCACGCTCATTTTGAAACATTAGAAACTCTCCTGAAACTCACGCGGATGCAAACACTTGGTGCTTTCCACTCAACTTAAGCTCTATACTGGGACCCGCCTCCATCTTTCTCTAACATTGAAACATATAGGAACCATAACGCGGAGTCTGGACATGGCGCATTCTGCTGCTCATATAGAAACTTTGAAACTCACACGGAAACTGACACTTGGCACTTTCCGCAGCTAGTAACATTAAACAATATTGAAATACCTTTCACCACGTGGCACAATCCGCATTAAAGTTATAGCACAGAAACAAAAATGCGGCTTGAACTAAGGCTCGACACTTGGCATGTTTCGTGCTGCTCTAAGACTTTAGCAAAAGAAACCCTTGCGGAAACCCTCGCGGTGATGCAAAAACTTTCACAGGAACACTTGCAGAGGAAAAACTGAAAACCGCTATATCCTGCTGATGTGCTGCAACTGAAACATAATGTAGAGTATTTAACTCTACAGTTCTTGGCGACCCCGAGGACTTTTGAGCCTGCTCAAAAAGAATCCAAAAATGTGGCAAAAGAATGCGTAATAAAATACAACAAGAATCACAGATTCTGCAAAGCTGTCTGATAAACAGACCATTCAGAATCAGAAAGTCCTTGCTTATTCTGCAGATTTTGGAAAGCAAAGTCAAGGTTAATAATGTCCTTATGTGAAAACTTTGACAAAACTTGAACCGTGGCCTTCAATTGGAATTCAAGCTGGGCCATTGGGATCAATACAGCTTCTACCTCCTGTACTAATGAAGAATCGGTTAAACCTTGAAAAACTAATTGATCATTTTGCTTTGTCAACAGCAGTCTTAATATCATCTATCATCAGAACAATGCTATCATCTGGAAAAGGCGAGGGAAGACCCAGTTGCACCAAACCTTCAATGTGTCTCTTCATGTCTTTGACTCCCTCTTTGACAACATCCAGGAGTTCCTGACAATTTGTAGCAGCTACATTACAACTGAGAACTTCATTGACCGTTTTTGTAGCTACCATCATGTCACTGATTCCTGCTGCTGACAGTGTTTCATCAGTTGTATCATAAAGTTTCTTGAGTAACAATTGAGAATCTGAGACTCTCAGGGAAACAGTGGATAAAATGGCTTGAATTGAAGTTTCCACTTTCTCACACAATTGCTGGGCATTTAACAAGAATGTCAAAGAGGGTCTAAGTTGAATAATCTCTTCAGATATCCTTGTCCACACTGACACATATAGCTCCTTAACTAGATTCAGAACTCCAACATTCTGTGGTCTATTAGCCAACTCAAGTCTCAACTATTTTGTCATTTGTTGCTCAGCTTGGAGTTCGGCTTGTATTGCAGCGACAGCATTTTGCTCATTCAGCAGCTTCTACTGAAACTGTGTAGCTTGTTGCATTTTTTCTTGATATCTCTTCTCTAATGTGGCCTTTTCCTGCTTCAAAACATTTACAGCAGCTTTCTCCTGTGCCAGCTCCATCTTTAGAGAAGCATTATGTGCCACTGTCACTTGATGAATTTGGCAGGAAACAGTATTTTGTAACTATTTGTTGAGATTCTCTATTTCTTCATTCTTGGACTTTAACTCTGTAGCAAGGTTGCTACTATTTGTCTTCTCTTGAGCAAAATCAACTTCAATTTTTTGCAACTTCCTGGACACTTTTAAGTAATCATTTGCAATAGCAGAAGTTGTTTCATTGAGCAGCTCGACCCTGTCTTGTGGTCTGAATAGTGACATGTCCATAGCCACTGCATTCATTGCATAGTCCTGAGGTTGCATCTGCTCATTTGGCTTTGTCACGTTTTGAGACAAATGTGTGACAGTCAGCTGTTGTTGTATAGGGTCAAAGAGAGACCACATGTGTGGAATTGCTAGGCTCTTATTTTCTTTCTTTCTTTTCTTTTCTAGCCTAGCTTCTCTAGCCTTCTTGGCAGTGTCCGCTTGAGCTTGGAAAGTGGGGGGAGAAGCAATATACCCTCCAGCAAAGGGGTGACCCTGAGGTAAACCATAGGGAATAGCCAAATGTTGGCTAGGAGATATTTGGGGAGGTTCTCTTCTTGGAACAGAGGGGGAAAATAATGGCAATGAGGTAGCCTGTGAAGACATGGCCTAAGGATTAGGAAGTGAAGCAAGTGTAGAAATAGGCACAGCAGAGGTGGCAGGGGATACTAATGTGTGACCAGTTGGGATTACCACCCCTATGGTAGAAGAAAAAGACTGAGAAGAAAAAGGTGAAGAAACACTTACCTGAGGAGCAATAGATGTAATTGGTGGTTGCTGTTGTGATGGTTCTGCCTCTTCATCTGACTCTGGAGGTAGGTTTAGTTTTCTATGCTTTCTTGGCCTTTCTTCCATCTGCTCCTTTGATTCCTTCTCTACCACATTTACCACTACTGAAGGTGGTGATGATACAAAACTTGAGGCCCCAGTGGCTGCAACTAATGGAGTCCCTCTGGGTGGTGATGATACCACACCCTTTTGTTTTTTAGAGTACTGAGAGATTGGGGCCAAGCAGATACAGGGAGAGTTGATGAGGCTTGTCCTGTTGCTTGCACTGTATGAGTTGACTCAGCCTCCTCCTCAGACTCCTCACCCTTCTTGTGGATTCTGCTTGTATCAGGGCTAGAAACTGGAGAGGGATGCCACTCATCCCAGATAGACTCCCATCTTTCATCTGTGTCAACCTTGCCAAAAGAGTGAGTCAACTCAAAAATTTCTTGCCTGTACTTCCAATAGGCCTCTATCTTCTCTGGTTTCCATTCTCTGCTTTTCAACAAATCTTTCTTCAATCAAGTTCCCATTCTGATCTTAGGGTCATAGGCTCTTTGTTTAACATAAAAGGTCTCCCGTGGCCTGGGATCCTCATATGGCAAATCTGCCAGTTCCACATACAAATCAGGGCTATCTTCTTTAGGGTTTCTTCTATCCTCCCAAAAAGGATGACCCTCATGCACTATTTGGCTCCAACCTTATTGGTTTTAACCCAGGAGGTGATAAAACTGTTTGGGTCGTACTTCCATTTGTCTTCAATAATGAGGAATTCCAAGGCATCAAGCTTCCTTAGCAACAGGTGTTCAACATCCCTAACTTCTAGAGCCATATTGCTTCTGACCTAGGGAATATCATACATTTTCTTCTTCTTCCTTTTTGTGCCATACTCATTGTCAACCACAGACACCTGCCGGGTGACTTCTAGAAATGCTAACCTAGGAGTCAAAACTTTAGGCAGCAGCATGGGTTCATTATTGAAGCCATGGACCCTAATGATGGTATTTTGTGCCCCAAAGTAATAGTCACATGAGATTGGGCAATTGGTTATGAAACCCCTGATGCTAGGTGTCAACCTATTTTCTACAAGTTTAGGACTCAAATGGCAAAATGCAGGGGCAACAAAGAGTTCCCAGAACTCATAAGGGTCTGACACCTCAGATAGCACATGTGTCCATGCAAACACAGGAATTGTTCTATTTTGCCCAAAATTTGGGTCATACATACTCAATTGTATATTTGGTGCAAATATATTGTGGTTCCGATATAACATTAAATGAAAAAGATAAGCAGAATACCTGAACACACCATTGGCTTTGAAATTGACGAGTTGATCAACCATGGAATAAGCAATTTGTTCTGAAAAATCGAGCTGGTATTCTTGTGACTTATCCACAGTCTTCAATCTGAATAAAATGACGATTTGCCAGTCGTAGATTGTGATATCTTCTTTCATTCCAAAGATGAAAGCCATCATAGACAGTGCTTCTTGACTAGCTTGAGTGAATTGTGCCCTTCCTGTAGGTAGCGTGGGCATCTGTGTATTCTCCTCATCTAACTGCAATTCTGAGTTAAGAAACCTAAGCTGATTGTTGCATTCGACCACGTCTTTTGCATTTTGGCAATAGTGGGGAATGTGGTCGTTCAATCATGGTATAGGGCCAACATGTCTCTTATGGCCTTAGGTGTAATTTGTACCATAAAGGGAATGGTACATGAAGGCGCATGAAATAGTTCCGCACACATATCAATCAGGTCGGGACATGAATGCACACTTGGGACTATGAACTGTGCCAACCGTGAAGTCTAAATACTCATCCCGAAAGTTTCACACTCTCCCTTCTTTGCCTTCTGTATGCATCTCTGGTGTGCTCCTTCTCTGAGAGCCGTGGTAGATTTTTGAAGGGCTGGGTCGAAAACATTATCTGCAAAATCTTTAACCTTTTCTAGGTTAACAAAAAGACCCACTTTAGGAACTCTCGTCCTTGGATAGGTTTTCTTAGGCTGCGCAGCGCTGAGGCGTACGATTTGTTGTTTAGGAGTCTATCGATTGATTCATATATTCCGAGTCCCTCTTGAGAGGACTGTGCTTTGGCCATGTCTGTGTCTGCTGGGAGAATGTGGGTGCTTCAACACAGTAACAGATGGAAACTGCTCAATAAATGAGACACACGACCAAAAGCGCTTGTGAGAAATGAAAAATTGCAGGGGATTGCAAGGAACTTGAAGCAGAGAGACGGGGCAAAAATGAGAGCCGCAATTGAGGTTTAACTCCTATTAATGGGGCTTTAATGACACATTGAGTCTCATAAATGGCATTTACGCCAAGGAAACCATTAGTGTATCTTTTGAAATCTCTGTGGAAAGGAGTGTTAGAACATTATGAGAGTGGCTGCGAAAGTGTACTTTCAAGAATTTTGGGGACTAGAGACAACCTTAGTGAATGAGAGGCTTCCAAAAAGAGAAGAAGCTTGTGCTACTGCCACATGTTCACAGAACACTTATTGACAAGGAAAGCGAGAAAACAAGGTGGGAAAATAGGAAAGCAATAAAAGAAACTAACTAACTATGATACAGAAAGGACACTTGATCAATAAAAATGCTTCAGATAGATCCCGTTCACAGGAATCTCCTCAGGTTCACCATCCATTGTCTCAAGCTCAAAAGAATTTTGTTGCTTACAGGAACGAATCTTGTAAGGGCCAGTCCATAGTGACTCAAACTTGTTGTGTCGGCTTGGTTTGGCAGCTCTTTCATCCCACTTCAGAACATCTAAGCCCACTTCAAAATGAGGGTTTGAAGTTTTCTTGTCAAAATAATCTTTGATTATTTTCTGGTGTCTCATTAGTGACTCATGTGCTTTTTCTCTTTTTTCTTGCACCTCCAGCAATTCAGCAAGTCTGACTTGCATGAGACCATTCTCTTCGATCTCAATCTATTTCAATAACTGTAAAGTAGGAATCTCTAGGCTCAGTGGCATTACAGCTAGCTTACCATAGACCAACTCATATGGGGACATCTTTGTCACTTGCTTAGGTGTAATTCTATCAGCCCACAGTGTAGTATTGAGCAATTTGTGCCACTCTCTTTGATAATTGGTTCCAATCCTCTTAATGAGTCTGATTAGATTTTTGTTAGTAGACTCTGCCAGACCATTACCCTGAGGGTAATAATTTGAAGAGGTTTTCAAATAAATTCCATACTTCACTACAAACTCTGATATCTTCGTTCCCAAAAATGCCTTAGCATTATCTGATATGATGGTACGAGGAGGGCCAAAACGAGTAGTAATGCTTTCCAGAAAGTCCAGTATTACCTTTTCTGTTGCTTCCTTGAGTGGTACTGCTTCATTCCATCTGGTAAAGTAATCAGTGGCTGTGAGGATCCATTTGTGTCCCATACTTGACACTGGATTGATCATACCAATGAAATCAAGACCCCATTGGGCAAAGGGCTCATCTATAATTATGGGGCTTAGGGGCATTGCTGCATTTCTTCTTTTCCCAGTGTAGAACTGACAGGCTTGGCACTCTTTGACCAACTGATAACAGTCTGCAAATAAAGTGGGCCAGAAGTATCCTTCTTGAGTTACTTTTATTGATGTGGTCCTTGCTGAGAAGTGTCCCCCTGAGGCTCCATGATGTAGTTCATGTAGTATTATTTGGGCTTCATCTTTTTCTATGCACCTTAAAAGTATGCCATCAGTATTTCTTTTGAAAAGAACATGGTCAATTAATACAAAGTAGGCCCCTTGCTGTCTATAATATCTTCTCTTATCATGAGAGAGCTTACTTGGGAAAATCCCATGTTTCATGAATTGAATCCTATTTGTGACCCAGGAATTCTGATCAATCTCTTGGATTCTCAACACATTCTCACTTTCTATTTCTGCAGTCGCCATTCTCTCCACGTCTTGGGCCATATATTGGCACAATCCTTTGCCTCTGACTAGCTTAGTGGGTCTGACCTCCACATCATATTCAAGAATCTTTATTATCCAGTTTGCCCTTTTCTCAGTGATCTCTCCCTCCATAATGTATTCTCTTACACTAGGGTGAGCCATTAATATCAAAATTTTATTTCCTGTCACCATGTGTCTGAATTTCTTAAGGGCTTTGACCATGGCATATGCCTATTTCTCCACAAAATTATCTGGCCTCATATTCCCTGAGTGTCCTAGAGAAAAAGGCTATTGGGTGCTCTCCTTCCTGTTGGTCATCTTTCTGAGTTAAGACAGCAGCAACACTAAATTCACCTCCATACACATACATTATAAAAGACTTAGAAAAGTCTGGGTTTCTGAGTACTGGAGCTGTTGAAATTGCTTTTTTAACCTCCTCAAAAGCCTGTCTCCCTTCTGTAGTCCATTTGAAAACCAGGTCCTTCTTCAGCAGTAGTGTCATTGGTCTAATTAGACCTGCAAAATCAGATATGAACCGACTGACAAAGTTGATCTTTCCTAAGAAAGACTGAACTACTTTCTTATTGACTGGAAGAGATAGGTTCATTATGGCAATAACTCTCTCTGGATCAATAGAGACTCCATCCTTTGAAACTATATGTCCCAATAGTTTACCTTGAGGTACTGCAAAGATACACTTCTTGGGATTGAGGGATATTCCAAATTCTTGACACTTCTGAAAAATAGCCTCTAAATGATCAAAATGATCAACAACATTTTTAGAGAAAATAGTGAGATCATCAAGATAAATCAGGATGATTTTATTTATGAGCTCTCCAAATGCTACATCCATGGCCCTTTGGAAAGTAGCTCTAGCATTTGAAAGGCCAAAGGGCATCTTGGCATATGCAAATGTTCCCCATTTAGTAGTGAACGTAGTCTTATGTTGGTCTTCATCAGCCAACCAAATCTGATTATATCCAGAGAAACCATCCAACAAGAAAAATCCCTGAAATCTACACAGAGCCTTATGTCACCATTCTTTTTCCTGACTAGCACTAGATTGGATACCCAGGTTGAGTGTTTGATTGGAAAAATTATTTTTGATTCTAAGAGCTTCTGTAGCTCATCCACCATCAGAGGTTCAATCCTTGGATTCATTGGCCTTTGCTTCTGTTTGATTGGCTTAGATCCCTCAGTAAGCTCTATGGTATGCTGGATAATATCCCTATCATAGCCATGGAGGTCTTCATACGTCCAGGCTATCACTCTGTCATATCTTTCACACAAGTCAATTAGTCTTTTCCTTTCCTGTTGGGTTGTGGAATTGTCAATCTTTAGTTTTCTCCCTTCACTCACTTGTATTTCAGAATAGTCTGATTTATCTGCTTGAAACCTTTTCTTTTCCAGGCTTACATCTTCTGGGTCAAATAAGTTTTCTAAGGTAATTAGTCCTTTAGGGAGCTTATTTGACTTTAATTGAATAATTTGGTCCCCATATGCTTCTTCAATTTTGGGTTGCAATTGATCAGCAAACTCCCCTGACTGTTGCAAAAATGAGAGTACCTGAAAATCATTTTCAAAGACTTGCCAATTTTCATCATTGTCTGGGATAGTTGGCCTTACTATAATTTTGACTGACTCATTGTTGACCAGTAGATCAGTTGTTGGATCAAATTGTGAGCCAATCTGTGCCATCCTATCTGTCTCAGAATTTTGGGCTCTAGGGACTCCTTCAATACCGAAAGCTTCAAAACCATCTATTAGGTCCCAAATTCTGTGCCTATAGGATCTCATCCTTACATTTTTAACCACTTCTTTTTCTCTGATTTGCTTTACTACCAGTTCTGAATCTCCTTTTACTATCATATTCTTAACTCCCTTTTTCTTGGCTAACATGAGTCCATGCACCAAGGATTCATACTCAGCATTGTTATTGGTGCAGACAAATTGAAAACGGATGGCTCTTAAAATTTTCTCACCATTTGGGGCAGTAAGGCAAATTCCTGCTCCAGCTCCATTTTTACTTCTAGCCCCATCAAAATTTAGAGTCCAGATTTCTGAGTCCTTTTCAGATTCTTGAATTTGTGGTGTTTCTTCCCTTAAAACATTTGGGACTTCTTGGTCTTCTTCAAATATGACATAAGTGCCTAAATCAGTAGAGTCATAATTTCCATAGGGGTCACTTTGCATCATAGACAACAACTGATTATTCTCTTCCTCCTGTTGGTCATGGTCAGTCCAGTCACCTATCTCCTCAACAAAGATTCTTTCATCTTTATTCATCATAGCATGGGTTGCCTCTAATTTTGGGGTTGGTTCATTTGTGATATGGTCTTTTGATAATGGCTCAGACAATATCATCATCTTTGTCCCATACTTGGTTCTTAAAATAAGGTGTGACCAATCCAATGACATGTAACCTCCTATCTTGGCTGTAAAATCTCTGGATAGACATAGGCCAAATACAAGGGGAATATCTATGACCACTACATCCTGATTCACAATTATATTGGGGCAAGTGTAAAGTTGCAATGGGAGTTGTTTAATTTTCCCTATGGTTTGCACTGATTTTCCATCCAACTGCATAACTCCTCTAGTAAGTGGCTCATATTTTATCTTCAAAGCATCTGCTATTTGCTTTGGCATTACTGTAGTACTAGCCCCAGAGTCTATCATTGCATTTTGCAACAGTTTCTTCCCAATAATCAGAGTTAAATAAAAGGGATCTGGTTTAGATCTACCTACCTCAAGTGAATTGTTCAAAAGGGTTGTTGTTTGCAGAGGGATAGTATCTTTGATCTGCAGCCTTTCTTTATCAGCAGGTCCTCCTTTGGCAACAGTACGTTTAGACACTTCTTGGCCCTGCAGAGCTTCTTGCAATAGTGTCTTCTGCTTAGGAATAGCTAGCATGTCCCAAATTGATACGTGTGTTGGAGTTCTTTTTAGCTAATCCACTATATTAACAGGTCCTAATGCTTGGGCCTTTGAGTAATAAGGGTACCTTGCCTTTTCTTGAACTTGACCTGAGGCTACTTGATTCTGCATAGGCTGGGGCATTTCTTGTCTAGAGACTGTATTCTAATGACCTTGGACAGGGGGGGCTCCCATGCTCTCATTATTAGTGATTTCAGGCTACTCCATCATTCTTCTCTTTCCTCTGGTATAGTAATCTGATTGGACCATTGGTTTCTTGGAAGTAGATTCTTCATTCAATAACACTAACTCTTCATCTTCAATCCATGAAAATAAAGCATGCTCAAAGGCTATTTCCTCTTCCTGCTGTAAAGACATTCCTTGCATCTGAGCCACCAGGGCTACATTTTGTACCCCAGGAGACTGATATGACAGAGTGTTAGAGGCTGCAAATTGACCTTCTGATACTCTCTGTTCTGCTATCTTTTGCTATAAATTTCCTCTGGGGCAGTCCCTGGGCATATGGGCATTATTGCAAGGAAAACACCAAGCATTGGTGCCATCTACATAATTATTTTGCCCTAGAACAATTTCCCTGTTTGGATTAGGAGGAATAGTCTACAAGGGTGTAGGGAGTGTAACCAACTGGTTAGATGGCTGAGGATTAGCTTGCCTTTGAGAGCTTTGATATTGATTTGGCTGATAGGGAGGTCTATTTCCTTGGTAACCTTGATAAGGAGGCTTTGGATAGGGATTATGTTGTCTCTTTAGATTAATTATCTCATTTGAGAAGGTTCTTAAGATGTTGTTGACATCATCCATCTCAGATGATTGAGCAGGGGCAGTTACTTTAGCAGGTTGCTGAGGAAAAGAATACATAGACACAGGTGGGGTTGTAGGATTAGGGACTTCTTGAGGCAGAGGTAAGGTAATTTCTGGAAACATGGGCATAGGAGGCCTTGGGGGTAACTTTCCAGCATCTATTAAATTATTTTCTGCCTTAACTACAAACTCATAAGCTTTTGGTAGTGTTTGACCTCCAAGGGGCTGAATCATTACTGAGATATCTGAGTTTAGAGCCTTAAGATAAAAGACAATAGCCATACCTGGTAATGGTCTTACTGTGGCAGGGATCCTCTCCCAAGTCTTTTGAAACCTTGAATTGAAATCAGTCATAGCTTCTTGTGGTGCCCTTTTTATGATGATCAATTGTTGCAACAAAGAAGATGTATCACCTTTCTCTTTAAATCTTTTAAAGAAGGCATCACAAAGCTGATCCCATGTGGATATTGTATTTGGGGTCAAAGATCTATACCAGTCCAGAGCCTTCCCCTTGAAGGAAGCTGCTAACAATCTTATAGCCACATTCTGTTGAGTGATCACATGCACTACACAAACATTAGATACATCTTGCAGATGTTCTTCAGGTGTCTTGAAATCTTCCCCACTGAATTTAGGCAGAGCCTTCAGGGCGTTGGCTGGAATGGGATCCCAAGTGGCTGGTGGTACTAGAAGAATCAAAGGACTGTCAGTGTTCCAATTTGCATAATTCCTTGGGGCTATAGGTGCTCCCATATTTTCTCTTGGTGGTGCTACAAACTGATTCACTCTTCTTCTTGGATTAGCTACCAGTGGTGGCAAAAGAATGCCTAGATTAATAGCAGATTGAGCTCTCGTTATAGGTCTACAGATATGACTCCTTGTAGCTCTCTGGCTCATAAAATCTTGACAGAAACTTCAAGAATGGTCCCACCGGGCGTGCCAAAAACTGTTGATGTGTAAAATTGCGCAGGTTCCAACACCAACATGGGAAGTTTCAGGAATGTGGGACTTACGACTTGAAACAACCTCCAAATTTTAAAGAAGCTAGATCTTCTCTATTTTAAATGAATTTTGGGAAAAGGAGTAGAAATTAACAAGAATAAAGATACAATTAAAACAAATCTATCTATGGCGATGTGCCTGAATGATAAGTATCTCTCTCAACTTAAGCACAGTGAAGCTATCCTTAAGATTCAGTTACATTAAAGAGCAAATGTTGCATGATCAACATAAACAGATATAATGAATAAACTCAAAGGCTTACAAACAAACAATTTACAATGACACAGAAAATATCAATGAAGGCACAGAACTGTTGGCAAGAGACACTATATGGATTCATGGTTGTTGTCATTGATGGCAACAAAGGTCATCCCACATATCCGCAAGTCATGGTGTGTCTCTATCGGAAGTCAGAATGAAGATTGTTGTGGTCCGGTGAACAAGAACAGAGCTTATGGCAAGGTCTGACAGATTGGTCTGGATCTCTCAGAGGAAGTGTCTTGGTCCAGTGCGGATTTGGGGAAGTCAAGAGGACTATCTTGAGTAGTATATTCCAAGGATTTAGCCTCCGGTGATGAACAAAGAAAAAGATATGAATAGTTGAGTACCGGATTCCTCAGAGACAGTGAAAACAGAGGAAGAACTGACTGACAGAGTATCAGACTATTTTCTGGATGTGTTACTGTTGATGGTAAAGGTTGTGAAGGCATGAATCATGTTTGGCCGACATGATTAATGATATCTACAAGTATATGCTTGATCCGCATGGCTTGGTGAGCAAGGATTCAGCCGACAGAACAGAGTTTGTAAGAAACTAGACTGTTCCGGATGCCGACTAGAAAGGTGATGAAATTACTTGTGCGGATATATATAGAGGATGGATTTAGTTGTGAAAGGTGTGATTGTGTGAAGGCATATGTGAATAAGTGCAGAACAGAGCAGAAGTAGTAAGAAAGATCCGGTATGTGAAAGGATAGTAGAATAAAGAACAGAGGAAAGATGAAGTGCAGCAGATCAGTGTACTGAGCCTAAACCGGAACTGAACACCAGCATATGTAGATGCTTCCAATCAATTCAAGACTGTGATTCTTATCACTTTGTAGACAGTGTGTCTCCTTGTAGGCAGTGGGCCTCTTTGTGAGCAGTGTGCTCGGGCAGTGAGCCCTAATTGGCAAGTGCCATTTTTGTAATTCCCTATTCTTCTAACAGAGAATAATCTTTGGGTTAATCACCCCGTGGTTTTCTCCTTTAACAGGGTTTCCACGTCAAAAATACTGTGTCATGTGTTTCTTATTTCATGGTAATATTTTTGTGTTTGATTCAGTGCTGCATTAATTAATAAGAAAGTTCAAAAAGAAAATAAATAGGATAACTGATTCACCCCCCCCCTCTCAGTTATCAACAATTGGTATCAGAGCCAAGTTCCTCCTAATAGAGCCTAACAGCTTGAGGAAGATCTGGGAGTTCAAATGGATGCATATGGTTTAAGAGAGCAACTCAAGACTGCCCTTGAGGATCTTGAACAGTCAAATTCTGAAGTCAATGAATTAAAGGAAAGACTCAAACAGGCTGATGAATTCATGAGAGAATTAAAAGACAAATTAAGTCTCTCTATGAAAAAGAGAAAGGAGCTGCTCCAACAATTGGCAAGACAAAGTGAAGAAAGCAATACAAATGAAGAATTGACTGAGCAAACCAAATTATGTGAAAAGTTATCAAAAGAAGTCATTATGTTAAGACATGAAATGGAATCAGGAACTATAAAGTTTACTCAAGAGATTGAAGAAAAAAGAAAAGCTGAAGACAATCTAAGACAATCTCTTAAAGAAAAATCAGAAGAATGCCACCAGATGGACAGGATTATCAGACATCTTGAATCCGATCTTGAAGATGCCAAAGATAATGAAGAAAAACTTCAGGATCAAATTGCCTCTCTCAAAAGAGATCTTCAAACAGCAAATGAATATAAAGAAAAATTCAAGATAAGTTCTGCCCAACTTGAAGTACTTCTTGGAAGTCAAAAGAGGACAGATGACAAGTATGGTTTGGGATATGAGAAAGGAGAAAGCTCCGGATCCGGTCAAAAGAATTTTGGATCAGAAAATCCAAGGAATAGGCCTAGAAGACCTCCGGTAAGACAGCCCAATGCTCAAAGATATCCATCTTTCAATGGATACTGCCACAGCTGCAACCACTTTGGTCACAAAGCTAATCAGTGCAGAAAGAGAATGAATCAGATTAATTCATCCTTCTCTGGACAGTGCTTTAACTGCAAAAGGTATGGACACAAATCCCATGAATGCAGAAATATGCAAGTAAACAATTCATTCAAAGGTAGATGCTTTACATGCAATAGAGTAGGTCATATGGCTAATCAATGCAGATCAAGAGGTTATCAGTCAAATATGCAAAGAAATGTTATTTGCCAAATCTGTAATAGGTCCGGTCATAATGCTAAAATCTGCAGAAGCAAGAATCAGGACAAAAGAGGTCCGGTGTATAATCAGAATCAAGACAAGGGTAAACAAAAGATGAATGCGGATGAAGTTAGGAATCAGATGAGCAAGATTTGGGTGAAGAAAAGTTCAGAGAACGTAGAGGTTGGATCCGCACCAGACTCTGGTGCTGATATTCCTTTCGGAAATTAAAAAGTGAGCTCTGGCTCAGGAGGAGACTCAAAGAAAATCTTGTTCCCCCAGCCAATCAAGTGGTGCCGGATGTGGCACAAGATGCGGAGTAAAGGGTTTAAAGATATAAGTCTTGAGATGATCCAAATAATATTTCAGAGGTCCGCATGGAGATGTGAAGAAGCTGTGATCGATCAAGTAAGACCTGTTCTGGGAGATGCTCTGGAATGACAGAGGATTACAAAAAGGTCCGGAGAGATCCGGAAGTGCATTATCTTATTCTGCGGATTGGACAGAGTGTTTGGGATGTCCTTGTGATGTGTTATCTCGATTTATTCATAATTGAAAGATCCGCATGATGTTCATAGATCAGGACTGATCCGGGATACTCCAAGCTATCCAGATAAGGCAAACCGGAATAATATAGGTCGAGCATTTATTGCCATCAGATATTAGGGTTTGCGGAGCAATATAAGGGATTTCTCAAAAATCATTTGCTCATTCTGCACTCAAGAAGAAGCAAAAAGTGGAGCTCTGCAACAAGATTCATCAAGCACACCAAAGATCTCCTGCCGAAGTCATTGCATAAAGAAATCAATCCAACCACTCCATGCAAACCGAAGGCGCATAAGGTATTCTCCGTTTTCATTATCTCACTGCAAATCTTTGAAGAATGGCTACTCCGAATATAGTTAAGATCTCTGATAGACCTCGCCCCACATTCAAGAAACATCCTTACAAATCCTTGGAGGTAGATCCACTAGGAGCCTTCTCTAGTGTTCCACATGGTGTATTGCATACGGAAGACATTAGGGTTTACATCCATGCGAATTTTGAAGACTTTGGAGAAGCAAAACTGATGGATATCTATCACAAACAATTGATAGATGACTCCTTCGAGATCAAACCTCAGTACAAAGCCATCCGGGACAAACACTTTGCACAATGCATTCATTTCCCCTGTTTTGAAGAAGATGAATGGGTCCGGTATGTACTAAGTAGAGTACATGACAACTTCCTATGGTTGAACAAGCCCTTCAAGATTACCAAAGATGCAATTAGGGCTGTAACCGGTCTGCATTCATCCGGTGGATTACCTGTTCTCAAGTCTGTCAAAAATCAGACAGTTAGTGATGCAACCGGATCCAAGTTTGACAAGAGAGCTATGACAGTTGATGACATCACTGAACCGGATGTCAAATTTGCATCTATGATAATTGGTTACAAAATCTATCACTCCAGTAGGGAAAATTCAGTACCGGGAACTGCAATCTACACAGCTTATCAAATGTTAAAGGAGAATGCAGACTATGACTTGTGTGAGCTTCTTGTAAACCAACTTTTTGAAAATCTGCAGAAGATTAAGAAGGACAAGAAAAACTCCTTCAAGTATGGCAATCTGATCCTTTGTCTCTTCTTTTACTACATGAATGATCTTCCCGGATCTAGTGGATGGATATGGCAGAATGACAGACCGGTTGCCATCCAAATCAAAGACTATTTGCATGGACTTGGGGATGCTAAAGCAAGAAACACAGCTCTATGGGGATATTTCAAGAACTTCCAAAGCATGATGCATGCAAGAGAAAGAATACCCCAATCCCTTGTTGAAAAGTACAAAGACACAGTATGCTTCATGGTAGAAACAGATCAGTGTCTAATGGAGGCAGTAGAACCAAGAACTGTATGGATCATGCCCATGGGGTATGAAGTGGATGAACAGATAGTGGAGCTGCATGTTCAACACATGCTAAGTCAGCCCAAAGATCCAAAGGCAGAAAGGTTTGGAACCTTTGAGGAGCTGAGTGTAAAGATACATGTAGAACTCAGGGAACCTGAGATAAAGAGAAAGGTGAGAAAAGAAGTAGAGCACATTGCTCAAGGCCTAGGCATCTCAAAAGAGGCACTTGATGCCAGCCGGGTAAAGAGAAGAAAATCTAAGGAAGAAAAGAAAGAGGCAGAAAAGAAGAGCAAGAAAAGTGCTCCGGTGGAATCCTCAACCCGGACCAGATCATCAAAAGGATCCACACCTATCAAAACCAAAAGCTCAAAACCGGAAGTCCAGGGATCCAGTAAGAGATCCAAGACAAAAGCCTCAAGAGCTTATCAAAGCCAAAAGGATGAAGAAGAAACTGAGTCAGATGAGGGAGTGAAAGAAATAAAGAAACAGAAAAAGAAAGGATCCGGTAAACCATCTTCTGGCCGAGACAAGGAAGAAATGACAGAAGAATTTTCTGAAAAGCCCACCCTGTCTCTAGACAGTGTAGTCAAATCAGTCACTGTGGATGGGAACCTTCAACCGGTGGCTGAATTCTATGATGACTACAATGAGGCAGATCAAAAGATCCTGCAAGAAGCCATAATAAGGTACTTGAACATCTACAATAAAGCTTTTATTGAGATTATTTCTGAAATTCCTAAAAGCCTAGAAAAGGAATTAGAAATAAGAAAGAATAATGCTCATGCAAAAGATCTTGAGATCCGGGAGCAGATAGCTATTCAGCTATATCCTCAAATTGATCCCAAGACAATGAACATAATATTCAAAGATTGCAAAGATGAGTTCAGAAGTAAAGCCAGGATGAATCAACTCATGCTTGGTGAGACTGACAAGGTGGCCAAAGAGACAGAAGAGATCCTCTGGAAAGCCTTCAAAAGTTTCAATCTTCCTGTTGTAGAGGACTTAGGTGCAGAAACAGCTGTGGACTTGGAACCCTCTGCTCCAGAAGAAGTGGCCTATGAACAGGCTAGCATCTCTCCTCCGGTTTCCCCTACAGTCTCTGGATCCAAAGAAGAAGAGAAATTACAGGAGAAGGAAGCAGTGGTGAAAGATACAGAGGTTGACAGTACCAAAGGTGCAGAGAAAGAGAAGACTCCATCAGAGAAGACCATGACTGATAGCGGTAAGAATGTGGAAGGAGAGAAAATCCCAAAGGACAGTTCCAAGACTGCAGAAGGAAAGAAACATCTGTCTTCGGCAAGAGACACTGCATAAACTGTTCAACAATTTTTGAGCAAAGAAACAATAGAAATCGATGAACCGGAGCTACTACAAGGCCCATTCAACTTTGATTCCCTCTCTCCGATGCAGACAATGAAGATAGCCTCATTTGCAAATGCTAAGGCAAATGAAAAGCTCCTAAAGTCTCATATGGAAGACTGTGAGTTGATAGAGGCTGCCTCCAGAGTGCTTGAGAAGATTATGCCATCGGTCCAGATAGATCCGGCAGCCTCATCTTCCGATAATCTAAAAACCTTAGTCAGCAGTGTTGATACACATTTTGATTCTCTAGAAAAATCAGCTGAAGAAAAGGTCCGGAAGGAATTTTTTGATAAAAGATTTTCAGAAGTATTAGGATTAATCTCTAACGATAGGAGAAATATGAGTATTGGAATAAAGAGCTTAGAAAATGCTCTTAAGGATGGCGGTGATATTTACAAATTTTGTATCTCCTGGTCAAAGGCAACAGTTGAAATAGATAAGAAAATAAAAGCGGAACATGACAAACTACATAGTTTGTCTCAAAGTTTTGATCCTCTCTCTTCCATAGTAAATCAAGAATGTCAAACTATTGCAATCACAAACGCAATAAAGAACTTTGAGAAGGAAAGGAAGAATATTACTAACCGGATGGGAGAACTTAGAAGGATTATAATCCCTAAGTTAGAAACTATGCATGAGGCCATCAGTGATGCTCAGACCACCGCCCAAACAAATGATCCGACAGATCTCAAGAGGGCAGAAGCTTTTGCATTTTTGTTGAGTGGTCACATTTCAATTTTGGATAGAATGAAGCAAAGTTGGGCTACAGAACTGATCCAACTAAAGACATCTTTTTCTTCAGTATATGTGAGTATATAAATATGCGGCTATGTATAGAAAATTTTTGAAAATTTTGGTGTGCGGACCCTACCCTTTGCCATTGATGTCAAAGGGGGAGTGAGGAGCAGTGAAAAATGAGGAATCCAACTAAGGGGGAGTTCCAGAAATTGTATATAAAGACAGAGCATCAGCAAAGGGGGAGCATAGTGTAAACACTTAGTCATTTTTCACTAAGTGTTGCCATCAATGCCAAAGGGGGAGATTGTTGGCAAGAGACACTATATGGATTCATGGTTGTTGTCATTGATGGCAACAAAGGTCATCCCACATATCCGCAAGTCACGGTGTGTCTCTACCGGAAGTCAGAATGAAGATTGTTGTGGTCCGGTGAACAAGAACAGAGCTTATGGCAAGGTCCGACAGATTGGTCTGGATCTCTCAGAGGAAGTGTCTTGGTCCAATGCAGATTTGGGGAAGTCAAGAGGACTACCTTGAGTAGTATATTCCAAGGATTTAGCCTCCGGTGATGAACAAAGAAAAAGATATGAATAGTTGAGTACCAGATTCCTGAGAGAGTGAAAATAGAGGAAGAACTGACTGACAGAGTATCAGACTATTTTCCGGATGTGTTACTGTTGATGGTAAAGGTTGTGAAGGCATGAATCATGTTTGGCCGACATGATTAATGATATCTACAAGTATATGCTTGATCCGCATTGCTTGGTGAGCAAGGATTCAGCCGACAGAACAGAGTTTGTAAGAAACTAGACTGTTCCGGATGCCGACTAGAAAGGTGATGAAATTACTTGTGCGGATATATATAGAGGATGGATTTAGTTGTGAAAGGTGTGATTGTGTGAAGGCATATGCGAATAAGTGCAGAACAGAGCAGAAGTAGTAAGAAAGATCCGGTATGTGAAAGGATAGCAAAATAAAGAACAGAGGAAAGATGAAGTGCAGCAGATCAGTGTACTGAGCCTAAATCGGAACTGAACACCAGCATATGTAGATGCTTCCAATCAGTTCAAGACTGTGATTCTTATCACTTTGTAGACAGTGTGTCTCCTTGTAGGCAGTGGGCCTCTTTGTGAGCAGTGTGCTCGGGCAGTGAGCCCTAATTGGCAAGTGCCATTTTTGTAATTCCCTATTCTTCTAACAGAGAATAATCTTTGGGTTAATCACCCCGTGGTTTTCTCCCTTAACAGGGTTTCCACATCAAAAATACTGTGTCATGTGTTTCTTATTTCATGGTAATGTTTTTGTGTTTGATTCAGTGCTGCATTAATTAATAAGAAAGTTCAAAAAGAAAATAAATAGGATAACTGATTCACCCCCCCTCTCAGTTATCAACAAGAACTCTGTCTTTCTCATTAATTTCCCAGCAATATAAGAGGCACAATTTTATGCACAGTTACATTTGCTTTCTGAATCAAGAATAACAAACTAAAGGCAAAATGATATTATTGGTCACAGTAAAAGTCTCAAAACTCTCTTGAATCTCTGATAGAAAATATCTCTTGCCCAAAAATTGTCTATCAATAGCTCTCCTTGGCGATTACCAATGTATCGGCTCTAGATTGTCTGCACAATCAGATCTCAACGGTCTAACTAAACTGGAGCTAACTGGAAGTCTCTAATACTTAAGATCTTTCAGATCTGCAAATAGTTACAATAACTACAAGTCCATTGGTTGTGGCAAAATATATGTGGTGCTCCTCTGCTTATTAGGAAAAGACACTTGGCGGCTTCCGCATATTTGAGACAATAAAACCCTGTAATAGATGGCAGCGTCTGCATGCATCATTTGAAACTCTTTCATTCTTCGGGAGACACAGGAAACTAACATATGGCAGTATCCGCGGCACTTAGAAACAATACGTGTCTCGCTCCGCAACATTTTACCTAACTGTGTCTTTAATATTTGGGAGGGCTCCGCCTGTGACATCTGGCACTTTCCACAGCATTGAGGCTTTAAAACTTATTGAAAATGGCACCCACAACCCTCCGCATCATATAGCTTTCAAAAAGGGAAAATAGGGACAAGTGGCACCTTCTGCCATAGCTATGAACTTGGTATGTGGCACCTTCCGTGCTCATTTTGAAACATTAGAAACTCTCCTAAAACTCACGCAGATGCGAACACTTGGCGCTTTCCGCTCAACTTAATCTCTATACTAGGACCCGCCTCCATCTTTCTCTAACATTGAAACATATAGGAACCATAATGCGGAGTCTGACACATGTCAAGCTCTGCGGCAGTGCAAAGGACACATGGCGCATTCTGCTACTCATATAGAAACTTTGAAACTCACACGAAAACTGACACTTGGCACTTTCCGCAGCTAGTAACTTTAAACAATATTGAAATACCTTTCACCACGTGGCACGATCCGCGTTAAAGTTATAGCACAGAAACAAAAATGCAGCTTGAACTGAGGCTCGACACTTGGCACGTTCCGCGCTGCTCTGAGACTTTAGCAAAAGAAACCCTTGCGGAAACCCTCGCGGTGATGCGAAAACTTTCACAGGAACACTTGTAGAGGAAAAACTAAAAATTGCTATATCTTGCTGATGCGTTGTAACTGAAACAAAATGTAGAGTATTTAACTCTACAAGGAGATATCATGGGTTTTTCTTTTCACCCTTCTGTGGTAACATTGGGTAAGGATAATTATGAGTCTTAGCAAGAGGGCATCTTGACACATCTCAGGTGGCTTAATCTTTTGCCTTATCTTTATGGACTCATACCTAAACCAGATACATTTGGGAGGAAATATGCATGGAGAAATTATGTTGATCATATTGTAGGATTGATTAGTTCTAGTGTTGATTATGAAACTATGTGTTCTATCTCACATATTGAGTGCCCACACGCTCTTTGGACTAGCATTTGGGAGATCTATGGAGACCCACATATCTCTCCATTCCCAAATGATCTTACTATGGATTGACACATACCCCTTGATGATGCAGATTGCATACCTTTTGATGATGATACAGTTGAGGAGCTTACATATTTGACAGGTCTTGCTAGTTCAGATGACACATAGACTTCACTTGCTTCTCCTTCTCCTCTTATCAAGATCGCATCTGTATTACCTGTTGCTACTTCAGATTCTTTGACGTAGGACATTATCAATCTTCCAGAGATACCTCATTGGGATAAATATCTACCAGATATAACATTATTGTTTGTAGAGTCTCACCTTGTAGATTTGGAGGACCACATTAAGGACATTTGTCTTCTATTTGATGACAGCTTTGATGGAGTTGCATCACCCTCATCTGCTTTAGAGATTGTTCTTCATCCTCTTCTTCTTTAGTCACATTTTGGGAGTGGATTGGAGACATTTGAGCAGTTTTTAGGAGCACCATTGTTGTCTTTGGATCATGTGTAGAGTTCAGAGACATTTATCATTCTTCCTATATATTCCTATCCAGAATGGGAAGACATTATGCACACACATGCAGTTCTATTTCTTCCCAAGGGGAGGAATGTTGTTTGACGTTCATGGGTCCTCATCTTTATTCTGTGTCGAGCATCTTCTAGCACTGCAGGAGTCATCTTGAGGAGTGGCTGCATGGTCTGTCTTCTCATCTCTATTTTGGGAGGTCCAACATTTCCTCGCATGGGGTTTCATCCTTCTCATTTATGGGGGGATCACCAGACCTTCTCTCTTCTTCCTCTCTTATGGGGGGCATTCATGATTGCAATTTTGTGATGGATTCAGTTCTTGGGGGGTCTTAGTATTAGTCCTTCTCTATCACATGTTCATGTACTTGTTTTTTCTCTCTTTTGGAGAGGAGTTTTCTCCCACTAGGTTTTTCTCCTTTCTCTCCACTTTATGAGAGATTCTTCTTGTTCATGGGTACCTAACATGGCCTTGTATATGGGACCCATTCTTGCATTCTTTCATGCTTTTCATTTCTCCCTAAGTTACACTTATGGGGGGGTGTTGGTGTAATTAAATATTTAATTACACTTTAATAAGTTTACTTAGGGCTTATTTTTAGTCTTAGGTTAATATTAAGTCATATTAAGGTTTTATTTAACTTGCAAATATAAAAGCAAGTTGTCACATGTAATTCAAAAATCTATTTCATGAATTCATCCTTATTGTGCAAATTATTCCTCTTTGCTTTTTTCTTTTGTGGAAGGTAAATCTTAGGTTTTGCAGGTGATCTTTGTGGCTTGAGTTAATTATCAACCTCAACATAAACTAACTCAAGATCAAATTAGAAGCATTTAAATGATCTACAACTAAATCACCATCTTTCACTTTCAAAGAATATAACCATCTTTTGAGATACGGTTTAATATTTGTTAGACTTTTAGTTAGATAAATATCAACTATCATCTACCATAGCTTGTATATAATGGTCTCCTCAAAGTCATTCAAGAGGATAGAGTCTGCAAGGCATAACCAAATGGTTTGACTTTCCTTCTTGTCCAACTTTAACTAATCTTAATTGGATAGTCTAGATGTATTTGTATCTTTCTCAATAGTTTTCCAGTAATCTCTTTCTTCCAAGAGATCTTCTATCTTAGCTTCCACAATTTGTATCTAGTGCCATTGGATTTTTCAATCTCTAAATGAGAGGTAGAGGCCATGGTCCCAATCCTTCAAATATCTAGAAAAGCTCCGAATATAGATAAAAACCTTCAACACTTCCAAAAAGGTGTCCCCCTCTATACAAAACTAGGCTCTAATACCAAATCTTGTTAAACAAGGTGAAGAAGAAGCACGAATGACACAGCGAGATTGAAAGACTTGTGTAAATCATGAAGAACCAAGGTGGGGCATCAGGTGTCACAGGAACAAAATGCCAATAGGAGGAACATTGAAACCTTGAACCACTAAAACATTTGGAAAAGAAAGGGAAAAAGCCAGGAACTTTTGGACTTAGGTTTTTATGGGCTTTCCCTTGCATTTCAACACATAAGTGACCCATTTTGGATGTCTCAGATTGATTATCAACATAGGGTCAAAATGACTAAGGCAAAGAGGGGAAAAACACTTAGGATCTGATGGATTTTAAACAAGATTGAAAGGCTTCCTAAGGGGAAGAATTTTTGAGTCAAGAGGACTAAAAATAGTCAACAATACCCATTATAAATTAAATGTGGAAGCATAAATCAACAATATGAATAAAATTAGCAAACTATAATAAAACACATAATACCAGATTTACATGGAGAAAATCTTTCGATAAAAAATTTGACCATCAAAGAAAGGCTTAAGAATGTATTAATCTTCAATAATAGAATACATATGCAATTGTAGCATAGGAAAATCACTTCTCAATCTACTAGCTTTGATTGAGCAAACTCTCCACTATGACTACACTTGGGTTTTGTTATTTAAGGTGTCAAATGTTGAGTAAATCTATCCTAGATTACTACAAAACTACTAGGAGTCCCTACCAAAGCAATACAACCCAAACATGTGATTGACAATGGAGAGAAAATGAATAAATTACAGAAGAACAACTATTCTAAATAGAATCTAAAATAGAGAGTTGTAGAAATGAAATTAGGTAGGAGAGGAACCTATGATAGTAAGAATAGGGTCTCAACCTTGGACGATAGTGCACCGTGAAGATGTCTGCACTGGGCATTAGAGTCCAAATGCATGCAAAAATAAAACTATTAGGTCCAGGTGAAGCTACAACACCTACACAACACAAATCCCAACAGAAACTATACCTAGTGATATTTGGTTGAAACAAGAATGAAAAGGAAACTAATTAAATTAAGAGAAATGAAAAAGGATGAACATAAAAGGAAGTAATACAAAACCTTCATGCAATTGTAAGATCTTCACTCCAAGGAACCTACAAGAAAGAAGACGATAAATGGTGGGGATGGTTGGGGACTTGCCTTAGTCAATTCCCAATGTTGGTACTTCTACATCCATGAGAAACAATACTAGATATAGCATAGAAATCGAAAGGAAATGTGTGTGTTTTTATCCGAAGTGTATTGAGGAAGGTAAGAACAATAAATAAATAAACAAAACAACAGAAGTTCCTTCCATGGTCTATGGGGAGTGAAACCCATAATATGTAGTCCATGAAATGAAAATAAGAGGGGTGGTCTACACCCAACATAAATGCAATAGTGGTGGTCTACACCAAGCAAGAAAAACACAATGGTGGTCTACACCATTGTCTATACCAAGCATAGAAATTGAAAGGAAATGTGTGTGTTTTTATCTGAAGTGTATCGAGGAAGGTAAGAACAATAAACAAACAAACAAAACAACAAAAGTTCCTTCCATGGTCTATGGGGAGTGATACCCATAATATGCAGTCCATGAAATGAAAATAAGAGGGGTGGTCTACACCCAACATAAATGCAATAGTGGTGGTCTACACCAAGCAAGAAAAACACAATGGTGGTCTACACCATTGTCTACACCAAGGATAGAAATCGAAAGGAAATGTGTGTGTTTTTATCCGAAGTGTATCGAGGAAGGTAAGAACAATAAATAAACAAACAAAACAACATAAGTTCCTTCCATGGTCTATGGGGAGTGAAACCCATAATATGCAGTCCATGAAATGAAAATAAGAGGGGTGGTCTACACCCAACATAAATGCAATAGTGGTGGTCTACACCAAGCAAGAAAAACACAATGGTGGTCTACACCATACAAATTTGAAATGAACTATTCTTAATGCCATAAGGAACAAACTCACCAATATAAATCACCAAGAAGAGGTAGAAAACTCTCTAAGAGCTTAAAGAAAAAGTGTAGCTTCAAACCCCAGTGAAGAGAACCTCTTCAAAGAGCACCAAAGAGAGCCAAACCTCCAAGAGCCAAAGAAAGCAATCTTGTAATGTCTAAGAGCACCAAAAATCACTTGTATTTGATGTAGAAATCTAGTTTATGCAAGAAAATAACAGAGAGTACCAAAGCCAAAGTGTCTAAGGTTGAGAGAGAGAGTGTGAATGAATGTGTGAAAAATGAATTCAAAATCCTTCCAATACTCTTCCAAGAGGGATGAATCTTGAAAATGCATGCAAGGAGTCATTTTGCGACCTCCATCTAGACATTACCAAGAATCCTCATGATTATCAAGGCATGTTGTAACACCTAAAAATGGACACTTGTCAGCAAATAGACGTGGGATGCTAGCACAACATGCTGATGTCTGTGTGGAGCGCTCTAGGGTCTAGGTAAAACCAACTCCTGGTTGTACAAGGCACCTTAGAACCATGTAGAAATTTAGACATCATAATAAATTTTTGATAAGAGAAGAAGAAATAGACCAAAATCACACAAACCTAGCCTATCATGCAGAGAGAAGGTGCAAAACACTAAAATGGTTACTATACGTAGCATGAAATTGCAAGGGTATGCAATTTTCTACATTACAACAACACTCTAACTCCCTTCAATCTAACAACATTTTGGTAGCACCTATGTACTTGTGAAATAAAATAATCAAATCATTATCTCATACCTCTAATTTATAGAGAAATAGGAGAGGAACACCACACATAGTTTCCCGAAACAATGTACCATCATGCAAAAACTCCCATGTCCAAAATGAAGAGGATCTTTCAAGAATAGTAAAAGTAACTCCCAATGAGCCATGAATAGCAAAAATAACCTTTGTGCTAATAATAGACAACATCTTTTTACTTGTAACTCCTCCATAATGACCCATATCCCAAAGGTAGGCATCCAAAATCATCACCTGACTCATATGGGACCCACCAACAAAATGTAAGATGCTCCACTACTCAATTCTAGTGCCCAAGTTGAGAAATTTGCTAAAACTATCTTCTCACTATTGTCAGTTCTCCACCTCCATGAATGCTATTACAACTAATATTCTAAGTCACAAGAAAATAATAATAAAATTATAATATTATTTGACAACATGGGTATCCTGTTGCAAGTATGGGCCTAACCGGTGTTGTCATTGATGTCAACATACTCCTGTTGCATTGATGTCAAGGATTGGATGAGTTGTGTGCTGAGGATATTGAGAAAATTAACCCTATCAGAAACAGAGAAGAACAGTAAAGTCAGTCAAGTTCCATGAAGTGAAGATTCTAGACAGTTGAAGATCAGAGTATGCACATCAAAGGGTTTGTAGATATATGTCTGAAGGTGCTTCTGTAAAGATTTTAGAGATCTGCATAGAGATTTGGAGAAGTTATAGCCATATGAGTAAATCTAGTTTTGGCAGTTGTTCAGAAGTGATAGAGTGACACAAATTGGTCCGCCGGTGAGATCCAGAAATGCAATATCTTGTTCTGCGGATCTGGTGGCATGTTTGGGAAGCCAATGTGAATTGACAACTCAATTGGTTCGTGGTCTGGAGGTCCGCAAGTAATTATTCTTATGTGACAGTGATGACCGATTGTGTTCTTAAGGTTCTAGATGAAGATGCAAATGATTTCAGCAAGCAGAAGTGGCGTGGATGTTCTTGGTGTTTTGAGCAAGCTTGTGGGGGTCTCGAGATAGTGTCCAGTTCATGTTGGCAGTCTGCATTGAAGATAGAGCTCGTAACTAAAGATTTACCTTTAGGTGATGATGTTCCTCCCAGTCCTGGCCGACTAGATGTTTTACACATGTTGAGGATGATCTTGAAGATGTTTTACGAAGCGTGGCATGTTCCTCTAAGAAGATTGGAGTCCCAGTTATGCGTGGCTGATAAGGTAGTGACGCGCATGAAGTTTTTGTAATAAAGTTGTATTTGTGTAATTGCTCTGTAATAAAATAAAGTATGTGTTGTGATGACTTTGATGATCATCCCAAAGTCCATGTCTTGTACAAATAATATTTGTGAAGTCATTTCAAAATATGTGTGGTTGTGATGAGAAAGTAATAGAGAGGAAATGAGCGAAAAGCAGAGCAGAAGTATTGAGCCTAAATGGAACTGTCTCAAGCATGGTGAAGATGCTAATCTCCAGTTCAAATATGTATTTTTTATATCATTATGTAAATAGTGTGTCTCCTGTAGGTAGTTGGCCTCTTGTGAGTAGTGTCTTTCTACTTAAAGAGATTAACCACTTAAGGAGATCCAGGATGTCTTTCTACAAGAAGGATAGTCTGAGGTTTGATGGAACAAAGTACACTCTTTGGAAAAACGGTATGGAATGTCACTTGCAATGTATGGGATTTCAATATTGGAACATGACTATAAAAGAGTATATTCCTCCAAAGAATGGTCCGACAACTCTAGATGAAATTAGAGATACTGAAGATAATCTTAGAGATAAAGAAGCCTTACTAAGTGTCTTATCTGATACAAAGTTGACAAATGTTATGGATTTAAAAATTGCATATGAAATTTGGTCAAAGCTGAAAATTTTGCATGGAGACAAATATGTTAAATGTGCCAAGCTTCAAAGTTTGAAAGGAAAATTTGAAAACCTGAAGATGAATGAAGATGAGAATATCACTACATTTATGCCAAAAGTAAATGAGCTTATTTGTGGCATTAGATGTGCTGGTGGAACTTTGGATGAAGATGAGATTGTTGCCAAAGTTTTCAGATCCTTATCTCCTGCTTACAAACACAAGGTTGCTGCTATTGAGGAATTCAGATCTTTATCAAATATTTCAAGAGATCAATTGGTTGGGAAGTTAGTTGCATTTGAATTGGCTGAGTTTGGAGATGCTCCTCGCAAGATTGAATCTGCATTCAAAGCTAGTGCCTCTACAAAAGGTAAACAAAGGTATGATCCAGGAGAGAGTTCCTCAAAGAAATTATCATGGTATGAAAAAGAAAGAAAAGATCTGGAAGAAGATGAGGCAGAAGCTGCTCAACTTGAAGCCCTTATTGCAAAAAGACTGCCAAGAGGATCTAGTAAGTATGAAGGAAAATTACCTTTCAAATGTTTCAATTGCAACAAGATTAGTCATTTTGCCTCAAGATGTCCTGAAAGATTTTCAAGGCCTAACCCTAATAGATCAAGATTTCAAAAGAAGTGTTACTATGTTCAAGAAGATGATGATGAAGGAGTAATAGATGAAGAATCTGAGATAGGAATCAAATCCGGAAGTGACTGGGTGTTTATTGCCATCAAGGAAGAAGATCCAATGCCTATTGAATCTGCCAATCTTAAGATAGAAAGGGCTCTGGCTGCTCAGGTTGAAGAAAAGGATGAATGGGTCATTGACAGTGGATGCTCCCATCATATGACTAGTGATAAGAACAAGTTCATAAATCTGGAAAGATATGAAGGAGGAGTTGTAAAATTTGGTGATAATTTTGCTGGCAGAATCAGAGGCAGAGAAACTATTTCTTTTGATGGAAAGAACAAAACCAATGATGTTCTGTATGTTGAAGGACTGAAACATAATCATCTTAGTGTTGGACAGTTGGTGGACAAAGGCTATGATCTCTGATTAAAAAATGGAAAATGCAAGATCTTTGAAAGCTTTGGAACTGAGATTGCATCCGGTACTCAAACAAAAGGTAACATCTTCCACTTGGTTGGAATTGGCAAAAGTTGTTTATTTGTTCAAATTGATTAGAGCTAGTTGTGGCATAGGAGAATGTGTCATGTGAATTTTGATAATATCATCAAAATAAGCAACACTCAGGCTATAAGAGATCTTCTAAGACTGGTGAAACCTACTAATAGTTTGTGCAAAGAATGTTAGTTGGGTAAGTAGAACAAAGTCACATTTAAAAGTAAGGAACAATCTTCTACCGGATTGCTGGACTTGGTACACACTGATCTATGTGGACCGACAAGAATTATGAGTCTGCAAGGTGATAGATATTTCATGTTACTGATTGATGACCACTCCCAGATGATGTGGGTGACTTTCCTGAAAGAGAAATCTAAAGCACTTGAGAAGTTCAAAATATTCAAGGCTATGGTAGAAAATGAAACTGGGCTAAACATAAAATGTCTCAGGTCTGATAGAGGTGGTGAATTCACATCTAGAGAGTTCATAGAATTCTATGAGAAACATGGGATAAAGAGACAGTTATCTGCTCCAAGGACTCCACAACAGAATGGAGTAGTGGAGAGAAAGAACCAGACCATTCAGGAAGCATCTAGAACCATGATGATGGAAGCAAATGTCCCTCAGATCTACTGGAGAGAAGCTATAAGCACTACTGTCTATAATCTTAATCAAGTACAAATCAGAAGCAATACTGGTAAGACTCCTTATGAACTTTGGTTTGGCATCACTCCTACTGTGAAGTATTTCAGAGTCTTTGGTAGTAAATGTTATATCAAAAGAGATGAAAACCTTGAAAAATTTGATGCTAGAAGTGATGAAGGAATATTCTTGGGTTATTCTACTCAAAGCAAAGCATACTGGTGTTATAACAAGAGATTGAGAAAGATTGTAGAAAGTACAAATGTGAAGGTTGATGAAGGCATTGAAAATCCCTCAAGGTTTTATGAGTATGAAGTAGATGACGAGAATGATGTTTCTATCCAAGAAGAACAAGCCCCAACTACAGTTCAGATTCAGACTGATCTGGAGAATCCTAAAATACAAGAAGACGAAGAGATAAGTTTGAATGAGCCTGTTCAAGAAATAGAAGTGCAAGAAATTCCCAAAACTCCCAGGTATATAAGACTAAATCATTCTGAAGACTAGATCATAGGATATAGAAGCAAAGGTGTTCAAACAAAAAGAAAAATTGCTCAAGATTCAGTGAAGTATTGTCTGATTTCAAAGGTTGAACCAAAAATAGTAAGTGAAGCATGCAATGATGAAAGATGGGCTAAAGCAATGGAGGAAGAGTTGATGCAGATTGAAAAAAATCACACTTGGGATCTTGTTCCTAGACCTAAAGACAAAAATGTGATTGGGACTAAGTGGGTCTTCCGGAATAAACTGAATTGAGATGGTGAAGTAGTCAGAAACAAAGCCAGATTGGTCTGTAAGGGTTATTCTCAAGTAGAAGGAGTTGACTTTGAAGAAACTTTTACTCCGGTGGCAAGAATTGAAGTAGTCAGATTATTTCTTACTTTTGCTACCTTTAAGGGTTTCAAAGTATATAAGATGGATGTCAAGTCTGCCTTCCTAAATGGTGATTTGGAAGAAGAGGTATACATTAAGAAACCAGATGGATTCCAATTGTTTTATCATGGTGATATGGTCTGCAAGTTGAAGAAAGCATTGTATGGACTCAAACAAGCCCCAAGAGCCTGATATGAAAGATTAGACAAACATCTTTTAAAGATTAGTTTCAACAAAGGTACTGCTGACAGTAACTTGTACTTCAAAATTGATCATGAAAATATCTTGATTGTTGAAGTATTTGTTGATGATATTATTTTTGGAGGAAAAGATAGTATGTGCAAGACTTTTGCAAATCAAATGAAAAGTGAATTTGAGATGTCTATGTTTGGGGAAATGAATTTCTTCTTGGGTCTGCAAATCACTTAAACAAAGAAAGGAATCTTCATATCACAGGCCAAATATGTGAAAGAATAGTTGAAGAAGTTTGGGATGGAAGATTCAAAGCCAATGAATACTCCCATGGCAACCGGATGTAAATTGAGTAAAGATGATAAATCTCCTAAGGCTGATCAGAAAAAGTACAGGTCAATGATTGGAGGACTACTATACCTTACTCAAACTAGACCTGATATTATGAATGTTGTTAGTCTTGTTGCCAAATTCCAAGCTAATCCTCGAGAGTCTCATGTCATGGCAATCAAGAGAATTCATAGATATTTGAAGGGGACAGTTGAGTATGGCTTATGGTATCCTAGGGATCATGATTTATCTCTTCATGCATATAAAGATGTTGATTGGGTAGGAGATGTGGATGACTGGAAGAGCACTAGTGTTGGTGCATTCTTTTTGGGGAAAAGATTGGTGTCTTGGCTAAGTAAGAAATAAGAGGCAATATCTCTATCCACTACAGAAGCAGAGTATATTGCAACAGCAAGTAGTTGCACTCAAGTATTGTGGATGAAGAAAATGCTAAGAGACATCAGAGTGGAGTATGAAGAACCTATCACAATCTTCTATGATAATTCAAGTGCAATAAATATATCAAAAAATCTAGTGTTTCATTCAAAGACAAAACATATATCCATCAAGTTTCACTTTTTGAGAGAGCAGGTGAACAAGAATGAAGTCATATTGGAGTTTGTGCCCTCAAAGGATCAGATTGCAAATATTTTTACTAAACCTCTACCTAAGGACTCTTTTAAGTATCTCAGGGAGAAGTTAGGGGTTATTACCCCTCTGGTTCTGAATTAAGGTGCATTGATGTGCATCAGTGCGGTGGATCTCACAGTCATGTCTTGTGGTCCGGATTGATGATAGGAAGCTGCTACTCAGGGGGAGCAGTCTGTTTGACTCTGAAGTATGACGCAAGTATGTGCCCTTTGCCATTGATGTCAAAGGGGGAGAGAAGACATGTGAAAAACAAAAGTGATTGCTGATCAAAGGGGGAAAATGAACAAAGAAAAGATATGTGAATGATTGATGTTGTTAGGGGGAGCCAGTGAGGAAAAATTCTTGTCTTGATGGTCAAAACCATTTTTCACATCATATGTTGCCATCAATAACAAAGGGGGAGATTGTTGCAAGTATGGGCCTAACCGATGTTGTCATTGATGTCTGAAATCAGTGAAGTATTGTCTGATTTCAAAGGTTGAACCAAAAATAGTAAGTGAAGCATGCGATGATGAAAGATGGGCTAAAGCAATGGAGGAGGAGTTGATGCAGATTGAAAAAAATCACACTTGGGATCTTGTTCCTAGACCTAAAGACAAAAATGTGATTGGGACTAGGTAGGTCTTCTAGAATAAACTGAATGAAGATGGTGAAGTAGTCAGAAACAAAGCCAGATTGGTCTATAAGGGTTATTCTCAAGTAGAAGGAGTTGACTTTAAAGAAACTTTTACTTCGGTGGCAAGAATTGAAGTAGTCAGATTATTTCTTACTTTTGCTACCTTCAAGGGTTTCAAAGTATATCAGATGGATGTCAAGTCTGCCTTCCTAAATGGTGATTTGGAAGAAGAGGTATACATTAAGAAACCGGATGGATTCCAATTGTCTGATCATGGTGATATGGTCTGCAAGTTGAAGAAAGCATTGTATGGACTCAAACAAGCCCCAAGAGCTTGATATGAAAGATTGGACAAACATCTTTTAAAGATTGGTTTCAACAAAGGTACTGCTGACAGTAACTTGTACTTCAAGATTGATCATGAAAATATCTTGATTGTTGAAGTATTTGTTGATGATATTATTTTTGGAGGAAAAGATAGTATGCGCAAGACTTTTGCAAATCAAATGAAAAGTGAATTTGAGATGTCTATGTTTGGGGAAATAAATTTCTTCTTGGGTCTGCAAATCACTTAAACAAATAAAGGAATCTTCATATCACAGACCAAATATGTGAAATAATTGTTGAAGAAATTTGGGATGGAAGATTCAAAGCCAATGAATACTCCCATGGCAACCGGATGTAAACTGAGCAAAGATGATGAATCTCCTAAGGCTGATCAGAAAAAGTATAGGTCAATGATTGGAGGACTACTATACCTTACTCAAACTAAACCTGATATTATGAATGTTGTTAGTCTTGTTGCCAGAT
Source organism: Cunninghamia lanceolata (assembly GCA_027924645.1). NCBI lineage: Eukaryota > Viridiplantae > Streptophyta > Pinopsida > Cupressales > Cupressaceae > Cunninghamia > Cunninghamia lanceolata. The sequence continues at coordinate 12,953,792 of BSBN01000186.1, read as the reverse complement.
TCCAAGCTAATCCTCAAGAGTCTCATGTCATCGCAATCAAGAGAATTCGTAGATATTTGAAGGGCACAGTTGAGTATGGCTTATGGTATCCTAGGGATCATGATTTATCTCTTCATGCATATAAAGATGCTGATTGGGCAGGAGATGTGGATGACTGGAAGAGCACTAGTGGTGGTGCATTCTTTTTGGGGAAAAGATTGGTGTCTTGGCTAAGCAAGAAATAAGAGGCAATATCTCTATCCACTACAGAAGCAGAGTATATTGCAGCAGCAAGTAGTTGCACTCAAGTATTGTGGATGAAGAAAATGCTAAGAGACATCAGAGTGGAGTATGAAGAACCTATTACAATCTTCTATGATAACTCAAGTGCAATAAATATATCAAAAAATCTAGTGTTGCATTCAAAGACAAAACATAAATCCATCAAGTTTCACTTTTTGAGAGAGCAGGTGAACAAAAATGAAGTCAGATTGGAGTTTGTGCCCTCAAAGGATCAGATTGCAAATATTTTTACTAAACCTCTACCTAAGGACTCTTTTAAGTATCTCAGGGAGACGTTAGGGGTTATTACCCCTCCGGTTCTGAATTAAGGTGCATTAATGTGCATCAGTGCAGTGGATCTCATAGTCATGTCTTGTGGTCCAGATTGATGATAGGAAGCTACTACTCAGGGGGAGCAATCTGTTTGACTCTGAAGTATGACGCAAGTATGTGCCCTTTGCCATTGATGTCAAAGGGGGAGAGAAGACATGTGAAAAACAAAAGTGATTGCTCATCAAAGAGGGAAAATGAACAAAGAAAAGATATGTGAATGATTGATGTTGTTAGGGGGAGCCAGTGAGGAAAAAATCTTGTCTTGATGGTCAAAACCATTTTTCACATCATATGTTGCCATCAATGACAAAGGGGGAGATTGTTGCAAGTATGGGCCTAATCAATGTTGTCATTGATGTCAATATACTTTTGTTGCATTGATGTCAAGGATTGGATGAGTTGTGTGCTGAGGATATTGAGAAAATTAGCCCTATTAGAAACAGAGAAGAACAGTAAAGTCAGTCAAGTTCCATGAAGTGAAGATTCCAGACAGTTGAAGATTAGAGTATGCGCATCAAAGGGTTTGTAGATATATGTCTAAAGGTGCTTCTGTAAAGATTTTAGAGATCCACATAAAGATTTGGAGAAGTTATAGCCATATGAGTAAAACTAGTTTTGGCAGCTGTTCAGAAGTGACAGAGTGACACAAATTGGTCCGGTGAGATCCAGAAATGCAATATCTTGTTCTGAGGATCTAGTGGCATGTTTGGGAAGCCAATGTGAATTGACAACTCAATTGGTTCATGGTCTGGAGGTCCGCAAGCAATTATTCTTATGTGACAGTGATGACCGACTGTGTTCTTAAGGTTTCAGATGAAGATACAAATGATTTCAGCAAGCAGAAGTGGTGTGGATGTTCTTGGTGTTTCAGGCAAGCTTGTGGGGGTCTCTAGATAGTGTCCAGTTCATGTTGGCGGTCCACATTGAAGATAGAGCTCGTAACTGAAGATTTACCTTTGGGTGATGATGTTCCTCCCAGTCCTGGCTGATCGGATGTTTTACACATGTTGAGGATGATCTTGAAGATGTTTTACGAAGCATGGCATGTTCCTCTAAGAAGATTGAAGTCCCAGTTATGCGTGCCCGATAGGGTAGTGATGCACATGAAGTTTTTGTAATAAAGTTGTATTTGTGTAATTGCTTTGTAATAAAATAAAGTATGTGTTGTGCCAACTTTGATGATCATCCCAAAGTCGATGTCTTGTACAAATAAGATTTGTGAAGTCATTTCAAAATATGTGTGGTTGTGATGAGAAAGTGATAGAGAGGAAAGGAGAGAAAAGTAGAGCAGAAGTATTGAGCCTAAATGGAACTGTCTCAAGCATGGTGAAGATGCTAATCTCCAGTTCAAGTATGTAATATTTTATATTATTCTGTAGACAGTGTGTCTCCTGTAGGCAGTGGGCCTCTTGTGAGCAATGTGCTCAGGCAGTGAGCCCTAATTGGCAAGTGCCATTTTTGTTCTTATTCTTTTAATAGAGAATACAATCTTGGGTTAGTCACCCTGTGGTTTTTCCCTTAACCAGTTTTTTCACGTTAAAATTTTGGTGTCATATGTGTTGAATGTGTTTCTGCTCTTGAGTTATTGTATTTTGCTTTCATGATTAAATAATTATTATATAAGAAGGATTTAAGGATTTAAAGATTAGAAGGTTTGGTGACAACTGATTCACCCCCCCTCTCAGTTGTCTGTTCTAAAACCAACATATCCAAGTGTCCATTCCAAGATTGTTGGAGATGCATAAAAATAATACATTAGGATTGCAATTAAATATCACACTATTCTAACAAATAATCCTCAAGATGAATGGATGTGTGGAATTATCTTAGGAATCGAGAAAAGAAAAATCAAAACGACAATAAAAAATTCCTTGAGAGCTTGAAACATGGTGCCATTTTGTGGATCCATAAGAAAAGTGTAGATGAGAAAAAATAACAAAGCATTGACATATGATACTTTCTTTGCCAATATCAAAAGTAGCAATCCCATTAGGAGCTTACAAACTGTTGGTAACTATTTATGTCTAGGGTTTTAAACTTGAATGTTTGCTAATTTTCTCCTTCAAACCTTGAAATTTTTGAGTTGCAGGATCTTGTTCTGTTGCTGAAATCGCTGTCAGCCCCTGAAAAATTGATAAAATGAGTCGTATACATTCCTGAATGCATACCTAGCTACGGTTACTATGTCTAAATGTTTCTAAGTGTGGCTAGAGGGGTCAATTTGTGCCACAGCCATGGGACCACCAAGGGTTAAGCCCCAGTTTAGAACCACGCCGTTGCTTATGCTTCCCGCGGAACTCGACATGTGTCAATATCAGCTTGTGTTTCATGACCCTTTAAGTGTTTCCTTTGTGTTTCAAGCTGCTCGCTGCGGATGGCACCACGTGTCAGCTTCTGCAAAGTTTCGATAGAGTTTCTAAATGTTTCTGAGAGTGGCGCGAAAGGCACCACGTGGAGGCACCCGAAAGACCCTAAAGGATTCACAGCTTCCGCAATGTTTCGAAGATCCTTAATGTTTCTCAAGGTTGTTGCGGAAGCCGACATGTGTTGGCCTCCGCGTAGTTTCTATTTGTTTCATAATGTGGCACAGACGAGGCGGGTCCCAGTTAACAGTTGCTGGCGCGGATGGTGCCAAGTGGCAGCTTCCGCCTGAGTTTCAAGGAGCCCCTCTTCTCTAATGTTTCTGCAAGCGCGAAAGGCGCCAAGTGTCGAATTGCGGGGGCATTCTTTATTTGTTTCAACGGGCGTGTGGAATGCGCCATCTGTCCCTTATGCTTCCTGCGGACCGTGACACGTGTCAGCTTCCGCGAGACTTTTCTTTATGTTGCATTGTTAAACAAAATAGACGAGGTGGGCCCCAGCGTATGTATCTAATGTGTCGGAAGGTGACGCGTGGCAGAGGGTCCCGGAACTTAGGGATTGTTTCTCTTAAGTTTCTATATGTTTCAAGGTTAACGCGGAACCCACCAAGTGTCGGCTTCCGCCAAGTTTCAATGGGTCCCTTTTATGTCCCTCAACAGTGAGGCGGAACCTGCCACTTGTCAGCTTCTGCATATGTGTCCGCTAAAGAGTCTCTAACATTTCAAGTGCACCACAGAAGGTGCCACATGTCTGTTTTCGCACCAGTTTCTGGGAGGGGCTTCTAGGCGGGAAAGATAAAGAAAGAGGGGAGTCAACAGTTGAATCTTCAAGTGTCTACGTGACACAATATTATTGGCGCCAGTCTTGCAGCGCAATTTATGCCATGAGTCTTGGTGGGAAGAAAGGTTTTAACAGCTACACTTAAGCAAATAGTTTCTTCTGTGACCCTGCATTTGCATCTTGGCGGGAGTGGTTTGCAAGGCACGCAACTGCTGTGTCCCGATGTTGCGAGCTGGTATGCCATTAATGGCGAAATTGCACAGAGGTATGGGTCGAAAGGACACGCCAGCTACTCGATTTAGATTGAAAATCATGACAAGGTGATGCAGGTCAAGATTTCGCCTGCCCCTTCCTTCCTGTCTGTGCGGCTGCATTGAATGTTTCTGGCGCCCCCTGGCAGTGCATTGTATCTGGTCATATCTTTGGGGGGTTGCCCTGCAATTAATGTTAGGAGGGTGCATCTTCCTGCTATTTAAGGAGGACTGTGTGACCCATTTAGAGGTTGTTGAAAGTTGGACATTTTCTGGCTCTGTAATACAATACAACTGACCTGGTTGCTCCGTGCAGTGGATTTTATGAGTTTATGAGTCTCATGTCTTATGTTTTGTGCATAAATTTATTGGTTTCATGTTGATTTAGATGAGTAATGCTATATTGCATGTGTTTTTTTGTCTGTCTCCTGTATTGAATATGCTTTCCTTTTGAATCTGGATATCTAAGGGGTGTCTTGGGTTCTAGGATATAGGTTTACTATATTGAATGCTTGATCTCTTAACTTCTGTTCAAGGGATAGATTAAACTATTTTCAGGTTAAGTATTGAGGAAAGTATATTGCAGTAAGGATATCATAAGTAGAGATGTATAAACACTATGTTCTGGGATATATTCGTAAGGCAAATATGATGAAATCCCCTTGAAATCCAGTCTTGTTATGTTTATGCTGAACATTTGCATGTGTATATCTACTGACTCCAAGCCCTGGATAGGCACCAATCTAGCTCTGTGTTGAGGTTATACACCAGGTCCAGCTTTGCATCCAAACACAACATCAAAATCAAACTCCAAAACAACCATCAGGATAGTAGAATTAGTTTTAGGATCCCAAGTCCTCTGTCTACAACTGAAAATAGGCCCAAATCTAGCCCCTTTGCTCTTATCTTGCAGTTTTGGTCTTCATACAGAGGATTTATCTGCTTTGTATCAACATCCCAAGCCAACCCACAAGCATATTCTCATGGGTGTTGAATAGGGAATACCCCCTAGGTTTTGCAGAGCCTGAAGAAGAAGAGGAGATAAAAATAGAGTCTATCTCCTACACTGTTGGCCCCTGGCCCAGAGATCCTGTTGATCACTGATGGCTACCTTGTAGGGAAATCTGGGAATGAACATCCAGTCAGAGAAAAAACCAACACAAACCTTTTACATGTTCAAAGATGAGGTTTAACAAAAGTTCACCAAGTGTAGTAATCACAAAGTCTTGAAGGAAGTGCCAATATGTTCAAGATTAAAACCAAAATAAATTCTGAGGCCAATGACCAAGGAACAAACATGTGACACACTCTTGAGAACTTAGGAAAATGAGAAGAGAGATTGAATCTATAAAGAAATAAAACATCATGAAGAGAAGCAACAAGGGAAAACCACAAGGTAGAATCTATAATAAAGTTTTATCAATGCACAAAAAATTAGAACAAATCACAATAAGCAAGGAAATATGGAATTTCAAGTGATTGATTGGTTACACAAAAACTAGACATTGATATAAAACACCAAGAGAAAAACATGGGTACTAATTTAGGTTAAACTCACTAGAAGTTTCATAAAAATGTGACAATAATTTATCCGATGGCTTGTGTGGTAGAAATTTCTTAGGAAAAGGAAATATTCTATTAAACATCATAAGAAAGACTATGGTTACTTTTGATAATATGTGACTTATGTTTAATGTTCTATTAAGTTATAAATTATTTTGTGGGTCAAAATCAACTATATAGTGCGAAATGATATTTGGAAATTCCTTTTAATTTAAAGGGCTCATTTATATTGTATATTGCAATTCTTTTATTGCATGTTTTATGTGCCATTTCATTCCCAAAAAAAATATTAATTTGTCATTTTTTAATAATTATTTTTGGAAGTCAATTGAAATTTGTGTAGTGAAAATAAATAGCATTGTCTTTTCTGTTTACCTTTTATTTTGGATGCATTAAAAGACTATTTATTTTTTATTCTTAAAATTAGAATCTTAGTACTATAAAGTAAAATGAAATGGCATTGTCTTTTCTTTTTCGTTTTACTTTATTTTACTTTATAAGGTTATTGTCCCATGGAGGGGACGACTTTAAATTTGGCACATAGTGTTATGGAGAATTTTCAAGAGCCCTTTAAAAATCAAGAGATAGAGTTAATGCTAAAAAATTATAGATGTCTTGTACTAACACGACATGGCAAAAAAAAATTTAAGTTGGTGGAGGAAATTTCTAGTCCCACAAAACATGCACCCATTAGAAATTTGAGAACTTAAAAAAGGGGCTCTTATTTTTTAGGATAAGATTCCAATTTATCCCAAAGTAGGTTTTTCCTATTCATGGAACCTCTTACCCGATAAAAATAAATCTTGAAACCCATTATATTGGATGACTTCCTAAGTTCTTGCATTTTCTAATATAAATATTTGCCTTTTATTTATTAAAATTGAAGATGAAATTTAAATTATAATTACATCCACAAATAACCACAAAATTAATAAGATTTAAAAAAACCTCCTTAAATAAAAAACTATTTATCTTTTACTCTTTAAAAAATTAGAATTTTTTGTATTGTATATAAAACTTGATGAGATTTGCCAATAAGGGCGTGGTTCGGTGGTTAAGTCGCTTGGTTGTAGTGGCGACCACCAGAGTTCAAAGCCCTGCTGGGCCAACGAGCTCGCGGGTTTGAAGTGTTCTTGCTAGGGGATGAGGTCCCCCGTATTGTGGTCTCACCGGTTCATTGCTTCGGGCAAAAGCATTTGCGTGGAGCCGGAGGGCGTGTCGCACCAGCGTCGCCGGTCACGTTAAAAAGTTTACAAGGTGCATTTTGAAAATAAAAATAAAAAAATGATGAGATTTGAAATGGTGGACAATACCTTTTACACGCATGACAATTTATGTCAATCCACCAAATATAGAAAAAAAAAGAAGAAAAGATTATAATACCCTAAAGTAAAAGAAGACTAGCAATATCTATCCTTTTGATTTTTCTTTTGTATATGCTTTGTATTGTACTTTGAAACGAATAAACAGAAGAGCTGGTTCATTCATTCAGGCCTGTATAGTTTATTGTTCTTATACTGCTGTTTGGCATGAGTTTTATGAGTATTGATGTTCTGCAGCCTGGTAGTCTGTAGTTTATTTCTTGACAGTCTTTGATTGTCTTGGCTTTGTAGTTCGCTTTTCTTTCTATATATATAGCAGTGTTGAATACAAATAATAATAGTCGAAATGAAAATATTCTCTAAGTTATTGTGATGTTTGAGGACTTTTGGTTTATTAGTAAAGTCTAAAGGTTTTGATTGAGCCCACTAAAAACTGAAATCTTATTGAGTGCAAGGTCCACCCATAAGTAAATTGTGTACTTTGAAATGAAAATATTCTTAATTGTATTGTCTAAATCATAGTTGAAAAACTCGCCAAGCCCGAAAAACTCGGCAAAAAACTTGGAAAAACTCAGCAAAAAACTCGACGACTTAAAAAATTGTTTAAATTTCATTAAAAACGCATTTTTTTTGCAAAATTCAATGATAAGATGCATCCAATGAGTCAATAAATGAGAAACAAGTTGAGTCTAGTTGCATTTGATTGATTTCAAAGCAAATTGGGTACAAAATGGCATCCTCGTGTGGAATGCGCTGATGCTGATAGTCTGAAACAAAATGAAAATAGCAAATTATTTTTGTAAAACTGAAAGTAAATACTAAATACTATATCTCCCTCTTCTCAAGTCTAGTGAAAACTAGGGGAGTGGTAGAACTAGAGTGTCTAGTCCTAGGAATCTGCTGTGGCTCCTCCATCCTCGGCATGACAGACCGTGGCTCAACCTCCATCTTTGATGTAGATGCTGGTAGTGGTACTGGTGGCAATGTCTCCTCCTCATCCTCAATGTCATCCAATGAGAATCCCAATCCACCAATTCCACCCCCCTCGTCCATTCCCTGTCTCTCCAAATCATAGATCTCATCCTCGAAAAACAATGAAGGTTGCTCATCCCGCCCTGTCCAATCACTGTAAGGATCTATCTGATCCAAATCAATTGGATCATTTGATATTTCCTCTACCCTTCTTGTGCGCCATGTCTAAAGATTCTTGGTTTCCCAGTAAAGTCTAAAGATTCTTAATTTAACAGTAGTCTAAAAATTTCGAATAAACCCACTAAAAATTAAGTCTTGCAAGCCCCACCAATACCAAAAAAACAAAAAACGAAAAAGAAACAGAAGCAAAGCCTAGACAAGTTTTAATCAAACTCTTAATATCAATAAATTGTTAAAATGATTCTGGGTATAACCCAAAAAGATACTGTGATTGCACTCCACTCCATTATTCGTGCAAATCGCCTCGTTACCGACCTTTTCTGTTTTCCACATGCTTTCTTGTTCCACACGCTCCCGCCTCTCACATTTTTCTGCTTTTCTTCCACGCGGTTTCGTACACAAATAACAACCATTCAATCTGCGCCATTGATCGTTTCTTCTGCAAACCAGTCATTTCTTGTCTCCATCACCGACTTCCTCTTTTCTTACAAATACGAAGCGCCCAAGCCTATCTTTATCCTACTTTGATTGCTTTTATTTCATTGTTTCTCATTTTTCAGTTCAATCTACTTCCATGGCATCTACTTCTGCTGCTGCTGATCAAACCGAAAGGGAGTCGACAAATACTTCTCAAGGAACTGCACGCTTTCCACCTGTAAGATCATCATTCCCAAGCTTGTGTTCATCCTGCTTTGACTGGGTATCTTCCTTTATTCCATGGCGTTCAGTTCAATCCAATTCCATACCATCTAGTTCTATCACTGAATGTATACCAGAGAACGAGAGTTTGGGTGATTTTGAGGGAATCGCACCATCTACATCTACTTCTACCATTGATCTGATACCAGAGAATGAGGTTATGGGTGCTTTTAAGGCAGTCGCACCATCAGAGAATAAGGTTTTGGGTGCTATTGAGGGAATCACACCATCTACATCTACTTCTACCATTGATCTTATACCAGAGAATGAGGTTATGGGTGCTTTAAAGGCAGTCGCACCATCTGCGTCTACTTCTACCACTGGTCGTAAACCAGAGAATGAGGTTTTGGGTGCTGTTGAGGAAATCGCACCATCTGCATCTACTTCTACCCCTGATCTTATAGCAAAAAACGAGGTTATGGGTGCTTTTGAGGGAATCGCGCCATCTGCATCTGCTTCCGCCTCAACACTCATACAAAAGCCGTGTTATGATGTGTTCATAAATCATCGTGGACCAGATGTCAAACACACGCTAGCTAGCAGTATCTATAATATCCTCAGCAACATGAAGGTGACAGCTTTTTTGGATTCAGAGGAGTTGGAATATGGCGATTTCTTGCCTACAACATTAGAAGCAGCAATGTGCAGTGCCTCTCTTCACATAGCAATCTTTTCTGAGAATTATGCAAAATCATCATGGTGTTTGGCAGAGCTGTCATTTATGCTTAAAACTGGCGCCAAAATTATTCCTGTTTTCTACCATGTAGAGCCCAGTGATCTCAGATGGGTAGCTAAAGGAATGTATGCTGATGCCTTTGTGCAGTATGAAAATAAGCGTAGATACGGCCCAGAAAAGCTTCAGGAATGGAAAAAGGCGCTCCACGATGTCTCCTATTACACTGGTGAAATCATAAAAAATAATGAGTACGTACCATACTTTCTGCCTCTTTATCTTAACCAATATGCATTCTTTTTCATATCTATGCATTTTAACTTTGGTATCTGCCTCCCTATCTTAACCAATATGCATTCTTTTTCCTTTGGTATAATTCACTTGTTAAGTAAACAGCTTTACCAAATTTTTGACTGTGTTTGATTTTGACCATCCACTACGAATTGTTTAATGCTACACTGTCAACCCCTTCAATGATCTGTTTTCTTATACAATCGACAAGACAAGTCGGGAAGTTTTCGACTAACCGGCTGTTTTACAACGGCTGGTTAAGCTCTTCCTCAATACTTAGATTTTTCTATGCATTTTAACTTTGGCATAATCACTTGTTAATACTTAGATTTTTCTATGCATTTAACTTTGGCATAATCACTTGTTTTCTATGCATTTAACTTTGGCATAACCAATTGTTAGTGATTTTCTTTTTCAACATTTTACTTCTTTAGAGACGAGAAGAGGCTGCTGAAGAACATTGCTGCGAGTTCTGTATCTAAAGTTATAAACAATGTGCCATTAGTGGTTGCAAAATATCCAGTCGGTCTCAAAGAGATAGTAGAAGACTTTGAGATGAATATACTTCAATCGGGTGATCACGGTGTACAAATTGTGGGAATTTGGGGTATGGGTGGTTCCGGGAAAACCACCCTTGCAAAAGAGTTATATAATAAGTTATTCTCCTCAATGGAGAGGGCCAGTTTTGTGTTTGATGTTCGAGATGCTGCAGCCAAAGGCTTGTTGCATAACAAGCAGATAAAACTTCTCAACGACCTTGGCGCCTATGGTGTAGCATTTGACAATATCGAGGAAGGTATGGGATTTCTTTCAAGGCGTTTGAAATCTGTCAGGGTTTTGATTGTTCTCGATGATGTAGATCATGTGGAGCAATTGGATGCTCTGTTGCCCACTAAAGACAGCCTTAAAAGGGGTAGTATCATCATTGTTACCACACGGGCATATGATGTTTTTAAATCTTGTGGAATCTCTTTCACATATAAAATGAAACCACTTGATCCATTGCAGGCAGAGCAACTTTTTTGTTGGCATGCTTTCTTAAAATCCTGTCCACTGGATGGATTTAAGGAGCTTGTTGAAAATTTCTTAAAGGAATGTAAAGGATTACCTTTGTCTCTTAAGGTGTTTGGAGGACAGCTATATGGTGAGTCCCGCAAAGAGTATTGGGAGTCAGAGCTGCATAATATCTCGAGAATATTGCCTGATGATATCAAGCAGAGGCTTAAAATAAGTTATGATGCCCTTGATTATGAAGAGAAAGAGATGTTCCTTGATACCGCGTGTTTCTTCATTGGAGAAGAGAGTAGCTTGGCGATTGAAGTATGGAATGGATTGAAGTGGAGTGGTCTGCGTAGTTGGGAAAGGCTTCTGCATAAGTGTTTGGTTCAGCTTGACGATGACAGTCACATAAGAATGCATGACCACTTAAGAGATTTGGGAAGAGACATCGCAAATCAACAAACACCATACCGGCTTTGGTTTCCCCAGCAGATTATTAATGTTCAGAAACAAGAAGAGGTATGGTTAATAGTTTCTAATTGCCTCACTAAGCAGAGGTGAAGTTAATTCTTTCTTTTATTGTATCACTAATCAATGCAAAGGAAACCTTTTTTGTTTACAAATGAATGTTTGTGTCCATGAAGTTTTAGTTATTTTACAGTTAAACAGCTGTCTAAGAAGACAGTCTAGCTAGCTAGACTTATTTTGCAATCAAATAGCCTAAACAACTAACCTATTTACTCAAATAGTATGTGTTTGAATAGCCAACAAATTTATTTTGATCTCACTGCTGGCTGTATTAGCTCTTCTATTTTGTAGTTTTTGATTTTGTTTTTGTTCCCCTCTTCAGAGAAGAATCGGCATTCAAGGAATAATGGCCACCTCAACTCAAATACGGTGGAGTAATTTTGTGGTTTGTTTGCCTGCACCTTTTGTTTCTCTACTTCCTTAGTAATTTTAATTATTTGTAGAAGTGTTTAGCTTATTTTTTAATTTTATTTTATTTTCTGATTATTTTATGTTTTTTCTATTCAGGAAGAAGGAAAGCCCTGTCCAATAATGGCCGAAATAACTGGTGAGGTTGATGAGTTTCGTGTTTCCTGCTCGCACAGGGAACTCATGGTTAACACAAATGGAGGAATTTGGTCACTCGCGCCCTCTTCAGTTGGACTAAAACTTTTTGTGATTAGTGGAGATCATTTTAATCAAGTAATGGGTGAAGTATCAAGAGAGCTACTCTGGTTTCGTTGGTTCCAAATTGGGCAGAAAAATCTTCCATCACAGCTTTCATTGAAAAAGTTGAGGTTTCTAGAACTCTATGAAGGAGATAGTGGGGAACATCACTTAGAAGAGCTGTGGAGTGAAACTGATGGCGAGGTAAATGTCTTCACAGTTTTTGCAGCTTCTTGACTTGTTTTTGATAGTTTTGGTCTATTTTTTAGTGTTATGTATTTTGTTGGTTCTTGGAGGTGTTGGGATAAACCTCCTTGGATTTTTGTCCTTTGAGCTTTAGTGACAGTTGTTGTTTGGAAGTCCTCTTGTAATATTTTCTGCTATTTCAGTTAATATATATATAAAATCTATATTTCAATGTTTTTAGAATTGCTGTATGGTTTACGTTTCTCTACTCCGAAATGTGCTGCAGGCTCCAGTGCAGCTTAGAGCGTTGGTTATTTCTAATTGTTATGAATTCCAAGGTTTTCCAAATTCAATAGGACGTCTTAATCGTTTGAAAAAGATAGTAATCATAAAAGGCTACAAAGTTAGTAGTCTTCCAGAAGAATTTTGCCTTCTCCGATCCCTGGAACACCTGGTGCTATACAGGTGTAAAATGCTATCATCACTACCCAGCAATTTCAGCAATTTGAGAAATCTGCGGCATCTATGTTTGTATGATTGCGGCAAGTTGAAGAAGTTGCCATTTTCTTTTAAGAACCTGATGCTCCTGGAACATCTCAATTTAGGGGGGTGTAGTGAGCTCACATTCACGACAGAGGACTTAAACATTCTGGAAAACATGACAAAGCTCGAGTTTTTGAGGCTTTCTGAGTGCGAGCAATTGGAAGAGTTGCCTCGTCACATTACAAATCAGGCGTCCTTGAGGGAGCTCTATTTAAATGGTACCAGTTTAAGGGAGCTACCAGTTAACATTGGTGAACTCAGCAAGCTGAGAGAGATGAAGATAGGGAGTTTGTTGTTGACAAGCTTGCCGACCTCTCTTGGAGATTTGTCTTCCCTGACGAATCTTTCAATTTGGGGTTGTCCTAAACTACAATGTCTACCTGATTCTGTGGGGCGCCTTAATCTCTTGAAGGAATTAGATATACAAAATGTAGGAGTGAAATCTCTACCAAAATCAGTTAGGCAACTGAATAATCTTCAAACACTGCTGATATCAAATTGCCCAATCAGCGAATTGGATTTTGGGGCGGCATCAGTACCTTTTGGATTGAGCAACCTGAAGATGATACTTGTAGAAGAATCAGAAGTGTGTAGGGTTTCAATTTCTGAAGACTGTTGTCCCCGCTTGGAGACTCTCATACTTGAGAATCATCATCATTTAAAGGAGATCGAAGCACTGCCAAAGACAGTTGAGTCCATATCTTTGATAAACTGTGAAATGCTGAAGAACATTCCGAGTTTTGCACGATTAACTTCTCTCATAGGATTTGGAATAGGAGGTTGCTACCAGGTTGAGAAAATTGAAGGGTTAGAAAATTGCACAAGATTGCAAAGCTTGAGAGTAGACAGCTGCTGGGAGTTGCCCGGGATAGAAAGCTTGGAACACATGGAGAATTTGAGGAGGGTGAAACTCACAACAAACAAGGGATCAACTATTGAACGTTGCATTCAAACAATACAGGTAATAATAGCTTCTAGGAATAAGAAATTCTAATTTTCTTCATCTAATTCTTGTTGGACTTAGCTTTTAGGAATAAAATATTTTAATTATCTTCATCTAATTCTTGGATTAATCGTCACACCTGGGGAATTGATCTGGTGAATTAACGGCCATTCTGGGTCTAGTTTGAAAAGTTACTAACCGCCATTCTGGGTCTAGCTTGGAAAGTTCATTAACACTTGCAAATTTTGATGTAATGGCAAACCTATAATTCTGTATTTGACTGAATCTTGTGCAATGAATTTCCAGAAATGGCCAGATGAAATAGAAATATGTACGCGGGCAGTCCCTGATGCAGCCTCACTTGTAAACTCATTACTCTCTCCCATTCATCTCGTGGTCGTTGATTCCATCTCTAACCAGAAAATTGAGTCCACCCCAAAATTGCTGCAGAAGCATTCCTGCAATGGCGATGCCATTATGCTTTGTTTTGTTATAAATTGTGTTTCTTCAGAAATGACAATCTGGACATCGGCCGATGGGTCTGGATATTGTTATAAGTTGTATGAGGGTAGATGGGTATGGATAGGTTTCTTCTCACAACGTTCGAGTTCCACATGGTTTAGTGCACAGGAGTTCTCAATAGAAGGGTCTGGAGGAGAGTGCAAAGAAGAGGACGAAGTGGAGAAAGGTGTGGTTGTGAAAGGGGAAGAGCAAAAACTTGTGGAGGCGTTTCGCAGCTTGATGACACTTTTATACAGTTGATACAGTTACCAACGCAATAGTTGAATAATTGAAGGAATTAGGAATGTCATTTCTAGGCAGTAAATTTATAGCTAATTAAAATACAAAGGTGGCAATGATTCTTTCTGCAACTTTACGTTGGCAGATTTGTTATGTTAATTAATCCCTTCAAAAAATGGCAGAAATTCTTTCTGTTGTAGTAGCATTCACCGTGCCTGGTGGGCTTCATCAGGGTCCCGGTGGTGAGGAAGAGGGAATAGCAGTGATGATAAACAGTGTAGTTTTTAAGGTATGGGATAAGATGAGTTTTAATATCCCTTAGGCCAAAATTTGTTTTTCTGAATCAGATTGTCTGTTGATAAGTAGGAGGTATTTTTCGCAGCGTGTCAAATTATGATATTTTATTTCAGGTTTAATTGCGTAGTTTTTGAGTCAAACACATGACCCATATTTCATGAGTAGTGGTTCACATGAACCCATCTCTCATGTTAATGAATGGTCCACTTAGCACTCATTGCATCTTATATTTCATGAGTAGTGGTTCACATGAACCCATCTCTCATGTTAATGAATGGTCCCATCTCTCATGTTAATGAATGGTCCACTTAGCACTCATGCAAATATAAGATGCAATGAGTGCTAAGTGGACCATTCATTAACATGAGAGATGGGTTCATGTGAACCACTACTCATGAAATATGGGAGATGGGTTCATGTGAACCACTACTCATGAAATATGGGTCATGTGTTTGACTCAAAAACTACGTAGTTAAACCTGAAATAAAATATCATAACAGATTGTCTGTTGTTTTCTGTTTCTTTTCTTATTTGTTCAGCATCAATCTGAGTGCAATTACTTGTTTAGAAGATTGATTGATTAGTTTGATAAAGCTGATACCAAATATTTGTGTAATTGATCTAATGTGTTGATTTCATGTATTAGGTATTTGTTATATCAGACACTGTGGCCATGTGCAGCTCCATGATAGTGGCCTTGATTTTGGTGTAGGCAGTCCCAGGGGTCTCTGGGCTTTTGGCAGGGGCCGTTGGTTGGGGTTTGAAAATACTGTGGTTGGCCTTGGGAGGGATGGTGGTCACATTTGTGACTGCAATATATCTGGTGGTTGCTCCAAAGTGCCTTTGGTTGGCAGTGTTGGTGTACATACTGGGAAGTAGCACACCCTTCATAGTGAGCCAAACGCAATGTCCATAATGGAGGCTTCCACTATGAATATTACCAACCGGGTCTGTAACATCATGTTGTATTTTTTGATGCTAATTCATATTATTGTTTGTTTTTAAGTTAAAATTTCACCACAGGAAAAGCACATTTGAATTTCTGTCAAAGCGATCAAGGTTTTGCTTAATCCTGTAAGGTTTTAGATTTTGTGCTGTTTCTTTGTATTTTCGTTGGTTTCATTTCCTTAAGCTCACAGAACAGTTTGTAAATAGCAAAGCTGATGTAACATATCTTTTTAATTATAGGAATTTTTATGGTGAGTGTTAAGCAAATTCCAAAGATTGTTGAAAAAAAAAAGAAAAGTGAATGCTAAAAATTTGAACACACTTCACACACAGAAAAAAGTAAACACAATTCAACATGCTAATTTTCAATTCACACTAAGTGAATTCCAAAGTTCAAACTTACCTAGACACACAAATAGTAAATAGATCAAATAAGTGAATGACATAGGTAGTTCACTCACATTTCACACACACAAAAAAATCCACAATTAACTCAAACAAATTAAGGCAGTACCTGCATTAGATAGATCTAGTTCATAATTTACATGATTATAATTTACATTAGATAGATCTAGTTTATTATCATTTAGGTATCAAACTTAACAAGCCTACATTAGATAGATCTAGTTCATAATTTACATGTTCAAATGTTACTTAGGTGGGCCTTTTAAAGTTATGTTATTTCATCATGTGAGTTTGGTAATCATTATGTAAATTAATCAATTGAATTCTTTCAACTTTTTAGTATCATTATCATTTAGGGACCTCAAACTCAACAAGCCTACGTTAGATGGATCTAGTTCATTATTTACATGTTCAAATTTTACTTAGGTGCCCATCTAAGTTATGTTAAATTTCATCATATAGCTACCATTCTTGTCCTTTAGATTTCTATTTGAATGTTGTATCATTATATAGAGTTATAAAGTTTATTTTAAAATTCAAATTTGAGATATATAACAACTTAATAAGTAAATGATTGTACATGATTATAATTTACATTAGATAGATCTAGTTCATTATCATTTAGGTATCAAACTTAACAAACCTACATTAGATAGATCTAGTTCATAATTTACATGTTCAAATACTACTTAGGTGGGCCTTTTAAAGTTACGTTATTTCATCATGTGAGTTTGGTAATCATTATGTAAATTAATCAATCGAATTCTTTTAACTTTTTAGTATCATTATCATTTAGGGACCTCAAACTCAACAAGCCTACATTAGATGGATCTAGTTCATTATTTACATGTTCAAATTTTACTTAGGTGCCCATCTAAGTTATGTTAAATTTCATCATATAGCTACCATTCTTGTCCTTTAGATTTCTATTTGAATGTTGTATCATTATATAGAGTTATAAAGTTTATTTTAAAATTCAAATTTGAGATATATAACAACTTAATAAGTAAATGATTGATGTGATTAATAACTTATTTATGACATGTATGATTGAGAGAAGCATACTATATTTGAAGTTAATATTTTATTATTGATACTTACATGTTGCATGTCTTAATACACAATTTATGTGTAAAATATGAAATAGAGAGATCCATTGTAAATATCAATCTAGCATTTATATGAAAACTATATTTTCAATATCTCAAACATGTAAATTTACATCCATGTCAAATTTATAAACATATAAATTTCCATACATAGATGCATAACTATCCATACACGTCAGATATATAAAGATAAATGTCCATACATGCCATTTATATTTAAACATATAAACATGTATAAATGTCCATATCTCAAACATATGAGCACAACTCAAATATCTATATATATTGCAAACATAATCATAAACACAAATTTCCATGTCCATAGATCTCGAATATAAACATAAACACAAATGTCCACATGTCTATATATCTCAGACATAAACATAAACACAAATGTCCACATGTCTATATCTCAGACATAAACATAAACATAGATGTCCACATGTCCATATCTCAAGTTCATATAAATACTAAATGTATGAAATATGTAAACTCGCTGCTTTGATCATGTCGACTCCTAGTCGACTGGCCCTCAGAGTGAGAACCTTGCCCTAATAGATGCAACGAACCCTACAAAAGTATAATTAAATTAGAATATATACACACACACACATGTTTCCTACATACAAAAATAAAAACATGATATATATATATATATATATATATCAACTCACCTATCCACCATGGTTAAGTGAATCACCCTTGTGTACATGCTCTGCCCTCAAACTAGGAGTGACAACTACAACCTCATGCTAGACATGCACGTAAAAAGAAAAAAATAAATTTCAAATATAATTTTTTTACATACAGAGGAAGTTACAAGCTGCACATGATTAAATTTTACAATATACCTGTCATACCAAGCCCCTAAATATCACCATCCTTAACTACAATAATGGAATCTACTAACTCTTCTATTGTTCTCTCATCAAATAGCTATAAAAGGGACATGTACAAAGAATTGTGCAAGCAAGATGGCATAGATCTGGTAGAAAGCATCTTTGTAAAACCCATACCACCAACATTTTGCTCTAGTGAATTAGATCCCATGTGCTTAGCCTTTAGAGTGACAGAATGATTAGTAGATGGCTTTGCTACTCTAGAATGTGATGCATGTACTCGACTAGAGGATCTAACTATACGTTCTGCATCAGAACATTGCATGTCAACTATTGGGCTCTCTAAATCTGCCATGATGCAAGCCACGTATGAACTAACACCTGTTAGAGGGATCCTCAACTGCGATGATATGACCTGGTACACTCATCAAATCCTCAGACAAACAATACGCTGCCCTCAAATGTAATACGCTCCAAATCATCTAGTGATGGGATTCCTGTGAGATGATAGGGATCCATCTAAGTAGGTGACCTACATGGACGCCTCATCAAATACTGTCCAACATGATCTGTAGATATAGATTGAGTTTGCATAGTAATCTCAGCAATACTATCAATTGCTTCCTGTTGCGAAGCAATGACCACGTGGTCACCAATACCACTAAGATAAGGTGAGATCACAAGCATTTGATCACCAACCAAGCTCCTATAAATAGGATGCTCTTGATCTAGACGACGATATGACTCTAGGTATCACATGCTCTGCCATGCCCCTGCCCCAAATGTGGTGGTAGATTCAAATAGTTGATGTTGAGGCCTAAATGGACCTTGACGTACAACTGTTGTGCAAAATAGAGAGGAATTTGGTCATTATTTGGGTAACGACCATGTGCAACAAGAAATCTAGGATATATCAATGGTACCATTCGAGGGCACACACACCGAGTCACCTGATATGCCCTAACACTAGTTTTGGGTGCATATTGAGGAAAACATTGTACCTTCAGAGTTTCTTTATGCACTCTCAATTGTACTTCACTCAATGGTATATCACCAGACACCTGTGCTTGCATTTGGGTGAGAATGACAGCTAAGGTTGCACCAAAATATGGACTAACATTCCCTAATGAAGATCTAATATGAACTAAACTCTCCAAAATTTTCTCACAATTAGATCTATAAACCCTCGTTATTTGAGGATCCTGTAAAATTGACCTCAATCTAGTAATCTCGGTATCTGTGCAGCCAAATATTGGATCCATATCTAGGACTATCACATAAATACATACATAAATATAAGTTTGAGAGAAGGAACATAACATTCACTTGATAACATAAAAGTAAAGACATAAATCTTTGAAAATAGTTCAGATCTAGATAGCTAGAACTCACATAGATGTACATCCTGAATTATCATATTTTAATCTTTAACACACTTTCTCTTTAACATTTAATGCTACGTACTTTTCCACATAATAGATATCTAATTTTTGATTAATCAAGGAATATAAAGCACTTTAACTTGAGTGTACACATGAACTATATTGAACTCCTACTCTTTCCATTCATATGCAAGAGCACATTTTATGTACATAACTAATAGCTATTTAATTTTCTTAAATCCACAGGTGTTTAGTGTGAAAAGAGAAAGAATGATTAGCATATGTGAACTAGGTCACGCTCCTCCTTTCATACACTAACATTTGGAATATGAACCGAGCTCAATCACTATGAAAGGATTAAGCTACAAGTATCCTATTCCTCTACTGCTGTATATGAAGAGATGTCTCAACTAGGGGTATCCTATTCCTCTACTGCTGTATATGAAGAGATGTCTCAACTAGGTTTTCACAAGCCCTAATTAGCTTTACCAAATCAAACCCTAGTTGCAAGATATATGTGAACAGATTGATTTTGGAAGTAGAAACCTAGAGAATGATTACATAAATGTAGATAGGAGACAACAGTGACTATGCACTTGGATTTTGAAGGCCTGGTAAACTAGGGCACCTCCTAAAACGTCCTGAAACATTCCCTATCACAACACTATTTGTACCAAGCACCTGAGTCTTTGATGAGGGTTCCAAATCCTGGATCTGAGGGTCTGATGGACTAGGGTGGTTCCTAAACCATCCCTTTACTTGTCTGATAACAAATCTGTAACTTCCATAGCTATTGTGACAGTAATACCTGTTTCTTCTCCACTCCTTTCCATCGGATCTTACCGAATCTGACCTGCACAACAAAGAGAAGAAGGAAGGTTGTGGCTATATAGGAGGTTTCCTTAGTCAAACCCTGTCTTCGGTATTCTTGCCTCAACAATAGCCAATGTCAAAAGATGTAGATGTGTGTGCTCAAGAACCCTATGTGAGAGCATAAACAAATGCAAGATCCTAAATGACTCAAGAATAAAGTAAATAGATCAACACAATGTTTCACTCAAGGAAACAACTTCACCTCAAGGAGATGATATCAACGAAGACTTGTAGAACAAGAAGGTGAGCAACCATATTTGTGAAGGATTCCAAAACTCAAGTTGGAGGCTTCAACCCTTCTCCCGATCGTACAAAAGGCTTCACAAACCCTAGGAAGAGCATGATAGACTCAAGATCTTGATTCCTAATCTTCATAACATATCTCCAAGATAGAAAAGATCCAATTCTTTAAAGAGCTTCAACACTTTCACACCTTCAATAGCACTTGTAGCAGAATTTTGGCATAGTGAGCTTGCATAATAGTTGTGTGATAAAATGATTTTGAGTTCTCTTTAAAGATCCAAGCTTAGAAATGAAATAAATTGAAATAAAAGGCTGACATCATGCGGGAAAGAAATTTTGAATTTGAAATCCCGAAGCACATGACATAAGCCTACACCAAAATAAAATTTGGGTCTCGAGGATCAAGGTAGGACTAGGGTGGTTGGCGCCCAAGTCCAGCCCCCAAATTTCACTCCGGAATATGCTTAAGCATGCCATAAATGTCCAAAATCCATAGTTCCTTTCTGGGCTTTGTCAGAAATTAATCTAAAGCACGACATTTCTTTGATAAGATACACATTAATCAGGTTCTAAATAGGTCCAATGATGAAAGGGGTTGAGGGACACCAAAGGGGAGGAGCTAAACTTGGTGAAATTGTGCTAATCCATGCAAGAGTACAATTTATGACATAACAATAGGTTGACAAGGATGTGATGAAAGAAACAGGAAAATTATTTTACTAGACAACATTTGATATAGATCAGATAGTGACTTAGACACAGAATTTGAGATCACTTGTATGTAAACTATGAACTTGTGATCAGCTAGAATATATTTTATCTTTTTAAACATATAGAAAACATAATTTTCAAACCAAACTTTGGTCATTTTAGAAAGAGGTACATCATAGGAAAATTGAAGTGAAAAAATAAAGAATGGTTGCTCAAGAAGGCGGTTCACAAGGGCACACAACATTATAGATAAGATCAAAAATAGAATAAGATCTAGGTGTATATTAGATAAGATTCTCTAACTTGAGTGTACACATGAACTATATTGAACTCCTACTCTTTCCATTCCTATGCAAGAGCATGTTTTATTTACATGACTAATGGCTATTTAATTTTATTAAATCCAGAGGTTGACAAGGATGTGATGAAAGCAATAGGAAAATCATTTTACCAGACAATATTTGATATAGATCAGATAGCGACTACATAGAATTTGACCCAAGAAGTTTGGTAAGGATGATTGGTGCTTGATTATAGTCATCATTGATTAAGGAATTTGATATTTAAATTAATACGATGCCTAAAGGAAAGTATCATTTTTAAAAAAACCTACAAAAGAGTCCATATACACTATCTTCCCCCTAGACTTGTCAAAATCCCTATGCTATAATGGATTGTATTTATTTTTCATAGCTGCGCAAGAGATAGAAGGGCATCCTATGCCAATAAGAACTAATTAAATTGAATATATTATGTTTATTAGGGCATCCTATCTTTATTGTGTAGTTACACAACCTAATGCTATCTTCTACTCTAAATTTATTAAGGACATATGCCTATTTGTGGCAAAAAAGGAGATTTGTGAATTCCATGGATGACAACATTATAAAACATTTAGTGATTGTATCCATTTATAGAAAATGATTTTGAAGTTATATATTTCCCCCATGGACCCCCAATTTAGGGATCCAATCCATGTGTTTTATAACAAGCTTTACAACAATGTAAAGACAATAACAAGTTTGTATAACGAAATTGATAACTATATACTCTTGTATAGTTGACTAAACTAGTTCAAACTTAATGTATACTAATCTCTAGTGTAGCATTAACATATATTCAAACAAAACCTGATAAAGGGTTGATAGATGGTAAGAATAAGATAAAAGAAAGTAAAAGAAAAAAGCTAGTTAGTGGAGTGAACCTAATGTTGCCTCTAAAGGCAACCCTAGTCTATTAGGAGCCAATTTTTTTCTCAGAGATTTAATAATGGGAGCTTTATTCTTAGAGGCTCATAATTTCTTGGGAACAAAACCAATAACTATGCATGTAATGGATTACCTTCCTGATAGGCATTCAATCCTCCTTCAAAGATGGTTTTAGAGAAATTAAATGTGAAGGTGTTTCACAAATAATTGTTATTAAATTGTTAATAAATGATTTCATCTAACATGGTACCTCAAAGTGATTCTAGAAGGAATATTAATATGGAAATATAAATTTAGCTCCTTTAAAATTTCACATTGTTTCAGTGAACAAAATAGGGTAATTGATTTTCTAGCTAACCAAGGAGAGTTACAAACCTTTTTCTCACCAGCCAGAATGTTTAGGGATTAATGATTGGGAGAATTTATGTGAAATAATAAGGATGAATGTTAATGAGATATATTTTTTCATCATGATGTTTTATTTGTGATAGAGATTGGTTAGTAGCAATACATTAAAGTTTGAGTACTCTCCCTCACATGCTTGGTTTTTACTTCAATTTCTTAGCCTTAAGTAGTGATTTTTATTTTATGAAAGGGATATTAGAGTTTGTACATGGCTAGTTTGGTTTGCAATGTGTACTATATAGCAATGACAAGAGGTTCAAATGTTTATGGTCCTTTGAGTCAAGATCCTATATAGTAATGACAAGAGGTTCAAACACTCATGATCCTTCGAGGCAAGGGTCTGTAATGGATGGTAAGCTAAAAAATATTTTTAGTTGCATTTCTACTACTAACCTAAAAGTTGTTAAAGAAATTATGGGGAAAGAGGACCTAAATGGTAATGGATTACTAAGGTCTTGTTCAATAGTTAGGGTTAATTTTAAGGAAAATATTAAGCAAATAGTTGTGAATGTGGATATTAGGGAAAGATGACATTGGAGTTATTGATTCCACCACCTTCTTAGGTGTAGTCACAAATGCAACAAGTAGACTGGAGTTGGTAAGAACATAGAAAACATAAAAGAAAAGGAATCATGGAGGATTATGAATTTGAATATTGGCTAAATAAACTATGAATAGATGTTAAGGATTTGAGGATTCATGTGGAATTTTTTTGAGCAATTCTTTTAGGACATGTGAATGACAATGAAAAATATGGTTGTCTCTATCCATAAGAGCATGCTAATGATAACAAGTAGGTACTTGATGTGGACTCTAGAGTAGGGAATGTTGACTCATGCGAAGTGAAGGGATGCTATGGTTCATTCCCTGATGTTTCACAATCTAGTTAAAGTAGCTGGGAAGATAGTTGATTCAAAACCATAGCTCGTTCAAGTGTTTGAGTGAAAGGAGTTTACAAACACTCCTATTAGTGCTATCAATTTAGTGTTTTGCAAAGTAGGTTTGGATAGGGTGGTCACTAGGAAGGTGTTTTAAAATGTTGTTTATTGTGGTAGTCCTTTGTGACTATATTTTTGTCTACTAGTGTATATAGTTCTATATACATAGTGTTGGCTTTTGGTATTATTATGCCCTATGAAGGGTTTCAATTTAGGGTTTCAAATAAATGTTTTTGGGAACTCCAAATTAAACATTTATGGTTTTCATTTTCATGCTTTAGAGCTCTAAATTATATTTTTAGGGTTTTAGTTTTCACATTTTAGGGTTTCAAAATAATGTATTAGGGTTTGAAAAATTAAAAAATAGGGTTTTAGATTCTCGTATTAGGGTTTGGCAATTAACTATTTTTCTTTCAAATTGATATTTTAGGGTTTTAAATTATCTTATGGTTTGCAAATTCGCATACAATTTACAAGGGTTTCAATTTTTTGCAAGAAAAACATTGAATTTCATTATTATAATTTTGTAAAAAACACTGAATTTCCATACAATTTTATAAACAAACAATGAAATTCCATACAATTTTGTAAAAAAACACTGAATTTCCATTTGCAATTTTGCAAACAAAAAATGAAAATATACATGGGTAAATTGAACATACCTAGTAGATATGCTTCGTGGACACTACTATTTGTTGACAAGTGGCAAGGTGGGGTCATGGCGTGGGTAGAAAATTCTTCGTGGCCGTCACTATTGAAGGAATTTCGTTATGCAAGGGTTCGGAGCCGTGGAGTTGTTTGGGCATTCCATGGAGCCGTTTGGGAGCGAAAATGACAGTGAAAAAGACAACAAAAAATGGACTTTTTTCAAATTATATGTTCTTTAAAAAAATAATAAAATAATATCTTCATTTGAAGATTTTCTTCAAACAAAGATATTATTTTATTATTTTCTAATCGATGAAATGTTGTCTTCATTCGAAGATTTTCTTTGAACGAAGAAATACCTTTTCTTGAAGGTGATTTCTACGAAATCGTCGAGCAAATGTACCTTTGTTCAAATAAAAATCTTCAGACGAAGATGACTTGCATTTTTTCCCCCATCCGCCATCACAAAATTGATGTCCCAACTTTGGGACCGAGTATTGTGGCTTTACCCACCTTCCTCCCAAAACTTTTTCTAGTCATCAACATCCTCACTAGAAGGAATGGAGAGAATCACAACAATCCATTTATCTTTATCAACAAGGAGAACCTCCATCTTAAGCTTCAAAAGAGCAAAGTTGTATCCATTGAAGTTCTTGATTTTCATCCTTGAAGTGCTTAGGTACATATTTTGTACTTGAAAGCTAGATTCACTTACTTAGAGCTCCACTAAAACAAATATTATTATAGGGTTAAAATGCTCTCCCTCTCACCGATCTTAAAAAGAAAAGATTTGATATCGAATCAAAGGAAATGGGTAAAAGTTCAAAGTTGTGTCACACTTCAAGCCAACTTATCAACATAAGTGAATTTAAGTATTTTCAACTAAAAGTCAATTTTAGTGAAACATATGTTCTATCTAGATTCATTTCTAAATTAGATCTAGGCCACAATTTTCCAATTAGAACCATCTACTAAAAACATATGTAGCATCACTTTGGGGCTAATTTACCAAAAAAATAAAATTATTTGAAAAACTTGATGTTCTAACAACTCCTACTTGTACAAGTAATCATTTTAAAATAATCTAAAAATACTCTTTTGTAGATCTATAAGTCTACTTTGTAAAAATATAATTTTTTAAATATTTCAATTAGTGTTTGTATTTTAGTTTTTATTTCTACTAAAATTAGGTCATGAGCACCAAAATATGATGTTGATTGTCCTCTCAAGAAAAAATAGTAAAGTTTATCAAAAAAATTTGAAAAAAATATAATGCACTAGAGGAGAGATTTCATGTCGAGATAATATAATTTTTTTCCTATTTTGGATAAATAGTTAAGACACAAGTTGACATCCTATCGAAATAGTTATGTTTTTATTACACACAACTCCCAAGATTTATTTAAAAATATATTTATCAAAGTGAGGAAAAAATTAATCAACGCACTAAAGTTTTGAGTTATGAATACACAAAAAAATAGAAGAAAAATAAATGAAATTTACTATATAAAGTGCAAGGTCCCATTCAACTTTATTTTTCAATATTTTATCAACAACTAAATTATAGTGTCAAATTTTCAAAATACTACTTTAAATAATTTTTAAATTTTTTAAAAATACAAACGTAAATATACTAAACAATATACATTTCATTAGTTTACATCATTTTAAAATTTAAAATGTATATACGTCACTTTGTAGTGATTCAAGTTAAAAAGTTAGATTAGTGTTAGTCGTTTCCTTTATAAAAGTGTGACACAATGATCCCATAGAGATTCATAAGCATTAGGGTGGCATTTGTTCAAGCAACCATGTTTTCAGTTTTTCAGTATTCTTTTTCAAATTGTCTACATCCTAGCAA
Source organism: Cunninghamia lanceolata (assembly GCA_027924645.1). NCBI lineage: Eukaryota > Viridiplantae > Streptophyta > Pinopsida > Cupressales > Cupressaceae > Cunninghamia > Cunninghamia lanceolata. Next base: position 12,927,654 of record BSBN01000186.1, on the reverse strand, counting down.
TTGGCATTTTCGGAGGCCTTCAGAGTGGAATTTGGGGTCAATACTTTCATCGGTTGCTTTGAGTAGCTACAGATAGGGCTCAATGCAACTCAATCTAGCTCTCCAGGAGATCTTTCCAACGAGTCCAAAAAGTTTGAATTTCAACTAGCTGGCTAGAAATTATAACCCTGCCAAGTAGGGTCCCGAGTTTAGTAGTTTTTTGAAAATTTAAAAATTTGAAATTTTAGTAGTTAGTTGTTGTTTTTGTCACCTTCCAACTATCCATTTCAAATTCTATGGATAAGGCGACCTTTCACATTCTTGTTTCATTGTATATAAACATTTTGATGCAATTAATAAAGTCTCTTTGGTTGCCTGCAACTCTCTATGAGTTCTGCACATTGAGCTCTTGTTTATTCTCACAATACCACAGGCTCGGCGCTAGGTATTGTTATTTGAATTCTCCATTAAAATTCAGATCACACAACTTTGAACTTTCACCCAAATAGATATTAATAATCTAAGAAAGAGGATTGCACTAAATAGATTCAAACCTCTAGTGTAACAAATTACAAGAAAATATTCACACATGAGATACAAAATTTACCTAGGAAACCCTTTTGGGAAAACCCAAAAAGGAACAAAGCACTACTAAATAAATTATCAAAAGGATTATTATAGTATGATGAGAATTTCACTTGTGGTTAAATTATGTTTTCAATCCTTATGTCTGATAGATAATTCCAACATGTAACAACCCCAAACAAACTAAAATTTCAAACCATTTTTTTTCTTTTTAAATACATATGTAGATAAATCATGGTTCATGCTATATCTTTTATCCTTAACTATATGACATGGATTAACTAGACCTGAAAGGTGTTCAATCAAAAATTAATTTATGTTCAACTCCATTAGGTTGAAAGGGCGCCTAGACACTAGTGACATGTAGCAAGTCGTCTTCGCTTGCAAAAATATTATGGGCCTACCACACTTGTTGTCTAAAGACAATTGAATAAGAAAATTCTTTTATTTCCACAAATTCCATCATTTAATAAACCTTGCCCATAATCAATAGTGCAAAATAATTTGAATGATATTTAGGGCCAGGGGCAAAACATTATAGCCAAAGATACAAGCCTCCACCCTTTGTTATTTTCACTATGAGCCATTAGGAATTAAATACATGGACCTATGTAGACTAGCCGTGTGTGTTAAGTGTAGACAAAATTATTAGGAAAAGATCAATGGTTAAGGGTCAAATGGTCAAGCCCAAGCAATGGGAAAATTCCTTTTATTGTTAGAATCCATATTTGACACATGGCCTTATCTAGTTGGTCTGGTCTTCTTGGGTGTCTTGAACTTCATATTTAGCATCCACTCTAGGTACTATTTACACCCTCAAATCCAAGGGAAATTTTAATTTATTAACTTATTTGGCCTTTTCTTCCAAACTTCGCTTAGTATATACTTCCCGATGTTTCCTACAAAGGATATAATTTACTTAAGACTTTTGTCTTTAAAAGGATTTCAAGTTTATAATTCACATGAAAATGCCTCCATAGAGTCATACAGACATGAAGTCCCACTTGTTGAACACACAAAGGTATTGAGAGGGGGGTGAATCGGTACTTAATCAAATTACTTTATTTTCAGTAGCATTCAAGCTAATGTGAACATTTAAAGCACAAGAACATAGAAGCACACAACCATAACACCAGATTTATGTGGAAAACCCAAGAAGGGAAAAACCACGGTGAGAAAGCTGCTTGGATCTACTGTCCAAATCCAACCTCACAAATAAAAATAAGATTACAATATTATTTATGGGCTACGACCCAAAGGAAGCTGCAACTCCCTGAACATTTACAAAACTTATAACAATTCTTCAATCTCTATAATACAAAACTTATCTAACTCAAATGTTCTTCTCACAAAAACTATTTGCTGATCACTTCATCCTCTGCACCACTACCTCATCTCTGCATAACTACAATATCAACCTCCGCTATAACACAATAACTTCAAAAATTCTTCTTCATCATCACATCTCCAACAATTACCTCTGCAACAATGTCATACTAGTCCTTTCCACATTTCATCATAAGATCTACATCTGCAGTAAGTTTATTCACACAATATCAATACTATCACTTAATACTCACTTCATACTTTGCTTGAAATATTTGATTTATATCCTCCACAAACATCAAGATCTTTCTCCTTGGGCAGCCAAGATGAAATAAATAACATGAAACGTGTAGTGGCCATAACAGTTGGCTCCATAACACATGCAATAAGTACAAATAAAGTGCAGTTAAAAAACAAAGCATAATCAGGGCCTATTTTACCTTAGCACACTCTTCCAAGCTGGCGCACACTCCTAATGCATGGTAAAAGCTTCATTATACACCAAGTCAGCTCCGCAAACACTTATCCTTCCTTGTATTTGGCTCCAGACCCAAAAATGGTATAGCAGAAGATAAAATTACATTATGCGGACTGCATACTGAGTATTATATGACTTGTAAAAACACTCATGTATACTTCTTTTATCATTTCAATATATTTAATGCTAGCATAAACACTCAATTTTTGATGTTGGAGTCCTTAACAGTCTTTGCTTGCACAGCCTTAAGATAAAACTATGAACAACGTACTTTCAATGAACACAATTACTTGAAACTTGAACATCACATACCAACCAACCATTTGAACTTATCATTCAATCAACAAAATTAATTACCAACTTGCAGTGAACTACGGTGGCCTTCGCTATCTTCCTCTACTTGCTTCAGTTAGCACTAAGGCATGTCTTCACACAGATGACTCCAAAAAGGCACCTGTGGTACATAGTATCACCTGAGACTTGAAGAACACATACCTTTGACTCATATTGACATTTCCTCCAAGCCATAGCACCATATATTCATTTGCAAAGAAGTGTGGAACATTCTCCTATCTCCCTGTGACTGCACTTACCCTATTTCAATACTATCTTCATACTTTTGTCTCTAAAACATCTCGCGGTAAGTTTCATGACCTTAAATATGAGACATAGGTACTTGAGTGCACTATCTTGCCAATAGTCCACTCCACAAGTCCTTACCTTCAACTATGGTAGAATGGAGTACCATCTTATGATCCTGTAGCACCTTCCTTGACTTGTACTACACTTACACAATTTCCTTCTTTTACAACTCACTTTGTCATGCGCTAAGTATCATGAGTTTATATCATCATTGTTTAGCAAGACCCCAACACTGCTTCAACATAGACTTCAAACATAAATATATCAAGGCTTGTGAACTTACACATGAACTTTAGAAGATATGGTATGACTGTGTATAGATGATACTGATCCATCTCCTTTGGCTGCAAAGCATATATTCATCCCTTTACTCTTTTCTTCACAATATTGCTGCAACTTACACTTTTCCATACTGCAGCACTCCATATCACTGTTGACATCAATGACAACCCATATGCAACAATCTCCCTCTTTGTCATTGATGGCAACACTTGACCTGATATGTATGTATTTCTCCCCCTTTGAAATCAATGGCAAAGGACTAGTGGTCTTCCTCTATTCTGGCAAAGACAAATAAGCTTCCCCTGTCTGAATATTTCTTGTCACCTTTTATCAGTCAACTCCCCCTAAGGAGTAGCCTCTATCTTTTCAAAACTAGTGTAGAAAAATTGTCCTTCAAGATACTATGTACAATGTGCCTTATTTATGTCAAAATGCACTACTTATTCTTATTTTATTCATCGCATATCAAAATTTGTCATACCTTCAAAAATTTGTTCAATTGGAAGGTAGAACATTTTTGTAAATCACCTTCAACTGGGCAAGATTTAAGTCCCAATTCTTCTTTTCATAAGATAGAATGTGTGATTGACTTTCAAACTGAATATACAAATCTTCTGTCTCTTCCAAAGTGGCTGACATTTTAACTTTTTGAGCCATATTTTCTACTTCAGTCAAGATGCCAGTCAAAACTTCTAGCTTCATACTCACAACTTTCTTAGCTGACCTATTTCTCCTTTGATTTTCTCTCTTTGCTCTAGGAGCTGCTTTAACTGAGTATGTAGTTTTTCAATTTGGAACCTAATGGTTCCACCTTTATCCTTTAGAGGATCATATACTTTAGCCACTTGAATTAATTGTGACTCAATAAAGTTAGCTTGATCCTTTATGTTGTTTGTAGCAGCTGGCCAATTCAAACAAAATTGATACAAAATCTTGGCATCCTTAATACATTTCTGAATATTTTTCAAATTTTATTGTAAACCATTATGTGCCTTTGCACGTCTATCAAATAAATCATCCAATCTTTTATTATATACCTATTATGTTATCTTTTTCTCAGCATGCTTCTCCAGGTAAGATGAATGAGTCTTGAAAGACTCCAACAAGAGTTTCATCTGTTGAGTGGGAGGCAAGGTGGGATCTTTCTTTGCTTCAGGAAATTTCTCCTATAATAGCTTAATTGCCTCTTCTAGTACTTCAACCCCTTCAATTTGTTGTAGCAGAATTTCTTGTCTTGCTGAGGATTGAAGTATATCTCCCAGTTGCAACTTGTGAAGAGGAGATATATTGGACAAGTTAACTTGTCCATCTAACACTGGCAACTGTAATAGTTGTGGAGTGAGCACCGGTTGGATTTGCATTTGCTAGGCTAGGAACTCCTTGATAGAATCAATTGGAGAGGAGGAGGAAGATGTATCTTGTTCATTTTCTAAGTTTTCCTCTGAATCAATATTTGTCTTCTCCTCTTGCTATGCAATGTTATCATATTGTTGTGTATTCACCAGAGGTTGATCATCATGCATACTATTTTGATCTAGAGAATCATCTTCTTCTTCATGAGCATCTTGTTCTTGATCTCTTGCTTGTTCTTCTTTCTCCTCTTGAGGAACTTGATGTTCAGTGTTGTGCGTAGGAGATGTAGTCATATGAGGTGGAGAAGCAGTTTTATGTGGTTGAGAAATTTGTGGTTTCTCCACATTTTTAGTTCCTTTTAGTTCATCCAAAATTTTATTTGTCACATCCTCTATTTCCTTCTGAATTCTCTCTTTGTCACCTTCCTTCAAGCCCATAAGAGTGTCCACTCTTTGCTTTGTCCTCAATCCCTGAACTTACATTTGAGCCAATTTGTCCTTTTCTTCCTGAGACACAGATGACCCATCCTTTTCTAAAGCTCGTTGCCTTAGCTCATTATTCATTTTAATAGCCTCTTCTATTTTCTACCTTAGATCTTGAGCTAGGCTTTCTGGTATCTTTTCAATCACATCAATCATGGGCAAATTATATTTTAGCATATACATAACTACAACTTTTTCAATGGTCTTTTGATCCTCAGGAGGAACATCCAGATACAAGTCAGTTGTGTGTTTTAAAAGCTCATGTTGTTCAATTCCATTGAAGACAACTTCCAATTGAAGAGGGCCTTTTGTAGAAGTCACAGAAGGATTTTTTTTCTTTTCTTTTCAACTTGGAGGTTTCCTCTTCTCCTTCTTATTCCTCTCCAATCTCTTCTACCATGACCTTCTTCCTTTTGGGTCTAGTTTTGGGTCTAGCATGCTTCTTTTCTCTAGACTTCTATGCTTGTGTTTTAGAAGCTGCCCTTCTTCCAGTGGATTCATTTTGTGTCCCAGAAGATAGTGGTACATTTACAGTAGTGGAAGTAGCTATGCTATTCCTTCTTAAACTTTCTGTAATTGTTAGAACAATAGAGGCATGCTATGTTTCCTCCGCAAGGGCTTTTGAGGTGGATTTTTGGTGAAATACCCACCTTTTTATGAAATTCTTCTTTGTGTTTCTCAAGATACTCTTTCGCACTTCTTTTAATTCTTTTATCCATTATTTCATCATAGGTACCAAATCTCTCAGTAGTGGTGTCTTTAGGTTTGCTGAGCAACATGTCAGCATAGTTCTTTATTTCTTCTCCAGAGACTTCATGTGGTAGTTTAGGAATCCATGCAGTTCTAGGTTCAACTACCTCCATATAGGTATAATCCTTATCAAATAAAAATGTGATCTTCTCCCTATATTGTTGTACAAAACTATAAAGGACTCTTTTTATAGCATGCATGTTGGTTTGAATGGTTTTGAAGAAACCCTAGTACATTGTCTTGTAGTGATTTGGATCACTAAACCCTCTTATATGACTATTGATTTGAGTAGCAACATGAATATGTTGTTGCCAGATCTTTCCACTAAAACCAGGTAGTTCATTTAGAAAGTAGAATGCAAGACAAATAATCAGAGTACCTGTTGTCCTATTTTTCCCCCCAGCCAAATAGACCAAATCCATGAAATCTTTAAGTCTTTTCCCCTTTAGAAATGCAAGGAAAAAAATCCCAAATTGACTAAGTCCAAAAATCTTGAGTTTTCCTTGCATTTTTAACCTTTTCACATTTTTGAAGTTCGTAGTTCTCCCCTTCGTCATGCCATCCTAATCGGCTCTGAACTCTGCTTTGTTCCTTGCAAAAATCCTCTAAGTGCTTAAAGTTTTCGGGGGGTCAGACTTTAGACTTTTCTTCTTCCCTCTTCCTTTTCTTTTGGAAGGCAGAAGATGAAAGGCTCAAAGCCCGACTTCTATTGAACCATCTCAAGTAAGTTCTAAGTGTTTTGGGGGGTCAGACTTCAGACTTATCTTCTTCCCTCTTCCTTTTCTTTTGGAAGATAGAAGATGGAAGGCCTAAAGCCTGACTTCCACTGAAACCTTAAAAAATGGTTGTCTTTAGACTTGCAGGGCTCAGACTTTCTTTATTCTTCCTTCTCTAGGAAGGCATAAGGTGGAAGGCCCCAGGCTCAAAGTCTGTCGATTGTTTCTTTCTAAGTAAAGTGGTACTCGAAGGGTAGGGTTTTCTCCTTGCTCCTTCCTTCTCTCTTGAAAGGCTGAAGGCCCGAGGCCTGATCTCCAATGGCTTCTGTGGTCTTCAAAAGCAAAGGAAAAGAGGTGAAATCAAAAGTCGGCCATGGTTTACAAGGAAGAAATTTTGCCAATAAGGCAGAATACAAGCTAGAATTGAGGGTCAAGTGTTCAGCTCCAGCTCGAGGTGATTATTGAGCATTTATTGTTGCAGGTGGGAGAATCAGATGCAAAATTTTCAACGTAGATATTTGTCTTAGCTACTCCAGAGAATATATTTGTCTGCATTTATGTCAAAACAAAATAAATGTATCCAGACATTCCCTTTGTAGAAATATCTTCTGACATGAACATGGGGTGAATTTATGGCAATAGGTGATTGTGCCTCAATATGAAATGTTATATAAGTATGAAATAAAATGTATTTTTGTTGGCTGTTGGTCTAAAAAACCACATCTTATATTAGTTGTAATCGTGCCTCTTTGATAATAAACAATAAGATTTTTACCTTTTCATGCACTTCTTCTGCTCTGTATAATATTTTTGTTTGAGTACATCCATTTGTGAATGCTTCTTTCCTTTTGGATTTCAATTAGTTTCTTTTACCTCTATAGGTAGTTTGTGATTTGTGTATGTTGATCTGTTGGTTGTTATTCTGTGCATATATAGTTGATGTGAGGGTCGAACATTCAAACTTGGTGTATCACCTTTTAATTTCCAGTTTCTCCTTCTTCCCCTTTTCCCCAATAGTGATAGATTAGGTTTAGTCTTAGTATACTCTGAATCTCATATTCAGAAAGAGGAACCAGCCTTTCTCTGGAGGTTTGATTTCTTTTGCAGGGTCCCACAGCTGGAAATCACTAGACCATGTTTCACTGGATTGTTGTAGCACAACACTTCAACACAGGGTGCAAATCTAAGTGAACAGTTTCTTGCACACCTGGTGGGACCATTTTACTCTAAGTCGAGAGTTAAGCTGAGAAGTTGGTGTTGTTCTCAGTATTCTATACAGTTTGGCAGATGAATTTCATACACCTGGCAACTCTACTACCTCCTAGTTTCTAATCAGTCCAATGTTATATGCCTGTGCAGACGAGAGCTTCTCCAAGAGGTAATAACTACCAATTTGTTGAACTACCTATCGTTTCTTCAAGGAGAAGAAATAGGTTATCTAGGTCTCCTGCAAGAAGGAATAACAATGTTGTTCCTCCTTGCCCAAGAGCTCAATCTACACCTCCTCCTGTTAGGTTTCAATACTCAAGAGAGGGCTTACACATATTTAGGATAAATTTGAATATTCCCAGTATGGCAATAAATTTTCCTTTTGTGACCTTCAATGGAGGCATCCCTTTAGACCTGGCTACACATAATGATATACCCACTTAAGCCCTAAAGAGTATTTCATCATTTATAGGTAATGGTTCTATTAGGGGAAATTTGGTTAAACAATGAATATGCAATGAACAACATCAAATACCCATAACTCAATAGAATAGTGAAACTAAGAAGATTTAAATGAGATGAAGCAATGAATAACACAATGCAAACCTTCCTTAGATCGAAGCTTCTATTGTTTGCCTATTAAAACCGTCCTTGCTTGTATGAAGTAGGGCCCTTAGAGAGTGCACTCCTTTGCTATGTTCAAGGATGTCGATAGTAAATGGCTGTAGTAATAAACGTGCAATGAAGATGAGCTCCAAAGCAAATGTGTGATCTCAAGCTAATGAATGGTAAAAGGGTGCCAAAGGCACGCTGGTAAATTCCTACAGAGTAACTATACAAATAGCCTAGATGATAAGAATGGAAGAATGAGGTTTCATTTATAGACTTGGGAGGATGAAGATCAACGGTTGAGACGGAATGAGTAGATCAATGGTTGAGAATGGTTGAGGAATGTGCAATGAATAAAAAGAGGACAAGTGTACCACTTCCATCATGTAACAGGGTAGTTAACAAAATTGATTGAAGAGTTAATAGAATGGATTGAGGTATTGACTGAGTTGATTGATCAATTACTCGAATAGATTGAGGAGCTGACATAATTGATTGATTAGTTAACAATTTTGATTGATGAATTAACTAATTTTGATTGGAGAAGAAATAGGACATGTGGGTGAGAGAATATTAGGTAATTAAATATATGAAATATTTAGTTACATGTGCATCATGATGAGGTGGAGAAGGTGAGGTGGAAAAGGTGAGGTGGATTGATGAGGTGGAAAAGGTGAGGTGGAATTATGAAATTAGGACTAAGGATAGAGGGATTTAGGATTAATTAAATAACGTAGGATTATTTAATTATGTGAGACTTTAGAAGAATTTAGGGAATTTAATTAAATAAATTGATTTTATTTAATTTTGACTTTAGAAGAATTAATTAAATATTTTGATATTTAATTAATTAAGAGGAATGTGAATCAAATAAATAAATTTGTTTATTTATTTATTGATAGAAGAATTGGGAGGGAATAAATATTAAGAATATTTATTTAGACTGAATCGTGTCATTTTTAGGCATATACAAGTTCTACTACACCTGCTGAACATATCGGAGACATATCCAACGTATGTTCAGTCCACCACATTCAACATGAAGATGTGGTTGTTAGGCTCATGGTTTTATCCTTCACGGGGAGAGCTCTGCAAAGGTTCAGGAGTTTAACCCCCGCTTGAATACATGAATGGGATGAGGAGAAGCACTCTACAAGCAATTTGGAGAGAGGATAGACAATGTTTCTCTGCTAGAATAGTTGACAACCATCAAGAGGGCTCCCAACGAGACGATGGTGGACTTCAATTTTAGATTTTAGAGGACGTGGGAAAGAATCCCAGTTCTCCTCAGTCTGTCTCCACAAGGTGCCTTTTTATATTTTTTGAGAGCTTTAAATTCTAATATTTTTGTTATGATGTAATCTATGGGTGTTGTTACCTTACCTGATGCATATGAAATAGCTTTGAGGGCTGAAAATTGCTTGATATAGGCTAGGAAAATTGCTCCCAGACTTCTTGTTCCTATTTTCCCAGAACTGCCTTCACAATTTTAGTAACCTGCTATTTCCCCCATCCCAGAGCCTAAAGCCTCTACATCTTCTCTTTCACAAGAAGAGAATGACCTCAAAACCCTCATGACCAATCTAACTAAGTCAATAGCATAGCTATTCAAGCTGCCCCTAAACTCCATCAAAATTATAACCAAGGGTAGTCTTTAAATCAGGATTGGAATCAGGGTTATAATTCTAATTAGAAATTAAAACTGGAACCAAAGTTACCAGCCAAGTAGGTACCAAATTAATAACCCTGCTTAGCCCTTGCAAATAGTCAGACCTATCCAACAAATATCAGCTATTAATCTAGTTAGGGCCTTGGTCCATACTCAAAACAATCTAGCCCAAGAGGAAGATTGGTGTTACCTGTGCAACCAACCTCACAATTAGTCTAATTATGCTTTTGGAGCACAAGAGCAAGCCCTAATGGTGCAATATTTTCACACACAACAAGCATCATTGGTGGAGGCAACCAATAGCAACCTTGAGGTACCAAATGAGGTTTTTTTGGATTCCAATTTGATGCTATGTACTCCTAAGGATTTCTGTGCTATCAATCAACCTATGGACAGTGTGATCATGCCTATAAGTAGTATTGTAAACAACACAAGATCCAAGAAGAGGCAGTTAGAGGATAACCCCTTACCTGTTGTATTGCAAAAGGAACCTGTATCAAAAGCAAAAGGGGCCAGTGCTATGAATTCAACTAAGAGCAGCAGACTTGCTACTACAAAAGAGGAACTCCATCAAGCCCAAAAGTGCTTGAACAAGCTACAGAATAGTCAAAGAGGGGAACATGGATTCCTTCCATGCATAAGACAACAACTTTTCCCCTAAACATCATGGAACAAATGAAAAAGACAAACCTGAATGTGTTAATGTGTGATGCATTGTTAATCCCCTCTCAAAGGGATTTGTTGCAGGAAGCCTTAAGGCAATTCCCAGCAGTTGAATCCGCCATTCAGAAAGAAAATGGCCTAGTCAATCTTGTGCAACTAAGTGAAGAGCAAGGGGGTCCAACAAAGAATCCATCCCCATTCTACTTGTCTCTGATCATTGGAAAATTCTTGGTACATAATTACATGATTGATTCAAGGGCTAGTAGTTCAGTTATGCCAAAGAAGATAGTAGATGCGTTGGGCATCAAATATACCCCTATTTCATTAGGTTTGTTGTAGCTGGATGGTACTTCTGTCAACACTGTTGGGGTGATCAAAGGACTAGATTTGACCTTACATGTCTATCCAAACTTGACTATTAGTCAAAATATTTTAGTCGTTGATCTTCCTCCTTTATTTGCTATTTGCTTGTCAAGAGACTTCACATATAAGGTAGGCATCTATCTCTCCTCTGACTGGTCTCACATGCTATTGAGGATGAGATATGGCACAAGGTGTACCATTAAGGCTGAAAGAATTTCAAGCTATCATTTAGAGAATTATGATCATATCCTAGTGAACCCTCATTTCATGATTCAGGGTGAGGAAGTGCATGATTTGGGGTCTCTTGAGACAATATATTCACCCCTTCTAACCTTAGATTTTTTCCTTGATGAATGGGTAAGGGAGCACTTTGATTTTGATCCCTATGACACCACTAAAACAACTAGACTAGACACCTACATGATTCATGAGGGGAATTATTTTCTCCCCTCTATACTTAAACCAGATGATGATTTTGATGGCCCATGGAAAATGTTCTTTGATGGTGCAAAGTGCAGAAATGGAGCTGGTGCAGGAGTATTAGTCATCTCTTTTATGGGTAAGAAACTACATTTTGCTCATAGATTGCATTTTTCTTGCATAAACAATGTTGCATAATATGAGGCATTGGTCCATGGCTTTCTAATAGTAGAAAAGAAGAAAATTAGACATTTGGAAATCTTTGGAGATACTAAACTGGTGGTCAACCAGGTCAGGGAAAGATGTACAACAAAAAATCAACTTCTTAGAGCTTATAGACACAGAGTTTGGGCCCTGTTTGAGAGTTTTTATGCTCTCAACTTACAAGTTATCCCAAGGAAATTGTATGCTAAGGCAGACCAATTGGCAAAAGTTGGTGCTTAGTTTTCTCTTCCTATATACCTCTTTCAAGGTCTTGATCAACATGTTAGGATAGTGGTTAGGTCCTCGGTCCCTGATAATGATGTGAATTGGTAGATTTTTGACAGCAATGAGAAAATTGTAAACTTCATTCGAAATGACGCTGAGTTCTCATCAATGGCAGAGTCTAGGCTACAAGAAGGATATGGTGACCAAATTATGCAACTGAAAACAAATAAGTTGCCAAAAGGATTGGTCACTCTTGAGGCAATTTTCAGCCATGATGATGAATTCAAGGGTGAGAAGAAGAACATCACGTTCAAAAGGGAGGACTATTAGAAGGTTTCTATCGCCCAAGATAAAGATTTATTGTTGGGAAAGGTATGCTGTGACGCTGAACAACAAGATTTTATTCACCTTTCTTAGAAATACAATGATGTTTTTGCATGGGTTTATGAAGATCTGAAGGGCTTTGACCCTAATGTTTCCCATCATCCCATAGATCTCAACCTAGGCACCAAATCTGTCTACCAAAAATAGCAGCCTATAAATCCCAAAATCAAGCCTATGATGAGGAAGGAGCTTGCAAAGCTCGTTTAGGCCAGAATTATTTTCCCCATCAAGTATTCCACCTAGGTAGCTAACTTAGTGCCAGTGAGGAAGAAAAATGGTGAGATAAGGTTGTACATGGATTTTTAGGATCTGAATCACGCCTCCTTGAAGGACCACTATCCTCTGTCATCCATGGACCAAATCTTGCAGACTATTGCTGGGGTATAAAGGTTTTCATTACTTGATGGTTTTTCTGGTTATAACCAGATATTTGTGAAAGAAGAGAATAGATTCAAGATAACATTTACAACTAAGTAGGGAACCATGGTGTATGCAAAAATGCCATTTGGTCTCTCCAATGCTGGTGCCACTTTCTAGAGGGCAATGGACATTGATTTCAAGGGCTTTATTAACAAGTTAATCCTGATTTGTCTAGATGATATCACAGTCTTCTCCAAGAGAGGAGAAAATGGAGCATTTGGAGAAGGTTTTCAAAAGATGTAGGGAGTTTGGGGTGTCTCTGAACCCCAAGAAGTATATTTTTACTGTTGCTTAGGGCAAGCTTCTGGGCCATTTAGTTTTGAAAGATGGGATCACCATAGATCCAAATAGGACTTTAGATCTCCTTGCTCATAAAAAAGATTTACAATCATTTCTGGGGCAGATCAATTTTGTTAGGAAATTCATTCCTAACTGTGCTGGTTTGGTCAAACCACTGACCCTTATGCTTAAAAAGGATGTTGTTTTTAGGTGGACTAATGAGGGGAAAGATGGCTTTGAGAAGATAAAGAAAGAAATTGCCTAGGCTCCTACCCTCATGAACCCTAATTATGAGGACTTTGTCCTTTATGCCCATGGAGGAGAGAGCAACATTGCAGTTATTCTGATGTAGCAAAATGACCAAGGTATGGAACAACCTCTGTCCTTGTTCAGTCAAACATTAAAGAACTATGAGGTCAGGTATAGTCCCATGGACAAACAGGCTTTTTCTATTGTAAGAGCATTGAAAAAATTTAGAGATATGCTGGTAAATAATCATATCAAAGTATTAGTTTCTCATCCTAGTGTGAGAGACTACATAATGAGAATTGAAATTAGCAAAAAGAGAGCAAGATGGGTCACTAAGATCCTAGAGTATGATGTTACTATCAAATCCACTAAGCTGATTAGAGGCAGAGGTTTATGTGAATAGTTAGCTCAAACTACTGTGGATGAGGTGAACTCATCCTACCACTTTAATGAGATAGAACATACAGCTGAATCAACAGCTATGAGTTCTTGGACAACAAACATGGCCAGGTTCCTATCCACTGGCAAGTATCCTTATAGATTGGCTAGAACTAAGAGAAGACATTTCAGGTTGCAATCTATTCTTTATGCTTTGGTGGATGGGGTTCTTTTTAAAATGAATCTGGATGGAGTCTTGTTGAGATGTATTGAAAAAGATCAGGTTGACATATTGCTCAGTGAGTTCCATGTTGGTCTAGTTGGAGGTCATTTCTCTGCAAGAGCCACATCAATGAAGATAATGAGGGAAAATTACTTTTAGACCATGTTTTTCAAAGATGCCCATGAATGGGTAAGAAAATGAAAAGAGTGTGCTCTCGTTGCTGGGAAGAAAAGGTTGGTAGCCCTCCCACTTCATCCTATTCAAGTAAATCAACCTTTCTCACAGTGGGGCTTGGATTTCATTGGCATGATCAGGTCTACATCTAGTGCTAGCCACAAGTGGGTTCTAACTACAATGGACTACTTCACCAAGTGGGTTGAAGCAGTCCCACTCAGAGAGGCTATTGAGTTAGCAATCATGGACTTCTTGAAAGAAATCATGACAAGGTTTGGAGCTCCTCACACTATCATTTTTGATAATGCAAGAGCTTTTACTAGTTTTAGGATAACTGATTGGGCTTTGAAATATGATGTGTTCTTGAAGACTTCATCTAACTTTTACCCCCAAGGTAATGGTTTAGCTTAATCTACTAACAAGAACCTAGTCATAATCCTAAAGAGGACCATGGAAACAAACCAAAGACAATGGCATAATAAGGTCAGATTGGCTCTCTGGGCTGATAGCATCACCTATAAAAGAGCCATTGGTAACTCTCCTTTTGTTCTCATGTATGGAAGAGAAGCTAGATTGCCTTTATCATTGGAGTTTCCTTCATCAGAATTGGCTCAACAATTGGAATTGTAAGGAGAGGATGCTAGGTCTATGAGGATGGCTGAATTAACTAAGTTAGAAGAACTAAGATAGTTAGCCATTGTTACCTTGGAATAACACTAGAAGCAGACCAAGAAGTACTTTGATAGGAAGGCCAAGTATCAATTAATTTCAAGGAAGGTGGTCTTGTTCTGAAATGGGATGTTGACAGAACCAAACCTGGAGGCCACACTAAGTTTGATACAATTTGGAGTGGGCCATATATCATCACCAACTGCAAGCAAGCTAATGATTTCAATCTTTCAAAGCTGGATGGTGAAGTTCTACCGATCCCAGTTAATGGGATCCATCTCAAACCTTACTTCTAAGGTTGGTCTGAGATTCTATATGTATTATTTATTTTATTTCTTCTTTGGGTTTTCCTTTTCCCTAAGTGCTCTTGCACAGGTTGCACTCTCATTAGGAGAATGCAAGCTTTGTTTTCCTTTTTGGTGTTGTTTTGAGGCAGGGTTTTAGCTGCTCCCAGTATGCTTCAGCCCTTTTGACTCTATGCCCAATGAATGCTTAAGGCCATTGGTTCCCTTTTATTTAGTAGACAAACACCCTTGAAAAGTCACCAAAATGTTGTCCTATTTTACCGCCCAGCCAAATAGCCCAAATTCATGAAATCTCTAAGTGTTTTCCCCTTTAGAA
The DNA here is from genome assembly GCA_027924645.1 of Cunninghamia lanceolata. Taxonomy (NCBI): domain Eukaryota; kingdom Viridiplantae; phylum Streptophyta; class Pinopsida; order Cupressales; family Cupressaceae; genus Cunninghamia; species Cunninghamia lanceolata. The sequence continues at coordinate 12,912,302 of BSBN01000186.1, read as the reverse complement.
ATGCAAGGAGAAACATCCCAAATTGACTAAGTCCAAAAATCTTGAGTTTTCCTTGTGTTTTAACCTTTTCGCATTTTCAAAGTTTAGATTTTTCCCCTTCATCATGCCATCCTAATTGGCTCCAAACTTCACTTTGTTCCTTGTAAAAATCCTCTAAAGGCCTGAAGCCCGACTTCTGCTGAATTGTCTCAAGTAAGATCTAAGTGTTTCGAGGGTTCAGACTTCGGACTTTTCTTCTTCCCTCTTCCTTTTCTTTTGGAAGATGGAATATGGAAGGCCTGAAGCCCAACTTCTGCTGAAACCTTAAAAAATTACTAACTTTAGACTTGCGAGGCTCGAACTTTCTTTCTTCTTCCTTCTTTGGGAAGGTGTAAGGTGGAAGACCCAAGGCCTGAAGTCTGCCGACTGTTTCTTTCTAAGTAAAGTTGGACTTAGAGGGCAGGGTTTTCTCCTTCCTCCTTCCTTATCTCTTGGAAGGCTAAAGGCCTGAGGTTTGATCTCTGATGACTTGTGCGGTCTTCAAAAGCGAAGGAAAAGAGGTGAAATCAAAAGTCGGCCATGGTTTACAAGGAAGAAATTTTACCAATAAGGTAGAATATAGTCCAGAATTGAGGGTCAAGCATTCATCTCTAGTTGGAGGTGATTGTTGAGAATTTATTGTTGCAGGTGGTAGAATTAGATGCAAAATTTTCAATGCAAATATTTGTCTCAACTACTCTAGAGAAGATATTTTTCTGTATTTATGTCAAAACAAAACAGATGTATGTAGACATTTCCTTTGCAGAAATATCTTCTGATAGGCCCATGGGGAGAATTTATGGCAATAGGTGATTGCGCCTCAATGCAAAATTTTATATAAGCACGAAATCAAATGTAATTTTTTGGCTGTTGGTCTAAAAAAACACGTCTTGTATCAGCTATAACTGTGCCTCTTTGATAATAAACAGTAAGATTTTTACCTTTTTATGCACTTCTTCTACTCTATATAATATTTCTATTTGAGTATCCATTTTAGAATGCTTCTTTCCTTTTGGATTTCAATTAGTTTATTTTACCTCTATAGGTAGTTTATGATTTGTGTATGCTAATCTATTGGTTGTTGTTATTATGTGCATATATAGTTGATCTGAGGGTCAAACATTCAAATTTGGTGTATCACATTTTAATTTCCAGTTTCTCCTTCTTCCCCTTTTCCCCAACAATGATAGATTAGGTTTATTCGTAGTATACTACGAATCTCATATTCAGAAAGAGGAACCATCCTTTCTCTGGAGGTTTGATTTCCTTTGCAGGGTCCCACACCTAGAAATCACTCCCATGTTTCACTATATTTTTATAGCACAACACTTCAACACAAGGTGCAAAGCCAAGTGACAACAATACCATACTTGAAAATATATTCAGTTTCTTTTGTCCGTAGTTTTTCCAGAAGTTGTTCTCTCATGACCTCGGAAAGGTCAAAATCTTTACCTTCCTTGACCATTTGGTAAGCAGTGTGAATGGTAGTACCAGTGGAGGATCCCTCTCTATTTGTAAAGAACTTTATAAGAAATTCCAATAGCTACGTAATGGACACTCGAATCAATTATGTCATTCACAGTTAGTGTTCTTTTATCAAATTTTTCTCTGGTCAACTCAGTGACCCTCTCATTCTTGATTGACTTCATCACTGGTATAGATTAGGTGGAACACAACTTAGTGACAACCTTGATTGCATCTTTGGTAATCCGCTAGGGCTTATCCAAATACATGAATTTGTCAAGAATTTTGCTCAATATGTATCTTAACCACATGTGCTCATTATAGAAGTTAGGGTAGTCTTTCCAAATGTATAGATGCTTCGCCCCCACATTTGCATATTCGGGTTTATAGGAAACATCATTGTCCAAACGTTGATTTCTAAACTCCTCAAATTTTACATGGTTAATTTCATACAACTTTGAGTGAATGTAAAACCTAACATCTTCTATATATACCACATACACTAGAATGTGTGAGAAAGCCCCTTTGTTATCTACCTCCATGGCTTTGTAAGAAAATTTCTTATACTTAGGCCTTGGTTTTTCAGTGACATCAACTAATTGAGGAGTTGTCATCACAAATTTCTCTGAATTTGGAAACTAGGGTTTGAAGAAGTAGCAATTCTGATAAATACCTCTTTGTACAATTGTTAGGGTTTTACCTTTAGCTCAATTCTCCTCAAATTCACCAAATCGTTTGAAGGACTTCTTCTCTTCTCAATTCTGGAGGTAAATGCTTGATCATGAATGAGTTTCAATCATCCAAAAGAAGTATAAGTATCTTGCAATCTGCCCTAACCTTATATAATTAATACACCTTTGTTGGGTAGGTAACCTGCTACCAGATTGCTCTGTGTACTCACTGAGACTCAATAAATTTCTGCAATCCTCCGCATCATGCTATTTTACTCCAGAAATTTGGGAAAAAGGAACTGTCTTGTCTTATCAAGATCTTCACCAATTAATTTCATTCCAACTCATTTGTATGCTAAGCTTCCATTTGTAGAAGCCGCAAACATTCATGGGGGAGGAATAGATATACCCTAATTAGCTCCCCTTACCCTATGCCTTGTCTTAATCAACAACAGAATCCTCTACACTAGGTAGAGACACACATTCCTCCTTATTTTCATCACTTTGTTCTTTCTTCCTTCTCCATATCTTCGTCATTTCCTTCTTTTGCTGAGTTGCAATATCCTCTATCTTCTTGTGCTGAATAGATGGTTTCTTAGAACCATTTTTGCAGAATCTTACCTTATGTCCAAGGTTGTTACATTTGTAGCAAACAACATTATATTTCAAAGTCATACCATTTCTCCTTACCTTGGTTTTACATTCAACAACCCTATGACCAAACTTATATTGCATGCATAATAATAGCCATAGAAGGAATGAGAGATCACAACATCATGTCTTGTAGGCACAAATGAATTCTTCCTCATGTAATAATTTCTTCTTGCCTTAGTTCTACAATCAATAGCCTTATAACCAAATTTATATCAAGAATAGTAGTAACCATAAAAGGATTGAGAGAACCTGTGATTAGGAGCCTGTGTAGAAGGAGACTTCTTGAAAGCTTCCTTGACACTTATGATGTCATCATTTATCCCCTGCTCCTCTTCTTCAGTTACTTTAGTGTACCTAGCTCCCCCTTTTCAATTTCAAACATAATCTTTTCAATTCCAAAAAAATCTTTAGGTGCAGCTGTCTTTGAACTCTGACCTTTCTTAAATCCAATGCCACCCTAGTTCTTAAGTGGTCTTTGATAATTGATTATCTCATCAATAATGTTGGTGCTTCTCTGAAGTTTTAGACCACTATCTATCTGATCCTTTTCTTTCTCTAGTTCATTCCTTAGAGTGACATTTTTTTCTTTAATTTTGGAGCATTCAACTGATTTGGCATTGAGTTGAGCTTTCATTTTGACAACTGCTTACTTTGATTCTTTAAGCTTGACCTTATACTCTTCATTTTATTTTCTTGCAACATCTAGATCTTCAAGGGCATAAATGAGTTCTTCAAATTCAACCTCACAATCTTTTGGATCAAAAGCAATTATGTCTTTATCATCTTTCGAAGGATTTTTTCCATTAAGTAGTACATGAATTCCCATGTGTTCCACTCCAAGATCTACCTCAGTTGTTAGGCTGCATTCAAGGAACTTAGCTCTGATACTAGTTGTTAAACACACAAAGGTACTGATAGGGTGGTGAATCAATACCTAACCAAATTACTTTATTTTCAGTAGCATTCAAGCTAATGCAAACATTTAAAGTACAAGAACACAGAAGCACACATAACACTAGATTTACGTGGAAAACCCATGAAGAGAAAAACCATGGTGAGTAAGCTGCTTGGCTCTATTGTCTAAATCTAGCCTCACAAATAAAAACAAGATTACAATATTATTTATAGGCTACAACCCAAAGGAATCTACAACTCCCAGAACATTTACAAAACTTACAACAAATCTTCAATCTCTATAATACAAAACTTATCTGACTCAAATGTTCTTCTCACAAGAATTGTCTACTGATCACTTTAGCCTCTGCACCACTACCTTATCTTTGCATAACTACAATATCAACCTCTGCTACAACCAAATAACTCCAGAAATTCTTCTTCATCATCACATCTCCAACAATTACCTCCGCAACAATGTCATACTGGTCCTTTCTACATTTCATCATAAGATTTGCTTCTGTGGTAAGTTTATTCACACAATATCAATACTATCACTTAATAATCACTTCATACTTTGTTTGACACATTTGACCTTACATTTATATCCTATGGAAGCATCAAGATCTTTCTCCTTGGTCGACTAAGATGAAACAAATAACATGAAATATGTAGTGGCCATAACATTCGGCTCCATAACGCATGCAGTAAGTAGAAATCAAGTGCAATTAAAAAACAAAGCATAATCAGGTCTTATTTTACCTTAGCACACTCTTCCAAGCTGGCACACACTCCTCATGCATGGTAAAAGCTTCATTATACACCAAGTTGGCTCTACAACCACTTATCCTTCCTTCTATTTGGCTCCACACCCAAAGCGTTATAGGAGAAGACAAAATTACATTATGTAGACAGCATACTGAGTATTATATGACCTACAAAACACTCATGTATACTTATTTTATCATTTTGATATATTTCATGCTGGTACAAACACTTGATCTTTGATGTTGGAGTCCTTAATAGTTTCTTCTTGTACAGTCTTAAGATAAAGCTATGAAAAACATACTTTCAGTGAACACAATTACTTGAAACTTGAACATCACATACCAACCAACCATTTGAACTTATCATTCAATCAACAATGTTAATTACTAGCTTGCGGTGAATTGTTGTGGCCTTCGCTATCTTCCTCTACTTGCTTCAATTAGCACTAAGGCATGTCTTCACATAGATGACTCTGAAAAGGTAGTTGCAGTACATACTATCACTTGAAACTTGAAGGACACATAAATTTGACTCATATTGTCATTTCCTCCAAGCCGCATCATCATATCTTCATTTACGGAGAAGTACAAAGCATTCTTTTGTCTCCTTGTGACTGCACTTACCATGTTTCAACACTATTTTCATACTTCTGTCTCCAAAACATCTTGCAGTAAGCTTCATGACCTTAAATCATAGGTACCTAAGTGCAATATCTTGCCATTAGTCCAGTCTATAAGTCCTTACCTTCAACTACGGTAGAGTGCAATACCTTCTTATGAGCCTGTAGCACATTCCCTAACTTGTACTACACTTAGACAATTTCCTTCAATCTTTTACAACTTTCTTTGTCATGTGGTAATTATCATGAGTTTATATCATCATTGTTTCACAAGATCCCAACACTGCTTCAACACAAACTTCAAACGAAAATATATCAAGGCTTGTGAACTTACACATGAACTTTAGAAGATATAGTATGATTGTGTATAGATCATATTGATCCATATCCTTCTATACAGATGATACTGATCCATCTCCTTTGGCTGCAAAGCATATATTCATCCCTTTGCTCTTTGCTTCACAATATTGTTGCAACTTACACTCTCCCATACTGCAGCACTCCATACCACTATTAACATCAATGAAAACCCATATGCAACACCACTAAGGTGAAATTTATTGTAGATTTTGGTTCTAGGATTCAAGGTGACTATGATGAAGGTTTAAATCACCTTGGAGCCAACACATGGCATGCTTTGATTGGTCCAACCCACTAGGATTTCTCAAGGTAGTCAAGGAGATATGTCCCTTGCCTTTCTCTCTAGTGGACATGAGACTTCTATAAAGTTTGTCCTTATACAAATTTGGTTCATATTGAAATAAGATAAACATTTAAAATTTCCTTTCTTTCATGTACACATGACAATCAAGGAATGACTATGGTAATTCAACAACTTAGATTCACTAGTAAGAAATCTGAAATAAGTACCAAGGTCCTCAATAGGTTAACATTGATACCAATTATGAAATAATAGTAATCTAATTAGACATCTACTTGCAAGATAAAATATAATCAAAGTATTCCACTAGATAACTAAACACATAATATAAGATATACCCTAGGAAAATCCTTTGAGAAATTCTAGCCTCCAAAGCATGCTCAATGTATTACTCAACAACAAATCCAATTACAATGCATTAATAGAGCATCAATGCTCTATCATGAATAAGAGGAGATCAAATATATCACCTCTAATGCATGCTCGCTAACCTATGAACAATCTAGTAACATCACACCTATACATCTATAGACATAATACAATGTCATAACCAAGATCAACAAGAGATCAACACTTTGCAATCATGGAGAAAATATGATAGCATAACCCTACATTCTAGTTGATTTATTCATACAAATATACCATCCCAAGTACTCTATATATAGACAAGGATCAACAAGAAAACTAGGTTTTCTAATCAATGCACCCAAGTGAAATTTCCAAGATTGGTGCCTAAGTTTGACTCTACATCCATGAGTCATTACAACCCCAAAGTTAAACTCCACATGGCCCTTAATTTAATTATTGTTCTCAAGATGACATTTCTTTATTTTACTTATAATAAATATATTTGGGATAAATAAATAAATAAATTTAAACAAGTTTGCATCCTTAGATTTAATTTATGGTAGTGAAAAATAAATCTAGAGATTAAGAATATAAATTTGGGATTCAATGATGAGGGGATCATGGTATGTGATTTTTATGAGCCAATTCCAAACACAATTATGCCACTTGTAAACTAATTATGGAATTTAAAACACTCTAACCAAAGTGAGCTCAAAACATAAAGGAAAAAAATGTGGATATGCAATTATCACCATTATATTTTACCCCCACTTTGTTGTGCATGTGAACTACTACGCAGATCCATGTCAAAGTAAACAATCAGTCAACATATAAAATTAAATATTTTTAAACACTAAAAGGATATTTGATTCATACAAAGTAATAAATCATTCTTGAATTATTTATGTCTTGAGAACTCCATTGAAAACTACAAAATAATTAAAAAAAATGCAATGAGTAGCATCTATCACATATTTTGAAATAAGCACAAATTACAAGTTTCTTTGGAAACCAACTATTCTCAAAACTCATTTTCAAGAAGTTCAACTTCTTTCATAGAGAAAACTTATTCATTGAGGATTTTGTTTGATATATATACCATATATTTTCCCATATTTTTGCGTAGTGCCATCACTTGAGACACCCAACAACATTGAATCAAAAAGATAAAGTTGGAATGTTCTTCTTACCTTCCTCCTGAAACTTTTTCGAGTCATCAACATCCTCACTAGAAGGAATAGAGAGAGTCACTGTAGTCCATTTATCTTCATTAACAAGGAGATCCTCCAACTTGAGATTCAAAAGAAAAACTTTTATCCATTAAAGTTAGATTCAGTTACTACTAGAAGGAATAGAGAGAGTCACTGTAGTCCATTTATCTTCATTAACAAGGAGATCCTCCAACTTGAGATTCAAAAGAAAAAATTTTATCCATTAAAGTTCTTGATTTTCATCCTTGAAGTTCTTAGGCACATATTTTGTACTTGAAACCTAGATTCAATTACTTAGAGCTCCCACTCAAACAAATATTATTATAGGGTTAAAATGCCCTCCCTCTCACTAATCTTAAAAATAAGAACCGATACCAAATCAAAGAAAATAGAGTATTAATAATCTAAGAAAGAGGATTGTGCCAAATATATTCAAATCTCTAGTGTAACAAATTACAAGAAAGCATTCACACATGAGATGCAAAAATTACCTAGGAAACCCTTTTGGGAAAACCCAAAAAAGAATAAAGAACCACTAAATAAATTATCAAAAGGATTATTACAATACAATGAGAACTTCACTTGTGGTTAAATTATGTTTTCAATCCTTATGTTTGTTCTAATTCCAACATGTATGCAACAACCCCAGATAGGCTACCAAATTTCAAATCATTTTTTTAAAATTTTAAATACATATCAAGATAAATCATGGTTCATCTTGTATATTTTATCCTTAACTATATGACATGGCTTAACTAGACCTAAAAGGTGTTCAATATTTAAATTTAAAATTTATGTTTAGCTCCATTAGGTTCCAAGGGCTCCCAAGCACTAGTGACATGTAGAAAATCACCTCCGCTTGTAAAAATACTATAAGCCTACCACACTTGTTGTCTAAAGACAATTGGATAAGAAAATCCTTTTATTTCTACAAATTTCATAATCTAATAAACCTTACCCATAATCACTAGTGCAAAATAATTTGAATGATATTTAGGGCTAGGGGAACAACATTATAGCCAAAGATGCAAGCCTCCATCACTTGTCATTTGACTATGAGCCATTAGGAATTGAACACATGGACCTATGTAGACCAACCTTGTGTGTTAAGTGTAGAAAAAAATCTATGGTGTGGGATTCTTAAGAAAATATTAATGGTTGAGGGTCAAATGGTCAAGCACAAGCAATTAGAAAATTCCTTTTTCTTTTGGAATTCATATTTGACACATGGCCTTATCTAGTTGGTTTGGTCTTCTTGGTTTTCTTGGACTACCTAAAGCATCCACTCTAGGTTCTATTTACTCCCTCAAACCTAAGGAATGTTTTAATTTCTTCACTTATTTGGCCTTTTCTTCTGAACCTTGCTTAGTATATACTTCCTAATGCTTCCCATAGATCAACTAGAATTTACTTAACTTTTGTCTAAAATTTTAATGTTGGATTTCACATGAGAATGCCTCCATGGAGTCCTACAAACATGGATCCTCACTAAGATGAAATTTATTGTAAATTTTGGTTCTAGGATTCAAGGTGACTATGATGAATGTTTAAATTATTTTAGATCTAACACATTACATGCTTTGATTGGTCCAACCCACTAGGATTTCTCAAGGTAGTCAAGAGATCTTTCCCTTGTCTTTCTCTCTAGTGGACATGAAACTTCTATAATGTTTGGCCTTAAAAAAATTTGAATCATATTGAAATAAGATAAACATTCAAAATTTTATTTCTTTCCTGGACATGTGGCAATCAAGGAATGAGAATGGTAATTCAACAACTTAGATTCACTCGTAAGAAATATAACATAGGTACCAAGGTCCTCAATATATTAGCATTGATACTAATTAGGAAATCATAGTAATATAGTTAGACAAATACTTGCAATATAAAATATAATCAAAGCATTCCACTAGAGAACTAAAAACATAAGATAAGACATACCCTAGGAAAATCATTTTGAGAAAAATATAGCCTCGAAAGCATGTTCAATGTATTATCTAGCAACAAATCTAGTTACAATATAATAACAAAGTATCAATGCTTTATCAGGAGTAAGAGAATGTCAAATCTATCATCTCCAATGCATGCTCTCTAACCTATGAACAATATAGTAACATTATAACTATACATCTTTTATCCATAATATAGTGTCATAACCAAGAGCAACAAGAGATCAACACTTTGCAATCGTAGATAAAATCTAATAGCATAACCCTACCTTGTAGTTGCTTCCTTCACACAAATATCACATCTCAAGTACTCTATATATTGATAAGGATCAACAAGAAAATTATTTTTTCTAATTAATGCACCAAAGTGACATTTCCAAGGTTGGTGCCTAAGTTTGACTCTAGATCCATGAGTCATTACAAACTTTAAGGTAAAATCCACACAACCCTTAATTTAATTCTTGTGCTCAAGATGACATGCCTTTATGCAATCCCCACATACATTAAATACATTTTCCCAATTTTACATACAAAAACTTCCTAGGAAAACATTTCTCTACCCAAAATGTGTCATCCCACTTGAAGATGGATCACAATTTTACAAAATATTAAATATTTTATGCAAGGTGTATAACACCTTTCTCACCATTCTCCCACTTGTTTATACATTACACAAGGGGCCAAACATTGACAAAAAAAACTTGTTGCATAGGGAAAAACATTCCTATAACCATCATGCATCATTTGAACTCCTCTATGCTCATAAATTTTAGATAAGCAACTGAAACATTTAGAACTACATATCAATGTGATCTAATTATACATGAAAAACAATGCTCTTTATGACATAGGTGACACTTTGAATATCACATAGATCACAATCATATCTTTCTATTAACCAAAGTTGTAACACAAGCTTAGAAGCAAGATATTGTCATTCAAATATCCATTCCCACATCCATGGAATTAACCCATAACAAATAACCATGCCTTGTATTTTTCAAACTCACTGTCAAAACTAACTCCATAACTCAAGACAAAACTATCCTTAGAGATGACATATCCATATTTCAAGACCCATTCTTGTTAAGAAAAGTGTCTCAACCTTGCAACTTCGAAAGATTACTATTTTTCCCAGTTTTGGTGTTTTTGAATACCCAAGTTATCTTGGATAATGGTCTGGAACTTTCAAAGTTTCCAAAAGTTTCCAAATGAGCTAAAAAGAGCGAGACTTAATATTTTTATTAAGTCCTTCGATTGAGCTCTGATTGACCTGAAATTTTCCTAGAAGGTGCGGAACATCAAAAGATTTCAAATCTAATCATACGCATGCAAGCCACTCGGTTAGGATAGTAACAACCGAACGTGGAAATGAAGGATGGAACGAAGGATGAAGGAAGCAAGCAGGGAAGGATGCACACCAAGCATTGATCCATGCAGGGAAGCATCGAAGCAAGGAATCCAACAAGGATGATTGAAGGATGGAGGGAAGCAGGGAACGAAGGAAATGAAGAACGAGGGATTGTCAAAATCTTATCAAATCTTATGGGTACATAGGCAGCAGGGAAAAATGCCCTCCAATGCCCCTCTCTAGTGCGATGAAATCTAAATAAAATCTTTTGATTGTAGTTGGCCTCCAATGCCCTCCTTTGATAAAATAAAAAAGATTTGCCCCGCGATGAAATCTAAATAAAATCTTTTGATTGTAACTGGCCTACCGGATTGATCCCATGGAATCTCGCTTGGTGGGGGCCAGAAAAATGCCCTCAGTAGAGAGGGGCAAGTCATTTCCAATTTGTAATGATGAGATCTGCATAAAATGACCTCAGTAGAGAGGGGCAAGTCATTTCCAATTTGTACCAATGAGATCTGCATAAAATGTGAGTGATGAGTTGCAGTTGCTTAAATATAAAGAGTTGTGTAGGTGCAAGTGTAGGTGTAAGTGTAGGTGGTGTTAAGGTAGGTCCACCAGGTCGTTTTATGTAGATCTCATCGGTACAAATTGGAAATGACTTGCCCCTCTCTACTGAGGTCATTTTATGCAGATCTCATCAGTACAAATTGGAAATGACTTGCCCCTCTCTACTGAGGGCATTTTGCCGGCCCCCACCAAGCGGGATTCCATGGGATCAATCTGGTAGGCTAGTTACAATCAAAAGATTTTATTTAGATTTCATCGCGGGCCAAATCTTTTTATTTTATCAAAGGAGGGCATTGGAGGCCAGTTACAATCAAAAGATTTTATTTAGATTTCATCACACTAGAGAGGGGCATTGGAGGGCATTTTTCCTTGCTGGTTATGTACCCATAAGATTTGATAAGATTTTGACAGTCCCTCATTCTTCGTTTCCTTCGTTCCCTGCTTCCCTCCATCCTTCGATCATCCTTGTTGGATTCCTTGCTTCGGTGCTTCCCTGCATGGATTAATGCTTGGTGTGCATCCTTCCCTGCTTGCTTCCTTCATCCTTCATTCCATCCTTCATTTCCACATTCGGTTGTTACTGTCCTAACCAGGTGGCTTGCATGCGTATGATTAGATTTGAAATCTTTTGACTTGCCCCTCTCTCTGTTGCATTTGGAAGTGGAGAATTTTGCCCCTCTCTCTGTTGCATTTTAGTTACTAAAGAGAGGGCATTTGGAAGTGGAGAATTTTAAGGGCATCTATTGCATTTGGAAGTGGGTGAGTTTCATCTCAAGATCATAGCTGGATCGCAAGATATTAAAATTTCTATTTTTTGAAACTGCCAGAAGAAGTCTTTGAACTCAATTATCAGAATCAAAACTTCTCTAAACATCCCAAAAATTGTCATAACTGGCATAGCCGATTATAGGGTGATAGATCTCTTCACGAGCTTTCTGATGCATCAAACAGTTCGTCAATCGGACACCTAGATCAAAAGTTAAGGCCTCCGGAAGTTGGACCTTCTATTTTTGGTAAATGTAAAAATGTGTTGGACACATAAAAGAGATGTAAAGGGGAGAGTTACACATGTTAGTGTGTGTTTTGGCAAATCACAAGGCATCTTTGATTGGAGATAATTTGGGCACCACTTTATGGGTGGTTTTGGCTCATGGTTTTGTAATTACCGGTAACGGTTTACTGTATTGCATCTCCTATATATTAGGAGCTTGAGATGGAGGTTGTATGTAAAAATCATATAGATGTCAAATTACCTCCTAGATCTCTAGTTGGATATACTCCTGTAAAATCTTTCTCTGCAAGTATATTGTAATCTTCGTGATTCCTAAATAATATATTGGGTGGCTTTAAAGTGTGGGGTTTTTTACCTGAAAGGGTTTTCCCCACGTATATCTTGTGTTGTGAGTTTTATGTTTGCATTTGGAAGTTGTTATTATCTTTCTGTTAATGTGTATCTTAATCTATAAGTAAAAATTTGCATAAATCTTTCCTCAGTAGATCAGTGTAGGAAGCATTTCCACATACCTTGCTTCCTTTCAATTGGTATCAGAGCTTGATAACCTTTGGTTCTAGTTGTTGGGTAGAGGTTTTTTTGAGGTGATCTTCATTTGAGTGGGAGCTTGTGCAGAGGATTTTGAAATCTTTGTTGTAGGTAAGAGATGGCGAGCACATCTGGGAGGTTTGAGATAGAGAAGTTTAATGGCAGTAATTTTGAGTTGTGGAAACTCAAAATGGAGGACATGCTTATAGATCAGGATTTATGGGAAGCCGTATCTAGTACAAAACCAACGGTAATGTCTCAAGAAGACTGGGATCTCAAAGATCGAAAAGATAAGGGTTTGATAAGACTCTATTTGGCTGATTCAATGCTCTTGAATCCATGAAGAGAAGAGTACAAAGGAACTTTGGAAGAAGCTTGGAGATGTTTATCAGGCTAAATCCCCGGTGAACAAGTTATTCCTGCAAAAGAAATTGTATTCTCTGAGGATGGAAGATGAAGGATCTATCGTTGATCACCTGAATACATTCAATGTGCTTGTTGCCTAGTTAATTTCTGTTGGTGTGAAGATGGATGAGGAGGATCGATGTATGACATTACTGAGTTCCTTACCAGATTCATGGGGCCACCTTGTTATGGCCATTGGGAGTACCACTACCACTTTCAAGATGGATGAAGTGGTTTATTTGCTATTGTCTGAAGAGATACGGAGAAAGTCTTCCAAATTAGCTAAGGAGGCTCTTGCGGTTCGTGGTAGATCTAAAGAGAAGGCAAAGAAAAAGGATAAGAAGAAGGAAGAAAAAGGAAGATCCAAATCCCGTGGGAGATCTAAGTCTCTCGGAATGTCCAAGGCCCTATGTTGGAACTGCAGCAAACCTGGTCACTTCTGCAAGGAATGCAAGGAGGAGAAAAATAAAAAGAAGAAGAATTATGATTTGGATTCTAAAATATCCTCTCAGGATTAAGGAGAAGCATTTGTTGTTGCCTTGGCAATGTATGCATCTAAGGATGTGTGGCTTATTGACTTTGGTGCATCTTTTCACATGAACTTGCATCAGGGCTCATTTTCAAAGTATGAAGAATACGATGGTGGAAAGGTGTACTTGGGTGATGATTCTCACCTGGATATTGTTGGCCATGGAAGAGTCTTGATTTGATTCTTGATGGACGAGTAAAGGGAATCAATGGTGTTTTGCATATCCTTGGTTTGACATAGAACCTTCTTTCTGTAAGTTGAATGATGTGGGTGTGTAGGTTGTTTTGTTGAATGGAGGATGCAAGATGACTAGAGGATCTATGGTGTTGGCTAAGGGTGTTCAGATTGGCACTCTGTTTTAGCTTGATGCATACACAATTCAGTGCAATAGTGCCTTTGTTTTGAAGAAGAGAGCTTCAGAGTCTTCATCCTCACCTTTGGAACCAGCAATGAAGAAGACTGTTGCATCTACTTCTAATGGTCGTGCTTTCTGGGTTCCTAAGGGTGCTCATTCTATGGAGATGAAACTGTTGCAAGTATGGACCTAACCAGTGTTGTCATTAATGTCAACATACTCCTGTTGCATTGATGAAAAGGATTGGATGAGCTGAGTGCTGAGGATATTGAGAAAATTAGTCCTAATCAGGAACAAAGAAGAATAGTGAAGACAGTAAGGTAAAAGTCCAAGATAAGATGAGGATCAGAGGATGTGGTTTAAAGGGTTTGTAGATATGTGTCTTAAGGTGATCTAATAAATATTTCAGAGTTCCGCATGAAGATCTGAAGAAGTTATGGCCATTCAAGTAAAACTGGTTCCGGTAGGTGTTCAGAGGTGACAGAGTGACACAAATAGGTCCGATGAGATCTGGAAATGCATTATCCTATTCTATAGATTTGAGGGAGTGTTGAGGAAGTCTTGGTGAAGTGTCAACTCAATTGGTTCATGATTTGAAGTTCTGCAAGAATCTATTCCTTTGTGACAGTGGTGACAGACTGTGTTCTTGAGGTTCCAGATGAAGGAGAGAAGGATTTCAGTAAGCAGATGAAGTGTGGATGTTCTTGGTCATTCAGGCAATCTTGTGGAGGTCTTTGGATCGTGTCTAGTTTGTGTTGGTGGTCCGTATTGGAGTTAGAGCTTGCAATTGAAGAATATCTTCTAGATGATGGTGTTCTTCCTGAGACTGGCTGACCAGATGTATTACACATCTTGCGGATGTTCTTGTAGATGTTTGCCGACTTTGATGATTGTTCCTAAGTCGATGCCTTGTATAAATAAGGGATTGTAAAGTCATTTCAAAGGGTGTCTTGTAGAGATGAGTGTGGTAAAGAGGAAGAGAGCGAAAGACAGAGTAGAAGTTTTTGGGCTTAAATGGAACTGATTCAAGCATGGTGAAGATGCTATTCTCTAGTTCAAGTATGTGATACTTATTATTCTGTAGACAGTGAGTCTCTTGTAGGCAGTGAGCCTCTTGTGAGCAGTGTGCTCAGGCAGTGAGCCCTAATTGGCATGTGCCATTTTATTCTTTTTATTCTTCTAATAGAGAATACAATCTTGGGTTAATCATCCCGTGGTTTTTCCCTTAACCAGGTTTTCCACGTCAAAATCTTGGTGTCTCATGTGTTGATATGTTTTTGCTCTTGATTTAATGCTTTATGTTTCCATGATTGATTTATTGATATGCTAAGAAGATTTTAAGTATGTAATTGGAAAGAAAGTTTTGACAACTGATTCACCCCCCCTCTCAGTTGTCTGTCCTGAATCTAACAATTGGTATCAGAGCTAAGTTCCTCTAAAAGAGCTTAACTACTTGAGGAGATCCAGGATGTCATCCTATAAGAAAGATAGTCCAAAGTTTGAAGGAACCAATTTTAATCTATGGAAAAGTCGCATGGAATGTCACTTGCAATGTATGGGAATGCAGTACTAGAACATGGCTTCAACAAAGTATACTCCTCCACAGGGTGGCCCGAAATCCCAAAGTGAAATCACAGATGCTGAAAACAATCTACAGACTATAGAAGCTCTTCTAAGTGCATTATCTGATTCAGAGCATTCAAATGTTGTTGACCTACCAACTACTTTTGAGATTTGGGAAAAACTGGAACTTCTGCATGGAGACAAGTATGTTAAATGTGTGAGGCTACAGAGTCTGAAAGGAAAATTTGAATATCTAAAGATGAGAGAAGATAAAAATATGACTACTTTTATGCCAAGAGTAAATAAGCTTGTTTGTGGAATTAGAAATGCTGGTGGAGTCTTGGATGAAGATGAGATTATTGGCAAAATTCTCTGATCCCTTCCTGCTTCTTATAAAATCAAGGCCGCTACCATTGAAGAATTCAGAGCCCATACAGCTGTCACAAGAGATCAATTGGCTGGTAAATTGGCTGCATTTGAAATGATCGAGTTTGGAGATGACCCCCCCAAGACTGAATTTGCATTCAAAGCTAGTGCCTCTATAAAAGGAAAACAAAGGTTTGATCCGAGAGAGAACTCTTCAAGGAAACTATCATGGTATGAAAAGGAAAAAAGGGACTTGGAAGAAGAAGAAACTGAAACTGCTTAGCTTGAAGCCCTTATTGTAAAAAGACTGCCAAGAGGATCCAGTAAGTATGAAGGGAAATTGCCTTTTAAGTGTTTTAACTACAAAAAGATTGGTCATTTTCCCTCAAAGTGTCCGAAAAGATTTTCAAAGCCAAATCCTAACAGATCAAGGTTCCAAAAGAATTGTTACTATGTTCATGAAGAGGATGATAATGAAGGAATAACAGATGATGAATCAGAGATAGGAAACAAGTCTAGAAGTGATTGGGTGTTTATTGTCATCAAGGAAGAAGATCCAATGCCCTCTGAATCTATTAATCATAAAGTTGTAGAAAGAGCTCTGGCTGCCCAAGTTGAAGAAAAGGATGATTGGGTCATTGAAAGTGGATGCTCTCACCATATGACAGGTGACAAAAATAAGTTCTTAGATTTGGAAAGGTATGAAGGAGGAGTGGTAAAGTTTGGTGATAATTCTGCTGGTAGAATCAGAGATAGAGGAACTATTTCTTTTGATGGAAAGAACAAAACCGGTAATGTACTATATGTTGAAGGATTGAAGCACAATCTTCTCAGTGTTGGGCAGCTGGTGGACAAAGGCTATGATCTCCAATTCAAGAATGGAAAATGCAAGATCTTTGAAAGTTCTAGAACAGAGATTGCATCCAGTACTCAGATAAAAGGTAATATCTTTCATTTAGTTGGTACCAGTAAAAGTTGTTTATTTGTGCAAATTGATTAGAGTTGGCTATGGCATAGGAGGATGTGTCATGTGAACTTTGATAATATCATCAAGATAAGCAACACTCAGGCTGTAAGAGATCTTCCAAAACTGGTGAAACCTACAAATAGTTTGTGCAAAGAATGTTAGTTGGGAAAACAAAGTAGAGTCTCATTTAAAAGCAAAGAACAATCTTCTACCGGAATATTGGATTTGGTTCATACTGATCTATGTGGTCCGAAAAGAATCAGGAGTGTGCAAGGTGATAGATACTTCATGTTACTAATTGATGACTACTCCCGGATGATGTGGGTAACTTTTCTAAAAGAGAAATCAAAAGCTTTTGAGAAATTCAAAATATTCAAGGTGGTAGAGAATGAAACCAGATTAAAATTAAAGTGTCTGAGGTCTAATAGAGGTGGAGAATTCACATCCGGTGAGTTCATAGAATTCTATGAGAAACATGGAATAAAGAGACAGTTGTCTGCTCCTAGGACTCCACAGCTGAATGGAGTAGTGGAGAGAAAGAACCGGACCATCCAGGAAGTATCTAGGACAATGATGATGGAAGCAAATGTTACTCAGATCTATTAGAGAGAAGCTGCCAGCACTGCAGTCTATACTCTCAATCGAGTTCAAATCATAAGCAACACTGGTAAGACTCCTTATGAACTTTGGTTTGGGATCACTCCTACTATGAGGTATTTCAGAGTCTTTGGTAGCAAATGTTACATCAAAAGAGATGAGATCTAGGCAAGTTTGATGCTAGAAGTGATGAAGGAATATTCTTGGGTTACTCTACTCAGAGAAAAGCATACCGGTGTTACAACAAGAGACTGAGAAAGATTATAGAAAGTACAAATGTGAAGGTTGATGAAGGAATTGAAAAACCCTCAAGGTTTTATGAATATGATGAAGATGATCAGAGTGCTGTTCTGATTCAAGGAGCCCAAGCCCCTTCTACAATTTAGATTCAAACTGATCCAGTAAATTAGGAAGAAGAGATGAGTTTCAATGAGACTGATCAAGAATCAAAAGTTCAAGCAACTCCCAAAATTCCTAGGTATGTAAGACTGAACCATTCTGAAGATTAGATCATAGGTGATAAAAGCAAAGGTGTACAAACAAGAAGGAGAATTGCTCAAGATTCAGATGAGTATTGTCTGATTTCTAAGATTGAACCTAAGTAAATGAAGCTTGCAATGATGAAAATTGGACTAAAGCAATGGAGGAAGAGCTGATGCAAATTGAGAAAAATCACACTTGGGATCTTGTTCCCAGACCTAGAAACAAGAATGTGATTGGAACAAAATGGGTCTTCTAGAACAAACTGAATGAAGTTGGTGAAGTAATCGGAAATAAAGCCAGATTGGTCTGCAAGGGTTACTCTCAAATAGAAGGAGTTGATTTTGAAGAAACTTTTGCTCTGGTGGCAAGAATTGAAGCAATCAGATTATTTCTTGCTTTTGCTACATTTAAGGATTTCAAAGTGTATCAGATGGATGTCAAGTCTGCCTTCCTGAATGGTGATTTGGAAGAAGTATACATTGAGCAACCAGATGGATTTCAATTGTCTGCTCATGGTGATATGGTCTACAAGTTGAAGAAAGCTCTGTATGGACTAAAGCAAGCCCCAAGAGCCTGGTATGAAAGATTGGATAAGCATCTTTTGAAGATTGGTTTCAACAAAGGTACTGGTAACAGTAATTTGTATTTCAAAATTGATCATGAAAACATCTTGATTATTGAAGTGTTTGTTGATGATATCATTTTTAGAGGAAGAGATAGTATGTGTAAAACTTTTCCAAATCAAATGAAAAGTGAATTTGAGATGTCCATGCTTGGGGAAATGAATTTCTTCTTAGATCTACAAATCACTTAAACAAAGAAAGGAATCTTCATTTCTCAGACCAAATATGTGAAAGAATTGTTGAAGAAATTTGGGATGGAAGACTCAAAACCAATGAATACTCCCATGGCAACTGGATGTAAATTGGGCAAAGATGATGACTCTCCCAAAATTGATCAGAAAAAGTACAGGTCAATGATTGGAGGATTGTTGTATCTCACTCAAACTAGACTTGACATTATGAATGCTGTGGGTCTTGTTGCTAGATTTCAAGCTGATCCTAGAGAATCTCATGTCATGGAAATCAAGAGGATTTTTAGATATCTAAAAGGAACAGTTAAGTATGGATTGTGGTATCCCAGAGATCATGATTTCTCTCTTCATGCATATACAGATGCGGATTGGGTAGGAGATGTGGATGACCGAAAGAGTACTAGTGGTGGAGCATTCTTTTTGGGGAAGAGATTGGTTTCTTAGCTGAGCAAGAAACAAGAGGCAATGTCTCTGCCCACTGCAGAAGTAGAATATATTGCAGCAGCAGGTAGTTGCACTCAAGTTTTGTGGATGAAGCAAATGCTAAGAGACATAAGAGTGGAGTATGAGGAGCCTATCACAATCTTCTATGATAATTCAAGTGTAATAAATATATCTAAGAATCCAGTGTTGCATTCAAAGACTAAGCATATATCTATTAAGATTCACTTTCTGAGAGAGCAAGTGAACAAGAATGAAGTCAAATTGGAGTTTGTGTCTTCCAAGGATTAGATTGCAGATATCTTTACTAAACCTCTACCTAAGGACTCTTTTGAGTATCTCAGGGAGAAGTTAGGGGTTATTTCCCCTCCAGTGATGAACTAAGGTGCACTGATGTGCATCAGTTCAGTGGATATCACAGTCATATCTTGTGATCTAGATTGATGATGGGGAGCTGCTACTTAGGGGGATCAGCTGGTATGATTATGAAATGGTGGAATTGCAAGTATGTGCCCTTTTCCATTGATGTCAAAGGGGGAGAGAAGACATGTGAAAAACAAGTGGTGGCTAACAAAGGGGGAGTAGTAAAGAAAGACAAGACAAGTGAATGGTTGTTGGTGATAGGGGGAGTTGTGTCAGTAAAGAAAAGTTCTTGTCTTGATGGTCAAAACAATTTTTCACATCATATGTTGCCATCAATGACAAAGGGAGAGATTGTTGCAAGTATGGGCCTAATCGGTGTTGTCATTGATGTCAACATACTCCTATTGCATTGATGAAAAGGATTGGATGAGCTGAGTGCTGAGGATATTGAGAAAATTAGTCCTAATCAGGAATAGAAAAGAACAGTGAAGACAGTAAGGTAAAAGTCCAAGATAAGATGAGGATCAAAGGATGTGGTTTAAAGGGTTTGTAGATATGTGTCTTAAGGTGATCCAGTAAATATTTCAGAGGTCTGCATGAAGATCTGAAGAAGTTATGGCCGTGCAAGTAAAACCAGTTCCGGCAGGTGTTCAGAGGTGACAGAGTGACACAAATAGGTCCGGTGAGATCCAGAAATGCATTATCCTATTCCGCAGATTTGAGGGAGTGTTGAGGAAGTCTTGGTGAAGTGTCAACTTGATTGGTTCATGATTTGAAGGTCCACAAGAATCTATTCCTTTGTGATAGTGGTGACAGACTGTGTTCTTGAGGTTCCAGATGAAGGAGAGAAGGATTTCAATAAGCAGATGAAGTGTGGATGTTCTTGGTGATTCAGGCAATCTTGTGGAGGTCTTTGGATCATGTCCAGTTTGTGTTGGTGGTTCGCATTGGAGTTGGAGCTCGCAATTGAAGAATATCTTCCGGATGACAGTGTTCTTCCCGAGACTAGCCGATCGGATGTATTACACATCTTGCGGATGTTCTTGTAGATGTTTGCCGACTTAGATGATTGTTCCTAAATTGATGCCTTGTATAAATAAGGGATTGTAAAGTCATTTCAAAGGGTGTCTTGTAGAGATGTGAGTGTGGTAGCGAGGAAGAGAGCGAAAGGTAGAGCAGAAGTTTTTGGGCTTAAATGGAACTAATTCAAGCATGGTGAAGATGCTATTCTCCAGTTCAAGTATGTGATACTTATTATTCTGTAAACAGTGAGTCTCTTGTAGGCAGTGAGCCTCTTGTGAGCAGTGTGCTTGAGCAGTAAGCCCTAATTGGTATTTGCCATTTTATTCTTTCTATTCTTCTAATAGAGAATACAATCTTGGGTTAATCACCCCGTGGTTTTTCCCTTAACTAGGTTTTCCACGTCAAAATCTTGGTGTCTCATGTGTTGATATGTTTCTGCTCTTGATTTAATTCTTTATGTTTCCATGATTGATTTATTGATATGCTAAGAAGATTTTAAGTATGTAATTGGAAAGAAAGTTTTGACAACTGATTCACCCCACAACTAAGAAGACAATGTTATGGCACCAAAGGCTTGGTCACATTGGTGAAAAGGATTTGAGGAACCTGAAGAATAAAAATCTTGTTGAGGGTATGAATGATTGTAACCTTGAGTTTGATTTCTGTGAACATTGCATTTATGGAAAACAAACTTGTGTTAAGTTTTATTCGAGGTCTCACAAATCTTCTGAGGTGTTGGACTTGATTTATTCTAATGTGTTTGGTCCTGTTAATGTTCCTTCTATTTCAAAATTTGTTTACTTTGTTTAATTCATTGATGATTACAGTAGAAGGACATGGGTGTATTTCCTTAGAAGCAAATCTGATGTCTTTAATAGATTCAAAGAGTTCAAAGCTCTTGTAGAGAATTAAAAGGATAAAAAGATTAAGTGTACGAGGACTAACAATAGTGGTGAGTTCTGTTCAGCAGATTTTGACAAGTTCTATAAAGAATAGGTGATTGAGAGGCATAAGACAACTCCGTATACCCCTCAGTAGAATGGAGTTGCAAAGATAATGAATAGAACGTTGATGGAGAGGGCAAGGAGTATGCTAAGTGGAGCTCATCTTGAATAAAAGTTTTGGGTTGAAGCTGTTGCTATCGCTTGTTACCTGGTTAACAGGTCTCCTACATCAACACTCGTTGATAAGACACCTATGGAGGTATGGTTTGGTAAAAATATTTCATTAAGACACATTCGATTATTTGGTTGTGAGGCATATACACATGTGCCTAAGGAGAAGAGGTCTAAGTTGGAGAACAAGGCTGTAAAGTGTATCTTCATCGGTTATGGCATCAGTGTGAAAGGGTACAAGCTTTGGGATCAAGTAGCTAAGAGAGTTTTGTATAGCAGAAGCGTGATCTTTAGAGAGCTCAATCCTTCTTCTGTTGTCTTGCAGCTAGAGAAAGAAGAGAAGAAAGATGATGTGGTTCAGCTTCCTTCCACCCCTGAGAAAGTTGAATAAAAAAACATCTATTGGATCTGATACTGAGGAGAGCTCTAGTAGCTCTGAAAGTTTAGAAGAAGATGAAGAACCTCAACCTCAACCTTTGAGGAGATCCATGTGGATAAGGTAGCAACCTGCTAGGTTTGGTTATTCAGTGCATGATTCCAGTTGTATTTTTGCTTTGATTTCTAAAACTGATGAGCCTAGAACTATGAAAGAGGCTATGGGTATGAAAGATGCAAGTTCCTGGAAGGAAGCCATGGAAGAGGAGATGGCTTCTTTGGAAAAGAATAATACTTGGGACTTGGTGCCTTTTCCTGAAGGACGAAAACCTGTTGGATGCAAATGGGTGTTCAAAAATAAATTTTGTGTAGATGGCAATGTTGAGAAATATAAGGCTAGATTGGTTGTGAAGGGGTATTATCAGGTGGAGGGAATTGACTATGGTGAGATTTTCTCTCTTGTTGCAAAGATGACTTCTATTCAACTCCTGTTATCTCTTGCAGCAGCGTATGATCTAGAAGTGGAACAGATTGATGTGAAGACAACATTCCTTCATGGCGACTTGGAGGAGGAAATCTATATGTCACAGCCAGAGCACTACGTGGTGAAAGGTAAAGAAAATCTAGTTTGCAAGTTGAAAAAGTTTTTTTATGGTTTGAAATAGTCTCCTAGGATGTGGTACTAGAAGTTTGATGCCTTTGTGTTGAGTATTGGATTTCAGAAATTGAAATCAGATCATTGTGTTTACTACAAGTTTGACAATGATTGCATTCTCATTATTGCATTGTATGTCGATGATATGTTACTCATTGGAAATGGTAAAAGTTTGATTTATGATTTGAAGTCTCAGTTGTCAGCATAGTTTGAGATGAAAAATCTAGGGGCAGCTCGGTACATTCTGGGAATGGAAATCAAAAGAGACGAAGCAAACATAAAACTTTGGTTAGACCATACTAAGTATGTTAACACTGTGTTGGAGAGATTCAGCATGATGGATTGCAGACCTTTGACTGTTCCTGTTACAATGGGGACAAAGTTATATGTTGAAGATTGTCTAAAGTCTCCTTCTGAGATAGAGGATATGAGCAAATTTCCTTATGCTAGTGCAGTTGGCAGTTTGATGTATGCGATGGTCTATACAAGACCAGACATTGCCCAAGCAGTGGGAGTCCTTAGATGATTTATGGCTAATCCTGGATGGGTACATTAGGATGCAGTTAAGAGAGTGTTCATATATTTGCAAGGTACTTCTGAGTATTCCTTATGTTATCATGGTTATCCTACAGGACCTCGACATTCACTTTGTATTCATGGATTTATGGATTCAGATTGGGTAGGTGACATTAACAACAGGAGATCCACCAACACTTATGTGTTCACTATGTTTGGTGGTGCTATTATTTGGATGAGTAAGCGGCAACCTGTGGTCACTTTGTCCACTACTGAAGCTAAGTACATGGTAGAAACTCATGCTTGTAAAGAATCCATTTGGCTTAAGAGATTATGTTCTGATGTTGGGTTTGATGCAGGGAAGATTACTATTTGTTGTGATAGTCAGAGTGCCATATGTTGGTGTGTGTTTTGACACATCACAAGGCATCTTTGATTGGAGATAATTTGGGTGCCACTTTATGGGTGGTTTTGGCTCATGGTTTCATAATTACCGGTAACGGTTTACTGTATTGCATCTCCTATATATTAGGAGCTTGAGATGGAGGTTGTATGTTAGAATCATATAGATGTCGAATTACCTCCTGGATCTTTGGTTGGATATACTCCTGTAAAAGCTTTCTCTGCAAGTATATTGTAATCTTCGTGATTCTTGAATAATATATTGGGTGACTTTGGAGTGTGGGGTGTTTTACCTAAAAGAGTTTTCCCCACATATATCTTGTGTTGTGAGTTTTGTGTTTGCATTTGGAAGTTGTTATTATCTTTTTGTTAATGTGCATCTTAATATGTAACTGTTAAAGTAAAAAATTGCATAAATCTTTCCTCAGTAGATCAGTGTAAGAAGCGTTTCAACATACCTTGCTTCATTTCAATTCTCATGAAAAGACAAATAAAAACCAAAACACATTTGAAGAATAGGTGGGAAATACCTATAAGACTATTCTTTGATAAATGTGTTGAACTCATGTCTAACAACATGTGTAGGCTCCTTAGTATTTCTACTAAAACTTGGGTAAGTGCAAGATAATGGGTCCACTTTGAGAGGTAAAAATGCAGGGGCATAAAACATCATAAGGAATAGATACCCATTTCCAAAATCTCATCTAGCTACTTTTAAGAAATAGATACCCGTTATACTTTATAGTCTCAAACCTAAATGGATACCCATTACTAATGTATGTACATTTAGTAATGGGCATGCATTACTAAAAAGTATATCTTCTTATTTTTCCTGTACTTAGGCATTTCTCATTGTGTTCATAATGAGTACCATTTACATAACGAGCACTTGATATAAAAATTAGTGAGTATCAATTTATAGTATGTACCCATTACGTTTAAATTTAAATCTTCCTCACCTACACTTTTTCCTTGGTTTTAAGATTGGAAATCTAACTCTAACCCTTGGACCTGCAAGTACAATGTCATGGTAACATCTACTAGTAAAATTGACTGCAACAATATGGTTGATGAATTTATTTTCAATATTTTTTGACAAAATTAAAACCCATTATTCTAAATGTCTAGTTTTCAAATATATAATTTTTAAAATTTTTTATCTATTTTTTCATTTATTTATTAGTTTTTGAACACAAAGTCTCATAAGCTTGAAAGGACATATATTACTATTTGTAATAACTTTTAATTTTTTAATTATTAAAAAAAGATTATATGTGACCAATCTAAACATCATTCTAAACACCCTAAAAAAAGTCATGTTACATTTATTTTAGGTCAAACTATGTAGGTTGTACATGAGGGCTTTCAAATTTGCACCTTAATCCCAATAAAAAATTAATAAAAATATATTTACTAAAAAATTAGAAAAGAAATCCAAACCAAACTTCAACATCATATTCATCTATCCAAAAAAGTATTTTGAAAAATACTTTCATTTACTTATTTTCTTGTAGGTTGTACATGTGCATGTTTTGGTCTCCAACATATGTTGGAATCTGATATTTGACCCTCATAGCCCATTACGTCTTGTAAATTAATGATATGCCTTCTACAAGAGATTTTGATAGAGCCAGAAACACAATTATATTCATACAATATGTGTGTTCCCAAAAGATCTTACAATTCACATATAAACCCTTGAATATATAGAGAAGGGGTGAGATGAGAAGGTAGTTGTGGACTCTAACCACCTTGCATGTGCATAGGACATGGTGATAAAGGTGTCATATACACATGTGTTAGGTGTCACCAAAAAGGTGAACATGTGTCTCATCCATATGAGGTGAGACAAAAAGGTAGAAGTCCCTAAGTGTAGACTTAACAAGTGTGAATAGGACTCTCCTAGATAGCCTAAAAGATAACTAGTCACATGCAATGTCTTTATTTACACTAACACCCCCCTTAAGTATAACTTAGGAAGAATAGATAAATAAAGAGTGTCCCTGACTATGAGGCCATGTTAGGTACCCATGTACAGACAATTTTCTCATAAATGAAGTAAAGGAGAAAACCTAGTGGGATATAAAACTCCTCTCCAAAAGAGAAAATATGTATAAAGATGTACAAATGAAGAAGAAATAAGGAGAAATATACATGACCCCCCAAAATTATAATTAAACCTTGTTTATTTTTCTGTGGGGCCTATGTTATATCACTAATCATTTTGGAGGGGTAATCTTCTGATTCTGGATCTCCATTTACTAGTTTCTCAGTTGAGTCGTCTTGGGTGAGCTAATCATGTCTCTCACTCTCTCTCCTTTTCATTTGAGTATTCTCACATACCTCCAAAATCAATGAAGGTAAAATATGACTACTATGGAAAGAAAAACCATAATGAAGATGAATGTTTACTAAATAAAAATGAAGCAACTTCTTTGAGATCATAATATTGCTTTCCATGATCATTCTAATCTAGCACTTGTAGAATCATCATATGGTCTCACTCAGACATCCTATGAGACAAAACCATCATTTGGGGATGACTAGTGTAGTCCAATGACTTGCATTGACATATCATCTCTTCCATTATCACCTGTTGCTACATCCAAATCTAGTGATTCATCTATGGCTTCCAATGATTCTTTGCATCAGGATATTGATATCAATTTTCTAGATCCACCTCATTGGGACACATTTCTACTAGCATATCATCCTTGTTTGTAGAGTCCCACATTGTATATTTGGAAGACAACATTGAGGACATATGTCTTTTGTTTGATGACAACTTCAATGAAGTTGCATCACCATCATCTTCTTCAAATATAATTATTCTTCATCCTCCTATGTTTTTTTCATAGTTTGATAGTGGATTGGAGATCCTTGAGTAGAATTCAAAGACATCATCTTGGGTTTCACCATCGTCCTTGGATCATGTGTAGCATTCAAAGACATTCATCCTTTTTCCTACATACTCCTATTTGGAATGGGAATATATCTTGCACACATATGTAGTTTTATTTCTTACCAAGGGGAGAAATATTATTCCATGATCATGGATCATCTTAAACATCTAGTGTTAAGAATCTACTAACACTATAGGAGGCAATTTGAGGGGAGACTACATGGTTTCTCTTCTCATATCAATTTTTGTTGGGAGCATTTCTTTGCATGGAGTTCTTTCCTTCTCACTTTTGTTTGGGGGGGTCGCATTGACCTTCTCTCTTTTTCCTTCCTATGGGTAGGTAACATTTATTGTACATTAGTGCTAGAAGTAGTCCTTGGGGGTCATGTATAGTCCTCCTTTCTTCTTCACTTATACATTTTTTTCATACATATTTTCTCTTTTGGAGGACTTTTATTTCCCATTGTGTTTTCTCCTTTACTCCATTTATGATAAAATTGTTTGTACATGGGTACCTAACATGGGCTTATTAGGGTTAGGTGATAGTAACTGTGTTGGCAGATGGCCAACGCTCCCCATGGGATTTGTGACATGGACTAACCACCTCCCATGGATTCATTAAATCTAGCGCTTGTATCAGAAATTGATAGGTCAACCTTTTGGTTTAATAGAAATCGTGGGCCAACAATTGATATCAGAGTGAAAGGTCATAGGTTCAAATCTCCCCAGGTAATGCTGGGGGGAGTTTGTTGGTAGATGGTTAGTGCTCCCCATGGGATTCATGACATGGACTAATCGTCTCCCATGGATTCATTAACTCTGGCACTTGTATAAAAAATTGATAGGTCAACCTTTTGGTTTAACGTCAATCGTGGGCCAACAAACTGCCTATTCACTTCTTAAATGAGGGTGAATGCAAGATCATGATGGGCCAAACAACACCCCTAAGTGGCAATGAAAAGGATGAAAAACAAACTAAGCAACTTCACATGAAAAATTGAATCGGTTATCTACATAATCTAAAAAATATGTAGTAATAAAAGTTATAAGAAATTGAATGTAGTTTATGGGATACTATTTTTATAAAATCATTTAAATTTATTTGATGAAAATTGGATATTTCAATGAGAAAATACTAAAAATTTTGAAAAAAAAGTAGGTATCATTCTGACCAACCTAAATATGAGAAAAAAATTCCAAACTTCAGGTATAAGTAAAGTTTAAGAGTTGGGTATGAAGGTAGCCACCCAAGATCTAGGAGCTTCAATGAAATTACAAGAGAGAGCTAACATGAAAGAATTATTCTATTTATTAAATAATTCAAATACAATATACATGATTATACATGAATGTTAAATTACAATGAGAAGCCCTTGGTTATATAGGACAATGTGAAACACATGAAAACATAGGATTATGACAATATGACTTGAAACACAAAGAGATAACTATCATAAGTGTACCCTAAGTATGCCCTGAGTAAACTTAACTATACAAGTGTGAATAAGACCTAATGTGGAACTAGTCAGGTAATATACCCTATTCACACCAACACCCCCCTTAAGTGCAACTTAGGGAGAATGAGAAAATATGCAAATGATGCAATGATGGATGGGTCCCAACTACAAGGCCATTTTAGGTACCCATGTACAAAATATCTCTCACAAATGGAGTAAAGGAGAAAAACCCATAGGAAAAATGTCCTCTCCAAAAGAGAGAAAACAAGAATAAGTGATGAAAGGAGGACTTATTTGGACCCCCAAGAAAAAAAATATAATGGTGGATGTAGAAGCAACTCCCACAATCTAGATGAAAAGGGAATCCAAATCCAAGTGTGTGTCTCAAAATACAACTTTAGTGACCTCATGCTGAAAAAAGATGTCTTCTCCAAATTAGGAACTGAATGCCCATTCAAAAAAGTAGAACCAGGAGAGTAAAGATATTCAACTACATATGAAAACACTGAAGATGTGATGACATCATTTCCATCAAAGAAGAGAGATAAACCCTCAAATGTGTCCTCCAAATTTGAAATGTGAGACTCCACAAACAAGGATGAAATGTTTGATAAATAAGAATCCCAAAAAGGTGGATAAGAAAGAATGAAATGGTCCTACTACAAAGAATCAACTAAAGCAATAGGTGATGGAGATATGATCTCAATAGGAGCAGGAGTAGTAGGATAAGTCTCAATGTCATTAGAACTTGCAAGACCTACCAAATATTTAAGCTCCTCTAAAATATCATCATCAAAGGGTATATTATTTGCATCATCAATGGGTAGAAGACTGTCCATAATAGGATCATTAGGGAATGGAGAGAGATGTGTGTCTGCATAGATCTCCCAAATCTTTGTCCAAAGAGTGTGCGAACACTCAATATGTGAGATGGAACAAATAGTGTCAAAATCAATAGTGGAACAAATCAATCCTAGGACATGATAATTTTTTATACCCCATACATATTTCCTCTAAGGTGTATCTAGTTCAGGTATGAGTCAATAAAGATAAGGCAAAAGATTAAGACACCTACAATGTGTTAGGATCCATTTTTGTGAAGACTCATAATTATCCTTATTCAGGTTTACCACAGAAGGATGAATAGAAAAACCCATGATAACTCCTCAAATGATGGAGATCAAAATTCATTAGACCCCCAATTTCACTCAATCATGAGACCCCCATAGAAATATATGATCTTGGAACTTTATACTTAGTGTGATTAATGTTGCCACTAACCAAAATTAGCAAATTGGTCTTGATCTTAGTACATTGCAAATGCTAAATTAGGCCATAAATTGAAAATACAATTTTGATGCAGTATGAGGTCAATATGATTATACCACTAAGAAGTACATGAAAAATTATGCACTTTCAAAAAAATGCTCCAAAAAATGTTACTATATGAGCCCAAATAGAGCCCCAAAAGTTCCCAAAACAAGAACTACTCAAAAATAGGTATGAGAATCTAAAATTTATAGAAAAACTAGACACCAAAATAAAACACTGATTACACCATAGCAAAGCCTATGAAGTTCTATCCCAAATCAAAAAATTTCTTGCAAAAAGGAGATCGTATGACTGAGAAATATGTCTTCAAAGTTTAGGTGTCAAATCAAAACTATAATGCAGTAGGGGGCTAGTTGGGGGAGAGAATATGATGATGTCATGCAAGTACTTAGATGGAATAAACTCCCCGATTTGGAAACCGTCTTCAAAAAACCCTAAAACCATTGTCGGATGTGAAAACTACCTATTTGGAATATGAAAACCACTTGTATCAAGCATAAAACTAGATTAAGATGGTGCATGGTGGTTTTGTGGCATGCAAGGTAGTTTTATAGATAAATCCCAAAATATTCTAGAAGATTCTACCACCCATCAAGAGGTTTAGATCATTGTTGGGGGTGGATCCACCCTGGGCACTAATGAGTGCCATAATTGTCCTTTTAATCTCTGTCTTTTCCTATTTCTAAGCTACATTCTTGCAAACATTTTCATCCTTTTAAGTCAAAGACCTTATATAATATTTGGATAAGCACCATATTAATTGTATTATGTCTTAATGCATATTAGCATGGTTAAAATAGTTGTTCTCATAAATGTGGCATGATTAGTTTGTCTACAATAATATTAATGAATGAGGATTTCTCTAGGACTAACTCCTTCCTACAACAAATAAGAACACTAACTTGTAGCCAAGACTATAAATTACTTGCAACCAAGACAATGGAGTTCATGTGGCCAAGACTACAAAATTTCCTATAGTCGAAGAACGCACCTCCTACAACCGAAGGGATTGTTTCCTACATCAAAGTATGCAGTCACTCATAGCTATCCAACAACAATCTATTCCTTCCTTGCAAACAAAGATAAGATTCAAGAAGAAGTCAGGGAGGGATTTGCAACAAGTGGTGAATGGTTATCCCTCAACTGGAAACATCTTGAGATTGGTTAAATCTAAGATAACTATCTCCATGTTTCTTGGATAAGCTTGCTCGATCTAATAGTCCTGATTGAAATTCTCCTCTATGGTTGTTTCGTTTCAGTTTCCTAGTATTATTTTGCTTCTTTAGAAATAAGGAGTCCTTCCCCTACATAACATGAAGTGGATTGATTAGTTGTTGTTGCTCATCTAATGCATGAACATTTAAAGGGTGTGTAAATATTCTTCTCACCCAACGTATCTAGTTAAGTTGGATTTTCTTATGATTATATCAGATTTTCTATTACAGTGAATAAACATAGTCCTTATTTCAGATTGTTTGATTGTTCTTTATTCATAGTAGATAAGTGAATGAGTTGATTTGATTAACTGATAAAAGGAGAAAGGAAGTAGTCAACCTGAGTTAGGGCCCACTTGAGGTAGACTGCAGCTTGTTAGTACTAGATTCATGCAATCAAAATTAGATCTTAGAATTGGACTTTCTTGATTTCATTTCAATATGTTGTTCTGTTTAGTTGAGAATCAGTTATAACAATTATTTCTAGAATTTATGAGATAGCTTTCCTATTTTAGTATTATATTCTTTTCTTAGCTTGTAGTAACTATCATTTACCAGCTATACACAACTCTCCATCTAGAACACCTCTAGCTATACATATCGTACCAACATCATACTAAGAAACACATCCCTGGTTTGATAAATTAAATGTAGCATGTCCTCCCTCACTGAACTACTTGATCTAGGATGAAGCCATCCATTGAGTTACATGCAAGCCTTAGCTACATTAGGTCTAGTGGGAATTGATTGTGCTCCACATTTTTGGCACCGTTGCCGGGGATGGTGTTAAAGCTATAGACGTTTATGTGTTTGAGGTAGTTTATTTTCTCTAGCATTCCTTGTGTGTTTACAAATTTACAGTTGAAATAGATTTCAAACAAAAACATACCCTCACTAACATTGTGCAGAAAGTAGAAATAAAAAGAACTCTAAAACATTGCATGCAGCGGAGAAGAGACTATTTGGGGAGATTTTTTCCAAATGAGGAAAATAGTTTAGAAACAAGTGATGAAGTTGAGATATCAATAGAAGATGTTGTAGACTTGGAGGATATAGACACTTGGCATCATGACACAATGGCTGATGAAGCAGTAGTTAATCCTACTAACCCAGTTACTTTTGAGTTTCCTATCACCAATCAGGAACAAGCTACCACCATGAAGAACATCCCTCTTTCAACTCTACCAAACTTTCATGGTCTAATTACAAAGGACCTAGACATGTTCCTGTTTGAGTTTGATGTTCTCTACATAAGCTATGATTACACCACTAATGTACATAGATTAAATCTTTTCCCAGCCACCCTCAAAGATGTCGCTTTGAGGTGGTTTATGGGATTAGGAAGAGATGCGGTGGTAGATTGGAGAACTATGAAGGAAAATTTCCTACATAAATACCAAGATTATTTTCATGGCAGAGACACGTGAGGAGATGAAATATTTATAATGTCACAAAAGGAGGAGGAACCCCTTGAAGATTATGTAGAGAGGTTCTTATTTTTCCTCTATAAGTCATGCCAAAATATACTCTCTCGAGAATTGTTGAAATTGGTATTTCTAAGAGGAGTGAGTGAAGATTGCATGGATTCCTTGGACCTTATTGGAGCAAGGGTCATTTCTCAACTTTCATTTGATAACATCTACAAGATATGCAGAAACTACTCATGTGCAACCATGAAAAAGATCTGTGGCTTTAGAACTTTGTCCACCACAAAACTGGTGCAGGTGTCTCCCGAGTAGAACTCAACAACCTGTTGAAGGACATGAAGCATGACATTATAATTCATCTGGAAACTTGGCTAGATACCCTGTATGTGAATAAAAAGCAAGAAGTAGAAGCAGTGTTAGTGGAATACTGTTCACATTGTAAACAAAAGAAGGCAAGTTGCAAATGCAAGAGGCTAGCCAACATTACAGAAGACAAGCATGAAAGGATAGATTTTTGAACCCTTGAAGATGAAGAAGGTCAAGTATTTTACTTGGCCTAATGCAAGCCATGGTAGTAAAGTCAAGGTATTCTTTAGGACCCTTTATCTTACAAGACTTCATTTCCAGGTTCTTCCTTAAATATTTCTAATTGGTATAATGCACCGTTGAATAACATGCCATCTCAACCTTGGTCAAACATGTCACCACCTAGCTTGACCTCATAGCAAGGGACATGGCCACAATAGTTATATCACCCTCAAACACATGGCCAACAATGACAGCCACACTAAAAACCAAGGCCACAATAATGGAGAGGAAATCAGCCTTGGCAAAATCCTAACATTAGCTACCCATAGCCATAGCAAGCTTTGCCTCAACAATTAACCCTTATGCCAAATATTATTGCATCTACTCCTACACCACCAAGAGAAACCCAATTGCCTACTCAACCTGTACCAAAACCTAATAACAAGCCTATCCAACAGGGTCATGCTAATGAAGTCCAATACTTGACTTATATAGTCAAAGTTAGTGATGTTTAGTTATGTTCAGGAATATACCCTCTGGACCGACCTCTCCACTCATCATAGAACTTCTATATGAGGAAAATTCTAGTGATTCTAATCTCCATCTTAATAATTAGGATGAGCACCCTAAACACACTACATCACAAGCAGAGATTAAGACCAAAGAACCCCCATTCCCTGAGAGACTGAACATACCAAAATAGAAACTTGAGCTAGAATTCAATGTCCTTGGCCAACTAAAAAATGTCTGCATTAAAATTCTCCTATTTCAATCCATTAGGGATGTGCCCATTTATACCAAAACTATAAGAGAACTATGCTTGAGGAAGCCAGACATGATGCATAAATAACCACAAATTGTTCATGTAATGGGACATCTTTCTGACATCATGTTAGGCAACATAGTTGTCCCAAAATATGCAGACCCATGGGCAGCCTAGTCGTGGATGTGCACATCAATGGAAGCCTTATAAAGGATACCTTGATTGACCTGGGTGCTGCTATCAATGTTATGACCAAAGAAACAATGACAAACCTACAACTAGTTAACTTAAGATTGACACCAATAGTGTTGTAACTTGTAGATAGATCAATGGTTAAACCTGAGGGGATCATCAAAGACATGGTCATTATGCTTGACTCTTGGGAATACCCTACTTACTTTATGGTCCTGCAGCCAAAGGCTAACCTGTGGGATATCCACTCATCTTAAGGAAACCATGGTTAGCAACCACTAATGCTTTCATTGGCTACAAGTTAGGTAACATGATAATTTCCAACAAAAATGTTACAAAGAAGCTAGTTTTGTATCCTCCAACCCAATCCTTCTTTGAATTTGAAAAAACTGTGGCCAGACCCTGAAGACAATGATCGGTATTTTATCCAAACATTAATGACAATTAGATGAATCCCTCTAATAGAAGTTGAGGATGAGAACACTATGATTACAAACATAATGCATAAAAATATGGAGTAGATCCTCAATTGGATGACTGGTTGGCCTGTATATCGAGCCTCTTACATAATATTTTTCTTGTAGAAAACTTGTCAGACTATGAATTTGACATCAATGTGTTCCACCACTTAAGCATAGTTGCTACCTCAACACTACATGTTCCAACATATACTCCATGCAATCCTTGACAAAACAATTTGAAAATTTTCCTAACAAAATGTTGAATATTAATAACAGGCTAACCCTGCAGCAACAAGATGAGATGATTACTATGTTTCAGGCTCATAAAATAGCCTTTGCATGGGACTACCATGGCATGAAAGGATTAGACCCAAACCTCTGCACACACCGTATGTATATCAAGGATGATTGTAAACCTATAAGACAACCGCAAAGGAGGATGAATCCTGCAGTCTAGAACATTGTTAGTGAAGAATTGAAAAAGTTATTGGATGCTAGCTTCATATACCTGTATCAAATAGTCAATGGGTCTCTCCTTTGGTAATAGTACCAAAGAAAGGGGGAAAATGGTGTGTTTGTATTGACTACATAGGACTTAATGAAGCCACATACAAGGATCATTTTCCTTTACCTTTTATTGACCAAGTTCTAGACTCTTTAGCAAGAAAGAAATACTTTTCCTTTTTAGATAGATTCAGTGGATATAACCAGATCAGGATTGCGCCTGAAGATTAGGACAAAACAATATTTACCTATCCCTATGGCACATATGTTTATGCAATGCTCCCTTTTGGCCTATGTAATGCTCCTGCCACTTTCCAAAGGGTAGTGCTAAGCATCTTCTCTGACTTGACACATGATTGTTTAGAAGTCTATATGGATGACTTTACAACTCATAGTAATAGTTATAATGAAGCCTTATCCAATCTAGAAAAGGTCCTGTAGCAGTGTCAGAACCATAACCTATCCCTCAACAATGAAAAATGCTACATGATGATGGAAGAAGGTATAAGTATGGGACACTATGCCTCACAAGTAGGTATCCAGGTAGACCCAACCAAAATTGAAGTCATCACTAGTCTACCCATACCATAGAAACAAAAAGATTTTTGAAGTTTCCATGGTCATGTAGGTTATTACCGTAGATTCATAAATGATTTTAGCAAAACAACTACACCTTTGTTTGTTTTACTTACCAAAGATGTTGACTTTAATTGGACACCTCCATTTCAAGAGGCCTTCCAATCTTTTTAAGAGTCCTTGACTACAACACCTATGTTAAGAGGACCCAATTGGACAATCCCTTTCCATGTACATGTTGATGCATCTAATTATATTGTAGGGGATGTATTAGGCTAAAAATAAGGTTCGGTAGAATATGCCATATATTTCATTAGTAAGAATCTTCAAGTAGTAGAGTTGAACTACACTGTCACTGAGAAGGATCTCTTAGTCGTGGTATATGCAATAAAAAAGTTTAGACACTACATAACTAGTTATCCTATATTTGTTCACATTGATCATGTAGCCATATGGTATCTAATGAACAAACCCATACTTAGTGGTCGATTAGTGGGATGGTTGCTACTACTACAAATTTGATATCACAATAATAGATAAGTCAGGTAAAGCTAATGTAGTGGCAGACTTCCTTTCTAGATTGACCCTTATTGCAAATGAACCTATTGTTGATAACTCATTTCCATATGAGCATTTATTTTACTTGATAGTGTAGGTTCCATGGTATGCAGATATTGCTAATTATTTGGTTGCAGGTAGAACACCTCCTCATTTCTCTTCAAAAGAAAAATGCCAACTAGTTGAATAGATTCTTCCATACTCTTGAATCTAGGGCTATTTATTCTATACTGGCCTTGATAACATCATGCACAAGTGTATTAGAGAAGATGAAGTTTATGATATTCTAAAATCTTTCCATGATGAGCCCTGTGGTGGACACTTTGTAGTGAAAATGACAACATTCAAAATATTAAAAATTGGCTATCATTGGTCAACATTACATAAAGATGCAGTTGCATATACCAAGAGATGTGACCAATGTCAAATAATGGGCAGACCAACAAAGACAGATGAAATGTCCCTACAGCCTTAGTTAGTTCAAGAACCTTTTGATAAATGGGGTCTAGACTTTATAGGCCCTAATGATCCACAGTCAAACAACAAGGAATACATCCTCGTGTGTATTGACTACCTAAAAAAATGGGTGAAAGTCAAGGCTGTCACATATGCAAGAGATGAAAAGGTAGCAAAATTTATCTATGAAGAGATCTTCACAAGGTATGGAATGCCCAAAGAAATTGTTATTGATCAAGGTCGACAGTTTACCTCTAAATTGATTGCTGCACTTGTCAAGGAATATGCACTTATGTATAAGAAGTTTACTCCTTACCATCCTCAGTCCAATGGCCAAGTGGAAGTTACCAATAGAGAAATAGAAGCAATTCTGACTAAAATTGTTGCTCCACACCACAAAGATTAGGCAAACCACCTTCCAAAAGCATTTTGGGCTCATAGGACAACATGGAAAACCACAACAACGTTTACACCCTATTAATTGGTATATGGTAAGACAATAGTACTCCCTATTGAATTTGAGAAAAAAACTTTAAGAACACTAGAGCTTGGAATAGATCTCTTAGAAGCACACCGAGAAAGGATCAATTAGCTGAATGCCCTAGATGAACTACGAAAGGAATCCTTCCATCACATAGAGGTTGTTCAAAGATAACAAATAAAATGGCATGACAAATTTATCAAAACATGAGAATTTCAACAAGGAGATTAGGCATTACTATTTGATTCAAGGTACAAAGATCACAAGAGAAATTTGCAGACAAGATGGTTAGGACCCTATGAGATAGCTAAGGTATTTTGAAATGTATTAAAGTTGGTTACTATTAATCTTATCAAATTTTCATTAACGATCAATGGTCATTGACTTAAGTTTTACAAGAAACAACTCAATAAGGCACAATTTATCTAACATGTAGCACAATACATAGGGATGAGGTCAACATCAATAGAAGACATGATTAAGGATGAGCCTTCCAGATCTACCCTTATCATTAATCAGGTATAATTTCTATGCTTTATTTCAGGAAAAAAACCAATAGTGAAAACCCATTGGGCACTGTTGTTTCTCAAATAATGTTGTCCACCCACTCGGTAGCCTTTCCATGCTTTAGTTTCGTCATCCTCTGAGTTCCTGTGGCATCACTAGCCACATTTTCTATAGCATCGCTCTTTGAGTTCCTGCAACATCACCAATCGCCTTTCTTGCAGCATCACTCTCTGAGTTCCCACAGCATCACTAGCCATCTTTCATGCAACATCACTCCCTAAGTTTCTGTAGCATCACCAGCTGCATTTCCTACAGCATCACTCATTGAGTTCCTATAGCATCACTAGTTGTGTTTCCTATAGGTTCACACTTTTGAAGTCCCTGCAACATCCTTGCTCCCATCATCCTAAGTTCATACAACTTTTGACATGTTTCATGTAGCATCCTTATTGTTTGACTTCATGCATCATCAACATTATTTGCCCTTGTAGCCATGTTACATGTCTTCATTTCTGTAAAAACTCTCCACAATTGATGATCCTGACACTCCATCAATAACTATTCTCATACCACATCATCATACCACCAATCAATAAATGGTGTGCTCATGTCAACTGTCGATTCTTCTGCATTCAAATGTCAACATCATCCATCATTTTTGCAACTTGTCAAATTTTGTAACAACTTTTCTACTCTTTATATTTGTTAATAATTATTTTCCTGTAGTATTTATTTTATTTATTACAATTAATATTGTTCTTTTCCATTTAATATTTCTGTAACCCTCTCATCATTCCATTTCTTTTTCTACCCTTTTTTTTCGTGTGAGGACACATGCCATTCTAAGTTGGGGGGTAATTGTCTTGTCAGCCCACTCACTAATCCAAACCATTGTCCTTGCCTCGCTAGATCACTCGTATGAGATTTCATTTTCACTTTGTCACCCTTGAGATTTGTAATGATCTATGCACATGCAACATCCAACATGATTTGAACTGATGCTCAAATAATACCTTGTTATCTCTAGGATTTGAAAATCTTGGGTAACCATTTCAAAGATATTCTACAAATAATGGGAGGTAAAATTCATCAAGGTGAGACCAGTTAATCACATGCAGGTCCTTAAAAATTATTCCAGGAGGATCATTTTCATACCAAGTGAATAAGGCAAGAAGTGCAAAAGGGGAAATCTCCATGGGACTTTAGACAACCTATTAAATTTACTCACATTTATTAATTACTTTACATCTAAATACCTATTTAATTCTTTTAAAGAATTAAATATTACTCTATTATGCCAAAGTAATTAATTTTGTATTATTGCCATGTAAAACAAAATTACATGTGCTAAGGTGAATTTCTAAATGTGGAGTAAATTAATTCTTTAGGGAATTAATTAATGTTGTAAAAGTACAAAGGGAAAAATTGCACATGAAATTGTTGGCAAGAGACACTATATGGATTCATGGTTGTTGTCATTGATGGCAACAAAGGTCATCCCACATATCCGCAAGTCATGATATATCTCTACCGGAAGTCAGATTGAAGATTGTTGTGGTCCGGTGAACAAGAACAGAGCATATGGCAAGGTCCGACAGATTGGTCCGGATCTCTCAGAGGAAGTGTCTTGGCACAGTGCGGATCTGGGGAAGTCAAGAGGACTATCTTGAGTAGTATATTCCAAGGATTTAGCCTCCGGAGATGGACAAAGAAAAAGATATGAATAGTTGAGTACCGGATTCCTGAGAGACAGTGAAAACAGAGGAAGAACTGACTGATAGAGTATCAGACTACTTTCTGGATGTGTTACAGATAATGATAAAGGTTGCGGAGGCATGAATCATGTTTGGCCGACATAATTGATGATATCTACAAGTATATGCTTGATCTGCATTGCTTGGTGAGCAAGGATTCAGCCGACAGAACTAAGTTTGTAAGAAAATAGACTGTTCCGGATGCCGACTAGAAAGGTGATGAAATTACTTGTGCGGATATATATAGAGGATGGATTTAGTTGTAAAGAGCGAGAAGTGTGAAAGGATAAGCGAACAAGTCCAGAGTAGAGCAGAAGTAGCAAGAAAGATCCGGTATGTGAAAGGATAGCAGACTAAAGAACAGAGGAAAGATGAAGTGCAGCAGATCAGTATACTGAACTCAACCGGAACTGAACTCCAGCATATGCAGATGCTTCCAATCAGTTCAAGACTGTGATTCTTATCACTTTGTAAGACAGTGTGTCTTCTTGTAGGCAGTGAGCCTCTTGTGAGCAGTGTGCTCGGGCAGTGAGCCCTAATTGGCAAGTGCCATTTTTGTAATTTCCTATTCTTCTAACAGAGAATAATTCTTGGGTTAATCACCCCGTGGTTTTCTCCCTTAACAGGGTTTCCACGTCAAAAATACTGTGTCATGTGTTTCTTATTTCATGGTTAATGTTTTATGTTTGATTTTATGCTGCTTCAATTAAAAGGAAAGTTCAATAAGGGAAATAATTAGGATAACTGATTCACCCCCCCCCTCTCAGTTATCAACAGAAATTATATGTGGGAAGAATAGGGTTGGGTGAATTAATTCTTTAAAATAATTAATCAATGTGTAAATTTGGGGTAGTAGTTGGGTTTGGAAATTCTCGTTAAATAAAGGACAATTAAATAATTTAAAGGATGTTGGGTAAATAGGAAGTTACGGGTAGTTACCAACTATGTGTGTACCAGTAAATCTTTAAAAGGGGATTTACTTCATGGTGAAAGGGTTCCTCTCTCTCCACAAAAAGTAATTACGGGAAGGAAGAAGTAAGGGGAAATATTTTTATATAGCATATGTGAAGTCATGTGAAGCGGGGAAAAGTATTTTTTTCTATTGTATTTCATTAATATAAGGGATAAGTTGATAATGTGTCTATTATTTCCTGTGTATGGCCAGTTGTCTTTCATATGTTGGATGTATGTCATTATGAAATTATGGTATCCATATTGCTCTATTTAAAATATTAACAACCTACTTATTTGATAATTATTTTATCAATAGAGTACCTTTCTTTCGTATGTCAGAATTTGGTGTTGTATATGGTGATTCGGTTATTTTAATCTAATCATTGTTATCCTCCTTTTCATGTGTTTAGGAGGAAAATTTGATTTCTTGCCTACAATACCTTGAGTATTGTAGTTTTATTACAATTTTACATTCTAGAAAAACTATCCTTTTTTGCTTTCAGGTTAAAAGTGCATCCCATTTTAGTTAGTATCATATAAAGGAAGCTGCTCCTTTTTAAAGAATGCAGAGAAATATTTGTAAAATTTATTTACAAATTGTTCAACTATTAGTGCATTTGTTACCCCAAGTTGGGCAAATTATACAAAGGTTTCGGGTGACAAAATCTGTTCACTAACATACCTACATTTTTTTGGATATCAAAAGCATTTGTTTTGAATATAACAATAGAGAGAAAAATACAACAGACTCTTAGCTCAATAAGCCAACCAAACCCTAGCTTGCTAAATTGTCTGAGATTTGTCTAAAATTGTCTAAACTTCAAAGAGCATAAAAGATGGGGGGTGGCCTTGTGAGGAGGGAACCAACAGTCCATACTGCACTACTGAATGATGGATAAAGCCTTCCCATCTTCCAACAAGCAGGATGGATGGACTACTTTCAAAGGTTGTATGGGTATAACAAGGAAATCGTAGTTGAATTTGAAAGAACATGGAACAATGGGGTAGTATTGATAAAAGGGTTGAAAATAAATGCTTCAAAAATAGCTATAGCAGAAGCTATAGGGCTTCCTGCAACAAGGGAGAATTTCCCAGAAAGGGGAAATACAATCACTGCCCAAAATGAATTTGAGGTAGGGGAACAATTTGATTTTTCTTCACAAGGGACCAAGTGCTTTTCATTGCCACCACATTGGGCTCAAGTTTCCACCCACGTCATCAAATATCTTACCTATGAAGGTAGGCGATCCTTTCTCTACACTATGCATTTTATGTTACGTAGCCACCTTCGGCATGGAAGAAGAGTAAATGTTCCCAATTTCTTATTTAATTTGTTAAAAAAGAATGGTAAATGAGTACCAAAAGGGCACAAGTACTACATTATCACATCACAACCTTATTCAATTGTTAGCAAAGAAGAGTTTAAACAAGCAATTTCCTGATGTTTCATGGGAAGAAATTTTGGGTTTAAACCATATAAGGAATAGGCCAATTGTGGGGCCACATGGCAGGAAACTCAGGATGAGGAGAACCCAAGTGCCACAAACAAAAAATGTACAGGCAGAAAGGGTAGAATTTGTGGAAGAAGCAGAACATGTAGACATATCTTAGGAGCATGCAACAGTCCCTATTGACCATGCAACATCTTCTCTTGAGCATGCAATAGTCCCTGCTCAACATGCATCCTCTTCCCACATGCATGTGACCTCATCTAGAGGTCTTGTAGCATTAACTCTTGACCTTGTAGTATCCTCTGAGGATCCTGCAACACCTCCACATGGACATGTAGCATTGCCTATGCAAGAAATTTTAACTGATGTGCCTAAAACTTTTCCATCTATGTCTAAAACTATTGTACTTGTACCAGACAAAACTTTACCTATACATACCATCTCACTAGACAAACCTATCGATGTAGCTACCCCTTCTTCTTCCAAGCCTAAAAGGAAACAAGAAGCATCTCCTTCTCCCCCCAAAAGAAAGAAAAAAAGAAATAGAAAATTATTTTAACTCCAAAAACACAATGACCAAGGCGCTCTCAACACCTTAAGACTAGAGTGGAAACCAAGGCTATTGCCTCGATGCAAAAGGTGGTATTTCTAGAAACTAATACTGATTATGAGAGAGAAGAGATGTTTGTATACAGAGACCAAACTCATACTTCAAATAGCCTATGGTTTGACCCTGAAGGGGAATCTACCCCATCTTCATCTCAATTTGTCATCTTGGATGCAAATAAAGAATTTATCCCCATGAAAGTAGAAACAGGGGATGAGTTGCAAGATGCTCTAAGAAAAATTAAACAACTAGAAGAACAACTCAGATCCTATGATTAGAAGAGTAATGATTTAGACAAATTGGCTCAACTGGCAGTAGAGGGGATATATAAGGAAACAAGGAAAATTGAGGAGCAAGTATTTCTTGTCACTCAATCTATAGCACAGACTATTCCCCCTACTTCAACCACTCCTGACAAACAGACTGCAGCTACTCAGACTAATGGGCCCTCCTTGGAGTACTTTCTTTGGAAAAGGGATGAGGAAATTCAGTGGATGGGAAAGAAATGGAAGGAAGAAAAGGAAGAGATGGAGCAGAAATTTAATAAGGAATTGAAGGAGAAGAATATGGAAAATAGAAATTTAAAACTGGAAATTAAATGCATGGAAGATTTAACAAGCCAGATTGTGTAGTGTAGACCTCTTTCTAGGGTTTACGCCTTGTTTTTAAAAGAACAATTTTTAACTTTCCAGTTTATGTAATGTTTTGGTGATATTTTGTCTAAACTTGATACAACTAGTAATTTCTTTAAGGTTTTCTAAATATCTATTCTAGAACTACAGAATCAACTCTGTGAGTTTTCTCTACATGACATGGTTGTCCCTTACAATCTTGGAATCCAATCGTTTATGTGGGAGATGTGTAGATTAGAGCACTCATTTCTTTTGTGTAGAATAAACATAGTAGGGGGACTCAGATGCAGAGATATAGAGAGCAGGAAAAATCTGTCTCCTTGAGGATCAGAGGGGAAGTAAAAGACCCCAATGATGTCATAGAGGAATGGATATTTATGACAAAAATAAATAGTGACAGAAAATTTGCCAAGACCTATAGATTGTCTACACAATGTATCGAGAAAATTTGAGGAAGATAGGAAGAGAATCATTTGAGTACAACAAAGGAAGATGGTAAGAGCTCATAGTTGAGTTATAGAAGAAGGATCCTCACTCTATGTATAATTACCATGCATTTGTGAGTAGTGGACATCGATATATTAATCTGGCCAAATCAAATGGATTAGCATGGGTACCACTAGCCTTCCAACTACCAATCATCTAGTTTCCAATCCCTCATTGGCTTGGCAACAAACTTTACTCAACAGAGGAAGAGAATACCAAGTGGGAACGAATTTCAAGGAAAAAAATGATTCTTCTTGAAGGAAGGAGAGTGGCATAAAAAATCTATGACTATAGGAACATCACCCTCATGTCTAACTCTAGGTCATAATTACTTGAGGACAAGCAATATCTTAAGTTGGGGCTGATGATGAGTGCCATAATTATCCTTTTAATCTTTGTCTTTTCCTATTTCTAAGCTACATTCTTGCAAACATTTTCATCCTTTTAAGTCAAAGACCTTATATAATATTTGTATAAGCACCATATTAATTGTATTATGTTTTAATGGATATTAGCATGGTAAAAATAGTTATTTTTAGAATATAATGTGGTATGATTAATTTTTCTACAATAATATTAATGAATGAGGAGTTCTCTAGGACTAACTCCTTTCTGTAGCAACTAAGAACACTAACCTACAACCAAGACTATAAAGTAGCTACAGCTAAGATGGTGGAGTTCCTGCAACCAAGATTGTAGAAGTTCTTGTAGTCGAAGAACTTACCTTCTATACCTGAAGGGATTGTTTCCTAAAACAAAGTACACAGTCACTCATAGTTGTCCAACAACAACCTATTCCTTCCTTATAGACAAAGATAAGATTCCAGAAGAAGTCAGGGAGGGATTTGCAACAATGGGTGAATGGTTATCCCTCAACTGGAAATGTGTTGAGATTCGTTAAAGCCAAGACAACTGTCTCCATGTTTCCTGAATAAGCTTACTCGTTCGAATAGTCCTGATTAAAATTTTCCTCTATGGTTGTTTAGTTTTAGTTTCCTAGTATTATTTTGCTTCTTCAGAAATAAGGAGTCCTTCCCCTGCATAATGGGAAGTGGACTAATTAGTTGTTGTTGCTCATTTAATGCGTGAATGGTTGAAGAGTGTGTATATTTCTTCTCACCCAGCGTAACTAGTGAAGTTTTATTTTCTCATGATGATATTAGATTTTCTATTACAGTGAATAAACATAGTCCTTATTTTAGATTATTTGATTGTTCTTAATTCGTGGTATATAAGTGAATGATTTGATTTGATTAACTGATAAAAGGAGAAAGGAAGTAGTCAACCTGAGTCATGGCCCACTTGAGGTAGACTACAACCTATTAGTACTAGATTCATGCAATTAGAATTAGATCTTAGAATTGGATTTACTTGATTTCATTTCAGTTTGTTGCTCTATTTAGTTGAGAATTATTTATAATAGTTATTTCTAGAATTTATAAGATAGCTTTCCTATTTCAAGATTGTATTATTTTCTTAGCTTGCAGCAACTATCATTTACCAACTATACACAACTCTACATCCATAACACCTTTAGTTGTACATATAGTACTAACATCATACCAAGAAACATGCCCCTGGGTTGATAAATTAAATGTAGTATGTCCTCCCTCACTGAGCTGCTTGATCTAGGATGAAGCCATCCATTGAGTTACATTCAAGCCTTAGCTACATTAGGTCTAGTGGGAATTGATTGTGCTCCATAGACACCACCTTGGTAGTAGGCCTTAATCCATTGGTCGATAAATGTTTGTTTGGCTAGGTTAGCCTCATGTCACCCTTTGAGAGGCATGGGGGTACAATATACCCTATTGCATAGGTTGGCATAGGGTACCACCTATACCTTGTCGTAGGTCTAAAAATTTTGTTTTTTAATCTAAAAAATTTAATAATAAAAAATAAATTATTTATCATTTACCGTATGAGTGGTTCACAGTACTAACACCTATATCAGATTCACCTAGATGTAGGTACAATCTTTAGATGCC
The DNA here is from genome assembly GCA_027924645.1 of Cunninghamia lanceolata. Taxonomy (NCBI): domain Eukaryota; kingdom Viridiplantae; phylum Streptophyta; class Pinopsida; order Cupressales; family Cupressaceae; genus Cunninghamia; species Cunninghamia lanceolata. The sequence goes on along the minus strand of BSBN01000186.1, from coordinate 12,867,385 downwards.
ATAAACATTCTACAATCCGTACGATTGAGGAGGGGAAGTTTTATCTGATGGCCCAAGGCAAAAGTGTCTAAACTTGACAAATTGACAATAGATCTTTAGGTTCTTGGGCCTTATAGACATGATGGAAGGGTTAGATTTGACCCAAAATGCTCCAAAAATGCAACTACCTCCTGAATCTGGTAACTACGTCCCAAATTCAAACCCTTGTAGATCTGGCCTCCAATGTCCATTTTAGACAAGTCAAAAGGCTAAAATGACTTTCTTGGACACCTTAAACTCAATGGTGAGCTTATATTTGCACCAACCTTCTTTAAAATAAACCTACAATATAAAGCCACAAAGAAGAAAGCCTCCCAAATCTAGTATTTCTATCAAGTTTTTCTAATTTTCCAAGTCATCATATGATGCAAGAGAAGAGCATACTCAACTTTTCAAGATCAACCAATATTTGTATCCTCGATCTCTAAAAAAAGAATGACATAAAGCAATCCTACAAGCTTTGATACCATGTAAGAATTGGCTATGAAGGTAGCAACCCAATATCTAGGAGCTTTAATGAAAGCACAAGAGAGACCCAACATGAAAGAACGATTCTATTCTATCAAAGGACACAAATACACAATATACATCATTGATGCAGGAGCATCCAGTGGTGTAAGGGCAATCTTGCATCACCCAAAAAAATGATTTTCTTTTCTATTTCTTTCAAACTTGGGTTTTTGTATACCCATTTGCTTGAATAATGATTCAAAATCTTCAAAGTTTCCATCAAGGCTAAGACTATCAGAACTTACTATTTTTAGTACCCATATATCAGAGAAGCGATTAAGCCCAAAATTTTTCCCAAATCTTTGGAACAGTCAAATAAGCATTCTTGGTAAATTTCAACTCAATATCATGTCTGGATTTCAAGATATTAAAAATTTCATCCAAGGAAGTTTCAAACTCAAAATTGAAGGCCTTAGAAGCCTCGAAAAGGGTTGAAAGTTGCTGATCTGACAAATCTGACAAAAGTATAGTGTAGATCTCTTCACAAGCTTTCCAATTATATATAATAATTGAAAATCTGACGAACGGATCAAAATTTATGGCTCCTGGAAGTTGCACTGTCCAGTTTTCCAATTTTAAAATTCAAAAATTCTTCTTGGGCAGGAAAGTGGACAGCTAGGTTCATTTTGGCACCCAAATGGAAGTTAAACATTTCAAAGTAGGCTGACATTGTGCAAAATTACACTAACTAGTTCCGACGTGTATTTAAATCCTATCTTCGGATAGTTTTGGGGGCAGTGATCGAAGGAAGTAATTGGCAAGTCCGATTCATGCAAATCAGGAGGTCAGATAGACATCAGAAGGATTTGTAAGATAGATATTTTGATTGTAATACAACCCATATTACTGTAATAAGCAAGCATATGACCCTAGAAATTGTATTTCATATTTTGTAGCCTTTTATAGGCAAGTTTAATGAAGAAATTCTGAATCAGTTTGTAGATTGTTTAGCTAATCTTTCTTGAGATCCTATTCTTGTCTTTTTGAAATCTATAAACTCTTGTTGTATGTGTTTTGGGTGGAGTCCACCCTCATCAATGATTATACATGAATGTTAAGTTACAATAACAACCTTGGTTTTATAGGCCAAGGTGAAACATAGGACTACATAGGATTATGACAAGTTTCTTAATCTTCTGACTTAAGACACATAGAGCTAACTATCATAAGTGTACCTTAACTTAACAAGACAAGTGTGAATATGATGCAGGAGCATCTAGTGGTGTAAGGGCAATCTTACATCAACCAAAAAGATGTTGATTCAAAATTATTGAAGTTGTTTTCATTTCTTTCCATTTAGTATTTCTGGTTCCATAATCACTTGAATAATGATGTAGGACTTTCAGTTTTTCTAAACTGCTAAAAATAGCAAATTGCTATTTTTGGAAAGTTTAACTACCATTTCTGGAAAGTTTGCATTTAGGTATAGATGGAAGCAAAAATTTATAGGAAGCTTGTAAATGAAATATAAGACCTTTGGCGAAGGAATCAGACAAAGATCATGTGTGAGCTGAAAGATATTAAAGTTTTCATTTTTTGAAAAACCCTTGAAATTTTTTAAAATCAGATATGAGGCACTAAAACGTCCCATAAAATCCTGAAAAAGTTGATAGAAATATGTTTATGGATTTCCAGCATGATAGTTCACTTTGTGAGATTTCTGATGCTTAAAATGGTTCGCCAATCAGACACCCAGATCAAAAGTTATGCTTCCCGGAAGTTGACCTACTTTTGGAGGGAGTTGCAAATTTTGAAATTTTGGCTGGAGGCTGCCAAAATGGCTATTTATGACTACTTTTGGGAACCTAGGGAAGTAATAGAGTTAAGGGGGGAAAGGGTAGAGTCAGGAATAGGTAGGAAAATAGAAATGGTGTTATAGAAGGTAGAAGATGCTAGAGCCTCGTGATGGGTAGTTGAAGTGTGACACAATCTGTGGAAGGTTGATTCCTCTGATTGTATTTGAGCTTATGTAATGTAATGAGTTATCCAAATCAATAAAAGAATATTCTATTTTCTGTGTGCAATTTCTTTTATTATGTATTTTATGATTTACCCACTTTAGCAAGTGGTATCAGAGCAAGGGTTCCTGAGTGTGTAGACAGATTACTGATCGTAAGGTAGTTTACACCAGTACTTGAGGTTGTGGGTTTGCTACAGAGATCAAGATGCCTCCACAAAGAAAATGTGTTGGAAGAAATGCTTTGATGGAAGAGGGTTTTAGAGCCTTGTAAAGGCAGATCGATGCATTGCAAGAGGAGTTGCGAAGAGGGTTTGAGCTGAGAACAAGAGAAGAAAGCAAGGATGAAGCTACAGAAGAGCTATCCGAGGAAGAACAAGAAGCTGAAGGAGATCCTACAAAATTTAGGTTGTTGAGGGCCATTTCAAAGATCAAAGTTTCTACCTACTCTGGAGATTTGAATCTAGAACACCTTATTGATTGGATCAATGACATGGAGGAATATTTCGAGTATGAAGATGTGGAGGACCCAGATTGGGTCAAGTTTGCAAAAACCAAGTTGAAAGGCCATGCCAGTATTTGGTGGAAGGTCTAGTTAGAGAGAAATAGGAGAGGAAAAGGAAAGATTACTAGATGGGATCGAATGGTGGAGAAACTGAAGAAGCAGTTCATTCCTGTGGACTATGAGATGGAGTTACTGAAGAAGCTGCAAGGATTGAAGCAAGGTAACAAGTCTGTCAAGGAGTATACATAAGAGTTTTATAAGATTACTATCAAGAAAGGCCATGCAGAGGCCAAGAAGGAGAATGTATCCTGTTACATTAATGGGATGAGGCCAAGTATTCAAGAGGAGCTGAGCCTGGTTAGAATGACCACCATAGAAGATGTATACTAGTTTTCCCTGAAGGTGGAAGAGAAGTTGAATAAAAGATTTGAAAGCAAGCAAAGGGGAAGAGGTTAAGGTGGAAGGACTGGTGGAAGATCCTATGGAGGCTGAAATGAAGATCCAAAGAAAAGTGAAGAAGTTGGCACCAGTCAAAATCAGAGAGGAGATAATGCCTACCACCCTCATGACTAGAACAATGGTGAGTAAAGAGGAAGAGGCCGACCTAGGCAAGGACCTGGAAGAGGAGTTTTCAGAGGAACTTGTTTCCAATGTGGAGAAGAAGGACATCGAGCATATGAGTGTCCACAACATCAAGGAAGGACAAACATAAGACCTGAAGGTAATGCATGAGTTGCACATGTAGATGAAGATTCATAGTCTGAGCATTTGAAGATGCTGAAAGGGGAGAAATCCTAGTTGTTATAAGAACCTTTTTGAATGAGGAGAAAGAACCAAATCAGAGGAAGATTTTATTCTGCACAAGGTGCAAATGTGAAGGTAAGTGTTGTGATATTATTATTGATAGTGGAAACACTAACAATCTTGTTTCAGAGGAGATGGTTGACAAGTTGAAATTGACAAGAAGAAAGCATCCACATCCATATCAGATTGCATGGTTGCATAAGGACCATAGAGCTTTGGTCAATGAACAATGTTTAGTGAAGTTCAAGATTGGGGACTACCATGATGAGGTGTTGTGTGATATCATATCGATGGATGCATGTCATATGATGTTGGGGAGGCCGTGGCAGTATGATAGGTGTGCTGTCCATGATGGCCGTTTAAACACATATTCCCTAACAAAGGATGGAGTTTGTCATAAGTTGAAGCCCTTGAAGGAGGTGAAAGAAAAGGTATGTAGTACTACCAAAATTTGCTTGGTAGATGGTAGGAATTTTTTGGAGGGTATGAAGCATGAGCGTCATTGCTTTGCATTGATTCCTAAGATCAATCAAGAGAAATGTGAAGATGTACCAGTAGAAGTCTTAGATATGTTGGAAGAATTTCAAGATATTGTCTCTGATAATGTACCAAAAGGTTTACCACCAGTGAGGAAGATAAGTCATCAAATGGATTTGATACCAGGAGCCAGTTTGCCAAATAAGGCATCCCACAGAATGACCTCTGCATAGAATGAAGAGTTGAATAGACAAGTTTAGGAGTTATTAAGGAAGGGACTGATAAGGGAGAGCCTAAGTCCATGTGCAGTATCTGCAGTACTAGTACTGAAGAAATATGGAGAGTGGAGGATGTGTATAGATTCTTGAGCCATCAACAAGATCATGATCAAGTATAAATTTCCATTGCCAAGAATGGATGACATAATGGATTGTTTGAGTGGATCCAAGCACTTCACAAAGATTGACCTGAAGAGTGGGTATCACTAGATCTGAATTAGAGAAGGAGATGAATGGAAGATAGCCTTTAAGACAAAGGAAGGTTTGTATGAGTGGTTAGTCAAGCCATTTGGGCTAACCAATGCACCAAGCACATTCGTGCGGCTCATGAACGAGGTATTGAAAGAATTTCTGGGAAGTTTTGTTATTGTTTATTTGGATGATATTTTGATTTTTAGTAAGACTTGGGATGAGCATCTGATGCATATCAGAAGATTTATAGAGAAGCTGAGGGAGCAGAAGTTGTTGATTAATCTGAAGAAATACAGTTTTGCAAAGGAGTTGGTGTACTTAGGATTTGTTGCCTCAAAGGAAGGTCTAAAGATGGACCCAGAAAAATTAAGGGCTATCATTGAATGGCCTACGCCAAGGAGTGCTACAGAGGTAAGATCTTTTGATGGTTTGGCAAGTTTTTATAGGATGTTTATTAGAAATTTTTGTAGCATTTGTGCACCCCTAACTGAGACAATGAGAGGGGATAGAAAAGAGTTTAGATGGACTATAGGAGAAAACAAGAGTTTTGATACATTGAAGCAGAAAGTCACAGAGCAACCTATTTTGGCACTTCCATATTTCAATAAGGTATTTCAAGTAGATTGTGATGCTAGTGAAAGTCCTATAGGAGCTATTTTGAGTCAAGAAGGTAAGCCCATTGCCTATTTTAGTGAGAAGTTTAATGATGCCAAGCAAAAGTATTCTATTTATGATCAAGAGTTGAAGAAATGGAGACATTATCTGTTGCCAAAAGAGTTTGTTTTATATACTAATCATCAGGCCTTGCAGTATCTTAATAGTCAAGGAAAGTTGAACCAGAGGCACTTAAAATGGGTTGAGTTTTTGCATAGCTATACTTTTGTTTTGAAGAACAAGAGTGGAAAGTCCAACAGAGTTACAGATGCCTTGAGCAAAAGGTAAAATTTGTTGACAGAAATGAAGATAGAGGTTGTTGGGTTTGATGAGCTCAAAAGTTTGTATCCTGAAGATCTAGATTTTGTAGAGGCTTGGAAAACTTGTTTGGAACCTGTTACTTTGGACATGACAAAATGGTTGGATTTCATAATCCAAGATGGCATGTTGTTTAGAGGAAGCCAGTTGTGCATTCCACGGAGTTCCATGAGAGAGAACCTGATTAAGGAGAAGCATAGTGGGGGAATAGTTGGACACTTTGGTTGAGATAAGACCATTGCTATTATTGGTGAGAATTATTATTGGCCATAGTTGTAGCAGGATGTGAGGAAATTTGTGCAAAGTTGCAGAGTATGTCAGATGGCAAAAGGAACAAGTCAGAATACAAGGCTATATCAACCATTACTTGTACCAGAGAAGCCATGGGATGATATTAGTATGGATTTTGTTCTTGGTTTACATAGGACATAGAGAGGACATGATCCATTTTTGTGGTGGTGGACAGATTCTCGAAGATGGCACATTTCATTCTTTGTAAGAAGACTAATGATGCTGTTCATATTGCAAAGTTATTTTTCAAGGAGGTGGTGAGACTACATGGTCTACCTAAGAGCATAGTTTCAGATCGAGATACCAAGTTTGTTGGTTATTTCTGGAGGACATTGTGGAAGAAGTTGAAGACAGATTTGAAGTTCAGTTCTACACGCCATCCACAGACCGATGGATAGATAGAAGTGGTGAATAAAAGTTTGGGTAACCTTCTATGATTCTTAGTAGGAGATAAGCCCAAGGGATGGGATTCAATTTTACTATAGGAAAAATTTGCTTACAACAATTCTGTCAATGGGAGTACTGGTAAATCGCCATTCTAGATTGTATATGGGAATAGTCCAAGAAATCCTTCAGAGTTAAGGAAGATGGACAAAGGAGAAAAGACAAGTGTTGAAGCCAAAGACTTTGCAGAACACTTGAAGAATTTGCATGAAGAGGTGAGAAAGCACATTAATAAGATGAATATTCAGTAAAAGGCTAAGGTAGATCAGAATAGGAGATATAAGGAGTTCTAGGTAGGAGATGAAGTCATGGTTCACTTGAGAAAAGAAAGGTTTCCAATTGGAACATATAATAAGTTGAAAATGAAGAAATTTGGACCATTTAGGATTCTGAAGAAACACAATTCAGGAAATGCATATGAGGTAGAGCTGCTGAGTGGGATCAATATTTCCCCTATGTTCAACATTGCTGATTTAATATAATATCATGAAGGTGGCACAGAGGATGGACCAACAGAAGAACAGTGGAGTATTCCAACATCTACTTCAATGGAGGAGATATAAGAGATCTTGGATAGCCATGAGGGAAGTACTCAGAACAAACAATATGAAGAATATTTGGTGAAATGGAAAGGAAGGACTATTGAAGATTCTTCCTAGTTGTCTAAGGTAGAGGTTGACCATTTGGGTTTCCTCAAACAAACATCTGAGACATGACAGGGTCACTTCTCAAATTACCCTGGGTGTTTGATGTAGGAGCATCCAGTGGTGTAAGGGCAATCTTGCATCAACCAAAAAGATGTTGATTCAAAATCATTGAAGTTGTTTGCATTTCTTTCCATTTAGTATTTCTAGTTCCATAATCACTTGAATAATGATGTAGGACTTTCAATTTTTCTAAACTGCTATTTTTGGAAAGTTTAACTACCATTTCTAGAAAGTTTGCAATTGGGCACGAATGGAAGCAAAATTTTATAGTAAGCTTCATAAATGAAATATAATACCTTTGGCAAAGGAATCAGGCAAAGATCATGTGTGAGTTGAAAGATATTAAACTTTTTATTTTCTGAAAAACCACTAAATTTTTTTGAAATTAGATATGAGGCACTAAAACATCCCATAACATCTCAAAAAGTTGATAGAAATCCATTTATGGATTTCTAGCGTGATAGTTCACTTCACAAGCTTTTCGACTCTTAAAACGGTTTGTCAATCAGACACCCGAATCAAAAGTTATGCTTCCCGGAAGTTGACCTACTTTTGGAGGGAGTTGCAAATTTCAAAATTTTGGCTGGAGGCCCCCAAAATGGCTATTTATGACTATTTTTGGGAACCTGGGGCAGTAGTAGAGTTAAGGGGGAAAGTGTAGAGGCAAGAATAGGTAGGAAAATAGACACCCTACTTGATTTGGGGTTACAGAAGGTAGAAAATTCTAGAGCCTGGTGATGGGTAGCTGAAGTGTGCTGCAGTCTGTGGAAGGTTGATTCCTCTGATTGTATTTGAGCTTTTGTAATGTAATGAGTTGTCCAAATCAATAAAAGAATACTGTAATTTCTATGTGCAATTTCTTTTATTGTGTGTTTTTATGATTTACCCCCTTCATTAGAATAGGACCTAATGTGGAACCAATTAGGTAATATACTCTATTCACACCAACATAAAGGACATACAAGTGAATGTAACACATATTTTTGTGATATTTTTTAAAGTAAATCATTACTTATGAATTTTTATTGTGACTTTTAAAAATATTAAAAAACAATTTTCTAGCCAACCTAACTTGATAAAAAAATATGAAATTCAAAGAAAACAAAGACCTTTAGTCGATGAAGCCTAGAATATGATGCATCTTTCTATTCTAAAAAAGGATAAATGTGGTTTGAAAGTTACATATGTTTTTTAACTAGTATGTTTATCAAGAATTTAGACATATTAGTATATGCAAAAAATTAATAATAATTATGTATTAAAATTATAATTAGGAATATATTATATTTTTCAATCTTAAATGTTTCTTGGATATACTTTTTTTGTTTTATCAAATTTGGATAAAAGGAAGTCCATCCGCATCAAGGGTGAAATTGAGGAAAATCTATGAAAATATCCTAACTCATCATTTGCATGGAAAACATAGGTTTGGGACTAGTTCCCATGTATTTTTTTTATTTTTTTTGAAGGGGGGAGGTTGAATTGAAACCAAATAAGATATCCATTTTGAGGAAATGAATATCTATTTTGAAAATAAATATTCATTTATTCCCCATGCAATTTGAAGCATTTTTTAGGGAAATTATGAAAAAAAATGGATATCCATTTCTGAAACAAATATGTATTTTTTGAAAACTAATATCCATTTTGTGTGGACTTACCAAATCATAAAATTTGAAAATCTTAGTCCAAATATTTTTTGCAATTTTGACTAACAATTTCACATGTTTTTTCCTCCATTGCCAATGTTTGGCCCATCATGATCTTGTACTCACCCAAGATAATCAATTTGGACTTAAACTACAATTACTTCAATCACAAACTTGATATATTCTATTGAAGGTCTATCTCTTCTATATCTTTGATGCACGAAATCCTTACGTTGTGCAACATCATGTACTAAGAGTTCACATTGATTGAATGCACTAACATGATCATAGTCATGAGGTTCATTAGTAGAAAAAACAAGCTTCATATTCACGTTGATTAAGTGTATCAACATATTCACAAGTATAAACCTCTTTTCAAGTTGTAATATTCATATTCATGTTCATACATCTCCTCTTCATCACATTCCTTTTCCTCTTTAGATGTTTAAATACCTATTTCACACTTAGCTAGATCATGTAGCATATAACATTAATCACACCAAGGCATCTCCCCTTGCATGTTCACCTCATCCTTCCTTAGTGGTTCTCTAGTTTCTTTTTCTTGAGGTCTATGATTTGGATGCCTTTCATGCTATATTTTTTCCACCTCTTTGACCATTCTATGTTATAGGGCCTATCAGATAAATGTTGTCTTTTCTGATTATGCTATCCATGATTATGAGGTGTAAAACCCTTCTCATTCCTTGCAAATCTATAAGATAAATATTTAGTGTGCCCAAGAATATCAAAAATTGAAACTTGAACAATTTAATAAGGCAAACTATTAAGAGAGACAATCCACACTCTTAACTATAAAGAGACCAATAGTTCGGTAGAGGAGAAGTTATAGTGAAATATATTTATTTTTAATAACCTTAAACAGTTTAGAAGGAAAATATAAATAAGATAAAAATAACTTTTGTAAATACAAACCATAAAGAACTCAATAATCTATCGCTCAAATTTTCAATGAAAGAAACTATACAAATTTTAGAATCTTTACATAAAAATACGTTTAAGTAGGATACATTAAACAAAAGATTTAGTATTTGTTCATTTGAATAAATTTGGAAACGTTCCTTCAAAATTGCACTATGATATGAGTGTTGAAGTTGTACAAGAGAGAGAGAGAGAGAGAGAGAGAGAGAGAGAGGAGAGAGAGAGAGAGAGAGAGAGAGAGAGAGAGAGAGAGAGAGAGAAGAGAGAGAGAGAGAGAGAGAGAGAGAGAGAGAGAGAGAGAGAGAGAGAGAGAGAGAGAGAGAGAGAGAGAGAGAGAGAGAGAGAGAGAGAGAGAGAGAGAGAGAGAGAGAGAGAGAGAGAGAGAGAGAGAGAGAGAGAGAGAGAGAGAGAGAGAGAGAGATTGAACCTCTAATTCCTTGGCTTGTATAAGCATTGTACAAGGTGAAAGGCCTCCATATGAGATCTCTAAAGTCTTGAAAACTATCCCCAAAATAATACAACTCCAATGGTAACCAAAGCTTCTATACCACTTAGACCAATTCTAGTATCCATCACTAAAATTCCCATACAATGGGCACTCCTAGTATAATATTTCCTTAATATGGTTTAGCTAAGTCCATCTAGATTTATATTTGCACTTGATATTTCAAGTAGCACTAAATCTAATAGATTCTTATAGTAAATTCTTCACCATGCTAAAAAATAAATTAAAAAAAAAAGTAGGATTGCGAATTTCAACTCATTGTAATATGAATACCCACATTATATGTGTTGTCATGTGATAGTAAAAGTGTGACATCATAAAGTTTAAAACCAATCAAAGTTTTCCAAGGTGTCCAATTATAGTGAAGAATAAAGATGGTGTGAGGATAGATGAAAAGACTCCTTCCATTACTATGCTTTCTTCTTCCTTTTTGGTGGCTTTCTGGGTGTCCATGGATGTGTTTTTTAGTTTTATTTTTACGTTTGATTTGTTTTTTTTAGGTGGGTGGTGTTCTTTTTGGGGCTATTTTGAACCTTTTTTCTACTTTCTCCAACATAATCTTATCATTCCTAGGTGCAAAGTACTTATGTATTCCAAAGTTGTAGAGATGTCTCGTCAAGTTTAAGGTGTTGGAGAAGGGGCTATGGATGTCCAAAATGTTGGTCTTACTATTTGTAAAACCTACAAATCTACTTTGGCCTTTTGTGAGAGTGTTATAATCCTTGAAGGAGTGACATTTCTTGACGATGGAGAAACAAAGGCAATTTTGAACAAGGTAACCCCATGTTTTCACCTTGAAAGTTTTCCCTAATAAGGAAATGGTTATGGCTATTGAGAATGAAGAGCTCATGATTAAGATGTAGGAATCTTCTTTATTTTTTTGAGTAAAGATTTCATGCCCCCCCCCAAAACATTATGATTGGGTTTTGTCAATTTGGGGTTAAAAACTTGGGCTCTATGTGAATATGTGCAAAATGATACAAAAAGGTTTATTTTTTATGTTTTAAAGTTAGTGGGATGCAGAAGGGTGGCTACAAAAAAAATTGGAATGTTGGAAAATCTATGTTTAGGACCTTGCCTTGGGACCCCTATTGTTCAACTAGAAAAGTTGTTTTTTATTCCTTACCTAGGTGGATAGAGATTCGTGATTTGCCTCCTCATATTTTGTTTTTTCACCTCAATTGCTTAAACCCTTGGAAGAAGTGATTAAAATTAAGGACACTAGATCTTGTTTGCTTCATATGAACACTAGGGTTCTCATTTCTTTGGACCTATTAAGATTATTTTACCATTGTAGGTAATGAGGTGTCTTGCAAAATTAATGGATTAAGTGGAATTAATTTTATTTTAACAAAAAGATGGTCATGTTAGAGTAAAAAGTCCTAGTCTCATAAGTAGGAATAATGGTACAAAAGATGGTAATATCTCAAAGAGTGAGACTAGAGGTGTGGAAAGAGATGATTCTCATATTGTCATTGACCTTTTCAATAATTCTTCTATTTGGCATAATGTAGAGTATGAAGTAATTAGGGTTGTCATCCTTTTGGGTCAAACCTAATTCTTATAGCATCACAATGGATGTTATACATGATGGCATCTCAATGAATCTAATCCTTGGTGAGGTTGCTAAGAATATGGAAACTAATGAGTCCATTACAAGAAAATCCTATCTAGAGCCTATTGTGGTTGGCTTAGGCAAAAGTACTTATAGTATGATTGTTAAGGATTCCAAAAGGTTTTCTAGTAAAAGACACAAGTTTAATGTTGACCTTTAAGAAGAAGATGGTCCTAGGACTATGACTTGTGAGGATAACTCTCGTGTTGAATCCTTTTCCCCAGTGAGTCAATTCTAAGGTAGTTAAAATGAGGATAGATTGCTTCCAGTTTTAAATTTTGTGTAGGGGAAAATCCCCCATGTAGGGCTTTCTCCCTTTATCTTCTTTTTTATGGTGATTTTCATATAGAGTGTTAGAAGATTATAGAATTATGAAAGAAGGTTTGTTGTTAGGTCTTTTTGTATTGCCAAAAATCATTTGGATGTTCTTTTTCTTTAAGAGATTAAATTGAAATAGGTTTTCTTTGGTGAATGCTCTTAATTTCATTTGGACTTGGTCATAAATTTTTTTCATCTAAGCATTGTAAAGGTAGAGGGAGGGTTGTGATTATGATTGTAGACACCTAAAATCATCACACCACTATTCCAACCACAATCACAAAATCAATTGTCAATTTCTTCTATAATTAATTGAATAAAGTCAATTTATTTGATTAATTATCTAATTTTCATCCCCACTTTAATTAAATAATATTTTATTATTTAATTAATAAAATCAATATTCATGTACCTCTTGACACTATTCACCCATAATAATTGAATAGTTTGGAGTATTTATTCAATTAATTAATATTCCTCCTATAGTTTAGCGTTATGTAAATAAATACAAATATTTATTTACCTAAGCCTATCCCACCTCAATCAAAAATTAAATAAATTCCTATATTTATTTAATTCATCATTTTTTTTACTTTTGATTAAGTTGACTAAATCAAATCACTTACCATCATTAATCATTTGCAAATGCATAACCATGATTAATCAAGGAATTATTTGCCCAAGTCCCCATGTAGGTAAACTTATCATTCCACATGTTCATGAGGGGTACTTGGAGGCATGGGGAAGACTTGCACTACCTTACAAGAAATCACTTTTTGATCCCCACCCATCCAATCTTTCCAATGCACAATCTCAATCCTTGGTTCCCCTTGAATCAAGGGGAATCCCTTTGACCACCATCCATTTATTGACACTTGGAGTCCTCTCATACCTCCAAGCCTCTTAAGCAATGAGAGTCGTTGATCTCCAAATTGATCATATCCCTCCATCCATCCTCCCCAAAATTCTATAAATTGAACTTCATACAAGCCATTTTCCACAAATCTTGAATGTATTGTTATGTTGTCACATTGAGAACTTAAACATCCCAACTCTCCCCAATATTCCTCTTGGACAAACATGCCACTTACTTGGTTCATCAAGGAGGCTTTGGTGAGAACTTTTTGTATGTTTCATCTTTGTTCACATAGTTTTCTTTGTCTAGTCTTGAGGTAGTTTATGATAATGAATGAGTAGATTAGTTCACTTAGTTTACTCTTTGCATGGTTCATTTCAATAGAATTACAATTATCAATAATAGTTTTGTTGAGAATATTATAGACAAACATTTCTCTCCTTGCTCTAGGGTTGTCTAGGCCAAATTAAGTGTAAATTGGAAGGAATTTGGACTATGTTCTATTTATGCTACCAATAATTATAAGGAAAGGTCTAAACTTTGGATGTGGTTATGTTCTGACCTTCCTTAGATCCTTTGATTTTTTCATGGGATTTTTGCATGATTGAATACAAAGAGGACAAGCTGGGAGGGTTAAGGTTAGCTTAGAAGGGTAATGAATTGTTTTTATTGTCCAATTTTATAAGGACATTTAATCTAGGTGACCCTCTAAGTGGTCATAAAAATGATAGTAAGAGTATTTGGTTCACTTGGTCTAACATGCAAAAAGGAATTAAAAGAGTTTTATATAGACTAGATAGATTTTATCTTGATAAATATTTCTTTAATGTTATTTTTTTATAAAAAGAATTTAGTTAATTTTATTCTTTTCACTCTTTTTGAACATAATTCAATTGAACGTTCTATTGAGTTGGGCTGTTCACATGTTCAATGCAAATATTTCTTTAATTGGCTATTCAAAGCCAAATGTTTTTTTTTTGCTTAAAGGTAAGTCTTGTTACAAAGGGGTGTAGAGCTTCTAGAATATTTACCTTACTAAATGTAGAGGTAAGACTTATTTATCTAATTGGTTTAGAGTTATTGTTGTTGTGTAGATTGTTTCAAAGGTATTTTGGTAAATAAGTAGCCAAGAGGAGGAATGGTTGTTTTAGGGAGGTGATTGCTAAGTTGTGTGATGCAACAACAAAAGAACTCCATGGTGATCTTTTTAATGGATCCTTCTAGGTTCAAGTTGTTAACCTTAAACATAAAATTAGATGTTTTGATGTGTTTGACAAGGCCATTATAGTGTTTTTAATTACTCATCATTTAATTTTATCAATCTAGGTTGGTGTTCAAAGGTAATTTGCAATAGGTTCTTGAATCTTATAGGCATCAATCTATCCTAAATATATTAGAATGGAATTGAAACCTACCTTAATACTACTAGAGAAAACACACTTTACTAGAACTAAATTTAGTTAATGAAATAAAAGCACATACGTGAAAGTAAACACACTTGCTAAAATAAACACACTTTCTAAAATAAACATCACACTTGCTGAAATGGAAATGCTAGAATGAAAAGACAAAATATAAAATGCTAGAAAGAATTTTTTTGTGATATTTTTAGATTATATGAAGATGCCCATAGATCTTATACTATTAATTAAACATGCAATACAACATATGAACAAAGTAGATTTACCTAAACAAATGACAAGGGATTTACCTAAACAAAAAATAAGAGATTTATCTAAATAAATGATAAGACAACTAATTAAATAGAAAGTACCACAAAGTCTTCTCCTTTGGGTAGAGTGGGGCCCTACTCCCCCCTTATAGATTGATATTCTATGCTAAAATGATGTCAAAGTTGGTTCCTTCTTATTTGAAAACTAATGAAAAATAGGATCATACAGGTCTTGTAACATAATTAATTTCTACTAATCTTTTCTTTAAAAAAAATGCTTAGCAATATGAACTAACTCTAAAGACTTTTTTTTTCATCTCTTATATCTAGAGGAGATGTATTTATCTAAACTTAACTAGGAGTGTTAAATCATAGATTTCAATAGCTATCTCTAAGACTGCAAGTTCCCAGCTGTAAACCTTTTTATTGTTAAAAAAAAGCTAAACTTCATATCTTTGACTAAGAAGTTTTCCAAATTAGATGAGAGGAGATAGTGCATGAGCCACATTGGAGTACCTCCTAGATTAGGGGGGAGTTTGAACAATAGGATACTTTAGTTATCTGAGTGACTAGAGTGCATATTCAATAGAAGTAAAGGCATGAAGGAAGGTGCTCAAAATACATAGTCAAGAGTTACTTAATCAGCTAGGTTAACCGAAGTTTCTCAAATTCTCTAATATACTTATGAGGCAACATGCCAAAAGGAATGAACAAAAAGCTATAGGTTGACATCCAATGCTATAATTTGGGTCTATTCTATTCATCATGCTTGTTGGAACCTTGTGATGCAACTTTGGAGCTCTATTGTGCAACTTTGGAGCTTTGTTGTGCAACTATAGAGCTTTGTTGCATTAATCTAGAGCTAAATGTTCATCTACATAGATAGCTCTAGAGAGATCCAAAATAGCAAGATCAAATTCTTGATTTTGTTGTTAGCATAAACACACACAACACACACACACATAGAAAACAAGGAATTCTACAATCAAATGAACATAATTTAACTATTAAAGAAATAAGCCCAATACATACCATTTATCTAACTTTAAAATAGTTATATACTTAATTATATATGCATTAAGTAAGCCAAGTCTTTTTTAAAAGGAAGAAATTAAGCAATGTCTTCTAAAAATATTGATGAGGTATAAACAACCTCATTCCTTTGATAAAACAAATTACCTTTTTTGCATTTCCCAATCACCCTAGCCTTGCTAATTTATTTGTTTTTATAAGCAATATTTATCTATGTTTTAATGAAATGTTGTACAAATCTTTATTTCCTAAATTGATTGAATTAGCTATTAAATGTTGATATAATGGTATGTAGAGTTGAGTAATTATGTAGGATAATGCATGACCTACGAGAGGAGTGGACTTCAAGCATCTGAGGTCAAGTGCAACCGGAAGTTGAGGGCAACCATAAATTTTAGGCGTGCATTGATTGAAGACTTTCTTTTAATTCTATTTATTTCTGTTGGTTATCTCAGACATTATGGCTCCCACTCAGAGCCTTTTACATGTTTTAAAGACATCAGTAGTTGAAATTCTATTTTTCTGTTATAAGACTTTTTCAATGGCATTTTACCACCATCTGGAATATAGGATTTCATAATAGTTTAGTTTTAGTTAGTTGCTCAAAGCATGGATATATATCATACGATGTGAAAAAAATGGGAATCAATATATCTCTTTTTGACAAATAATTTATGTTCTGCAATATTTCCATGAATGGAAATAGTATTGTTTTGAGTATTTCCTTTTGAGTTATGAAGATATGAATGGAGTTACCATGTTGCTGTGGAAATGATTCAATGTGATCTAAGTTAAAAGATGAATTTCTCCCAAGAGTTGGCCACTCATGGGATTGTAGAGTAGATAAGTATTTATGTTTCTATGGATGTTTCATTTCATCTAGAGTTATTTATTATGTTTAGTTGTATGTTGTGAGCCTGTAGGGTGTGTTGTTTAAGACGTTAGTCCTTAGAGATCTATTTGTTTAAATATTTCCAGAGCATCTACTTAAGTTTAAACTATTGTTCACTGTTAGTTGAAAGTTAGAATATGTGTGCAATTATGGGATTTGTCGCTATTCAAGATCATAGTAAAGTTTGCATGTATGAATTTCTAGTATAGAGTTTGTATGCTTTCTAGTATAGAGTTATATGCTTTCTAGTATATAATTTATATGCTTTTTAGTAAAGAGTTCAAATGCTTTCTAGGATAGAATGCAAATGCTTTCTAGTTTGATATGTTGTCTAAGTCTTTTTTAAAGGAATTAGAAAATTGTTTCTAGATGAGATATCCAGACAATACTCCCTATTGCATATAGCCTCGAACACCTACCTCAGTCAATAAACTGCTATTTTTCAACTAAAGTGTTAGGACCCTCACGACAGCCTGTCAAATATTAAAGCATCATTGTATCTCATCACTAGCCCCCACTAGAACTAGAACATGTCCTCATGGAACAGATTAGTTTTTGTCCTCCTGAGAAAGTGTTTATATCCTCTAAGATTCAACTATAATCATAGTCCCCTTCATTATATTGAATAAAATTCCTATCACCCTGTGCATATCTATCAATGTCTAAAAATCTTGTACATTTTTTGTGCTTTTATTGGTAGCATTTTCCCCTGTAGCAGTCCAAATAGGAGCAACATAATGTTTAGGGGGGTCAAAACCACATTCCAATATAATCATACTAGTTTTCCTAGATATTTATTAATGATAGTTCTTGCCCTAGTTAGACTCCACCTTAGATTGGTTGGTGAGATGACCTCCCCTTCTTATCAAATGCTCCAACAAACCCTCTAATCTGTTTATACATGCTCGTAGTGTGCTTGAAGGAAGGTAGTAATGCAAGAAAGTAAATTTTGTACATATTATTCCTTCATTCTTGACTTATATACATGTTACTAATTCTTTGTTCACACTTAAAATTAGTTGGACCTAAGTGTAATTGTTCAGAAAGAATAAATGAAAATTTCAAAGTTATGCATTCATTGAATGGTTGATGCCTTGACAGAGTAGAGAAGGATATCCAGTTGTCAGGATAACCCATCAGTCCAATCAGAATTGATAAGATATCATGATAAGAGAATTGATTGTCAAGAAATCAAACATTCAAGGAGATATAGTTGTTCTACATAGTTTGATCTTTTAGGAGTTATAAGTTAGATTGATTATTTAGTTAATCAGTTTTGAATAAAAGAAAGATATTTTGTATTGCACTATTATTTCATGTCATGTTTTGAACATACATTCAAGTATGTATTACTTTATCTCATGCATTGATTAAAAAAGGAAATACATATACATCATATGCATAAGAGAAATTAGCTGATCATGTTTAAAAGAAGTGTTCAAATGTGTCCCATAGGAGCCATGGGAGTAACTAGACTGAGCAATTGTAGACATTCAAGATATGCATCTATTTGATAAAAGAGAAAGAAATGAACACATGATAAATTTAAACATCCATCATTGCCTGATGATGGAGATTGCTATTGTTGTCGGCCTTCAAATCTTCATCTTTAAGTCTTCACTCCAAGCCATCATCAATTGAACCTACAAAATTTTGGGGACAACCCTGTTAGTGCCTCCAGATGTTTAAAATTATCACATTCTTTATCAAATGGAGACATCTACTTATCATATCATGCATTTAGATGAGAGATCAGATCAGATATATGCCGACAAATTAGAAGAAATCATGAAGAAGATCAAACAACACTATTAGGTACTTTTTTATGCTAACTTTTTTGTTCCATGTGCAGGTATAGGACAAGTTTTGTTGCTGATTTGAAGACAATTAAACATGTGGATTAAATGTGGCTCCCACAAGGGTTTGAGCCAGCATGTTTCTTTTTATTTTTTGAAAAGAGTATCAGAAAAGATAGGATGCATCATTCTAAGCTATATCATGCATCATCTAATCAACTTACCAGAAAAGATATGTCATCATGGCATTATTACAGTTGATTGGAGCAAATCAAAGTAACATGTCTGAGTCAAGATTGACAAAAAAAAAATAATGCAGAAATTAGATTACAGTCATCCAGGCTACAAGAGCCATCTAAGGATAAAAGGATGTAAAGATGAAACAGTTCAAGTGAGGCAGATAGGTCTTAGTTTTAAAAATGAAGCCAACACTCTATACCAGGTATTTCTCATATTGTTCTCATATTGTTAAAGATCATCAAAGTTTAACAGTTATATCACATTCAAGTTGCAAGTGTGTCATAGAGACAGTCAAGCAAAAATGGACACATGGAACAACAGATGAGACAACATCCAAGACAAGACAATCATATATACACCTATGCCAACTTGACTTGCCATAAAGGAAATAAGATAAGTGTAGCAGTCACATGCCAAAGACCAAGATACAAATGACAAATGCATACAACATGCTCTCTGAAGAGCATTCATTAAATGATAAAGACTGTCACTTAGTACCAGAGATCTTCAAAGAAGAAAAAGCTAGGAGCAACATTCATATATAATCATTGACATAACAGTCAAGTACAAATTCAAAAGCAAGAGACAATCATGTCTAGAGAAATGAGGGTGTCCAAATACATTGAGCACAGTGGAGTGTTAAGAATGCCACAACCTAAAGATAACAAGGTGGTTTCCATGCACCTCATCATTGTTTTGATCAAACAAGCCTTACCTCATACACCTTGGAGCTACAATGATGTCATGATACAGTCAAATGCCATAAAGAAAGATACAATTGCAAGAACAAAGATATAGATACAGCCACATCTTCATTATAGGTAGTCAGGACAGTGATCATGAAGTGGCTTATACAAGCCAGAAAATAGTCAAAAGTAGATCATAGTTACCATATCATCTACAGGGTAAGTCAATGGTGAAGGAGAAAACAATAGAAGAAGATGCTACAGTATTGGTGATTGACAAGGAACATGCAACTCACAAGGTAACAAACCCTCTTTCTTTTATGCCATTGTTCTATCATGATATAGTCAATATGTGGAAAGATAGCTACATGTGTATTTAAAGAATGCAATAGACATCCAAATGATGAGATAAGAAGGAGAGATAAGAACATGTTATCTATGCTATAGGAATACCTTAGAATGCCACATACAATCAAGGAGAAGATAACATGATATCTATGCCATGGTAGA
This sequence comes from Cunninghamia lanceolata, assembly GCA_027924645.1. NCBI lineage: Eukaryota > Viridiplantae > Streptophyta > Pinopsida > Cupressales > Cupressaceae > Cunninghamia > Cunninghamia lanceolata. The sequence goes on along the minus strand of BSBN01000186.1, from coordinate 12,847,499 downwards.
ATCCTCGATGCAAACAAAGATAGTTACACAGTGCAGGATATCATCACACATGACAACAGTCCATCATATTACAGTAGAAGGCAAAAGAGATACAAAGATTTTGATATACAAAATACGCTAAAGAAAACCATTTGCACAACCAGGAGAGCCTTCATTATCCAGAAGTATCAAGGTATAGCTATAGGATGGAGATGTTATCATATGAATAACAGTCATTCTTTTTGAAAATCAAGACTTGTTATTACACCCAGTAGCTATAGTGGAAGACAGATAAGGTAATGTATTATCATCAATAGCCATGATAGTCACATGGAGTAGGAGGAGAAGGTGTTTGTGTGAAGCAAAGAGAGATTCCAGTTATTAATACTTCAACCCTTAATGCTTTTGCCTACAGGAAAACCACAGTCAAGAAGGTGCTATACTTGAAAGATTGCTCATGCTAAAATACATACCCATCTGAAACAAAGAGAAAACCCTTGATAGAAAATCAAACCCTAGTGTCATTTTTGAACCCACAGTCAAGAGGTTTCAAACAAAGAGATGATACAGTCATAGCCATGCTAGAAGAACAAGATTTTCCAAGATAAAAGGTATACTTATCTGTAAAATGAACAAGGTCTTTTCAAGAAATTTCAAACCCTTGTTTCTTTTGCACTTACGAGTAAACAGAAAGAGCAGTGAATACAACAGGAGGATGGCCATGACATATAGAAGCTTGGAAAGTACAAAATGAACAAACCCTTGACAGAAAGTTCAAACCCTTGTTTTTTCTCTTCACTTACAGTCAAAAGAGAAAGAGATCACAGTGAAAGAGAATGATCATGGCAGTGTGAAGGAGTTTTTTGTGCAAGGAGGGGTTGAAACCCTAGTTTCAAAACTTACAAACCCTCAACAGTTTACATAGTTTGGTGCCTATATACAGATGGAGCATGGCCGTGATAGATAGAGGCCTTGAAAGTGCAAGAAGATAACAAACCCTCATATCAAGATCTCAAACCCTCAGGTTTTTCTACATCTACAGAGAAGTCAAGACTAAAAAGAGATATATACAGGCATAGCCAACAAAGATAAGACATTTTTTGCCCAAAAAATGCAATACCAATGTCTACATACAACCCTTGTCATTTTTTAAACTGTAAAAAGAGACAAATGAAGCTACAGAAGATAAAGAATGACAAGTGCTTACCTCTTTTTGCTGACAGAAGAAAGATCTATCCACGGCCTCACAATAGCCTTAGCTTTCAAGAACATGTGAAGAGTTGCAAAGAGGAAAGATGCAAAAACAAGAAAGAAGGTGTTAAAGAATGCTCAATGATGGAGAGAGCCATGAAAGAGGAAGGAGGTCGTGGCCATTAAAGAGAAATAAAGCTACAAATATTCAAGCAAGTGTTACCTTCTTCCTTATGATGCAGAGTTCCAAAGATGCAACCAAGAGATGTCATTGAAAGGAGAAAGACCAGAGAAATGATGGAGGCATTCAAACCCTAAGCTGACATAATGCAGTTACAGAGAAAATGAAGAGTATGCCAAATGAGAGTGAGCAGTTTTAGGGTTATCTCTTTACTTTTGCTTGAAGATTCTTTTCTCAAATGTGAGTTTTGACTTACAAAAAATAAATAATTACCTTATCCAAGAAGTGCCCATGGTCAAGACTTTGGTCTTGAAGGATCCTAACCATCATAGCATGAAGTGGCTGACCGACAATGCTTAAAACTTGATTTCTATTAAGTCAAAAAGGGTCATATGATGAGAAAGAAAGGCTTCATGCCTTATAAACTATTCAAAATTCCTTGGTGGTCAGGTAATACATGGTCAAAGATACACATGCTAATCAAGTTCCTTGTCTTTTTGCAAACATCCAAAAGTAAAGATCCTTCTTGATCATGCATGGTGGCAAACAGCCAAGGGGAGTATGATTTTAGACATGGCATGCATGAGGTAAGCAATTATGCATGGTGGAAGTATAATGGTGCAATGATGGAGTCATGAAGTTATTGATTTTCTTTCTTGATTTTAAGTTGCATATGGAGATATAAGGCAGTTTAAAAATGTAATGATATATATGTGCACTAAGGCATCAAAGGGATTCGTAAGGATGTTTATGCATATTGTTTTTGTGCATGGGGTGTCATGATGCATGGAGTGACTTAAGATTTTTATCTTGCAGAGGAAGATAATGTTTTCTCCTTGGTGCATGGAGAGAGAAGGGTAAATTTTTTTTGCCTTAATGTGTATTTTCATCATGCAAACTAGGGATTTTTTCTCACATGGAGGTATAAGGAGTTTTCATTTTCTTCTAAGTCCTATTTGTGCTCATATCATGCAAAATAGGCAAGTGTAATTGGAGTGATAATTTTTCTTCTAATCATGCACGATTTTACAAAGTCATTAATTGTAAATAAATAATAAAGTAATATTTTCTAAATTACTTTATTATTTTCCACAAGTTGTAAAATCAAATTTAGAACAAATTGTAACCAATAATAAAGTAATTTTTCTATTACTTTATTATTTACTCACAATCAATTTTGCTCATGCAAAATCATGCAAATTGATTAGTTGAGTTAACTAGGCCACCTAGGAGGTTTTGCATGATTTTTATGAGTATTTTTAGGGCTCTTGGTCAAGTTTTTGGTCAAGCATATGGAGAGGCCCAAATTGAAGCCATTTTTGCTCAATTTGTGGCAGTTTTAGGCCCTAATTTTGAGGATTTTGGAGGTTGCTCAGGAATGATTATTTTAGAGGCAGTTATCTGCAAGTCCATATTTTTGCATGCCTCTTGGAGAGAGAAGACCTATATATTGTAAAGAATTTTTTTTTTCTAGTTCTTGATTCTCATTCCAATTCAGACAGATTGGAGAATTCTTGTAGCTCACTTTTACATTTTTATTGAGAGATCGGTAGGTTACAGGTTATACTTTTTGTTAGATTTAGGGCACACAACTGAGAGGGGGGTGAATCAGTTGTATAAAAATTTCTCCCTTTTAGATACTTAACTCCACATTGTTAATTAGTAGCATAATAGAAGATTAATCATGAAAGAACAATGTAACAAATCAAGAGCAGAAACACATGAACACATGAGACACCAAGATTTTGATGTGGAAAACCCAGTTAAGGGAAAAACCACGGGGTGATTAACCCAAGATAATATTCTCTGTTAGAAGGATAGAAAAAATAAAATGGCACATGCCAATTAGGGCTCACTGCCCGAGCACACTACTCACAAGAGGCTCACTGCCTACAAGAGACACACTGTCTACAAAAGAATAAGTATCACATACTTGAACTGGTAAATAGCATCTTCACCATGCTTGAGTCAGTTCTATTTAAGCCCAAACCTTCTGCTCTGCCTTTCGCTCTTCTCCTCTCTACCACATACTCAACTCAAAAAAATCCACTACTGAAATGACTTCACAATCCCTTATTTATACATGACATGAACTTAGAAAAAACATCTAAGTCGGCAACCACCTACAAAAGCATCCGCAAGATGTGTAATCCATCTGGTCGGCTAGTCACAGAAGGAACACCATCATTCAGAAGTTATTCTTCATTTTTAGGACCCCAATTCTAATGCGGACCATAAACACGAATTGAGCATAATCCAAGGACCTCCACAAGCTTTCCTGAAACACCAAGAACATCCACACTTCCTCTACTTACTGAAATGCTTCTCTCCTTCATCCGGAACCTCAAGAACACAGTCTGCCATTACTGTCACAAAGGAATAGATACTTGTGGACCTTCAAACCACGAACCAAACAAGTTGACACACCACACAGACTTCCCAAACACTTCCTCAAATCTGTAGAATGGGATTATGCATTACCGGACCTCACCGGACCTATCTGTGTCAATCTATCACCTCTAAACACCTGTCGGAGCCGGTTCTACTTGAGTGGCCATAACTTCTTCAAATCTTCATGTGGACCTTTGAAAACTTGACTGGATCATCTCAAGACTCATATCTACAAACCCTTTGAACCACAACCTCTGATCCTCAACCTATCTTGGATTTTTACCTTGTTGTCATCATTGCTCTTCACTGTTCCTGATTGAGACTAATTTTCTCAATATCCTCAGCACACAACCCATCCAATCCTTCTTATTAGTGCAACATGAGTATGTTGACATCAATGACAACACTGGTTAAACCCATACTTGCAACAATCTACCCCTTTGTCATTGATGGCAACATATGATGTGAAAAACCATCAAGACAAGAACTTCTCCTTACTGTCACAGCTCCCCCTAACAACAACAACTATTCACATGTCTTCTCTTCCTGTATTACTCCCCCTTTGATCATCAACCACTTGTTTTTCACATGTCTTCTCTCCCCCTTTGACATCAGTGGCAAAGGGCTCATACTTGCAACTTCAGAATCACACCTGCTGCTCCCCTTGAGTAGTAGCTCCCCATTATCAATCTAGATCACAAGATATGACTGATATCCACCAGACTGATGCACATCAGTGCATCCTAGTTTATCACCAAAGGGGCAATAACCCCTAACTTCTCCCTGAGATACTCAAAAGAGTCCTTGGGAAGAGGTTTAGTAAAGATATCTGCAATCTGATCCTTGGAGGACACATACTCCAGTCTGACTTCATCCTTGTTCACTTGCTCTCTTAGAAGGTGAAACTTGATAGATATATGCTTAGTCTTAGAATGCAACACCGGATTCTTAGAAATATTTATTGCACTAGAATTATCACAGAAAATTGTGATAGGCTCCTCATATTCTACTTTAATATCTCTTAGCATCTATTTCATCCACAGAACTTGAGTGCATCTACCTTCTACTGTAATGTATTCTACTTTAGTTGTAGATAGAGATATTACCTCTTGTTTCTTGCTTAGCCAAGAAACCAATCTTTTTCCCAAAAAGAATGCTCCTCCACTGGTACTCTTCTGGTCATCCACATCTCCTGCCCAATCTGCATCTGTATATGCATGAAGAGAGAAATCATGATCTCTAAGATACCACAGACCATACTCAACTATTCCTTTTAGATACCTAAAAATCCTTTTGATTGCCATGACATGAGATTCTCTGGGATCATCCTGGAATCTTGAAACAAGACCAATAGCCTACATTATATCTGGTCTAGTTTGAGTGAGATACAGTAATCCCCCAATCATTGATCTATAATTTGTTTGGTCTACCTTAGGAGAGTCATCATCTTTTCTCAACTTACATCCGGTTGCCATGGGAGTATGCATTGGCTTTGAATCTTCCATTCCAATTTTTAATAATTCTTTCACATATTTTGTCTGGGAAATAAAGATTCCATTTTGTGTTTGAGTAATTTGCAGACCCAAGAAGAAATTCATTTCACCGAGCATTGACATATCAAACTCACTTTTCATTTGATCTGCAAATGTTTTACACATACTGTCTGTTCCTCCAAAGATGATATCATCAACAAATACTTCAACAATCAAAATGTTTTCATGATCAATTTTGAAATATAAGTTACTATTAGCAGTACCTTTGTTGAAGCCAATCTTCAAAAGATGTTTGTCCAATCTTTCATACCATGCTCTTGGGGCTTGCTTTAGTCCATACAGTGCCTTCTTCAACTTGCAGACCATATCACCATGCTTAGATAATTGAAATCCATCCGGTTGTTCAATGTACACTTCTTCTTCCAAATTACCATTTAGGAAGGTGGATTTGACATCTATCTGATACACCTTGAAGTCCTTAAAGGCAGCAAATGCAAGAAATAATCTGACTGCTTCAATTCTTGCCACCGGAGCAAAAGTCTCTTCAAAATCAACTCCTTCAATCTAAGAGTAACCCTTGCAGACCAATCTAGCTTTATTTCTAATTACTTCACCAGCTTCATTCAGTTTGTTCCAGAAGACCCATTTGGTCCCAATCACATTCTTGTTTCTAGGTCTAGGAACAAGATCCCAAGTGTGGTTTTTCTCAATTTGCATTAGTTCTTCCTCCATTGCTTTTGACCAATTTTCATTATTGCAAGCTTCATTCACTGTCTTAGGTTCAATCTTTGAAATTAGACAATACTCATCTAAATTTTGAACAATTCTCCTCCTTGTTTGCACTCCTTTTCTTTTGTCACCTATGATCTAATCTTCAGAGTGGTTTAGGGTTACATACCTTGGAACTTTGGGAGTTTCTTGCACTTCTAACTCTTGATCAATCTCATTGAGACTTATCTCTTCTTCCTGACTTGCCAGATCAACTTGACTTGGTTTCTCAGAAGAGGCTTGGATACTTTGAATCTGAACACAATTCTGATCATCTTCATCATACTCATGAATTCTTGAGGGTCTTTCAATTTCTTCATCAACCTTCACATTTACACTTTCTACAATCTTTCTCAGTCTCTTGTTGTAACACCGGTATGCTTTGCTTTGAGTAGAGTAACCCAAGAATATTCCTTCATCACTTCTAGCATCAAACTTTCCTAGATCTTGATCCCTTTTAATGTAACATCTGCTACCAAAAACTCTGAAGTATCTCACAGTGGGAGTAATGCCAAACCTTCATAAGGAGTCTTATCGGTATTGATTCTAATTTGAACTCGATTGAGAGTGTAGACTGCAGTACTGACAACTTCTTTCCAATAGATCTGAGGAACATTTGCTTCCATCATCATGGTCCTGGATGGTCTGGTTCTTTCTCTCAACTACTCCATTCTACTGTGGAGTTCTATGGGTAGACAACTGTCTCTTTATTCCATGTTTCTCACAGAAGTCTATGAACTCACCGGATGTGAATTCTCCACCTCTATCAGACCTCAGACATTTCAATTTTAATCCGGTTTCATTCTCCACCATGGCCTTGAATATTTTGAATTTCTCAAGTGCTTATGATTTTTCTTTCAGAAAGGTTACCCACATCATCCGGGAATAGTCATCAATTAGCAACATGAAGTATCTATCACCTTGGATACTCCTAACTCTTGCTAGACCACAAAGATCAGTATGAACTAAGTCCAATAGTCTGGTAGAAGACAATTCCTTATTTTTGAATGTGACTCTGCTCAGTTTGCCCAACTGACATTCTTTGCATAAGCTATTAGTAGGTTTCACTAATTTTGGAAGATCTCTTATAGCCTGAGTATTGCTTATCTTGATGATATTATCAAAATTCATATGACACATCCTCCTATGCCATAACCAACTCTGATCAATTTGAGCAAATAAGTAACTTTTATCAGTACCAACGAAGTGGAAGATATTACCTTTAGTTTGAGTACCAGATGCAATCTATGTTCTAGAACTTTCAAAGATCTTGCATTTTCTATTCCTGAATCTGAGATCGTAGCCTTTGTCCACCAACTGTCCAACACTGAGAAGATTGTGTTTTAATCCTTCAACATACAATACATTATTGGTTTTGTTCTTTCCATCAAGAGAAATAGTTCCCCTACCTCTGATTCTGCCAACAGAATTATCTCCAAACTTTACTATTCCTCCTTCATACTTTTCCAAATTCAAGAACTTATTCTTGTCACTTGTCATATGGTGAGAGCATCCACTGTCAATGACCCAATCATCCTTTGCTTCAACTTGGGCAGCCAGAGCTTTTTCTTCAACTTTATGATTGACAGATACAGAGGATATTGGTTCCTCTTCTTTGATGGCAATAAACACCCACTCATTACCGGATTTGTTTCCTGTCTCTGATTCATCATTTGTTACTCCTTCATTATCATCTTCTTCATGAACATAGTAACAATTCTTTTGAAACCTTGGTCTGTTAGGATTTGGTCTTGAAGATCTTTTCGGACATCTTGAGGCAAAATGACCAATTTTATTGCAGATAAAGCACTTAAAAGGTAATTTCCCTTCATAATTACCAGATCCTCTTGGCAGTATTTTTGCAATAAGAGCTTCAAGATGAGTAGTTTCAACTTCTTCTTCTTCCAAGTCTTTTCTTACTTTTTCATACCATGAAGGGTTCTTGAAAGAGTTTTCTCCCAGATCAAACCTTTGTTTCCCTTTTACAGAGGCACTAGCTTTGAATGCAGATTTATAGTCTTTGGAGGATCATCTCCAAACTCGGCCATTTCAAAAGAAGCCAACTTACCAACCAATTGATCTCTTGTGACTGTTGTGTGAGCTCTGAATTCTTCAATTGCAAAAGCCTTGATTTTATAAGAAGCAAGAAGAGATCTGAGAACTTTGCCAATGATCTCTTCTTCACTTAGGGTTCCACCTGCATTTCTAATTCCACAAACCAGCTCATTCACTCTTGGCATAAAAGAGGTAATATTTTCATCATCTCTCATCTTCAATTTTTTAAATTTCCCTTTTAGACTTTGTAACCTTGCACATTTAACAAACTAATCTCCTTCATGCAAAAGTTCTAGTTTCTCCCAAATCTCAAAGGTAGTTGGTAGATCAACAACATTTGAGAGTTCTGAGTCAGATAATGCGCTTAGAAGAGCCTCTTTGGTCCGCAGATTATTTTCAGCATCTGTGATTTCATTTAGGGTTGTCGAACCACCCTATGGAGGTACATAAGCTTTTGTAACCATGGACTAGTATGCAAATCCCATACACTATAAGTGACATTTCGTGCGACCTTTCCAAAGAGTAAAGTTGGTTCCATCAAACTTCAGACTATCCTTCTTGTACAACGACATCCTGGATCTCCTCAAGTGGTTAAGCTGCTTTTAGAGGAACTTAGCTCTGATACCAATTATTAGATTTAGGGCACACAACTAAGAGGGGGGGTGAATCAGTTGTATAAAACTTTCTCCCTTTTAGATACTTAACTCCACATTGTTAATTAGCAGCATAATAGAAGATTAATCATGAAAGCACAATGTAACAAATCAAGAGCAGAAACACATCAACACATGAGACACCAAAATTTTGACGTGGAAAACTCGGTTAAGGGAAAAACCATGAGGTGATTAACCCAAGATAATATTCTCTGTTAGAAGAATAGAAAGAACAAAATGGCACATGCCAATTAGGGCTCACTGCCTGAGCACACTGCTCACAAGAGGCTCACTACCTACAAGAGACACACTGTCTACAAAAGAATAAGTATCACATACTTGAACTGGTAAATAGCATCTTCACCATGCTTGAGTCAGTTCCATTTAAGCCCAAACCTTCTGCTCTGCCTTTCGCTCTTCTCCTCACTACCACATACTCAACTCAACAAAATCCACTATTGAAATGACTTCGTAATCCCTTATTTATACACAACATCGACTTAGAAAAAACATCTAAGTCGGCAACCACCTACAAAAGTATCTGCAAGACATGCAATCCATCTGGTTGACCAGTCACAGAAGGAACATCATCATCCAGAAGTTATTCTTCATTTCTGGGACCCCAATTCTAATGCGGACCATAAACACAAACTGATCACGATCCAAGGACCTCCACAAGCTTGCTTGAAACACCAAGAACATCTGCACTTCCTCTACTTACTGAAATCGTTCTCTCCTTCATCTGGAACCTCAACAACACAGTCTGCCATTACTGTCACAAAAGAATAGATACTTGCGGACCTTCAAACCACGAACCAAATGAGTTGACACACCACATAGACTTCCCAAACACTTCCCTCAAATCTACAGAATGGGATTATGCATTATCAGACCTCACCGAACCTATCTGTGTCACTCTGTCACCTCTGAACACCTACCGGAGCCAGTTCTACTTGAGCGGCCATAACTTCTTCAGATCTTCATGCGGACCTCTAAAAATTTGACTGGATCATCTCAAGACTCATATCTACAAACCCTTTGAACTGTAACCTCTGATCCTCAACCTATCTTGGACTTTTACCTTGTTGTCATCACTATTCTTCATTGTTCTTGATTGAGACTAATTTTCTCAATATCCTCAGCACACAACCCATCCAATCCTTCTTATTAGTGCAACATGAGTATGTTGACATCAATGACAACATCGGTTAAACCCATACTTGCAACACTTTTGTCTTCTTTGCACAAATTTCCTTTATTTCTTTGAAATCACTTAAATTACCTTTCTTTTTAGTGCTATTAGTGAAGTGATTTTGATGAAATTTTATTGTGTTTTATTATTAAACCTTTAAAATTATTGTCTCACTTCATTGCTTGCAACATTAAACATATATTCATTACAGGTCTTAGGTTGTGTTAACTAGAAATAGTCTTTTGTGTTGTGAAAAAACCATTTCCTTCATAAAAACTTGTTTTCAAACCTTCCTTAGAATCATTTATGTGATATTTATGCCAAGACTGGATTATCTTAAAGTCAGATTTCTGGGTAAACATTGTGGATTAGATTGCATTATTTTATCCAAATCAGGTGCATCACTATTTTTTACCTTTACTACTCATTTAGTTTCTTTCTTCCTTTTTCAAAATAGTAAAAACATACATCTCAATAGAACATTTGAAGGGAACCGGCCCACAATTTGGAGGTCTAATTTCATTATAGGGCACCCACAACTTGAAATTAGTCCCATGTTACACGAAATTGCAGTGTTTCACCAGCCTTGCATATGGTTGCAATTCCCAGTGATATCAATTTTTGGCACGCCTGGTCAGACTTTGAACTAATTTTCAATTCAAAAGGACTTATTTTATTGCTGCTATTTTGGTATGATCAGCAATTTATATAGCCTTTTTAGAGATTTATTTCCAAATACCTGGTGACTCTACATTTTTGGTTTGATATATTAAACCTTTTGAATGAATAAACATGTCTTTCCTTCATGGAAATATGCCATATCATCCATCATATCATGAAAAATCTGCTTATCAGCCATATCAGATTAGCCATACTGTTGGTTTCATTCCTAATTCCTTTGATTTGCAAAGAAATCATGAGGCTCAACATGGTTACCTCCCACCCACCCCTGCTCATCCTTCATATCAGCATTTACATGTTCAAAATTAGTCCCAAGGGGTTAAAGATATAAGGAACAACATGAATGATACGAAAAACACTTTGTTAGAAATCACAAAGCAGATAGAGGAGTTCAAAAGGTGGCAAGAATATGAGCAACATCAAGAAGAAATGGATTATCAGGCGTATCTTCATGAACATGAATTAGAGGCACAAAGGATACAATTCCAAGAAGATCTTGCAAGATAGATTGCAGCAAAAGAGGCATAGATGAAGTATTTGCTTATACAAATACAAAAGTAGAACATCCAGACAGCTGCATTCATCCTGGATCAGCATTTTCAAAATGAGGTTAGTAGTTATCAACTGTTAAGTTTCAGAGGTTGTGATTTTGATCAAGAACCCATTTGCATTCAAAATTAGACCATAAGCCCTCATTGTCAGTCACATCAACTGCCCGAACAAAGTCATCATAGTTTTGAGCAACCATGGCAGCCTTCTTGGACCAAGCATCCTGATTACAAAATGCCAAATCTTGTGAAGACTACCCCTTCCATACCAATCCAAGATTAGGAAGAGGAAAAGGTAGTAGTTTATGAGCCTATCAAGATTCCAAGTTGGCATACCGAACAAGATCCTATCAAGATTCCAAGTTTCAACCTAGCAATTGAGGTTCTTTGCAGTCCTTCTTGTCCCACCAAATTAGGAAAAGCAGATGTGGAGCAAGAAGTTGCTATTGTTTTTCTGTGTACCTAGCTGAAAAAGAGCATAAAGCATATGAAAAGAATGATAGTTCAGGTTTGATATGAAATCCTTTGCATTTTGATTCATTTGAGAACTTTTCTAATGCTGTTTACATGAGAAATGAAATCAGGTCACAAATATTGGAAGGGCAAAATTCCCAGTTGCAGAGATAAACTGCCCAAGTTCCAAGTGAGAATAAATTAGACAAAGCAGAAAACTCAATCTTTTTATCTAATCATTTGCCTTCTTTTATTGAGCCTGATGAAGAGCTCATAACACAGACAGAAGCAACTAGATAGCCAGAAGATGCAAGTAATTGTGTCAATCTGCTGATTTACCAAGAGCAAAATGAAGATAGTCATGAGAACACTAAGAGTTTGAAGCTGGAATCAGATATTCTATCACCTATTCCCAGTAGATTTCAAGAGTCTGATAATTTTGAGGAGTTATTAGCTGTTCTAACAGAAGAAGGTGATTTATTAACCATGGAGGAGGAGTTGATATGGCAGTGCGTCATGCAGGATGAAAGTTTTGAACAATAGAGTGAAGAAGCTCAGATAGTTTCAATACAACAATATCAATTAGATAAGAGTGTGTTTTCTGAGATTATAGAGGATTTTTGTTCTAACATAGATAATGATCTGATGCTATGTGAGTCAACAATATGTGATTAGCCTATTCAGATCAAGGAGGTAAACATTACTTCATCTCAGCTAACTTTTTCAAATTAGATTGACATTACAAGGGAAAACAGGAAAGCAGATCTGAATCAGGACATCAGAATCATTAGCCAAAATTTTATCATTGCTAGAGGCTGTCCAATCAGGGATCTAGCTGACATAGAGCTTAAAAGGAAGATACAAATTACTAATGTACCCACATAGCAGAATTCATCCTCAGAGAAGAAAAATTAGATCATCTTTTTACCACATGATAGAGGTTTGCATGATCACGTTTAGCCGGTGAGTCAAATTTTCTACATTCTTTACCAAGAATTGTAGCAAATTACTCAGTACTTTCCTGTACTTCATCAAATTTCAGCTGCTCATAAGCATGTGAATTATTGTCCGCTGTTGAGAAAGGGAAGTTATTTTAACCAAACAGTTAATGGATTTGTTTGACCAGCACCTTTGGTTGGTTAGAGTAGGGTAGGTAGAATTTCAGTTCAGTTGTTGTTTTGTTTCAAAGAAGTGTTGTTGCACATGTTGTTGGTTTTGTTTTAAGCAAATCAATTTAGTTTCAGTTTTCAATTAGTTGCTGTTGTTATGTTCAGTTAGTGTGAGTTGTAAAAATTCTCTAAATTCAGGGCAAAAATGACTCTATCCCCAATGGAAAGGCTAGGCCACTGGTTCTAAACTATTTAGCAGGCAAACACCCCTGAGAGGTTGCCAGAAATGTTACTAATTTTTTTTCACACTTAAAATTAGTTGGACGTAAGTGTAATTGTTCAAAAGGAATAAATGAAAACCTCAAAGTTATGCATTCATTGAATGGTTGATGCCGACAGAGTAGAGAAGGATATCTAGTTGTCAGGATAACCCATCAGTCCAATCAGAACTGATAAGTTATCATGACAAGAGAATTGATTGTCAAGAAATCAAACATTCAAGGAGATACAATTGTTCTACATAGTTTGATCTTTCAGGATTTATTAGTTAGATTGATTATTTAGTTAATCCGTTTTGAATAAAAGAAAGAAAGATATTTTGTATTGCACTGTTATTTCATGTCATGTTTTGAACATACATTCAAGTATTTGTTACTTTATCTCATGCATTGATTAAAAAAGGAAATACATATACATCATATGCATAAGAGAAATTAACTGATCATGTTTAAAAGAAGTGCTCAAATGTGTCCCACATAAGCCATGGGAGTAACTAGACTGAGCAATTGTAGACATGCAAGCTATGCATCTATTTGATAAAAGAGAAAGAAATGAACACATGATAAATTTAAACATCCATCATTGCCTAATGATGGAGATTTTTGTTGTTGTCGGCCTTCAAATCTTCATCTTTCAGTCTTCACTCCAAGCCATCATCAATTGAACCTGCAAAATTTTGGGGACAACCCTGTTAGTGCTCCAGATGTTTAAAATTATCACATGCTTTTATCAAACGGAGACATCTACTTATCATATCATGCATTTAGATGAGAGATCATATTAGATATATGCCACAAATTAGGAAGAAATCATGAAGAAGATCAATCAACACTATCAGGTACTTTTTTATGCTAACTTGTTTGTTCACTATGTAGGTATAGGACAAGCTTTGTTGCTGATTTGAATACAATTAAACATGTGGATTAAATGTGGCTCCCACAAGGGTTTGAGCCTAGCATGTTTCTTTCCATTTCTTGAAAAGAGTATCAGAAAAGACAGGATGCATCATTCTAAGCTATATCATGCATCATCTAATCAACTTACAAAAAAGATATGTCATCATGGCATTATTACAATTGATTGGAGCAAATCAGAGTAACATGACAGAGTCAAGATTAACAAAAAAAATGCAGAAATCAGATTACAATCATCCAGGCTACAGGAGCCATCTAAGGATACAAGGAGGTAAAGATGAAACAGTTCAAGTGAGGTAGATAGGTCTTAGTTTTAAAAAATGAAGCAACACTCTATACCAGGTATTTCTCATAGTGTTCTCATATTGTTAAAGATGATCAAAGTTTAACAGTTATATCACATTCAAGTTGCAAGTGTGTCATAGAGATAGTCAAGCAAAACGACACATGGAACAGTAGATTAGACAACATCCAAGACAAGACAATCATATATACACTATGCCAACTTGACTGTCATAAAGGAAAACCTTGCAAGGATATATAAGATAAGTGTAGCAGTCACATGCTAGAGACTAAGATATAAATGATAAATGCATACAACATGCTCTCTGAAGAGCATTCATTAAATGCTAAAGACTGTCACTTAGTACCAGAGATCTAAAAGAAGAACAAGCTAGGAGCAACATTCATATATAATCATTGACATAACAGTCAATTACAAATTCAAAAGCAAGAGATAGTCATGTCTAGAGCAAAGAGGGGTCCAAATACATTGAGCACAGTGGAGTGTTAAGAATGCCACAACCTAAAGATAACAAGGTGGTTTCCATGCACCTCATCATTGTTTTGATCAAACAAGCCTTACCTCATACACCTTGGAGCTACAGTGATGCCATGATATAGTCAAATGCCATAAAGAAAGATACATTGCAAGAACAAAGATACAGATACAGTCATCTTCATTATAGGTAGTCAGGACAGTGATCATGAAGTGGCTTATACAAGCAGAAAATAGTCAAAGTAGATCATAGTTACCATATCCATCTACAGGGTAAGTCAATGATGAAGGAGAAACAATAGAAGAAGATGCTACAGTATTGGTGATTGACAAGGAACATGCAACTCACAAGGTAACAACCCTCTTTCTTTTATGCCATTGTTCTATCATGATACAATCAATATGTGGAAAGACAGCTACATGTGTATTTAAAGAATGCAATAGACATCCAAATGATGAGATAAGCAGGAGAGATAAGAACATGTTATCTATGCTACAGGAATACCTTAAGAATGCCACAGACAGTCAAGGAGAAGATAACATGATATCTATGCCATGGTAGAATCCAGATGCAAACAAAGATAGTTACACAGTGCAGGATATCATCACACATGACAACAGTCCATCATATTACAGTAGAAGGCAAAAGAGATACAAATATTTTGATATACAAATAAGCTAAAGAAACCATTTGCGCAATAGGAGAGCCTTTATTATCCAGAAGTATCAAAGTCCAGCTATAGGATGGAGATGTTGCCATATGAATAACAGTCATTCTTTTTGAAAATCAAAAGACTTGTTATTATACCCAATAGCTACAGTGGAAGACAGATAAGGTAATGTATCATCATCAATAGCCATGATAGTCACATGGAGTAGGAGGAGAAGGTGTTGTGTGAAGCAAAGAGAGATTCTAGTTATTAATACTTCAACCCTTAATGCATTTTCCTACAGGAAAATCACAGTCAAGAAGGTGCTATACATGAAAGATTGCTCATGCTAAAATACATACCCATCTGAAACAAAGAGCAAATCCTTGATAGAAAATCAAACCCTAGTGTCATTTTTGAACCCACAGTCAAGAGGTTTCAAACAAAGAGATGATACAGTCATAGCCATGCCAGAAGAACAAGATTTTTCATGATAAAAGGTACACTCATCTGCAAAATGAACAAGGTCTTTTCAAAGAAATTTCAAACCCTTGTTTCTTTTGCACTTACGAGTAAAAAGAAAGAGCAGTGAATACCACAGGAGGATGGCCATGACAGATAGAAGTCTGGAAAGTACAAAATGAACAAACTCTTGACAGAATGTTCAAACCCTTGTTTTGTCTCTTCACTTACAGTCAAAAGAAAAAGAGATCACAGTGAAAGAGAATGACCGTGGCAGTGTGAAGGAGTTTTTTGTGCAAGGAGGGTTGAAACCCTAGTTTCAAAACTTACAAACCCTCAACAGTTTACATAGTTTTGTGCCTATATACAGATAGAGCATGGCTGTGACAGATAGAGGCCTTGAAAGTGCAAGAAGATAACAAACCTTCATCTCAAGATCTCAAACCCTTAGGTTTTCTGCATCTATAGACAAGTCAAGACTAAAAAGAGATATATACAGGCATAACCAACATAGATAAGACATTTTTTGCCCAAAAAATGCAATACCCATGTCTACATACAACCCTTGTCATTTTTCAAACTTGAAAAAGAGACAAATGAAGCTACAGAAGATGAAGAATGACAAGTACTTACCTCTTTTTGCTGATAGGAAGAAAGATCTATCCATGGCCTCACAATAGCCTTAAGCTTTCAAGAACAGGTGAAGAGTTGCAAAGAGGAAAGATGTAGAAATAGGAAAGAAGGTGTTAAAGAATGCTCAAAGATGGAGAGAGCCATGAAATAGGAAGGAGGCCGCGGCCATTAAAGAGAAATAAAGCTACAAATATTATAAAATGCCTCATATGAAACTCAAGCAAGTGTTACCTTCTTTCTTATGATGTAGAGTTCCAAAGATGCAACCAAGAGATGTCGTTGAAAGGAGAAAGACCAGATATATGATGGAGGCATTCAAACCCTAAGCTGACATAATGCAGTTATAGAGAAAATGAAGAGTATGCCAAATGAGAATGAGCAATTTTAGGGTTATCTCTTTACTTTTGTTCAAAGATTCTTTTCTCAAATGTGATTTTTGACTTACAAAAAACAAATAATTACCTTATCCACAAAGTGCCCATGGTCAAGACTTTGGTCTTGAAAGATCCTAACCATCGTACCATGAAGTGGCTGACTGACAATGCTTAAAACTTGATTTCTATTAAGTCAAAAAGGGTCATATGATGAGAAAGAAAGGCTTCATGCCTTATAAACTATTCAAAATTCCTTGGTGGTCGGGTAATACATGGTCAAAGATACACATGCTAATCAAGTTCCTTGTCTTTTTGCAAACATCCAAAAGTAAAGATCCTTCTTGATCATGCATGGTGGCAAAGAACCAAGGGGAATATGATTTTAGACATAACATGCATGAGGTAAGCAATTATGCATGGTGGAAGTATAATGGTGCAATGATGGAGTCATGAAGTTATTAATTTTCTTTCTTGATTTTAAGTTGCATATGGAGATATAAGGCAGTTTAAAAATGTAATGATATATATGTGCACTAAGGCATCAAAGGGAGTCATAAGGATGTTTATGCATATTGTTTTTGTGCATGGGGTGTCATGATGCATGTAGTGACTTAAGATTTTTATCTTGCAGAGGAAGATAATGTTTTCTCCTTGGTGCATGGAGAGAGAAGGGTAAATTTTTTTTGCCTTAATGTGTATTTTCATCATGCAAACTAGGGATTTTTTCTCACATGGAGGTATAAGGATTTTTCATTTTCTTCTAAGTCCTATTTGTGCTCATATAATGCAAAATAGGCAAGTGTAATTGGAGTGATATTTTTTCTTCTAATCATGCACGATTTTACAAAGTCATTAATTGTAAATAAATAATAAAGTAATGTTTTCTAAATTACTTTATTATTTTCCACAAGTTGTAAAATCAAATTTAGAACAAATTGTAACCAATAATAAAGTAATTTTTCTATTACTTTATTATTTACTCACAATCATTTTTGCTCATGCAAAATCATGCAAATTGATTAGTTGAGTTAACTAGGCCACCTAGGAGGTTTTGCATGATTTTTAGGAGTATTTTTAGGGCTCTTGGTCAACTTTTTGGTCAAGCATATGGAGAGGCACAAAGAGCCATTTTTGCTCAATTTGTGGCAGTTTTAGGCCCTAATTTTGAGGATTTTGGAGGTTGCTCAGGAATGATTATTTTTAAAGGTAGTTATTTGTAAGTCCATATTTTTGCATGCCTCTTGGAGAGAGAAGACCTATATATTGTAAAGCAAAAGTTTATTTTTTCTAGTTCTTGATTCTCATTCCGATTCAGATAGATTGGAGAATTCTTGTAGCTCACTTTTACATTTTTATTGAGAGATCGGTAGGTTATAGGTTATACTTTTGTCTTCTTTGCACAACTTTCCTTTGTTTCTTTGAAATCAGTTAAATTACCTTTCTTTTTAGTGCTATTAGTGAAGTGATTTTGATGAAATTTTATTGTGTTTTATTATTAAACCTTTAAAATTATTGTCTCACTTCCTTGCTTGCAGCATTAAGCATATATTCATCACAGGTCTTAGGTTGTGTTAACCAGAAATAGTCTTTTGTGTTGTGAAAAAAACATTGCCTTCATAAAAACCTATTTTCAAACCTTCCTTAGAATCATTTATGTGATATTTATGCCAAGACTGGATTGTGTAAAAGTCAGATTTCTTGGTAAACATTGTGGATCAGATTGCATTATTTTATCCAAATCAGGTGCATGACCATTTTTTACCTCTAGTACTCATTTAGTTTCTTTCTTCCTTTTTCAAAATAGTAAAAGCATACATCTCAATAGAACATTTGTAAGGAACTAACCCACAATTTGGAGGTCTAATTTCATTATAGGGCACCCACAACCTGAAATTAGTCCCATGTTACACGAAATTGCAGTGCTTCACTAGCCTTGCATATGAGTGTAATTCCCAATGATAACAATACATTAGCCTTGAATGTTTTAGAGAAGCAGGTGGTTATGGGTACTCGTGACACATCAATATACTGATAGTGGCCTTCATAGTGTGATACTCTACGGTCCTATTTTCCCATTCTAGATAGTGATGGAGGAGAGAGATAAAACTCTATAACTCAACTTCTCACACATATAGATTGAGATATAAGTGTGATGGTGCCCCATTAAAAACCCATGCTAGTAAAATTCACATAGCATATACCTTTGCTCTAATGTACTTTTAAAAACAATTTGCACAAATTCTTTATCATTTTCAAAATCAAATGGAAGTTTGCAAAGTATCCTTAAGAGCTTCCACCAAAGGAACTACTATGTTAAGAAGAGGGCATACACACCTAAAGGTTGTTAAAGTTCCAGAAGGGCCTCTCCAACATCACAGGCTTGGGTCACCTTCTCCTCTATAGTATTTTTGTCTTATTTAAAAGCTTCCATAGCTCTCTAGAGCTAAGCATTCTCCTTTGTTATTCTCATCAATGTTTGTGGAATTGGGTGTTGAGGTGTTGGGAAGGGGACTTGCACACTTTTGTCCTTTTGTGGGAGTAGCTTGTGGCAATTTCTATGAGAAGAGTGCAATTTGGGAATCTTTGGTAACAGTTTCTCTTCTTTCCTATTCTAGGGTTTGTTGGAGATCAAAAATCAATCTATTTTGTGTTTCTTTTCCTATGTGGATTGTTGGGACCTAAACTAATGGCAACACAAAACTCTAAAACATTCCTAAAACACCTAGGTTAGGGACTATTGTTAGGGTGTCAGGAAAAGGTTTATCAACAAGTTTTGGGTGATTTTGGCCAACTAATAGGAGTGGGTAGACTCATATGCACTTCGAGCTCAGCTTAGACTCTGGAGGGATATTCCAGGGGGTATATCTAAATAGGTATTGAGTTCAAACCAGATGAACAACTAAATATATTGGACAACCAAACCCAACTCATCATCTTGACTCCAAATACTATCACTAACTCAAGAATAACTAGTTGTCACATGACCCCTATATAGTTGATTCAATTGTGTGAATGTACATGCATAGGAAAGATGGTTTTTACCTTGAACCATAGATGAAAGATTTGTTTGATTTAAAAGAGTGTTTGATCCCTCTCCAATATGGACTGATGCCTACTCTATTGGGCAAAAGAGTCATAAACAATAAAGAGGGAGGAAAGGGCAGAACCAACATCAACAGAAAACAAAAATGTATTCACATACATTTCTCATATTATATTTCACATATTGGGCATTCTTAATGATCTAGAACCAAACTACAAAGACCCATTTGTAACAAATAGATTTCTCAAAACAAATCTTGAATTGAATTTAAATGTTGTCACACATTGTTAAATCTCTATTACAATTGCACCATCAATTCTGGCAAAAGAAAACATACAAATGCGATTATACATTCCCCTATATCTTTACAAATGGTCATGGAGACATACCAATGCATAAATTATGCTTTACAATACATTCCTATTTTGCATCAGCACACAATCCTCCATTCACTGCCTAGACTAGCTTGATTTGAAGCCCTGAAATTCTCCCGAGGCATTGCAGACCAGACAATTGGCTCAGAGACCAACCCCTTGAAAAGAGCCTCGATCTTCCCTTTATATCCTTCATAGGAAGGTCTGAGAATGAAAAGGGTACCCTAATTCCCAACCACCCCAACCACTGCATTCAAAACATTGAATCAACTAGCTACTTCATAGTAATGGCACTCTCGGGAGTAGTTGGCGCATTCCCAGTCAGTTGGAGAATTCAGGAAGGCCAGGAAACCATTGAGATCAAGATTCGACCTACCACCTTTGCATTTTTGATAGATTACTACCTTTTTGTGATCTCACTGGAGGCCTGGAGAAGCTTCAACAAAGGGAAGGAGTCCCTGCGAAGCACTCCCAAGTCACATGAAACTCTACGCTGGTAGCCGCATTGGATATTCAGGGAAAGTCAACAATGCCACTGAAACTATTTGGAAGGCCCCGAGAAGACTCTACCCTCAGTGAAAAGCCTGAACATGCCACTAAGCTGCCATGCAACCCCCTCCCCTTTAACTTCCTCTGCCTTTTCCTTTCAAACCTTGGGGACCCGTCGCTTTACCACGTGGGGCCTTGGCGTAATCGTGGAGAGTCTTTTGTTCCATTCTTCCTCAAATGAGCACTAAGCTGACACTAGGTAGCTTCCGCAGGCTCCTTGACTCATAGACAATAGCGTCCACCTTAGCCACAGAGGGTCCCACATAGTCTACAACATAGTACAACAACACGTTATTTTGTCACTTGGCACATTCCGCAGCCCTCTGCCTCAAAAAATAAAACCTTCTTCAAACTAGATCAAGCAGGGACACATGGAGCGATGGTGCACATCAGAAGGAGCTCCACATTCATTTCACTTAGAGTCTACACCAAGCTACCACATGGTGTGTTCCACTGCCTTCTACTTGGAAGTGTTCGTTGTGCCACTGAGACTTGGGGCAGCTTCAACAAAGGGAAGGAGTCCTCGTGAAGTGCTATCGAACCCTTTGAAAGGCCACGTTAGATCTTCACGGGCTCGCTGAAACTGTTTGGGAGGCCTAGTGAAGAGGGAAACTCCACTGAAAATGAATAACTGATGACATGGGCCGCCAACAAGCACAACTTAAAAGGCTTTTCGTGCACATCCTCATAAGTTGTTTTTAAAAGGAGGGTACGCTAAGTTGAACGAGCAAAGGGGACTTGATTTAAAACTAAGGTTCAACAAATGCTAAGGCATGGGTAAAATATTAAAGCGTGGGTAGAAAGCAGTTGACTCAATCAGATGAGGCTGGTAAAGAGATGACGCTCCTAGACACAAGTTATGACTCAAAGGATCTACATGGGCAATATGAGGTCAACTTAAAATTAGAATAAAAGGCATGTGAAGGAAAATTTTGAAAGCTTTTAGGCTTTTAGGGTTTTAGCAAGCTTAGAGACAAAACCCTAGGGGCTAGGGCATGCATGAGAAATCAAGTCCCAACAGTGGCTCTAGTTGGGGATGTGTTCTAAGTAGTGGCACAGTGAGAATCCAGATCTCTGGGCAAACCAAAACACCAAAAAATGAATAGGGGAAACCACAGAAACTTATTTATAAAGCATACAGTCATAAGCATGGGAGCAAAAAAAGGAAAGATGACTGTATTCAAAATTTAAACATGTTTGCAGGTTAAACTTGCACCAAGTGATTGAGCCTACTTGCCTCTATCAAAGACAAGTTGAATGAAGGAGTTGATCTTCCTCCAACCAAATTTGTACTTCACACCCAACTGCAACAACTAAAAACAACCCTTAGAATGTACCAATCTACAATATATGCTTATGAAGCCAAGGCCAACCTTACTAATGAAATTACTGTTGCATGGAAACCATGAGAAATAGGTGCTTGACCTATACATATCCATATCATTCTTGTCTCGGGTAGCAATGGGTGCACCACTAAAATTTAGGTCAACAACAAAAGAAACAAATGAAGGCAGACCTCCATTATCATGCACCAGGCTATCATATCTGCTAGCATCTTCATGCAAATTGAGGGAAAAGAAGAACACCTCCAATTCACATGGCAAAGAGAACTGTGCCTGAATGCACTGCCGATCCACAAGAGAAAACATTTCATCTTGTAGAGTAAACTGGAAAGACTCCCACTTAGTCATATCTTCAAGTTGGGATACAACATGTTGGAACTCAGGCATAAACATGTCTAGCTACTCATTCACATCAATGTCCCATATAAAGGACTCAACCTGCATTGTAGCACCAACACATTTAAAAGCTAACAAATTTTCCACATCAAAGTGGAACTATTCATATTCATTTGTAACTCAATCAAGCTCTTGAACAAAATTTTCATATGCGTTGCTATAGACTTCAATTTGTGGATCATAAACATGATTCAGGCTACAATTCAAACCATTAGCACACACACCAATATCATGAGACACCTCAAATGAAGAACCATGTTCTTCCAATTGTCTCTCTATTTCACCTTCACTCTGGCAATCCACTGTGTCATATATGCTACTGCATATTGACTGATGACATACTTCTTCCACATTCATTCTTATTCTATTTCCTTATGGTTGAGATGAAGCACACTCTGCATGAGGAAGACAACATACCTTGTACCAAAGAAATAGGTTCTCATATGCATCCATATGATCACCATCCTCAAAATCCAAGGCAAGCTCTTCAGACTAAAATTCCATGGTTGCACCAACAACTATCTCTGATTGGGTATCCTCAAGTGTAGCCACCTCTATGTCTGTTGGCAAGAGACACTATATGGATTCATGGTTGTTGTCATTGATGGCAACAAAGGTCATCCCACATATCCGCAAGTCATGATGTGTCTCTACCGGAAGTCAGAATAAAGAATGTTGTGGTCCGGTGAAGAAGAACAGAGCATGTGGCAAGGTCCGACAGATTGGTCTGGATCTCTCAGAGGAAGTGTCTTGGTACAGTGTGGATTTGGGGAAGTCAAGAGGACTACCTTGAGTGGTATATTCCAAGGATTTAGCCTCCGGTGATGGACAAGGAAAAAGATATGAATGGTTGAGTACCGGATTCCTGAGAGACAGTGAAAACAGAGGAAGAACTGACTGGCAGAGTATCAGACTGCTTTCCGGATGTGTTACTGTTGATGACAGAGGTTGTGAAGGCATGAATCATGTTTGGCCGACATGATTAATGATATCTACAAGTATATGCTTGATCCGCATTGCTTGGTGAGGAAGGATTCAGCCGACAGAATGAGAGTTTGTAAGAAACTAGACTGTTCCGGATGCTGACTAGAAAAGTGATGAAATTACTTATGCGGATATATATAGAGGATGGATTTAGTTGTGAAGTTTGTGATGAGGTGGAGATATATGCGAATAAGTCCAGATAAGAGCAGAGGTAGCAAAAAGGATCCGGTATGTGAAAGATAGCAGAATAAAGAACAGAGGAAAGATGAAGTGCAGCAGATCAGTGTACTGGGCCTAACCGAAACTGAACTCCAGCATATGCAGATGCTTCCAATCAGTTCAAGACTGTGATTCTCATCACTTTGTAGACAGTGTGTCTTCTTGTAGGCAGTGGGCCTCTTGTGAGCAGTGTGCTCGGGCAGTGAGCCCTAATTGGCAAGTGCCATTTTTGTAATTTCCTATTCTTCTAACAGAGAATAATTTTGGGTTAATCACCCCGTGGTTTTCTCCCTTAACAGGGTTTCCACGTCAAAAATACTGTGTCATGTGTTTCTTATTTCATGATTAATGTTTTTGTGTTTGATTCTATGCTACATCAATTAAAAGGAAAGTTCAATAAGGGAAATAATTAGGATAACTGATTCACCCCCCCCTCTCAGTTATCAACAATTGGTATCAGAGCTAAGTTCCTCCTAATAGAGCCTAACAGCTTGAGGAAGATCTGGGATTTCAAATGGATGCATATGGTTTAAGGGAGCAACTCAAGACTGCTCTTGAGGATCTTGAACAGTCAAATTCTGAAGTCAGTGAATTAAAGGAAAGACTCAAACAGGCTGATGAATTCATGAGAGAATTAAAAGACAAATTAAGTCTCTCTATGAAAAAGAGAAAGGAGCTGCTTCAACAGTTGGCAAGGCAAAGTGAAGAAAGCAATACAAATGAAGAATTGACTGAGCAAACCAAGTTATGTGAAAAGTTATCAAAAGAAGTCATTATGTTAAGACATGAAATGGAATCAGGAACTATAAAGTTTACTCAAGAGATTGAAGAAAAAAGAAAGGCTGAAGACAATGTAAGACAATCTCTTAAAGAAAAATCAGAAGAATGCCACCAGATGGACAGGATTATCAGACATCTTGAATCTGATCTTGAAGATGCCAAAGATAATGAAGGAAAACTTGAGGATCAAATTGCCTCTCTCAAAAGAGACCTCCAAACAGCAAATGAATATAAAGAGAAATTCAAGATAAGTTCAGCTCAACTTGAAGTTCTTCTTGGAAGTCAAAAGAGGACAGATGACAAGTATGGTTTGGGATATGAGAAAGGAGAAAGCTCCGGATCCGGTCAGAAGAATCTTGGATCAGAAAATCCAAGGAGCAGGCCTAGAAGACCTCCGGTAAGACAGCCAAATGCTCAAAGATATCCATCCTTCAATGGATACTGCCACAGCTGCAACCACTTTGGTCACAAAGCTAATCAGTGCAGAATGAGAATGAATCAGATTAATTCATCCTTCTCCGGATAGTGCTTCAACTGCAAAAGGTATGGACACAATCCCATGAATGCAGAATTATGCAAGTAAACAAATCATTCAAAGGTAGATGCTTCACATGCAATAGAGTAGGTCATATGGCTAATCAATGCAGATCAAGAGGATATCAGTCAAATATGCAAAGAAATGTTATTTGCCAAATCTGTAATAGGTCCGGTCATAATGCTAAAGTCTGCAGAAACAAGAATCAGGACAAAAGAGGTCCGGTGTATAATCAGAATCAAGACAAGGGTAAACAAAAGATGAATGCGGATGACGTTAGGAATCAAATGAGCAAGATTTGGGTGAAGAAAAGTTCAGAGAATGTAGAGGTTGGATCCGCACCAGACTCTGGTGCTGATATTTCTTCCGGAAATTAAAAAGTGAGCTCAGGCTCAGGGGGAGACTCAAAGAAAATCTTGTTCCCCCAGCCAAACAAGTGGTGCCGGATGTGGCACAAGATGCGGATCAAAGGGTTTGTAGATATGAGTCTTGAGATACTTCAGTCAAGTTTTCAGAGGTCCGCATGGAGTTATGAAGAAGCTGTGATCGATCAAATAAGACCTGTTCAGGGAGATGCTCCGGTATGATAAAGGATTACAAAAAGGTCCGGAAAGATCCGGAAATGCACTATCTTGTTCTGCGGATTGGACAGAGTGTTTGGGATGTTCTTGTAATATGTTACCTCGATTTATTCATGATTGAAAGATCCGGATGATATCCACAAATCAGGACTAATCCGGGATACTCCAAGCTATCCAGACAAGGCAAACCGGAATGATGTAGGTGAAGCATTCATTGCAGACAGATATTAGGGTTCGCGGAGCAATTTAAGGGATTTCTCAAAGGTCATTTGCTCATTCTGCACTCGAGAAGAAGCGAAAAGTGGAGCTCTGCAACAAGGTTCATCAAGCACACCAAACCAAGGATCTCCTGCCGAAGTTATTGCATAAAGAAATCAATCCAACCACTCCGTGCAAACCGAAGACGCATAAGGTATTCTCCGTTTTTCATTACCTCACTGCAAATCTTTGAAGAATGGCTACTCCAAACATAGTTAAGATCTCTGATAGACCTCGCCCCTCATTCAAGAAACATCCCTACAAATCATTGGAGGTAGATCCACTAGGAGCCTTCTCTAGTGTTCCTCACGGAGTTTTACATACCGAAGACATTAGGGTTTACATACATGCAAGCATTGAGGAATTTGGGGAATTCAAATTAAGAGACCTCTATCACAAGCAACTGATAGACAATGCTTTTGAGCTTAAACCAGAGTATAAGGATATCCAGAAGAAACAATTTGAGCAATTTATTCATTTCCCCTGCTTTGAAGAAGATGAATGGGTCCGGTATGTACTAAGCAGGATGCATGACAACTTTCTATGGCTAGATAGACCCTGCAAGATCACAAAAGAGGCAATTAGAGCAGTAACTGGTCTATACTCTTCCGGAGGGGTACCTATCCTCAAATCTGTCAAGAACAACATTGTAACTGAGGCCACCGGATCAAAATTTGATAAGAGGGCAATGACCATTGAAGATATTTCAGATCCGGATATCAAATATGCATCAATGATAATAGGATACAAGATCTATCACTCCAGCAGGGAGAATTCTGTATCCGGAACTGCAGTATACACTGCCTATGAAATGCTAAGAAAGAATGCAGAATATGATCTCTGCGAACTACTGCTAAGCCAATTAATGGAAAATATACAGAAAATCAAGAAGGATAAGAAGAATTCCTTTAAGTATGGTACTCTTATTGTATGTCTATTCTTCTACTTCATGAATGAGCTACCCGGAACAAGTGGATGGGTATGGCAGAATGACAAACCTGTTGCAGTCCAGATAAGAGACTATTTGCATGGACTTGGGGATGCAAAAGTGAGAAATACAGCTCTATGGGGATACTTCAAAAACTTTCAGAGCATGATGCAAGCAAGAGAGAGAATTCCCCAGTCTCTTGTTGAAAAATACAAAGACTCAGTGTGCTTTATGGTTGACACTGATCAGTGCCTAATGGAGGCAGTAGAGCCAAGGACTGTCTGGATCATGCCCATGGGGTATGAAGTGGATGAACAGATAGTGGAGCTGCATGTTCAACACATGCTAAGTCAGCCCAAAGATCCTAAGGCAGAAAGGTTTGGAACCTTTGAGGAGCTGAGTGTAAAAATACATGTAGAACTCAGGGAACCTGAGATTAAAAGAAAGGTGAGAAAAGAAGTAGAGCACATTGCTCAAGGCCTAGGCATCTCAAAGGAGGCACTTGATGCCAGCCGGGAAAAGAGGAGGAAGGCCGAGGAAGAAGAGAAAAGTAAAGAAAGTGCTCCGGTTGAAGCTCCCACCCGGACCAGATCATCAAAGAGATCTGCACCTCCCACAACCAAAAGTTCAAAACCGGAAGTCCAGGCATCCGGTAAGAGATCCAAGACAAAAGCCACAAGGGCTTATGGAAGCCAAAAGGATGAAGAGGAAACAGAGTCAGATGAGGGAGTAAAAGAAATAAAGAAACAGAAGAAGAAAGGATCCGGTAAGCCCTCCATAGGCCAAGACAAGGATGAAATGGCAGAGGTATCTGTTGAAAAGCCCACTCTGTCTCTAGAGAGCATAATCAAGTCGGTCACGGTGGATGGAAACCTTCAACCAATGACTGAATCTTATGATGACTTCAGTGAGGCCGACCAAAAGACTCTGCAGGAGGCCACAGTCAAATATCTTAACATATATAATAAGGCTTTCATTGAAATCATATCTCTTATTCCTAAAAGCCTAGAAAAGGAATTGGAAGTAAGAAAGAATAATGCTCATGCTAAAGATCTTGAGATCCGGGAGAGATAGCTATTCAGCTATATCCTCAAATTGATCCCAAGACAATGAACATTATCTTCAAGGACTGCAAAGATAAGTTCAGAAGCAAAGCCAAGATGAATCAACTCATGCTTGGTGAGACTGACAAAGTGGCCCAAGAAACAGAAGAGATCCTCCGGAAGGCCTTCAAAAGGTTCAATCTTCCTGTTGTAGAGGACTTAGGTACAGAAACAGCTGAGGACTTGGGACCCTCTGCTCTAGAAGAAGTGGCCCATGAACAAGCTAGCATCTCTCCTCCGGTTTCCCCTACAGTCTCCGGATCCAAAGAAGAAGAGCAATTACAGGAGAAGGAAGCAGTGGTGAAAGACAAAGAGGTTGACAGCTCCAAGACTGCAGAAGAAAAGAAACATCTGTCTCCGGCAAGAGACACTGCACAAACTGTTCAACAATTTTTGAGCAAAGAAACTTTAGAGATTGATGAACCGGAGCTTCTAAAAGGCCCATTCGACTTTGACTCTCTCTCTCCGGTACAAACAATGAAGATAGCTTCATTTGCAAATGCCAAGGTAAATGAAAAGCTCCTGAAGTCTCATATGGAAGACTGTGAGTTGATAGAGGCTACTTCCGGAGTACTTGTAAAGATTATGCCATCAATCCAAATAGATCCGACAGCCTCCACTTCTGGTAATCTAAAAACCTTAGTCAGCAGTGTTGATACACATTTTGATTCTCTAGAAAAATCAGCTGAAGAAAAGGTCTGGAAGGAATTTTTGGATAAGAGATTTTCAGAAATATTAGAATTAATCTCTAAAGATAGGAAGATTGTAAGCATTGGAATAAAGAGCTTAGAGAATGCTCTTAAGGATGGCGGTGACATCTATAAGTTTTGTATATCCTGGTCAAAGGCAACAGCAGCATTTGACAAGAAAATAAAAGAGGAACAGGATAAGCTACAAAGCTTATCTCAAAGTTTTGATCCTCTCTCTTCCTCTATAATAAATCAAGAATGTCAGACTATTGCAGTCTTGAATGAAATAAAGAATCTTGAGAAGGAAAGAAAGAACATCACTAACCGGATGGGAGAACTTAGAAGGATTATAATCCCTAAGTTGGAAACTATGCATGAGGCCATCAGTGATGCTCAGACCACCGCCCAAACAAAAGATCCGACAGATCTCAAGCGGGCAGAAGCTTTTGCATTTTTGTTAAGTGGTCACATTTCAATTTTGGATAGAATGAAGCAAAGTTGGGCTACAGAAATGATCCAATTGCAGACATCCTTTGCAGACATTCTTCAGTACATGTGAGTATGTAAATATGCGGCTATATATAGAAAATTCTTGAAAATTTTGGTGTGCGGACCCTACCCTTTGCCATTGATGTCAAAGGGGGAGTGAGGAGCAGTGAAAAATGAGGAATCCAACTAAGGGGGAGTTCCGGAAATTGTATATAAAGACAGAGCATCAGCAAAGGGGGAGCATAGTAGTCATTTTTCACTAAGTGTTGCCATCAATGCCAAAGGGGGAGATTGTTGGCAAGAGACACTATATGGATTCATGGTTGTTGTCATTGATGGCAACAAAGGTCATCCCACATATCCGCAAGTCATGATGTGTCTCTACCGGAAGTCAGAATAAAGAATGTTGTGGTCCGGTGAAGAAGAACAGAGCATGTGGCAAGGTCCGACAGATTGGTCCGGATCTCTCAGAGGAAGTGTCTTGGTACAGTGCAGATTTGGGGAAGTCAAGAGGACTACCTTGAGTGGTATATTCCAAGGATTTAGCCTCCGGTGATGGACAAGGAAAAAGATATGAATGGTTGAGTACCGGATTCCTGAGAGACAGTGAAAACAGAGGAAGAACTGACTGGCAGAGTATCAGACTGCTTTCCGGATGTGTTACTGTTGATGACAGAGGTTGTGAAGGCATGAATCATGTTTGGCCGACATGATTAATGATATCTACAAGTATATGCTTGATCCGCATTGCTTGGTGAGGAAGGATTCAGCCGACAGAATGAGAGTTTGTAAGAAACTAGACTGTTCCGGATGCCGACTAGAAAAGTGATGAAATTACTTATGCGGATATATATAGAGGATGGATTTAGTTGTGAAGTTTGTGATGAGGTGGAGATATATGCGAATAAGTCCAGATAAGAGCAGAGGTAGCAAAAAGGATCCGGTATGTGAAAGATAGCAGAATAAAGAACAGAGGAAAGATGAAGTATAGCAGATCAGTGTACTAAGCCTAACCGGAACTGAACTCCAGCATATGCAGATGCTTCCAATCAGTTCAAGACTATGATTCTCATCACTTTGTAGACAGTGTGTCTTCTTGTAGGCAGTGGGCCTCTTGTGAGCAGTGTGCTCAGGCAGTGAGCCCTAATTGGCAAGTGCCATTTTTGTAATTTCCTATTCTTCTAACAGAGAATAATTTTGGGTTAATCACCCCGTGGTTTTCTCCCTTAACAGGGTTTCCACGTCAAAAATACTGTGTCATGTGTTTCTTATTTCATGATTAATGTTTTTGTGTTTGATTCTATGCTGCATCAATTAAAAGGAAAGTTCAATAAGGGAAATAATTAGGATAACTGATTCACCCCCCCCCTCTCAGTTATCAACAATGTCATCCTTGTACAAACAAACATTACTTGCTTCATTACATGCATGAACAAAGGAGGGCAATACATCAAACAAGAAACAAGTTCCTTGCTCACCGTCCACTTCATTTACTTGTGCACAGTCTTCATAATCAACTTTACAAGTTGATTCAACTTGATGCTCACTGATGCACACATCATCCTCATTGTTCACTGGGCCACATACCTCAACGTTAAGTTGGAAGTCACCACTATTTTCATCACTTTCACTTTCACTTGATGAACTATCTGGCTGAAGGCAAGGGCATACATTACTTTCATCATCTGCATCACTGTCATATGATGCACCACCTCCCATTTCCACCCTTCTAACTACACAATCATCATCATTTGATGTCAGATTCATCTGATTTCTTGTATCCACCAGCATGTTTATTACCAAAACACATGCATTGGTGGATAACAAACCCTTTTTGTAGTCATCCTTTATTTTCTCCATGGAGTCTAAGGACAAATATGCCTGTTGCATACTTGTTATTTTAAAATCTTCCCACACATAACTCAAGCTAGTTTCATATGCTTCAAGAAACATATCAATGCAAGTTGGAATGTTAGGTCTAAAATCATTTGGAATATGGGAAAGACCAATAGCAAATCTATGACCAAAATCCTTGCTTGACTCTCCCTCTTGCCTTTTGATTTTTTCTAGCTCTATTACAAGATCAGTAGGGTCAAGACCTTTGGCAAATTTATTTTCAAATGCTGCCACAAGTTCATTCCATGAGGCAAAGGACTACCTTGGAAAACTTTGGATCCATTCCCTTGCCTTTCCATGTAAGGACCTAACAAAGAACCTCATCCACATGTCTTCATCCTCAAACTGATGTTCATCCATGAATTCCAAAAATATATCAACATGTGTATCCCCTTCCCAAATATTATACCCATCAAACTTGGGCAACTATTTGTAGACCTTGATTGGCATACTCATTGTCATGTAATCAACCCATAAGAGGTCTAGCTGATCATACACAGGATCTAAGGGAGGAGCAGGGGACTGAGCAATCTAATTTCTTGGGGTAGCAGGGAATACATTGGACTGCACCCTAAACTCTAGCAGCCTAATTCAATTTTTTGTTTCTTCTTCTTGCTACCATAAGGACTCCAGCAACTGTTCAATTTCACATTGCTGCATTGCTAGGTCATTTTGATTTTGCATGGGTGCATATAGGTTTTGGTTTGTATAACATGTAGAGCCATGACTGGGATATGCATCACTAGGATGGTCATGGGAATCCCTGCCCATGTAATTTCTAGGGTCTGAGACATAGGAAGACTCTCATGGAGGAACATCCATAGGATATCCATGTTCATACCAATTGGCCATGACTAAAGCATCCTATAATGCTAGGAAAAAAACTAATGCATAGAAATTTTGTTCCTTCAACATGACAGGAACAACAAACTCCAAAAGTGGAAAAAGAAGAAACTTGTGTGTACCTTTCTTTCAAAAGCTACTGTACACTGAGATGGAGCATTCAAATCACCAATAGCAATGAGGATACAATAGTAACTTATGTTCTTTGACAGCAGAGTTGCCACCTCTTCCAAAGAGGAAATCCCTAAAGAGCGACTGATCTTCAAGGCTACAAATTGATTCTGGGTTTAGCTCACCAGCAAAGTCTTCAAAGTTTTATA
Source organism: Cunninghamia lanceolata (assembly GCA_027924645.1). Lineage (NCBI taxonomy): Eukaryota > Viridiplantae > Streptophyta > Pinopsida > Cupressales > Cupressaceae > Cunninghamia > Cunninghamia lanceolata. The sequence continues at coordinate 12,815,385 of BSBN01000186.1, read as the reverse complement.
ACCCAATAGTACTATCCCCAGCAATAGCACCATTCTGTTGGGACCCAAATAACAGCAACACAAAAATCTAAAACATTCCTAAAACACCTAGGCCAGGGAATATCATCAGGGTGTCAGGAAAAGATTTATCAACAAGTTTTGGGTGATTTTGGCCAACTAATAGGAGTGGGTAGACTCCTTTGCACTTCAAGCTCAGCTTAGACTCTGGAGGGATATTCCAAGGGGTATATCTGAATAGGTATTGAGTTCAAACTAGATGAACAACTAAAAATATTGGATAGCCAAACCCAACTCATCATCTTGACTCAAAAGATTGTCACTAAGCCAAGAATAACTAGCTGTCACATGACCCCTATATAGCTAATTCAACTGTGTGAATGTACATGCATAGGAAAGATGGTTTTTACCTTGAACCATAGATGAAAGATTTGTTTGATTTAAAAGAGTGTTTGATACCTCCCTAATATGGACCGACGCCTACTCTATTGGGTAGCAGAGTCATAAACAATAAAGAGGGAGGAAAGGGCAGAACCAACATCAACAGAAAACTAAAATGTATTCACATACATTTCTCAGATTATATTTCACATATTGGACATTCTTAATGATCCAAAACCAAACTACAAAGACCCATTTGCAACAAAGAGATGACTCAAAACAAAGCTTAAATTGAATTTAAATGCTGTCACACATTATCAAATCTCTATTACAATTGCACCAACAAATGTGGTGAAAGGAAACATACAAATATGATTATACATTCCTCTGAATCTTTACAAATGGTCATGGAGACATATCAATGCATAAAATATGCTTTACAATACATTCCTATACTGCAACAACACACAATCCTCTATTCACTACCTAGACTAGCTTGATTTGAAGCCCTAAAATTCTCCTGAGGCACTATAGACCAAACAATTGGCTCAGAGACCAACCCCTTGAAAAGAGCCTTGATCTTACCTTTATATCCTTGATAGGACGGTCCGAGAATGAAAAGGGCACCCTAATCCTCAACCACCCCAACCATTACATTCAAAACATTGAATCAGCCATCTATTTTATAGTAATGGTGCCCTCGGGAGTATCTGGCGCATTCCTAGGCAGTTGGAGAAATTAGAAAGGCTAGGAAACCATTGAGATTGGGCTTCAACCTATCACCATTGCATTTTTGATAGATTACTACCATTTCACAGTCTCGCTAGAGGCTTGGAGCAGCTTCAATGGAGGGAAGGAATCCTTGTGAAGCACTCCCAAGTCACATGAAACTCTATGCTGGCAACCACATTGGATATTTGAGAAAAGTCCATAGCGCCACTGAAACTATTTGGAAGTCCCCGTGAAGACTCTACCCTCGGCAAAAATCCTAAACATGCCACTAAGCTGCCATGTAACCCCTGTTGATAGTAAGGAATACTGAGAGGGGGGTGAATCAGTATTTCACAAAACTTCTTCTTAACAAGTTTGTTAATCCAATTTCTAAATCTAATAATATAAAAGTAGAATAAGCATAGGAACAACAACCACAAAGACATAACACATGAATACTAGGATTTTTACGTGGAAAACCCAAAAAGGGAAAAACCATAGTGAGTGTTAGCTCACAATATATTAATATAGCACAATTTACCAGATTACAAGAAGGCTCACTGCCCAGAGAAATGCTCACTGCCAAAATAGGCCCACTGCCTAGAGAAAGAAAGAAGAAAGGCTAATTGCCAAGTTAAACTGCTCAGATTGCATCTACACATGCATAGTTGTAGATCCAATGAAGCACAAAAATACCGTCTCAAAATTCTTCATGTCTGACTGCTCTATTTCACTGCTCTGCTTTTACATGGGAATAAGATCTCTCTTCTTCTACTCTTTATTGCTTCCACAAAATTGCCTTCCACTGTATGTCACACATATGTATCTACCACATTCCCATCACTCACCTCAAAAACTAAATTTGATCCCTTATATATATCCGCAACACTTAGAATCTTCATATTAGGTCAGTCTAGTAAAGTGAAACATGCACTCATACCTTAAGTAGCTTGTCGGCCAAATTCATTTACCAAAACTCCCAACGGACTCAAACAACACTTGAATTGTATTCACATATGTTGGCCTCAACTATTTAACAACTTAGGATTAAGTTCTAAACAATAGAACTTACCGCATACAATTCAGACTTATAATGTTAGCCTCTAACTTAGACTGCCACTGATTCAGTTCATCTGTCAGACTACAACTTTTACTGCAGACCACATGGATTTCTCAAAATCATGTCAAAGACTCCTCAGACATCATGGATCATACCTTTAGAATTACAAAGAAAAATATCCTTTAGCGGCAAAATGTGGACCATCAGAGCTCAGACTCTGTCATAGTTAAACTTTGTCAAACAGTGTTGCAATACTCAATAGCTAGCAACTATCTTTCTGGTGGACTTTAGAACTTACAACTTTGGATTTAGACACTTCATATAAGTTTTTACAACACCTCAAAACCGCATATCTAGATATACAACACTAGAGGAATGCAGACCAAAACAACTGAGTGTACTGCTCTGAATAGCATTGTATTATGTTCTACTAGACTTAGGTCATTTGAAGATATACTTCCAGAACTGATCAAAAGCTAAAACCTTGAATATAAGATCATCTGAGAGTTAGGAACATCATATAAGAATTGTAAACCTTGGTCTTCAACTGCGGACCAATGCCAATCCAAACATTGTTCTTCTATCTCTACCTCTGTTCATTTCCAATACTTAGCCAATATGACTAAGTCTTCTTTACCGGACCACAAACTCTATTCCAACCTTGTTCCTTTTCTTGTTGCCATCAATGACAACACTCAATTATACAACATAGCAATGTCTCTTGCCAACAATCTCCCCCTTTGGCATTGATGGCAACACTTAGAGAAAAATGCTTGATTGCCTTGACTGTTCCCCTTTCTATATACTCTCTATATTTCTTCTCCCCCTGAGATGTTTGCCCATTTTTTATTGATCTTCTTCTCCCCCTTTGACATCAATGGAAAAGGTGGGGGAACAAGCAAAATTGTGTCAAAAATTCTTCAAAACTGTCATATTTTGCCGCATAAGTACACATTTGTATCTTAATTTACAGTTGAAGGTAGAATATCATTATAGATAGTCTTTATCAGAGCTATCTCTCCATTCCGACTATTCCTTGCAGTCTCCAAAGTGTGGATGTGGCTATTTATCAAAGAGACTAGCTTTTCTTCCTTCTGCACATCAGATGGTGTATCAATTAATGCTTGTGATTTCAAGGCTTCATTTACCAGATTGGTCATGGAATCAATTTTTGGACTTATCAGCCCCCTTAGCTGGCACAACCTATCTTTGATTTCTTCCCTTTTCTTCATCAGAATGCTCAAATCATTGTGAATATTTCCAACCTATGTCTCTTTGGCACTTATTGACTCAACTGTCAGATTATATGTCTTAGAAATATTAAGTAGTTTGAGTTCCATGTCCTTGATTTTATCTTCTAATTCCTTTGTAACCTTTGGCTAGGATAAACAATATTTGTACAAGTCACAGGCTTCTTTTATGGCACTTTGTATACCTTTGATTCCTTGGTCTAAAGAGATTTTATCATTGATCAACATGGTTTTTAACTCGGCTAATCTTTTCTCATCAAATTCTTTTCTGACCTTTGTTTTTACAAATTTTTCAAAGGATTCAAAATGATTCTTGATTGATCTTATCACACCTTTTAGTTAATCAGTAGATGATATTGATGTATCTTTCTTGTATTCAGGCATGAATTTTCCTAGTACATCAGATACTGTTGTAATGAGCTTATTGTATTGCATGTGAGTTTTCATCAATTCTTCCGATGCCTTTGCTTGGGCAAATGATAATAATTCAAATTTATGTTCCGGAGACAAGGAATTTAGATTTATTGGTTCTTGAAGAAACTTGGGTAGATCTAGTATTTGTGCACTTTGTAGCTTTTCCAAGGGTTTTGCAATAGTGTCTCTTGCCACTTTTTCTTCACAAAGTGAAACTTTCTTTCTCTTCTTTTCTTCAGTTGTGGCTTTTGTAATGAATGAGGTGCTTATTCTTTTTCTGGGACTAGATGTTGTTTTCTCTTCTTCAGATCACTTATCTTTCCTTTCTGGAGTGCTTGATGTCCATTCTATTGGAGCACCTGATTTGATTTTTTCCTTACTTAATTGTTCATATAATGTTTTCTCTGATTTCTCAGGTTCCATCAACATTCTGGATGATAATTCTGAGAATGTCCCAAATCTGTCTAGTTTGGGATCAATAGGTTTACTTAGTAGTGCATTAGATAATTTAGTTAAGACATCTTCTACAACTTCATAACCTAGTGTAGGGACCCATACAGTTCTTGGTTCCACAACTTCCATGAAGCATTTATCTTTATCCACCATGAATACAATATTCTTTTCATACTTTATCAATACATTTTCAGGTATTCGGAACCTACTTAACATTTTCTTTTGAAAATATTTGAAATACTTCCATGAGATTTTGTTCTTCTTATCTGCATTACCCAAACTCTGTAAGTCATTTCTTATTTGAGCGGCTACATGTTTGTGATCAAGCTAGACAATATTTCCTAAACCAAGTAGCTCTCTCAAAAAGAAAAAGAGTAAACATGTAATCAATGTTCCATATTTGAAAGGATGATTAGTTTCCTTTGTTCTTTTCAAGTTCTCTATTAGTTCACTCCAGAGCAATTCACAGAGGTCATAGTCCATATTGTTTTTGATCATGTCATATGTTGTGTATATAGCTGATGCAGCCACAAAATTTTCCTTGTTGGAGAAGTATACTTTGTATCCAACAATCATTGATGCAAATCTGACAGTCAGATCCTTGATATCATTTACTGTAAGGGCATTCTTATCAAATTTGGCTCCTGTTAGCTGCATTACCACATTGTTCTTCATTTTCTTTATGCCTAGAACCCTTCCGAAGGAGCTCATACAGGTTACAGCTTTGATGGCTTCTTTAGTTATTGTATAGGGTTCATCAAGCCATAGAGATTCATCATGAATTCTACTTAAAATAAGCTTGACCCATGCATCATTCAAAATTATGGGAAAATCCAATCAGGTGTCAAGTTTCTTTTCTCCTAGAACTTTATATTCATCTTTCAACACAATATCCACGGTAGTCAGTTCATCCAAGTACAGTTTTCCTAACTTCATGTGATCATATTCTTCTAGACTGATATGAATGTATGCTTTGATATCTTCGATATGCATAACCCCATGTGGAGTAATTGTGAATGCCCCTAATGGATCATTTTCTAGTGACTTGAAGAATTGTTTCTTAAACTTGGGGCGAGGCATTTTCCCTATCTCGATTACATGAGGAGTAAACATTTCGGCAGAGCAATTTAATTTTCATGGTAGAGTTTCAAGTTGTAAATACCTCTTTCACCAGATTAGGGTTTCCTTGATCTTGATCTGAAATCTGTTGGAGAATACTATAGTCTCTTTGGATCTTGCTTTGGTTTGCCTTAGTCAATTGACTGCATGGAATGCAGAATGATTTTTCCTTTGGATATAACTCCTTTTAACCTTCGCCTAAGTGTCATTAATGTAATCTTACAAAAAGCTTTTAAGTACCTTCCTAACAACCACAGACACTTTAGATTACTCCACAAATCTTCGCAATTGGTTCTTTTCTTCCAAAACTTGATTCAAAGGATTTGTCATATGATTCTTTTTATCATATCTTCATGCTGGATTCCAGCACTAACTATCTGGCTGGGGGTTTTGGATTTTCAACACTGCTCCCCCTGAGCCAGAGCACTCAAATTACTTTCCGGAGGAAGTATCTATACCAGATGCTGGTGTGGATCCATCCTTAACTTCAATTAATTCTTTCTTGATCCAGATCCTGTCCATTTCTTTCTAAGTTTCAATCGGATCAACCTTTTCTTTTTCTTTATCATTCCTTTGCTTTGTTTTCCTATTTTTAGTATGGTAGTTATTTTTAACTTCTTTGTATTTGTCCTTGAATTTCTTGACTTATTCTTTTAATTTTGAGATGCATTCATCAGGTTCTTGGAAGTTTTCCTTTAGATCCCTGACTTTTGCTTCAGACTTTTCAAGATCAATAAGAGCTACTTCTAGTTCCTTGTTGCTTTCATAGTTTTCAAATCTTTTTTCTTCCATGATTACACTACCTCAGATCTTCCTCAAGCTATTAGGTTTCTTCCAAGGAACCTTGCTCTGATACCAATTGTTGATAGTAAGGAATACTGAGAGGGGGGGTGAATCAGTATTCCACAAAACTTCTTGACAAGTTTGTTAATCCAATTTCCAAATCTAATAATATAAGAGCAGAATAAGCATAGGAACAACAACCACAAAGACATAACACACGAACACTAGGATTTTTACATGGAAAACCCAAAAAGGGAAAAACCACGGTGAGTGTTATCTCACAATATATTAATATAGCACAATACCATATTACAAGAAGGCTCATTGCCTTAGGGCTCATTGTCCAGAGAAATGCTCACTGCCAAAACAGGCTCACTGCCTAGAGAAAGAAAGAAGAAAGAAGAATGGCTCACTACCAAGTTGAATTGCTTAGATTGCATCTACACATGCATAGTTGAAGCTCCAATGAAGCACAAAAATACCATCTCAAAACTCTTCATGTCTGACTGCTCTGTTTCACTACTCTACTTTTACATGGGAATAAGATCTCTCTTCTTTTGCTCTTTATTGCTTCCACAAAATCACCTTCCACTGTATGTCACACATATGTAACTATCACATTCACATCACTCACCTCAAACACTAAATTCAATCCCTTATATATATCTGCAAGACTTAGAATCTTCATATTAGGTCAGCCTGGTAAAGTGAAACATGCACTCATACCTTAAGTAGCTTGTTGGCCAAATTCATTTATCAAAACTCCTAGTGGACTCAAACAACACTTGAATTGTATTCACATATGTCAGCCTCAACTATTTAACAACTTAGGATTAAGTTCTAAACAATAGAACTTACCACATACAATTCAGACTTATCATGTCAGCCTCTAACTCAGACTACCACTGATTTAGTTCATCTATTAGACTACAAATTTTACTACGGACCACAGGTTTTGTTCAAAATCATGTCAAAGACTCCTCAAACATCACAGATCATACCTTCAGAACTGCAAAGAAAAATATCCTTTAGCAGCAAAATGTGGATCATCAGAACTCAGACTCTGTAACAGTTAAACCCTGTCAAACAATGTAGCGATACTCAATAGCTAGCAACTGTCTTTCCGGTGGACTTCAGAACTTACAACTCTAGATTTAGACACTTCATATAAGTGTTTACAACACCTCAAAACTACATATCTAGATATACAACACCGGAGGAATGTGGACCAAAACAACTAAGTGTACTACTCTGAATAGCATTGTATTATGTTCTACCAGACTTAGGCCATTTGAAGATATACTTCCGAAACTGATCAAAAGCTAAAACCTTGAATATAAGATCATCTAAGAGTTAGGAACATCATACCAGAACTACAAACCTTGGTCTTCAACTGCGGACCAATGCCAATCCAAACACTGTTCTTCTATCTCTGCCTCTGTACATTTCCAATACTTAGCCAATATGACTAAGTCTTCTTTATCGGACCACAAACTCTGTTCCAACCTTGTTCCTTTTCTTGTTTCCATCAATGAAAACACTCAATTATCCAACATAGTAGTGTCTCTTGCCAACAACCCCCTCCCCTTTAACTTCTTCTGCCTTTCCCTTTCAAACCTTGGGGACCCATCGCTTCACCACGTGGGGCCTTGGTGCAAGCCAGAAGAGTCTTTTGTTCCATTCTTCCTCAAATGAGTGCTAAGATGACACTTGGTAGCTTCCATAGGCTCCTTGACTCATAAGACATCAGCATCCACCTTTTCCACTAGAGGGTCCCACAAAGTCTACAACATAGAACAAGAACACATCACTTTGACACTTGGCACATTTCGTAGACCTTTGCCTCAAAAAATAAAACCGTCTTCAAACTAGGCCAAGAAGGGACACGTGGAGTGATGGTGCACCTCAGAAGGAGCTCCATGTTCATTTCTCTTAGAGTCTGAGCCAAGCTGCCACATGGTGTGTTCCTCTACCTTCTACTTAGAAGCATTTGCCATGCTGCTGAGACTTGGGGTGGCTTCAGCGAAGGGACGGAGTCCCCACAAAGTGCTATCAAACCCTTTGAAAGGCCATGTTAGATCTTCATGGGCTCACTGAAACTATTTGGGAGGCCTAGTGAAGAGGGAAACTCCAGTGAAAATGAATAGCTGATGACATGGGCTGCCAACAAGCACAACTTAAAAGGCTTTTTGCGCACATTCTCATAAGTTGTTTTTAAAAGGGGGGTTGCACTAGGTTGAACAAGCAAAGGGGACTTGATTTAAAACTAAGGCTCAACAAATGCTAAGGCATGGGTAAAATATTAAAGTATGGGTAGCAAGTGGTTGACTCATTCGGATGGGGTTGGTAAAGAGACAATGCTCCTAGATAAAAGTTATGACTCAAAGGATCTACACAGACAATAGGAGGTCAACTTAAAATTAGAATAAAAGGCATGTGAAGGAAAATTTTGAAGGCTTTTAGGGTTTGAGGGTTTTATCAAGCTTAGAGACAAAACACCAGGGGCTAGGGCATGCATGAAAAATTAAGTTCCAACATGGATTACTATTGTACTTCTTCCAATTCTTTCTCCTTGATAAAGAGAAGATGCTAAGACTCTTATAATAATTATCAACATTGTTGGAGGGCATGCTCTGCCTTAGACAAGGAAAGAGCATGTACCATATGTTCTTCTTTCAGACTAATTTCTTGTTCCACTAGGGGATATTTACCTTCCCTCTAGAGAGCTTTAGAATGCTACTCCTCTAGTTTTATGACTTGTGGACATGCCGCCCAAAATTTTAGCAATGTCTACCACTTCTTCTTCATCATCTCTTTGCAATATAAACCTTTGGTGTTTCCTAGCATGTGTGGGAGTTGAAGTGGCAACTTCTTCCTCTAGATGGATAATAGGGAGCTCAATGGTTTCTAGGTGCCATCGAGAGGAGCGAGTGAGGAGTTTTTATGAAATTTCTGGTGGGGAAGTTGGAGTGTGCTTAGATTTCTTCTTCTTCTTAGGGTCACTTCAAAGGAATTTTCTCATTTTCTCTAGCCATCTTCCTACTATAGGAAGTGATGCTTGATTATGAGGTGGATAAGGCCATGGTGGCTTATTTGACCATCGATGTGTCAGAATTTATTGGCCATGCTTTGTAGAAAGTTATAGAGGAAATAAGCTATATCAATGAGATAGTCAAGCTTGTTAATACCATTTTGTAAGTGAATGACTGTTGTCATACTCAATCTTATGAATGTACCATACTACCTATCACAAATAAAGAATTTCATGGCCATAAAATAGTAATAGATTGTGGCTCCAAAATGCTACTTCTATCTATCCATTTTTTTGCACCCTTACTAGGGATATACCTTAGAAGGGACTCTAGAGCTACATGGAATTTTTGAATTAATTCATCATAAGAAACTTTTGAATGTAAAATATGTTCCCCTACCTCAAGTATGTAAGAGAGCTAACTAATTATTCTAGAGTTAACCTCAATTCTAACTCCTTTGGTAGTGGTGAAATTCAAGTGGAAATTTTGGACAAATTCTTCAACCAATTCTATCTCATAGCCTTAAAATTTTGAAGAAATCCCAGCTCGCTAACTTAGGAAAAGATCTCTAAGATTTGAGTATCAATTACTGCATTTTGGTTTAGACTTTTTTTATGGCCCATTGTCACTCCAGAGACCTTTTGATGATTGTAGATGTTGATTAACTCAATACACTTGAATGCTTGAAATTGTTTCTATGAGTGGTAGTTGTAGGAAGATACTTGGAGTTTACTATGCTCTCTATGAGTTGGCTATCAATTCCAGAATGTTCACCATGAGGATTGAGGTAAGTTCTTTGAGTGCATATGGTTATTACCAAAATATCATGATGATTTGACATGATTATTTGTTACCATCATTTCCTTTCATCATGACTTGGTAAGTAGGAAGTACAAATGTCTAATTTGTAGTGTACTTGCAATGTAGTGGCTTCTCTCCTTCATACAAGCCAACCCTTTTAAAAAAATTTCTAGCTTCCATTTTCAAATTTGACATGCACCAGGAATTAATCAACAAAATGATCATTTGTTGTCATTATTTCCATTACACATCTATTGTGGAGAATATGGTTTGATCTCTAGAGTGATGAGTTATTATCATCATTCCATGAATCACCTCCTGTGAAGCATGTGGAGTGGCACTAAATACGATGTGTTAAGCACTAGCAGAATCTTGCACACTATTCAATTTCATTGGGTACATTCTCACATGCTTGTAGTTGGTAATAGTTGAACCACCCCATTACTAAAAATTTGAGCTATCTCATATGGTCCTAACCACCTTGTATGCAACTTGCCTATGAAGTATTGATACTTAGGATCATACAACAAGGCTCAATCCCCTAGTTTGAATTGCTTGCTGATGATATGTTTGGCATGCCAATTCTTCCTCTATTGATGGATAAGCTCCATGTGTTGAAGTGCTTCCAACCACATCTCATGCAACCTGTTAAGCTATAGTATCCTTTGATGTTAGGTTCCTGTCAAGTCATTTCCTAGCTTCAATGTTTTTTTAAAGGTTTCTAACTCATACTCTAAAGGAAATGTTATCTTCTTTCCATATACCAGCTCATAGGGGGTAAAATTGGTAGTAGTCCTCTAGGTGATGTTGTAAGCCCAAACAACTTCTGATAAACTATCTTCTCAATATAATCTATTTTCTAATATGGTTTTTTCAAGATGTTTTATATTTCTTTGTTGGTCACCTCTACTTATCGATTTGTTTGAGGGTGGTAAGGAGATGACCTCTTGTGGATAATTTGGTACTTTTTAAGGAATGTCTCGATCATTATTGACATGAATTGAGGGCCTTGATCAGAAACAAGAGCTCTTGGGGATCCAAATCTTTGCAAGATGTGTTTATATAGGAAATCTACTACCTTTTCCTCTCTAGTAATAGGAAAGACCTTGGCTTCCACCCACTTGGTATCACAATCTGTACGAACTAGAATGTAATGATTTCCTCTAGATGGTATATCAATAGGTCCAAAAAATATATTCCCCACTTCTCCAATAGTTTCAAAACCACTTGGGGGTGAAGAGGAATCTCATTGGAAAGTGTTGGGCACCCATCCTTTAGCATTGATCATAGTGTTTGATATATTGGTGTATATCATTGCTCATGGTGGGCCAATAGTACCCATCTCCAAGAACTTTGTGACCAATCCTTAGAGATAAAAAAATCTCCTCTAGAGGGCTCATCATGACATGCATGAATGATGTCATATATCTCATTTTCCTTTACACATCTGTATAGAACATGATCAAGAAAACATTTTAATAATATATCATTCAACCATATAAAACGAGAGCTATTTCTGATCAACCACTTTACCTCTTTTGCACTAAAATACAAAGGGTACTTCCTTGTAGCTAGGTAGTTGGCCAAATCAATAAACCTTGGTGACTAAAGGGATATGGAAAATAGGTGCTTATTAGGAAAGATATTATCTACTCATTCTCTATTTCCCTATAAATTCAATATCAACCAAAAGTCAACAACTACATTATCTTTTCTAGGTTTGTCAACAATGGTTATGTCAAACTCTTGTAGTGGTAGTAACCAATGAATGATCCCACCACCTATGATGGACTTGTTCATGAGGTATCTAATGGCTAAATGATCTATATGGATGAACACATTATACCCTATAATGTAGTGGTGGAACTTGTTAATGGTATAAACCACAACAAGAAACTATTTTTCTGTGGTGGTATAGTTCTTCTCTACTGGGTTCAAGCTTTTGCTAATATAATAGATAGCATGCATACCTCCTGATTCAATTTTTCCTAAGACTTCCCCTATTGCCTGATTAGATGCATCTGTATCAATGTGAAAAGGCTCTTCCCAGTTGGGTATTTTTATGATAGGTGTTGTGATTAAGGACTTCTTGATTAATTTGAAAGATTACTGGAATTGAATAGTCCACTTGAATTCACTATATTTTATTAACAAAGTGAATAATAGATTATCTATTCTACTAAAGTTCTCAATGAATCTCCTGTAATAACTACCATGTCTTAAGAAGCTTCTTACCTCTATTTGGGTTTGAGGTGTGGGTATTTGTAAAATTACTTCAATCTCCTTAGAGTCTACTTTGATGCCTTCTTGAGAAACATGATGTCCCAACACTATACCTTCATTCATCATGAGTAGACATTTCTCATGATTCAAGGACAACTAATGTTCTTTAAACCTTTCAGGGACTTTGTTGAAACTGTCCAAATATTCTTTAAATGTTTTCCCATGGACTAAAATCATCCATGTATACTGCAACATGTGTTGATTAGGTCAACAAAGATTGCTAAGACAACCCATTGAAACGTTGTTGGGACATTGCACAATCCAAATGGAAAGATTATATAAGTGTAGGTACCCCAAAAACAAATGAATTTTGTCTCACCTTGATCCTCTAAGGCCACTTCGATTTGTTAGTTTAAATAAGGTCATATTGTATCTAGTTAGGATATCACCTTTTCTAGGATTGACCTATTCACACTTATCTTAAGTTTACTTAGGCCTTTTAGACTTTGTCTCAACTCATATGATTGAGACATGTGTCCTCATGCTTTTGAGACACCTCAGGTAAAAGTACAAAGTTGTGTCACACTTTTATAAAGGAAACAACCAACACTGATCCAACTTTTAAACTTGAATCACTAAAAAGTGGCATATATGCTTTAAATTTTGAAATGATGTACACTAATAAAATATTTATTTTTTATTACATTTTATGTTTGTATTTTTTGAAAAAATTAAAAATTATTTGAATATAGTTTTTAATAAATTGACACTATAATTTAGTTGTTGATAAAATGCTAAAAAATGAAGTTACATGAGAGGTCAATCTTTATATAGTAATTTTTTTTTCTTCAATTTTTTTTGTGTATTTATAACTTGAAACTTTAGTGCATGGATATATTTTTTTCCAATTTTGATAAATATATATTTTTAAATAAATATTAAAATATGCATGTATTAAAACATAGTTATTTCCATTCGATGTCAACTTTCATATTAACTATTTATCTAAAATAGAAAAAAAATTATACCATCTTGATATAGATTATTTTATCTAGTGCATCATATTTTTATCAATTTTTTTAATAAGTTTTACTATTTTTCCTTGACATGGTAATCAACCTAATGTTTCGTGCTGATAACCTACTTTTAGTAAAAATAAAAAGGAAAATATAATTAATAATTAAACTATTAAAATATATATTTTTTGAAAACTAAACTTATAGATCTACAAAAGGATATTTTTATATTTTTTAAAAAATGTTATTTACATGAGTAGAAGTTGTTGAAATATCAAGTTTTTCAAATAATTTTATTTTTTTGGTAAATTGGCCTCATTGTGGTGTTACATATGCATTTAGCCAACAATTTTAGTTGGAAAAGTTGTGGACATATCTAACATAGCTAGAATGAATCTTACAAGATCATATGTTTGGCCAAAATTGATTTTTAGTTAGAAATACTTAAATTCACGTGTGTTGATAAGTTCACTAAAAGTGTGACACAACTTTGTCATTTGAGCTCACAAGTGTCGCATCTTAAGAGGGTTAGTCAGTCATTGTGTTAAACCATCCTACCTCCTCTCTCATGCCTATTTATACAAGGCATCTATGATGAGGGTTACTCCACCCAACATTCACACACGAAACAATAATGGAGATTCTCACCAAAATGTGAGGAATGAAATCAAGAAACTTTTATTTCTTTAGTAAAATGGAGTACAAAATCTAGTGTTACGTGCTAAAACATTATGGGTTGTTTCACAACAAAGAAAATCCTACTCTATCAGAGATTTCTACAATTCAGAGCCCCAACTGCACATATGGAATTGTCCCTCGTAACCTTTCCATTTCCCCTTTTTATTTGGCACCAATAACTTCCACGCCACTTTTCCACTACCTTGTCTAATGTTCTAGAAAGTGTAACTCCCCTTTTTGGGCGCAAAGTCCAGTTGTCCATTTTCTCACAAGAAATTGTAAATTTGGAAAATTTAAAGTTTTTTTGAAAATTTTTAACACAACTTCCTGGGGCCATAACTTTTGAATCGAGCGTTCGATTGACAAATAGAACTAGGTGTTGGAAAGCTCATGAAGAGGTCTACGATGCCAAAAGGTATCCAAAGATCATTTTTTCCACTTTTTGAACCCCCAACAAGGCTTCTAAAGGCCTCAAATTCAAATATGAAGTTCATTAGGAGCAATTTTCCAAGACAAACTTTAATATATCTCAAACTATCAATGATATTCAAATGATTTCTTCACCATTTGCTTATTTTTACAAATCAACTTTTTTGGGTAAATTTTCAAGTCCATATGTACCCAAATAGGCCAACTTACTAAAAATAGCAAGTTACTATTTTTAGCATTTTTGAACTTATGACAGTCTCGAACCACTAAAGTGTCAACATGGACTCCAACACAACTAAATAAACTTACAAAAACAAAAATAAATTAAAACAACTTCAAATAGTTTTGGGTGATGCAAGATTGTCCTTACACCACTGGATTCTCCTGCATCATACACCTAGGGTAATTTGAGAAGTGACCTTGTCATATCTCAGGTGTTTGAGGAAAACCAAGACGATAAACCTCTGCCTTAGACAACCATGATGGATCTCCAACAAGCCTTATTTTCCACTTAACCAACTATTCTTCATATCACCTATTTCTGGTACTTCTTCCCACATGGCTATCTAGGATTTCTTCTATTGCCTCTTCTGAAGTAGGTGTCGGGATACTCCATTATTCTTCTATCGGTCCATCCTCTTTGCCACCTTCATGATACTCTATCAAATCAACAATGTTGAACACAAGGGAAATGTTGATTCCACTTAGCAGCTCTACTTCATATGCATTTCGTGAATCATGCTTCTTTAGGATCCTGCACGGTCCAAATTTCTTCATCTTCAACTTATTATATGTTCCCATAGGATACCTTTCCTTCGTCAGGTGAACCATAACTTCATCTCCAACCTTGAACTCCTTAAATCTTCTATTTTGTTCTACCTTAGCCTTGTACTATGAATTCATCTTATTGATATGCTTTCTTACCTCCTCATGCAAGTTCTTTAGGTGCTCTACAAAGTCTTTGGCCTCGACACTGCTTTTCTCTCCTCTATCCATCTTCCTCAACTCAGAAGAATTTATTGGACTACTACCATATACGATCTAGAATGGAGATTTACTAGTACTTTTGTTGACAAAATTGTTGTATGCGAACTCTACCTGTGGTAACATCAAATCCCATCCCTTGGGATTATCTCCTACCAAGCATCTCAACAGGTTGCCTAAACTCATATTCACCACCTCTATCTTTCCATCAGTCTGTGGATGATGTACAAAACTGAACATCAAACTAGTCTTCAACTTCTTCCATAAAGTCCTCCAGAAATTCCCAACAAACTTGGTATCCTGATCTAAAACTATGCTTTTTGGTAAACCATGTAGTCTTACCACCTCTCTAAAAAATAATTCTGCAACATGAACAACATCACTAGTCTTTTGGCATGGAATGAAGTGTGCCATCTTTGAAAACCTATCAACCACCACAAATATGGAGTCATGTCCTCTTTGTATTCTCAGAAAACCAAGAACAAAATTCATGTTGATGTCTTGCCACGGTCTCTTTGTTATAGCTAACGGTTGATACAACCATGTATTCTAACTTACCCCTTTGGCCATCTGACATATTCTGCAACTTTGCACAAACTTCTTCACATCATGGTACAACTGTGGCTAGTAGTAATTCTAAATAACAAGCAAAATGGTCTTATCTCGACCAAAATGTCATGCCAATCCTCCACTATGCTTCTCCTTGATTAGATTCTCTCTCATGGAACTCCTCGAAATGCACAACTAGCTTCCTCTAAACATCATACCATCTTGGATCTTGAAATCCCTTGTCCTATCCAAAGTAATAGGTTCCAAACAAGATTTCCAAGTCTCTACAAAATTTGGATCTTTAGGATACAAACTTTTGAGTTCATTAAACCCAACAACCTATATCTTCTTCTTTGTCAACAAATTTTGCCTTCTGCTTAAGGCATCTATAACTTTGTTTGATCTTCCACTCCCGTGCTTGAAAACAAAAGTATAAATCTACAAAAACTCAACCCATTTTAAGTGCCTTTGGTTCAACTTCACTTGGCTATTAAAATATTGTAAATCCCGATGATCAATATATAGAACAAACTACTTTGGCAACAAATAATATCTCCATTTCTTTAAATTCTAAACTATAGCATAAAACTTTTGATCATAGACATAATACTTTTCTTGGCATCATTAAGCTTCTCACTGAAATAGGCAATGGGCTTACCTTCTTGACTCAAAACAACTCCTATGGAACTGCCACTAGCATCATAATCTACCTCAAATACCTTGTTGAAATATGGCAGTTCCAAAACAGGTTGCTCAGTGACTTTCATCTTCAACATATCAAAACTCTTCGCTGCTCCTATGGTCCACTTGAACTCTCTTTCATCTCCTCTCATTGGTTCAGTTAGTGGGGCACAAATGCTACTAAAATTCTTGAAAAACTTCTTGTAAAAACTTGCCAAACCATGAAAATATCTTACCTCTATAGCACTCCTTGGCATGGGCTATTCAAAAATAGCCCTTACTTTTTCTGGGTTCATCTTAAGACCCTCAGTTGAGACAACAAATCATAGGTATACCAACTCCTTTGCAAAACTATAGTTCTTCAGATTAATCAACAACTTCTCCTCCCTCAACTTCTCTAAAACTCTTCTAATATGCATGCCTTACTAAAAATCAAAATGTCATCTAAATAAACAATAACAAACTTTCCCAAAAACTCTTTCAATACCTCATTCATGAGATGCATGAATGTGCTCAGTGCATTGGCTAGCCCAAATGGCATGACTAACCACTCATCCAAACCTTCGTGTGTCTTGAAGGTTGTCTTCCATTCATCTCCTTCTCAGATTCAAATTTGGTGATATATAGTCTTTAAATCTATCTTTGTGAAGTACTTGGCTCCACTCAAGTAATCAATTATGTCATCCATCCTTGGCAATGGAAAATAATACTTGATCGTGATCTTATTGATGGCTCTCGAGTCTGTACACATTTTTCATTCTCCATCATTCTTTAGTCCTAGTACTATAGGTATCATACATGGACTTAGGCTCTCCCTTATCAGCCCTTTCTTCAACAATTCCTGAACTTGCCTGTTTAACTCCTCATTCTCTGTAGGAGTCATTCTATGGGTTTCCTTATTTGGAAAACTAGCGCTTGATATCAAACCCATTTAGTGACTTATCTTCCTCACTGGTGGAAAACCTTCTAGTATGTTATCAGATACAATATATTGAAATTCTTCCAACATATCTGAGACATCTATTGGTACATATCCACATTCCTCCTTTTTGATCTTAGGTATCAATGCATAGAACATACGCTCATGCCTCATACCATACAAAAATTTCCTACCGTCAACCAAACAAATCCTAGCACTACTACATACCTTCTCTTCTATCTCCTTCAAGGGCTTCAATTTGTGACGAACCCCATCTTTAGTCAGGGTATAGGTGTTTGCATGGCCATCATGTATCGCATGCCTATCAAACTACCATGGCCTCAATAATATATGACAAGAATCCATAGGCATGATGTCACATAGTACCTCATCATGGTAATTCCCAATCTTGAACTTTACTAAGCATTGCTCATTGACCAAGGCTCTATGATCCTTCTGTAACCATAAAATCTGATATAGATGTGGGTGTCTCCTTTCCAACTGTAATTTGTTAACCATCTCTTCTAAAAAAAGATTATCAGTACTACCACTGTCAATGATAACATCACAACATTTACCTCCAACTTTACATCTAGTGTGGAACAAACTTTTCCTCTAAATTGGGTCTTTCTTCTCATTCAATAAGGCTCTCCTTATGACAATAGATTTTTTGTGAGTATGGGCCTAACTGGTGTTGTCATTGATGTCAACATACTCTTGTTACATTGATGGTAAGGATTGGATAAGCTGTGTGCTGAGGATATTGAGTAAATTAGTCCTAATCAGAAATAGAGAAGAACAATAAAGACAGTGAGGTAAAGATCCTAGTTAAGATAAAGATCAGAGGGTGTGCTTCAAAGGGTTTATATATATGTATCTTAAGATGATCCACTAAAGATTTCAGAGGTCCGCATGAAGACCTGAAGAAGTTATGGCCACTTAAGTAAAACTAGTTCCGGCAGGTGTTCAGAGGTGACAGAGTGACACAGATAGGTCCAGTGAGATCCAAAAATACAATATCCTATTTTGTAGATTTGGTGGAATGTTTAGGAAGCCAATGTGGATTGATAACTCAATTGATTCATGGTCTGGAGGTCCGCAAGCATCTATTCCAATATGACAGTGATGACAGACTATGTTCTTGAGGTTCCTGATGAAGGAGAGAATGAATTCAGTAAATAAAAGTAGTGTGGATGTTCTCGATGATTCAGGCAAGCTTGTGGAGGTCTTTGGACTATGTCCAGTTCATGTTGGTGGTCCGCATTGAAGATTGAGCTCGCAATTGAAGAATTACTTCCGAATGATGGTGTTCCTTCTAAGACTGGCTGACCGGATGAGTTACACATCCTGCGGATGATCTTGAAGATGTTCTATAAAGTATGGCATGTCCCTAAAGAAAGATTGAAGTCTCAGATTTATGTGGCTGACAGTGTGTTGATCCACATGAAGTCATTTTGAAATAAGTCATGTTATATTTATGTATTTGCTTTGTAATGTATGCTGACTTGGATGATTGTTCCTATGTCGATGTCTTGTATAAATAAGGAGTTGTAAAGTCATTTTCGATGTGGTGTGGAGTGATGAGTGTGTGGTAGAGAAGTGTAAAAAGCAGAGCAGAAGTATTGGGCTTAAATGGAACTGACTCAAGCATGGTGAAGATGCTATTCTTCAGTTCAAGTATGTAATACTTATCATTTTGTAGACAGTGTGTCTCCTGTAGGCAGTGGGCCTCTTGTGAGCAGTGTGCTCAGGTAGTGAGCCCTAATTGGCATGTGCCATTTTTGTTCTTTCTATTCTTCTAACAGAGAATACAATCTTGGGTTAGTCACCCCGTGCTTTTTCCCTTAACCGGGTTTTCCACATCAAAAATCTTGGTGTCATATGTGTTAATGTGTTTCTGCTCTTGAATTGCTGCATTACATTTCCATGATTGATTTATTATTATGCTGCTAAATTAAGAAGAGAATTTAATTGATTAATTTAAGAAAGTTTTGACAACTGATTCACCCCCCCTCTTAGTTGTTTGTCCTTAATCTAACAAGGTTATCCTCTTTCTACATTTTCAGAATGCTTAGATTCAACATCTTCATCTGCATGTGCAACTCATGCATTACCCTCATGTCTTCTATGTGCCCATCCTTGATGTTGCGAACACTCGTATGCTTGATGCCCTTCTTCTCCACATTGGAAATAGGTTCCTCTGAAGCCTCCTCTTCTAGGTCCTTGTCCAGGTCTTCCTCTTCCTCTTCCTCTTTGTTCACCATTATTTTGGTCTTGAGGGTGGTAGGCATTATCTCCACTTTGATTCTGATTGGCGCTTGATTCTTAATTCTTCTTTTGAAAATCTTCATTTCAACTTCCATAGGATCTTCCACCTGTCTTTCCACCATGACCTCTTCTTCTTTGTTTTCTTTCAAATCTTTTATTTAGCTTATCTTCCACCTTCAGAGAAAACTAGTATGCATCTTCTATGGTGGTCATTCTGACCAGGCTCAGTTCCTTTTGAATACTTGGCCCCAACCCATCAATGTAACAAGCTACCTTCTCCTTGTTGGCCTCTGCATAGCCTATTGTGATATTAATCTTATAAAATTCTTCTATGTACTCCTTAAGAGACTTATTACCTTGTTTCAATCCTTATATCTTCTTCAACAACTCAAACTCATAGTCCATAGGAATGAACTGCTTCTTTAGTTTATCCACCATCTGATCCCATCTAGTGATCTTTCCTTTTCCTCTTCTATTTCTCTCTAACTGGACCTCTTTCCACCAAATATTGACATGGCCCTTCAACTTTGTTTTTACAAACCCGACTCATTCTGGATCCTCCACCTCTTCATACATGAAATATTCCTCCATATCATTTATTCAATAAATGAGCTCTTTAGGATTCATATCTCCAAAATAGGTGGAAACTTTAACCTTAGGCCTCTTTCTAATCTTTGAAATGGCCCTCAACCACCTATCTTGATCAGGATATCTTGTAACACCTTGTTCTTCATCAAACAACTCTTCTTTAGTTTCATCTTTGCTTTCTTCTCTTGTCCTTGCCTCAAACCCTCTTCGTAGCTCCTCTTGTAATGCATTGATTTACCTTTGCAGGGCTCTAAAACCCTCTTCTATCAAAGCATTTCTACCACACCATGGTTTCTTCGTGGAGGCATTTTGATCCCTACAGCAAACCCACAACCTTAGGTCTTGGTGCAAACTGCCTCACGGTAGGTGGTCTATCTACATATTAAAGAACCCTCACTCCGATACCAGTTGATGAAGGGCTACTCCACCCAACACTCACACATGAAACAACAACAGAGATTCTCACCAAAATGTAAGGAATTAAATCAAGTAAATTTTATTTCTTTAGTAAAATGGAGTACAAAATCTAGTATTACATGCTACAACAACATGGGTTGTTTTATAATAGAGAAAATCCTACTCTATCAGAGATTTCTACAATCCGGGGCCACAAAGTTGCACATATGGAACTGTCCCTTGTAACCTTTTTGTTTCCCCTTTTTATTTGGCACCAATAAATTTTATGCCACTTTTCCACTACCTTCCTGTATGTTCTATAAAGTGTAACTCCCCTTTTGGGCGCTAAGTCTAGCTATCCATTTTCCAGCCCAAGAAATTGGAAATTTGAAAATTTTATTTTTTTATTGAAAATTTGTAACACAACTTCTAGGGGCCATAACTTTTGAACCAGACATCCGATTGACAAATAGAACTAGGCATTGGAAAGCTCACGAAGAGGTCTACAACACCCAAAATTATCCAAAGATCATTTTGTCCACTTTTCGAACCCTAACGTGGCTTCTAAAGGCCTCAAATTCAAATTTGAAGTTCATGAGGAGCAATTTTCCAAGACGGAAACTTTAATATCTCTCAAACTATAAATGATATATAGATGATTTCTTCACCATTTTTTTATTTTTACAATTTCTCTTCTTTGGGTAAATTTTCAAGTCTATATGTACCCAAATAAGCCAACTTACTAAAAATAGCAAGTTACTATTTTTAGCCTTTCTGAACTTCTATTAGTCCTGAACCACTAAAGTGTCAACATGGACTCCAACACAACTAATGAAACCTACAAAAACAAATAAATTCAAAACAACTTCAAATAGTTTTGGGCGATGCAAGATTGCCCTTGCACCATTGGATGCTCTTGCATCAATCTATATACATTTTACTTATCTCTTGAATATATCAATTAGGCATATTATTGTTGGAGTACAATACCACTGAGAGGGGGGGTGAATCAGTGGTATACTAATTTTAACAGGACCTTGAGACCTTGAAATAATCTTTCAAAACTCTGAAACAAAGGCAACTTCTATTGAATGGAGATGCGGCCTCATATTAACTAGGAACATCATGACAGCTTTGGTTAAGTTAAGATAGGTATCATGACAACTAAAACTGACAGATCAATGTCAAGAATACATCAACACAATATTATGAAACAATCTAAGATAAGTATTGACTCATGAACATCAGACTTAAGAGTAAGGGTGTTCACATATTAGACACACAAGCATATAGATATTAACTTGTAAAATTTGATTGACCATAATGAGGATGAGCAGAGAACATCATTTCAAACAATGATATATGATGAAAATGTGTTCATGTAGACCAAAATAACTGAGGATAACTTTAAAACTGAATGACACGTGATAAGCAAATGAACATGAGGATCAAACACATTAGTGATAATGAAAACCCATAACACAAATATTGTCCTGAGTGGAAAACCCTCACGGGGAATAAAAATCACTCGAAATGGATCATTGGCTTATTCAAAAATCTTGCCTCATTGGCTACAGTAAAGTGTCTCACTGACTTGCGTCAATGCCTCATTGGCATATACATTTCACTGCCTCACTGGCTGTTTGTGCCTCACTACCATATTTTTCTTACTGCCTCACTGGCTTAACCATCTGAATACAATAAATGATCAAAATACAATACAAAGGATTACTCTATTTCACTATAGCCCAATACTTGATTGTCTCATTGCATGAGACCCAAGAAACCACAATGTACACTTAATACAATCTCAATAGTTGTGTATACATTCACACACACCTATCAATATCATACAAGTGTATATAAATACATCATGAAGCATTTTCTCTTTTCATGAAACAATTTATACTTGTAACTGAAACCAAATAACTGCTCAAGAAGATTCTTTGTAGGATAGATAACTGCAAGACCCATAAGGTCGAATGATCCCACTTTAACTCAAGGTCCAAACCAAAGTGTGCTCAGAATAACAACTTCCTTCACATTACTGATATACAATAGTCTACAGTTTTAGAACCCTTTTTCTTATAAGTAATAAACAAAGAAAAACCTTTCGAGTGAACTGAAAATGCCATCATCATAAGGTTAAGTTAAACCTCTATTTTTTAAACCTTGACCCTATATGTTTGTTAACCCTTGTTGATAACTGTTTTAATGAAATAAAGAATACCTTGTAAACTGTAAACAACTTATAACAATATCATCAAACTGTTCACAATACCCATGCAAGAAACCCTAGGGTAAAATCAAACTTTCAAACCCTAACAATGGGAGTATCAAACATTTGCAAACTGCTCTGTTTAGTTATAACTACCTTATTACCGGTAATGACAACAACCAAGTCCATAAAAGAAGTATGTGCTTTTTCAGGTTAAGAAAAAACTTCAACAGAGAGAACCCTTTCAAAATAGAAATTACAAAATGTATAACAAAGAATGCCCATTAGGAAGTATTTCGATAGTGACATCTTCAAACTTCTCAAAGAAAGAACTAAATTTTTATGCAGAAAACTTTAAGTAAGCTTCACAACCAAACCCGAGTGTTGTCTCTGCACTTTATTTTATTTCATGCAACTTAAAAATCTTGAGAAAGAATGAAAGTCAAAGAACAATATCACCTGTATTAGTAGTCAACGAAGTCACTTGCACTTGAATATTAACTGCCAAGCTTCCTCAAGTTCCCAGCTTTGTCAAATCTCATAGATTCCTTTCAAATACATAGGGATTCCACAAAATTTACTACATGTTCCATGATTTTTCATGATTAACACTGAAATGTCAAACCCTAGCTCATAGCCAAAGTTTGCACTTTGTAAAATGATTCACTAACAAAGCTTTTTGGTCATTGATAACATTGTAACCTGTGATCCTGGTGTGCCCTAAGTGGCTCGGTGAAAACTTTAACATCATTAAAATCTCTTTACCTATTGTAAATGTCGAGACCTGCCCAGCAGGTTAATAACCTTAAGTGCCTGATGGAAAAAATGTATTTTCTAAGTGATGTCTTATATTTGCACAAAAATAACCTTTATCAAATAATGATACAATGTGATGCCTCTTTAGCGACCTTAACCTCATCAACAGTGATATGATAAATGAAGGCTTTAAGATATCTGCATAACCTTGTATTTTTATTAAAGAAATAAATGAAACATCATAGCAATAATAACTTTGAGACAAATGACTTTAAAATTGTCGCATGATACAGGGCCCAATATAATGCCAATTAAAAGAAACTGATACAAGTGTGCCCACTATAGTGCCATACCATAACATCATATCATATGCTAACTATTTCAAGGATCATAGCATGAAAAGTATAGCATGGACACCATGAGAGTATCAATTGATCCAACTATCATAATATCATCAGGAGATCATGAGATAATGAGATCATGACAGCCAACTGATCATAATATCAGAGTATGTGCGTGTCAGCATAGTATCATACCATTACCATTACCATATTAACCTCTGTCCTGTAGAGCATAGTGAGTACCACAACCAACATGTTTGATGCCATACCATCAATACCAAGTGAACACCATTATGAGCATTTTCATCACAACAAGAACATCATCAAGAACGTGAGTACATGCTAAAAATCATGAATACCAAGTCAACCAAATGCCAACTGTCATGATACAGATACAACTATCACTGTGCCACAAACCTGAGAGGTTTGTGTATTTGTCATCAAGGACAACAACTGAGAGGGCAACAATTATGTGCAATTATCTTTTGTGGAAGTGATTCTAGTTATTTCTCATTGATCTTGGCTGCTCCAACAAGATCTCATTATAGCCACTAAAACCATCTAGAAAGGACAAATAGTGGTTGCCAACAAGGTTATAGTTATTTCTCATTGATCTTGGCTACTCCAACAAGATCTCATTATAGCCACTAAAACCATCTAGAAAGGAGAAATAGTGGTTGCCAACAAGGTTATCCAAAACTTGGTCAATGGAAGGAAGAGGAGAGTAGTATTTCTTGGTTTCCTTGTTTATCTCCCTATCATCAATACAAATGCATCATTTCCCATTCTTCTTAGGCACAATGAGTAATGGAGAGATCCATTGACTATCTAAAATAGGATAAATGAATCTGACTTGCAATAGTTTTTTAATTTTCTCCTTTACTACCACTCTCAATGTAGGATTGATTCTCCTTTGGGTCTGCCTCACAAGCCTAACATCCTTATTGTAGATATGATTAGTACATATACTTGGGTGGATTCCTTTCATGTCCTTGTATTCCCAAGAAAATGATTGTGTATGATTATGTAATAGTTCTATGACTTGGATCTCCTCAGCATCTGTTAACCAATTATTAATATAATGGATAACTATTTGTTTGGTTAGACAGTGACATGTTTTATACCCATTTAAATAGAATAAATTTCATGATAGGGACTAATCAATGTATTTAAAGGGAAAATATGAGGAAGTAGTTGATGCAATGATCTGATTTTGATAAAATTTGCTTTTGAAAAGGGGTAGCCAAATGCTCTTAGAGATTCTTTAGAACATCTTTGGAACTATTTGGTGATATCTTGTTTTATTATACTGATATCCATCCTCTTCCTCATGCATATGGTACTCTTCCAAGTGTTCTATTATTTTAACCAGTGAAATCTTCCTCATGCATATGGTACTCTTCCAAGTGTTCTATTATTTTAATTGAGATGGTCATGTTCCCAAACCTATAATCAATGAGGGCTACTGCTATAGCTAACTAGGTTCATCCTAATATAATCAGATAACTTTCCTTTTTCTTTCTTTGAGGATAATGAAGTCCACTAGGTACTCCCAAGTGGGTCAGTGCAAGATCATGGGGGTCCAAACTAGGCCCCTAAGTGGCAATGAAAATTTAGAAAAATAGAGTTAGGCAACTTGACATAAAAATTTGAA
The DNA here is from genome assembly GCA_027924645.1 of Cunninghamia lanceolata. Lineage (NCBI taxonomy): Eukaryota > Viridiplantae > Streptophyta > Pinopsida > Cupressales > Cupressaceae > Cunninghamia > Cunninghamia lanceolata. Next base: position 12,789,684 of record BSBN01000186.1, on the reverse strand, counting down.
TAGGTTATTAACATAATTTGAAAAATATGTAAGAACAAAATTTGTAGAAAATTGAATGTAGTTTCTAGGCTACTAGTCCTTTTTTGGAAAAAGTAAATCTATTTTGCAAAAAATTGAAATTTCAATGCAGTAGTACTAAATTTTAAGAAAAAAGATAAAAAGTAGGTGTATGTCTGACCAACCTAAGTACAAGAAATTTTTTTTTGAAACTTTTGATATAAGTAGAGGACACATGCCTAGATGTGCCACATTTTTTTTCATAATTTTTTTGCAAGTAAATAATTTGTTATGGTTTTTTTAAATTAGAACATTTGAAAATTATTAAAACGTGTTTGTCTGACCACCATAACTTGGTCAAAAATTTATGAAATTCATTTTTTTATCCTATAGTATGTGATGCATCTTTTAGATTCAAAAAATGTGAAATAGTTTGAAAATTATAGAAGTTTTTCAGTCAGCCTATCAATCAGGACTTTAGTCGTAATGTATTTAGAAAATCAATAATAATTATCTATTACATTCAAAATAAGGCATATCTTATATTGGTGGAAAGCTGACAAATTTTTCAATAAACCACTTCGTTTCATCAAATCTGGATTAAGATAAAGTCGTTAGCCACAAGGACAAAATTTTGGTGATCACATCGTCACTTTTTGGACCCCCATGATCTTGCATAGACCCAAGTATCTATCATGATAATAATATCCTCTAGCACCCCCTTTGGTTTTGTAATGGATTGATCAGCCAGTTTTAACACTATGGATGTGGGTTGTATTCCAGTCATGGATAATGTGTCTACAATGTATATTGTCATCACATTGATAGTAGCTCCTAGATCAAATAGCACATTAGATACTAGTACTCCTTTTATTATGACTAAAATGATGGGGATGTTTGGATCCCCATACTTTTGAGGAATTAATTTTCCTAAAAATATCCAAAATTCTCCCCCCACATGTATGGTGGTTGGCAGTCTTCTTTCTTCTTGGTGTTTTCAAGCATAGACTTTTGATGGTTTGATTTATTTCTAGTATATCCTTGATAGCTTGCAGCAAGGGAACTTTCATGTTGATTTTCTAGAGCTCCTTAGCTAAATAAAATTATTGTATGACATTTTGGATCTTTTCAATGCTCTCTAGAGAATACTGTGGTTGCTACAATCTCTCTAGAAATGATACTACTAACAGGCTAGGAATTCCTCTAGAACTCTTTGTATCTGGTTGTGATGTTTCTTCCAAAGGATGTTCACCCTTATTTCCTTCATGCTGAATTCTCTTCCCCATAGTAAATCTAAGAGGGTGGGAGAAGATTCTACTAATGTCTTCCCATAATGTAGTTGTATTTCATTAATTTCAGTTATTCTCAAAGTTGTGTCCTGATCCATATTATAAATTGGTTGTTGTGGTCGAATGTTCTTAGGGTTAGCTATAGGTTGGGCAGATAACTATGGCTAATTTACCTTCTCACTTAGGTTTTGAGATGACTATTGAGATGGTTTGTGCAACAAAGCTTAATATTGGTTCATATACCATCTTTGTGCTTGGTTCTATTGAGGTACCCAAGGTTGTTGATATTGATTCATATTTTGATTGGGCCATGGAGAGGTTGACTATGATGGATTTACCCATTCAAGTTAGACCCATGGTGACCTCCATTTTGGTGGTTCTTTTGGAGGTGGGGCATTCCATGACCCTATCCATTGATTTCGCATCTAGTTTGGTGGAATTCTTGGTCCAACATGTCCATGGTATTGATTGAAACCAAGATTGGGATACCTTTGACCTATGAAGTTCAATTCCTCTTCAATATGAGGTGTCTCTTTCAACCTATTTTTTATTTTAGGCACCAAGTTGCACTCATTTGTAGGATAGCTCTTATTGTAGATTCCACATAGCTCTATTATGTTTAAGGGGCATTCTCTATGTGGATGCTTATCCTACATCTAGGACAATAGATAGCTAGGGGTTCCATGTTTTTTTTGCTAGCTTGTATCCTATCTAAGGTGGTGTTTAAGTGGAGTAAAATATATCAATTATCAGACTGGCCAATTTATCCATTACCTTAGTGACATCACCACCACTCTTCCCTCATTTAATTGTCCTGCTTCCTACCCTAGTATGAGAGTAATTTATGCCAAATTATATGATTTCTCTAAAGCCTAACTTATTGATATTGCCCCATCCCATAAGGTTTAAATCCTCAAGGGCATCTTCATCTATTCCTTTCAAAAAGATTGTCTTATTGAGCTCCTCATCTAGGCTACTACCACATCTCTTATGGACAAACAAGAAGTGGTCTAAGTAATCTTCTAGGTTCTCATCCTCTAGTTGTTTCATCCTGAAGAGTTATTTATTCCGATCTTTGACCCTACAATAGTCTTGATACGTTTTTGAAAATATTGTCTCCATTTCTTCCCAAGTGTGTATGGAGTCGGTTGTCAACCCAATGAACCAACATAAAGCTAATTCCTTCAATGAGGAGGGAAAAAGTTTCAATTTTTGGTTATCAATCCCATAATCATAAGTCTAATAGAGGACCTTAAACTCAAATAAAAATTTATTAGGGTCCTCAAAAATAGGTTCCCCCTAAATGTTGGTAAGACAGATAAAGATATGTTATTCATAGGCAACTCATTCCTTTCTAGGGTTAAAGAGATTAGGTAGGAAGGATTCCAGTTGTTGGTCCGACCTTCTCATTCATCTCCCATGATATTGGTTACTCTAGGGGTAGTATGAGATTCTATCTAGGCTAGTTTGTGGATGAGTTGAGGTGACTATTCTAACAATGAGTATCTCATTGTTTTAAATCTCTCAACTCCCTCTTTTGGTTTTCCTATAGCTTCAATTAGGGTGTTATGATAAAGTGACCTAAGGAATCTGTAGGCCTATTCATAAACTAGAAGAATTCTAAAAAAATTAGTACTCAGGTTTGAATAACCCTAGTAACACCTAATAAAGTTTGAATCTTACTTATTATCCCTAGCAATGACACCAAAAATGATGAGGCCATTGTAGTGATTTTAATTACTCATCATTTAATTTTATTAATCTAGGTTGGTTTCCAAAGGTGATTTGTAATAGGGTTCCTAAATCTTAGAGGCACTAATCTATCCTAAAGATACTAGAATGGAATTGAAACCAACCTTACTACTGCTAGAAGCAACCACACTTTACTAGAATTAAATTTAGTTACTGAAATAAACACAAATGCTTGAAGGTAAACACACTTTCTGAAACAAACACACTTGTTGAAATTAAACATCACACTTACTAAAAAGGAAATGATAGAATGAAAAGACAAGAATATAAATGCTAGAAATATATGTTTTTGTTATATTTTTAGATTATGAAGATTCCTACAAGTCTTATACTATCAAACACATGCAATAGAATAGATGAACGAAGTAGATTTACCTAAATAAATGAGAAGGGATTTATCTAAAAAACCAAGAGATTTATCTAAACAAATGACAAGACAAATAATTAAACAAAAAGTACCACAAGATATTATTCTTCAAGTAGAGTGGGCCCTACTCCTCTTCCATATTGATCTTCTATGCTAAAATGATGCCAAAATCACTTACTTCTTATTTGAATCTAATGAAAAATAAGGTCATACATGCTTTCTTGTAACATAATTACTTTTTATTGATCTTTTCTTCTAAAAAATGCTTAGCAATCTAAACTAACTCTAAAGAAATTTCATGTCATCTCTTATATCTAGAGATATTTATTTATCTAAACTTAACTAGGATTGTTAAAGCATATATTTTGGCAGTTATCTCTAAGACTATAAGTTCCTATGGAAGTTCTTTTATTGCAAACAAAAAGCTAAACTTTAGCTCAAACTAAGAATTTTTCTAAATTAGATGAGAGGAGATGGTACATTAGCCAAACTGAAGTACTTCCTAGATCAGGGGAGAGTTTGAACAATAGGATACTTCAATTATTTGAGTGACTAGAGTGCATAGTTCGTAGAAGCAGGTGCATGAAGGAAGGTGCTCAAAATAGATAGTCAAGGGTTACATAATCAACTAGGTTAATTGAAGTCACTCAAATTGACTAATATCCTTATGAGGTGCATGCCAAAATCCTTGAACCAAAGTTACAAGTGGACATCCAATGCTATAATCTAGGTTTGTTCTATTCCTTGTGCTTGTTAGAACCTTGTGATGCAACTCTGGAGCTTTTTTGTGCAATTGTAGAGCTCTATTGCATTAATTTGGAGCTAAATGTTCATCTATGTATATGGCTTTGGAGAGATCTAGAATACCTAGATCTTTATTCTTGATTCTATTGTTAGCATTCACACATACACTATTATGATATTTCTTGGAAATAAAAGTAAAAATCGGTAAAATAGCAGACCACTTCGAGGGGGTGACCTTCAATAATCAGAAAATAATATGTGAATTCACTATTAGATGATATGATAGCTTGGGAGAGTCTCTCTCTCATTATTTATATGCATAACTATGTAGGGGCACACCCCTTCATCCTAACTAGGTTATCTTAAGGAATAACTAAGACTAATAAATGCATCTATTAAGCTTAAGCATGCCACAAGTGCTTATCCTTAAAAAATTCTAATTAGGAATATAGCATACTAGGATCCTCACATTCCCATCCCCTTAAAAAAAGCACTTCCCTCAATACTTTGCAACTCTAGAGTCTTCTATAAATTGTTCATCATTCCATGTTTTACTATAGATGAAGATGTCCTCAAAGAATACAAACACCATTTTTTGAAAAAATAGGTGGAACATTAAATTTATGAGGGTTTGAAAAGTTGAAATGACATAAATAATAATTCATAATGACCCTCATGTGTTCAAATGTAGTCTTATATATATCATCTTCCTTTAGTTGAATCTGATGATAATCTAAATGCAAATCTAACCTAGTAAAGAAAACTAGATTATTAGATTCATCTACCAATTCATCAATACTAGGAATATGAAAATTTTCATTAAAAGTGAGCTTTTTGAGCTCCCTATAATGTGGGCATATTCTCCATGAATCATCCTTCTTGTTAACCATAATCATTGGGGATTAATAAGTACTTTTATTGGGATGAACAATACTTCTTGGTATTAATTCAATGGCACAATCATGGTCTTTGACTATGAGTAGACCCTTAGGTTTTTGAAATGCATGTTGATGGTGTTGAATGATCTCTTGAATCTTTGGTTGATCTTGAATATTCACATCTTGTGCTTGTACAAAATGTAGTTATGCCCTTGTGCTATAAGAACCTTCTTAAGTAGTTTCTCCATCCTATGGAATCTAATAATCTGACTTGGTGGTGATTGTATCCCTCTAAGTTTATAGTTTTTCTCATGTGCACTAAAAACCATGGATAAGTCTTGAAAATTGAAATTCATATTGTCTATGCCATTGTACACCCAAAACTACATCTGCTGCCCCAATTGGGATAGAGAACATTTATGAATTTAGTTGATAATTTTCCATTGAGAGTTTTATATAATGAAACTTACCACCACAAGAGAATTGTTTCCATCAGTTATCATGACCTAAAAATTAGGTATTGGATACAAAAAACAATTGATCTCATTAGCTAATCTTCTATCAATAAAGTTGTGTGTACTACCTAAATCAACCAACACTGTCACCTTTCGCCTTTTGATATAACCAATTACTTTGAGTGTTTGTGGTGCACTTGTGCAATTTAATGCATGTAGGAAGATAGTAGTACATCCTAATTCCTTAGAATTATCACACTGAAGCTCCACATTTGGTTCTTTTGTCGCTACTTCTTTCTCTTGTTCAACCTCATTCTTGATAGTCATTAGTGTTTTCTCACTATTTGTACACTTATGACTTCTAGGCCATTTCCTAGCACTATTCCAACAAGAGGTAGAGAGATTACTAATTTGTCTTGGCTTAAATAAGTAATCCCCATTTCTTTCAATAGAATTATTTTTGTCTTTTAATTCCATTGTTTGACTTTGAGTGTAACTTCTAGCGATGGAGTTTTGTTGCTCAAGTTCCACATTTGGTTCTTTTGTAGTTACTTCTCTCTCTTCTTCAACCTGATTCTTGATAATTGTTATTATTTTATCACTATTGGCAAAGTTATGACCCCTAGACCATTTTGTATCACAATTTAAGCATAGATCTTTTTCTCTTTTATTTTTCTCTTGTTGAGGAGAGTGCTTAGTAATTTTTCTTAGGTTAAGTAAGTTGTCCTCATTTTTATCAATAGGATTAGTCATAATTTTATCTTCCAATCTTGTGGTTTGACCTTGTGTGGTACTTTTAGTGGTGGATTTATGTTTCTCCATATGCAATGCTTGTTGCATAGCTCTCCTAACTATGCAATGTTCCAACAAACAAACATCATGTTTAATTTGGTAATTAAGTCCATTGATGTATAGTTGTAGCATTTGATAAGGTGTCACACCTTGAGTTTGACTTGCTAATCTCATATGCTCAGCATTATATTTATCTACAGACCCTAATTGTTTGAAATTTGTTAGTTGGGTAAAATAGCTTCCATTCCTCGGTTGCTCATAATGGCTACTAAGTCATTTGTAAATTCTTTCCAACTAATCGTTTGCCCTTGCTTTTTACTCATCATCCACCAGTGCCATTGATGAGGTTCATATTCTAAATGTCATGAGGCTATGTCAACCATTACATTGTTTGTTATATTATGAATCTTAAAGTATTCTTCCATGAGACTTATCCATAAAGTTACATTAGTAGAATCAAACTTAGGGATATTTATTTTGGGTAGGTTGAATTTTGGATCTTGAAAAGGTTGTTTTATCCCTTGATTTTGTCTATACGGGTTGTACCCGCCTAGGTGGTTTTGTTGGGACTTCAATTCATGTAATAGTTCTTGTTTAAACCTATTTAAACCTTTATTAAAAGATGATGCAAATGGGTCAATCAAATGATCCTTAATAAAATGTACCATTGTTTCACATCTTGGAGGAATTTTACATTCACTTTTAGGTGGTGGAGAATAAAGGTCATTAGATACAAATTGTTTAGAAAATGTAATGCCTACAAATATGCCAACATGAAACCCTGAGTTTCTCCTTTCACATGGCTAGCGTTGATATCTCACAAACCACTTCGACAATTTTGATGGTCCTAATCTCACATCATGGATGGTTCTCCTCAAGTAACATAAACACATTGTCAATTCATTAGAAACAATTATTAGTATAATATGTCATCATTTCCATCCTATTCAAATTGAACTCACTCACTAAAAATTAAACTTAATCACAAGAGATTAAAAGTCCAAGCTTATTAATTTAGATAATCACCACTTTGAATTTGGTATAACACACGGCTAGTATGATCTAAAGTTATAGACTTAAGAGGTATGATGTATAATTCTCATCCAACAGAGATAGAAACATGCTCAGATGAAATAAGGTGATTAGTGTTAAATGACAAGAAGTCTCCTATTATAAAACAAATCAAGAGACAACATTCAAATCATATCCTTAGCACACATATTCACAACATGGTGTTTAGAGGAGTTGTCTGAAGGGTTCACCAAGGTCGATTATATCAACACCATACCAAAACCAAAGTTACGGGTTTCACCAAATAATTCCTCTAGCTAGAAAATTAGGTTTCATCACAATGGAAAGGATGTCATAATAGCCATAGGTAAGGTGGGGCCTTACAGAAAAGTATTTGAATCCTAAAGATGAAATGGATTTTTATGTGTATGTATTTTGAACTCTAGTTTTTCAATATCTTTCCAAAAATATAAAAAAATCCAAAAATTGTGGCCTATAGAGTAGAATAATAAAATATGTTGACCTAAATTTGACCACTAAATTATGGACTATATTTTATCTCTAATAATAAATTCTAAAGAACTAATGTTGAAATACATCGGACAACTGAGAGGGGGGTGAATCAGTTGTCACAAAAACTTAGCTTTATATGAACATCAAACCATCAACAACTCAATTGCTTATAATTAGATTTAACCATGAAAGCATGAAACCATAAACTTAATCATAAACACACATCCACATAGTAGACACCAGATTTTTTACATGGAAAACCCTAAAAGGGAAAAACCACTGTGGGTGTTAGCCCACAGAAATATATGAGTTATAACAATACCAAAAATTAGATGCTCATTGCCCAAATTGCTCACTGCAAAGAACGACTCACTACTAAAGGGTGGCTCACTGCCAAAGTGGTGAATTGATTAAGTAGCATCTACTCCATGTAAGAATTTAGTTCCATTGAAGCACAATATAACTTCTCTGTTCTGCTCTTTCACACCTCACACTTATCTTTTCATATTCGCACTCTCACACATTTTCGCTACTCTATTACATGCTTTTATACAATTTGTTGGGAATTAAGGTGTCTCAACCCTGGTAATTCCTTGTATTTTTTACATTGTATTTATTTATTTATTGCCTATTGTATTAATTGGATGTAAATCCTATGTTGTCATATTGTGGGAGTTGGCATGGTGATGTGTCATCCTACATGGCATATGACCACATGCAATTTTGTCCTCACATGAGGAGATAGGCGTCCCACTTAGTGGTAGGAATATTTTGCCATGTGTCGGCATCTTGGATGTTGTGTAAAGGAATATTGACCGAAACGGTCATGATAGATTCCTATGACAAAGTTATGACATGTAAGAGTCAGAAATAGGAGATTCTATGACAGGTGAAGACATGTGTCAAAGAGCATCTTTGAAAAAGGCATCTTTGGGCACTCCAAGGTGGACTATGACATGTTGTAAGAGAATATGCTATTTATAGCCTGTGTATGACATATTCTCTTATAGTTGTAAGTTATGACAGCTATGACAGATTCTATGACGGTTGTAAGATTCGTAAGAACATCTGTCATAGCCCATTTTGGAAATAGGTGACCTCCTTGGGATGGGATGACTTGACAATTGTCAGGAGCATCCTACAGTGTTGGACAAGTGTCCATAGGCGTGGGTTTTAGGCCATCAGGCCATGTTGGACGCCCATCCCAATGTGGAGCCATTTTTTCCTTGTAATTGTTATATAAACAGGTGCTTTGGAGAGGTGATGTACTACAGGTTTGACAGGTATTGTTATGCTGCTGGATCATCTCCAGATATGAGTTTCGAAGACTCCTACAAGAGCATTGGCTCTGTGACTATATTGTAACCTTCTTTGTTTATGGAATACATTTTAGCTATGTTTTGGAGTGTGGGGTTTTTCACCCGTAAGGGTTTTCCCCACGTATATCTTGTGTCTCTCTTCTTCTATCTTACATCCTTGTGTATGTGTTTTCTACAATATATCTCTATTAGTGGGTTAACATAGTTGTAATTGTAAAGATAAAATTGAATTTACACTCTCCTCCCCTCATTAGATTAGTGTAGGAAACGATTTCCGCACACCTAGCTTCCTTTCATTTGGTATCAAAGCCTGGCCAGTTTTGGTTCTAGCTGCTGGGTAGGGGTTTTTTGAGCTAAACTTAGGTTGAGTGGGAGTGTTGTATAGAGCATTCTATATCTTGTTGTAGCAAGGAGATGGAAACCACATCCAAAAGATTAAAGGTGGAGAAAGTTAGTGGCACTAATTTCAAGTTGTGGAAACTCAAGATGGAGGACCTACTTGTTGATCGTGACCTATGGGAAACCGTATCCAGTGTAAAACCTACAGCAATGTCACAAGCTGATTGGGACCTCAAAGATCAGAAGGCTAAGGGTCTTGTTGTCATATTTTTCCTAGGCACAAAATTTTCTTGTTTTCCTCCTATATATTCCTGTTTCCCTCCTATCAAAGAAATCCGATCAGAGAAAGCCTAAATAGAAGGAGAGAAAGCTTAAATTCTTCAAAAAAGCCCATGTTGTGCCTTACAAAAATCCAAAAATCTTGCCTGAAGAATCTTTGCCAAAAAACCCATAAAAACCCAGAAATATTTTAGCTTCAAGTATTTTCCATCGTAGGGTTTCTCAGTTTCATGCTTAGTATTTGTGTATACATTTTTGAATGTATATTCGCATATACATTCACCATTGTATGTTTGCATATACAAAGGCAGATACATGAGAAAGATACAAAAGGAAGATGCAAAGATCAGATGCCAAAGGGATATACATTCGCCATTAAATGTTTGCATATACGAAGGCGATATACAAAGGCAATATGCAAAGTTGATATGCAATGCAAAGATACAAGTGTCTTCGGTGAGACTTCACATATCGGTGACTTATCTAAAGGTCTCCCCGAAAGCCGATGCATGCGCACATACAAAGGGGGAGATACAAAGATGGGGCCCACTTTTTGCATGTATATGTGATTGTATCTTTAAACATACAATCTACATATACATTGGCATATACATTTCTGACATACAAAGCCCAGACCCGAAGGAACATGCAATTTGGTTTATAAAGGGAGATAGGTTTGTATGCATCTTTGTATGTATGTTCGCTTTGTATGTTTGCAGATGCAAAGGTCATATACAATGTGATATATAAAGGTTAGATGCAATGTTTGTGTGCACAGTTTGATTGTATGTAGTTTTGCTTGTATATTTGCATTGTATATGCGATATACAAAGGCAATATACAAAGGGAAACATACAATCCAGATGCGACTGGGGAATCAAATGCAGCGGATAATCATTTTGGGGTCCACAGTTGTATATTGCATATACAAGGTCAAAAGGTGCATACATACAAAAAGGTCGTACAAAGGCTGGACCCGATGTTATTTTCATTTTGCTTTATAAAAGATTGGGGTCCGCAGTTTGTATGTTGAGGTGCTTGTATATGCCGATATGCAAAGAAGAGGGATACAAAGGCCAGACCTATTCTAAAGTTCCAATATAGTTGATAGTCTCCTGAGTTCCGCATTGTATGTATATGCGATTGTATCTCATATACAATTAGATATACAAAGGTTACATACAAAGGATTTCGGTGAGACTCAGTGCATTGGCCGCTCATGCAAAGGTCTTTCCGATGGCCGATGAGGACGCAAACGTTCAGTGATGTGTCACAGTTTCAGCGTAGCGGCAAATCAGGTGGCACCATATGTCAGGGCTAATTCAAAGGCTGTTTCAAAAGGTAAAGACCCACGATTGTATGTTGGCAGATGCAAGGCGATTTTAATATATGAAAGGAGGGAAGTTGCATGAATGCGTAAAGTGAACCCAACAGTCAAAGTGCAGTTGCAGTTGTATATAAAATGGAACATACAAAAGCATATACAAGTGCAGATATGCAGAGCGATATACAGATACAATATATGGTTGACCATAGCTTTGACTGTGAATATTTTCCTCATCCTGGCAAATATCAACATGCTTCAAAAGGCAAATATACTTATTTTTGCCTCCTCTTTCAACTAGCGAGCTTTTGAAGGAATTTTTCTCACTTTCAAAAATTGGATTTGGCTTTGCATGCTAGGTTGACTGGATGTTTCAGCGACCAATTTGATATATGCAGATGCATATATTTGTTGCATTTATGGTCGTAGATCGATGATTCAACAGCTTACATTGAAGATTCAAAATATCTTCCATCTGCCCCTGTTCCGGATATTTTATGCCATGAATTCTTGCAGGTAGACATCCCTTTTGGCAATGATATTTTCTGACAGAGCCCATGAGGCAAATTGATTGTAACCGACTCAGGTCAAATTGCAAAATGCTATATATGCATATACATGAGATGTAGTAAGGAGGATGGTTTTATTTTTGGGCTGTTATGCTGCCAATTTTTTTGTAGTCAGACTTCTACTACTGAATGTTCTGTAATGTAATGGTTTCTGACCTTCATGATTAATATATGTATGACTTCTTTCCTCTCTTGTGTCTTAATTTCTGTGTTTTAATTGAAGTTATAGTCTGTTCTGTGAGTAAAATGGCTCCTCTGTAGGTTTAACCTTCATACCGAAGCCTCAATCAGTCATAAGTCTGTGTGAATCCCCTTCATCACTGAAATCATTGTTGTGTCTACACCAATATCACCATTGCTCACTAAATCTGGTGTATCACTCCTTTTCATTTCAGTTTCCTTCTAACCCTTTTCCCCTGCAAGCATTAGAACTAGATTCAGTTACATTTCTCTAAGTAATAGGCTTAGAAAGAGGAAGCCGGCCTTCTCCGGAGGTCTAATCTTAGTTTGCAAGGTCCCACACTTCAAGATCATTCCAATGTTTCTCCAGATTGCTAAAGTTTTACAACAGTAGCAAGGGTGCAAATTTGGGTGACAATAGATCTCATAAGACTCTATTTAGTTGACTCTGTCCTGTTAAATGTCCATGAGGAGAAGAGCACGAAAGACCTATGGAAGAAGCTGGGTGATGTTTATCAGGCCAAGTCCTTGGTGAACAAGCTTTTCTGAAAAAGAAGTTGTTTTCTTTGAAGATGGAAGACAGAGGATCTGTTGCAGACCATATGAATGCTTTCAACATGATCGTTGCACAGTTGAAATCTATGGGTGTGAAAATGGAGGAGGAGGATCAATGTATGACCCTGCTTTATTCTTTGCCAGATTTGTGGCATCATCTTGTCATGGCTATTGGAAGCACCACTACCACCTTCAAGATGGAAGATGTGGTGTCCTCGCTATTATCTAAAGAAATGCAGAGGAAGTCTTCTGAGGTAGCCAAAGAGGCTCTTGTGGTTCATGGAAGACCCAAAGAGAAAGGGACAAAGAAGGACAAGAAAGGTGATAAGGGCAGATCCAAATCCCGCGAGAGATCCAAATCTCTTGGAAAGTCCAAGGCTCTCTGTTGGAACTATGGAAAAACCAGGCATTTCTGAAAGGAATGCAAAGAGGAGAAGTAAAAGAAGAAGAATGCTCCTGATTCAGATTTAGACAAGTCACAAGATGATGGTGATGCTTTCATCGCAGCCCTGGCCATCCATGCATCTGATGATGTGTGGTTGATTGATTCTGGTACATCATTCCACATGTCCTCACATCGAAGTTGGTTCACGAAGTATGAAGAGTTCGATAATGGAAGAGTGTACCTGGGTGACGACTCTCATCTAAAAATTGTTGGTCATGGAAGAGTCTCAATCTGATTCCTTGATGGATGAGTGAAGGGGATCACTAGAGTTATGCATATTCCAGGCCTTGCATAGAACCTGCTTTTTGTAAGTATGTCGAATGATGTAGGTGTGCAGGTTATATTTTTAGGGAAGGATGCAAGATGACTAGAGGATCTATGGTGCTTGCGAAGGGTACTTGTAGAGGTACTCTGTTTCAGCTGGAGGCATGCACTACATAGTGCAATAGTTCTTCTGACTCAAAGAAACAAGCTACAGTCACTTCATCCCCACCATCTGAATGAGCAGTGAAGAAATTTGTTGTAACTAGCTTTGATGGTAGTGCACATGTTATGGAAGCTAAGCTTCCTACTAAAAAGACTGTTATGGCATTTGAGATATGGCCACATTGGCGAGAAGGGTCTGCAAACCCTGAAAAATAAAAACCTCATTAAGGGATTAAATGATTGTAATCTCGAGTTTGACTTTAGCGAACATTGTGTATATGGAAAGAAAAATTGTGTCCAATTTTACTCTAGTTCTCACAAGTCTTTTGGTGTGTTGGATCTTATTCATTCTGATGTGTTTGGTCCATTTAATGTTCCTTCAATTTCAAAATTTGTATATTTTGTATCTTTCATAGATGATTACAGTAGAAGGACATGGGTTTATTTTATCAGAAGCAAGACTGAAGTCTTTAGTTAGTTTAAGGAGTTTAAAGCCTTTGGTGAAAACTAGACTAGTAAAAAGATTAAGTGTTTGAGAACTGACAATGGTGGTGAGTTTTTTTCAGCAAAGTTTGATAAGTTCTGTGAAAAGTAAGGGATTGAAAGACATAAGACAACTTCATACATCCCGTAGCAAAATGGAGTTGTAGAGAGGATGAACAAGACACTGATAGAGAAGGCTAGGAGTATCCTTAGTGGAGCAAGCCTCAGACAAAAGTTTTGGGCTAAAGTTGTAGCCACTCCTTGCTATCTGGTAAACAGATCTCCTACATCAGCTCTTGTTGGTAAGACACCTATGGAGGTGTGGTATGGTAAGAAGCCTTCAGTTAGACATTTTTGTGTTTTTGGTTGTGAGGCATATGCACATGTGCCTAGGGAGAAATGGTCTAAATTGGAGAACAAGGATGTTAAGTGTATTTTCATTGGCTATGGTGTCGGTGTGAAATGATACAAGCTTTGGGATCCTGTGGCTGAAAAAGTGTTGTATAGGAGAAGTGTTATCTTCAGAGAGATAACACCTTTCGTTGTTCTACAACCAGAATAGACAGTAAAGAAAGAGGATGCAATTCAATTTCCTTCTACCTCTAAGAAGATTGAATAGACAGACCCTGTGAGACCTGATGATGAGGAGAGCTTTGGCAGCTCTGAAAGCTCAAAAGAAGAAGCAAAACCTCAACCTCAGCCATTGAGGTCTACATGAACAAGAAAGCAACCTAATAGGTTTGGTTATTCATTACTTGATTCTAGTTGTGTTTTTTCTTTAGTTACTAACACTGATGAGCCTAGAACTGTGAAAGAGGCTATGGGCATGAAAGATGTAGGTTCCTGGAAGGAGGCCATGGAGGATGAGATGGCTTCTTTGGAAAAGAATAAAACATGGGACTTGGTGCCTTTGCTTGATGGACAAAAACCCGTTGGATGCAAATGGGTGTTCAAGAAGAAATTTGGTGTAGATGGTAGTGTTGAAAAGTACAAGGCTAGATTGGTTGCGAAGGGGTACTCATAAGTGGAGGGAATTGATTATGGTGAAATTTTCTCTCTCGTTGCAAAGCTGACTCCATTCAATTTTTGTTATCTCTTGCAGCTGCTTATGACTTAGAGGTAGAACAAATGGATTTGAAGACAACTTTCCTTCATGGTGATTTGGAGGAGGAAGAGATTTACATGTCACAGCCAGAGCATTACATAGAGAAAGTAAAGAAAATTTGGTTTGCAAGTTAAAGAAGTCTTTGTATGGTTTGAAACAGTCTCCTAGGATGTGGTACTTGAAGTTTGATGCCTTTGTGCTGTCAATTGGATATCTGAGATTGAAATCAGATCATTGTGTGTATTACAAATTTGATAATGATCACATTCTCATTATTGCATTGTATGTTGATGATATGATGTTGATTGGGAATGGTAAGAATATGATTTTCTGATTTGAAGTCTCAGTTGTCAGCACAATTTGAGATGAAAAATCTTAGGGCAGCCAGGTACATTCTGGGAATGGAAATTAGAAGAGACAGAGCTAACAAAAAACTTTGGTTAAGCTAGAGTAAGTATGTGAAGACCGTGTTGGATAGGTTCAACATGGCATATTGTAGACCATTGTGTGTTTCTATTTCATTGGGGACAAAGTTGTATGTTAATGATTGTCCAAAATCTCCTAGTGAGGTGGAGGACATGAGCATAGTACCTTATGCTAGTGCTATTGGCAGTTTGATGTATGCTATGGTCTGCACAAGACCAAACATTGCCCAAGCAGTGGGGGTCCTTAGTCAATTTATGGCTAATCCTGGATGGGGACATTGGGATGCAGTTAAGCGAGTGTTCAGATATCTGAGGGGCACTTTTGAGTATTCCATTTTCTATCATGGAAATGCTATAGGACCTCTACATTTAGTTTGTATTCGTGGATTTGTGGATTCTGTTTGGGTAGGTGACATTGACAGCAGGAGATCCACTAGTGCCTATGTGTTCACTATGTTTGGTGGTGCAATTAGTTGGATGAGTAAGCGACAACCTATGGTTGCTTTGTCCACTACAGAAGCTGAGTACATGGTAGAAACTCATGCTTGCAAGGAAACCATTTGGCTTAAGAGATTGTGTTCAGATATTGGTGTTGATGCAGGATAGATTATGATTTTTTGTGACAGTTAGAGTGCGATTTTCCTTGCGAAGAATCTAACTTTCCATGCCAGAACAAAGCATAGTGATGTATAGTTTCACTTCGTACGAGACATGGTAGAGGATGGGAAGGTAAATTTGGAGAAACTAGATACTTTGAAGAATGTTGCAGATGCATTGGCAAAGCCAGTGGGCACAGAGAAGTTCAATGGTGTTCGGAGTCTATGGGCCTCTCGACCTATAGCAGTTAAATCCTATTAATTCTATTGGCTCTTACAAGGTCTTTGACAAGTGGGATAATGTTGGGATATAAGGTGTCTCAATGTTGGTAATTGCTTGTATTTTTACATTGTATTTATTTATTTATTGCCTATTGTACTAATTGGATGCAAATCCTATGTTGTCATATTATGGGAGTTGGCACGGTGATGTGTCATCCTACATGGCATATGACCACATGTAATTTTGTCCTCACATGAGGAGATAGGCGTCCCACTTAGTGGTAGGAATATTTTTTCATGTATCGGCATCTTGGATGTTGTGTAAGGGAATATTGACTGAAATGGTCATGACAGATTCCTATGACAAAGTTATGACATGTAAGAGTCAGAAATAGGAGATTCTATGACAGGTGAAGACATGTGTCGAAGAACATCTTTGAAAAAGGCATCTTTGGGCATTCCAAGGTGGACTATGACATGTTGTAAGAGAATATGCTATTTATAGCTTGTGTATGATAGATTCTCTTACAATTGTAAGTTATGACAGATTCTATGATGGTTGTAAGAGTCGTAAGAGCATCTATCATAGCCCATTTTAGAAATAGGTGACCTCCTTGGGATGGGGTGACTTGACAAGTGTTAGGAGCATCCTACAGTGTTGGACAAGTGTCCATAGGCATGGGTTTTGGGCCATGAGGTCATGTTGGATGCCCATCCCAATGTGGAGCCATTTTTGCCTTGTAATTGTTATATAAATAGGTGCTTTGGAGAGATGATGTACTACAGGTTTGACAGGTGCTGTTATGCTACCGGATCATCTCTAGATATAAGTGTCGAAGACTCCTGCAAGAGCATTGGCTCTATGACTATATTGTAACCTTCTTTGTTTACGGAATACATTTGAGTTGTGTTTTGGAGTGTGGGGTTTTTCACCTGTAAGGGTTTTCCCCACGTATATCTTATGTCTCTCTTCTTCTGTCTTCCATTCTTGTGTATGTGTTTGCTGGAATATCTCTGTTAGTGGGTTAACATAGCTATAATTGTAAAGATAAAATTGAATTTTTACTCTCCTCCCCGCATTAGATTAGAGTAGGAAGCGATTTCTACGTGCACCTAGCTTCCTTTCACAATTCATAAACATTGGAATGTACATCAAGGTCAGCATTACATTCATCAACCATTGGAACAATCTCCAAGGTCGGTATTACAAAACATACATAGAAATAGGTCTAGACCTATTACAAAATTTAGCTAAGGAAAGATGTAGAGAAGTATGATGAACACACCATGCCTTAGCTGGGAATCAAACGCAATCCTCCATGCCACAATATGCTTTTACAATCTTCAATGCATCTCCACAAATAGTGAAAACAACCAATTCGGCCAAGACTGGAGTTAACACTAGGTTTTGTAAGAACATCCTTCTTTCATGATCCACACTTCTCTTTACAGACCAATCCAAAGGTAGGAACACAATTAGGAGACATCCACAAGCACATTGTAATCATTAGGAACAACCGCACGATCTCTAACCACTCTGTCAAGAAGATTCTTCAAATTGAAGCATAAGAACAACACTGTCAGCTACTGTCATAAACAAAGGATAGCTTGCGAACTGCCAAATCATGAACCATTAGAGTTGAAGGCACTTAATATTATCTCAAACTTATATCTAGAACTGTAGATCAAAATACTTTAATGCGAAGGAATGAGGGGCATAACACTTTCTCCCTATCTTTGTCAAACATACATTAAAAAGTTGTTTTCACTCTGGTGAACATAACTCACTCAATTCTTCATACCAGAGGCTCGAACTTAGAACATAGCATATTCAGATGTACTTCTAAATAACTTCCAATCTGCAGACAAAGATATTCATTCTACAGAAAATGCAGAGCATTCTTCTGGACTATTCTTCTGTATGCAATACACTGTTTTCACTGCAACTCACTGTTTCTATCAGAGAAGCTAATTTTCTCAATATCCTCAACATCAAAAGCTACTTACATAAGTAAATACAAAGCATCTTACTCATTACAAGAAAACAGAAAGATAGGAGCACAGTTGACACCAATGACAACACAGATATGTTGACATCAATGACAACACCGATTCTCCCCCTGTAAATACCATCACAACACGATTCTCCCCCTTACTCTTTACACATTTGCACTTCTTTTCTGCTTCTGAGTTTTTCACATGATTTCTCTCCCCCTTTGACATCAATGGAAAAGGGCACATACTTGCACTCTATTGCTTTGATCAAATTTGAACTTCTGCAACCAACTCTTTTGTCAGCCACCAATGGTTTGATCTTCAGTGTGATGCTCTTGCACAAGTCCTATGGGTCTTAAAAATCCCTTCCAGAGCTTCTTCATCCTGCACTTTCTTTCCTTTTTCTTCATTGCTTCATGAAGACACAACTGGTTCATATCCATTTTCCTCAGAGTTCATTAGGTACTGTCAATCATCATGAAAACTTGCTTGGTACTAGGAATAATTTTGTTCTATCAATCCAAACTTTTTGCACAATTCTTCTTCTTAACCTTCTCAAATATAGTCTCAGTCATGACTTAGATTTTTACTATTGATCTTTGACCATGTCTCTTTATGCTAAGTCATTAGCATTAATATTTTGATCAGGGAGGAAGGGTTTTCAATAGGGTTCCCCCTGAGCCAGAGCTCCTAATTTACTTCCCAGAGGAGATATCTACACCAGAGGTTGATGCAGACCCATCCTTGACTTCAATCATATCTTTCTTGATCTAGATCTTGCCCATTTCTTTCTTAGTTTCAACCATATCAACTTTTTTTCTTTCCCTTATCAATTTTCTGCTCAATTTTCCTTTCTTCAGGATAGTAGTTTCTTTTCACATCCTTGCTTCTGCAAAATTTTGCCATATGTCCAAGTTTGTTGCAATCATAGCACACAATACTTCCATTTCCTTGATTCCTCTCATTCATTTTGGATTTGCATTGGTTGGCTCTATGTCCAAATCCATTATATGTATGACAATACCCATTGAAGGAGTTTATCATTCTGTTTCTGCATTCATTTGTTTTATGACCAAACCTTTTGCATGCAAAGCACTTTTCATTGAGAGATTGAGTCTTCCTTATATTGTTGAAGCCATTTCTTGTCATACTCCTACATTCACTTGTTATGTGACCAGTTCTTTTGCAGTTGAAACAATGACTAGAGAAAGATGAAACATCTTGATTCATTCTACTTCTACATTGAGTAGCCATGTGACCAAATTTACTACAAGAATAATAGTAACCATTGAAAGGTGGATACCTTTGTGCATTTGGTTGCCTGATCGGGGATCTTCTTGATCCATTCCTCTAGTCTTGAGTCGGTTTGTCTTTGACCTCAGAAATTGTTTCTTGATCTATGCTAGAACTTTCATCCTTCTCAGGTCTTATACTGTTTGTGTCATCAGGATCTTTCTGACTTGCTTCAGCCATTAGTCTATTAGCTCTGACTGCACTTACACTAAGTTTGCCTCGTTGAACCCATGCATGTCTCAGAGAATTTTTCATATCCACAACTTCTTCTTCAAGCTTTAATAAATCATTTGTTTTGTTTTTCAAGCATTCTTCATTTTTTTCTTTTTCTTCATTTGCCAACTTCAAATCTTTACTACTCTTCTCAAGTCTTCGCATAAGTTCCTTGATTTGTCTTTTTAACTCTTTGATGCATTCATTTGCCTTTGTTGTGTTTACGTTTGAAATTATGTTTTCTTCTTTAGAATTTTCAAGATCAATTTTGGATTCTCCAGTGGACAGATATTCTTCTTGAGAGGAATTAATATTGTTGCAGGCTTCAGACATAAATTTAGATTTAGCATTGGCAATAAAACACCATATCATTTGTCCTTTTACTTCATATTGGCAATCTTTCTCCATTTTCTTCTCTTCAGTATCATCCTCTTCTTTGGTGAATACCTTTTCCTTTCTTGTATTGTAAGACAACCTATTAATTTTTGAATACTTCTATATGTCCTCATCAACCTTGACATTTCCACTCTCAATGATCTTTTTCAGTCTTTTATTGTAACACTGGTAGGCTTTAATCACAGCAGAGTATCCAAGGAAAGTTCCTTCATCATACTTAGCATCAAACTTGCCTAGCTCTTCTTCTCTTTTGATATAACATTTTCTTCCAAAAACTTTGAGATATTTTACCGAAGGTATTCTTCCATACCATAATTCATAAGGAGTCTTAGTATCGTTACCTTTGATTTGAACTTTGTTTTGAATATAGACAACAGTATGTATAGATTCTTTCCAGTATGCTTCTGGTAGGTCAGCTTCCTCTATCATTGTCTTTGCAGCTTCTTGAACAGACCTACTAGTTATTTACATCACTCTATTCTCTCTGGATAGTTGTCTATTTATTCCATGAGTCTCACACAACATATTGAATTTTTCAGAGGTAAACTCTTCTCTTCTGTCAGACTTTAGACATCTAATTTTCACATTTAACTCATCTTCAACCATTGTTTTGAAGGCTTCAAATGTGTTTGGAGCTTCTGACCTTGCTTTGAGAAAACTAACCCAAGTCATTCTAGAATAATCATCAACAAAGAACATAAAGTACCTGTCATCTTGGAGACTTTTTACTCTTGTAGGTCCACAGAGGTTTGTATGAACCAACTCCATCAGTCCAGATGAGGATCTTTCTTCATCCTGTAGACTTCCTCTTTCTTGCTTCTCAACTTGACACTTATTGCAGGTGATGTTGCTAAAATGTATCCTCCCTGGTTGATCTTTCACAACTTGAGCTGAGGTTATCCTTGCTAGATCATTAGAATTGATGTGACACAATTTCCTATGCCAAAGCTAATTTTCATGATTCTGAGATATAGAGAAGATGATGTTGCCTTCTCTAAGGTGATAAAGATTTCCCTCTATTCTTTTTCCACTAGCTACTACAGCTCCAAATTTGTCTCTGATTTCAAAGGTATCATTCTGAAAGATGAAACTATATCATTCTTTGCACAATTGTCCAACACTCAGGAGATTTTGTCTCAGGCTTTCAACATAGAGAACGTTATCTGTATGTTGTCTTCCATCAAAACTAATTGAACCTTTTCCACATATTTTAGCGGTACGGTCATCTCCGAATCTAACTAATCCTTCTTAATTCTTTACAAAATTAATAAACTTGCCTTTATCACCAGTCAGATGATTTGAGTAGCTACTATCAATAACCCAATAGTTCTTTGTATCTTCGTTGTTAATACTTACCTCTGGATCCTTTTTGCAGTTGTCATCTTTTGAATTAAAACAATAGTCATCATCTTCATCATCTTTAACATCATAAAATGTTTTCTTGGACTTTTTGCTTTTACCTTTTTCATCATAATTTTTTGAGTTTCTTTTTGGACATCTAGATGCATAGTGTCCAGCTTCACCACACTTGAAACAATTGAAAAATAATTCATCCTTGTGTGACATCCTGGATCAGCCTTAAGCTGTTAGACTTATCTCTGAGGAACATGGCTCTGAGACCAATTGTTGAAATACACTAGACAACTAAGAGGGGAGGTGAATCAGTTGTCACAAATACTTAGCTTCATATGAACATCAAACCATCAACAACTTAATTGCTTATAATCAGATTTAATCATGAAAGCATGAAACCATAAACTTAATCATAAACACACATCCACACAATAGACACTAGATTTTTTATGTGGAAAACCCTAAAAGGGAAAAACCACAGTGGGTGTTAGCCCACAGAAATATGAGTTATAACAATATCGAAAATTAGAGGCTCATTACCTAC
This sequence comes from Cunninghamia lanceolata, assembly GCA_027924645.1. Taxonomy (NCBI): domain Eukaryota; kingdom Viridiplantae; phylum Streptophyta; class Pinopsida; order Cupressales; family Cupressaceae; genus Cunninghamia; species Cunninghamia lanceolata. The sequence continues at coordinate 12,767,825 of BSBN01000186.1, read as the reverse complement.
AGGGCTCACTGCCCAAATTGCTCACTGCAAAGAACGGCTTACTACCAAAGGGTGGCTCACTACCAAGGGGTGGCTCACTGCCAAAGTGGTGAACTGATTAAGTAGCATCTACTCCATGCCAGAATTCTATTCCATTGAAGCACAATATAACTTCTCTGCTCTGCTCTTTCACACCTTCGCACTTATATCTTCATATTCGCACTCTCACACATTTTCTCTACTCTATTACATGCTTTTATACAATTCATCAACCTTGGAATGTACATCAAGGTTGGCATTACATTCATCAACCATTGGAACAATCTCCAAGGTCGGTATTACAAAACATACACAGAAATAGGTCTAGACCTATTACAAAATTTAGCTAAGGAAATATGTAGAGAATTATGATGAACATGCCACGCCTTAGCTAGGACTCAAACACAATCCTCCGTGCCACAACATACTTTTACAATCTTTAATGCATCTTTGCAAATAGTGAAAACAACCAAGTCGGCCAAGACTGGAGTTAACACTAGGTTTTCTAAGAACATCCTTCTTTCACGATCCACACTTCTTTTTGCAGACCAATCCAAAGGTAGGAACACAATCAAGAGACATCCACAAGCACATTGTAATCATTAGGAACAACCGCATGATCTCTAACCACTCTGTCAAGTAGATTCTTCAAACCAGAGCATAAGAACAACATTGTCAGCTATTGTTATAAACAATGGATAGCTTGTGGACCACCAAATCATGAACCATTGGAATTGAAGGCACTTAACATTATCTCAGACTTATATCTAGAACCGTAGATCAAAATACTTCAATGCGGAGGAATGCAGAGCATAACATTTTCTCCCTATCTTTGCCAAACATACAGAAAAAAATTGTTTTCACTGTGGTGAGCATAATTCACTCAATTCTTCATATCAGAGGCTCAAACTTGGAACATAGCATCTTCAGATGGACTTCTAAATAAATTCCAATCCATAGACAAAGATACTCATTCTACAAAAAAAGCGGAGCATTCTTCTGGACTGTTCTTCTATATGCAATACACTATTTCCACTGCAACTCACTATTTCTACCAGAGAAGCTAATTTTCTCAATATCCTCAACATCAAAACTACTTACATAAGTAAATACAAAGCATCTTACTCATTAAAAGCAAACTACAAGATAGGATCACAGTTGACACTAGTGATAACATAGACATGTTGACATCAATGACAACACCGATTAGGCACATACTTGCAACAACTAACCCTACCTAATTTTTCATAAGCTTTTTAAAAAAGTAAATGTGTTTAAAAAATTCTAAAATTTGTAGCCTATAGAGCTAATTAATAAAAAAAAGGAAATTACAATAACTTGTGTAAAACTTATGATAAAACTCTAAAATCTTACATGGAACCTTACCTACCAAATACCTCAAAACCCATAAAATATCAGGTCCAAATTCAAAATGATTTGAAATTTATGGTGGAAACAAAAATCTTGGCCCAAATCATAGCTCTGATACCACTTGTTATTATAGACATGATATTTCCACAGTCCATGATATGTAATATGTGAGCTTCTGGAAAAGACTGTGTGTGCTTTTTTGAATCGACGTTTCGGATCACACTCTGTGATCCATCATCAAGATGAAAAGAAGAGAAACGTTGATTCAAAAAAGCACACACAGTCTTTTCCAGAAGCTCACATATTACCACTTGTTATGATATTTCTTGGAATTAAATGTAAAAATCAGTAAAATAGCAGAGCACTTCGAGGTGGTGACCTTAAATAATTAGAAAATAATATGTTAATTCAATATTAGATGATATGATGGTTTGGGAGAGTCTCTCTCATTATTTATATGCATAACTATGTAGGGACACACCCCTTCATCCTAACTAAGTTATCTTAAGGAATAACTAAGACTAATAAATGCATCTATTAAGGTTAAGCATGCCACAAGGGCTTATCCTTATTATAAGTAGGAATATAGCATACTAGGATCCACACACACACACATAGAAAACAAGAAATTATACAATCAATTGAGTATATTTTAACCATTAAAAAACAAATCCCATTACATACCATTTATTTAAAAAGAAGAAATTAAGCAATCTTATGAAAATATTAAAGCAACATTATATCTCATCGGTGTTTAGGGCTAAAGGTGCCAAGGTAAGGTCTAGGCTTAATTGGCTTAAGGTGGGTGATAAGGGCTCCAAATTTTTTTTTAATTTTGTGAAGGCTAAAGTTGTAAGTGAAATAAATTTTGGTATTAAACTAAATGATTGCCTAATTGAGGATGAGATTCAAATAAGGAATTCTTTTAAGGGTTTTTATAATTTTTTTTTTACATATACTTATTTTGATACTAATATTGAGAGGTGTAGGGATATCATTAATGAAATTATTCTTAAGAAAATTAATGAGAAGTTAGTTGTTATGTTAGATGAGCCTTTTCTTTAAATGAAGTTAGACATGTTACTAGTTCTCTTAGCAATGATAAAGCTCCTAGAGCTAATAGTCTATCTATTGAGTTTTATAAATCTAAAAAGGATTGGATTTCTCTAATTTTGTTGTAATTAAATAAGTTGTTTATGTTTGTGCTTTCGGTAAGGACATAAATAAGGGGATTATTAAGTTGTTACCCAAAGATGGAGATTCTTCCTTGCTAAAGAATTGGAGGCCTACCACTTTGTTAAATGTCTCTTATAATATTTTGATTGTAAATAGGCCTAAGAATATTCTTTCCAATATAATTTTCCCTTATCAAACTAGTTTTGTAAAGGGGAGGTTTCTATTAGAGAATCTTTTAACAAGCTAGGAAGGGATGAATTGGGCTAAATGGTTAAGGCTAAATGTTTATATGGTTCTAATTTCAATTTGACAAATAATATGATAAAAGTGAAAGGCTATTTATTTTTGATGTGATGAGATCTTTGAGTTTTGGTGAAACTTTGTTTAGGTATGTTGAAGTGTTTTCTTAGGATGCTACTACTCAAGTTTGTGTTAATGGTGTGTTGTTCTCCCCATTTGATCTTCAAAGATCTATAAGATAGAGATGCCATTTGGATCCGTCTTTGTTTGTTATTATTTTTGAAGCCTTGCGTTATGTTCTTAAACGTAATTATTTGGGGCCTCCTCTTAAGGGTTTGGTTTTACCAAATAATGAGATGTTAAATTAGAATGTTAGTTTATAGATGATACTGCTTTGTTTCTTGAGTTAAATTCTATTAACTTTAAAAACGTGCAAAGGATAGATTTCTATTATGTAGATCTAGTTCTAAAATTGTTGCTAGTACATTTGTTATTCTTTGTTGCCCAAAGATCATCCACTAGATTGGATGTCTAATGAGAGTTGTTAGTGGGGTGGACCCTGTAATTAGGTGAGATACCTTCACATTCATTTTCTGTGTTGCCTTCTTTGAAATATATGTGGGATTGGATGATGGATAATATGGTTAAGAAATTGAATAATTGGCATTCTAATTTTCTCTCTATTGCGTGGAGATTTCAAGTGTGCCAAAAAGTTTTTTCTCCTTCTCTATGTACCTTTCTTCTACATGGTTGGTTTGTTCTTCTCATTTGAAGCAATTTGAGACATTGATCAAGGGTTTTCTTTGGTCTAATAATAATAATGGTAAAAGAAAACATGTAATTAAATGGGAATGGTGCTACAAGAATAGCTATATGTGTGGTATGGGCCTTAAGAATTTGTATTTGTACGGTGTTTCTCTTGATGTGAAATGGATTCTTAAAGCTCTTGATGGCTATGAGCCTGGGAAGGTGCTTGTAAGGAATAATATTTGTAGTGGTTATCCTAAGTCTAAGCCTAGTTGGAAGAGACTTGGTCTGATTGATCATTTGTTTAGAAATTTTAATGTTTGTACTAGGGGTTCTTTGGTCTTTAAGTTAGTCTAGAAAGCTTAAGAACAAGTTAAGAAATTTATTATGGAATGGGATGTGAGCAATATTAGAAATGATCTTTTTATCCCTTTAGGTCTATTTGGTGGTTAATTGAAGTTAATGGCATGCTTCTAGCTTTACACAACAATTTTCTTCTCTTAATCAGTACAATAAATGTATAAGAACATTTGGTCAAATTATCAATGAGAATGGTCTTATCTATTGGAATGCTCTCATAACTAACTTTGATATTCCTAATTCTTAGAGAAGAACTATTACTTTAATTAATAAGGCTATGGGGGATAATTGGTTAATTTTGGAAGTAATTATGATACTATGTCTTATAATAACTTTTCTTGGTCCTGTAGTCGTAAACTTACTGAGACTTCTATTAAAAGTGTGTACCATATGATTTCCAAGGTTCAAAGTTTTCATGCTTACTTCAACTCCTTTTGGGGGGGTTAATGATTCACAAAGCCTTTAAATGGACTTCCCAGCTTAATCTTCTTTGGTCTAAGTTGCTTGAACCTAAAATATCTTTTTAGATGGTTCTTGTTATGTAAGAAGGTGGCTATTGGGGAATGGGTAAGTGCAGGAAGATGGGGGGCCAAAAAGGGGTCTTAAGTGGCCACTTTTTTTCTAAAATCAGGAAATACTAGCCTTGGATGAGAAATTGAGCATAGTTACACTCAAAATTTGGAGATGCAACCAAAACAATGTTCGTAGTGCTCCGAGTCTACTTTCTAAACTACTATTTTGTTTTGAAAATGGCATAGATTAAGGGGTTCAAAAGAGGGAGCCACAGAAATTGGTGTTGTTTATGTCAAAAAAACATAACATAGCATGTTTTGTGGCTCCCTCAAAAGGTCAACTTTTTTTTGGTATTTTTAAAATCGCTTTAGTGAGAAATTAGCTAATAACATATAGTTTATGCCTGATTTTTCTGATAATTTTTTGATGAATATTTGATTTTTTACTAATTTTCAAAGTGGACACATCCTAAAAAATAGAATTTTGGCCGTGCTACCCCTATAAATTTTGAAAACTAATTGAAAATCATTTTTTTATCTTTTTAATATTTGTAGAATGGAGTCTAGTTTCTAAATATGTAATTTTTTTGAAATTTAAATGAATAGTTATTTTACAATGAAAAAAAGACCAAACAGTGGTTTTTGCCTAAAAATGAACACACAAACAAAAGAAATTAAAGATGAAAGGCTTAACATTGTTAAAATGTGAAAAAAATCACATCGTCAAATAGCTAAGAGAAAGCTTAACATTACCCATGTGTTCGATTTGTTTGACCTTGAAACATGTGCAAATCTGAGGGTTAGCACGAACGAAATTATGTGAAATTTTGAAGAATATAGAAAAACACGTCTGTGACTGTTCATAAGGCACTCCAAGCATTTGGGTTGGAAATTCAAAGGAAATCCCTAGCCCAAGGCTTGGGATTCCCAAAGCAAGACATAAGGCACTCATGTTATGTTTGCTCTGCATTTTTCCTTTCCCGCAAGTTTATTGTTTGTCATGTTTGACATAACGCGAGCACGTTATAACGCGCTCGCGTTATGTTCCCCTTAAATTTTTTTACAGTCAAGGCTATTAATCACTAGGGTTAAGGGATAAGGGATAGGGTTGGAGGGTTTAGGGATAAGGGATTAGCGTTTAAGGTATAGTATCGAGCTCGTTGAGGGTCTAGGAATAGGGATAGTGTTTAGGGTTTAGGGATGAGGGATTAGAGTTGAGGGATGACAAATTAGGGTTGAGGGTTTAGGGTTTAGGGATAGGGTTGAGGGTCGAGGGATCAGAGTTAAGGGTTGAGGGATTAGGGTTTGACATTAAGGGTTGAGGTTCAAGGGTCAAGGGTTTAGGGATAGGGTTTAGGGTCGAGGGATTAGGGTTAAAGTAGAGTGTGGAGGGTGTAAGGAATAGGGATAGGGTTGGAGGGTTTAGGGATAAGGGATTAGGGTTTAAGGTATAGTATCGAGTCTGTTGAGGGTGTAGGAATAGGGATAGCATTTAGGGTTTAGGGATGAGGGATTAGAGTTGAGGGATGATGGATTAGGGTTAAGGGTTGAGGGATCAGGGTTTAGGGATAAGGTTTAGGGTTGAGGGTTGAGGGATTAGGGTTTAATGTATAGTGTTGAGGGTTGAGGGTTTAGGATTAGGGTTTAGGGTTGACGGATTAGCATTTAATGTCGAGGTTAGGGTTAGAGTGTCGAGGGTAGAGGGATTAGGGATAGGGTTTAGGGTTGAAGGTTTAAGGATTGAGGGTTGAGGCTTTAGGGATGAGGGTTTAAGGCTTCAGATATAGTGTCAAGTGTTGAGGGTGTAGGGATAGGGTTTAAGTTTTAAGGGATAAGGGTTGAGGGATAGGGATTAGGGTTTAAGGTATAGTGTTGAGGGTCGAGGGATCAGAGTTAAGGGTTGAGGGATTAGGGTTTAACGTTGAGGGTTGAGGGTTGAGGATCGAGGGTCAAGGGTTTAGGGATAGTGTTGAGGGTCGAGGAATTAGGGTTAAAGTAGAGTGTGGAGGGTATAAGGATTAGGGATAGGGTTGGAGGGTTTAGGGATAAGGGATTAGGGTTTAAGGTATAGTATCGATTCTGTTGAGGGTGTAGGAATAGGGATAGCATTTAGGGTTTAGGGATGAGGAATTAGAGTTGAGGGATGATAGATTAGGGTTGAGGGATTAGGGTTTAGGGATAAGGTTTAGGGTTGAGGGTTGAGGGATTAGGGTTTAAGGTATAGTGTTGAGGGTTTAGGGATAGGGTTTAGGGTTGAGGGATTAGAGTGAAGGGTTGAGGGATTAGGATTTGACGTTGAGGGTTGAGGGTTTAGGGTTAGGGTTGAGAGATGAGGGATCAGAGTTAAGGGTTGAGGGATTAGGGTTTGATGTCGAGGGTTGAGGGTTGAGGTTCGAGGGTCAAGGGTTTAGGGATAGGGTTGAGGTTGAAGGGATTAGGGTTAAAGTAGAGTGTGGAGGGTGTAAGGATTAGGGATAGGGTTGGAGGGTTTAGGGATAAGGGATTAGAGTTTAAGGTATAGTATCGAGTCTGTTGAGGGTTTAGGAATAGGGATAGCATTTAGGGTTTAGGGATGAGGAATTAGAGTTGAGGGATGAGGGATTAGGGTTGAGGGTTGAGGGATTAGCGTTTAGGGATAATGTTTAAGGTTGAGGGTTGAGGGATTAGGGTTTAAGGTATAGTGTTGAGGGTTGAGGGTTTAGGATTAGGGTTTAGGGTTGACGGATTAGCATTTAATGTCGAGGTTAGGGTTAGAGTGTCGAGGGTAGAGGGATTAGGGATAGGGTTTAGGGTTGAAGGTTTAAGGATTGAGGGTTGAGGCTTTAGGGATGAGGGTTTAAGGCTTAAGATATAGTGTCAAGTGTTGAGGGTGTAGGGATAGGGTTTAAGTTTTAAGGGTTAAGGGTTGAGGGATAGGGATTAGGGTTTAAGGTATAGTGTTGAGGGTTGATGGTTTAGGGATAGGGTTTAGGTTTGAGGGATTAGGGTTTAGGGTTGATGAATTAGGGTTTAATGTTGAGAGTTGAGGGTTGAGGGTTGAGGGTTGAGGTTGAGGGATAGGGTTAATGGTCAAGGGATTAGGGTTAAATAAGAGTGTTGAGGGTAGAGGGATTAGGGTTTAAGGTATAGTATCAAACCTGTTGAGGGTCTAGGAATAGGGATAGCATTTAGGGTTTAGGGATGAGGGATGACGGATGACAGATTAGGGTTGAGGGTTAAGGGATTAGGGTTTAGGGATAAGGTTTAGGGTTAGGGTTGAGGGATTAGGGTTTAAGGTATAGTGTTGAGGGTTTAGGGATAGGGTTTAGGGTTGAGAGATTAGAGTGAAGGGTTGAGGGATTAGAATTTGACGTTGAGGGTTGAGGGTTTAGGGATAGGGTTGAGGGTCGAGGGATCAGAGTTAAGGGTTGAGGGATTAGGGTTTGACGTTGAGGGTTGAGGGTTGAGGTTTAAGGGTCAAGGGTTTAGGGATAGGGTTGAGGGTCGAGGAATTAGGGTTAAAGTAGAGTGTGGAGGGTATAAGGATTAGGGATAGGGTTAGAGGGTTTAGGGATAAGGGATTAGAGTTTAAGTTATAGTATCAAGTTTGTTGAGGGATTAGAGTTGAGGGATGATGGATTAGGGTTGAGGGTTGAGGGATTAGGGTTTAGGGATAAGGTTTAGGGTTGAGGGTTGAGGGATTAGGGTTTAAGGTATAGTGTTGAGGGTTTAGGATTAGGGTTTAGGGTTGACGGATTAGCATTTAATGTCGAGGTTAGGGTTAGAGTGTCGAGGGTAGAGGGATTAGGGATAGGGTTTAGGGTTGAAGGTTTAAGGATTAAGGGTTGAGGCTTTAGGGATGAGGGTTTAAGGCTTAAGATATAGTGTCAAGTGTTGAGGGTGTAGGGATAGGGTTTAAGTTTTAAGGGTTAAGGGTTGAGGGATAGGGATTAGAGTTTAAGGTATAATGTTGAGGGTTGATGGTTTAGGGATAGGGTTTAGGTTTGAGGGATTAGGGTTTAGGGTTGAGGGATTAGGGTTTAGGGTTGAGGGTTGAGGGTTGAGGGTTGAGGTTCGAGGGTCAAGGGTTTAGGGATAGGGTTGAGGGTCGAGGAATTAGGGTTAAAGTAGAGTGTGGAGGGTATAAGGATTAGGGATAGGGTTGGAGGGTTTAGGGATAAGGGATTAGAGTTTAAGGTATAGTATTGAGTCTATTGAGGGTGTAGGAATAGGGATATCATTTAGGGTTTAGGGATGAGGGATTAGAGTTGAGGGATGACGGATTAGGGTTGAGGGTTGAGGGATTAGGGTTTAGGGATAAGGTTTAGGGTTGAGGGCTGAGGGATTAGGGTTTAAGGTATAATATTAAGGGTTTAGGGATAGGGTTTAGGGTTGAGGGATTAGAGTGAAGGGTTGAGGGATTAGGATTTGACGTTGAGGGTTGAGGGTTTAGGGTTAGGGTTAAGAGATGAGGGATCAGAGTTAAGGGTTGAGGGATTAGGGTTTGATGTCGAGGGTTGAGGGTTGAGGGTTGAGGTTCGAGGGTCAAGGGTTTAGGGATAGGGTTGAGGTTCAAGGATTAGGGTTAAAGTAGAGTGTGGAGGGTGTAAGGATTAGGGATAGGGTTGGAGGGTTTAGGGATAAGGGATTAGAGTTTAAGGTATAGTATCGAGTCTATTGAGGGTGTAGGATTAGGGATAGCATTTAAGGTTTAGGGATGAGGGATTAGAGTTGAGGGATGATGGATTAGGGTTGAGGGTTGAGGGATCAGGGTTTAGGGACAAGGTTTAGGGTTGAGGGTTGAGGGATTAGGGTTTAAGGTATAGTGTTGAGGGTTTAGGATTAGGGTTTAGGGTTGACGGATTAGCATTTAATGTCGAGGTTAGGGTTAGAGTGTCAAGGGTAGAGGGATTAGGGATAGGGTTTAGGGTTGAAGGTTTAAGGATTGAGGGTTGAGGCTTTAGGGATGAGGGTTTAAGGCTTAAGATATAGTGTCAAGTGTTGAGGGTGTAGGGATAGGGTTTAAGTTTTAAGGGTTAAGGGTTGATGGATAGGGATTAGGGTTTAAGGTATAGTGTTGAGGGTTGATGGTTTAGGGATAGGGTTTAGGTTTGAGGGATTAGGGTTTAGGGTTGAGGGATTAGGGTTTGACATTGAGGGTTGAGGGTTGAGGTTTGAGGGTCAAGGGTTTAGGGATAGGTTTGAGGGTCGAGGAATTAGGGTTAAAGTAGAGTGTGGAGGGTATAAGGATTAGGGATAGGGTTGGAGGGTTTAGGGATAAGGGATTAGAGTTTAAGGTATATTATCGAGTCTGTTGAGGGTGTAGGAATAGTGATAGCATTTAGGGTTTAGGGATGAGGGATTAGAGTTGAGGAATGATGGATTAGGGTTGAGGGTTGAGGGATTAGGGTTTAGGGATAAGGTTTAGGGTTGAGGACTGAGGGATTAGGGTTTAAGGTATAGTGTTGAGGGTTTAGGGATAGGGTTTAGGGTTGAGGGATTAGAGTGAAGGGTTGAGGGATTAGGATTTGACATTGAGGGTTAAGGGTTTAGGGTTAGGTTTGAGAGATGAGGGATCAGAGTTAAGGGTTGAGGGATTAGGGTTTGACGTCGTGGGTTGAGAGTTGAGGTTCGAGGGTCAAGGGTTTAGGGATAGGGTTGAGGTTCAAGGGATTAGGGTTAAAGTAGAGTGTGGAGGGTGTAAGGATTAGGGATAGGGTTGGAGGGTTTAGGGATAAGGGATGAGAGTTTAAGGTATAGTATCAAGTCTGTTGAGGGTGTAGGATTAGGGATAGCATTTAGGGTTTAGGGATAAGGGATTAGAGTTGAGGGATGATGGATTAGGGTTGAGGGTTGAGGGATTAGGGTTTAGGGATAAGGTTTAGGGTTGAGGGCTGAGGGATTAGGGTTGAGGGATGAGGGATTAGAGTTGAGGGATGATGGATTAGAGTTGAGGATCGAGGGATTAGAGTTAAGGGTTGAGGGATTAGGGTTTGATGTTGAGGGTTGAGGGCATTTTCTATCAAGAACTTGATTATGAGGGCTTGCCCCTTCATTGTTATGCCTGTCATATGGCGGAGCATCTGGCAAGCTCTTACAGGAAAGAGATGTGATTAATGGAAAGGATGTGATGAATCTATAGCAGGACAAAATGTGAGCGCGTTATAGCGCGAGTGCGTTATAACACACTCGCATTTTGTCTTTTTATTGAAATGGTAAAAAAGTAGTTACCCCCGTGATCCAGGCCCACATGCTCTATTTTCTTACTAATTCTGCATGTGCTTCGACAAAAAAGAAGTGCTTTCATGTTGTTGGGAAGTTCACATGCATATTTGACACATTGTACCACCTTTGCATGATCTTTCCACCACCTTTTCTACGTTGCCAACTTGAGAAGGAGGAAATAACATAGTTTTCACACCAAGTTTGATATATATCTATTCAAGTTTCAATTTTTGTAGTGTTGCAATGTTAATTGTGATTCAATTTTAGGAATTTAACATTATAGATTGGTTAATAGTATTGTTGTTAGTAATTATATTTGAGTGTTATTCAATTTAACATTGAAAAGGAAGCAAGTGGTGAAAAACTCAAATTGTTGAGGAGTTTGATGCAAGAAGAAAAAACACTACATAATTAGCTACTCTCTCCATTCGAATCTTCATTTTTTAGGTATGTCAAGTCTTTACATGCATGTTCTTTACATTTTCCTTAATTTGAATTGAATTAGTTTATCATGATTTATCATACATGTTTAAAATAGACACATTCCCAATCAAGAAAGCAGCCTGCAATCTCACATGATGCCATGTATATTTTCTACACTTGGGCTCTTTAATAATTATGTGTAATAAATAGACCTTAACATACCATGATGTCAAACTATACAAGAATAAATCCTTATAAAATAATAAAAGTACAATCCCACTATTATCTTGTATTCATTTCTTAGGAAGTAATATTGGTCTCTTTATCATGCTACAGACAAATTCTTCACAATGCTGAGGAAACGATCAAGAATTAAACCAACACAGGAAGAGATAGAAGCTAAGAATGCAAAGAAAGCAGTGACTATGAGGGAATTTCGTGAGAAGAGGAAATTGGACACGATAAATGAAGACATACCATTTGAAGAGGAACCACAACTATCACAAAGAGATATGGTATTGGCGACAGAAAGAGAACGAATGCAAAAACTTCGTGGTATGAGAGATTTGAATACCATAGTTGGAGACACGTCCTCTACCGCAAGTCAACATGTAGGGACACCATCTACCACATCTCAAGTTGAGAGTACATCATCACTCACATGTGATGAAAGAGGTACACTGTCGTTCCCACCTCAACCTCAAGGTATGTTATCTATTCCATCTTCGATCGAAGGTATGCCATCTAACCCATCTCATTTAACTATTGATGAAATTCCTAATGTTGAGATGAATTTACCTAACTTGACACCACCTAGAATTTTGCATAGAAAGCCAAAGTATTTGATTGATATTGATGAGAATATTTTTCAGCCAATGGAAGGTAAGATTCCAAAACACACTTGTAGAAGATATGCTAATAAGATTTGGAGATTGTTCTTTGAAAAGTTAAATGAGACTGCATGATGTCAACTATTCATTGAAATGATGCGAAGTATAAAGTATAGGTCTATCATGAAGATTCTTGGGTTGAGAACATCAAAAGCATCAAGTGAAAAATCTATTGTCAAGAATCTAGTGAGTGCGTATGAGAGTGTGGGTAACACCTCACATACAAAAGATAGTAATGCAACATGGCGTGTGATTACATCGACTATAGTAAGTAGTCAAACGAGGAAAGCTCATCTCATTAGAAAGACAAGTCAAGAATTGAGAATTAATAGGAAAACTTTATCAAGAGCCATTGGAAGACGCCAAAGAATTGAGGATAGTAATGCCAATGAATTATGGGCGTTCTCGGGGAGACTACCACGAAAAGATAAACCAATTTTTGAAGCATTGAGATCACTAATTGAAGACTTTTGGAAGAATTACACAAGGGTATCTCCGAATCAAAGGGATGTGGTAAGAAGGAGAATTAGTAGTCAGAACTGCGAGCCACATCCAAAGCATTTTTTGGATCAGACTCAAACACAGTTTTATGGTAAATTTCTAGAGAAGTATCCTCAAATTAAAATTTGTCAAAGATATTTTGAATTGCTAAAACCTTTCTATGTTAAGATAAATCACACACGCACTAGTTGTTGTTGTAGATTACATATTGAATTTTCTAACCATTTTGATGCTTATAGGTCTATATGTTTAGATATCCATACTAACAATGATTTGCAGGGTTGTGCCATATGTGCCCCACCAACATCTTCAAGAGACTTCATATCAAGAATTTTATGTGAAAGAGAGGAAGGTCAAATATTCTACAAGAAATTATGCTTGGATGGCACATGTCATCGTTGCGGTGGCTTGCAACATTTGCCAATATGTGAACATATGGAAATAACACATGCGGTTGGAAACGAACTAGTAGAGTTTGGCAAGTATAAAACAATGGCATACAATACAAATGATGGTAAAGAAGCAAAGAGGTTTGAATTAGTTATTGAAAAGATTCTAGTGTATCAGTTTATGCCTATATTTCGTGACAGCATAGTGTATGAGTATGCAAGACATGCCCATAGAGCTCGATGGTTGGACTTGCAATTCAAGTTATGCAAGGACACATTTTCGGTTGGTAGCATTGTTTCAGTCGTCGACTTTACAGAGAACTACAGTCTACAGCCACAGGTGAGGTGCAATGACAATATTACAACTCCACACAGGTTTCTATATTTGTGCACATCGCATTCATTCATGCGAATGATAGTACAGAGGATGACAGAAAGATCATAAGGGAGTATAATTTCTATATTAGTGATGATCACACGCATTCTACGGAGTTCATGCAAGGTTTCTTTTAGGTGTTCTACAATGATTTGGCTAGAAGGGGCATATCGTTTAGTCAGCATATCATATGGTCGAATAACTGTGCGTCACAATTCAAGAACTCGCAGAATTTCTATTAGCTGAGTAGGAGGCATAATTGTACAGGTATTCAACATATGTGGAACTTTTGTGAGGCCGGGCATGGAAAGGGGGAGCATGATGGTGCAAGAGCATGTATCAAAAGAGCCATAGCACGAGAAGAGTTAAAGTATAAAGACAATGCAAAGTTGACAGATGCAAAATCGATTGTCGAGTGGTGTAATGCTTCCATGGGTCCAGGGAATGAAGGTAAGTCTTTAGTTCATAGATTTTTTTGGTTGATAGATGATACTAACATTGCACCATATGAGGATTGTTGTACACTGACAGGATCAAATGAGATGCACTCTTTCAGAAGCTCAATTGCAGGTTCATGGAGTATCCATACATGAAAGATGTCATGCTTTTGTTCTTCCTGTACAATTCAAGTCTGGGATGAGTGCGAGTCAAAGGAGTGGGTTGACGAATGGCAGTTAAGTTATCTTAGCCCACTTGACACGTATCGACCCCCGACGACACTAGAACTAACACAGATGGAATCGTCAGTTGACTTTGACCACATATCAGATTTAGTTCAACCAGGTAATATAGGGCACGTATATGCATCTAATTTGATCTAGTTCAACCAGGTAATGTCATCTTACTTTGTAGTATTTTTGTAATGTTGACTAATTTCATCTAATTTGCTACACATATCAATGTAGGGTACGTATATGCAGTTATTGCAAATGAAGATAATGAAGAGGGAACAGATTATTACTTATGTCATTGTGTTGAAGCCAAAAAGAAATTGGAGGCCCCTGTTACAGATGGAGAAAACATCGAATACCCTATAGGCTTAGTGGTTATTACTGGAACATGGCTTAGAAGGTACCCACATAAGAGTGTTAATATTTGGCTATTTTAGGACTTTGACACGCATCAGATGATTCTTCATTACTCGAACCTTGTTGTGGCATCCAATGTTCATTTGATAAAGTATGGGGGTAGACCTTTGAACAAAATATTGTGGAAGGTGCGTGAGTCTGACCATGAAGCAATACTTGACACAATAAAAAGTAGAGCAGACCCAGATGGTTCATTGGATTAATTTGTAAGTATTCACATTGATTTTGTAAAGTCATGTTACATTGAGTTGTAAGTATGCACATTAATTTGTTAGGTTTGTCTTTTTTTTATTTCCTCCTGCATTTTTACACATATGTACATATTTTTACATCATCATGTTATGCATTTTTGGTGTCCTGCTCCTGATGCAACCAAACTCATAACTCACCCTACTTCCTTTAGAGACCATTTGATGATCTCTCCAACACTCTAGATCCAGGGTGCCCAATCATGATGATGACCTATATACCATTCTCCCAAGGCGCTCATAATGAATGAAAAGAAGACCAAGGGCGCCCAAGCTTAATAGACTTATTTCTTTCAATTTTGATGATCCAAACTGGATGAAAGGAGACATGAAATGCACCTTAGGACTCCATGCTAAGGTTTGGGCCATTAAAGTCTCTTGATATTAGGCACTCATGATGATGAAACTTAGAGTTTTTTCCTTTCCTATGCGCTCATCTAAGATGTTTGAATGATAAGGAGCGCCTCGACCTCTATAATGTACATTGGGCACCAAAATCAAGGTGATTTTAAGTCACTTTGAGTCATTTGGGGTCAGTTTGAGTCTTTGAGTCATGTTGCAAAAAAGTGTCAATGTTGTCAAGTTGCACAAAGCAACTTTTGCATTTTTGGTGTCCTGCTCGTGATGTGACTAAATTGACTGTTCCAATGCATCCGGATGGGTACATTTATGCTAAGCATGGTCCTATTTTTCACCCAAACATGTCGAAACAGTCTGAGCTACATTGTACCGACGATATCCTTGAAGAGTCCAAAGTGTAAAAAGGCTGCAATCTTTGACGAGATGTTACTCGAAAACTGTGTCACTTAGAAACACTCTGTCTGAGGAAATGCAATCACGTAAAGTGCCTCTACAATAACCTCTCTCAATTTTTTATATCTCTGAGGCATTTGCCCGTGGTGAAAGGTTTTCTGCTGCCCCAAAAATCGTCAGAAGGAGGCAGTGTAAAGTTGCAAAGGAGTGTAACTTTTGTCCCGCTCCTGATGCAACCAAACTAACTGTTCCAATGCATCTGGATGGGTACATTTATGCTAGGCATGGTCCTATTTTTCACCCAAACATGTCGAAACAGTCCGAGCTACATTGTACCCATGATATCCCTAAAGAGTCCAAAGTGCAAAAAGGCAGCAATCTTTGACGAGATGTTACTTGAAAACCATGTCACTTAGAAATATTCCATCTAAGGCAACACGATCACATAGAGTGCCTCTACAATAACCTCTCTCGGTTTTTTATATCTCTAAGGCATTTCCCCGTGGTGAAAGGTTTTCTGCTGCCCCAAAAATTGTCAGAAGGAGGCAGTCTAAAGTTGCAAAGGGGTGTAAATTTTGTCCTGCTTCTGATGCGACCAAACTGACTGTTCCAACGCGTCTGAATGGGTACATTTACACTAGGCATGGTCCTTTTTTTCACCCAAACATGTCGAAACAGTTTAAGCTACATTGTACTGACAATATCCCTGAAGAGTCCAAAGTGCAAAAAGGCAGCAATCTTTGACGAGATGTTACTTGAAAGCTGTGTCACTTAGAAACATTCCATTTGAGGCAACATGATCATGTAGAGTGTCTCTACAATAACCTCTCTCGGTTTTTTATATCTTTGAGGCATTTGCCCGTGGTGAAAGGTTTTCTGCTGCCCCAAAAATCATCAGAAGGAGGCAGTGTAAAGTTGCAAAGGGGTGTAACTTTCATCCTGCTCCTGATGTGACCAAACTGACTGTTCTAACGCATCTGAATGGGTATATTTACGCTAGGCATGGTCCTATTTTTCACCCAAACATGTCGAAACAATCTGAGCTACATTGTACCGACGATATCCCTGAAGAGTCCAAAGTGCAAAAAGGAAGCAAACTTTGACGAGATGTTACTCGAAAACTGTGTCACTTAGAAACATTCTGTTTGAGGCAACATGATCACGTAGAGTGCCTCTACAATAACCTCTCTCAATTTTTTATATCTCTGAGACATTTGCCCGTGGTGAAAGGTTTTCTGCTGCCCCAAAAATCGTCAAAAGGAGGCAGCGTATTAAGTCAGGATGAAAGCCTATTCACTCTAGGCACCTGTTTTTCACCAAATCACACATGCGCCTTGAACAAGTGATGCTACAAGTGGTGAACAAAATGGGTGCCTTGAAGAATTGAGCCCTCCAAGACATCTTGCAATTGCCTAAAAGTCCAAAATTTACATAAGTGAGTTAAGGCGCCATTTTCCATCTCTAGAGCCTCCTTTGAGCACCTTAACATGGAGTGAATGTTTTAGTCTATGAAAGATTGCACCTAAAGAATATAACAACCCCTTGAGTCACTAGGATGAACTAAGTTAACAAAATAAACTTCATTGAGGGAGGCGCACTTGTGCATCTAGACAACTCCAGTTTAGCGCCTGAGAAAAAGCATGTTTAGAGACACCCCTCGAATGAACCCTCTAGAACCAATAACCATAGCTCAAGATCCATAACCATGAGAAGATAAAGCATTAAAAAAATTCATCTAAAGGATGGAAAATACCTCTTAGATGATAGTCTGCCGAGTAGACCAAGAGTGGGGAATGAGAATGCTCGTCAAAGATACACCAAGCCACAATGACTCTCTCTAATAATAATCTTCTCTAGGTCCATAAATAACTCATGCCCATATCCAAGTGAAAGTCTCCTTGGTCTTCCTACTAAAACCTCTAAAGGGTAACCATCTCAACAAGTGTCTCTAATCCCAAGAGAACTCTAGCCTCACCCAAGTCTCGAAGTATGTATGAGAACCTACAACCAATCAATCCATGTTAAGCTCCAAATGCAACACCACATTATCATGAAGCTCCCAAGCACATGACCAATGTACTCAATACCAAGAGGACCAACAAAACCACTGTCAAAACTCCAACTACAAAATTAGGTATCCAAACATGACATCATGATCTAACATCTCCTAGAAGATCACATGCACCAATACAAACATCCTAGTCTCAAGAGAACTTGTATCATGCTAATACTCTAATCTAGAGTCAAGAGTCCACCAAGACACACTACCAAACACCTCTAAACCAAGGATCAACATCTACAACCACATGAAGATAACCATCTCCTAAAAATAGTAGCCAAGATGTCAAAGCACTCTCACTACAAATAATAATCATAATCCAAGAGTTTGTCCATTACACCCAACCACTATATAAGATCATCCATCACTAGGTGACGAATACACATCACTATCAAAGCTCCCACTGAACCATGATATGAACTACACATGGCATTGTGATAACCATCTCCTAAATGAAGATCACCATGGTCCACACACACTCAACTATAATACTAATAACTCCAAAGTAGAACCAAGATCTCCAATCTAAGAAGATAAACCATCATTACTGTCAAAAGCTCACACTAAACTATGCAACTAAGATATCCATGACATCATGATAAACATGCTACAAGTCCCAATAACCAACTATCCAATCATTCTCATCATCCATCCTCTCATCCCAATGCAACATACCAATGCGCAAATGAGCATAGACAAGGAAAAATAACAAAGTCATCCCGTGGATATAGGCAATATGCATTCAAGTCATCCCACTACTATCAATGAGGTGTGCATCCCAAAAAAATGCATAACTTGTAGATCCCAACCATTGAAAACATGCAAAATCATCATCACATTAATAATCATCATCACATTAGTAAACATCATCACATTAGTAAACTAGTAAACATCATTTGCATCCATACTTAAACCAATCTTATTGTTGTGTTTGATGTGTCCTCTTTCAAACAACCATTTAACAAAATTTGAGTCCAAACAATAAACATTTACAACCATAAACATCTCAAAGTCCAAAATCCAAACATTCTATCATCCTTAATTAATTCCATCATGGACCCTTGGTTTGAAAAAATCATTATGCAAGATAAAAACCCAATTCCTATTACCTTGTCCGAGGCTTATGCAAAACCCAAAATCACAATCAAAATAGGTCCTCAAACCATGCATCCTTTAAATGAGATCTTTTATCCAAATCAATCAAAAAATCCCTTTGACAATGATGATGATGATAGTCTTGTAGATCAAGATGATATCAAGATGACAATAGCATTAACTATGAGATCATTACATGCAAACTTTCCATAAACCTTCATCTCCCACTCATGAACATGCAAGAATATTTCAAACAAGAAATGACTAGCACTAGCTATCATGCCAATCCTAAATACATATCTAATGGTCATCCTTATGGTACCTTTGGTAAGGGAAGAACCACTTTAGACCAAGGTCCTCATATTCAATTCATATCTCCAATCCCAACCGCATGTGAGAACTGTTTATCCTATGTATCCTATTCAAATCCTCCATCTCATAATCCTTACATACCAACTTATCCCATCAATCCAAACCCACTACATCCAAATCATCCTTTTTAGATTTCCTCCAAGGACTTCTAGTGGAGGAAAAATCTCAAACTAGAAATCACAAATTCAATTAGTGTACCTCTCCCAAGCCTATCCAAAAGTCACATAGTACCATGCCTATCCATCAAACACCACAATGCAATCAAAATCCTAACAACATGCCCATGATCCAAGATCAAGTGCAATCATGCAAAGATATTATCAATCACAAGCCTATTAAGAATGAACTAGAGTCTTCTAGTACCATACTTTTCCATCAAACACCATCATGTAATCCATGGCCTATCAAGCCTATCAAAGAAAATGCAAACATCCTATGTAATACAATTGGACTTTAAATATTTGAAGTAGCCATCTACAAATATCCATTCAAACGTGGATTTGTAATGCAGTATGGACGCCATCAATAAAAAGATTTGTATTAACCAAATATCCATATAGGCATACATCAATATCTGTCGATATAAGTATAACATATATACAAAATAGCCATATAGGCTTATAAGAATGCCATATAGGCATACAATGTCAACTATGTACAATACAAAATATATGTCCACAAATGCCATATAGGCATACAACAAAGGAACACAATAAAATGTCATTCCCCTCTGGCTGGTGAAGAGAATAAATCACGAGCAGCCTTTGATCTTCTAGGGGATGGAGACGCGCATGTGGGTGGTCTACTATGAACCTGAGGGCTACTCCTATTTAGTTATTCCTGCATCTTTACCTATTACAATAAAAAGTATAGACATTAATATATAGAAATTACATGTTATAAAAAATGAAACATTTAACAAAATAATCACTTACTGCTAACATATAATATGTCTCCTCGCTTGCCTCAGTAGTAGGAATAGGCCCTGGTGATGTTATGTCCTATAGAAACCATCCAGATAGAAATTAAACTTCAAATCAATAATCTTTTGATTTTTCAAAAATAGACAACTATAACAATGAATGTAAATTGAAATTTACTAATCTACCTCATACCCCTGTCAATGCCATAGAGCTATGAATCGCAAAGGCCACACCCTGCTCCATTGTCCTATGAACATGGGGAGGTGTCTCCGCAACCTGCATCATCTGGAAATAAAACAACATTATTCAATTACGAAAACTATAATAGTGATGCAAATCATGGCTCCTAACATACACACACATTCATCTAAACATGGAAGTACACACAATAAAGCACACAAATCACATACAAAAATTTAGTAAGTACAATTCATTCATTAAACTATTTATTTTATTATCTCCGTAAAGCTTTGAAGTCCACCACCGCTGGCAGGTGTTGCCATGAAATCTACAGTATTAACCTATTCAACATCCAAAATTAGAAATTAGAATACCATTCATATAACGATGCTATTCACATGTAATATTTATAATTGTTTACTAGTTACATCCCTTGACAGTAGATGATCTAGTGAAAAATGTAGCTGGAGAACCACTAAAAATTGCATCGATGCTATGACCCTGAAATTTCATTAAAATCATCAATTTAAATTAGTTAATCTTGTATTTCAAAAATAAAATTTAATAAATTAAATTCAATAAACTTACTAATATTTACCTAAGTATCAAGGCCGAAAGTCTCACTCAGGAGGGTATCTGTCATCACCATCTGCTCAGCTGCAGATGTAGCCTGTGCATCTGCGTCCTAACTGTCCATGGGGTCATAACCACAGGCTGACCCGCAAGCCTGGCAAGTATGCGGTGGGACCCTACTCCTCGCACTATCTCCCAACCCACTCTGTGTTGCAGGACCGACATGATCTATGATGCTTTGGGTCAAGGCACTAATCGACTGAAGTGTATCAACCTCAACACTCTCCTTCACAATAGAAGGGATAGAAACATGCTCATGGGCTGGTCTGTTGATTATTCATCTCACTACCCGCTGTGGGTCAAGACGTGCCCCTGGTCTATCTTGTGCTGAGCCCCCACCTCTACCCTGGAAGTCCCGCATATCAAAATAGTTTGGCACTTTATTGAGGACAAACTCGCAGTAGAGTTTCCTCAAAAAGTATTATGGGACCTCATTATTATTGCATGGAGGATGGTCAAAAACCATCCACCACCTCTGCCCAAAATTGTCCCTTATCGCTTGGTTGTTGCACCAATGGATAGGGAACCTCTTGCATGTAATGGGTGTAGGTTGATTTGTCTGTGGGTTTGTGAAAATTGAACACAAGTCTAATTTTGTAATTTGTAATTTTTTGACATCTTGGTATGACAACTTGTCTGCATAGTAATCTCTAAACTCTCTATTTTTATCCATCCAACTAGTTATTTGCTTGCTAATTGAATCTACATTTGATAACATAGACTCAAGAGATTCGGCAAGCGTGGACCTATGCAAGGTTGAAGTGGAAGGATCTTTCAACCTTGCAATTATATCTTCAATTTCCTTTTTGTTGTTTTCAATTTGCCCCATTATATTATCTTGTGTTCCAGGGGCATGTCGAGGAATGAATGGAGGAGGTTGTTGTTCTGCAGGTATTTCCTCCTCAAGATTTTGTAGATTTTGAGGAGGAGGAGGAGGAGGAGGAGGAGGAGGAGGAGGAGGTGCATTAACATTTCCTAACATTTAACGAAATATACATCAAAAATCAACAAAAACCTACCTATTTAGAAAGAAATTCAAACAAAAAAATAAAGATAACTCACCCCTTTGGCGTGCTCGATGTCGCAGCAGCATTTTGGCGACGAATTGATAAGCTTTTTGTGTTGATTGGTGTTTTGCAGAACGCGAGCGCATTTTTGAGGGTTTGGAAGCTGCGGGCAGAGGAGAAAATCAGAAGAAATGAAATTGGATTGCTTTTTTTTTATATTTATAGTAGGTCATAATGCGAGCGCGTTATGGCTCAGTAATGACGAGCCTAAGGCTTGTCATTACCAAGCCATAACGCGAGCATGTTATGACTTAAATTTTTTTGAAATTAATTTGGCCACTTTTTGGCCCCCCATCTTCTTGCACTTACCTGAACAGTTGTCCTTTGAGAATAGTTTATGTTTGGTTTGTGGGGAAAGGGATTCTATTGTGCATATTTCCTTTGATTGTTGTTTTCCCAAGGTTGTTTGGGGTTGCTTCACTCCTTTATGGTCTATGTGGGTGGGTGTTAAAGAAATTTGTTGGTGGGATATTCTTTTTGGTTTTTTTTGAAAAGTATCCTAATGTGTCCTCTAAAATACTTGATAAATTATGGCTGGTTCTTTCTACAAAGGTGGTTTGGTATATTTGGACTTGCAAAAGTAAGCATATCTTTCAAGGTGATTGAAAGAGTGTTGTTGGGTTTTCTAAAAAGGCCATAATTTCTCTCATTCTTTTGCAAGTTTGTGAGCAATTTAATAGGATAGAAGAAGAGATCCAACAGCTAGTTAAAGATCATTTAAAAACCAAGTTTAAGGTGCATGCTAATGTTGGGGATTGCAATGCATAGGGAGGTATTCCTAGGAATTGTGTTGGTGGTTCAAAAGGTGGCAAGAATGTCTATAAGGGATATGCAATCTTCAAGTTTAGGGATTAAGATGATATTCCTATATCAACTCTTTTGAATGATGGATTAGAAAGTGCATGTGTAGTACTATCCAAGAGTCGGTTTGTAAGATCATTGATATTATTGAAGCTAAAGAGAAAATTGGAAAGGAAAAGAAAAAGAGGAATGGGTAGTATCTGTTCATGATATCCCCTATTTGTGTTATTCCATGGATATATTTTTGGTTTTGTTGGCCCCTTGATTATACTCTTTTTATTTATGTATAGCCATATTATTGTTATGGTTATGACTTTGGATTCATAGTTGGTTAGTTTTTGATGGGTGCATTCCTTGGTTGGGAGTGCATTAGGTTTTGTTATTTTGATCTTATGATGTTATTTTGATGGTGTTTATGCTTTGTAAGATTGATATCAATGATGCTCTTTGAGCTATATTTGTACACTTTTCCAATATAAAAAAAGGTGTCCAATTGTGTACAATGTTTATCATATAGAAGCCATGTATCTGGAATTTTAAAAAATTCTTGTGGAAATAAGCCATGTATGTGGAATTTTCAGAAATTCTTATGGAAAAAAAGCCATGACACACTCCTTATCTTTTTGATAAATATATCTAGTGGTGGCAGGCCAACATTTAAGCATGGGGCCACCCTTGCAAATGTTGGAGCAACCAAAATCTAAATGCAAGAAGCCAAGAACTTCCACAAAGTAGAATTGCACAAAATGAAGAGTCCAATATCATACAATGAATCAAAATGTGGAGCATACAAAAGTACAATAGAAACCTTACATATAAAAGAAAGAATAAGGAGGTAGGAAGGTAGGACTAAAAGTTTGACTGCTACTCCAAAAGTGAGACACAAGTGAGTACAGTTGGGACAAGTGTGAGGACACATGTAGAGTCCACATGAGGCGAGGCAAAAGTCTAAATAACCTCTAAGTGAGCTTAAGTGTAGTATGGATAGGTCAATTAAGTAAAGTAAACTAGTTTTCTAAAGCATCTTTTCACACTAACACCCCCCCTAAGTGATATTTAGGGAGAAAGCTAATCATTGAAAATGCAAAGATGCATGGATGGGTCCCGAAAGCTAGGCCTGATGAGGTATCCATGTACAAAAGATCTCTTGCAAACAAAGAAAAAGAGAAAACTCAGTGAGAAATGAAACTCCTCTCCAAAAGAGAGAATGAGAAGAACAAATAAACCTCCTAAAGGATGTCTCTGAAAGATAGGGATATGATGAACTCTTAAAGCATGTAGAAGCTGTAAACTCTACCGAAGAAGCACTAGTGTCTATTTGAATCAACGAGCCCTCTAATGAATGTAGATCAAAATAAGTGAGGCACAAAACTCTACATGAGTAAAACTCAAATGACATTACTCAACCATATACACATAGAAGGCACAAAGGCAACACAATCTATGAAATCGACAATGTAGATGGTACAATGATCAAAGAGGCAAAAAAGACACTACACGAGTGACTTATCAATACTATTGAAATGAGCAAGTGGTGCTCTACCAAGTACCAAACTAAAGTCTCATGAATACTAATCAAATGAAAAACTAGAACACCTCCATAAACTAGGAAGCAAGAGTGTCTATATTGTATCAGTTCCATATGACTGAAATGGATATGTAACTAGCCATTGCATTCGCCTAGTATGCAGGAACAAAAGCCGGATACATAGATCACTCCAAAGTGAAACCAAGAAATATTAACCATGTGATACCCCCCATAAGACTAACAAGGGAGAGATTGGAAAATCAACTAAAATGTGGCACAAAGGCATGCAAAGGGATGTAGATGCAGCATCACGAAGTTCAATATGATGTACAAGCAACTAGAAAAGGGTGTGCAAAAATAAGGCACACATGCATGAGGCTAGATCATTGTCGTGGAGGAGCACTCACCGAACAGTGTTGTTATGGTAAACAAGGCATATGCACAACCCCCAATGGCACTTTATAAAATAGTGCAAGTACAAAGAAAGGCACACTATGATGTGCAAGATCCTCCAAAAAATAACACAAATCAAATATGAAACTTTATATTAGTGTGTTTACAAACAGATGTGTTGTTGGAGTTCTTACAAATTCCAAAATAGGATGATTTTAGTTTATGTCAATAAGAAACCACAAGAATACATATGCCTTACAACCCTTAAAAATGACAAAACTTGACAATTGACACCCCTAAAACAACTATTGTTTTAAAAGATGCCCCCCCCAGGGAAAAAATACAAGTTTAGTATAATTTTGCAATTTGGAAGCCTATATCAACCATTTATAACACATGGCAATTTTATAAATTTCTAGTGAAAAAGGCATTCCAAAGCAAAAAACTATATGTGCCAATAGATTTCTTGTATTTTTCTGATAAGTTCAAAAAAAAAAGTTTGCTCAATTTTAACATCGTGGACAAAAGTAAAAAAAAATCAGAAAGTGAGCAAAATGGACTTTGGGGGAAAATCCCCCAAAAAATAGCAAATTGGAGAAAAATAAATTGCACCATGATGAAGTAGATGGAACCAACTTTATGTCAACTATAAAAAGTCAAAAATCCAACTCCCTAGATGTAAGTTATGGTGAAACAAAAAAAATAGCCCATTGTAGGAGCTAGAAAGAGCCAAGGAGGCCCCTTGGTGGTTAACCATAACACTTAATGCTAGCAGTTGGTTTGAAAAATGCCAGTGGCTACAAGAAAGGATAACATTAAATGTTATTAGTTACATAAAATGATAGGTGTAACATTAAATGTTACTGTTAAGAAAAAATGCTACAGGTAGCAAAGACCACTATAGTTAACCAAAAAGTTACAGTTAGCATAAAATGCTAACTAGTGGTTACAAAAGAAGTAACATTAAATATTACAAATACAACTAACAACAAATGTCATGTTAACAACAAATGCTAGTAGTTAAGTGGACCACTGCCTATGGTGGTGCATCAATGACACCGTTTGAGTGGAGTGGCACCCACTGGTGGTACCCTGATGATGCACTTGTTTTTTGGTGGCAACAAAGATCCAAGCGGTGGAAAGTCTTTCGGTGGAAGTGGATAACTTGTGCCTTGGTGGCACACTCTACTTAAATATCATCCACTTCAATTTAGTCAAACAACCAATACTAATTTTACACTTCATTCGCAACAAAAAGTGGTAAATATTTATCCTATTTTTATTGGCCAAAATAGACCTTTGACTGTTGAAATGGATGATATTTAAGAATAGCCTTGGTGGCACCGCCTATGTGAGCTGTGTGGGAGGAGGTTGAAGGTCAGAGTGGTGCTTGGGCACTGGCGGTGAGAAAGGTTGATCGCTTGGGCAGTGGTCTCCATAATGAAACAATAAATGGTTTACAATAGAAAATTTACAAACATGTAAGCAATTTACAAAGAAAGTTTATATAGTTCAAAAAACACACTCAAGACAGGACTTTTCACTAAGAACTAGCAAACAACCAGAGCTAAGCCAAAAACCCACAAACCCTAACTGCATTCTGCCACATGACCATAAACTTCCTGGTGGTTCACTCAAATGTAGAAAACCTATCAAATATGCAAACAGTACCCTGTAGCTGCGGATACAGATAACTGTAACCCTAATCATGGTAGTAATGGAGAGTTTTTGTAAACAAAATAACAAATTCAAAGGTAGAATATTTTTGCATATTCTTGTTCCTCTCGAAAATTCTATGCAATTTTTAGAAAACAGCATTGTGTTT
Source organism: Cunninghamia lanceolata (assembly GCA_027924645.1). NCBI lineage: Eukaryota > Viridiplantae > Streptophyta > Pinopsida > Cupressales > Cupressaceae > Cunninghamia > Cunninghamia lanceolata. The sequence continues at coordinate 12,741,653 of BSBN01000186.1, read as the reverse complement.
GAAGTTCATATGGAAGAAAGATATGGCTCTGAGAAGTTATTGTTGAAGTCCATAGCAGTTACTTCTAAAGGGCACAACAATTGCCCCTGAAGTTGCACAGTTTGTTACCAAAGTGTTTTTGGCATGATTTAATCCATTTAAATGATTGTTGAGTCTTTTTGGAAGTTTGTGTAAGGTTTCTAATCATCCTAAGTGGTAAATAAATGTATTACAAGCATGCAAATCTTAACAACACCATAAATGACAGAAATTTGTTGTGTTTAATTAAAATGCCCAAAAGAGTGACTTTTGGCATTCCAAAAATTGTGATCTTTGGTTTTTGGTATTTGATCTTTTGGAGTCTAATTATGGGGAGGCTAAGATTTTTTTTAGATCCTATCTCCATGCCTGGAAGAAGGATAGATGGATGGTTGAGGGCATGTAGAGGCATTTTTCGAAGACATAGCATGTGCATGCAAGTCCAATACAGAAGGGGAATGCTAGTTGCAGTATTTGTGAGCTCTGTTAATGCATGTGAAGCTTGTTGAGATCAGTTAGGTCATTATAAAGCCTCTATGCTCTTTTTGCACAGAGGAATGGGAATGATTCCTACACTGGAATTTTTTGATCTAGAGCAGGTTTTCTTCAGATTAAATGTGTTTTCCCAGATTTGTTCATATTTATTTAATATCTCTGTTTAAATGAGGAATACACATTGAAGATTGAAGATGTTAGCATATCCATTGTGAATGCGATTGAATGCTAATTTTACTTCATTTGAAGTATTGTCATCAAATTAAATCCATTGCTAAGGGGCAGAGTGGGACATAGCCACTGTATTTGCAGATCATACATAGAACAATGTTTACTAGAAAAGCCTAACTGATATCAAATGGTAACTTTCCTTTCGATATAGAAACATTTAAAGTACATTTGTCCATATGCCTCTTCCATCATCTCTTCCATGTTCCACAGGGATGCTATCTTGCAGAAATATTGTATCATTCGAAATCTCTTCTTGCATATCTGTCAGAAAGGCCAGCTCTTTAAATTATGTTGTGCTCGAAAACGTGATAACTAACAATGTCTCCTAACAAGGTAATTTTTAACTTATCTATCACCAATAATCTCCACATGAACACTGTCCAAACTTGAAATGATGGAACCGTACAGAATCTCTTACAACAATTTCTCGACCAACAATTTTTGAAACAAATTTTATAGTTGTGTGACAATCACCACACACACGAAGGTTTTTGACAATTCGAATAGGTGTCCCAGAAGGTGTGCTGATAATCCCAAATGCCAAAGCTAGCTTCTCACTGTGATAACTAAGAGCACGTTCCTTATGTTCCTCTTCAATATCATGGAGCACAAAATTTGTGTCAGCCACATACCCTGCATCCCTCATTTGCTTAGCCAGTTTATCTAGGATTTCATAGATCTCTATTGTTTGTGGGTGACGTCTATCTTCCACAAAAAATGCATGCACTCTGTTCTTCACCTCAATCCAGCTGCATCCTGGTTTTTTTATCACTCCCCTGTCTTTCATCATTTTCCTAACCTTTGCTACCTCATCCCATCTGCCAGCTGCAGCATAGAGGTTTGCCAATAGCACATAAGGTGCAGAATTTTGTGGTTCCAACTCAAAAAGGTTTTCTGCAGCATATTTTCCTAATTCAGTATTCTTGTGAATCCTACAGGCAGCAAGCAGGGACTTCCATACAATAGCATCAGGTTTAACCGGCATCTTGACAAGTAAATCTTCAGCCTCATTCATGTGCCCAGCTCGGCCAAGAAGGTCAATCATGCAGGCATAGTGCTGTGTTTGTGGTGTGATGCCATAATCATGGGCCATGGAATTAAACAGGTGACGTCCTTCATTCACTAATCCAGCATGGCTGCAGGCAAATAGCACACCAACAAAGGTGACATGGTCTGGCTTCAAGCCTGACGATAGCATTTTCTCATAGAGTTTTAGAGCATCCTTGCCACAGCCGTGTTGGGCATATGCTTTGATTATAGAGGTCCATGAAACAACGTCTCGTCTAGGCATTTCTCTGAACACTAGGTATGCATCCTCTGTGTTCCCACATTTGGCATACATAATAACAAGGGCATTATGCACAGACAAATAATCCCCTGATTTTGATCTAATAGCAAGGGCATGCACTTGTTTTCCCTGTCCTAAAGCTGATAAGCTGGCACATGCACTTAAAACACTGGCCAAACTGAACTCATCCGGCGTTATGCCTGCCTCTCTCATTTGACAAAAAAGTTGAAGTACCTCGTCATTATTCCCACTCTCCACATATACTCCAACTATTGCTGTCCACGAGACAACATCTCTCTCTGGCATACCATCGAACATTTTCTTTGCATCATCCAAGCTCTGGCATTTGACATACATGTTAACTAGAGCGTTGCCAACATACATATTTGACTCGAAACCATTTTTTATTATTGAGGCATGAATCTGCTTACCTTGTTCTAATGCCGGAAGGATAGAGCATGCATTAAGAATGGTAGGAAAAGTGAAGTGATCCACTTTCACACCTACCACATGCATTTGGCAAAAAAAATTTAGAGCCTCAGCTGCACGTCCATGTTGAATATATCCCCCAATCATTGCATTGCAAGACACCTCCTCTCCTTCTTGAACCTCACCCAGCATTTTCAGGGCATCTTCTAAGCTTCCACATTTTGAATACATCAGAACAAGCGAACTCTCTACAAAACTGTTAAACTCAAACCCACTTCTTATGATGTAACCATGAATCTGCCTGCCTGATTCAAAAGCAATAAGGTCGGCACATGCAACCAAAGCACTTGAATAAGTAAATTGATTACATTGTTCCCCAGTCCCAAGCATCTCAGGCAAGAATTTCAGAGCCTGCTCCCCCTTTCCATTATGTGCATACCCTGAAATTATAGAAGTCCACAATACAGCATCTCGTTTGGGAATTCTGTCAAACACTTGGCGTGCATCCTCAATTCTTCTGCATTTAGCATACATGTCAACCAGAGAACTAGCAAGATCAACATTCAGGCCAAGTTTAGCCTTAATAATATACGCATGGGTTTGTTCTCCCTCTAATACGGCAAAATTTCCAGCACATACCCGAAGAATGCTGCCAAATGTGTACTCATTCGGTATCATGCCCTCCTTCTGCATTTGACGGAACAAATCCATGGCTTCTTTACCACATCCATGGCGTGCAAATCCCGTGATGAGAGATGACCAAGATATTGAATTCCTTTCAGGCATTTTGTCAAACATGTCTCGCGCCTTCTCCAACATCCCACATTTGGCATAACCAGCAATCATGGTGTTCCAACTAAAACTATCTCGTTCAGGCATTTTGTCAAACACATCGCGTGCATCCTCTGTTTTCCCTGATACAAGATATATATGAATGAGACGGTTTCCTTTCAAAATCGGTGGCTTGTATCCAGCTTCGATCATATCTGAATACAACCGCTTGCCCTCTGCTACATTTTTTGTATCAATACAGGCCTGCAACAGACGATCATAGGCTAAAAAATCCGTATGATTTCTTTCTGGGTTGCCATTGAACCTACATTTGGTTTCAAAACACTCTTCCATGTTTTCTACTGAATGAATTTTGATAGGAGCAGGGCAAATCCCAAAACCAATATAGGCATTGTGGCGATTCCATAGCTTAAATATGGTAAAAGAGAAAATATTCGGTTGTCTTGAGCTGGCGTGGTGTGTAATTGCTGTGAGAGCAGAGTTAATATAAATCCACTTCATAGCGATGCCTTAAATTTTGACATGGTGCCATGAAATCCTCTGAGAGATGGTCAGCCATCTGCAGAAACAAACTAAATCAAACTCTGTAAAATTCGGAATTTCCAGAAAACAGATACGTATATTAAACATTCCAACCCGGGTTCGATACTTTGTGCAGCTTGGATATCCCCGGCTTTGAATTTCACCAGATTATTAATTAAGTATGATTATGAGCTAGGTTTGCGTAATTGGAGACATTTGAATCCATGCTTGAGAAGGTTTTGAGTATGCCGGAAGTGTATTGTTTTATTCTACTTTTCTAACCTTGATTAGTGTACAATTATTAACAATCACGTCGTTGGTTTTATTAAGAGCTCCATATTAATTAGGAGTATGAGGTAGTCTCATATGTTATAAACTATCTATAGACCCCAAATCAGGTCGCCCCACATTGTAAACTATAAAAGGATCCATTTCCATTAGTTGTTCTTTATTTACGGATCCAAGACACATGTCATTAAAATATTTTTTTGAGTGATATTATAACAACCTAGTTAGGAGTATGAGGTAGCCTCATTTATTATAAGCCACTTGTAGACCCAAAATAAGGTCGCCCGACATCATAGACTATAGAATGATCCATTTCCATTATTTGTTCTTTATTTACGGATCCAAGACACATGTCATTAAAATATTTTTTTGAGGGGTTTTATAACAACCTAGTTTTTGCAACATGTTGGTATTGGGAGTATTGGGAGCATGAAATAAAGATGAATGAATAATTGACCTCTTTTGGCTAAGAGTTAAGGATTGGATATCCATTTTGTCAAAGTTGCCAAGGGCCAAGGGCACAATCTCAATTTCATCCCTTTTAAGCATCATAGGCCTTGCACTCAACAAAAAATTGATCCTTGGTGGACTATTTGTGAGTCATTCAACTTCACTAGCAGACCAAGGGCCACTTGACTTCTCATTCAAATTTAATTTTCTATTTGGTGAGAGTTTCTTATTTTGCTGTTAACTTCATTTTTTTTAATTAACAATTTAATTCATCCCTTAGCATAGTTCATGCCATAAGTAAAATATGTTCTAGTCACTCAAACCATAGAGGTTTGCTTATGTTCATATAAATGAATATAAACAATCCTTAGGGTTTAGTCTAGGCTAATTCAATAAGAAGCATACACATAAGCACACATTAACCTAAACAATTAATAGCTTAGGGGTGATCACACAACAAGTGCACTTATTATATCTAGAAAATGAAATGAGAGGGACAAGAATACTTAACCTTGTGATTGAAGAATGATGTTGGTTGATGAAGATTTTGAATATTTTGATGCCTTCTCTCTGCTTGGTGAACACCTCTAATTCTATGCCTAATGTGTACCCTTTTTTAGGACAAATTTACAAACCTAATATAGGTTTGCAATTGCGATCTAGTCCTTTGCCTACAAACTCATTCTAGCCTGATCTTGGACTTTTGTTCTCCTACTCGCTCTTATGATAACAATCTACTTTGGCTTTCTTGTTAATTCATGGGATTGGTGATATTGATAGATATATTTTTAAATGTTGTTGTACAACCAATTCATGAGGACCCTTTGCCTAGACCAGTCCCTTAATAATAGATAAGATCAAAGACAATAGACAAATGCCTAGAATGTAGATTTGTTAATTCTTTTAGTGTGTCAATTCCAAATGTTTTACTAATGACTTGCTCTTTCAATACACTAGGATGAGAAAGATATGTGATATATGAATGCATGAAATGGAATGCCTTTAAATACTACTTGTCTAATCACATGATATCGAACCACGTAAACATGTGTTTGGTCAACTCTAGGCAGTGAAGGTGAAGGGGGCTTGGTTGGCCAAATTTTGGACTTTTTAAAGTTTTTGGTAGAATGAGTTCATGCTCGTGAGGACATGCTTATGACTGCAGACCTGTACTAGGATAAAATATAGGCTATATCATAGCAAATAATGATTATATGGGAATAGATGTATGATAAGCATGAGCATATAGGTTGAATGCATAGAGACATGTGCACATAGGGATAAGATAAGGTGTCACGACCCTAATTATCATTTTTATTATTGACTATAATCCTTATGCAATAAATTTGATTATCATTTTCAAATTCATTATTAGGATAAATTTATATTACGATTAGTTAGATTTTATAACAAGGTTTAATTATCTCTAATTATTTTAGTGAAATATAAACAATTGGGAATAAAGTAAATATCAATTTTGAACTAAATTATTAAGTCTCAAATTGTGCTTAGATTTTATGAGCACAATATCAATATTGAATTGAATATATGTTTCTTTGAAGAATGGGGAAAATGGAGTGGTGTTAGACTAATTTTAGTCTGTAGAGTAATGGAAAGAAATTACTCCTGTAACCGTCATTGGAAGTTTTTAACAGATTGATGGGAGAAGAAGTAAGGGGGGGTTCTTGGTTCTAGAAAAGTGAATCATTATGCAGGTTTGAAGAATCACCAATGGAGGTTGAATTAGAAAATAGAACAACTGCATTCCTCATTGATTTAACAAATAAAGGTTACAATTTATAGAGATTACAAACTCATAGAACTCTCCTACAAGAGTAGATCTACACTTGACACCTAACTCAACTAATTGACAACACACTAACAACTAACAAATTGTTAACAACACATATAGGCAAGCTGTCCACATGTACAACAGCTCACTGTTACATTCTATATGTGTTGGAGCATATATTCCAACACCCCCTCTTAATGCTGCAACACTAAACTAACTAACAACATTAAAACCAGAAAATAAATTGTTTAGACACTGCTCTTTGAAAACAATTCTTGGACCAATAAGACTTCTTCAAGTTGCTCCCTATTCTAGGTATAGTCTCCCAGCTACAATCTAAGTTCCCAACATCATTGGACACCATTTGCACATGAAGTGTCTCATTACCCTCGTAAAGGTATGATGCTGAACTTCCAGATTTCAGATCTCCCTTGAACTATTGGACATTAATCCTCACATCATAACCCTAATGAGGTATAGTTTCTCTGATCCACAAGCATCTCAGACTATTGAACATCTATCTATGAAGTTATCTTCTTCATACAACTAGTATATCCAATCATAACAACAACACAGAATGGACGCCTCTTTGTATCCTTCACAACAGAGAGAGAGAAAAGAGGACTGCAGGACACTCTTTACATCAACCTCAGTTTCTTATAAGATGCTCTTATATTCTTGGGCACTCCAATGGTGGAGTACTTTGATACCAAATTAGAAAATAGAACAGCTGCATTCCTCATTGATTTAACAAATAAAGGTTACAATTTATAGAGATTACAAACTCATAACAAAGTCCTACAAAAGTGGATCTACACTTGACACCTAACTCAACTAATTGACAACACACTAACAATTAACAAATTGTTAACAACACATATAGGCAAGTTGTCCACATGCACAACAACTCACTGCTACATTTTATATATGTTGGCGCATATATTCCAATAGGTTGCCAAGAAGAGAGGATCTATGTGCAAATTTTATCACAAGTGTGTGCCACTCGATACACTTCTCATAACGATTTCCTAGATTGTCTTTTTTTTCTTAGGGAATGAAGAATGTCGTAGAACTGTGCTAAACATGATTGAGACCTGATTACTGTTGCTTGTCTGTTCAAATTGATTTTAATCACTCTTGGAAAATTTATTCTAATCCATGAATGTTGAGTTCATCTTTAATTTGGTTGAATTGCATTTCCACTGAAGATTTTTGAACACTGTGTTGTTGTCACTCCTCTGTAACATTTTGAAATCTATTAATTGATCCCTGCCTATGATCGACTGTGAATGAAGTTTAAACTTAGTTTTAGTACTCATCTATTAAATGATTTTAATCAACATGAATTAATCACTATAACCACCTAGCAAGACTCTTCTAAATGCATTCTGGCAGTTTCCCAAGAAATTTTTGCATGTAATCTATACCTTGATAGCAGGATGTTAGCTCAATGGTTCATGTGGTCATAGTAACTAAACCTTCTTATTTTAAAACCAACATGCATTAAATATTATTACATATAGTACTTTTGTGCATGCAAGTATTAATATTGCCCTAGTGTATCATCATTATATTGGTTGCAATAGGATAACATACAATTTAAAAGTATTTGATGGAGGTGGTAGAGGGTAAATATGACTTGTTTTTGGCCTATTGTGCTAAGTGTTGGATGACATGTAAATTATTTGTGGTAGTTGTATAGGATAATGGTGAGGCCTTGTCATGATAGGGACTAGAAATGTTAGGAGAACATCTTGGACTACAGGCTAAAGAAAAAATTTAATTACAATTCAAAGGCAATGGTTAAGGTTGTTAAACAAGAGTGGTAAGGTCAAGCAAATCCATTAAGGATAAATTTTTACTAAAGTTGAAGGGTGTAGTGTAGATGTTAGGGAGAGCTTGGTGTCTATTTATTTCTTCTCATTAGTGATGATTTAGAGGATTTTATGGAGGATATTGCTCCTATTGCCCTAGAAAGGTAGCATAGTAAGAAGTTTTTTGTTGTCTCTAATGACATTGATATTGGACTTATGAATTCAAGGGGCGCATTCTCATGGATCATGTCCAAGAAATGGATGCTTATTGCAAGGATATCAACTTTGTGCTGAGGCATTTTGTACCTATTATCCCATCATAAAAGGGACTCTAGAAGTCTAATTGGTTACACTGCAAATATTAGAGGATGGGAAGACCACTAGGGTTTAGGAAATGTGGTTGACCCTTAGGTCTTATTGGTAGAGCTATTGAATGTCTAGTACAAATGGTTTTTTCAAGGGTGTAAGAATGTTGGAAGACTCTACTTAGGGCTACTGGCATGGAGTGCTTGGGTGTGGTAGATTTATAGTTAGTGCTTCTTTTCCTATAGGATGTTGGTGACGTATTTGTTGTTTGTTGATGATTCCTCCTCTTTGTAGGATTGGCTAGCTTTGATATGGAATTTCAAGCCCATTTTTGTTTGTAGGTCTTTACTATGTGTGGGCTTAGTGTTATAGTGTAGATTGTCATGGATAGTTGTTTACATGCATTTCACTATTGCATTTGAGAAGGCTATTGACATAGTTGGTACTAGTTATATTCTATTTTTTATTCTATAGCATGGATGGGGCCCTTATAGAACCCCTATAATCTTATAACTTTTATAATAATAATTTATTGATTAAACTACATTTGATTCATTTCTTTGGTTGAATTATAATTATTTATTATATATACTATGTTTGATTATATTATGATAAAGTTGTGAACCATCTAGAATAAATTAGAAAAATCAATCATATTAAATCCAATGTAAATATCACATGGCAACATGGTAGTTGGCCCATGGATTCCCTTCATAATACCTTTAGTGGGTTCCAATGAAGATTATAGGAGGTCTCAAGCTAAGATTGTAATTGAATTCCTTAATTGCACAACTGGTACCTCTCCAATGACAGGTATTGACTAGTCTTTTTCCATGTTGGCCAAAGAAGATGATTCTATTAGTGGGGATGATGATGAATCTGGTCAAGGTTGACATATTATTTTATTGTGCTTCTTAGAGACTTCACATAATAGTAGATGGATAGTATAGGGTGGATGATGATACTAGTAATTTCAGAAGGTCTCAATGCTTTGAAATTAATTTTTGAAGGTTTGTAAGATTTTATCCTTTAGTGTTTTTATGATAATGGACCTCCATTGTGTGAGGCCTGCCTTTTCATTCCCTTATATTTGACTACTTTATTTTACTACTGGTGATACATAGTAGATTTATGGGACTGTTGATCCCAATTTGCAAGACTATTAGATTTTATGCTTTATGTGGATTTATTATGTTTAGCATGATTACGATGTGGTTGGACATTGATATCGATTCACTGATGAGGTTAGACATGTGATTTACATTATGATGTTATATGGATACTATGCATGTGATTTTAGTTAGGAATTTGTTATGTAATTATATCTGCGATGGATGTTTGAAATGCAGAATTTAGAAATTAACTATAATGTGATTTCCTTAATGCTTATATGAACATGTGATGTTGTATGTGCTTGTTTCACTTTGCTTCTACTATCATATACATGTCGGATTAACATTTCATTTGAGTGCACAGGTGTTTCTAACAAAGCCATGGATATTCGGAGATCATCCCACACACTGTGTTGTTTCCTGTGTAAAGCCGATCTAGTTCCAAGAGGTACCAAGATCAACTATATGATGTATGATAAATTTTTGTAATGTTGTTGTGTGATGTTAAGTTGGGTTAGGTCTACCCATTCTTTTATTTGATTTTTGATTGGTGTTGTAAGTTGTAATGTCATTTGAATTTTATTTTGACTTTTAATTTTTATGACCCCTTTTTATATGTTTTTACTCAACCTTTGGTGCTCAAAATGGGTTAAACTTGACCCTGGGTTGTACCCCTAGGGTCTAGGGGTCATTTGGGCTTGTACAACCTTAGGTAAACTTCCATTTGGTCACTTTAACTTCACCCTAAAGTAAAGTGACGAAAATTGTTACATCCCTCTTTTTGGAATCGATTATGATATTTACTTTCTTGCAAATTTCAGTAATATAATATGTTGTGGACAACATGGAAGCTGATGATTTATTATACAAAGTTTGTTCTATGAAATTTTAGAATCTATTGATTATGATCAATGTGATATGGTAGACTAAATGTCCTTTTTGTTAAGTGAAATGATGTTTTGAATATATTATGCTATGATTTGGAACATAGGTGCTTTGACCACAAAATTGTATGTGAGACTGTCGTTGCAGGAACAGGTGGACCATGTTCGACAGGAAGAGAAAGTATCTTTGAGAGAGAGTATAGACTCTGGAAATTAACCATGGGTGTTTGTTACTGAGAACGCCAAACAGGTAGATAAACCTTGAAGCCATCAATTTAGTCTTGTTTTTCGACTGGGATAGTTTAAGACTAGGTGTCGACGTCTGAAGATAAGGTGTAACATCCTTTTCGTAAGTCGTCATATAGAATCTTGGAATCGACGATGTTGTCGTAACTCCTCCAAAGCGAGTCAACTTATTTAGACGATTATTATTTCATTTATAAGTAATTAAATAAACCCTCTTGTGGCGGATTGCGGATCACGTCTTGTAGTCGAAGGATGCGAGAAGTCATTTTGTGCATCTAACGATTTAGAAACCTTGTGATGCATTATGACCAATCTGTCGTGATTGCCGTAGAAATGCGTCGAACTTGTGTTGTGAATTATTTTTTCTAGAAATCAACGAATGTCGAATTTGAAGCCATAGCATGTAATAATTTGTTTTGGTCGTTGTTTAGCATGAGTCTTTTCTTTTAGCTTTGACCGCGAGATATTATTGATCTAACCTTGAGTCTCTTTTCTAAAGTGGTCTTTATCTTTTTTTATTCGACCATAGAGATGCTTTAGGCATTTATTATCCACTACCTTGTTGTGTTTAACTCCTCAATTCAGTTTTTAGTTGCTTTGAAGGATTAGATGCTTTATTGTTCGATTGTGGGCGGGGTTGTTATGTCCACTAACAAGCCACATCACCAAAGGAGCCTTCATCTTTCTAGTGGTCGTGATAAGTGGGAAGTCAGGTAAGAAGATAGTTATGTCGACCCTTGTGTTTAGGCATGGGACGGCAGAGAATTCAATGCAGAGATTCTTCTACACCGTGGTACGAGAGAGGTTATGCGGTTGTGAAAGGATGTAACCATTTAATGATTGCAGATGCTCTGTCATGATAGTGGGCACTGTGGTTGTTGTGAAACAGGAGGAAACCGTAGGCAGAGCGGAGTCTTTTCCTTCACTATTGAGGAGTTATTCGGTGTGGTAGTTAGAACTGGAGAACGAGACTTAAATGAGAGATAATCCTTCGTGAGTGGGGAGTAGAAGGAGGTAGCTATCATTGTATAGCAAGGGAAAAACTGCGGAGAGTTGGGGTAGGAGTCTGGTAGTTTAGAAGGGAAAAATGGTAGAGATAATGGTGGGGGATTCTCTTAGTTGTGGTTAGGCAGGAGATAGGGGAGAGTTAATGAGCAAGGCTCATAGGATTTTGAGCAATTTCTCTTGCATGAAGCGCTACACCTTGAGTGGACTGTCGTGGTTTTAGAGGGAAGAAAAATGGTAGAGAGGAGGAACTTTTGAATTAAAAAGTTTGGCTTCATTATACACGATGGGAGATAAGAGAGAGTTTTGAAAAACCAGAGGAGGACGACTAGCCAGAGGAGAACGTGGAACTTGCCACAGCAATCTTCAACTCTGTCGACAGGTTCATTTCCCTTTCTCTTCTTTTTCACAGTTTCGACTAGTAAGTGTGTCTCATCTTTGGAAGGATAAATACGTTAACAATGAATAGAACATGATGACAACGTAATTCTATTGTGATTTTTGTGTGAGTTTATCCATAAAATGGTATCATTGCTGTGTTTTGATATTCGAAAACTCAGAAATAGTTTCATTGTTGTTTTTAGTATTCAAGAACTCAGAAACTAGATCATTGTCCATCATGATTGACATTGTATGATGATAGAACATAGTTCTCAATGTGCACCCATCTAGGAATGATCACTGCATGATACAAATGTAAACTACAACTTCAAACAGTCAGCAAAGATGTAAGTTATAAAGAGTTTCCATTAAGACTGTGATATCAACTTAAAACTGCCTTTGGTGCATTTGAAATGATAGCTCCACAACGAGAAAACACATTGCTCCATGTGCATGTTGTGTAGAAATTTAAAACCACAGATTTAAAGCATGTTTTGACATAAACATTAGTGTGTTTGACAGCCAAAGATGTAGTTGTAACTAGCTAGTGTCTTTTTCGTCTTATATTTTTAGTTAGAGGTCGACCCTGTGGTTGGTCATCTCTAATGTCATAAGAAAGATTCCAAACCCTTTTATATCTTATTTATGACTCTTATCTCTATGAATCACATGAAACTAATTGACTTGGAAAGGGGAGTAGGAAGTTAAAGTTTTAGTATTGGTCGAAAACCGTCATGGTTTTGAAATGAACAAGTAGAGTGGGAAAACCTGCATTTTGAGACTAGATTACGTTGCATGCGATGATTCTAGTATCGTTTTATTTTGTAGACCTTATGAGTCTAAAACCCTTAAATTTCGGGATAACAGGAATGTGTTTTAGATACTTGAGTATGTTGTACAAACATGGGAACTGAGTAACCAAGTCTGAAACCACTTAGGAGTGGGTGTTATTAAACGATGTTTTATATGAATATAGGATTATGAAACCATAAACTTGGGATTAGAGTAAACGTTGCGCCATGCGCTATTATAGGAGGAAATCCTAAAACCTTGAGGTCATCGAGGTCGACATTTGTTTAAACCTTACAAATAAGAAACTGTAGGATTTCGATCAGTTGAAGTCGAGTAGGGTGGGTGAACTAAGTTTATGCGTTCTTAGAACGCTATTTAAAAACAAATCCTTTGGCCAAGGTGGTGCACGATCCTCAAGTGCATCGAATGTTCACTGTGATTGGATGGCATTTATTGTAGAGAGTCGTGCATGACTAGAAGGTATCTAGGGATCTGCATGATAACAAGACACGTAAGTTACAACACTAGAGCTCAGATGGCAAACACTGATGGTTATCCTAAGTCTATCCTCTTGAGTAGGGTAGGGCCACTTCCGGTTAGGAAGGAGTGTGGGAGACCAACGGTCTGTGGTTGGAGGTTAAGCTCCTTGAAGATACTTTCTCTTCCAAATACTGAGGATTGCCGAGTCTTGAATGTGATGGGTCGACAATCGAGATGCATGTTAATGGTATGTTTCCAATATATTATTTGTTTCAAGAAAATTTCAAATTGTTAGAAAATAAAATGTTTATTGCATATCATTTCTTTCAGTTTTATGAAAAAGGAAATCATGTTTATGTTAAAGTGAAAAATGTTATAATTGGTAGTAGATAAGTTTCTTTGTATTTGATTACCTTAAAAAAAAAAAAATTAAATTACCTATGTGAAAACCTAGTTTTTCTTATCAATTCGGATATGGATGTTACATATGGTATCAGAGCTAACCAGGTTCAGCACTAGGGCTGATGAGTCCACTACCCTAATTAGGAAATCAACATTATGCGGGTAGCTAATGATTTGATTTATTGTGCTAGGATGGTATACATCAAGAAAATCGTAAGAAAATCCTTCGCGGGTAAGAAGTGTTATCTGCAAGCTAAGTAGAAATGGCTTGTGATGATCAAGACCATTGAGAAAACTAATGACGAAAATGACATTTGGCTTGATGATGTGGAAACCTTAGCCAATGCAATGTCACGACTTAAGCGAGTGAGGAAAAAACTCCTAGAGGGAGCAGCGACGACAGCTCGAATCATGATCAACTGTTGCCCCAGGATTGTAACTGATAGTGTACCTATTAGTGTGCCTAAGAGTGTACCTACTACTATACCCATGATCACTAGAGATCCTCGTGTAGTACCTAGAGCTGAGATTATTGAGCTATCTTCTAATAGTGAGTCTGAGGGGTATACACCTCGTGATTATGTGTTGGACAATGAATCCAAAGGTTACACTCCACTAGATAATACTGAGTAAAAACATGAGATATGTCTATCTCTAATGATGTTGAAACAATTTTGCAAAATGAATAAAGACAAAATTTTGGTTTGAGAACAATTATGATTATGATCAATTATTGTGTTCTTTTGATGATGTTTAATATGATAAGCGTAAAACTAATTAGTATATGTTTAATCAGGTGAGAAACTAAACTATCATGGACCAATCATAGTTTAATGAGGGGCAGGATCGGGAAGGTCATAACTCTCGGGAAAACTCCACTGACAAGTTGGATAGGATTCTAAACATGCTCATTGAAACCAAGGAAAGGTTGAACAAACTAGAAAAGAAAATGGATGAAACTGGCAACACAGAGGATGGAAACGAGAACTCACATTATACAAGCAAGATTAAACATTGGGAAAATGGCACGTCAAGTGAAAATCCTGACGACAGTGAAGTCCAAAGAAAAACCAAGGATAAACTTGCATTAGAGTTATCTAAGGATATGAAGAAGGTTAACCCTCCAAAGTTCAATGGAACGAAAACTGGAGATGCAGCAGAAGCATGGTTAATGTAGATGGAGAAATATTTTGAGATCAGAAATTACTCTAAGGTTACTAAAGCCGTGTGGGGAGCCTATCAGCTATCTGGGGAAGCATCCACTTGGTGGATGAATAAGAAAATGGAGCTGGAATTAAGTCCCTTGAAGGTGACATGGGATGAGTTCGTAGAACTATTCTGAAAATGGTGGTTACCTCAGTTATATTTTGATCAGAAGTTAATGGATTTCCAAAACCTCAGGCAAGGTGAACTATCTGTGGTCGAGTATGCAGAAAAATTCACTAGACTGCTGAAGTATGTCCCTCAATACCAAAAGGATGAAAGGTTCTAAATCAGAAAATTCATTATGGGACTCAATCCTCAGATCGGCGGTGAGGTGGAGGTGCATGGTCCAAGCACAATGGATCAAGTTTATGAAAAGGCAATTAAACAGGAGCAGAAGATCAAATCTATCTCTGCTTACCGTGATAAGAAACGCAAGAAGTTTGATAAGAACTACAACGATCAGTCTTATAAAAGGAAAAATGAGAAGGGATATGGAAACAGGAGGTTTGATAAGGGAAATCGAAAGAATCAAGGGGGATTTGGTAATGAGCGAAGAGGTGAAGATTATAAGAGAAATGTAAATTTTAAGAAGAATGATGAATCTGCAAGTAGGCCATCTGAGAAGCGAGGACCTATAGGAGGATGCTTTTCTTGTGGAGGAGATCATTATGCCAACTGTTGCCCTAACAAGAAGTAGAATGGGAAGCCTAGGAACACGGAACTTCCTTCGCAACAGGAAGCATTTCAGCAAAGGATTCATACCGCTCTTGACAATCGACAAGCGGAGTATCAGATCACCCCTATTGAGATGACAGGTACCTTATTTGGAGTTCCTGTTTCTATTCTATTTGATACTAGTGCAACAGAAAATTTTGTATCACCTAGAGTCTTAGGTAAATTTTCTAGAAAAGCTAGTTTTATGTCAAAACCATGGACAGTAGAGTATGCAAATAACTCAAAGGTTCAAGTAGAGAAATGTTTGTTCGAAGCTAAGATTGATGTTTCTAACTTCACCACTGAGGCAAATTTATACGTAGCGCCTTTAGGGTCCTACGATGTCATCCTAGGAATGAATTGGTTGTGGAAACATCGAGCCAAAGTAGATTGTTTTCATAAAACCATTGAGTGTCTGGATGAGATGGGCAAAACAATAAATCTCCAAGGAATTAAAAGAGAAATAAGGGTTAGATCCATTCTTCAAAACAACTAAAACAGGCTAGGCGAAAGGGATGTCAACTTTGTGCCGTCAAAATGGACCTAGTAGAGGAAACCTTGGAGAAACAATCATTTGAGGAAAGATATCCATATCTATGCAACTTTAGGGATGTATTTCTCGAGGAGTTACCAGGCTTGCCTCCGAAGAGAACATTTGACTTTGGCATAGATATTAAACCAGGATCGGAGCCAATCTTTAAAGCTCCGTATCATATGACTACCACCGAACTTATGGAATTAAAAGCTCAGTTGCAGGAGCTATTGTCTAAGAATCTAATTAGGCCAAGTGTATCACCATGGGGAGCCCCAGTTAGCTTTGTCAAAAAGAAAGATGGAACTCTAAGGCTGTGTATAGATTATAGGATGTTGAACAAGGCGACAATAAAGAACAAGTATCCCTTGCCACGTATTGGTAATCTATTTGACCAAATGCGTGGTGCATCAGTCTTTTCTAAGATAGATCTGAGATCTGGATACCATTAGTTAAGGTTGAAAGATGAAGATATTCCCAAGATAGCATTTAGAATGAGGTATGGTCATTATGAGTTCACGGTGTTGCCGTTTGGATTGACCAATGCACCTGCTGCTTTCATGAATCTCATGAATAGTGTTTTCAGAGATTGTCTTGATAAGTTTGTGCTAGTTTTCATTGATGATTTTCTGATCTACTCCAAAAATGAAGAGGAGCATGCACGACATCTTCAAATAGTCTTGCAATGATTAAGAGAACATAAATTGTATGCGAAACTCTCAAAGTGCACCTTCTTTCAGAAAGAAGTGCATTATTTGGGGCACATAATATCAGCCGATGGGATATCAGTTGATCTGGTCAAAATAAAAGCTATTATGGAATGGCCTGAACCTACCAATGTGTCAGAGGTAAGAAGTTTCATGGGATTGGCAGGGTATTACAAGAAATTTGTGTTGAATTTCTCAAGAATTGCTAGCCCAATTACCTCTTTGCAGAGAAAAGGAAAAAGGTTTGTTTGGACGAATGAATGTCAAAAGGCTTTTGACTTGTTAAAAGAAAAATTAACAACCGCTCCAATTCTGAAAGTTCCTAATCCTGAGGGAGAGTTTGAGGTTATCACTGATACCTCGGGGGAAGGATTGGGAGGTGTGCTTATGCAAGATGGCATGGTAGTAGCCTATGAGTCAAGGAAACTAAAAAACTATGAGCAAAACTACGCTCCTCATGACCTAGAGATGGCGGCAGTGGTTCACGCCCTTTAGATGTGGTGACATTATTTGTTGGGAAGGACTTTTATTCTAAAATCTGATCATCAAAGCCTTCGCTACATATTTACACAACCTAATCTCAATGCAAGGCAAAGGAGATGGTTGGAATTAATATCAGATTATGACTTTGAGATTTCTTATATCAAAGGAAAAGAAAATTGAGTAGCTGATGCCTTAAGCAGAAGAAGGCACATAGCCTCTATAATCTCCATACATGCTAACTTTAAAGACTTAGTAATGCAAAACTTATCTGGAGATGAGTATTATGAGCAAGTGAAATAGGCTCTGCACTTTAACCCTAAGGACCCAAGATATGACGGATTCAGTTTTGAATCCAATGGTTTGATGAGATTCAAGGGAAGAATCTATGTTCCTGATTCAGTGGAACTTAGAAACCTTGTGTGGAAGGAAGTTCACTGTGCTCCTTACTCGAGACACCCTAGTGTAACTAAACTGTTAGCAGATATAAAGCTGCTATATTTCTGGAAGGGAATGAAAAGCGATGCTGCAAAGTTTGTAGCTAGCTATTTGGAGTGTCAAAGAGTTAAAGCAAAACACCAACATCCTGCTGGATTGTTATACTCGCATGATATTCCGGAATGGAAATGGCAAGTTGTTAGTATGGATTTTGTCCAGGGGTTACCAATGTCTAAGAATAGGCATGATGCAATATTGGTTGTTGTTCATAAACTAACCAAGGTCGCACATTTCATACCAGGAAATTTGACAGATGGAGCTCATCTTTTGGCTCAAAAATTTGTGCAAGAAATTTTTAGATTGCATGGGGTACCTAAAAAGATTATATTTGATAGAGATGCTTGGATAACTTCACGGTTTTGGCAAACCCTATTTTTGACATTAGGGACTAAACTGAATGTAAGTACTGCTTATCATCCCGAAACTAATGGACAAACAGAAAGAGTGAATCAAGTATTAGAAGACCTTTTGAGAATGTATTGCGTGGATCAACAATACAGATGGGAGGAATATCTACCTCTTGTCGAATTTTCCTATAACAACTCCTATCATTCTGCCATTAAGATGGCACCATTTGAAGCATTATATGGAAGGAAATGCAGAACTCCTATAAGCTGGGATAAGCTGGAAGATAGGATAAGCATTGGACTTGAAATGCTTGCTAATATGGAAGAAAAAGTAAAAATGATTAGGAAGAGGTTGGCAGAAGCCAATGATAGGCAAAAGAGTTATGCAGATCACAAACAAATGCCTAGACACTTCTCTGTGGGCGAGAAAGTGCTTTTGTGAGTGAAACCCCAAAAGAGTTCTATAAAATTTGGTAAATCTTCAAAATTGGCTCCTCGTTATGTCGGACCTTTCAAAGTTCTTGAGATTATCAATCCGGTTGCCTACAAAGTTGCTCTACCTCCATCCTTGTCTAAGATGCATAATGTTTTTCATGTTTCATATTTAAAGAAATATTTTGTAGGTAATAACCACATCCTTAACTGGAATTCCTTATAGATGCAAGAACCCGGGGTGGTTGTGATTGAGCCACTCAAGGTGCTCAAAATGCGTAAACTTCGTTTACGTAATCGAGAAGTTTTGCAATGCAAAATCCAGTGGGACCAATATGGTGAGGATAGCACCACTTGGGAAGACTATAAAGACATTTACCAAAGATTTCCTAAACTTTTCAAAGACATTAATGTTGCACTATAAAAAAAGTTTGTTTTAAGTTTAAATTTTGCTTGATAAACTTAATCATCGGGGACGATGATTTTTAAAGGGGAAGGATATGTTACATCCCTCTTTTTGGAATCGATTATGATATTTACTTTCTTGCAAATTTCAGTAATATAATATGTTGTGGACGACATGGAAGTTGATGATTTATTATACAAAGTTTGTTCTATGAAATTTTAGAATCTATTGATTATGATCAATGTGATATGGTAGACTAAATGTCCTTTTTGTTAAGTGAAATGATGTTTTGAATATATTATGCTATGATTTGGAACATAGGTGCTTTGACCACAAAATTGTATGTGAGACTGTCGTTGCAGGAACAGGTGGACCATGTTTGACAGGAAGAGAAAGTATCTTTGAGAGAGAGTATAGACTCTGGAAATTAACCATGGGTGTTTGTTACTGAGAACGCCAAACAGGTAGATAAACCTTGAAGCCATCAATTTAGTCTTGTTTTTTGACTGGGATAGTTTAAGACTAGGTGTCGACGTATGAAGATAAGGTGTAACATCCTTTTCGTAAGTCGTCATATAGAATCTTGGAATTGATGATGTCGTAAGTCCACCAAAGCCAGTCAACTTATTTAGATGATTATTATTTCATTTATAAGTAATTAAATAAACCCTCTTGTGGTGGATTACGGATCACGTCTTGTAGTCGAAGGATGCGAGAAGTCATTTTGTGCGTCTAACGATTTAGAAACCTTGTGATGCATTACAACCAATCCGTCGTGATTGCTGTAGAAACGCGTCGAACTTGTGTTGTGAATTATTCTTTCTAGAAATCAACGAATGTCGAATTTGAAGCCATAGCATGTAATAATTTGTTTTGGTCGTTGTTTAGCATGAGTCTTTTCTTTTAGCTTTGACCGCGAGATATTATTGATCTAACCTTGAGTCTCTTTTCTAAAGTGGTCTTTATCTTTTTTTATTCGACCATAGAGATGCTTTAGGCATTTATTATCCGCTACCTTGTTGTGTTTAACTCCTCAATTCAGTTTTTAGTTGCTTTTGAAGGATTAGATTCTTTATTGTTCGATTGTGGGCGGGGTTGTTATGTCCACTAACAAGCCACATTGCCAAAGGAGCCTTCATCTTTCTAGTGGTCGTGATAAGTGGGAAGTTGGGTAAGAAGATAGTTATGTCAACCCTTGTATTTAGGCATGGGACAACAGAGAATTCAATGCAGAGATTCTTCTACACCGTGGTGTGAGAGAGAGGTTATGTGGTTGTGAAAGGATGTAACCGTTTAATGATTGCAGATGCTCCGTCATGATAGTGGGTGCTGTGGTTGTTGTGAAATAGGAGGAAACCGTAGGCAGAGCGGAATCTTTTCCTTCGCTGTTGAGGAGTTATTTGGTGTGGTAGTTAGAACTGGAGAATGAGACTTAAATGAGAGATAATCCTTTGTGAGTGGGGAGTAGAAGGAGGTAGCTGTCGTTGTATAGCAAGGGAAAAACTGCGGAGAGTTGGGGTAGGAGTCTGGTAGTTTAGAAGGGAAAAATAGTAGAGATAATGGTGGGGGATTCTCTTAGGTGTGGTCGGGTAGGAGATAGGGGAGAGTTAATGAGCGAGGCTCATAGGATTTTGAGCAATTTCTCTTGCGTGAAGTGCTACACCTTGAGTGGACTGTCATGGTTTTAGAGGGAAGAAAAACGACAGAGAGGAGGAACTTTTGAATTAAAAAGTTTGGCTTCATTGTACACGATGGGAGATAAGAGAGAGTTTTGAAAAACTAGAGGAGGACGACTAGCCAAAGGAGAACGTGGAACTTGCCACAGCAATCTTCAACTCTGTCGATAGGTTCATTTCCCTTTCTCTTCTTTTTCATAGTTTCGACCAGTAAGTGTGTCTCATCTTTGCAAGGATAAATACGTTAACAATGAATAGAACATGATGACAACGTAATGCTATTGCAATTTCTGTGTGAGGTTTATCCATAAAATGGTATCATTGCTGAGTTTTGATATTCGAAAACTCAGAAATAGTTTCATTGCTGTTTTTAGTATTCAAGGACTCAGAAACTAGATCATTGTCCATCATGATTGACATTGTATGATGATAGAACATAGTTCTCAATGTGCACCCATCTAGGAATGATCACTGTATGATACAAATGTAAACTACAACTTCAAACAGTCGGCAAAGACGTAAGTTATAAAGAGTTTCCATTAAGACTGTGATATCAACTTAAAACTGCCTTTGGTGCATTTGAAATGATAGCTCCACAGCGAGAAAACACATTGCTCCATGTGCATGTTGTGTAGGAATTTAAAACCACAGATTTAAAGCATGTTTTGACGTAAACATTAGTGTGTTTGACAGCCGAAGATGTAGTTGTAACCAGCTAGTGTTTTTTTCATCTTATAGTTTAAGTTAGAGGTCGACCCTGTGGTTGGTCATCTCTAATGTCATAAGAAAGATTCCAAACCCTTTTATATCTTATTTACGACTCTTATCTCTATGAATCACGTGAAACTAATTGACTTGGAAAGGGGAGTAGGAAGTTAAAGTTTTAGTATTGGTTGAAAACCGTCATGGTTTTGAAATGAATAAGTAGAGTCAGAAAACCCGCATTTTGAGACTAGATTACGTTGCATGCGATGATTCTAGTATCATTTTATTTTGTAGACCTTATGAGTCTAAAACCCTTAAATTTTGGGATAACAGGAAAGTGTTTTAGATACTTGAGTATGTTGTACAAACATGGGAACTGAGTAACCAAGTTTGAAACCACTTAGGAGTGGGTGTTATTAAACGATGTTTTATATGAATATAGGATTATGAAACCATAAACTCAGGATTAGAGTAATTGTTGCACCATGCGTTATTATAGGAGAAAATCCTAAAACCTTGAGGTCATCGAGGTTGACATTTGTTTAAACCTTACAAATAGGAAGCTGTAGGATTTCGATTAGTTCAAGTCGAGTAGGGTGGGTGAACTAAGTTCATGCGTTCTTAGAACGCTATTTAAAAACAAATCCTTTGGCCAAGGTGGTGCACGATCCTCAAGTGCATCGAATGTTCACTGTGACTGGATGGCGTTTCTTGTGGAAAGTCATGCATGACTAGAGGGTATCTAGGGATCTGCACGATAACAAGACACGTAAGTTACAACACTAGAGCTTAGATGGCAAACACCGATGGTTATCCTAAGTCTATCCTCTTGAGTAGGGTAGGGCCACTTTTGGTTAGGAAGGAGTGCGGGAGACCGACAGTCTGTGGTTGGAGGTTAAGCTCCTTGAAGATACTTTCTCTTCCAAATACTGAGGATTGTCGAGTCTTGAATGTGATGGGTCGACAATCGAGATGCATGTTAATGGTATGTTTCCAATATATTATTTGTTTCAAGAAAATTTCAAATTGTTAGAAAACAAAATGTTTATTGCATATCATTTATTTTAGTTTTATGAAAAATGAAATCATGTTTATGTTAATGTGAAAAATGTTATAATTGGTAGTAGATAAGTTTCTTTGTATTTGATTACCTTAAAAAAAAAAAATTAAGTTACCTATGTGAAAACCTAGTTTTTCTTGTCAATTCAGATATGGATGTTACAAAAATGGAAGCTTGGGAGGGAGAGGATGAGTGGGTTAAACACTCAACCTCTTCCTTTCCTCTTCCCTAGGTTGGGGGAGTCTTCAAGACCCCTTAATTGTGGAGGAATCAACACCAAGCCTCTTCCACAATTGGTGAGGGTACCTTGGGGTTGAGTGGTCCTTAGGAGGAGAGAATTGGGGCACATGTGGAACCCACTCCTTCTTTAGCTCCACCTTACTCTCCCACATGTTTAAGAGAGGACAAGTGGATGGGAGAGAGACTTGGTGGATGGGTGAATGACATGTGTCACCACCCCATTCCAAGAGTCTTTCTTGTAATTGAGAGGAGGAATGAGGAGGTGACATGTGTCACCTCCCCATTCCTCAAGGCTCATGAGAAGAGCCTATTTTAATCCCTCTTGAAGGGAGGGATGGGGTTGTTGAATTTTTGGCAATTTTTGGATTTTAATTTTTTTGGGGAAAAAGTTAGAGGGAAATTGGTGGCTCAACTTGGAGAAGGAGTTAGAGGAGCTTTTCTCAACTATCTTCTATTTGGGCTTTATAAGGTAGGAATCAAGGCAAATTCCTTTCCTTATGCATTTTCTTTACTTGTATGTGGTGTGTGTGTGAGTTCATTTTGTTGTTTCACTTTGTTGTTGTGGGAAAAATTTGGTATGAGAGTTGTGAGAGCCTCTCCTACTTGGGAGAAGATGCTCAACATGTGTAGGGTGGGGGAGGAGTGAACCTCCTCAGGGTCACATCCTTGGTTTCATGGAGTTTTAGCCTTGAGGGAAAATCGAGAATTTTGAACAATATGTGTATATGAGAAATTTGGGATATGGCTTGAGAGCCAAGAGAAAGTTGTGAAGTCATGTTTATATGTGTGGGCTTGAGGTCTTGAGGGATTTATGTTTTAGGAAGTTTTGGAGTGGCACTCTCAAGTTGAGTGATGTCCACTCCCCTACCCCATTCAACTCATCTTGAGTGAGTTGTTATGTGAAAACCATGGGAGTATTCTTGTTGTTGTGTTGAGTGAAGTTGTTGTGAAGTGGTGTGTGCTTACCTTGTGTGAGGATGACCTCTTGGCTCAAGGTGACTCACGAGTGAGTCAATGGTAGGGAGGAGAGCATTTTGTTGTGGCTTCTTCCCCCTTTTGTGTTATTGTAGGTTATTTGGAGCTAGGTGAATTTGAAGAAAATATCATTGTTCTTAAGAGTTGTTATCTTATTTTTTTTAGCTCTTGAGAGAGCATGGCCAAGTTAGGCTTTTCTATCATTTTTAGATTTCAAAAGAGGAGAATCTTGTTCTCTCTCTCATGTTGTGAGAGTATGATTTTACTTGTGTTGAAATAAACTATTTACATTTGAAAATAGAAGAATTAGTTTGCAGATTTTAAATGTCTTATGACTTATAGAAAAGTAGAGCACTAAAAGATAAGCATGTTTATATTGGTTTCACTTGTATGTTTAATTTAAAAAAACAATAGGATAGTTGCTGTTTTAGTGTTGTGAGTCAAAAAGTAAATTTTACACTTTTCTTATGAGAATGAAATTTAGTTGTTGCTGTTATTTGAAGGATTTAATTAAATGCATTTTCTTTTACAAAAAAAAATATATAATGAATAGATCAATTGAAGAGTTGATTATGTGGAAATATGTTTTTAACAAAAAAAAAATGTTCATTTACTCTATGTAAATCTGTTATAAAAAAAAAGTGCTTCTTTTGCTTTAATACATTAAAAAAAAACTGTGAGATTTGGAACAACATATATATTTGAAAATACAGTTATATATATATATATATATATATATATATATATATATATATATATATATATATATATATATATATATATATATATATATATGGAATGTATATATGGAATGTATATATATGTATATATTTAAACAAATTTGACATTATTTATTTATTGGTTTTTTTAGAAAAAAAAGAATTGTAACTGTGTATACAATAGTGTATATATATATATATATATATATATATATATATATATATATATATATATATATATTTCCTTGTTACTACTGTTATATTGTATTAAATAATAAACTGAGGTTTTTGATATGAATCTATGTTTACTGTATATATATATATATATTTACAACCCATTAAAAAAGACGCTGTGTAGAAAACAAAAATACACTGTGTATTCATTGTTTATAAATCACAGAATTTAAACAGGCAAAAAAATTATTTTGGTGGGGGGGGTTCGAACCTCCCCACCGCCGCTGCTTGTGAATGGGTGTGGGGAGGGGGCGGAGCCCCCACCCACACCCCACTATGTGGGATGTGGGTGGGGACTTCGCCCCCTCCCCACACTCCCCCAAAATCCCTGCAGGCCACAATCTTCCCTCTCCCTCCACCGCAAAAACCAACAACCCTATTGCCGCTGATCCCCACACCGCCCCCTCCGCAGCTCCCTTGCTACCCACAGCTCCGCCCACAATCCGCCGCTGGACCTCCACTCAGCTCCACCACTCTTCCTTCGGCCCCCTCTGTGGGCAGTAAACTCCACACCACAGCATAGAAAATTTACACACACACACACACACACACACATACATATATATAGCATATGCACTTCTTGGTGTGGCCATGAATGGCTTCTTCTCCAACCTGCAAACATAAATCCAAAACGAAATAAGAGAAGAGACAAAAAAAGAAAGAGAGGAGGAGAAAAACAAACAAAGAGAAAAGAAAATGATAGTTGAAAATAGGGTTAGGGTTTTCTAGTTCCCCATAAGGAAATTATTATTTTATTATTGGAGGATTTTAGGGCATGTTAATTTAAAATTGTTTGTTTTTGGGTTCCCACCCTTTTATTATGTTATTTCATTTGTTTTGTGTATTTATTTTTAAAATGGGGTTATGAGATAAATATTGAATGGGTAATTTTTTTATTTATTTTGGGTATGTTCTATTTATTTGTAGTGGTATGGTAATATATGGAATAGTTTATTACTAGAGGAAATTTATAGTTTATTAATTTTAATTTGATTATTGAAGAGGGATTTTTATTGTTTTATTTAATGATTACACCAATTTAAATTAATGAGATGTATTTATTTTAAACAATTGGGTTAAACCTTTGCTTTCAAACCAAATCCGACGGGGTTAATATAAAACTAGTATGTCATTAATTTTATTATTTCTTTTTAATTATTTTAGAGCGAATTAATTAGCGAATTAAATTTAGCCATTTTTTAATCCTAATTGGAAACCTAGTAAACTATCTAAATGAAGTAGTGTAACATGCTTCCGTGATCTGGTCTACCAAGAAATTAGGAATAATGTAAAGGATGCAGTAATAACTCTGATTGATAGAGAACGTGAAGAAGAACAAATTGATCGAGCTTTGTTGAAAAATACTCTGGACATTTTTGTAGAGATTTCATTAATGAGTTTTGGGATTTATAATTAATCTAATCAACTATTCTACCAATTTAACTAGTGTAACATAGGTAATTTAAAACCAACCCAGTAAACTTTCGATCAAAATTAGTTTTATTATAATTAACCCTAATCATGCCCGTGAGGCATTATGCTGCTGGATTTTCCCAGAATTTAGGGTTTAGCTAGGTTAGTGAAATTTAACCTTGCTTAGGATTCAATTATCATTTTTGCCAGTTATCGACATTAGGTTTTGGTATTAAATTATATTTTTCTCATGCACTTGAATTTGGCTTTTGATTTTGACTTACATCAAAATCCCATCATTCACATAGGTTAACTTAGGGTTTAGATCGTTGATCTGAACCCTATTGGCAATGTTAACCGTGTTGCATCGACCCCCTAGTTGGCCTTCATTGCGAAATGGTGTGCGCAAGTGAACGCATTACCCCACAGTCAACTGTTATGTTTACGCCTTATGCGAATGCCACCGAGCACGCTTACGCGTGCGAGGGGGTTTCTAGGGAAGCGTGGTAAATTTTTTTGTTATCTCGTGTCATGACCACATGACAAATGTGGACATGACATGTGTGATGCATGTCGTGACCGCATGGGAAATGTGAGCATTGGAGCAACCATACTATTCTTTTTGATATTTTAATATAATAGGTATGGCCCCTAAGGTCATTTTTTATCGATTAAAAAATCCTTTGTAAATAGAAAAATAACTCTAATAATTTAAAAATGGCCCCACTTTCAATTTTTATAATTTGAGAGAAGTAACATTATAACAAATCTATAGATAAAAGCATATGTGCAATTATATAAATTGAACAATACATGAACACATGATTTCACACAAAACTAGAAAGCATCTTCATTAACATCACAAATAACATATTACATAAACATGGTTACACTTTCTTGAGCAATCAAACTCACTTCTCACCGAGCTTTGTTCTCCTAAAACTATATGAAATATGGACTTAACTCTCAAACTCAACTATGTATTGGCATATGCATAGGACATTTGCTCTTATAGACACAAGTGTCTCCTATTATTGCAATAATACCTCATCAATAATTATCATTAAAATCACATTGCTTCATGTGTAAGTTCACACATACATCTGCTAAACAAAGATTGCATGGTCCTTGCATATGCATATACTAATAATAGGATTTGAGAATAATTACAATTTCAAGTCTAATGATACATGTCTTATTTGAATGGATACATGTCTTATTTGAATGATCTATTTCTCCTGGCAACATCTTCTCAACACTACACAAATAATCTATTCTATTCTTAGATGACTAGAAGAACAAAACACAAATGCTAAATGCTACAATGCTTGACAACATCCTCTTGCTCTACTACCTCTATGCAGAAGCTACATGAGAGCACCTCTCATTCTTACCCTGACTTTCTTCTCTTACACAAGTACATTTTTTCTTGAAATCTAAATCACAAAGTTATGTAGATCAGAATAGCATAAGAGAAACTCAAAGCCAATAATCAACCCTAAAAAATTCATCATGTGCCTTAAAAAATGTAGGCAATTAGAAACAACCAAAAAAAAAATCTGCCATATATCATGATCAAATCCTCAAATCAATGGAACCAAAACAAACCTATAAAATCATTATGCAACTGTCTATATGATATTTGTACCATCTCACTGAAACATATGGGTAGCCTGTTGCTATAACCACCAAGTATGTCGGAGCAAGCATCAGATACAGAGAACAATCAATCTTTTGTCAACTCATGATAATAAATCTATCATGTGTGTGCTCAACCCATACTTAACTCCCTTGTTCCATGTCACCAATACATGAACAAACCATCTCTTGCACATCTCTTGAGTGTTAATCCACTCTTTTATGTGCAGCCACATCTTGACACATATTTGTATCTCTATCTTTGCAAACTCCCAATTGCATGCTATAAAAGCAAGTCTAATCAGAAGTAAGCAAACTAATCTACAAGAATTCTGAACCAATATTTGTGTACATTTGCATGCATACCCTGGCATGCTCACATATATACCACAAACTCTTGTGCACGTATCCTCCACTGTGCACGTACATTAAAAATCAACTACAACAATGTATATTGAAAATAATTTTGTAGTAAAAGCTAATGTGGATGCTCAAAAAGAAATTACTATCATGATCAATAAGCTTGTTGAAAAGAAAAGTGGATTGCATAGAAATGGGTGATCAAGCCATTTTAACTGCATTTGAAATCACATATACCCTGTCCACATCTACATCCATATCCTACTCTGAAATCTGGCAAAAGGAGAGTACCATAAACTTGAAAAAAAACTATTTCACATAAAATTTACAAAATTTGCCTCTTTTTTCTAAGATTTCTAGAAAATAAATTGTCTGTATCTTCCTCTATAATAAATATGTATCTTGCGGCAAAGGCTATTCTTAAATATCATCCACTTCAATAGTCAAAGCTTAATTTTGGCCAATAAAAATAGAATAAATATTTACCACCTTTTATTATGAATGAGGTGTAAAATTGTCATTGACTATTTAACCACTGAAATAGATAATATTTAAGTAGAGTGTGCAGCAACCATACTATAATCTAATACTCCTTGATGCACAGCTACTAATTTTGCAACCCATAGCGCAGACATTAATGCATCCCCTAAGATCCTTGCGTGGTGCTCACACTTCACATATATTCCTTTAGGCATGTGCAACTATAAAACAATAAGCATGCACAAGTATATAACAATATATTCACATCCTCTTCTATCATTTCATCAATAACAGGTGGAGGTGTTCAAAATCAATCTTTTCCCACTTGAACCTTGTATATCATGGGCATAATGTTTAAATGCCCAACACTCCATGCCTCTAAATGTATCTACGCTCTGCAACCTGCACAAATAGGCAAAACTTGCAGAGACTTATATTTAGCTTGCATCTTAATCTTTGGAACTCTGCACAATATGTATATACTTCTTGTATGGTGCTTGATAGCTAGATGAGCACCTTGGTAGAATATTCCCTGCAAGCAAGAAAACATCTTCTTTCTGACCATCTTCAACTTCTGTTGTGTGTAACCGCTTTGTCCATGAAAAAGCATGAATGCTACTTGATACCATATGACCAAAAATAGATTGGACTAAGACCACCCCTCTGATATATTCGTGCTCTTCTTGTTATTGTATGTCATGCGAAAAACTCTTTGATTGAAGGGTATGTGTACGGAGATGCGGCCAAAATGTGTATTAAGGCATGACATAATTTTGTTGCACTCTATTTAAATATCACCCACTTTAATGGTCAAACATTCAATAGAGATTTTACACCTCATTCACAACAAAAAGTGGTAAATATTTGTTCTATTCTTATTGGTCAAAATTAACCTTTAACTATTAAAATGGATGATATTTAAGAATAGCCATTGTGTTGCTAAAAGTGAGCCATAGTTCAATCATAGCTTGATCATGTTATAGGCATGCACACTAGAATTTAAACCAGCTAAACTTAAATTTCTGAGTTTAAGGGTTGGACTTGCATATTAAGTGTTTAAATTCATGTTTTATACAAAATATAATATGATTGACCTTCCTCCTTGTCAGCTTTATGTATTTTAGAATAAAATTTCACAGAACCACCACTATAAAATGTCAAAATACTTCTTAATGTTCTAACTATATAACTTTTTTTTTTATAGTTAGGATAAATTAATGTATTATTATTTTTTTTTTATGGGCTCAAAAAAATTATATTTTCACTTCTTATGCTTCATTATATACACATTGAAAAAAGATTTTAGGTTTCAATTATTTTGCTCAAAATTATAGGAGAGCATCCTTAGTGTTTTATTTTTTAGGACATGTCCCACATCACCTAATCTTAACTACTTTTTGCTAAACGATTTTACAAAACACTTAACATAACTCAAAAAAAGGGGGGAGTACCAGCAACACTATGTTATATTTTAGCAATAAAAATAGGACCACCTTTTCTATGATCTTAGTGTTAGACCCTCTTAATCTTTATGATTTAAAAAAAGTACTAATTAAAAACTAAATTTCAAACACTAGATTTTCTCATTGCATCTCCTAATTTTGAGCATAGGCATCTCAAATTATTTGGCAATGTTCAAGTTTTGTTGATTTCAATGAAAAAAAATGACCACTTAAGACCCCCTTTCAACCCCCCATTTCACTACACTTTATAAATTCACCTAACCAACAATTATTTTTATCATGCAAAATCAATGAAACTAAAAAAAATTGAATCTCTATAATTGAAGTAGTAATTAAAGTCTCACCAATAGAACCAAATGTTGAACAAATTTCCCCTTATCTACTTGTGACCCACTAATCAAACATCGACACTTTCACACTAGCTTACCAACAACAACCACCGTGAATGGTAGTCTCACCTAAAGTGCACATGGATTGAAGAATGCAATGCTTGATTCTTAGCATGAAGATACATTATGCAAATCTACATATGAAAGCACATGCACAATAATATAAACTGGACAATAACTAAACTCATGATTTCACACAACATTGGATCTTCTTCATTAACATCACAAATAACAAATTACATACATAGTCATCCTTGCCCTAGGGTAGTTGAAACTCACTACCCTTTCCTCCTTGTTCTCCTAAACCTATATGGAATATGAATTCAAAACTCTTAAAAACAATTGTGTATCCTCATATGCACATGAAACTTGCTTTTGTAGACACAAGTTCCTCTTATTGTTACAATAATAGCTCATCTATAATTATCTCTAAAAGCACATTGCTTCATGTGCAAGAAAACATACACATGCTTCTACTAAACATGGATTGTATGTTTCATGCACATGCATATATTAATTATAAGGTTTCACAGTAATCGCAATTTCATGTCTAATGATAGACACCTTATTCAAATATTTATTTTTGCACCAATAGTCTCCCATTTTCAAATCCTTAGTTATCTTAATTCTTCTATTATGCTTCTAGTAGTTTTAATGCATTATTCTTTCCTATACACATGCTCAATGCTTATTTGTATACTCCATTTTCATATCTTGTACATTCATGTGATCTTTCCCAATTTACTTATACATGCAGTACTATACTAGAGACTTACAAAATGTTTGCGCATATGTATTTATCCTTCTTTTTTACATTCTATTCTTATATACGTAATTCCTATTCTATTGTACAACATGCTATGATTAATGATAATGTATGCACTTATTTGTTCACACATTCTAGCATGATCTTTTCCTTTCTCATCCTACTTGTCTATCCCTTAGGTACATGTCTCTTTACTCATATTACAGGGGCATCAACTTAGCTTATGTGTCTTCCCCTCTTATGATCACTATGTCTTTTCTTCTTATTATCATTTTATTTCTCTTATTTGATCCTTGACACCTATCTTGAGCACTACTTATTTCTCCATTCCGTGGGGACAATTTTTCTAATTATTGGGGGCATTTCCTCTCTTGTCCCCCTATGCTTATTTACTCTCTTGGGTGCTGCCACAATAATGGGTTACACTTTTTGGGACATCCTAATTTATGCTAAAATCACATATTTTTAGAAAATATAATAATTTAAGCCTTGAAAGGTTCCATTTAAAGGATTTTAATTGAAGATGGTTTTATCAAACCCCCTTAGATTCAAATCCCCTTGGATAGAACCCCGCTAGTTTTAAACCATACCTATAATGGAGTTTCCTCTACACCTATCAAAATGCTGATAAAAAACCACTTTTGATTTACGTTTTGGGGGATCAAATGAATTCATTTAAAATTTATATTTTGTAAGTATGTAGTCCTTATTATAAGCTTCCCAAAAAGTATAATTTCAAATATATTTAATTTGATTATTATATTTATTTTTTATTTTTTGTGAATGTAGGTTTTTCACCGAACATCAAGTTCTCTGTTCTACACACATGGAAAATTAGTAAATTAGTAAAAAAAAATTCTTAAAAATATATATGCCCTTGTTTCAACAACAAAAAAATTTGAATTTCGATACATACAGAAAAAATTATGTTTTACGGAATACGCCTATGTCTAAATTATAACTGGTTTGACTTCAAAACTTAATTAAAAAAAATTCAACAAAACATTATAAAACCAAATGCATGCCCTTTATATCGGTGTTACCAATCTAAATCCAAAAGAATCATAATTTTATCCTTTGTAGAAAAAAAGTTATGTGCTACAGAATACACATCATTTTAAAAAAATGTTGTTTACTATTAAAAACTAGTTATCAAAGGAGACACAAAATTTTTACAATTTAACTCCAATTTTTTTTAAAAAAATTAGAATCTACAAACAAAATCTCACAAATCACTAGTTCGCATCATTTTTAAATTCCTAATGGTTTAGCGGCTATAGGTATTAGGAAGTGAAGATTTAGTTCAAAATGTTGATTTCAATGTCAAGTCTAGCCAAAACGTGTAACCGATTATTGTGGGATGACCTTCTTTTATCATACCTAAAAAAAATTCAATTCTCCCCTTATCCATTTCCTTTAAATTGATATGTACTTCTCCTTTCACCAATCAATTTAAGGGGGGGCATATTCTATATGACCATTTGAACACTCCATTGGGCTTGGTCTAACCTCCTCTATGCTTGGGGGGTAGCCATATAGTTGGGTGGAAACCACATCACCATTTTTACTTTTGGATTTGGTCTAATCCTCTAGGTAAAAACCACATATATCCCAATGTTAACCACATAACTATTTTATTTTATTTTTTAGTTTTTTGGCTAAGCATGATCTTTTTTTTCATTGGCAAAAATATCACCAATAAATATATATCTCACACACACATGCACACACACAAAAACATGCACATGCACATGTGCACTCATATGCCCATGCACACCCACCCACCCACACACACACACACTTCAGTGGTTACAATATACCCAAACTTTGCCAAGGTGCCTCCTCCTTTACCATTCTTATCTCTAGTCTTAATTGTAGCATCCTATTTTCCTCTTTCCTATTCTATGTGATCCTTCATGGATCATCATACTAGTTGCTATAATATTAGTAAAATATTATCTTAGAAAATAAATGTGTGTAATTTATTGAACATTATTATTCTCTTAGCTTTAACATGTTTCTTTTGTTACTAGTAGAATATGGTTTCTTCTTAAATTAATAGTAATTTGGTTTCTTTTCATGGGTGCATTACAAGATTGGGACATCCACTAGAATGAAGGAGAAAATGAAGAGAAGATAAGGAGCATGAGCTCTTTCATATCCTTTTTGTATTATCCTTTATATGTTCCAATGATTTATGGAATGTTCTTTTACTTTACTAAGGCACCAAGCCACTAAAATGGCGGAGATGTATGGTAAAAAATTATAGACATGGGAATCTTCACCTTATGTTTCAACACTCACTTTGGTGATGATTTCAATATGTTCTTCATAGGATTCATTTGTTACTTTTTTGAGCCTTTACCCATCATTGGATTTATTTATAACCACCCCTAGACTTCTTTAGACCCCTAAAATCCACCCTAAAAGTTTTAGACTAAAATTCCAAAAAGGACACTTGGACCTTGGTGTCCACTTGAAATTTCTGAATTTTTGAACTTACACATGGATAGAACCCCAAAATTACTTTAGCTCTAAAACATTTTATAATATCCACCAGGGCCTAAGAGTGAAATAAATCTATAGTCATCATTTGAAAGAGGTCTATCTAACAACTCATTCACTCTTGCAATTAATCTTTTGTCCACTCTCTATTGCTACAAAGTTATTAAAGCTCCTTCATTGAAGATTTGTTTTAGAGATCTTCCTTGCAGCACACCATTGCTGGTTTTTTCTCTACATTTTCCATCCTCATAGTGAAATTCTCATTGTTTCTTTTACTTTACCATTTCCCTATTGACCTCCCAAGTTCCTCTCTAATGACTCCCAAAAATCCTTAATCTATTGCATTCCT
Organism: Cunninghamia lanceolata; assembly: GCA_027924645.1. NCBI lineage: Eukaryota > Viridiplantae > Streptophyta > Pinopsida > Cupressales > Cupressaceae > Cunninghamia > Cunninghamia lanceolata. Next base: position 12,707,632 of record BSBN01000186.1, on the reverse strand, counting down.
ATTCTACCTTATAGATCTAATTCCTAAATCTCTTATTCCCTTCCTATATTGGTCTAGTGGTATCCATCTCCTTGTTCCTTCCATCACTTGCACACACACTCTAAGTAGATATCGCTCTTGGATTTTGATTTATATTAGATGAAGTTCTCTACACACACCACTCCCACAATCACTAAGGGACACACCCACCCAATACCTCTAAATGAGATTGTTGAAGGTTAAAAATGCCACCTAAAGGACTAACTAAGGTAGTCTCCTACATAGATAAACCTATTTTTATATCCCATACAACTTTAAAAAGTTATAATAGAAGATCAAAGAAATTTTTGGATAGGAAATAGGTAGAACAAGGATTATGGCACAAAGTTGATCAATTGTGAAAATTTCAAGGTCTCAAGAGAAATAGAAGACACTAACACTAGATTGTAAAAGTGAAGGTCTATAGTAGCACCAAACTATTTGGGTGACCAATAGGAGTTCTAGACTACACAAGTGACTAGTAGGAGTGATAGACTACAAAATTGACCTACAATCTACTGCCCAACTTGGATGATGGTGTCTAGAAAAGTCACATATATAGACTTCATATTTTCTAGGGTTTCTCCTCTTGTCTACCATAGTGATCTCATCCAGTTGAACCTAATTTCTATTACTTCTAGGAATGCACATTCTTAACCTTTTACTTTTCATTTTTTAATTCTTGTCCTAAGCTCTTACATTAGCATAGTTTAATTGACAATTTTTAATGTGTTTGTGTTCTCTATTGTAAAATTAAAATGTATCTTAGATTTGATTTAAATTAGGCTAATATGTTTAAATAAAGTGTTGATATATATTGTCATTAATGTCAAAAGTTGGTGTCTAAGGCAGAGAAGGTGTGCATAGAAGCAAAAGTGTCTATGGCAGAAGGGAAAGAAAACACTAAGGCATTAAGTTTTGCCCTTAGTCGAAAAAAAGTTTGGTTCAAAAAATGGTAGGTTCACTTGTTCTATTTTTTTTGCCGATTCATTGACATAAGAGATAGGGTAAGTGCTTTCAACAAAGATTTTGAAGAAAGAAAAGTTTAAGTCTCGGTCGACGTTCAGTTTGAAAGTTATGTTTTTCACCGGTTTGCCGATTTGGTGATTCACCAACAGAAGGGAAGGAGGAAAGCATTTTCAATGAAGACTTAGAAGAAAGAGAAAAAACTAACTGTTTTGAAGTGCAAGTTTCTTATTGTCGGGAAAGTTTTGAAATAAGAAAAACTAGTTTTCAATTTAGGATATTTCCTGATTCGCTGACTTGGCGACACCTGGAAAAGAAAAGAGGATAGTGTGTGAAGAGATATAGGAAGGATAGGCTAGTTCATGATCTCAGAGAATCACCGACAAAGGAAAGTTCATGATTTGGAACTTTTGTCGATAGAAGGGAAAAGCTGATAAGAAAGGAAAGTTCAGGATTTTGAACTTTTACTGATAGAAGGGATAGAGGCAAAGAAAGGTTAGTTTGAGATCTTCCAAAATCATTGATAAAGGCTGAGGTTTGAAAAAGTCAGAATTGGCTGACAAAGAAGAGACAAAGGCGATAGTTCGAAGAAGGTATAGTTTGCCGATAAAGAAGACAAAGACCAAAGTTTGTAGAAAGTGAAAATCACCTTTAAAGAGTTAAAAGCTGAGGTTTAAGAAATGAAAAATTCACTGATAAAGAAGAAAAAGGCCAAAAGTTTGAAGAATGAGAAATTCACTGATAAAGGGATGAAAGCCAGAGGTTTGAGAAATGACAAATTCATCGATAGAGGATGGTTAAGGCCATACAATGGATGCATGGTGATGATGGTGGTGTAGAATAGCTGGATGTTTTGTATGCACAAAGATATAAATAGAACTGAGATTGTGATTGATTATAGCAATAGATTAAAAATAGTTAAATAAATTTAATGCATGCAACATGTAGAGGTGTCTTTCTATGCATGTAGAAAAGTGGAAGTGTTAACATGCAAAAGACTAGAGTTTTAAACATGCAGAAGGACTGGAGTACGAGCATGCAGATGGGCGAGAATATGCAGAGACAGTTGCATACTAAAATATTTTGTACACATAATCAGAGTGTGATGGAGAGACAAGTTGATGTATGCGTGAGTAGAGTTGAGAGCGTAGTGAAAAGGGGTGTAAGGAGAATCAATGTTGCTGAGTTGAATCTAAATATTAATGTAGAATCGAAGTTGATTACTCAGAATGAGTGCAGAGAGTGTCTGGGTGAGTAGAGTGAGGGGAGAAGACTGTATATGATTTGAATAGATGCATTTGAGGTTTATGAAGGACCAAATGGATGCATACTTGAATATGTAAAGATTCAATGAGGTTGGTGCCTCATGTGGACTGAGTTGGTGCTTAGATTAGGGGATTATAGTCTCCTTAGATTTGGTGCTCTTAAATCATGGGTTTGGTGACTCCTTAGAGTTGGTGCTCTTAAACATTGTAATCAATGGTTTCATTTGTGAGGCTAGATTGGATGGTAGATCCTAACTTAGCATTTTCTCACCATGGTTTTTTCATATTGGGTTTTCCATGTGTATATCTGGTGTTCATGTGTGCATGCTTTCTTGTTGTTGATGTTATTGCATTGAAAGTTAATTTGACCTACATTCTAGAGGCTTGAAGTTTTAAGTTTTATTGATCTAGTGATTCACCCCCCCTCTTAGTAGATTGCTTGTGTGAACTAATAGAAAGAACCTAGGTTAGTAGTTATTTCATTCAACAAACTCTAACACCTAATGTTTATAAAATTGGTCTTTTAGATTGCTTATGAAGGTAATAGATTTCAATTACCGTAAACAATAATTCAAATATAATGGGGGAACTACACATGGCCTTGATTATGTGGAGATAATTATGTAGGCTTGACACCAGATTAAAGAAATCTAGTGAAGTCAATCCATTCACATGAATAACTAAGATTTTCACATTAGGAGTTGTAAGAAACGTGGGTATTATAATCTATGTGCTTTCCTTAATTAGAGATTGTCAACCTTGCATGTATGTCTTCATGATTTGAATGTGACATAGTTTGTAAGTAAGATAAGAGATAGATGTTACAATATTATATTGAGTGTTATCTACATTATGTAGAGTAGATATGATGATTTATATTAGAATCACATAAGAGTCATTTCTTGATCAACCTTTCTATAAGTAAGGTGATTCATTCTAGAATATGCATACTTTGGTTAAACCTAGATCTACTTTTAATATGCATATGTATTGGTATGTGAAAGTACTAGAGTTAGTCAATATTATGCTTTAGTAGATGATAAGTATACTTTAATGATCATGTGAAATATGTAAAAGTACATGGTATAGGCTATGCATTCATATGCAGAATGATTAAGTGGTTAATCATGTGATGGTTAGCTATGAATATGTTATTTGACGGTAAACATGTGTTATGTCTTATCATTTATTAAGGAATGGATACACTATCATGGTTAGATATTTATGTGCAAAGTGGTTATTGTTTTACTTGATTATTATTCATGAAATGATATAATGACTTATCAATTGGTGTGATGCTTATGTGAATGCTGTCATTAGTATGTATTCATGTTAGGTAAGCTAGTAGTACATATGTATGATTACATTAAGATCATTAAATTCAATTCAAGAATGTGAATAGTTATATTAACTTAAAGACCAAGGTATTTAGACATTGCAAGAGTGGATCCTACTACTTTTGTTATAGGAGAGGATTGTATAACCACTCAATATATAATAGAATTCTATAGTTAGATAAGATAGGAGAGGATTCTATATCTTAAGTAATTTACAATATATTTTAAGTAAATACTCCATTACCCATATTAGGTAGAGATAAATCTTGCAAGTTTTTAGCTAGAGCAACATGGACTAAACCCACTCTTTTTAAAAGGATTATATGAATCCTAAGGACCTAACCCACTATGTTGGGGTGGTAGGTAGAGGAAGGAGAGGGGGTGGACAAGGCTAGTGCCACCTATTACTAGCCTAAGTACACTTGATGTCTTAGTTTGCAACATTATAGACATGATGCATATGAATATGAAGTTAGATTCTTGATCATGTCAGTAGATGATATTTATATATATATAATAAATGAATGTGTGTTACATGGGAGTGGATAACCATTTAATTATGATTAACATTATTTTGTACTTGGGTTATAAGGTTATTTATATGATTTATGGATGGATGACATATTTTTGTATCATGTGTACAATATACTTTTTATATAATTATTTTGATATGTTATGTGCATATTACATTGGATGGAAAAACTCTTTACATGTGGATCGTAATCTTAGAGTATGCATGATGAATTACTTGTTTTGTATAATGCACAGGGCTATTTTACATGTTCAATTCGATTGCTAATTACTTCAAAAAATAGCATGTTTTCTAACATATTATTGGTGGTTTTCTAATGACTAAGTAAAATGAATACATGTATATATGCAAATATATGTCTTTATGCAATATTTCTACATATATACGAGTATCTATATTTATGTAATATTTGTACACCTACAAATGTGTGTAATATTTGGAGACCATGCATGTAATGTTTTCATATTTACGTAATATTTGTAGATCTATAAAAATATATATGCAAGATCTATACATATATACAAAGGTGTCTATGAAAACATGCAATTCTACAAATATTCAAATCTTCTCTTCATTGGTTGTTAAATAAAAATAATAATAATGTCTAAACTATTTCACATAATTTAATTTTGGATATAAATAGATGTGAATTTGAAAATAATAAATATGTTATTTGCATATAGAATAATAATTTATAAAACCTTTGAAATAATTAGAAATATGGATGAACACTTGTAAGTATTTCACATCTATGGCTGCTAATATGCATACATTCTAACCCTCATACCTAGAGAGATGCATACATTGTGGATATTTTTAGGTCTAAAGTTGTAGAGAATGAAATCTACATCACTAAATGATGCTCTATAAATATATGAAATAATTATTGCAAGTTTTCATTCTTTATATATACAAATGCACATTTGCTAATAATTAAAGTGATTTTTTAAACTGAATATTAACATATAAAACATTTGAAATAATTTGACACTTGCAAATATTGCATATCTACAATTACATATATGCAAATGTTTCTTACATTCAAACCCACAATACCCAAACAAACACATATATTGTAGATGTGGGCATATATGTCTAAAATAGTTGGAAACATAGATGGACACTTTCAAATATTGCACATCTTGACTGCATATATGCAAATATTGTCATCATTCAAACCTTACCCAAATGAATGTATACATTGTAAATATAGACATTTAAATTTTTAGATGATAAATTGTACAACGTCCCCTTTTACTTATTTACTTATTCAATGTTGACATATAAAAAGTATAAAAGAATTCCCACCCAAAGCTGTTTTCATCCATTACATTCAAACCCTCAAACCCACACAAAATAAAGTACAAACAAAGGCAAAGTACCCATAAAACCATGTAATGGTTATTGACTTGCAAAAATTCTCAAATGCAATTCGTAAAGTATGTCAAAGTATGTCAACCTGTTAAAAGGGAGGTACAATTATGGCTGCACTGTTTCCACACTTGCTGAACATGTAGTGTCAACCCCTACAACTCTATGAACTCTCCCTCCTTACATGTCTATCCCCTGCAACCAACACATTTAAACTACAACCCATAGTGGGTGGATGCATTTGGATGGGAATTATTAGGGTTTGTCCCAATATAGTGGTTTTGTTTTTCAACCCTATCACTTGGGATACCAAGCAAATAGGTTTTTTCCTAACCGTAGCCATTTTAATCCCAAACCTAGTGGCTAAGAGACGAGTCACATTCGAAGGTTATAAATGGAGTAATGTGGGGGTGGCTAGTCACAATTAAGGATTTGAATAGTCATCTTTTGATGGGTTTAGTAAACAACTATTGACTACTTTTTCATATGGGTTTCGATTGGCCTTTCAAAACCACTACTTAGTGATGTAATTGCACATTAATCATTGATGACTTAGACCTCAAACATTAGGTTTAACCAATTAAAACTCCAATGAAAGTAAGGTGAATATATTGGTGTTGTCCTTGTAGCATAATTGTAACCATTTCTTTTTATTTCTAGTGAAGTGATAACTTGATGTATGTTTCCCTTGTGAGACCATGAACTTACTCATTTTGTAGTTGTTTCTTTTTGTGGGGTTACCTATTTTTTTGATTCCTTGCTTTGTTGGTTTGACTTTGAGATGCGATCCCATACTACCTACATTTTTTTGAGGATCTCACTATATGCTTTAAATCTTAGTTTTACTATATAATTTCTTCATCATCAAATTGAAAGTCATTTAATTTAACATTTATGAACTTAAGAGTAGGAAGTTCACTCACTCCCTTATTGTCACACAGTTTTCAAAGGATAAGAGATTAAACACTTATGACTCTTACTGGTTAATAACTTTGTTTGTCTAGTATATAAAACTCCCTCTTACTTAGAATTTAGATTGATTATTTTCACCCTATAAAAAAATATTTTAAAAACCTTTAATAATTAATATAAATATATATTTTAATCTTATAACCCGAATACTCACAAAAGCAAAGAAATATAGCTTAAAAACATCTTCAAATGATACCACTATACTAGATTTGCACTAGAAAGCATGGTTGCAATTGTCAACGAGATTTAGAATGGTAAACATAACCTACCTTTGTCTTCCACGATGGCTTGCTTATCTTTTAAAATGGACCGTCTCTCTGTTTCATAGAGAGGGATATTAAGACTAGGGAAAGTACAATGTCAATTTGATAGGGAATCCAATGTAATTATTAGTATTATCATTAAGAAATATTAAAAATCATGCAAATTACCAATCAGATTTTGTAATAATATGGTTATTTGTATTATGTGTTAATTTTTTTTTTCTGTTAATCGTAGTATACTCTTATCAATTTTTATAGTCAAAATATTTTATTTGAAGGGTATATGCAGGTTTTCTAATAATGGATTAGACTTTAAAAAATATTTTATATTAAAGTATTCAGTATATTATAAAGTTTGTAAAATGTTTTATTTGTTTTTTTTTTAAAAAAATCTATGAAGTTTTATTTATTATGAGGATAGATCTATTCATCCAAGATAATCCAATGCAGATTGTGTATTCTTAAATTGTCAACACAACTTTTTATTTTAATATTCACCTTCAAATTCATTTCTTCCTCCTCAATTTCAAAAGTACAAACGTATTCATTATAATTTATATATTTTTTTTCTTTTTCTTAAAAATATTTATATAAATATATTTTTACCTAATTTGATTAACGATAATTTATAACTTTCAAATTACTGTGGAAGACCTAATTAATTAAGCAACATACTCTTAGGACAAATGAAACATCCTACTAAATATTTGGAAGCTAAGAATACTTATGCTTGGCAGTGAATTTCTTACGTATGTTCAAACTATGATAAATGGATAGCAAAGAGATACAATAGAATATTATTCAAGAGAAGATAGTTTTATATTAATTTAATAAAGTATGATTACAAGGCACAACCAGTTCTTACAAACTTGGATCTCAATTTGATAACAAATTGAAGCTAAATTGTCAATTCTTAGAGTCCTATTCTAACAACTTTTGCAGAAACTAACACTGCCAGCTTTCCAAGCTCATGACAGAACACAAGCACATGTAGATGTTGGATGTGCAGTGATCTCCACCAAGTTTCCTTCTAGGACAGGGTGGAGGGAAGAAATATAAAAAGGGGCAGAGACACATATAGGTACCCGTGAAATCCTAGAAATGATATTTAAATTAGAAAATAGCATGAGAACCAGGTGGTAGGACTTAGGAGTGAGACAAATCCAACTGAAATTATACCTCTATATTCTTGAATATGATTTGCATACCATACTGAGGCTGCAGAGTAAGCACAGCAATAGGTGCATGTTTGTAAACAGAAGACAGAGTGAATGAAAACCTTTGTAAAATCATGGAGAGAACAGTCTTGGCCTCCAACATGGCGAAGTTTTGGCCAACGCATGTTCTTGGGCCCACGGAAAATGGAATGAAAGCATTTGGGTGAACGGATGCCTTTGAAACACCTTCTGCAAATCTCTCTGGTTTGAACATGTTGGCGTCTGGACCCCAGAACTTCTCGTTATGTTGCACTGCTAATATGGACAATGTGACTATTGCTCCTTTAGGAAGTTTAATAGGGCCTAGCTTAATTTCTTTGTATGCTTTTCTCCTTGTTATTGTGGCAGGTGGGTACAATCTTAGAGTTTCATATATGACCATAGTCATCTGCAAAAGATATAAAATATTCAGCAGCATTATGTATGGCAGATAAAGAGCAGGTTCTATGTTATGAACATTACTTAATTTGCAATCAATATTTGTGATTGCCCAATAAATTCGTAAGAACGATGAATGATGAACAATGAACCAATAATGAAAGAACACTCCAAGAATGCAAGTAATAACGAAGAGAGAAATTAAACTTAAATAAGGGTACACCAAAGATCCTAGCTTCTTCAAAGAGAATATTTCAAATGGGATCCGAGCTATTAACGAGTCCAATTATATGACAATATCCACTCTCTTCAACTACTCCATACAAAATGAATATTCATTGTGCAATTACTCCAAACATTTGGCCTACTTGTCATAATAATTGAGTATTACCATAGAAAATTGTTTAACCCCATGTAGGCCAAACTCCTTACCGTCATTTTTGGTACCAAATAGGGATGCAGTTCTGATACCAAAGCATATGACCTACAACAGCCCATGAAGATTAACAACTCCAAACTACTAGTTCTTTAGCCAATTGGGTTATTACAATTTGTCATAATAAATAAAAATTTGGGCCACCTTCTTTAATATTTTTGTAATCCAGTCCATACGCTACAACAAAATTGATGTGGACATTTACAATTCAGACGGGCTGCTTATGTGGGGAGTTACTTTGGGTGAACCAAACAGCTTGATCAATTGCAATCAGTATGAAAACTAAGAAGCAATACACGGTATAAAAGGGATCGCCATTTACTTAAAACAATTTTTCCTATGAGGTGGTCGTAGTGAGAAATCAGAAAAAATAAATAAATTCAAGAGCTATAGACAATCTTAGAATACATACCAATTTCAATCTACTAAGCATGTCTGCATCTGGGATATCTGTGCTACAGACACTGATGACTTCATTTCGTAACTTTTCTTGCCATTCTGGGTTTATTGCTAGCAAGAATAATGTCCAGTTTAATAGATTGGAAGTAGTTTCATGGCCTGCAAAAAAAAATGTCTTGCATTCATTGATGATTTCATCAATGGTCATACTCAAATTCTTTTGATTGCCACTCAATTCCTTATTGTTGGCAGTCATCATTGTTCCAAGCAGATCATTTCCATAGCCAACATCAGTTGCTCCTTTAGGGGTGGGCTGTAACCTGCTCTGAATTATAGCCTGCAGGATTTCCTTCACCCTCCTATCAATCATCCATGCATATCTGTTCTTCCTTGTAGGAATATATCTGCACCGCAAAAATCAGCAATGCCATCAAGTCTTATCCATAAGTTGATTTATTAAAAAGTAGTTATTTGTATGTAGCTCTACGGGCAGTGGACAGGGGATGATATAAGCATAATAATAAACTTTATACATCAAGTAAGTATACCTCGAAGGTGATGAACTTGAAATAGTGTTGTATAAGCTAAAACAGTTACAAATTTTTGAGAGATAGAGATGTTGTAATTACTGGCTTCCTGGGATAAAGACAGAACTTTCAGCCTCTGCAGCCATTGTTTGTAATTCTCTTTGCAATTCATAAAGTTCTTTGCCTTCATTAAAACTGCAACCAAATGCAGTATGGGATATGATGTCTGCTGTTAATGCTCTGAACTCACCATGAACATCAATTTCTTTACCATAAAAATCTTCCTCAGCCACCATCTCTTGCCATTTCTCAAGCATAGATGAAGTGCAAGCAGCCATTCTCTTCACCATGGCCTGTCATGGGAAGCATTACTATATTTGATAAGATATTTTTCAATATCTTCACATCTTATCTCTTAGAGAATATATACCGTCTTTCAAAATCTCTCTTAATTTGTATAAAGATTGAAGAATATTCCAAACCTTGAGTTTGTCAACATTGAAGGCGGGGCTTACAATTCTTCTGCGCGTAACCCACTGCAGTCCATTTACGGAAGCCAGTCCTTTACCCATTAAAGCCAATGCAAGAGGCCTGCGGGTAGTCTTGTAATAATAACCAAATTTGTTGGACAAAACTTCCTTAATTAGCTCAGGTTCTGCAATGTACAGCATGGAGTGAATTCCGTACCAGTAGAAAAAGATTTCTCCTGACCATAAACAAATTAACACCATCCAGTCAGATACTGTCCGTAAGCTGTTTAAATTTATAATTTAAACCATGTGAAATTTATAGAGTTTCGACCATTACTAGCAAAAACATTATGTGGGTAGTGCTTACTGTCAATAATAATTAGTTCAACATTGAGTAAAATAGGTACTCCTATTTCTTACATCGTCTATTTTAATAGTCCAAGTCATCATATGATGCAAGAGCATATTCAACTTTTCAAAATCTATCATAATTTGCATTCTAGATCTCTCAAAAGACTAACCAAAAACACTTTACAAGCTTTGATACTATGTAAGATTTGGTTATGTAGAAGCCACCCAAGATCTAAAGGCCTAATGGAAAGCACAAATAAAAGGGAAAGCACAAATAAAAGAGAAGATCAATATGACAAGAATAAACTGTATTCTTATAAAAAAAAAATGCAAATATAACAATATACAACCATCAAATATGATATGACATACTTTACTTATAAAGACAAGGTTGAGATGTAGGATGTTGTAGTCATATGACATGAGACAACTAGAGGATAAGATGCCAACTAGTTGATAAGATCACGTGTAAGATAACATCAACTTAACATGTGAATATATGTGAATAGACTTTAACTATTATTCACACCAGATAGGAAATACCCATGTTCACACCAACATGGTCCATATAAATTAATTGAACTATGCTGAATTTAATTGTGGATCACTTAATAAAAAAACATGTTGGATGAGTGTTATAGATTTTCTATGTTTAATAGTTAGAATGGGATTAATCACTCATAATTTAATATATTTTTCAAGAAAAATATTTGGTTGATATTTTGGTTTTTTCTTATTTTCCATATATATTTACAGGTGAAGTAAGAGAGATTCAATAGTTGAGTTTTTGCAATATTGAAAATTTTATTATATTAGGTTTTTTACCAAAAATATTTTTTTTGGTAAAATTTTTGGGATCTTTCTATTTTCACACATGTTTTCAAGCACTCATGTTTATTTTTGTATGATTCATATAATGTGTAAAACTGCTTTTGATGTGCCTATTTTATTTATGTGAAAATACTATTAGCTTTATTTTCTATTTATCCTATTATTGTTTCAAATTGTATATACACTATTTCTATTATTTCTATTATATAAATTTATGAGGATTATTTTCTTCACAAAATAATCACCAAGTAATTCAACCTACTTTTATAAAAAAATTGCAAATGTGTAATTCTTACCTAAGACTCAAAGACCTGCCGTGCAAATTGGATACCTTTATGACTAGAATTATTCCTCACTGTTACAGGTGTTAGCTTTTAGGGAAAAATGTGAACAGCAATACCAATCTTTTCAGCAAATGCTTATATTTTCACGTGTTCAAAAATGATTTGGAGAACTATTTGTAAAGGGAACTTTAAATATAAAGAAAGAAAGATTCATCGATAGTTTAAGTGGATTAGCTATTGATTTACAATATTCCTTTCTGTAGTTCAACGATTTGATATTTTTTATGCTACTTGTGAACAAGGATATTTTCTATCTGGTTTCTCTTGTAGTGTGAATAAGGCACATTATCTAATTAGTTATTAGTTAGAATTTATTCACACATGTTTCTAAGTTGTCATGTAATCTTATCCTACACATGTGATCTTATCAACTAGTTGGCATCTTATCCTCTAGTTGTCTCCTAAAACATCCTACATCTCAACCTTGTTTTTATAAGTAAGGTATGCCATATCATTTTGTGATGGTTGTATATTGTTATATTTGCATTCTTTGATAGGAATATAATTTATTCTTGTCATATTGATCTTCTCTTTTATTTGTGCTTTCAATTAAGCCTCACTTCCATAACCAAATCTTACAAACCACCTAAACAGCCTCTAACTACACTATAATACAATAAGAAAAAAGAATGAAATGAACAAGTAAAGCTGAAAGATTAAGATCACCAAACAAATGAAATGAAATGTCATCTATAGTATAAGTAAGGAGTTTTGATGAACAAGATATCCTAGGAAGAAAAGAATAAACACGAGCAAAGCGGGTTTATAAAAGCACGGCAAGTTACAGTTTTAAAATAAATTCTAGAACTAGTACTACAATTAAACCTAAGAAGGAAAAATAACTCACAACTTGCAAGGAGGAATATCAATATTTTGAAACTTGAACAGTTTAATAAGGTAAACTGTTAAGAAGGTCACACTATATATAGACTGGTAGTTCGGTGGTAGAGAAGTTAAGAAATATATCATTTTTATAAACTTGAACAGTCTGGAAGGAGAACATAAAATAAATAAAACATATGCTGCAAAGAAAAAATGTTCAATGAAAGAATACTAATAGTGCATTTTAGAATCCCTACATGCGAATATGTTCAGTAAGTTACTTTCAATAAAAGATTCAGTAGTTGTTCATATCAAGAAAGTTTTTGCGTTTTTGCACTATGATATGATTGTTGAAGCAGTATAAGCAACATATAGATATATATAGAGAGAACCATGTATCTGACTCCACTGTTGGTAGTGAGGCATAACTCTAGGAACTATGTCATGAGAAATCTCTTTCATAGGCTCTGCATGAGCTTTCCTCAGAAGCTCTCTATACTCAGGCACACTTCCTGCAAGGACATGGTAAGATGACCCTTTGATTCCTTGCTTTGTGTAAGCATAGTAGAAGGTGAAAGGCCTCCATATGAGATCTCTAGAAAGCTTGAAAATTATCCCCCCAAATAATATAACTGCAATGGCAACCAAAACTTCTATACCCCCTAAACCAATTCCAATATCCATCACTGAAATACTCTCTCTGTAGTATTTCCTTAACTTGTGGTTTTAGCTAAGGCCATCTAAATTTATAGTTGCACTTGAGATTCATCTAGGAAACTCTTCACTACCTAAGAAACAATTTAAAGAATAAAATAGGATTGTATCTTTCATCTCAAGTTAAAATGAAATACCCACGTTATATGTGTTGTCATGTGACATTTGAAAAAGGTGTTTCAGCAAGCCAGGGAATTTAAAAACCTTTTTCCTATTTTACTTTTAGCCATCTCAGTATCAGGATAGGCATCGAGCCATCTCAGGTATGAGGATAACCAGTGACGAAGGCAGTGACGTTTCTGAAGTTGTTGCTTTCTTTCCAAAAAAATATTCAGAAGTAGTCTCTTTTATAGAGTAAACAACTGGTTTTGATATAGGTTTTCAAATTATGATCCCATTTTTAAAAAAATTTTAAAAACTAAGAGCAACGACATTTCAGATGGATGAGTTTTAAAAAAAATTATAAAATCTTTTGGAAATCTGGTTTTTTCAATATTATTTTATATTTAGATAATCTTCTAATTTTGATAAGATTTTAAATAGAAATTTATTTTATATTAAAAAAAACAAGCAAACATATTTTTCATAAAAGTGACAAACATTATTACCAACATTTTATTGTTGTGGATAAGGATCTTTAACTTTAATAAGACTTTAATTGCTAAACTATCTTACATTTGGAAAGAGAAGAAGTTACAAGTGATTTTCAATATTAAAAAAACTTTCTAGGGCTATAGGGCTTTAATAATATCTTATGGCAATTAAATTAAAAGTCAAACATTAGTACCAACATTTTATTGTTGTGGATAAGGATCTTTAACTTTAATAAGACTTTAATTGCTAAACTATCTTACATTTGGAAAGAGAAGAAGTTACAAGTGATTTTCAATATTAAAAAAACTTTCTAGGGCTATAGGGCTTTAATAATATCTTATGGCAATTAAATTAAAAGTCAAACATTATTACCAACATTTTATTGTTGTGGATAAGGATCTTTAACTTTAATAAGACTTTAATTGCTAAACTATCTTACATTTGGAAAGAGAAGAAGTTACAAGTGATTTTCAATATTAAAAATACTTTCTAGGGCTATAGGGCTTTAATAATATCTTATGGCAATTAAATTAAAAGTGATTTTCAATATTAAAAATTTTTTCTAGGGCCATAGAACTTTAATAATATCTTATGGAATTTAAGTTACAAGTAATTTTCAATATTAAAAAAACTCTCTAGGATTATAGAGTTTTAATAATATCTTAGGGCAATTAAGTTACAAGTGATTTTCAATATTAAAAAAACTTTCTAGGGCTATAGGCCTTTAATAATATCTTATGCCAATGAAGAGATCCACTCTACAAGGCTTTCAATATTGAAAGAACTTAATTATTTGTAGATGACATTATTCTCATGTCATACAAAGTTCTATGTTTATAATGATATTTTGATATTTCCAGATTTTGAGTTTGTTTAATGAATATTCATGGTTTACAAGTGAGCTTGAATGATACTAAGGTTATGGTTTTCAACACAATTCAGAAAGAAATGCATGGAACTAATATCATTTACAAGAGAATTTTGGTGAAGTGGTTTCCTATTATACTTACCTTGTGTGCCTTTCATAGGACCTCCCTTTAATATACACTCTATTGCAAAAGAGAGATCATGTAAGTGTTATGCTACACTTAATACACTTGAGTGATTGTATTTCCAACTTTAGTTTCAAGATGCCAAAATCAAATTGTATATCTTTCAAACTTCAGTGTCATCAACAATCTTGCATGGTTGTGAGATTTGGGGACCTAGACTTCATACTGCTAGTTCATCTTAGGTTGACAGAGTTCTTATTTCCATGCTATCTAAAAACAAGAGCTTGGCAAATTGATCAATTCCACATGCAATTATTTCAGTTAAATTTGGCTTTCATCCTCTTCATATTTTAGCTATTTTTCATGTACTGATGTTGCTTCATAGATTAAGACTCATGGAAGATACAACAATTGAGCATGATAGATATCCATTCAATGCTTTTTCAATCATCTATGAATTTATGTGAACAAGGGATCAAGAAATCTTGATATGCTTGATGTATGGGTTTCCTACAAGGAATTTTTATGGACATTAATCATCTTCTTCCTAATATTTTATTTATCAGTGCCCTACAAATGTTGAAAAGAGATATTCATAAAGGCATTAGGGATGAGATCTACAAAGCCTACATAAAGTCAACTTGGACACCAACCAACAAAACCATTGTAGAAAAAATACAACATTACTTGAAGCACTCTATCTATATAGAAGATGGAAGCATTATTCCTTCCAAGTACACTAGGATTACTTCTCATTTGAGATTTTCTTTGGGCCAATTGTAGGTATACTACTACACCTTTAATCCTATAGTGTGCATAGGGTTATGAGTAGTCGACTTGTGGCTACCTTAACTCTTAATTAAGTTATATGATCATTATTATAGTCATATATAGGTAGTTAGGTCATCCTAGGTGTTATATTGAGGTATCTAAGTTAGCCTATGTGGCATCCATGGCATAATTAAGTATATATAGGAGTTAGTGGTAAGTTTGTTATTAGCATATTATGAATTGAGTTCTTCATTGGAGACTTTTGGACTTTGCCCCCTCAAAGTGACTTATTAATATCAAGTATTTACAACATATTTTCTATTATATTCCTTTATTATGCAAGTTGTTTCATTACAAGTGGTATTAGAGCATGATCTTGGCAAGGCAATTTTATTTATTTATTTTGGAGGTCATTTTGGGATGTGTATATCTCTCTTGTTTTGTTGAATTTTTTCAAGATTTTTGAAGGGTCTTTCTGTTAGTTTCCGTTGCACCAAAAGATCAACCTATTAATGCCTGATACAACCACTTGACTCAACAAGCACGGGAGGCGATTAAGCCCTTGTCACAAACCACCGCAGCGCAGCACTGAACAAGAAGACCAAGGGTCACACCTTGCAACAACCCCCCCAGCGCAAGTGCGGGGTTTGAACCCATGACCTTGGCTCTGATACCAACTATTAGTTGCTGTTGCACCAAAAGATCGACCTGTTAATGCCTGATACAACCACTTGACTTAACAAGCATGGGAGGCGGTTAAGCCCTTGTCACAAACCACCGCAGCGCAGCGCTGAACAAGAAGACCAAAGGTCACACCTTGCAACACTTTCAAATATATTTTGAGGATAATTCAGTCCTAATTTGAGGTCAATTGGAGTAGAATTAAGGGAATTATTGTAGAATTAGGATTTCCTCAAATTTTGCTCATAGGGTTGTAATTCAATGAATCTTTTCCTAATTTTTGGAAAGTTGAGAAAGGGCACATTGATCCACCTATAGTACTAATTTGAAGGAATTTGGAACATATTTGAGGAAGTTATCATGAAATTAGGGTTTCCACCATACTCACTCTCAAGGCTATAAATTGACGAATTCCTTGGAGATTTTTTTTGGTATGTGAGATCTTGGCAATGGTAAGTTACAATAATTTTTTTAGATTAACTAGATTTGTTTTGTATGACTTATTGCCAAATTTATTTTTCCCGATCATGGTTGGGCTTACCATAAGAGGCAAAAAGAATCCTGTCACACCTAGAAAACCCCTAGACAAGCAGGATATAAATAGTGGGGAGATTTATCCTAGTGACATGTAGGAAGAATTCATCAAGGTTAAGGAAGATATTTCATCAGTCAAGATAGAGATCAATAAATTATCAAGGAAAATGGATTCTCTTATGAGGGGTATGAACTATAAGGGAGAAGATTCACTTGCACACACACTCTAAGTAGATATCGCTCTTGGATTTTGATTTATATTAGATGAAGTTCTCTACACACACCACTCCCACAATCACTAAGGGACACACCCACCCAATACCTCTAAATGAGATTGTTGAAGGTTAAAAATGCCACCTAAAGGACTAACTAAGGTAGTCTCCTACATAGATAAACCTATTTTTATATTCCATACAACTTTAAAAAGTTATAATAGAAGATCAAGGAAATTTTTGGATAGGAAATAGGTAAAAGAAAGATTATGGCACAAAGTTGATCAATTGGTGAAAATTTCAAGGTCTCAAGAGAAACAGAAGACACTAACACTAGATTGTAAAAGTGAAGGTCTATAGTAGTACCAAACTATTTGGGTGACCAATAGGAGTTCTAGACTACACAAGTGACTAGTAGGAGTGATAGACTACAAAATTGACCTACAATCTACTGCCCAACTTGGATGATGGTGTCTAGAAAAGTCACATATATAGACTTCATATTTTCTAGGGTTTCTCCTCTTGTCTACCATAGTGATCTCATCCAGTTGAACCTAATTTCTATTACTTCTAGGAATGCACATTCTTAACCTTGTACTTTTCATTTTCTAATTCTTGTCCTAAGCTCTTACATTAGCATAGTTTAATTGAAAATTTTTAATATGTTTGTGTTCTCTATTGTAAAATTAAAATGTATCTTAGATTTGATTTAAATTAGGCTAATATGTTTAAATAAAGTGTTGATATATATTGTCATTGATGTCAAAAGTTGGTGTCTAAGGCAGAGAAGGTGTGCATAAAAGCAAAAGTGTCTATGGTAGAAGGGAAAGAAAAACACTAAGGCATTAAGTTTTGCCCTCAGTCGAAAAAAAGTTTGGTTCGAAAAATGGCAGGTTCACTGGTTCTATTTTTTTTCCGATTCACCGACAGAAAAGATAGGGTAAGTGCTTTCAATGAAGATTTTGAAGAAAGAAAAAGTTTAAGTCTCGGCCGACATTTAGTTTGAAAGTTATGTTTTTCACCGGTTTGCCGATTTGGTGATTTGCCAATAGAAGAGAAGGAGGAAAGTCTTTTCAATGAAGACTTAGAAGAAATAGAAAAAATGTAAGTGTTTTGAAGTGCGAGTTTCTCATTGTCGGGAAAGTTTCGAAATTAAAAAAAACTAGTTTTCAATTTAGGATATTTCCTGATTCGCTGACTCAACGACACCTAGAAAAGAAAAGAGGATAGTGTGTGAAGAGATATAGGAAGGATAGGCTAGTTCATGATCTCAGAGAATCACCGACAAAGGAAAGTTCATGATTTGGAACTTTTGTCAATAGAAGGGAAAAGCTGATAAGAAAGGAAAGTTCAGGATTTTGAACTTTTGCTGATAGAAGGGATAGAGGCAAAGAAAGGTTAGTTTGAGATCTTCCAAAATTGTTGATAAAGGATGAGGTTTGAAAAAGTCAGAATTGACTGACAAAGAAGAGACAAAGGCACTAGTTCGAAGAAGGTATAGTTTGCCGATAAAGAAGACAGAGACCAAAGTTTGCAGAAAGTGAAAATCACCTTTAAAGAGTTAAAAGTTGAGGTTCGAGAAATGACAAATTCACTGATAAAGAAGAAAAAGTCCAAAATTTTGAATAATGAGAAATTCACCAATAAACAAATGAAAGCCAGAGGTTTGAGAAATGACAAATTCACCTATAGAGGATGGTTAAGGCCATACAATGGATGCATGGCAATGACGGTGATGCAGAATAGCTGGATGTTTTGTATGCACGAAGATATAAATAGAATTGAGATTGTGATTGATTATAGCAATAGATTAAAAATAGTTAAATGAATTTAATGCATGCACATAGCTACATGCAGAGGTGTCTTTCTGTACGTGTAGAAAAGTGGAAGTGTTAACATGCAAAAGACTAGAGTTTTAAACATGTAGAAGGACTAGAGTGCAAGCATGCAGATGGGCAAGAATATGCAGAGACAGTTGTATACTAAAAGATTTTGTACACATACTCAAAGTGTGATGGAGAGACAGGTTGATGTATGTGTGAGTAGAGTTGAATACGTAGTGAAAAGGGTTGTAAGGAGAATCAATGTTGCTGAGTTGAATCTGAATATCAATGCAAAATCGAAGTTGGTTACTCAGAATGAGTGTAGAGAGTGTCTGGGTGAGTAGAGTGAGAGGAGAAGACTGTATATGATTTGAATAGATGCATTTGAGGTTTATGAAGGACCAAATGGCTGCATACTTGAATATGTCAAGATTCAATGAGGTTGGTGCCTCATGTGGACTAAGTTGGTGCTTAGATTAGGGGATTATAGTCTCCTTAGATTTGGTGCTCTTAAATCATGGGTTTGGTGACTCCTTAGAGTTGGTACTCTTAAACATTGTAATCAATGGTTTCATTTGTGAAGCTAGATTGGACGGTAGATCCTAACTTAGCATTTTCTCACCATGGTTTTTCCCATATTGGGTTTTCCATGTGTATATCTGGTGTTCATGTGTGCATGCATTCTTGTTGTTGATGTTATTGCATTGAAAGTTAATTTGACCTACATTCTAGAGGCTTGAAGTTTTAAGTTTTATTGATCTAGTGATTCACCCCCCCTCTTAGTAGATTGCTTGTGTGAACTAACAGAAAGAAGCTAGGTTAGTAGTTATTTCATTCAACAAACTCTAACACCTAATGTTTATAAAATTGATCTTTTAGATTGCTTATGAAGGTAATAGAATTCAATTATCGTAAACAATAATTCAAATATAATGGGGGAACTACACATGGCCTTGATTATGTGGAGACAAATATGTAGGCTTGACACTAGATTAAAGAAATCTAGTGAAGTCAATCCATTCACGTGAATAACTAAGATTTTCACATTAGGAGTTGTAAGAAATGTGGGTATTATAATCTATGTGCTTTCCTTAATTAGAGATTGTCAACCTTGCATGTATGTCTTCATGATTTGAATGTGACATATTTTGTAAGTAAGATAAGAGATAGATGTTACAATATTATATTGAGTGTTATTTACATTATGTAGAGTAGATATGATGATTTATATTAGAATCACATAAGAGTCATTTCTTGATCAACCTTTCTATAAGTAAGGTGATTCATTCTAGAATATGCATACTTTGGTTAAACCTAGGTCTACTTTTAATATGCATATGTATTGGTATGTGAAAGTACTAGAGTTAGTCAATATTATGCTTTAGTAGATGATAAGTATACTTTAATGATCATGTGAAATATGTAAAAGTACATGGTATAGGCTATGCATTCATATGTAGAATGATTAAGTGGTTAATCATGCGATGGTTAGCTATGAATATGTTATTTGATGGTAAACATGTGTTATGTCTTATCATTTATTAAGGAATGGGTACACTATCATGGTTAGATATTTATGTGCAAAGTGGTTATTGTTTTACTTGATTATTATTCATGAAATGATATAATGACTTATCAAATGGTGTGATGCTTATGTGAATGCTGTCATTAGTATGTATTCATGTTAGGTAAGCTAGTAGTACATATGTATGATTACATTAAGATCATTAAATTCAATGGAAGAATGTGAATAGTTATATTAACTTAAAGACCATGGTATTTAGACATTGCAAGAGTGGATCCTACTACTTTTGTTATAGGAGAGTATTGTATAACCACTCAATATATAATAGAATTCTATAGTTAGATAAGATAGGAGAGGATTCTGTATCTTAAGTAATTTACAATATATTTTAAGGAAATACTCCATTACCCACATTAGGTAGAGATAAATCTTGCAAGTCTCTAGCTAGAGCAACATGGACTGAACCCACTCTTGTCAAAAGGATTATATGAATCCTAAGGACCTAACCCACTATGTTGGGGTGGTAGGTAGAGGGAGGAGAGGGGGTGGACAAGGCTAGTGCCACCTATTACTAGCCTAAGTACACTTGATGTCTTAGTTTGCAACATTATAGACATGATGCATATGAATATGAAGTTAGATTCTTGATCATGTGAGTAGATGATATTTATCTATATAAAATAGATGAATGTGTGTTACATGGGAGTGTATTTAATTATGATTAACATTATTTTGTACTTGGGTTATAAGGTTATTTATATGATTTATGGATGGATGACATATTTTTGTATCATGTGTGCAATATACTTTTTATATAATTATTTTGATATGTTATGTGCATATTACATTGGATGGAAAAACTCTTTACATGTGGATCGTAACCTTAGAGTATGCATGATGAATTACTTGTTTTGTATAATGCACAGGTCTATTTTACATGTTCAATTCGATTGCTAATTACTTTAAAAAATAGCATGTTTTCTAAGATATTATTGGTGGTTTTCTAATGACTAAGTAAAATGAATACATGTATATATGCAGATATATGTCTTTATGCAATATTTCTACATATATACAACTATCTATATTTATGTAATATTTGTAGTCCTACAAATGTGTGTAATATTTGGAGACCTACAAATGTGTGTAATATTTGGAGACCTACATATGCATGTAATGTTTTCATATTTACGTAATATTTGTAGATCTATAAAAACATACATGCAAGATCTATACATATATACAAAGGTGTCTATGAAAAACGTGCAATTCTACAAATATTCAAATCTTCTCTTTATTGGTTGTTAAATAAAAATAATAATAATGTCTAAACTATTTCATATAATTTAATTTTGGATATAAATAGATGTGAATTTGAAAATAATGAATTTGTTATTTGCATATAGAATAATAATTTATAAAACGTCTGAAATAATTAGAAATATGGATGAACACTTGTAAGTATTTCACATCTATGGCTGCTAATATCCATACATTCTAACCCTCATACCTAAAGAGATGCATACATTATGGATATTTTTAGGTTTAAAGTTGTAGAAGAGAATGAAATCTACATCACTAAATGATGCTATATAAAATCTATGAAATAATTATTGCAAGTTTTCATTCTTTATATATACAAATGCACATTTGCTAATATTTAAAGTGATTTTTTTAATTGAATATTAACATATAAAACATTTGAAATAATTTGACACTTGCAAATATTGCATATCTACAATTACATATATGCAAATATTTTCTACATTCAAACCCACAATACCCAAACAAACACATATATTGTAGATGCAGGCATATATGTCTAAAATAGTTGGAAACATAGATGGACACTTTCAAATATTGCACATCTTGACTGCATATATGCAAATATTGTTATCATTCAAACCTTACCCAAATGAATGTATACATTGTAAATATAGACATTTAAAATTTTAAATGATAAATTGTACAACATCCCCTTTTACTTATTTACTTATTGTATAAAAGAATTCCCACCCAAAGCTCTTTTCATCCATTACATTCAAACCCTCAAATCCACACAAAATAAAGTACAAACAAAGGCAAAATACCCATAAAACCATGTAATGGTTATTGACTTGCAAAAATTCTCAAATGCAATTCGTAAAATATGTCAAAGTATGTCAACCTGTTAAAAGGGAGGTACAATTATGGCTGCACTGTATCCACACTTGCTAAACATGTGGTGTGAACCCCTACAACTCTATGAACTCTCCCTCCTTACATGTCTATCCCCTGCAACCAACACATTCAAACTACAACCCATAGTGGGTGCATGCATTTGGATGGGAATTATTAGGGTTTGTCCCAATATAGTGGTTTTGTTTTTCAACCCTATCACTTGGGATACCAAGCAAATAGTTTTTTTCCTAACCGTAGCCATTTTAATCCCAAACCTATAAATGGAGTAATGTCGGGGGTGGCTAGTCACATAGGATTAAGGATTTGAATAGTCATCTTTTGATGGGTTTAGTAAACAACTATTGACTACTTTTTCATATGGGTTTCGATTGGCCTTTCAAAACCACTACTTAGTGATGTAATTGCACATTAATCATTGATGACTTAGACCCCAAACATTAGGTTTAACTAATTAAAACTCCAATGAAAGTAAGGTGAATATATTGGTGTTGTCCTTGTAGCATAATTGTAACCATTTCTTTTTATTTCTAGTGAAGTGATAATTTGATGTATGTTTCCCTTGTGGGACCATGAACTTACTCATTTTGTAGTTGTTTCTTTTTGTGAGGTTACCTGTTTTTTTGATTCCTTGCTTTGTTGGTTTGACTTTGAAATGTGATCCCATACTACCTGCATTTTTTTTGAGGATCTCACTATATGCTTTAAATCTTAGTTTTACTATATAATTTCTTCATCATCAAATTTGAAAATCATTTAATTTAACATTTATGAACTTAAGAGTAGGAAGTTCACTCACTCCTTTATTGTCACACAGTTTTCAAAGGATAAGAGATTAAACATTTATAACTCTTACTGCTTAATAACTTTGTTTGTCTAGTTTATAAAACTCCCTCTTACTCTTACTTTGACTTTAGATTGATTATTTTCACCCTATAAAAAAATATTTTAAAAACCTTTTATAATTAATATAAATATATATTTTAATCTTATAACCCGAATACTCACAAAAGCAAAGAAATATAGCTTAAAAACATCTTCAAATGATACCACTATACTAGATTTGCACTAGAAAGCATGGTTGCAATTGTCAACGAGATTTAGAATGGTAAACATAACCTACCTTTGTCTTCCATGATGGCTTGCTTATCTTTTAAAATGGACCACCTGTCTCTGTTTCATAGAGAGGGATATTAAAACTAGGGAAAGTACAATGTCAATTTGATAGGGAATACAATGTAATTATTAGTATTATCATTAAGAAATATTAAAAATCATGCAAATTACCAATCAGATTTTGTAATAATATGGTTATTTGTATTATGTGTTAATTTTTTTTTCTGTTAATCGTAGTATACTCTTATCAATTTTTATAGTCAAAGTATTTTATTTGAAGGGTATATGTAGGTTTTCTAATAATGGATTAGACTTTAAAAAATATTTTATATTAAAGTATTCAGTATATTATAAAGTTTGTAAAATGTTTTATTTGTTTTCTTATTTTTTTTTGGTTATCTATGAAGTTTTATTTATTATGAGGATAGATCTATTCATCCAAGATAATCCAATGTAGATTGTGTATTCTTAAATTGTCAACACAACTTTTTTATTTTAATATTCACTTTCAAATACATTTCTTCCTCCTCAATTTCAAAAGTACAAACCTATTCATTATAATATATATATATTTTTTCTTTTTCTTAAAAATATTTATATAAATATATTTTTACCTAATTTGATTAACAATAATTTATAACTTTCAAATTACTGTGGAAGACCTAATTAATTAAGGAACATACTCTTAGGACAAATGAAACATCCTACTAAATATTTGGAAGCTAAGAATACTTATGCTTGGCAGTGAATTTCTTACGTATGTTCCAGGGAGTTCTCATAAAACTATGAGAAATGGATAGCAAAGAGATACAGTAGAATAATATTCAAGAGAAGATAGTTTTATATTAATTTAATAAAGTATGATTACAAGGCACAACCAGCTCTTACAAACTTGGATCTAAATTTGATAACAAATTGAAGCTAAATTGTCAATTCTTGGAGTCCTATTCTAACAACTTTTCCAGAAACTAACACTGCCAGCTTTCCAAGCTCATGACAGCACACAAGCACATGTAGATGTTGGATGTGCAGTGATCTCCACCAAGTTTCCTTCTAGGAAAGGGTGGAGGGAAGAAATATAAAAAGGGACAGAGACACATAGAAGTACCCGTGAAATCCTAGAAATGATATTTAAATTAGAAAATAGCATGAGAACCAGGTGGTAGGACTCAGGAGTGGGACAAATCCAACTGAAATTATACCTCTATATTCTTGATTATGATTTGCATGCCATACTGAGGCTGCAAAGTAAGCACAGCAATAGGTGCATGTTTGTAAACAGAAGACAGAGTGAATGAAAACCTTTGTAAAATCATGGAGAGAACAGTCTTGGCCTCCAACATGGCGAAGTTTTGGCCAACGCATATTCTTGGGCCCACGGAAAATGGAATGAAAGCATTTGGGTGAACGGATGCCTTTGAAACACCTTCTGCAAATCTCTCTGGTTTGAACATGTTGGCGTCTGGACCCCAGAACTTCTCGTTATGTTGCACTGCTAATATGGACAATGTGACTACTGCTCCTTTAGGAAGTTTAATAGGGCCTAGCTTAATTTCTTTGTATGCTTTTCTCCTTGTTATTGTGGCAGGTGGGTACAATCTTAGAGTTTCATATATGACCATAGTCATCTGCAAAAGATATAAAATATTCAGCAGCATTATGTATGGCAGATAAAGAGCAGGTTCTATGTTATGAACATTACTTAATTTGCAATCAATATTTGTGATTGCCCAATAAATTCAGAAGAACGATGAATGATGAACAATGAACCAATAATGAAAGAACACTCCAAGAATGCAAGTAATAACGAAGAGAGAAATTAAACTTAAATAAGGGTACACCAAAGATCCTAGCTTCTTCAAAGAGAATATTTCAAATGGGATCCGAGCTAATAACGAGTCCAATTATATGACAATATCCACTCTCTTCAACTACTCCATATAAAATGAATATTCATTGTGCAATTACTCCAAACATTTGGCCTACTTGTCATAATAATTGAGCATTACCATAGAAAATTGTTTAACCCCATGTAGGCCAAACTCCTTACCGTCATTTTTGGTACCAAATAGGGATGCAGTTCTGATACCAAAGCATATGACCTACAACAGCCCATGAAGATTAACAACTCCAAACTACTAGTTCTTTAGCCAATTGGGTTATTACAATATTTCATAATAAATGAAAAATTGAGCCACCTTCTTTAATGTTTTTGTAATCCAGTCCATACGCTACAACAAAATTGATGTGGACATTTACAATTCAGACGGGCTGCTTATGTGGGGAGTTACTTTGGGTGAACCAAACAGCTTGATCAATTGCAATCAGTATGAAAACTAAGAAGCAATACACGGTATAAAAGGGATCGCCATTTACTTAAGACAATTTTTCCTATGAGGTGGTCGTAGTGAGAAATCAGAAAAAATAAATAAATTCAAGAGCTATAGACAATCTTAGAATACATACCAATTTCAATCTACTAAGCATGTCTGCATCTGGGATATCTGTGCTACAGACACTGATGACTTCATTTCGTAACTTTTCTTGCCATTCTGGGTTTATTGCCAGCAAGAATAATGTCCAGTTTAATAGATTGGAAGTAGTTTCATGGCCTGCAAAAAAAAGTGTCTTGCATTCATTGATGATTTCATCAATGGTCATACTCAAATTCTGTTGATTGCCACTCAATTCCTTTTTCTTGGCAGTCATCATTGTTCCAAGCAGATCATTTCCATAGCCAACATCAGTTGCTCCTTTAGGGGTGGGCTGTAACCTGCTCTGAATTATAGCCTGCAGGATTTCCTTCACCCTCCTATCAATCATCCATGCATATCTGTTCTTCCTTGTAGGAATATATCTGCACCGAAAAAATCAGCAATGCCATCAAGTCTTATCCATAAGTTGATTTAGTAAAAAGTAGTTATTTGTATGTAGCTCTACGGGCAGTGGACAGGGGATGATATAAGCATAATAATAAACTTTATACATCAAGTAAGTATACCTCAAAGGTGATGAACTTGAAATAGTGTTGTATAAGCTAAAACAGTTACAAATTTTTGAGAGATAGAGATGTTGTAATTACTGGCTTCCTGGGATAAAGACAGAACTTTCAGCCTCTGCAGCCATTGTTTGTAATTCTCTTTGCAATTCATAAAGTTCTTTGCCTTCATTAAAACTGCAACCAAATGCAGTATGGGATATGATGTCTGCCGTTAATGCTCTGAACTCACCATGAACATCAATTTCTTTACCATAAAAATCTTCCTCAGCCACCATCTCTTGCCATTTCTCAAGCATAGATGAAGTGCAAGCAGCCATTCTCTTCACCATTGCCTGTCATGGGAAGCATTACTATATTTGATAAGATATTTTTCAATATCTTCACATCTTATCTCTTAGAGAATAGATACCGTCTTTCAAAATCTCTCTTAATTTGTATAAAGATTGAAGAATATTCCAAACCTTGAGTTTGTCAACATTGAAAGGCATGGCTTACAATTCTTCTGCGCGTAACCCACTGCAGTCCATTTACGGAAGTCAGTCCTTTACCCATTAAAGCCAATGCAAGAGGCCTGCGAGTAGTCTTGTAATAATAACCAAATTTGTTGGACAAAACTTCCTTAATTAGCTCAGGTTCTGCAATGTACAGCCTGGAGTGACTTCCATACCAGTAGAAAAAGATTTCTCCTGACCATAAACAAATTAACAACATCATAGTCAGATACTGTCCGTAAGCTGTTTAAATTTATAGTTTGAACCATGTGAAATTTATATAGTTTCGACCATTACTAGCAAAAACATTATGTGGGCAGTGCTTACTGTCAAGTAATAATTAGTTCAGCATGGAGTAAACAGGTACTCTTGTTCTTCACATCATCTATTTTAATAGTCCAGGGCATCATATGATGTAAGAGAGAGCATATTCAACTTTTCAAGATCCGCCATAATTTGCATTCTAAATCTCTTAAAAGATTAATCAAAAACACTCTACGAGCTCTGATACCATGTAAGATTTGGGTATGGAGATAGCCACCCAAGATCTAGAGACCAAAAGAATAAATTATATTCCTATCAAAGAATGCAAATATAATAATATACAACTATCACAATATGATATGACATATCTTGTTTATAAAGACAAGGTTGAGATGTAGGATGTTGTAGTCATATGACTAATGTCTTACACGACAACCTAAAAACATCTAGACATCTTCCTAAGTCAACTTAACATGTGAACATATGTGAATAGACTCTAACTAATAACTAGTTAGCTAATGTGTCTTATTCACACTACAAGGGGAAATCAGATAGGAAATACCCATGTTCACATTGGAAAATAGTCGATAGTAAATTACTTGAACTCTGCTGAATTTAATTGTGGACCACTTAATAAAAAATATGTTGGATGAGTGTTATAGATTTTTCATGTTTAATAGTTGGGATGGGATTAATCACTCATAAATTAATATATTTTTCAAGAAAAATATTTGGTTGATAATTTGGTTTTTTGTTATTTTCCATATATATTTACAGGTGCAATACTGAAAATTTTATTGTATTAGGTTTTTTACCAAAAATATTTTCTTTGGTAAAATTTTTGGTATCTTTCTATTTTTCACACATGTTTTTAAGCACTTATGTTTATTTTTTGCATGATTCATGTAATGTGTAAATTTGCTTTTGATGTTCCTGTTTTATTTATGGGTGGAGTAAGAGAGATTCACTATTATATTGGAGATGGTTGAATTTTTGCAATAGGAAAATTTTTATTGCTTTAAGTTTTTTTTTAAAAGTTTTCCTAAATGAAAATACTGTGTATTGTCTTTACTTTCTATTTATTTTATTATTGTTTCAAATTGTATACACACTACTTCTATTATATAAATTTATTAGGATTATTTTCATTACAAATTGCAAATGTGTAATTCTTATCTAAGACTAAAAGACCCTGCCCTGCAAATTGGATACCTTTATGACTTGAATTATTCTTTACTGTTACAGGTGTTAGCTTTTACGGAAAAAATGTTAACAACAATACCACTCTTTCAGCAAATGCTTATATTTTTACTTGTTCAAAAATGGTTTTGAGAACTATTTGTAAAGGGAACTTTAAATATAAAGAAAGAAAGATTGATCAATAGCTTAGGTGCATTTAGCTATTCATTTACAATATTTCTTTCTTTAGTGACAATTTGATAATTTTTATACTACTTGTGAACAAAGGTATTTCCTATCTGGTTTCTTCTTGTAATGTGAATAAGGCACATTATCTAACTAATTATTAGTTACAGTCTATTCACACATATTCACATGTTAAGTTAACTTAGAAAGATATTTCTAGGTTGTCATGTGATCTTATCCTACACATGTGATCTTATTAACTAGTTGGCATCTTATCTTCTAATTGTCTTATGTCATAGGATTAAGACACTTGTCATATAACTACAACATCCTATAACATCCTACATCTCAACCAATTTTGTGATGGTTGTATATTGTTATATTTGCATTTTTTGATAGGAATACAGTTTATTCTTGTCATATTAATCTTCTCTTTTATTTGTTCTTTCCATTAGACCTCTAGATCTTGGGTGACTATCTCCATAACCAAAACTTACAGACCACCTAAACAGCTTCTAACTACACTATAATACAGTAAGAAAAAAGAGCTGAAATAGGAAAGCAAAGCTGGAAAATTAAGATCAAACAAATGAAATGAAATGTAATCTACAGTATAAGTAACGAAGATAGGAATTTTGATGAACAAGATATCCTAGGAAGAAAAGAAAGAAACAAGTTATATTAATGTAGATAAACATGAGCATATCAGGTTTATAAAAGCGGATTGTTTGGCCAAATGGGCCTCCAATCATTTGCAGAATTGGAACATTGTAGATAGGGGTCAATTATCCACAGATTTGTCTCAAAAGTTGGACCACTTAGTGGAGATTGACAGGGGTGTTTAATGCCCTTTCTTTGTACTTCTTCGTTTTAGTTGGAATAAATTTGTACCCTCTTTTAACAAAAAAAAAAAAAAACAAAACCTAAGAAATAAAAATAACTCACAACTTCCAAGGAGGAATATCAATATTTTTAAACTTGAACAGTTTAATAAGGTAAACTGTTAAGAAGATCACACTATAAATAGACTGGTAGTTCGGTGGTAGAGAAGTTAAGAAATATGTCATTTTTATAAACTTGAACAGTTTGGAAGGAGAACATAAAATAAATAAAACATATGCTGCAAAGAAAAAATGTTCAATGAAAGAAAATTAATAGTGCATTTTAGAATCCCTACATGCAAATATGTTCAGTAAGTTACTTTCAATAAAAGATTCAGTAGTTACTCATATCAAGAAAGTTTTTGCACTATAATATGATTGTTGAAGCAGTATAAGCAACATATAGATATATATAGAGAGAACCATGTATCTGACTCCACTGTTGGTAGTGCGGCATAACTCTAGGAACTATGTCATGAGAAATCTCCTTCATAGGCTCTGCATGAGCTTTCCTCAGAAGCTCTCTGTACTCAGGCACACTTCCTGCAAGAACATGGTAAGACGACCCTTTGATTTCTTGCTTTGTATAAGCATAGTAGAAGGTGAAAGGCCTCCATATGAGATCTCTAAAAAGCTTGAAAATTATCCCCCCAAATAATATAACTGCAATGGCAACCAAAGCTTCTATACCTCCTAAACCAATTCTAATATCCATCACTGAAATTCTCGTACAATGGCACTCTCTCTGTAGTATTTCCTTCACTTGTGGTTTTAGCTAAGGCCATCTAAATTTATAGTTGCACTTGAGATTCATCTAGGAAACTCTTCACTACCTAAGAAACAATTTAAAGAATAAAATAGGATTGTATCTTTCATCTCAAGTTAAAATGAAATAACTTGAGTTATATGTGTTGTCATGTGACATTTGAAAAAGGTGTTTCGGTAGGCCAGGGAATTTAAAAACCTTTATCCTATTTTACTTTGAGCCATATCAGTATCAGGATATGCATCGAGCCATCTCAGGTATAAGGATAACCAGTGACGAAGGCAGTGACGTTTCTGAAGTTGTTGCTTTCTTTCCTAAAAAATATTCAGAAGTAGTCTCTTTTATAGAGTAAACAACTGGTTTTGATATAGGTTTTCAAATTATGATCCCACTTAAAAAAATAATTTAAAAACTAAGAGCAAGGACATTTCAGATGGATGAGTTTTAAAATTTTTTATAAAATCTTTTGGAAATCTGGTTTTTTCAATATTATTTTATATTTAGATAATCTTCTAATTTTGATAAGATTTTAAATAGAAAATTATTTTATATTAAAAAAAAAACATATTTTTCATAAAAGTGGCAAACATCATTACCAACATTTTATTGTTGTGGATAAGGATCTTTAACTTTAATAAGACTTTAATTGCTAAACTATCTTACATTTGGAAAGAGAAGAAGTTACAAGTGATTTTCAATATTAAAAAAACTTTCTAGGGCTATAGGGCTTTAATAATATCTTATGGAAATTAAACTAAAAGTGATTGTCAATATTAAAAAAACTTTCTAGGGCCATAGAACTTTAATAATATCTTATGGAATTTAAGTTACAAGTAATTTTCAATATTAAAAAAACTCTGTAGGATTATAGAGCTTTAATAATATCTTAGGGCAATTAAGTTACAAGTGATTTTCAATATTAAAAAAAATTTCTAGGGCTATAGGGCTTTAATAATATCTTATGGCAATGAAGAGGTCCACTCTACAAGGCTTTCAATATTAAAAGAACTTAATTATTTGTAGATGACATTATTCTCATGTCCTACAAAGCTCTAGGTTTATAATGATATTTTGATATTTCCAGATTTTGTGTTTGTTTAATGAATATTCATGGTTTACAAGTGAGCTTGAATGAAACTAAGGTTATGGTTTTCAACACAATTAAGAAAGAAATGCATGCAACTAATATCATTTATAAGAGAATTTTGGTGAAGTGGTTTCCATTATACTTACCTTGTGTGCCTTTCATAGGACCTCCCTTTAATATACTCTCTATTGCAAAAGAGAGATCATGCAAGTGTTATGCTACACTTAATACACTTGTAAGATTGTATTTCCAACTCCAGTTTCAAGATGCCAAAATGAAATTGCATATCTTTCAAACTTTAGTGTCATCAACAATCTTGCATGGTTGTATACAACAAACTTGTTTGATGTCTGCAGAGCGGGAAACTAAAATTTTGAATCGCGATGTTAGCAGATTGCGGGGCACTCAAGGGAGATCTGTGGCGCTCATGCCCGAGTCGGTTGGGGGGCAGCCTGGTGGTTTGGTCGCCTTTGTCTTGGCTGTGGGTGGCTCCATGGATGCTATGGGTGGGTAGGGGCCTGGCCTCAAGAATGCTGATCCTGGGGGTCTTTCTTCTGTCCTTGACTTTGGTGCCGGTGGTTTTTCCACTGTGGTAAATGTTGGAGGTGGTCCTGCGGTGGGGTTTTGGGCCTCAGGTGGCCCTAAGAAGACCTTTTCTACTGCTGTTACCGGATCTGGTGCTTGGACCTCTTCCCGACCTAGTTCTTGGCCGATCCCTTGCGCCCATGAGTCGCCCATTATGGTTTGTGGTTCAGAAGTTGCTGAGAACAAAAAAATTTACTGCAACACTGGTGCGATTTGCAGATATAATAGTTTTTGGCCCTCCTTGCCCAATCTTCACCATTGGGTCTTGGAGTCTTGAAGCCACTGGTTCAGGGAAAGATTGAATTGTTTCCCTGTGCTAGAGGGTTCTTCATAGTGACATTTGCTTCTTGTGAGTAGAGAGACTTAGTGCTCGATGGTAGAGTTTGGTTGTGGGGGGAGTATTCCCTCTCCATCAAGCCCTGGACTCTCCCCTTCAACCCCCCTACGGAGCTGCTCAACATTAGACCTGTTTGGGTCTGTCTTCCTAATCTCCCTCTACAGTTTTGGGAGGTTTCTTGCCACGAGGGCATAGGCAATGCCATTGGTCATTTCCTCAAGGTTGATTCTACTACCTCCTTCATGTGACACTCCACGGTAGTGCACATTCTTGTGGATATTAACATACCTAAACCGCTCAATGGGGATGTGGTCTTGATGGTAGAGGATAGGCCCTGGAAATAAATATTAGATTATGAGGGTATTCCTTTTAGATGCAGAAGGTGTTTTTCTATAGGTCATCTAGCCTCTGGTTTTCCCCTCTCGTGCTGTAAGGGTGCTGCTACTTGGTGGAAAGATGCCCTCCCGGATCACCTTACTATCAGCACTTCGGAGGATGACGGTTTGTCTCAGGATGATGCTTCCTCTGGTGATGCTGTGGTTCCCTCTCAATCTCTAAATTCTCCTGACCACTTGGTTGCTCATCTACCAGCTCCTCCTGTTTCAGGTAGGCCCGTTTCTTCTATTCCTGATTCTTCTGCTTTGGTTTTGCCCTCTTTCGGCTCAGTTTCCCCTCGTGGGGCTTCTTTGGTGTCGTCTGCGGTTCATCGCGAGCCCTCTTTACTAGTGGTTTCAAGGGAGTCTCCCCTCTCTCCATGTTCTATCAATCCTAGTTTTGGGCCCTCCTGGATACTGGTTCAATGTAGGAAGAAAGGTCCCTTGCCCCCTTGTGGCAAGGGTGGTAGGGTGTCTAGATCAAGATTGGACGTGGTGTAGATCCCTGCAGTTCTCCAGCTAGGCTGCGGTGACTGTGTTGTCATTCTGCCATTCCTAGTCTGTTGCTTTTGGAGTCAAGTTCTCTTGGCTTTTCCCCTATTCTTCTACCCTTGTGGCCTTGTTTTTTGCCCCTTGTTTTGTTTTTGGGATTTTTTGTATCGAGTTCGGCTCCCTTGTTTAGCCGCTTATCTTTATCAAAAACAATCTTGCATGGTTGTGAGATTTGGAGACCTAGAATTCATACTACTAGTTCATCTTAGGTTGATAGAGTTCTTATTTCCATGCTATCTAAAAACAAGAGCCTGACAAATTGATCAATTCCACATGCAATTATTTCAGCTAAATTTGGCATTCATCCTCTTCATATTTTAGCTATTTTCACGTAGTGATGTTGCTTAATAGATTAAGACTCATGGAAGATACAACAATTGAGCATAATAGATATCCATTCAATGCTTTTTCAATCATCTATGAAGTTATGTGAACAAGGGATCAAGAAATCTTGATATGCCCGATGCATGGGTTTCCTACAAGGAATTGTTATGGATATTAATCATCTTCTTCCTAATACTTTATTTATCAATGCCCTACACATGTTGAAAAGAGATATTCATAAAGAAATTAGGGATGAGATCTACAAAGCCTACATAAAGTCAACTTGGACACAACCAACAAAACCATTGTAGAAAAAAATACAACCTTACTTGAAGCACTATATCTATATATAAGATGGAAGCATTATTCCTCCCAAGTACACTAGGATTACTTCTCATTTGAGATTTTCTTTGGGCCAATTGTAGGTATACTACTACCCCTTTAATCATATAGTGTGCATATGGTTATGAGTAGTCGACTTGTGGCTACCTTAACTCTTAATTAAGTTATATGATCATTATTATAGTCATATATAGGTAGTTAGGTCATCCTAGGTGTTATATTTAGGTATCTAAGTTAGCCTAGGTGGCATCCACATCATAATTAAGTATATATAGGAGTTCGTGGTAAGTTTGTTATTAGCATATTACGAATTGAGTTCTTCTGGAGAGTTTTGGAGTTTTCACCCTCAAAGTGACTTATTAATATCAAGTATTTGCAGTATATTTTCTATTTTATTCCTTTATTATGTAAGTTGTTTCATTACAAGTGGTATTAGAGCATGATCTTTGCATCATGAAGGCAAGCAATAATGCAATTTTTATTTATTTTGGAGGTCATTCTGGGATGTGCATATCTCTCTTGTTCTGTTGAATTTTTTCAAGATTTTTGGAGGGTATTTCAAAGATATTTTGAGGATACTTCAGTCCTAATTTTAGGTCCATTGGAGTAGAATTAAGGGAATTATTGTAGAATTAGGATTTCCACAAATTTTTTTCCTAGGGTTGTAATTCAACGAATCTTTTCCTATTTTTTGGAGAGTTGAGAAAGGACACATTGATCCACCTTCAGTACTAATTTGAAGGAATTTGGAACTTATTTGAGGAAGTTATCATGAAATTAGGGTTTCCACCATATTTTCTCTCAAGGCTATAAATTGACGAATTCCTTGGAGATTTTTTTTAGTATGTGAGATCTTGGCCCTAGTAAGTTACAATAAATTTTTTAGATTAACTAGATTTGTTTTGTGTGACTTATTGCCAAATTTATTTTTTGCCATCACAGTTGGGCCTACCACAAGAGGCAAAAAGAATCCTATCACACCTGGAAAACCCCTAGACAAGTAGGCTATAGATGGTGGGGAGATTTATCCTAGTGATATGTAGGAAGAATTCATCAAAGGTTAAGGAAGATATTTCATCATTCAAGACAAAGATCAATAAATTATCAAGGAAAAGGGATTCTCTTATGAGGGGTATGAACTATAAGGGAGAAGATTCACATAATAAGACCTAGGAGGGAAATTATGCTTCTAAGAGACATGATTCTTGTGGGTTTGAATCATATCTCAAGATGGAATCAACACTCAAAGAATCTTATGGCTAGGCATTTCACACCAAAGATGGATATGTAGAAATTTGATGGTCAAGATCCTACCAATTAGCTCTACCAAATGGAGCAATTCTTTGATATTCATCATGTTCCTTATCAACAAAAGGTGGAATTCACTTCCTTATACTTGGAACTTGACCAATTCATTTGGTATCATTGGTTGTGTTAAGAAAAGAAAAAAGAAAGGATTTGTTGTCACTTGATCTATTTTCCAAGAGGAACTCACTACACATTATGGTGACAATCTTATGGATAGCTACTTTAGCCAAATTACCAAATTAAAGAAAAAATGTATGGTCAAGGATTATATTCATCAATTCCAAACTTCTTTAAGAGTATAAAATGTGGAAAAGGAAAATATGATGGAATTATTCCCAAGGAGAAGTAAAGGATTACATAAAATATGAGGTACACATGTTCCATCCAAATTCTATATCCCAAGCAAGGATTATGGAAAGACAGGTAGAGGAAAATTTATGGCTAAAAAAAGGAAAGGTTTTGTAAACACAAGAGATAAAAGCACTCCTACATAGTCACTTCCTCGACCCACTAGATTGACTCCTCAACAAATTGAAGAGAAAAAGGAAAAAGGGTTATGTTTTAACTATGACAACAAATACGGTAGAGAACATATATGTGAAAAAAAGAAATTGTTCTACATTGAAGGGCCAAGAAAGGAAGAAGATGGTGAAGAAAAAATAGGGTAATGTGCTAGGTGAAGAATGAAGAGATCCACAACCAATCATTTCTTGTCATGTACTCTCAAGTTTTAGAAACCCACAAACTCTCAAGGTAGTGGGTTTCTTAAAGGAGAGAGTAATAGTGTTGATAGACTCAAGAAGCATTCATAACTTCATCAACAAAAAATTGGCTACACATCTCAATTATTTTATATATCCAACTCCAAAATTTTAAGTCTTGATTGTAGATGGGGGTATTGTTAGTTGTTAAGGGAAATGCCACAACATTAAATTATCAGTGGGAGATTATCATCTTGATTGTCTAGTGTTTTCTATCTCAATGGGTGTAATATATATTGTTGTGGGAGTATAGTGGCTTACTACTTTGGGAACATTTGAGATGAACTTCTAGGAGCTATTCATGGAATTTCACTTGGAAGGACAATAGAACTTAGAGGGTTGCGTGAAAAATCTCCACAGATGGTAAGCTCTCACCAAATGCAAAGATTCTTAAGAAGGGGGCAAATGGCTTTGTGGCCCAATTATTTTCATTAGAAGCATATCACTCAAAGGATTCTACACCACTAGATCTACAAACAGTTGTCGACAAGCACTCAATAGTTTCTAGGAAGATGCCAAAAGGATTTACTTCTAAAAGAGATCATGATCATGCCATTCAACTAGTACTAGGGAGCCAAGCACCCAACATTAGGCCTTATAGGTATCCATATGCACAAAAAAGTGAGATTGAGAAGATAGTTTAGGAGATGCTAAAGATAGGTATTATTGGGCATAGTCAAAGTACTTACTTCTCTCTTATAGTGATGGTACACAAGAAGGATGATACTTGGAGGATGTGTCCTAATTATATAGAGCTCAACAAGTACACCATAAAAGATAAGTTTCAAATTCCAATAATTGAAGATTTGTTAGATGAGCTTAATGGTGCTATTTATTTTGGGTAAATGCAAGAAGATGAGTCCACTTTTTGTGGAAGTTGTGTGGACAAAAAAACCCAAAAAAAATGGCCACCTATTTTGAAAATAATGGGTACCCATTTAGTAACAGGCACCTAAAATAAAATGGGCACTCATTTTGGTTCAGGCTACTGTTCTTAAACGAATACCCATTAGTAACGGGCATTTGCTTAGGAACGGGTTCCTGTTCTAAAAAGCTAAAATTGGGCCGACAATAGATGTAATTGAAACGGGTGCCCATTTTGAAACAAGTACCCATTCTATTTTAAAATGGGTACCCGTTTCTTTTTAGTATGTGTTCCTAGTTTTTAGAACAAGTATGCATTTTGAAGTGGGTACGTGTTCCGTTAAATTTAAAGTTTGAAACCCATGGCTTTGCTTTAGTTTTAGGCTTGGAAACCCAACCCTTAGCCTTGGACCTGCAAGTACAAGGCCATGTTAACAACAAGAGAAAAAATTGGCTTTACCAATATGGTTAATGATATTTTTTAAGAATTCTTAGACCAAATTAAAACCCATTATAGATCACAATGTCTAGTTTTCAAATATGTATTTTTTTATTCATAAATTGTGAGGATATTTAGGCTGACCCACTCTAGTGGAGGTCACAAGGGGGACCTCCTTCCCATCCACATATTCAACATAGAAGCCACAATGGAAGTCCAATAGACACAACTTGTAGTTCTAACTATAGGTGTTACTAGGGGGGATTCAAACTTGGATCTCCACCTTGAGAACCTTATGGCCTTGCCATTTAAGCACACCCCTTTTCACAAATATGTAATTTTTTTTACTATTGGACATATTTTTCTATTCATTAATTAATTTTTAAACAAAGAGACTCATTAACTTGAAATGACATACATTACTATTTTTTTAATAACTTTCGATTTTGAAAGTTTCTTGAAAAAAATTATGTTTGACCAATCTAGACATCAATATCTACATGATGAAAAAGGAAAATTTTAATGTTATGATTAATTTATCTCAAATTATGTTGGTTGTACATGAGGGGTTTTAAAAAACACAAATTAGGGTCAGAAAAAAAATTAATTAAAAAAACTATTTATCAAAAAATTAAAAATATATATCCTAACCAAATTTCAACATCATATGCATCTTTCCACAAAAGGAATTAGAAAAATACCTTCATTTAAGTCAAATTATGTTGGGCATACATGTGCATGCTTTGGCCCAAAACAAGGGACTTTTAAAAAGCCACTTTTTGTACATCCTATACAAAACCAACTTTTGTCATCTAGGTATTAGAATAAATTACATATTTGAAAACTAGAAACAAAATCCTACATTTCATATTTTTATATCATATTAATATTGTATGTGTAAGTGCTTCAAATTTTTACTTCAACTATGACAAAATTTGAAAAATAGGGAAAACACTTCCACTTTTTGGCCAAAAAATGGACCCAACTTCTTGCACTTGGCCTTTTACAAAGTTGGATCTTTGTTTTGGCTATCATAAAACCAGAATTAGAGATGATTATGTACATAAGTTAGCTTTTTGAATCCATGAGGGCTACTATGAATTTTTTGTAATGCCTTTTAGTCTCACAAATACACCATTGATATTTCAAAGTTTGATGAACTCTATCTTTAAGCAATTTCTATGGAAATTTATTTCAGTATTTTTAGATGACATTTTAATATATATAGTAAAAATTGGGAGGAGTGCTTTTGTAACATATAAATTAGGTTTTGGACATTCTTGAGTAGCACTAGTTGTATGCTAATCCATCCAAGTGTGTGTTTTGAGTCAAAGAAGTGGAGTATCTAGGTCATATTGTGTCACATGAGGGAGTTAAGGTGGACCCTAATAAGATCAAGGCCATTGTAGAGTGGAAAATGTCTAGGACCCTTAAGAACCTATGAGGTTTCTTAGGGATCATAGGTTATTATCATCAATTTGTGAACAATTGCGGTAGCATAGCATCACCTCTCATAGATTTCTTGGAGAAGGATTCCTTCTAATGAAATGAGGTAGTGACAAGGGAATTTAAGTAGCTAAAGGAAGCCATGTGCACAACTCCAGTCCTAGCTACCCCAAAATTTTCTAAAACATTAATTATGGAATGTGATCATTCAAGATATGGCATATGAGTAGTGCTCATGCAAGAATGAAGATCCATAACATTTACAAGCTGCTAACTCAAAGGTAAGAGATTGTTGAAGGTAGTTGATGAGAAGGAAATGTTGGCTATCTTGCATGAAATCAAAAAATAGAGACCTTATATAATGGGAAGACACTTTAAGGTAAAGAAAAATCATGATAGTCTCAAATATTTCTTGGAACATAGGTTGTCATTTAAAGAACAATAAAAATAGGTCACAAAGATGTTGGTATATGACTTTGAGATCATATATAAGAAAGTCAAGGAGAATGTTGTGGCTGATGCTCTATCAAGGAGATATGAACCCATAGAGTCATTCTTGTATGCCATGTCCATATTGCAAGTAGATTGGGTAAATTTGAGGCAAGATAAGAGTGGGAGAAGGACATAGATACTCAACCTCTCATTGAGAAACTCTCATAGGATTCAAGTGTTTTAGAGAAATATGCATGGAAAGGAAATGTTTTATGGTACAAGAATAAGATGTACCTATGTAGGAATTAAACCCTTAAGATTAAGGTGTTGGTAGAACTCCATGCTTCTCTAGTAGGTGGGCACTCTAGATTCTTGAAAAATTATCATAGAATTAAGCAAATTTTCTTTTAGGAGGGGCTAAAATGGGATGTTCACAAATTTGTAGTAGAATGCATGGCATGTCAACAAAATAAAGGGGAGACAATTAAAACTCTAGGTCTTCCTCAACCTTTATCTATCCCAAGTCAGTAGTAGGAGGAGGTATCTATGGATTTCATCACAAGTTTGCCTAGATCTGAAGGAAAAATGTCATCATGGCCATCTCACCAAATATGCACACTTTTGTGCTTTGACACACCCATTGGTAGCAAAAATTGTAGCAACAACCTTTATGAATACTATTCAAAAACTACATGGGACTCCAAACGTTATAGTAAGTGATCTCAACCCTATATTTACAAGGAATTTTTGACTAACTTATTTTCATGTTTGGGCACTCAACTTGCTTGTAGCTCATCATATCATCCCCAATTTGATGGACATATTGAGGTGGTCAACAAATGATTGGAAGGGTACCTCTAATGTTTTTATTTGGATAACCAAGATAGATGGGTTCAATGGATACCACTAGTAGAATTGTGGTATAACACTTCCTTTCATACTTCTTCCAAGATGTCTCCATTTTTGGCACTATATGGGTACTATTTGCCATCAATAACCTCTTCATTGTGAGCACAACCAAAGGTTTTAATAGTTTAATATCACATTTAACATTAGCAAGAGGTACACATTAGTATTTGAAAGAACCTGACAATGACACAAAATAGAGTGAAGCAATAGGTTGATCAACACCATAGTGAAAGGAATTTTGAAGTGGGAGATTGGTTCTTTATGTGATCACAACCATATAATAAAATGTCTCTAAAATAACAAAAAAAAGGATAACAAGATTGCACCCAAGTACTATGGTCCTTATAAGGTGTTTCAAGAGATTGCTAGTGTAGTATATAGTTACCTATGTCAACAAAAATACATCCAGTTTTCCATGTTTCTTGCTTGAAGAAGGTTACTGGGAAAAAAGTTGTAGCACAAACTATGTTACCAGAGATTTATGAGGAGGAAAGAATAGTTTTGGATCCTGAGGAAATTATTCAAACATGCACTAAGAAGCTAAAAAAAAAGGGCAATCATAGAATATTTGATAAAATAGAAGAACTCTCTAGTCAAAGATGCCATGTGGGAAATGAGGATTTTGTGGAAAAGTATCCATAGTTGATCAACATTGAGGACAATGCTTTTCTAAAGAGGGGGCATGCTATGCCCTTAATCCTATAGTGTACATAGGGTTATTAGTAGTTAGATTGTGGCTACCTTAACACTTAATCAAGTTATATAATCATTATTATAGTCATATATAGGTAGTTAGGTTATCCTATGTGTTATATTTAGGTATCCACAATCTATCTATAAAAGAAAGTGTACCTATCACATCAACTTGTCTTTGTAATTTTATTTTTAATATTAAAGAAGCCATAGGACAGATTACAACAAGTGAATATTTTAAAAGAAATGTTAATGTGCAATTTTATGCCACTTTACATACATGTCGTAACTACATATAGACATAGCACTTGATTTGATCTATTTGGCACATTAATTGATTCTTATCGAGAATCCATCAATAATTTATCACTACAACCAACCTCAACCTTCAATATTGCATATTTCATAGCTATTTTCTATACTGCATGGTATGACCTAGTCTGCGAAATTCAAATTGATCATTTTGTGCCCAAAAGTTGACATTTTGCAAACTGTATTGACCCATGTGCAAAAAAAATTAAATTGATAAATATGATCACATATTTAGGGACATCTCCTAGGTCATTTGAAACAAGGATATAACATAGAGGAATCACACAAATATAAATATGATTAGAGAGAATTGAAAAGATAGATTTTAATATTTAAGCACTACACTAGTCCACCCATCCACAAATACAATAAATTTGTATTTTCATAGCATACTTGGAATGTATATGACAATTTAATCATTACCAATGGATTGATCATAATCAAGAAAACCAAGGACCTTTGATTCATCTTGAAGCAAGTTCCATCATGCTTCTAAGAATGACCAAATTCAATAAGACAAGTATCAAAGTGAAGGTGACTAATTTTTTGAATTCTTTTCCAACAAAGGACTATGCCACACAATTTGGAGAAAATAGTACAAGGCAAAATAGTCTAGGTCTAGATTGTATCTAGTGCGGCCTAGTCCACAACAACATAAATCATTACATAGATCAATCATAGATTCTTTATTGCATATTCAAATCCATATTATAGTTTTAGATATTTTATCATAACATTTTAACTATAGTAGGCATGAGTTTTCCACAGTCCATGACATTGATAATAGAGTGCTTTTGGATACAATTGTTGAATAAAAAACATACACAGTTGTATCCAGAAGCACTCTATTATTACATTTTAACTAGTCAACAACACTCTACCAAGATAAGTTAGATAAGCATCTAATATCTCTCTAGTGAATTTAGTGACATCATTTTATAGGTTTGATTTGTTATTTATTATCTTTGATCATTTTATTAGATATAGATTAATGTAGGATAATAAAGAAGCACTTATTTTTATACATTATTTGGAAGACCCTAAATTCTTAGACTACCTAGAGCCTTGTGTTGGTTCGTGTCCAATATTTTGATCAATTCTGGTGTCCATATTCATTGCAGTATCTTCATGTTGCCCCAGATGTATGCTACAAGCCTTGTTTTGTTATTTTTATACCCCACAAGCTTTGTACTTGTGTTATTTTCCAAATATGGTCTTGCATTGTGTTGTTTTACTATCCCCACTTCCCTTAGGTGTGTGGTGTCTCCTTTTATCCATGGTATCTCCCCATCATCCCATTGTGACCCTTGTCACTTATCTTCCTTATAGGTTATACTACATGCTCTTTTCATGATGTTATTGTCACTTCAAAGATTGATACTCTCTTGCTTGCCTTATTTCCATTTGCAATGATTGATCATCTATGTGGTACATTTTCCTACTTTGTGGTGGGTGCATCTATTTTCATAATTAAATTTTGCAAGTGTATGGTGAGTTGTGCTCCTCTTGGCAGTTGCTTCACTTTGTAGTTGTGATGGTTGTCTTAGCTCACCTTGCAACAATTTTTGTCCTTCTTTGTGGTGC
Source organism: Cunninghamia lanceolata (assembly GCA_027924645.1). Taxonomy (NCBI): domain Eukaryota; kingdom Viridiplantae; phylum Streptophyta; class Pinopsida; order Cupressales; family Cupressaceae; genus Cunninghamia; species Cunninghamia lanceolata. The sequence continues at coordinate 12,664,876 of BSBN01000186.1, read as the reverse complement.
ATCCTTATCCCATTATGGCCCTTGTTCAATTGATCTAGTGATCTTTCAGGTGTACGGTGGTTAGCATGTCTTATAATTTCTCATGTTTTAAATTGTGGCTTTGTGCCTTTGTAGTAGATTTGTCTGTAATGGCCCCATGTTCTTAGTTGGGTGATGCAATTAATGTAATAAAATATCTTGTTAGTAGGTGTGAATTGATGGTTCTTGGAGGGAGTGATTACAGAAGAAAAGGGAAGTGGGTGAAAGTGTTTAAGGCAAGAAATATCTCTGCCATATAGCATGGGCGATATGGTCAGGAGTGCCTTGTCTTTATCCAGGAGATTGCATAAATGTATACCATAGCATTTGCAGGGGGAGATATGACAAAATTACTCTATCCTTCAGGCTTTGAAAAACATCCATACCCTGTTCCATCGATCCCATTTTGGACAGCAGTGAGGATGTTGGAAAGGGTTTTGGGATTTGGCTTTATGCAACTAGTTGCATTTGCTTAAAAGTTTCTAATGCCATTTCAATAAATCTATTTTGTGCAGCATGGATATTGGCAAAGGTTAGGAATTGGGCTTTATGCCTACCAATGGCATTTGCTTTAAAGTTTCTAAAGACTCTTCAACAAATCCATTATGTGCATATCCTGCAATTTCTGCAGTCCATAAGACTACATTTCTTTAGGCATTTTGTGAAATGGATCACGTGCCTTGTTTATGCTCCCACAGTTTGCATACATGTCTACCACAACATTTCCAATTAAAATATTTTATAAAAATTCCCCTTCCATTATGTTCTATTGGATGTCCATAGCATGTTCCATAGTTCCCATGCTAGCGCAGGCAACGAGAATACTGGCAAAGGTTTAAGAATTTGGCTTTACATCTACCAATGGCTTTTCTTAAAAGTTTCTAAAGCCTTTGTAACAAATCCATTCTGTGCATGTCCTACAATTATTGCGTTCCATGAGATGAAATTGCTTGCAGCATTCTGTCAACAAAATAGAAAACTTAGAAAAAAGAAAGGGAAAATGGTTGAAAGCAAATCACTCAGGTGAGCGTATCAAATTGAAAGATCTAAGGTGAGCTGGAGGGGAGTACGAATAGAAAATGAAAGAGTCATCTTCCGAGGAATAGATCCAAGGTCGGGGAGGAAATCTTCTTTTTTTGAAGGTATTTACATCACTTCTCTATTTTTCTAGCACAAAGGCTAAAATACCTCTGCTGTAATTTCATTAAGCATAGAAAAAATAGAAAACCCAGTGGTGCATATAAATCATATACCTAAATTTATTTCAATGCAAGACATTTACATTGCCTCTTTCCTTGGATTTGTTTTAACATGCAGAACTATTTTCTTAATTCTTTAGATAAAAGGGTTTTCAAAGAAAGATCATGTGTTTTCTGATTTGTTATTTTGGGTAAAACGTGGGTTTGATCTTTGAGAGAATATAATGAGGGTAGCCACACAAAAATAGGAGGCTATGATAGAGATTGAAGAGATCTAAATCCCTTGGAACCCTTTTGTTAAACATTAACTTCGTTGAATCAATTTTTCATTAGAACCCTTCTTAGAAAATTAAGTGGCTTTTTGTTTTGGTCATTAAGGCCATATTTCTGCTGAGACACCAGCCTTGTGGAAACCCTCACCCTTGAGTTAAAAAATGAAATGGCACTAAAATACCTTAGAAACATTGATCTATGTTTCTGTATTGAAAATTGGTCACATAATTTTTAGTTAAGAAAATCTATCACGCAACCCAAGAATTTAATGAAGTTTATTTTTACCCTTAAACCAATAATGAGTATGGGTTTTAAATCTGAGTGAGAGGCAGTTGATAATGGATCTATACATCATGGGCATTATAAGTTTAGAGGATTGATATGCTTGAAAGAAATGGATAGCACCCTCTTTTAGGTGATTTTACTATTACTAGTAATTGGAATTTCCTTTTTTTGAATGCTAAGATATAATCGAGACATGATTATGATATTATCATTATGTTTTAAAGAAATGAGTTTGTGGTTAGCATCCTTGGGGACTAATCAGTATACATTAGTACTCAAAAATATATATATTAATTAAATTAAAGTTACTAGATGGATTGTTTGTTAAGGTCTTGCCCTCTAAATTGTTTATCCATTACGTTGGATGTTAAGACATCATGGTGAGATGATAGGATATTCTTAACCTATAGGCATTAATTGTCATTGTATGTATAGTAAAATCTTATAGATCTACTAAGAGTTAAGATGTCATGTACTTAGTACATTTTGTTTGTTACTTGAGAGTCTACGATATTGAGTCCTCGTGCATGGCCTTGAGCGCTTGTAAAGGCTAAGGATGCACACGAGAAGGCCGATCCATTCACGGGATGTCGAGTTATCCATTTGCGGGGCGTTGATTTGGGCATGATTGATTCTATGCAACATTGTAGTGTTTTGTACCTTTGTAGTCATGAGTAGCACCCAACATTGAATTGATGAGCATCTCTATGTGTTGACTTTGGCCTTATGCACTATTTTCCATGTCTGCTCTGTGATTGATGTGAGTGTTGGCCATCATGTATACCCTTGCCTTTATTCTTTTGTTTGGGCCTTGTGACTACCTCTGAGCACTGTGGGGTGGTCTCTTATGAGTCCACATGGTTGGGAGGCATTGCCACCACCATTGGGGACCAGTGAACAGATTTTGGAGCACCAGATTGGGGATGTTCTCACTCTCCATTATCCTACCTATTGTTGTACCTATTCAGTCATTGTATCATATTCAGGACTATTTTATTGTACTTGTATTCGATATTCATGGCTCTATCATTGTATATGTATATTCTTTTATGTAATTGTACTCTCTTAAGAGTCGAGATGTAATCATGCAATTTAATGAGAAGAAATGAGATGTTCCCTATTTGGCTTACGGATTCTGGTGTGGGTATCGGATCCGCTTGTACTATGATGTTTATGGATTCATGTTTATATTTGGAGTGGGTCATAGGAATATTTAAATTGGTGCTTAAAATGAATGTAGTTTTTACAATGTTTCACTGGAGAATGAATTAGTCCTCTCCTATGGGGTTGTGCATTCGACCATACTTGGCCATGAATGCTGTCAATCTATCGAATCAGCAACCATATCTATGTATGTTATCACTTGTTATTAAATTTTTTTTATCTTGTTCTCTTTTGGCCCTTACCCTTCGGGTTCACGGGGCAGGATGTTACATTGTATTTTTCCCATGGTGATATGTTGATGATGACATTATGGTTCTTTAATATTTTTCTCATCCGAGTCCTGTCCTGACTGTCCTGTCTCGTCCCATCCGTCCTGTCCTGTCTTGTATGATCTGTCTCGTCACGTCCTGCCACGTCCCGCCTTAATTTCTTGAAAATTTGATCTGGCAAAGTTTTTGGAAAATTTAGTTACGTCTTGGGCGCCTGGCCGAGTGATTGGCATCCCGTCCCGTCCTAGTGGTCTTTTGAGGATGGCATCGAGTAAAGAGGTGAGTAGAAAAGCGCAACGCCCAACCAAAAACTAAAAAGAGTGCAACACTGGGACTTCCCGGGAGGTCACCCATCCCATTACTACTCTGACCCAAGTATGCTTAACTATGGAGTTCTGATGGGATCCGGTGCACTAATGCTGGTATGATCGCACCCAACATGAACTTGTCTTCACAATCTTGTTGTATCTTCCAGTCCCATCTATCGTCTAATTTGCTTCTTTCCATGTGGGCGACCCTTATTCAAAATTTTTTTATAGGGTTTACCTATTCCACCATATAATGTTCATTTTCACCTACCTCGATCTAGTACTACTTATTCATGGGTTATTTCAAATATGGTCCTTTTGGTCAATGTAGTTGGTGGTTGGACATATCCTCACCATTTATGGATTTGTTTATTTCCTTGGTTGTTGTCATGGAGGCAGTGGTTGGACATCTCCTCACTATTTATGGATTTGTCTATTGCCTTGGTGGTTGTCATGGAGGTATGCTAGAATAGAGCACACTTTGAATGATCATCCCAAAATCCTTCGTGTAGGCATGGGGGACTTTCTTGTTTCAAAAATTTCCTCCTCTATATGGAAAATGATTTAATGTTAATCAAATCAATGGGTGACCCTAGAGTTATTTCTCATATGGTTTCATAATTTTTGATTGTCTTTGGGTATCCTTTCACATTATAGTTATAGGACCATGGCCCAATGTCTTCATAGAATTGATCTTGCGTAATCCCACGTGATCTCTTGATAGAGTGTTGTCTATATCCAATAAATTGTGAGGTGATAGGAATTTGAATTTCCCCCCAATGTGCTGACTCAAAGTGCTATATGCTCACAAGTTGGAGAGGAAATAAGGTTGTTGTCGATTGTTGGGATGTTAGCTACTAGCATAGTTACATGAAACGCCGCTCCTACATATCTCCTTTCAGCTTGTTTTATTTGACATGTAAAGGTGGCGTAAATCCCTGCTCATGCATATGTCTTGTTATTTAACATGTAAAAGTGGTGGATTTGGCCACCCTTACATGTTTGTTTATGTTAATGTAGAAGCGGCCGAAACCTCCGCTCGAGCGAGATCTCTGGAATCTCAATCATTGAGTGCCATTAATGGCCACTCATGCCACTTACTAAAACTTGTTTTTAAGTTTTAAATACGTCTTTTTGATTATTCTTTTCGTCATTTCGTTTCTTTCTCCTAAGCTGTTCATCTGACTCCTCCAACATTGTTTGGTCGCGCCGAACTGCGGTTTAATCGCACTCTTCATTGTCAGACTTAGGGTTTTTCAAGTCTTGGACAGGTAAGCTCTCTAAACTGCCATCTTTTTCCTTTACTAGGGTTTTGTTAGTTTTTGGAGGGTTTTTCTTTTGTTTTATTTTGTTATAGTTTCATTTAGAGTTTCTTGTTCGCCATTTTCATTTCTTGCATGTGGCAGTGAAACCTCCGCTCAAACCTTTGAAACCTCCCATGCTCAGCAATCTCTTACCTGTCGGTCGTAAATCCCCGATCAAAACATTTCAAAAACCAAACCTAGCATCATCCGCAATGATGGTAATTTTCGCTGTCTGTAGCATTGTAAGCCTTCGCTGCCTGTACAAGCGGTAAAAAACCCCGCTCAAACACCCTTACACCAAAGGCCCCGAAATACCCTTTGCAGTGTCGGCGTTTATCGCCGACCAAACAACTGAACTGAAATCTCTTCTAACTTGCGAGAGCGGTAAAAAACCCCACCCGAGCATATTTTCGCTGAGTTACATGCACAGGCGGTGAAATCCCCCGCCCTAGCATTTGAAGCTCCGAACTCCCCATTGGATGCAAGAGCAGTCATTTTGACCGCCTGTACATGTTAAACATAAAAACTTCCAAAACACATGCAGAAGCGGTGTTTTTGACCACTTTTACACCTATGAGTTTCCAACTTGCAAGAGCGGTCAATACCCCAGCCCAAGCACATTTCCATTATTTTTCCCTAACACTGGAAAATTCATTTTTCAAATCCGAAAGCCTACTTTCACCCTCACCTCGATTTACGCACTCAAGCCCTTTTAATGCATGCTTTCCCATCCATGATCGTCAAAATGCAGTTGACCCAGTTTATCCAATTTTCCACTAACTGCGAGATCATGGCTTTTTGCAGTTCTCTGTCAGCATTCGCAGTGGTGTTCGAGTTCACAGTTTTCTCCAGGGCTCATGTCAGAAATATCTCCTTCAAAGTCCAGAGCCATGAAGTACGAATACCAGGGTGTCTTTCCGGTAATGGCAGTTCAGTTGAATGTCGATGAAATCAAAGACACTGAGATCGGACACGTGGATATGGCTGAGTTCATAGATAGAACTAAACAAGCAAACCCCTCCCGGCATATGCAGAAAATCGTTGACAGCAAATCCATTTGGTAGCATCCTTTCCTGTCAGTGCTCATAATCCAGAATTTGTCTTACAAGTGGCTAACCACTACAATAGGGACACTAGAGCCGTGACAGATTCACAGGGGAATGTTATCATGAGATTGGATGCAGAGTTCATGGACAAAATCTTCATGTGTCCACCACTTGAAAATGTTGGGCAAATTGATTTTGCTCAAGGTCAGCAAGATTATGACAATGATTTAGAATATGCTAGAAGACACATAAACAGCAAATGGTTAAAGATTCCTAGGGCAACTTTAACCAGATGGCCAAAAGACCTTCACAGGAGTGATTTTGTGGAGGAAGTGTGTGACTTGATTACACTCTTGAGTCGCGTCAGAGGACTCCCTTCTGCCTCCAAATTCCAAGAATGGATGTACACTTACATAAAGGTGATTCTACAAGGAAATCGGAAGATATTCTGGGGTGAACAGATTAGTAATGCTTTGCACGAGCAACTGGTAAGGGTCAACACTACTTTCAAATTTTACATGACCTCTTACCTTGTCTACGCTGCTGCAAGTATGAGGAATTTTTGAGGTTTGACCCAGGTAGGGGACAGGAGATTGGTCCCAGTATATGAATACTACCCCCAAATCACTCTGAAGGGGTCAATTCACCATTTCAGAAGAGTCAATGATGCGTTCTTCTCAGTTTTCATGTGCTTGTGGGATGGTACACTGGTTCAGAGAAGAGTTTCAGATGAGGCATGGCAAGTTGTAAATTCTTTTGGTTGTTTGTTCCTACAATTCCCCACCTTCACGTATCTTCGGGTAGGATACTATCCTGGTTACCCTTACATGCTGCCATAGTATCCCAGTGATCGCATTGTTCTTATGGAGCTTTGCAGACAACTGATTGTGGTTCATAATAAACAGATGGAGCTCAAAAAGTCAGGAATAAAGTTTCCTATTGAAATTGGGAGGTATTCAGTTCAGTCTGCCAACAAAGCTAAGATAATCGACTCTGAGTTGCAGTTAGTCACGATGAAGACCTACAACAAGAGAAATCATTTCAACTTCAGAAGAGTCCAAGACAAGATCAAGAGGAAGTCAAATTTTCATGTGCCAATGGTGGAAGACATATGGGCCAATCTCAGGACCCAAAATGAGATCAGAAAACTGGATTTCTGTAGGCTTCATCTAAGTCAAATTGAAGAACTGGGACTGGCTGATATTCCAGAAGGAATGGAGGACGATGGAGATGTCCTAGATCATGAATACGAGGCAAAGAATGTGGAAGCTTCACCTCTCCCAGAGGTGAAATGGTCAGTCAAGGAAGAGACATCCATCAGGAAAAGATTCCAACCTATTTTAGCAAACACCAACTTGTGGTTGGAAGGTAAAGGGATCAAGTTGAAAGAGTTCCTTACAAGATCCGAAGAAGGGACACAGGAGCAAACAGGTAAAAAGGTTGAGAACCGAACCAAGAATAAGAGTGATACCCCTTCTTCCTCCAAGGTACACAAACCAAAGATCAAATTCGTATCCAAGGGAGGAAAGAAGAAGGAAACCACAGAGGTTTCGGATGCCACTAAGTCAGATGTGGAAGACATCAATGATGACCATATGGAAATTGAGAATGTTGAGACTGAAGAACAAAATGTTCAAAAGTCTAGAGATAAGGTATCTGATGAAGCTGAACAAAGTGAAGATGAAGGTACAAGGGTAGAGCAACTTGATAGTTCTCTGTAGACTCCTGTGAAAGACCTTCCTTTTGATACACAAGTTCTTACACCCCCTCCTCATGTTTCATTTTCTGATGGTTTGCCAGTGATTGCTAATGTTCCTCTTTCTCCCATTCTTGTTGTTTCTTCTGACAATACTCCTCAATCCATGAGGGCTAGTATTGGGACCGTTTTTGATTCTTCTGGTTCCATTCCGAGTTTATCTTCCCCTTCTTTAGATATCAGAGAACAGACTGTTCTGGAGAATCTTCTTGATGCTTCACAAAAGGTGATTGATACAGGTGTCGTGTTCACCAACACAAGTCCAATTGTCACCATCACGGGTATAAGCACGGACCCAACCAAGCAAGTAGCGGATCCCCCTCTAGCTGTTGATGCATCAATACTTCCTCCATGGCTATCTGCCTACACTCCAAAGAGGAAGAAACAAGCTATCTCACCTGATGAGATTGACATTGAGAAGCTGTTACCCGCGAAAGCTAAGAATCAAAAGAAGAAGCCTAAGACTGTTTCTAGGCTAGTCACTGAAAAAGGAATCAGATATGCCGAAATTGCCAAACCTCCTGAAGATGCCACAGTTGATACTTTTGACGTGAGCAGTTATGTCATTTCAAGGGTTGAACTTGGTAAAGTGACTCATGAAGGAGTCAAAGCAGATTTCCAAACCATGGCCACTACTCTACTGGAAAAGTATGATGAAGCCAAAAGGGAAAAAGAGCAATACAAAGCAAAAGCAGAACAACTGGCTGCTGTCCTTCAGAAAATAGTGAAGTCATCAGAGATAGTAGAACCAATGGCAGTGACAGTGGAAGATCCCTTGATACAGAAGGTTGAAAAAGCCCAAGCTAGAGGCAAAATAGTGGGGGATGTAGTGGAACGGTTGTTGGCCCAAAGACGAGTTTTGTTGAAAACCGTTGTGGAAAGAAAGGAGAAAATGGACAAGGCCAAAGCTGAGCTGGATAATCTGGTGGATCTACTTTCGTAGGAGCTGCAAGATCAGGAGGAGAGTCTAGAAGAGTGGACAGATATGAAGAAGATCAAGATAAAGAATTTGATCACCATTGGGGTCGTCACCAACAGGGAATCATATCTCAAAACCAAAGAGACTCTAGCTCATCGTATTTTCATAATAAAGAGTCTACTTGAAGATCTGTGTCAAACTCGAAAAGCCAGCGAAGATAGTGATGTCACACTCCTACATCAGCTGGAAGAACTTCCTTGTACCTTGACAAGGGAAGATCATAGCTTCCTCATGGCACAGGAAATGATAAATTCTTTTGAAGAAATGGTACAAAAGAAATTTGAAGAGGAAGCTCCCTCTGTGCTCTCAATGGATAATCTGTATGATCAACATTCGACTCTGGAGAACCTGAAGGATAATTTAGAAAAGCATGAAAAGGCAATAAAGGCAGTGAAAGATTCAATCCTCCGAGCTCGCACCATCTCTGAAAACACAGCAAAACTAGATGCATGCGAGATGTCAGTTGTTCAAACCATGTATCAGAACTTCTTAAGGAACAAGGATGGAGGAAGCTAATGCCTTAGCTTATTTTTCTTAGTTTTTATGTAAATGAAATTTTGTTTTGGACATCTACACATGTAATTTTCTAAAATGAAATTACATGTGAGACAAGAGAAGTCATAAGTCAAATAGGACTCTCTTGTTGAATAAGTCAAATTAGTTATAGATTTCCTAGATTTTCTCAAGGTCTTTCCCTATAAATAAAGGGGACCTCTTTTGTAAATATCTATCTTTTGTCTATTGCAAGAAAACTCTGGCGAATTGAGAAGCAAATCAAGACTTTGTGCTTTTTGTGAAAATCAATATTCAAATATTTATCAATACAAGAAAGCAAGTTCAATTCCAATCTTTGTCTTGGAATTATTTGTGTTGTGATAGTTTTGTTCTTACGTCTTGCTATCATAGTCTTATTTGATAATAATTGAAGTGTGGAGTTTATTACAAGTGATTGAAGAGCGCTCTTAATTTGATTCTGGTAAACTTTGTGTTATCAAATCAGTTGTGGGATATATGTTCATGTTTGTGAAGATACAATAGTTTGGAGACTTTGTGCTGCAAGTTGTTCTATTTGATTTACTTTTATCATCTTGAGGTGGAGTGAAGACTTTGCACTGCATTCTACTTCAAATATTTCCATTTACAAGTAATAAGTGAGGTAACAGAAAACTTTGTGTTTCTGTGATATTGTGATAATCTACGAGTCTTATATCAAGAGTTTGAAATATAAACATCTATTCTGAAAAAAGAGAATGAGATGAGATGGAACCACCACAAACATAGTTTTTAGTGTACATAAATTTGATAAGTTGTTTGATTTGCAAAAGTTAAGTAATTAGAAGGAACCTCCCCTTTGCTGAGAGGAGAGACTTTGTCTCATCATAGCTGTGGCTGATATACCCATTTTGCTGTTAGCAAGTTAACGACAAAATATTCACCCAACAGTTTTTTGGCGACTCTACTGGGGAAGAACGTGCAACTTGAAGCCTCACGCTTTGAGTTGAAGCATTTTCAGTTCTTTTCCGTTTTCTTGCAATATTGTTTTTAGTATAATACAGTCTGGCAGATTCCCGGTACACTAGAAGTAAGAGGGCTCAGGGTATTGTTGATCCTGCATTTGAGTTGATGCAGCAGAATAATTTTGGATTCTTAACTCCACGGCCTCGTCTTCAGTGCACCAGGAGTTTTCCCCCTACAAACACCAGGTCCCCAATACCAGGTGAAGTTTCTATTGCCAGTGCTAACAGAGTTTTGGTTGTTCATATGCCACCAAGATTTGTTATACCACCTTTCAATCGGCGCGTCATGGCAGCCCAAGGTCCTTGGGGTAATACCTTTGGTCCTCTAAATTTGACCCCACCATTACATGAACTACCTCGTAGTTCAAGAAAGAATTTCCCAAAATTCTATGGTGACGGAAAAGTTCATCCTGATGAGCATATTGCGGCTTTCTGTATAGCCTGCGGTGTGATAGGTGTCGAGCACGAAGACGTGGCTGTGCGACTCTTTGTAGAAACACTACAAGGCACTGCCGCAGATTGGTTCTATCACCTCCAAGCCCAGACCATAACAAACTGGGCTACTCTCAAAACCAATTTCAAAGCCAGGTTCAAACCTGCGGAAGATGCTCATGCATTGTTGGCACAGCTGACACAGATGAAAAAGGAACCTCATGAACCAATGCGAGATTTCATCGCTAAGTTCAACAAATTGAGAAATAGGATTCCCACCGCTGCTGAGCCCACGGCGGAAAACCTCAAATGTTTCTTTATCAATACACAGCTTCCGGAGGTGAGTTTCTTATTGAGGCGAGCTGCTCCTACTGATCTTGCTACAGCTCAGATTCTGGCAACTGAGGTAGAAGATGATCTTATCCTTGCGGGTAAGATAAGAAGGGACACTAATAGAAATAAAAGTTCCTCTTCTACTGAGAACGCTTCCACAAGCACCACAGATCCCATGGTGCAAAAGCTAGCAAATGAATTGCTAGCTCTCAAAAGACAAATGTCCCAAGGTATATCTGCACCTCCTTCTTACCGAGATATACCAAGGAGGACATTTCCAAATAATTCATATCAAGGCAATGCTGCTAGGAATCAAGGACAGCAAAACTGTCTTCCTCCTACACAGGGGAAGCTTGCTATTGAAGCAGCGCCGGTCAACTCTGCTGTTGGCTACTATGAAGGGGAAAATGAACTTTCTTTCCAACCCGAGTTTGAATATGAAAATGGTGCTAATCTCTTCACAGAAGGAGAAGAAGAGATAGCTGGCGACTCTACCATCAGCTTTCTGAACTACCAGGACGAAGTTGAAAAAGGAGAAGTGAGTGAAGGAGCATATGCTGTTTTCACTAGCTCTCAAAATCAGTCAGCTCTTCAAGATAATAAAGGGAAAGCTAGGGAAGAATCTCAACCGGCGATTTTGATCGCTAAACGGGGGACTCCGCTACCTTTCCAATCAAAAGACCCGGTGGTTAATAAACAAGTAAGTGCTTCTAATGAATTTGTACCTTCCACTTCTACTCCTCAGACTAGTGCTGTCACTACCAAAAATCAAAATGATGGTTTTTCTTCTTCCGTATCTAATTCTTTTCAGCAGTTTGATATAATAGACCATGCTAGGAGAACTAAGATACAAATGTCTGAAGTTGAATATTTACAGGCTAATCCTGAACAATTTGATAGATTAGCCAAATATGTCAAAAATAAAGCTGTCCCTGTAGGACAAGAGTTTCCCAAAGCTACTCATGACTCCTCCAAAAGTAAACCTACCCAAAACAATCTTGTTTCTACTCCTCCTGTGGTTTCTGGAAAAATTGAACCTTTCTATGTTTCCCTACTAGTGAATGGTCACAAGTTGAGCAATTGCGTAATAGATTCTGGAGCCTCAGACAATGTTATGCCTGCTAAGGTGGCAGATGCCCTTGGCCTCACCTTAACCAAAACTTTTGGGAGGTGTTTCTCTATGGAGAATAAGCAAGTTCCACTTTTGGGTCAAATCAAAGACGCCCAATTTGCATTCTCAGCTTTTCCAGATAAGAGAATCAAGATGATAGTCTTGGTAGCTGATGTTCCAGCTTCATACGGCATCCTCCTTGGACGTAATTTCTGCAAGGATGTGGGTGGAGAGTTGAACATGGATTTGTCTGAAGCTAGGATACCTGTTAAAGGTGTCATGTAGAAACTGCTTCCTGAGAAGGAGGCGAAATATATTATTACTCAAACATCAAACCCCAAAGCTCAAATTTTGTTTGAGTCCTCGGGAATGGGTAACTATTTTCTATCTACTGAAGATTGTTTCGATTCATCAGATGAGGCTACATCGGGTGATAGCTCCGATATGTCAGATGGAGACTCAGAGGAGTTTTCAGACGAAAGTTTAGGTAAAGATATAGCAATTCCAGATTCTTCCCTCACCGATGAAGAGGAATCTTCTGATCAGAGGAAGTCTAAGAAATCAAATTCTGATGGAGTCTGGATTTTAGAATTTGATGGTAGCTGTTCTTCTACCGGTTCTGGAGCCGGAGTGGTCTTGATATCACCACAAGGTGATATTTTACTTTTTTCATATAAGCTACAGTTTGACAATACCAATAACACCGCCGAATACGAGTCCTTGTTGCTCGGATTGGAAGCGGCACGTGCCAGAGGTGTTAAGATCCTTCATGCTCAAGGGGACGCCGAATTGGTAGTTTGTCAAGTAAGAAATTTGTACCAAACAAAAAATGAAAGATTGAGACACTATCGCAATCGTGTATGGGATTGCATTGAAGATTTTGATGCTTTCAATATTTCAGCGGTACCAAGAGAGTTCAATGACCGTGCAGATTCATTGGCTGTTTCCGCCACTCTCATGGTGCCTCACAAGGATTTCAAAGGAAGCAAGTACACTATTGAGCTAGTCTTCAGACCAAGTGTACCTGATAACGCCGACCATTACCAGGTGTTCAATGGCGATAATCAAATCATTGCTTTCCTAGAAAAGATGGATAGTTTTGATGAGCTTTACTTTGAAGGAAGTGAATCACCACCTCGTGAATATGTTTCTGAGGTAGATTCTCAGACTGGCGAAGAATTTCTACAGTTGAAAGGAAATAAAATCCCAAAAGGTTTGGTTTCCCTTGAGAGACTCTTTGATAAACATGACAGGTATATCAAGCAGCGGCAACAACAATAGGATTTGAGTTCTTCCATGGAATTTGAGCAGGTCAATTTGGGTACGGAAACAGATCCTAAGATGGTCAACATCAGAAAATGTTGCATTGCTGATGAAAGATTCAAATTCATTACCCTCCTCCGCCATTACATTGATGTTTTGGCTTACTCCTATGATGACCTGAAGTCTTTCAGGCCTAAGGAGGTTTGACACGAAATTCCCCTCAAAGCTGGATTGTTGCCTTACAAACAGAAGCAAAGGCAATACAATCCAAAGATATCAGGTACGATTCTTTCTGAAATTTAGAAGATGCTAAATGCAAGGATAATTTTTCCAATTCATCATTCCACGTGGGTTTCAAACATAGTACCTGTAAGGAAGAAGAACAGAGAAATCCGTATCTGTGTTGACTTCAGAAACCTCAACCAGTCTTCCTTGAAAGATAACTACCCTTTGCCCATCATGGACCAAGTATTGCAAACAGTGACAGGTTCAGAAATGCTATCTATGTTAGATGGTTTTTTAGGGTATAACCAAGTGGAGGTAAACGAAGCTGATCAGTTCAAAACTACCTTCACCACACCACGGGGCACATTTGCATATCGCAGAATGCCTTTCGGTCTGATCAATGCTGGCGCAACATTTTAGAGAGCGATGGATCTCGCCTTCAGAGATGAAATGGGTAAGTTTATCGTGGTGTACCTCGACGATTTGACTGTTTTCTCCAAAAACCGTCATGATCATGTGCATCATTTGCGACAAGTGCTGGAACGCTGTCGGCAAAATGGTATTTCCCTCAATCCCAAGAAGTCAGTTTTTGGGGTGACGGAAGGAAATCTTCTCGGGCACATTGTATCCCGGGAAGGTACTAAGATTGACCCGGAGAGGGTTAAATCTATTCAAAGTCTCACTTTGCCAGCAAGTAAGACTGCTGTTCATTCTTTCTTTGGAAAGGTGAATTTTCTGCGAAGGTTCATTCCTGAGTTTGTAGAAAAAACCCGTCACATTGTTAATATGATGAAGGGTAAGGCCACTTTCCGTTGGACCACGGAAGGTAAGGAAGCGTTCAAGGATATCAAGAGAGCTATTGCTCATGCTCCAATTCTTGTTTGTCCTGATTACACTAAGGATTTTGTAGTCTATAGATACACTTTAGAACACACACTTTCAGCTATTCTGGTTCAGCAGAATGAAGAAGGCGTTGAATCCCCCATATCATTTATGAGTTGTCCTCTCAAAGCTCATGAATTGAAGTATTCGAATATGGAGAAGCATGCCTATGCCGTAGTCAAAGCGGTTAAGCATTTTAGGTTCTATATTCTAAACTCACACACTGTTGTCATGGTGCCTGATACAACAGTCAAATCTATCCTAACTCAACAGGAGTTCAGAACAAAGAGAGGTAATTGGATCGCTAAGATCCAAGAATTTGATCTGGATATCAAGCCTACCAAGCTTGTGCGCGGTAAAGGTTTGTGTCAATTGATCGCAGATAATGTTCCAAAAGAGACAGGGGACGAAGAAGAAGAAGTTGTGGACACGCCAACTGTCCTTTTTGTTACTACAACTGACAAGTGGTATTCCAATATCGCTCATTTCCTTACCTATGGTGAGTGCCCTTCTCACTTGTCTTATAAGGAAAAGAGAACTGTCAAGTTAAAAGCTACTAACTACGTCCTTTGGGATAATGGTTTGTACAAAAGAAGCCTTGACGGTGTATTCCTCCATTGCGTGGATAAAGCACAACAAGGTAGACTTTTGGAGTCTTTCCACAATTTGGCTTGTGGAGGGCATTTTTCAGCACCTGTAACGGCTCACAAGATTCTGCGTACTCGATACTATTGGCCCACACTATTCCAAGATGCGTACAATTGGGTACGCAGGTGTGAGTTATGCCAACAGTTTGTTGGGAAACCAAAATTGGCAGCCTTACCTCTAAAACCAGTGGTGATTGAGGAGCCTTTTCAGCAATGGGGTATTGACTTCATTGGCGCAGTGAATCCATCATCAAGTGCAGGACATACCTATGTTCTCACTGCAACGGACTATTTTACCAAATGGGTGGAAGCTATTCCAGTCAAGCATGCTACTTCAGAGGTGGTATGCAGTTTTCTTAAAGAGAACATTATTTCCAGGTTTGGAGTTCCAAACAAGATTGTAGCAAACAATGCTACGTGTTTTTCCTCTTATGAGGTTACTGAGTTTTGCTATGAACATGGGATCACTCTCTCTCATTCTTCAGACTATTATCCGCAAGGGAATGGTCAAGCAGAATCAAGTAATAAGAATCTGGTCACTATCATAAGGAAACTGGTAGATGAGAATCAGAGAACTTGGCATAAGGCATTGTTTGATGCTTTATGGGCAGATAGAATTACACCCAAAAGGGCGATAGGCATGTCGCCATTTCAGCTTCTATATGGTCTAAATGTAGAAATACCAATTACCTTGGAGTTGCCAGCATTGAAGTTGGTAAAGGCATTGGAAGATAGAACTTTTGATAGTTCTATCGATAAAAGGATTATGTATTTGACTGAACTTGAGGAGCAGCGCACTATAGTGGTGGACCGTATTGCTGAACACCAAAATCAAGTAAAGAAACTCTTTGACAAGAAGACAAAGGCTCGTGAATTTTGTGTTGGAGATCAAGTCTTGTTGTGGGACAAGAGGAGAGAACCAAAAGGAATGCACAGAAAATTTGATTCCTTGTGGAGAGGTCCATTCACCATTCATCAGTTCTGTGGTGAAAACAATTTCTTACTGGAGTATCGGGATGGGACACCATTCTTGTTGCCTCACAGTGGACAACATCTAAAGCACTTTAATCCTTGAAGTTTCAGATAAGTTAAATTGTACATTTGTATAGTTTTGTGTTTTATTTTTGTGTTTTCATTTAGTCTTTTGTGTCTTTTTCTTTTTAGCTCGACTCTATGGCCCAATGGCATGGATGAAGGCACTTAGAGGCTAGATTCTACTCCCCTCAATCATTTCAAAGTTTGGTTGAAGGAAGTTCCCTAGTTAGAGCCAGCTGTTGTTCTCAAAATTAGCTATGCTCATTTTTGTAGACAACCCCCCACGAAACTTGTCCTTTTCGTAAGTCTACACTCTAAGCTCGTGAATCGAGACAAGATCCTCTTGATCTCGTACGAAGTTGTTTGACATCCTAGACTGGATTATGACATCTCTTTGAATCATTTTCTCGATATGTGCGAAGATTGTTCAAGTCGTAATTCGGTAAAAAATGTCGATTTAGGTCATTTTTAGAAGTTAGTAAGTTTTTGAGTCTTGATATGCAAGAGCGGCTAAAAATGCCGCTCCTACATATCTCCTTTTAGCTTGTTTTATTTGACATGTAAAGGCGGCGTAAATCCCCGCTCATGCATATGTCTTGTTATTTAACATGTAAAAGCGGTGGATATGGCCGCCCTTACATGTATGTTTATGTTAATGTAGAAGCCGCTGAAACCTCCGCTCGAGCGAGATCTCCGGAATCTCGATCATTGAGTGCCATTAATGGCCACTCGTGCCGCTTACTAAAACTTGTTTTTAAGTTTTAAATACGTCTTTTTGATTGTTCTTTTCGTCATTTCGTTTCTTTCTCCTGAGCTGTTCATCTGACTCCTCCAACATTGTTTGGTCGTGCCGAACTGCGGTTTAATCGCACTCTTCATTGTCGGACTTAGGGTTTTTCAAGTCTTGGACAGGTAAGCTTTCTAAACTGCCATCTTTTTCCTTTACTAGGGTTTTGTTAGTTTTTGGAGGGTTTTTCTTTTGTTTTATTTTGTTATAGTTTCGTTTAGAGTTTCTTGTTCGCCATTTTCGTTTCTTGCATGTGGCAGCGAAACCTCCGCTCAAACCTTTGAAACCTCCCATGCTCGGCAATCTCTTACCCGTCGGTCGTAAATCCCCGATCAAAACATTTCAAAAACCAAACCTAGCATCATCCGCAATGATGGTAATTTCCACCGTCTGTAGCATTGTAAGCCTTCGCTGCCTATACAAGCGGTAAAAAACCCCGCTCAAACACCCTTACACCAAAGGCCCCGAAATACCCTTTGCAGTATCGGCGTTTATCGCCGACCAAACAACTGAACCGAAATCTCTTCTAACTTGCGAGCGGTAAAAAACCCCGCCCGAGCATATTTTTGCCGAGTTACATGCACAGGCAGTGAAATCCCCTGCCCTAGCATTTGAAGCTCCGAACTCCCCATTGGATGCAAGAGCGGTCATTTTGACCGCCTGTACATGTTAAACATCAAAACTTCCAAAACACATGCAGAAGCGGCATTTTTGACCACTTTTACATCTATGAGTTTCCAACTTGCAAGAGCAGTCAATACCCCTGCCCAAGCACATTTCCATGATTTTTCCCTAACACTGGAAAATTCATTTTTCAAAGCCGAAAGCCCGCTTTCACCCTCGCCTTGATTTGCGCACTCAAGCCCTTTTAACGCATGCTTTCCCATCCATGATCGTCAAAATGCAGTTGACCCAGTTTATCCAATTTTCCCCTAACTGCGAGATCATGGCTTTTTGCAGTTCTCTGTCAGCGTTCGCGGTGGTGTTCGAGTTCACAGTTTTCTCCAGGGCTCATGTCAGAAATATCTCCTTCAAAGTCTAGAGCCATGAAGTACAAATACCAGGGTGTCTTTCTGGTAACGGCAGTTCAGTCAAATGTCAATGAAATCAGAGACACTGAGATCAGACACATGGATATGGCTGAGTTCATAGATAGAACTAAACAAGCAAACCCCTCCCGGCATATGCAGAAAATCATTGACAGCAATATCCATTTGGTAGCATCCTTTCCTGTCAGTGCTCATAATTTGGAATTTGTCTTACAAGTGGCTAACCACTACAATAGGGACACTAGAGCCATGACAGATTCACAGGGGAATGTTATCATGAGATTGGATGCAGAGTTCATGGACAAAATCTTCATGTGTCCACCACTTGAAAATGTTGGGCAAATTGATTTTGCTCAAGGTCAGCAAGATTATGACAATGATTTGGAATCTACTAGAAGACACATAAACAGAAAATGGTTAAAGATTCCTAGGGCAACTTTAACCAGATGGCCAAAAGACCTTCACAGGAGTGATTTTGTGGAGGAAGTGTGTGACTTGATTACACTCTTGAGTCGCGTCAGAGGACTCCCTTCTACCTCCAAATTCCAAGAATGGATGTACACTTACATCAAGGTGATTCTACAAGGAAATCAGAAGATATTCTGGGGTGAATAGATCAGTAATGCTTTGCATGAGCAACTGGTAAGGGTCAACACTACTTTCAAATTTTACATGACCTCTTACCTTGTCTACGCTGCTGCAAGTATGAGGAATTTTTGAGGTTTGACCCAGGTAGGGGACAGGAGATTGGTCCCAGTATATGAATACTACCCCCAAATCACTCTGAAGGGGTCAATTCACCATTTCAGAAGAGTCAATGATGCGTTCTTCTCAGTTTTCATGTGCTTGTGGGATGGTACACTGGTTCAGAGAAGAGTTTCAGATGAGGCATGGCAAGTTGTAAATTCTTTTGGTTGTTTGTTCCTACAATTCCCCACCTTCACGTATCTTCGGGTAGGATACTATCCTGGTTACCCTTACATGCTGCCACGGTATCCCAGTGATCGCATTGTTCTTATGGAGCTTTGCAGACAACTGATTATGGTTCATAATAAACAGATGGAGCTCAAAAAGTCAGGAATAAAGTTTCCTATTGAAATTGGGAGGTATTCAGTTCAGTCTGCCAACAAAGCTAAGATAATCGACTCCGAGTTGCAATTAGTCATGATGAAGACCTACAAGAAGAGAAATCATTTCGACTTCAGAAGAGTCCAAGACAAGATCAAGAGGAAGTCAAATTTTCATGAGCCAATGGTGGAAGACATATGGGCCGATCTCAGGACCCAAAATGAGATCAGAAAACTGGATTTCTGTAGGCTTCATCTGAGTCAAATTGAAGAACTGGGACTGGCTGATATTCCAGAAGGAATGGAGGATGATGGAGATGTCCTAGATCATGAATACGAGGCAAAGAATGTGGAAGCTTCACCTCTCCCAGAGGTGAAATGGTCAGTCAAGGAAGAGACATCCATCAGGAAAAGATTCCAACCTATTTTAGCAAACACCAACTTGTGGTTGGAAGGTAAAGGGATCAAGTTGAAAGAGTTCCTTACAGGATCCAAAGAAGGGACATAGGAGCAAACAGGTAAAAAGGTTGAGAACCGAACCAAGAATAAGAGTGATACCCCTTCTTCCTCCAAGGTACACAAACCAAAGATCAAATTCGTATCCAAGGGAGGAAAGAAGAAGGAAACCACAGAGGTTTCGGATGCCACTAAGTCAGATGTTGAAGACATCAATGATGACCATATGGAAATTGAGGATGTTGAGACTGAAGAACAAAATGTTCAAAAGTCTAAAGATAAGGTATCTGATGAAGCTGAACAAAGTGAAGATGAAGGTACAAGGGTAGAGCAACTTGATAGTTCTCTGTAGACTCCTGTGAAAGACCTTCCTTCTGATACACAAGTTCTTACACCCCCTCCTCATGTTTCATTTTCTGATGGTTTGCCAGTGATTGCTAATGTTCCTCTTTCTCCCATTCTTGTTGTTTCTTCTGACAATACTCCTCAATCCATGAGGGCTAGTATTGGGACCGTTTTTGATTCTTCTGGTTCCATTCCGAGTTTATCTTCCCCTTCTTTAGATATCGGAGAACAGACTGTTCTGGAGAATCTTCTTGATGCTTCACAAAAGGTGATTGATACAGGTGTCGTGTTCACCAACACAAGTCCAATTGTCACCATCACGGGTATAAGCACGGACCCAACCAAGTAAGTAGCGGGTCCCCCTCCAGCTGTCGATGCATCAATACTTCCTCCATGGCTATCTGCCTACACTCCAAAGAGGAAGAAACAAGCTATCTCACCTGATGAGATTGACATTGAGAAGCTGTTACCCGCGAAAGCTAAGAATCAAAAGAAGAAGCCTAAGACTGTTTCTAGGCTAGTCACTGAAAAAGGAATCAGATATGCTGAAATTGCCAAACCTCCTGAAGATGCCACAGTTGATACTTTTGACGTGAGCAGTTATGTCATTTCAAGGGTTGAACTTGGTAAAGTGACTCATGAAGGAGTCAAAGCAGATTTCCAAACCACGGCCACTACTCTACTGGAAAAGTATGATGAAGCCAAAAGGGAAAAAGAGCAATACAAAGCAAAAGCAGAACAACTGGCTGCTGTCCTTCAGGAAATAGTGAAGTCATCAGAGATAGTGGAACCAATGGCAGTGACAGTGGAAGATCCCCTGATACAGAAGGTTGAAAAAGCCCAAGCTAGAGGCAAAATAGTGGGGGATGTAGTGGAACGGTTGTTGGCCCAAGGACGAGTTCTGTTGAAAACTGCTGTGGAAAGAAAGGAGAAAATGGACAAGGCCAAAGCTGAGCTGGATAATCTGGTGGCCAAAGCTGAGCTGGATAATCTGGTGGATCTACTTTCGTAGGAGCTGCAAGATCAGGAGGAGAGTCTAGAAGAGTGGACAGATATGAAGAAGATCAAGATAAAGAATTTGATCACCATTGGGGTCGTCACCAACAGGGAATCATATCTCAAAACCAAAGAGACTCTAACTCATCGTATTTTCATAATAAAGAGTCTACTTGAAGATCTGTGTCAAGCTCGAGAAGCCAGCGAAGATAGTGATGTCACACTCCTACATCGGCTGGAAGAACTTCCTTGCACCTTGACAAGGGAAGATCATAGCTTCCTCACGGCACAGGAAATGATAAATTCTTTTGAAGAAATGGTACAAAAGAAATTTGAAGAGGAAGCTCCCTCTGTGCTCTCAATGGATAATCTGTATGATCAACATTCGACTCTGGAGAACCTGAAGGATAATTTAGAAAAGTATGAAAAGGCAATAAAGGCAGTGAAAGATTCAATCCTCCGAGCTCGCACCATCTCTGAAAACACAGCAAAACCAGATGCATGCGAGATGTCAGTTGTTCAAACCATGTATCAGAACTTCTTAAGGAACAAGGATGGAGGAAGCTAATGCCTTAGCTTATTTTTCTTAGTTTTTATGTAAATGGAATTTTGTTTTGGACATCTACACATGTAATTTTCCAAAATGAAATTACATGTGAGACAAGAGAAGTCATAAGTCAAATAGGACTCTCTTGTTGAATAAGTCAAATTAGTTATAGATTTCCTAGATTTTCTC
Organism: Cunninghamia lanceolata; assembly: GCA_027924645.1. Classification (NCBI taxonomy): domain Eukaryota; kingdom Viridiplantae; phylum Streptophyta; class Pinopsida; order Cupressales; family Cupressaceae; genus Cunninghamia; species Cunninghamia lanceolata. The sequence goes on along the minus strand of BSBN01000186.1, from coordinate 12,643,394 downwards.
AAGGTCTTTCCCTATAAATAAAGGGGACCTCTTTTGTAAATATCTATCTTTTGTCTATTGCAAGAAAACTCTGGGGAATTGAGAAGCAAATCAAGACTTTGTGCTTTTTGTGAAAATCAATATTCAAATATTTATCAATACAAGAAAGCAAGTTCAATTCCAATCTTTGTCTTGGAATTATTTGTGTTGTGATAGTTTTGTTCTTACGTCTTGCTATCATAGTCTTATTTGATAATAATTGAAGTGTGGAGTTTATTACAAGTGATTGAAGAGCGCTCTTAATTTGATTCTGGTAAACTTTGTGTTATCAAATCAGTTGTGGGATATATGTTCATGTTTGTGAAGATACAATAGTTTGGAGACTTTGTGCTGCAAGTTGTTCTATTTGATTTACTTTTATCATCTTGAGGAGGAGTGAAGACTTTGCGCTGCATTCTACTTCAAATATTTTTGTTTACAAGTAATAAGTGAGGTAATAGAAAACTTTGTGTTTGTGATATTGTGATAATCTACGAGTCTTATATCAAGAGTTTGAAATATAAACATCTATTCTGAAAAAAGAGAATGAGATGAGATGGAACCACCACAAACATAGTTTTTAGTGTACATAAATTTGATAAGTTGTTTGATTTGCAAAAGTTAAGTAATTAGAGGGAACCTCCCCTTTGCTGAGAGGAGAGACTTTGTCTCATCATAGCTGTGGCTAATATACCCATTTTGCCGTTAGCAAGTTAACGATAAAATATTCACCCAACATTATGCCATTGAAATCAGGGATAACTTTAAGGACCCCCCCTAAAAAAACCTATAAAATCCTGGCGAATCCTAGCACAATGCCAAAACAATGTTGGCGAATCTATGCCTATTTCAGAAAAAAAAAATTCATTGGCAATTTTTTTCAAATTTGTCAACATTGTCTTTTTTGTTGGCAAATTGTGTATAGATTTAAAAAAATAATAATTTCCTTGGTGAATTATAGTTGTATTCCAGAAAGTAAAATAAATTGGGTGGTGAATTATATAGATATTAAAAAATATAAAATAAATTAGGTGGTGAATTATATAGATATTTAAAAATATAAAATAGAATATTTGGCAATTGTACTGGCAATTTTTTGAAAAGTCATAGTGTGGCTGGTGAAAATATCAAATGCTATATTATAATGTCTAATCTTCTTAGAGAATTTATAGTTTATTCTGTATTAGAATCAATAGCCTCAGAATCAATGGCATCAGTTGAAGTTCCATTCTAGGCTGCAGTTCTGACACACCCATCTTTCTACATAAAGTCTCTAAAATAGAGACAAGTGTCAAGTAACAACGATTATGATTAACAAAAAATAATAGATAATTATTTAAAAAAGAAAATTCAAAAGGATACATAAAAAGAATACAGATTCACCCACTATAACACAAACTTTATGACTTTAGAAATCAACTCCTCAAGCTTCCATTCATAATACATATATTGAAAATAACAAAAATATATAGTAACACTAAATTAAATAAATATTGAAATATCTAATAATAAATCTTTTGCCACAAGAGTGTTCAGAGCATGTTTAAAGAAATAACATAAAACTAAGAAATCCCATCACGTGGTAGCCATTTGGTCTTCCTCCTGAGTTTCTTTGTTTTCCTTGTCCTATTCACTAGCAATAGTTGAGTCCACATGTGCTCTTAGTTTCACCTCGTATCTTTTGAACCTACTAATTATGGGTTTTAAAGTCCTAGCACTTGGTGTATAGGTGTTCTTTGCCCAAACTTTCCACTTATCTATCATTCTCTCCGCATCTGTTACTCTCATATAAACATTATCAATTCCATGCCTGAAAGTTCAGGCAAAGAACACCTATACACCAAGTGCCAGGACTTTAAAGTTGTAAGATACAATGCTATATGTCCAAGCTTCTCTAGTGATTCACCATTAACTATGGCAACATGCTCTTCAGTAAGCCTTTTCTTAAAATTTTGCTTTACTTCCTTAACATCAAGGAAGTTCTCTCCACTTTCATTTGAAATCTCTACATCTAAGATGGTATAATTGTTTTTAAGATCAACCATATCAGTGAAATGTTGAGCCAAAATTCTTCTTATTTGTCCACTGAAATCCCTTAGCATAGACCTCTTCCACTCTAGTGCATCTAGCCAAGATGCAGAATCATTCTTATTTTGATCATTAAAATTTTTCTCAACTACAAGAATATTTGTATCAATTTTCATCATTTCTTGTATCTCTGTAAAGTCTGTGAATAATTTTTTGTCTTCTCTCTTTAAATTTCGTAACTATGTAATTAACCCTTTCCTTTCATCAAAAAGGAGGGGATAAGCTTCATGACCTCCTTGATGTACAACAAACCATCATTGGTGACTCGCTCTACCCATTGCTTAGTGGCCTTACCTAGAGTTTGATATCTCTTGATTTGTTGCAACATGCTAGGATTCATACTATCAACTAAAACATTTAGAGTTGCATCAAAGGATTGAGAAGTAATATTCAAAGTAGATTGAATGAAAGATGTCAGAGAATTCACCTAGGCTTGTAGCTTTGCGTTCACCTGTTGCTGATCTTTAACTCTCTTTGCTAGCATGCGTTGAGAGAATTTTAAATGATATAAATCACCTTCCATTATAGGAGGACCCATGTCAATCATGGTGATATTGAAATCCTCTTTTGTGACTTCATTTTCATTTTTATCCTTGTTGGGATTTGCAATCTCCAAGATCATATGCCCTAAGGAAGAATCCATTACCATTTGAGACATCCTCTTAGCCTTCTTAGGCTTAGGTGTAGTTACAGTGTCAAAGTTTATGTCTGCTATTGGGGGTTATCTCCTCTTTTTCTCAAAGACTTTCTTTAGCCAGGAAGGGGAAGACAAAACTATACCACTCTCACTTGCACCCAGGACAACTCTCTCTGGCTGATTAGGAGTATCTTGCACAAGGATTTCATTTGATATGAGGGAGGCTAGATTCTCAAACAAGGAACAAAAATTAAAAGTAATGTCATTAGCAATCTATTGATAAATGGAAGAATCATTACCAGGTGAAGGAGACATAACAAAAGTCATGTGACCTGCCTACAATTGTTGTAAGGCATCCAAATTCTTCTTCGCTCATGGTTTTATGAATGCAGACTAACCATCCTGTTCAAATACACCTTTTAGTTTTAGTTTCCTATTATCTTCAGGCTGCTCTCCATACCCACCACTACCAGATTGTGAACCAACTCTGTGATGAGGTTTCTCCACACCAGTTGAAGTTTTCTGAATTTCAGAAGCCCGGGAGGTTCCTTGCTCTCTTGTTCCTGATTCTTTATGCACAAAAGAAGAACCAACATGCTCTTGAAATTTGCCCTTAATATTAGGATAATAGTTCTTTGCACATGCAACAACCAGGTTTGGACATGGCACAATAGATGGGAAACCCCGAGCATGAGCTAACCCACTTGTTAGGATTTTCTGGGCTATAGGTGACTTAGGGTTTTTCTCTAATTGAGCCCAGAATCCTCCAAGTCGAAATCTATATGAATTAGCTCGGTATCATTCACATTAGCTAAATCATTATCAATAAACAAAAGCTTCATCTTTACTTGTTTGAGAAACTAGTAAACAAAAGATTCTATAACTGCTAAGGGTGCCAAATAAATCTCCAAAAGATTTTGGGTAAACAAATAGTCTGGACTCATGAAAAATAATTGTTCTTCCCAATTCGCACCCAGTTGACTTAAAGTATTCAAATTTGTCATTATAAGAAATGGGCAAGAAAGAGCACAAATTAGCCAACCTGGTTGCAAAAGCTCGTGTTAAACACCTATAGAAGACATAGTCTAGAGCTCCTCCAAAGCACACTAGTGAAAAATTGAAAATACAGAATAACGTGTTTGCGAGGGTTGCAAACCCAATAAATTGTTTCCATAAATTGCATTACTTTTGGTGGCATGTACTTCTGTATGATTCATAATTGAGCTGCATTTGCCTTCCCAAAAACATGCAATTGTGCTTTTCATGACATTCCTTATTTATTACGAAAGGATAGAGGTCACTTCTAGTGTAGATGTCATTAAAAGGAAAATATTCTAATAGATTTTGATTGTCAGATGATCAAAAATTGATGGCATAATTTCTATTTGGGGCAAAAGTACCGACACACCTAATTTCCCAAATTTGTAGTTGTACAGTCGAGGACATGCACTCTGCCGCGCTGCAACCTTGACCTTTAGACAATAATTAATATAAATATATTTTATATTATATATTTGTCAACCATTGATCTAATAATATCTAACAGTTGCTAGTTGATTCTGGAGGATTTTGTTAGCAATGTGTAGCATTGGAGATCTACCTTCCAGAATTGAACTACAACCATTCATCTTTCTTTCTAGGGTTCATCAAATGGTCAGTGATGGTATGATTGATTTGATTGAACACACTTAACCACATAGATTAGCCAATGCTCAATTAAGTTCATTAATGGAAAGTGAGTTGTGACAAACCACACAAATTAGCCAACGCAAATTTCCATGGTACAACAGAGGCAATTAAATGGAGTTGCTTGATATTTATTACCCATTTGTCACGGCAGTACATGTAATGTATATATGTTAGTCTTTATTGTTTCAACCTTATATTGCATTACTAAGTTTCAGATAGTTGAAGAATAAATAGACTGTAAAAGATCAAAGTAATGGCTTTCATTACAATAGTTGTGCGAAGAAAGTAAGTTACCAAGTACTTATTTTGTGATCATTCATGATTTTGAATTTAACTGAGTGATAGAGTTCTCAATTCACAGATATAGAATAGTAATAAGAATGATGGAAAATTTTGTTTGTGTATGGCTATGTAGGATGTTATTGCTTTATATGTCTCAGAATGAAGAAATACAAGCATTCGTCAAGTGGAATAAATCGTGTCAAGAATCGACACTTTTAACATTTGCAAATGATTCATTCTATTTTGGGAGGTGGGTTGAATCTCTCACACATGCATGCATGTATGAGAAAATGGAAATTTGAATTGATGCATGGAATTGGTATTGCAACTCAATTTCTAGTGACCTCAAGAAAATCAATTTAATTCTCCTCTACTAGCCTTATTGTTACCCATGCCTAGTGGTTTCTTGTACATAGAAAGCAAGGTTCTATAGTGAATCATTGACTATCATTGTGAATGAGGACATAATTGAATTTGTAATGGACCCATTGCCTGTTAATAGGATAATTATGGACTATAATGAAATATTCATTATGCATCATCGAAAAGAGGAACCAAAAAGATTTTGGAGGATCAAAGCAAGATTTGAAGGTTGAAGGATAGGAGTTTTGTTTGGAACTTTGAGGTTGGTTAGAGGTTCATGTACGATGTAATTCCCCAATCTTTTTGAAGAGTGATGTTAAGTTTTACTAAATAATATAGAAGTAATTACGGTTTGAAATTGACATGAGTTCAATGGAAAATTGTAATATATACAGATCATAGATGGTTCAAAGAATCAAAATTTTCAATATTAAATAACACTGTGGCTGTTTTTGTCTAAGGTGTTTGGGTTTATCCTTCTAATTCATTGTTGACTTATGTAGCTAGTTTCCCCAACTTAAGTTGTTCTTTTATCCCCTTGGTTGTTGTTGAGTTACTGGCCCCTTTGCTCTAAGTTACTGGCCCCAAGCCCCTTTATTTTATTCTAAGTCTAACTATATAATAATAATAATTACATTATATGATTAACATCGTATATTATATTATTATCAGATAATAATATAATATATGATACTAATTATATAATATATGATATTACATATTATAATATATATAATAATTATATTATATTATATATGATAATAATAATATAATAATAAATTATAATTATATTATATAAAATATGATATTAATATAAATTTATATATTGATATCGATTTCATTTGGTGGCCTGTAAAATACTTTTCCTAGGCATTAATTTTTGATTTATTAAATAGTTTTGACAAGTTTAGAGAATCGTCGTTGGTCGATCCTTACACGAGCCGAAGATTGACGCTACAAAAAATCTAGACAACGAATAAATGAATCTGTCAATTGAGGCCTGTGTTCATTAACGATCTTCCTTTAAATCCTGGAGGTCTCCAGCAAAATGGCACTCAGCTAGCTTGCTCAAAATATAGCATGGAGACTCCCATAAGGCTCCGTTGCAATAAGTGTCAGTCACCTTTTTGGGCCGCATCAAAGATGGCAGACTGATGAATATTTGTAACCCGTAAAACTGACTCTTCCTTGAGGCAGTGAAGATGGTCCTTAGTAAAGACTTCTTGGTCTCGGAGGATAGATATAGGGTAAATTCAGACATTTCCTCATGCTTTCTGGCTTCTTTGTTGGACCTAGGAGAGGCAAATGTGGATGCACTAATGATTCTATGGGAGGTATTCACTCCAAATATTCTTTTCGATGATGTAGCCATGGTAATTTATGTAGAATTGGGGGTCAGTATCCCATGGCCGAGAGACTTGGAGAAGTTGCAGGAGGGACAGGAGGGTGTAGCTAGGTAGCCATTCCTGCTAAACATGAATGAGCAACAACTAGGAAAGCATAGGATTTGGACGGCTTGTGGGAGACATTTTCTTCGGTGGGCAATTAGAATGGACATAGAGAAGACTCTGGTATGGCTTGAATACTTCGCAGCCATTGTGAGTACGGGGGAATTCTACTCGCAGTGGCTGTAGGAGTGGTCAGGCTCCCAGGGTCACTTTTTTTGGTGATTTCCATGCTGGGGTGGTAGGGTGGCAAGTTTTCAAGGAGTCACTCAGTCAACAGGCTAGGCATTTCTATGCTACTGTGGTATCCTCTCTAGTGCGGTGTGTTTTTGGAGCCTGGGTTAGCTGTTGGAGTGGTTTTTATATTAATATAATTTCCTGAGTGTAAATCTTTTTGTATTAATATAATTACCCAAGTGTAAATCTTTTCGTATTAATATAATACCCAAGTGTAAATCTTTTTGTATTAATATAATTTCTACTTTATTATTGATGCAATGATGTCAATGTGTTCATTTTATTCTATTAGTTATTATTCTATTAGTTATTATTCTATTAGTTATTATATCATCAAAGTGGGCCCAACTTTATATAAATATTAAAGGAGATGCAGACTCTAGCAAAATGTTTCGATGAATGTTATGATGCCAGATGGATGGGTGTAGTTGAATTTTGAAACAAAAGTTTGGAGCGCTAGACTTGTGATCTCAAACCTCCAGAATCAATCAAGAGCCGTTAGATTTACAAAGATCAACATTTGAGATTATACAATAGTTTTTAAATTTTCAATTCCACTGCTCGATGTACGTACTGTATTAAATAATTAATTTAGGCTGTAGACTTGCATGCCATCCTTAAATTTCATTTGAACTTTGAAGTGGAAGTACTCAGTACAAGTGTGCAACTAAAACTACATACTTGTACTAAACTTTAATAAAAGAATTTACCACGTTTCACTCGCTTTACTTCACAATTGGCACTTAGCATTTAGCAATTTTAATTGATACTACTTGGAAGCAAGAGGGTCAAGGACTCAAGTGACACCAAAAATTTTAATATTGGTTGTGTGATGCCACGGATTCACTCAGTGCCAGTCTTTGTATTCATCTTTTCTAGGTAGATGAAATATTGAAATACTTAATTCCTATTACTATTGCTGTTACTGTTGTCCTTGAGACTTTAGTTTTTTTAATCTTGGGGTTTAGGGTTGAGTGTTTAAAAGCATGTCTACCAGCACTACCAAACCAAAAATTGGGAAAACCAAAGAAAAAGAAAAAATAGACTATGCCAGACTACTTAAAACCCTAGGTTTTACAGATGAATACCATGATATTTATGACCCTATAATATTTGTAAGGTTTACCTCAGTACTTAGGTTTTTATTGGAGAATAAGGTACATCAAGTGCAAGCTGTGCAACCTAACCCTAAAAAACCAATACCAATTAGCAGGATGACTACACCATGGGTGGTTGGATTGGGATGCTTGATGTTACCTAAGGTTTTCCCTTGCCCTGAATTTATCATGGTCTATGCCCAGAATTATGATGAAAAAAGAAAAGCAATAGTTTAAAAAGATAGCCAGAAAATAATTCTTCCCATTAATGGAGAGCATTTTGGCAAATTGTTGGGTTTTACCGCTGAAGAATATGGAGTAGTCCTCATAAACCTAGAAAAACTTGCTAATACTTATGAAGTAGTTAGTGAAAATAACAAAAAAAGATTTATCAAATCTCTAACAGCGGATGGTGTCCAACTCAATCAGAATCATAAGCCTCCTTATAAAATTGATATTTTTAGATCATGGGTCCAGGTTACTGTTTCCAAGTGTTTTGCCTTGGATTGGATAATAATAGTGAAGTGGATGCAAGCCTCCTTGAAATGGTATACAATATCCGTCAATTCATACCACCTGCTAAATATAGATTTCTTGAGCACATTGCAGAATCCATGCACTGTCAATTTTTAATGATTAAATGAAGCCAAAGTGAACCTCCCACTCCCAGTGTCAACAGAAAGGCATTTAGGTTCACAACTTACTTGTACTATTTTTTTCTAGTGTAGTTTACTAGGATGTTTCAGGACAACAAGCTTCAAATTTAGCGTCAACAAGATAAAATTGGACTACTGGATTGGAGCCATAAGATAAAGATGTATCATAATCAAAAGAACTACAATCATTTTGTGGACTACTTTTTGGCTCCATTGTATGAAACCAATACAAATACTCCAATGCCTAGATTGATTAAGTCTTGTAGAAATTACATTTAACTAGGAAAGAAATACAATTTGATGACTGGTACTTCATGGAGGAATATAATGTCCTAAGATTTTATGGATCAGGAGCACAGCCCCACAAACTTCCAATACATGTGACAGAGAGGGTTTTTGCATTAGAATACATACGGTAGATGGAAAGTACTAATCCATTGTACTTTGTTAGTCAACAAAAGAAGAGCATATTTCCTTCCTTAACTTTTTCATGTGGAGGTTCACATTTGAGAGAAAAGCATTCATTGTGGTACATGAAATTCTACAACTTTTTAAATTTGATGTTGACTCTCACTGGTAGTATGACCTATATGAAGTGATTAAAAGAAGGCTTGTGACCAATAAGAACACTCCAACTAAAATTCAACATGAAAGTAAACCCCTGCTAGAAATGTTGAAAAACAAGAATACTTGCGAGGAGGTGAGAAAAGTCATGGAAGAAACTTCTGCTCGAAGAGGTATTTCTTTTGAAAAATTATCATTAGAAATAATGGGATTGCATCCAATTCCACAAACATAGAGAGATACACTGGCAAAGAATAGATTCAACAATTTCTATCCAAAAGCTGCTGAAAAATCTAAGTGTACAAAAATTCGAGACTTTGAAAAAAGATTGTATAGAGGAACATTGGTCACAGTAAAAAATTTCTGCCTTTTGGTCTATGAGGAAGGATCTCAGTGATCCAAAAGCTACTGCAGATCTCGAAGACGTCTCAGAAGATGATGAGTTCAATAAATTGTGGGATAAAGAGCATCCCTTTGAAGCTCAAGTAACTAATGTTGAAAGTGATGATGAGGATGAAGACCAAACCAAAGATCTTAGTGCCTATGTATTCAAACCTCGTATGAGTGAGACCATAAGACAAACATATGATAAAGGGGCATCAATAACCCAAAAATTGGGTTATGAAGGTGGTGATTTGGGGCCCATAGGAGAAGGCATTTGGATGGTACTAGAGGTATACCCTAGAAAAACTAATGATCTTCTACTCGGCATTGGAGGTGATGAACAAGCCAAAGGGCATACACATATAGATCAGGAGATTAGATTTGTTCCGGCTTTAAATCCTTGGAGTGAGATTCAATCACTAACAGTACGACAAGGGTCTTCTGATCTACATGTTTCTCATTCTTTTCTTGCAGGAGATGGTGGACATTCTAGTGCTACTGGTGGCAAATCTGGTGATGGTACATGTATTAGTAGTAGTGGTTAGCAAGAGATACAACAACAAACTCAGAAGAGGCCATTAACAACATTAAATGAAACTATATACAAACTTAAAGAGAAAGGCCTTGTGAAGACTAAGAAGCAAAAGGTTATGGCAGGTTTTGATTCCACATCCACATCAAAGCAGTTGTTTGCAGAAGGCACCCCCCCTCTTATCGTTAGTGTGACTGGGACAAGAATGGCTAATACTCAGCCATAATTAATTAGAGATGCCGCCAACACTACAACTAATCCTTCGCCATTCAAAGTTATGTCAATTGTCACAGATTGTGATTACAAAGTTGAGTTTGAAAATAAAGCAAAATTATCTAAAAGTCATAAGAAACAAGTGCTAGAGATAGATACTACTGCAACTTCAAAGCCTTCAACAACCAAGGTATTGACTACATTTGACCCAGAAAACAAAAAAATGGATTACATGATTATTGTGCCCAAAGTTCAAGATAAACTAGAGGACCAGATGCAATGATCTGACTATGAGGTGAGCACCATCCAAGTGGATTTTTCTGGAATGAAAATTTTTGACAAAATTAATTTATCAAAAAAGAATAACAAAGTGGTGTACACATCATTGCTAAAGCAAGAGAGAGAAAAAAAGGTATGATTGTTTTTAATTTCTTGGCAACCTTGTTGAATATATTGTCTACAAATTAGAGTTGTAAGATAGATAGGTCACATCTTCCAGTAATTGAGTTACAACAGAAGGAAAATATATTTAGTGATGTTAATTCCATTCATAGTGCTCTTTTTCATTTGACTTTGTGATTTACGTAACAAGTTAGAGAATCTTATAGGAAAGTTATAGGCAGACATAGCAAGTGAAAAAGCCAAGAGGAAAGGAGTAGAGAACAAGATGAAAGAATTAGAGAAAAGGATAAAAAGCTCTGACTCTACATTTACAAGTAAAGTGAATAAACAAATAGAGGAGAAAGTGAATAAACTAAAGAAAATGTTAAGTGAAAGTAAAAAAAATTATGATATTCAAACAACCAATTCAGAAAAATTAGAACAATCCTTGATTGAAGCCAATACCAAACTAGGGAAATCAGAAAAAGAAAGACATATGTGGCAAGAAAATGTGGAGAGAGAGAGAGAGAGAGAGAGAGAGAGAGAGAGAGAGAGAGAGAGAGAGAGAGAGAGAGAGAGAGAGAGAGAGAGAGAGAGAGAGAGAGAATTCTCTGAAGATCTGCAGAAAAAACTGAAGAATGCAGAGAATGAAATAAAATCCTACCAAAACAAAGTATCTGAATTATATAGAAACACAATGGTTTATATAAAAAGTAACATTTGGGAGAAAATAATGAAGAGGATTGATGATTTGTCTAAAATGTTTGAATTTATTAATGATCTAGTATTATGTAGTAATACACTCAAACAATACATTGCTGAAAATAGAGACATGACAACTTCAAGACAGTTAGATGCAAACAAAATTTTACAATCAATCTACATAGCTAGTGGTGAAGAATTGGAATCCAAAGGAATTCAGAACCATATTGATGCCATAATAAAGGCCTCAACTATCATTGAAAAATGTATGAAGCTGGAACAAACACTAGAACTTTTGGTACAAGCTGCATTATTGACAAAGGAACTGCAAACAAATGTAGAACACTTCAAAAAGCTTAGTTTGCTGGTGGCTTTTGACCCATCATACCGATACATTGGAAAGGATTCTTTCAAAAAGAAGATGGAGGATAAAATGAACTTCGACAAGGACCAGTTTCCTCAAAATTCTGATGAAGCAATTTTTATGGATTCCATCGTACCACTAATAACCTTGAATGCAACTTTGAGTGATACATTCAAGTCAAGTATCAATATTAGTTGTACAATATTATGACAGTTACAACTCAATAACCATGGGTTAAGAAAAATTACACTTCCATCAGATGAAGAGTGGAGCACTCTACAAAAGATGATACAATGATTTAGTAACATGTGTTTCCAATGACATCAATACCAGAATGACTAGGCTGTTAGACTATTGTCTCTAGTTTTTTGGCATCTGTTCTTTTTGTTGTCTATCTGGACTGCCCTAGGGGCTGCTTTGTAATGGATTTGGTACCCTTGGCTTGCTGCTTATCTAATAAAAAACATGTGTTTCCAAGTTCCAACAGAGCATTGTGTAGAGTTAGTTTTGAGCAAGTTATTGTACATTGTAAATGTAATACTTTAGTTTTCAATGTATTCTAATTTCCTTTGACCCTTCAATATTCATTTGAAAATCAATATAACACTAAAATCCTTTTATGTGTTGAAATCATCTATATTATTTAATTGCCCACTTCATATTAAATATTTGCTAATGGTGTAGATTAATAATATAATATGCTACAACATTATTCATATATTTCAATCTACAACTGATAAAATGCTCATGATAAATCATGTAACATGCAAGAAACTGAAACTTACAACTCCATAAATATGGGCAACCTATCAAAATTGTATTATATTTCACTGTTCAAAACTTCCCCAATCTTGCAAAAACATTACAATGTAGTACTTGTATCTTATTTACTTCTCAAATTTTCCAAAATCTTCCAATCACACAAGACTGAGTAACACAGTTATTTTATAGACCAAGAATGTGTACTCAATATTGATTTCATTTGAGAGAAGAAAAGAGGAGTAGATGGACTTTGGGAGATGTGTAGCTACCTGAAGATCTACCTCATTAATGTTTGGGAAAAGATGGTTAGCCTATTCAATCCTGCGACCCATACTTGTCCTTCCATTCACTGTATGTCTTTTCAAGTGGCCAGGGGAATGAGATAACCTCTGTGATCTTTCCATTATGAGTTGCATACTTGGCATCCAAAATAGACTTTACATTCTTGCAGAATTTCTCAAAAGTTATTTCAACCACATGCAACTTGTCAAGTGATAAACTCAGCACCTGCATGGTTGGATTGCCTTCATCACAACATGCAGGAATTAATTAATGACCATTATCTATTATTTCTCTCTTCCACTTGTCCAAGTCCTTAGCCTTCCCATCAACCTCCAAAATATGTGGCAACCATTTAGTGTCCATCTTTTCTATTGCCTACATCTTTTCCCTCAAAACTGTATCTAATTTTAATTGAAAACTGACATCCTCGAAATGTTTCAGTATATTTGACACCAGTTTCAGCTCAGGAGGTACATTTGCATCAAATCTAGAACACCTAAGAAAATATCTGACCTCTAAAGTTTTTGGTAGCCAATTAGGTTTCACACAATTGTCTCTGCTTATCAGATTCATGCTTCTCATAGGCTATCCTTAATTGTGAGTAAGTCCTCCAGGTCTCCCCCACTCTGGCCAAGATTTTGGTCACTCTATTTTTTATCAAATTGGTGACCATGTCCTTTAATTTGTTCTCCTTTTCTTCTTTCAATTTTTTGTTATCCTCCTTCAATTCTCTGATTTCTAAAAGGAGAGGTTGTGTGTCAACTGGAAGTGACTTTGTAGTCTGAATGATAGGGGAACTCTGACATGGACCAGGCTCTAATTGTGGTTGCCCTTCATATTTGCTCAACTTGGCCATGGCCACTACATATTTCTCCAACAATTCATTATAGTCTTTTTGCAGTTTAATTGTTGTTGCCTGCGCAAATTGTGCAGTTTGCACATTTAGACTGGTAGCTTGAGGAGCAGGGGTGTCTGACACCCTTCTAATTATGACATTGCCAGTCAGTTCCTCCAAACAAACTTTTGATTTCTTATCACTTGGGGCCAATGCCCAAATTGCCAAGGTTTCAAACCTTGGGTCAAATGCAACACCCTACAAAGAATTGTTGACTTGTTCCTCTGTCATATCAAAGTCATCCCTTGTTATGGTATCAAATGCAATTGCATCTGATAGAGTCCAATGTGGTAGCAGTAGGATGTTGCTTCTGGTTACAAGAGCCCTACCTTGCTCTAGGGTGATTACACTGATATCCTTATTAACCTCACTAAAAATCCTTTGAGTAATAGTATCATACTCAGAGGGATCATCACCACTCTTTGCTTCCACAATTCTCCTTCGAAATTCTTCATTCTTTATCCTCAGCATGAATGGCTTGAATTCAGGTGTGTTGACAAATGTATCATTTGCTATAAATTAGTTACATGCTAGTACTCTCATATCTTCTGTATCAACTTCATTGTTAATTGTTGACCTTGTCAACCTATTATCTGGTGAAGAGTATGGCCTTATCCTTAATGGGGAAATCACTTTATGAGGAGGCTCCTAAATTTGTTCTTCTGCTGCTTCTTCCATTTGTTCCACAACTTCTGTCTCCACCTCTGCCTCAAGGTCAGTGATTTTTGCTCTCTTTGGAGCAGGGGAATCAGGGGATTCTTCTTCTCTTACATACTTACCCCTAGAACTAATTGGTTGGTAAGATGGCCTCTCCTCACCTGTAGGTACACTAGCTATCAGTTCCCCTACCTTGGCAAAGATCATCTCAATTCTCCTTATGGGATCTTGCACTTTAGCAAAAGCCCTAGGGTATGCAACATTGGCATTTCTCTTCATCCTCTCTCCCTCCACCACTACATTCCATTTATTTCTCAAAAGATATATCTCCTGCATTGACTGACAGTTTCTTACTATATCTTCATCAAAGATGAATCAGTGGGGGTAACCAGGCCTACTGACCTTCAACCTTGTTTTATGAATAAAACTCTCAGGGTCAAATGCTCTAACTTGCTCTGTATCCATCCTGTAACACTGAAGCATGGAGCCAATCTGATCTAATCCATTCTTATCAATTGTTATAAAATCACTGAGCTTGAATGAAGTAGGGATGAGTGACCCCTTCTTGTGCTTTCTAAAATGATCCTTGTCAGCTTCATTTAATTTCCTTATGATTTCCATGAAGGAAAGCCTCTTGGGCACAAACTTAGGTAGAGTGTAAGGTGGAGCCTCACACCCATAAATCCTAATGCAAGTAGTATTTTCATGCAAAAACCAATCTCCCTAGTCGTGTTCTATGTTCAAGTGTGGGGCTCTTTCTAAAGGTCTCAAGAAATCCTTAACTTCTTTAGGTATTCTGTCCCTCGAGCAGGTTTCAAGAAACCTAAGACCTTCCTTACAAAATGCTCCTCAAAAACAACATAACTAGCATCCTTAAAATGCATGTCAAACATGCAAGTCTTCATTTGTACTGGCATCATGTTGCCTTGTTCATCTATCATCCTCACATGTAAATCTTTATGCCAGTGGCCTAACAGAGAGAATAGGATCATGTGGCACATCAAAGAATACCATGTGAATTCCAAATGGGGACCTACATTATACAGGTTGTTTTTTATTGTCACCATCTTCTTGTGCATTTTCTTAGCCAAGTAACCCTCATAGTCATATGGATGTCTGGTTCCAAGATTTTGAATGCAAACTGCCATCATCATCAAGAATAATTGCATTCTATCAGCTGCATCCCTCCCAAGCACATGGCATAAACTATGGTAAGTTCTAACAAAATATTCCATGAACAATTTACAATAAAAGGGCTCCTCTTCTCTGCCAGAAATTTTTACTAGGTCTCCATCAACTCCCCTTGGTCTATACTTGGCTAGATTAAATGATCTATAGGCATATTCGACAATCTTATACTTTTCTCTAAAGGCATTCAGGTCAATAAGCATATTGGCAACAGGGTCTAAATTGAACACAGTTGAAATATAGGCTTTTGTGAATCTGATTATGACACAACCATTTCCAGATAGAACAAACCTAGTTTTGGGGTCATATCTACTTGCAATTGCTCTGACCAAGTCTAGATTGACAAAGACATTGGAGCAAATCAACTTGGCCAAATCAAGCTTCTAGGCATGGAAAGTAGGGGCTCTATAGTCATCTCTATTATGCCAATGCTTAAATAGGGTCCACACTAATATAGGCATCCTAGCATCTCTACAGTTCACACACAGGTCATAGATTTTATCATTTTTTTCTACTTCTCCTAGCCCTATTGCAACTTTCCTCAATGACCCATGACATTGGATCATGAGGTCTTCGTCTAGACTATGTTTTGAGGTGGAAGGTTGACTAGACTGACTCATCCTTCTAAACTGTGTTTATGCAATTAATCTAGGGCTTCTACAACTATAAATTACTTCTTAACACTTTGAAATGAATGGTTAGTTGAATTCATGAGACATAGAGGAACAAAAGCAACTTACTAGTTTTTGAAACTAACAGAGGCTTGGAATCACATCAACTTTCTCATTTCGAAGCTTCTTTTGCTAGGAATGCAACTATGCTCTCGAAAATGATAGACAATGCCCTAAATTATGCCCTTATAATACTAAATTTCTTGCCATTTGTAGTATTAATGTTGGCAGTGACGGCCAATACTTAGTTCGTGCCATGAACAATTGAAAATCCCCATTCATAGGAAATTTGAAATGGGGTCATTGATTCTTTCCTTACATTCTACAATCGACAACTGAGATCACATGACTAGATTTGAAAATCTTTGTCACCACCTTTGAAAATACCTTGACCAATCAGAATAGGCCAAATCAAATGTACTCTTTCTGCAAATCACATCACCCTTTTGTCTGGACTGGACACATGGTGCCTCACACTTCGCAGCTAGAAATGGCCCACCACTTACCTATGATGTGATAGTGTGATTAAGCCCCCATGCGTCCACCTTCCACTTGCTTTTCAATTCTTTAATAGAGGAGCATTGCATGTCACCATCTTGCGACAACGCAGTGAATATTCCCCTCAGAGAGATACCTCTGTGATGGAGCGCATCTGTTGGATCAAAAGTTCTTTCGTGGAGCACTATCATATTAGTTGACAAATGACAATCATTTCGCATCATCACGGGGGGGTGTGACATCATGAAAAAGGTATTGCGAAGCTGCGAAATGCGCTTTATTAATCTTTAACCTAAGACTTAAGGCTTTGAATTTTATGGGTGATAGTAGGTAAGGCTAAGATTAGGGGTTGGTCAACTCACGAGTGTGAAGACATTAATTTGTGACTTAAGCAACTCGTAACCTTTGACAGACAATGAACAGAGGGAAAGAAGAAAAAGCACAGGAAGCACAAAGCATAACACTTAGAATTTTAGGGATTCAAATATATGAAACCAAATGAACCAGAAGACCTAAAACCTAAGGAAGCACCACCAGGATGTTTTGCTAGACATCATGGCACAATCTGCTAGGGTTTGCTATTTTAAAATTAATAAAATGCTATGACCGAGGAACCTAAATTTAGTGCTTGATTATTTATCTTATTGGTTTTACTCATAGTAAATTTAATTCTTTAGGAAGATATTGAGTGTTTTGAGTGATTACAAGGATTCTTAAGTAGAATTGGTTTAGGAACTACTCAAAGTATGGTAATGCAATGCATTATTCTAAGTTTAAAACAGCTAGAGCCCGGGAATTTAAAAAAACCATCACAATGCAATAAAGGAAAACAAATGAAACACTACTGTGGTTATAGAGAAGAAAAATTACTTCACATTTAGTTGAATGCTTGTAAAAATTATCAGAATCACACAATAATAAATGAAAATATTAATTTTTTTGATCGAAAATAAAAATGTACATCACAGATAGACAAATTGAAATAAAATGCCATCAACAACATTTTGGAGTTTGGAACATGTAATATAGTATAAATACCTAGTATCTTCTAAATCCCTTTAAATTGCCAAATCATCTCGTCATTGAAATTTTCCCGATCCTCCCTCTGACCATGATATCCAGAATCATCCTGATCATGTTCTTTAGTTTCTTCTATCTCCATATCTCCACGTAAGAGCATCTCATCATCACCACTACCACTACATGTGGCACTGGTATTCATCGTGTCACTGTCATATATGCTATTATTGTTTGAAGTGTTGCACAACCCTCTTCTTTCATATGAGGACCTCTAGATTGTGAGTGCCCTATCAAAAGGAAAACTTCGGATATCATGTCTAGCTGTATACATCCTCAAACAAATTTCCAAATTCTTGTCAAGTTTATTTCTTATCTTTGATTTCAAGAACCCAATGCACTGAAAACTCTCTCATCCTCCGCTGACCCCAATATCATGGTTTGACATAAATCAGCAAGTTTGAAAATTTCTGATAATACATCATGCAATATTTTGCTTTGACTTAAGGTTGCCCAAAGCTTTGTTATTGATTCATGTTGGTGGGGAGCCTCCATGAGTTTAAACTATTCCCTCATTGAAATTGCAAATTGACCTAATTGATTAGTGAGCTTAGTTTGATTTAAAATTCCTTCTATTACTTGTCCATTGAATTCTATACTTTTACAAAATTGATTTGTTAAGGTTTTTATCTTGTTGTGAAAATCAGTTGGCTCATAGTTGACCCAATATTGAGGATACACTATAGACATGGCTTCAAGCAGTTCATCACGAGGGAATCGATCTCTAATCTGCAAGGAAAGAGATTTCACAATATTCTTTAAAGTAGTACTTACAAAATTAACAATCTTGTCAAAAGCTTCCCTTGAAACAAGTTCTTCTTTGATAGTGCGCTTGACCTTTTTTAAATAGTACATTTGTATCTCAAATCCTGTTATAGAGACACATAACTCCCCACTATCATTAAATAGTAAAAAAATAGCATTATTGGTCACATTTGTTATCAAATGCTAGCTGCTAAATTTTGGACTTATGAAGGACTAGCTTAATAGATATATATTATCAAGGGTCATGCATATCATTCTACACAGCCTAGTATATTCAAAAATATACATAGTCCTTTCTTGGGTTTTTTCCATAAGCATGTTCATTTCCTCCAACATGGGAAGAATACCAGCTAAAATGAGGAGTATCTCTATGTCACTTAACCTATGTAAGAGGTCAGGAGCCTTGTCAAGTATGAAGCAATATGCGTACATTAAACCAATCAAGGATTGATATTCTACATAAACTATTTTAGCTAGTTCAAACAAGGAGATCCATTTGGTATCAACATCCTTAAGAAGGTTGTTTCCTATACTTATTCCCTTAGAAAAATGTTGAAATTCTAAAAACTTTTTGGGACTTTGGCAGAAGTATGAGTAGAGCTCGCGGACTAGATCTTCAACTTTTGATACTGCAAGAAACTTGCTCACAATTTTAAATGCTAAATTCATTCTGTGGGCCATGCAGTGAATGCCAATCATGTATGGTGAAATAGAAATTTGTAGCTTCACACACAGACCATTCCTATGACCCTGTATTACTGAAGGTCCATCCGCCTCTACACACACCAACTTTCTAGCAATTGTGTAGTCATCCATACCTCCAATTTCATTCAAAGATTTCTTAACTATCTCAAATAGATTTTGTGATGTTGCATTCTCCTTCATTTTATAAACAAAGAGTAGATGAGGTTGGTGGACATGATATGCCACAGTATACACATGCATACATACCCAGGAAGTATTATCTATTGCTATAACTTCATCTAGAGATAATGCAATAAAAGTTGACTATTTTATTTTTTCTTGTAAATCACATTTTTCCACCTCAGCAAGAGAACTTGCCCATTCCCATCCACTATTTATTGACCATTGTGTGTTTGAAAAATTAGGAATGCCCATAAAAGATAATAAACTATTATATTCAGGGTAGTCTGTCATAGGACGCCCTCTGCTCAAAATATGAAAAACAACACCCAACTGAACAATTTTTGCCATTTGTAATCCTCCCATCATCTTTCCAAATTGAGCTTCAATTGAACTTCCACCTGCATGAATCTTCACCTTTCTTTGCAAATGCGGTTCATATTCGAGGGCATTCTTTACATGAAGACATTCTTCATTCATTTTCCATCTTATCACTGATTTTTCCTATTCATCTATGATTTGTTTTTTATAAACTTTGCTAATATATTTTTATATGGTGTCAAGTTTTAACTACAACCTCTTCTCCCTATGAGATTTCCAACTGCAAATCTTACACTTGCATTATGTGGGAGGTTCATCTTTATTTTTATTCTCCACCGGTTCAATGAATGGGAATTTTGACACCCAATCAATCTGAAAACTCCTTGACATTTCCCACTCATGCCCCTTTTCTAATTTGGCTTTTCTTTTCCCCTTGCACATGCACTTGTAGGATCTCCATCTTCATTGATTTCTATAACTTCTTTAGCTTCATTATCATTTGTTCTTGGAACATCATCTATGGAATTGTCATCATACCAGCTACCTTGGGTATTCCCTGGCACAGCATCTATGGCATTCTCATCATTCTCGATACATTGGGTATTCCCTGGAACATCATCTGCGACATTCTCATCATTCCTGGTACATTGGGTATTCCCTGGAACATCATCTATGGCATTCTCATCAGTCTCGGTACATTAGGTATTCCTTGGAATATCATTTGTGTCATTGTCATCATTCCTGCTACATTGGGTATTCCTTAGAATATCATCCGTGCCATTGTGATGCAAGTTAATAGATGGTACAGGTTCTAATGTTGTAGCTACATTTGATGGACCACCAACATTGCCAAAGTATGAATTTATGTTATTGTTTCTCCGTTTTGATGGCCTTGACCTCCCTTGAGTCCCTTCACCACCCTTAGACAACTTCTTCTTGCTCGACATCTCTCACGAATTAAAAGCTACAGAAATAATGTTATTTTATTCAAGATGCAATCATAGATGATAGAATACAGATCCCTGGGTCCTAGATTAAGATATCTCCCTAGTCCTAATTCCTACTCAATCAATATCATCTATAACAAAGACATAAATAATCAACATGGATCTTATATTATTACATAGTAAACTTGTAAAGAAATGATCACTTACCTTTCGGTAACTGGCCAATGCCTATAGCTATAACTTCTCTATGATCCGAAATGAATCGAGGACTCGAGAGCTAAGTTGAACAAAATGTGTAAACTTAAAGGATTAATTAGAGTTTCAAATGCATTTATATCAATGCATATTTGGTGAATAATGCAGGATTTTCAAATGGTATTATAATAATATGGTGATTCCTGTGTACTATTAACAGGACACTTATAAATGTTAGGCAAAATGTACCTCCATCAAACACATATATAGTAATTTTCTAGGCAAATATGGCCTACAATTAGCATGGAGTTATAATGGTATTGGCGAAGTTGGTCCTTATACTTGTGAATCGTTTAATTATATTGGCGAAATTGGTCCTCATGCATGTCAACCATTTAATGATATTGGCGAATTGGGTCCTCATGTGTGTCAACCGTTTAATGATATTGGCAAATAAATGGGTGAATTAAAACATGCCTCTGAAATTCCAGATGAATCACCGTTAGAACCGTGTAGTATAGCATGGCGAAAATACTAACTATAAATGACTCAAATTAACAGGGTAGCGAATTGAAACACATTTGACCAAAAATTCATAAAAACTGGGTGAATTGGCCCCCTATTGGTGGTAATGTATTCACCAATTCCTCATTCACGGAAATGAACTATTCACCAATTGGTGAAGATTCACCACTAAAAAATCCCTGATTGCAATGTGAATATCAAATAGAAGAATTTTAAAATTGATGATATTAACCTCGCAATCCTATGACTATGTACCTTAATTTTTAATATTTTAATAGTCTATTATTATTTTATGTGACTCCAAGAATCATGGAAGGGGGAACTTGGACACCCCACATGAGGAGGAACATTTTTCTAATTAAATATTTACAATGAAGTGCTTCTGGATTAAACTGTGTGTGCTTCTTTGCTTCAAAGTTTCAGATCACACTCAGTGATTCATCATCAGGAAGATGATGGATCACTGAGTGTGATCCGAAATGTTGAAGGAAAGAAGCACATACAGTTTAATCCAGAAGCACTTCATTGTATCTATTATGGACTGTGGAAAACTCATGCCTACTAATTAAATATTATTTTCTAGGCACTTGGAATATTCTTTGCACAGTGACATTTAGGGGGGAAGCTTAATTTGGGCTATGATAGTACCTTTAGACACTCAACATAAAGATGAAAGGAATATCTCTATTTATAGTGGTGTCAGAAGCATCTATGACATTGAAATAGGTGTAAGAAAGCATCTTTGACTATGTGTAAGAAGTGGGTAGCCTTTTTAGACTTGAGAAGTTATTTTGTTTTCTAGTGGGTTGTTTTTGTTCTCTAGTGAAGTTGGATGCCCAAGTTCATGAGAAAAGTCTTGAAGCCTCTAGAAAGATGCTTGTAACTCCCTAACACATGTCATGAGGTATCTTTTGCATGTAGACTACTTGGATCATAGTCTGAGTCAATTGTATTAGAAACCATTTATGGTTGCTTGTATTACTTTTGATTGTAAATTGAAGCTTGGAGTGGGAGGTTGTATAAGTTGCTTTGCTAGTTGTTGAAGTAATGAGAGGAAAGTTGTATTGATGTAACTCTTTTGAAAGATTAATACAAGCTTTGGATCTATTTGGGTGTGGAGTTTTGTTTTTCCTACAATGGTTTCTCCATGTATATCTTGTGTTATGGTTTGCATCTCTTATAGTTATTTCCATTACCATTTATGATTTATCATGGTTAATGGACTTGGATGCTTTAGGTAAGCAACATACTTTCATTATCTAATTAAATCTTATTTTACATTTCAACCTGAATTTCAAAAATAGAAACCTCTCATTATAGTTTATGATATTCCTTTTCTTTTTCTTACAAATAAATATATTAGATATATTTTATCTAATTTATTTAATTATACTTTATAAATTTCAAATTACTCTAATAGTTGAAACTCCTAGATAATTATCAAAATTTTATAGGCATAAGGCTTGGATTTATGTCACATCTCATTTTATGGACTATATTATTAATTTAGATTATTGGACATTTACTATGATTGTTTTACTACGAGTAATTCCATGGGTGTGCAAGTAATTTTTGTAATATTATAAATGCGTGATTTTTAAGTTGATTGAATATTATTGGTAAGATTATGGATATACATTATGATTTGCTTCGACTATGATTTTTAAGAAACTAGCCTATTGATGTGGAGTTGAGTGTGACTGAATGAAGGTACTTGTCAGAGATGAGAACATGGTTGAGGTAGAGATGTTCTAGCCACTTGGAAAGAATTGATAGGATGGATAACCTGATGCACTCACACACTCACATAGTCTCATGTCGTATTGCATTTTGAATGGCTTTAATATGTATTACTGTATGAACAATGAATGTGATTGATGTTTAAATACTTAGAAAAATATTGTGTTTTAATTACTATAGTAAGTCTTTTTGAATTCATGATTTATTCATAAATATATTATGTCTCTTCAAATTATAGTAACAAAATTATGTATATAGTTAATTATATTATAAATAATAAAAGTGTTTTCTATGTTTAAATAAATTGGATTAATAAATATCTTTGTTCTATATGCAAATACCTCTTGTTGATTTAAAGTGATGATGTTTTATTAAAAATAAATTATATTAATAATATATATATTATATTCAGATATCTTAATAAATTAAATAAAAAAGGCTTCTGTCATACGAAGAGACAAGAGCAGCAAAGAGTGATGGTTTGAATCAAAATTGGAGGTCTTTTGAATACAAAAACTCATGCAAAACTAAGTAAACTGGCAATTATCAAAGGGAGTTTTCAAAACCTAAAATTATGTACTCCAAGTTTAGCAAGGGATTTTTAATAAAAACAAAGGACGGAAAAAGAAAATGATCATTGTTTTTGGGGCGACAGAAAGTAAAAGAAGAGATTTGCAACTAACGATAGAAGGTGGAGGAAAGATCAGCGCCATGGCAACATTCAACTTAGAGGAAAGCATTCCGAATTAGGTATTTTTCTTGTTTTTGTTTTCTTTAGTTTACATCAGAAATCCATGTTTGAATATTGGCCTATGATCTATCTTTCCTCTGGTTTGCATTTTGTTGTGCGCAGCTAGTTTGTAATCTCCATGTTCATCTTATACTTGGAACTATCTTTCATGTTGCCTGCCTTCTCTTTCCCTTTGTAATATGTTTGGTATTGACCTATTCTTACTGATTGACAACCTGTTCTTGTTGATTGTCAGCTTGAGTTCTCTTGGTTGCCCTGTTTTGACTACTGCTTAGGCCCTTTTCTGATTCTTGTCGTTATCTTTTAATTTCTCTATCACCTGTTGTTTATCCCTTTGTGTTTTCTTGTGATCAACCTACTAGAAAGGTTAGTCTATACTATCAGTTTTATGAGCTATTAAATATCCTTTGGCCACTGTTAATCGTCATCTCATGTCTGCATTTAAATTGTGTAATAGGTCTACTTATCCAACTTAATGGCTTCTTTAGCATAATTCATAAATACCCAAAAAGATTTGGTTTAACCTTCTTGTTTGATCTAATTTATATTTTCTTTGGCCTTTGTAAACATCAGCCGACAATATTTAATTCCTCTTCATAGCTCAAACATTGCTAGAAATGTTATTACCTATAACAGATAGTTAAATTTTGCGATCGTCATCTCTGTCAAAGTTATCTATTACTTAATCATTGTCATAGATCTATCTTATTTTTGTTTAGTCACTGTTATTTCATTCTTCAGAAATACTTCTGTAAACTTGATTACTATATTTGTAGCTTTGCTTTACTACTGTCACAGAAATTCATTTATAATCTTGTCATAGTCTATTATTTTGTATCAAACTTTGTGGGAGTTCCTGTAGCCTAATCTTTAAATACATGTAGCTTGTTTTATAGAGTCCCTATAGCTTCACTTTAAAACTCTTTGAAAACATTATATTATTACTTAAAACAGAGACAATACATTTTTTTCATTTTACCTATATTTTTAAAATTAGTGAGATGTTGAAACCATTCATAAACTCTTATTAGGTCTTTATTTCAATGAAGATTGAATTATGAACCAACATTGGATAGAAAGTAGATTTCTACAAACTTTTAAACAACAAAATACGGTTAGAGAATAAAACCCGATTATAGAAATTATATTTATATTTGCTTGAATGAATAATGTTCTTCTTTACTACTTGCTTGAAAGTGTGTTTTCGTAAATGATGTAAAGGAAAGGGATTAGAGATGATTATTGGTGAATATGAGTTGTTATTTATTTTGAAAAGAAAGTAGAATGTATCTTACGTGTGTTTGGGGTTACTTTTGGGTTAGGATGCCGAATGTGGATTATTAGAGATGGTTTTTTCTCTTTTTTAGGAATAGAACTTGAAACTATTTTAAATGCTTAGGCCTAAACTGGGAATTCATTGAAAAATATAGATATTTGTCTAGAAAAACTTTATTTATATATATCTCTACCACATCCTGTTGTGAAACAATTTGCATATCATTATTTAGATTTGCACATTAGACTTCAGATTGCATTGAGTGTTCCCTCCTGTCAGTTGTTTTCAGGTAGCTAGATGTTTCATGCAAAGCTAGGTTTCTTTCGTGTCATGAAGGGATCCGGGGAAGTGTAATCACTTCATGGTTGGGTGGAAAAGTGCATGAGCCATATTCCCGTCTCTCGGCTCACAAGAGGACCATATGGGTTTGTGGTGACTGGAGAGTTGTTTGATTTATTATTCTTATATTGGACATGATTATTGTATGTTGTATTTATCATGGGATGATTTATAGCATGAAAAACAATGGACTTTGTATATTCTTTTATAGTGCTAACACCTTGAGTGATTTGTAAGATTTAATGACTTTTATTGATTCATATTGATGAGATTTATCTTTTATTAGAGATGATATAATTAAGTGGATTATTTACTTCATGTAACTTTTGTGATGGATTGAGTGCTTTACAATTTATAATTTTAGTGAAACATAAGTGTTCCACATTAGTGTGGCATTATATTATTTTTGAAGAGATTTAGCAGGACAATTATTTAACTGATAAAAGGAATAGCAGTTACAAATTGGGCTTTTAAGAGAAGAGTAGTTAGACAACATACTCTTATGACAAACGGAAACATCCTACTCAATACTTGGAAGCTAAGAATACTTATGTTTGGCAGTGAACTTCTTACATATGTTCCACGGAGTTCCCTTCTGAGACGGGGTGGAAGGATGGAATAGAAAACGAGGCAGGGACACCTAGAAGTACCCCTGAAATCCTAGAAATGATATTTAAATTAGAAAATAGCTTGAGAACCAGGTAGGGGGACTTAGTAGTGGGACACATCCAACTGAAATTATACCTCTATATTCTTGAATATGATTTGCATGCCATACTGAGGCTGCAGAGTAAGCACCGCAATAGGTGCATGTTTGTAAACAGGAGACAGAGTGAATGAGAACCTCTGTAAAATCATGGTGAAAACAGTCTTGACCTCCAACATGGCGAAGTTTTGGCCAACACATGCTCTTGGGCCAAGGGAAAATGGAATGAAAGCATTTGGGTGAACGGATGCTTTTGAAGCACCTTCTGCAAATCTCTCTGGTTTGAACATATTGGCACCTGAACCCCAGAACTTCTCATTATGTTGCACTGCTAATATGGGCAATGTGATGGCTGCTCCTTTAGGAAGTGTAATAGGGCCTAGCTTCATTTCTTTGCATGCTTTTTTCACTAGTAATGTGGCAGGTGGGTACAACCTTAGAGTTTCATATATGACCATAGTCATCTGCAAAAAAATATGAAGTATTCAGCAGCATTATCTATGACAGATGAACAACAGGTTCTATTTTATCAAAATTACTTAATTTGCAATCAATATTTGTGATTTCCAATCATTTCATAAGAGTGACAAATAATGAACAATGAATCAATAATGAAAGAAAACTGCAAGACTGCAACTAATAACGAATAAAGAAACAACTTCAATATTCATTGTGCTTTTCTCTGTTTTGAAATTTTTGTTTATATTTGGAACATGTTTTTAATTGGGCTGAAATAAACCATCAAGCAAGGGGAAGCATTCAAGGGATACAAGAAGATTGGATGCTAAAATTAAATCTTATAGAGCCAAATTGATTCGTTGAAGATCTGGATCTGCAAAATCAAATTTTAATTTTACTAAAAAAGAATAGATTATGAAATTCAGACGTATTTAGAGTGCAAACAATTAAGATCTTTAATTAAGATACTGAAATTGCAAGTATAATCATGATGCTAATGTTGTCCCATTTCTTCGTTACCTTGGTATTTTAGAGAAAATCTACAGTCGCACAACATAAAATAAGAACTCGTTCACTTAAATATTAGTATTACAATTATCCTTCCCTATATCCAAACTTGCACAAATTTATATCCCAAGGACAACAAAGCCCTAAAAAATGAATAGTCCAAGGGAAAGTTTCCGAATGCAGGGGTGAAGAATAGCATATGACCTACAACAGCCCTTGAAGATTAACAACCCCAAACTACTAGTTCTTTATCCAATTGGGTTATTACAATATTTCTTGATAGATGAAAAATTGAGCCCACTACAACAAAATTGATGTTGACATCTACAAATCAGACGGGCTGCTCACGTAGGGAGTTATCAATTGCAATCACTATGAAAACTAAGAATCAACAGACAGTATAAAAGTGATCGTCGTTTACTTAAAACAGTTTTTCGAATAAGGTTGTCGTAGTGAGAAATCAGAAAAAATAAATAAATTCAAGAGCTGTGGACAATCTTTAAATACATACCAATTTTAACCTGCTAAGCATGTCTGCATCTGGTATATCTTTGCCACAGACACTGATGACTTCATTTCGTAACTTTTCTTGCCATTCTGGGTTTATTGCCAGCAAGAATAATGCCCAGGTTAATAGATTGGAAGTAGTTTCATGGCCTGCAAAAAAAAATGTCTTACATTCATTCATGATTTCATCAACAGTCAAGCTCAATTTCTTTTGGTTGCCACTCAATTCCTTTTTGTTGGCAGTCATCATTATGCCAAGCAGATCATTTGTGGACTGTAACCTGCTCTGAATTATAGCCTGCAGGATTTCTTTCACCCTCCTATCAATCATCCATGTATATCTGTTCTTACTTGTAGGAATATATCTGCACCGAAAAAATCATCAATGCCTTCAAGCCTTATCCATAAGTTGATTAGAAAAAAGTTGTTTATATGTAGCTCTATGGGCAGCGGAGAGGGGATGATATATGCATAATAATAAGCTCTATACGTCATGTAAGTATACGTCGAAGTTGACGAACTTAAAGTAGTGTTGTATAAGCTAAAACAGTTACAAATTTTTGAGAGATAGAGATGTTGTAATTACTGGCTTCCTGGGATAAAGACAGAACTTTCAGCCTCTGCAGCCATTCTTTGTAATTCTCTTTGCAAATCATAAACTTCTTTGCCTTCATTAAAACTGCTACCAAATGCACTATGAGATATGATTTCTGCTGTTAATGCTCTGAACTCACCATGAACATCAATTTCTTTACCATAAAAGTTTTCCTGTGTCACCATCTCTTGCCATCTCTCAAGCATGGATGAAGTGCAGTCAGCCATTCTCTTCACCATGGCCTGTCATGAGAAGCATTACTATATTTGATAAGATATTTTTGAATATCTTCACATCTTATCTCCTAGAGAATATATACCACCCTTTAAAGTCTCTCTTAATTTGCATAAAGGTTGAAGAATATTTCAAACCTTGAGTTTATCGACATTGAAGGCAGGGCTCACAATTCTTCTGTGCTTAACCCAGTCCAGTCCATTTACCAAAACCAGTCCTTTACCCAGTAAAGCCAATATAAGAGGCCTGGGGGTAGTCTGGTCATAATAACCAAATTTGTTGGACAAAACTTCCCTAATTAGCTCAGGTTCTGCAATGTACAGCCTGGAGTGAATTCCATACCAGTAGAAAAAGATTTCTCCTGACCATAAACAAATTAACACCATAGTCAGATAGTGTCCGTGAGCTGTTTAAATTTATAATTTGAACCATTTGAATTTTATAGAATTTCGACCATTACTAGCAAGCACATTATGTGGGCAATGCTTAAGATACTCCTGTTCCTGACTGCTCTGAAGTTTCGGATCGGTAAAAGAGTACCTTTCGAGCAGTCAGATTATAAGTTTACTTTTGCAGAGGTAGCTGAAAATTTATTCAGTGAATTTAAAAAAGTAGCACCCCGAGGAGGGAAGCCCCAATACTTGAAAGGTGCTCCATTATTGGAAATCCAAATGGTGATTTTTTAATGGTAGAGGGCTGTTTTTTTGTTTAAGGTTAAAAAACATAAAAATAGTAGTTTTTTTTTTGACAATCTAGGGAGAAATTAATTTGACATATGAATTGTATTGTTATTTTCAAAATTAATATTTAAAAAAAAAATTAGACAAGTAGCATAAAAAATATCAAATCGTCACTATAGAAAGATACTGTAAATGAATGGTTAAATGCACTCAAGCTATTGATCAATCTTTCTTCTCTTATATCTAAAGTTCCCTTTACAAATAATTCTCCAAATCATTAACTATTTTAGAACACATGAAAATATAAGCATTTCCTCGAAAGATTGGTATTACTGTTAACATTTTTTACCTAAAAGATAACACCTGTAATAGTAAAAGAAGAATTCAAGTCATAAAGGGATCCAATTTGGAGGGCAGGGTCTTTCAGTCTTAGGTAAGAATTACACATTTGCAAAAGTAGGTTGCAGCACCTACTGATTATTTTGTGAACCAAAAAAAATCTCATAAATTTACATAATAGAAGTACAATCTAAAGCAATAATAGAATAAATAGAAAGTAAAGACAATACATAGTATTTTAATCTGGGAAAATTCTTTTGGTAAAATATTTAATACAATAAAAAATTTACTATTGCAAAAATTTCAACTATTCTCCAATATGATAATGAATATTTCTTACTTCACACATAAATATATACAGATATAAATAGGCACATCAAAGATGGTTTTAACATTACATGAATTATGCAAAACATAAACATGAGTACTTGAAAACATGGGAAAAAATAAGAAAAACCCAAAATATCAACCAAATTTTTTTCCTGAAAAATATGTTAAATTGTGAGCAACTAACCCTATCCTAATTATCAAACATGGAAAATGAAAATCTACAACACTTATCCAGCATATTTTTTCATAATTGGGTTCAGTAGGCTTCAATTAGTTTACTACTGACCACCTGAACAGCTTCTAAATACACTATAATACAATAAGAAAAAGAGCTGAAATGGGCAAGCAAAGCTGGAAGATTAAGACCATCAGACAAATGAAATGAAATGCCATCTACAGTATAAGTAACGAATACAGAAGAATTTTGATGAACAAGGTACCCTAGGAAGAAAAGAAAGAAATAGGTTATATTAATGTAGATAGACATGAGGAAAGCAGGTTTATAAGAGCACCGCAAGTTACAATTTTAAAATAAAGTCTAGAACTAGTACTAGAATTAAACCTAAGAAGTAAAAAGAACTCCAAATTTTTAAACTGTTAAGAAGGTCACACTATAAATAGATCGTCGTTCGGTAGTAGAGAAGTAAAGAAATATATCATTTTAATAAACTTGATCAGTCTCGATTGAGAACATAAAATAAATAAATAAAACATACGCTGCAAAGACAAAATTTTCAATGAAAGAAAAGTAATAGTGCATTTTAAAATTCCTATATGCATTTATGTTCAGTAAGCTACTTTCAATAAAGATTCAGTATTTGCTCATATCAATAAATTTTGAATATACTATGATTGTTGAAGCAGTACAAGAAAACTATAAATATAAATATATAGAGAGGGGAGAGAACCATGTATCTGACTCCACTTATGGTAATGAGGCATAACTCTAGGAACTATGTCATGAGAAATCTCCTTCATAGGCTCTGCATGAGCTTTACTCAGGAGCTCTGTGTACTCAGGCACACTTCCTCCAAGAACATGGTAAGATGACCCCTTGATTCCTTGCTTTGTATAAGCAAAGTAGAAAGTGAAAGGCCTCCATATGAGATCTCTAAAAACCTTAAAAACTATCCCCCCAAATAATATAACCGCAATGGCAACCAAAGCTTCTATACCACTTAAACCAATTCCAATACCCATCACTGAAATTCTCATAAAAGTGCACTCCCTCTTTAGTATTTTCTTAACTTGTGGTTTTAGCTAAGGCCATCTAAATTTATAGTTGCACTTGAGGTTCTTCTAGGAAACTCTTCACTACCTTTCATCTCAAGTTAAAATGAAATACCCACGTTATATGTGTTGTCAGCCAGTGACAAAGGTAGTGACGTTTCTGGCAATTTGTTGCTTTCTTTCCATGGAAATAATTCACAAGAAGTCTCTTTGATAGAGTTAACAATTGAAAATAATTCACAAGAAGTATTTTTTTATAGAGTCTAACAATTGATTTTTATATAGTTTTCTCAATTATGATCCTATTTGAAAAGATCAGTTATAAAGAAGTTTTTTTATAAAGTCAACATTGGATTTTGATATAGTTTTTCTAATTATGATTCCACTTAAAAAGATCATTTTTAAAGAAGTCTCTTTTATAGAGTCAACAATTGATTTTGATATAGATCTCCAAATTATAATCCCACTTAAAAAAATCATTTAAAAACTAAGAACAAGGACATTTTAGATGGATGAGTGTTAAAAAAATTTGTAAAATCTTTTGGAAATCTGGTTTCTTGATTTTTGAAATTTTTTTAAAATTGTAAAATAAACTAACATATATTTTTTAACATTGGATTATCTTATATTTATATAATCTTCTAATTTTGATAAGATTTTATATAGTAAATTATTTTGTATTAAAAAATGACATATTTTTCATAAAGGTGGCAAATATCTTTACCAATATTTTTATTGTTGTGGATAAGCATCTTTAACTTTGATAAGGCTTTAATTGCTAAACTATCTTACATTTGGAAAGAGAAGAAGTTACAAGTGATTTTCAATATTAAAAAAACTTTCTAGGGCTGTAGGGATTTAATAATATCTTATGACAATTAACACGTCCACTCTACAAGGCTTTCAATATTAAAAGAACTTAATTATTTGTAGATGCCATTATTTTCATGTCATGCAAAGCTCTAGGTTTATAATGACATTTTGATATTTTTAGATTTTGAGTTTGTTTAGTGATATTCATAGTTTACAAGTGAAATTGAATAAAACTAAGGTTATGGTTTTCAACACAATTAAAAAAGAAGTGTGTGCACAACTAATATCATTGACAAGAGAATTTTGGCCAAAGTGACTTCCTATTATACTTACCTTATATTCAAAAGAAGTGATGCAAATTTTATCAAAATTTGACAATTTTTTTTTTAAATTGCATAGAATTTCACAAGTAATTTGATTATCTCATCTAATCTGTTGTATCTTTTCATCTAACATATTTTTTTGTAGATTTTAATAATTTCAATCTCACACACTCCTTTTGTAGTACCGCTTGTCAAAGGCCAAATTTATCAAAACTACTAACAATTATGGTACGTGATTTTTCTTGTCAAAGACATATCTTTTCAAATATTGTGTTTTCTTTTCTTGGTGGACTTGATTGTGACTTGGGGTGTGTATGCTCTTCCCTTGCACTTAGTGCAATCTTGAGAATCAAAAACACCATTAATCCATTTTCATTTTTACACACACATCTTTTTTATCTAAGGGAATTAATCTTTACTTGTGTTGATCAAGAGTGTGTGTATGCTCTCCCCTTGTGCCTAGCATGTTCTTGCAGATCAAAAACACCTCTTGCATTCAATACTGTCACCCAAGGTGTACTTTTGTGTGTGTGCTCTCCCCTTGCACTTTGTGCAAGCTTGGGGATCAAAAACACCTTGCATTGTACCTTTTTCCTATAGGAGGCCTACTTAGAGATTTCATCACCCCAAGGAATGACCTCAACCACATGTTCTAATGGGGTATATCAAAGGGGGAGATCAAAATCTATACCTCAATCTAGTCATGTAGTCATTGGCACAATCTTGGAGCACTAGTTATCATATAGACTCCCATCACACATCCCCCAACCATTGTCATTCTACCTTTGATCAAGGGAACACTAGCCTAAACCAAGATCTTACCAAACAACTTCTGGATGAACTCACACATAGACAATATTTGGCTAAAAATCCTCCACCTCCCAATCCATCCATCCCTATAGTTCCTCCATCACCATATCCCTCTAATCCTCCTAACCCTAACCTTTTGATCTACCCATCTCCCAATCCATCAATCCCTATCATCCATCCACCATCACACCTTCCAAAACCTTATCCATCGAGCCATGAATCCATGAAGGATCTTGTCCAAAGACTATTTGCAAAATCTAAAAACAAAAGAAAATCTATGGATCCATCCAAATCCGCTCATCCTATGTCATCCCTCTCTAGCACAAGCATGCCCAAGCCCATCAATTATGAACAAGTGCCTCCTAGTACTATGCAAACACCATCATGCACTCCAACACCTATCCTTGAACATACCAAGGAGCCTTCAAGTGTGATGCCTATCCCTCAATCACAATCATCCAATCCTATTCCTATCAATCCCATTGAAGAGCCTCTTACCATAAATACAAGTGAATATCCATCATGTATCCATTTAGAGCCTATCAAACCTATCCAAGAAACTTCCACTTTCATACAAACCAAAGAGCAATGTCAAGATCCTAGTCCAAAGCATATGGAAACACCAAACACCCATCCTAATAAAGATCTAAATATCCCATCTAATCCCATCCTTGATCTCATCCCATCTTGTGATCCATCTATCCACACCAATCCTATTCCTAATCCCCTCCCACCTCATGATCAACCTATCCCATCAATCCCATCCATGATCCTACAATCACTCATGATCAAGAAACCCAAACTATTCCTATCCATCATCCAACAATATCCACTTCCCATGATGAGACACTTGATCCTCTTGAGACAACATAGATAATCAAACAAATAAATTGGATCCTATCACATCACATCCTAATGACCATTATGATAATCAAGATCTAGTCATTTCAAATCCATCTCCCATTAATCCTTCACCATCCACTATTGACCCCATCTCAAATCCATCATCCTATCCTCTTGGTCCGTGTAACATCCATGATCAAAAATCATAGTAAAAACCAACAATTTCACCATAAAGTAACTTTACAAGGTAAAAATGAGACAGAGAAAATTTTTCTTTTATATAACATAAAGTCGAGTAACTACAATTACAAGATACCCCATTACAAATTCAATAAACCATATTGACTTTCTCAAGTATAATGTTTACAATAATAAATCAATCATAAATACCTGAATCAGATAATGTTTTTACTTAGTCTCAATAAACACAAGTCTCAATAATGTACTGCATCCAGAATTCTGACATCTTTATCGCAAGCCTCGGCATGTCTTCTGCTAGAGAGAGAGAGAGAGTATCTTCCTAGTGATTTACCTCCAACCACAGACCGTCGGTCTCCCGCACTCCTTCCTAACCGGAAGTGGCCCTTCCCTTCACGAGAAGTATAGACCAAGGAGACCAGTGGTAATTTGCCTTTCCGAGTACATAGTGTTGTATCTTACACAACTCTATCTATCATACAACCCTAGATACCCTCTAGCTAAGTATGATTCCCGATAGGACGTGCAATCCAGATACAGTGAACCGACAATGCATGCAGAGACATATGCATTACTATGGCCATAGTTTTCAATATAAATTTACGTTCACAATGAATGATGTCGTATTGTTCACCCACTCCAACTCGACTTGGATACTATCATATTCCTACAGTTTGACTTGGTTATCTTTGTTTAACTTAAGAAGTATGATGTTTGAACAATTGAGTCTTCCCGACCCATACATGTTTTCTTACACTGTCTATAATCCATAGACCTGATCAACTTTCTTTCTTTATGAGGACTCTCATTGCTTCATCGCAATTCCTGAGGTCCACGACTTATTGTCTCATAATAAAAATAGATAGATTAATTACGACTCAGATGATAACCTTACCTAGGTTAAACAATATGGTCCTGGAAACTAATTTTCCCTTCTTGCAAGTAAGACTCATTACACAAAGTCAAGGCACAAGACCCTTCATTCACGATCTAAATAATGCTCACAACGCCTTAATATAATAATTACCATCTCTAGGATTTAGATTTAACTGATGAGTTTGGCCTAATTCGAACCTAGTCTTTCTGACTTAGGTAAATTCACCAGACACTGTCGTTGCTCTAGTAATCATTATGGATTGACTATCCATTCTAAGGTTTCTTTCATTGCATCTTTGCAACATTGAGATTTATCCCCCTTATCGACAAGTAATAGCTTAAGAGAAATTGTGATAAGAAGGTATAATGAATAATGTTCGACTTAACCATTTAATGGCACCTCTTGCATGCTTGCAAAACTCGAGGCTTATGACTTACATTTCCAGTTGACTTGTATCCCAACAAGTAGTTTTCCCTTACCTACGGTTAAACATTCCCGACTAGTAACATACCTCTTTTTAATAAGATAGACATGAACATTACTAGATTAGGGTTCTCTGCCCTTTAATGACTTCCCACATAGAGTACTTAAAATGGTTTATAACTAGAGAAGTGTTTGAAGGTAATTCTTAATCCTTCGAGGTTATACTAGGGTTTTATTTATCCTTTTTCAATCCAATGGAATAACAAACATACATATTCTAAGAAGTAAGAAAATCGTAATAACAATTATCTATTAGTCTTCTTTCGACAAAAGAGTTAAATATATCTTTCCATCTATGGTTGGATTATCAATACTTCCATACTTACAACTTTAAGTTGTTCTATTCAATACTAATAGGTTTTCAACCCAACTCAATATGTTATTATGTTGAGATAAAAATTTCCCATATGACGAGAGTCAAATGTATCTTGAGTTCCTATTTCCTCATAAGATAAATTAAATGAGTTATAGTTCCATACAAGTGTCATCCAATAATCATTATCCACCCCCTAGGTTGAACTAGGTTTCTATACATCCTATTCCCACACAATGGAGTAGAAATCATACATATTCTAGAAAGCGAGAATATCATAAGGAACGATTATTTTCTAGTCTTCATGTGACTAGGAGGTCGTTACAATCTTTTTAAACAAGAGTATTTTCATTTACAAGGAAACTTTAGTTATCACTAACCATAAGGTTCCACCTCAAGTTTAAAATATCAACTATGGTCGTCTTGATCACAAGATCTATAAGACTTATTTAACATTGCCATCAATTGAAGTTTATTGTCTAAGTTGCTCTATATATGTATAAATTTCCAATGTAGTCTTGGAATCAATATTATTATCTAATTCCTCTTCGAGCAACTAAAAGTCTATAATATAGATATCGTAACTGCTTACCCTTACTTATAGTATGATTACTCAAGAACTACATGTTAACTTTAACACGTAATGAGTAATTATCTCGCGTCCTTACCAAACCATAAGAAGGCAATAACACATCATCCTAGGACTTGCAAAATCTATAATTTCTTGCTTCATAACTTTTGTCTCATAGGGTGACATAATGCCAATCCAAAAACCCTTCTCAAGTACTTTCCACTCATATTTTTCACATTGGCCCAATAAAAGAGATGCATACCTGTGAATGCACAACTCAATCTTTTGTGAATATCTTGATATTTCTTATGAGATATATTGAACCTTGACTCAACGTAAATGAGCATATTTCTTAAGATGTCCAAACCTTCGAAGTTCGGGAATACAGACCCGTCCATAGGCTATGATAGAGCCAAATTTTAAACTTGGTGAACTCTCAATCGGTTGTCCATTCGGTATCTAAATTGTAACTGGAATGTTACGTACTTATGTCAGTCAAAGAGACATCTAAACCAATACTAAACCTATAGAAAGATGATTCAATGGAAAAGGATCTGGTCTTTATACCCTTTACACGGATTATTTACCAAGAAGAGACCAATCGGTTATGATGGTGTTTAAAACCACTTAAATGGTTCAAACTAGTTACACAACCTGAATTCACTCAAACTTAGTCTGTTCTAGGCTAAAGGTGAGTATAAGAAAAGAGAAAGGCACAGGAACAATATCAAGAAGTAAAATCTGCATTCAAACTAAGCTATAAGTCGATGGTTCTCTCATAAGCAAATCTGAGCTATAGGTATGCGGTTAGGACAGAGGCTCAACAATGGTTAACTAAAGCAAATTGAAGCATAGGCTTGCCCTATGGCTCTGCACACAGCGTTAGATCTCCACATCATGGAAGGGAAAACTTGTTAAATCTACAAGTGCTCTGGTAACTATGCAAGTTGACAAACTAATTTACAATTCATCTAGATTTAAAATGATATCTTAGAGTGTAAGATAGCATGAACTCTGCATACTAACTTGTCTCTGCCTTTCTCCGTGTTTCCCCACAGCACAAGAGAGCAGTCTCCACTAATGTTGCTGCACTCCTTCCTAAACAGTCTCCACGGCTCCCTCTTTTCTGTCGTGCACTGCGTATCCGCTCCAAGCTCTCCCTCTCTGGTTTCTTAACATCGACTCCACTCCAACTCCACTGCCTAATCTGCTACCTCCCCCATCCCTTCTCCCGAAGACCACCACCAACTCACGGCAAAGCTCTGTTCGCCCCACAACTGTCCACCATGCCTCATAAGATGGCCGATCTTATGGCATGTATGGTTGGCTTTTAACCATCCACCAACACTCTCCTCTTTTACTGCGTAAAACTCTCCACGTCGATCCAGTATCCCCCTCATTAACTCGCCATTAACAATTTATAACCTCCCGCATCACTGCTCCCTTCTCGCACCCACAAGGAAGGAGTTTTTCCGCATTTGTCTCACGGTTCCACTATATATTCAATGGCATAACTCCCACCTCGCTCAACGAAGAAGGAAGCTGGTCTTTTTTCTGTGGTCTATTTGATTCTCCACAACAGCAATGCCGATGCCTTTATTGCCCCCTCCACGATGATGTGGCACAAAGACATCCAACTTCTGCCGCAAGGACACAAGCAAAAAGATTTCTTCAAATGCTACAAGTTGTCCTTATCACTAACGACTCCAAGAGAGGCATAATTTTACAGCACATAACCAAGACTAACTGTCCTTAACTAACTGACACTCCATCATCTAAAGACCCATGACTTATATTGAATCATTAACTAGTGTTGCATAACGACTTCACTTGAGTGGCGTGGATTCCCCACTTATCATGTTTGTGGGTGTCCTAACTCGAGCAAAAGGAGTTAACTAGAAATCTAGTATTATTTACCATACCACGCACCACTAAAGGTTCCTTACATGGTCTGCACTTTAAAAACCAATATCAAAGATATTTAATTTATCACATGAGTCACAAAACCCACTATCTTGAATGATAAAAATATCCACTATTTTTGCCTATGGTTGCTCTTTAATTGAGCATGCAGCTTAAAAGGTAATGACGTAATCGATACCACTTCAAATACCACACAAGGTTCCTTACCGATAAATGACATATAATAAAATAGTTACAAGAATGATAACATCGCTAGAGGGAAGGTAGTTACTTAAATAACTTCGACGAAAACGTCTCAACGTTTACGAATCGTATAACACATCAAATATCTTAATATAATATTAAGATAATCATTTTATGACAGTAACATCATAATATTTACGTTGAACGTACATAGTTGTAAATCAAACTCAAGCGACATCGTTAACGTTATTAACGACTAAGACAACTTAAAATGACTTAGGAAGTTTTGCGAACAATATCGATTATCTGTCGATTTGGTTCAAAAGTAAACTGACAAGACAAAGCTTACCTCTCATGACACTTCAGTTCATGTTTTCAATAAACACTTTATACTCAGTTTGGCAAATAAACCACTCGTATTCCAAGGTCTATATCTCTCTTCTCGAAAGATACTCTCTCTCTCCTCTCTGAGAGTTGATACCCTGTAATCCTGTTTCACTTGTCATCAAACAATAAGAGATCAGTGCATCTTTATTCGATAAGTTCAACTAATAAATCATATTTATAATACAGTTATTAAATCAACCATAACATAATCATTTCCATGATTTCATAATTGATATTCAATACAATTCCATGTCATATCCTGTCTTAAGTCTATAACATCTCAACAAATTTACTTATGCCCAAGTAAAAAGTAAAAGTATAGAAAGTCAGAAAATAGGGATGTAACAGTCCGGCTACCTTCATCCATGGTGGTTCTCTCATAGGAGAGGAACAAACTCTATCCACCACCTATTCTCCCCCATCTAATAATGGACTCGCATCTTGTTTCCAAAACAACAATCATCCCATCACACATTAGGTGCTCCAAAACATGAACTATCAAGGAAAAGGCTTAGGCCTTCATGAATAAGGTATATTGGAGCTCCTCCATGTCCAAATCCATTAACTATTACATGGCCTTGGTTACATATCCCAATGAAAACAATCCACACATGTTGGTACCACCCGCATACCTCATACAACATCTTCTTCCATTCCCAAACCTAGTGCACCTCGTCACACCTCCAAATCATATTTTGCCATCCCTCCTCAATCATTGAATACTAATCTCAAAATCATGTGGCCATACATCTCCCTCCATCAATTCAATCCCCACTCCTCCCAACTCCCAACATTCCTATCCTCCAATCCCCTCATCCCTTCATTCACAAGTCTATTAATTCCTCCATCTACACATCCCACTCCCTTAAATCCCCTAAAATCCTTAATCAAGATAAACAAGCGCACATATCTGTTGGAGTACAGGACCACTCAGGGGGGGGTGAATCAGTGGTCTATAAAATTTAACATTTTTGCTCCTTTTAACTTATAAGACAAAGAGTGAGGAAGACTTCAATGATTGATACAAGCACAATGATTAGGAGAATGAATAAGACCTTTAATCAATCATAAGAATATTAGGGCACATGAACACATGGAGATAAAGAAGAAACATAATACCTAATTTGATGAGTGGAAAACCCTGATAGGGATGAAAAACTACTCTAAAAATGCCTGATTGGATTAAACAAAATGTCTCACTAACAAGTACAAATGCCTCACTAGCATAATGTGCCTCACTAGCTATTGAATGCCTCACTGGCAAGTACAAATGCCTCACTAGTAGAATGTACCTCACTGGCTATTGGTGTCTCACTGACAATCGGGTGCCTCACTTGTTGATATAAGTGCACATAAGAAAGAAAAGTTAACTCAGGGGGTTTCCTTGATTCACTATAATGCATCAAATGACATAACCCTCCTTATCACACAAACAACATTGTTCATCAATGATTACATAATACTTCAATCTCCCTGACACACATATTAGTACTCTCGACAAATTACTTCAACACCTTATGTCTCCTTTTGACCAAACCTCCTTACACATTGTCATAAAAGGACACTATAATAAAGATATACTTTCATCACAACAATATCATGGAACAACATGAAATCATCTATAATCTTGAAAATGCTACAAACCTCCTAGAGTAAAATGATCCCCTCTACATCTGCATTACACAAATATCTTCATATTCAAGTCTTATAAAGCATAACAAGTCTTATTACCTTGTAGCTCATGTCTCATGAAAACTGAACCAGTAGCAATACAATCAGAGTCCATCAAATGAGAACACTTACTAAATATATCTACATACTTATTCAAAGAAAACACTCCATTTCTGATTAAAGAAAATCTCTATTGAAAGCAACCACAAACCTCCTAGATTGTTAGGCTTTAAATTTGAACCATTCAAAAACACTTATCTCCATTCAAACATAGGCATACTGCATATGTTGTCTTCTTGAACTCCATCTGCTTACTCAAGATCTCACAAGACCTTCTTAGCAATATTGCATCTGCATTATATACAAAAACAACCCTAATAAAAATCCTTCTTCCTCCTTTTACCTTTTACTGCATATTAACAACCCTAACAAAAATATATCTCCTTTTACTGTATATTAACTTCAATACTTGGGAATGACAGTATAAAGATCTCCAAAGACTATTTCTTCAACAACCATCTCATCTCCTTATGTAGATTGAAAATACCCTTCATGTTTCACTTCATTAAAACTTTTATAATCTTTCATAATTTGCTCCAATATGCATATTCATAGAAAGGTATATGTCTCTTCTTTTTATCTGACCAGGTCCCCGTCAAATTTCTATCATACAGATCAAGATACAAATTTCACTGGCCCTCCAACCCATTAACAAAACTGTTGCAAGATAGTTAGAGCTTTAAATAAACTATCTACCAGTCAAATTTAGAATGCTAGGTGTGACCATTGAGCTTCAAAAAGCATTTAAATGTCATCCATCAGATTTGCCTTTTGCGCCAACTTGCCTTTTAATCTCCATCACAGGATCATCTTTGGTGTCCATGAGTCTTTGTTGAGTTGTAACCTCTGATGCCCCTAGGAAGTCGGGGCCAGTCATTCTACGAAGTAACAACCCTTAAGGCATAACTTAAGTTATTTTTTAACCTATCAACCAGGTCAACTTCAAAATAGAAATAAAGTATTGATGATTAACTTAGGACTTAAAAAGATATGTATTAATATCATTCTTAGGGTTTCTAATATGATATGCATTACATGATATGACTTAGGGTTTTGTTTCTCAAGACATTGAAACCCTAAAGTGAAGCCCTACAACCTTAAGAAAAACACCTTTTAGAACTCTACATAACACATAAATGTATGACCTTTATACCTACATAAAGATATTAAATAGAGAGCACTATGAATGTCTAAGCACCATATGCACTGAATGAAGCATAATGCATGAAGCATGATGAACCAAACAAACATGATGAACCAAACAAGACTCCACACTGATAATAATGATAAACATGAAGCTAGCATTGTGCTACCAATACAAATTGCATCAACCTCCTGAAGATTTGATTCCTCAATAGCAT
Source organism: Cunninghamia lanceolata (assembly GCA_027924645.1). Classification (NCBI taxonomy): domain Eukaryota; kingdom Viridiplantae; phylum Streptophyta; class Pinopsida; order Cupressales; family Cupressaceae; genus Cunninghamia; species Cunninghamia lanceolata. Next base: position 12,601,586 of record BSBN01000186.1, on the reverse strand, counting down.
GACATCCTGATTCTGTGACTAACTTGTGGCATTAAGAGAAGAACATACACATATGACATCCTCAACTCAAATCAACAAAGATTTTTGACATTCACCTCAATACCTTCTAATCGTCTTGCTGCCACAACTACCAAGTCACTAATCCATGAAGATGATTATCATCATACCAAGAAGATGATCAACTTAACTTCTCCACATCCTAAGCTTGGACATCTATTGCTTGTGATCTCACCATCATATCTATTGCTTATGATAACATGATAACATCCTGACATAAACTCCCTTGTCATTGAAGCACATCATCCTGCTACACCAAACCATATGAAAGCTCTTGATCTCTTGAAGCACATCATCCTTCTACACCATTCTCTAAAAGAGTTTTGTCTGCATGACAATCACATCACAAACATCCTAACATAGCCTTGTCATCACATATCACAAACTTATGACATCAATGATAGCTTCACAACAATCTTTGACATCAATTACAACTTCACAACAATCTCCCCCTTTGTCATTGATGGCAAAACGAAATTGCTTTCTCCCCCTTTGACATAAATGACAAAGGAATGACACCTTTTACACACGATAAGCTCACCTTGACAACAAAGTACACATCAAGAAGCTGAATGATAGATGAGAGGGCAATAGATAGTCCTTGCAAAGTTGTATAAGATTTCTGTACCAAGTTAAGAATATGCTGTCCTTGCAAACTTCAAGGATCACTTTATGAATGATCAAGTAGAAAAATATTCTATCAGATTCTAACAAACCCATTGTGTTGTCCTTATTTTCATACTTGCATATACTATTAGAATATCACTTTGTCATGAAGACATTGCACCATTCAATGGAAGCTACTCTGTAATCATTACTTGAAGCACATGAAAAACTTCATGAAGTCTTAGGTCTATGATCATAACAAGAAACAAATGTATGACAGTGATCATATCATGAACTCCTCCTGATGATCAACATCTTCCTAAAGATGATAAACCTGTAGATCTCTTGAAGCACCTCTTGAAGCATCAACCCCAACTAATTTCATGAACATGATATAATAAAGGCATATTGTAGGACATATCTCACTACAAACATGAATGAAATAAGCATCTCAACATTGTCATACACAAGATCACCATCTCTGCATCACTGTCCAACTACAACAAATATGACTGTAGCATGAATCACATCCTTGACCACCATTGTTAGGAACAATTACAGGAGACACCAAAGCTTCTATCATAAGAAATAAACATGTTAGAGCTGTCAAAGGTCTGCAACATACATAAATTCCTGTCACTGTCACCTAGACAAGAAAATCATTGTCACGGCTTGTTAAAACATCTTTTAGTGACAACAGTGAACCAATTCATGAGTTGACCGCACCTCAATCAAAAAACCAATCACTTGCCAAATCAGAATACTTTGTCACTATAAACCTAAAAATCTGATCAAACACAAAGAACTACAATACAAAGGTCAATTGTCCTATTAGCATCATGTCACTTGCATCTTGAAGAGTAGAGGACTGTAAACATGATCACAAAAGGTTGTCTCTGTTAAAGAACTACCATCTCCTTCATTAGACCTATTATCAACACTACTTACATACAAAAATCTCTGCAACTTATTTCTAATTGCACCATCAAGTCTGTAACAACTTAAACACCAAGAGTCTAGTAAGAAGACTCCAAATCTCCACCTCCAAGTCACAAACTGCTTCCAAAGAGGACTGCTTTTTACTCACCAAAACATGATACATACAGTAACAAACAATGTCATTGTCTCTCTATTTTGCAACTAGGTTCATAACTCTGTCAAATAGAAATATACATCAAAAACTAAAAAGACATTCACCTCATAGTTTATTAGTAACATACCTTTGCTAGGTGGACTGAACATACTCTATACAGATTTGTAAATTCTCTTTGTTATCCTCTTTCTTAACAACAGCCACCATCAAAGCTTTCAGTAAATTCTACAATATCTCTATTGACTCTGCACAAGATGATCTTATATGTTTCAACCTTATTTCCCTTTCCAAACAAGAGATAACTAAGTAAATCATATCTTCACCACATTTCCAATCCTCTATATGTCTTTTAAACTTTGTGTTGCGTTCCTTTTACTAACAGACATTGCTTTATTAGCTTAAACTTTCAGATAGTTCTTGACAGATAGTATCATTGTGAATATTGTCATGCATTCCCCTATCAATCCTATTCTAAATCTCTGCACAAGTCACAAGAATATTTCCATTCTTTCATAATCAAATGAAAAGAGTTTAACTAGTCATTACCAGTTATAGACCATAAAACTAACTATCAAAACAAAAGCTAAGCATGTATAACCCTCTTAAAGCTCCTTGGGGGAACAGATAGAACATTAGACAACTCCCCCTCACTCTAAGCTGTGTCTCAAGAAGTTTGAGATGTCTCTTGTGCATCATGCACAAGATTAGGACTTCCTTGTTCTTCTTGACTTTGTTTTCTTCTCCAAACTAGTATAGGATCTTTGTTTTGCTTGTCCAGAACATTCACATGCTTTTTCTTGAATATGCAATCTCTAGATGATTTCCTCAATTTTCCTCTACACCACTGTGTTTTGTGCCCAAACATATTACACCTATAGCATAAAGTATCATAGTCTTGACCAAGAGAAAAATAGTTTCTTCTAGACAATCTGTGAGAGTCTCTATTGACATGCCTTGCATGCATCCAACAATTTCATGCTAGGTGGCCAACTTTATTACAATTATAACAAGCATTATTGTAGTCCAGATTTGACCAACTATAAAAACTTTTCTCTTTATTTCATCCAAAACCATTTATTTTACAATCTATAGCCCTATGACCATACACATGACATGCATAGAAATAACCATGGAACTGAGAGTAATTGTACCTCATTGTTTGCTTGGTGCATAGAGATTTTGTGAACCTGATTGTCCTCCTTCCTTCATCTTTAGGAGTAGCAACATGATAACTTAAGTCTATCTTCTTCCTAGGTACATTTCTTGCTTTGGAATGCTCTCCTTCTTCATAACCTAGACTAGTAGTGTCCTTGTAATGCTTTTGTTTTCTCAACATGTCATTCAACTTGTTTGTGCTTTCTTCAAACTCCTGATATTTCTTGGACAGAACCTTAAGACCTTCATAATATTTTCTCAGATTGACAATTTCTGCTTCTAATTTCAGACATTCAATTCTTTTCACCTCAAGGTCAGATTTAGTAAAATCAACAACAATTTTAGCTTCTTCTATTTTAGTTTTTAGACTGATAATCAATTTGTTAGCTTCATCAACATGACTCTTTAAGTCTGCAATATGATTTCTTGCCTCTTCAAACTCTAAAGAAACTTTTGCAAAATCTGAACATACCTTGTCTTTGGAGTCTTTTTCTTGTTGAAGTTGGTCTTCTAATCTCTTATTCTACTTTCTAAGTTGCTTGATCTCATCTAAGGCACACAAAAGTTCTCCTTCTAAATCAACTTCACAATCATTTTCATCAAACTCCTGTCCATCTTCATCCATAAAGAAGCCTCTTTCTATGTCAACAAAGTTATTTTCTTTATCACACTTGGTATCAACTTTCAAGGATGGCTCATGCAACAACTCATCACATGACTTGACTAGGGTTTGATGTTCAACCTTTTGCTTGGCATGTTTCTTTTCTCTATTTCTTTTACACTTTCCCATGGTACTCCACTATCAGGACCCACCCAAGCCAGTTAGACTTCTATAGGGAACCTATGCTCTGATACCACTTGTTGGTGTATAGGACCACTGAGAGGGGGGGTGAATCAGTGGTCTATAAAATTTAACACTTTTTCTCATTTTAGCTTACAAGACAAAGAGTGAGGAAGACTTTAATGATTCATACAAGTACAATGATTAGCAGAATGAATAAGACCTTTAATCAATCATAAGAGCATTAGGGCACATGAACACATGGAGATAAACAAGAAACATAATACCTGATTTGATGAGTGAAAAACCCTCATAGTGATGAAAAACCACTCTAAAAATGCCTCACTGGCATAAACAAAATGTCTCATTGACAAGTACAAATGCCTCACTAGATATTGAATGCCTCAATGGCAAGTACACATACCTCACTGACAGAATGTGCCTCACTAGCTATTGGTGTCTCCCTGACAATCAGGAGCCTCACTAGTTGATATAAGTGCACATAAGAAAGAAAAGTTAACTCAAGGGGTTTTCCTAATTCACTATAATGCATCAAATGACATAACCCTCCTTATCACACAAACAACATTGTTCATCAATGATTACATAATACTTCAATCTCCCTACAACACATATCAATACTCTGTAAATTACTTCAACACCTTATGTCTCCTTTTGATGAAACCTCCTTACACATCATCATAAAAGGACACTATAATATAGATGTACTTTTTGTTGATAACTGAGAGGGGGGGGGGGGGTGAATCAGTTATCCTAATTATTTCCTTTATTGAACTTTCCTTTTAATTGAAGCAGCATAAAATCAAACATAAAACATTAACCATAAAACAAGAAACACATGACACAGTATTTTTGACGTGGAAACCCTGTTAAGGGAGAAAACCACGGGGTGATTAACCCAAAATTATTCTCTGTTAGAAGAATAGGAAATTACAAAGATGGCACTTGCCAATTAGGGCTCACTGCCCGAGCACACTGCTCACAAGAGGCCCACTGCCTACAAGAAGACACACTGTCTACAAAGTGATGAGAATCACAGTCTTGAACTGATTGGAAGCATCTGCATATGCTGGAGTTCAGTTCCGGTTAGGCTCAGTACACTGATCTGCTGCACTTCATCTTTCCTCTGTTCTTTATTCTGCTATCTTCCACATACCAGATCCTTTTTGCTACCTCTGCTCTTTATCTGGACATATTCGCATATCTCTCCACACAACAACACACTTCACAACTAAATCCATCCTCTATATATATCCGCACAAGTAATTTCATCACCTTTCTAGTCGGCATCCGGAACAATCTAGTTTCTTATAAACTCTTATTCTGTCGGCTGAATCCTTCCTCACCAAGCAATGCGGATCAAGCATATACTTGTAGATATCATTAATCATGTCGGCCAAACATGATTCATGCCTTCACAACCTCTGTCATCAACAGTAACCCATCCGGAAAGTAGTCTGATACTCTGCCAGTCAGTTCTTCCTCTGTTTTCACTGTCTCTCAGGAATCCGGTACTCAACCATTCATATCTTTTTCCTTGTCCATCACCGGAGGCTAAATCCTTGGAATATACCACTCAAGGTAGTCCTCTTGACTTCCCCAAATCCGCACTGCACCAAGACACTTCCTCTGAGAGGTCCAGACCAATCTGTCGGACCTTGCCACATGCTCTGTTCTTCTTCACCGGACCACAACATTCTTTATTCTGACTTCCGGTAGAGACACATCATGACTTGCGGATATGTGGGATGACCTTTGTTGCCATCAATGACAACAACCATGAATCCATATAGTGTCTCTTGCCAACAATCTCTCCCTTTGGCATTGATGGCAACACTTAGTGAAAAATGACTAAGTATTTTCACTATGCTCCCCCTTTGCTGATGCTCTGTCTTTATATACAATTTCCGGAACTCCCCCTTAGTTGGATTTCTCATTTTTCACTGCTCCTCACTCCCCCTTTGACATCAATGGCAAAGGGTAGGGTCCGCATATCAAAATTTTCAAAAATTTCTTATACTTAGCCGCATATTTACATACTCACATATATTGAAGAATGTCTGCAAAGGATGTCTGTAATTGAATCATTTCGGTAGCCCAACTTTGCTTCATTCTGTCCAAAATTGAAATGTGACCACTTAACAAAAATGCAAACGCTTCTGCCCGCTTGAGATCTGTCGGATCTTTTGTTTGGGCGGTGGTCCTAGCATCACTGATGGCCTCATGCATGGTTTCCAACTTAGGGATTATAATCCTTCTAAGTTCTCCCATCCGGTTGGTGATGTTCTTCCTTTCCTTCTCAAGATTCTTTATTTCGTTCAAGACTGCAATAGTCTGACATTCTTGATTTATTATAGAGGAAGAGAGAGGATCAAAACTTTGAGATAAGCTTTGTAGCTTATCCTGTTCCTCTTTTATTTTCTTGTCAAATGCTGCTGTTGCCTTTGACCAGGATATACAAAATTTGTAGATATCACCGCCATCCTTAAGAGCATTCTCTAAGCTCCTTATTCCAATGCTTACAATCTTCCTATCCTTAGAGATTAATTCTAATATTTCTGAAAATCTCTTATCCAAAAATTCCTTCCGGACCTTTTCTTCAGCTGATTTTTCTAAAGAATCAAAATGTGTATCAACACTGCTGACTAAGGTTTTTAGATTACCGGAAGTGGAGGCTGTCGGATCTATCTGGATTGATGGCATGATCTTTACAAGTATTCCGGAAGCAGCCTCTATCAACTCACAGTCTTCCATATGAGACTTCAGGAGCTTTTCATTTGCCTTGGCATTTGCAAATGAAGCTATCTTCATTGTTTGTACCGGAGAGAGAGAGTCAAAATCAAATGGACCTTTTAGAAGCTCCGGTTCATCAATCTCTAGAGTTTCTTTACTCAAAAATTGTTGAACAGTTTGTGCAGTGTCTCTTGCCGGAGACAGATGTTTCTTTTCTTCTGCAGTCTTAGAACTGTCAACCTCTTTGTCTTTCACCACTGCTTCCTTCTCCTGTAGTTGCTCTTCTTCTTTGGATCCGGAGACTGTAGGGGAAACCGGAGGAGAGATACTAACTTGTTCATGGGCCACTTCTTCTTGAGCAGAGGGTCCCAAGTCCTCACTTGTCTGTTCAGGGCTCACTTCTTCCGGAACAGAAGATTCCAAATCAGCAGCTGTTTCTGCACCTAAGTCCTCTACAACAGGAAGATTGAACCTTTTGAAGGCCTTCCGGAGGATCTCTTCTGTTTCTTGGGCCACTTTGTCAGTCTCACCAAGCATGAGTTGATTCATCCTGGCTTTGCTTCTGAACTCATCTTTGCAGTCCTTGAAGATAATGTTCATTGTCTTGGGATCAATTTGAGGATATAGCTGAATAGCTATCTGCTCCCGGATCTCAAGATCTTTGGCATGAGCATTATTCTTTCTTACTTCCATTTCCTTCTCTAGGCTTTTAGGAATGAGAGATATGATCTCAATGAAAGCCTTATTGTATATGTTCAGATATTTAACTGTGGCTTCTTGCAGAGTCTTTTGGTCTGCCTCACTGAAGTCATCATAGGATTCAGTCATTGGTTGAAGGTTTCCATCCACCGTGACCGACTTGATTATGCTCTCTAGTGACAGAGTGGGCTTTTCAACAGTTACCTCTGCCATTTCCTCCTTGTCTTGGCCTGTGGAGGGCTTACCGGATCCTTTCTTTTTCTGTTTCTTTACTTCTCTTACTCCCTCATCTGATTCTGTTTCCTCTTCATCCTTTTGGCTTCCATAAGCCCTTGTGGCTTTTGCCTTTGATCTCTTACCGGATGCCTGGACTTCCGGTTTTGAACTTTTGGTTGAGGGAGGTGCAGATCTCTTTGTTGATCTGGTCCGGGTGGGAGCTCCAACCAGAGCACTTTCTTTGCTTTTCTCTTCTTCCTCGGCCTTCCTCCTCTTTTCCCAGCTGGCATCAAGTGCCTCCTTTGAGATACCTAGGCCTTGAGCAATGTGCTCTACTTCTTTTCTTACCTTTCTTTTAATCTCAGGTTCCCTGAGTTCTACATGTATTTTTACACTCAGCTCCTCAAAGGTTCCAAACCTTTCTGCCTTAGGATCTTTGGGCTGACTTAGCATGTGTTGAACATGCAGCTCCACTATCTGTTCATCAACTTCATACCCCATGGGCATGATCCAGACAGTCCTTGGCTCCACTGCCTCCATTAGGCACTGATCAGTGTCAACCATAAAGCACACTGAGTCCTTGTATTTCTCAATGAGAGATTGAGGAATTCTCTCTCTTGCTTGCATCATGCTCTGAAAGTTTTTGAAGTATCCCCATAGAGCTGAATTTCTCGCTTTTGCATCCCCAAGTCCATGCAAGTAGTCTCTTATCTGGACTGCAACAGGTTTGTCATTCTGCCATACCCATCCACTTGTTCCGGGTAGCTCATTCATGAAATAGAAGAATAGACATACAATAAGAGTACCATATTTAAAGGAATTCTTCTTATCCTTCTTGATTTTCTGTATGTTTTCCATTAATTGGCTTAGTAGTAGTTCGCAGAGATCATATTCTGCATTCTTTCTTAACATTTCATAAGCAGTGTATATTGCAGTTCCGGATACAGAATTCTCCCTGCTGGAGTGGTAGATCTTGTATCCTATTATCATTGATGCATATTTGATATCCGGATCGGAGATGTCTTCAATGGTCATTGCCCTTTTGTCAAATTTTGATCCGGTGGCCTCAGTTACAATGTTGTTCTTGACAGATTTAAGGATAGGTACTCCTCCGGAGGAGTATAGGCCAGTTACTGCTCTAATTGCCTCTTTTGTGATCTTGCAGGGTCTATCTAGCCATAGAAAGTTGTCATGCATCCTGCTCAGTACATACCGGACCCATTCATCCTCTTCAAAACAGGGGAAATGAATAAATTGCTCAAATTGTTTCTTCTGAATATCCTTATACTCTGGTTTAAGCTCAAAGGCATTGTCAATCAGCTGCTTGTGATAGAGGTCTCTTAATTTGAATTCCCCAAATTCCTCAATGTTTGCATGTATGTAAACCCTAATGTCTTTGGTGTGTAAAACTCCGTGGGGAACACTAGAGAAGGCTCCTAGTGGGTCTACCTCCAATGATTTGTAGGGATGTTTCTTGAATGAGGGGCGAGGTCTATCAGAGATCTTAACTATGTTTGGAGTAGCCATTCTTCAAAGATTTGCAGTGAGGTAACGAAAAACAGAGAATACCTTATGCGCCTTCAGTTTGCACGGAGTGGTTGGATTGATTTCTTTATCTAATAGCTTCGGCAGGAGATCCTTGGTGTGCTTGAAGAACCTTGTTGCAGAGCTCCACTTTTCGCTTCTTCTCGAGTGCAGAATGAGCAAATGACCTTTGAGAAATCCCTTAAATTGCTCCGCGAACCCTAATACCTGTCTGCAATAAATGCTTCACCTACATCATTCCGGTTTGCCTTGTCTGGATAGCTTGGAGTATCCGGATTAGTCCTGATCTGTGGATATCATCCGGATCTTTCAATCATGAATAAATCGAGGTAGCATATTACAAGATCATCTCAAACATTCTGTCCAATCCGCAGAACAAGATAGTGCATTTCCGGATCTTTCCAGACCTTTTTGTAATCCTTTATCATACCGGAGCATCTCCCTGAACAGGTCTTATTTGATCGATCACAGCTTCTTCATAACTTCATGCGGACCTCTGAAAACTTGACTGAAGTATCTCAAGATTCATATCTACAAACCCTTTGATCCACATCTTGTGCCACATCCGGCACCACTTGTTTGGCTGGGGGAACAAGATTTTCTTTGAGTCTCCCCCTGAGCCAGAGCTCACTTTTAATTTCTGGAAGAAATATCAGCACCAGAGTCTGGTGCGGATCCAACCTCTACATTCTCTGAACTTTTCTTCACCCAAATCTTGCTCATCTAATTCCTAACCTCATCCACATTCATCTTTTGTTTACCCTTGTCTTGATTCTGATTATACACCGGATCTCTTTTGTCCTGATTCTTGTTTCTGCAGATTTTAGCATTATGACCGGACCTATTGCAGATTTGGCAAATAACATTTCTTTGCATATTCGACTGATATCCTCTTGATCTGCATTGATTTGCCATATGACCTATTCTATTGCATGTGAAGCATCTACCTTTGAATGATTTGTTTACTTGCATAATTCTGCATTCATGGGATTTGTGTCCATACCTTTTGCAGTTGAAGCACTGTCCGGAGAAGGATGAATTATTCTGATTCATTCTCATTCTGCACTGATTAGCTTTGTGACCAAAGTGGTTGCAGTTGTGGCAGTATCCATTGAAGGATGGATATCTTTGAGCATTTGGCTGTCTTACCGGAGGTCTTCTAGGCCTGCTCCTTGGATTTTCTGATCCAAGATTCTTCTGACCGGATCCGGAGCTTTCTCCTTTCTCATATCCCAAGCCATACTTGTCATCTGTCCTCTTTTGACTTCCAAGAAGAACTTCAAGTTGAGCAGAACTTATCTTGAATTTCTCTTTATATTCATTTGCTGTTTGAAGGTCTCTTTTGAGAGAGGCAATTTGATCCTCAAGTTTTCCTTCATTATCTTTGGCATCTTCAAGATCAGATTCAAGGTGTCTGATAATCCTGTCCATCTGATGGCATTCTTCTAATTTTTCTTTAAGAGATTGTCTTAGATTGTCTTCAGCCTTTCTTTTTTCTTCAATCTCTTGAGTAAACTTTATAGTTCCTGATTCCATTTCATGTCTTAACATAATGACTTCTTTTGATAACTTTTCACATAACTTGGTTTGCTCAGTCAATTCCTCATTTGTATTGCTTTCTTCACTTTGTCTTGCCAACTGTTGAAGCAGCTCCTTTCTCTTTTTCATAGAGAGACTTAATTTGTCTTTTAATTCTCTCATGAATTCATCAGCCTGTTTGAGTCTTTCCTTTAATTCACTGACTTCAGAATTTGACTGTTCAAGATCCTCAAGGGCAGTCTTGAGTTGCTCCCTTAAACCATATGCATCCATTTGAAATCCCAGATCTTCCTCAAGCTGTTAGGCTCTATTAGGAGGAACTTAGCTCTGATACCAATTGTTGATAACTGAGAGGGGGGGGGTGAATCAGTTATCCTAATTATTTCCTTTATTGAACTTTCCTTTTAATTGAAGCAGCATAAAATCAAACATAAAACATTAACCATAAAACAAGAAACACATGACACAGTATTTTTGACGTGGAAACCCTGTTAAGGGAGAAAACCACGGGGTGATTAACCCAAAATTATTCTCTGTTAGAAGAATAGGAAATTACAAAGATGGCACTTGCCAATTAGGGCTCACTGCCCGAGCACACTGCTCACAAGAGGCCCACTGCCTACAAGAAGACACACTGTCTACAAAGTGATGAGAATCACAGTCTTGAACTGATTGGAAGCATCTGCATATGCTGGAGTTCAGTTCCGGTTAGGCTCAGTACACTGATCTGCTGCACTTCATCTTTCCTCTGTTCTTTATTCTGCTATCTTCCACATACCGGATCCTTTTTGCTACCTCTGCTCTTTATCTGGACATATTCGCATATCTCTCCACACAACAACACACTTCACAACTAAATCCATCCTCTATATATATCCGCACAAGTAATTTCATCACCTTTCTAGTCGGCATCCGGAACAGTCTAGTTTCTTATAAACTCTTATTCTGTCGGCTGAATCCTTCCTCACCAAGCAATGCGGATCAAGCATATACTTGTAGATATCATTAATCATGTCGGCCAAACATGATTCATGCCTTCACAACCTCTGTCATCAACAGTAACCCATCCGGAAAGTAGTCTGATACTCTGCCAGTCAGTTCTTCCTCTGTTTTCACTGTCTCTCAGGAATCCGGTACTCAACCATTCATATCTTTTTCCTTGTCCATCACCGGAGGCTAAATCCTTGGAATATACCACTCAAGGTAGTCCTCTTGACTTCCCCAAATCCGCACTGCACCAAGACACTTCCTCTGAGAGGTCCGGACCAATCTGTCGGACCTTGCCACATGCTCTGTTCTTCTTCACCGGACCACAACATTCTTTATTCTGACTTCCGGTAGAGACACATCATGACTTGCGGATATGTGGGATGACCTTTGTTGCCATCAATGACAACAACCATGAATCCATATAGTGTCTCTTGCCAACACTTTTATCACAACAATATCATGGAACAACATGAAATCATCTATAATCTTGAAAAGGCTACAAACCTCCTAGAGTAAAATGACCCCCTCTACATCAGCATTACACAAATCTCTGCATATTCAAGTCTTATAAAGCATAACAAATCTTATTACCTTATACCTCATGTCTCGTGAAAACTGAACCAGTAACAATACAATCAGATGCCATCAACTGAAAAACTTACTAAATATATCTACATACTTATTCAAAGAAAACACTCCATTTTTTATTAAAGAAAATCTCTATTGAAAGCAACCACAAACCTCCTAAACTATTAGGCTTTAAATTTGAACCATTCAAAAACACTTATCTTCATTCAAGCAGAGGCATATTACATATGTTGTCTTCTTCAACTCCAGCTGCTTACTCAAGATCTCATAAGACCTTCTTAGTAATAATGCATCTACATTATATACACAAACAACCCTAATAAAAATCCTTCTTCCTCCTTTTACCTTTTACTGCATATTAACAACCCTAACGAAAATCTTTCTCCTTTTACTGCATATTAACTTCAATACTTAGCAGTGACAGTATAAAGATTTCCAAAGACTATTTATTCAACAACCATCTCATCTCCTTATGCAAATTGAAAATACCCTTCATGTTTCACTTCATCAAAACTTCTATAATCCTTCACAATTTGGTCCAATATACATATTCACAGAAAGGTATATGTCTCTTCTTTTTATCTGACTAGGTCTCCCTCAAATTTCTATCATATGGATCAAGATACAAATTTTGCTGGCCCTGCAACCCATTAACAAAACTGTTGCAAGACAGTTAGAGATTTAAATAAACTATCTGCCTGTCAAATTTAGAATGCTAGGTGTGACTGTTGAGCTTCAAAAAGCATTTAAACGTCATCCATCAGATTTGCCTCTCGCACCAACTTGCCTTTAATCTTTGTCACAGGATCATCTTTGGCGCCCATGAGTCTTCGGTGGCTTGTAACCTCCAGCGCCCCTAGGAAGTCAGGACCAATCATTCTATGAAGTAACAACCCTTAAGACATAACTTAAATTATGTTTTAACCTATCGACCAGGTCAACTTCAAAATAGAAATAAAGTGTCGATGGTTAACTTAGGACTTAAAAAGATATGTATTAAGATCAGTCTTAGGGTTTCTGATATGATATGCATTAGGGTAAAAGCACAAACCTGTGTCACATTTTATAAAGGAATCAGCCAATAACAAAAAAATTTCTGAACTTCGACCACATAAAAGTGGTCTTTATGTTTTGAATTTTAAAATGATGTAAACTAATAAAATGTAGATCTTTTGATGAAGTTTATTCCTGTAATTTTTTAGATTTTTTAAAAGTTGTTTTCAAATTTTTTTCCAATTTAAGAACAAATTTGGGTAGGTGCAAAAAGTTGGGGGGCTAGAAAGTGGCCAACTTTTTTTCAAAAAACTTTAAGCCATAACGCGAGCACGTTATGGTTTGGTGATGACAAACCTAAGGCTTGGCAAAACCAAGCCATAATGCGCTCGTGTTATAACGCAAGCGCGTTATGTTTAACTATATAAAAAAAGAGCATTTTTCATGTTGATGCTACACAAGACAAACATGGTTCATATCATGCAAGGTTCATGTTCATGGTGGATGTGGTTTATTCATGCAAGGTTTTGTTGTGAATATGGTTTTCATGATAAGGTCTATCTTGGAAGGTTGATATGATGCAAGGTTCATGTTCATGATGGATGTGGTTTTGTTCATGCAATAAGAAGTTAGAGAAGACACAAGATTTCATAATCTTACTTCAATGTCATCGTCAATGAGATTTATATTTATCAAGAGGAGTCATGAGTTTGATTCAAATCTAAAGTTGTTCATGTCTTAGAACCCTAAGCCTATGATAAGTGTCATACTCTAATGTCTTTCTTTTGATGTCCCTGATATCTCTAAAATGTCCTAGATATCTCTTGAAGAAAGTTAGAATGTTTAAATCTTTCTTATTGATAGTTAGGGTTTGCATATTTGGCATTAAACCCTAAACCCTAATCCCTAAAACCTCAACCCTATACCTTAAACCCTAATCCCTAAACCCTCAACCCTATACCTTAAATCCTAATCCCTCAACCCTCAACCCTAATCCCTAATCCCTAAACCCTTAACACTATTCCTATTCCTAAACCCTCAACTCTCAACATTAAATCCTAATCCATCAACTCTAAACCCTAAACCCTATCCCTAAACCCTCAACCCTCAACACTATACCTTAAATCCTAATCCCTCAACCCTAAACCCTAAACACTATCCCTAAACCCAACAAAACTACTTTGCCTTATGTTAGGTTGTTAAACCCATCATTTTTGACACTCTTCTCTTAAAGATATCTGAGTTGCAAGAATATGTCAGAAAAATGGCTAAGAACTTTTTTGGTAATTTTAGAAATTAGTTTTCCAGTATTTTTATTAATGCCCTTTTTAATTATGCATGTCTACAGTAAATCCTAATTTAAGTTTTCTGTAATGTCTTAGTAATGTTATATGGCATGTTTTTTTGGCCCATCTGGGGTTCATTATGCCAATAGATGTACACACTATGAGAAAAGATTTGCGTAAGGTACATCCACAGTGAGTAATTAATAGTTGAAATCAGAAGGATGATCATTATGAGAAAAGATTTGCATTGGGGTACATCCACAGTGGGCAATGAATGGTTGAAATCAGAATCCCTGGTCAACATTAAGTGAATATTTTTTTATTAATATTTTTAAAAAAGATCAGCATACTCTCTCCACCTATTTTCTTGAATTTAAATTAGGGTCATAAAAATGTGCACACATCTACTCCCAATGTATAACCTGGGTGTAATTAAAACCATCAACTAGGTAAAATAAACAACTTTGGCCATAAAAATCAATCAGTCTTTTAAAAATAGATATTAGTAACTATACATTTTAGATATCAGTAACTATACATTTTAGTACCATTTCTTTCTTGATTTTCTATTTTTAATTAAATAATTTTTGTTTGTTTTAGACAAAATATTACAATCCTCATGAAGATCTTTTCTTGTATAATTTTCTCCTTTTATCTTTGGCCTGTCTTTTCCCTCCTAGAAGTTCTTTCAGAAGGATCCTTATTTTATCTTTAGATCTATATGAACTCTAAACATAAATCTATGTTTCTTGCTATCCACCTGCTCAAAGATGCAAACGTCTCCTTGATATTATTATGACGTACAAAATATGCCCACCCTGCACTTAGGGCATGTATATTGTTATCAAATAGGCAAATAATCTCCCATTGTTTACCAGCTCTATCCACAAGAACTACTAAACTTTTTTCTCTTGGTAATTGTAGAGGAAATTCACTTATTTTTGGCAACTCCTGCATTCCCAAACCATTAAAAAAACTAAGTTATTTTAACCCAATAAATAGTTGATTGCATTGATTTAATACTCTACTATTAAAGCTTAGCATTCACACAAATGCAGATGTTCATATTATAGAAGACTGCATTATATTAGACCATTAGAGATCCCTCAGAAAAATGTAATAACAAAACTACTTTGCCTTATGTTAGCTTACAATTAAACCCATTCTTTTTGACACTCTTCTCTTAATAAAGTAAGATTAATAAGAATAGAAGGCAGAGAATTTGATCTTACTAGTATGCATGGTCGGTTTACATATTGTGACTTCATTTTCATTGAATAAAAAGGTAAATATCTGATTTGAAAGGTGGGGCAGAGTTCATTATCATGTGCTTTTCTAGATGATAGGGTCCATAATGTCCAGGGTTATTTAAAGAAATGCATAAAGAATTAAGTTTTTGTTATACCAATCCTCCTAGTAAAGCTACAATTCAAATGCATGCTTTGAAAGTTGAAATAAATTAAATTAGACTTACAATTTTGATTTTCTTCCATTGCTTCAACAACATCATTGTTTTCTTCATCAGAAACCAATTCAATCAGCAACTTGCTGCCCATTGGTTGACTTGAACTGCATCCTCTATTAGAAGAAGGGCATTTTTTATCTGTATCAATGCTGATATTCATAAGCTAAAGAGCATTGATATTTTTCACACACCTTGTTCTTTGAAATATATTAACCTTAAAATATGACTTGGATATGTACTTGAACACAGTGAAATCTCCAATCTCTAGCCCATGATGATTCACAAAATTTTCCTAACCCTGCCTAAATTCTAGTTTATTTATGGCACCCCCTAATTGTACATCCCACTCCTGCCCACATCGACCTTGCAACACAGTATGTTTGTCTGTGTTGTCTATAAATTGTGAAACAAATGCAAGAGGAATGCATTGCCATAAACACATTACACAATTAGATTTTACAAGTTCTTAACAGTGTACAGGAAATAAAAGAATAAAAAATAATGTATAGAGTTACTAGTTTTTTTGAAAAGTCTCCAAGCATAATTTTGAAGAAGGAGGCACGCCCATTAAACCAATTCATTCAACAACTTGTTGCCCATTGGTTGACTTGAACTGCATACTCTGTTAGAAGAAGGGCATCTTTTATCTATATCAATGTTGGTATTCATAAGCTAAAGAGCATTGATGTTTTTCATACACCCTATTCTTTGAAATATCCTAACCTTAAAATATGACTTGGATATGTACTTGAACACAACAAAATCTCCAATCTCCAGCCCATGATGATTCAAAAAATTTTCCCAACCTTGCCTAAATTCTAGTTTATTTATGGTACCCCCTAATTGCACATCCCACTCCTGCCCACCTGGGCCTTGCAACACCATATGTTCATCTGTGTTATCTATAAATTGTGAAACAAATGCAGGAGGAATGTGCTGCCATAAACACATTACACAATTAGATTTTACAATTTATTAATAGTGTACATGAAATAAAAGAATGAAAAATAATGTATAGAGTTACTAGTTTTTGTGTAAAGTCTCCAAGCATAACTTTGAAGAAGGAGGCACGCCCATTAAACCAATTCATTCAACAACTTGTTGCCCATTGGTTGACTCGAACTACATACTCTGTTAGAAGAAGGGCATCTTTTATTTGTATCAATGTTGGTATTCATAAGCCAAAGCATATTGATGTTTTACACACACCCTATTCTTTGAAATATCTTAACCTTAAAATATGACTTGGATATGTACTTGAACACAACAAAATCTCCAATCTCCACCCATGATGACTCAATTTTTTTCGAACCCCGCCTAAATTCCAGTTTATTTATGGTACCCCCTAATTGCACATCCCACTTTGTGTTGTCTATAAACTGTGAAACAAATGTAGGAAGAATGTGCTGCCATAAACACATTACACTATTAGATTTTACAAGTTCTTAACAGTCTACAGGAAGTCAAAGAATGAAAAATAATGTATAGAGTTACTAGTTTTTGTGTAAAGCCTCCAAGCATAACTTTGAAGAAGGAGGCATGCCCATTAAACTAATTCATTCAACAACTTACTGCCCATTGTTTGACTTGAACTACATACTCTGTTAGAAGAAGGGCATCTTTTATATGTATCAATGTTGGTATTCATAAGCCAAAGAGCATTGATGTTTTTCACACACCCTATTTTTTGAAATATCTTAACCTTAAAATATGACTTGGATATGTACTTGAACACATTAAAATCTCCAATCTCCAGCCCATGATGATTCACAAAATTTTTCCAACCTTGCCTAAATTCCAGTTTATTTATGGTACCCCCTAATTACGCATCCCACTCCTGCCCACCTGGGCCTTGCAACACCATATGTTTGTTTGTGTTGTCTATAAAATTTGAAACAAATGCAGGAGGAATGTGCTTCCATAAACACATTACACAATTAGATTTTACAAGTTCTTAATAGTGTACATGAAATAAAAGAATGAAAAATAATGTATAGAGTTACAAGTTTTTGTGTAAAGTCTCCAAGCATAACTTTGAAGAAGGAGGCACACCCATTAAACCAACTCATTCAACAACTTTATGCCCATTGGTTGACTTGAACTGCATACTCTGTTAGAAGGGCATATTTTATTTGTATCAATGTTGTTATTCATAAGACGAAGAGCATTGATGTTTTTCACACACCCTGTTCTTTGAAATATCTTAACATTAAAATATGACTTGGATATGTACTTGAACACAACAAAATCTCCAATCTCCAGCCCATGATGATTCACAAAATTTTCCCAACCCTACCTAAATTCTAGTTTATTTATGGTACCCCTTAATTGTACATCCCTAAACCCTAAACCCTAATCCCTAATCCCTAAACCATAAACCCTAATCCCTAATTATAATTTATCATACCCTAATCCCTAAACCCTAAACCCTAATCCCTTATCCCTAAACCGTAAACCCTATCCCTAAATCCTCAACCCTCAACACTTAAACCTTAAATCCTAAACCCTATCACTAAACCCTCAACCCTCAACACTATACCTTAAACCCTAAACTTTCAACCCTAAACCCTATCCCTAATCCCTCTACCCTCAACACTCTACCTTGACCCTAATCTCATGACGCTCCACCCTGAACGCTATCCCTAAAGTCTCAACCCTAAACTATAATCCCTCAAGGTCCTAAACCCTAATCCCTTATCCCTAAACTCTAAATCCTATCCCTAAACCCTAAACCCTCACCCTAAAACCTTAATCCCTTAACCCTAAACCCTAATCTCTCTTGACCTTAAACCCTCAACCCTTATCCACCCCTCTCCTCCCCTATCTACCTCACCCCCATCTCTACCTTCGTCTACCCTCGACACTATACATACATACATACATATAGGCATACATACATACATACATACATACATATAAGTATACATACATACATATAGGCATACATACATACATGCTTAATAACCTTGAACATAAAACAATCCAAGGGGGACATAACGTGAGCATGTTATAGTGCGCTCGTGTTATGTCAAACATGACAAACATTGAGCAAACTTTTACGAAAAAGGAAAAAATGCAAGACATAACATAACACGAGAGCATTATAATGCTCTCCCATTATGTTTTTCTTTGAGAATCCCAAGCCTTAGGCTTGGGATTTGCTTTGGATTTCCAACCCAAAGGCTTTGAGTGCCTTCCCAATGTCCAAAGACGTGCTTTTGCATATTCTACAGGATTTCACATAATTTCATTTGTGTTAACCCTCAGATTTGCACGTGTTTCAAGGTCGAACAAATTGAACACCTAGGTAATGTTAGCCTTTCTCTTAGCTATTTAACTATATAATTTTTTTTCACATTTTGACAATGTTAAGCCTTTCATCTTTAGTTTCTTTTGTTTGTGTGTCCATTTTTGGGCAAAAACCACTGTTTGGTCTTTTTTTCATTGTAAATTAACCATTCATTGAAATTTTAATTAAATTACATATTTAGAAACTAGACTCCATTCTACACATATTAAAAAAAAAGATTTTCAATTAGTTTTTAAAATTTATAGGGGTAGCACGGCCAAAATTCTATTTTTTAGAATGTGTCCACTTTAAAAATTAGTAAAAAATCAAATATTCATCAAAAAATTATCAGAAAAATCAGGCATAAACTGTATCCTATTAGCTAATTTCTCACTGAAGTGATTTTAAAAATACCCAAAAAATGTTAACCTTTTCAGGGAGCCACAAAACATGCTATGTTATATTTTTTTGACAGAAACAACACCAATTTCTGTGGCTCCCTCTTTTGAACCCCTTAATCTATACCATTTCAAAAAAAATAGTAGTTTAGAAAGTAGACTTGGAGCACTACGAACATTGTTTTGGTTGCATCTTCAAATTTTGAGTGTAAATATGCTCAATTTCTCATCCAAGGCTAGCATTTCATGATTTCAGAAAAAAAGTGGCCACTTAAGACCCCTTTTTAGCCCCCCATCTTCTTGCACTTACCCATTTTGGAATGCTGAAAATTTTAGGAAAAGATGACATTCATGAGACATCAAGAAACAAATTTAAAAAAACTTCATTTCTCCCTAAATTTTTTTTCCCCAAATAGGTAACTTCAATATCTAGTGCATGGAAAAAAAAAATCAAATTTTGATGTATATTTTTCTTGTAATAATGTTTTAAAGTCAAAATTTGATAGTTTTCATGGGACATCATCTATTGTCTATTTTTTTAATGATTTTCAAAAATCAAATTATACCCTTTTGAAGAGGACTCTCTCATCTAGTGCACCATATATTTTTTAAAAAAAATTAATATGTTTTACTATTTTTTTGAATTTCTAATTAGCCTCCTTTTTAACTTTAACAACCTACTTGCAGTATTTTAAAAATAAAATATATTAAAGCTAATCAAAATATGAAAAAAATTACATATTTGGATTCTCCACTTTGAGCTCTACAAAAAGGTATTTTTCTTTGTTGCAGAAAATTCATTCTGATAGGAGAAATACCCTGTTAAAGTTCAATGTTTCATAAATTTGTGAAAAAAGGTGAGTTGGCTGCCATGTAGATAGCCCACTAGACATACTCGACCGAGTACTTTATGACCGACTATGTTTTGGGTGTAACTTTATTGGGTGATAATTTATCGCCTGATAAATTATCAGTCGGTACGTAGTCGATCGATAAGGTATCGGCCGGAAATAGTCGATATATATCCAATTTTTTTTAAAAAAAATTTCAACTCAAGAAAATTTGATTAAATACAAAAGAAGGCAAATTTTAGCAAAGGAAGACTTATTTAGACAAAAGAAGACTTATTTCAAAAAAAGAAGGTTTGTTTCATATCATGTTTTCGCTCTTTCACATCATATAAGTTTTTTATTATGATATATATTTAAAATAGAGGCATCATGTCTTTCCCCTGTCATGAGTAAATCATTATATACACTATCCTAGGCATCTAGGGAAAACTAGCTTTATGTATATGCACAATCATGTTTTCCCTTGCACCTCGTCTCTTCTCTACTTTTCATTTATTTCTCATGTGTGGGTTCCATCCCTTGTTACAAATTAGTATTTAACAAATGAAATCAATTACATTAATATTTAACAAATGAAATTAATTACATAGTGTGATTTTATTTACACCACATCCTTGCATTTAAGGAATCATAGGTCTTCCCCTTTGTAATCTTATCCTTTCATTGTTATATACCTTTTCATAGGATCTATATATAATGTTTTATGTCTTTCACATCATATAAGTCTTTTATTACGATATATTTAAATTAGAGGCATCATGATATAACAAATATGCTTATGATACCAAATTTGCTCATGATATATTTGTAATTTGAATTTTTTTTTTTACTTTGGCTTTAACAAATGACCAATTTATAATTTAGTGTTCTATTTATGCAATATTAACTACATGCATTCATTGAAAGCACACATGTGTGTACACTTGTATGCAGGTGAATTCAAATTTGAGTGTAATTTGTGATAGGGAATAGAAGGACTAGATCAAGGAAGTATGATTAAGAGAGAGGAAGAGAAACGTGGGTGAAGGAACATCTATTGAAGAACAACCCATGGAAAATATTGATGACCAAGGTGATGTACAGGGACAAAAACAAACTAAACCTAGTAATAGAATTTTTTTCTATGGTATGGAAAATTTGATGGAGATGGATGAGGATTCTCTTTTCAATAATATTTCATCTGAAGATATGTTACCTGAAAGCACATTAAAATTACACTCTAAAAGAATATGGAATGAATTTTTTAAAGAAAAATCTCTAATTAGAAGAGCACAGTTAGTTGCAAAGTTATTTAGACGAAAAGAAATGACCATTGTTTTGGAGTTGTTAGGGGTTGATAATAGGAAAAATTCATCAGGTTCATTAAAACAAACAATTGTTGAAAACTTGCAAGAAGAATTGAATTGTATTGATAACAAGAGTTGAGCTAGCACGATCCAACTGCTGCATATAGAGCATTGATGACAATAATTTCTAGTAAGAAATCATCACATAGAAGACAAGTTCAAGCAATTTCTAGATTACTAAATGTTTCTAGAAGAACTGTTCAAAGGTATATTAAAAAGAGAAATGAAATCGATGCAAAAATTGAGAAAAATTGGGTAAATATTTGTAAGGTTCCCCGAAAAGATAGAATTTTAGAAGATGTAAAGAAACAGGTGGTTGAATATTGGACCAATCACTCTCATGTTTCTTCCAATAGAAGGGATACTATACAAATAATAGGTGAAGATAGTACAAAAATTTCTCATCCAAAACATTTTATAGATACAACACAAAGTGAACTTTTTGAAGCATTCAAGTAAGAATTTTCAAATGTGAAGATTTGTCAAAGGATGTTTGAGAGACTATGACCATCATTTGTACATATAAATAAAGTACGCAAAACTTGTTGTCGAAATCATGTTGAATTTGATTTACATCTACAATCATATAAAAACATTATGGCAGTAATTGATCAAAATATAGCCATCCCTAGAAGCACAACACAATTTGTGAAGTCTTTTTTATGTGAAAAATCATAAGATTCAGATGAATTCAATGTTCATTGTATAAAAAATATATGTAATGATTGTGGAAATTTGAAGAATCTTAAATTACAAGTTGACAATATTGAAATGCAATTTATTTTGAAGAGATTTGAATATGATACATACTTAACGAAGTTAGGAGTCGAGGTCAGAAAAATTGTTCTTAAAGAAAGTGGATTGCCTTACAATGAATTTATGAATAAATTTTGCAATATCATATATCCACATATCCAGCATTGTCATGGTGCAAGATGGCAAGCTAAGCATTTTCATGATTCAAAGAATTACTTTCCACTAGGTTGTATTCTCTCTATTGTAGATTTCTCTGAGAACTATACATTTAGTCCTCAAACTGAGATTCAAAGTCAATATTATCATTCAGAGCAAGTTGCAATCTTTGTGCATGTTTGCTATAGACATGCCAAGTTTCAGGTAGGTGGTATACAAAGTAGAAAAGATGATCGAATTATCATTAAAGAGGTTCACTTTTATATCAGTGATGATACAAGTCATGATAGAAGTTATGTAGCTCATTATATGAAATATATTTTTGAAGACCTGAGATGGCGTGGCATAAATCAAGAACAACACTAGATATAATCTGATGGATGTACTAGTAAGTACATTGTTTATGGTTTAATTTTAAATTTTTATTTACTTTTAACTATGAGACTTAAATTGTTCAATTACTTATAATATATTTAATATGTCAAGTTTTTTTAAGCTAATTTGGTTTGAGTGTAATTATTTGTAACTTCATAGGACAATTTAAGTTTGCAAAAACTTTTTTTTGGTTAAGCCATCAACATGCTAGATGCAACACCAAATTCTTGTGGAATTTTTATGAGAGTGGACATGGAAAAAGAGAGCACGATGGAGCAGGAACATTTGTCAAGCGTGCACTTCATCAACATGAACTTGCAGGTAGTTCGTGCCATATATATATAATCTAGAGATATTTTTAAAAAAATTAGATCTATATTTAAACTTTAAATTTTAAATTCTTAAATAAATCTTGAAAGTAACAAGTGACAAATAAATTGCCAACATATGTACTTGTAGGTAATGCCATACAGAATGCAAATGAAATTGTTGAATGGTGCAAAAGTCATTTAAGTCATTTTTTCGCTCGCGACTCAACATATAACACATGGTATTTTTGGGAAGTTACAGCTACATCTAGTCAAAATTTGTTAAATTTAAATTTCAAAGTGTGCGTATACATGATTTTTAATTGCATTTTCAAATTTAAATTTATATATATAAATTAATCACTTGGATGTTTACATAATTTATGGATGTTTACATAATTTATAGATATTGATCAATCAAATGCTATTAATTGTCAAACAATTAATGGTATTAGAAGAATGCATCAAATCATGACAACGGGAGGTAGCAAGCCTTATGTAATTAATGTGAGAAAAATCATGTTTTTGTGTTGATTGCATCAAGGACAATACAAATTCTGTTCAATGTGAGAATATTAGAGATGGGTATGTTTCATGATGGGAAATGAAACAATTAATATCAATGCCTCTGTTTGAAGAAAATGATAATGTTGATGTCTATGATCCTCTATATTCAGCTGATTACGAATGTGTATCTAATTTTATTGTTACAGGAATGAATTTAATTGATTAACTTAAAATTGATTTATATATTATATGTAAAAGTAAGTTTGATTGAAGCATGTTTATATATATTTAAATTTATATATATTAAAATAATATATTTACAACTTTCCTAAACTCTACTTGGTGTGTGTACAGGAGATATTTTCACTTTTGTTACAGATCCTGATAATTTGGAAGGTTTGACAATGTGGAAGGTGTAGATTACTATCTACTAAGATGTATGCAACCAAAAACCAAATTGGTGGAATCGATGACAGATGGTGATGGACAAGAGTATCCCATTGGATCAGTCATTATTGAAGGCACATATTATCAACAAATAAATATCGATAGACATGGTATTATATTTGTTGATTATATGCAGGACAAAAGTTTTTACATTATAGTCACTTAGCTATAGAAAAAAATAAATTTAGAAACTTTACCTAAAAGAGGACGTGTCAAACAAAAGTGAAGGTTGCCTATTGAAGATCATAAAAAGATTTTAGAGATAATTAAAGATCGATAGGATCTAGATTATATGTACTAAGAGCTTTAAGCTGTGTTTTGGATATATGTACATACATATGACTGGATATATGTATGTACTCAAACTTTTTATAGATATATCTAGATATCTATATTGATTGGACATGTGACATGATTTAGAATGTGTTTTTCCAAAGGCTTAGTTATTTATTTTTGGCCAATTGTATTTAAATTTGTTCCATGTGGAATTCATAAATTTGTACATGTTAGATTGAATATATATGCTTTCAATACAAAACCTAGTGATTTTATATCATATATTTTTCCTTTAAATTCCTTTTAAAATTAGTATCACTCATACCTAAATATTGACTAAACTTAAATCTAATCTTCATCTTCTACCTCATTCTCATCAATGTTGAAA
This sequence comes from Cunninghamia lanceolata, assembly GCA_027924645.1. Taxonomy (NCBI): domain Eukaryota; kingdom Viridiplantae; phylum Streptophyta; class Pinopsida; order Cupressales; family Cupressaceae; genus Cunninghamia; species Cunninghamia lanceolata. The sequence continues at coordinate 12,576,722 of BSBN01000186.1, read as the reverse complement.
TAGTATAGCTTGTATACATTACGATCCTTATTGGAAGATATCACTTGCAGCAAATCCCTGACATTATCCAAGTATTGGAATGTATCTAGGCATGTTGTAATTTCTTTTCTTTCATTTAGAGTAGCAACCATGATTTTCTATGTATGCCATTTATAAGAGAATTAAAGTAGCTAACTCTTTATAGTTTAAAAAATCAGTATCACTCATACCTAAATACTAACAAAACTTAAATCTAATCTTCATCTTTTGCCTCATTCTCAACAATGTTGAAATAGTGTAGCTCACATACATTGCGATCCTTATTAGAAACTATCACTCGCAACCAATCCCTGACATTATCCAAGTATTGGAATGTATCTAGGCACGTTGTAAGTTATTTTCCTTCATTTAGAGTAGCAACCATGATTTGGTATGTTACTTACATGTATCATTTTGTGAATTGTTCAAGTGTATGGGTTTTCTAAATAGTGGGGCAATTTAAATTTTTGAATTGAGTTCAAGAGAGAAGCTGAGTGCAATTTATACTATTTGTATGTGTTGAAAGTGATTCAAATATGAATTTAGATTATTGTTATTAGTATGATAGTGATATTTAAGGATATTGATTGTTATTTTCATCTAGGTTTTTTTCTTGGTATGTGGATAGGAGACTTGTGTGTGCAAGTCTGGTGATTTTGTTTTGAGTAGCCCGATGAACATTTATGTTGGTTTCTAGCTTGTTGAGTTTTATGAAGTTATATGAAGTGTGTTTATTTAAACTTTTGAAGGGTTGTATTGGATAATGCATTATTGGCATAAAGTTCTTATATAGACTTGAACAATCTTGTCAATGATATATTATAAGTCATTATGAGCCAAGAAAAAATTACTCATGTTATAAATTGTTCAAGTCTATATAACATACATTTTTTTAGGTCACTTACAAAACTTTTTGAGTATTTGAGCCCATTAGAATAGTTATAAGAAGTGATCAAGAGGTCAAGACACTCAATCCTTAAAATTTTTAAGTAATTCAAAAAACTAAATCACCAGTCGCCTCAAGGGTCACTAAACTAGCATCCCTACATTAGCATCTAAACTCAATGGTCTTGTATATTTGACATTGTGTCTAACAAATATAATAATCTCGTAATATTCTATTATAGGTCATGGAAAGATATTTCCCATATACTAGAAGTAGTGCATTTACCCTAGGGTAGGTGAGCCCCTACCCTAGTACTAGCACAACTATTTTTCACACACCTTAAGAAAGAAGAAACTTTGTTTTTCTATCTTAGAAAAGAATCTAGATATTCAATCCTTGACTCTTAGAAAAGAACTTTTTATATTCTTTGCAAAGTTTTATACAATGTGAAATTTCCTATCAACGTGAGGTTCAATACTAAAATATTGGATGATATAAGATGGACTAATGGATCATCCCTATCCAAGGTGTCTCCTAAAAAGATATATCTTATGTTATTTAACAAAAAGGATATATCTTATGTTATCTAACAAATATCTTATGTCACTTCATAGTATTTAACCATAAACAATTCACAACTTTAATTTTTAAAAATTATTTGATTAAAAAATTTACATGTTGACATTAGGAAAACAAATAATCACATTACTAATTTTTTTTAAAATTTTAATTGGTTGAAAGGTAGCATGAAAGGAACTAATAAGATAGGAAATAGAACACATATTTTTAGAAATAATTAGATTCCAAGTTAAAAATGAAAATTTCATATAGGAATTACCTAGTCAGTTTGCTACTTCTAAAGGTGGAAATTTAGCTAGTCAAAATAAAGGTGTCTAAATGGTTTGATCTTTTAATGAGGAACCACCATGATGCCTTTCACACCATTAGATCTTTAAAAAAATGTCAATAAACCTCATAATTTTAAGGAAGGCTTTCCATTGTGTCAGATCAAAAGTATGTGCTATTAACCACTCAAGGTTGAGTTGGCAGTGCACTCAACTTGGAGGCTACAAAATAATATAAAAATTATTAAAATTAGTTTTCTCCTCAAGTCTCTAAAAAGATATGAGCTTTATTTGAAGATGACATCAAAGTACTTTTAAGGTAAAGCCATTTTTCCACATGATAACTATTTACAAATTATATGACATAAAAACTTATAAAATGATAACTTTATAAGTGATATCAAGTTTATAAGGTAGGAGATTTATAAACATCTTTTAAATTTTGATACCATGTCATAAATGGTTCCCATAAAAGGTATTTTTCCCTAAATGTTTTAAGGAAGCTCACAATGTTTGAAAATTAAAATGCTAGCCATGGAGGTTTTAAACCAGTTTATGGCATATGAAGATAAAGGAGAGTGCGAGAAGTAAAATATTTTCTTATTAAACCCTATTGGTAAGCTATAGGTAACAAGGAATTTAAATGCGACACGGTATTTCTCATTTGGGAAGAGTAAAATATGGATTCTTGTAAAAATCTTATGTCCTTACCTATTGTATTTCCCACCTTACCTTTTTCTAAACCTATAAGACCCCTGGATTGACTACAAATCTAATTAGTGGATTGATTTTCCTCCTAAAAATCTTGGGAACCATATGCTTGTTTAGGAGTTCTTGAGTGTACTAACATTATGGGGTTCATGTTAATTGGATAGCATCATTTATTTTTATTTTTTTGCTTATTTATGCTTTTGGCCACTTCCAAATTTATTTCTTGTACAAATAGGTTGGTGTAGTTATTTGTGAATCCAATCTAATTGTGACTTGATATTTAAATGAACTGTATTATTCAAAGTGTCACAATTTGGTTGATTCTTAGCTCTCTCCAATTTGCTATATATGTTGAATTTTCTATGGCTTGCCTATAAATTTCTAGTTTACCCATTCTAAAATACACATCTATAGTGTTAAATATTGAAGGAAACTAGGTTTGTGGATATTCATGTACTTTTTAAAATTTTGAGAAAGGATACAATCATGTAAGTGTTCTTTAGCCTAAGTGTCTCCTTATGCTAGATATACGTTCTAGGAAATATTTTCTATCTTTGATATCTCATTTGCATATATGTGTATTTTTTGTGGTTGGTTGGCTTTAACATAAACTATAATAATTCTCAAAGGTTTCTTTGAGTGTGCTATTATTGCAATATATGGCACTTGTAAGTTAGCCCATGGATTATTAAATTATTCCTAATATATTATTTCTTACAATATATTATAAAAGCATTTTAACAAATATATAGAAGGGCTTATGCCAAGTTAGATGCAATCTTGGTTTCCCAATTATGACTTGAGTCACGTTATGCTAGGAAGGCAAAAAGTTTACTCTAAATGAGTACTTGGTTAAAGGTTTGACCCTATCACCCATATCAAATTAAGGCATTGGTCTTATTGTGACCACTTTTCCCACCACAACACACCAAAACATTAGAAATCAAAACTCATTTAACTTTATGCTAATTTTTACTTGTGTTGACAACTTACATAGCTGGATAAATCTAAATCTTTTGTATCTTATGAGTGCCAATACTAGATAATTCTACAAATGGTTATGTTAAGTTGGTTTCTTGATTTGTCATGCATGAACTAATATATTCAATTGCATATTGCTTCAAGGGTTCAAATCTTTAAAAAAATTTAATGGAGATGTGGTTTTAGAAAAAAACTGGGTTGGACATTAATTCTAGATCATTGTATAAGATTGTTTTCACATATTAATTTAAAGTTTTCTTAAATTTTATTAGCGATATAAAAACATGTGACACAATGATCAAATTCAATGTAGTGGACACATCTAATATGCTTGACTATATATTATAAAAAACTATAAAAAACTATATATTTTAATTCACAAGATTCAATAGATATAAATTAAATTAAATTCACATTCCCAAATATTTTATAAAAAAAATTCCTATCAATGACTAGGGTGTTGACATCATTTCTCAATCATTAATAGTTCATCACATCTACAAGTAAATTTATATGCATCTACAACTATTTAACATATATACACATTTAAACTATTTAAGTTAAAACTTGATTTCATCCAAATTAAGACCCATATATTCAAATGAAAACATCCATACAAATCTATATAACTAAACATCTAAATGTACATATATACATATCATATATATAAAGTCTAAATAACATAAAGTCTAACTGCAACATGTAAATGCAACAACATAACATCGAGTCTAACTACATTATAACATCAAGTCTAACTGCAATATAACATGTAAACTTAATATAACATCAAGTCTAACTGCAACATCACATGAGAGTTTGGGCAAACATAACAAAGAACACATGAATACATCTAATTGTGCACAACATCATGACTCCTGCCTCGTATGGGTGGAATAGACCTCACTTAACCTAGGACTAGAATGATAAGCTAAGCCCTATGCTGATCCCTGTACTGATCCTCGTCCTGAGCCTTGTCCTGAACCATGTGTATCTAATGCCATCCATCTATGAACATCTGAGTGATGTGTAGATCCTTGAATATAAAAATTATCTCTATTAAATTAAATTTAAATATATATTAAAAAATATGGAATCTCGAGTACACATGTTCTAAAAATTTTAAATATACAATTAAATACTAAATACCTCGCATCCAACCTCATCTGCATCTGTTGTCTACTGCACAGTGTCATGTCCTAGCACCTCTCTCGTTGGTCCCTAATGTAAGATTGATTAAATAAGAGTCAACACGTGCATGAAGCACAAGACTAAATTTTATAAAATTTAAAAATATATAAATTATTTATTTAACAAATAAATTACACTAGAGATTAAACACAAATTTTAAAATGTATGTACCTCATCATCAGCAACCTATGTAGCTCCATGGATGACCCTCCCAATCCCACTAAGCTTGGATGAATCGAGAGCCAGCACAATGTTAGCCTCAAACAAAAGTCCAAGGAATGATCCTGGTGCATAAGGTGGCACAATACTAGCATCAGGCTATGATGGAGTTTGTTGTGAAGGCACTGTGTCAGTCATATGTGTAGCTCGCTGATCACTACACTGACTAACAAATGTGGACATGGTCTTGAGACAGATGTTGTACTCAGAACTGACAAACTAATATATAGAAAGTAGATCCAGTGCCAGACATGTATTCAATTTGCGTAAAGCACTCTCTCTAGAAGTCTCTGCCACATCACGTGGTTAAACTATGTTAGCACGTATGTAAGGATCATAATTGGTGAAAGTCAAATCAATTGATCCTATACTGATGTGTGGATGCAACATATATCTACCAACGTGATCTAATGCCAAATGGTCAACATCATTGGCAATAGAACCTAAACTCTCAAAAATATGCTGCCTTGATGATGTAACTACCACCTCAGCTGATTGTCCTAGATTCAACCTTTTGGGAAGTACCAAAAGGTCGGGACCCACTAATGTCCTCTTATTTTTAGGTGGATCTTGATCAGAACGTCAGAATTTCTCTAAAAACCTCCCATAACCTTGTCCCGCATGTCGATGGATAGATGTGAAATCAACATCAAGTCATAAACAAACATCAACAAATAGTTTTTTGCAAAAATACAAAGGCAACTCATCATTGTGTGGCCATCTATGATGTGCTGCTAACCACTTAGGATATATAAGTGGTGCAGAAACAACATCTATACACCTGGTCACAAAATAACCCCAAACTCTGTCATGTCTGTGATAATGTTGAAACATACTATGTACCATATTCAATGAAATGGCCCTATTAACTTCTGGCCATTTCACTGTCCCAGTAATAGTGCTAGCAAGTGACACATAAAAATCCTCAATATTCAAATCATCATAGCGATTGTATGATTTGACTATGTCAATCATATGGGCAAACTCTGCTCTAGTCCCCACCAACCTGTCTCTATTAGACGGGTTAGGTGTATTATGGATTGTCTGATCTAAATGTGTCAAAGCATTATTGAGTCTATCAAGAGTGGTAAAATATAACTCACTCCTACTTACACTATGTGCATCACCACTATTATACTCACTATCATGGCCATCACTATAATGAGATGCGATGTCAGATGCCATGTATGTGCAAATTTCTACATTTTAAAAATTTTAACATACATTTAATTTATAATTTAATGAATTTATATGTACATTCAATTTTTACATTTAAATTAACAAAACTAAAAACATTTAAAATCTAAGAATTAAATATACATGAACAATCTACACATTTAAATTAACTTTACAAAACTATATAAACATTTAAAATTTAAAATTAAATACATTCAATCTAATACATCTATTTCAAATACATCTAGCCAAGTTCAGATTTTCAAACTAATAATGTAGTTAGATTGAACAGATCTTGAACAAAACTGCAAGTTTTATTGAAATAAATACTAACAAGAAGAAATGGAAGGGTCTTGGAATTGTTATGTTTTATACTTTGATGTTTCTAAGTTTCCTAAGAGTTTTCACAGTGTGTGTATGTAGTCTTCTTTTATTTGGTGGTCTATTGGGTGTGTGTATATTGGGCATGACCATGTTTCCTCCCTCTAACTTCATATTTGGAGGTGAATGGTCATGTTCAAGGTCTAGATCCAAGAAGACTTGAACTATCATCTCATGATATCAAAAAAATCCATATCATATCATGTATGTGTAGCAGATTTGGGCCTACAGACAAGTTTTAGAAGGATTTGACCTACAATATATGGGAAAGAGGTGCCGAATTCTACATTCCACTCCATTATTTTGATAGAGGCCCTTGAAACAAATTCAATGCACTTATTTCCATTCATGGTGGGAGGATAAAAGAGTAGTGTCTTCATGGAAATTACTTTCTTTCATTTGCAAGAAAAAACTAAAGTTAGGAGTTGATTCTCTTTCTAATACATAGCCCCTGGTCATCAATGAGTTTGGACCTAGGTGGAACTTGTAATGGTGCTAACCACCTAACTAATTTTAGATTGTAGTAAGAATTGACAAGTGTCAATCATCTATGAGATGAGTGTTATCACTTTTCTATAAATAGAATATGCATACATTATACAAAGGGTTGGAAAATATTTGAAAGGTGTAATAGACTCCTCTCAATAATAAAAGACTAGCAAATTGAGTTATATTATCAAGTAATTTTGTGTTAATTTTTCATGCATATCTCCTTTTTGAGAATTTAGTGTACAAGACTTGGTTTTATTTGAACACTCAAATTGTCACCATTTGTATTTGTTGAACACTTTAGGAAACACTTGTTTCTAGTTGCACATTTGCAACAACCGTTACTAGCATTGATTAGTTAATACTCAAGGGATATTATAAATATTTTAATTATAATATATGGACATTTGACATGGGAAATGATTTAATAAAAAGAATTTGTACAATGTCATAGGAAAGATGTCATCTAATAGTCTAAATCTTTCTTGTAAGACAAGATCTAGTAAACTGGACTACTCAAACAATGTTGAATGTCTGAACTGTTTACTATTTTCTTTCTTAATACCTAACTTTGTACATAGGAGTAGGCACCAATCCATAAGTTTTCTTTAACCACACACTTTACTTCTAAAATAAAAATCACATGGAGAGTAATTTATTTTAATTATTCTTTCACATTGTGCATATTGGTACAAAATGTTGTTATTTTTTTCCATGCATCTTTCACCTTCTACATGTGAACCTTTGGATTTATATTTTGTAACTAAGAGATCCCCTCGTTATCTTGTTAATGGATAACATAGTGTGGACTACTGATAGTCAAATTGGGTTTATATTTGTTAGCATTCCATGGAGCTGCTTTGGCACAGGCAGGGCTTAAATTTGAATTGACAAGGTGATGTCCCATTGCATTCACTAAACTGAGGAGATGACCCCTTGGTGAATCGTAGAGGTGAAATCATCTCATATTTCACAATTGTGATTCAAAGTGTGTTCTAGGTTTTCTGTGGGTTTATTGTTGGTATTTGAAGGTTGTTGATCATTGCGTCTCATTGAAGACATTGTATGCAGATTTGAGAATAAAGTTCATTTAGGGGGTTTTTACAATTTTTTGATTTATGAATAAATATAAATTTACAAAGGATTTCAATATATGTCTCTGTATGCATGCATTTGAATATTTGAAGTTTAAGACTATATCTTCCATAAGATTTGTAAAGGAGAGATTAAATTATAGATTAAAGATTGTTATTTTTTATAGGAAAAAATTCCTACAAATAATTCTAGCTTGTCTACTGAAACAAATTGCATTTTAATACTTAATAACAATTGTGAGTTTTGAATAAGAAATTGTGGTTTCATTGAATATTGTGTAAGTCATGGGCATAGATATATATAGATTTATGTGTGATAGTTTATAGAATTTGCATCCCTTTGACACCATTATTATTAGTTGCAACTTCTGCCAAAGATAAAGATCACGCTTATGTGATAATTCATCAATCAAGAAGAACACCAAACAACGATTGTCTCCAATCGTTATTGATGATATTTCTGGGCAAGGAAGAGTTCCTACAACTATACAGTATTGGGACTATGTTGACATTTGAATCATTGTGTCATTTATCACACATACATATTGAAGATAATTTTTCTACCTTGAAAATTACAGTGTTATCATAACAAGGAGAATTGAGTAGTTCTATAGCATACGAATAGATAGAGGCAGTGAAGAGTGATAAGTATTATACATTTGATGACAGGAATTTCAAGTTTGCAGACTATCAATTATAAAGGACTGCTACAACAAGCTTAGAAATTATATTTGGACACACATATTACATTTCCTCTGTGTCTGATTGTCCTAGGGTTTGATTGATGAATTTTGATGAATTTGGGATCTTTGTCAGATATTATAGTTGGAAATGCTTTAGTCAACATGTATAGAAAATGTGGAAGCATAGACAAGGAACGATAGGTTCAGTGGATGAGTGTTGCACATGCTTCAATCATATGAGTAACCCTTATTGTATTACACCTACAATTGATTAGTACGTGTGCATGGTTGACCTTCTTGCCCGCATAAACTTTATCATTAAGATTGAAACCTATGGTAGTTGTGTGGATGTTGTAGCATTGATACAAAACTATGATATAAACTATGAAACCTATGATATAAACTATGAAGATTTATTATACATTCCTAGCATGCATACGATATTACGTGATTAGGGTTTATGCAAATCAAATGCAAGTGGGTATAGTTTATATATCTGAATGGTGCATGTGGGTATTGTGGAATAGTAGAGTACCTGGATGTGGCAGTGCAATGCAGTGCTGGCTATCCATTCTAGGGTCACTAGCTGTCATGGGGTCATTGTCCGCATGGGCTCCAGGTGGAACACTCCAAAACTATATCAATCTAGGTGAAAATGATAATTTCACCTTTTTCTTAATTTTTATTTTCTTTGGTTACACCCAAAATCTAACCGGGCATAAACGTACCGCCTGATAAGGTTCCACCAGGAAATGTACAACCACGTAGGTGCCACATAGGCACAACGTGATTTCAGGTGTAACTAAACTAGGTGTAAATAAATTGTGCATAAACGATCCACTCAGAATTATTTATTTATCCAAAAGTCTAACACACTATTGTGCTTTTACCTATTACATGATATGACTTACGGTTTTGTTTCTCAAGACATTGAAACCCTAAAGTGAAGCCCTACAACCTTGAGAAAAACACCTTTTAGTACTCTACATAACACACAAATGTAGGACCTTTATACCTGCATAAGATATTAAATAGAGAGCACTATGAATCTCTAAGCACCATATGCATTGAATGAAGAATAATGCATGAAGCATGATGAACTAAACAAGCATGATGAACCAAACAGGACTCCACACTAATAATAATGATAAACATGAAGCTAACATTGTGCTACCAATACAAATGCCATCAACCTCTTGAATATTTGATTCCTCAATAACATGACATCCTGATTCTGTGACTGACTTCTGGCATCAAGAGAAGAACATACACATATGATATCCTCAACTCAAATCAACAAACCTTTTTGACATTCACCTTAATACCTTTTGATCACCTTGCTACCACAACTACCATGTCACTGATCCATGAAGATGATCATCATCCTACCAGGAACATGATCAACTTAACTTCTCCACATCCTGAGCTTTGACATCTATTGCTTGTGATCTCACCATAATATCTATTGCTTATGATAACATGATAACATCCTGACATAAACTGCCATGTCATTGAAGCACATCATCTTGCTACACCAAACCATATGAAAGCTCTTGATCTCTTGAAGCACATCATCCTGCTACACAATTCTCTACAAGAGTCTTGTCTACATGGCAATCACATCACAAACATCCTAACATAGCCTTGTCATCACATATCACAAACTTATGACATCAATGACAACTTCACAACAATATTTGACATCAATGACAACTTCACAACAATATCATCCAAACATGAAGCTCTAAAAAATCTATGGGATTCAAAAGTAATCATTTGAATGCCTCTTTGAGCATAAAGCACAAAATTCACAAAAGCCTCAAGCTTATCATGCCATAGGGCATCAATATAAAACATCCAATCTAAATGAAAAACCCAAAAGGATACAAATGCCCACACCCCCCTCCCAAAAAAAAATAAAAAATGGTGTGGGTCTGTAAGAACCATCCAATAAACTAGAATAAAATAATAATTGAATTTTCATAAGATAGTGCAGAAAAAGGGAAGAATTAAAATTTTCCAATAAATAATACCACTCATGTAAAATTCTTTCATCAATATAATCAAATATGTTTCAATAATGTATCAGATAATCAAATATGTTAATAAAAAGGACCATGCCTTCACAATATCTAGCCATATAGGCTCATACATAAGAACATCACCCCATACAATGTCTTTGATATCATACAAAATCTTCGACACTAAATCTAGCGGAGAGAGAGCACATCAAGGCAATTTACTGCCCATCCACAAGGCTCATGCCTTTTTGGTCTTACTCCTAAATGGAGAAGCCTGACCCTTCACGAGGGGTCTAGCAAAATAAAGCTAACATGCATGAAGGAATCAGGTGCGCCATGATATATCTATCATTTCTATAGCGTGTGTCAAATGCATATACTGATCTAATATCATGATATGGTATAGAGAGAGAAATAAAACATCAAATAGTAACAATTACTAATTTGACTGACAAGCTTTGGCCAAAGCATCTTTTTTGGTTGTGTTTAGCTAGATAGGTTCAAGAAGGAACCTACCCTTCCATGTTCTTTCTCTAACTCTACTTACAAAAAGTAATGAAAAATAGAAAATGCATATTGCAATCACAACGTACAACATCCATGATGCCATCAACAATGATCATACACAGTAAATTCATCAATTTAGAAGACAAGTCTTTAAATAGACTTAAACATCAATTACTAGTAACAAGCCAATGATCCTTTGGTCATAATTCAGTCCATCTCACACAAGTAGGAAATGATTCAAACTTCTTCTAACTTTTCAATGTATTGACAATTTACCTTATCCAGTACTATTCATGCAAGCATACAGACTAATAATGCATTCTACTTTCTATTAAAAGTCATAACAAAAGAATCATTCAGTTCAAAATCCAAGAGCCTCATATTCATTGTCTATGTTTATATACATTAATGAGAAATTATTAAACACATCTAAATGGAGAAAAGAAAATATCTAAGCCCTTGTAACATTTTACACATAAAGACTTAGAGCCTCACACCTAAACACTTCAGCTAACAATGATCTTCCAATACATGGGTTTTTACCATCATCGAGAATTGTTTCCTCATGCATCTAATAAGAAACTACTTAGGTTATTGACAAGATAATATCACAAGTCTTAATTGGTAAAGAAAGTTATTGGTCTTTCTCACTTGTAGACAAGATTGAGTTAGAAGACTAATTATCATACTTACATAGTTTCAACTTAATTAAATACCACAGCTTGAGTCTCTCACTAACCCTATATCAGCAACTATAATGTTGACAAGAAGCAAACAAATAGTTAATATTCTCATATTATTGGTTGACTCTAACTAAAGATTTACACATTCTAACAACTTTGCTAACAAAATTACTATACTTTCACTTATATAAATATCGTTTATCAATTCTCTTATCTACACTATTTAATTTGTACTATTCCTTAATCAATTCCTCCTACCATTGAATACTATACTATTACCCAAAAGACATTAATATCAACATATCAGAAATTACAGTAAAATGTCTATACTACTATTTAAGTCATTAATCTATATTTCCAAACTATAAAGCGATTCCATTCTCAGATTTATGCTTGTTATAGAGACACCATTACAAGTCTTTCCTAATCAATTTGCATAATAACAACCACGTGTGTTTATCCTAAGATTTTAGAAAGTACTACAATAAAAACGTATATCATTGTTTACAACTGTCTCCTAAAAGCTACATCTTTTCCTATAATTTCAGATTAAATCTATCAATACTAACACTAAATCCCTATAGTGCTAAGTTGCTAAGAACAAGAACTCCGAAGGTTTTCTTTCATTAATAACTCAAATTAGTGTTGAAATTGCTCTAATAATGGGACATGACAGCATAGTGGTATATGATGAAGTAGTAATTCACTCGAAAGAATGGGGCATTATGCCTATAACTACATCTTGACTTTGAGCATATCAAATAGAAATCTAGGCAGTTCATACACATGCATATTGAAACCATAAGAAACATAGAAGTTCCCAGTCACAAAACAACGAACTCTTAATTAATATCATATCAACGTAAATACATCTTCATAGGAAAACATATCAATGAAGTTCTTGCATGACTCTAAAAGTTTACTCGATCTCTGGAAATAAAACGAACTGTTGATAACATTTCTCAAAGAGACATTTGCAGGGGCAAATGAACCATTTGACATAATGTTTAAAAGAGACGTTCGCAGAGGCAAATGAACCGTTTGACATAATGTCTCAACGACACGTCATCTCATGGAATATGCCCAGCTAAACAGTGGGCACGTTGTGTCAACTGTTTTTTGGTATTTTCGACCTGAAATTTTTTCGATTAGTTTTACAGACGATTTGAATCAATAATGAAGAATGTTCTTGACCTGTCTGTTTGTTGACAAGATTTCGACCTGTATGTTTGTTAACAGGATTTCAACTGCCGATACGTTTACACCTACCGGCTGTTTAAGCTCTTCCTGGAATACAGGTATATGCTCAAAGGCCAAAGGAACTTCCAGGCGATAGCATTAGGCAGGCGTAAAGCCATATTCTACATCCGAAACATGTATACAAATAGGAAAAAGCTTAGACAGAGTGCGTGTGATGTTGACATTGAAAGGTAATGTAAGCTTGAAACCCTCGAAACTCATGATATGATAGAATTGTTGAAGCTGTATAAGCAACATATAGATATATATAGAGAGAGAGAACAATGTATCTGACTCCACTGTTGGTAGTGAGGCATAACTCTAGGAACTATGTCATGAGAAATCTCCTTCATAGGCTCTGCATGAGCTCTACTCAGGAGCTCTGTGTACTCAGGCACACTTTCTCCAAGGACATGGTAAGATGACCCTTTGATTCATTGCTTTGTATAAGCATTGTAGAAGGTGAAAGGCCTCCATATGAGATCTCTAAAAAGCTTGAAAATTATCCCCCCAAATAATATAACTGCAATGGCAACCAAAGCTTCTTTACCCCCTAAACCAATTCCAATATCCATCACTGAAATTCTCGTACAATGGCACTCTCTCTGTAGTATTTCCTTAACTTGTGGTTTTAGCTAAGGCCATCTAAATGTATAGGTGCACTTGAGATTCATCTAGGAAACTCTTCACTACCTAAGAAACAATTTAAACAATAAAATAGGATTGTATCTTTCAGCTCAAGTTAAAATGAAATACCCACGTTATATGTGTTGTCATGTGACATTTGAAAAAGGCGTTTCAGCAAGCCAGAGAATTTAAAAACCTTTATTCTATTTTACTTTTAGCCATCTCAGTATCAGGATAGGCATCGAGCCATCTCAGGTATGAGGATAACCAGTGACGAAGGCAGTGACGTTTCTGAAGTTGTTGCTTTCTTTCCTAAAAAATATTCAGAAGTAGTCTCTTTTATAGAGTAAACAACAGGTTTTGATATAGGTTTTCAAATTATGATCCCACTTTAAAAAATCATTTAAAAACTAAGAACAAGGACATTTCAGATGGATGAGTTTTAAAAAAATTTATAAAATCTTTTAGAAATCTGTTTTTTTCAATATTTTTTTAAAAAAACCTGTAAAGATAAACTAACATATATTTTCTAACATTAGATTATTTTATATTTAAATAATCTTCTAATTTTGATAAGATTTTAAATAGAAAATTATTTTATATTTAAAAAAAATAACATATTTTTCATAAAAGTGGCAAACATCATTACCAACATTTTATTGTTATGGATAAGGATCTTTAACTTTAATAAGACTTTAATTGCTAAACTATCTTACATTTGGAAAGGGAAGAAGTTGCAAGTGATTTTCAATATTAATAAACTTTCTAGGGCTATAGGGCTTTAATAATATCTTATGGCAATTAAATCAAAAGTGATTTTCAATATTAAAAAAACTTTCTAGGGCCATAGAACTTTAATAATATCTTATGGAATTTAAGTTACAAGTAATTTTCAATATTAAAAAACTCTCTAGGATTATAGAGCTTTAATAATATCTTAGGGCAATTCAGTTACAAGTGATTTTTAATATTAAAAAAACTTTCTAGGGCTGTAGGGCTTTAATAATATCTTATGACAATGAAGAGATCCACTCCACAAGGCTTTCAATATTAAAAGAACTTAATTATTTGTAGATGACATTATTTTTGAATGTCATACAAAGCTCTAGGTTTATAATGATATTTTGATATTTCCATATTTTGAGTTTGTTTAATGAATATTCATGGTTTACAAGTGAGCTTGAATAAAACTAAGATTATGGTTTTCAACACAATTAAGAAAGAAATGTATGCAACTAATATCATTTACAAGAGAATTTTGGTGAACTTGTTTCCTATTATACTTACTTTATGTGCCTTTCATAGGACCTCCCTTTAATATACTCTCTATTGCAAAAGAGAGATCATGCAAGTGTTATGCTACACTTAATTCACTTGAGAGATTGTATTCCAACTATGCCAAAATAAAATTGCATATCTTTCAAACTTTAGTGTCATCAACAATCTTGCATGGTTGTGAGATTTGGGGACCTAGACTTCATACTACTAGTTCATCTTAGGTTGACAGAGTTCTTATTTCCATGCTATCTAAAAACAAGAGCCTGTCAAGTTGATGAATTCCACATGCAATTATTTCAACTAAATTTGGCATTCATCCTCTTCATATTTTAGTTATTTTAAGATACAACAATTGGGCATAATAGATATCCATTCAATGCTTTTTCAATCATCTATGAAGTTATGTGAACAAGGGATCATGAAATCTTGATATGCCCAATGTATGGGTTTCCTACAAGGAATTGTTATGGATATTAATCATCTTCCTAATACTTTATTTATCAATGACCTACATATGTTGACAAGAGATATTCATAAATGCATTAGTGATGAGATCTACAAAGCCTACATAAAGTCAACTTGGACGCAACCAACAAAACCATTGTAGAAAAAAAATACAACATTACTTGAAGCACTATATCTATATACAAGATGGAAGCATTATTCCTCCCAAGTACACTAGGATTAATTCTCATTTCAGATTTCCTTTGGGCTAATTGTAGGTATACTACTACGCCTTTAATCCTATAGTGTGCATAGGGTTATGAGTAGTTGACTTGTATCTACCTTAACTCTTAATGAAGTTATATGATCATTATTATAGTCATATACATGTATTTAGTTCATCCTAGGTGTTATATTTAGGTATCTAAGTTAGCCTAGGTGGCATCCATGGCATAATTAAGTATATATAGGAGTTAGTGGTAAGTTTGTTATTAGTATATTATGAATTATGTTCTTCATTGGAGACTTTTGGAGGTTACCCCCTCAAAGTGGCTTATTAATATCAAGTATTTACAACATATTTTCTATTATATTACTTTATTATGCAAGTTGTTTCATTACAAGTGGTATTAAAGCATGATCTTGGCACTGTGAAGGCACTAAATAAGGTGATTTTTTTAAATTTTGGAGGTTATTTTGGGATGTGCATATCTCTCTTTTTATTTGTTTCAAGATTTTTGGAGGGTCTTTCAAAGATATTTTTAGGATACTTCAGTCCTAATTTGAGTTCAATTCAAGTAGAATTAAAAGAATTATTGTAGAATTAGGATTTCCACAAATTTTGCTCCTAGGGTTGTAATTCAATGAATCTTTTCCTAATTTTTGTAGAGTTGAGAAAGGGCACATTGAAACACCTATAGTACTAATTTGAAAGAATTTGGAACATATTTGAGGAAGTGATCATGAAATTAGGGTTTCCACCAAATTCGCTCTCATGGCTATAAATTAACAAATTCCTTGGAGATTTTTTTCATTATGTGAGATCTTGGCCCTAGTAAGTTACAATAAAAGTTTAGATTAATTAGATTTGTTTTGTGTGATTTATTGCCAAATTAATTTTTCCCCATCATGCCTGGGCCTACCACAAGAGGCAAAATGAATCCTGTTACACCAAGGAAATCCCTAGACAAGGAGGATATAGAAGGTGAGGAGATCTATCCTAATGATATGTAGGAAGAACTCATCAAGGTTAAGGAATATATTTCATTAGTGAATATGGAGATCAATAAATTATCAAGGAAAACGGATTCTCTTATGAGGGGTATGAACTATAAGGGAGAAGATTCACATAATAAGAACTATGAGGGAAATGATGCTTCTAAGAGACATGATTTTTGTGGGTTTGAATCATATCTCAAGATGGAATCAACACTCAAAGAATTTTATGGATAGGCATTTCACACCAAAGATGGATATGCAAAAAATTTATAGTCAAGATCCTACCAATTGGCTCTACCAAATGGAGCAATTCTTTGATATTCACCATGTTCCTTGTCAAAAAAAGGTGCGACTCACTTCCTTATACTTGGAACTTGGCCAATTCATTTGGTATCATTGGCTATGTAAAGAAAAGAAAAAATAAAGGATGTGTTTTCACTTGATTTGTTTTCCAAGAGGAATTCACTACACATTATGGTGACAATCTTATGGTTAATTTATGGGACACTCCACACTTGCCCTCATTTTAGTCAACATTGACATCTCCAAACCCCTTCATGGGGAGGTGGTTTTCTAGGTTGGGGATAGGTCATGGTCACAATTTCTTGATTATGAGGGCCTCCCATTCAGATGTAGATGGTGCTTTGCCACGGGCAACCTAGCCTCCATTTGTCCCCACTCTTGTCACAAGGGTGTGGTCACCTGGTGGAAGAATGCTTCAGATAATCACTTGACCATTAGTGCTTCTAACTCTCTGGTAGATTCTCCCTCACTAGTAGGTGCACCCTTTATGGTTGTTGTTCCATTCACTTTGTGTCTTGTGGGTGTTGTGGTGGCTAAGTTTGTTGTGTGTCCCCCGCTTCCTCCAACAACTTCTAATTAGCCAATGGTTACCCCTTCCCTTGAGGGTGTAGTGGATCTCCCTGCTCTAGTTCAGTCATCAGGTTCACTAGCTTCTTGTGCTAGGGCTTCCCCCTCTTCTTGTATTCCATCTTTATTAGTGGAATTTGATGAGGATTCCCCTCTCTCTCCAAGTTGTTTTGTGGACTTAGACTCTTTGTGTTCATGGAGAGTTGTTCAAAGAAGGAAGAAAGGTCTTCCTAAGTCTGTTTCTACTTAACACCCTTAGTTCAAAGGCATTCATTTTGCTAGGTCAGGTTCTAGTGTTAGGAATAGTAGGAAGAAGATATCAATTAAATACAAATAATCAGAGACTAAACAAAGGAATTTAAATACATAGAGATAATAATAGCGGGAGACAATTTTAATGCAGTTCACGCAAACTCAGGCTACATCCACCAATAGAGAGTCCAATATTAATTATCCAGCAAATTGAACTGATTACAACCAGCAATCTTGCAACTCAATACCACTGCAATATGCTACAATGCAATATCAACTGTAACCCTAACCCTAAGATTTTCACTTTCTCAAGCTATTTTTATCAAGGCTTATCGTGGTTACAAAAATGGATTTTTATATGTCAACCAATAGAAAAATAATTGTAAATGTTTTTATTTAATATTCTGCCCCCTTGTACTCCCTCATTAAATACTTTGGGGGGAAATCACACCAACAATTATGGGGAAAATTTAACCTCCATGTCTGATTTGGCTCCATATAAGAACAATCTCCCACTTGGAGACTGGTTAGACTCCACACCATATCATCTCCCACTTGGATATTGATCATAACACTGATACCCCTATAGCTCCCACGGGAAATAAGCACCCTATACCTTGCTGTTCTAATTTTATTGTTTTCAATCTTGAAGGCCAACTGAAGCTGAAGAGGAGCTTAGCTTCTCCATTTTCACCACCTTCGTAAACATATCCGCTAGATTGTCATCTATATGTATCTTTTCCATCCTTAACTGTCCATCCTCCAACACTGACTAGATGAAGTGATACCTCAACTGTATGTGTTTAGTCTTTGAATGCAAGGTAGAATTCTTTGCAAGATGTATGGCACTCTGGCTATCCATAAACAAATAACTATTAGCCTGTTGTTTTCCCTTGATACTTCCATGAAAAATTGCAGCCATATCATCTCCTTGGTTGCCTCTATTGCAACTACATACTTGGCCTCTGTGGGGGATAAAGAATCCACCTTTTTCAACCTTGAGATCCAACTCACTGTTGTCCCACCTACATTAATGACATAACCTATAGTACTCTACCTGGTATCAATATCTCCTACCAAATTTGAGTCCACATAGCTTTTTAAATCAGTATTAGAGCCCCCAAAACATAAATATTTATTGGATGTACCTCTCAAATTCTTGAGAATCCATTTTACTGCATTTCAATGCTCCAATCTGAGATTACTCATATACCTTCTTACAACTCCTATGGCATGTGCAATATCTGGTCTTGTGCATACTATGGCATACATTAAACTTCCTACAGTTGAAGTATATGGCAACTTGGACATTTGTTTGTTCCTCCTCTTGTGTCTTTGGACACATCTCCTTAGTCAATTTGAAATGACTAGGCAAAGGTGTGCTAACAACTTTTGCATTCTCCATATGGAATCTCTGTAACACCTTTTCAACATAATCAATCTGAGATAGAGTCAATTTTTTGTTTTTCTTATCTCTACAAATTCTTATACCAAGGATTTGTTTTCCTACCCCCAAATCCTTCATAGCAAATGATTTTGCTAACTGTTGTTTTAACTCACTTATGTGATCCATGTTAGACCCCGCTATAAGCATGTCATCAACATATAAACATAAAATAATGTAGCTATCATTATCTAACCTCTTAAAATAAACACAATGGTCAGAATTACACCAACTGTAGCCTTGCTCAGCCATAAAACTATCAAATTTCAAGTATCATTGTCGAGGTGCTTGTTTCAAGCTATATAAACTCTTTTTCAATCTACACACTAGTTTTTTCTTACCTTTGACCTCAACTTCTAGTGATTGTTCCATATATATCTCCTCCTCCAAATCACCATGGAGAAAGATAGTATTCACATCTGGTTGAACTCCAAAAGCAAATCTTCAGCAGCCACAGTACTTAAAATAGTATGAATAAAGTCATCTTAACAACCAGAGAAATAATCTCATCAAAATCAATGTCCTTTTTCTGTACAAATCCTTTTACAAATAACTTGGCTTTAAATATTTTCTTACCTCCATCTTCCTCTTTCAACCTATAAACCCATTTGTTTAGGAAAGCCGTTTTACCTGCATGCAACTTGCATAATCCCCAAGTCTAATTTTTTAACAAGGAGTCCATTTCTTCTTCCATTGCATGCTCCAATTGAACCTTTATATCCACCTGCATAGCGTCATCATACCCTTCTAGTTCACCAACATCTGTTAACAAAATAGAATGCAAAGAGGGAGAAAACTTTTCGGGAGGTCTATTTATCCTTGTTGACCATCTAACATTCACTGGATTTTGTGGTATTTGTTGTTGTTGTTACGGAGCATGAGGAACCATTGGAATATCATTGTCTAGAGTATCATCTAGCACCACATAGTCCTTTTATTTCTTCTCATGCTACTGCAACTAATCTTTGTACAACACCTACTCATTGAATACAACATTCCTACTTCTCACAATTTTTAGATTTTCAAAATTCCAAAGCCTATAACCAAATTCATCAATGCCATATCCAACGAAGATACACTTTTTTTTATTTTACATCCATTTTTGGTCTATTTTAAGAATCTACATGTGAAAATGCTTCACATCTGAAGGTTTTGAGAAAAGAATAACTCACCTTCTTACTTGTCCATGCTTCGTCTAGACTACCATAGCCCAAAGGAGTTGAAGGACCTATGTTAATTAAATATATAGTGGTATTGAGAGCCTCTACCCACATGTTTAAAGGCAACCCAACATGCAATATCATGCTCCTTACACACTCCATTATTGTCCTATTCATGTGCTCAGCCACTCCATTCCCTTATGGAGTCCTTGGAACTATTTTCTACCTATGAATTGCAGTAGAGGCATAATAATCCTCAAAATCTTTATTGCAATACTCACCACCATTATCAGATCTGAGGCATTTTAATCTTTTACCCATCTCATTCTCAACAAAGCTTCTCCATTTCTAAATTTTTTTAAATACATTAGATTTATGCCTAAGGAAATAAATCCAAACCTTCCTAGTTGCATTATCTATGAATGTAACATAATACCGAGAGCCACCAAGAGAAGATACCTAAGATGGTCCCCATACATCCGTATGCACAAGCTCCAACTTTTCATCTTTCTTTTGCTTCCTATCCTTGAGAAAACTAACTCTCTTTTGTTTTCCATACACACAACTTTCACAGAAATCCATATTAATACATTTTAGACCTGGTAAAACTTTCTTAGAATGAAGTACCTTTATACCTTTTTCACTTATATGCCCAAGTTTGTTATGCCATAGTGTTGTCTCAGAATCCACAACAATTGTTTTAGTCTCTACCTGTGAACATGCAGCAACTATTCCTAAACCTGTTACAGAACTCGCATCAACTATTGTCGAACCCACAATAACTGTTGTAGTTATTTTTTCAGCAACATTTCCATTTGATTTTTGTTTGCAACTATTGACACCCAAATTTGTCCATGTCTTGACCAACACCTAGTTAAGAACATTATTAGTGACATCATGTAGCATTTTGTCCTAATCCCACTCCTAATTCAACTTATCCCATTAGCTAATTAATTAAATAAATCTTATTTATTTAATTAAAATCCCACTCCTAATCCCATCCTTATCCCACTTTCCAATTAATTAAATAAATTTTATTTATTTAATTAATTTCCTATCATAATCTCATCCCATCCTAATCATCAAGCCAATTAATTAAATAAATCTTATTTATTTAATTAATTTCCCTCACATATCCCAACTAATTCAAATAAAATATTTGAATTAGGTCCTCACCTCTCATCTCATTCCAACACTTGTCCACCTCTCAATTGAATCATGTACGTGGTAGTACAACTTTCATTTAAAATCCTTCACATGCACAACTAATAAGACTTAATTTTATTAAATAAAAGTTTTTGTGTACATAATCACACATGAACCTTATTCTCCATTTTACACTTGTCAAATGACTACAACTTCCTTAATAAGTGGGAATAACTAATCAATCCTAGCCATCCACATCAATCATTTAGCCTTTCAATCTCAACCATCCATTCAAATCAATCCTTGCCTATAAATCAACCTCTCACAAGCCATTTGCATGATTCATGGAGTTTTGAGTATCCTTATGCTGTCAAAATCTCTCCACAATCTTTCATCCATTAACTTTTTCATCTATCATCTTCATCCTAATATTATGCTGCTGTATTGAGTAGCCAACATATCAAATCACTCAATCAATCAATCTATCAATTCTATCTATCTGAGGTATTGAAGATTTGGATTAGGTAATGCATTTCGTTGTTTTATCATTTGTATTTATCCAACTTTTTTGATTACATTTTGGTGAACCCGACATGAACATGCTCCAAGGATCCAATCAATAGTTTTTGCATGTTTTTGTTACAAAAATTTGCATTTTTCTATTCCTAGTTTGTCAAGTTTTGGGAGTGAATTATTGCAGGTGACCTCTTGGGCTGAAATCGACCTCACCATTGCATCCAAGAGGCTATTTCCATGAATTTTGACTATAAATTTGCCTGGTTTTGGTGACTATGAAAATTTTGATAAAATTTGCAAACTTTTTTAGTTCATAGGGCATACCGTACAGGGTTGTATAGGCTACGCAGGGTCTCTATTGGCATCGTTTGTTTTAGTGTTCATTAGATTTTGAGGCTGATCAACTTCTATTGTAGGGTTTGATCTCCAGTTTACAGGCTTTAATCTTGTCATTGGTGTTGCAGGATCTAGGGTTTTATTTTTGTGTGCTGCAAGCTCCTGGTAGTCGACATCCTCTCACCGCTGTGCCTTAGCTCCCTCCAACCACAGATCTTCTCTATCATCAATCCTAAAAACCCTCATATGCACCATCGCATAAACTTCCAATCACTACCATCTTGCCACTTCAAATCTCCTGGTCACAGCCTTTAAAACCTAAATCTTTGCCTTCAACTTTGTGTCGCCACCCGCAGTACACTCTCTGCAACCTTCTAGTCACCTCCCAACTGCTACCCAATCACCATTTCTTATCAAATCTTAACCTCCACTCGGAAGCACTGTCGCTGCTGTTTGAAACACAGTCAACTGTACCTTATATCTCGCTTCAACCAACACCACCGCCTTCTTATCACTCTAACTGCCACCACCATAGCACCTTTGTCCTTTGAACACAATCTCTAAACGTTGTCTTCAAAATCATTCTCTCCACCAAATAAATCTCAGTCACCACCATATCATGGCCCTATCACCATCGCTGACTGCTACCTCCGATGACTTCTTTTCATTTGGTCGACCACCCTTGGTCGACTGTCCTAAGTTGACTGTTACCCTCACATGTGGCCTGGTTTCCATTCTATGTGGTTCAGCTACCACCTCATCTAAGAGCCAAACATTACTGTTAAGCCATTTCTGCTGAGCCCTAAATCATTCATAAATTCATTGGCTTTCTGATCTCACTTTGAACTCATCTCAATCAGTCGGTTTCAAATTTAACTCGTTCACTAACTTTTGGAAATCATTTGCACGGATTAAAAATGGTGAGTCGGCATTCTTAAGGTGGTCACATTAGTGACCGGGGAAAGGGGCTAATGAGCCCCCCCTTTACCTTTTCTTTTTCTTTTTTTCATTGACCAAGCCCTTGGTCATATCAATAATCAAGGGCCTCACTTAAGGGCTAAGCTGCCAACCTTTAACTCTGATCCAAACCACTAGGATTTTAACAGACATGTGACCATTTTACATCAAGCAGCTAGCAGTCAATTAAACTGTCAGACCTACCCCTTCACCTTCTACATGCCCTAGAGGGGCATTTTTTTTCCTTTTGTCATAACTTGGTCAAAACAGGTCGAAATCACGCAAATGAGGGCTTGTTGGAAAGCTACCTCGATGAACTTCATAGTGGAGAAGGTTTTATCAGGTGAATGTGTCATTTTATAGGCTTTTTTTGTAGTCAAAGTCAAACTTGCATTTAAACTTCAAACGAGCATATCTTGATCAAAATAGATCTAATTTCGACAATTTTTTTTAAAAGTGCATAAAATCTTCTAAATTTTCTAATTATGCTATCTATTGTTCTATAGCTCATCATTTTTATCAGAATTTTTTAGACTCCATATTTTCACATAATAGTCTTCTATGCAAGTTTACTTTTCTTTTTTGATTTTGTGGCTTGTAGGTGAATCAAAGGAACTGGAGCAGCATTTGGATCAGTCACAACAGCAAGTGAGACAGTGATAATAATCAGGTGCACACATTCCAATCTTTCATCTCTAATCATTTCTTGTCAACACTTGAATTTGGGTCATAAAAAGAACAACATGTTTGATCACACATTTGGATTTGGGCTATTAAAACGAACTCTTGTTTGCATTCACATAAAAACAAAATTGGGCTTAAAACAAACAAGTGTCTTCCTACACATTTTACTTAGGACTAAAAAGAACAAGTGCTTGAACTATTTTTTGCACATTTCATTTCTAAGGATCAATTAACAACTGTGAGTGTGAATCAAGTGTGTGTGTGTGTAAGCACCTCACTTGGTTCACTTTTGTCATACCCTTCTTAGGAGGCCTACTTGGAGACACACCGCTCCAAAGGACGACCTCAATCAAGGTGTGAATTGAAAGAGACCCTCCTTTGGAAGTTGGAATCTTTGCACTCTTGGCTAAGCCTCAAAGAACTTTATACCTTTGGAAAGTGAAGGTGAAGGGTGGGTTACCTCTTTCTCCTAGTTGTGTGGTAGGATTTTGCTTTCATTGCATTTCCCTAGTCAACCTTGTGCAACCTAGCTTAAGACCTAATTGGCCATACCCACTTGACTAGTCTTAGGACTTGTTGATGTGTCTTCAAGTGCTTGTTTAATCATCACATTTCATTTTCAAAGTCAAATTTTCTTATGTGTCTTGCGTGAGTGATTCATGTGTGTACATGCATAATCATTTATTTGAACATTGCCAAATGAAGCTATAAAACACCAAACACATAAAAAAGTCATCCTACACAGTCATTCCAAGCCACCTTCATTGTCATCAAACTCTAAACATATCCTAATAATATCCTAATCACATCATCCAAGCAATCATCATATCCTATTCATTCCACATCATCATCATCCTAATCAAGCACTTGTCCAAAAAGGGTCTTAATTCTTAAACACATGTATGACACCATGACAACATTTGAAGACCTAGTACCCCAATTCCAAGACCTCCTCCAAGCACTTTACCAAGAACCACAACCTCTAGACCAACAAATCATTCAACGACTATAAGCCTTCATCCAACAACCTCAACTTCAAGAAAGTCAATCACATCAAATGTGACAAATCATAGCCCAAGCCCAACATGCACATCATCCTCTATCCATTCACTATCAACAACCTCCATCTCAATCCTATGTGTCACCTACATCATCATATCAACCTTATCCTTCTACGTGTCACATCAATCCTTCATTACCCTATCACACCTCTTCCAATGTCAACCCTTATCCATATCAATCCATATGTCAACAAACATTATCCTATGCAACCCC
This sequence comes from Cunninghamia lanceolata, assembly GCA_027924645.1. NCBI lineage: Eukaryota > Viridiplantae > Streptophyta > Pinopsida > Cupressales > Cupressaceae > Cunninghamia > Cunninghamia lanceolata. The sequence continues at coordinate 12,551,394 of BSBN01000186.1, read as the reverse complement.
TCCATCATCATCAAATCAATAATTTCAACCACAACAACATCATCCATTTCAACAATTCTAACCATCACATCAACACATTCACCACCAACAACAAGTCATATCACAACAACAAGTCCAAACACCATTTCAACCTCAACAAATTCCACATCAATCCTATGTGTCATTCATCCAACCTAATCCATCCACCTATCATGACAATTCCACATCAACCTATCAACATCCACCCCAACATTATCCAATTCCTCATTCTAGCATTCCAACACACCGCCAAACCCATCCACAAGGCAACCAAGTGTCCTCACAAGAAGAACATGCAAGTCCAAGTAGCCTCATGTACATAAATCAAGTGTCCTTAAGTCCACATTTGGAGCAAGACCTAATATCCTTTGACAAGGGAAATACCAATCTAGATCGTGCATCCTATGAGTCATCTCCACCATCCAATCACATGCCAACACATGAGCCAACTACTACTATCCTAACACCTTCATGTGATTCCAATCCTAGTCCATCGTTCCATCAACTTTCATCACCTTCATCCACATGTTCCACTAACCTTTCATTAGAAGATTTCATGGAGATACTTTTGGAAAAATTGGTCCAAGCAAACTTGATTGAGCTACTACCGCTAAGATCATATTGTCCACCTCTTTATAAACCTAATTGGTATAAAGATGATGAATATTGTACATACCATAGGTGTAAGGGCGATTCCATATCCACTTCTATACCGTTCAAAAGATTGGTCAAGAACCTAGAAGATGGTGGTAAGATTGTGTCAGATGAAACCAATCCATCTAATCCCATTATCCATCCAACAAGTCTTAATCCTAACCCTACAACACCATCTACCCTTATTATTCATCCCTTATATTTTCCATTCACCCATACCCTTGCAAAGGATTTGATCCAATGGCCACTAGCAAGGAATGAAATATCTCCATGTCAAACACCTATCCTTGAGCCTATCAATGAATCTCCCAACACCTTGCCTAATCCTTCAAGCCCATCATGTGACCCACAAGCCATCAAGCCTATTCAATAACATCCTATCATGAACCCAAGTCAAAGTCCATCATACCCTCATGTGGTTGACAATCTAGAACATGTCAAGCCTATCCAAGAGTCTTCCACTTCCACTTCCATTCCGAGTCAAGAGGTATGTCAAGGGAATAATCCTAAGCATGTCAAAACATCAAGCCCTAGTCTTAATCAAGATCAAATCCCTTCCATCCACCCCATCCATAACATATCTCTTTTCCATAATCAAGATGATATCCATAATGAAGAACCTATCCATGAGAATCTTGATCCTAGTCATACCCCTACAACTATTCATGAGAAAGACACCCAAGATTCACATGCTCAATCTAATGAAAGTCTTGTTGACCTACTTGAGCATTCACCTCATTTCATGGCCTTCATTTGAAGCAAGGAAACTTCTTCACCTAGCCATGATCCCACAACATCCAATTGTCATGATGAGACACATGCCTCCCAAACAAACAAAGAAGATCAAACCAATAGCTTGGATCTAAATGAACATGATCAAGATCCTAATGATCCTTCCACATCCACCATTGACCATGTTGCAAGTTTGCCATCATATCCACTTGGCCTTACCACCCTCATCCATGAATGTTCTTCCTTAGGACAACAATAACCTTTGTCTTCCACCTCACCTTCTCCATCCAATAACATACTCAAGTCTAGTGTTCAAACTACATGTAGTCCCATTGTCTATCGCATACTCCAAAAAATGAATTATCAAGGTAAAGGCTTAGGCCTTCATGAATAAGGTATTTTGGATCCAATCCATGTCAAGGTCCCTCCACAGTCATATGGCATTAGATACCCACCCCAAGGTAAACAATCTAAATATGTTGGTAATTCCTCCATGCATCCTAAATCCACCACTTTCCATCACAAACCACATCATATACCCAAAACATATGTGGCCATTCCACCTCCACCATCCTACAAATGTCAAAAGCATGTGACCATACACCTTCCACCATCCAATTTACCTCCTTTACTTCCAACTCCTAATTTCCTTCCATCAACTTTACCTCCACTCCTTCCAACTCCTACTATCCCTCCATCCACTTTTCCTCCCCTTCTACCAACACCTAATTATCCACTTATCCATAAATCCTCTAAAAATCCTAATCATGACCAACAAATGCATACATTGTCTAAACATGTAGCTTACACTCATTGCACAAAACCCATGGGATTCAAAAGTAAAAATTTGGATGCTTCTACCTATAAAACCAAAAATCCTCATGCCTTAAGGCACAAATGCAAAGCGTCAAAGAAAAATACATTCAAAAAGTTATCCAAACCTATACCTTCAAAAGAAAAATCCAAAAGCAAAATGGTATGGGTCCCTAAGCAAGAAGCCATCAACTCAAATGAGGCATCTATTGAAATGCACAGGACAACTGAGAGGGGGGGTGAATCAGTTTTCACAAAACTTTAACCACTTATGAATATCAACACATCCAATTTTTAATCATTGTTATTAAGATTAACCATGCAAGCATAACACAAGAAGCTCAATATAATAACACATGAGACACCAAAATTTTTATGTGGAAAACACTATAAGGGAAAAATCACAGTGGGTGTTAGCCCACAAAAATAAATAAGTTATAGCAATACCAAAAATTAGAGGCTCATTGCCTTAGGGCTCACTACCCAAAATGCTCACTACAAATGTTAGGGCTCACTACCAAGATCGGCTCACTACCAAGGGGTGGCTCACTGCCAAGGATTGGTGAACTAATTTGATAGCATCTACTTCATGCCTAAGTTAAGTTCCATTGAAGCACAATATAACATCTCTGCTCTGCTCTGCTCTTCTTACACCTTCGCACCTATCTTTTCATTTTCACACTAGGACATCTTTTTCGCAACTACATTACATGTTTTTATACAACTCATCAACCTTGGAATGTACATCAAGGTCGGCATTACATTCATCAACCATTGGAACAAACTCTAAGGTTGGCATTACAAACATACACAGAAATAGGTCTAAACCTAATACAAAAATTTACTAAGGGAAAGATATAAAGATGTATGTGGATCACACTATGCCTTAGCTAGGACTCAAATACAATATTGCATGCCACAACACGCTACTACAATCTTCAATGCATCTACACATTTATAGTGAAAGTAACCATGTCAGCCAAGACTAGTGTTCACATTAAGACTTTCAAGAAAAGTCTTTATCTATGATCCAAATTTCTCTTTACGGACCAATCCAAAGGTAGGAACACAATTTGGAGACATCCACAAGAACATTGAAATCATCAGGAACAACCATACAAACTCTAACCAATCTATCAAAAGGATCCTTCAAACTAGAGCTCATAAACAACACTATTAGCTACTGTCAAAAGGAAAAGATCACTTGCGTACCACCAAATCACAAACCATTAAAGTTGAAGGCACACAACATCATCTCATACTTAACTCTAGAACCACAGATCAAAATACTTCAATGCAGAGGAATGCGGAGCATAATACATTCTCTCTATCACCACCAACAATACAAAAAAAATAGATTTCACTTTGGTGAACATATCTCACTCAAATCTTCATATTGGAGGCTCAAAATTGGAACATAGCATCTTTAGACATGCATCTAAATAACTTCCAATCTGTGGACAAGGATATTCATTCTACAAAAAATGTAAAGCAATCTACTGGATTGTTCTACTATACCAGGAATACTTATTATCTTCATTACTTAACTTATTACAAGCAAGCATCAAAACAAGAGCACAATTGACACCAATGACAACACTGATATGTTGACATCAATAACAACACTGGTTAGGCACATACTTGCAAAAATCTCCCCCTTTGTCATTGATGGCAACATATGATGTGAAAAACTGTAGAAACCATCAAGACAAGATACTCCTCCTTTCTTTCTATACATCTGCACTCTTTTTCCCCTTGAGTTTTTCACATGATTTCTGTCCCCCTTTGACATCAATTGGAAAGGGCACATACTTGCACTCTTTTGCTCTAATCAAACTGAAACTACTCTTAAATAGGAGCTTATGTCAATAACATCTAGCTACTCCCCCTGAGAGGTAACTCTTAAAACATCAATCTAGATCAATGATTGAGACTCTATGCACCACTGGATTGATGCATTCCTATGCATCTTAGTTCAGAGCAGGAGGGGTAATAACCCCTAACTTTTCTCTGAGATACTCAAAAGTGTCCTTAGGTAGAGGCTTAGTGAAAATATCTACATCCTAATCCTTTGTGGAGACATATTCTAATTTATTCATTCTCTGTCACTTTTTCTCTTAGAAAGTGATACCTTATAGATATATGATTTGTTTTTAAGTGCATCACTGGATTCTTTCAAATGTTTATAGCACTTGTATTATCACAAAATATTACAACTGGATCTTCATACATAACTCCTATGTCCTTCAATGTCTGCTTCATCCATAACACTTGAGTACAACAACATGCTATTGCATTATACTCAACTTCTACAGTTGACAAAGAGATTGAATATTGCTTCTTGTTCAACCATGAAACTAATCTATTTCCCAAAAAGAAAGTACCTCCACTTGTACTCTTTCTGTCATCAACATCTCTGGCTCAATCAGCATCTGTATAAGCACTAAGAGTGAAATCATTATCCTTTGGATACCATAAGCCATGATTCGGTGTGCCTTTTAAATACCTTAAGATTCTCTTGGATCTTCTTGAAATCTTCCAACAAGACAAACTGCATGCATAATATCAGGTCTGGTTTGAGTTAGATAAAACAATCCCCCAATCATGGATCTATACTTTTTCTGATTAGTCTTGGGTGATTCATCAGTTTTTCTCAACTTGCAGCTAGTCACCATGGGAGTACATACCGATTTAGAGTCTTCCATCCCAAACTTCTTTAAAAACTCTTTCACATACTTAGACTAGATATGAAGATTTCTTTATTTGATTGATTAATTTGCAGACCAAGAAAGAAATTCATTTCATCAAACATAGACATCTTAAACTCATTTTTCATTTCACCTATAAACTTCATGCACATACCTTCATTGCCTCCAAAGATAATGTCATCAACAAAGACTACAACAATCAGGATCTGATTATCATTGATTTGGAAATATAGATTGCTATTAGTGGTTCCTTTACTGAACCCTAATTGCAACAAATATTTGTCTAACCATGTATACCATGTTCTGGGTTCTTGTTTCAGTCCATACAAGGCCTTCTTCAATCTGCACACCATATCACCTTGTTTTGATAATTTAAATCCTTCCGGTTGCTCAATGTAGACCTCTTCTTCCAATTCACCATTCAAGAATGTAGACTTAACATCCATCTGATACACTTTGAAGTCTTTGAATGCTGCAAATACTAAAAACATTCTAATGGCTTCAATTCTTGGCACAAGAGCATAGGTCTTTTCAAAATCTATTCCTTCAACTTGAGACTATCTTTTGCATACCAATCTTGCTTTGTTTCTTACAACTTCTCCATATTTATTCAGCTTGTTTCTGAAAACCCATTAAGTTCCAATGACATTCTTATCAGTAGGTCTAGGAACCAATTCTCAATTTTGATTCTTCTCAATCTACATCAGTTCTTTTTCTATGGCTTTTACCCAATTTTCATTGTTGCAAGTTTCATTCACAGTTTTTGGTTCAACTTTTAAAAGTAGATAGTAATTCACTTGTTGTTCTATAACTCTTTTTCTTGTTAGCACACCTTTGTTTTTGTCACCTATAATCTGATCTTCAGAATGATTAATCCTTGCATACTTAGGAGTCTTAACAATATTTTTCAGAGTCTCTTCTTCATCCTGACTATCTTTTTGCTCAACTTTTTCTTCATTTCCTATAATCATAGGTTCATTTGGTTCATAGCAACTCAGATATGATATTCTTTCCTTTCCTTCATCTACCTTCACATTAGCACTCTCAACAATCTTATTTAGTCTCTTATTGTAGCACCAGTAAGCCTTACTCTTGGTAGAGTAATCAAGAAAAATTCCTTCATCACATCTATCACAAACTTGCCTAGTTCTTCATCTCTTCTGATATAACATTTACTTCCAAAAACTTGAAATACTTCACTGTAGGAACTGTTCCATATCATAATTCAAAAGGAGTTTTAGAACTATTACCTTTCACTTGAACTCTATTTAGGATGTACATAGTAGTATGTATGGCTTCTCTCCCGTATACTTCTAGTAGGTCAGCTTCCTTTAAAATAGTCCTGGTAGCTTCTTGAACTGTCCTATTTTTTTTTTCAACAATTCCATTTTGCTGAGGAGTCCTAGGTGTAGGAAGTTGTCTCTTTATCCCTTGTTCTTCACAAAAAATATTGAATTCATTTGATGTGAACTCACCTCCTCTAATAGACCTTAAGCATTTGATTCTCAACTCTAACTCATTCTCAACCATTGCCTTGAAAACTTTGAACTTTTCTAGAGCTTCAAATATTTCCTTTAGAAAAGTGACCCAAGTCGTTCTAAAATAGTCATCAATAAGCAACATAAAATACCTATCCCCTTGCAGACTTCTTGTTCTTGTGGGACCACACAAGTCTGTATGTACTAGCTCCAGCAATCTAGCAGAGAATTATTCTTTTCTTTTGAAACTTAGTTTTTCTTCTTTCCCAAATTAACACTCCTTGCAAATGGTGTTGGCTAGGTTCACAAGTTTAGGCAGATCTCTTATAGCCTGTATAGAACTTATGTTCACCAAATTATCAAAATTGATATGACACATCCTTCTATGCCATAGCCAACTCTCATTTGTCTAAGCCAATAAACAATAATCATTAGTTCCTCTTAATTGGTAAATGTTACCTCTGGTTTTCTTACCAGTGGCAATCTCTGTTCTGGAGCTTTCCATGATCTTGCACCCATTGTCTTTGAATCTCAGATCATAACCTTTATCACACATCTGACCAACACTCAAAAGATTATGCTTCAAATCCTTCACATATATGACATTATCAGTATTGTGCTTTCCATCAAATGAAATAGATCCTTTTCCACAAATCTTACTAGTTGCATTGTCTCCAAACCTAACTAGTCCTCCATCATACTTTTCCAAACTCACAAACTTACTTTTTTCACTAGTCACGTGATGTTAGCATCCACTATAAATAATCCATTCATCCTTATCTTTCTCAACCTGAACAGCCAAAGTACTTTCTTCCACTAGTTTTTCTTCCTTCACATAGCTAGCAGGATTAGTAGACACAGGATCTTTATTAATAGTAATAAAAAAGCATTCATTTGCACTAGTGCTAGCATCATCAGATTCATCATCAGTCACACCTTCATCATCAAGATCCCTAACATAGTAGCATTTCTTTAGAGCTCTAGGCCTATTCTCAAATCTTTTTCTATTCCTTTCAATTCTTTCAGGACATCTAGAAGCATAATGACCAACTTCACCACATGAAAAACATTTGAAAGGTAATTTTCCTTTGAACTTACCAAAACCTCTTTGTAATCGATCAAAAAAAGCTAGCTTCAATTTCATCAAAGTCATCAATAGGCTCCACTTTGTATTTTTCGGCTCTGGAGATCTTTTCAGAAGTACTGGCTTTAAAAGCAGTCTCAACTTTTGGCAGAGCATCACCAAATTCTCTCATCTTAAAGGCTGTAAGCTTTCCAAGTAATTGATCCTTGTCGACAGTTTTTACAGTCACTAATTCTTCAATTGCAGCTACCTTGTGACTGTAGGATTTTGGTAGTGACCTAAGAATTTTCATCACAACTTCCTTCTCACCAATAGTTCCTCCCATACCTTTTATTCCATTGACAAGTTCATCAACCTTTTGCATGAAGGCTGTTATGTTTTCATCTTCATTCATTTTTAAACCCTCATATTTCACTTTCAAGCCCTGCAACTTGGCTTCTTTTACAGAATCATCTCCTTCATATAGATTTATCAACTTTTCCCAAACTTCATTTGCAGATTCTAGATCCATGACTTTTATCAACTCAATGTTAGTTAAGGCACTTAACAGGGCATCTCTAGCTTTTATATTAAATTCATATTCTTTGATTTCATCTTCACTTGTCAAACTATTTTGAGGCATGGTATATTTTGTCTCTGCATCTTTCCACACTTTATAACCAAGACAAAGGAGATGGATTTTCATTTGTGCCTTCCATAGAGCGTAATTTGTCCCATCAAACTATGGAGCTTGCTTCTCAAAAGACATCCTGGATCTTCCTCAAGCTGTTAGGCTTTCTTTGAGGAACCGACTCTGATACCAAATGTTGAAATGTATAGGACAACTGAGAGGGGGGGTGAATCAATTGTAAAAAAACTTTAACCACTTATGAATATCAACACATCCAATTCTTAATCATTGTTATTAAGATTAACCATGAAAGAATAAATAAGAAGTTCAACATAATAACACATGAGACACCATAATTTTTATCTGGAAAACCCTATAAGGGAAAAACCATTGTGGGTGTTAGCCCACAAAAATAAATAAGTTATACCAATATCAAAAATCAGAAGCTCGTTGCCTTAAGGTTGACTGCCCAAAATGCTCACTACAAATGTTAGGGCTCACTACCAAGATCGGTTCACTACCAAGGGGTGGCTCACTTCCAAGGATTGGTTAACTGATTTGATAGCATCTACTTCATGCCTGAGTTTAGTTCCATTGAAGCACACTATAACATCTCTACTGTGCTCTTCTTACACCTTCATACCTATCTTTTCATTTTTACACTAGGACATCTTTTTCACAACTACATTACATGTTTTTATACAATTCATCAACCTTGGAATGTACATCAAGGTCGGCATTACATTCATCAACCATTAGAACAAACTCCAAGGTTGGCATTACAAATATACATAGAAATAGGTTTGGACCTAATACAAAAAATTGCTAAGGGAAAGATGTAAAGATGCATGCAAATCACACTACGCCTTAGCTGGGGCTAAGATACAATCCTCCATGCCACAACACACTGCTACAATCTTCAATGTATCTCTGTAAATAGTGAAAGCAACCAAGTTGGCCAAGACTGGTGTTCACATTAAGACTTTCAAGATTAGTCTTTATCTATGATCCAAATTACTTTTTGCAGACCAATCCAAAGGTAGGAACATGATCAAGAGACATCCACAAGCACATTGAAATCATCAGGAACAATGGCACAACCTCTAACCACTCCGTTAAAAAGATTCTTCAAACTGGAGCTCATAAACAACACTGTCAGCTACTATCAAAAGGAAAAGATCACTTGTAGACCACCAATTCACAAACCATTAAAGTTGAAGGCATGTACCATCATCTCAGACTTGACTCTAGAACTACAAATCAATATATTTCAATGTAGAGGAATGCAGAGCATAATACATTCTCCCTGTCACCACTAATAATACAAAAAAATAAAATTTCACTATAGTGAACATATCTCACTCAAATCTTCATACCAGAGGCTCAAACTTGGAACATAGCATCTTCAGACATGTATCTAAATAACTTCCAATCCATGGACAAGGATATTCATTCTACAAGAAATGTGGGGCAATCTACTAGACCGTTTTGCTGTACCACAAATACTTATTATCTTCAATACTTAACTTATTACAAGCAAGCATCAAAACAAGAGCACAGTTGACACCAATGACAGCACTGATATGTTGACATCAATGACAACACCGGTTAGGCACATACTTGCAACAACATCCACATCACAAAAATCCCAACCATCCACTTCCATCCCATATTCCCATTCAATTCAAAAATCTCAAATTCCTTCATCCCACAAGTGAAACAAAAATAATAAAAAACTAAGTCTATGTGGGTACCTAAATTCCTACATCATCCATCTCCTAAGAAAACATCTCCATTGCTTCCTACACCACCTTCCAATCACGAGCTTCAAAGTTTATCATGGTGTGTGCAACCATTGGTCATGGTTCCCTTCCATTCCATAATTCTACATACCTCCATCTCCCCACTTTTCATCCATTATCCTACATATCTCCCCAATCACTTTCCTATTGTCCATGCTTTTGCATAAGCCTTCCCTCCATCCATCCTTTTTTCATAAGCCTTTTATCCATGATTTTCCATAAACCTTACATAATCCACATCATAATCCACTAGCTTTCCATGCATAATCCATATCATAATCCACTATCTTTCTTTCATAATCCACATCAAAATCCACTATCCACCTACTCCATCTCCCTTTCATATGATCCCCTACCAACATTTATGAGCATAATGACTTTTGACATGGTCCATGTGGTGACATCCCTCTCTAATGGGACTATCACCTTTCATGGAACTTGACACTTGAGTCCTTCCTATCCATACTTCCCTATCCCATCTAAAAACTCAAAAAAGTCAAATAAAAAAAAAGAAAAAAAAAAGAAAAAAGAAAAAAAATCAAAATAGTAAAGAGAAATCCCTTCGTCCAATGGTGAAAACCTGGTAAACAAGTGCCTTGGATAAGTACCATGATGAAAACCTGGCAAATAGGTGTCGTGTGTAGGTTGATCTTCTATGTCACTTATACTTGGGGGCACATTATCTCATCTCAACTATCATTTCCAACCTACCATTATCTTCCTATCTATCCCATAATACCATTACCATATCATCCTACAATCCTTAGCCATTACACCCATATACCTATCATATTCAGTGCATCCATCCTCCATTCCTCCTTTTGATCTTGATAAAGATATGGGGATAAAATTTTGAAAAATGCTTTGGATATCTCTTGATATACCTCACCCTTTCCAAACAATCCTATCATTATCCACCTATCATAAGCCTTGTTATGTAAAATCCATCATGTCATCCTTTCGTCATAAGTTTTGTCATGTAAAATTCTAAATATTATACCTAGAATGGGGCATGTTATTCCTATGCGACATAGTCTTTGAGATCACATCCTTTCTCTCGTACGCATACATCCATTTCCACTATGGCCTATCCTCTTATCCACCCATCTATCATGAGTCTTCCATCCCATCCATCTATTATGATCTTGCCATCACATTTACTATCACCCACCCTTTTACCCATTCATCCAAACCTACCTATCCTCTTGCACCTAGACTTGGTCTTCCCTTGTCATTGGTATGTAGTATAAAGTCAACACAAATTGTCACCCAATGCCATGGTAAAACATTCAAAAAAAAAAATCAAAACATTCAAAAATCCAAAAAAATCAAAACATTTCAAAATACAAAAAAAATCAAATATTTCCCAAAATACAAGAAAAATTAAATATCCAACAAAAAATCCAAGCAATCAGATCAATCATCATCAAATCAAATCCATCACATTAAATCCATCAAAACAAATCTAAATCAAATCACCAAATCAAATCACCAAATCAAGCCAATTTATTAATCAATCAAAATCACATCAATCCAATCCATATCATCCCATCAATAATATCATATATCATCAAACATCCAATCAATCCATCCACCTTCATCATCACCATCAATAAAATATTATCAGAACTACGTCTCATCTCTATCGTTAAGTGCCTTGATTCTGTGGATACAGGGTATGTAGGCAATCTGGGATACAATGGAAGTACCCAGATTCAGGCATAGGTGATACACCACTTCCATCTTTCATCCTTCATCCAATCTTCACCAATCATCATCTTCATCCATCTCACATTACTTCTATCATTTATCTTCCATATATATCAATCAAATTCACCAAATCCCATCATCAATTCAACTCATTCATTTCAAATCAAATCATTTCTTCTAATCAATCCAATCATCAAATCACTCCAATCATTAATCATCACTTCATCAATCAACTTCTCAATTCATCAATCATTTAGATTAATCCAATCCATATCATCCCATCAATAACATCATATATCATCAAACATCCAATAAATCTAATCATCCTCATCATCTCCTAATTAATCCAAGCAATGATCCAAATGCAAGTCATCATTAATCCATACCAATCAAGTTAATCAATTGTGTCAAATTATCCAATCACATCAATGGTCTTGATCCTAATCTTGTCATAAACCAAATCAATCGATCAATCATCATCATCATGCTCGTGTTGATCTAGGGATATATTGTTCCCTGCCATGACAACACTATCATCATTATCAATCAATCAATCAATTAATCATTGGTTTACAACTTGATAGGAGCAATACCTTTTTTTTGTATCATTTGTGCATGTTTGCTTGCTTTCTTGTGTGTGTTATCATTTTATCTTGCATTTGTATCAAATCCGTATCTTTCTGACTAATAATCATATCTTGTGTATGTTGGAATAGCTTTTTGCATTATCCTTTGCATCTAAGGTCACATCATACCTTTTGTGCATTAGGACTTTAAATGCTCTAAGTTTACTTCCTCATATGTTAGACAAGGTTGTATTATGCTGGGGCATGAGACACATCGTCACCTTGGTCCTTATACCTTGGTGCATAACGTCTAACTAGTGCTATATCAAACACCATGATTGCTCACTTTCATTGCAGCATAACACATCATTAATTTCTTCTATCCATTCTCTTATCTTTCTTTCTTAGCCAATCCATTTCATTTTGAGAGCCTACCGTGTTTGTCCAACCTGCCTATCCTCTCGAGGGGGGATCATCATCTTATCCTTTCCATCATTATCATCCTATCATTTTCCTCTATCCATACCTTAGCTTCTTTGAAATGGTGTTACTCGACATAAATCTTATCATCTTGAACATCATTTCAAAGAGGGGCAAAATGTAGACACCTAAATTTGTCCATGTCTTGACCAACACCTAGTTAAGAACATTATTAGAGACATCATGTAGAATTTTGTCCTAATCCCAAGTTCTTAATTCAACTTATCCCATTAGCCAATTAATTAAATAAATCTTATTTATTTAATTAAAATCCCACTCCTAATCCCATCCTTATCCCACTTTCCAATTAATAAAATAAATTTTATTTATTTAATTAGTTTCCTATCATAATCCCATCCCATCCTAATCACCTAGCCAATTAATTAAATAAATTTTATTTATTTATTTAGTTTCCCTCACATATCCCAACTAATTCAAATAAAATATTTGAATTAGGTCCTCACCTCTCACCTCATTCCAACACTTGTCAAGCTCTCAATTGAATCATGTGTGGTAGTATAACTTTCATTTAAAATCCTTCACATGTACAACTAATAAGACTTAATTTTATTAAATAAAAGTTTTTGTGTACACGATCACACATGAACCTTATTCTCCTCTTTACACTTGTCAAATGACTACAACTTCCTTAATAAGTGGGAATAACTAATCAATCCTAGACATCCACATTGATCATTTAGCCTTTCAATCTCAACCATCCATTCAAATCAATCCTTGCCTATAAATCAACCCTCTCACAAGCTATTTACGTGATGCATGGAGTTTTGAGTATCCTTATGTTGTCAAAATCTCTCCACAATCTTTCATCCATTATCTTTTTCATCTATCATCTTCATCCTAATGTTATGCTACTGAATTGAGCAGCCAACATATCAAATCACTCAATCAATCAATCAATCTATCATTCTATCTATCTAAGTATTGAATATTTGGATTAGGTAATGCATTTCATTGTTTTATCATTTGTATTTATCCAAATTTATCAATTACAGCAATAACTAAAGTAGAAGGAACAATATGACTTGTACAAAGATATAAGGTGCCTACTTTCACACCTTTTGCTACTATTAAGGCACCTTTTGTAACCTTCCAATTTTTATCACTAAAAGTAACTGTGCAACCTTCATCACCTAGTTGCCATGCTGAAATTAAATTCCTATTTAGCCTTGGAATATGCCTTACCTCTTGTAGTAGACAATGATTCCCATTCTGCAACTTAATCCTAATTCTTCGCTTTCCAACAATCTAACAAGGTTCATTATCTCGCAAATAAACTAGCCCAAAATCCCCTTGGACATAATCAAGAAAATAACTTCTATGGGACGTAGCATGAAATGAGGCCCTTGAATCTAAAACCCATGAATCATCAACATTATCTAGGGAAAGACTCAAAGCATCATCTTTAGATTTATTACTTACCACATTTTCCTCCTTATTGTCTTCTTGTTTGTCTCCTTTATTCTTCCGAGACCAGCAATCTTTCTTCAGATGACCTAGTTTCCCACAGTACCAACAACCTTCTTTCCTCTGGGTTGGGACCTCTTGTCCTTTGATTTTCCTCATGACTTCCCATGACCTCCAGAACCTTTTCCTCTCTCCTTTGGTCTGCCCCTACTTTCTACATTCAAAACACTACTTGATGTGGATGTTCCACTTGAGATTTTCCTATGAATTTCCTCAGTCAGAATAATACCAACAACATCATCAAATTTCAGCATATTCAAACAAAAAACAGAGTTACTAACCACCATTACCAAACTATTCCAGCTTTTAGGCAAAGAACATAATATCAAAAGAGATCTAACTTCTTCATCAAAATTTACATTTACAGAAGTCAATTGACTGGTAACTGTGTTAAACTCATTTAAATGATTAGTAACTGATCCACCTTCTACCATTTTCATATTAAATAAACGCTTCATAAGAAATACCTTGTTTGAAGTAGAATAATTTTCATATAACTTTGCTAATGTCTGCATCAACTCATTTGTTGTCTTTGATTTTGAAATATTGATTGCCATTGATGGCACCAAGCACAAACAAATGCTTCCCAATGCCTTTCTATCCAGAAGTTACCAATCCTCATTAGTCATTGCTGCCGGTTTATTGGATTTCCCTTGCAACAGCTTCCATAAATCCCTTTGATAGAGATAATTATCCATATGCATCTTCCATAACTAATAGTTCTGCCCATTGAATTTATCTACCTTTAATTTACCCTTACTCTCACTCAACTGTGAGACCTTCCTACAAAGGATAATCAAACACAACCTGCTCTGATACCACTTGTTAGGAATAGCAAGCAGAAGATATCAATTAAATGTAGATAATTAGAGATTAAATAGAGGAATTAAAATACACAAAAATAATAATAGCCAGAGACAATTTTAACGTGGTTCACCCAAACTTAGACTACATCCACCAATAGAGAGTCTAATATTGTTATCTAGAAAATCAAACCAATTACAACCAAAAATCTTGCAACTCAATACCATTGCAATATGGTACATTGCAATATCAATTGTAAGCCTAACCCTAATATTTTTGCCTTCTATAGCCATTTTTATCAAGACTTATGGTGGTTACAAAATTGTGGTTTTATATGTCGGCCAATAGAAAAATAGCTATCGATACCTTTATTAAATACTCTGCCCTCCCCTTGTACTCCCCCGTTAAATACTTAGGGGGAAACTACACCGACAAAAGTGGGGAAAATTTAACCTCTAAGTCAGATTAGGCTAGGTCAGGTTCTAGTGTCATCTAGTTCCTAATGTTTTGTCTTTGTTTTTCACAGTGGGGATGCCTTTTTTGTTCAAGGGTTTAGGCCCTTTCAAAATCCTATTTTGTTTCCCAGTTTCACTACTTGTGAAACTCACTTCGTTCACCTTTTGGCTTCTTTTTATGGCTACGAGCCCTTCTTGATTATCTAATTCAAAACTACTTTAGCCAGATTACTAAATTAAAGAAAACATGTATGGTCAAAGATTATATTCATCAATTCCAAACTTCTTTAAGAGTGTAAAATGTGGGAAAGGAAAATATGATGGAATTATTCCTTGAAGGATTAAAGTATGATGGAGGTTGACTGTCATTGATGTCAAAAGGTGTTGAGTGTTACTTGTCATTGGCCTATAATATTAATACAAATCTCATGATGTTCTCTAATGTTGTAGATCTTTTTGATGGCAGGGTTAAAGGCAGTTGGTATGCTTTGATTGTCTTGATGTTGTTGGTTGATGACATAATCATATACAATGTAAAGTACAAGTTGCTTCATGGTTGAGTCAGGAGATGCAGATGGTCTAAGAAATACAGGATGTAAGTTTGTTTTCTTGGCTCACAAAGTTCATATTGTTCAATGTTGCTCATTAGTTCAGTCCACATGCTTACACGCAAGGAGTTTGTACGGTATGGTTGGTAAGATGTTCAAGATGAATATAGTAAAGTTGATATCAAATGTCATGAAGTGCACAGTGATGATGCAAGGTTGGACACAAGAAGGTTTGATGTTTATTAAGTTGATGATATGACTTGTTATATGAATTGATTGGTTTCATTTGTAGAGGTTTCATTCACAAATCATCAAAGGTTTACATAATATGGTTGTATGTTGTGGATGCTTTACTTCAAGATGTCTTTACTTCAAGATGTCAAAGGTTACTATGATATGGTTTGAATTAATATGGGTTGGATTATTGATCATCATATTTATCTTTGATAATAAGATTATGTTGATGTTGGTTGTGTTGGCACTAATTTTGGTCAAGTTTTTGAACGAGGGTGTTGGAGGGTTTTTTCCTTTTAAGGCCTAAGTCTTTTTGTTCATCGGAGTACTTGGCATTTCGGCAAAAGTTCTTTTTGAAGTGCTCTGATTGTGTGTTGAACCACCGCATTGAACCATCAGGTTGAACTGGTTCAATGGTTCAATCCTTTATGATTTTGGGCCTTATCGGAGTGAGTGGTGCTATCAGTGAGCGTCATTTTTGTTATGCTGATGGTCTATGTCTTGCCGAAGAGGGTGGGGTTGATGAAGTGCCATCGGTAAGACTATTGTGGTCGGTGAAAGAGTGTTCATTTTCTCCGATAGTGTTGATCTCGCCGATGGGAGCGAGGAGTTTGGCCGTCGGGGAGTCGTCGGTGTGTGTCTGGCTGATGAGAATTTGGAGGGTGTCTATCGGTGTGAGTTGTATTGTCAGCCTAGTCGATGGAAGGTAGCCCGATGGTCTATCTCTGGCTGATGATGGCGAATGTATAGTTTGCATCGGCCAGACCTTTGAGATCGGTGAGAGTTTGCTTGGCTTGGCCGATGGTTTTTGTCTTGGCGACAGGCATGTATGGAATGGTCATCGGTGAGACTTTGTTCATCAGCGGGGAAGCTTTTGGGTTGGCCAATTGACTATGTCTGGCCGACAGAGGATTACGATGGCTTCATCGGCATAACACATGGGGTTGGTAGGAGTTTTTTGGGGTGAGCCGATGGTGTAGATCTTGGTGATGAGCTTTGGGTGAAGGCTTATGCGTCGAGTGCAGCAAAAGGTGCTTGACATTTGTTATATATGCGGCTATGTTTTTAAACTGCTAAAGTGGTCTCTGCACCGTGCATATGGGATTAATCTCCCTGCATATTTTGAACCTTCAATAAAACGCGTTTTGGCGGGAGTTTCTTGTTGAATGCTGCGACGGTTCCCAAGTAGGCCGCGGGTGGTTGAGCCATCAATGGCGATTGTAGCAGGGGTATGGGCGATGGTACACATGATCAGGTTGCCCGATTTTTGGCATGAAGATTCCCAGATGGTGGCACAGGGCTTGAGGCCACCCTTGTCTACTTTTTGTCTGCTGCAGTAATAACTTCTGAGTGCCATTCCTTCTAAGGACTGCATCTGGCAGTTTTTGGTCAAAAACATGTAATTAATGCTAGAGGTACACTTTCTGGCTGATATAGGCAGACTGTGTTACCATTTTTGGGTTGTTGAAAGTTGAACATTTGGCTCTGTAATACAATACAGTTGGTTTTGGTTGCTCTGTGCAGCAAAACTTGTGAGTTTATGTATCTCCTGTTGTATGTTTTTTGCATGAATCTGCTAATTTCATGGTTAATCTTATATGAATAATGCTATGTTTGCATGTGTTGTGCTAATTCTGTCTCCAGTGTTGCATGTATCTTTCTTCTGAGTCTAGGTATTCAAGGAATGTCTAAGATTCTAGAACATAGAATTCATGTGTTGAATGTTTAATCTCTTAACTTCTGCTCAAGGGGTAGATTAAATTGTTCTCAGATTGAATATTGGGAAGGATATACTGCAGTAGGGATGCCATAAGTATAGATAGCTTAACACTCTGTATTGGGAGATATCTGTAAGGCAGATATCACATGTGTCCCCCTGAAATCCAGTTTTAGTTGTTCATGCTGATCATTCACAGGTGTATGTCTACTGACTCCAAGCCCTGGATAGGCACCGATCTAGCTTTGTGTTTGTGTTATATACCATGTCCAGCTTTGCATCCAAATTCAAAATCAAAATCAAACTCTAAAACAACCATTAGGATAGTAGAATTAGTTTTAGGATCCTCAGTCCTCTGTTTACAACTACAAATAGGCCCAAAGCTAGCCCCTTTGCTCGTATCTTTCAGTTTTGGTCTACTTACAGGAGGACTTATCTGCTTTCTGTCAGCATCCCAGCCTTTGTATGCATATCCTCATGGATGCTGAGTAGGGAATACCCCCCTAGGTTTTGCAAAGCCTAAAGAAGAAGAGGAGATAAAATATAGAGTCTATCTCCTACACTGTTGGCCCCTAGCCCAAAGATCCTATTGATCATTGATGGCTACCTTGTAGGGAAATCTGGGAGTAAGCATCCAGTCTGGGAAAAAACCAACAGAAATTGGCGACTCTGTTGGGGAGGTCTAAGAAATTGAAGAATTAGACCTGGAGGTGCCTTGTTGCAGCAAAAGAAAAAGTTTTATCTGTGGCTCTGCTGGTGGATGACCCAGAAAGAAAGAAATCAATTTTCAACTTCAGCCTGTTTGAAGCTCATTCCTCTGCCAAGGATGTGGCGACTCTGTTGAATGAATCTATCAGCTGCTGCAACATATCCAGGTATTTTAAGTTTTTGAAAAGTTCCCTATTTGGTGAAATAGCACTGGTTAAAAGGGAAACATTGGTGAAAACAGAGCTTGCATGCTTTTGTTAGAACCTACTCTGTATTTCAAAAGGGCATGCAATGTTGTTTAAAAGACTCATATAGAGGACTTTAGGCAGGTTGAAATAGCAGTTTGTATTTTAAGGGCCTAAGGTCATATTGTGATTGAAAATCTGAGTAGAGAAGAGGGTTGCAAAAGCATAAAAAGATGTATTGTCAGCTTAAGCACCCTTGTGAGGTGTCAAATGCAAAAATGTATAGTAGTCAGTGCCAACCATGTAATAAAAGAGGCTTCAACATAGATAAATATAAGCCCATAAATTTCAGTGGCATTTGTGGCTACCCAAATGCTTTTCCACCTAAAATCAAAAAGTATTTGCCCAAATTTAGTGGTGCAAAGGATGAATCAGCTGAGAGGCACTTGCAACAATTTATAAATGTGATAGATGACTTTGAGATTGACCATGAGGACATGGTTATGAGATTATTTGTTCAATCTCTAGATGAAGATGCAAGGGACTGGTTTTCCTACCTTCCAGCTCACTCTGTCAGCTCTTGGCATGGTTTTAAATCTACATTTCTAGTACAATATGGTGAAAAAATCTCTGAATATGCAGTTATTAGTGACTTTATGTATATCCACATTGAAAAAGATGAGTTGATCCCAGCCTTTAACCTCAGATTTATGAGGGCATTGAATAGAATTCCAGAATGCATGAGACCTAATGATGCACTGTGCTTAGTTGTCTATTTGGGAGCTTTTGATAAGAAAATGAGTTATAGATTAAGATACAAGGAGCCCACCACATTGCATCAGGCACATCAGTTTGCAATTGATATTGAAAACAATTGGAGGTATGGAATACAAAAGGGTTATTTTTTTAAAAAAATTTGTTGTCCTGCAGCCCCTAATGTTAATGAAGGTCTTAATTCAGGTATTGACAATGAATGTCAAAGTGCTCACACCCCTGTTGTCCCAATTTTTGCATCATTCCAAGTTTATGATGTTTCTGTTATAAAGGAGGATGTCCTGTTTTGCCCAGTAAATGAAGTTGAAAATAATAATATTTCAAGTAATATTTGCATACCAGTCCTAAACAAAGAGCCTTCATGTTTAAATGATCCAGTTGTGCAAAGTTGTGATCATATGGATCAACAGTCAGTATCAGTTTCATCAGGAAGTATTAGAGGGTTGGAAAATGATGCAGATAGCTCAACTTCAGGATGCATTGAAATAGCAAAAATCTTGTATATGGGGCAATCAGTTGATAGAAATGATATCCATGATCAATTCATGGATCAGTTTTGTTCTTCTTATGACTCTGGATCTGATAATAATGAAGAAGAATTGGAGTATCATGAAGAAGAAGCAGAGGCCTTTGCGGTGAGTGTTAATCCCCTTTATGATGAGTCTATAGGTGCCTTTGATGCTGTGAATCTTGACTTTCAGTGGTGTAGGATTAATCCTCTTTTTGATGATGATGATGAATATAAAGAGACTGTTGACCTTGGTGTTACGTCAGTTTGTGAGTGGGGGGCATAGGAATCAGATATCTTCAGTTCCTGTGAAGATACTATGGATTTGCAAACTGTGAATAATGGATGTTCATCATCACCTGGTTTAGATATGTGCAACATTGGGTGTGTGGATCAGGATTTATTTTCAATATCAGTAGATATTGGGGGTCTCATTTTTTCTGAGTATTTTGAGTTTTTGGATCAGCTGGATGAGTTCCTAATGGTGTGCAGTAGCCAGATAAATGATGAAGACTACCAAGAGTAGTATGATGTACCATCTGAAGAGTATAACATGCATATGTTGCTTAATGCTGAAGGATTTTTTAGCATGTATGGCTGCAAGTTTGATTTTGAAATACAGAGTGACAGAGGCAGTACTACAAGTGGCAAGTTGTCAAAAATAGTGGAATATCTAATTGAGCAGATGACCTTATGGGCAAACTATGCCAATCTTTTCAGTTGGGATTGGGATCTTTCAGTTTGGAATCAGACATTTGGCAGGAAAAAATTTTGGTTCTTCCTTTTTGGCTACCCAGGGCCACCCAAGTGATGACTAAAAATATAGTTTTTGTGCAGGTTGGTGCAATGATCGACTCTGTTGCCCAATAGATATGCCCCAATCTACAAAACCAGAGATTCTAAGGTCCTCGCTGCAGTTTTGCACCTACACGTCCCTAGACAGAGCCAGTGTTGGCACTAATTTTGGTCAAGTTTTTGAATGAGGGTGTTGGAGGGTTTTTTCCTTTTAAGCCCTAAGTCTTTTTGTTCATCGGAGTACTTGGCATTTCGGTGAAAGTTCTTTTTGAAGTGCTCTGATTGTGTGTTGAACCACCGCATTGAACCATCAGGTTGAACTGGTTCAATGGTTCAATCCTTTATGATTTTGGGCCTTATCGGAGTGAGTGGTGCTATCAGTGAGCGTCATTTTTGTTATGCTGATGGTCTATGTCTTGCCGAAGAGGGTGGGGTTGATGAAGTGCCATCGGTAAGACTATTGTGGTCGGTGAAAGAGTGTTCATTTTCTCCGATAGTGTTGATCTCGCCGATGGGAGCGAGGAGTTTGGCCGTCGGGGAGTCGTCGGTGTGTGTCTGGCTGATGAGAATTTGGAGGGTGTCTATCGGTGTGAGTTGTATTGTCAGCCTAGTCGATGGAAGGTAGCCCGATGGTCTATCTCTGGCTGATGATGGCGAATGTATAGTTTGCATCGGCCAGACCTTTGAGATCGGTGAGAGTTTGCTTGGCTTGGCCGATGGTTTTTGTCTTGGCGACAGGCATGTATGGAA
Organism: Cunninghamia lanceolata; assembly: GCA_027924645.1. Lineage (NCBI taxonomy): Eukaryota > Viridiplantae > Streptophyta > Pinopsida > Cupressales > Cupressaceae > Cunninghamia > Cunninghamia lanceolata. Next base: position 12,529,776 of record BSBN01000186.1, on the reverse strand, counting down.
TGGTCATCGGTGAGACTTTGTTCATCAGCGGGGAAGCTTTTGGGTTGGCCAATTGACTATGTCTGGCCGACAGAGGATTACGATGGCTTCATCGGCATAACACATGGGGTTGGTAGGAGTTTTTTGGGGTGAGCCGATGGTGTAGATCTTGGTGATGAGCTTTGGGTGAAGGCTTATGCGTCGAGTGCAGCAAAATGTGCTTGACATTTGTTATATATGCGGCTATGTTTTTAAACTGCTAAAGTGGTCTCTGCACCGTGCATATGGGATTAATCTCCCTGCATATTTTGAACCTTCAATAAAACGCGTTTTGGCGGGAGTTTCTTGTTGAATGCTGCGACGGTTCCCAAGTAGGCCGCGGGTGGTTGAGCCATCAATGGCGATTGTAGCAGGGGTATGGGCGATGGTACACATGATCAGGTTGCCCGATTTTTGGCATGAAGATTCCCAGATGGTGGCACAGGGCTTGAGGCCACCCTTGTCTACTTTTTGTCTGCTGCAGTAATAACTTCTGAGTGCCATTCCTTCTAAGGACTGCATCTGGCAGTTTTTGGTCAAAAACATGTAATTAATGCTAGAGGTACACTTTCTGGCTGATATAGGCAGACTGTGTTACCATTTTTGGGTTGTTGAAAGTTGAACATTTGGCTCTGTAATACAATACAGTTGGTTTTGGTTGCTCTGTGCAGCAAAACTTGTGAGTTTATGTATCTCCTGTTGTATGTTTTTTGCATGAATCTGCTAATTTCATGGTTAATCTTATATGAATAATGCTATGTTTGCATGTGTTGTGCTAATTCTGTCTCCAGTGTTGCATGTATCTTTCTTCTGAGTCTAGGTATTCAAGGAATGTCTAAGATTCTAGAACATAGAATTCATGTGTTGAATGTTTAATCTCTTAACTTCTGCTCAAGGGGTAGATTAAATTGTTCTCAGATTGAATATTGGGAAGGATATACTGCAGTAGGGATGCCATAAGTATAGATAGCTTAACACTCTGTATTGGGAGATATCTGTAAGGCAGATATCACATGTGTCCCCCTGAAATCCAGTTTTAGTTGTTCATGCTGATCATTCACAGGTGTATGTCTACTGACTCCAAGCCCTGGATAGGCACCGATCTAGCTTTGTGTTTGTGTTATATACCATGTCCAGCTTTGCATCCAAATTCAAAATCAAAATCAAACTCTAAAACAACCATTAGGATAGTAGAATTAGTTTTAGGATCCTCAGTCCTCTGTTTACAACTACAAATAGGCCCAAAGCTAGCCCCTTTGCTCGTATCTTTCAGTTTTGGTCTACTTACAGGAGGACTTATCTGCTTTCTGTCAGCATCCCAACCTTTGTATGCATATCCTCATGGATGCTGAGTAGGGAATACCCCCCTAGGTTTTGCAAAGCCTAAAGAAGAAGAGGAGATAAAATATAGAGTCTATCTCCTACACTGTTGGCCCCTAGCCCAAAGATCCTATTGATCATTGATGGCTACCTTGTAGGGAAATCTGGGAGTAAGCATCCAGTCTGGGAAAAAACCAACAGAAATTGGCGACTCTGTTGGGGAGGTCTAAGAAATTGAAGAATTAGACCTGGAGGTGCCTTGTTGCAGCAAAAGAAAAAGTTTTATCTGTGGCTCTGCTGGTGGATGACCCAGAAAGAAAGAAATCAATTTTCAACTTCAGCCTGTTTGAAGCTCATTCCTCTGCCAAGGATGTGGCGACTCTGTTGAATGAATCTATCAGCTGCTGCAACATATCCAGGTATTTTAAGTTTTTGAAAAGTTCCCTATTTGGTGAAATAGCACTGGTTAAAAGGGAAACATTGGTGAAAACAGAGCTTGCATGCTTTTGTTAGAACCTACTCTGTATTTCAAAAGGGCATGCAATGTTGTTTAAAAGACTCATATAGAGGACTTTAGGCAGGTTGAAATAGCAGTTTGTATTTTAAGGGCCTAAGGTCATATTGTGATTGAAAATCTGAGTAGAGAAGAGGGTTGCAAAAGCATAAAAAGATGTATTGTCAGCTTAAGCACCCTTGTGAGGTGTCAAATGCAAAAATGTATAGTAGTCAGTGCCAACCATGTAATAAAAGAGGCTTCAACATAGATAAATATAAGCCCATAAATTTCAGTGGCATTTGTGGCTACCCAAATGCTTTTCCACCTAAAATCAAAAAGTATTTGCCCAAATTTAGTGGTGCAAAGGATGAATCAGCTGAGAGGCACTTGCAACAATTTATAAATGTGATAGATGACTTTGAGATTGACCATGAGGACATGGTTATGAGATTATTTGTTCAATCTCTAGATGAAGATGCAAGGGACTGGTTTTCCTACCTTCCAGCTCACTCTGTCAGCTCTTGGCATGGTTTTAAATCTACATTTCTAGTACAATATGGTGAAAAAATCTCTGAATATGCAGTTATTAGTGACTTTATGTATATCCACATTGAAAAAGATGAGTTGATCCCAGCCTTTAACCTCAGATTTATGAGGGCATTGAATAGAATTCCAGAATGCATGAGACCTAATGATGCACTGTGCTTAGTTGTCTATTTGGGAGCTTTTGATAAGAAAATGAGTTATAGATTAAGATACAAGGAGCCCACCACATTGCATCAGGCACATCAGTTTGCAATTGATATTGAAAACAATTGGAGGTATGGAATACAAAAGGGTTATTTTTTTAAAAAAATTTGTTGTCCTGCAGCCCCTAATGTTAATGAAGGTCTTAATTCAGGTATTGACAATGAATGTCAAAGTGCTCACACCCCTGTTGTCCCAATTTTTGCATCATTCCAAGTTTATGATGTTTCTGTTATAAAGGAGGATGTCCTGTTTTGCCCAGTAAATGAAGTTGAAAATAATAATATTTCAAGTAATATTTGCATACCAGTCCTAAACAAAGAGCCTTCATGTTTAAATGATCCAGTTGTGCAAAGTTGTGATCATATGGATCAACAGTCAGTATCAGTTTCATCAGGAAGTATTAGAGGGTTGGAAAATGATGCAGATAGCTCAACTTCAGGATGCATTGAAATAGCAAAAATCTTGTATATGGGGCAATCAGTTGATAGAAATGATATCCATGATCAATTCATGGATCAGTTTTGTTCTTCTTATGACTCTGGATCTGATAATAATGAAGAAGAATTGGAGTATCATGAAGAAGAAGCAGAGGCCTTTGCGGTGAGTGTTAATCCCCTTTATGATGAGTCTATAGGTGCCTTTGATGCTGTGAATCTTGACTTTCAGTGGTGTAGGATTAATCCTCTTTTTGATGATGATGATGAATATAAAGAGACTGTTGACCTTGGTGTTACGTCAGTTTGTGAGTGGGGGGCATAGGAATCAGATATCTTCAGTTCCTGTGAAGATACTATGGATTTGCAAACTGTGAATAATGGATGTTCATCATCACCTGGTTTAGATATGTGCAACATTGGGTGTGTGGATCAGGATTTATTTTCAATATCAGTAGATATTGGGGGTCTCATTTTTTCTGAGTATTTTGAGTTTTTGGATCAGCTGGATGAGTTCCTAATGGTGTGCAGTAGCCAGATAAATGATGAAGACTACCAAGAGTAGTATGATGTACCATCTGAAGAGTATAACATGCATATGTTGCTTAATGCTGAAGGATTTTTTAGCATGTATGGCTGCAAGTTTGATTTTGAAATACAGAGTGACAGAGGCAGTACTACAAGTGGCAAGTTGTCAAAAATAGTGGAATATCTAATTGAGCAGATGACCTTATGGGCAAACTATGCCAATCTTTTCAGTTGGGATTGGGATCTTTCAGTTTGGAATCAGACATTTGGCAGGAAAAAATTTTGGTTCTTCCTTTTTGGCTACCCAGGGCCACCCAAGTGATGACTAAAAATATAGTTTTTGTGCAGGTTGGTGCAATGATCGACTCTGTTGCCCAATAGATATGGCCCAATCTACAAAACCAGAGATTCTAAGGTCCTCGCTGCAGTTTTGCACCTACACGTCCCTAGACAGAGCCAGTGTTGGCACTAATTTTGGTCAAGTTTTTGAATGAGGGTGTTGGAGGGTTTTTTCCTTTTAAGCCCTAAGTCTTTTTGTTCATCGGAGTACTTGGCATTTCGGTGAAAGTTCTTTTTGAAGTGCTCTGATTGTGTGTTGAACCACCGCATTGAACCATCAGGTTGAACCGGTTCAATGGTTCAATGTTTTATGATTTTGGGCCTTATCGGAGTGAGTGGTGCTGTCGGTGAGCATCATTTTTGTTATGCCAATGGTCTATGTCTTGCCGAAGAGGGTGGGGTTGACGAAGTGCCATCGGTAAGACTATTGTGGTCGGCGAAGGAGTGTTCAGTTGCTCTGATAGTGTTGATCTCACCGATGGGAGCTAGGAGTTTGGCCGTCGGGGAGTCGTCGGTGTGTGTCTAGCCGATGAGAATTTGGAGGGTGTCTATCAGCATGAGTTGTATTGTCAGCCTAGTCGATGGAAGGTAGCTCGATGGTCTATCTCTAGCCGATGATGGGGAATGTATAGTTTGCATCAGCCAGACCTTTGAGATCGGTGAGAGTTTGCTTGGCTTGGCCAATGGTTTTTGTCTTGGCGACAGGTGTGTATGGAATGGTCATCAGTGAGACTTTGTTCATCGATGGGGAAGCTTTTGGGTTGGATGATTGACTATGTCTGGCCGACAGAGGATTGCGATGGATTCATTGGCGTTGTTAGGACAGTAAAAATTTGAAATTTTTACTATCACCTCATTCCATCATATTTGAATAAATCCTGAAAAATATCCCAAAAGACCATAATAAAAGTTTTTATGTATCTCACAAGAATGAGCAGTGCCAAATTTCTTCAAAATCAATCCATTGGCAAGATGTGGTTTTGCTTACACCGATACATAAGGGATCATTTGAAATTAACCATCGGCGTGAGAAGACAGATCAGAAAGAGAATTATGGAAGTCACCGATGGAGTAAGTAATACCGATGACCTTACATCGGCAAGAGAGGCAAGTGGTCATACTGATCGGTATGACAGATATCTATCGGATGACCTTTTAAAAGTTGCCCTGATGGTATATATCATACCGACAAAGCATTTCGGCAAGAGTTTCACCGAATGTCTTGCGGGGACAATGAAGCAAACGACTATCGGCAAGAAATAAACTATCAGGATGAGACATAAAGAAGTTTTCGATGCTTAAAATCTAGGCAATAAAAGAACTTTCAGCGAGACTCACAGCGATACATATACCTATCGGGATAACTCAGCATATCGGGACAAGGGAGTCAGGTCTCGCCGATTCACAAGTCATGGTGATCAAAAGGCATCGGTGACACTTTAACATACTCTGTCCGATGAAGGATATGAAAGGGGCATCGGGGAGACGATTTGAATCGGGATATCTTTAGAAAGCTATCCCGATAGTGTATGTCATTCTGATCAAGATAAAGTTCATACCTGAGAATGATTATCGGTGAGACAACAAAGATCGGGGGAGCATAATTATATTATCCTGATAGTGTTAATCAATCCGATAAGCAAGTCATATCAGTAGGACCCGCTACATCGCAGAGAGATCTTAAACACATGGCGATGAAGGAAGTCATGCCGATGGTCGCGCCCACTTAAAATGTGACATTACATAGCGTCGGGAATACAGTTGAGGGGTCACGCTGATTGACTGTTCATGCCATAAAAGCATTAAGGGTCACCCAGACATTTTAAAAATCACGCCGATAAGAAGAGTTATGGCGATGTGACACTTCACAACGATGAACATTGAATTAATCAGATAGTTAATACAAATGGCTACGAAATTCATACGATCATTATAATTGCAAAAAACCATCCGAGAAGAGAATACAGAGGAATTCTTGAGGCGTAAAATAGAGGGTTCCAATCTCAGCCACCGGACGACAGGTACATATACATTGCATAGCCTGTATTTAAATTTTTTGCTAAAGTTTTAAAATGGAAACTCCGGGAAAGGGGAAAGGAAGAAAGTTACAAGGGGAAACCAGTAAGCCTAAAAAACAAAAAACTGATCAAACCCCTGAAGAGAAAGTAAAAGATAGAAAATTAAATCAGGACCTAATTCATCAATTGCCTGGGTCAACTCCCAAGGCCAGGAGGTCTGCCCAACTCAGGGCAGAAGTAGAAAAATTGGAAGATAAACATAAACACCTGGGAGATATCTGGACCCCAATTCAAGGGTATGAGCTTTTCAAATTCCACTATAATAGACAGTTTAGAAATGCTCCTGTGTCAAACCCATGGCACATGAATTTAGGCAAACTGGTTGTACCTAATGTATTCTTGAATGTGGAACTCCTTCAACTGCTAGCCAGACATTACAATTCAGGCCTGAAAGCTATCTGCAACCCTCAAGGAGAACCAATTGTACACCTGTCAAAAAATGCTATTTGTGAGGTGTACGATTTAGATGATTTGTGCACTGTCCCTATTATTTATGAAGATTTGGATAAAGAGTATTGGAGAATGGATACAACTTACAATGGATGGAGGTTACCCATTCATAGGCCCAGGATTGAAGGAGAAGTGATACCCTTGACTGAGAATGATGGCCCTCCCTTTCATGTAGCCATTTTTGAACCATACATACAATATACTTATTTTTCTGTAGGCCAAGTCCTTGGCTCAGAGGTCCCTGAGTTCATGACTATTCCTCTGATGGTCATAGCTTCTGATATTCAATGTCACAATGCCAGACAATTTGATTATGCCTCCTATATTGCTACTAGAATAGACTCTGGTCTATCTGCAATAAAAAACAATGCTCCAGCATGCTCTTTTGAGCATTACTCGATGCTTATGCATATGGTGTTATACTATGGCCAGGAAGTAGGATTGTGGCCAAGTGAGTTTCGAGTTGTTGCTGCGGATAAGAAAGGGGAAAAGATACCTATACAAATGTGGACCAGAATCTGGGATAGCAGGTATGCCAACTCCAGCTATGCTCAATTTGAAGAGCATTGTGTAAAAGTGTTGTATAGGTATTTCAACCACCCCTGTGAATATTCAATTTCAAATGAAATAAAAAGGTTCCTCAGACCTAAAGATTTTGGTGGTCCCCCTACTGTCACTCATAATTGGGGAGACTGGTACTGCTTTGAGGATGCCACTATGATCAGAGTTTATGGATTTGAGGATACTCCATTCATATTGCCTAAAACTATCCCTGACAGACTTGCATATTTAGAAATAATTAGGCAAATGCATTGTTCGAATGTGATGCATCTAAGTTCACATGATAAACAATCATTCATGCCCAGCACTTTGTGTTTTGGAGATTTTACTGTGGTTTCAAAAGAAGGATACAATCTCATTTTGGATAAACTAATGCATTATAACATGGTGACTGCTGAGGTGAGGAAAGGGTTTGACCCTGAAGGTTTCATTGACTCTACAAGAAGAAAACAGAATCTCAGTGGATACATGCACATACATTATCCACATGATGATGTCATTAGAAATTTGGAAGAAGCTGAAGTCAACTTAGTGGTAGAAAAATATAACAGAGATTTAAATGAAAAGAAAAAGCAGTTGGCAGAAGTTAAAGTGGTTTCCTCTGAAGATGAAGAACTCACTGAACAAGAGCAGCCACAAGATAAAACCATGGAAATGTCCAAAAGAAAAATACAACAATATCAGCCTCCAGTTGTGCTACATGCTAAGGAAGGGACTGATGCCTCAGGCGCAGGAGTGCCCTGGATATTCAAAGATAACGGAGAGGTGAAGAGCAAAGAAGAATGAACTGTTGATTGTCAGGTTATATTGCACAAAGCCACAGGAGCTCTGAAAGATAAAGCCTCTGCATCTAAAGAAGCTTGCAAACAATTGGAGGAAATGGTCACCCTTGATATAATTACCAGGAGCGTTGTTGATCTTACTGATTCTCACCGTGAGCAGGAGTATTTAGATCATCTAGCAAAAGTTTATTTATGGCTGAATAGATCCTAATTACGCTTATGTAATTATTGTTAATACTTGTTAAGTTCCCAAGAGACTTATTGAAGAGTTGTATCTCTTCATAGAAATATCTATATAAGTTCAAACAATTGATGCTGAAATGATGATCAGCAGTAGAAGATATTCATATATACATAATATACAATGTTCCAAAATGACTATGTTGCATATTTTATTTGAAGAAGAAGTTTGAAGTTCTCTGATTCAGTGTTTCTACTTGGGTATCAGTTGTTTGTTGAAATTATTCAATTGTGTGGCTGTCTCCATTTCTACATTTCCTTGTTATTCAGATTAAGATATCAAGTATATATTTAATCTGTCAATACACATTTGTTGTATCTGTGTGATTAATTTGGTTGGTGTCCATCTGAGGAATTAAACCCTTCTAATTTAGTCGCAGTAGCCTGGAAATAGTAAGTTGGGATTACTAAGTAGAGCCATATAATTAGGATTGCCATTCTGTCTCCAGTAAAATATTATCTGTTAATCTTGTCCATTCATTTCATTTGGTTCCTTCAAGTAAGGATTAAAATACCTTCTGGTGAATTATAAGATAATTGATTATATTGGTTGGATTGCTAGAAAGAGTTTGTCAGTCACTTTCTTGCATGTTTATACAAGCTATAAACCAAAACTGTGCCAAGCAATTAGAATTATCACCATTAAGAAACTACTGATCTAGGTCCTTCAAATTGACTCTGCTACCCAACAAGGCACTAGTCTCATTCAACTCATTATTCAAAACCTTTTACCTTGATATTGCTTATACAATTTCTACCAATCATTTATTAAACATTATACATAGAATTGATTAGTCAGCTTTTTCATCTATCTTACATCCTATGCCATTGTAGATAGATCTAGTTAGTCCACTCATCCACACCCAGACTGCTTTAATATTTCAAGGTTCACCCACCTAGGTGTAGCAGGACCTAAAGTGTAGGAAATCATCAAACCTTGAAGGTTGATTTCGTCAAGTTGGTTCAAAAACGTTGCAAATCCAAACATAGAGCCTGGCATCCTCTTAGGATTAGCAACCTGCATTTTTGAGACCTAACAGGTGTAACACATGGGGTCGGTAGGAGTTTTTTGGGGTGAGCCGATGGTGTAGGTCTTGGTGACGAGCTTTGGGTGAAGGCTTATGCGTCGAGCGCGGCAAAAGGCACTCGACATTTGTTATACATGCGGCTATGTTTTTAAATTGCTAAAGTGGTCTCTGCATCATGCATGTGGGATTAATCTCCCTACATATTTTGAACCTTCAGTAAAACACGTTTTGGCGGGAGTTTCTTGTTGAATACTGCGACGGTTCCCAAGTAGGCCGCGGGTGGTTGAGTCGTCAATGGCAATTGTAGCAGGGGTATGGGTGATGGTACACATGATCAGGTTGCCTGATTTTTGGCATGAAGACTCCCGGATGGTGGTACAAGGCTCGAGGCCACCCTTGTCTACTTTTTGTCTGCTGTAGCAATAACTTCTAAGCGCCATTCCTTCTAAGGACTGTATCTGGCGGTTTTTTGTCAAAAACATGTAATTAATGCTAGAGGTACACTTTCTAGCCGATATAGGCAGACTTTGTTACCATTTTGGGGTTGTTGAAAGTTGAACATTTGGCTCTGTAATACAATACAGTTGGTTTTGGTTGCTTTGTACAGCAAAACTTGTGAGTTTATGTATCTCCTGTTGTATGTTTTTTGCATGAATCCGCTGATTTCATGGTTAATCTTATATGAATAATGCTATGTTTGCATGTGTTGTGCTAATTTTGTCTCCAGTGTTGCATGTATCTTTCTTCTGAGTCTAGGTATTCAAGGAATGTCTAAGATTCTAGAACATAGAATTCTTGTGTTGAATGTTTAATCTCTTAACTTCTGCTCAAGGGGTAGATTAAATTGTTCTCAGATTGAATATTGGGAAGGATATACTGCAGTAGGGATGCCATAAGTATAGATAGCTTAACACTCTGTATTGGGAGATATCTGTAAGGCAGATATCACATGTGTCCCCCTGAAATCCAGTTTTAGTTGTTCATGCTGATCATTCACAAGTGTATGTCTACTGACTCCAAGCCCTGGTTAGGCACTGATCTAGCTTTGTGTTTGTGTTATATACCATGTCCAGCTTTGCATCCAAATTCAAAATCAAAATCAAACTCTAAAACAACCATTAGGACAGTAGAATTAGTTTTAGGATCCTCAGTCCTCTGTCTACAACTGCAAATAGGCCCAAAGCTAGCCCCTTTGCTCTTATCTTTCAGTTTTGGTCTACTTACAGGAGGACTTATCTACTTTCTGTCATCATCCCAGCCTTTGTATGCATATCCTCATGGATGCTGAGTAGGGAATACCCCCCTAGGTTTTGCAGAGCCTGAAGAAGAAGAGGAGATAAAATATAGAGTCTATCTCCTACACTGTTGGCCCCTGGTCCAAAGATCCTGTTGATCATTGATGGCTACCTTGTAGGGAAATCTAGGAGTAAGCATCTAGTCTGGGAAAAAACCAACAGGTTGATCATATCAAGCTAATGACAATATTTGTCATTGATGTTAGAGGTTGAAATTTAGCAGGTTTCATGTTTCTTCACAGAGGTTACAAGGCTTGATTACATCAGAATGTCAAAGGATCTATTTGATGATGTCAAAGCTATCCAAGATAGTAATTGTCATGTCTCAAAAGCTTGTCAATGATGATCATACTTGGTAATTTGAAGTTGGCATTTTTGCAGAGGTGTTGGTGTCTTCTTGTTGATTATGTCAGAGGCATTTACAAAGGGATGTTAAGTTATCATTTACTAAGGTTTAAATATATTTCAAGGAGGAGTTGTTGAATAATATTTAAAGGTTATGATGAAGCACTAAAAGATTATTAAACATCTAAAATATATTCTAAGAAACCTTTTTGAGTCCGTCATCTCTATTTGCACTTTATGTTATATTGTTCTAGTGACTTGTTATCGTATGTTATATCACTTAATATCACCCGCTAGAGGGTACTTAAGTCATATGTATGACCATACACTTCTCCCCTTGCCACTGATTCCACAGGTTGTAACTAATTTATATGGGCGGTAAAATGAGATCAAAGGCTCTTTTTAAAAGTGAAGTGGCCGCATTTTATCCTATCAATGGTTATTATTTAAATTGACTCCCTGACTCTCTAGACTTATCATTGACGTGCTTGTGAACATCAAAAGCCTTTTTAACTGTAGAGATAAGGTTTGGTAAAAGGCTATTTTTAGCCATTTAAAAAGGTGAATTTTTTGTGAGTTTTAAATGCTATCTTTGGAAGATTTATTTCTAATTTTAAGATTCTTTAGTGAGCCTCTCGTGGTAATAAAAAAAAAAGGAGAAGTTTTATTTTATTTCTAAAAGGAGGGCAGATGTCTTAGTGTGAATTAATTCTTTTGTGAATGGTGATTAGGGTTTTTATGATTTTATTTTCTCCTCAAAGATGAGTGTCTCCAAGGATGGAAGATGACAAGTTAGATTGAAATTAATTTTTATTGAAAATGATTTTTTTTTCAGATTGAAAAATATTATTGAAGACATTCAATAAAAGGAGATGAAATTTTTATGAGAAAGGAAAAATGAATCAGATAGAAGAGAATATGAAGGCTTATTTTTTTTAATATTGAAGGTGCATTGAGATGCATTATGTTTTTATTGTAGGTATAGAAGATTTGTTTTTTGAGAAAGGGAAAATGAAAATACAGAGAAGAAATATATTTGATTTTATTTTTGTAGGTGAATGGATTTTTTAAGATGATTTATGTAGAGAGGAAAAGAATGTAAAAGGACATTCTATTTTTTATATAATGAATTTGTAGGTGCATTGTGTAGAAGATTTTAGAGGTTTGAGATATGATGAGTTGAAGATATTTTTGTGAAGATTCTTTTGAAAAGAAAATACAGATGAATAAGTTGATATTTTGTATTTGATTTGAGTTGATGTGAAGTGAATATGATAGACACATGTGAAAGATGCAGAAAACATGAGATGGTGAACGGGTAGATGTGAAACATTGCTCATTGTTCATACCTATCTTATGATGTCTTTGTAATCTAGTTATTGTACTATAATATTAGAACAATGTTCTTGTGAAAGTCCTGAAGAATTTTTTTTGTATTTAGGAGATATAAGGTGTGTTGTACTTCAAAGAAATAGAGTGTCCCTCTGTAGCTTTTTATTTCATTCAACTCCTTGTATATTCAGCTAGTGAGGCACTTGATTGGTCAGTGAGACCTAGTTCTATCCAATGAGGCTTTGTTGGTTAGTAAGACCTAGTCATCAGCCAGTGAGGCTCTGTAACTTATGATTTTTCATAGTTAAACGAGTGAGGAAATTTTAAGTGGTTATTCTACCCCATGAGGGTTTTCCACTCCAGTAATCCTTGTGTTATGTTTTGCCTCTATGTGTGTGTTTCTAATGTTTTATTCATAAAGTCCTGTTCACACTATTCATCATCATACTTGTGCATATGTGTTTAACAGATCATTGATGTTTTTCCTCTCTCTTTATCTTGTAAGTTAAAAGGTGCTAAAAGATTTTGAAAGTTTATACAGCATTGATTCAATCCCCCTCTTAGTGTTGTCCTGGACTCAAACAAGCGGTATCAGAGCTAGGTTCCTTATAGAAGTCTAACAAACTTGGGTAGGTCCTAATAGTGGAGTACCATGGGAAAGTTTAAAAGGAATAGAGAAAAGAAAAATGTCAAGCCACATACTGGTCAAAAGACACCATCTATACCAATTTCAGATGTTGATATACAATCAATTGATAGAAATGTTTCACAAGTTGAGACAGGTTTTAAATTAGAGAAAGTGTTTTTAGGAGTTCCTTTCTTTGATGGTTCAGATTTCTCTGTCTGGTGCATTAGAATGCATGTCTATTTATCCTCTTTAGGGTATGGTGTATGGATGTATGTTGAGAATGGATATTCTATTTCCCCTCAATCATCTAATTCTACAAGTAACAAAGAGGCTTATGAATGCAATTATACAACAAACAAGGCCATTTTGTCTGGATTATCTAATGATGTTTCTTGTAAAGTTATGCATTGTGAAACAACTTAGGATGTGTGGAAGGAGTTAATTAGAATCTATCAAGGTGATACACTTGAAGAAGAGGACAATTTGGTGTCTGAAGAAAGTGATAATGAAAAGAGACATTTACATGAAGGAGATGAGGCTCAATCTAATTCAAAAGAAGGAGATTATATTATGAGTGATGATGAACAAGAATGTGAGGTTGATATAGAAGGAGAACTCATGTGTGCTCTGGGTGAAATCAAGAAATATAAAAAGGAGAACTAGAGATTAGAATTGTAGCTACAACAAGAAAAAGAGTCTAAAGACAAAGCACTTTAAGAACTTGAAAGAGTATCTTCTAATCTTGAAGAGGCAAGAAATCAGATTGTGAATTTAAGGACACATGTTGATGAATTAAACAAATTGATTATCAGCTTAAAGACTAAAATTGAGGAAGCCAAAAGAATAATAGATGTAACAAAATCTGACCTTGAGGTTAAAAGAGTTGAAAATCTGAAAATAGAGGCTAAAATTGTTAATTTGAGAAAAGATTATGAAGGTCTCAAGGTTCTGTCCAAGAAATATCAGGAGTTTGAAGAAAGCACAAATAAGTTACATGAAATGTTGGGCAAACAAAAGTATCATAAGGACACTACTAGTCTAGGTTATGAAGAAGGAGAGTGTTCCAAAGTAAGAGAGACTCCTAGAAAGAAAATTGATTTGAGTTATCATACTGCTGTTCCTGAAGGCAAAAAGAAGATTGAAGCTGAAATGAATACCAAAGATGAGTTTGTCAAAATGCATAATCAAAGGAGGAGAAATTTCAAAAGAACTGCTTCAGTTAAACAAGCATATATGTATAGGTATAATTATTCATTTTTTGGTTATTGTTATGCTTGTAATCACTTTGGACACAAAGGAGTTAATTGCAGAAGAAATTAATTTGCTTCAATAAGGAATGCTAATATTGTGTGTTTCAAGTGCAATTCTCCTGGTCACAAAGCATATAGTAGCAGAATGTATGGAAGATTAGCATCACCTAATTTGAAAGGTTGGAAAAAGAAAAGGGTTGAAAGTGTTTGGAAGAAGAAACCTAAACTGAAGAAAGAACCTGTGAAAGTTTGGAAGCATAAACAAAGTCAAGAAAAGACAGATCCTAAATTTGTGCATTTTGTACAAGTCACATCATCAATTGCATAACAGATGGCATGAAGTTAGGGGGAGTTGTCCATGTTCTATCAATTATCCCCAATAAGTTTTAGGAGGTGGAAAATGGAAGAAGTCAATTCATAACACATGTCTCTACATTTGTTTTTACAAAGGTATTGATAGTGGTTTTGTATATATAAGATTTGACATTGTGTTGCAAAAAGTGACATGTGCAAGAAATGAAAGATAGTCTTCATTCCTTATAGGATGGTCTTTATCATGCCAAGAAGTGTGTACAGAAGTAGGTTGGTTGCAGGTTGATTGTCCATTAAGATATATCCTGTTGTCACTATCATGAAAGTCATGTCAAAGGCATCTCTAGAGTGGTCATTATGTCATCATGAGTTGTGAATAGTGTGATAAGTAGTCTTCATGTTGATATTTGTGGGTGATAAAGTGTTTTTGATATCTTTGCATGATGTTCAAGTTTATATGTGTCATGTCAAAGTCTTGATTTATCTAAAATCTAAGAGTCACTTTTATGCCATCACAATCATACATCTTACATTATGATTTGGGAGTTCTTGGAGATTTGTCATTTGGGTCAAAAAGTGTTGATGATTGTGGAAGAATTGTTTGTCATGAAAAGTTTGTTTTGCAACCACAAGTGATGTCATCAAGAGTTTGTATTTGATAGCAGAGAATCTCAATGATGTCATTTTTCATCTTCATCTTTATATTGGTGTTGTGACAAGAAGTGGTATTGTGATGAGAATATGGTACAATCTATGGGCAGTTTATAACAGTGGTTTGATGCTTAGCTTGATATGTCTCACATGATGTTGCCCTCAAGTCTTGTGCTTCAGGATGTATGTTTTTAGATGTGTACTTCATGGTGACTTGTTGCTCTCAAGTTGAAGAGTTGTTTTAGGGTATTGTCAACAAGGTTTGCCTTATGATTGTTTTAGGATTGTTATTTCCTTTTGTCAATCATAGATCATCACAGGTTCAAAGGGAAGATAACAGGATAACAACAATTTATGTCTTCAAAATCCTCATAGTGCAATGTGATTGTAAATGTTATGAACAAGATTTAACATCTTTTAGTGGAGTTAAATGACGAGGGGAGTATCTTATTCTTTGTCATTTGATGACCAAAAGGGGGAGAGAGAGAAAATGCATCATTTAGTTTTGCCATAAATGACAAAGGGGGAGATTGATGGAGGTTGATTGTCATTGATATCAAAAAGGTGTTGAGCGTTACTTGTCATTGGCCTATAATATTAATGCAAATCTCATGATGTTCTCTAATGTTGCAGATCTTTTTGATGACAGGGTTGAAGGTAGTTGATATGGTTTGATTGTCTTGACATTGTTGGTTGATGACATAATCATATACAATGCAAAGTACAAGTTGCTTCATGGTTGAGTCAGGAGATGCAGATGGTCTAAGAAATGTAGGATGTAAGTTTGTTGTCTTGGCTCACAAAGTTCACATTGTTCAATGTTTCTCATTGGTTTAGTCCACATGCTTACATGCAAGGAGTTTGTATGGTATGGTTGGTAGTATGTTAAAGATGAATATAGTAAAGTTGATATCAAATGTCATGAAGCACATAGTGATGATACAAGGTTGGACACAAGAAGGTTTGAGGTTTGTCGAGTTGATGATATAAATTGTTATATGAATTGATTGGTTTCATTTGTAGAGGTTTCATTCACAAATCATCAAAGATTTACATAATATGGTTGTATGTTGTGGATGCTTTACTTCAAGATGTCTATACTTCAAGATGCTTTACTTCAAGATGTCAAAGGTTGCTATGATATGGTTTGAATTAATATGGGTTGGATTATTAATAATCATATTTAGCTTTGATAATAAGATCATGTTGATGTTGGTTGATTATATCAAGCTAATCACAATATTTGTCATTGATGTCAGAGGTTGAAATTCAATAGGTTTCGTGTTTCTTCATAGAGGTTATAAGGATTGATTACATCAGAATGTCAAAGGATCTATTTGATGAGGTCATACATATCCAAGTTAGTAATTGTAATGTCTCCAAATCTTGTCAACGATGATCATAATTGGTGATTTGAAGTTGGTGTTTTTGCAAAGGTGTTGGTGTCTTCTTGCTAATTATGTTAGAGGCATTTACAAAGGGATCTTAAGTTATCATTTACTAAGGTTTAAATATATTTCAAGGAGGAGTTGTTGAATAATATTTAAAGGTTATGTTGAAGCACTAAAAGATTATTAAACATCTAAAATATGTTCTAAGCAACCTTTTTGAGCCCGTGATGTCTATTTTCACTTTATGTTATATTGTTCTAGTGACCTATTATCACAGGTTATATCACTTAATATCGCCTACTAGAGGGCACTTAAGTCATATGTATGATCAGCCACTTCTCCCCTTGCCACAGATTCTGCAAGTTGCAGCTAATGCATATGGGCCATAAAATGAGATCAAAGGCTCTTTTTAAAAGTGAAGTGGGCACATTTTATCCAATCAATGGATATTATTTAAATTGACTCCCTAACTCCCAAGACTTATCATTGATGTGCTTGTGAACGTCAGAAGCCTTTTTAACTGCAAAGATAAGGTTTGGTAAAAGGCTATTTTCAGCCATTTAAAAAGGTGAATTTTTTGTGAGTTTTAAAGGCTATCTTTGGAAGATTTATTTTTAATTTTAAGATTCTTCAGTGACCCTCTCATGGTAATAAAAAGAAAAAAAGAAGAAGTTTTATTTTATTTCTAAAAGGAGGGCAGACGTCTTAGTGTGAATTAATTCTTTTGTGAATGGTCATTAGGGTTTTTATGATTTTATTTTCTCCTCATATAGATGAGTGAGTGTCTCTAAGGATGGAAGACAACAGGGCAGATTGGAATTAATTTTTATTGAAGATGATTTTTTTGCAAATTGAAAAATATTGTTGAAGACATTAAATAAAAGAAGATGAAATTTTTATGAGAAAGGAAAAATGAATTAGATAGAAGAGAATATGAAGGGTTAATTTTTTTTAATATTGAAGGTGCATTGTGATGCATTGTGTTTTTATTGTAGGTATAGAAAATTTGTTTTTTGAGAAAGGGAAAATGAAAATATAGAGAAGAAATATATTTTATTTTATTTTTGTAGGTGAATGGATTTTTTAAGATGATTTATGCAGAGAGGAAAAGAATGTGAAAGGACATTCTATTTTTTATATAATGAATTTCCAGGTGCATTGTGGAGAAGATTTTGGAGGTCTGAGATATGATGAGTTGATATTTTTTGTGAAAATTCTTTTGAAAAGAAAATACATACGAATAAGTTGATATTTTGTATGTGATTTGAGTTGATGTAAAGTAGGATGAATATGACAGACACATGTGAAAGAAGAAGTGAAAGATGTAGAAAACATGAGATGGTGAAGGAGTAGATTTGAAACATTTCTCATTGTTCATACCTATCTTATGATGTCTTTGTAAACTGGTTATTGTACTATAATATCAGAATAATGTTCTTGTGAAAGTCCTAAAGAATTGTTTTTGTATTTAGGAGATATAAGGTGTGTTGTACTTCAGAGACATAGAATGTCCCTCTGTAGCTTTTTATTTCATTCAACTCCTTGTATATTTAGCTAGTGAGGTACTTGATTGGTTAGTGAGACCTAGTTCTAGCCAGTGAGGCTTTGTTGGTCAGTATGACCTATTCATCAGTCAATGAGGCTCTATAACTTATGATTTTTCATAGTTAATCCAGTGAGGCAATTTTGAGTGGTTTTTCTATCCCATGAGGGTTTTCCACTCTAGTAATCCTTGTGTTATGTTTTGCCTCTACGTTTGTGTTTCTAATGTTTTATTCATAAGGTCCTATTCACACTATTCATCATCATACTTGTGCATATGTGTTTAACAAATCATTGATGTTTTTCCTCTCTCTTTATATTGCAAGTTAAAAGGTTCTAAAAGATTTTAAAAGTGTATACAACAATTATTCACCCCCCCTCTCAGTTTTATCCTGGACTCCAACAAATTATCACATAAAATATGAGGTACACATGTTCCATCCAAATTCTATGTCCCAATCAATGATTATGGTAAGGTAGGTAGAGGAAATTTTATGGATAAAAAAATGAAAGGTTTTGAAAACACAAGAGATAGAAGCACTCCTACATAGTCACTTCCTCAACCCACTAGATTGACTCTTCAAAAAATTGAAGAGAAAAAGGAAAAGGGTTATGTTTTAACTATGACAATAAATACGGTAGAGGATATAAATGTGCAAAAAATAAATTGTTCTACATTGAAGGGAAAATCAAGGAAGAACATGATGAAGAAAAAATAGGGTAATGTTCCAGGTGAGGAATGAAGAGATCCACAACCAATCATTTCTTGTCATGTACTTTTAGGTTTTAGAACCCCACAAACTCTCAAGGTAGTGAGTTTCTTGAAGAAGGAGAGAGTAATAGTGTTGATAGACTCAAGAAGCATTCCTAACTTCATCAACAAAAATTTGGCAACACATCTCAATTATTTTATATATCCAAATCTAAAAGTTTAGGTCTTTATTGTAGATGGGGTATTGCTAGTTGTTAGGGGAAATGCCACAACATTAAATTATCAATGGGAGATTATCATCTTGATTGTCTAATGTTTTCAATCTCCATGGGTGTAATAGATATTATTATCGGAGTATAGTGCCTTACTACTTTGGGAACATTTGATATGCACTTCTATGAGCTATTCATGCACTTTCACTTAGAGGGAAGGACAATAGAACTAAGAAGGTTGCATGAAAAATCTCCACAGATGGTAAGCTCTCACCAAATGTAAAAGATTTTAAGAAGAGGACAAATGGCTTTGTGGCCTTGTAGTTTTCATTAGAAGCATATCACTCAAAGGCTTCTACACCACTAGATCTATAAGAAATTGTATATAAGTGTTGGCAAGAGACACTGTGTGGCTTCATAAGTGTTGTCATTGATGGCAACAAAGTTCATCCCACACATCCGTAGAACATGGTGTGTCTATACCGGAAGTCAGATTGAAGAGTATTTTGGTCTGGTGACCAAGAACAGAGCATGCAGCAACGTCTGACAATCAGGTCTGGATCTCTCAGGGGAAGTATCTTAGTAAAGTGTGGACTTGGGGAAGCCAAGAGGAGTACCTTGATTGATATATTCTAGGGATTGAGCCTCTAGTGAAGAAAGAGTGAAGAGATATGAGCACCCAAGTATTGGGTTCCTATTTGGCACAGTAGACTGAGGAAGAACTGACTGGCAGAGCATCAGACCTTAATTCAGATGAGATATTAATGGTGATCAAGGTTATTAAGGTATTATTCATGACTGGCTAACATGATTGATGATGTCTATGAGCATCTCTTTGATACGCATCACTTGGTAAGCAAGGATTCAGCCGACAAACTAGAGTTTGGAAATATCTTGAGTTTTTCGGATGCCGACTAGAAAGATGATTGAAATCATTGATGCGGATATATATACCAGATTGATTTTGGTATGAAGGTGTGTGTGGTGTATTGGGAAGTGCGAAGAAAAGTAGAAAGCAGTGTGGAAGTAGTAATACAGGTCTAGTATGTGACAGGACAGCATCACCAAAGAAGAGGAAGAATGAAGTGTAGTAGATCAGTGTACTGAGCCTAACCAGAACTAAACTTCAGCATATGTGGATGCTTCTCATTAGTTCAAGTATCTTGTTACTCTCTTTATAATTTGTAGATAGTGAGTCTCTTGTAGGTAGTGAGCCTCTTGTGAGCAGTGTGCTCGGGCAGTGAGCCCTAATTGGCAAGTGCCATTTGTACTACCTTATTCTTTTAATAGAGAATATAATCTTGGGTTAATCACCCCGTAGTTGTTCCCTTAATAGGGTTTTCCATGTCAAAATCATTGTGTTATGTGTATTGGGTTTATTTTTGCTTTCATGGTTATGCATGCTTATTTAATTTGATGCTGCACTAGTTGTTAAAGAAGAACAGAACATTAAAATAATCAAGATAACTGATTCACACCCCCTCTCAGTTATCAATAATTGGTATCAGAGCTAAGTTCCTCCAAAAAAATCCTAAGAGCTTGAGGAAGATCTGGGAATTCAAATGGACATGTATGGTATGAGGGAACTTCATTCTGCCCTTGATGATCTTGAGCAATCCCACTCTGAAGTCAATAACTTGAGAGAAAGACTCAAACAAGCTGATGATTTCATAAATGAACTAAAGGAGAAACTGAGTATCTCTATGAAAAAGAGAAAGGAACTTCTTTAACAATTAGCAAGTCAAAATGAATCCAATGATACTAATAAAGATCTGAATGAGAAGAGCAAATTATGTGAGAAGCTATCAAAAGAGGTCATTATGGTAAGACATGAAATAGAATCAGGAGTTATGAAATTCACCCAAGAAATTGAAGAGAAAAGGACTAAAGATAATCTAAAACAATCTCTCAAGGAGAAGTCAGAAGACTACCACAAAATGGATAGAATAATCAAGCATTTGGAATCTAATCTTGAAGAAGCCAAAGATAATGAAGAACCACTTGAGAATCAAATTGTCACTCTAAAAAGGGATCTTCAAACAACAAATGAATACAAAGAGAAATTCAAGATAAGCTCTACTCAGCTTGAAGTTCTTCTTGAAACCCAAAAGAGAGTAGATGACAAGCAAGGCTTGGGGTATGAGAAAGGTGAAATCTCTGGATCCGGTCAGAAGAACTTTGGATTAGCAAATCCAAGGAACAGGCCTAGAAGACCTCCGCTAAGGCAACCAAATGCTCAAAGATATCCATCCTTCAATGGATACTACCACAATTGCAATAACTTTGGTCATAAAGCAAATCAATGCAGAAGAAGAATGAATCAAACTAATTCATCCTTCTCTGAACATTGCTTCAATTGCAAAAGGTATGGTCACAAAACTCATGAATGCAGAAATATGCAAATGAACAATTCATTCAATGGTAGATGTTTTGCATGCAATAGAATGGGACATATGGCTAATCAGTGTAGATCAAGAGGATATCAGTCAAATATGCAAAGAAATATTGTTTGCTACAATTTCAATAGATCCAGTCATATTGCCAAATTCTGTAGAAGTAAGAATTAGGACAAAAAGGGTCCGGTACATCATAATCAAAACCAAGACAAAGGAAAACGAAAAGTGAATGCGGATGAAATTCAAAGGGAGATGAACAAGATATGGGTGAAGAGAAGTATAGAAAATGATGGGGATGGATCTGCACTAGAATCTGGTGCTGATATTCCTTCTAGAAACTAAATAGATGAGCTTTGGCTCAGGGGGAGTAACAAAAGAAAAACATTTTCCGCAGCCAGTCAATAGGTGCCTAAAATTGGCACATGAAAGGTTACAGATTAAAGGGTTCTTAGAGAAACATCTAAATAACCCATGGTAAAGATATGGAAGATCTGCAAGAAGTTTTGAGAAGGTTATTCTCCCAAGATTGATCCAGTTCAATAGTCATCCGGTAATAATAGGATTTTCACACTTAGATCCGGTATTATTCGAATTTGAGGTATCTTGATCTACAGATAAATGGAATGATTGTGAAAGGTAGATAGATTGCTAATGTCCACTGAGAATAACTTTAAGTGCATCTTAGTGATCTGAAAAAATCTCTCAGGACAAGGAGAACAGAGCAACTGGAATAACTTAAGGTATGTATTTATTGCAAACAAAATTAGAGTTTACGTAGAAATAAAAGGGTTCTTTTGTTCATCATTTGTACATTTGCATTTGAGAAGAAGAGAAAAGGAGCTCTATAAACAAATTATCTCAAGCCTCTCAAAGATCAACTGCAGAAGTCAATTCTTCCAGCAATCTGTTCCAACTCATTCCATGAAACCTAGAAGTGTAAAAGGTATTTTCCATTCTTGAAAACCTTTCTTTGAATCTTTTGAAAGATGGCTACTCTGAATGTTGTGAAGATCACTGATAGGCCACATCCTAAATTCAAGAAACATCCTAGCAAATCCATGGAAGTTGATCCCCTAGGCGCCTTTTCAAGCATTCCGCATGGGGTTTTACATGTTGAAGATGTTAGGACATATATTCACGCAAACATTGAGGAATTTGGGGAATCCAAACTAATGGATATTTATCATAATCAGTTAATAGATGATTCTTTTGAACTCAAATCTCAGTACAAGGCTATCCGGGACAAATATTTTGGACATTGCATCCATTTCCCCTATTTTGCAGAAGATGAGTGGGTCTGGTATGTTTTGAGTAGAGTGCATGACAACTTCATGTGGTTAAATAGACCATTTAAGATCACAAAAGATTCTATTAAAGTAGTAACTAGTTTGCACTTATCTGGAGGGTTACTTGTTCTCAAATCGGTCAAAAACCAAACTGTGAGTGAGGCTACCAGATCAAAATTTGACAAGAGAGCCATGACAATAGAAGATATCACTGATCCGGATATCAAGTTTACCTCCATGATAATTAGTTACAAGATATATCACTCTAGTAGGGAAAATTCAGTACCCAGAACTGTAATTTACACTGCTTATCAGATGCTAAGAGAAAATACTGACTATGATCTTTGTGAGCTTCTCCTAAACCAACTGTTGGAGAATTTGTAGAAAATAAAGAAAGATAAAAAGAATTCTTTCAAATATGGTGGCTTGATACTTTGCCTATTTTTATACTATATGAATGAGCTACCTAGAACTAGTGGTTGGATGTGGCAAAATGATAGACCTGTAGCCATACAAATTAGAGATTATTTGCATAGAATTGGTGATGCCAAGGCACAAAATACAACACTCTGGGGCTACTTCAAGAATTTTTAAAATATGATGCAAACCAGAGAAAGAATTCCCCAATCAGTGTTTGAGAAGTACAAAGATACAGTGTGCTTCATGGTAGACACTGATCAATGCCTAATGGAGGCAGTGGAGCCAAGGTCAGTCTGGATCATGCCAATGGGGTATGAAGTAGATGAGAAAATTGTAGAGCTACATGTTCAACACATGCTGAGTCAGCCCAAGGATCCTAAGGCAGAAAGGTTTGGAACCTACCAAGAACTAAGTGTAAAAGTTCATGTTGAACTTAGACAGCCTAAGATCAAGAGAAAAGTAAGAAGGGAAGTAGAAGAATTTGCCAAAAGGCATGGAATATCAAAGGAGGTAGTTGATGCCAACAGAGAGAAGATGGAAAGGGCAGAGAAAGAAAAGGAAGAAGCAGAAAAAGAAAGTGCTCTGGTAGAAGCCCCCTCCTAGACCAGATCCTCTAAGAGCTCTGCACCTGCCACTACTAAGAGCTCAAAGGCATCAAAACTGGAAGCAAAATCATCTGGTAAAGGAGAAAAGAGAACAAAGACAAATGCTACAAGATCATACACAAGCCTCAAGGATGATGAAGAGATAGAGACAGATGAGGAAGTAAAGAAAATAAAGAAGAAGAAGAAGAAGAAAACATCCGGTGAATCCTCTACTGGTCAAGACAAGCAAGAAAAGATAGAAGAATTTGTTGAAAAACCTACTCTCCGCATTGATGATATCATCAAATCAGTCACTATGGATGGCAACCTAAAACCAATGACTGAGTTCTATGATGAATATAATGAAGCTAACCAGAAGATCCTGCAAGAAGCTACAGTCAAGTATTTGAATATCTATAATAAGGCATTTATTGAAATCATATCTCTAATTCCCAAAAGCTTAAAGAAGGAACTAGAAATAAGGAAGAACAATGCCAAGGAAAAGGACCTTGAGATCCAGGAATGGATAGCTATTCAGCTCTATCCTTCAATCACTCAGAAATGAATGAATATGATCTTCAAAGATTGCAAGGATAAGTACCGGAGCAAAGCTAGAATGAATCAACTTATGCTTGGAGAGATTGACAAAGTGGCAAAAGAAACAGAAGACATCCTCTAGAATGCATACAAAAGATTCAATATTCCTATTATAGAGGACTTAGGTGATGAACCCTCTGGCATGGATGACAAAGGAGAATCTACTAAGACAGTTGCAGAAGAGACAAAGGAAGCTAAGGAGAAAACTAAGAATCTAGATCCCTCTACTCCAGAAGAGGAAGTTCATAAAGAAGCAAACATCTCTCCTGTGGTTTCCCCGGCAGACTTCGGATCTAAGGGAGAAGAAAGAACAGAAGAGAAAATCAGTCAAGAAGAAGAGGTGAAGGGAAGAGAAGAAGGTCAAACAGAGAAGACCACAAGTGACAGTACTGAGGTTGCAAAAGGGAAGAAAACTCTGTCTCTGGCAAGAGACACTGTAGAAGCAGTCAAAGACTTTTTGACAAAAGAAATGATGGAATTAGATGAACCGGAGCTACTTCAAGGACCGTTCAATTTTGATTCCCTCTCTCATGCTAGACAATGAAGGTGGCATCTTTTGCTCAAGCCAAAGCAAAAGAAAAGCTTCTAAAGTCTCACATGGAAGACTGTGAGCTAATAGAGATTGCATCCAGTGTGCTAGAGAAAATCATGCCATCCTTCCAAAGGATTCTTCAGCCTCCTCATCCAGTAATCTCAAATCTCTTGTTAATACTATTAGCACACATTTTGATTCCTTAGAGAAGTTAGCAGAAGAAAAGGTCTGGAAAGAGTTTTTGGGAAAAAGATTCTCTGAGATACAAGGATTTATAACTAATGATAGGATAAATATGGATATTGGAATAAAAGGCTTAGAAAATGCTGTTAAAGATGGTGGAGAAGTATATAAATTTTGTTTATCTTGGTCTAAAGTGACAGGATATTGAGAAGAAAGTGAAAGAACAAGAGGATAAATTGTCAAGCCTCTCTCAGAATTTTGATCCTCTCACCACATCCATAATAAACTTGGAATGTCAGACTATTGCAGTCATAAATGAGATAAAGAAGCTTGAGAAGGAGAGGAAGAACATAATAAGTAGGATGGGTGAACTTAGAGGGATGATTATCCCTAAATTAGAGGCCATGCATGAAGCCCTAACTAATGCCCAGACCACAGTCCAGACCAGTGATCCGACAGATCTAAAGAGGGTAGAAGCTTTTGTATTCCTATTGAGTGGTCACATCTCAATTTTGGATAGAATGATGCAAAGTTGGGCAACAGAATTTGTCTAGTTGAAGACAACTTTTGTAGATATACTTCAATATATGTAAGTATAACATGTATATACACTTATGCAGCTAAGTATAGTTGGATTTTTGGGATTTTTGGTATACGGATCCTACCCTTTGCCATTGATGTCAAAGGGGGAGTGAGGAGCAATGAAAAATGTGGAATCTAGCTAAGGGGGAACTCCAGAAAAGTGTACATTAGAACAGAGCATCAGCTAAGGGGGAGGGCAGTGTGACACTTAGTCATTTTTCACTAAGTGTTGCCATCAATGCCAAAGGGGGAGATTGTTGGCAAGAGACACTGTGTGGCTTCATAAGTGTTGTCATTGATGGCAACAAAGTTCATCCCACACATCCGCAGGACATGGTGTGTCTATACCAGAAGTCAGATTGAAGAGTATTTTGGTCCGGTGACCAAGAACAGAGCATCTAGCAAGGTTTGACAATCAGGTCTGGATCTCTCGAGGGAAGTATCTTAGTAAAGTGCAGACTTGGGGAAGTCAAGAGGAGTACCTTGATTGATATATTCCAAGGATTGAGCCTCTGGTGAAGAAAGAGTGAAGAGTTATGAGCACCTAAGTATTGGGTTCCTATTTGGCAGAGTAGACTGAGGAAGAACTGACCGGCAGAGCATCAGACCTTAATCCGGATAAGATATTAATGGTGATCAAGGTTATTAAGGTATTATTCATGACTGGCCGACATGATTGATGACGTATATGAGCATCTCTTTGATACGCATCACTTGGTAAGCAAGGATTCAGCCGACAGACTAGAGTTTGGAAATATCTTGAGTTTTCTGGATGCCGACTAGAAAGATGATTGAAATCATTGATGCGGATATATATACAAGATTGATTTTGGTATGAAGGTGTGTCTGGTGTATTGGGAAGTGTGAAGAAAAGTAGAAAGCAGTGTGGAAGTAGTAATACAGGTCTGGTATGTGACAGGACAGTAGCACCAAAGAAGAGGAAGAATGAAGTGCAGTAGATCAGTGTACTAAGCCTAACCGGAACTGAACTTCAGCATATGTGGATGCTTCTCATTAGTTCAAGTATCTTGTTACTCTCTTTATAACTTGTAGACAGTGAGTCTCTTGTAGACAGTGAGTCTCTTGTGAGCACTGTGCTCGGGCAGTGAGCCCTAATTGGAAAGTGCCATTTGTACTACCTTATTCTTTTAACAGAGAATACAATCTTGGGATAACCACCCCGTGGTTTTTCCCTTAACAGGGTTTTCCACGTCAAAATCATTGTGTTATGTGTATTGAGTTTATTTCTTCTTTCATGGTTATGCATGCTTATTTAATTTGATGTTGCACTAGTTGTTAAAGAAGAACAAAAACTTAAAATAATCAAGATAACTTATTCACCCCCCCTCTCAGTTATCAACAATAAGAACTTAATAGTTTATGGGAAGATGCCAAAAGGATTTCCTCCTAAAAGAGATCATGATCATGCCATTCAACTAGTACTAGGGATCCAAGCACCCAACATTAGGCCTTTAGGTATCCATTTGTACAAATGATTGAAATTGAGAAGATAGTTTAGTAGATGCTAGAAATAGGTATTATTGGGCATAGTCAGAGGGCTTACTCCTCTCCTGTAGTAATGGTGCACAAGAAGGATGACACTTGGAGGATGTGTTCTAATTATAGAGAGATCAACAAGTACACCATAAAAGATAAGTTTCTAATTCCAATAATTGAATATTTGTTAGATGAGCTTAATGGTGCTATTTATTTTAGGTAAATGCAAGAAGATGTGTCCACTTTTGATGGAAGTCACGTGGACAAAAAAGTGAACAAAAATGGACACCTATTTTGAAAATAATGGGTACCCATTTAGCAACGGGCGCTCAACCCTAAAATAAAATGGGTGCACTCATTTTGATTTGGTCTACTATTCCTAAACAGGTACCCATTAGTAATGGGCAACCGCTTAGGAATATGTGCCTGCTCCAAAAAGTTCAAATTGGGATGACAATAGATGTAACTAAAATTGGTGTCCATTTTGAAATGGGTGCCCATTCTGAAATGGGTACCCATTCTATTTGAAAATGGGTACCCATTTCTTTTTAGTGGGTGTTCCCATTTTTAGAATGAGTATGCATTTTGAAGTGGGTATGCATTCTATGAAATTTAAATTTTGAAACCCATGTATTTTCTTTAGTTTTAGGCTTGGAAACCCAATCCTTATCCTTGGCCCTGTAAGTGCAAGGCCATGTTAACAACAAGAGAAAAATTTGACTTTACCAATATGGTTGATGACCTTTTTTTGAGAATTTTTAGACCAAATTAAAACCCATTATATATCACAATGTCTAGTTTTCAAATATAAATTTTTTTTACTATTGGATTTTTTTTTCAATTTCCTAATTAATTTTTAAACAAAGAGACTAAGAAACTTGAAATGAGAAACATTACTATTTTTAAATAAATTTTTATTTTGAAAGTTTCTTAAAAAAAAATATGTTTGACATTCTAGACATCATTATCTACATGATGAAAAAGTAAATTTAATTTTATGATTAGTTTGTCTCAAATTATATTGGTCGTACACGAGGGGTTTTAAAAAACACAAATTAGGGCAAAAAAATTAATTAAAAAAATATTTACCAAAAAATTACAAAAAATATCCTAACCAAACTTCAGTATCATATGCATCTTTCCACAAAAGGAATTAGAAAAATACCTTTATTTAGGTCAAATTACACTGGTTGTACATGTGCATGCTTTGGCCCAAAACAAGGGGACTTTTAAAAAGCCACTATTTTACATCCTATACAAAACCAACTTTTATCATCTGGGTATTAGAATAAATTACATATTTAAAAACTAGAAACAAAATCCTACATTTTGAATTTTTACATCATATTAATATTCTATGTAAGTGCTTCAAATTTTTACTCCAACTATGACAAAATTTGAAAAATAGGGGAAAAACTTCCACTTTTTGGCCAAAAAGTGGACCCAACTTCTTGCACTCACGCTTTTACAAAGTTGGATCTTTGTTTTGGTTATCATAAAACCAAAATTAGAGATGAGTATGTACATGAGATAGCTTTTTGAAACCTTGAGGGCTACTATGAATTTTTGGTAATGCCTTTTAGTCTCACAAATATACCATTGACACTTCAAAGTTTGATGAAATCTATCTTTTGGCCATTTCTATGGAAATTTGTTTTGTTATTTTTAGATGGCATTTTAATATATAGTAAAACTTAGGAGGAACACTTGCAACAAATAAATCAAGTTTTGGACATTCTTGAGTAGCATTCATTGTATGATAATCCATCCAAGTGTATGTTTTGAGTCAAAGAAGTGGAGCACCTAGGTCGTATTGTGTCACTTGAGGGAGTCAAGGTGGACCTTAATTAGATTAGGGCCATTGTAGAGTAGAAAATGTCTAGGACCCTCAAGAATCTATGAGTTTCTTAGGGATTATAGGTTATTATCTTGAATTTGTGAACAATTGTGGTAGCATAATATCACCTCTCATAGATTTGTTGAAGAAGGATTCCTTACAATGGAATGAGGTAGCTATAAGGGAATTTGAGTAACTAAAGGAATCCATGTGCACAACTCCAGTCCTAGCTACCCCATTTTTTTCTAAAATATTAATTGTGGAATGTCATGCTTCAAGGCATGGCATAGGAGTAGTACTCATGCAAGAATGAAGATCCATAGCATTTGCAAGCTTCTAACTCAAAGGTAATAAATTGTTGAAGCTAGTTTATGAGAAGGCAATGTTGGCTATCTTGCATGCAATAAAAAATGGATGCCTTATCTAATGGGAAGACACTTTAAGGTAAAGACTGTATACGCCTAAAAATGACACGATTTGGTCTAAATAAATATTCTTAATATTTATTCCCTTCTAATTCTTCTATCAATAAATAAATAAATCAATTTATTTATCTGATTCATATTCCTCTAAATTAATTAAATATCGAAATATTTAATTATCTCTTCTAAAGTCAAAATTAAATAAAATTCTTTATTTAATTAAATTCTTCCAAACAATTCTTATTCTTCCAAATTTAAATAAATCAAATCAAATTTATTTAAATCCTTTCAATCTCCAAAAATAAATACAATCAAATATTTTATTTATTCTTCCAAAATTATGTACAACAATTAAATAAATTTATTTATTTAATTTGCTTTCTAATCTTCTAAATTAAATAATTCCAATTATTTAATTATTTCTTCCAATAATATCTTCTCTAAATTTAAATAAATCAAATATTTATTTAAGTTGCTTTTTCTTCTAAATTGAGTTATCTCTAAATATAATTCAATCTTTTTGCACATGCAATTAAATATTCCTAATATTTAATAAAGCAAAATATCTTCTTATTCTCATCCAAATCCTTTCTTCTTGTTTTAAATCACTTAACTGATTATTATATTCTTTTAATTGCTTTAACTCATTCTTCTATTTTTAGCAAATCTTCTCATGCAAAAGAAAGCAAGACACATGTCATTTTCTTATTCGTTGCACGTTCCTCATCTATTCTCAACCGTTGATCTTCTCATTATCTCTATACCATTGATCTTCATTCTCCCAAGTCTATAAATTCAACCTCATTCTTCCATTTCAATCATCCAAGCTTTAAGTATTGTTACTCTATAGGAATTACAATGCGTCTTTGGCACCAATTCCTTCATTGCTTGTGATCACCTTCGCTACTACGCACTACACACTACTACCATTGTTGTGAAGCTCCTCTTCATTGTGAGATTATCATAGCCATTCCCAATTGACATTCTTGAACAAAGCAAAGAAGTGCACTCTCTGAGGGCCCTATTTCATACATACAAGAATGATTGTGATAGGGGATCAATGGAAGCTTTGATCTAAGGAAGGTTTGCTTTGTTGTTCATTGCTTTATTTTATTGAATCTCCTTAATTCACTATTTCATTAAAGTTTTGGGTATTTCATATTGATTATATTACATATTCATTGTTGATCCAATTTTATCCTAACATTTTTGGCACCCACCATGGGGCCTAGCCCCAAATCTAACCCAAAAACTAAGTTTTTGTGTTGTAGAAAGCCGTACATAGGAGGAAATAGCACATCTGTCACTTCCTAACACGCATCTGTCACCTATCACGGTGCATACATTTTTTGCAGCACTTATACCCTCTATTTTGGTACATCTGTTACCTATCACGGTGCTTTCGTTACTACAACAAGTATATTATCTGTTACAGCGCTTTTATCATTTGAGACTGTGCATCTGTTATTGTCACGGCATATACACTATTTTCTGGTGCTTTTATCCTCTGTTGTAGTGCATATGTATTATGGCACTTTTGTTGACTGTCTCTACGTATTCAATCTCTGAAGCAGCGCTTCTGTTGTAGGCAGTGATTTTAGGGCTTTCTAGGAGATTTTTGCTAATGCTGACATCTTTGCAGGAACTCTCTTGATCTATTTTATAGGCTAGGTACTGGTTTAGATCCATATAGTTGCACTTGTTAGCTCACACTGTGATTTTTAAAATGAAAAGTAAAACGAATGCTCATGCAAATCTCACATAGTTTTAACTAGGAAAGTGGTAATTGAATCATTGCTATCTTGCATTGCAACATTGCTATCTTTTCAAAGTTATTTCTATCTAGATAAAATTTAACTCATCATTGCTATCTGGGTTAAAAACTGAACCATTACTATCTCGATTGACCATCACTTCAAAGTTAACAACTCATGGTATCATGGATAAAATTGAACTCATCATTGCTATCTCAATTGACCAACATTTCAAAGTTAACAATTCGTGCTATGGGGATAAAATTAAACTCATCATTGCTATCTTGGTTAAAATTGGACCATTGCTATGTTGCTAGTCACTTCAAAGTTATGTGCTTGCCTAAGTAGATAGCTCATCTATTTTTTTTTATTTTAACTAGGGGAAAAGAACCACTATATTATGTGTTTTGGGAATGATACTAGGCCTATGCTCTCCCCTATCTTGGGTGATCAAAATGCCAGACATATCATTTTTGCATGTGTTTTTCCTTTAGGGAGGCCTGCTCTTGGATACCGTTCATCCAAGTAGGAACGACCCTAAGTGGTAATAGGCTAGATGCCAAGCCCTTCCAAGCCACTATAAATAAATTGTGTTTGGAGTGAAAGATTCAAACAATGAGTGAAGTTTTATTATACCGACAGCCAACCTCCCCCAAAACCCTCCAAGGAGCAACCCTTGCAGGCTGGGAGACTCCATAATGGAGAGTAGTGCTTCCGCATGTATAACCACTCGAACGATTGCCTTCATTAAACACCTTTGTTCTAGTGGCCAAAAACCCTTGTTATCCATTTGAAGCCTAGGATTTGTGCTTTTTTTTTCTTTTAGTCCAAATAGAGTCAAAAAATCACAAAAAAAAATAAAAAACCATAAAAAATTCTTGGTGTTTACTATTTCTTCTTGCCATAATTTTAGAAAATCAGATCAAAAAGACCTTATTGCAACCAAAGTACCAAAAACATCAGAAAAATTCTAAAAAATTGCAAAAACACTAAGAAAAGCTAGAGCGGCACATCCATCCTCTGTTGCAGCGCATTACCGACCTACGGCGCATCTACATCGACCCACAGCGCTTTTACTGCTTGTTACAATGCTTTTACATTTTACTAGTCTAGCGCATTTGTTACGACTTACGGCGCATTTATCTATTCCTACAGCACATCTATTTCGACGCATGTGTGACAGTGAGTACTTGCAGAATTTTTGAGGGAAAAACTTTACCAGTTCTGGGTACCCATTTCAGTCTAGTTTTAGGTTTAGAGATCAGGTCTTACCTAGCAGTCCTTTTTCCATCCATTTCATGTCAAAATCTCTCTTTCGCTAGTCATCTCATTCACCTTCTATCAAGTCTTTCTAGTCCAAGGTCAAAGTATCCCATATCAGGTTAGTATAGGCCCCTTTTTCGCATCACTTTGGATTCAAGTAACCCTAGTAGGTTACAGATCTTTACTAGTGGTCTTGGTGCACGACTAGTCCCTACACAGTAAGACAGGTATTGAGTACCCTTACTAGTGGATACCATTTTGTATTGGTCGTCTTACTTGGAACCATTGATCAAGAAAGTCCCTTGCCCAAACCTTGTCATAAGTATCTTATTCTTAGTAGTCTCCATTAGCATCTGGCCAAAATCTCTAGTCCCATTCCACCTCATCCTTCGTCACCTTGCATGGTTCTTACTAGATCTCAATACCAAAAGCAACTTGAAATGGCCGAATCATCCAACCACATCGTCACACCTCATGATAGTGATGAGGAGATCTCTAATGAAGATTATCAGGGAAGCCTCCAAAATTGGAAATTCTAACGCTTGTTAGAGAAAGTGCTCCATGATGATCCTCACAAGTACTTCTATTATCTTGCAAATCTTGGAATTAAACTCCCCACAGATTTTGATATAAGCACAATCCAAGAAAATGTGGAGAATAATCATGAAGAAAGGGGAAAGAAAGCCATAGACCTAAATGCGGAGGATAAGAATGAAAAAGGAAACAAATCCTTAGACCCAAGTGCTCCTATGGAAGAAATGAGGAAACAACTTGAGGGTCTAAAATAACAAATGTCGGATCTCAAGATGGGTATAAACACTAAAACATATTCTTTGGAAGATATTGCACCGTACCCCTTTGATAAGAGTTTGAACATGACACCTTTTCCCTTTCGATTCGAAGTGCCTAAGTTTGATTAATACAAAGGGAAAGAGGACCCTAGAGATCACATTAGGGAATTCAACGCATCATGTATGGAAGTAGCTCACAATGAGACTTATTTAATGAGACTATTCCCTAGATCTTTAGGTAGTCAAGCCATGGAGTGGTTCTCACGGTTCCCACCGGGTATCAAATCTTTTGATGAGTTAGTCAACAAATTCATCACGTACTTCTCTTACAATATTGAACACGAAGTCTCTATGCTCGATTTATGCAACAGTAAGCAAAAGAGTGGTGAATCATTTGCCACTTTCCTACAATGGTGGAGCAACTAGCAAGTAAGTGCTCATATGACATACCAGAGAAGCAATTAATGGAGATGTTTGTCCATAACCTCAATAACGATCTTAGCTATCAAATACAAATACAATGCCCTACTTCATTCTCAAGAGTCATAGAAATGGGATTGTTCATCGAAAAAGCTATGATCGCCAAGGGGCAAATCAAGTTATACAAGGACACACCTACCTCCAATTATACCACTAACAAATCAAAATTTTGGACTAAAAACAAAAATGTCGTCATCGATGGAGTAGTTGATGCCAAGGTGGCGGCTGCCAAGCAACAACCGATATTCACTCTCAAAGGAGAGGCAAGCAATGTTACACCCAACAAAACATTCTCTCGGGAGCCAAGACCATGTCTCAACTCAAATTCAAGGCAAAAGTTCACACTGCTAGGTGAGTTCCAAGAATCTGCATTGAGGAAACTATTGGCCAACAATGAAATCTCTCTACTGCCAACAAGTGATTATGAGCCTCAAATCAAACCTCACGATTGGAAAGACACTGACTATTGTGAGTATCATAGAGTAAGAGGACATACAACTAACAATTGTATCCATCTCAAACATGTTATTCAAGATGTGCTTGATCAAAATCGAGGAGGACCCCAACAACATACCTCCAATGAGACACATGTGGCTTACAGAGATCCACTTCTAAATCATGACAGGCCGTACAACAGTGGCAATAACAACAACGGCAACAGTAACAACAACAACAACAACCGCAATAGGCAAAATCAGAATAGTGGGAATAGTAATGCCAACTATGCAAGTGTGCCATTCGACTATACCATCAATTGCATATCAGAGCATGTCCCACAGATCAATGTGGTCATGCCGAACCAACAATCAGAGCCTAACCAAAATAATTGCAACATCATTACACGCAGTGATAAAGTCATGTTGAATACTATCCCTCCAAGGTCGTCACCTTCTCAGTCCAATCCCCATCAATATAGCGTCATAGACCAACTTTGGAAAACTCCGGCCCACATTTCTATCTTAGATTTGTTGCGTCTATCTCCTTCTCATAAAGAGATTCTCAATGAAGCCTTAGTGGAAACCACAGTCCCCACTAACTTGGCCCAAGAGAAGTTTCAGGCCATGGTAGGTAATCTGACCTCCTCAAGTACCATATCATTTACCGAGCAAGATGACCTCTCAGTGTCTTAACCTCATAACACCCCTCTACATATCGTCACCTTCATCCACAAGCACTGCATCAAGAGGGTTCTCATTGATGGGGGAGCCAATTTAAATATTTGCACATTAAAGCTAGTCCTTACATTGGGGTTCTCTGAGAATGCAGTCAATCCAAGAAAGAAGATAATTATCAAAGCCTATGATGAAGAGGAGAGAACTACAAAAGGAATAGTGGTGTTGCCCATACAAGTGGGACAGATTATCAAAGATGTTGTGTGCCAAGTCCTAGATAGGGAGATTGCCTATAATATCCTACTAGGAAGACCATGGATTCATGCCATGAAAGATGTTCCCTCTACTTATCACCAATGCATAAAATTCCTGCATAAGGGCAAGCAAATCACCATCCAAGGCAACCCTGACCCCTTCCAGCATTGCAACTCTATCCTTTCAAAACCTGATTGCATCATACCAAACAATAGAGCCTCTACAACCCCTATCCTGTAGCATGATTCTACCTCTGAAGCTTCCTCATCAAGGCCCAAAGAGTAGAAAATTACTATCAAAGAAAAAGGAGTTGGGGAATACTCCATAGAGCACATCCTCAATCTAGCCAAGATGCATTTATCTCCTAGATCCTTTGGTCGACCCACGCATTTTCCAAAACCAACTGCTCCCCCTATACCTCCCACAGCTTCCTTTGTAAAATGGGGGACCTTATTAGATGAGACAGAGGAAAGAGATGTCCTATAATGGCTTTATACCAAAGAAGAAGAGAACATACAACAGGAACCACCTAGGTTCCCAATAGAAATCTATGGGCAAGGTGAATCTATCCTACATAGAATGGGTTACGAAGGACAAGGCCCCATCGGGCTAAGAAGAGAAGGAATCATAGAACCCATTTAACCTTCTTCATCCTCATCAGCTAGAAATACAAAAGGCCTAAGCTACAAGGAGAAGGGAAAAGCCAAAGAAAATGCTTGTCTAGTGGAAATGATCCATACACTTCAAGTGGACAGTGATACAGATTCCAATGAATATGAGTGGGGTGAGCTAACAGAGCATTCCTATGACAACAAAGAGGTCGATACCATTCAAACTTATAGCCCCTACCATGAGGGACAAACACTACTGAATAGGCCATTAGAGTCTGATTTGCCTATCTTTGAGAGTACGAATTTTGAGGAAGGTTTGAGTTCTATCGCAATAAACAACTTGGAGGAAAGTACCATCCCGAACACTCCCCCTCCCAATACTCCTAGTATATCCATTCAAACTATCAACAAATCAGATCTATCCTCTGACTCCCTCCCCCTTGTGCATCCTGAGCTTATTGACTAGGATCTACGAGGAACTCCTCAACTAGATATGTTCCAAAATGATGATGCTTATATTGACTTCATGGAACTTAGGGACCACCTACCCAAAGGAGATTATAAAGCTAGTTTCTCTATTGAACTTAATACCATGGCTTATTTCAGAGAGGGTGCCAAGCCTTCCAGTCATAAAAATATCAAAATAAAAACTAGATTTGATGGTGAAAATAGTTCTAAGGCAGTGTTAGATCCCAAAATAGTAAAAAGAAAGGACACATCCAAAGGTGAAAACCCAACTGTGGCACCTGACGATGGAAGGCTTGACACTCTCCCCAATGACATGCACCAAGAGAAGTCTCAGATTGTTGTGGAACCCATAGAGCCGGTTAACATTGGAACAGAGGAACAACCTAAGGTCATTCACTTTGCTAAGTCTCTAACCCCACCAGAGAAGACTAAGTTTGTACCATTCTTCAAGAGAAAACAAATCAATTTTGCTTGGTCATATGCAGATATGCTGGGGTTAGATCCAGATTTGATTCTACACCATCTTCCATTAGATCCAAGAGTGAAACCAATAAAACAAAAGCTTAGAAAGATGCATCCACACATAGCACTACCTGTAAAAGAGGAACTCAAGAAATTACTGGATGTAGGGTTCATCAGATCTATAGACTATCCAGAATGGGTCTCCAACATAGTACCAGTGTCCAAACTAGATGGTCGAGTTAGACTATGCAATGACTTTAGAGATCTAAACAAACCTTGCTGCAAGGATGATTTTCCATTGCCAAATATAGATATCATAGTTGACTTAACAGCAGGGCATACCATGTTATCTCTCATGGATGGTTTCTCAAGATATAATCAGATTAGGATAGCACTAGAAGACTAGAATAAGACAGCTTTTACTTGTACATGGGGCACTTTCTGTTGGAATGTCATGCCATTTGGGGTAAAAAATGTAGGAGCCACATATCAATGTGCTATGACCACTATATTTCATGATATGATGCACGCCACCATGGAAGATTATGTAGATGATATCCTAGCAAAGTCACTCATGAGAGAATCACACCTGGATGTGTTAGAGAAGGTCTTTTAGAGACTCGAGAAATTCAAGGTCAGGTTGAACCCAAAGAAGTGTGTGTTTGGAGTCACCTCAGGCAAACTCCTACATTTTATTGTATCAGCAAATGGAATAGAGGTGGACCCTGCTAAAGTCAAGGCTATCATGGACATGCCACCACCCAAGACTCTTACTCAACTAAGATCTCTACAAGGCAAGATACAAGCAATCCGAAGATTCATATCACAACTGGCAAACAAGTGTCAACCATTCAGTCATCTCCTACACAAGAACGTTCCTTTCAGATGGGATAAGAAATGTGAAAAGGCTTTCAACAAACTGAAAGAGTATCTTATGAATCCACCTATTCTCATGCCTCCTATCCAAGGAAAACCATTGATACTCTACATATCTGCTACACCTATAGCTCTTGGGGTTCTTCTAGTACAACAAGATTATGAGAATAAGGAAAGAGTCATCTACTATATCAGTCGCACATTGGTGGGATATGAGTTGTAATACTCTCATATAGAAAGATCATGTCTTGTGGTAGTTTTTGCTTTCCAAAAACTCTAACATTATATGATGGCACATCCAATCAAACTCATTGCAAAGATAGATCCACTGAAATACCTACTAAGCAAAGCAGCTCTAACAGGTCACCTAGCCAAATGGGTAATGGTCCTAAGTGAATACGACATTGAGTACATAGACAGAAAAGCTATCAAGGGACAAGTCATTGCTGATAAATTAGCGGATGCACCACTCCAGGACACCACACCAATGCAATTTGAGTTTTTGGATGAATCTTTATTCACTATCTCAACACATTCCTGGAAACTATACTTTGATGGGTCCTATACCAACCATGGATCGAGGGCCAGATTCTTGTTTGTAACTCCTCATGGTGACACCATACCGAAGTCTTAACATCTCTTATTTGCATGCACCAATAATATAGTAGAGTATGAAGCCTTAGTCATTGGCCTCAAGATGGCAACAGATTGGAAAATCAAAGAGCTACATGTCTATGGTGATTCTCAACTAGTGATAAATTGGGTCAATGATGATTACCAAACCAAAGATGAGAAGCTTGTCCCATACAAGCGCATGGTAGATGACTTCAAGGAATACTTTGTGATTATATCTTTTGAGCAGATACCTCACATTGAGAACAAAGTAGCAGATGCCATGGTGACCATTGCCTCTCTTCCGGAGATACCAAAGAATGAGTCACGATACAAGTTCTTAGTGTAAACCATCCAACAACTAGCTTATGATCTTCCTGAGACCCATTCCATATGCCTTCTAGTTGGATCTAATTCACCTTGGTATGGTAAGGTTTACACTTACCTCAAGGACAATACCCTCCCACCTGACTTATCTTCAAACCAATGACAAACCTTCATACACCAAACCTCTCGCTATACCATTATTGCCGACACTCTATACTGACATGGTCTAGATGGTACTTTACTCCGTTGTTTAGAACGAGAAGAATCCGTAACCGCCTTACAAGACGTGCACAAAGGGATCTGCGGAACACACTCTAACAATCCTTCCTTAGCTAAGAAACTCATGCGTTTGGGTTATTACTAGCCAAACATGGAAATAGATTCATACTAATACATGCACCAGCTCAAGAGTTGAGACCTTTAACGACACCTTGGCCCTTTTGCCAATGGGGACTTGACCTTGTGGGAAAGTTCCATCCACCCTCCTCCAACGGCTATAAATTCATCATAACTACCACTGAGTACTTTACCAAGTGGATTGAAGCCGTTCCCCTCACCACCATCACAGGTAAGTAAATCTCCTCATTCATCTTGAATTACCCAGTCTACAGATACGGGATTCCCTCATCCATTATCATGGATAACGGAAGACCCTTCAAAAACTAGGATGTCCAAGAACTCTGTGACCGATTCAAAATCCAACACCATTTCTCCACACCCTATTACTCCCAAGGCAATGGTCAAGCTGAAGCATCCAACAAGACGATCTTGAAACTCCTCAAGAAGACAGTCAATGATGCTAGTCGTGATTGGCACATCCAACTCAATACCACTCTATGGGCCTACAGAACTAGTATACAC
Source organism: Cunninghamia lanceolata (assembly GCA_027924645.1). Taxonomy (NCBI): domain Eukaryota; kingdom Viridiplantae; phylum Streptophyta; class Pinopsida; order Cupressales; family Cupressaceae; genus Cunninghamia; species Cunninghamia lanceolata. Next base: position 12,490,874 of record BSBN01000186.1, on the reverse strand, counting down.
ACTCCCACAGGTGCTACCCCTTATGCCCTTGTCTATGGCTTAGAAGCTATCCTTCACATTGAAGTTGAGTTACCATCTCTCAGGGTGTTGTTAAAAGGTCTCATATCAAATGAAGAATACAGAGTCTCCAAATTGCAATAACTAGAGTTGCTAGAAGAAAGGAGATAGAAAGCCTTTGACCATCTCAAAGCATATCAACAGAAGATGTCACGAAGCTATAACCACAGAGTTCATCCAAGAATCTTTAAGGTTGGAGATCTAGTACTTTAAAGAGAATCCCCGTAATCAATAGGATAGGGAAAAGAAAGGCAAGTTTGAACCCAACTGGCTTGGGCCTTATGTAATCGTAGCTGCTTACGGATCAGAGGCACATCAGTTAACAACATCAGAGGGTGAGCTATTGGATGACCCAATCAATAGCATGCATCTTCTCCGGTTCTATACCTAGGAGAACCCCAATGTATGGGTGGCATAAAATACAAAAAAATCAAAAAAATCAAGAAAAAATACAAAAAAATAAAAAAATCAGAAAAATATAAAAAAATGTCCTTTGGTGAAAACCTAGCAAACAGGCACCTTGGATAGGTATCATGATGAAAACCTAGCAAACAAATGTCATGTTTACTTTCTATATTTTCATGCAAATAAAGGCAAGTGGTGAAAACCTGGTAAACAAGCGTTACTTGTGATAAACTGCCTTCTCCATCTTTGGGAAACCAATCACCTTGTGTCCATTCTTCCTCATGTCCCATTCAATCCATATCCATTCCATAATAAAAAACTGGCGATAACCTATCATGGCTTGATACTCTATCTCTTTATTGCCTTGTCAACCAAGGTTTTATCCCATATCCTATCCTTAGTGTTAGCCTATCATAGTGTCTCTTGTTGGTCTCCATGGTCCAAGTCCATGAACTATGTTGCCTCTACATTGTCACGTAGGCAAGGCCATTTCTCAAATGCGCCCTCGAGGCTCCCACAGTCTCATCCATCCCATTTCTTGTCATCTTTCTTCTAGTCCATCCATGGTCCATTAGGGTTTACCCCGAACTACGTTGCCTTTGCATCATCACGTAGGCAAGACCATTTAGCAATGAGCCCCCAAGGCACTAGGTCAGTCCCTTAGGGTCTGTCTCACTAATAAAGATTATGGAATCTTCTCACCAGGCAAGCAAGCACAAGCAAAGCCTGCATTCAAGCAGAAATCCTGACGCAAGACATTAACCTATCCAAATCAAAACAAATGAACTCCTAAGGCCTTCTAAATGATTTTACCCAAATTATGGTAAGAAACAAACACATCTAAATGCAAGAATGTTTTGTGGATTAGAAACATGGTTAAAATATAGAGTCTTGATTTTTGCTATCATGCCTTTCTATGCTACTCGAGGATGCCAAAATCTAGAGATGTTATGATGGGGGCATGATTATTTTCTTTGTTTGTTGTTTGTGGATTAAAATTTAGTAATGTGAAGCCTTGTCTAAAGACATGATTGGCAAAAGATCATCGAGGACATCAAAGGTCTAACATGAACGGGGGCAATCCTTGTTTGTTGATACATAAGAAATACTCAGGTCATCTCGGTTCAATTATACCTAGATTCTTGTATTAACTTGCTAAATCAAAATCCATGTAAGCAATACTTAGGTCATCTTAGTTCAATTATACCTAGATGCTTGTATTAACTTACAACATTTTGAAAAAGTACCCAAAAAAATCGCCCAATGATGAAATAAACACTTCAAAATACTTGCACCATTAAGATGTCAAAAAGCAAAGCATCCATTATACATCCATCTATACATCTATGCATCCATATTTCATGCAATAAAAGATCCAATCAATGTAGAGTAACAATACAAAATCAAAAGCTTGTGAATCTTTCTATCGAGTCATTCTTCTATCAATCAAATCTTCTGTCTATCATTCTATATCATCTCTGTGTCGATAGAGTACATTTGGACATCACAAAAATAGAACATATAGTTGCATATCATATCATATGAGATAGTCATTTACATGATTAAATTAGTTACATACATAGAAAGTGCATTAGGTCATCCATATACAGTTTGCTGCAATTACCATGTAGTGTCAAAATAAAAAAAATCAAAAACATAGCTAGGTGCATTACATAAATCGCATAATCATATAGATATCATTTTACACTCACACACATTAGAAGCATATCAAGTATAGCATCTAAGTCTACATTAGGTCATATAGCATCACATAGCATCATATGAAATTTTGCATTAGACAAACATTGCATAACATTAAGTAAACATCTAAGTCTGCATTAGATAAACACACACATCACATCATACAAATAGAAATGCATCATAGCTCATACATAGAGAATCAAAATAGCGGCATCATCATATAAATATCATAAATGTGTCCAAATGTACAATATCAAAGTATCTGTCTCTGAATCGGTGTCATATACAAAAAAATACATCCCAGGGATGGTGATACATGTCTCAAAATACAAAAAGTGGTATAAGTCTATCCGGCTATCTGAGCCATCAAAAAGGTACATAAGATCCAAAATCTGCAAGTCTGCTAGTCTCTGCTATCCCTGCTACTATGGACCACTGCTATCGGTAGTGTCTCCTCCTCCTCCTCTGCTGGCCCCAGACTGTTGTGGGCCCATCACAGAAGCCCCTGACCTCGATACACCTGCTCTCTATGAAGCCATAGACTGATTCCTATAGCTCGGAGCCCTTTGACTGGCAGGCACAACACCATGATATAATCCTTGATAGTATTGTGTCTGAGCCTGTGCTTTGGCAAGCTCACCCTGCACCTGCGCTAGTTGCCCCCGCATCTGCGTTAACTCTATCTGTGCCTGCGCTAGCTGCCCCTGTGCCTGTGCTAGCTTTGCTTGTGCCTGCTGCACCTCCCCAACTAGGAAACTGCTCGTCGCATCTATCCCCAAGGCTGCCACTGCCGTATCCCTCTCCACTCAGATAACTCGTATCCGAGCATTTGCCATGTCTCTCTCTCTAGTAAGCCTAGAAATGTACTCTACATCTGTCTCTCATCAAGCATCAACCCTCCTGAGTTGTGCCTGCAGCTGTCTAACCTATCTTCTCGATGTAGCTATGGTCCTCTCATGGACATCTACTTGTGCTAGACCCTGGGCTTCCTATTCCTATCCCTGCCCCTGTGGTTGGGGTACCTGCTGCTATGCCACCTGCTACTGTACCACCTGCTGAGGTGGTGACATCCGTACCCATTGTGCCTGTGGTGCCTGCTGTGGTACTTTCTATGTGACCTATGGTGGCATTACCTGCTGAGCATGGGAGGGTCCCTCCCCAACTCTCCACCTTTGTCTAGGTCAGCCTCCATCATCTCCACCTCCTCCCCCTCCTCCTCCGTCATCTCCTCCATCTCTGCCACCTCTCCATCCTCCTCTCCCCCTCCCACTCCCCCTCCCACTCCCCCTCCTCCTCCTTCAGCCAACTTGGCCCTCGACATCTAAGTCTACTTCATCTATGCAAGGCACCAACACCCCAGGTCCTGACTATCTCAAGAACAGGTGAGCAGTAAACCAATCCTCATAGTCTTGAGTCATCCTCGTGTCTGCTATCTCCCTCCTCATGTCCCAGGCAACATAGGGTGTATGCCAAAACTCTGCTAAGGCCTCCTCATAAGATGCCATCAGCCCCCATCTGACCCTCTCAGAATGTGTCCGTCTAAACCGAGCATGCCCCTGTGGCATGCCCTGCCTCCTGCTGAACTGTCTCTGTACTCTACCTATAATTTGTCTCTCTAGTATGAAGCATGTCTGTCCTATTAGCCACCTCATCTGAAAGTAGTAGGGTAGCTCATCTGCCTCATCCTCCCACGGCTTGTCATCTAGATATGGCCGCTAGATGACCACATCTACCCCATCCAAAGCATGTCTCCAGTACTCTAGCTTCCCCAGCCTATGTTGGGAAATCACCCCTACGTAACCATAGCTATATGGCTCTCCCCTCTGCCTATTAAACACACATATCAGTCTCATGATCGCTATGTGCTCCCATACCCAAAACTGTAGTAGTGATACGCCTGCAAATAGGCTCGTACTCCTGTGATATACTACCTGATGCATATCGTGGTATAACTAAGCAAGTACGCAGACACCCCAAGCATATTGGGTGCCCTCTATCACCATCCTCTCCGTGATCCTACATCATCGAATGGGGAACCCGTGCGATCTCCTGTCGGGGCATACGACGCCTCTGATTAGTCCTGCTACAATCCCTGGGAAGTAGTCGTAGTAATCGTGAATATCCTACCAAGGGATGACCTGTCCAACCAGCTCTGGGTCATCAAACACTTACTGGCACTCAACGAGTCCTGCATCTCTCTGTGGATAATACTCCACAAGCTCACCCTAAATCAGTAAATGCAAAATCTGGTAGACGTCCTCCAATGTGACGGTCATCTCACCGGTAGGAAAGTGGAAAGTACCATCCTCGCTGTGCAACCTCTCCACTGTAGCAGTCAGCAAGCCACAGTTCTCCCAAACCTCAGGCATGAAGCAAACATAATCTAGTCCCATAGTGCCAAGTGCCTCTCTATCTATCTTAGTCAACATGTATCTCTACAACAAAGGCATAGAGAACTGCTCCCTAGACTGCAGTGTATCCTATATCTCCTCCTGCAAGCACGCAAAGCAAGGCATCAACCTAAAACTGCAAAACACCATACTCAACATATCTATAGAACCATATCAACTAACTTAGCATTTCAAATTGATCAAAACAACACACTACATCTCTTGACTAGATTCCTGCAATCTCAGAGATAGCTTATCGATTGACATGTCAAACAGGATGCCAATCGAGTCAACTTTGCTAAGTAATCTTCCTATCTATAACATATGTGCCACAACAGGTGGTAAATGCATCATTTATTAACCAATGCACCACTCTTTGACCTATGCGCTACTTCTGGCATAAGTACCCAACAATCCATATATGTGTTGTCTAATTCTATAAGTGCATTGCTTTTATGTAAGTGCTGCAACATACCGTATATGCACTGCAGGATTATGCATGCACTTCTCATCCAATCTCCTGAGGGGGCATCCTATTGTCATAACCTGTACCAGGGGCAAACTGGGGCATGTATCATTATCAAACTATCTATTCTTTGAAGCAACGCCATAAACAACATTACATCAAAGAGGGGCAAAATATATACGCCTAAAAATGACATGATTTGGTCTAAATAAATATTCTTAATATTTATTCCCTTCTAATTCTTCTATCAATGAATAAATAAATCAATTTATTTATCTGATTCATATTCCTCTAAATTAATTAAATATTGAAATATTTAATTATCTCTTCTAAAGTCAAAATTAAATAAAATCCTTTATTTAATTAAATTCTTCCAAACAATTAAATAATTCTCAATTATTTAATTAAATCAATTCTTATTCTTCCAAATTTAAATAAATCAAATCAAATTTATTTAAATCCTTTCAATCTCCAAAAATAAAATACAATCAAATATTTTATTTATTCTTCCAAAATCATGCACAACAATTAAATAAATTTATTTATTTAATTTGCTTTCTAATCTTCTAAATTAAATAATTCCAATTATTTAATTATTTCTTCCAATAATATCTTCTCTAAATTTAAATAAATCAAATATTTATTTAAATTGCTTTTTCTTCTAAATTGAGTTATCTCTAAATATAATTTAATCTTTTTGCACATGCAATTAAATATTTCTAATATTTAATAAAGCAAAATATCTTCTTATTCTCATGCAAATCCTTTCTTCTTGTTTTAAATCACTTAACTGATTATTATATTCTTTTAATTGTTTTAACTCATTCTTCTCTTCTTAGCAAATATTCTCATGCAAAAGAAAGAAAGACACATGTCATTTTCTTAGTCGTTGCACGTTCCTCATCTGTTCTCAACCGTTGATCTTCTCATTCTCTCTATACCATTGATCTTCATTCTCCGAAGTCTATAAATTCAATCTCATTCTTCCATTTCAATCATCCAAGCTTTAAGTATTGTTACTCTGCAGGAATTAGAGCGCGCTTTTGGCACCAATTCCTTCATTGCTTGTGATCACCTTCGCTACTACGCACTACGCACTACTACCATCGTTGTGAAGCTCCTCTTCATTGCGAAATTATCATAGCCATTCCCAATTGACATTCTTGAACAAAGAAAAGAAGTGCACTCTCTGAGGGCCCTATTTCATACATACAAGAATGATTGTGATAGGTGATCAATGGAAGCTTCGATCTAAGGAAGGTTTGTTTTGTTGTTCATTGCTTTATTTTATTGAATCTCCGTAATTCACTATTTCATTGAAGTTTTGGGTATTTGATATTGATTATATTGCATATTCATTGTTGATCCAATTTTACCCTAACAAGGACAAATCATGATAGTCTCAAATATATCTTGTAACATAGGTTGTCATCTAAAGAACAATAAAAATACATCACAAAGATGGTATATGACCTTGAGATCATATATAAGAAAGTCAAGGAGAATGTTGTGGTTGATGCTCTATCAAGGAGGTATGAACCCATAGAGTCATTATTGTATGCAAGATCCATATTACAAGTAGATTGGGTAAATCTGAGGCAAGAGAAGGGTGAGAGAAGTACATAGATACCCAAACTATCATTCAGAAACTCTAACAGGGTTCAAGTGTGTTAGAAAAATATACATGGAAAGGAAATGTTTTATGGTACAAGAATAGGATGTACCTATGTAGGAATTCAACCCTTAAGTTTAAGGTGTTGGTAGAACTACATGCTTCTCTAGTAGGTGTGCACTCTAGATTCTTCAAAAATTATCATAGAATCAGGCAAATTTTCTTTTAGGAGGGGCTAAAAGGGGATGTGATGTAGGATCATCACTTTGTTGATGTTTTTATGACTCATTTTTACGTTAAGAGTCCTAGTTGAGTGTCTAGAGGTCTTAGGGGGTCCATTAGGATCATTTCCCATGGTCAAGATTATGTAAATAAGCCTAGAAATTCAAATTTGGATTTTTATAATGATGCAGAGGATTTATAATGCTATAAACAACCTTCAAAGACTCTATCAACCCCTCTTAGGGTGTCTCAAACTTTACTCTGCAACTTCTTCTTTACAAGCCTTAATCACTAGGTCTAAACCCTGAAAAGACCTATTTGGGTTTCTAAATAAGGTATCATGCACTCTTTATGTTTCTGTGGGTTCTTTTTATCTTCTATACACCTTGTATGGTCTCACTAAACATTAACTTTCCTATGACAAACTCACCAAGACCAGTTTTCAATAAACCCTCAACATACTAGGGTTTGACAGTCTTTTTGACAGTGAACAAACAACTCAATCCTAAATATCTCACATATATGAATGAATTTGGATCTCTCCTTTGGTGGACACCTGAAAAAGACCCTGCCGAACATGCTCACCAATTTTCATGAGTTTTCAACGCTAGAAACAAAAGTTATAGCCTTTTTTGTGTCATTGGAAACCCTAGCTCTATGACAGGGTAGTGAGGAAAATAATCTTGTTTTCTTGCATCAAACACCATAAAATTACAAACTAATCAATGAATTAAAACCTACAATCAATTCCCTCACTTTTCACGTACTCCCATACCTGGTACTGTACCATACATGTCAGTATAGGTCTGGTTTTTGACTAAAAATCAAAGAAAATAGTTAAAAATGCCAAGAAAAATAGGGTTTTTTAAAAGAAAACTATATCATCAACTTCTTTGAGCATTCATCCTCATTCCTTCAACATGAATAATAATGAAAAACTGTTACAATGTCCAATATGTAATGTCTTTTTCTCAAATCTCACTAAAATTGTATCAAAACATGAAATTTCTGCCCTATTGCACAACCTAGCGTTGAAAAACATTGAAAAGAGACCCTACATGGTCTTACATGACCTTATTTGCATAAACAAACCTAATTCTAAGGCTAAGGAACAAACCCCAGCTGTCCAACAAGCCAAAATCCCCTAAGAAATTCAAATTTGCATTTTGGCGAGAAAATCAAAATTTGAATTTCTAGGCTTATTTACACAACCTAGATCATGGTAAATGGTCCCAATGGACCTCCTAAAACCTCTAGACACTCAACTAGGACACTTAACATCACAATGAGTCATAAAAACATCAACAGAGTGATGCTCCTGCATCATACTCCTAAGGGAAAAAAATAAAACTCAGGTTCCACCTGAGAGGAGATCTGCAACAGTCTTTCCATGCTTGATGATGTCTTATTCTATCATCCATGTGGCATCCTCATATGGAAGCCCCTTCCATTTGACAAAATACTAAAAGTATTGCTTGCCTCTAGTCTTCTTACCTCCTTGGTGTCAAGAATGCACTCTAAATCTGTTGGTTTAGTATGTGGTAGTTTCTCTGTCCAATCAGCACCTAATATATTCTATATATCTACTCCTTTATCAATAATAGCATCCCCTTTTTAAGGGTATAAGGTCATAACAGTGAAAACTAGTGATATGCCTACTCTACTAGGCAATTCTATCTCATAGGCATTGTTGGCAAACTTCTTAACAACCTTACAACGACCTATTTTCTTCATCTTCAACTTGATATATTCACCTTTTGGAAACCTTTTCTTCCTAAGATGTGCTAAGAGAATATCTTCAACCTTAAAAATGACCTCTCTCCTTTTCAAATCTAAATTGTGTTTGTACTTTTCCACACTAACTTGGAGTTGTTGTTTCACTTGATGTAGCTCTTGCATGGCAACTGCAAATTGTTCACCCTCTACACTTTGCTTCTCCATACCAATGATGTCTCTTAGCTCAAATATACCTCTTGGTTACATGCCATAGACCACTTAAAATGGACTCTTACCAATACTCCTATTCACTAAGTCATTCTAAGCAAACTGTGCTTGGAGTAACACAAGATCCCATTATTTAGGATGATCCTTTGAAAGACATCTGAGTAGGCTACCTAAGTTCCTATTGACCACCTCAGTTTAGCCATCTATTTGAGGGTGGTAAGCTGATCTAAAACTGAGATTTGTACCAAGCTTTCTCCACAATGTCCTCCAAAAGTGTCCTAAGAACTTACTATCTCTATCAGAAACTATGCTCAATGAAAATCCATGAAGTCTAACAACCTCCTTGAAGAACAAACCTGCAACATATGAAGCATCACTTGTACTTTTGCAAGGAATAAAGTGAGCCATCTTGGAAAACTTGTTAACAAATACATAAACTGAATCAAAACTCCTTTGAGTCTTTGGCAGCCCTATAACAATGTCCATACTGATGGATTCCCAAGGCCTATTGGGAATGGGTAAATGCTGGTACAGTCCTACATTAGTGTTGCTTCCTTTTTCTATTTGACATATAGTACACTTCTCCACAAACCTTCTTACATTTGTTTGCATCCTTGGCCAAAAGAAGTGCCTTCTTAGTTGTTCTAGTGTCTCGTCAAGTCCAAAATGACCTGCCATACTTCCACAATGCTCCTCCTTGATGCGATTTTCCCTCATGGAACACTTTGGCACACAAAGTTGTGCTCCCTTAAACAAAAAATGATCTTCTAAAAGGTAATCCAAACACTTCTCTCTATTAGTGCTAATAGGCTACTTGCAAACCTCATAGGCTTCTTTGAAATCTTCATCATCCTCATACATCTCCTTGAGTACTTCAATCCCAACACTCTTTAACTGAATTTCTTGCACCATTAATGCTCTCCTACTCATCTAGAGCATCAACCACCTTGTTACTTTTCCCCTTCTTGTGTTTGATTGTGAAAGTGAAGTTTTGTAGGTATTCAACCCACTTAATATGCCTTTGACTAAGTTTTTCTCAGCTATTGATGAATTGAAGTGCATGATTGTCTATATAAACCACAAACCCCTTAGGTAGAAGGCAATGTCTCCATTTTTTTAGTGATTGAACCATTGCATATATTTCCAAGTCATATGAAGAGTACTTCTTCTTTGCATCATTCAGTTTTTCACTAAAATATGTTATTGGTTTGTTGTCTTGGCTTAATACTACCCCTATTGCATGTCCACTAGCATCACACTCTATTTGAAAGACCTTATTGAAGTTAGGTAAGGACAAGATAGGTTGCTCAGTCACTCTCTTTTTTAGATATTGGAAACTCTTATCAGCAAGTTCAGTCCACATAAACTTCCTTTTCATATCCCCTTTAATAGTGTCTATGATAGGTGCACATATATGACTGAAATTTTTGATAAATTTCCTATAAAAATTTGCAAGACCATGGAAACTTCTTACCCCTATCACTGATTTAGGTGTAGGCCACTCAAATATTGCCTTCACTTTGCTTGAATCCATCTTCAACATCCCCTTTAAGACCACAAAACCAAGGTACAATAGTTTTGTCTTCATGAATTCACACTTTTTAAGGTTCATGAACAATTTTTCCTCTTGTAGCCTTCTCAACACCAAATTCAAGTGATACAAATGTTCTTCTTTGTTAGAAATGAAAACCAATATGTCATCAAGATAAACAATAACAAACATACCAATGTATGGTTTGAGGACTTCATTCATGAGCCTCAGGAATGTACTAGGTGCATTTTAAAGACCAAATGGCATAAAAAGCCACTCATATAGGTCCTTATTTGTTTTGAACATTTTTTTCCATTCATCTCCTTGTTTGATCTTTATTTGATGGTATCCACTTTTGAGGTCTATCTTTGATAAATAGCTTTCTCCACTCAGACAATCCATTAAGTCCTCTATTCTTGGAAGTGGAAACCTATATCTGATTGTTATTTTGTTTATTGCCCTAGAATCAGTGCACATTCTCCATTCACCTCCTTTCTTAGGTGCCAAAATAGTTGGATTTAAACAAAGTCTAAGGCTCTTCCTAATTAACCCTTTGTCAAGAAACTCTTGTACTTGTTTTCTGATTTCTTCAATTTGTTGGGGTGTCATCTTGTAGGCTACCTTGTTTGGTACACTATACCCTGGCATAAAATCTATATGATGACTAATATCTCTTATTGGAGGCAAGGCATTAGGAAGTTCATCCACAACTATGTCTGCATAATCCTTCAACATGTTTTGAATCTCCCATGGTAGCTCATCAATTCTTGCTATTGTTATGACAATCCTAGGTCTGACCATCACTCCAAAACCTATCTCTTCCTCCTCCATTGTATTTAGAAACTCTTTTTCATCCACTAATATCACACTTGATCCAACCTTTTGGTCTTTATCTTCCTCCTTCAAAGCTGCTAAGGTATAGGTAACTCCATCTTTCTACAAAACATAGACATTCTTTCTACCATCATGCATTATTTTTCTATCATATTGCCAAAGCCTACCAAATAACACATGGCACACATCCATAGGGATGATATCACATAATACCTTGTCTTTATATCTTCCTATTTGAAACTCTACGCAACACTATTCATTAACTAGTACTTGTTGTCCCTTATTCAACCATGAGACTTTGTATGGTGTAGGATGAGGTAATCTCTTCAAGTTTAGTTTCTCTACAATTTCAATAGAAACTAAATTATCAGTACTGCCTGAATCTATAACAAATTGACAACACTTACCTTGGCACTTGTAAATAGTCCTGAATAGTGACTTCCTTTGAGGTGGCTCCTTCTCCATTGGAACCTTGATCAATGTTGTTCTCATTTGCAAGGATTCTCCTTTCTGTGGTTCTTTTGGTTATGGTGAGGAGTACACTTTCTTCATCTCCTCCTTGAGCAACTTGAGTTCTTCTTTCACTTCTAAAGGTGGTAGTTGATTTCTCTTCTGGACACTCCCAAGCTTGATGACCTGCAAACTTTTTGCACTTGTAGCATTTACCTGTGAAACCATTGAATCCTCCTCTTTGTCCAAATCTACCCCTAAAATTAGGCCTTCTTCCTCTAAAACCTCCTCTTGAACTTGATGCTTGTTCTTGGGAGGTACTTGACTCACCTTGATTTCTTTGTGGCTTTCCTCTACCAACATATGGACCTCTACCTCTAAAATTCCTTCCTCTACCTATATTCTACTATTCTTGCTTCCTATTCAACTTCACTTTAGCCTTTAAGGTTGGTTGATAGCACTCTTCAATTGTCTTGGGGCTTGTTAGGCTCAACTCATCTTGCAAGCTATACTTCAATCCATTAAGGTATCTTGCAACCTTGTCAGTATCATCATCCATGTGTCCTGATCTGATACTCAACTTATAAAACTCTTCAGTGTAATCCTTCACTCCCGTATCCTTTTATTTCAAGTTTTGCAACTTCCTAGATACAACTGATCCATGTAGTCACTAGGCATGAATTTGCCCTTCAACTTGGCAATCATCCTATCCCAAGAAGTAATCTTGGATTTTCCTTTCTTTCTCCTTTCTTCCTGAACATAATCCCACCATAGAGATGCATGACCTTTTAACTTGGTCCTGGCCAACTTTACTTGTTTCTCTTTAGGTACCTCCTTAAACTCAAAGTATTTTTCCAACTCCCCTATCCAATTAAGGAGTTCTTCACCATTGAAACTACCTACATATACTAGAAGTTCCATCTTCACTTTGGTGCCTTCAACTTTGACTGCCCTCAACAATCTTTCCATCCTCTCTTCATTAGCATCCCTCTCTTCTTGAGGTGCTACTTGAGGTGCTTCATCCACCACTTCATCTTGGTCACTCATAGCTCCTGTAACCACTCCTCTTCTTTGGTTAGCTTCCACTACAGTGAATCTTACATCCAAACTAACTCTCATTTCCCTCATTTCTCTAGCAAGGGCTTCTCCCAGCTATATTTATGTTCTTTCTGCTACCCTTTCAACAACATTGATTCTTTGAGGCATCTTTCTCCTCTTTGATTATTAACTCCTTTATTGGCTTTCTTGGCTAATTGGCCTTGATACCAATAATGATGGAGAGGATTTACAATTCTATAACCAACCCACAAAGACTCTATCAACCCCTCTTAGGCTGTCTCAAACCTTACTCTGCAACTTCTTCTTTACAAGCCTTACTCACTAGGTCTAAACCCTAAAAAGACCTATTTGGGTTGCTAAATAAGGTATTATGCACTCTTTATGTTTTTGTGGGTTCTCTTTACCTTCTATACACCTTGAATGGTCTCACTATACACTGACTTTCCTGTGACAAACTCACCAAGACCAGTTTTCAATAAACCCTCAACATACTAGGGTTTGACAGTCTTTTTGACAGTGAACAAACAACTCAGTACTAAATATCTCACACATATGGGTGAATTTGGAGCTCTCCTTTAGTGGACACCTTAAAAAGACCCTGCAAAACATGCTCACCAATTTTCATGAGTTTTCAATGCTGGAAATAGAAGTTATAACTTTTTTGTGTCATTAGAAACCCTAGCTTTGTGACAGGGAAGTGAGGAAAATAAGCTTGTTTTCTTGCATCAAACACCATAAAATTAAAAACAAATCAATGAATTAAAACCTACAATCAATGCCCTCACTTCTCATGTACTCCCACACCTGGTATTGTACTGTACATGCATGTACAGGTCCGGATTTGACTGAAAATCAAAGAAAACAATTAAAAATGCTAATAAAAAAGAGTTTTTTGAAAGGAAATTGTATCATCAACTTCTTTGAGCACCCATACTCATTCCTTCAACTTAAATAATAATGAAAAACTGTTACAATGTCCAATATGTATGTCTTTTTCTCAAACCTCACTAAAATTGTATCAAAACTTGAAATTTCTTCCCTATTGCACAACCTAGCATTGAAAAACATTGAAAAGAGACCCTACATGGTCTTACATGACCTTATTTGTATAAAAAAAGACTAATTCTAAGGTTGAGGGACAAACACTAGCTCTCCAACTAGCCAAAATCTCCTAAGAAATTTAAATTTGCATTTTGGCGGGATAATCAAAATTTGAATTTCTAGGCTTATTTACACAACCTAGACCATGGGAAATGATCCCATGGACCCTCTAAGACCTCTAGACACTCAACTAGGACTCTTAACATCAAAATGAGTCATAAAAACATCAACAGAGTGATGCTCCTACATCACGATGTTCACAAATTTGTAAATTTGTAGTAGCATGCATGGTATGTCAACAAAAAGAGGTGACAATTAAGACTCTAGGTCTTCTACAACCTGTATCTATCCAAAGCCAGTGGTGGGAGGAGGTATATATGGAGTTCATCACACATTTGCCTCAATCTTAAGGAAGAATGTCATCGTGGCTGTCTCACCAAATATGCACACTTTTGTGCTTTGGAATAACCATTGGTAGCAAGCACTATAGCAACAACCTTTATGAATACTATTCAAAAACTACATGGGACTCCAAAAGTTATAGTAAGTGATCTCAACCCTATATCTACAAGTAATTTTTGACTAACTTATTTTCATGTTTGGACACTCAAATTTCTTGTAGCTCATCATATCATCTCCAATCTGATGAACAGATTGAGGTGGTTAACAAATGCTTGGAAGGGTACCTCTGATGTTTTTATTCATATAACCAAGAGAGATGGGTGTAATGGCTACCACTAGCAGATTGTGGTATAACACTTCCTTTCATACTTCTTCCAATATGTCTCTATTTTTTTGGCACTATATGGGTACCAGCTGCCATCAATCACCTCTTCATTGCAAGCACAACACAAGGTTTGAATAGTTTCACATTTAACATTAGCAAGAGGTACAGATTAGTCTTTGAGAGATCCCGACAATTGCACAAAATAGAGTGAAGCAATAGGATGAACAACACTATAGTGAAAGGAATTTTGAAGTGGGATATTGGGTCTTTGTACATGATCACAACCATATAAGAAAATGTCTCTAAAATAACAAAAAAGGATAACAAGATTGCACCCAAGTACTATGGTCCTTATAAGGTGTTGCAAGAGATTGCCAATGTAGTGTATGATTACCTATGTCAACAAAAATACATCATGTTTTCCATGTTTCATGCTTGAATAAGGTTGCTAGGAAAAAGGTTGTAGCACAAACTGAGTTACCAGAGATTTATGAGGAGGGAAGAATAGTTTTGGATCCTGAGGGAATTCTTCAAACATGCACTAAGAGGCTACAGAAAAAGAGCAATCATAGAGTATTTGATAAAATGGAAGAACTCCTTAGTCAAAGATGCTACATGGGAATGATGATTTTTTGCAAAAGTATCTAGAGTTGATCAACATTAAGGACAAATGCTTCTCTAAAGAGGGGGCATGCTCTTCCCTTAATCCTATAGTGTGCATAGGGTTATCAGTAGTCAGCTTGTGGCTACCTTAATAATTAATCAAGTTATATAATCATTATTATAGTCATATATAAGTAGTTATGTTATCCTAGGTGCTAGATTTAGGTATCTAAGTTAGCCTAGGTGGCACCAATAGCATAATTAGATATATATCTAGGAGCTAGTGGTAAGTTTATTATCAACATATTACAAATTGTGTTCTTTATTGGAGACTTTTGGAGGTTTTCCCTCAAAGTGGCTTATTGATATCAAGTATTTGTAGCATATTTCCTATTATATTTCTTTATTGTGCAAGTTATTTCATTACATATATTCGCATTAGCTTCACATGGAGCTAGAGCACTTTATCCCAAGAGATCAATATATTTGTAGACTCTACAATAGTGAATCAAAATGAGAAGAGAATTTTGTTTTAGGTCCAATGTATTATGAGATTTATGTTAGGTTTTACTACCTCTTTAGAGAAAATCATGGCTCTTTATGAGATCTTAACCATTATGAGGATCAAATATGTGTAGCTCTATTCATTAGAGAGATGACCCAAAATTAAGTTTATATTTTAAGAGTCATCAACACAACTCTGTCTCAATGTTTACCTTCAAATTTCATTCTTTAATCTCCATTCTAAAAGCGCAAGTGAGATCCTTGTGACTTATAATTTATCTTACTTTTTCATACAAACTATTCACCTAATTTGGTTACTAGTGACTATAATTTATATATTTTAAATTAAACTTGTATTAAGAAACAAAATAATTTGTTCTACTTCTCTTTCCAAGTGTAAGATAGTTTGACAATTAAAGCCTCATCAAAGTCAGATATTATCCACAATAGTAAAAATACTAGTAATGTTGTCAATGAGTTTTCCACTTTTGTAGAAAATGTGTTATATTTCCACAATCCATTTGTAAAAGAAAGTGTACCTATCACATCAACTTGTCTTTGCAATTTTATTTATAATATTAAAGAAGCCATAGGGCATATTACAAGAAGTAAATATTTTTAAAAGAAATGTTAATGTGAAATTTTATGCCACTTTACATACATGTTGTAACTGCATATAGCCATAGCATTGAATTGATCTATTTGGCACATTAATTAATTCTTACCCAACATCCATGAATAATTTATCACTACAACCCACCTCAACCATCATTATTGCATATTTCATAGCTATTTTCTATAGAGAACTAGACTGCATGGTAAGACCTAGTCTGCCAAATTCAAATTGATCATTTTGTGCCTAAAAATTGGAATTTTGCAAACTATATTGACACATGTGCTAACAAAATTAAATTGACAAATATGGTCACATATTTAGGGACATCTCCTAGTCATTTGAAACAAGGATATAACATAGAGGAATCACACAAATATAAATATGACTAGAGAGCATTCAAAAGATAGATTTTAATATTTAGGCACTACACTAGTCTACCCATCCATAAATACAACAAATTTGTATTTTCATAGCATACTTGGAATGTATGTGACACTTTAATCATTACCAATGGCTTGATCATCATCAAGGCAAACCAAGGACCTCTACTTCATCTTGAAGAAAGTTCCACCATGCTTCTAAGAATGACCAAATTCAATAAGACAAGTATCAAAGTGAAGGTGACTAATTTTTTGAAGTCTTTTCCAACGAAGGACTATGCCACACCATCTAGAGGAAATAGTACAAGGAAAGATAGTCTAGGTCTAGACTGTATAGTGCAGCCTAGTCCACAACAACATAAATCATTGCATAGATCAATCATAGATTATTGATTGCATATTCAAATCTGTATTATAATTTTAGATATTTTATCATAACATTTCAACTAGTCAACAACACTCTACCAAGCTAAATTAGATAAGCATCTAATATCTCTCTAGTGAATTTAGATACATCATTTTCTAGGTTTGATTTGGTATTGATTATCATTGATCATTTTATTAGATATAGATTACTATAGGATAATAAAGAAGCACTTATTTTTATACATTATTTGGAGGACCCTACATTCTTACACTACCTAGAGCCTTGCATTGGCCTGTGTCGAATATTTTGATCAATTTTGGTGTTCATGTTCATTGTGGTATCTTCATGTTGCCCTAGATGTACTACAAGCCTTGTTTTGTTATGTTTACACACCACAAGCTTTGTACTTGTGTTATTTTCCAAATATGGTCTTTCATTGTGTTGTTTTTCTATCCCCACTTCCCTTAGGTGTTTGGTGTTTCCTTTTCTACCATGGTATCTCCCCATCATCCCATTGTGACCCTTGTCACTTGTCTTGATTATAGGTTATATTGCATGATCTTTTCATGATGTTATTATCACTTCAAATATCAATACTCTCTTGCTTTCCTTGTTTCCCTTTGCAAGGATTGATCATCTATGTGGTATGTTTTCCTACTTTGTGGTGGGTGCATATGTTGTCATATGCAAATTTTGTAGGTGTATGGTGAGTTGTGCTCCTCTTGGAAGTTGCTTCACTTTGTGGTTGTGATGGTTGTCTTAGCTCACCTTGCAACAATTATTGTTCTTCTTTGTGGTGCATCCTTAGCCCATAGTGACCCTTCTTTAATTGATAGTGATCTTTTGGGTGTATGGTGGTTAGCGTGTCTTGTGATTTCTCATGTTTTAGTAGTAGATGTTGCATGCAAATTTGTGCCTTTGTGCCTTTGTAGTAGATTAGTCTTTTCCCTATGGTGATCTGTTGATGATGGCATTATGGTTCTTTAATATTTTTCTCATATGAGGTAGTTGTTCATCATCTTGATATGTCCCAGTTATCTTCTAGCCCCATCTATCATCTAATTTTCCTCTTTCCATGTAGACAACCCTTTTTCAAAAAAAGTTTAGAAGGTTTATCTATCTCACCTACCTTGATCTAGTACTACTTTTTCATGGGTTATTTCAAATATGGTCCTTTCGGTTGATGTAGTTGGTGGTTGGACATCTCCTCACCATTTATGGATTTGTCTATTACCTTGGTGGTTTTCATGGAGGCAGTGGTTGGACATCTCCCCACTATTTATGGATTTATCTAGTGTCCTAGTGGTTTTCATGGAGGTATGGTAGAATAGGGCACACTCTGAATGATCGTCTCAAAATCCTTTGTGTAGGCATGGGGGGATTTCTCATTTTAAAATTTTCCTCCTCTATATGACAAGTGATTTAATGTTAATCTAATCAATGGGTGAGCCTATATTTATTTCTCATATGGTTTCATAATTTTTTATTGTCTTGGGGTACCTATCCTTGCACATTGTAGTTATATGACCATGGCCTGATGTCTTCATAAAATTGATCTTGTGTAATCCCACAGGATCTCTTGATAGAGTGTTGTCTATATCCAATAAATTGTGAGGTGATAGAAAATTGAATTTCCCCCAACATGTTGAATCAAAGTGTTACATGTTCACATGTTGGAGATGAAATAAGATTGTTGTCAATTGTTGGGATGTTAGCTTCTAACATAGTTACATAACATAATAGAGAAGAGAATGTTTATAATAACCATCATAGTTACCACTTATTTATTTATTTATTTAAATTTCATTACATAATGTACTATCATAATTGACCAAGCATATTATATAAGATTTAGAATTTCCAACATTATAGCCTTACCAACCATAGTCATGGCAACCACTCTATGCGACAACTCCTATACTTGATAAGCTCCTAATGTTAGGGTCATCCCTAGACCTAAAATTAAACCTTGAGGTTTCATTCAAAATGGCCCTACCTATGCATCTGATGTAGTGAAAGGTGATATTATCTCTCACTGGACTCAATCCAATCACTCTTGAAAGTTTGACTAACCAATTTATTGGTCTTCCTTCACAATTGCACCTAACTCCTTATAGCCCTATTTTAGGGTTTTTTTCAACATAAATTTCAGTAGGGACCTCAAACCCACTAGATAAATATCTTTCTAGATACCCATTATTGAATTATTCAACATATCATGAATTGAGGTTAGTTTTTTTTGGAACATCATGGCCTAAAATTGACTGTCCCTATTTTTCCTAGGCTAATTAGCCCACTTTTCCAAAGCAAGTACTCAAAATCTTTAGCCCAAACTTCCCACACCTACTCTATCACTCTTGTTAGGTTACCAATAGGCCAAATAAACAATTTTTAGGCAAAGAAAAGTCTTCTACATCACCAAACCACCATACCCTTATTCTAGGCTTGTTTTAGGCTAGTTTCCATGAGGGTTTATTAGTTTTGCACCTTCCACGACTTTCCACACCTTCCTAATGGCTCAAACACATTGTGTTGGGTCTGTACATGCTCCCAAAACTCTCATCTACCTTCCAGTAACTCTGTTTCTTCAAACTCTCACTCAAAAC
Source organism: Cunninghamia lanceolata (assembly GCA_027924645.1). Lineage (NCBI taxonomy): Eukaryota > Viridiplantae > Streptophyta > Pinopsida > Cupressales > Cupressaceae > Cunninghamia > Cunninghamia lanceolata. The sequence continues at coordinate 12,471,299 of BSBN01000186.1, read as the reverse complement.
CACCTTTGTCAAGTCAAATTCACACATAAACTACTTGGGGCAGCCTCCCAAACCCCATCAAAAACACCCTCTTTTCTCTTTCCAATAACATAGACATTTAAACCTACTCTAATCCAACCATTCCACCAATTTATAGAGACCACAGCTAGTGGAATGGGTGCTTGATCATTTTGAAAACTCACAAACCCTCAAAACTAGGTATACATAGGCAGTTTCAGGAAAACAAGTCAAACTCCCACCAAATTTGATGTGAAACCTTCAAACCAAGTTTAAATTGAAGTTAACACATATCTCCATCCAATTCATAATCTTTTAGACAACTTTGCACCTGCACAGAACCATACCAGGCTAGAAATGGCAGAAAAACACAGAAAATATAGTCAAAATAGGGTATTTTTCATTAGTTTGCACTTCAAAACCACTTCCCCCCAAACCTTTACAACGAAAATTCCCACATATATACATGTTTTTCCTCCAAAAACCAACCACTAAACTGACTCCAATGACCTCTTGAGACTAAATGACCCTTGGTATTCCATAGGGTGTCTATGCACTTCTTTACATAGCCACCTTTGATAATATTACAAAAATATGACATTCTTTGCGATAATGAACCCTCATGACACAAATTACATTATCCATGGTCTATTATGACCTTATTCAATGACAAAATACTCCAACATACCTATACCCTATCCAAGACCCAAATTTAAGACCTTATTTACAACTTGCATGAGAGACTCTATAGTTTGTAGACAATAATGAAGAGGATACTTTTAAATCACAACCATTTAAAGTGATCTTATGCTTCCAATCTATTACATTCACAATGGTATGATAGAAAATGAATTTCAATCAAATGTTAGTTCAAAGACAACATTAGTGTATGAACATACACCAATCCATATAGTGACTATCTCATACATACATCACATTTACACTTAGTGATTAGCTCATGCATACATCACATATACGTAATATGACTAACTCATGTATACATGACATATACATAACATGACTAATTGATGGATGCATCACATATACATAATGTGCCTTGTTCACACATATATATAAATACACATGGTGTGCCCAACTGATGGATACTCACATATACACAATACGACTAACTCATGTATACGTCACATATTCACAATACTGTTACACCCCGTTTTTAAACAAATGTATTTATTTTCATTATTTTCATTAAGACAGATAACTTAGTCAAATAAAATATTATGATTATAGTAATGATGTAAAATGGATTTTCTTTATATGCAAGAAATAATTGTTTATGACGTTATTCATGATCATGTGGTTAAGTGATGAAATGGACTAACTATCGTCATGCAACTAAGGTGGATGCAGGAACAATGTTCTTTTCCCTCTAATATGAGGCGAGAGAGTATCACCATGGAGAGGATGTTAGATCACGTGAATGAAATGATCCTTATGCCATCTAGAAACACACACACACACATATTTAGTAATGAGATCATGTTTATCCTTGTCAAATTATGTCATCGTGAAGACAAAGGTTAAAACCCTTTTCGTCATTTGATAGAAGCATGGTGTATGCCTTCGGATGAAAGGTCAACGGTGTAAATCAACTAAACATGTTTAATTTTGTTGTCGAGATCTTAGTTGACTTGTGAGAATTCTCTATTGATAATTGCACTTATAGATAAGCACAATTAGTATTCAAGAGTATGCTATTGCGACATCTATTAGATAAGTGTTCTATGTCTATCTATAAGTTATTATTATTATTATTATTATTATTATTATCATCATCATCATCATAGTTTAAATAATTTTGGAGAGGTAAAAAGTCTCTCTTTAATCCTCTTAAGTGTATTCCCTAGATGTTAGGGGAGTGGGAGAGAGAGCAGTCGCTCCATACTCCCCACTTATTCCTGCAAGTTAAGCTTCACAGGGAGTGGAGAGAGATTCTTGGGGGTGATATAATTTCTATTTGCCCATAACTGTGGGAGTTGGTTAATTAGAAGGGCATAGAGAGAGGATGGATATGCAAAGGGAGAAATTCTTGAAAGATGGAAAGACCTGAGGACATGAAGTAAAAAGACAAACGGTGAAGACTTGACATGTAATACTACTCAGGTAAGTCTATTACACTCTATAGACTATGATAGAGTAAATAAATCTGCTTTTCATTCGACGAGATCAGTAAGAATGAAAGAAGCTATGTGAATTGTGTTAGATTGTCATTTGGCAAGTAGATTATTATTGAGCCTAAGTAAATGTATATTGGTTGTTCATCCTCTACAGAGTATTATTTTTTTTGTATTATTATTATTATCATGACCAGATTGAGGAATAAAATGTTTATCTTTGTATATTTATCTATTCTTTGTCACATAGATTATGCTTTTGGAAATGTTAAACAATTCAATGCATCTGAGTAAAGAATCTCATGGTTGTGTCAGTTATTTATTATCCTTTCATTAATAGAGAAGCATGATAAGCTTCATAGGGTAATAGTCATGGACTGTGCCTACGTCTCTGATTATTTCAAACATAGCTACTTCCTATGGCAACCTTAGTTTGATAGTAGGATTGTGTTGATATTGTAAGGCTGAATGAGATATATATCATAGGTTGACTGTGTTATTATTGTAAGGCCAAATGAGATATATCATAGGTTGACTATGTTGTTATTGCAAGGTCAAATAAGATATATCATAGGCTGTCTATGTTGCTATTGTAAGGTTGATTGAGATATATCATAGACTAACAGTGTTTTACATATGAGGTCGATTGTGTCTTTTATATTAGACCAACTGTGTTTTATAAGAGAGGCTGACTATATTGGCCAATTGTATTTTATTTATGAGGCTGACTATATCTTATTTATGAGGGTGATTGTTATTTATGAGGCTGATTGTGTCTTATATAAGAGGCCAACCATGTACTATGTAGAGGCCAAATGTGCCTTAAGTATAGTCAATTATGCCAAGGAACTTAGAGCCCAGCTATGTAAGGGATAAGTCAACAAGAAGTGTTTGACTACTAGATAAAAACCATGTTAGGTTATAGAAATTATATTATGAGCCAATGTAGACTTAAGAGAAACCTAAGAGAAGGTCGTAATTGTAATTGGAGTTTTCTTCTCACAACAGTAGCCAACCAAGAAGACTTAGAGTGTGTTTGGAAATCTTTAAAAAGCTAGTTTTGAGTTAAAGTCATTGTGTAGGAGCACTTGACATTAGACCATTATTTTCAAGTATATAAAGAAGAATGAGTTCTTTTTAGAAGTTATTCTAGAGTTATTTAAATTATATGTGTATTATAGTTTTAAAGAGGAATAATCTTTAGCCCAATCTTAGGCTAAGAATAGCCACAAGATTGATGTGAGATATACTCACTATGGCAATGAAAAGTCATGATATAGACTAAATTATTATTATGTTATCTTTTGATATACATGAGGAAGTTTATTCAATTCGTTAGTATTTTAAACTATAGATTATCTTCAACAGATTATGAATTGAATGATTTTTTCTTAGATTAATACAAATAGGGTCTTTAATCATAAAACCCTATGGCTTGAATGTCAGAATCTTGCATGTGTAGAAGAACACAAATGAGCATGAGAATAGGTAGATAGGTCATTGGGTAGATGATAGGACATCATAGACCCGTGATTGCAAGGATGCAAAGAGGGGCTCAATGTAGTTATATAGTCACCTAAGCTCTCATCTGAGACTTGCCAAAATGACTAGTAGATAAAGGATTAAGATATGTCTTTAAGACCAATATGATATAAGCAAGTTGAAAAGAATTATTTTATTTTATATGGCATAAATTGAGAAATAAGAATGTTGTCTCCAAGTCAAGAAAAGAGTGAGTGAATATACAACTATATATTTATATGAAACTTTGGCCAAAGTACTGCAAAAGTCACTGCTCGCATTGTTGGTTCACGGTGTACTAGATAGCTGAACAATCAGATTGGGTCATACATAGCTAGAGCTAGACAAGAGTTGTAAACCTGATTGTTATTAGCTAGGACACATCACTAGCTCTTAGATGGCATAAAGAATCAGTTGATTCTCATTATCTATTACCCTCATGAAGGGAAGGGCCACTTCCAGAAGGAAGGTGTACGGGGGACTGTTGGTCTGTGGTTGGAGGAAAAACACCAGGGTGATTCTCTCTCTCTCTCTCTCTCTCTCTCTCTCTCTCTCTCTCTCTCTCTCTCTCTCTCTCTCTCTCTCTCTCGCAGTTGACTACCGAAGACTTGTGAACAAGAATACATTACTTATTTTATATAAGATATTGGTAAAATTGTAAGTTGTAAGAAATACGACCATTTGTTATATGTGGAATTTTGTTAGTCGCATGTGAAGCAAACATTTTTTGAATATATGTATTGTATTTGAAATGACAAATGTAATATCTTTGATTACAATTAATTAAAATAATTAATGAGATGTTTGCTTTAATTATGTGTAAGGATATCTAATATTTGATGCAGGGACTTCCGGAGGTCATAACTTTTGACTCGGATGTGGGTTTTCTATGAAATTTTATAGGTGGATGCGTTATGAGGTGGCCAGTGGTTTCCCAACCCACCCTAGTCAGTTGGAACTCATCTTGGCACTTTTTTGGGGCTTGAAACTTTCATCTTGGCCCTCAAAATGGTAAATTAGTGTTTTTTTCTAGTTTTTTAAAAGTTGCTTTTTTTAATAACTCAAAACTCATGTTTCAAATTTAGGATGATAGTTGGTTTTTCATCCTACCTTAGCTTTATGAGTTTTTTGGGAAAAAACTGGATTCTCAAGATATGATTGTAAAATTACCTAAAATGGCAAAATCTGACAATTGTCGAAATCTGCCAAAAAAGGTAATTTTTTGTTTTTTTTGTTTTCTTGGATATAAGAAAGTTTTCTCTCATTGTAGTAGCAGAGTTGATGAATAGAAGTTTTTTATGTTCCATTCTTCAAATATTTGCCTCTCACATGATAAATGGTAAAAATGTATTGAGTGTATGTTGTGTGTTGCATCATCTGGTATCAGAGCAGGAAGATGGCTGGGAGAGGAAGAGGAAGAGGCAGTCTTACCCAAATGCATAGAGAAATTCAAAATCTACAAACACAAATAGCAGAACTTACAACATAGATGGAAAACCAAAGACTGGGTAGAGGAGGAGATGAATCTGATGAAGAGACAGGTCGAGGAGGTGCAAATCAAGATACAGAACATGAAGAAGAAGAATTAGAAGGCATGATTTTTGAAGAGAGGATGCTTAGGGCCTTAGAAGGGAAAAATGAAGGGATCAAGGTAGATGTTTCAGATTATGCAGGTAGTCTTAAACCAGAGGAGTTGATAGACTGGTTGAATGACATGAGAAAAGTTTTCGAATGGAAATCCATAATAGAGGAAAAGAAGGTGAAATTTGCATGCACCAAATTAAAGGGTCATGCAATGATTTGGTGGGATCATCTTCAAAAGGAATGAAAAAGGAAAGGCAAGGATAAGATCAGGACATGGAATAAAATGGAGAAGAAGCTGAGAGAAAATTCTTTTCCATAGATTATGTGCAAGCCCTTTTTCGTAGGTTTCAAAATTTAAAGCAGAACCTCTCTTTTGTGCAAGATTATACAAATGAGTTTTATACATTGTCTATACGTATAGAGCATCAAGAAACTGATGAACAGATGGCTGCTAGATATGTGAATGACCTGAAATTCTCTATTCAAGATGAATTGAGCATGCATCGACTCAACAGTATGGAAGAGGCTTACCAATTAGCTCTAAAGGCTGAAGAAAAACAAAATAGATAATACCATCAAAGGAATAGAGGAGGAAGAAGGGGTACATCAACCCCATTTTGAGGAGGTTTGAATTATGGAAGGGGAGAGTCATCCCATGGATTGGAAAAACAAGCAGACACTTGACAAGATCCTCCGAATCAAGGACAAGGAAGGGGATTTCAAAGAGGTTGAGGTTATGGTAGCAGTAGAGGATGGGAAAACCAGAGAAGGCCTTTCACTTGTTTCAGATGTGGAGAAGAAGGTCATAGGGCATTTGAATGCTCAAATTATAACATGCAAGAAAGAAATCAAGGAGGACAACCTAGGGTGAACTTGATTCAAACACAACATGAAGTGGAAGGGACATAACTAGAGGTTCCACCAGATGTGGGAGAAAGTCTCATGATGAGAAGGGCAATGGTGATCCTAGAGAAGGAGAAAACACAAGCCAAAAGCTTTGATGGTTCATGGCTTCGAACTAATATCTTTAGAACCAGATGCACTTTAGGTGACAAGGTATGTCAAGTTATTGTTGATGGAGGTAGTTGTGAAAATATGGTTTCTAAAGAAATGGTAGAAAAATTGAATTTACACTGTGAAAAACATCCTCATCCATACCGCATTGCATGGTTTAAAAAGGGAAATGAAGTCATTGTTGATAAAAGATGCCTAATCAAGTTTAGCATAGGGAAGATCTATCAAGATGAGATATGGTGTGATGTTGTCCCAATGGATGCCTGTCATGTGTTATTGGGAAGGCCATGGCAGTATGATAGAAAAGTTATGCATGATGGAGAGAAAAACACATACATCTTTTGGAAAAATGGCTCTAAGGTGATTTTATTGCCTCTCAAGGATGAAGGAAAAGGTGAGACCATGTTGTCTGAAAGAGATCTTGTTAAAGAAATGAAGGTGACAGGGTGTTGTTACGCATTAGTAGTGAAAAAAGGTGAAGAGGAAGACATTTCAATTCCCCTAGAAGTAGCAGAGCTATTGGAAGAATTTGTTGATGTTTTTCCTGATGAATTACCTAATGGTCTACCACCAAAGAGAGATATTCAGAATCATATTGATTTGATTCCAGGAGCAACTCTACCCAACCAAGCAACTTATAGGATGAATCCAACACAACATACAGAGATGAATAAGCAAGTAACAGAACTCATAAGTAAAGGTGTGGTGAGAGAGAGCATGACCCCATGTGTTGTACCTGCATTGTTGACCCCCAAAAAAGATTGAACATGGAGGATGTGCATTGATAGCAGAGCAATTAATAAGATTACCATCAAGTATCAGTTTCCTATACCTTGTATGGAATACATGATGGATGTCCTTGCAGGGGCCAAATATTTCAGCAAGATCAACCTATGAAGTGGCTACCATCAAACCTAGATCCAAGAAGGGGATGAGTAGAAGACAGCCTTTAAGACTGGAGATGGATTATATGAGTGGATGGTTATGCCATTCAGGTTATCAAATGTACCTAGCACATTTATGAGATTGATGAACACTATACTACGACCTTACATTGGTAAGTTTGTGGTAGTTTATTTTGATGATATTTTGGTATTTAGTAATAACAAAGAAGAGCACCTACAACACTTGAGGATCATCTTTGGTGTGTTAAGGAAGGAGAAGCTCTATGCCAATTTGAAGAAGTGTAGGTTCATGTAGGACAGTTTGGTTTTTTTAGGCTTTGTCATTTCTAAAGATGGTGTCAGAATGGATCCAGAAAAGGTTAGGGCAATTCTAGAATGGCCTAGTCCAAGCAGCATCACAGAGGTAAAAAGCTTTCATGGCTTGGCTACTTTCTATCAAAAGTTCATTCAAAATTTCAGTAGTATTGTAGCTCCTATAACAGATTGCACCAAAGGAAGGGAGTTTGTATGGACCAAGGATGCTAAGGAGAGCTTTAAGTACTTGAAGCAAAAGGTAACAAAAGTGCCTATACTTGCATTACCAAATTTTGATAAGGTATTTGAAGTAGAATGTGATGCCTCCCATGTGGGAATAGGTGTTGTGCTTAGCCAAGTTGGAAAGCCTATAGCTTTCTTTAGTGAAAAGCTGAATGACGTGAGAAAGAATTATTCTACTTATGATTTCGAATTTTATGCAATTGTTCAAGCATTGAGGCATTGGAGATATTATCTAGTTCCCCAAGAGTTTGTATTGTTTATAGATCATATTGCACTGAGATATTTGAACACACAGAAAAAGTTAAATAGTAGGCATGCCAAGTGGGTTTCTTTCTTGCAGGGTTACAACTTTGTGTTGAAGCATAAGTCTAGAAAACAAAATTAGGTTACAGATGGGTTAAGTAGGCGTGTTGCACTTTTAACCACAATGGAAAGTGAGGTGATTGGTTTTGATGCCATCAAAAATTTGTATGAGTCTAATGATGATTTTTGGGAGATTGTGGAACAATTGAAGGCACCAGTATCTGGTAACTTGGATCACTTTAGGGGTGAATATTTTATGCAAGATGGGTATCTATTTAAAGGAAAACAACTATGCATACCAGCTGCCTCTATGAGGGAAAACATTATCAGAGAATTTCATAGTAGTGGGTTAGCTGGACATTTTGGCAAGGACAAGACAATAGCCTTGATAGAAGATAAATATTACTGGCCAAAGATGAGGGATATAACTAAGTATGTAACAAGGTGTAGAATTTGCCAAGTGGCTAAGGGACATTCACAGAATACAGGGTTGTATATACCATTACCAGTACCAACTGCACCATGGACAGATTTGAGTATGGACTTTGTGTTGGGACTTCCACATACTCAACGAGGTAATGACTCTATTTTTGTAGTTGTTGATAGGTTCACCAAGATGGTTCATTTTATTGCCTGTAAGAAAACGAATGATGCAACGAGGGTAGCAGAGTTATTTTTTTCAGAAGTTGTTCGACTACATGGTGTTCCAAAGACTATTACCTCTAATAGGGATACTAAATTCCTCAGTCATTTCTAGCAGACTTTATGGAAGAAGATGGGGTCTAAGTTATAGTTTAGTAGTGCTTATCATCCTCAAACGGATGGGCAAATAGAGGTAGTCAATCGGAGTCTCAGAAATTTGTTGAGGTGTATTGTTGGAGAGAAACCAAAACAATGGGACGTGGCATTACCCCAGGCTGAATTTGCCTATAATAGTTCTGTTAACAGATCAACAGGAAAGTCCCCTTTCCAGATTATGTATGGTAGGAATCCTCAAGGTGTTCTAGATTTGGTACAGCTACCAATGATAGGGTCAATGATGATGGGGAAGCATTTGCAGAACACCTTCAACAGTTGCAGAAAGAACTGAGACAGAAGTTGCAGGACAGTAATGAGAGGTACAAGAATTTAGTGGATACTAGTAGGCAACATCAGACATTTAGTGAAGGTGACTTAGTGATGGTATATTTGAGAAAAGAGTAGTTTCCTACTAGAACATATCACAAGTTCAAGAACAGGAAAATTGGTCCTTGCAGAATTACAAAGAAGATCAATGATAATGCATATGAGGTCAGTTTACCAAATGATCTCAATATTTCTCCTGTGTTTAATATTTTTGATTTATATGCATTCCATGGTGAGGATGATGCTGAAGATAGTCAACCAAAAGTGGCATGGCACAACCACATTCCCCATAAGAAGAAGGAAAAGATTGCACAGGTTCTTGATAAGAACACTATCTACACTCGGCAAGGGCGTTACAACAAGTATTTAGTACAGTGGGAAGGACTGCCACCAACAGATAGCACGTGGATTACATAGTGGGAAGTGAAGAGGTTAGATCCAGTCAAATGGCAGCAGTTTGAAGACACTCACTTGCAGGAGTTGGATTCTTTTCAACTAGAGGAGAATGATGCAGGGACTTCTGGAGGTCATAACTTTTGACTCGGATGTGAGTTTTCTACGAAATTTTATAGGTGGATGCATTATGAGGTGGCTAGTGGTTTCCCAACCCACCTTAGTCGGTTGGACCTCATCTTGGAACTTTTTTGGGGCTTGAAACTTTCATCTTGGCCCTCAAAATGGCAAATTAGTGTTTTTTTCTAGTTTTTCAAAAGTTGCTTTTTTTAATAACTTGAAACTCATGTTTCAAATTTAGGATGTTAGTTGGTTTTTCATCCTACCTTAGCTTTATGAGTTTTTTAGGAAAAAACTGGATTCTCAAGATATGATTGTAAAATTATCGAAAATGGCAAAATCTGACTATTATCAAAATCTGCCAAAAAAGGTAATTTTTTGTTTTTTTGTTTTCTTGGATATAAGAGAGTTTTCTCTCATTGTAGCAACGGAGTTGATGAATAAAAGTTTTTTATGTTCCAGTCTTCAAATATTTAGCTCTCACATGATTAATGGTAAAAATGTATTGAGTGTATGTTGTGTGTTGCATCATCATGAGTTTCGAATTACTAAAAAAAGCAAGTTTTAAAAAACTAGAAAAAAACACTAATTAGTCATTTTGAGGGCCAAGATGAAAGTTTCAAGCCCAAAAAAAGTGCCAAGCCAAGGTCCAACCAACTAGGGTCGGTTGGGAAACCACTTGCCACCTCATAATGCATCCACCTGTAAAATTTCGTAGAAAACCCACATCCGAGTCAAAAGTTATGACCTCTAGAAGTCCCTGCATTAATATTCTAGTTGGTATGTTACAAATATGACTAATGTATGCATCACATATACACAATGTGACTAGCTCAAACATACTTCTCATATACATAGTGTGACTAACTCATGCTCACAACACATGTACACCATGTGAGTAGCTTATGCATATATTGTCACATATACACAATGATTAACTCACGCATACATAATAACCGACTAGTAATAGGAAGTGCATGAGACTTACTACATGCATCTTCCCATTACCTATTTCACTAGAACTTACCCTCTAAGTACATCCTACCCAAAAAAGGAATGTTGGTGCATCTCAAACTACATAGTGGGTCCCATCCCTTTTTATGATTCATTTCTGACTATGATGACAATCAAGCAACCCATACTACTTGTTGTCATCATCAACAAAGGTGTAAGTGTGACAACATACAACACATATGGCTATTAATAAGATTTTTGTAGCCCACTAAGCATCTAAGTCATCTTATAACTGGATAAACATAATTAAGATGTCTTATGGTTTTACCTTGCCTAAAACTAGTACTTGCACTATCAATCACTTGGACTAATTTAGTAAATTAAACCTTGAGAACCATACATTAACTAGACACAACACCAAAGGAACACACATTCCTTCTAACACCCCAATGCTAATACCAAACTTTTAATATAGGTAGATCCTGGCATCCATCACTTGAATGCCAGTAGAAAAAGTTGTCCTAAATCTTATGAAATCAAGTAGCTCTTGGCATCTATCATCTACATGCTACAAGAAAAATCCAACTGACCCTATGATATAGTTGAATACTTCTTTAGGAAGAGCATGCTTTGTGAATCTTGTTATGTTGTAACAACGATAAGCTTATTTGTTTGTGGGTCATAGGTTTTACAATTTTAGTGATGACCTTAGGATGAGTGGGACAAGCTATGTTATGAAAAAACTATCTTGTACCTATGCTTTTGTAGAGACCCTTTCTCAACCCTAGTTGTGATGCAAAGAAGTCATCTCTTGTATTGATGTTAGTTCAACATTCTGACATTTAGAAGGTACAAGAATATTGATCTAAAACATACTATCCTAAGGGATTACACTTTAGATTGGTTAATCTAGATACAATATCAAAGAGGGATTTATTATCCTATACAATGGTCCTATAGGTCTTGGGGTCAAAATTACCAACTTGCAAGTAGTACATTGATACCACATGAGTTGGATTCTATTTCATCACATATAGATAAAAAAAAACTTAGAGTAATCTCAAAGGCCATTCACTTCATTCCATTGTTATTTGAGAACATAATATTTATCAGATAGAAATCAAATCCACAATAGTAATATTCGACAATATTCTACTTTTGAGGACACAAATTTTTTTATATATTACCAATCATAAAGCTTAGCATACATTTATTCTTCAAATAGATATAAAGACAAAATGCCATACCATATTTGGTAATACTTATCATTAATTACTTGTAGATGGCAAAGGCGGTCATAAGGAACTCTATCCTAAACTTAATATAGATCTAGCACATATTTAGAGTAAGTTGATCTTTCATAAAGATTAAGAGTTGTTCACACCATCAAATCATAGTAGCTTAATTTAGAATCATAATCAAATGCAAAGTTAATTGGTTTTCTTAACTCATACATAGCCATGTCTTGGACAAGTTTATCATGACCTATTTTCTTAAGAGAAAAGACCTCACTATTATCTTGAGGATAACCTAGATATTTCCATACTTATTGTTGAGCTATGACATTATGCCATAGTGTTCAACACTAAGTCTAGAGGCATTCTCATGAATTTACATAAGAGACAAACCATGAGGACAATGACTCTAAGAGTTCATCCAAGATTGGAGTGGATTTTGGAAATCTAAACCCAACAAACTTCAAACTAGACAAGCTTCATGATGACGGATTGCCTTTCATTGGCTCAAAACTATATAGTGGGGTCATATTAATTAGAAAGGCAAGTTCACATCCATTTGATGCAATTTTAATGTCAAGTTGAACCATACAAAATATGGAGGGATGATCAAGTTCAGGAACACCCCATACATCATGGAAACTCCCTAAACCCCTCCCTTATGGACTTGGGTCATAGGGGCACCCTTCACCCAAGGATTGCCTACATACCTACTTCAAAATGTGATCAAAATGCCATGTAGTTCTCCTAGGATTTCAACTATTGAGATGAGAACTTGCACTTTCCTAGGTTAGGATAACCTATATAGATACTAGGCACAACCATTTTACCACATATATTGGAAAATGATAGCCCTCTAGGATTCCAAACTTTAATAGATAGTTTCCCTAAAGAAGCCAAGGAATAGCTTAACCAAGGAAGATCATGAAGATAATACCAAGCACAACTATATAAGATTTTTCTCAAATGAATTAGATCAACATGTTAAGATGGAACATTACTACGAATAAGGTTCCTGAACTATGTGCATATACAATGGTTCCAATTATCAACCATCTTTCTATTTAGCTAAGCATTAAAATATCACCTGTATTAGATGACACACCTTAGACAATAGTGTCTTATAAGGAGGGATTGTCCAAATCAAAACCATACATATAAATTATGCATTACAACATAGTCAATATAAAATAAATCTAATCATGTTAGAGCATAGGGAAATATCATCCCCATGTAGGAATTATGCAAAAGCCTCGATATGGCTCCAAGTGATGTCCCACTTATAATATGATTCCAAGGTATTAAGTATGGCTATCATATTATATTTTGACTTCTTCAAAATTGGAACTTAACATGCCTAGATACCAAACCATATCATACAATGTTCAATAAATATTGATAGTAATCTTGGTAACAAACCATTATTGAAGTCCTCAGAATTATCTTCTTCGAGATGAATGTGCCATATAGACTATAGTGCATTATTCAACTATAGGGAATCATTCTTCTCTAGTACATCAAACCATAGTGGAAACACAAAAAAGGAGTTGCATTATTCTAATCATAATTGCCACATATAAAAGTTATAACTACATGTAATCCTTGTAAGGTTTTATCCTTCTAAGTTGACAAGACCGAACAACACCCTTAGACACAATGTTACATGGTTTGGTACTTTATTGCTCCCATTAAGCATACCTTTAGTGCACTTAAAGGTGTGATTTACACAATGACACCCTACATTCGCAACCCTTCAATAATGAGTGTGTCAATGAGGGTGTGACTTGATGATATTATGAAATGGTAATCATATTTTAGCAAGTCTAAATTTCACAGTAATTACATATTATTCATATAACATATATAATCATAACCAACAAAACATGGCTATGTGACACCATAACCCTCATCTTAAACATAGACCACATAATGAGTTCAATTATTAAATAGCGCTTCCTTTATGAAACAACCATTATAAAATTAAAGGCTAAGAAGTATGATACAAGCCATAGTCAACAATAGCATATCAACCTTATTATTTAGCCAAAACTCAAAACCAACCACATAAGGTGTTTTCATGAATATATTATATGGTACCCAAAAAGTTAGTCAAAACATCTATTAACTAATTAGTGAGGTAACTAGCTATTATGTTGAGATCATTGAACAATGTATGTGGATAATTTTTGTATCACCATACCATACAAGATGGTATTAAACTTGTCACCCCATAAGGCTTAATGGCCTTAAAGATTATAGCCATAATGGAATGTTATTACCAAAAGAACCTATCCTTATCTACCTACCACTAGAGTTAAAGTAAAGGTACATAAATCAATCTTTGGTAAACAAGAAGTCATACATCCATGAATATCTTGCCAATTAAGCCAAGCACTCCAACATTCAAGCTAATAGAAAAACTTTTAGCTTCCTTGTTTACAAATTCCTAAAATTCAAACATGGGCAAGATAGGATGTAGGCATATAAGAGACCTAGAAAAATTTAAAATATCAATTAAAAGTGCAATTGAAAATACTTATACACTTCATGGGGACTCTAGCCTCATGAGTTATGAAGTGATGAATGATACCATACAATTTACAAGTCTTTATATATATTTCAGTAGGATTTTTATCAAGATTCAAAGAACATGAGTATGAATAGATCTCAGTAAGTTAACGGAGCCAAACCTTCCTCTTAATACGATGCACTAGGAAACTATAAAGAACATTAAATCTATTTCACACAAGCTACTTTTACAGCATTCAGGAGAGAAGTGTGCATAAATTCTCCTTTATTAAATTTTGAACATAAGTTGTGGTATTTGGAAACCTCTTTCCCAATACTCCAAATTGCAGAGCAGGTAGGTGTTGGTGTTAAGCCACACCTGGACCGACGATGGACTGGTCCAAGAGGGGCCAGTAGCTTAGTGGTAGAGCACTCCAGCAGCGTATGGAAGGTCCTAGGTTCGAGTCCTAGTTGGTCCATGTCTCAACATGGTATCAGAGCTAGGTTTAAGCAAGATCTGATCAGATTTGTTTAAGCAGCGAAGTCTTCTTCTTATCTAGGGCAGTCTATCTAAGCATCGAAGATGATGATGAACGAAGTCAAGGTTGAAGATAGGCTTGATGGTGCATCAAATTTCACCTCTTGGAAATTTAGAGTTCTTATTGGAAATGAAGTTTCCTGAAATTCTTTGATTGCAGGGTATTCTCGATATGGCCATGCATGGCGAAGGAATCCAGCC
The DNA here is from genome assembly GCA_027924645.1 of Cunninghamia lanceolata. NCBI lineage: Eukaryota > Viridiplantae > Streptophyta > Pinopsida > Cupressales > Cupressaceae > Cunninghamia > Cunninghamia lanceolata. Next base: position 12,456,232 of record BSBN01000186.1, on the reverse strand, counting down.
CAATCAATTCACGTTTTCCAGCATTCTTCCAGCATATGCGAAATTTGGTTGTGTAGAAAAGGCACGCAATTTGTTTGACAAAATGTCTCAACAAGATGATGTCTCTTGGATGGTAATGATTGCTGGGTATGTGCAAAATGGACGGGCAGAGGAGGCCCTGAAGCTCTACCAGGAAATGAGTTTGGTAGGTCCAAAGCTTGGCATTGTTTTGGCAAAATTGGAGAAGGTTATCAGCCAAAACAGGAGATCATTCAATATGGGAAGATCAATTGCTTTAGCCTCTGTTATTGCATTTCAACTTCTCAGCTGTGTAATAGCAAGAGATAGATTGCTTCCGAATAACAATTTTGAGATCAGTCCAAAGCTGTCAAACATAAAGGGCACGCTCATCATAGGAGAAAATTTGCTTCCACAGTGGCGAGTAAAGGGTATAATGGAATACATTGAGTCGGATCACAAGCCCTGCGATATGTTAGTAGTAGTTCCTTGAGGAACACATGTGGTCAGGCTGGGCAATGAGGCGTCGATTATCAGCCACAACATTAAGCTGAAAAAGGGTTCACATTATTCCCTTTCATTACGTGTCGCTCGTACCTGCGTGCAGGATGAAATCTTGAAAATCTCTGCTCCACCCATCTCGGGACAGATATCCATACAGATGATCAATAGTAGCACTGACTGGGATGCCTATTCATGGGGATTTCAGGCTCATGCTGATATCATTGAATTCATTATTCACAACTCAGGCATGGAGGAAAATTCTGCTTGCAGACACGTGATCGACGCGGTTGCTCTTAAGCATTTCAGAGCGCCCAGATTCTCAAACAAAGATCCCATGGAGTCCTGTGACATGAGGAATTGGAGTGGCTTGATGGTTAAGTTGTAATGCCAGTGTAAGGTGTCGAGGGTCTTAAATAGTTCGAGACCTGTTTAGGAGAAATTTGGAGGATTCAAAATTTAACCTGTCAATTATATTGAGGCCGCCACCATTGATAAAGAATTGTGTATTGCCTTCATGGCAATTCAGAGGAGGAATTGACAATTATTTCTGTAGAAACCACTAAGATTTTAATTTGTAGAATGAGCATTATCAATGATTCTCAATTTTGAATGCCTGTGATAGCATTGGGGAACTGCTTATACTATCAATTACAATGATGGACGGTTCATTAGGGACTTGTCGCCCTTTACAGTGGCACCAAGCCACAGTGGCACACCTCGTGCCTTATTCATTCATGAGCCCATGTCTGGAATGGCGTTGAATTGATGCCCGTCGACCACCTAGCTTCTGATCCGCAAATATAGCCGTATCATGCCCTCGCTGCAAGATGGAACTTTTGGCAATGAGAATCAATGTTATGTATGGTGTCCACTTTGCATGTGATCTGCCTCAGCCAGTGAACCTCTATTACTGCCTGGTGACAGAATATGAGCAATGGCCAGAGCCTTGGCTCGACCTGAACACTAAGCAATCACCCACTAGATCTTCACCATTGAAGCCTGCTCACGGAGTCGAGCTGTGATGAAGATCATTAACCAATTTCTAGTCTAAGTGTAACATATAAAGAGAAATCATTTAACAACTAAGAAGAAACTGCAAGACAAGCGCCTAACTGAATCTGTAGAATTGACCCACATAAAGAGATAAGTATTTTATGTTTGAATAATGATCATGAATTTTTTATGTAGTTAATAATTCATGCACTAACATTGAGAATAGTGAATCATGTATGCTTCTAGCATTGGTCTGTACATTTCTCTTCAACTATTACTAATCTCTCTAAAAATGCTTCCAGGACGGATCGAGGAGCAAAAGGATGATGAGAGATTGCATAAGGAATTCAAGGGAGAAAGAGTTTGATACATCATGTGAGGAAGTCATGCAGGCTGAAGAATGGAGACACAGCTTGCAGTCATGGGACTGAGTTGGTGGCACATAACTTCACTGGAGACATCTCTCGAGGGCACAAGGTTGGGTCAGCCTTGGATGGGGAATTTGCATCAGCAAAGAAGATTGAGAAAGATGAAGACACTAAACAACAGAGAACCCTTACAGATTGTCATTGTGATCAACTACTTCGAAGAGGAGAAAATGACATTCAGAGGGAGTTAAATTCTGAGAATTCAAGGCACGAGTTGAGAGCATGTTCAGGAAAAGGACTAAGGTTTTGAGATCAATCAATGGAGGGGAGTTCACTTCCTTGCAATCTCTGAGGTAGGAATCAAGAGGGAGTTCTGTGACTCACTGAGAAGAAGTGAAGGTGTCAGCTAAGTGGGTTGCAGTACTTGGAAGACCTCTTTAGCTGTTGAGAACAGAATTGAACAAGACTGTCAATCTAAATTTGACTTTGGTAGCTCTGCAAACCTATTCAAAATAAAGTGATCTGGGATGAGATCAAGGAGGACAGTCTTGAACTCTCGCAAGTCAGTAGTGCCAAAGGCGTGCATTGAAAACCATTTCTCTAAGGCAAGCATTGCAGGCAATCTTGGACGAGAAGGTCGAAAGGTTGATGAAAGTACTTGGAGCTTTAGAGGGAGTCACATCATCATGAAGATCTGTTGTAATGTATATTTCTCTGTGACAGAGAAGTATGAGGTGAAAGCCCTTGTAGTGTATATTTCTCTATGACGGAGAAATATGAGGTGCGAGCCCTTGTCCATCTCTGAGATGGAGATGTGATTCTTTCCACCCTCTGGGAGTAGCCATGGTGGACGTCATGTTGAGTGACTCCATGACGATGTATTTTTCTACTAATGGGAGTAGCCATTGTGGACATCACGTTGAGAGACTCCATGATGATTCTCTTGTACTTGTGTTTATCCACCCTCTGGGAGTAGCCATGGTGGACGTCATGTTGAGAGACTCCATGATGACATCACATTGAGTGACACCGTGATGGGCATTTGTACACATGTTTCTTTCCACCCTCTGGGAGTAGCCATGGTGGACGTCATGTTGGGAGACTCCATGACGACATCATGTTGAGTGACTCCGTGATGGGCATTTGTACACATGTTTCTTTCCACCCTCTGGGAGTAGCCATGGTGGACATCATGTTGAGAGACTCCATGATGACATCATGTTGAATGACTCTGTGATGGGCACTTGTGCACTAGTTTTCTTCGTTGAGAGACTCTGTGATAAATTCTTCTCACTAATGGGTGTAGCCATTGTGGGTGTCATGTTGAGAGACTCCATGATATATCTAGAAAGATATCTCCCTAGCTAAGAGGGAGTGTTGATGTTATTGTAGCGTCGGGAGATTTACTCAGGTTGACTCAATGAAAAGTCATATATGAAGAGACATCAAAATATATGAAGAGACACCTAAGCATATGAAGAGTCACCGACGCATATGAAGAGTCACCTTGATTTGTATATATACATCAATTCAATCACTTCATTAACACCTCTAGTAGAAGTTCGGTCATTCCTTTAGTAGCAGAGCAGATTTCAAGGAGAAACATATTCATTTGTATCTTTGTATCTAGGAGAGGTGCTATTATTCATTGTATCAAATTTTTACTTGTGTTGGGCTTGAGTTGTAAGCAGATTTCTGCTCTTATTCCTTCAATATATAAGAGATATATTTGCTGGGTCTTTCTCCCTCGAGTTGGAGGGTTTTCCCAGGGTACCTACTGTGTTCATTGCTCTATGTGTTGTATTTCTACTTATTTCATTTCTGATCCTAAAACTAACAATGTTGAGACATGGACCAGCTAGGACTCAAACCTAGGACCTTCCATACGCTGCTGGAGTGCTCTACCACTGAGCTACTGGCCCCTCTTGGACCAGTCCATCGTCACTCCAGGTGTGGTTTAACACCAACACCCCCCCTTAAGCCACACCTCTCATGTGCTTGGGGCTCCTAGCCTGGGCCTAGCTCTGATACCATGTTAGTTTTAGGATAAAAAATGAAATAAGCAGAAATACAACACATAGAGCAATGAACACAGTAGGTACCCTGGGAAAACCCTCCAACTCGAGGGAGAAAAACCTAGCAAATATATCTCTTATATATTGAAGGAATAAGAGCAGAAATCTGCTTACATCTCAAGCCCAACACAAGGGCAAATTTGATACAATGAATAATAGCACCTCTCCTAGATACAAAGATACAAATGAATATGTTTCTCCTTGAAATCTGCTCTGCTACTAAAGGAATGACCGAACTTCTGCTGGAGGTGTTAATGAAGTGATTGAATTGATGTATATATACAAATCAAGGTGACTCTTCATATGCATCGATGACTCTTCATATGCTTAGGTGTCTCTTCATATATTTTGATGTCTCTTCATATATGACTTTTCATTGAGTCGACCTGAGTAAATCTCCTGACACTACAATAACATCAACAGTAGGATGCTAGTTTAAATTTGCTTAAAAGCTTCTAAGGCCTTTTTAACAAATTCATTTTGAACATAGCCTACCATCATGGCATTACCTGAGGCCACATTTCTTTGAGGCATTTTGTCAAACAGCTCATGTGTCTTATCTAGGCCTCCACATTTTACATACATGTTTACCATGTGTGTGTGGAGAGAGACCATTATTATATTATTTGAACTGTCACCTAATGTTTTTTTATTCCTACTTGGCAGACTAACGATTGGATAGTTTATGCAATTTTGGTCAAACTTTCCTATACACAAATTCCACAGCCATCTTAGATTAATTATTTTTAAGCTGAAGGAGTGGATATCTCTGAACTCAATTCTACACTTAGAAAAGTAATTGTGAATCAGTATACTTAGATCTAGGAATGATATTGAAAATATTTCTAATTTTAGGAGCTGAAAGCTACCTTCAGTTGCCTTGGATGCCATTTTTTATCTGCACACTTGTCCTCCCTTTTCCTCATAATTTAGAAGTTGTGCCATCAAACTTGTGTCGATTTGATTTAATTATTGCATTGGCCTATGCTTTGCTGCCAATGGTTGCCATATTGTCCTACGCCCTCCAACTGCCTCCTCCAATACCTTTTTTCCTCACCATACTTTAATCCACACATTGGTCAGATATTGGTTTCCTAGGAATAGGTCAGCTCGACTTATTAGAAGGTTGCATTTGTCCCTTTTTTTATACTAAAAGTAACATTTAAAAGATTTCTTATCCTGCTCTTATTATGTTTTGACCTCTTATTATATGTTTAAACTTTTTCATATTTTAGGTTTATTGACCACATTATTTGTTTTTGAATCCACTACATATGGTATCATTCTGATTTGACCAATTTTGGAGCAATTTTTTAAGATTAAGGGGTACATACATATAAATTACACACTGACATATGCATTTCCATTGGTTTCAAACATCAAAATTTCAATTTATGTGTTCCTTTTCTCATGATAGCTCAGTATTTATGCCATCTAGTATATATATTTACCTATTACTTCTTGCAGGGTACTGGAGTACCATACATTAAGACCAGTCTTTGTAGTTAGGTACACATCATGTTTCTAAATTACTTTTATTAACTTCCTCTTAGGTGCTATTGACATATCCACGTTGCTTGCCACATAGGTTTACAACACATATCACTAGTGTCCCATTAAACTAATATTAGAAAATATTGATGGAAACTAGTTTATTTAATCATTGAAGAATGAAAACATGTCTCTGTATTCTTTGTGGGTTATTATTTACATGGAATCATACCATGCTAATTACAATGCAGTCTCATTTCTAAACTCATGGCATACTACATTGCAAATGCCATGTATATGAGTTGATGCATAACAATCTCCACCCATCTATTCTTCCTTCAATAAATATCTAAATACATATAGGTATTGGAATATAACATACTTATATCATCATTGATAAGCATCCTCTTTCAATGTAGCTTTAACCTATGTGGTAGAGTTGTACAGCAAATAGCTCATTAATCTTGTGGCTACATCAACAAGATAGCTAAAACATTCCCATATGAGTGTAGCACCAACTTTTAGCTCTTTCAAACTGATGTAGGAGCATCCCCGGTTCAAGAGAAATCTTGCATCAACCAAAAACATTTGCATTTCAGTTTCTTCATTTTTGCAGTTCAGTCAGAAGCAGTTTTAGCTTTTGGTCCAGTTTTGGCATTTCACACCTTACGGATCTGGACTTAGCACCTACATTCATTCATCTACATCATATCAAGAATTCAGAGCATTTGGATCAATTACCAAAAATATATCGCTATCAGAAGATCAATTGTTTTCTCAGAGGAGAGCATCCTGACAATCTATGGCAATTAGCTGAAGGAGAAGGCTTGTGGATCATTCCTTGACTTGTGGATCTCAATGAAACATCATTCACTATCCTTTGGTTTGTTGCCAACCTTCCCCAAGGGTCCGCACATTATTCCATTCATTTGAGGAAGTGTTCTATGCATTTAGGTCCAACCCATCTGTGAACATGTTACAACTCTTCATTGGAGTTTGTTAGCCAACACGGAGGAATCTATTGGTCTGAAAATGATATATTGATGTAATAGATCCTTAGAAAAGCAGATAAACACATAAGAAAGATCTGATAGTTTAGATTTTGTGCGAAGGAGCTTCAAAGCTTTATCTTGTGCATGTATGTAATCAGGCCTGTGAGCCCTAATTGTAAGCCCGCATGTTGCCAGCCGATCTCTATTTGAATTCTATGATATACTGAATGATTAAATCTATATTTGTTCCATATTCTTGAGTTGTTTTTGTTGTGTTTAATCTTGTTGCAGGGTCTGGACAGTTCATTCTGTGAACCCTCCTACCGTAACTGTACCAAGTGGTATCAGAGCGAAAGTTTGATTCTTTGGAATGAAGTTGGCAAGGGAATTCTGTAAGATCTTGTTGTAAGTAGATCGCTGATCAAAGGAAGGCTACTTGTGTGCAACCAATCGCCAATTGAGAGGCTGTAGTCACTTGTAGCCTGATTGCTGATTTGAGTCACTTTGCACTTTATCCTAGCAAGATGCTATCGCAAAGAGTTCCTCCTGTTGGTACAATGACTAATAGAATGGATGAAATGATGGAATTAATGAGAACAATGCAAACTCATTTGGATGATGTTGAGGAAGATAGGTGAAGAGGATTGACACTAAGACCTAATGTTGAAAGTGATGATGAAGAAGAATATCAATCTGCTGAACAAACTGGTGAAACCCTAGAAGGTAATGAAGAAGAAGAATCAGATCAAGTAAAGATGTTGTGAGTTATTTCAAAGATTAGGAAGAGACCTAGAGTTGATGTACCGAATTATATTGGTAATCTGAATCCTGAAGAGTTGATTGACTGGATAAATGACATGGAAGAATACTTTGAGTATGAGGAAATTGAAGATCCAGAAAAGGTGAAATTTGCAAAGACAAAGTTGAAGGGACATGCTGCTATATGGTGGAAAGAAGTTCAGTTGGAAAGAAATAGAAGAGGGAAAGAAAATATTACAAAGTGGGACTGGATGGTGACAAAGTTGAAGAATTAGTTTATACCTGCTGACTATGAGTTGGAATTGTTGAAAAGATTGCAAAACCTGAGACAAAAGGAGAAATCTGTGAAGGAGTACACTGAAGAATTTCATAAAATGATTATAAGAACAGGACACAGTGAAGCAAGCAAGGAGAAAGTGGCTAGATACATCAATGGACTGAGATTGAACATTCAAGAAGAACTAAGCCTGGTAAGGATGACATCTTTGGAAGAAGCATATCAATTTGCCCTAAAAGTTGAAGAGAAGTTGAATAAAAGGCATGATCAGAGACAAAGAGGTGGAGGAGGTAAATTTTAGAGAGATAGAACTTATTCTAGAGGAGACAGATCATACCCAGAGCAGAACAAGTTTGACAACCCATTGAAGAAATTTTTACCAGAAAGGAAACCCTAGTGCATACCAGAATGAAGGATACATGAGAGAAGGAAGAGAATTGGATAAGAGAACATTCAGAGGTACTTGTTTCAAGTGTGGATGTGAAGGACATAGAGCATTTGAGTGTAATCAGGGTAGTACAAGTAAGAGGACAAAAAATAATGGAAGAACAACCTATGTTGAAGGACCTATTGAATCACCTAGTTCAATTGGCAATCTAGAGAAAGGAGAATCATTGGTGATGAGGAGAGCACTATTTCAAATAGAGACAAATGAGGAACCATCACAGAGGAAAAGCTTGTTCATAACTAGATGCAAATCCAGAGGTAAGTGTTGTAAAGTAGTAATTGATAGTGGTAGTTCAAATAACCTAGTTTTAGAGGAGATGGTGACTAGCCTAAAGTTGGAAAGATTGAAACACCCTAAGCCCTATCAGATAGCCTAGATTCATGATGATCATAAGGTACTGGTGAGTGAACAATGTTTGGTGAAATTTCATATTGGATCTTATCATGATGAAGTCTTGTGTGACATTATGCCTATGGATGTTTGTCATATCTTATTGGGTAGACCTTGGCAATATGATAGAAAAGAAATACATGATGGGAGAAAGAATACATATATTATAACAGCAAATGGAAAGAGAATTACTTTGATTCCTTTGGAGGATGATCCTAAGAGTGAAGTATGTTGGAATGCTAGAATTTGTTTGGTAGATGGAAGAAAATTTCTGGATGATTTGAGACATGAGAATATGTGTTATGCCTTGATTCCTAAGAAGCCTAAAACATTGAAGAAAGAAGTTGAAGGGGAACAACCGGAGGAGATAAAGGAGTTACTGATAGAGTATGAAGACATCATATCAGATAATGTACCTAAAGGATTACCACCTATAAGGAGTATTAGTCATCACATGGATCATATACCAAGAGTAAGTTTGCCTAACAAAGCAGCACATAGAATGACACCAGCAGAGAATGAAGAATTGAATAGACATATACAAGAATTGTTGAGGAAAGGTTTTGTCAAAGAAAGCTTGAGTCTTTGTGCAGTACCTACAGTGCTTGCACTGAAGAAGGATGGAGAATGGAGAATGTGTACTGACTCTAGAGCAATAAACAAGATCACAGTTAAGTATAGATTTCCTTTACCTAGGATCGATGATATTATGGATTGTTTGAGTGGAGAAAAATATTTCACAACTTAGATAGACTTGAAGAGTGGATACCATCAGATCAGAATCAGAAAGGTGATGAATAGAAGACTACTTTTAAGATAAATGAAAGATTGTATGAGTGGTTAGTGATGCCTTTTGGATTGACAAATGCACCGAGTACTTTCATGAGGTTGATGAATGAAGTTCTAAAGAAATCCTTGGGTAAGTTTGTGATTGTATACTTGGATGATATTCTAATTTTCAGTAAGACAAAAGAACATTTGTGGCATATTAGACAAGTTTTGCAGAGGTTGAGAGAAGAGAAATTGTTGATAAACATCAAGAAGTGTAATTTCATGAAGGAGGAGTTGGTGTATTTGGGATTTGTGATTTCTACAGAAGGATTGAAGATGGACCCTGAGAAAGTGAGAGCAATTGTTGAATGGCCTACACTGGAGAGCATGGGAGAGGTTAGATCATTTCATGGATTGCTAGTTTCTACTGGATGTTCATCAGAAATTTTAGTTTAGTTTGTAACCCTATGATAGAGACAATGAGAGGTGACAGAAAGGATTTCAATTGGACATCATTAGCAGATAAAAGTTTTGAGTTATTGAAGCAGAAAGTGACAGAGAAACATGTTTTGGCATTACTAGATTTCAATAAGGTATTTCAAGTTGATTGTGATGCAAGTGGAAATGCAATAGGAGTAGTGTTAAGTCAAGAAGGTAGACTAGTAGCATATTTCGATGAGAAGTTGAATGATGCAAGGAAGAGATATTTAGTTTATGATTAGGAGTTCTATGCCATAATTCAAGCCTTGAAGAGGTGGAGACATCACTTGTTGCCTAAGGAGTTTGTTTTATATACAGTTCATCAGGCTTTATAATATTTGAACAGTCAAGGTAAGTTGAATCAAAGACATATGAGATGGGTAGAGTTCATGCAGAGTTATACTTTTGTATTGAAGCATAGGAGTGGAAAATCAAACAAAGTTGTTGATGCCTTGAGTAGAAGAAGAAACTTGTTAATAGAGATGAGAGTTGAAGTGTTGGGTTTTGATGAATTGAAGAACATGTATAAGAGAGACACTGATTTTATAGAACCTTGGAAAGTATGTAAGGAACATATTGTGATAGATAGAAGTAAGTGGTTGGACTATTTCATTCAAGAAGATATTTTGTTCAAAGGAAGTTAGTTGTGCATACCTAGAAGTTCAATGAGTGATAATTTAATCAAGGAGAAGCATAGTGGTGGATTGGTAGGACATTTTGGCATTGACAAGACAGTGGCTTTGGTAAGTGAAGACTACTTTTGGCCTCAGATACATAAGGATATTTAGAGATTTGTGTAGAGTTGTAGAGTTTGTCAAGTTGCAAAAGGGAGTAGTCAGAACACTAGATTGTATAACCCTTTGACAGTACCGGAGAGACCTTGGGAAGACAAAAGCATGGATTTTGTAATAGGATTAACTAAGACACAGAGAGGACATGATTTAATATTTGTAGTGGTTGACAGATTTTCAAAGATGGCTCATTTCATACCTTGCAAGAAGACAACTGATGCAGTGCATGTAGTTGACCTATTTTTCAAGGAAATTGTGAGATTGCATGGATTACCTAAGAGTATAGTTTCAGACAGAGATACAAAGTTTGTTGGATACTTTTGGAAGACACTTTGGAAGAAGATGAAGACAAATTTGAAGTTCAATTCAACTTTTCATCCACAAACCGATGGACAGACAGAGGTAGTGAATAGGAGTTTGGACAATTTGTTGAGATGTTTGGTTGGAGACAAGACAGGAAGTTGGGATTTGATACTTTCACAAGCAAAGTTTGCATATAATAATTCAGTAAATAAAAGTACCAGAAGAACACCTTTTGAGATTGCTACCAGAGTAAACCCTAAAGGAGTTGCAAAATTGAGAGATGTCAGTATGACATAAAAGAGGAGTGCAGAAGCAAAAGAGTTTGCGGATCACATGAAGACAATACATGATTAGGTTAAGAAGAATTTGGATAATATGAATAGTAAGTATAAAGAGAAGGATGATGAGAAGAGAAGACATAAGGAATTTGAAGTGGGAGATGAAGTGATGGTATACTTGAGAAAAGAAATATTTCCAGTTGGGACATATAACAAGTTGAAGATGAAGAAGTTTGGACCTTGTAAGATACTCAGGAAATTTGATTCAGGAAATGCATATGAAGTGGAGTTATCAGAGACCTTGGGTATTTCACCTATTTTCAACATTGCAGACTTATATCAATATCATGAAGTAGAGTTTAGTGACAATAGGGAAGAAGACTCAAACAAGAAGTTACCACAACAAGCACCAGAACAGATTGAAGACATTTTGGATAGCAGAGTTGGATGCAGCACTAGAGGAAGGCAATACAAAGAATATCTTGTGAAGTGGAAAGGCAGACCAAAGAAGATTATCATGGATTTCTCAGGCTGAGGTAGACCATCTCGGTTCTCCCCTAGCCCTAACAAAGTGAGGGACTCACTTTTTCAATAACCCCAGATGTCTGATGCAGGAGCATCCTTAGTTCAAGAGGAATCTTGCATCAACTTAAAAAATTTGCATTTCAATTTATTTGTATTTCAGTTTCTTCATTTTTCCAATTTAGTTCAGGCAGTTCACTTAGAAGCAGTTTCAACCTTTGGTCTAGTTTTGGCATTTCACACCTTACAGATCTGGATTTAGCACCTACATTCATTCATCTACATCATATCAATAATTTAGAGCATTTGGATCAGTTACGAAAAAGATATCGCTATTAGAAGATCGACTATTTTCTCATAGTAGAGCATCCTAACAGTCTATGGCAATCAGTTGAAAGAGAAGGTTTGCTGATCATTCCTTGACTTGTGGATCTCAATGAAACATCATTCACTATCCTTTGGTTCATGGCTGACCTTCCCCAAGGGTCTACATGTTGTTCCATTCATTTGAGGAAGTGTTCTATGCATTTAGGTCTGACCTATCTGTGAACATGTTACAACTCTTCATTGGAGTTTGTGACCTTCCTTAGCCGACGTGAAGGAATCTATTGGTCTAGAAATGATATATATTGATGTAATATATCCTTAGGAAAGTAGATAAACACATAAGAAAGATCTGACAGTTTAGATTTTGTGTGAAAGAGCTTTAAACCTTTATCTTGTGCATGTATGTAATCAAGCCTATGAGCCCTAATTGTAAGCCTGCATGTTGACAGTCGATCTCTACTTGAATTCTATGATATACTGAATGAATGAATCTACATTTGTTCCATATTCTTGAGTTGTTTCCATTGTGTTTACTCTTGCTACATGGTCCAGATAGTTCATTCTGTGAACCCTCCTGCCGTGACTACACCACAAACATACCAACCCATTCGAACATTCATCCTCAAATTCTCTACATTTTAAGTTCATAACAATTCATATTATACCATAATGGGGATTCTTTATATTATTAAATATGTAGTGAAAGTTGTCAGATCATAATGTACAAATTCAAATCCAACAAATAGGGTTATGGGAAACAGTAATCAACATATACCACAAATTTCTATTGCACACTCTAATTTTACTTTATAACTCATATACCTAGGTTTCCTTTTAAGTATTTTTGGTTAGGATTGGTCAACTATTCTTATAGGCACATAAGTCCTTTTAATAAATTCAGTGCTAACATATTTATACTAAGTTATTAGTTTAGTTATAGTGAGTTAGTAGTGTATGATCATCTACTTTATCCCAGAGTCTAGTGAGCTTTAGAGGTAGACCTAACATTTGAACCATGCTCTAATACCAATATAATAACAACCTTGGTTACTACTATTTTGTTTAATTTAAATTTAATTACACATTATGTCCTAACATAATTGACCAAGCATCTTTTATCTGATTTAGAAGTGTCAGCTTCATAGCCTTACCAACCAAAGCTATGGTAACCACTCTATGCCACAACTCCTATGCTCACACTAAGATATGGTAAGCTCCTAATGTTAGGGTCATCCCTAGACCTAGACCTAAACCTTGAGGGTTCATTCACAATGGCCTTGCCTGTGTATCTCTTATTGTGAATCAGAGGCTCCATAGTTTATACACAATAGTAGAGAGACTTGATCCTCTTCTTTGATATGAGATCTTGAATCTCAATTTTAAATCACAACCATCAATTGGTCTTATGCTTCCAATTCAATCCATTCATAATGGTATGGTAGCAAATTTATTCCAGTCAAATGTTAGTTCAAAGCCAACATCAATGTACAAACACACACTAATCTATATAATGACTAACTCATATGTGCATCACATTTACACAGTGATTAGCTTATGGATACAACACATGTACACAATGTGACTAACTCATGCATACATCACATATAGATAATGTGACTAACTCATGGATGCAACACATATACAAAGTGTGACTTGCTCATACATATAGCACAGAATGACTCATAGATACATCACATATACACAATATGACTAACTCATGGATACATCATCACATATTCACAATGCAACTAACTCATGCCTACATCACATATACACAATGTGACTAGTTCACACATATGTATCATATAATAACTCATGCACAAAAGACATGTACACCATGTGATTATCTTATGCATGCATCACATATACACAGTAATTGACTCACACATACATAGTGACTAATTGGTAAGAAGAAGTGGATCATGCAACCTACTACATGCATCTTCCCATTACCTGGTTCACTAACACTTACCCTTTAAGTACATCACAAACAAAAAAAGGAATGTTGGTGTATCCCATACTACACCATAGGTCCCATTCTTTTCCCAATCCATTGCCAACTGTGATGATAATAAAGCATCCCATACTACTTGTTTTCATCGTCGACAAAGGTGTAAGTGTAACAACACACAACACATATGACTATTAATAATATTTCCATATCCCACTAAGAATCTAAGTCTTCTTATAACTAGATAAAAATAATCAAGATGTCTTATGGTTGTACCTTGCCTATGACTAGTGCTTTCCTATCAATCACTTGGACTAATTTAGCAATTAAAACCTTGAGAACCATATACCTCAAGTAGAAACAACACTAAAGGAACACACATTCCTTTTGATACCCAAATTCCAATACTAAACTTCTGAGATAAGTAGATCATGACATCCATCGCCTACATGCCACTGGTGAAAGATGGTATAAACCCTATGAAATTGGGTAGCTCTTGACATATATCATTTGCATGCTACTAGTGAAATTTGACTAGCCTTATGATACAGTTGAATACTTCTTTAGGAAGAGCACACTGTGTCACTCCTATGATGCTAGAGCAACAATAAGATTATTTGTTAGTGGGTCATAGGTTTTACAGTTTTTGTGATCACCTTAGGATGAGTGAGACAAGCTATGCTAAGAAAAAAATTATCCTCTATGTGTGCCGTGGTAGAGTCTATTTCTCATTCCTAGTTGTGATGCCAAGACATTGGTCTTGTATCAATCTTGGTTTAACATTCTAACATTTAGAAGGTATAAGAACATTGATCTAAAACATATTGTCCAAAGTCTTTACACCTTAGATCGGTTAATCTAGTTACATGGTCACAAATGAATCCATTATCCTATACAATGGTCCTATAGGTATTGGGGTCAAAATTACCAATATGAAAGTAACACATGAGATGACTTCTATTTGGTCACTTATAGATAAATAAATACAAATCATAGAGTATTCTTAAAGGCCATTCTCTTCATTCCATTGTTACTTGGAAACATAGTATTTATATTAGACAAAAACCAAATCCACAGTAGAAATATTAAATAATATTCTACTTCTAATGACATGACATTGTTATTTATTACCAATCATAAAGCTTAACATACAATTTTCCTCCAAATATATAAAGACAAAATTTGATACCATATTTGGTAATACTTACTATTAATTACCCATAGATGGCAAACACAGTCATAAGGAACTCTATCCTAAACATAATACAGATCCAAGGACATATTTAGAGTAGGATAATATTTCATACATATTAAGAGTTGTTCACACCATCAAATCATAATAGCTTAATTTAGGATCATCATCAAATGCAAAGTTAGCAGGTTTCCTTAACTCATACATAGCCATGTCCTGGACAAATTTATCATGCACTTATTTCTTGGAAGAATAGACCTAACTAGTGTCTTGAGGATAATCTATATCTTCCCATACTTATCATTGAGCCAAGACATTATGCCATAGTGTTCAACACACAAAAATCTGATTTTTTTAGTTTAGTTAAGTCTAGAGGCATTCTCGTGCATTCATCTAAAAGACAAACCATGAAGATGGTGAATCTAAGAGTACATCCAAAATTGGAGTAGATTTTGGAAATCCAAAACCAACAAACCTTACCGTAGATAAGCTTGATGATGATAGATTACCTTTCATTGGCTCAAACCTATATAGTGGGGAAATATTAATTATAAATGTAAGTTCGTGCAACCATTTGCTACAATTTCAATCTCAAGTTGAAGCATACTAAAGAGGGAGGGATGATCAAGTTTATGTTGAAACATACTAAGAGGAAGGGATGATCAATTTTACGAACCTTAGATAAATTCCCTAAACCCCTCCCTTATAGAGTTGGGTCATAGGTGCACCCTTTACCCAAGGATTGTCTACATACCCACGTCCAAATAGGATCAAAGTCCTATATAGTTCTTGTAGGATTTCAACTATCAAGATGAGAAATTGCACTTTCCTAGGTGAGGATAACCTATATAGATACTCGGCACAACCATTTTGTCACATACATTGAAAACGTATATCCATGTACGATTCCCAACCTCAATAGATAGTTTCCCTAGAGAAGCTAGGGACTATCTAAGCAAAGAAGACCATGAAGATGATAGCAAGCACAACTATATATGATTTTACTCAAATGAATTAGATCAACATGTTAAGAAGACACATTACTAAGAATAAGGTTCTTGAACTATTTGCATACACAATTGTCCCAATTATCAACCATCTTTATATTAGCTAAGTATTAAAATATTACCCATCTAAAATGACACACCTTAGACAATAGTGTCTTCTAAGGAGTGACTATCCAAATCACAACCATAAACAAAAAATATGCATAACAACATAGTAAATATAAAAAATATCCAATCATGTCAGAGCATACAGTAGTAATAGCAAAAATAGTATCCCCTTGTAATTATGAAAAGGCCTTGATAGGGCTCCAAGTGATGTCCTACTTAATATATGATTCCAAGATATTATGTTTTGTTATCATATTATAGTATAACCTCCTCCAAAATTGGAATAGGGTATTCTTGGATAGCAAACCATATCATATAGTGTTCTATACTATTTATAGTAATCTTGGTAACAAGTCATTATTACAGTCCTCAAAATTATCTTTTTCAAGATGAACGTGCCATATAAATTATACTACATTATTCAACTATAGGGAAGCACTCTTCTCTATTACTTCAGACCATAGTGGAAACATAAACAAGGAGTTGCATTATTCTAATCATAATTGGCACATCTAAAAGTTAGAAGTAGATGAAATCCTTGTAAGGTTTTATCCTTCTAAGTCAACAAGAGTGTACAACATCCTTTAGGCACAATGTTACATGGTCTAGTACTTTACAACTCCCATTAAGAATACCTTTAGTGCAATTAATTATAGATTATTCATTTAAAATGTCAAATCATCAATAATAAATCATGGCTATGTGACACCACAACCCTCATCTTAAACATATACCACATAAGGATTCAATTATCAAATAGCTTTACATTTATGAAACAACCATTATAGAAGTAAAGGATGTGAAGTATGATACAATACATAGTCAAAAACACTATATCAACCTTGTCCTTTAGCTAGAACTCAAACCAACCACATAAAGTGTTTCCATGAATGTACTATATGGTACCCAAAAACTTAGTCAAGACATCTATTAACTAATCAATGAGGTAACTTACAAGCTGTGTGGATAACATTTATATCACTATACCATGCAAGATGGTATTAAACGTATTACCCCATACGGCCCAATGGCCTTACCAGTTATAGAGATAAAGGAATACTATAACCAAAAGAGCCTATCCTTATCTACCTACCACTATAGCTAATGTAAAGGTTCATAAATCAATCTTTGATAAATCAATTCATACATCTATGAATATATTTCTAATTAGGCTGAGCATTCCAATATTAAAATTGATAGAAAAGCACTTAGCCTCTTTGGATACAAATGCTTAAAACTCAAATGTGGACAAGGTAGGATGTAGGCATATAAGAGACCTACAAGAAGTTAAAATATCAATAAAAATTGCAATTGAAAAGACTAGTATGCTTCATGGATATTCTAGCATCAAGATTTATAAAGTGATCAATCGTACATGTGTACATAAGAAAATGAGTATAAAGAACAAGATAAACCAATATTAACCTATTCTACCCATTAACAAATGCAACCTCATGATTGAGCTAAAGGAATACATACAAGAAAGGAAGCTAACTAATTAAATATGATGTAAACCTTGATCTTTGGATGTTCTATTGGCGTTGGATGTATGTTGATTAATCCTCATTAAATGACTACATAACTTTGCATTGCATGGAGACTTGAAAATGGCTTGGATTGATAGCTATTTATAGATTTTTGGATGAGGGATTGGATTGATAGGATTGGTTTGGAAGATCAATTGTTGAGGATTATTTTGAGGTTTGGATTTATGAGAGGCCACCAAGTGGCATGGTAGGATTGGAGGTTAAAGATGGTCCTTGGATCAAGGAAAGATCAAGGATGGAAGATGGTCTTGGATAAAGTAGATGGAGGAGATTGAAAAGGGACAAAAGGACCCTTTTAGAGGGATGTGCAAGGTACTTGCCCATCCCTTTTTAAGAGACCCATGTGGTCTTGTACAAAAATTTCATGCCTTTGTATATGTTGGAAGATGTGAGGGGTTTGAACATGGGTCTAAGCATGGTTAGGACTGTGCAAGCATGTGATTAAGCTAAGGATTAAGTTATTTTAAATAACTTAATCAAAAGTGCATAAAATGGGGAATTAAATAAATATAAATATTTATTTAATCCATGGATGGAGATGAATTGATATTAGATAAATTAATATTTATCTAATGTTGGACTATGGAAAAGGATTGATTAATTGAATAAATGATTAAATTTATTCAATCAATTCTAGGAGAAGGTATCGATGAATAGTTATTTAATAATAAAATATTATTTAATCACTGTCAGAAGGGGGATTAGATAATTAACTATATAAATAGGTGTTTATCTAGCTAATTATGGAAGAAAGGGGTTTAGGGATGTCTTGATTAGGGCTAGAATTGGTAGAATGATGATGGGACAATTTTAGGTGTCTACAATTTACCATACAATTTACAAGTCTTTGTATATATTTCAGCAAGATTTTTATCATGAATCAATGAACATGAGTATGAATAGATCTTAGTAAGTTAGTGGAGCACAACCTTCCTCCTAACATGATGCACTAGGAATCTATAAAGAACATCAAATCTATTTCACACAATGTAAGCTAGTTTAAAACCATTCACGAGAGAAATATGCGTAAGGTGTGGCATTAGGAAACACTTTTCCCAATGCCCCAATTGAGCAAAATAGGTAGGATTTTGGTTTATATTTGCTTAAAATTTTCTAAGGCCTTTTCAATAAATCCATTTTGATCATGGCCTACCATCATGGAATTCCCTAAGGTCACATTTCATTGAGGCATTTTTCAAACAACTCATGTGCCTTGTCTAGCCTTCCACATTTTAAATACATGTTTACCATGTGTGTGTGGAGAGATACTATTATTATATTATTTGAACTACCACCTAATATTTTTTATTCCTACCTGTGAGACTAACAATTGGATCATTTATGCGATTTTGTATAAACTTTTGCCTACACATTCCACAACTAGCTTACATTACTACATGAGTGGCTATCTTTGAACTCATCACTACATTTAGAAGAGTGATTTCGAAGGAGAAGTATACTTAGCTCTAGGAATGATATTGAAAATATTTCTAACTTTAGGAGCTTAAAGCTACCTTCTATTGCCTTGGATGCCATTTTTCATCTACAAAATCTCCTCCATTTTCCTTATAATTTAGAAGCTAATCTAGCCCTAATAGAGCTACTCGAGGGGTTGGCCACAAATACTATTTGCTTACAAATATGAAAAGAAGTCATGTCAATCTAAAACTAGTAGCCATGTTGTCTAAATATAATGACACATTTCCCTCCATATTGCCCATCTCCCATGTTTTTAACCTCCTTCCTTCCCACTCCCTCTTCCTCTCAACATCAATGATGATGATTGGAGAAAATGAGGGGTGCCCATTATCAATGGTAATGCCTTTTTCCTCCCTTGTAAACCCAAAAATTTCAACATAACCAACCTTAGAGGTAGGAATATCATGTAAATACCTATAATTCCATCCTCCATGGGCAACATTGGCTACCCCTCTCACTAAAGTACTCCATCCTTTATGATTTTATGGATGTCACTAACCTCCATCTTCCCCCACCAAACTTGTGTCAATCCCATTCAATTGTTACATTGTCCCATGCTTTGTTGATAATGGATGCCAAATTGTCCTACGCCCTCTGGCCACCTCCTTTAATAATTTTGTCCCCAATCAAGGGGTATGAGGAAATCCATAGCAAGATCATTTGGGAGTGGAGAGAGATGTGGGTCTCCATAGATCTCCCAAATTTAGGTCCAAAGAGTGTGTGTATACTCAATACATGAGATGGAACAGATAGTGTCAAAATCAACACTAGAACCAATCAATCTTGCAATATGATCAATATTATTTCTCCATGCAAAATTTCTCCTAGGTTTATCTAATTCTAGTATGAGTCCATAAAGAGAAGACAATAGATTAAGCCACCTGAGATGTGTTAGGATGCCCTTTTGCCAAGACTCATAAGTATTCTTAGTTAGGGTTACCATAGAAGGATGAATAGAAAAACTCACGATATCTCCTCAAATGATAAAATTAGAGATCAACAATCTCAATATATATTCATGTTGATAAATAAAGCCACCCAAGAAAATAAAATATTTCTAGGTGCCAAAATGTCTAGGATATTAACCAAAATTTAAATATCTAACAAGATGAATAAAAAATAACTGGGATTGAATCTAGAAAAATTACATGGATGGCTATGAAGAGCTCCTTAATACCTTTCAAACATGGCAAGAATTGTAAAAATTAGAGATTCTAGAAAAAATTTACCAATGAACTCAAGCTCCCAAGATCACCTACAAAACCAAAGATTACCTTCTACAAGAGAGTAGAAAGAGGATAAATTGCTTGATTATAGTTGCAATAATGATATTATAATACAATGATGAAACCTTGCAATAAAGACAAGGTTGAAATCCTAATTCATACTAAGATCATGAGTGTAAGTGTATCAATTTTATGGCTTGAGACAAAAATATAAGTGACCTAAGTAAGCTTAAGTATGCATGTGTGAATAGGACCTAATATGAACTAGTTAGGTAAAACAACTTTTTCACACTAACACTAGTCACCTACTTCTATTTTTGTTGATAAAACTCCCTATGAGAGATGGATAGGTAAATGGCCATCAGTTTCTCATTTTAGAGTTTTTGACAGTGAGGCATGTATATTCATGTTCCTAAGGAAAAACATTCTAACATTGAATTTAGGGATAACAAGTGTGTTTTCATGGGCTATGGGGAGAACATTAAGGGTCAGAAGCTTTGGAATCTATAGAAATAAAAATGTTATATTCTGAGGATATTAATTTTAGAGAGCTTGGAGAATTTAAAGATGTTGAACAACCTCATCTAAAGCCTAACAAGATAGTGCATTTTGATATTAAGGTTAAACCATAGAAAGATGCACATCCAGAACAACAATAGAATGGACAAGAAGAGGAAGAAGAAGGCTTAGAATAGAGTTCTAAAGAGGAACAACTAGAGCATCTTGTTACACCTCTAAGAAGATCCACTAGACATAAAAAAACCCATTGATCAGTATTGATATAGTCCATCTCATTTTTGTTAAATGTGTTCACATTATTATGTACTAACAATGAACCTTGATTTACAAAGGAAGCTTTGTCTTTAGATGAAAATGAGTCCTAGTTGGAGGCTATGAAAGATGAAATAAAGGCCTTGGATAAATGTAATATGTGGGACCTAGTTGAGCTACTCAAAGGAAGGAAAGCCATTTGATGCAAATGGGTATTTAAGAAGAAATTCAGACTTGATGGTAAGATGTAGTGGTACAAGGCTTGATTAGTGATGAAAGGTTGCTCCCAAGTTGAGGGAGTATTTATTGGTGAGATTTTATCTCTCGTGTCTAAATTAATCTCTATTAGATTTTTTTTATTATTACTATTAATTTCAATTTAGAGGTAGAGATTAGAACAACATTTAAGCATGGGGATCTTGATGAGAAAATATTTATGAAATGATGCAGGAGCATCCCAGGTTGTAGAGCAATCTTGGATCAACCAAAAATATTTGCATTCTTTTATTTATTTCATTTTCAGTTCAATTTAGTCATTTGCAGTTTCAACATTTTGTACCGCATTTTACCGCATCTTCATATCAGAACTCATGGAGCAGGACTTAGCATTTACATAGTGTCATCTACATCATATTTAGATTTCAAGTGATTTGGATTTGTTTCTAGAAAGTTATCACTATCAGAAGATCATCAATTTTCACATAACAGAGCATTCAGGCAGTCAGCTAGAAGGAGAAGGTTGCGGAGCAAACCCGTGACTTGCAGAGCCAAATGAAACATTACACATGGTACAAATGGATTAGATAGACCTTCCTTGAGGTCTGTACCAAGTTTCATGCACTTGCAGAGCAATACCATAGGTTGTAGGCTGACCTACTTGTTTCTACATGTTACATCCTTCATTGGAGTTTGTAACCTCTTGTGGCCAAAGTGGAGGATTCTATGAGCTTGAAGATGATATATATACATCTCTTAGATGCATTAAGAAGTTAGTTAGTTGATTTTTAAAGATAGATAGTGAAATTCTTTTTAGGTAGGCACTTCAATGACAAATATTGCATATTTGTTGTAACCCAGAAAGTAGGCTTATGAGCCCTTTGGGTGTGCCCGCATGTTGCCGACATATGAGCATTGTAATTATTTGATACTCTAAATATATGGATCTTCCAATGCATTCGATGATTGTGTTTTTTATGTTGTGTTTACTCTAGCTGCATGGTTTAGACTGTTCATTCTTTGAACCCTCCTAGCATGATTGTACCATGAAACAACATGATAATTTTATGGCAAAGGGATAGGAACACTTAGTTTGTAGGTTAAAGAGATCTTTGTATGATTAGAAGTAGTCACTGATAATATGGTATTAGAAATTTGATGTTTTTGCATTGAATTATGACTTTATCAAAAGCGAACAAGATCACCATGGTTATTTTAAATTAATTGATGATCAATTACTAATCATTTTCCTATATGTTGATGACATGTTATTTATTGGGAATGATAATGGTATGATTAGGGAACTTAAGAGTCAATTATCTCGTAAATTTGATATGAAATATTTAGGGGTTACAAAATACAATTTGCATATGGAAATCAATAGGGATCAAGTTAACAAAAAGTTATGGTCAAATCAAAAGAAGTATGTCAACACTATTTTGTACCAATTTGCCATGCATGATTGTAAACTAGTTAGTATTCCCTTTCCAATTGGTACTAAGCTATCTCTTGATCAACATCCTAAAACTAATGATGAACTTGACGAGATGTATAAAATTCTATATGTCAGTATTGTAGGTAGCCTTATGTATCCCATGGTCTACACAAGACTTGATATAACTCAAGAAGTGGGAGTTCAGACTAGGTTTATGGAAAATCCTGGTAAAGATCATTAAAATTATAGAAAAAAGGTTTTCAAATATCTACATGGGACTTTTAACCATTGCATTTTTTATCATGGATCTAATGATGTGGGTAGTTTTGTGTGGTATCACAACACGCCCCATTTTGCTTTAGAAAAATAGAGACCCAACCTTTGCTTTTATTTTGCTTGTGTGTTTCTCCCCTTTGGTCGGTATGGTAAAAATGTCATGTCCTGATCCTTCAAAATTTGAGGTCTAAATTTTCCTATGAAATAGTCACCAATGGATAGAGAGTGAAATTTAGTGCAACTTTTCCTTTTGAACCATGTCAACATTCAAAAAAATGAAGAAGTTATAGGTAGTCAAAGCTTAGATCAAAGTCGGACTTTAGAGTTTCAACCTTACTCCTTCTTGAAGTTAATCGAAGTTCAGAGTTTCATCCTTACTCTTTCTCCTTGTCAAGGAAAGAAGGAAGGCTCAATGAAGAAGGTTCAATTACAAAACTCTGACTAAGCCTAAGGAATCAGAGATCGGAGTTTGGAGTTTCTCCATGCTCATTTTCTCTTTGATGAGGAAATAGGGAAGGCCCAATTACAAAGCTCTGATTTGGTCCAAGTGATTGGAGAATCGGGGTTCGAGGTTTCTCCTTGTTTCATTCCAAATTGGAAGAGGGAAGGAGGAGTCCCCAACAGCCAAAATCTGATAGAGTTAAGTGGATTAGAGTTCAGAGTTTATCATTAACTCATTCCAAAATGGAAGGTAAAGGACAACAGGTTCAAAACCTAATAATATTACCTTGATTCTGTAGTTCCACAATCAACAAATCTCGGCGTAGTCAAACCTTTGTGGAATGGCAGAATCAGTCCCAAATAATGCCAAGTGGCATGTAATAGTCCCCTTAATCGATAAAAGTTTGTAACATGCCATCTGTCACCTTTTTTGTGCTTCCACAAGTAAACTTTACCTCGCTATAATCCATTTGGCAGAATGGTGAAAATCCTAAAATTTGGCCATGTCATCATCCCCATGCCCCACCATGTGCAACCAACCAAGAGTTAGGCTGCATGGAGCTTTTTCCATAGTTCCATAGGAGGCTTTTACATAGTTATGTTTTACTCCATGGAATGGCATAATCCCTCAGAATTTGCCATGTAAGCATGGTGGGACTCATCACCATTTTCTCAGACCGCAGGTTGTCCATGTGGCATGATTCTACACTTCTATGGGAATTCCCTTTCCCTTTATAATCCCCTCCTCGAAATGGTAGAAAAGGTTCATTTGAATGTCAAAATTTTAGCGGTAAGTGCAAAGTTGTTGCTCTCACACTCACAGACATGGATATTTCACGATTTCGAATATCTAATGACCACGTGTCACGTGTTCAATTCATGGACTTTTCAATGTGAATTTTCTACGAGGGGATATTTTTGACATGGATTTTCATGTGCTTGTTCTTAAAGGCTATTTCAAGCCCGATAGTAAAGCTCGATATTAACATGCTGGATATTTATAGCTTAGTTTTCTCTTGCATTTAAATGTCATACATGAATTATTATTAAATGGTAGCATAATATTCATAGGTAAAGGTTGAAGTTGAAGATTAATGTTTATCGAATTAATTTTCTATGTGTCTGTAATTTGCAGGTAATCATGCAGGACTCATAAAGGAGAAGACTTCTGGAGTGCTAAATGATTGAAGAATGTTGGAATGCTAGTCAGACAAAAGAATTTAGTAGAGACCAATGAGAGATGAAATTTCAAGGATGCTGAGGCAAAGATACTAGAAAATATGTTGTTTTCCAGCAGGAAGGATGCTGAGTCAAAGATACTAGAATATTCCTTTTGCTAGTTGTATTCCATAGAATGATTAGCAACTGGCAATCACGTGCCACAAATCCTAACCATTGTTTATTTTGGATGGATCTTTACCATTAGATCAGTTGGAACTATCTGGGCCTTGCTCTATAAAAGGACCATGGCCTCTCTTTTCAAAGGAGGATTGAACTGTTGAAACTATGAGAGACTAAATTGTTCCAATTCTGAGCACTAAGTTTGTGATTTTTCTACAACTTTGTGAACTCTCTCTCAATGCTCTCTCTCAAGATCAATATAAATGTATATGTTATTTGCATACTTAATGAAAGTGAAGCTGTAGATTACTTCCTTATCATAAATCCTACATAGTCTTCTGATTGATATGTGATTGTGAATCGTTGCATCCTCTTGGAGTGCATTCAAGTAATTGGATATTTTTATCAATTATCCTTTGAAGATTTGTTCTAATCATACGTAGATATGGAACATCCTGCTGAAGTATGGTTTAGTTTTCTTCTTTCCAGTACAGTATCAGAATATGTATGTGGATCATTGGCCAAAATTAAGTAATTTTAGGATCTCAACTTCTAAACTCTATTTTCTCAGTTTTAATTTCATATCTATTTTCTTAGTTTCAATTTCATAAATAGTCATAAATAATTACAAATGCAGATAAATCATAAGCAAATACTATAGATGCCTATTAATAGTGATTTATTTAGAGCACATACAGTGAGTAAAATGTAAAATATTGATGCATTCGAGTAGGATATAGTGAATATATGATAAATAATGACATATCTAGAGCATACAAAATAAGATATTGTAAATCAATGAAAATATGTACAAATAGGCATAAATATCAGTGAATTGCATGCTCTAAAGTACATTTGTTAGGCAAATTTGAAGTACAGAAGCAAAGATTAGCTCAAACAGAGATAATTTTGCTGGAACTCATCAAAGTTTGGACAAATTCATATAAATTAGTGTAAATCTTGACTGAATATTGTAAGATTTAACATAATTGTTGAAGATATATGCAGAAATATATATTTTGGATAGGAAACTGGTAAATATTGACTAATATTTGTAGAAATCATCAAAGCATGTAAGGCCCCAGACATGGAAAACAACAGGACACATCAACCTTGACTAACATTCAGACGGTCAAGACCTGACTCATGGAGACTTGCGATCATGAATTCACTTTGAATTCATCATATCTTTCAAGATAATAAAGGTTTGTTTGTCAAATTTTATTCTTGTTTATGTGACTAACAAACACATCAATAAATTTGGTGCTAGAAGGAGGGCATGGACTTCATAAGAGCCATCAATCCTTCGTCGTCTACTGGACACATGTATGTCTTGACTGTTACTAACTATTGTACCAGGTGGACAAAAGTGGTGAGCAACAAGGCATGCACACCAAAAGATGTAATCAAGTTCCTTGAAGACAATATTATCAACAGGTTTGGAGTTCCTTACACCCTGGTATGTGATAATGGACCTAGATTTTCATCATTAAAGTTTTCTAATTAGGCTTTTGAATATAGTATAACATTGAAATTCTCATCTAATTACTATCCCTAAGGGAATGGGCTAGTCGAGTCCACTAATAAGAATTTGTTGAACATCATCAAGAAGTTGGTAGAGAAAAATCCCAGGAAATGGAACACCTTGTTGAAGTATGCATTGTGGGTAGATAGAACCAAAGTCAAGTTAGCCCTAGGGAACTCTCCATACCAGTTAGTTTATGGAGTTGATCCTATTCTTCTTGTGAATTTAAAGATCCCCACCTTACAATTCACTCAAGAATATTTAGGACTGGAGGATAAAATGGAAGTTTGTTTACAATTACAATTGTTACATCTAGAAGAGAAGAGGGATCAAGCAATTGATCACTTCTCTAAACATCAGACCATTGTCAAACACTGGTTTGACAAGAGGGCCAGAGTAAAAGTATTCAGAATATCTGATCTTGTCCTATCTTGGGATAAAGCCCGTGAGAAGAAAGGAGACCATGGTAAATTTGATAGATTATGGACAAGTCCCTTTCAAATAATAGAAATAGTGGGAGATAGTACCTATAGGCCAAAAACTTTGACTGGGGAAGATGTTTCCTTGCATGTTAATGGACAATTCCTAAAACACTATTTCTAGGCCTGAGGTAAGGGGATGTTTGAAATTTGTATATATGTATAGTTGCTTGTATAGTTGTTTGTTTGTTTGTGTTTTCTTGTTTCGTTAAGTCTCTATTTTGGTTGGGCAGGATGCTGGGCATGTTTCTACTTTAGAAAATAACAAAAATTTTGGAATTTAGGAAATAATCCCAAATCCTACCATAGGTTGTGACTTCTATAGGCGTAGGTATGTTGGTTTATTCTATGAAATCATATTCACCAATCAAAACAAAGGTTATCCAAGGAATCATCAAATGAATACACTTAAAGTTCCTAGGACTGGTTGAAAATGTTAGTGTCTACATTAAGTAAAAAGTTTAAAGGTTTGCCTTTGCTACCACTATAATTCCCAACCTAGCAACATGTTCCATTACTGTGCAAATAATGAGATGAAATAATATATCTTACACAAAAAAGGAGAATAATTGAAAATCAAAAGAAAGAGAATTTATTCTCTCAGGGTCATCTAAGTAACCCTACCGAGGCTATGGACACCTGACTTGTAGTGGGGCTCTATTTAGGGGAATTATGGGTGATAACCATGTCAGGGCTATAGACGCCTGACTGGCAGCAAGGCTCTATCCAGGTTTGGCTTAAAAGGTTAAATCAAACTATATAGCTTAATGCTAATTAATATCCTTTCAACCTTTTCCAGTAGGAAGGAAATGAATCAATGCACACACTTGCATTCCTCCCCATAATCTAGTCTTATTGGTGAATATGATTTCATTTGATCTAATCCTAATATCTATACATAGTGGAAGTTAGAAATTTTATGACTAGATTTGCTAAATTCTTTCTTAAATTGGCTAGAATTTGTTGGGTTTTCTTTGGTGGAAAGTTGTTGTGTGGTATCACAACATGCCCCATTTTTCTTTAACAAAACAGGGACGCAACCTTTGCTTTTGTTTTGCTTGTGTTTCTCCCCTTTGGGCAGTATGGTAAAATTGTCATGTCCTGATCCTTCAAAATTAGAGGTCTAAATTTTCCTGTGAAATGGTTACCAATGGATAGATAGTGAAATTTTGTGCAACTTTACCTTTTGAACCATGTCAATATTTGAAAAAATAAAGAAGTTATAAGTGGTCAAAGCTCAGGTCAAAGTCAGAGTTTGAAGTTTCGACCTTAGTCCTTCTTGAAGTTCATCAAAGTTCAAAGTTTTGTCCTTACTCTTTATCCTTGTCGAGGAAAGAAGGAAGGTTTGATGAAGAAGACTTGATTGCAAAACACTAACTAAGCCTAAGGAATTAGAGATCGGAGTTCAAAGTTTCTCCATGCTCTTTTTCTCTATGATGAGGAAATAGGGAAGGCACGATCGTGAAGCTCCAATTTGGTCTAAGTGATCAGAGAAATGGGGTTCAGGGTTTCTCCTTGTTTCGTTCCAAAGTGGAAGATGGAAGGAGGAGTCTCGAATCGCTGAAATCTGACAGAGTTAAGTCAATCAGAGTTCAGAGTTTTTCGTTGACTCATTCTAAAATGGAAGGCAATGGAGGAAAGGTCCAAAACCTAATAATATTACCTTGATTCCATGGTTAGCAAATTTTGATGCAGTCAAACCTTCGTAGAATGGCGGAATAGCTCTCAAATCATGCCAAGTGGCATGTAATAGTCCCCTTAATCACTAAAAGTTTGTAACACGCCATCTGCACTTTTTCTGCACTTCTGCGGGTGAGCTTTGCCTCGCTATAATTCATTCAGTCGAATAGCAGAAAGCCTAAAATTTGGCCACATCATCATCCCCATGCCCCACCATGTGCAACCAACCAAGAGTTAAGCTACATGGAGCCTTTTTTGTGGTTCCATGGGAGGCATTTACACAGTTATGTTTTACTCTGTGGAATGACGAAATCCCTTAGAATTCACCACGTAAGCACCACAGGACCTATCACCATTTGCTTAGACCACAACCCGTCCACATGGCATGATTCTACGTTTCCACGGGAATGCCCTTGCCCTTTATAATCCCCTCCACGGAATGGTGGAAAATGTTCATTTGAACATCAAAATTTTAGCGGTAAGTGCAAAGTTGTCACTTGGGTATTTTTGCATCCGCAAACATGGATATTTCGTGATTTCGAATATCAAATGACCATGCGCCATGTGTCTAATTCATGGACTTTTCAATGTGGATTTTCTAGGAGGGAATATTTTTAACATGGATTTTTGTATGTTCATTCTCAAAGGCTATTTGGAGCCTGATAGTAAACCCCGATATTAACATGTTGGATATTTATAGCTTAGTTTTCTCTTGCATTTGAATGTCATGCATGAATTATTATCAAATGGTAGATGATTTTAGCTAACATTGCAAAGAGCTTGAGGCTATCCAAGGTGAATGGAAGCATAATATTCACAGGTAAAGGTTGAAGTTGAAGATTAATGTTTATCAAATTAAGTTTCTGTATGTCTGTAATTTGCGCGTAATCATGCAGGACCCATAAAGGAGAAGACTTCTGGAGTATAAAATTATTGAAGAATGCTGGAATGCTAGTGAGATAAAAGAATTTAGCAGAGGCTGAGGAGATATGAAATTTCAAGGATGTTGAGGCAAAGATACTAACAAATATGTTGTTTGCCAACTGGAAGGATGCTGAGTTAAAGATACTTGAATATTCCTTTTATTGGTTGTATTCCACAGAATGATTTCCAACTAGCAATCACGTGCCACAAATCCTAACCATTACTTATTCTAGATGGATCCTGACCATTAGAACAATTGTAACTATCTGGGCCTTGCTCTATAAAAGGATCGTGACCTCTCTTTTCAAAGGAGGATTGAACTGTTGAAACTAAGAGGGATTGAATTATTCCAATTCTGAGCATTAAGTTTGTGATTTTTCTGCAACTTTGTGAATTCTTTCTCAAGGTTCTCTCTAAAGATCAATGTAAATGTATATTTTCTTTACATACTTAATGAAAGTGAAGCGATAGATTACTTCCTGATTGTAAATTCTGTGTAGTCTTCTAGTTTATTTCTGGATATGTGATTGTGAATCACTGCATCCTCTTGGAGTGCATTCAAGTAATTGCATATTGTTATCAATTATCCTTTGAAGATTTGTGCTAATCATACATAGCTATGGAACATCCTGGTGAAGTATGGTTTAGTTTGCTTCTTTCCATTACAGTATTAGAATATGTATGTAGATTGTTGGCCAAAATTATGCAATTTTTAGGATCTCAACTTCTAAACTCTATTTTCTTAGTTTCAATTTCATAAATAGTTATAAATAATTGCAAATACTGATAAATCATAAGCAAATATTGTAGATGCCTATTAACAGTGATTTATTTAGAGCACATACAGTGAATAAAATGCAAATATGGATGCATTCGAGTAGGATACAGTGAATATATACTAAATAATGACATATCCAGAGCATACAGAATAAGATATTGTAAATCAATGCAAATATTTGCAAATAGGCATAAATATCAATGAATCACATCCTCTAAAGTACATTCATTCGGCAAATTTGAAGTACAGAAGCAAAGATTACCTCATACAGAGATAATTTTGCAAGAATTCATCAAAGTTAGGACAAATTCATATAAATTAGTGCAAAGCTTGACTGAATATTGTAAGATTTAACATAGTTGTTGAAGATATATGTAGAAACAGGTATTCTAGATAGAAAACTAGTAAATATTGACTAATATTTGTAGAAATCATCAAAGCACGTAAGGCCCCATACATGGAAAACAACAGGACACATCAACCTTGAGAAACATTTAGACGATCAAGACTTGACTCACGGAGACTTGGGATCATGAATTCACTTTGAATTCATCTTATCTTTCAAAATAATAAAGGTTTGTTTGTGAACTTTTATTCTTGTTTATGTGACTAACAAACACATCAACGGGTAGGATGGTCAATTTGTAGGGGTTTGTTGATATATAATGGGCTAGTGATCTTGATTGTAGGTCTATGAGTGACTGTGTCTTTACCTTGTTTGGAGGACTAGTTAGTTGGATGAGAAAACGACAAGCTACAATCACATTGTCCACTATAGAAGTAGAGTATATGGTTGTAACACATGCTTGTAAAGAGGCAATGTGGTTAGAAAGATTGCATTCAGATATTGGCTTTCAATGTAAGCAATTCAGGATTGGATGTGACAGTTAGAGTGCCATTTGTTTGGCTAAAAACTCAATGTATCATGCTCGCACAAAGCATATTGATGTCTTCTATCACTTTGTTTGAGAAATGATTGAGGATGGTAGAATCATGTTATAGAAAGTGCACACCTCAAAGAATATTGGAGATACTCTCACTAAGCCAATTACCATGCAAAAGTTCAATTAGTGTAAGGAGGTCATGGGCCTTGTATCTCCTAGCACTTAATTTAGTTTATTTTATTCCTTATTATGCGATTTCAATGTGAATATCAAGTGGAATAATCTTAAAATTGGTGATATTAACCTTGCAATCCTATGAATATGTAACTTAATTTTTAATATTTTAATAGTCTCGGTTATTATTTTTTGTGACTCCAAGAATCGTGGAAGGAGGAACTTGGACATCCCACATTAGGAGGAACGATTTTGTAATTAAATATTATTTTTTAGGCACTTGAAATATTCTTTGCAAGGTGGCATTTAGAGGGGAAGCTTAATTTGGGCTATGATAGCACCTTTGGACACTTGTCATAAAGATGAAAGGAATACGAATATAGTGGTGTAAGAAGTATCTATGACATTGTAAGAGGTGTAAGAATGCATCTTTGACTATGTGTAAGAAGTGGGTAGCCTTTTTGGACTTGAGAAGTTATTTTGTCTTCTAGTGGGTAGTTTTTGTTCTCTAGTGAAGTTGGATGCTCAAGTTCATGAGAAAAGTCTTGAAGCCTCTAGAAAGATGCTTGTAACTCCGTGACACATATCATGAAATAACTTTTGCATGTAGACTACTTGGCTCATGGTTTGAGTCAATTGTATTGGAAACCATTTATGGTTTCTTGTATTACTTTTGACTATAAATTGAAGCTTTGAGTGGGAGGTTACATATAAGTTTCTTTGCAAGTTGTAGAAATAACGAAGTGTGTAGAAATTTTGAGAGAAAAGTTATATTGGTGCAACTCTTTTGAAGGACTAATACAAGCTTTGGATCTATTTGGGCGTGGAGTTTTTTGTCCTGAAGGGTTACTTCATGTATATCTTGTGTTATAGTTTGCATCTCTTATAGTTATTTCCATTTTTATTTATGATTTATCATGGTTACTAAACCTGGATGCTTTGAGTAATCAACATACTTTCATTATGTTATTTTTACATTTCAACCTCAGCTTCAAAAATAGAAACCTACTCATTATAGTTTATGATATATTTTTTTGTCTTTCTTAAAAAGTATTTATATTAAATATATTTTATCATAATTTATAAATTTCAAATTACTCAAGAGTCAACTCCTAGATAATTATAAAAAAAAATTATAGGCGTAAGGCTTGAATTTAGAGTTTTAGTGAAACATAAGTGTTCCACATTAGCCTGGCGTTATATTGTTTCTGAAGAGATTTAACAGGACAATTATTTAACTGATAAAAGGAATAGCAATTACAATTTGGCTTTAAGAGACCACATTAGTTAGACAACACACTCTTATGACAAAAGGAAGCATCCTACTAAATATTTGGAAGCTAAGAATACTTATGTTTGGTAGTGAACTTCTTACATATGTTCCACGGAGTTCCCTTCTGAGACGGGGTGGAGGGATGGAATAGAAAACGGGGCAGGGACACCTAGAAGTACCCCTGAAATCCTAGAAATAATATTTAAATTAGAAAATGATACATCGAACTGAAATTATACCTTTATATTCTTGAATATGATTTGCATGCCATACTGAGGCTGCAGAGTAAGCACAGCAATAGGTGCATGTTTGTAAACAGGAGACAGAATGAATGAGAACCTCTGTAAAATCATGGTGAAAACAGTCTTGGCCTCCAACATGGAGAAGTTTTGGCCTACACATGTTCTTGGGCCAAAGGAAAATGGAATGAAAGCATTTGGGTGAACGGATGCCTTTGAAGCACCTTCTGCAAATCTATCTGGTTTGAACATGTTGGCATCTGGACCCCACAACTTCTCGTTATGTTGCACTGCTAATATGGGCATTGTGATTGATGCTCCTCTAGGAAGTGTAATAGGGCCTAGCTTCATTTCTTTGCGTGCTTTTCTCACTAGTATCGTGGCAGGTGGGTACAACCTTAGAGTTTCATATCTGACCATAGTCATCTGCAAAAAACATAAAGTATTCAGCAGCATTATCTATGGCAGAAGAACAACAGGTTCTATTTTATGAAAATTACTTAATTTGCAATCAATATTAATGAAAGAACACTGCAAGACTGCAACTAATAACCAATAAAGAAACAACTTCAACCAGTGTCACTTAGTCTCCTAGTTCCACGGGGATGCGTCCCCCCTGAAATACAGCCATCTCCGAAGTCTCCCCATTTCCGAGATGGGGAGACTTCAGGGAAACGTTCCCCCACCATCCCCTATTTTGCCGCCGCATTTGTTTGAGGCATTCTGTCAAACAGTTCACGTGCCTTGTCTATGCTTCCACATTTTGCATACATGTCTAACAGGGCAGTTGCAACTACAACATTTGACAAAATTCTTCTATCCTTTATGTTTTGATGGATGTCCATACCCTATTCCAAAGCTCCCATTTTGACACAGGCATAAACTCTAAACTTTACTTATTAAGTTATTCCTTAGGCTTCTATAGTTATACATCTTTTTATAACTAATTTTTCAAGTACTATATGTATTTCAGCGCACCGCCCCCCCAAAATTAGACCCCCCCACCCCCTGTCCCGCATCCCCCGCCATCCCCCCATCCCCGTCCTCGAAACTCCGTGGCACTATGCTTAGTCTTGCCTTTGTACTATTGTAATAATAGAAATTGTTTGGTTATCAATGGATGAGCTATCACAAAGTGATTCTTGAGTAGGCTTGACAACACCTAGAGATCGAAGACATAAGGTGGTTTAACACGAAATTATTAGAAGTTGAATGTATGGTAATTTTACTAGCCAGAGAAGATTTTAATTGTTAGGTTGAAGCTTGACCTCTAAGTTGAAGCTTGGTGACACAGTTGAGGTCAAGTTAATTGTTAATCAATATGGTATAATGAACTACTAGAGCACAAAGATGGCAAATCGAGGTAACAAGGCTATGTAGAATTAATTTTTCAGATAGAATTAATTTTGAAAGTTTTAAAGGAAAAAAATGAATTTAAATAATAAATTAAAAAGCCAATTTAAAAATAATAATAATAAAATGAAGCTTTTAATAATTAATGCAAACTCCATTGGTTGTGATATTGGTCAAATTTACATTAATGTGAGGGGAACAACATGTAAATTTGCCATGTGGAAAGAAATTATTGGACTAAATAAATGTTATAGAGGGACAAGTGATCTTAGTTCTTATTTCACTATATATTGGGTGATGAAATATTGTTGCTTTATCAAAATTGAGTAAAAAAAGAAAGAAGAGTTTTTAACTAGATGAGATTGAAAACCATTTTATTATAATATTAATAATGAGTGTTTCAAACCAGTTTATTATATTATTAATTATTAGAGTTTCAACAACGCATAAATAAGATTAAATTTAAACACATGTCAATGATCGATTGCATCACCCAACTTCAAATATCAATATGAAACTAAAGGTGAGTAGTTTATTGGTGAGGTTGTTCTCTTTTAACATTATCTATTTTTTTTAAATAGTCTTAATATAATTTTTAATTTTATTCATAAAATATTTAGACAAATAATATAATAAAGAGAAGAATTTATTTTAAATATTCGAAATCTATTTAAAAATAATACTTAATACTATAAAAATTAATATTATATATCATTTTTTAATATTTGATCTTTTAATATATTTTAAAAAGCCCTTAAAGTTAAAAAGATAAAAAGTCTTCTAAAGACTTTTATATTATATAAATATGTAAAACAAAGTTGTATATGAACAATATTATTAATTTTCAATTAAATTTTTTTTTTTTTAAACAATAAATATATTTAGTGTAATTTTGCATCAAAATTATAAAATCACTAATAATATATTATTAATTATATTATTCTATTGATATTTAAAATAAGAATTTTATAAATAACAATTGTCATGTAGTGGCTTTGTACTATTGTAATAATAGTAATTGTTCAGTTATCAATGGATGACCCATCACAAAGTGATTCTTTAGTCAATTCGATAACACTTGAAGACAGTGGCATAACACAAAATTGTTAGAAGCTCAATGTATGACAATTTTATTAGGCCAGAGAGGATTTATGAATCAAGCTTAACAAAATAAATATATTTAGTGTAATTTAGTATCAAAATTATAAAATCACTAATAATATATTATTAATTATAAAATCTAATGATATATTATTAATTATATTATTCTATTGATATTTAAAATATGAATTTTATAAATAACAATTGTCATGTAGTGGCTTTGTACTATTGTAATAATAGTAATTGTTCAGTTATCAATGGATGACCCATCACAAAGTGAGGCCAGAGAGGATTTATGAATCAAGCTTAACAAAAGAGAGCGATTTATCAATATGTAAAAAAGATTAGTCAATGTGAGAACTAATATAAGAAAATCTCATAAAGGCTTTAAAATATGTAAAAAAGATTAGTCAATGTGGGAACTAATATAAGAAAATCTCATAAAGGCTTTAAAACACATGTCAATGGCAGATTGCATCACCTAAATTCAAATATCAATAAGACACTAAAGATGAGTAATTTATTGGTAAGGTTTTTCTTTTAATATTATCTATTTTTGATATAAAGTATTCTTAATATAATTTTTAAATTTATTTCAATATTTAATATTTATTATATTAATATTTCATTTTACTATATGTATAATCAATATTTAATATACATTCTATTATTAGTATATAATTAATTATATTATTTCATTAATATTTAAAATATCAAATTTATAAATAATATATATACAATGAATCAAAATTAAATAATCATTAATATAAATATTACAATTTTTGTTATAATATTTGCATACACTCAAAGAAAAAATATTATTTGTTTAATAACCAAATTCTCCATAAGAATTTAGTCACTCAAAATTTAATTAAACAAGTTAATCTTATTAATCCATTCCATATTTCCCTCCAAACCTTGATTTTAGTGTGCTTGTAATAATATTAATATATTCTTATTTATATTATTATATTGATATTTAAAATAAAAATTTTATAATTAATATATACAATAAATAAAATTAAGTATTAATATGAATATTATATTAATATTAATATTACACAATATAATATATACTATTTCAATTATAAGTAATATTATGGCGTTGCTGAAAGATTTTGGTCCTACAAAGATTCTGTCTGCTAGGGCTTCAATTTCAGGGGAGGCGAGAGCTCCTAGAAACATTGGCAACTTTCAGGGCAAGGGCAAGACATCTGCTACAACATCTTTGGACAATGGATGCAAAAAGGGTGCCTCTGCGATTAAGGTTGGCTAGGGTTCATTCCACGTGGCGTTTTCCTCCAGCAACTCTAGAGGTTGGGTTGGGCCTAGAAAAGGTACTCAATCACCCAAGTCTTCACCACGACCCTCCAAGATCTTGGCCTCAAATTATAGCTCCATTTTTGCGCCTTCCTTTGCAGAAACAGTCAAATACGGGCATATCAGCGATATACGACTAGTAAATTCTTTTGTGGTGGGCACGTCTTTGGAAAACCCTAGATCCAGGTCTAACTCTCTAGGGGCTTTCTTGAATCTATGAACGTCGGGTATTTCTAACAGGAGGTCGGTTCAATACTTAGACAAACCTCTGGAAGTGAATTTTAGCACCAATTTATCAAAGAAAATGCATGAAAATGATTTTTTTTTTTGCAAAGAATGGGTTGATTGGAAGGTTCAGTCATTTTTGGCCTAGCCTTCCTGTATTCATGATTGGATTTCAAAAGCTTGGGGTCCCCTAATCGACAAAAACTTGGAAACCTACTCAAGTGCTAAAGGTTTTTTCACAGTAGTTTTTGATAGAAAACAAGACAAAAATACTATTCTCAATCACACATGGCTGTGGGGTGAAAGCACACTGCTTCTTAAATCATGGCACCCAAATTTTGATCCATCCACCAAATCTTTTGTTGTTATACTGATCTGGGTTCGCCTCCCTAATCTTCCCCTGCATTTTTAGTTTGAGTCTTGCTTTGTAGCAATTGATAATTCTCTTGGCAATTTTATAAGCACAGATGCAAATGCAAAAAACTTCATACACACAACCTTTTCAAATGCAAATGCAAATCATCTTAAATGCAAATGGTAACAGATGGTTGCAAGCTTTGGACTATGAAGGTTTAATTTTTAGATGTAGAAGATATTACAGAACTGGTAACATTGCAGTAGATTGCCCCAAGGTGAAAACTCATGCAAAATGGGAGGTGACCTAGTGGAAAGATGCCTCTCCCAAGCACTATTCAGTCTTGATCTCCCCCAAAAGCTGTAGCTCATCATCAAAAAATGATATCAGCACAAAGAATGAGGATAAGCTTAGTGAGCCTTCTACAACATCTAATTCTGATCCAAAATTGCCTCCTCTGATCAAACCATGCGGCTCTAATTGCATTGAGGATAGTGATGTTGCTTCTACAATCAATCATTCAAAATCCACTAAAGTGAATGAGGGTGATCATACAACAATGGATGGATTTCTGCTCTCTCATATTCCTCCACAAGCTACAAATGATCCTATTGGTAAGGATGGGGAAGATAATTGGCAAACAGTTAGGAATAAGAAACAGATTAACAAGCTAAGAAAGTTGGGTTGTAACGACTCCCATCCTCAGTCCTCCACCATTTCAGCCTAGAGAAACAACTAACTGGGTGGGGGGGTGGATGAACGACTCAAAGCACAAAAAAAGTATTGCGAATTAAGGTGTCTCAACCTTGGTAATTCCTTGTATTATTTCATTGTATTTATTTATTTATTGCCTATGTTGTAAATTAAATTGTAAATTCATATTGTCATCTTGTGGGATGTGGCACGATGATGTGTCATCCTACATGGAAGACATGACAACTTGTAATTTTGTCCTCACATGAAGAGATAGGTGTCCCACTTTGTGGTAGGGATATTTTGCTAAGTGTCGGCATCTTGGATGTTGTGTAAGGGAATATTGACTAAAACGGTCATGACAGATTCCTATGATGAAGTTATGACATATAAGAGTCAGAAATAGGAGATTTTATGACAGGTGAAGACATGTGTTGAAGAGCATCTTGGAAGAAGGCATCTTTGGGTGCCCCAAGGTGGACTATGACATGTTGTAAGAGAATATGCTATTTATAGCCTGTGTATAATAGATTCTCTTACAACTGTAAGTTATGACAGCTATGACATATTCTATGATAGTCGTAAGAGCATCTGTCATAGCCCATTTTGGAAATAGGCGACCTCTTTGGAATGGGGTGTGTGGACAAGTGTTAGAAGCATCTTACAATGTTGACCAAGTGTCCATAGGCATGGGTTTTGGGCCATGAGGCCAAGTTGGACGCCCATTCCAAGATAGAGGCAATTATGCCTTGTATATTCTATATAAATAGGTGCTTTGATGAGAAGTTGCATTATGTGATTGACAGGTACTGTTATGATGTTGAAATACCTCTAGATACGAGTACCGAAGACTCTTGAGAGCTTGCATTGCAAGTGTATTGTAAACAACATTTAGATTTGTTAATACATTGTGCAGGTTTTGGAGTGTGGGGTTTTCTCCCGAAAGGGTTTTCCCCACGTTAAATCTTGTCTCTCTCTTCTTCTGTGTCATTATATGTGTATGTTGTTTGCTGCAATATCTCTGTTATTGGGTTGATAACACTGTAATTGTAGGATTTGAAAGAATTTGCACTCTACTTCCCTCATTAGATTAGAGTAGGAAGTGTATCCTACATACCTTGCTTCCTTTCAGTTGGTATCAGAGCTTGATCACCTTTGGTCCTAGTTGTTGGGTAGGGGTTTTTTGGGCTGATCTTAGTTTGAGTGGGAGTCCTATGTAGAGTATTCTATAATCTTGTTGCAGGAAAGAGATGGCAGGCACATCTAGAAGAATCAAGGTGGAGAAATTTAATGGCACTAATTTTGAGTTGTGGAAACTCAAGATGGAAGACCCACTTGTTGATTGTGACCTATGAGAAATTGTATCCAGTGTAAAACCAGCTACTATGGCACAAGCTGATTGGCATCTCAAAGATTGAAAGGCTAAGGGTCTCATAAGACCCAGTTTAGCTGATTCTACCCTATTAAATGTCCATGAGGAGAAGAGCACAAAAGACCTTTGGAAGAAGTTGGGTGATGTTTATCAGGCTAAATCCCTGGTGAACAAAATTTTTCTAAGAAAGAAGTTGTATTCTCTAAAGATGGAGGATCTATTGCAAATCACCTAAATGCTTTTAACATGTTGATTGCTCAATTGACATCAGTTGGTGTGAAGATGGAGGAGGAGGATCATTGTATGACCTTGCTTTGTTCTTTGCCGGACTTGTGGGATCATCTTGTGATGGCTATTGGAAGCACCACATCCACTTTCACAATGGATGAAGTGGTATCTTCATTGTTGTTTGAAGAGATGCAGAGAAAGTCTTCTAAGGCAGCCAAAGAGGCTCTTGCGGTTCGTGGAAGACCCAAGGAGAAAGGGAAAAAGAAGGGCAAGAAAGATGAGAAGAACATATCCAAATCCCGTGGGAGATCCAAATCTCTTGGAAAGTCCAAGGCTCTCTATTGGAACTGTGGCAAAATCAGACATTTTTGAAAGGAATACAAAGAGGAGAAGAAAAAGAAGAAGAAAGCTCCTGATTCAGATTCTGACAAGTCATAAGATGATGGTGATGCCTTCATCGCATCCCTGGCCACCCATGCATCTAATGATGTGTGGTTGATTGATTCTACTGTATCATTCCACATGATCTCGCATCGAGACTAGTTTACAAAATATGAAGAGTTCGACGGTGGAAGAGTGTACCTAGGTGACGATTCTCATATGAAGATTATTAGTCATGAAAGAGTCTCAATCTGATTCCCTGATGGATGAGTGAAGGGGATCACTAGGGTTATGCACATCCCAGGCCTAGCACGGAACTTGCTTTCTGTAAGT
Organism: Cunninghamia lanceolata; assembly: GCA_027924645.1. Taxonomy (NCBI): domain Eukaryota; kingdom Viridiplantae; phylum Streptophyta; class Pinopsida; order Cupressales; family Cupressaceae; genus Cunninghamia; species Cunninghamia lanceolata. The sequence continues at coordinate 12,416,159 of BSBN01000186.1, read as the reverse complement.
ATGTTGAATGATGCATATGTGCAAGTTGTCTTTTCGAAGGATAGATGCAAGATGACTAGAGGATCTATGGTGCTTGTGAAGGGTATTCAGAGAGGTACTCTATTTCAGCTAGAAACATGCACTTCACAATGCAATAGTTCTTCTGACTTGAAGAAAAGAGCTGTAGTCACTTCATCCCCACCATATGAATGAGCAATGAAGAAATCTATTGTAACTAGTTCTGATGGTAGTGCACATGCTATGGAAGCTAAGCTTCCTGCTGAAAAGACTATGTTATGGCATTTGAGATATGACCACATTGGTGAGAAGGGTCTGCATATCCTCAAAAATAAATACCTCATTGAGGGCTTAAATGATTGTAATCTCGAGTTTGACTTTTGCGAACATTGCATTTATGGAAAGAAAAACCATGTTTATTTTTACTCTAGTTCTCACAAGTCTTCGGTGTATTGGATCTTATTGATTCTGATGTGTTTGGTCCTATTAATGTTCCTTCAATTTCAAAATCTGTATATTTTGTATCTTTCATAGATGATTACAGTAGAAGGACATGGGTTTATTTTCTCAGAAGCAAATCTGAAGTCTTTAGTCGGTTCAAAGAGTTTAAGGCTTTTGTTAAGAATTAGACTAGTAAAAAGATTAAGTGTTTAAGAACTAATAACGGTGGTGAGTTTTGTTCGGCAGAGTTTGAGAAGTTCTATAAAGAGCAAGGGATTGAAAGACATAAGACAACTCCTTATACCCTGTAGCAAAATGGAGTTGCAGAGAGGATGAATAGGACACTGATGGAGAAGGCTAGGAGTATGCTTAGTGGAGCAAGCCTCGAACAAAAGTTTTGGGTGGACGCTGTAGCCACTGCTTGCTATCTAGTAAATAGATCTCCTACATCAGCTCTTGTTGGTAAAACACCTATGGAGGTGTGGTCTAGTAAGAAGCCTTCAGTTAGGCATCTTCATGTTTTTGGTTGTGAGGCATATGCACATGTGTCTAGGGATAAAAGGTCTAAATTAGAGAACAAGGTTGTTGAGTGTATCTTCATTAGCTATACCAGTGTCGGTGTGAAAGGATACAAGCTTTGGGATCCTGTGGCTGAAAAGGTGTTGTATAGCAGAAGTGTTATCTTCAGAGAGTTAACACCATCTTCCTTTGTTTTATAACCAGAACAGACAAAAAAGAAAGAAGATGTGGTTCAGTTTCCCTACCCCTGAGAAGACTAAACAGACAAACCCTGTGAGACTTGATGATGAGGAGAGCTCTAGTAACTCTGAAAGATCAGAAGAAGAAGCAGAACCTCAACCTCAGCCATTGAGGAGGTCTACACAAACAAGAAAGTAACCTGATAGGTTTGGTTATTCATTTCTTGATTCTAGTTGTGCTTTTGCTTTACTTGCTAACACTGATGAACCTAGAACTATGTCAGAGGCTATGGGTATGAAAGATGCAGGTTCCTGGAAGGAGGCCATGGAAGATGAGATGGCTTATTTGGAAAAGAATAAAACATGGGACTTGGCGCCTTTGCTTGATGGATGGAAACCCGTTGGATGCAAATGGGTGTTCAAGAAGAAATTCGGTGCAGATGGTAGTGTTGAAAAGTACAAGGTCAGATTGGTTGTGAAGGGGTACTCACAAGTGGAGGGAATTGATTATGGTAAAATTTTCTCTCCCATTGCAAAGTTGATATCCATTTGATTTTTGTTATCTCTTGCAGCAGCTTATGACTTATAGGTAGAACAGATGGATGTGAAGACAACTTTCCTTCATGGTGATTTGGAGGAAGAGATTTACATGTCACAGCCAGAGCATTACGTAGTGAGAGGTAAAGAAAATTTGGTTTGCAAGTTGAAAAAGTCTTTGTATGGTTTGAAGCAATCTCTTAGGATGTGGTGCTTGAAGTTTGATGCCTTTGTGTTGTCAATTTGATTTGTGAGATCGAAATCATATCACTGTGTGTATTATAAGTTTGATGGTGATCATATTCTCATTGTTGCATTATATGTTGATGATATGTTGCTGATTGGGAAGGGTAAGAATATGATTTCTGATTTTAATTTTCAATTGGTAGCACAGTTTGAAATGAAAGATTTAGGGGCAGCCAGGTACATTCTAGAAATGGAAATCAAAAGAGACAGAACTAACAAAAAACTTTGGTTAAGCCAGAGTAAGTACGTGAAGATTGTGTTGGATAGGTTCAGCATGGGAGATTGTAGACCATTGTGTGTTCCTGTTTCTTTGGGGACAAAGTTATTTGTTAATGATTGTCTAAAATCTCCTAGTGGGGTGGAAGACATGAGTAGAGTACCTTATGCTAGTGTTGTTGGCAGTTTGATGTATGCTATGGTCTGTACAAGACTAGACATTGCCCAAGCAGTGGGAGTCCTTAGTCTATTTATGGTTAATCTTGGACGGGTACATTGGGATGCAGTTAAGTGAGTGTTCAGATATTTGAGGGGTACTTTAGAGTATTCCATATGCTATCATGGTAATGCTATAGGACCTCTGAATTTAGTTTGTATTCATGGATTTGTGGATTCTGATTGGGCAGGTGACATTGACAACAGGAGATCCACCAGTGCATATGTGTTCACAATGTTTGGTGGTGCAATTAGTTGGATGAGTAAGCGACAACCTGTGGTTGCTTTGTCCATGACAGAAGTTGAGTACATGGCAGCTACTCATACTTGTAAGGAAGACATTTGGCTTAAGAGATTGTGTTCAGATATTGGTGTTGATGCAGGACATATTACGATCAGTTGTGATAGTCAGAGTGCAATTTGCCTTGTGAAGAATCTAACTTTCCATGCCAGAACAAAGCATATTGATGTACAGTTTCACTTCATGCGAGACATGGTAGAGGATGGGAAGATAAATTTGGAGAAGGTCGATACTTTGAAGAATGTTGCAGATGCATTGACGAAGCCAATGGGCACAGAGAAGTTCAGATGGCGTTTGGATTCTATGGGCCTCTCGGCCTATAGCAGTTAAATCTTGTTAATTCTATTGGCTCTTACAAGGTGTTCGACAAGTGGGAGAATGTTGGGAATTAAGGTGTCTCAACCTTGGTAATTCCTTGTATTATTTCATTATATTTATTTTTTAATAAAAAGGAGGGGTAAAAATTTATTAAAACAAGAAGAAGTACAAAGCAAGGGAATTACAAAGCCCTATCAAGCTCCACCAAGTGAGCCAACTGATGGGACAGATCCAAGGGTAAACAACCTCAGTCCATGAAATTCCAATCATGAATATGTTCCGAAGCCCATTTAGCCAAATAATCAACAAAACCATTCATTCTCTAGGAATATGAGTAAAAGTAACAAACTCCAAAGAATCACAAAGGTTAAGAATCTGAGCAACAGTCAAAGCCAACTGCTAGCTAACATCATCTAAATGCCGCCTATTCAACAAATTCACCACAACGTAGGAATCAGACTCACATATGATCCTTCACCAACCCAATTGACTTCCACACTCCACAGCCGTTAAAATAGCCTAAGCCTCCATAAGATTATTAGTATGAAGACCCTTATAAACAGAAAAGATAAACTGAACATCTCCAGAGCTATCCTGACCAACACCACCAATTCCAGCATGACCGGGATTTCCTCGAGAAGAGCCATCCGTGTTGATTTTTAAGACGCCCTAAGGAGGAGGAGACCATCTCCCCTCCCTATTCACCTTCGAGGTAGGATGTCTACATCTGTTGTGCATAAGCTAATGTAGCGGAGGCGGAAGATGAAGACGATTACAACAACCAACCTCACAAGGATCCACTGATGCTGTAAGATCACACTTATTCGCAACCGTTTCTCCCAAAGAATGCAAAATTTTCCACCACAAGCGAGGGGCCACCACCATCTCCTCCTGAAAAATCTGTCGATTTCTTTCCAACCAAAGGTTCCAGATAATAAAGGAAGGGCCAATAGACAAAGCTGCCTAAAGAAAGGAAGTAGAAACAGGAGCCCTGCCCCACCGATCCACAAAATTAGCCAGCGAGGAGACATGCCAATAGGGCTTATTCCACACCCTCCACCAAAAATGCCAAATCTCCCTAGCATAGGAACATTGGAAGAAGAGATGAGAGACACTCTCCTCATAGTTACGGCACAAAACACACATAGAAGGGCCTTGGAAACCACGCTTACACAAATCATCCTAGGTGAGACATCAGTTTTGAGCAACTAATCACATAAAGAAAGTGCACTTGGGCCACGACAACTTGTGCAACATGCTTCCACCAAGGGACCTCATTATCCCCAAACAACTGCCTACCAAGCGGCTTATAACCAGCAGACACCGTGTACTTCTCGGTCAAATCTGAAACATCCCAAGCTGAGACATTAGGTCCCCTCAACAAATTACAAGCACGGGAAGCCAGAAGATGAGCAAGCTCACACCTATCGACCTTAGACCCTCTAGGTGGCCACTCAGAAGGAAGCTTCCAACGGAAGCTTACAGCCGATCCCCAATGGTGTGCCAACTTATAATGCTCAACGGTATCCTAGCCAGCCGCAGAAAAAACATCAGAAAGTGACTGGAGGTGAGGAAGAGCAGAGAGAATAGGTGGGTGACCATCCCAAGAATCTAACCAGAAAAGAGCCTGTGACCCCGAATGGCAAATCCAAAAAAGTGCACGCTTAATCAAATGAGCCCCACCTTTCAAAGTATTCCAAATCATAGAACCACTCCCCTCCAGAGGATAGCGAGGAACCTCCCAAGAAGCAACACCCCTGAGATATTTATGGTTGAGAATACAGGCCCATAACTGATGCTGACTAGTGCACCAACGCCAGTAAAGCTTAGCAACAAGAACTTTCGCATTCAAAATAGCATAGCATAAACCAAGACCACCCTCTTGCTTAGGTCTACACACAAAATCCCACTTAACCAGGCTCCACTTAGTAGACAGCAAGTTACCACTCCAAAGAAATTGACGTGAGAGGGCATCAAATTCCCTAAGGAAATATAAAGGGGCCGCTTGAACAAAGCATCTGTAGATAGGAAGAGCCTGGATAACTGACTTGAGAAGAATCACTCTAGCAGCTGTAGACAACCACTGATGAGTCCAATGAGTAACCTTCCACCTCAGCTTGTCAAGCAATATCTGCCACGAGGACCTAGGATGACGGCCAATAGCAAGAGGAATACCCAAATAGACAAAGGAAAGAGACCCACTTTGAAACCGCAAAATGGCTGCAATTTGCCTTTGGATAGCATAAGGCATATTAAAAAAGAAAATAGAAGACTTTTGTTCATTGATTTTCTGACCCGAAGCAGCAAGGAAGATATCCAAAGCTTGCCTAAAGGAATCGGCTTCTTAGATACGAGCCAACCCCATAAGAGAAGTGTCATCCACAAACTAAAGATGAGAAATCATTGGCATACCCATGCCCCACTGCCAACCATGAATCAAGCCTTGAGAAACCTGAAATTTAATAAACTAACTCAGCCCCTCCACCATAATAATAAACAGATAAGGAGAGAGCGGGTCCCCCTGACGAAGGCCCCTAGTAGCACCAAAAGGCTCAGAAGGTTCACCATTCACAATAACTGAAAAGGAGGAGGAAGTCACACAACTCAAAATCCAACTAACCCAATCCGGAGAAAAACCAAAGGCCAACATAATCTTCTGAAGAAAACGCCATTTAACTCTGTCATAAGCTTTGGCCATATCCAACTTGATGAACATAGACCACTCCGAAGAGGTTGCCATGGAATGTATGACCTCAGAAGCTACCACCACCCCATCCAGAATTTGCCGACCCGCTACAAATCCTCGCTGCTCTTCAGAAATGACAACGGGTAGGCAAGGTTTAAGCCTCTCAGCAATCAATTTCGTGATAATCTTATACACCACATTACAAAGTGCAATAGGTCTAAAGAATTCAAGCCTATTAGCACCTTCCTTTTTAGGAATGAGAACCAGAAAAGTAGTATTCAAGGTTCGTAGCATCTGCTTACTATGAAGAGACTCCTGGACAACCTCCAACAAATCCAGCTTCACAATATCCCAAAACTCCTAAAAAAATTCAACTGGAAACCCATCAGGGCCAGGAGCTTTCCCCTTATTCATCCCAAACACAACCTCCTCCACTTCAGCTAGGGAAATCAGATGAGTAAGAGAAGCATTCAAATCATTAGAAATCAAAGAAGGAATGCAAGCAAGGACCATATTCTCATTAGCCTCAGTAGGAGGTGAGTTTTCAGTAAACAAAGCAGAATAAAACTGACGAGCCTCTCTAGACAAAGCCTATTGTGAGGAAAACGAAAGACCCTCAGAGTTAACAAGAGAAGAGATATAACACTTATTCTGATGAGCTTGCATAGAATGATGGAAGAAAGCAATATTCCTGTCACCCTCTTGAAGCTAGCCAATCCTTGCCTTTTGTTTCCAGAAAATCTCATCTCGGAGCTCCCACTCTTCCACCAATTTCAGAGCCTGGGACTCAGCATGTCCCAGAGCCTCTGAAAATTCCAAATCATGAATTTGACGAGTAATACTAGCAAGATGAGCCTGCGCTTCTCTTTTCTTGGCCCGAAGATTTCCAAAACATGACCTATTCCAATGCTTAAGATGATACTTGATATGTTGCAACTTCTTAACAAGACAATACACAGCTGTACCATACGCAGGGGCCCCATCCCACCACCACTAGGCAACAAGGTCATACAAGGACGGATCCCGAAGCCACATAATCTAAAATTTGAAAGGAGGATTCTTTGGAGTAGGAAAAGAAGAAGCAGAAAACTTGATTGGCCAATGATCAGAGCCACACCAATCAAGAATCTCAGAACAAGTGACCATGCTGCCGCCTATCCAAAAACTAGAAACAAGAAATCTATCCAGCCGCTCAGATATCGCTTCTGGCCCACTCCTTCTATTATTCCAAGTGAAAATTCCATTAGAGGGTTTAACATCAACAAGAGAAAGAGAATCCACATTTTCCCGAAAAAGAGTTGACGCAGGACCAAGTCTAGGCAACCCCCCTCTTCTCTCCTCCAAACACAACACATAATTGAAATCACCAGCTAAGATCCAAGGAAGAAAAGGAGCACAAGACCGAACAAACCTGATATGGGCCCAAAGCTGGGTTTTACCATGGATGTCAACTGGAGCATAAATATTACTAACCAAAATAGTCTCCCTAGATTCCAAAACCGAAGCCACCATAGAAATAGAGGAATGGCTAGAAATCCACCAGCGAGGAACAACCTTTCGTGGATCCTAGAATAGAGCTAGACCTCTAGAGTTTCCCCTAGAACCAATACACTGACATTGACCAAAAGACCAAATACGGGGAGCATACTGAAGCATGAAGTCCACCCGAAGCTTAGTCTCCTGAACACAAAAGATATCCGGAGAATGAACCCCAATCAAATCTTGAATAGCCTTTTGACGGGGGGTGCTATTCAACCCCCTTGCATTCCATGAAAGAATAATCATGAGGAAGGTGGAGAGAATAGGGCATCAATGGTCTTAACCAACCTAGATTCCACCAACAAATCCCTAGTGGACTTAAGCTTGTCCACATCCTTTTTACGACCAGCTTTAGAGGAATTGTCAAGATGACCCCTCTTAAGAGGGCTTTGCAGCACCCCCAGAACATGAGATAATCCTCATGCCTTACTGGCAGGCAACACCTCCTTAGCTAAATCTACTAATACAATGTCATCCTGCGGATCGACAGAGGCATCAAGAAGCCCAGAATTCCCCTGCTCCAAAGCCAGAGAAAAATCCTTAACAACACTTGCCTGCTCCAACTCTGTAACCATACCCGTGGCCCCATAAGGAAACTCAACAAGCATCCCCTCTTCCAGGGCCTGATTATCCAAGACCTCAAACCGATTGAAACCCTGATCACTCTGTTTATTTTTATAAGCCCATTTCTGTCCCCTTCCTTTAGCCTTCAGCTTAACAGGAATGAAGCCATCCTTATTGGTCCCATCCTCAGCCATAGGTGACTTGCCTTTACCCCCTTCTCCCCTGAAGGCCCTGATGAAGGAGGAGAAGAAATCCCTGCAGCTTTGGGTGCCCGAGGACATTGGCGCTAAAGATGTCCATACTCATGACAAAAGTGACATCAGAAAGGAAGGGACTCATTGTCTAACCTTTGAACCCACGAAGCAGAGCCAAGACAAATTTCCAAAGAATTCGGCAATGGATTATTTAAGTCAATTTCAACACAAATACGAGCAAAGGTAAAAACTTTTTTATCCAAAGTATTCTGGGTGATAGCATCCAGCTTCCCCAGCAGAGCCGCAATCTGGAGCAAAATATCCTCCCTCCAAAACTCTAGTGGTAGCCATGGCAGATGGACCCACACCGGAATCCATGAAGGCAAATCCTTTGCCGCATTAAAACCTCCATGCCAGGGCTTCATGAACAAGCCAACATGATTGTAAAAATACAACCCTCCTTCAAAAACACGATTACGATCCGAAATGCAAGAAAAATCAACCATGAAATAGCCATTCGCAACCACCAAAATATCAAAATCACCCTCAACCTGCCAGGACTGAAGAATCCAGGACTCCAAGGCTGAGAGAGGAATATGAATACCGAGGAACTTACAAATCAGGACATGCTGGCTCCAGTAAGATATGTCCTCTTGCACCGATTTAGGAGAGATAACTAGGACCAGACGATCGAGACTCCGTGGCAAACAACCATTCACTTTCTTGAGCTTAGAGCTCTCACCCACAAAAGAGGAAGCCTCAGGCAAACCCTGAGGTGGCTTCACACCAGCAAAACCCACGCTTTTTGAAGCCCCTGCCATTTCACCACAACACCAAACCCTACACGCTACCCTAACACCACTTCCAAACCTCCCCGCACCCTTCACCAAACCCACAGCCACCCAACGCCAAACCCTCCGACGGATTGCTACAGCACTAGCTAAAAACAGAGAAAAAACCCCACCCTGATTGCACAAAAAGACCCCCCACAGTAAACGGCCACCGAGCAGAGGCAAAGAGCGCACCTACAGAAAAAAAAGACAGGCATGCGTGTGCCCTCACAGGCAGTGCGTAGCCTTCTCCTCACACAACGCCATGGGTTTGTCAGAAACTCATTTCATTATATTTATTTATTTATTGCTTATGTTGTAAATTCATATTGTCATCTTGTGGGATGTGGCACGGTGATGTGTCATCCTACATGGAAGATGAGAACTTGTAATTTTGTCCTCACATGAGGAGATAGGCATCCCACTTTGTGGTAGGGATATTTTTCCAAGTGTCAGCATCTTAGATGTTATGTAAGGGAATATTGACTGAAACGGTCATGACATATTCCTATGATGAAGTTATGACATGTAAGAGTCAAGAATAGGAGATTCTATGACAAGTGAAGATATGTGTCAAAGAGCATTTTGGAAAAAGGAACCTTTGGGTGCCCCAAGGTGGACTATGACATGTTGTAAGAGAATATGCTATTTATAGCCTGTGTATGACAGATTCTCTTACAACTGTAAATTATGACAGCTATGACAGATTCTATAACAGTCGTAAGAGTCGTAAGAGCATCTGTCATAGCCTATTTTGGAAATAGGTGACCTCTTTGGAATGGGGTGTGTGGACAAGTGTTAGAAGCATCTTACAATGTTGACCAAGTGTCCATAGGCGTGGGTTTTGGGCCATGAGGCCAAGTTGGATGCCCATTACAAGAAATATGCAATTTTGCCTTGTATATTCTATATAAACAGGTGCTTTGAGGAGGAGTTGCATTATGTGATTGATAGGTACTATTATGTTGTTGGAATACCTTCAGATATGAGTGTCGAAGACTCCTGAGAGCTTGCATTGCAAGAGTATTGTAAACAACATTTAGATTTGTTAATACATTGTGTAGATTTTGGAGTGTGGGGTTTTTCTCCTGGAAGGGTTTTCCCCACATTAAATCTTGTCTCTCTCTTCTTCTGTGTCATTCTATGTGTATGTTGTTTGCTGCAATATCTCTATTATTAGGTTGATAACACCGTAATTGTAGGATTTGAAAGAATTTGCACTCTATTTCCCTCACTAGATTAGCATAGGAAGTGTGTTCCGCATACCTTGCTTCCTTTCAAAAAGGAGGAAGCTATTTTCAAGCTAATGGAGTGAAAAAATAAATTTCTCTCTATAGGAAAATTTGGCATCAAATTTCAGTAAGCAATTCAACAAGATTTTATTTTATCTGGCTACCCTTGGATGGTCACCCATGGGCCTTTATGCAATTTTTAGCCCTTTTCTTTAGGAAGTTATGGGTTCCTATTGTAGTGTTAGAACCATGTAGGTAGATTTTAGTAGTGGTTTATATGAATGTTTTGTTCCCATGCTTTATTGGGATGTCAGTGTTTGTTAATAATTGCCTCTAGATTGATGCAAGCATTGTCGCTTGTTTATTGCACCCTGTAATGTCCCCTTCCTAGGCGACTTTCATGATGAGTAATTTAGCCTTTATCTCCCAAAGGCTAATTGACGAAATCAGGGAGATATTATTAAATTAATTATTTTATAAGGTTATTACTTAATTTTTAATCAAAAGGTAACCTTATATTTAATTAATTTAATATAGTGACTTAAAATTAATATTATATCATTAAAGTCACTAAAATGAAATAATTAGATTTTTCTAGAAGCCTCTTGAAGTGGGATTAAAAAATGTATAAAAGAAGGGGCAAGGCAAGCTTCCAGGCATCCGATTATTGACATTTGCATTTGATGAGTGTTGTGGAGCCAAGGGTTTCTACATATTTGGTCTTTGGGAATGGAAACTCCCATAGATTAGCATAACTGAGGTGGTGAAATATCTTCCGAAGGGTTGCAAATTGGAAGGGATACTTCAGTCCTTTCATTTGTGCTTAAATCTGCAGTATTAACTAGGGGTTTGGAGGTATTAATTTGCATATCAGAAGTTTTTTCTATTAGTTGCTACAGTGATTGCTACAGTAGCGCTACAGTGACGCTACAGTGCGCGCTACAGTGATTTGCTACAGTGCATGCTATAGTGATGCTACAGTGCACGCTACAGTGATTTGCTACAGTGCATGCTATAGTGATGCTACAGTGCGCGCTACAGTGATTTGCTACAGTAGCGCTACAGTGACACTATAGTGTGCGCTACATTGATTTGCTACAGTGACGCTACAGTGATTTGCTACAGTATGCTACAGCGGTTGTTACAGTGCCGTGAACAGTATGCTACAGTACAGGGCAGCTAGGAGAGGGTTTCAATTTAGGTTTGGAAGGGACTCCTTTCCTTGGTTGATGAGAAGGCTAGGTGCTACACCTTAGAGGCACGATTGGGGCTTGAGAGGGATGTTTATGAGCTGTTTTGAGGCTGCCATTCCTTCATCTTCGTCATCGATTCACAGCAACTTATATTTCTAGGTTCTTTCATGAGTTAGCATATTTATATCAGCATTGTTTCATAGTTGTCATTTTAGGAGTTGCATAAAATTGTAGAGCCAAGAGTCTTGGCCATTCATATCAGCATTGTATTAGACAATATATCTCAATGAAGGAGTGATAAGTTGTAGGCCATCTATTTGATGTAATGTGCATATTAATATCCATCATGATTAGCATAATAGTATGCATGCCAAGTGTTTGACAAAATGTCAATTGGCTGTAGGTATGCATTTCATGTCTAATTTTTATGTATATGCATCGAAAATACGAAAAAAAAGAAATCATATATGCATCTAGATTAATGCTTAAACATTGTAGTTTGGATTTATGAGCATTTAGAGTATTTAGCTATCATTATCAAGCAAATATATCAGACTGAAAACATAGATCAGCAAGCATTGGGTTTACATCAGAAGTGTTTGACAATATTCCTTGAAGTTCAAATTAGCGAAATAAGGTCCAAAATAGCAAGGGATATTACAGTGGTATTAGAGCGGTTTCCTACCATCCTTTGGGTTTGAAATCGGCTCATTAAATGCAACAAAGTGATAGGGACAAGAGGTATACAGCTAGAGAAGACAGGAAGCAAAAACAGTGGCCACAACCACTTGAACAGGACACTTCAGCAGCAAAACAGCGAGAGGTTGGTTCATTCGGCACTATGGGTGAAAGAAGTGAAGGTAGCCCTATCAGAAACAAGGGAAGAAATGATGAAGAACAGGAAACACGTGAACTCTTTAGACAAATGGCTATGGGGCAGCAGCAGGTGGCAGAGGCTGTGCGGGCACTTACTACAATGATACAACAAATGAACCCTCAGAGAAGATGAAACTATGAACCAGATGACAATAGGAGTGTGGTTGGGACACCTCAGGCACAAGCATCTTCTCACATGGCAGATAGGCCTACACGTCCTACTTTTTTAAGGAATGAACAAGAAGAGGAAAATGCAGAAGAAGAAGGAGAAGAAATGTTTGCAGATACTCTTATGGCAGCTAATGATGAATGGGAGTTGTTGACACCACAGGTCAGGGAGCGCATGAGCTTTGATAGGTTTGTGAGTCAAAGAAGAGAACACTATAGGGGAAAGCAAGAAAAGAGACCAAGAAATCAAAATAATGATTTGATGTATGCCGCCAGCAGAGTTACATTGCCCATGTTTGATGGTAGTGGGAAGGTCACGACTCAGGCTTGGATTCATAAGCTAGACACCCTCTTGACTCTTAGACCCATGACAGAAAGGGATGCAATAAAATATGCTACTTTTCACTTGGAGGGAGTAGCTCACGATTGGTGGTATCATGGATTAGAGACATTGCATCATAATAGTATCACTTCATATCAGGAGTTTGTTGATAGATTGGTGGAACGCTTTGATAAGAGAGATTCAGAGACATATTTTAGAGACTTGGCACAGCTTAAGCAGACTGGGAGTTTGGAGAGTTACATTAATGAATTTCAGAAATTATCAGTCATAGTCTCCAATATATCTGAAAGGAGATTGGTTGTGCTATTCATGGAGGGCTTATTGGAACCGTTAAGAGGATGGATAAAGGCTTTTGATCCTTCGACACTACAAGAGGCAATTGAAAAAGCTAGGAGTATGGAACTTGCAGCCCCTCAAAGTAAGTACTCATCTAAGGGATCTTCTTCTTACCGGGACAACAAGACATTTCCTAAGAAAAAAGAAATTTCAGACTCAAAGGGAAAATCAGCAGCACCATTAGATCGTGAGACATTTAATGACTTGCGAAGGAAAAAGTTGTGTTTTTATTGCAAAGGTCCCTATGATGCAAACCATGACTATCCTTTAAGACCTAAGGGCAAAGCAAACAGGATTATGTGGGCATTCTATGAGGATTCAGAGTCGGACCAACAATTTGATCAAGAGGAATCTAATGAGGAAAAATCTGATAATGAGACAGATAAGCATGAAATTGAGGTTGAAAATGTTGGCGAAGCAAATTTTCAAGAAGCACGCCTTACTAGCATACAGCAAGAGGGCTCATTCAGAATGCGTGGGGTTTTAGCCGGACAGAAGATCATTACCTTGCTCGATACAAGTGCCACGCATAACTTCATTGATGCTAGGTTGGTTGAAAGGCGTGGAATTCAGACAGAGGAATTTAAGGGCATAAGAGTAAAAGTTGCTGATGGATATACTCTTAAGTGTGACAGGATGATTCCAGGTCTTCCCATGCGATTGAATAACTTTGAGTTTAAGGTAGATTTTTATGTGGTAAACATGGGAGAAACTGACATGGTTTTAGGAATGAAATGGCTTCATGATATTGGGGAGTTTACCATTAACCTTAGGGAAATGGAGATGAGGTTTAAGGTGGATGGGAAGACTCATGTGCTAAAAGCCATTAGGGATACCAGCTGTAGGATGATATCTTTCAGAAAAATGGAAAGACTTATGCGCCATGACATGGTTGAGTGGGCAGCAGGGTGTATTCTAATGTCAACACAGGAAGAGAAACAAAAACCAGCCTATCACCCAGATATACAGGAGTTGAGGATCAAGCACTCCAAGGTGTTCAGTGATAGTCCACCAGGCAGGCCTCCAAACAGAGGGATTGAGCACATAATAGAATTGGAGGGTGCTAAACCCGTGATGATCACTCCTTACAGACACCCTAAGCGACTAAAAGATGAGATTGAAAAAATAATTAAGGAGCTGCTAGCTATGGGGTACATTAGGCCAAGTAAATCACCTTTTGCTTCAGCAGTAGTCTTGGTCAAGAAAAAGGATGGTACCCTTTGGATGTGCATCGATTATAGGGTGTTGAATAAGAGGACAATTAAGAATAGGTACCCTATTCCTCGTATTGACGAGTTGATCGATGAGCTTCATGGTGCTCGCTATTTTTTGAAAATAGATTTGAGATCAGGTTATCACCAGATCAGGGTCAGAGAGAAGGACATCAAGAAGACATCATTTAGGTGCCATTGTGGACACTTTGAGTTTGTCGTTATGCCATTTGGGCTAACCAATGCTCCTGCTACGTTTCAGTCCACTATGAATAGGGTTTTCCAATCACAGCTGAGAAAGTTTGTATTAGTCTTCTTTGATGACATTTTGGTGTACAGCAGAACTTGGGAGGAGCATATCACCCATTTGGATACAGTGTTGGGAATTCTTAGCAGGGAGTCCTTGTATGCCAAAGAATCCAAATGTGATTTGGGCATGACAGAGTTGCTATACTTAGGCCATATCATCAGCGCAGAAGGTTGTGCATATGGACCCTGACAAAGTCAGAGCTATTATTGAGTGGCCTACACTTGAGAATCTTACTCAGCTTAGGGGATTTTTGGGTTTGTGTGGCTTCTACCGCAGATTTGTCAGTGGATATTCATGACATGCAGCACCACTTACAGATTTAATGAAGAAAGGGGCATTTGTTTGGACACCTGAGGAACAGGAATGATTTGAGAAATTTAAATAGTTGATGACTACTTGTCCAGTTCTTGCCTTGCCAGATTTTACTAGGCCCTTTGAGCTACATTGTGATGCTTCGAGTGAGGGGATTGGTGTAGTTCTTATGCAGGACAAACATCCGATAGCTTTTGAGAGCAAGAAGTTACGGGGTCCAGAGAGGAGCTACAGTATTTATGATAAAGAGATGTTGGCCATTATGCATGCATTGGCCAAATTCAGACAATACCTTGTGGGTAGCAAGTTTTGCATTAAGACAGATCATAACAGCTTGAGGCATTTCCTAGGACAGCGAGATCTCAACAATCGTTAGTAGAAGTGGGTGAGTAAATTGCAATCATATGACTTTGACATTACTTATGTCAAGGGGACTCAGAACGTAGTTGCTGATGCTTTGTCTCGCCGTCCCCATTTAAGCTCTATGGTGGAGATTTCAGAGGATTGGAGACACTTGATTGTGGCAGAGTATGCCAAGGACTCATGGGCTTCTAGCATAATTGAGGGGTCAGTTCAGGATGATAAGTACTCAGTTGTAAATGATCTTATCATTTACAAAGGTAGGATATTCTTAACCTTAGGATCAGTGATGAAGAACACAGTGATGGGGTCTTTTCATGATACACCTATGGCAGGACATCCGGGTACTTCAAAACTTATAGACAGGTTTGAGAGCGCTTTACTTGGAAAGGGCTCAAAACAGATGTTCTTCGATATGTCAGAGAGTGTCCTGTTTGCCAGCAGAATAAACAGGAACATACATACCCTGCAGGTTTACTTCAGCCACTTCCAATTCCTGATAGGAAGTGGGAGTGTTTATCCATGGATTTTATTATCGGTTTGTCAAAAACCCAGGGATGAGATTGTATCTATGTGGTTGTTGATCGATTAACAAAATATGCTCATTTCTTTCCAATCACAGCTACATACTCAGCTGCACAGGTAGCAGAACTCTTCTTCCATGAGATATTCAGGTTGCATGGGTTACCTCGGAGCATCGTTAGTGACAGGGATAGTCGGTTCTTGAGTCATTCTTGGTAGGAGTTATTTAGACTATGTGGGACAGAGCTTACCCCAAGTACTAGCTACCACCCACAGACAGATGGCCAGACAGAAATTGTGAATAAGTGGGTGGAGGGATATCTTAGGAATTACATTACAGGGCAATAGAAGGGTTGGGTTAAGTG
Source organism: Cunninghamia lanceolata (assembly GCA_027924645.1). NCBI lineage: Eukaryota > Viridiplantae > Streptophyta > Pinopsida > Cupressales > Cupressaceae > Cunninghamia > Cunninghamia lanceolata. Next base: position 12,400,148 of record BSBN01000186.1, on the reverse strand, counting down.
GATATACCTGTGTGAGTACTGTTACAATACCACTTACCATCTCTCGATTAAGATGACACCATTTATGGCCTTGTATGGTTATGAAGCGCCCAGTTTCCTTGACTTGTTGATGAGTGACAGTAGAGTGCCTAGTGCAGGAGATATGTTACAAGAGAACCAGGACATTGTGAGAGCTCTTTGGGAAAATATCCAAAAGGCACAGAATCAGCAGAAATAGTATGCTGATCAGAAGAGAGTTGAGCGGTCATTTGAGGTTGGGGATATGGTGTATCTGATGTTACAGCACTATCGACAATCCACTCTCAAGAAGAGTGGTGCAGAGAAGCTCAAGCCGCGTTATTAAGGCCCTTTCAGGATTATCCAGTGAATTGGTGATGTGGCTTATGAGTTAGAATTATCGACAGATAGCAGAGTACACAATGTTTTCCATGTGTCCCGCCTCAAGAAGGCATTAGGTCATCACGTGGTTCCTTCTGCTACCTTACCACCCTTGGATGATGAGGGGAAGTTGATTTTGGTGCCTGAGGCTATTTTGGATGTTCGGGAGAGGCAGTTACGGAGACGGGTCATCAAAGAGTATTTGATCAAATGGAGGAATTTACCAGTTGAGGATGCCACTTGGGAAGGCGAGGAGATTCTTCAGCATCCAGAGTTGAGATTGCTTAGGGACAAGCAATTTCAGGAGGGGCGGACTGTAATGTCCCCTTCCTAAGTGACTTTCATGATGAGTAATTTAGCCTTTATCTCCCAAAGGCTAATTGACAAAATCAGGGAGATATTATTAAATTAATTATTTTATAACGTTATTACTTAATTTTTAATCAAAAGGTAACCTTATATTTAATTAATTTAATATAGTGACTTAAAATTAATATTATATCATTAAAGTCACTAAAATGAAATAATAAGATTTTTCTAGAAGCCTCTTGAAGTGGGATTAAAAAATGTATAAAAGAAGGGGCAAGGCAAGCTTCCAGGCATCCGATTATTGACATTTGCATTTGATGAGTGTTGTGGAGCCAAGGGTTTCTACATATTTGGTCTTTGGGAACGGAAACTCCCATAGATTAGCATAACTGAGGTGGTGAAATATCCTCTGAAGAGTTGCAAATTGGAAGGGATACTTCAGTCCTTTTATTTGTGCTTAAATCTACAGTATTAACAGGGGTTTGGAGGTATTAATTTGCATATCAGAAGTTTTTTCTATTAGTTGCTACAGTGATTGCTACAGTAGCGCTACAATGACGCTACAGTGCATGCTACAGTGATTTTCTACAGTAGCGCTACAGTGCGCGCTACAGTGATTTGCTACAGTGACGCTACAGTGATTGCTATAGTGCGCTACAATGTTGCTACAGTGCCATGAACAGTAACACTACAGTACGGGGTAGCTAGGAGAGGGTTTCAATTTGGGTTTGGAAGGGACTCCTTTCCTTGGTTGATGAGAACGCTGGGTGCTACACTTGAGAGGCACGATTGGGGCTTGAGAGGGATGTTTATGAGTTGTTTTGAGGCTGCCATTCCTTCATCTTCGTCATCGATTCACAGCAACTTACATTTCCAGGTTCTTTCATGAGTTAGCATATTTATATCAGCATTGTTTCATAGTTGTCATTTTAGGAGTTGCATAAAATTGTAGAGCCAAGAGTCTTGGCCATTCATATCAGCATTGTATTAGACAATATATCTCAATAAAGGAGTGATAAGTTGTAGGCCATCTATTTGATGTAATGTGCATATTAATATCCATCATGATGAGCATAATAGTATGCATGCCAAGTATTTGACAAAATGTCAATTGGCTGTAGGTATGCATTTCATGTCTAATTTTTATGTATATGCATCGAAAATACCAAAAAAAGAAGTCATATATGCATCTAGATTATGCTTAGACATTGTAGTTTAGATTTATGAGCATTTAGAGTATTCAGCTATCATTATCAAGCAAAAATATCAGACTGAAAACACAGACCAGCAAGCATTGGGTTTACATTAGAAGTGTTTGACAATATTCCTTGAAGTTCAAATCAGCAAAATAAGGTCCGAAATAGCAAGGGATATTACACACCCCTATTCTTAAGGCATGCATTTGATTTAATTTCATTTTTATCTTATTATGGGGTATGGCTCCCTTATGCCTATTTTACGGATAAAAAAAAAAATTATACAATATAATATATTAATATTTCATTTTACTATAATATAAAATAAATATAAATACATTATAATGATAATTCTACAAATTTATATAATCAATAATTATATATATATATATATATATATATATATATAATCAATAATTATATATATATATATATATAAGAGGAGCTATTTCTAACCCCACATTAGAGGTCAACACAATATAATATATTAATATGTCATTTTACTATAATATAAAATAAATATAAATACATTAAATAATGATAATTCTACGAATTTATATAATCAATAATTTAATATACTTTTTTTTTTATAGGTAAGAGCAGCTATTTCTACCCCATGCTAGAGGTCAACACAGTATAATATATTAATATTTCATTTTACTATGATATAAAATAAATATAAATGCATTATAATGATAATTTTACAAATTTATATAATCAATAATTTATCATGAGAACCATATGACCTTGCCATTTAAACACAACCCCTTTCACAATTTAATATACTTTATATTATTAGTATATAATTAATTTTATTATTTCATTAACATTTAAAATATTATATATATATACGAATTTATATAATCAATAATTTAATATACTTTATATTATTAATATATAATTAATTATATTATTTCACACACACACACACACACACACACACACACACACACACATATATATATAATCACATTCATATGAATATTATATTGATATAAATATCACATTTAAAAATATATATTTGCATAGATTAAAGAAAAAAATATTATTTGTTTTACGTAAAATAGTATTTCCCAAAATCTGCCCTGAAGAGCTCAAATTGTGAGCCAATCACAACACACATAAATGATTTTCCAAATATTTTTTGTTAGAATTTTCTCATGTGAACTTAGGAAAATTAAATATTTGTTCAACATGAAAAATAATACCCTATTTTGATTGGTTTATCTGATAGATTAATCAATAGATAAAAATACTCATTACAATAGTTGTGTAGGTACTAAATAAAAATTAAATATTAGTATGAATATTACACAATATAATATATTAATATTTTATTTTATTATAATATAACATAAATATAAATACCTTATAATGATAATTGTACTAATTTGTATAATCAATAATATACATTCTATTATTAATATATAATGAATTATATTATTTCATTAATATTTACCATATAAAATTTATAAATAATATATATACAATGAATCAAAATTAAATATTATATTAATATATATTACAATTTTCGTTATAATAATCAAAATTATCGCAATAATTTAGCCACTTAAAACTTAATTAAACGAGTTAAATTTAAACTGTTAGTAAGCTCTCCCTTCATTACATTCCATACTTCTTTCCCAACCGTTCTTAAGGGCTCAAATTTTTAGTGAACAACAACACAAATAAATAATTTTCGTAATATTTTTTGTTAAAATTTTCTCATATAAACTTTAAAATTTGTTCAACATGAAAACTAATATTCTGTTTTAATTGATTTACTCTAGATAGATTAATCACTAAATAAAAAACTTAAGAAAAATTAAAACTTATTCAACACTAAAAATAATAATCTATTTTAATTGATTTAAGATTAATCACTAGATTTAAAAAACTCATTACAATAGTACTGCCCAAAACAGGTAGTAACAAGGGTAGACCAAAGATCCTAGCTCCTTCAAAGAGAATATTCATTGTGCAATTACTCCAACCCTAATAACTAATCCAATTATATGACAATATCTACTCTCTTAAACAACTCCATAAAAAAATGAATATTCATTGTGCAATTACTCCAAACATTTGGCCTACTTGTCGTAAGAATTGAATATGACCATAGCAAATTGTTTAACCCTCCCAAACTCCTTATCGTCATATTTGGTACATAACGTCTTATGAATAGGATAGGGACATCTTTGTTTATTCATTGTGCTTTTCTCTGTTTTGTAATTTTTATTTATATTTGGAACATGTTTTTTTGGGTTGAAATGAAACATCAAGCAAGGGGAGCATTCAACGGATACGGGAAGATTGGATACAAAAATTAAATCTTCTAGAGAGAAACTTATTGAAGATCTACAAGATTCTATTTGTATCCTATAAAATGATTGTTGTGTTTGGATCTGCAAAATCAAATTTTAATTTTACTGAAAAATGAATAGATTCTGAAATGTATCTAGAATGTAAATAATTAAGATTTTTAATTAAGATACTGAAATTTGTTGCAATAATCACAGAGGAGAGTAAAAGTTTGTCTACTCTCCAGTTTGATCACTTGATTCTTTTATGTCTCATAAGAGAGAGTTAGAGATACATTTGGATAAGAGAGAGTTAGAGATACATTTGGAAAAAGTGATAAGAAAGTTTTTTTCTCAAAATTATCTATTATAAAGAATGAAGAGGCTTCTCCTAGTAATTTACTCTTAGCATATGAAAAAGCTAAAAATAGTCTACCTTCAAGTTCTACAAGGAAGCTAAGAAACTTATATGAGATTTATCAAAGAAGTACAAGTCAAGCAGATAAAGAGAATCTAAGAGGTGACACAATAATTTACTTTCTCAAGTTGATTTTGAACCATCATGTTTTGAAGATGCAATCATGCATATACTAATAAGGTTTGGGTGCAAGTGATGCAAGAGGAGATAGATTCCATTCACAAGAATGATACTTGGGAGCTTAAAGAGCTTCTACATGACAAGAAAAAGATTGGTACTAAGTGGGTCTACAAGACCATTTATAATTATGATGCTAATGTTGTCCCGTTTCTTCTTCGTTACCTTGGTATCTTCGAAAAAATCTATAGTCGTACAACACAAAATAAGAACTAGTTCACTTCAATATGACTAGATCAAGTAATAGTGGCTAGTGTGCTGAAGCCATCGCCACCCCCCCATGTTGAGTGGGAAGGGAGGCCAACTGCATGTGTGGGGTTGGGTGGGGGTATAGGCTTGGCCCCCCAACTGCTAATATGGTTCTAATCTACCTCTTGGGTGGGAGGACTAATATGCCCTTCATCTTATTTGGGGCCCCAATCCAACCCAACTATCTCCCCCCACCTACCCCAGGCTATAATGGTGGGACCCTCCTAACTCGGATGAAGGTTAGGGCTGGGTGGGGGGCTAAAGGAGTTGGGTGGATGGTTAAGTTGCAGTGGGCCTCCTTCCCTATTACAATTATCCTTCCCTTTATTCAAACTTGCACAAATTTATATCCCAAGGACAACAAAGCCCTCAAAAATGAATAGTCCAAGGGAAAGTTTCCGAATGCACGGTTGAAGAGTAGTTCCCAACCAGTTACAGAGGCAACCCACAACTAGATATATAAGCAGGAAGAAATACAACTGCTAACAATGATAATTAACAATGATGATGATAGGTTGCAACAACAATGATGTAACCATAGTCAGAGATAACAAATAGGGATGCAGTTCTGATACCATAGCATATGACCTACAACAACCCTTGAAGATTAACAACCCCAAACTACTAGTTCTTTATCCAATTGGGTTATTACAATATTTCGTGATAGGTGAAAAATTGAGCCTGCACAAAATGGATGATGACATCGGCAATTCAGACGGGCTGCTCATTGTTGGAAATTTAATCCTCCGTCAGTTCAATTAATGCTAACTGCCCCCGCGTCAGAACTGAGAGATCCTCCAATATCTCATACTCAGCACTGTTGGCCTGCCGCATTTAATTCCGGTAGGTAAGTTTGAAATTCAAGTGTGTTTGAGCGCCCATTTTGCTGGGTATGAAACAAGAGACAAAAAGGAGGGAAAAGTTAGAAAGCAGCAGTGAGCTGCGTTAACCTGCAGTAGCAGAGGAATGAGAAGGTTCCAGGAGAGAACAGCAAAAGGAGAACAGTAGAGAGGAATGTTGCAGCAGCAACAGTAAGACAACTACGGAGTTCGCACAGGCAACTCCGGATATACAGTGTGTAGCTCCAGAGATTGGGGCAGAGTAAGAAAACAGAGCAGCAGCTCTGATTGTAGTTTGTACTTGAAATTTGAATGTAATATGGAAATAAAAAAATATATATAAAGATATATTTCTGTCATCTATCTCTCTCTCTTCTGTGTATTTGTTTTATGCTGTCCATCATTAGATTGCTGTAGCATTAGCTTTTGTATTTTCTGGTGGCCATCGTTCTGCCTCCCCTGCTCTGTCCCCCTGTTTTCTGCCAACACTCACGTAGGGAGTTACTTTGGGTGAACTAAAGAGCATTATCAATTGTGATCAGTATAAAAGTGATCATCGTTTACTTAAAACGATTTTTCGAATAAGGTTGTCGTAGTTAGAAATCAGAAAAAATAAATAAATTCAAAAGATGTGGACAATCTTAAAATACGTGCCAGTTTTAACCTGCTAAGCATGTCTGCATCTGGGATATCTGTGCCACAGACACTGATGACTTCATTTCGTAACTTTTCTTGCCATTCTGGATTTATTGCCAGCAAGAATAATGCCCAGGTTAATAGATTGGAAGTAGATTCATGGCCTGCAAAAAAAAATGTCTTACATTCATTCATGATTTCATCAACAGTCATGCTCAATTCCTTTTTGTTGGCAGTCATCATTGTTTCAAGCAGATCATTTCCATAGCCAACGTCAGTTGCTCCTTTAGGGGTGGACTGTAACTTGCTCTGAATTAGAGCCCTCAGGATTTCTTTCACCCTCCTATCAATCATCCATGCATATCTGTTCTTACTTGTAGGAATATATCTGCACCGAAAAAATCATCAATGCGTTCAAGCCTTATCCATAAGTTGATTAAAAAAAAGTAGTTGTTTATATGTAAGCTCTATACGTCATGTAAGTATACGTCGAAGTTGATGAACTTAAGCTTAAACAGTTACAAATCTTTGAGAGATAGAGATGTTGCAATTACTGGCTTCCTGGGATAAAGACAGAACTTTCAGCCTCTGCAGCCATTGTTTGTAATTCTCTTTGCAACTCATGAACTTCTTTGCCTTCATTAAAACTGCTACCAAATGCACTATGGGATATGATGTCTGCTGTTAATGCTCCGAACTCACCATGAACATCAATTTCTTTACCACAAAAGTCTTCCTCAGTCATCATCTCTTGCCATCTCTCAAGCATGGATGAAGTGCAAGCAGCCATTCTGTTCACCATGGCCTGTCATGGGAAGCATTACTATATTTGATAAGAAAATTTTGAATATCTTCACATCTCATCTCCTAGAGAATATATACCACCTTTTAAATTCTCTCTTAATTTGTATAAAGATTGAACAATATTTCAAACCTTGAGTTTGTCAACATTGAAGGCAGGGCTCACAATTCTTCTGTGCTTAACCCAGTGCAGTCCATTTACGAAAACCAGTCCTTTACCAGTAAAGCCAATACAGGAGGCCTGGGGGTAGACTGGTCATAATAACCAAATTTGTTGGACAAAACTTCCCTAATTAGCTCAGGTTCTGCAATGTACAGCCTGGAGTGAATTCCATACCAGTAGAAAAAGATTTCTCCTAACCATAAACAAATTAACAACACCATAGTCAAATACTGTCCGTGAGATGTATAAATTTATAATTTGAACCATGTGAATTTTATAGAATTTCGACCATTACTAGCAAGCACATTATGTGGGCAGTGCTTAAGATACTCCTGTTCCTGATTGCTCTGAAGTTTCGAATCGGTAAAAGAGCACCTTTAGAGCAGTCAGATTATAACTATACTTTTGCAGAGGTAGCTGAAAATTTATTCACTGAATTTAAAAAAATATCACCCTGAGGAGGGAAGAAACCCCAATACTTCAAGGTGCTCTATTGTTGGAAATCCTAATGGTGATTTTTGAATAGTAGAGGGCTGTTTTTTTTGTTTAAGGTTAAAAATAAATAAAAATAGAAGTAGATAAATAGGAGGTATTTTTCACAACTTGTCAAATTATGATATTTTATTTCAGGGTTTAACTGCGTAGTTTTTGAGTCAAACACATGACCCATATTTTATGAGTAGTGGTTCACATGAACCCATCTCTCATGTTAATGAATGGTCCACTTAGCACTCATTGCATCTAGGTGATGCTCACAGGGGTGAATTTTATTTCAGGGTTTAACTGCGTAGTTTTTGAGTCAAACACATGACTCATATTTTATGAGTAGTGGTTCACATGAACCCATCTCTCATGTTAATGAATGGTCCACTTAGCACTCATAGTTTTTGAGTCAAATACGACCCATATTTTATGAGTAGTGGTTCACATGAACCCATCTCTCATGTTAATGAATGGTCCACTTAGCACTCATTGCATCTAGGTGATGCTCACAGGGGTGAAAGCATCGAGACATCTCGAGAGGTCACCCATCCCAGTACTACTCCGACTCAAGCGCGCTTAACCATGGAGTTTCCCCCAAGATCAAACCCACTCAAGCGCGCTTAACCATGGAGTTTCCCCCAAGATCAAACCCACTTAGCTTGCTACCCCATTTGCAAAACCTTCAGCAAATGTTGTGCCTTATGATTCATTCATTATAGAGCCCCTTTAGCTCATCAATTGTTAAGTAGGGGGTATTTTTCACAGTGTGTCAAATTATGATATTTTATTTCAGGGTTTAACTGCGTAGTTTTTGAGTCAAACACATGACCCAAAAAAAAAAATTATCGCACAATCTAGGGAGAGATTAATTTGACATATGAATTGTATTCTTAATTTTCAAAATTAATATTTATAAAAAGTAATTAGACAAGTAGCATAAAAAATTATCAAATCGTCACTATAGAAAGATACTGTAAATGAATAGTTAAATGCTCTTAAGCTATCGATCAATCTTCCTCCTTTATATCTAAGGTTCCCTTTACATATAGTTCTCCAAATCATTTTAGAACATATGAAAATATAAGCATTTGCTCAAAAGATTGGTAACTGTTAATATTTTTTAACTAAAAGATGACACCTGTAATGGTAAAAGAAGAATTCAAGTCATAGAGGGATCCAATTTGGAGGGCAGGGTATTTCAGGCTTAGGTAAGAATTACACATTTGCAATTTTTTTTATAAAAGGTAGGTTGCATCAATTGTTGAAAGAAAAAAAAATCCCATAAATTTATATAATAGAAGTATAATCTAAAATAATAATAGAATAAATAGAAAGCAAAGACAATACACAATATTTTTATTTAGAAAATTCTTTTGGTAAAATACTTAATACAATAAAAATTCTATTATTGCAAAATACATCATTTTATTCTCCTTGATACAATAATGATATAGGAGCATCCCGAATCCTCTTACAAGCAGGTTTTTGACTCCATCCTAGAATTGATGACGAAAGTTTCTTGAGCAGACTCCTTTAGGTTTTCAAGATATAATTGTTTCACAGATTGTGCTGGTAGATTGACAAAACTTTAAAATGTGGAGTTTGTGAAGTTTGGGGCAGAATGACTTGGCAGAAGCTAGGTAAAATTGATTTACACCTCTTGGCAAGTTTTCACAAAAAAAGCTACTCTTTGGTAAAAGTTATACACAAAGTCAGTTTCTGACATCCAGTTTCAACATCTGAACCACCAATTTGGCCATTTTATTTTAGAAAGGTAATATGGAGATCCTGGAAAGTAATTTCCTGGGTTTATTCCTTTATGCTTCATCTTTTTATTGTGTAATTTTTTTTTTTTTCTGATTGCATTTGAAAATGGATAAAAATTTCGATTTTTTTTTTTTTTTTTTTCTGTTTCTGGTGCATAGTGGAAATCGCGAAGTGAAGATTTCTTCTTAAAATTCGTGTGGCAGATTCAAGAGACATTGTTGGAGAAAGAATACATTTCAAATGAGGGAATATAATTCCAAATTTATGAAAGTCAGGCACCATAATTTGTGATGGCTGGAAGTGGCCCTTGAGAATGAATACATTTCAAATGAGAGAATATAATTCCAAATTTATGAAAGTCAGGCACCATAATTTGTGATCATGGCTGGAAGTGGCCCTTAAGAAGGAAAGTAAATCAAAAATTCAATTCAGAAATTCAATGAGTTTCAATGCTTCTTAAAGAAAAAACTCAATGCCACAGTGAAAGAATATTCCCATGCCTCTTTAGAGTTTATAAAAACAGAAATAATTAAGGGAAATTCTAACGCCTCATGTGGAGGCTAAAAACTGGAAGATAAAATGAATAGAGAGCAGCGCATATGAGGGGGAATTGAAACACCTCATATGAGGCATAAAATTCACAAATATATAGTGATGGAGGGAGAGGAGAAGGCGCCAGGTTTTGGAGGAGGAAGAGCGCCTAAAACATGAAGTGGGTGCCCTGTTTAGCAAGTAATTAAATTCAGATTTGAATTGTTTTTAGTCTGAGCCATTTGCTGTGGAAGGGACGCCATATGTAGAGGGGAAATACAGAAATCTCAGGGTAGAAATATAGATAGTTGGAGGCACCTATTTGGGGAGATTCTCTTGGTTGAAGAAACAACAGATAGGTGGTGGATTTGAAGGCACCATCTTAGGGTAAGTTGCAGATTTTTTTTTCTGTAACAGCTGCTAATTAATGAGAATTGGGACGCCATTAAGAACAACAGATGATAAATAGAAGATGATGCTACAAAATTGGGAGGCTTTTTAGTGAGAAATCAGCCCATGAGAGGGGCATAGAAAATAATGTAGTGTGCAGTGGAAAGAATAAGAAGAGCTTCCCTGTGAGAGGCCATGAAGGCCAATGTTGTTTGTTGCTGGCTTTTGCATGTTGTAAGCCAATTTAATTATCAATAAAATGTTGCAGTGTTGCATTTGTTGTATGTATGTGATTTTCTGTTGTGAGCAGAGAGTCTCTGTGATCAATGATTTGAAGTTTGAGTGCATATTGTGTATGATGAATCTGTTTTACTTCATATACATATATACAGATATAAATAGGCATATCAAAGGTGGTTTTAACATTACAAGAATTATGCGAAACATAAATATGAGTGCTTGAAAATATGGGCAAAAATAAGAACTCAAAATATCAACCAAATTTTTTTCCTAAAAAATATGTTAAATTTCGAACAACTAACCCCATCCTAACTATTAAACATGGAAAATCTAACACTCATCCAACATATTGTTTTTAATTTAGTGGTCCACAATTGGATTCAATAGACTTGAATAAATTTATTACTGACCACCTGAACAGCCTCTAAATACACTATAATACAATAAGAAAAAGAGCTGAAATAGGCAAGCAAAGCTGGATGATTAAGACCATCAAACAAATGAAATGTCATCTACAGTATCTGTAACGAATACAGAAGAATTTTGATGAAAAGATACCCTAGGGAAAAAAAGAAAGAAATAGGTTATATTAATGTAGATAGTCATGAGCAAAGCAGGCTTATAAAAGCACCGCAAGTTACAGATTTAAAATAAATTCTAGAACTAGTACTAGAATTAAACCTAAGAAGGAAATTTTTTTTTCTTAAACATGAACAGTTTAATAAAGTAAACTGTTAGGAAGGTCACACTATAAATAGATTGTAGTTCTGTAGTAGAGAAGTAAAGAAATATGTCATTTTAATAAACTTGATCAGTCTGGAATGAGAACATAAGATAAATAAAACATACGCTGCAAAGACAAAATTTCAATGAAAGAAAAGTAATAGTGCATTTTAGAATCCCTACATGCATATATATGTTCAGTAAGCTACTTTGAATAAAAGATTTAGTATTTGCTCATATCAGGAAATTTGGAATATAATATGATTGTTGAAGTAGTACAAGAAAACTATAAATATAAATTTAAATATATAGAGAGAGGGGAGAGAACCATGTATCTGACTCCACTTATGGTAATGAGGCATAACTCTAGGAAATATGTCATGAGAAATCTCCTTCATAGGCTCTGCATGAGCTTTACTCAGGAGCTCTGTGTACTCAGGCACACTTCCTCCAAGGACATGGTAAGATGACCCTTTGATTCCTTGTTTTGTATAAGCAAACTAGAAGGTGAAAAAAACTTAAAAACTATCCCCCCAAATAATATAACCGCAATGGCAACCAAAACTTCTATACCACTTAAACCAATTCCAATATCCATCACTGAAATTCTCATACAATGGCACTATCTCTGTAGTATTTCATTTATAGTTGCATCTAAGGCCATCCAAATTTATAGTTTTACTTGAGGTTCTTCTGGGAAACTGTTCACTACCTTTCATCTCTCAAGTTAAAATGACATACCCACGTTATATGTGTTGCCATGTGATATTTGAAAAAGGGAATTTAAAAACCTTTATTCTATTTTACTTTTACCCATCGAGCCAGTGACAAAGGCAGTGACGATTCTGGCAATTTGTTACTTTCTTTCCTTGAAAATAATTGGCAAGAAGTCACTTTTATAGGGTCAACAATTGATTTGATATAGTTTTTCCAAATTATGATCCCACTTCAAAAAATCATTTAAAAAGAAGTCTCTTTTATAGAGTCAACAATTGATTTTATATAATTTTTCAAATTATGATCCCATTTAAAAAGAAGTCTCGTTTACAGAATCAACTAATGATTGATTTTAATATAGTTTTCTAAATTATGATCCATTTAAAAGGATCATTTAAAAACTAAGAGCAAGTATATATTTTAGATGGATGAGTTTTTAAAAAATTTATAAAATCTTTTGGAAATCTAGTTTCTTCAATATTTTTTATCAAAAAATTTAAAAGAAACTAACATATTTTTTTAACATTTGATTGTGTTATATTTAGATAATCTTCTAATTTTGAAAAGATTTTAAATAGTAAATTATTTGTATTTAAAAAAAAAAAATTACATATTTTTCATAAAGGTGGCAAATAACTTTACCAGTATTTTTATTGTTGTGGATAACTGTCTTTAACTTTGATAAGACTTTAATTGCTAAACTATCTCACATTTGGAAAGAGAAGAAGTTACAAGTAAGTTTCAATATTAAAAAAACTTTCTAGGGCTATAGGGATTTAATAATATCTTATGGAAATGAACACATCCACTCTACAAGGCTTTCAATACTAAAAGAACTTAATTATTGTAGATGCCATTATTTTCATGTCATACAAAGCTCTAGGTTTATAATGACATTTTGATATTTTCAGATTTTGAGTTTTTTTAGTGATATTCATGGTTTACAAGTGAATTTGAATAAAACTAAGGTTATGGTTTTCAACATAACTAAGAAAAAAGAGTGTGCAACTAATATCATTGACAAGAGATTTTTGGCTAAAGCGACTTCCTATTATACTTACCTTATATTGAAAAGAAGTGCATGCAAATTTTATTGAAGTTTGATGATTTTTTTTTGAAATTGCATGGAATTTCACAATCAATATGATTATCTCATCTAATATGCTTTATCTTTTCATCTAACATATGTTTTTGCATATTTTAATCATTTCAATCTAACACACTTGTTTTGTAGAACCGCTTGCCAAAGGCCAAATTTATCAAAACTACTAACAAGTGTGCTATAGGATTTTGCTTGTCAAAGACATATCTTTTCAAATCTTGTGTTTTCTTTTCTTGGTGGACTTGATTGTGACTTGGGGTGTATATGCTCTTCCCTTGCACTTAGTGTAATCTTAAGAATCAAACACACCCTTAAGCCACTTTTATTTTCTCACACACACACACACACACACACACACACTTTTAATCTAAGGGAATTAATCTTTCCTTGTGTGGACCAAGAGTGTGTGTATGCTCTCCCCTTGCACCTAGTGTGATCTTTCTAATCAAAAACACCTCTTATGTTCACTTTTTTCACCCAAGGTGTGTTTGTGTGTATGCTCTCCCCTTGCACCTAGTGTGATCTTGCTGATCAAAAACACCTCTTGCATTCACTTTTGTCACCCAAGGTGTGCTTGTGTGTATGCTCTCCACTTACACTTCATGCAAATTTGGGGATCAAAAACAACTTGCATTACATTTCCCTATAGGAGGCCTACTTAAAGATTTCATCACTTTGAGGAATGACCTCAACCACATCTTCTGGTGGGGTATATCAAATGGGGAGATCAAAAGTTGTACCTCAATCTAGTCACAAGTCATTGTCATAGTCTTGGAGCCCCGGGTAATTCCAGACACAAGGTGAAGTGACATTTACTTAATCACTTATGCACATGCCTTCAATCGACTAGTGTTCATAGACTTTGCCCCTGTACCTTACGTATATTTGGGACTCCCTTAGCAAACTGTACATCTTATCTTAAGACCTTTCGGCCATCTTCTAGTGTGGTGCAAGGTTTAGAAATAATCCTAGAGATACTCACCATGTACCTCCTTGAGTAGAGATAGAAGGCTTATTTGGGAAAGGCATAAAATTATCCAAGGAAAGGTATAGTGGGTGCAACACCTCTATCCCTAGCTATCCACTCTTGGTGAAGTATTCCTAGTAAAGTAGGAATATCGATAGGTATTGAGTGTGGGCCTACACTATGAAGACAATCCTACTTGAATAATCTAGGGTGTTGTTGTGTTTTGCATGTGCTCATTTTCATTAGCCCAAGCCAAATCCAAATCCATTTGCAGACTTATGCATATTGTGTGAAACCTATTTGTTTACAAGTTGCCCAAGGTCAAGCTTAAAACCATCTCTAATCACCTCATAATCACCTATCTTATCCATTTTTTTTCCTAATCACCTTATCCACATCATCATAATCTATCACTTCATCTTAATCACCTTATCCACTTCATCCTAATCTATCCAATCCAATCCACTTTATCCTAATCCTCCAATCTCATCTAATCTTATCCTAATCCACATAATCACTTCATTCAACCTATCCTAATCATCCTAATAACCCATCCTCATCATCACCCTTATCCACCTCATCTAATCCAATCAACTTCATCCCAGTCATCCTAGTTATCCTTCGTATCCTAATCATCTCTTTAATCCACCTCATCATCCTAATCATCCAATCACTTTATCCCAACTATCCATAATTGTCCTAATCATCCCTTTTATCCACCTCATACCTAATCATCCATTTTCATCCTAATCCAAGTCCAAATCCAACATTGTCCTAATCATAAAACCCTAGCATAATCATCCCTAATCATACCCTAATCCACCTCATCCCTTTCATCCTAATCATCCCAATCATCTTATCACCTTATCCCAATCATCCTAATCACCCTATCCACATCACCCCAATCAATCCCTAATTCATCCCTAATCCATCATTTAGGACCCTAATCCTAATCAAGTTATCCAAATATATCATAGTCCTAACCCTAATCCATTTTATCCACCAAAGCCACTTCTTAATCACTTAAGCCAATCCTCCATCGTCATCTTAATCTAATCTATTTATCCACATAATCCCATCATAATCTAATCCATTTATCCCCCATCCACAATCAATCATCCATCATCCTTTGAAAATCAAAATTTTGTTAAGGACATAGTCTCCTTCAATCCTCATCCACTTTCATCCAAGTCCCCATCATTATCCATCCAAATCATCATCAAAATCCCTCATCCAAGGATCTTATCCCTCATCCTCTATCATCCATTTCAAATCAAATCAAAAATCAAGACCTTAAGTCAATCTATTATCATGTCATCCAAAATTTCTTAAGATCATTAGTCTATCTTAAGTATAGTCATAAAATCTCATCAACCCTCTTTCTTAAGAATGTTAGTATATCTTAAGTATAGAGAATAGTCATATTTCAATCCAATAAAATCATTTTAAGGTCTTGACATTTGGTCCCCAATCATCCACGTCATCCTATATATTTCAAAATGCCCATCCACATTCCATTATAATCCCCATCCAATACATCCTCTAATCCTAATCCAACATCTACAAACACTATGAGTTGGTTCAATCAATTCATTATGGAACCTAGACCACCCATTTCCCCTCCTTTGTATGATGAACATCCCAAACCAAAATTCATACTTAAAGGAGTCCCTCAAACCAACAATCATGCCCATGCCAAATCCAAAGTTACACTCTTAGGAGGTCCTCAATTTTCCACTAGTGTGACTACTTGTAGCCATTAATATTATTTTAACCAAGAGTGTACTAGCACTAGTTATCCTATAGACTCCCATCACACATCCTCCAACCATTTTTATTCTACCTTTTATCAAGGGAACACCAGCCTAAACCAAGATCTTACCAAACAACTTATGGTCACACTCAAACATACACAATATTTGGCTAAAAATACTCCACCTCCCAATCCATCCATCTTTATAGTCTCTCCATCACCATATCCCTCTAATCCTTCTAACCCTAACCCTTTGATCCACCCATCTCCCTATCCATCCACCATCTAATCCACCCTCACACCTTCCAAACCCTAATCCATCAACCCATGAATCCATGAAGGAGATTCTCCAAAGACTATTTACAAAATCTAAAAGCAAAATCAAAGCTATGGATCCATCCAAATCCACTCATCCTATGTCATCCCCCTCTAGCACAAGCATGCCCAAGCCCATCAATTGTGAGCAAGAGCCTCCTAGTCCTATGCAAACACCATCATGTACTCCAACACCTATTCTTGAACATACAAAAGAGCCTTCAAGTGTCATGCCTATCCCTCCATTACCATCATCCAATCCTATGCCTTTTAAGCCCATTAAACACCCTCTTACCATAAATGAAAGTCAAGATCCATCATGTATCCATTCAGAGCCTATCAAACCTATCCAAGAAACTTCCACTTCCATCCAAACCAAAGAGCTATGTCAAGATTCTAGTCCAAACCATGTGGAAACACCAACCACCCATCCTAATAAAGATCTAAACATCCCATCTAATCCCATCCCCAATCCCCTCTCATCTTATGATCCACCTATCCACACCAATCCTATTCTTGATCCCCTCCTACCTCATGATCAACTTATCCCATCTAACCCCACCCATGATCCTACAATCACTCATGATCAACCAACCCAAACTAGTCCTATCCATCATCCAATAGTATCCACTTCCCATGATGAGACACTTGGTCCCCAAGACAACATAGATAATCAAACAAATAACTTGGATCCTATCACATCACATCCTAATGAGCATAATGATAATTAAGATCCAAGCATTCCAAATCAAATCTCCAATTGATCCTTCACCATCCACTATCAACCCCATCTCAAATCCATCATCCTATCCTCTTAGTCCCATTACCTTTTTGCATGGTAGTTCTCTCGTAGGAAAGAAACAAACTGTATCCACCACCTATTCTCCCCATCCAATAATGGACTTGAATCTTGTTTCCAAAACAACAAACATCCCATCACACATTGCATGCTCCAAAACATGAACTATCAAGGAAAAGGCTTAGACCTTCATGAACAAGGTATATTGGAGCTCATCCATGTAAAAATCCATCCATGATTGCATCGCCTTGGTTACATATCCCAAGGAAAATAATCCACACATGTTGGTACCACCCGCATACATCATAAAGCATCTTCTTCCAATCCCAAACCTAGTGCACCTCGTCGCACCCCCAAATCATATGTCGCCATCCCTCCTCCATCATCATACCAATCTGAAAAGCTTGTGACCATACATCTCCCTCCATCCACTCTACCTCCACTCCTCCCAACTCCCAACATTCCTATCCTCCAATCCCCTCATCTCTTCATCCACAATTCTATTAATTCCTCTATCCACACATCTCACTCCCTTAAATCCCCTAAAATCCTTAATCAAGATCAACAAGCGCACACATCATCCAAACATGAAGCTATCAAAAAATCCATGGGATTCAAAAATAATCATTTGGAACCCTCTTTACATAAAGCACAAACCTCACAAAATCCTCAATCTTATCATGTCATAGGCCATCGATATAAAACATCTAAGCTAAATGAAAAATCAAAAAGGCTACAAATGCCCACACCCCTCAAAAAAATGGCGTGGATCCCCAAGAAAAAAGCAATCAATCCAAATGGAGCATCCAAATCCAACCTTATCAAAAATCTCCAAAATCTTAAGTCTGTTTGGGTCCTTAAATCCCCAAACTAGCAATCCATCATCCTGCTCTCATAATAAAAAATCCTCATTACTCCCAACAACCCATCCCAATTGAAAGATTCAAAATCCAAAATGGTGTGTGTAAACATTGGTCTTGGTTCCCCTCAAGACCACAACATTCCCACATACCTCCATCTCCTCATCTTATATCCTCTATCCTATATATGTCCCCCATCATATCCCTATGGTCCGTGCTTTTGCATAATCCTTTCATCCATCATCCATCTATCCACTATCATCCATCCATCCATGATCCACATCATAATCAACTATCTTCTATCAATCCATAATCCACATTGTAATCCACTATCCACCATCCATCCATAATTCACATCATAATCCACCATCCATTCCATTGCATGCAACCACCTACCAACATCCATGCACATAATAACAATTGACATGGTTTATGTGTGACAACATCGAAAATGGGATATTATCACCTCATCTTGGAAATAAACGCTTGAGTCCCCATCCTATCCAAATAACAAAAAAAAAAAAAAAAAAAAAGAAAAATCAAAAAATCAAAATAGTAAAGAGAAATCATTCATCAAATGGTGAAAACCACCTCGGTGACACCTTAGATAAGTACCATGATGAAAACCTAGCAAACATGCATCATGTGTAGATCGATTATTTATATGTCTTACGCTTGGGGGAAAACTATCTCATTCTATCCTATCCTATCCTATCATACATATCCATTCTATCGACATACTTATTCCATTGAACCAACCCATCCTCCCTTCCTACCTTGATCTTGATAAGGATAGGGGGAAAAATCTTGAAAAATGCTTTGGACATCTTTTGTTATAGTTAATCCTTTCCAATCAACCCTATCACCCTTACCATGTTACAAGAATTTTCATGCAAAGTCCTGACATATCTAGACTGGGGCATGTTATTCCTATGCAACATATTCCTTGGAGATCCATAATGAACCCCTGCATCCATCCACCATGTATCTTCCATCCATTCCATCAACTATTGCCAATCAATTTATTTTTCCATCAAATCATCCTTTCATCTTTGCCTCTAGACCTAGTGTTCCCTTGTCATTGGTATCTAGCAAAAAGGATATTCTCACACAATCCAATGAAACCATTCTATAACTCAAAAAACACAAAAAAATCATAAAACATCTAAAAATCCAAGCAATAAATCCAAATGCAATCCATCCTTAATCCACACCAATCTAGCCAATCAGTATATCTAATTATCCAAAAATATCCAATGGTTTTGTTCGTAGCCTTGCTATAAACCTAGTCATCATCATCATCATCATCATCATCATCATCATCATCAATCCAATCAATCAAATCTTTCTTAAGAATGAAAGCCTGTCTTAAGTATAGAGATCATCATCTATCAATCCTAGTGTTGATTTTCATGGCCAACAACACTGTCCAATCCATCAATCATTAGTTTTCAACTTGACAAAGGCAATCAACCTTGTTTATCTTTTTATCATTTGTGCATGCTTGCTTGCTTACTTGTGTGTGTTATCATTTTATCTTGCATTTGTATCAATTCTTGTAGCATAATTTTGCCACGACATCATGGCCTTCTATATCATGGTGTCTAATGACATATGTTTGTTTAGGACCTTTATCATCATGCATGAGACACATCGTCACCCTGGTCTTTATACCTTTGTGTATAATGTCTAGTGCTATATCAAACTATATGATTGCTCACCTGATGTAGCATAACATATCATTCATCCATTTCATCCATCCCTTAACTTTATTCCATCCTCTTATCCAGTTGGTTTCATTCGTTTTGAGAGTATACCCATGTTCTTCTAACTTGCCTATCCTCTCAAGGGGGCATACCATCCCTACATAATACTTTCTTGTCACTCTTTCTTTGAGTGGCTAGGGCATCACCATCCCTAATCCCTATTTAAACCAACGCTATTTTTTAAACTTCTTTGACATGAAACCACTTCTTTTAGTCATAACGCCATATCAAAGAGGGGTAAAATGTAGACATCTGAAATTGACCATGTCCTAACGACATATCCCACATCACTTTCGACACCTCCTAACCCACTTTCAACATTAACATCACGTTACGACACCTTGTGACACATTTGTCCTAGGTCCCCTTTTATCCCAAATTAATTAAATAAATCATATTTAATAAATTAATTTTATCTATTTTCCCTTTTGTCTAAATTAATTAAATAAATTAAATATTTATTTAATTAATTTATCCTCACATGTCACATGTCTCTCATAATTGATTAAATAATTTTATTGTTTATTCAATTATCTCCCACTTGTGCTTATCCTCATCCACTTGACACAAATAATAAATGAGTGTCCCAAAAGTCAAACTGGCTTTGCATCTCAACCATCCAATTCAAACTAAACCTCTTAATCTCAATTGTTCACATAAAGATAATTTCCAGGATAATCCTACACCTCTTAATCCTAGCCATCCATCCTATTAATCAAGCATCTATAAATCAACCCTCATCCAAGCCATTATCATGAGAATTGAAAGTACTCTTATGTTGCTAAAATACTGAGTAATCAACATATCAATAGTATCAATGAGCATAACTAGGTAGTACTTGGGTGCATACTACTTTTGCTTTATCAATGGAGAAAGGATGATTTGAGGTAAAGGTTGTGTGTATTGCATTGATCTTTTTTGTATTTTGTCTTATCATTTTCTATTCTTCACAAACATTAACCATTCTTGATTTGACCATGTAAAACCAACAATCAAGCTTCAAGAAGGTGTAAACTTCAAAGGGGGGTTTTCAAATCATGAAGTAATATTCAATAAACATGTAATTACTAACGTAGTTCAACAAGATTCTTCACAAAATGAAAGAAAGAGGTGTTCAAAATAACCACACAAAGCAATATATAATCAAAAAATTACCAGAGTATGAACACTTTACAAACTCATCAAATATCCATCAAACTAGCTACTACAAATTTAAAAAGAAATTCTCTTGGTGTGTAGAAACCATGAAGCAAACTCTGTATGATGACAAGTTCAACAAATATCAACAGTTTCTAATCCACTAACTTTACTACAAACCATGAAGTAAACTTGTATTAAGCTCAAAGCTTAACAAATATCAACAATTTCCAAAATTGGTGTTGAGAAAACTAAGAGAATATAACAAAAAATTAGAAAATACTATGTATTTTCTCATAAATCTAAAGTACACATTATTTCCAATATGTCTCCAATGGTTTTTCCCAACCCTTACAATGAGTTTCAGCTATATACTTATACAAATCAGCTTTATAATACCAAGTTTTCCCTTTTACATCCAATATGATCAATTTGATCCAATGACTCAAATTTGATGCTCAAACACAAAGTCAATATTGGTAGCAAGTACAATTTTTAAGATATTTCTCCTCATCTCCTTGTAGCTTCCTCAACAAGTTTCCCTTAGTAGCAAAAGGTAACATTTTCTTATGCTTGCATTTACTTTTGGTAGTAACCTTGTACCCTTAAGCTACAAATTCTCAAAGGTAACCTTGCACAATTTTTTATTTTTTGGAACTTCTCGTTTGGGCACATACAAACTTTTTTTTGCTCCTATTTTTTGAAAGTGCCTAATTTTTCAAGAATTATGTAATGGTGATGTTAGTTTTTCTTGATAGTGTTTCAAAATTAGACGTCCAACATATACCTCTATTTTGAGTATTTGTAATAATATGTCATCAAATCCACCTAGTAGAAATTGTAAATGAACTACATATAAAGTGTCACATCACTATAAATTGCTTAGGGGGTTCATTGACTAAATTAAGGGGAGTAATCTAGTGTTTCTATTTTTTGGTTGTTAGTTTTGAGATCATGTCTCTCACACTAAATCCTTTCCATTTGGGTATTCTTCATAATCCTCCTAATAAATAGAAAATTAAAAGTGATTATTATGGAAAGAAAAAACATACTAAAGATGTTATACTCAAAGACAAATTGACGAAATGAAGCAACTTCTTCTAGATCATAATATTGCTTCACTTGATCATTCTAATCAAGCACTTGTAAAATCATCATATGGTCTCATTCAAACAGCTTGTAAGACAATAACATCATTTGGGGATGAACAATGTTGTCTTATGACTTCTACTGAGATATCATCTCTCTAGTCATCACCTATTGCTACATCTAAATCTAGTGTTAATTTATCTATCCAACTTCCAGTAATTTTTTGCAGCAGGATATTGATAATCATTTCCTAGATCCATCTCATTGGGACACATTTCTATCAAATATATCATCCTTATTTGTAGAGTCTTGCATTGTAAATTTAGAAGACACAATTGAGGACATTTGTCTTCTATTTGATGTTAGCTTTGATGAAGTTGCATAACCATCATCTTCTTTGGATATGATTGTTCTCATCCTCCTCTTCTTTTGTCATAGTTTGATAGTGGATTGTAGACCTTTGAGTAGCATTTGAAAGCATCATCTAGGGATTCATTACTATCTTTAGATCATGTATAGAATTTAGAGACATTCATCCTTCTTCCTACATATTCCTATCTGAAATGGGAAGACATCTTGCACATATTTGTAGTTCTATTTCTTCTCAAGGGGAGAAATGTTATTCAATGATCATGAATCATCTTCAACACTCAATGTCGAGTATCTATGAACTCTACAAGATGTGATTTAAGGGGAGGTTGCATGGTTTATCTTCTCATCTCAATTTTGGGAGGAAGCATTTCCTTGCATGGGATTATTTCCTTCTCACATTTGGAGCCATCACATAAACCTTCTCTCTATTTTTCTCCTATGGGAGAACATTTATTGTACTTTTGTGCTAGAAGTAGTCATTGGTGGATCATGTTAAATTCTCCTCCTTTCTTCTTCACTTGTACATTTTTCAAGCCTCTTTTCTCTTTTAAAGAGGAGTTTTATTTCCCATTGGATTTTCTTCTTTATTTTGTTTGTAAGAAAATTGTTTGTACATGGGTATTTAACATGGTCTTGCAGATAGAACCTATTTTTATTTGTCTATTCTCTCTAAGTTGCGATTAAGATGGGGGTGTTAGTGTAAATAAGGACATTATACAACTAGTTAACTTTTAACTTATTTAGGAGAGTTTCATTCACACTTGTTAAGCTCACACCTTTAGAGACACCTATCTCATGTGCACATGACACATTAGATACACTTGTCCTGTACACATGCAAGGTGGTTAGAGACCTCAACCATCTTCTCATCTCACCCTAGTTTATAAATAGGGGTTTCCATGTAATATTTAATTCACTTTTGTGTGATAGAAATTTGGCTTATTGTACTCCTAATTCATTTATGGAAGTTATTGAATTTTACATTCAATTCTTGGCTATTCCAACAATTTTTGTTTCCATTTATGATTTATCATAGTCAATGAACTTGGATGCTTTAAGTAAACAACATACTTTCATTGTCTAGTTATATCATATTTTTACACTTCAACCTCAATTTCAAAAGTAAAAACCTACATATTTGGAAGCTAAGAATACTTATGTTTGACAGTGAACTTCTTACATATGTTCCATGGAGTTCCCTTCTAAGACGGGGTGGAAGAATGGAATAGAAAACGGGGCAGGGACACCTAGAAGTACCCCTGAAATCCTAGAAATGATATTTAAATTAGAAAATAGCTTGAGAACCAAGTAAGGGGACTGATGAAGGGGGTAAATCATAAAACACACAACAACAAAAATTGCACACAGAAAATAAAAATTTCATTATTGATTTGGACAACTTATTACATTACAGAAGCTCAAATATAGTCAGAGGAATCAACCCTCCACAGGTTGCAACACATTACAGCTTCCTATTCCCAGACTCTAGAATCATCTACCTTCTGTAACCCCAAATCAGCTAGGGTTTTTATTTTTCCTGCCTATTCTTGACTCTACACTTCCCCCCCTTAACTCTACTACTGCCCAAGGTTCCCAAAAATGGTTATTAATAGCCTTTTTTGGCGGCTAACAACCTAATTTTAAAATTTGCATCTCCCTCCAAAAATAGGTCAACTTCTGGAAGCCATAACTTTTGATCTGGGAGTCCGATTGATGAACCATTTTATGCATCGAAAAGCTCTCAGAGTGCTCTACACGCTAAGAGCCAGCTCTGCTAGTTTCGGCCATTTTTGGGCCCATATGGGGCCATTTAGTGCCTCAAACCTAAGTTTGAATAATTTTCAGGCATTTTTCAGGAAATAGAAACTTTAATATCTTTCATCTCGCAAATGATCTTTACGTGATTCCTTCGCCAAAGGTCTTATATTTATGTTATGTAACATCCTGTAAATTTTCACTTTAATCCTTGCCCAAATGCAGACTTTCTAAAAATAGCAAGTTACTAGTTTTAGTAGTTTGGAAATACTGAAAGTTCTACATTATTATTCAAGCGATTATGGAACTAGAACCACAAATTTTGAAAAGAAATGGAAAGAACATCAACAATTTTGAAACACATCATTTTTTGGGTGATGCAAGATTGCCCTTACACCACTGGATGCTCCTGCATCAGACACCCAGGGTAATTTGAGAAGTGACCCTGTCATGTTTCAGGTGTTTGTGTGAGGAAAACCCAAATGCTCAACCTCTGCCTTAGACAACCAAGAAGAATCTTCAATAGGCCTTCCTTTCCATTTCACCAGATATTCTTCATATTGTCTGTTCCGAGTACTTCTTCCCACACGGCTATCCAAGATCTCTTCTATCTCCTCCGTTGAAGTAGATGTTGGAATACTCCATTGTTATTCTATTGTTCCATCCTCTGTTCCACCTTCATGATATTTTGATAAATTAGCAATGTTGAAAACAGGGGAAATGTTGATCCCACTCAGCAGCTCTACCTCATATGCATTTCTTGAATCATGTTTCTTCAAAATTTTGCATGGTCCAAATTTCTTCATTTTTAGCTTATTATGTGTTCCAATTGGGAACCTTTCTTTTCTCAAGTGAACCATGACTTTATCTCCTACCTGGAATTCCTTATATCTCCTCTTCTAATCTACCTTAGCCTTGTACTAAATATTCATCTTATTAATATACTTTTTCACCTCTTCATGTAAATTCTTCATGTGTTCTGCAAAATCTTCAGCCTCGGCACTTGTCATTTCTCCTTTGTCCAGGTTCCTTAACTCTAAAGCATTTCTTGGACTATTCCCATATACAATCTGGAATGGTGATTTACTAGTACTCCTTTGACAGAATTGTTGTAAGCAAATTCTGCCTGTGGTAAAATCAAATCCCATCCCTTGGGCTTATCTCCTACTAAGCATCATAGCAGGTTACCCAAACTCCTATTCACCACTTCAGTCTGTCCATCAGTTTGTGGATGGTGTGCATAATTGAACTTCAAATCTGTCTTCAACTTCTTCCACAATGTCCTCCAGAAATAACCAACAAACTTGGTATCTCGATCTAAAACTCTGCTCTTTGGTAGACCATGTAATCTCACCACCTCTCTGAAAAATAATTCAGCAATATGGACAGTATAATTAGTCTACTTGCAAGGAATGAAATGTGCCATCTTCGAGAATATATCCACCACCACAAAAATGGAATCATGTCCTCTATCTGTCCTTGGTAAACCAAGAACAAAATCCATACTAATATCATCCCATGGCTTCTCTGGTATAGGTAGTGGCTGATATAGACCTGTATTCTAACTTGCTCCTTTCGCCATCTAACATACTCTGCAACTTTTTACAAATTTCCTCACATCCTGCTGCAACTGTGGCCAATAATAATTTTTACCAACAATAGCAATGGTCTTATCTTGACCAAAGTGTCCAGCCAATCCTCCACTATGCTTCTCCTTAATAAGGTTCTCTCTCATGGAACTCCTTGGAATGCACAACTAGGTTCCTCTAAACAACATGCCATCTTGGATTATGAAGTCCAACCATTTTGTCCTGTCCAAAGAAATAGGTTCCAAACAAGCTTTCCAAGCCTCTACAAAATCTAGATATTCAGGATACAAACTTTTGAGCTCATCAAACCCAACAACCTCTATCTTCATTTCTGTCAACAAATTTTGCCTTCTGCTGAAGGCATTTGCAACTCTGTTGGACTTCCCACTCTTGTGCTTCTAAACAAAAGTATAGCTCTACAAAAAATCAACCCATTTTAAGTGCCTTTGGTTCAACTTCCCTTGACTATTAAGATACTGCAAAGCCTAATGATTAGTATATAAAACAAACTCTTTTGGCAACAAATAATGTCTCCATTTCTTCAAAGCCTAAACTATTGCATAAAATTCCTGATCGTAAATAGAATACTTTTTCTTGGCATCATTAATCTTCTCACTAAAATAGGCAATGGGCTTACCTTCTTGGCTCAAAACAGCTACTATACCACTACCACTAGCATCACAATCTACCTGAAATACCTTATTGAAATCTGGAAGTGCCAAAACAGGTTGTTCTATGACTTTCTGCTTCAATGTATCAAAGCTCTTGTCTGCTCCTTTAGTCCATCTAAACTCTTTTCTATCCCCTCTCATTGTCTCAGTTAGGGGTGCACAAATGCTACTAAAATTCCTGATAAACTTTCTATAAAAACTTGCCAAACCATGAAAAGATCTTACCTCCGTTGCACTCCTTGGCATAGCCATTCAATGATAGCCTTTACTTTTTCTGGGTCCATCTTAAGACCTTCCTCTGAGACAAAAAATCTCAAGTATACCAACTCCTTCTTTGTAAAACTACATTTCTTCAGATTAATCAACAACTTCTCCTCCCTCAGCTTCTCTAGAACTCTTCTGATATGCATCAGATGCTCATCCCAAGTTTTACTGAAAATCAAAATATCATCCAAATAAATAATAACAAAAATTCTCAAAAATTCTTTCAGTACCTCGTTCATGAGCCGCATGAATGTGCTCGGTGCATTGATTAGTCCAAATGGCATGACTAACCACTCATACAAACCTTCTTTGGTTTTGAAGGCTGTCTTCCACTCGTCTCCTTCTCTGATACAGATCTAGTGATACCCACTCTTCAAGTCAATCTTCGTGAAGTACTTGGCTCCACTCAAACAATCCATGATGTCATCCATTCTTGGCAATGGAAATTTATACTTGATCGTTATCTTATTGATGACTTGAGAGTCTATACACATCCTCCCTTCTCCATCCTTCTTTGGTGCTAGTACTGCAGGTACTGCACATGGACTTAAGCTCTCCCTTATTAGTCCCTTCCTCAACAACTCCTAAACTTGTTTGTTCAGCTCTTCATTCTCTGCAGGGGTCATTCTGTGGACTGCCTTGTTTGGCAAACTAGCTCCTGGTATCAAATCCATTTGATGACTTATCTTCCTTACTGGTGGTAAACCTTCTGGTACATTATTAGAGATAATGTCCTAGAACTCTTCCAACATATCTGAAACTTCTGCTAGTACATCTTCACAGTTCTCCTGAATAATCTTAGGAATCAATGCAAAGCAATGACGCTTATGCTTCATACCCTCCAAAAATTTCCTACCATCTACCAAGCAAATTTTGGCAGTACTACATGTATCTTTTCTTCCACCTCCTTCAAGGGCTTCAACTTATGACGAACTCCATTCTTTGTTAGGGAATATGTGTTTGCATGGCCATCATGGACAACGCTCCTATCATACTGCCATGGCCTCCCCAATAGCATATGACATGCATCCATCGGTATGATATCACACAGCACCTTATCATGGTAGTCACCAATCTTGAACTTTACTAAATACTGCTCATTGACCAAAACTCTATAGTCCTTCTGCAACCATGCAATCCGATATGGATGCAGATGCTTTCTTCTTGTCAACTTCAACTTGTCAACCATCTCCTCTGAAACAAGATTATCAGTGCTTCCACGGTCAATAATAATATCACAACACTTACCTTCACATTTACACCTTGTGTGGAATAAACTCTTCCTCTGATTGGGTTCTTTCTCCTCATTCAGCAAGGTTCTTCTGACAACTAGGGTTTCTCCCCTTTTAGCATCTTTAGAATGCTTAGAATGTACATCTTCATCTACATGTGCAACTTGTGTATTGCCTTCAAGTCTTCTATTTGTCCTTCCTTGATGTTGCAGACACTTGTATGCTCGATGCCCTTCTTCTCCACATTGAAAACAAGTTCCTCTGAAACCTCCTCTTCCTGGTCCTTGCCCAGGTTGGCCTCTTCCTCTTCCTCTTTGCTCACCATTGTTCTGGTCACGAGGGCGGTAGGTATTATCTCCTCTCTGATTTCGACTGGTGCCGGCTTCTTCACTTTTCTTTGAATCTTCATTTCGCCCCCCATAGGGTCTTCCACCAGTCCTTCCACCTTGACCTCTTCCTCTTTGCTTGGTATCAAATCTTTTATTCAACTTCTCTTTCACCTTTAGGGAAAACTGGTACACATCTTCTATGGTGGTCATTTTGACCAGGCTCAGCTCCTCTTAAATACTTAGCCTCAACCCATTAATGTAATAGGCTACCTTCTCCTTGTTGGGCTCTACATGGCTTGTCCTGATAGTAATTTTATAAAACTCTTATGTATACTCCTTAATAGACTTGTTACCTTGCTTCAATCCTTGCAGCTTCTTTAGCAACTCCATCTCAAGTCCATAGGAATGAACTACTTCTTCAGTTTCTCCACCATCTGATCCCATCTGGTGATCTTTCCTTTTCCTTTTCTGTTCCTCTCTAATTGGACCTCCTTCCACCAAATGTTGGTGTAGCCCTTCAATTTTATTTTTGCAAACTTAACTCGATCTAGGTCCTCTAGATCTTCATACTTAAAATACTCCTCCATGTCATTGATCTAATCAATAAGTTGTTTTGGATTCAAATCTCCAGAATATGTCAAAACTTCGATCCTAGGCCTCTTTCCGATCTTCAAAATGGCCCTCAACAACCTAACCTCTACAAGATCTCTGACAACTTCTTGTTCTTCTTTAGATAGCTCTTCTTCAGCTTCATCTTCACTTTCTTCTCTTTTTCTCGGCTCAAACCCTCTTCGTAGCTCCTCTTGCAATGCATCGATTTGCCTTTGTAGGGCTCTAAAACCCTCTTCTATCAAAGCATTCTTCCCAACATGATTTCTTCGTGGAGGCATCTTGGTCTCCGCAGCAAACCCACAATCTCAGGTCCTGGTGCAAACTGCCTCACGGTCGGTGATCTGTCTACACACTCAGGAACCCTTGCTCTGATACCACTTGATGAAGGGGGTAAATCATAAAACACACAACAAAAATTGCACATAGGAAATAGAACTTTCTTTATTGATTTGGACAACTTATTACATTACAGAAGCTCAAATATAGAAAGAGGAATCAACCCTCCACAGGCTGCAACACATTACAGCTTCCTATTCCTAGACTCTAGAATCATCTGCCTTCTGTAACCCCAAATCAGCTAGGGTTTCTATTTTTCCCGCCTATTCTTGACTCTACACTTCCCCCCCTTAACTCTACTACTGCCCAGGGTTCCCAAAAATGGTTATTAATAGCCTTTTTTTGGTGGCCAACAACCTAATTTCAAAATTTGCATCTCCCTCCAAAAATAGGTCAACTTTCAGGAGCCATAATTTTGATCCGAGAGTCCGATTGATGAACTGTTTTATATGTCAGAAAGCTCGTGGAGTGCTCTACGTGCTAAGAACCAGCTCTGCAGGTTCCATCCATTTTCGGGCCCATACAGGGCCGTTTAGTGCCTCAAACCTGAGTTTGAATAATTGTTAGGCATTTTTTAGGAAACAGAAACTTTAATATATTTCAACTCGCAAATGATCTTTGCGTAATTCCTTCGCCAAAGGTCTTATATTTCTGTTATGTAACTTCCTGTAAATTTTCACTTCAATCCGTGCCCAAATGCAAACTTTTTAAAAATAGCAGGTTACTATTTTTAGCAGTTTAGAAAAACTGAAAGTTCTACATTATTATTCAAGCGATTATAGAACCAGAACCACAAATTTTGAAAAGAAATGGAAAGAACATCAACAATTTTGAAACACATCTTTTTTGGGGTGATGCAAGATTGCCCTTACACCACTGAATGCTCCTACATTAGGGACTTAGTAGTGGGACGCATCCAACTGAAATTATACCTCTATATTCTTGAATATGATTTGCATGCCATACTGAGGCTGCAGAGTAAGCACATAAATAGGTGCATGTTTGCAAACAGGAGATAGAATGAATGAGAACCTCTGTAAAATCATGGAGAGAACAATCTTGGCCTCCGACATGGCGAAGTTTTGGCCAACACATGTTCTTGGGCCAAAGGAAAATGGAATGAAAGCATTTGGGTGAACGGATGCCTTTGAAGCACCTTCTGCAAATCTCTCTGGTTTGAACATGTTGGCATCTGGAACCCAGAACTTCTCGTTATGTTGCACTGCTAATACAGGCAATGTGATTGCTGCTCCTTTAGGAAGTGTAACAGGGCCTAGCTTCATTTCTTTGTATACTTTTCTCACTAGCATTATGACAGGTGGGTACAACCTTAGAGTTTCAAATATGACCATAGTCATCTGCAAAAAATATATAATATTCAGCAGCATTATCTATGACAGATGTAGAAGAGGTTCTATGTTATGAACATTACTTAATTTGAAATCAATATTTGTGATTGCCCAATCAATTCATAAGAGTGATGAGTAATGAACAGTGAATCAATAATGAAAGAACACTGCAAGACTGCAACTAGAATAACGAATAAAGAAACTACTCCAAACCTTTGGCCTACTTGTCATAAGAATTGAATATTACAATCTTAGAATACATACCAATTTCAATCTGCTAAGTATGTCTGCATCTGGAATATCTGTGCTACAGACACTGATGACTTCATTTCGCAACTTTTCTTGCCATTCTGGGTTTATTGCCAGTAAGAATAATGCCCAGTTTAATAGATTGGAAGTAGTTTCATGGCCTGCAAAAAAAAATGTCTTACATTCATTCATGATTTCATCAACAGTCATGCTCAATTTCTTTTGCTTGCCACTTAATTCCTTTTTGTTGGCAATCATCATTGTTCCAAGCAGATCATTTCCATAGCCAACATCAGTTGCTCCTTTAGGGGTGGACTGTAACCTGCTCTGAATTATAGCCTGCAGGATTTCCTTCACCCTCCTATCAATTATCCATGCATATCTGTTCTTACTTGAAGGAATATAGCTGCACCGAAAAAATCATCCATAAGTTGATTTTAAAAAGTTGTAGTTTACATGTACAGGAGATGATATATGCATAATAATAAGCTCTATACATCATGTAAGTATACGTCGAAGGTGATGAACTTAAAATAGCGTTGTATAAGCTTAAACAGTTGCAAATTTTTGAGAAAGAGATATTGTAATTACTGGCTTCCTGGGATAAAGACAGAACGTTCAGCCTCTGCAGCCATTCTTTGTAATTCTCTTTGCAAATCATGAACTTCTTTGCCTTCATTAAAACTGCTACCAAATGCACTATGGGATATGATTTCTGCTGTTAATGCTCCGAACTCACCATGAACATCAATTTCTTTACAATAAAAGTTTTCTTGTGTCACCATCTCTTGCCATCTCTCAAGCATGGATGAAGTGCAAGCAGCCATTCTGTTCACCATGGCCTGTCATGGGAAGCATTACTATATTTGATAAGATATTTTTGAATATCTTCACATCTTATCTCCTAGAGAATATATACCACCTTTTAAAGTGTCTCTTAATTTGTATAAAGATTGAAGAATATTTCAAACCTTGAGTTTGTCAACATTGAAGGCAGGGCTCACAATTCTTCTGTGCTTAACCCAGTGCAGTCCATTCACGAAAACAAGTCCTTTACCCAGTAAAGCCAATACAAGAGGCCTGGGGGTACTCTTGTCATAATAACCAAATTTCTTGGACAGAACTTCCTTAATTAGCTCAGGTTCTGCAATGTACAGCCTGGAATGAATTCCATACCAGTAGAAAAAGATTTCTCCTGAGCATAAACAAATTAACAACACCATAGTCAGTAAGCTGTTTTAATTTATAATCTGAACCATGTGAAATTTATAGAATTTCGACCATTACTAGTACTTTTAAGGCAATCAGATTATAACTATACTTTTGCAGAGGTAGCTGAAAATTTATCCACTGAATTTTAAAAAATAACACTCTGACGAGGGAAGAGACCCCAATACTTTAACGTTGCTCCATTATTGGAAATCCTAATGGTCGTTTTTGAATAGTAGAGAACTATTTTTTGTTTAAGGTTAAAAAAATTAAAAACAGTAGTTTGTTTTTGTCACAATCTAGGGAGAAATTAATTTGACGTATGAATAGTATTATTGATTTTCAAAATTAATATTTGAAAAAAAAAAGTTAGACAAGTAGCATAAAAAATATCAAATCGTCACTACAGAAAGGTATACTGTAAATGAATAGCTAAATGCACTTAAGCTATCGAGAATTGCACTATGATATGATTGTTGAAGCAGTATAAGCAACATATAGATATAGATAGATATATAGAGAGAGAGAACCATGTATCTGACTCCACTGTTGGTAGTGAGGCATAACTCTAGCAACTATGTCATGAGAAATCTCCTTCATAGGCTCTGCATGAGCTATCCTTAGAAGCTCTTTGTACTCACGCACACTTCCTGCAAGGACATGGTAAGATGGCCCTTTGATTCCTTGCTTTGTATAAGCATTGTAGAAGGTGAAAGGCCTCCATATGAGGTCTCTAAAAAGCTTGAAAACTATCCCCCCAAATAATATAACTGCAATGGCAACCAAAGCTTCTATACCCCCTAAACCAATTCCAATATCCATCACTGAAATACTCTCTCTGTAGTATTTCCTTAACTTGTGGTTTTAGCTAAGGCCATCTAAATTTATACTTGCACTTGAGATTCTTCTAGGAAACTCTTCACTACCTAAGAAACAATTTAAAGAATAAAATAGGATTGTATCTTTCATCTCAAGGTAAGATGAAATACCCACGTAATATGTGTTGTCATGTGACATTTGAAAAAGGGAATTTAAAAACTTTTATTCTATATTCTATTTTACTTTCAACCAACTTAGGTATCAGGATAGGCATCGAGCCATCTCAGGTATGAGGATAACCAGTGACGAAGGCAGTGACGTTTCTGTCAAGTTGTTGCTTTCTTTCCTAAAAGACTTTTCATAACAACTTATTTTTCATAAAAGTGGCAAACATCATTACAAATATTTGTATTGTTGTGGATAACCATCTTTAACTTTAATAAGACTTTAATTGCTAAACTATCTTACATTTGGAAAGAGAAGAAGTTACAAGTGATTTTCAATATTAAAATAAAATTCTAAGAATATAGGGCTTTAATAATATCTTGTGGCAATTAAAATAAAAGTGATTTTCAATATTAAAAAAACTTTCTAGGGCCGTAGAACTTTAATAATACTTTATGGCATCTAAGTTACAAGTAATTTTCAATATTAAAAAAAACTTTTTAAGGTTATAGAACTTTAATAATATCTTACGGAAATTAAGTTACAAGTGATTTTCAATATTAAAAGAACTTTCTAGGATTATAGGGCTTTAATAATATCTTATGGCAATGAAGAGATCTACTCTACAAGGCTTTCAATATTAAAAGAACTTAATTATTTGTAGATGATATTATTCTCATGTTATGAAAAGCTCTAGGTTTATAATGATATTTTGATATTTCGAGATTTTGAGTTTGTTTAATGATATTCATGGTTTACAAGTGAGCTTGAATAAAACAAAGGTTATGGTTTTCAACACAATTAAGAAAGAAATGCATGAAACTAATATCATTTACAAGAGAATTTCAGCTCAAGTGGTTTTCTATTATATTTACCTTGGTGTGCCTTTCATAGGACCTCCCTTTAATATACTCTCTATTGCAAAAGAGAGATCATGCAAGTGCTATGCTATACTTAATACACTTGAGAGAGAGTATTTCTAACTCTAGTTTCAAGATGCCAAAATAAAATTTCATATCTTTCAAACTTTAGTATCACCAATAATCATATATGGTTACATGAGATTTGGGAACCTAAACTTCATACTACTAGTTTAGCTTAGGCTGACAGAGTTCTTATTTCCCTACGATCTAAAAATAAGAGGAAAATTGATCAATTCCACATGCAATTATTTTGACTAAATTTGGCATTCATCCTCTTCATATTTCAATTCTTTTTCTTGTAGCAATGTTGCTTCATATATTAAGAATCATGGAAAATACACCAATTGAGCATAATAAATATTCATTCAATGCTTTTTCAATCACCTATGAAGTTATGTGAACAAGAGATCAAGAACTCTTGATATGCCCGATGATAAAGGCATTAGGGACGAGATCTACAAAGCCTACATAAAGTCAACTTGGACACAACCAACAAAACCATTGTAAAAATAAATACAACATTACTTGAAGCACTATATCTATATAGAAGATGGAAGCATTATTCCTCCCAAGTACACTAGGATTACTTCTCATTTGAGATTTCCTTTGGGCCAATTGCAGGTATACTACTATGTCTTTAATCCCATAGTGTGCATAGGGTTATGACTAGTCAACTACTAGCTACCTTAACTCTTAATTAAGTTATATGATCATTATTATAGTCATGTCTAGGTACTTAGGTCATCCTAGGTGTTATATTTAGGTATCCAAGTTAGCCTAGGTGGCATCCATGGCATAATTAAGTATATATAGGAGTTAGTGGTAAGTTTGTTATTAGCATATTATGAATTGTGTTCTTCATTGGAGGCTTTTGGAGATTGCCCCCTCGAAGTGGCTTATTAATATCAAGTGTTTGCAACATATTTTATATTATATTTCTTTATTATGCAAGTTGTTTCATTACAAGTGGTATTAGAGCATGATCTTGGCACCATGACAGCAAGAAATAAGGTGATTTTTTAATTTATTTTGGAGGTCATTTTGGCATGTGCATGTCTCTCTCATTTGTTGAATTTTTTAAGGATTTTTAGAGGGTATGTCAAAGATATTTTGAGGATACTCAGTCCTAATTTGACATCAATTGGAGTAGAATTAAAAAAATTATTGTAGAATTAGGATTTCCACAAATTTTGCTCCTAGGGTTGTAATTCATTGAATATTTTCCTATTTTTTGGAGAGTTGAGAAAGTGCACATTGATCCACCTATAGTGCTAATTTGAAGGAAATGGAAGATATTTGAGGAAGTTATCATGAAATTAGGGTTTCCACCGAATTCTTTCTCAAGGCTATAAATTGATGAATTTCTTGGAGATTTTTCAGTAAGTGAGATCTTGGCTCTGGTCAGTTACAATAAAAAAAATTAGATTAATTGGATTTGTTTTGTGTGACTTATTACGAAATTTATTTTTCCCCATCATGGTTGGGCCTACCACAAGAGGAATAAAGAATCATGTCACACCTAGAAAATCCCTAGACAAGCAGAATATAGAAGGTGAGGAGATTTATCCTAATGATATGTAGGAAGAATTCACCAAGGTTAAGGAAGATATTTCATCAGTGAAGATGAAGATCAATAAATTATCAAGGAAAATGGATTCCCTTATAAGGGGTATGAACTATAAGGGATATGATTCACATAAAAAGAACTAGGACGGAAATAATGCTTCTAAGACATGTGATTCTTGTGGCTTTGAATCATATCTCAAGATGGATCAACACTCAAAAAAATTGATGGTCAAGATCCTACCAATTGGCTCTACCAAATGGAGCAATTATTTGATATTCACCATGTTCCTTATCAACAAAAGGTGGAAATCACTTCCTTATGCTTGGAACTTGACCAATTCATTTGGTACCATTGGATATGTTAAGAAAAGAAAAAGAGAGTATGTGTTGCCACTTCATCTATTTTCCAAGAGGAAATCACTACACATTATAGTGACAATCTTATGGATAGCTACTTTAGCCAAATTACCAAATTTAAGAAAACATGTATGGTCAAGGATTATATTCATAAATTCTAAACTTTTTTAAGAGTGTAAAATGTGGAAAAAGAAAATATGATGGAATTATTCCTTGGAGGATTAAAGGATCACATAAAATATGAGGTACACATGTTCCATCCAAATTCTATGTCCCAAACAATGATTATTGAAAGGTAGGTAAGGGAAAATTTATGGCTAATAAAGGGAAAGATTTTGTAAACACATGAGATAGAATAAGTCCTATACAATCACTTCCTTAACCCACTAGATTGACTCCTCAACAAATTGAAGATAAAAAGGAAAAAGGGTTATGCTTTAACTATGACAACAAATATAGTAGAGGACATAAATGTGCAAAAAAGGAATTGTTCTACATTGA
Source organism: Cunninghamia lanceolata (assembly GCA_027924645.1). Classification (NCBI taxonomy): domain Eukaryota; kingdom Viridiplantae; phylum Streptophyta; class Pinopsida; order Cupressales; family Cupressaceae; genus Cunninghamia; species Cunninghamia lanceolata. The sequence goes on along the minus strand of BSBN01000186.1, from coordinate 12,363,745 downwards.
AAGGCCTTGAGTAAGGAAGAAGAATATGAAGAAAAAATATTATAATTGGGTAATATGCTAGGTAAGGAATCAAGATATCCCCAACCAATCATTTCTTGTCATGTACTCTCAGGTTTTAGAACCCAACAAAGTCTCAAGGTAGTGATTTTCTTAAATAAGGAGAGAGTAAAAGTGTTGATAGACTCAAGAAGCATTCGTAACTTCATCAACAAAAAGTTATGTACATATCTAAATTATTTTATATATCCAACCCCAAAATTCTAGGTCCTGATTATAGATGGAGGTATTTTTAGTTATTAAGGGAGATGCCACAACATTAAATTATCAATGGGAGATTATCATTTTGATTTTCCAAATTGTTTTCTATCTCCATGGGTGGAATAGATATTGTTGTGGGATTATAGTGGCTTCCTACTTTGGGAACATTTGAGATGAACTTCTAGGAGCTATTCATGCACTTTCACTTAGAGGGAAGGACAATAGAACTAGGAGTGTTGTGTTAAAAATCTCCATAGATTGTAATCTCTCACCAAATGCAAAAGATGATTAAGAAGGGGCAAAATGGTTTTGTGGCCCAATTGTTTTCATTAGAAGCATATCACTCAAAGGCTTCTACACCACTAGATCTACAAGCAATTATACGTAAACACTCTATGATTTTTAGGAAGATGTAAAAAGAATTGCCTCCTAAAAGAGATCATGATCATGCCAGCCAACTAGTACTAGGGATCCAAGTACCAAACATTAAGCCTTATAGGTATCCATATGTACAAAAAAGTGAGATTGAGAAGATAGTTTAGGAGATGCTAGAGATAGGTATTATTGGGTATAGTCAAAGTGCTTACTCATCTCCTATGGTAATGGTACACAAGAAGGATGACACTTAGAGGATGTGTCCAAGTTTTAGAGAGCTCAATAAGTACACCATAAAAGATAAGTTTCCAATTCCAATAATTGATGATTTGTTAGATGAGCTTAATGGTGCTATTTATTAAATATAAAGTTGGATCTTTGTTCTGGTATAATCATCAAATCAAAATTAGAGATGAGGATGTACATAAGATATCTTTTTAAACCCATGAGGGCTACTATGAGTTTTTGACATTTCAAGGTTTGATGAACCCTATCTTCAGGCCATTTCTATGGAAATTTATCTTGGTATCTTTAGATGGCATCTTAATATATAGTAAAACTTGGGAGGAACACTTGCAACATGTAAATCAGGTTTTGGACATCCTTGAGTAGCAGTAGTTGTATGTTAATCCATCCAAGTGTGTTTTGAGTCAAAGAAGTGGAGCACCTAGGTCATATTGTGTCACATAAGGGAGTCAAGGTGGACCCTCATAAGATTAGGGCCATTGTAGAGTGGAAAATGTCTAGGACCCTCAAGAACCTATGAGGTTTTTTAGGGATTATAGGTTATTATCATCAATTTGTGAAGAATTATGGTAGCATAGTATCACTTCTCATATATTTCTTGAAGAAGGATTCCTTCCAATGGAATGAGGTAGTTACAAGGGAATTTGAATAGCTAAAGGAAGCCATGTGCACAACTCCAGTCCTAGATACCCCAAAATTTTCTAAAACATTAATTATGGAATGTGATGCTTCAAGACATGGTATAGGAATAGTACTCATGCAAGAATGAAGACCCATATCATTTGCAACCTACTAACTCAAAGGTAAGAAATTGTTGAAGCTAGTTTATGAGAAGGAAATATTGGCTATCTTGCATGTAATCAAACAATGGAGACCTTATCTAATGGGAAGATAGTTTAAGGTAAAGATAAATCATGATATTTTCAAATATTTATTGGAACAGAGGTTGTCATCTAAAGAACAACAAAAATGGGTCACAAAGATGTTGGTATATGACTTTTAGATCATTTATGAGAAAGTCAAGGAGAATGTTGTGGCTAATGCTCTATCAAGGAGGTATGAACCCATAGAGTCATTAGTGTATGCCATTTCCATATTAAAAATAGATTAGGTAAATGAGGCAAGAGAAGAGTGGGAGAAGGACATAGATACTCAAACTCATACATAGGCATGTCTTGGACAAGTTTATCATGCCCTTATTTCTTGGCTAAAAAGACCTCACTAGTTTCTTGAGGATAACCTATATCTTCCCTTACTTATTTTTGAGCTAAGACATTATGTCATAGTGTTCAAGACACAAAAATCTAATTATTTTAGTTAAACTTTAAAGTCTAGAGGAATTCTCATGCATTTACATAAGAGATAAACCATGAGGACAATGACTCTAAGAGTTCATCCAAGATTGGAGTGGATTTTGGAAATCCAAACCTAGAAAACCTCAAAGTAGACAAGATTCATGATGATGGATTGCATTTCATTGGCTTAAGCCTATATAGAGGGGTCATATTAATTAGAAAGGAAACTTCACATCCATTTAATGTAGTTTTAATGTCAAGCTGAAGCATACTTAAGATGGAGGGATGATCAAGTTTAGGAATACCCCATACCTTGGTGAATTCCCTAAATCCCTCCCTTATGGACTTGGGTCATAGGGGCATCCTTCACCCAAGGACTGTCTACATACCTACTTCCAAATGTGATCAAAGTTCCATGTAGTTCTCCTAGGATTTCAACTATTGAGATGCAAACTTGCACTTTCATAGGTTTAACCTATATAGATACTAGGCACAACCATTTTATCACATACATTGGTAAAGGATAAATGTCTAGGATTCCCAATCTTAATAGATAGTTTTCCTAAAGAAGACAAGGACTAGCTTAACCAAAGAAGATCATGAAGATAATACCAAGCACAACTATATAAGAATTTACTCAAATGAATTAGATCAACATGTTAAGATAGAACAATACTAAGAATAAGGTTCCTGAACTACGTGCATATATAATGGTTCCAATTATCAACCATTTGTCTATTTAGCTTTAAGCATTAAAATATCACTTGTCTTAAATGACACACCTTAGACAATAGTGTCTTATAAGGAGGGACTATCCAAACCAAAACCATACACATAAATTATGCATAACAACATAGTCAATATAAAATAATTCTAATCATGTTAGAGCATAGGGTAGTAATAGTCAAAATATAATCCCCATGTAGAAATTATACAAAATCATCAATAGGGCTCCAAGTGATGTCCCACTTATAATATGATTCCAAGATATTAAGTATGGCTATCATATTATATTTAACTTCTTGAAAATATGAACTCAGCATGCCTGGATACCAAACCATACCATACAATGTTCTATAAATATTGATAGTAATCTTGGTAACAAACCATTAGTGTAGTCCTCAGAATTGTCTTTTTCAAGATGAATATGCCATATAAACTATAGTGCATTATTCAACTATAGGGAAGCACTCTTCTCTAGTACATCAAACCATAGTGGAAGCATAAAAAATGAGTTGCATTATTCTAATCATAATTGCCAGATATAAAAGTTATAACTACATGTAATCCTTGTAAGGTTTTATCCTTCTAAGTTGACAAGATCAAACAACACCTTTAGACACAATGTTAAACAGTTTGGTACTTTACTGCTCCCATTAAGCATATCTATAGTGCACTTAAAGGTGTCATTTACACAATGACACTCTACATTCACAATCCCTCCTTAATAAGTGTGTCAATGAGGTTATGAGGATGATGTTATGAAATGGAAATCATATTTTAGCAAGTGTAAAATTCACGCTAATTACATATTATTCATATAACATATCTAATCATAACTAACAAAACATGGCTATGTGACATAACCCTCATCTTAAACATAGACCACATAATGAATTCAATTATTAAATAGCGCTTCCTTTATGAAACAACCATAATAAAAGTAAAGGATAAGATGTATGATACAAGACATAGTCAACAACACGAGATCAACCTTATTTTAGCTAAAACTCAAAACCAACCACATAAGTTGTTTTCATGAATATATTATATGGTAGCCAAAAAGTTAGTCAAGATGCATATTAACTAATTAGCGAGGTAACTTACTATTATGTTAATATCACTAGACAAGGTATGCGGATAATGTTTGTATCACCATACCATTCAATATTGTATTAAACTTGTTATCTCATAAGGCCCAATGGCCTTAGTGATTATAGCCATAATGGAATATTGTCACCAAAAGAGCCTATCCTTATCTACCTACCACTATAGTTAAAGTAAAGGTACATAAATCAATCTTTGATAAACAACTTCATACATCCATGAATATCTTTCCAATTAAGCCAAGCACTCTAATATTAAAACTAATAGAAAAGCATTTAGCCTCCTTGGATACCAATGCTTAAAACTCAAACATGAGCGAGGTAGGATGTAGGCTTATAAGAACCTAGAAATTAAAATATCAATTAAAAATGAAATTGAAAAGGCTAGTACACTTCATGGAGACTCTAGCCTCATGAGTTATCAAGTTATCAACGATTTCATACAATTTACTTAGTCTTTGTATATATTTCAGCATGCTTTTTATAAATTATCAAACAACATGAGTATGAATAGATCTCAATATAAATAGGCCTTTTTAACAAATTCATTTTGAACATAGCTTGCCATCATGGCATTTCTTAAGGCCACATTTAAGGCATTTTGTCAAACAGCTCACGTGCCTTGTCTAGGCTTTCACATTTTACATACATGTTTACTATGTGTGAGGGGAGAGAGATTGTTATTATTATATTATGTGAACTGTCACCTAATGTTTTTTTATTCCTACTTGCCAGATTGACGATTGGATAGTTTATGTAAGTATGGTTAAACTTTCCCATACACATTCTACAGCCAGGTTAGAGGATATCTCTAAATTCAATTCTACATTTAGAAGAGTAATTTTGAATCAGTATACTTAGATCTAGGAATGATATTGAAAATATTTCTAATTTTTGGAGTTGAAAGCTACCTTCAATTGCCTTGGACAAAATTTTTTATCTACAAAATTGTCCTCCCTTTTCCTCATAATTTAGAAGTTGTGCTAGCCCTGACAGAGTCACTAGAGGGGTCAGCCACAAATGTCGACTTCTTGCAGATATAAAGAGTGGTCTTGTCGATCTAAAATTTGTAGCCATATTGTCTTGGTTTTTCTTTAAGGACAATAGAGTAAGACCATTACAGGGTTCGTCATGTATGTTTTTTCTAGGGCTTTGATAGTTTAGAACATAGCATACACTGGATGGAAGCTATCCTTCTCATGTAAATCGTTATATTTTGATCAATATATACCTATGTGGTTCACCACCTTTTTATTTTTATTTTTAAATTTAAAATTGGTAGCCATATTGTATGATTAGAATGGTAGGTCACCCTCCATCTTGTCCAACTCCCATGTGTTTAAACTCCTTCCTTCCTATGCCCTTTTCCTCTCAACTTCAACGATGACCATTGGAGAGACCATGGGGCACCCATTATCAAATGCAATGTGTTTGTCCTTCCTTGTAATCCCACCACAATCAACATATTCATCCTGTAGAGATGCAACTCTCCTTAATACTTGTAATGCCATCCTCCATGGGTAGCACCAATTACCCCTCTCACTAAATTACTCTCTCCTTTATGCTTTAATGGATGCCCCTAACCTGTACCCACCCTCATCAAACTTGTGTCGATTTGATTTAATTATTGCATTGGCCTATGCTTCACTTCCAATGGCCTCCATATCCTTCTATTCCCTCCAACTTCCTATTGAAAAGTGATGCATGCTATCCTCACCGATGCATGCTTTCCTCACTGCATGCAATCCTCAGCTCTTGTTTGCAGTCCTCATCGGCGCATGAGATTCTTTGATTTCTAGTTTGGATCAAGTCCATTTTTAGTTAACTTGTTTTAACTCAATATTTGCATGATCTTGGTTGTTTTCAACTTAGCATGCCATTCTCTTTCTACATGCAGCGAATTGTTTAGAGGTTGCGTCCTTTTTTAAATAGTCTTTGTAAAAGTTGTTATTTATATATAGCAGTTCAATAAAAGTAATATACATATTTTATGTTTACAAAAATATTGAACTACGTATGCTATGCTTTTTTATTTTTTCTTGAGTCAATTGTTTTTTTCTTTTCTACTATTATGATCATATGAATTCAATCAGCTAGTTAAGGAGATAGGGCTATTTCAAAATCTGCATTTGGTATCAGAGCAGATATTTTCTTTTGGGTTAAAGATTTAGTGGTTGGAATTTCACCAAAGGTTTATCATGTCGAATTCTAACTCCTTGCCCATTCCAAAATTTGATGGAGATGAGTATGATTATTGGTGCATCAAAATGATGACCTTTTTGATAGGAAAATATTTGTGGGAGATTGTTGAATCAGGTTACCAGGAGCCAACTGATTGGAATGCCCTCACAACCAATGAAAAAATAGCCAAGAAGGAGGCCAAGAAGAAGAAAGCTCAAGCCTTGATTCACATTTAAATAGCTCTTGAGAAGAACTTATTTCCAAGAATTTTAGGCACAAAGTCAGCCAAAGATTCCTGGAAAATTCTACAGGAATCTTACCAGGGCAGTGACCAAGTCAAGGTTGTCAAGCTGCAGAAGTTGAAGAGAGACTTCGAGAATTTGAAGATGCAAGAAGCTAAAAGTGTGAGTGAATATTGTGTCAGAGTTAAAGATGTGGTCAATAAGATGGCTACACTTGGAGAAATTGTGGACAATGAGGTTTTGATCAAAAAGGTGTTGAGAACTCTCACACCAAGATGGAATCATGTTGCCATAATCATAGAAGAAAGCAAAGATTTGACAACCCTTCGGTTTGATCAGCTAGTTGGATCTATTATGTCTCATGAAGAGATATTAAGAGATTCATTTGAAGGTGATGTGAAATATTTTTTGTCCAAATTGCAAATCACAAAGAATGAAGATGTCGGCAATAGAAACAACAGCAATCAAGGCCAAGGTAGAGGTCAAAATCAGAATCAGTCAAGAGGAAATAGAGGCAGAGGTGGCTCAAGAGGAAGAGGTGGTTCAAGAGGAAGAGGTAGAGGTAGATTTGATAAAAGAAATCTACAATGCTACCATTGTAACAAGTATGGCCACTTTGAAAGGGATTGCAAATTAAAACAAGGTAAAAGTGTTCATTATGCTCAAGAAGGTGATGTGAATCCTCCAGATCATTTATTTTTATCCTATGCCAAAGCTGAAAATAATAGCAAAGATGTTTGGTATTTAGATTCTGGATATTATAACCATATGCCAGGGAATGAGAAGTTGTTTTTAACAATGGATGAAAGTTTCAAATCCAAGATCCAGCTTGGTGATGACAAATCATTGAAGGTTGCTGCAAAAGGAGCTATGGAAGTCCATACAAAAGAAGGTATGAAGAGTGTTAAAGATATTTATTACACTCCATAGTTAAAGCATAATTTGTTAAGTGTAGGACAATTGTGTGAGAAAAATTATAAAGTTGTGTTTGAAAATCAGCAATGTATAATTTATGATAAGAATCAGGGCCATAGAGTGGTTACAGTTGTGCCTTTGACATAGAATATGATGTTCCCATTGAAGTTTGGTGAACATAATAGTAGCCTTACCAATATGGCATATAAGGATACAAGTTGGTTGTGGCATCTCAGGTATGGGCATTTAAATTTTCACAGTTTGAATATTCTAACATCACAAGCATTAGTTTCTGGTTTGCCCAAGGTTGAAGAGCACAAGGAGATTTGTGAAGGATGTGCTAAAGGCAAGAATGCAAGGGAAAAGTTTTCAAAGGGCAATGCATGGAGGGCTCATTACCCACTTTAGCTTATTGATTTAGATATTTGTGGTCCTATGCAAACAAAGAGTTTGGGTAAGTCATCATATTTTATCACTTTTATTGATGATTACTCACGAAAAATGTTGGGTTTATTTTTTGAAGACCAAGGATGAAGCCCTTGATACATTCAAGAGGTTTAAAGCACTTGTGGAAAATGAGAAAGGGTGCAACATCAAATGTTTAAGAATTGATCATGGAGGAGAATTTTGTTCAAGAGCCTTTCAAGATTATTGTGATATGCATGGCATCAAAAGGTGAAAGGAAGCAAGGTGTGCAGAAAATGCTTCCTACACTAATCTAATGAGGGGAGATGTATGCAAATTCTTTTTAAACCTTTACAATTACAGTGATGTTAACACAACAATAGAGATATTGCAGTAATACACACACACAGAGAATGTAGACAAAAGAGAGAGAGAGAGAGACAATATATAGCGTGGGGAAAACCATTTTAGGAGAAAAACCCCACACTACAAAACCTACACAATGTATTATAAAAACAAAGAATGTATACAACACACTTGCAATGCAAGTCTTCCAGAAGTCTTCGACACTTGTATCTGGAGATAATCTGGCAGCATAAGAGTACATGTCAATAACACTATGTATCTCCCATCAAAGCACCTATTTTTATAGAGTTTACAAGGCAAAATAGGAACCTTCTAGAGATGGGCGTCCATCTTGGCCTCATGGCCCAAAACCCATGCCTAAGGACACTTGTCCAATATTACAACATGGATTTTACACTTGTCACAACACCCCATCCCAATGTGGGTGCCTAGTCCCAAGATAGGCTATGACAGATTCTCTTATGCACCTTACATCTATCATAGAATCTGTCATACATGACAGCTCTTACAGCTGTAAGAGAATCTATCATAACTGCCTAAAAATAGCATATTCCTCTTACAACATGTCATAACCCACCTTGGGCACCCAAAGATGCCTTCCTCAAAGATGTTCTTTGACACATGTCTTCACCTGTCATAGAATCTTCTATTCTCAACTCTTACGCATCATAGAATCTATCATAGGAATTCGTCATAACACTTACGCGTCATAACTCCTTACACACTGCACAAGATGCCGACACATGGTAAAAAACCTCTACCACAATATGGGATGCCTATATCCACATGGGATGGGTTGACCATCCTAGTCACATTCCAAGTGGAGTGATAACACATCATGCCACTTGACACTAAATGAAAAAATAGGATGTGCAACATAAATTACAACATAGGAAATTAAATAAATAAATAATCAAATAACCAATGCTAGGAATTACCAAGGTTGAGACACCTTAATTCCCAACATTCTCCCACTTGTTAAACACCTTGTAAGAGCCAATAAAAATAACAAGATTTAACTGCTATAGGTCAAGAGGCCCATAGACTCCGAACACTATCTAAACTTGTCTATGCCCACTGGTTTCATCAATGCATCTGCAAAATTCTTCAAAGTGTCTATCTTCTCCAATATCACCTTCCCATCCTCTACCATGTCTTGCACAAAATGAAATTGTACATCAATATGCTTTGTTTTGGCATGGAAAGCTAGTTTCTTTGCTAAGCAAATCGCACTCTGACTGTCACAACAGATAGTAATCTGTCCTACATCAACACCAATATCTGAACACAATCTCTTAATCCAAATGGCTTCCTTATAAGCATGAGTAGCTGCCATATACTCTTCTTTTGTCATGGACAAAGTGACCACAGGTTATCGCTTACTCATCCAACTAATTGCACCATCGAACATAGCAAACACATAAGCATTGGTGGATCTTCTGCTGTCAATGTCACCCGCCCAATCAGAATCCACATATCCATGGATACTCACAGAATGCAAAGTTCCTGTACGATGACCATGATAACATAGGGAATACTTGGAAGTACCCCACAAATATCTAAATACTCTCTTCACTGCATCCCAATCTACCGATCCAGGATTAGCCATAAACCAACTAAGGACTCCCACTACTTGGGCAATGTCTGGTCTAGTACAGAACATGGCATACATCAAGTTGCCAACAACACTAGCATAAGATACTCTTCTCATGTCCACCTCAGAAGGAGATTTTAGATAATCATTAATAGATAACTTGGTCCCCAAAGAAACAGGAACACACAATGGTCTGCAATCTACCATGCTAAATCTCTCTAACATGGTCTTCACATACTCTGGCTTAACCAAAGTTTTATGTTAGCTCTATCTCTTATGATTTCCATTCCCAAAATGTACCTGGCTGCCCCTAAGTTTTTCATCTCAAACTGTGCTGACAACTGAGACTTCAAATCAGAAATCATATTTTTACTATTCCCAATTAACAACATATCATCAACATACAATGCAATAATGAGAATGCGATCATTGTCAAATTTGTAATACACACAATGATCTGATTTTGATCTCAGAAATCTAATTGACAACACAAAGGCATCAAATTTCATATACCACATCTTAGGATATTTCTTCAAACCATACAAAGATTTCTTCAACTTGCAAACCAAATGTTCTTTACCTTTCTCTATGTAATGCTCTGGTTGTAACATGTAAATCTCTTCCTCCAAGTCACCATGAAGGAATGTTGTCTTCACATCCATCTTCTCCACTTGTAAGTCATAAGCTATTGCAAGAGATAATAGGAACCGAATGGATGTTAGTTTTGCAACAAGAGAGAAAATTTCACCATAATCAATTCCCTCCACTTGTGAATACCCCTTCACAACCAATCTGGCCTTGTACTTCTCAACACTACCATCTACACTGAATTTCTTCTTGAACACCCATTTACAGCCAATAGGTTTCCATCCTTCAGGGAAAGGCACCAAGTCCCAAGTTTTGTTTTTCTCCAAAGAAGCCATCTCATCTTCCATGTCATCCTTCTAGGAACCTACATCTTTCATGCCCATAGCCTCTATCATAGTTCTAGACTCATCAATGTTAATAATCAAGGCAAAAGCACAATTAGAATCTAGCCATGAATAACCAAACCTATCAAGTTGCTTCCTTGTTCATGTAGACCTCCTCAAAGGCCAAGGTTGAGGTTCTGCTTCTTCTTCTAAGCTTTGAAATCTAATAGAGTTCTCCTCATCTTCAGGTCTCACAGGGTCTTTTGGTTCAGTCTTCTTAGGGTTAGAAGGAAACTGAACCACATCCTCTTTCTTTTCTTTCTCTTTTGGTTGTAGAACAATAGGAGAAGGTGTTAGCTCTCTAAAAATAACACCTCTTCTATACAACACTTTCTCGGCCACAGGATCCCAAAGCTTGAACCCTTTCACACCAACACCATAGCCAATGAAGATACACTTAACAGCCTTATTCTCCAGTTTTGACCACTTCTCCCTAGGCACATGAGCATATGCCTCACAACCAAAAACATGAAGCTGTCTTAATGAGGGCTTCTTACCAGACCACACCTCCGTGGGTTTCTTATCAACAAGAGCTGATGTAGGAGACCTATTTACCAGGTAGCAAGCAGTGGCTATAGCTTCAGCCCAAAACTTCTGTTCAAGGCTAGCATCACTTTAAGCATACTCCTAGCCCTCTCCATCAACATCCTATTCATCCTCTCTGTAACTCCATTTTGTTGAGGGGTGTATGGAGTTGTCTTATGTCTTTCAATCCCATGTTCTTTACATAACTTATCAAACTCTACGAAACAAAACTCACCACCATTATCAGTTCTCAAACACTTAATCTTTTTACCAGTCTAATTCTCAGCAAAAGCTTTAAACTCTTTGAATTGACTAAAGACTTCATATTTGCTTCTGAGAAAATAAACCCATGTCCTTCTACTGTAGCCATCAATGAATGAAACAAAATATATAGATTTAGAGATTGAAGGAACATTCACAGGACCAAACACATCAAAATGAATAAGATCCAACACACCAGAAGACTTATGAGAACTAGAGTAAAATTGAACACGGTTTTGCTTTCCATATATACAATGTTCGCAAAAGTCAAACTCAAGATTACAATCATTTAACCCCTCAACGAGGTTTATATTTTTTAGGGCTCTAAGACCCTTCTCACCAATGTGGCCAAGTCTCTTATGCCATAACATTGTCTTCTCAACTAGAAGATTCATTTCCAAAGCATGAGCACCCTTAGGTACCCAAAATGCATTACTATCAGAAGTGGAAGCAATACTTCTTTTAGCTACTAGTTCCAATGGTGAAGATGAAGTGACTGAAGCTCTTTTCTTCAAATAAAAGTGCTATTGCACTGTGTAGTGCATGCATCCATCTGAAATAGAGTACCTCTCTGAGTACCCTTCGCAAGCACCATAGCACCTCTAGTCATCTTGAATCCTCCACTAGAGAAGACAACCTACACACCTACATCATTCAATTTACTTACAGAGAGTAGTTTTCATGCTAATCCTAGGATGTGCATAACCCTAAAGATCTCCATCACTCTTCCATCAGGGAATCAGGTTAAGACTCTTCCACGGCCAACTATCTTGAGATGAGAATTGTCACCAAGGTACACTCTTCCACCATCGAACTCTTCATACTTTGTAAACCAATCTCGATGTGAGGTCATGTGAAAAGAGGCACCAGAATCCATCAGCTACACATCATCAGATGCATGGGTGGCCAAGGCTGCGATGAAAGAATCACCATCATCTTGTGACTTGTCAGAATCTGAATCTGAGACATTCTTCTTTTTTTTCTTCTTCTCCTCTTTACATTCCTTTCAGAAATGTCCAGATTTACCATAGTTCCAACAAAGAGCCTTGGACTTTCTAGGAGATTTGGATCTCCCACGGGATTTGGATCTACCCTTCTCAACTTTCTTGTCCTTCTTTTTCCCTTTCCCATAGGATTTGGATCTACCCTTCTCATCTTTCTTGTCCTTCCTTTTCCCTTTCTCCTTGGGTCTTCCACGAACAGCAAGAGCCTCTTTGGTTGACTCGGATGATTTTCTCTGCATATCTTTGGATAACAGTGAAGATACCACTTCATCCATTTTGAAAGTGGATGTGGTACTCCTGATGGCCATAACAAGATGGTCCCATGAGTCCGGCAAAGAACAAAGCAAGGTCATACATCGATCCTCCTCCTCCATCTTCACACCAATAGATGTCAACTATGTAACTAGCATGTTAAAGGCATTCAGATGATCTGTAATGGATCCTCCATCTTCCATCCTCAGAAAATATATCTTCTTTCTCAGGAATAGATTTTTCACCAAGGACTTGGCCTGATAAACATCTCCTAGCTTCTTCCAAAGTTCTTTCACGGTCTTCTCCTCATGGACATTTAACAAGATAGAGTCAACTAGATAGAGTCTCACAAGACCCTTAGCCTTCCAATCCTTGAGATCCCAATCATCTTGAGACATTACCATTGGTTTTACACTAGAAATGGTTTCCCATAGGTCTCTATCAACAAGCATGTCTTCCATTTTAAGTTTCCACAACTTGAAACTGGTGCCGTTAAACTTCTCCTCCTCTACTCTTCTGGATGTGTCTTCATCTCCTTCCTACAACAAGATTACAGAATACTCTGCACAAACTCTCACTCAATCTAAGATCAGCTCAAAAAATCCCTACCCAACAACTAGGACCAAAGGTGATCAATCTCTGATACCAACTGAAAGGATGCAAAGTGTGTAGAAAACATTTCCTACACTAATCTGATGAGGGGAGATGTATGCAAATTATTTTTCAACCTTTACAATTACAGTGATGTCAACACAACAATATAGATGTTGCAGCAATACACACACACAAAGAATGTAGACAGAAGAGAGAGAGAGAGAGAGAGAGAGAGAGAGAGAGAGAGAGAGGATATAACATGGGGAAAACCCTTTCAGGAGAAAACTCCACACTCCAAAACCTACACAATGTATTATCAAAGAAAAGAATGTTTACAACACATTTGCAATGCAAGTCTTCTAGGAGTCTTTGACACTCATATCTGGAGATAATCTAGCAGATAATAGTACCTATCAATAACACTATGCATCTCCCATCCAAGCACCTATTTTTATAGAGTTTACAAAGCAAAATAGGAACCTTCTAGAGATGGGCATCCATCTTGGCCTCATGGCCCAAAACCCATGCCTAAGGACACTTGTCCAATATTACAACATGGATTTTACACTTTTCACAACACTCCATCCCAATGTGGGTGCCTAGTCCCAAGATAGGCTATGACAGATGCTCTTACACACCTTATAATTGTCATAGAATCTGTCATAAGTGACAGCACTTATAGTTGTAAGAGAATCTGTCATAACTGCCTAAAGATAGCATATTCCTCTTACAACATGTCATAACCCACCTTGGGCACCCAAAGATGCCTTCCTCAAAGACACTCTTCGACACATGTCTTCACCTATCACAGAATCTTCTATTCTCGACTCTTATGCATCATAGAATCTGTCATAGGAATCCATCATAACACTTATGTGTCATAACTCCTTACACATTGCACAAGATGCCAACACATGCCAGAAAACCTCTACCACAATATGGGATGCCTATATCCACATGGGATGAGTTAACCATCCTAGTCACATTCCAAGTGGAGTGAAAACACATCATTCCAGTTCACACTAAATGTCAAAATAGGATGTGCAACATAAATCACAATATAGGCAATTAAATAAATAAATAATCAAATAACAAATGCTAGGAATTATCAAGGTTGAGACACCTTAATTCCCAATAGAAGGCAACTCACCACTGCTACACACCTCAACAAAATGGTGTAGCTGAAAGGAAGAATCGTACTGTGGTGGAGATGGCACGGAGTATGCTACAAACAAAGCAATTAACAAACAAAGCAATTAAGAAATTCTTTTTGGGGAGATGCAGTTTCTACAGTAGTATATATTCTCAATCGAAGTCCCACTACTACACTTGAGAAGATGACTCCATATGAAGCCTAGTATGAGAAAAAGCCAAATGTTAATCATTTCAAGGTTTTTGGTTGTTTAGCCTACGTGCATGTTCCTGATCAAAAGAGACAAAAGTTAGATCCAAAAGTGAGTCATGTATTTTTGTTGGATATAGTGAGGAAAGTAAGGCTTACAGGTTATATAATCCTCTCACTCATAGGCTTATTGTGTCAAGAGATGTAATTTTTTATGAAGGGGGAGTTTATGGTCATAAAAAAGGCCATATGGAGAAGTCAAAATCTATTTTAAATGATATTATTATTGATGATATTGATCATGAGCAGCCCACTAACATTTCAGTTCCAAGAGCTATAAGTCCACTAAGTAGCCCCTCATCAATTCCAAGTTCAAGTCCAGCTTCAAGTCCAAGTTCTACTGTAAGGAAGGTAAGAAGATTGAGTGTTATTTATCAAAGGAGTGCAAGTCAAGCACATGAAGAAAATCCAATAGGTTAGAAAATTAATTTGCTTTATTTACCAAGGCTGATTTTGAATGATCATGTTTTGAAGAAGCATGTACTAATGAGCTTTGGATGCAAGCAATGCAAGAAGAGACGGATTCTATTCACAGGAATGATACTTGGGAGCTTATAGAGCTTCCACATGACAAGAAGAAGATTGGCACCAAATGGGTCTACAATACCAAGTTTACTAGTGATGGGAGTGTTGAAAGGCATAAGGCAAGATTAGTTGCCAAAAGCTTCACACATATGTATGGGGTTGATTATGAAGAGACATTTGCACCAGTTGCAAGACAAGAGACCATCAGAATGTTGATTTCATTAGCATCTCAAAAGAAATGGAGCATACATCATATGGACATGAAAAGTTCCTTCTTGAATGGGTACTTAGAAGATGAAGTATATGTGAAGCAGCCACAACGTTTTGAAGTGCAAGGAAAAGAAAATCATGTCTACAAGTTGAAGAAGGCTTTATATGGTCTCAAGCAAGCACCACGAGCTTGGTATGCTAGGATTGATGGATATTTTTAGGAGAATGGCTTCCAAAGAAGTAAGAGTGAACGTACCCTTTACTACAAACAAGAAGGTAATGATATTCTTATTATAAGTGTTTATGTTGATGACTTGGTGTATATAGGTAGCAGTTCTAAGATGAAGGATGAATTCAAAGTTGCTATGATGAATGAATTTGAGATGAAAGATTTAGGTCTCATGAAATATTTTCTAGGAATGGAGGTTTATTAAAGTGAGAATGAAATTTTCATTTGTCAAACAAAGTATTGCAAAGACATGTTGAATAAATTTGATATGGTTGATTGTAAACCAGTGTCCACTCCAGTTGCTCATGGAGTTGTGTTGTGTAGAGATGATGGTGCTAAAATAATTGATGAGATAGCTTATAGGAGTATTGTTGGAAGTTTGATGTTTCTAACCCACACAAGACCTAATATTGCTTATTCAGTTTCACTTGTTTCAAGGTACATGACAAATCCATCTAAAATACATATGAAGGCATCCAAGAGAATTTTGAGGTATGTGGGAGGCACTCTAAATTTTGGTATTCATTACTACACTTCTAAAAGGTTCAATCTTGTTGGATTTGGTGATTCAGATTGGGGAGGTAGTATGGATGATCGTAAGTGTACATCTGGAAATTGTTTCTCTTTTGGTTCAAGTTTGATCACTTGGAGCTCAAAAAAACAAAGCATTGTTACTCTCTCATCCACAGAAGCAAAGTATGTTGTAGTCACTTCAGCAGATACACAAGCATTATGGCTTAGAAAACTTCTTGAAGAAATTGGAGAGATTCAAGTTCAGCCCACAGTGAGTTTTTATGATAACATTAGTGACATTAAATTGGCCAAGAATCCAATCCATCATAGTAGGACAAAGCACTTTGATTTAAAGCATCATTTTATCCAAGATTTAGTGTAGAAGAAAGTAGTAGAATTGAAATACATCAGCACAAAAGAACAATTAGCAGATATCTTCATGAAGGAAGTTGAAAAGGATCAATTTTTGACACTCAAAGATCATATTGTGAGCCCTCTCAACATCAAGGGGGAATATGTTGAAAAGTGATGCATGTTGTCCTCACCGATGCATGCTTTCCTCACTACATGCAATCCTCACCTCTCATCTGCAGTCCTCATCGGCGCATGAGATTCTTTGATTTCTAGTTTACATCAAGTCTAGATTTAGTTAACTTGTTTTAACTCAATAATTGCATGATCTTGGTTGTTTTCAACTTAGCATGCCATTCTCTTTCTACATGCAACAAACTATTTAGAGGTTGCATCTTTTTTAAATAGTCTTTGTAAAAGTTGTTATTTATATATAGCAGTTCAATAAAAGTAATATACATATTTTGTGTCTACAAAAATATTAAACTGTGTATGCTGTGCTTTTTTATTTTTTCTTGAGTCAACTTTTTTTTTTCTTTTCTGTTGTTATGATTATATGAATTCAATCAACTGGTTAAGGGGATAGGACTATTTCAAAATCTACATTTCCTCCAATACTTTTGTTCCTCACCGTAATTTAATCCCTAAATGGGTTAGATATTGATTTCCCACGAATAGGCTGGATTGACTTATTAGAAGGTTGCATTTGCTCATTTTTTATACTAAAAGTTACATTTAAAATATCTATTATCCGGCTCTTATCATGTTTTGACCTCTTATATATGTAAACTTCTTCATAGTTTAGGGCTATTGACCACATAAATTGTTTTTGAATCCACTACATGTGGTATCATTCTGATTTAACCAATTTTGGAGAAATTTTCTAAGATTAATGGGCATATACATACAAAGTACACACTCACATATACATCTCCATTGGTTTCAAACATCAAAATTTTAATTTATGTGTTCCTTTTCTCATGATAGCTCAGTATATATGCCATCTACTATATAGATTTACCTATTACTCCTTGCAGGGTACTGGAGTACCATACATTAAGACTAGTCTTTGTAGTTAGGTACCCATCATGTTTCCAAATTACTTTTATCAATTTCCTCTTAGGTTTTATTAACATATTCAATTTGCTTGCCACATAGGTTTACAACACATATCACCAGTGCCCCATTAAACTAACATCATCAAAATATTGATGGAAACCAGTTTATTTAATCATTGAAGAATACAAACACATCTACATATTCTTTGTAAGTTAATATTTATTTGGATTCATACCATGCTAATTACACTACAAGCTCATTTCTAAACTCATGGCATGCTACTTTGCAAATTCCATGTATATGAGTTGATGCATAACAATCTCCACCCATCTATTATTCCTTCAATAAATATCTACATACATATAGGTATGGGAATATAACATATATCTATTAGCATTTATTTTATTACATCAATTTTGTTTTGTATTATGTTAATAATATTTACATATTATTAACATTATATAAATACTTGCATAGTTATAAGTTGGTTGATCCGATATATCAAGTTAGTTACCAACCTTATACTTGTATTTATTGCTTTCATTTTAATCTATTTGCTCATTGCATTCTCAAATTTATTATGGTATCAGAGTGATATAATTCATGTGTCTGTGTGTTAAAACATGGAGGTTGAAGAATGATTGGTAAAGAGGCGTAAGCTATATATAAAGGTGTTTAAAAGCAAGTGAATATTTGTTTGTTGCGCATGGAGGAGATGTTTGTTGCATATAAAGGTCGAAGATATAATATAGTTTAAGAAGGTAGCACTATTGTGTCAAAAGTTGGACCACTTAGTGGAGATTGACAGGGTTGTGTAATGCCCTTGCTTTGTACTTCTTTTGTTTTAGTTTGAATAAATTTTTACCCCTCTTTTAGTAAAAAAAAAAGAAGGTAGCATTATCAAAAGGTTGTTGCACTCAACCCAATGCTATAAATGATCATGCCCCTACCATTAATAATCTCATTCCTACTGTGACTAAACTCAAGCCAAGTTAAAAAAGATGCATTAGTTTTCAGAGGAAAAAACCTGCAACAAAATTTGGAGGTTAGCATCAGCTTTTTAGAGGAATCATATGCTCAAGGATGCACATGATACATGTGAAGTATTATGTGAAGGCATGCTACGCAACATAACTTCTCTCTATGATCTCACACCTCTTGCCAATAACAATAAGGTATTGCATTACCTCTCCCACTCTGGAAATCAATGTGCCAGTAGAATTGTTGTTATTAATTAGACACAAAATCCATTTGCTACCTAGATGGAGAAGGCGTAGGAGGTGAACAAGTGCAACAACAATTTAATCTAGTAGATAAAGGAAGCAGCCAATTGTTATTTGAAAAGAAAAGGTACCTTTTTTCTTGGGTTGTCTCCTTAGTTGTTCTTAGATCAAACCTATTTTTTTTTGTTTGTTAGAAGCCAAGAACTATAGAATTGAATAAAATTTAAATAATAATACAAAATAGTACATTATATTTTAAATTCTTTTTCATTTCTAATAGTTAAGATTTTACAATATCCACAAGTGCATGATTAATATGGTTAATTTTTTTTTAAAACTTGCATATCTATTACTAATAAGAAAAATATACATGAGTGACACTTCTTAATCAAAAAACATCTTATAACAGTCTATGTTCAGGAGTAGCAAGTTAAGATAATTTTTATCACATATTGCAAAAAAATTTATATTCACATATTTTTATTTTCTCATTCCTTTCTTATCCAGCCTCATTTTACTGATCATCGCTTTCCACCTCAGTTGTTCTGTTTTGATTTTGGTTCATATTTATCCCTAGAGTAGACAGATCCCTACTCTCCCTGCTAACAAATGCCTCTTCTTCTCTGAGAGAATCAACTCTGGGTGAAAATATGTTCTCATTGGTCTCAATATCAAAGTTTTGACAGACTTCTTCTTCCACTTTGTCTTCTTCTACCACATTCTAATCATTGTACCTATTCTGCCGAGTCATGTCAATCTCATGCACTGCTGGGTTAGCCCTCGTATAGTCGTGAGGCCAAAATTCTGTAGTCTTAATATCTTCTCTATAAACTATTGCTTCACCTTCATCCAGTATCTTCATAAACCTCTCCGTGGGTATTTTGAAAGTACCTGTTGCCTGTTGAAAAATAGACCAACATATGAGTCTTACAAAAGACCCAGCAAGCATTATATCCCTTCCCTGATACACGTATTTATTCCTTAATTTCCACAAGGACCACAAAACCTCAGTAGTAGCCAATAGCCAAAAAAACATTAGCCTTAGAATCAACATTACTTACAAACCCACACAAGACATTAGTTTTAGAAGCATTTATTTCAGAAAGACACCCTTTTAGTAACATAAAGAAAATACTCCAAACTTGTTTTGCAAAGACACAGTCAAAGAAGATATATTCACAACATTTAGGAAGACTATAGAATAATCACAGATGACTCTTAGACCCTAATGCCAGCCTCTTTAATAAAAAAAGTGATCTGAAACAATTTTTCTTAGGTTCTATGACATTGGACCATACAACAAACAGTATTTTATGCAACTCTTTATGATCAAGCATGACATTCTAGGCAAAATTAATGTGTGCAAAAATACCCCCATTTCCAGTCACCAAATTATAAAGCTTCTTCGGTGTCATTTTGACAAATGTTGTGTCATATTTACATTTGATAAAATCCCATGTAATGCATTCAATAGAATAATTCTAATGCAAAAAACCTTTTAGTGCTTTGTCAAGCATAGAATATGTTCTTTTTTGTATTTCTGGGATGTTAAATTCTTCTTTAAATTGGAGCCAACTTTTTAACACATTGTTTTGTAATATATTTCCAAATGATTTGATTCCCATCTTAAACCACTTTTTTGCTAAACAACCCTGAATTTGGGCCAAAACTTTGTTATTGTGTTTCAAATTCCACCAGACAGGCATGTTACTATCAATGCATAATTTTTTGCTACAGTCAATGGCAACTCTATTATCAATGAAGGGTTTAATGACCTCCCATGTTTTCCAGATGGAGGCAAACATGGAAGACCCTACAGGCCTTACTTTGAAATCCCCTAGCACAATGTCTAACATGTACATCCCTGACCATTCCTTCACTTAAAGGGGCACTGCATTCCTTAAGTTATTGCGAACTAGAACTTTCCAAGGTTCAGAACCATCAAGGGACCTCACTATCCACTTTCCCACCAAGGTGGCACCTTGGATCTTGAGATCTTTTAATCCAAGACCCACTGAATCCTTATTCTGGCAGCACCACTTCCAAGCAACTGAATGCATTTTCCTATTCCCTTACCATCTGACCATAAGAAGTCTCTGACTTTCCTTTGAATAATATTGACCTGATAACTTGCAAACATCCACGTAGCAACATAGTACATAGGGTAGGCAGCCATAATTTTTTGCAATACTTGCACTCTCCCCACCATAGATAAATATTGCTTATTCCACATACCCAAGTTTTTGTAAATTTTATTGTACATCCAATCCCACATCTCTTTCAAGGAAGGATTAACTAAAAATGGAATACCAAGAAATCTAACTATTTTATTAACATCTCCCCATTGCCAATGGTTACCATCTAACCACACAGGAGGATTATCATTCCAACTTAGCAACACAGATTTTGCATGAGAGATTTTAGCCTCTCCTACTTTACAAAAAATCATCAATCTTTTTTCAAAGTTGGAAAGATTTTTTTCTTCCAGTATAGGGAATAAAGTTGTGTCATCAACAAACTATATGTTCATTAAGGATTCATTATTAGGAAGAAGAATTCTTTTTAGGTCTTCTTTTATCAAATTAGTTCTCAGAATGTAAAATAGAGCTTCAGAAGAGATAACAAATAATGCAGGGGCAAGGGGGCAGCCCTGCCTAATAGATCTCTCTAGATTAAACGGGTTAGAAAATGATCCATTTATGTCTATTTACATAGAGGAATCCTCAAATAACATTCTAACCATACTACAATATTCTTTTAGAAATCCTAAAGATTCTAACATCATAAAGATGAAAGACCATTCAATTCTATCAGAGACTTTTTCAAAGTCTAGAAGCAGAATACCTGCATTTTGCCCACTTTTCTTGGCCCAATCCAGTGCTTCCCAGCTTGTGATCAAGTTTTCTAAAATGTATCTCCCTTTTATGAATCCTATTTATGTGGGATTAATAATGATAGGCAGAATGTCAATAAGTCTCATAGCCAAAATTTTGGCTGTAATTTTATAAGAAACATTAAGCAAGGTGATTGGCCTCCAATTCCTCAAGTTTGTTTTATCACTGTCCTTTGGTAGGAGTTTAATCACACCCCTATTTATATCTTCTGCTAGTGAGATGGAAGAAAATGCCTCATTATATACCTCCAACAAGTCATCGACAATCCATTTTTCCTTATTTTTATAGAACTCCACAGGAATTCCATCTATATTTGGAGATTTACCAACTTCCATTGAATTGATAGCATTTGAGATCTCCTCTTTAGTAACTATTTCTTTAATTTAATTCTCATTTCCTTTGTAATTTTTTAGGGCATATGATCTTACAAAATGTCTGTGCCTCTCTGTATTCATCTGAATTATTTTTAATTGAGAATAGTCTCTGATAAAAGGCTCTAAAAACCTCCTGAATTTCCTCATTATTTTTGTAACATACATTGTCTTCTACAAATAGCCCAATATCCTCTCTGGCATTTTTTTCTTTTTACAAGTTGAAAAAGTATTTAGTCCCTTTATCACCATTTGCTAGAGAATTCATTTTAGCTCTAAACCTGGTTCCTTGATTCCTAAGAGTCAGAAATTTTCTTAACTCATGATTTGCTTCCCCTAACTGTTTCAAGGTTTTGTTGTCCTCTGGATTCAATTATAGCTCCTTTTCACAATTCAGAAAGGCAGTTTGGGGTAGATTTTCCTCTTTTCTATTGTATTTTGCATACTTCTTACCTACGGTCTAAAATAACACTTTACAATTTCTAATAAGAGCATTCCAATACTGCCTTCTAGAGGAGTTAGCATGTAGTGATTTGGTTATGCTTCTCAGAGTATCCACTCCATCGGAGCAATCAGAATCAAGCAACAGATTAAAATTTAGTTTAAAAGTGTTTACCCTTTTGGTTATATCTCTTGAATGCTGGTTTTTCCACCTTATGAAGGTTTCTATTGGGTGATGGTATGAGAGGGTAGAAGGGATAACCTTCACATAGTTAGCATCTTTTCTTCTAAAGAAATAGAAGTTATCTTTAGAGGCATAGAACCTGTCAAATCTTGAGAAAATCATGATCTTACCTACCTAATTGTTGCACCAAGTGTACCAAATGCCATTACTATCCGGTGTAATTTAGTAGCCCTAGGTGTAATATAGTTACATTTCATTTAGAAAACTGTATTATTATTTATTGCACTTGAACTCTTGAATTTGAATCCAAATTGTATATTTCTTTTTGCAATCCATTATTTGTTTTGAATACTCATTTAAAAATAAACAGTGGGGAGATATAAGAATTCCATCTAGAGAGATAAGGATCCTCAAAACTAAAAATATTGGCTACCAAAGCACCAAAAATCATGCAACTCTCAACTTTTGAGAGGAGATAACTATGTTGCCCAGAAAACTAAAGTCCAAACCCAACTTGAGTTTGAAAACCTTTGGGATATTGTTTCTAGACATACAACTAGACCTGCACAAGTTAGTGCTGATCATACTAGATTTGATAAGGCCAATCAAAAGGTTAAATTGATAATTTGTTTGGAGTGTCTGATGAGGTTCAACATCACATTAGAAGTGCCACTACTACCAAAGAGTCTTGAAATCACCTCAAAACTATTTATGAGGCTAAAAACTAGAATCAAATTCTTCATTTACAATGTTGATTACATTGTTTACAAATATAAAATGGTGAAAAAGTAGAGACATTTTTTAGAAGAATTGCAAAGATTAGGACATCACTACAAGCATTAGGGGAAGAAGTGACAAATGTCTCTCTTATACCTATAGTTATGAGAGCACTACCCCCTTCATTTTGAGTGTTTGTAACATGTATAAATGTGGCTAGTAGAACACCATAATTTAAAGAATTGGTATATTTTCTTCAACAAGAAGAAGCAATCCATGGTGAGACTTCTTACTCCCAAGACAATCAGTCCCTTGCATCAAAGTAAGGGAAAATAACCTAAATTTTGGAGTGGTCCATCAGGTTCATCCAAAGCAAACCAAAAAAAATTCTACAAAGAAAAATAAGTGTCTCATTTGTGGAAGAAAGGGACATGATCTCAAGGATTGTTGGTACAATTCTTATGCTAATAGTGAATCTAATTAAAGAAAGCCAAAAAAAACTTCTCAAGGGTACAAGAAGAAGAATCCCCATTGGCAGAAAAAGCCTAATAAGCAACATGGTAATGTTGCATCTATAGGAGATTTAGATGAAGAAAATTTCTTGCATGCTACCAAACTCAGGCATCTACTTCAGACAATTTTGTTTGCTATTGTAATGTCCCCTTCTGGGTACATGGTTAGTCCATCAATGGGTTCTTGAGGACTAGCAGTTTGGTTAGGGAACTAGAGTTAGTTGACCTTGGAGGTATTTGTCAATGATGGAGTTGTGGTTCATAGTCAATGGATCCAGCTGGCACACTCAGAGTTGGCCCAGTTTATTCTTGGTTGTTACTTACTATTTTTAGTAAGTTCGGGTTTAGTGTTGGTTCAAGATTTACAGAGTGGGTCCAGATTCATCTCGTCGAGGGCTTTCCAATGAGCTATAGATCATATCTTTCTGACACCATCTTCATATTTATTTTAAAGTCCAAAGATTATTAATGTAATATTTAATATGGACTTTATAATATTTGAGGGAAAAGTGACTTAATGGGAAAATGAGACATAAGACAAGTTATGACCTTGGGTGCCCACCCCTAGGGAAATAAAAGAAGTTTTGAAATGACTAAATTCCCTCCTAAACCCAACGCCCATCTTGGAGGGAGAATAAAAGGTGAAATGAAAGCTCATTTGTATTATGCTATGTTTATGATATTTCTCATTTTGAGCTCTGCTAGGGTTTGTTCTTGTTGAGGGTTTGGAGATTCGAACCAAAGGCTCTTGGAGATGAAAACCTCCCTAAGTAATGGCATTCTATAGGTGTGGAAGATCACCCAAAGGTGCCATTGACAGTGGATGCATCTAGTATTCACATGTGTGCTTTAATGGAGAATCAGAGATGAAGATTTAGAGCTAATTTGATACATCTTCTAATAGAGCTTGATCATTCTAATTTTGTGAGAGACTTTAGTGGTTGTTTGGAGTGATTGTGGGGGCAGACAAAGGTAGCAGTACACCCTACTTGTTGGCCGTAACTCTTTGAGCTAGCCATACCATATCTTGGGCTGATTACAGGGATTTTGGTGACCAATTTGTCATTGTGCTTGGTCGCCCTTCCTTGGTGACTATTGCAAACTACTTTTAGAACATTTTATGAGGATTACCAGCAATTTGATTGCAAATTGTACCTCCAGCCAAGGCCGTACCAGTACCAGTGAGGACGTGGGTCCTTGGGTGGCTCTTTATCCTTCATTGCAGCTTCATACTTGAACTTAGAGTGGCATTTCAGGCCCTCTTCTTTGCTGATAACATTTGTATGAGCCATTCTTATCATTCCATGGAGTTTTGATGCATTTCCAGCCATACCCACTTGCTGGCCACTTCTAGCTATTGTACCAAGTTGCATATTTGGACATGGGTATGTCATAATAATTCATTATTCACCATTTTTCTATCTGGGCAGTCGATAGTTTCTTCATATTCATTGTATATTTTCTGGGTTTTCTTTCTATGCTCTATATTGTATGCTCTGACAACACATCTACAGGAAAACTGAAAAACCCCTTTTGCATTCTTCTCTCTAGTCTAAAAGATCACAAAAAATTAAAAAAAATAACACAAAAATATCTTTTAAAAAAATGCAAACAGGTACGGTACATTACAGTGGTATCAAAGCAGTGTATCTTGCCATCCTGTGAGGTGAAACATGACATGCAGAAGTTGAAAATGAGACATGCAGCCTACAGACAGATATAATTTTAGACCAAGACCAAGAACATGAGACACATAGAGAACATAGGAAAGAGAGGTACCACAAAGAGAAGAACCTAAGCATCCAGTACCCATAATAGATCCATTTGAGTTAGAGATAGAGGTTGCCGCTACTGAGGATAATTCCCAAGTTTCGCGGACAGACCCTTTTTTAGGTGAACTACCACCAGTGATAGAATCTATAGGAGAAATGGGTGACAGGGAAGGTGAGGAACCTAGCATGCACGAGATCTTGAATGTTCTCACCAGGAGCTCTTTGGCTCTAGAAAGAGAATTGAGGGAGTCTTGACAGGAGTTGAGAGCCACAGGAAGAGATAGCACATACCCTTGAGCAGTTATTACCTCGAGATGGAAGAAATAATAGGGAAAATAATAATCATTGTGACAGGAACAAGAACAATGACAGTGATAGACACAGAGATAATGGGGGAGATAGGAACATGCATAATGTGGGTGATAGACACAATAGTGATAGGAACTAGGGAAACAGGAATAATGGGGACAGGAACCAGGATGACAGACACAAGTTTACCACAGGAGATAGACCTGGTATTCCTACATTTTCTCCCAGGAACCAAGTTCCTGATCAGGATCCCACATAGGCTGAGTTTCAAGATGAGATTCTGAGGGATTGGAGAGCTTCTAGTGCAGAGTTCAAAGCTGAGATGACTTTTACAGAGTACTCTGACATTAGAATTAAGAATAGACCTCGCAGGGGAGGTAGGCCTCAGAACCAAGAGTTGCAAAAGAAAGTGAGCAAAATGACATTTCCCTACTTTGATGGATTGGGTAAGACCACCGCTAGAGCTTGGGTCCAGAAACTGGATAGCTACTTGTAGATTAGTTCCATGCCTGAGAAGGATGCCATTACTTATGCAGCTTTGCACTTGGAGGGAGTTGCACATAAGTTGTGGAGCAACAGGAAGGTCACACTGGGTCATGATCAGATTACTTCATACGTGAAGTTTACAGCCAGACTGATCAACAGGTTTGATAAGAAAGACCCAGAGTTATAGTTTAAGGAGTTAGCATAGCTGAGGCAAAGTGGTTCAGTTGACTCCTACATTTCTAAGTTCTAGGACCTATCTGTTATGGTCCCAAATATTTTTGAACAAAGATTGGTTATCCTTTTCATTGATGGATTGTTAGACCCACTTCGTGGTTGGGTTAAGGGATTTGATCCTGCATCATTAGAGGAGGCCATGAAGAAGGCCCGTGATATGGAATCTTCTATCTGGATAAACAAGTTTCAATCCAAGGGATTTCTGCATAGGAGAGATAAGGAGAGAGACAGGAGACCTTTCCAAAGAGATGCAGGATAACAACATAAGAGTTCTTCTAGGTTAGATAGTGATCAGTTGAATGATCTAAGGAGGAAGAAGCTCTATTTTCATTTCCATGAGCCTTGGGACCCTAAGCACAAGTGTGTTGCCCAAGGAAAGGCAAAATAGATTGAATACTTTTCAGCAGATGAGTCTATGGAGTCAGAGACACATTCAGAGCAGCATACAGAAGATAGTGATTTAGGGTCTGATGTTACATCTGAAGCATCAGATAAGGATGAGGAGACTTCTCTCCCTACAGCCCATATTTCTAGCATTCAGAGAGAAGGGTCATTTAGGATCCAAGGAGTGTCGGGTGGACAGAGGTGCATTACACTGCTAGATACAGGTGCCACTCATAACTTCATAGATAAGGGATTGGTCCCAAAAAGGGGATTTAAGACAGATGAGTTTGAGGGGTTTAAGGTGAAGGTAGCCAATGGGTTCATACTCACTTGCATGAGGAGGATACCCAACTTGACCATCCAGCTAAACAATTACACTTGCCAGTCAGAGTTCTACATTGTTAACATGGGTGACATGGATGTAGTGTTGGGTATGAAATGGTTACATGAGATAGGTGAGTTCACTCTCAACTTGAGGACAATGGACATGAAGTTTGAGGTGAATGGAGTTCGACAGGTGCTTAGGGGCATTTCAGATGGTGGGTTGAGAGTTGTGTCTCTCAAGCGGATGGAGAGATTGATTTGTCATGATTAGGCTCAATGGGCAGTAGAGGGGTTGGTGATGCCTGTAGCTTCAGAGCAGCAGAAACAAGAGTATTCCTGTGACATGCAAGCTCTCTTGACTAAACACATGAAGGCGTTTAGTGACATACCACTAGGTAAAACTCTTGATAGAGGTTTTGAGCACGTGATTGAGTTAGATGAGGGTGCTAAGCCAGTAATAACTGCACCTTACAAGCATCCGAAGAGGTATAAGGATGAGATCAAGAAAGCTATCAAAGAGCTTCTCATGGGTCACATTAGACCTAGTAAGAGTCCATTTGAATCATCAGTGGTTCTAGTGAAGAAAAAGTATGGGACTCTTAGAATGTGTATTGATTACAGAGAACTCAATAAGAAAACAATTAAGAACAGGTACCCTATTCCTAGGATAGATGACCTAATTGATGAGTTGCATGGGGCCTGTTACTTCTCCAAGATATACTTGAGATCCGGGTATCATCAGATTTGGGTTAGGGATGAGGATATGGAGAAAACAGCATTCAGGTGTCACTATGGGCACTTTCAGTTTCTGGCCATGCCATTCGGGTTTACAAATGCATCGGCCACCTTCCAGTCTTGCATGAACAGAGTTTTCCATGAGTAGTTGAGGAGGTTTCTTTTGATATTCTTTGATGATATTTTGATATACAACAAAACATGGGAAGAACACTTGAAACACATTGACATTATGCTGAGCATTCTGGAGAGAGAGTCACTTTATGCAAAGATGTCAAAGTGTGAATTTGGGATGACCAAGTTGCTATACTTGGGTCATATTATCAGTGCTGGTAGCATGAAGGTAGACCTGGAGAAGATTTGGGCAATTGTAGATTGGCCACCACCAAAGAATCTCACTCAATTGTAGGGATTCCTTGGTCTTTGTGGGTATTACCGTAGGTTTGTGAAGGGGTTTTCTCAGTCAACTGCACCCCTCATAGATTTCACTCATAAGGATGCTTTAATTTGGACATGGGGTACATAGGAGTGCTTTGACAAATTCAAACAGATTATGAGTACATGTCCTATGTTGGTTATACCAAATTTTAGCAAACCCTTCGATTTGCAGTGTGATGTATGGGGTGAAGGCATTGGTGCGGTAATTATGCAGGATAAGCACCCCATAGCATTTGAGAGAAGAAATTTGAGGGGTGTGGAACACAACTACAATATTTATGACAAGGAGATGTTATCCACCATGCATGCATTGGCTAAATTCAGACCGTACCTTGTGGGTAGCAAATTTGTGGTTAAGACAGATCACAACAGTTTAAAGCATTTCCTTGTGAAAAGAATATGAATGAGGCAACTGAAGTGGGTCAGTAAGCTACAAGCCTATGACTTTGACATTGTTTATGTCAAAGGAAAGAAAAATGTTGTTACCGATGCTTTATCCAAGAGGCCCCATTTGTGTGCACTAGGTGCCATTGCAGATGATTGGAGGGAGATGATATCAGTTGAATATGCTAAGGATGCTTGGGCTACTGGAATATTTGACGGCACCATCAAAGATGATAGGTACATGGTGATAAATGATTTAATCATTTACAAGGACATGATCTTCTTGGTGTCAGGTTCACAGATGAAGTAGAAATTTTTGAGGGCATTCCATGATTTGCCTATGACAAGCATCTAGGATACATCCAAACTTATAAACAGATCAGAGAGAGGTTCACCTGGAAGGGTATCAAGACTGAGGTGATGCAGTATGTGAGAGAGTGCCCGATATGTTAGCAAAACAAACATGAGCACTCATTTCCAATTGGTTTACTGCAACCCCTACCCATTCCTGAGAGGAAGTGGGATAGCATCTCCATGGACTTTATCACAGGTTTACCAAAAGTCCAAGGCAGGGATTATATTTTCGTGGTAGTGGACAGGTTGACAAACTATGCACATTTCTTTGCCATGCCTACCACCTACACTGTAGCTCAGGTTGCAGAGTTGTTCTTTCGTGAGGTATTCCTACTTCATGGGCTACCAAGGAACATTGTCAATGATAGGGCTAGCAATTTCCTCAGTAATTTTTTGCAGGAGCTCTTCAGGTTGACAGGGACAGAGCTCACCCCCAGCACAAGTTTCCACCCCCAGACAGATGGTCAGATAGAGATAGCTAATAAATGGGTGGAAGGATACCTCCGCAATTATGTTTCAGGGAAGAAGAAGGCATGGATTAAGTGGCTTCAAATGGGAGAATATTGTTGCAATTCCACTTATCACATGTCCATTCATATGTCACCCTTTATGGCATTGTACAGGTATGAGGCACTGAACTTTGTTGATTTGTTGTTTGGTAATAGCAGAGTGCTTAAGGCCAAAGACCTTCTTCAAGAGAGTCAGGACATCATGAGGTCTTTGAAGGAGAATATATAGAAGACTCAGAATCAGCACATGCAGTATGCAGATCAGTAGAGAACTGAGCGATCCTTTAAGGTTGGTGACATGGTATACCTCATGTTGCATCCCTATAGGCAGTCCACTCTCAAGAAGAGTGGAGCAGAGAAGTTGAAGCCACGGTATTATGGACCTTTCAGGATCTCCAAGAGGATTGGAGAGGTGGCTTATGAGTTAGAACTTTCAGCAGGTAGCAGGGTACACAATGGGTTTCATGTATCTCGCCTCAAGAAGGCGTTGGGGCATAATGTGACACCATCAGTTGAGTTACCTCCATTTGATGAAGAGGGGAAGTTGATATTGGTACCCAAGGAAATAATTGACACTAGGGAGCATAATTTGAGGAGGAGGATTATCAAAGAGTACCTAGTTAAATGAAAGAACTTGTCAGTTGAGGATGCTTCTCAGGAGAGTGAGTAGATATTGGAGCATCCTGATCTGAGATTGCTTGAGGCAAGCAATCTTAGGGAGGGCGGATTGTAATGTCCCCTTCTGGGTACATGGTTAGTCCATTAATGGGTTCCCATGGACTAGTAGTTTGGTTAGAGAACTGGAGTTAGTTGGCTGTGGAGGTATTCTTCGGTGATGGAGTTGTGGTTCGTAGTCAGTGGATCCAACTGGCACCCTCAAAGTTGGCCCAGTTTGCTCTTGGTCATTACTTACTATTTTTAGTAAGTCTGGGTTCAATGTCAGTTTGGGATTTACAGAGTGGGGTCAGATTTGTCTCATCGAGGGCTTTCTGATGAGCTATAGATCATTTCATTCCGACACCATCTTCATATTTATTTTAAAGTCTGAAGATTATTAATACAATATTTAATATGGACTTTATACTATTTGAGGGAAAAGTGACTTAATGGGAAAATGAGACATAAGACAAGTTATGACCTTGGGCACCAACCCCTAGGGAAATAAAAGAAGTTTTGAAATGACTAAATTCCCTCCTAAACCCAATGCCTATCTTGGAGGGAGAATAAAAGGTGAAATGAAAGCTCATTTGTATTATGCTATGTTTATGATATTTCTCATTTTGAGCTCTACTAGGGTTTGTTCTTGTTGAGGGTTTGGAGGTTCAAACCAAGGCTCTTGGAGACAAAAACCTCCCTAAGTAACGGTATTCTACAGGTGTGGAAGATCACCCAAAGGTGCCATTGACGGTGGATGCATCTAGTATTCACATGTATGCTTCAACAGAGAATGGGAGATGAAGATTTAGAGCTGATTCTATACATCTTCTAACAGATATTGATCATATTGATTTTGTGAGAGACTTTAGTGGTTGTTTGGAGTGATTGTGGGGGCAAACAAAGGTAGCCATACACCCTGCTTGCTAGTCGTACCTCTTTGGAGCTAGCCCTACCATATCTTGGGCTGATTGTGGAGTTTTTGATGGCTGATTTCCCATTGTGCTTGGTCGCCCTTCCTTGGTGGCTGTTGCAAACTAATTTCAGAACATTTTATGAGGATTACCAATAGTTTGGTTGTAGATTATACCTCCAACCAAGGTCGTACTAGTACCAATGAGGATGTTGGTCCTTGGGTGGCTCTTTTTCCTTTATTGCAGCTTCATACTTGAACTTAGAGTGGCGTTTCAGGCCCTCTTCTTTGTTGATAACATTTGTATGAGCCATTCTTATCATTCCATGGAGTTTTGATGCATTTCTAGCCATACCCACTTGTTGGCCACTTCCAGTTGTTGTACCAAGTTGCATATCTAGACATGGGTATGTCATAGTAATTCATTATTGGCCATTTTTCTATCTAGGTAGTCGATAGTTTCTTCATATTCATTGTATATTTTCAGGGTTTTCTTTCTATGCTCTATATTGTATGCTCCAGTAACAAATCTGCTAGAAAACTAAAAATCCCTTCTGCATTCTTCTCTCTAGTCTGAAAGATCACAAAAAATTAATAAAAATAACACATAAAAAGATTTTTAAAAAAATACAAATAGGTACAGCACATTACAGTGGTATCAGAGTAGTGTATCTTGCCATCTTGTGAGGTGAAACATGACATGCAGAAGTTGAAAAAGAGACATGCGGCCTATAGATAGATATAATTTTATACCAAGACCAGGAACATGAGACACACAGAGAACATAGGAAAGAGAGGTACCACAGAGAGGAGAACCTGAGCATCCAGTACCCATAATAGATCCATTTGAGTTAGAGATAGAGGTTGTCGCTACTGAGGACGATTCCCAAGTTTCGCAGACAGACACTTTTTTAGGTGAACTACCACCAGTGATAGAATCTACATGAGAAATGGGTGATAGGGAAGGTGAGGAACCTAGCATGTGCAAAATCCTAAATCTTCTCACTAGGAGCTCTTTGTCTTTAGAAAGAGAATTGAGGGAGTATCGACAGGAGTTAAGAGAATCACATGTAGAGATAGCACATACCCTTGAGCAGTTATTACCCTGAGATAGAATAAATAATAGGGAAAATAATAATCACTGTGACAGGAACATGTATAATGGAGGTGATAGGAACATGAACAATGATGGCGATAGACACAGAGATAATGGGGGAGATAGGAACATGCATAATGTGGTTAATAAACACGATGGTGACAGGAACTAGGGAAACATGAATAATGGGGACAGGAACCAAGATGACAGACACATGTTCAAAGATGATGAGGATGAGGCCTCGGTAACTCATAGGAGGGCTTCACAATTTACCATAGGAAATAGACCTGGTATTCCTACATTTTCTCCTAGGAACCAAGTTCCTAATCAAGATCCCAAACAGGCTAAGTTTCAGGATGAGATTCTGAGGGATTGGAGAGCTTCTAGTGCAGAGTTCAGAGCTGAGATGACTTTTGCAGAGTACTTTGACATTAGAATTAAGAATAGGCCTCACAGGGGAGGTAGACCTCAGAACCAGGAGTTGCAAAAGAAAGCGAGCAAAATGACACTTCCCTACTTTGATGGATTGGTTAAGACCACCACTAGAGCTTGGGTCCAGAAATTTGAGTATGTTGATCTGGTGCATCCAAACATATGACAGGTGAACAAGAGTGGTTTTATGATCACAATCCATCAACCTCATATGGGCAAGTCTCCCTCAATTGTGATACCTCTTATAATGTTGAAGGAATTGGAAATATTTTCTTGCCACTCAAAACTCACAAATGCAAACTTACTAAGGTTCTCTATGTTCTAGGGCTCATAAATAACCTACTCTCTGTAAGTCAATTTCTAGAGCACAACTTAAAGGTTGAATTAGATCAACATAATGGTGAGAAAATTTATCTCATCTAAGAAAAAACTCGCAATGGTGAATTTGTTTCTCATGCTTCAGGGGTCAGAAAAATGTTTCAACTTGTTGATGTCACACATGAAGAAAAGATCCTTGCAATCAAAACTAATGCATCCACTACTCTTTGTAATTAGAGATTTGGACATATTGGTTTTGGCTATCTTCTTGCCTTGAGTAAGAGAGATATGGTCAGAGGACTTCCCCCCATGTAGAAAACAAAAGTTCTTTGCTCCTATTGTCTTGCCAAAAAGCAGCATCGAGATCATTTTCCTACTATAGAAAATAGAGCCTCTAGTACATTAGAATTGGTTCACACTAATCTATGTGAACCTATGCCATCAAGTCATAACAATGCTTGGTATTTTCTACTCTTTGTGGATGACTATTCTATTCTAGAAAAATGTGGGTCTATTGTCTATATCACAAAGATCAAACTTTTGAGAAATTCAAAGAATTTTGAGCCCTTGTGGAAAGGTCATTAGGTCAATCTCTTAGAGCCCTTCACTCAGATCGAGGGGCGAATTCACGAGTAAGGAGTTTTCACACTACCTACAAGAACATGGGATCCAAATATAGTTGACCAATGCTTACACGTCTCAACAAAATGGTATTGCAAAGTGGTGTAATCATACTATTGTGGAAATGGTCCAATGTATGTTAAAGGATACAAATATTTCTCCAACATTCTAGGTTGAAGTAGTTCATACAATTGTGTACTTGTTAAATTGAGCACCCATTAAAGTGCTTGAAAATATCACACCTAAAGAAGCATGGACTGGGATCTCAAAGTGTTTGGATGTATAGCTTTCATGCTTGTTCCCAAGGAACAAAGGAAAAATTTGGATGACAAGTCTTTGAAATGTATTTTTCCTAGGTATAGTTTAGAGTCAAAGGGATGTTGGCTTATGGATGCAATAACAAAGAAGGTGTACATTAGCAGGGATGTTATTTTACAAGGAAATAGAATGCAACACCTCTTCCTCACCATCACCTATTAGTTCTCAAACATCAAGAATTCTTAACTCTGAAGATGAGGAACTTGATGAAGAAGTACAAGAAGAGGCTTTGTTTCCATTGGATCAATTTCCCCCTCTTTCATTGCATCCATTCTCATATCCTATGCACAAAATGTTTCTTAAGTGATATCAAGCCATAATGAAGGATACTAATGATGATGCCATTGTAGATACAACTCTCACTAGACCAAAACTCATAGCAAGTCTTGTAAGGAGGTATACTTCCAGTTCTTATGTGTACAACTATTTAGAGTTTAGAACTAGAAACAAGTACAACATGATCTTGAGTCACCACCTTGGAAAGATGCCATGGATGTAGAATATCAAGCATTACCAAGGAATAACACATGGGAACTTATTGATCTTCCACCAGGGAAGAAAGCTATTAGATGTAAATGGGTTTTTTGAATCAAATATAAGGTAGACAATAGAATTGACAAGTACAAGGCCTGACTTGTAGCTAAGGGCTATGCACATAAGGAAGGTATTGACTATGATGAAACTTTTGCCCCTACAACAAAGATTAAGACTATTCCAATGGTATTGGCATGGCAGAAAAATTTGGATGGAAAGTTCATCAAATGGATATCAAGCGTGACTTTCTTAATAGAGATCTCAAAGAATAAGTCTGCATGACTCAACCTAAGGGGTACACTACACCTGGAAGCAGTACAAAGTGTGTAGACTTGTAAAATCCCTCTATAGTCTTAAGTAGGCTCCTCAGGCCTAGTACATCAAGATCAATGAGCATCTCCTTCAACAAGGATTCACTAGGAATCCATATGATCTAAATCTCTACCTAAAAGAGAATGGGGGCAGATTGTTATTTTGATTGTATATGTTGACGATCTAGTCATCATAGGAAGTTCTCCATAGATGATTGATGCAACAAAGACTGATTTCAAATGATCATTTGACATGACAAATCTCAAGCTACTGCATTATTGTCTTGGTCATGAAGTGTGGCAACAAAAGAATAAGATCTATGTATGTCAAATGAAATATACCAAGACACTGCTCAAGAATTTTAGAATGGAAGATTGCAAACTTATGTCAACACCCATGGAGATAGGCTTGCAACTTTCTCGTCATGATCCATCACCATAGTTGAATGCTAATATTTAGATCATCAGTTGATTGGGAGTCTCATCTACCTAAATTATACCAATTCTGACATCATCAATGTCATTGGTTATCTTTCTAGGTTTATGTAGGAACCTAAGGTTATTCATTAGAAAGAAACAAAGCGTGTTTTGAGATACATCTATGGTACAATGGCATATGGCTTGGAATACAAGAAGAATGCATATTTTTGTGTGGATAAACAAATGTGGACTATACAAGTTTAGTGGATGACAAAAAGTCTAATTCAAACTTTATTTTCTTTTTGGGATCTAGTCCAAGATAGAAAAAGAGATAGAAAGAGATGGAGGGGGAGGGAGAGAGACATATACAGGTAGTGAGAGAAACAAAAAGATATAGAGGAAGAGGGAGAGATAGAGATAGAGATAGAAAGAGGGGGAGAGAGATAGAGAGGGAGGGAGAGATATAAAGATAGAGTTATAGAGAGAGAAAGAGGGAGAGAGAGGGGGGGAAAGAGAGGGGGAGAGATAGAGAGGGAGGAAGAGATATAAAGATAGAGTTATAGAGAGAGAAAGAGGGAGAGAGAGGGGGGGAAAGAGAGGGGGAGAGATAGATAGAGGAGAGAGAGATAGAGAGAGGGAGAATAGAGAGATAAAGAGATAGAGAGAGGGCAGATTGAGGTAAAGAGGTAGAGGGAGAAATACATGTATAGAGATATAGATCTAGGGAGAAAAAGAGGGAGAAATAGAGAGATAGAGAGGGGAGTAAAGATAGAAATAGAGAGAGGATAGAGGGATATAGATGGGGAGAGGGAGAGATGGAGAGATGGAGAGAGAGGGAGAGATAGAGAGATAGAGAGGGAGATGGAGAGATATAGAGACAAAGGGATAGAGATAGAAAGAGGTAGAGGGAGACATAAAGATAGACAGATGGAAAGATAAAGAGAGATAGAGATATAGAGTTAGAGAGGGGGAGACATATCAATAGGTAGGAGGAGAGGGAGAAATAGAGAGAGATAGAGAGGTTCAGACAGAGAGATGTAGAGGAAGAGGGAGAGGGAGAGGGGGAAAGAGAGAGGGGGAGAGATAGAAAGAGAGATAGAGAGAGAGGGTGGATAGAGATAGAGATAGAGATAGAGATAGAGATAGGGATAGGGATAGGGATAGGGAGAGGGATAGGGAGAGGGAGAGGGAGAAGGAGAGAGGGAGAGGGAGAGGGAGAGATGTAGAGACAAGGGGATAGAGATATAAAGAGATAGAGGGAGAGATAGAGAGACAGGGCGACATAGAGATATAGAGAGGGGGATACATAGAGAGATGGAGAGGGAGAGATAGAAAGAGATAGAGGGAGAGAGACATAGAGAGGGAGAGGGAGAGATTGAAAGAGATAGAGGTAGAGCTAGAGAGATAGAGTTAGAAAGAGGGAAAATATAGAAAGTGGGGTAGATACAGAGAGAGAGTAGAATAAGCCTTTATAGAAAGTGTTTCAGACTTTAAAAATCTATACATACTTAAATCATTTGAAGTGAAAATAAAGGTGCCTTAGAAGGCTAGGTCATCACAATTGTAGAGAAAGCCATTGAAGTTGAAGATACATAGGTAGAAGCAACTAAAAAAATCTCGTAGAGGTTAAAACAAAATTGACTACAACAAGAATAGAGTTGGCAGTAGGGAAAGGCTAGATGGTAACTAAGACAACTACCAAGAATGCATTATCAAAGAAAGTGGAAAACTTGGATGTATAATTGAGCCATGAAAAGGCTAAAACTAGTGCCAAGCCTATTGAAATAGGATCCCTAAAGCAAAAGGCATCTAGCCAAGATTATGAGCTAGCGAAGCTAAATAATCAAGTGGAAACCTATGCCTAGACACTCAAGGGCCTAAGATAAAAAGAAGTTGACCTAAAGAATATACTAGAAGAATCAAAGGAGGAGGTCAAGAGGTTAACAAAACAAATTAAAGAGATCAAATAGTTAGTGGATTCCCTTGACCAAATCAAGGTCTTGTGAAGTTCAATTTTCCACTTTAGACTCTTATAGAAGATCAATTTTCCACTTTAGACTCTTGTGAAGACCAAATTGGTAGAAAATCTTGGCGAATTTTTTATTTTTTTGGAAAAATTATTGATTACAATGGCAAATCCTTCCTTTAAAAAAAAAATTATGATGGAAAATTAGGGTCTTGAGGGGTGGCAACAATCAACAAGTTTAAGGGGTAGTTCTTCTTATAGGGGTCGATGGGGTAGTTCTCCCTCATGGGGTCAAGGGGAAACACCCATTGCGAGGGTCAAGGGGGAAAAGCCTCTTAAATGCCTCTTGAATGCAACACTTAACCTATTCTTGACTAGGCACTCTCTTTGGGTGTAATAGAAACAATCATGGCTTATTTATCTCCATGATTTTCTTTAAAGAAGGTGACTTGGTCTTCAATCTTGAAAATCTCCTAAAAAAATGCTTAGAGGACTACCACTTTCTTGATCTTGACTTAGTATTTTTCTTGGATTCCATGCCAGGTATCTTGCATAAGAATAGGTCCTCCTATTTCCAAGGAGAGACTTGATACTTTTGAATAGTTACAACTACCCTTAGACAACTATAAGATGATAGGAGCCTATTGATTGCTAAAATTTGACTAATTTTGAAAAAATATAGGATCCTCCAAAACCTAGAATCTGCATTATAACTTCTAGAGATCTGAAACCATTCTCAAGCATCCTGAGACTATATATACATGAAATATAACATAAAGTATAAGGAAGTAAATGTCCATATGTAAATGTCACTTATACTCAGATATTTATTTCATGTATATAGCTCTAACCTAGAACTTAGACATGCGCCTACTCTAGAGTGAAAGAACTTGGAGGATTTGCTACACTTATCATCCAAAGCATTTTAGCTACTCTAAAACATGAGTGTGTTATAGTGTGTTCATGTTATAACGTGCAAGTGCACTTTTTATTGCTTTCAGAAATTCTAAACCTAAGGGTTAGACATCCTTTTGGATGTCAAGGACATGTTTTCAACAAAACTTAGAAAACCAACAAAATCTCGAGCATGCTCTCCATCATGTTTACACATTTTTCAATGTCAATACGAAAAAATGCCAGGATGACTTCAAGTTTTTTATTATCTTTCTAACCATGTATTTTTTTCAAAAATTTGATAACATTAAGGTTTCCATCTTAAATTTCTTTTGCTAATGTGTTCTTTTTTGTAGAAAACATATGTCTAGTATTTCTGGTGTCATTTTTATGTGTTTATCAAAATTTGAAACAATTTACATTTTTATATTCTAGACTCAATTCTATACACATTGAAGTTTTTATTTTTTTTTAGTAGTTTTCAAAAAAATTAGGGAGGAGTACACTCAAATTTTCATTTTTCAATATGTGCCACTTTGAAAATTCATAAAAATCATATATTCATTAAATATTAATAGAAAAACTAGGCATAAACTATATAATGTTAGCTAATTTCCACTGAAGCGATTTGTGAAATACTTTTAAAAAGTCAACATTTTAGTGGGAGCACACCAGACACTATGTTATATTTTTCTGACAAAAACAAGAGCACTTTATGTGCTCCCCCTATTTGAACCTCATAATCTCCACCATTTTTATAAAAAAATAGTAGTTTAGAAACTTGATTCCAAGTACTACAAATCTTATTATTATCACATCTTCTAATTTTGAGCATGGATATCTTCAATTTCTCATCAAAGATTAGTTTTTATTGATTTCAAAAAAAAAGTGGCCAATTTTGACCCCCTTTTGGTCCCTCATTTCCATGCACATACCCATGTTTGATAAGTAGGAATTCTTATTGAGGTGGATATAAAACATTGAAATGATCCTACCACAAAGAATCACTAGAAGCTCTCAAAGAAGCAACACTAAACTCTGAAGTAGTAATAGGTGATGGAGATATGATTTCGATAGGAGAAGAAGAAGAAGAAAGAGAAATCTTTGTGTCATCACAATGATCAATACCTACTAGATATTCAAGCTCCTCTTCTATATCGTCATCAAGGGGTATATTATTTGCATTATCAAGGGGCATGAGGCAATCCATAGCAAGATCATTTAGGAATGGAGAGAGATGTGGGTCTCCATAGATCTCCCAAATTTGGGTCCAAAGAGTGTGTGGGCACTCAATATGTGAGATGGAATACATAGTTTCAAAGTCAACACTCAAACCAATCAATCCTACAATATGATCAATATTATTTCTTCATGCAAACTTCCTCCCATGTGTATCTGGTTCGAGTACGAGCTCATAAATATAAGAAAAAAGATTAAGGCACCTAAGATGTGTTAGGATGCCCTTTTGCCAAGACTCATAATTATTTTTAATCAAGGTTGTACTATAGAAGGATAAATATAAAATCCCATGATATCTCCTCAAATGATAAAATCAAAGATTAACAATATCAATATATATTCATACTAATAAATGAAGCTGACCCAAGAAAATAGAATATTTTCAAGTGCCAAAATGTCTAGGATATCAAAATATCTAACAAACTGAATAAAAAATACTTGGGGCTGAATCTAGAAAAATTACATGGATGCTTGTAAAGAGCTCCTTAATACCTTTCCAACGTGCTATAAGAATATCAAAAATTAGAGATTCTAGAAAAAGTTACCAATGGACTCAAGCTTCTAAGATCACCTGCAAAACCAAAGATTACCTTCCGCAAGAGAGTAGCAAGAGGATAAATTACTTTATTATAGATGCAATAATGATATTATAATATAATGATGAAACCTTGTTATCCTAAGTCATACTAAGATCATGACAAGTGCCTCAATTATATGGCTTGAGACAAAAATATAATTTACCTACTAAGTAAGTTTAAGTATGCACATGTGTGAATAGGATATAATATGAACTAGTTAGGTAAAACACCTTTTTCACACTAATACAATTCACCTACTTCTATTCTTGTTGATAAAACTCCTATGAGGTATGGACAAGTAAATGATAATCAATTTATCATTTTAGAGGTTTTGGCAATGAGGCATATATTCATGCTCCTAAGGAAAAACATTCTAAGCTTGATTTTAGGGCTAACAAATGTGTTTTTGTGGGCTATAGTGAGAGCATTAAGTATTCAAAGCTTTGGGATCCCATAGCAATTAAATGTTGTATTCTAAGGATTATATTTTTAGGGAGCTTAGGGAATTTAAAAATGATGAACAACCTCATCTAAATCCTAACAAGACAGTGCATTTTGATATTAAGGTTAAACCATAGAAAGATGCACATGTAGAACAATAATAGGATGGACATGAAGAGGAAGAAGGCTTAGAAGAGAGTTCTAAAGAGGAACAACTAGAGCATATTGTTTCACCTCTAAGAAGATCCACTAGACAATAAAAACCCAGTGATAGGTATGAATATAGCCCATCTGATTTTCGTTGTGTCTTTGCATTCTCATGTACTAATAATGAACCTAGATTTGTGAAGGAAGTTTTGTCTTCAAATGACAATGAGATCTAGTTGGAAGCTATGAAATATGAAATAAAGGTCTTGGACAAATGTAACATGTGAGACCTAGTTGAGCTGACCGTGGGAAGGAAAGCCATTTGATGCAAATGGGTATGTAAGAAAAATTCAAACTAGATGGTAAGTGGGAGTGGTACAAGGCTTGATTAGTGGTGAAAGGTTACTTCCAAGTTGAGGGAGTGGATTTTCATGAGATTTTTTCTCTTGTGGATAAACTAATCTCTATTAGATTCCTTTTATCTGTTACTATTGCTTTCAATTTAGAGGTAGAGATTAAAACAACTTTTTTGCATGGGGACCTTGATGAGGAATTATTTATGAAACAACCTAATAATTTTATGGTAAAGGGATAGAAATACTTGGTTTGCAAGTTAAAGAGATATTTGTATGGTTTGAAGTAGTCACTAATAATATGGTATTAGAAATTCAATGCCTTTTCTTTGAATCGTGACTTTATTAGAAGTGAAGAAGATCACCATGTTTATTTTAAATTAATTGATGATAGTTTACTAATCATTGTCCTATATGTTGATGACATGTTATTTATTGGGCATGATAAGGGTATGATTAGGGAACTTAAGGGTCAATTATATGGTAATTTTGATATGAAAGATTTAGGGGCTGCAGAATACATTTTGGATTTGGAAATCAATAGAGATTGGGTTAACAAAAAATTATGGTTAAATCAAAAGAAGTATGTTAACATTATTTTGTATGTTTTTCCATGTATGATTGTAAACTAGTTAGTATTCCCTTTCCATTTGGCACTAAGTTATCTCTTGATCAACATCCTAAAATTGATGATGAACTTGAAGAGATGTATTAAAAATTTTGTATACCATTGGGTACTCTTATGTAATCCATGGTCTATACAAGACATGATATTGCCTAAGAAGTGGGAGATCATAATAGGTCTATGGAAAATCCTAGTAAAGAACATTAGACTTATGTAAAAAGGGTTTTCAGATATCTACATGGGACTTCTAACCATTGCATTTGTTATCATGGATCTAATGATGTAGGTAGGATGGTCAACTTGTAGGGGTTTGTTGATCCAGATTGGGCT
Organism: Cunninghamia lanceolata; assembly: GCA_027924645.1. NCBI lineage: Eukaryota > Viridiplantae > Streptophyta > Pinopsida > Cupressales > Cupressaceae > Cunninghamia > Cunninghamia lanceolata. The sequence goes on along the minus strand of BSBN01000186.1, from coordinate 12,321,685 downwards.
AGTGATCTTGATTGTAGGAGGTCTATGAGCGACTATGTCAGGTGCTGCCACAATAATGGGTTACACTTTCTGGGACATCCTAATATTTGTTGAAATCACATATTTTTAGAAAATATAATGATTTAAGCCTTGAAAGGTTCCATTTAAAGGATTTTAATTGAAGAAGGTTTGTCAAACGCCCTTAGATTCAAACCCCCTTGGATAGAACCCCGCTAGATTTAAACCATACATATAATGGAGTCTCCTCTACACCTATCAAAACGCTGATAAAAAATCACTTTTGATTTACCTTTTGAGGGATCAAATGAATTCATTTAAAATTTATGTTTTGTAAGTATGTAGTCATTATTATAAGCTTCCCGCAAAGTATAATTTTAAATATATTTAATTTGATTATTATATTTATTTTTTATTTCTTGTGAATGTAGGTTTTTCAATGAACATCAAGGTCTTTGTTTCACACATACAAAAAAAGAGGAAAATAGAGAAAACAAATTCTAAAAAATACATGTCCTCTAAGTATTGATGTCCTTATTCCAACAAAAAAAAATGAATTTTGATACATACAAAAAAAGTTATGTTGGACAGAATACGCCTATGTCTAAATTATAATTGGTTTGAATTCAAAACTTAATTAAAAAAATATTCAACAAAACATTATGAAACCAAATGCATCCTCAAGACATTGGTGTTACCGATCTAAATTCAAAAGAATCAGAATTTTTTTATTTGTAGAAAAAAAGTTATGTGCGACAGAATACACATCATTTTAAAAATATGTTGTTTACTATTAAAAACTAGTTATCAAAGGAGATGCAAAAAAAAAAAAAAATTAACTCCAAATTTTTTAAAAATATATATTTAGAATCTATAGACAAAATCTCACAAATCACTAGTTCGCATCATCTTCAAATTCCTAATGGTTGAGCGGCTATAGGTGTCAGAAAGTGAAGATTTAGTTCAAAATGTTGATTTCAATGTCAAGTTTGGCCAAAAAGTATAACCCATTATTGTGGGATGACCATGTCTTTACCTTGCTTGGAGGAGTAGTTAGTTGGATGAGTAAACGAAAAGCTACAGTCACATTGTCCACTATAGAAGTAGAGTATATGGCTGTAACACATGCTTGTAAAGAGACAATGTGGTTAGAAAGATTGTGTTTAGATATTGGCTTTCAGTGTAAGCAATTAAGGCTTGGACGTGATAGTTAGAATGCCATTTTTTTGGCTAAAAACTCAATGTATCATACTTGCACAAAGCATATTGATGTCTAGTATCACTTTGTTTGAGAAATGGTTGAGGGTGGTAGAGTCATGTTATAGAAAGTGGACACCTCAAAAAATGTTGCAAATTCTCACTAAGCCAGTGAGCATGGAGAAGTTTAGTTTGTGTAGGAAGGCCATGGGCCTTGTCTCTCCTAGCACCTAATTTAGTTCATTTTATTCCTTATTATGCCATTGCAATGTGAATATCAAGTGGAATAATGTTAAAATTGGTGATATTAACCTCACAATCCTATGGCTATGTACCTTAATTTTTAATATTTAATAGTCTGTTATTATTTTATGTGACTCCAAGAATCATGGAAGGGGGAACTTGGACATCCCACATGAGGAGGAACATTTTTCTAATTAAATATTATTTTCTAGGCACTTGGAATATTCTTTGCAAGGTGGCATTTAGAGGGGAAGCTTAATTTGGGCTATGATAGCACCTTTTGACACTCGACATAAAGATGAAAGGAATATCACTATTCATAGTGGTGTACAAAGCATCTATGACATTGTAAGAGGTGTAAGAAAGCATCTTTGACTATGTGTAAGAAGTGGGTAGCCTCTTTGGACTCAAGAAGTTGTTTTGTCTTCTAGTGGGTTATTTTTGTTCTCTAGTGAAGTTGGATGCCCAAGTTCATGAGAAAATTCTTGCAGCCTCTAGAAAGATGCTTGTAACTCCCTAACACATGTCATGACGTATCTTTTGCATGCAGACTACTTGGCTAATGGTCTGAGTCAATTGTATTAGAAACCATTTATGGTTTCTTGTATCACTTTTAACTATAAATTGAAGCTTGGAGTGGGAGGTTGTATAAGTTTCTTTGCAAGTTGTTGAAGTAACGAAGTGTGTAGAAATTCTGAGAGAAAAGTTGTATTGTTGTAACTCTTTTGAAGGATTAATACAAGCTTTGGATTTATTTGGGCGTGGAGTTTTTTTCGTGCAAGGGTTTCTTCATGTATATCTTGTGTTATGGTTTGCATCTCTTATAGTTATTTCCATTCCCATTTATGATAAATATCATGGTTAGTGAACTTGGATGCTTTAAGTTATCAACATACTTTCATTATGTAGTTATATCTTATTTTTACATTTCAACCTCAATTTCAAAAATAGAAACCTACTCATTATAGTTTATGATATTTTTTTTCCCTTTCTTAAAAATATTTATATTAAATATATTTTATCTAATATAATTAATCATAATTTATAAATTTCAAATTACTCAAAAGTCAACTCCTAGATAATTATAAAAAAATTGAACACTTTTTTATTGTGAATGAGGTGTAAAATTGCTATTGATCGTTTGACCATTGAAATGGATAATATTTAAGTAGAGTGGTTCCACATTAACCTGACATTATATTATTTTTGAAGAGATTTAACAGGACGATTATTTAACTGATAAAAGGAATAACAATTACAATTTGTCTTTAAGAGACCACATTAGTTAGGCAACATACTCTTATGACAAAAGGAAACATCCTACGAAATATTTGGAAGATAAGAATACTTATGTTTGGTAGTGAACTTCTTACATATGTTCCACAGAGTTCCCTTCTGAGACGGGGTGGAGGGATGGAATAGAAAACGGGGCAGGGACACCTAGAAGTACCAGGTAGGGGTAGTTACCACAAGATAGTAATCCTAGAAATAATATTTAAATTAGAAAATAGTATGAGAACCAGGTAGGGGTACTTAGGAGAGGGACACATCAACTAAAATTATACCTCTATATTCTTGAATATGATTTGCATGCCATACTGAGGCTGCAGAGTAAGCACAGAAATAGGTGCATGTTTGTAAACAGGAGACAGAGTGAATGAGAACCTCTGTAAAATCATGGTGAAAACAGTCTTGGCCTCCAACATGGCGAAGTTTTGGCCTACACATGTTCTTGGGCCTACGGAAAATGGAATGAAAGCATTTGGGTGAAGGGATGCCTTTGAAGCACCTTCTGCAAATCTCTCTGGTTTGAACATGTTGGCATCTGGACCCCACAACTTCTCGTTATGTTGCACTGCTAATATGGGCAATGTGATTGCTGCTCCTTTAGGAAGTGTAATAGGGCCTAGCTTCATTTCTTTGCATGCTTTTTTCACTACCATTGTGGCAGGTGGGTACAACCTTAGAGTTTCATAAATGACCATAGTCATCTGCAAAAAGTATCAAGTATTCAGCAGCATTATCTATGACAGAAGAACAACAGGTTCTATTTATGCATATTACTTAATTTGCAATCAATATTTGTGATTTCCAATCAATTCATAAGAGTGATGAATAATGAACAATGAATCAATAATGAAAGAACACTGCAAGACTGCAACTAATAACGAATAAAGAAACAACTTCAATGAGGGTAGACCAAATATCGTAGCTCCATCAAAGAGAATATTTCGAATGGGATCCAACCTAATGAGTCCAATTATATGACAATATCTACTCTCTTAAACAACTCCATAAAAAAATGAATATTCATCGTGCAACTACTCCAAACCTTTGGCCTACTTGTCATAATAATTGAATATTACTATAGCAAATTGTTTAACCCCATGTAGGCCAAACTCCTTACCGTCATATTTGGTACATAACGTCTTATGAATAGGATAGGAACATCTTTGGTTATTCATTGTGCTTTTCTCTGTCTTGCAATTTTTGTTTATATTTGGAACATGTTTTTTATTAGGTTGAAATAAACCATCAAGCAAGGGGAAGCATTCAAGGGATACTAGAAGATTGGATAAAAAAATTAAATTCTCTAGAGCCAAACTTGTTGAAGATCTACAAGATTCTATTTGTATCATATAAAATGACTGTTGTATTTGGATCTGCAAAATCAAATTTTAATTTTAATTTGGAAATGACTGTTGTATTTGGATTCCTAAATTCACCACGTATTTAGAGTGCAAACAATTAAGATCTTTAATTAAGATGCTGAAATTTGTTGCAATAATCATAGAGGAGAGTAAAAGTTTGATCATTTAGTTGGTTCTTTTATGTTTCATGAAGAGAGAGTTAGAGACACATTTGGAGAAAGTGATGAGAAAGCTTTTTCCACAAAATTACCTATTATAGAGATTGAGGAGGCTTCTCCTAGTAATTTATTCTTATCATATGAAAAAACTTAAAACAGTCTAGTTTTAAGTTCTACAAGGAAGGTAAGAAGCTTATGTGAGATTTATCAAAGAAGTACAAGTCAAGCAAACAAAGAGAATCTGAGAGGGGAGACAATAATTTACTTTCTCAAGTTGATTTTGAACCATCATGTTTTGAAGATGCATGTACTAATGAGGTTTGGGTGCAAGTGATGCAAGAAGAGATAGATTCCATTCACAAGAATGATACTTGGGAGCTTACAGAGCTTCCACATGACAAGAAAAAGATTGGTACTAATTGGTTCTACAAAACCAAGTATAATTATGATGCTAATGTTGTCTTGTTTCTTCGTTACCTTGGTATCTTCGAGAAAATCTACAGTTGTACAACATAAAATAAGAACTCATTCACTTAAATATGACTAGATCGTGTAATAGCAGCTGGTGTGTTGAGGCCCTCGCCACGCCCCCTATCAAGTGGGAAGGGAGGCCAACTACGTGGGTGGGGTTGGGTTGAGGGTATAGACTTGGCCCCCAACTGCTAATATGGTTCTAATCTACCTCCGGAGAGGCCCAACTTAACCCTCAAAAATAGGGTGGGAGGAATAATTTACCCTTCCTCCTATCCCGGCCCCCCACCTAACCTCAACTATCTCCCTTACCAACCCCGGGCTATAATGGTGGGGCCCTCCTAACCCGGATGAAGGTTAGGGCTGGGTAGATAGTTAAATTGCGGTGGGCCTCCTTTCACTTGTTCGTAGCCAATACCCCTATTACAATTATCCTTCCCTATATTCAAACTTGCACAAACTTATCTCCCAATGACAACAAAGCCCTCAAAAATGAATAGTCCAAGGGAAAGTTTCCGAATGCAGGGTTGAAGAGTAGCTCCCAACCAGTTACAGAGGCAACCCACAACTAGGTATATAAGCAGGAAGAAATACAACTGCTAACAATGATAATTAACAATGATGATGATAGGTTGCAATAGCAATGATGTAACCATAGTCAGAGACACCAAATAGGGATGCAGTTCTGATACCAAACCATATGACCTACAACAACCCTTGAAGATTAACAACCCCAAACTACTAGTTCTTTATCCAATTGGGTTATTACAATATTTCGTGATAGATGAAAAAATTGAGCCCACTACAACAAAATTGATGTTGACATCTACAAATCAGACGGGCTGCTCACGTAGGGAGTTTGGGTGAACCAAAGAGCATTATCAATTGCAATCAGTAGGAAAACTAAGAAGCAACAGACAGTATAAAAGTGATCGTCGTTTACTTAAAACAAGTTTTCGAATAAGGTTGTCGTAGTGAGAAATCAGAAAAAATAAATAAATTCAAGAGCTGTGGACAATCTTAAAATACATACCAATTTTAACCTGCTAAGCATGTCTGCATCTGGGATATCTGTGCCACAGACACTGATGACTTCATTTCGTAACTTTTCTTGCCATTCTAGGTTTATTGTCAGCAAGAATAATGCCCAGGTTAATAGATTGGAAGTAGTTTCATGACCTGCAAAAAAAAATGTCTTACATTCATCCATGATTTCATCAACAGTCATGCTCAAATTCTTTTGGTTGCCACTCAATTCATTTTTGTTGGCAGTCATCATTATTCCAAGCAGATCATTTCCATAGCCAACATCAGTTGCTCCTTTAGGGGTAGACTGTAACCTGTTCTGAATTATAGCCTGCAGGATTTCTTTAACCCTCCTATCAATCATCCATGCATATCTGTTCTTACTTGTAGGAATATATCTGCACCGAAAAAATTATCAATACCTTCAGGCCTTATCCATAAGTTGATTAAAAAAAAGTAGTTGTTTATATAGAGATAGAGATGTTGTAATTACTGGCTTCCTGGGATAAAGACAGAACTTTCAGCCTCTGCAGCGATTGTTTGTAATTCTCTTTGCAACTCATAAACTTGTTTGCCTTCATTAAAACTGCTACCAAATGCAGTATGGGATATGATGTCTGCTGTTAATGCTCCGAACTCACCATGAACATCAATTTCTTTACCATAAAAGTCTTGCCATCTCTCAAGCATGGATGAAGTGCAAGCAGCCATTCTGTTCACCATGGCCTGTCATGGGAAGCATTACTATATTTGATAAGAAATTTTTGAATATCTTCACATCTTATCTCCTAGAGAATATATAGCTCCTTTTAAAGTCTCTCTTAATTTGTATAAAGATTGAAGAATATTTCAAACCTTGAGTTTGTCAACATTGAAGGCAGGGCTCACAATTCTTCTGTGCTTAACCCAGTCCAGTCCATTTACGAAAACCAGTCCTTTACCCAGTAAAGCCAATACAAGAGGCCTGGGTGTAGACTGGTCGTAATAACCAAGTTTGTTGGACAAAACTTCCCTAATTAGCTCAGGATCTGCAATGTACAGCCTGGAGTGAATTCCATACCAGTAGAAAAAGGTTTCTCCTAACCATAAACAAATTAACAACACCATAGTCAGCTACTGTCCGTGAGCTGTTTAAATTTATAATTTGAACCATTACTAGCAAGCACATTATGTGGGCAGTGCTTAAGATACTCCCGTTCGTGAACCTTTAGAGCAGTCAGATTATAACTATACTTTTGCAGAGGTAGCTGAAAATTTATTCACTGAATTTTTAAAAATAGCACCCTGAGGAGGGAATACTTAAAAGGTGCTCCATTATGGTGATTTTTGAATAGTAGAGGGCTGCTTTTTTGGTTTAAGGTTAAAAATGAATAAAAATAGTAGTAGTTTTTTTTTTTCACAATCTAGGGAGAAATTAATTTGACATATGAATTGTATTGTTGATTTTCAAAATTAATATTTTAAAAAAAATATTAGACAAGTAGCATAAAAAATATCAAAAGATACTGTAAAAGAATAGTTAAATGCTCTAAAGCTATCGATCAATCTTTCTTCTTTTATATCTAAAGTTCCCTTTAGATATAGTTTTCCAAATCATTTTAGAACACATGAAAATATAAGCATTTGCTCAAAAGATTGGTATTACTGTTAACATTTTTTACCTAAAAGATAACACCTATAACAGTAAAAGAAGAATTCAAGTCATAGAGGGATCCAATTTGGAGGGCAGGGTCTTTCAGTCTTGGGTAAGAATTACACATTTGCAATTTTTTCATAAAAACGGCAGGTTCTGATTATTTTGTGAAGAAAAAAATTTCATAAATTTATATAATAGAAGTACAATTTAAAACAATATTAGAATAAATAGAAAGCAAAGACACTACATAGTATTTTAATCTAAGAATTTCTTTTGGTAAAATACTTAATACAATAAAAAAATTACTATTGCAAAAATTAAAACCATTTTCTAATATAATAATGAATCTCTCTTACTTCACATGTAAATATATACAGATCATATAAATAGGCACATCAAAGGTGGTTTTAACATTACATGAATTGTGCAAAACCATAAACATGAGTGCTTGAAAACATGGGTAAAAATAAGAAAAACTCAAAATATCAACCAAGTTTTTTTCTTAAAAAATATGTTAAATTGCGAGCAACTAATCCCATCCTGACTATTAAACATGAAAAATCTACAACACTCATCCAACATATTTTTTATTTATTCGTCCACAATTGAATTCAGTGGGCTTCAATCCTCTAAATACACTATAATACAATAAGAAAAAAAACTGAAATAGGCAAGCAAAGCTGGAAGAGTAAGACCATCAAACAAATGAAATGAAATGTCATCTACAGTGTAAGCAAAGACAGAAGAATTTTGATGAACAAGATACCCTAGGAAGAAAAGAAAGTATAAGTTATATTAATGTAGATAAACATAGGCAAAGCAGGTTTATAAAAGCACCGCAAGTTACAGGTTTAAAACAAATTCTAGAACTAGTACTAGAATTAAACCTAAGAAGGAAAAAGAAATTTTTTTTAAACATGAACAGTTTAATAAAGTATACTGTTAAGAAGGTCACACTATAAATAGATTGTAGTTCGGTAGTAGAGAAGTAAAGAAATATATCATTTTAATAAACTTGATCAGTCTGGAATGAGAACATAAAATAAATAAATAAAACATACGCTGCAAAGACAAAATTTTCAATGAAGGAAGAGTAATAGTGAATTTTAGAATCCCTACATGCATATATGTTCAGTAAGCTACTTTGAATAAAGATTCAGTATTTGCTCATATCAATAAATTTGGAATATAATATGATTGTTGAAACAGTACAAGCAAACTATAAATATAAACATAAATATATAGAGAGAGGGGGGAGAACCATGTGTTTGACTCCACTTATGGTAGTGAGGCATAACTCTAGGAACTATGTCATGAGAAATCTCCTTCATAGGCTCTGCATAAGCTTTACTCAGGAGCTCTATGATTTCAGGCCCATTTCCTCCAAGGACATGGTAAGATAGCCCTTTGATTCCTTGCTTTGTATAAGCGAAGTAAAAGATGAAAGGCCTCCATATGAGATCTCTAAAAACATTAAAAATTATCCCCCCCAAATAATATAACCGCAATGGCAACCAAGACTTCTATACCACTTAAACCAATTCCAATATCCATCACTGAAATTCTCAATGGAACTCCCTCTGTAGTATTTCCTTAACCGCTAAGGCCGTCTAAATTTATAGTTGCACTTTGAGGTTCTTCTAGGAAACACTTCACTACCTTTCATCTCAAATTAAAATGAAATACCCACGTTATATGTGTTGTCATGTGACATTTGAAAAAGGGAATTTAAAAACCTTTTATTCTATTTTACTTTTAACCATCTCAGGTATCAGTATAGGCATCGAGTCAGTGACAATGGCAGTGACGTTTCTGGCAATTTGTTGCTTTCTTTCCTTAAAATAATTCGCTAAGAAGTCTCTTTTATAGAGTCAAACAATTGATTTGATATAGTTTTCGAAATTATGATCTCATTTAAAAAGAAGTCTCTTTTATAGAGTCAACAATTGATTTTGATTCTGTCTCGTGTTGTTGTTGATTCTTATTCTATATTCTTATCTCTTATGGTTGTTGGATATTCTTGTTGTACAAGGTTTTTGGGTCCTTTCAAAACCCTTTCCGATTCATAGATCCAGTTAAAAACGCTTATCTAATAAAAAACAATTAATTTTGATATAATTTTCAAATTATGATCCCATTTAAAATTAAGCCTCTTTTATAGAGTCAACAATTGATTTTGATATAATTTTCTAAATTAAATCCACCCAACATATATTTTTTAACATTAGATTATGTTATATTTAGGCAATCTTCTAATTTTGATCAGATTTTAAATAGTAAATTATTTTGTATTAAAAAAAAATGACATATTTTTGATAAAGGTGGAAAACATCTTTACCAATATTTTTATTGCTGTGGATAATGATTGTTAACTTTGATAAGACTTTAATTGCTAAACTATCTTACATTTGGAAAGAAAAGAAGTTACAAGTGATTTTCAATATTACAAAAACATTTTAGGACTATAGGGCTTTAATAATATCTTATGACAATTAAGTTACAATTGATTTTCAATATAAGAAAAACTTATTAAGGCTATAAAGCTTTAATAATATCTTATGGCAATTAAGTTACAAGTGATTTTTAATATTAAAAAAACTTTCTAGGGCTATAGGGATTTAATAATATCTTATAGCAATTAACATGTCCACTCTACAAGGATTTCAATATTAAAAGAACTTAATTATTTGTAGATGGCATTATTTTCATGTCATACAAAGCTCTAGGTTTATAATAATATTGTGATATTTTCATATTTTGAGTTTGTTTAGTGATATTCATAGATTAGAAGTGAATTTGAATAAAGCTAAGGGTCTGGTTTTCAACATAATTAAGAAAGAAGTCCATACAACTAATATCATTAACAAGAGAATTTTGGTTAAAGTGGGTTCCTATTATACTTACCTTGGTATGCCTTTCATAGGACCTCCCTTTATTTTACTCTGTATTGCAGAAGAGAGATCATGCAAGGGTTATTCTACACTTAATACACTTAAAAGAGTATTTCCAACTCCAACTTCAAGATGCCAAAATAAAATTGTGTATCTTTCACACTTTAGTGTCACCAACAATCTTGCATGGTTGTGAGATTTGGGGACCTAGACTTCATAGTACTATTTGAGCTTAGGTTGATAAATTTCTTTTCTTATCTCCATGCTATCTAAAAAAAAGAGGAGAAATTGATTAATTCCACGTGCAATTATTTTGTCTAAATTTGGCATTCATCCTCTTCATATTTCAGCTATTTTTCACATAGTGATGTTGCTTTCATAGATTAAGATTCATGGCAGATATAGGGATTGAGCATAATAGATATCCATTCAATGCTTTTTCGATCATCTATTAAGTTATGTGAATAAGGGATCAAGAACTCTTGATATGTCTGATGTATGGGTTTCTTGGAAGGAATTATTATGGATATCAATCATCTTCTTCCTAATACTTTATCTATCAATTCCCTACACATGATGAAAAGAGATATACATAAACAAAGCCTACATAAAGTCAACTTGGACACAACCAACAAAACTATTGTCAACAAAAATACAACATTACTTGCAGCACTATATCCATATAGATGATGGATGCATTATTCCTCCCAAGTACACTAGGCTTACTTCTAATTTGAGATTTCCTTTGGCCAATTGTAGGTATACTACTATGCCCTTAATTTTATAGTGTGCATTGGGTTATGAGTAGTCAATTTGTGGCTAACTTAAGTCTTAATTAAGGTATATAATCATTACTATAGTCATATATAGGTAGTAAGGTCATCCTAGGTGTTATATTTAGGTATCTAAGTTAGCCTGGATTGCAAGTTCATGGCATAATTAGGTATATATATGAGCTAGCAGTAAGTTTATTATCAACATATTGCAAATTGTGTTCTTCATTATAGAACTTTGTGAAGTAATATCTTTATTGCTTGATTTATTCGACGACCTACAGGAAACATATATACAGGGAGAAATGCAGTTAAGACCGGTAGTATATGCAGTTAAGAAGTTTTAACTACATAACCAGTAGTATAACCGCTAAGCAGAGATTAAACAAAATGTAATATAATGCTAACATCCCCCCCCCCCCTTATTACATTGTTCCTACAATAGTACCAAGGTACCTCCCCTTAATGCTACAATACTCAACAAAGCTGATTCAATAATATGAATACATATTTTATAGAAGATCTTCTCCCAAAGAACAAATTCTGAACCAAGCAGGGCTCCATCATGCTGTCTCATCTACCCTCAGAAAGGCATAGCTTCGAGTTGTGTTCTTGAGCTCTTTAGTCCCAAGCTCTCAAATCATAAATTCTTGAATTATTCGGCAATGAACCCTAAGAGATACAACAGATCTCTGCCATTGTCTAGTGACCGCGAAAGGGTATAATTCTTGATCATATACTCTTTGAAGCTTGCTAGACAATAATCCATATTGAGCTCAACACCAAATCCCAAACCTATCTCCGAAACAAAATCTTCACAAAACATACATTCTTCAATTCCGTCAGCATCAACAAAGAAAAGCAAAACAACCAAAACCAAAAATGCTTCTCATGCAAAGCATCATCTCAAAGCGAGAAGCTAACTTGAGATGATGGAAAATCCTCCATCCTTCGATGCCACCTTCCTCCAATTTGACCCTGCTACACTTTATCCATTTGCTTTAGACTCTTTAATAGCACAAGCATGCAAGTCTCTCAAATTTCTATCAATGATAGCATGGATGGCATCGGAACCACAAACATAATGTGTGGCGATGATGTCAATTTTGATCAATTATGGACTCAAATACCTCCAATCCTTATTTTCCTTATCACTCCAATGTAAAATTTCTTTGTAAATCCCTTGCACTAACTGACCTGCTAATATGATTGCATTCAGGAATACAAATTTGAATTGGCAGCCACTTTTACACTCGACTTCTTGTGTTGTCTAGAATCAATAGCACCATGACTCAATAACGCTTTTTCTTTCTTTGTATGCCAATCAGATCATGACTTAATTTGTATCCTCTCGCTAAGTATATGAATGAGATCGATGATAAAATGAAGAAAATTGGTCTGTATCTGCTATAACAAAAAGTCAAGCCTTGCTTTGTATTTCCATAGTCACATGGAATATTCTTTCTTCAACTTTGCTATCCAACATCTTCTAGAAAATGCCTTCTCCATAGGAAAATGGATTATATTTCTTATTCATCTACAGTGTACAACAGAGACTTTTGTTTAAACAACTTGAGCTCTCCTTTAACTTGCATATCTAAATGGACCAACAAAGAATTTCATATGTCTTTTATCAGCTTCAACACCTTTGTGATCTTCTACACCTTCACGGTTTACAATGGGAATAGATGAGAGTTTTTATTTTTTATTTTTTTATTTTTGAACAACATCAAACTAATTTTCAAATTTAATTCACCACAACTAGTAGGCCACACTAAAATAAACACAGTCCAAAAGGAATTGAGAATATCCAATCTAAAATTTGAAATGCCTTCATGGAATATGGAATTTGGAATATCTATAGACTTTCTATGCCTTCATGGAACTACCTTTATGAAATTAGAAATGCCTTCAAATGCCTTTATGAAGTTTTGGACAGCTTCAAACATCTTATATCATGGCTGGGGTGTGGAAATTTCTACTTTTCTTTACCTCCAAAATGCCTCACAAATTGCATGAAATGGCTCTCAAACAAATCACAAATCCTCATGCCTTCATCACACTTGCACACTTGGATTCCATCACACAGTGTCTATGCTACAATGTTCCCTCTATCAGCAGACACATCTCCACAAAAATGTTTGCAGGCTCTCTCTTAAGCTTCGCTCATGGACCCATCATTTCGCAGGCACATAAATATCAATCGCTTTGATACCAAATGAAGTAATATCTTTATTGCTTGATTTATTTGACGAACTACAGGAAACATATATATAGGGAGAAATGTAGTTAAGACTGGTAATATATGCAGTTAAGAAGTTGTAACTACATAACCAATAGTATAACTGCTAAGCAGAGATTAAACAAAATGTAATATAATGCTAACACTTTGGAGGTTGTACCCTCAAAATGGCTTATTAATATCAAGTATTTTCAACATATCTTCTATTATATTCCTTTATTGTGCAACTTGTTGTTTCATTATAAGTGGTATTAGATAATGACATCGGCACCATGAACGCAAGAAACGAGGTGATTTTTTTTAATTTTGGAGGTCATTTTGGGATGTGCATATCTCTCTCATTTTGGCAAATATTTTTAAGATTTTTTTAGGGTCTTTCAAAGAAATTTTGAGGCTATTGTAGTCCTAATTTATGGTAAATTGGAGCAGAATTTAGGGAGTTATTATAGAACTAGGGTTTCCACAAATTTCACTCCCAGGGAAATAATTTAGTGATTATTTTCCTGATTTCTTGCAAGTTGAGAAAGGGCACATTGATCCACCTATAGTCTTGATTTGAAGTAATATGGAGAATATTTGAGGAATTTATCATGAAATTAGGGTTTCCACCAAATTCACTCTCAAGGCTATAAATTAGTGAGTTCCTTGAATTTTTTTTTTGGTAAGTGAGATCTTGGCCCTGGTAAGTTACAACAAATTTTTTAGATTAATTAGATTTGTTTTGCATGACTTATTACCAAATTATTTTTCCCATCATGGTAGGGCTTGCCACAAGAGGCAAAAAGAATTATGTCACAACTGGAAAATCCCTAGAGAAGGAGGAAATAAAAGGTTGGAAGACTTATCTTAATGATATGAAAGAAGAATTCATCAAGGTCAAAGAAGATATTTCATCAATGAAGATGGAGATCAATAATTTATCAAAGAATTTGTAGATTCCCTTATGAGTGGTATGAACTATAAGGGAGAAGGTTCACATAATAAGAATTGGGAGGGAAATGATGCTTCTAAGGGACATGATTCTTGTGGGTTTGAATCAAATCTCAAGATGGATCAACACTCAAATCTTTCTATGGCCAGGCATTTCACACCAAAGATGGATATGCAAAAATTTAATGATCAGGATCCTACCAATTGGCTCTATCAAATGGAGAAATTCTTTGATATTCACCATGTTCCTTGTCAACAAAAGGTGTCAACAAATTCCTAATACTTCGATCCTGACTAATTCATTTGGTATCATTTACTATGTAAATAGATAAAAAGTAAGGATGTGTTGTCACTTGGTCTAGTTTCTAAGAGAAACTCACTACACATTATGGTGACAATCTTATGGATAACTACTTCAACCAAATTACCAAACTAAACCAAATAAGTATGGTCAAAGATTATATTCATAAATTCCAAACTTTCTCTTTAAGAGTGGAAAATGTGGTAGAGAAAATATGATGTAATTATTCCTTGGAGGCTTAAGGGATCACATCAAATATGAGGTACACATGTTCTATCCAAATTGTATGTCCCAAGCAATGATTATGGCAAGGTAGGTAGAGTAAATTGTATGGCTAATAAAAGACAAGGTTTTGTAAACATAAGCTTGATAGAATCACTCCTACACAGTCACTTCCTCAACCCACTAGATTGACTCCTCAACAATAACTATGACAACAATTATAGTAAAGGACATAAATGTGTAAAAATGAAATTGTTCTACATTGAAAGGCCAAGTGAGGAAGAATATCATGAAAAATTATAATACCAAAATTTGGAAACTAATATAAGTAAAATATGTCAAAAGGAAAACAAGCTGAGAATTGCATAAATGCATGTTAGATTACTATTATTTTATAGTAACAAATAGTTTTTCTACGTTGAGCTTGACTATGGAGAGTATAGAAGGATCTAAGAGAATTAGCCAAGTTTAGGATAGATAAACTATCAAATGTAGTTGATTATTTGCATTTGATTATTATATTTGAGAATATATATTGAAACAAAATGAATGTTGAAAATCAGTTTGAGATAGAGGTGTGTGAACTTATGACATACATTGTTATGAAATGTATTTTATAGATTATAAATCTTTGGCCAAAGTAATACAAAAGTCAGTTCACAATGTATTTGATCTACAATTTAGTCAAATGTGTCATTATTAGTTAGATGGATTCTAGAGTTGTGTGGTTGATTGTTTGTAATTTAGTCACAACACTAGTTCTTAGATGGCATATTGGATCTTGTTGATTCCTAGAATCCACTACTCTCATGAAGGCTAGGGCCACTTCCTTTTGAAGGTGTGTGGGGGACCTCTGGTCTATGGTTGTAGGAAAAGCACTTTGGTGATGCTCTCCCTCTTGTAGTTGAAGATTGTCAAAGACTTCGTTGTTTAGAAACATCATTGTACATCATATGATTATGTATCTCTATTATTTTTAAAATGTAAAAGCATCAGAGTGAAGATGCAATCTTGTAATATGAACTATAATGATGTAAGTTTATACATTATGACATTTGGTTTTGAAATTGTAAACAAATCTTGAAAACCTTCATTATGATTATTATATAAAACAAAATTGTGTAAACTTGGTTAAGTTATTGTTGTTTCAAGTTAATGAGCAGGCGTTTGTTATAATTTTGTTGGCATACAATGCATTATTCTATAAATTTTTGAACATCCTCGTTTAGCTCCTCCCAAAATAAATCTTGCTTGATTCTATGATAAGTTTTCAAGATTCCAAAGTGCCCACCCACTAGAGAAGCATGTAGCTCTACTAGCACCTTAAACTTAATGTTGAATTCCCACATAAGTATAGCATATTCTTATACCATAAAACAGTTCCTTTCCATATAAAATCATCTAACACACTTGAAACCTATTAGAGTTTCTAAATGAGAGTTTGGGTATCTATTTCCTTCTCCCACTCTTCTCTTGCCTCATTTATCCAATCTACTTGTAATATGGAAATGGTATACAAATTAATAACTTTGTGGTTTCATCCCTCCTCAATAAAGAATCATCTAAAATGTTCTCCTTGCCTTTCTTATATATGATCTTAAAGTCATATCCCAACATCTTTGTGACCCATTTTTTTGTTCTTTAGATGAAAACCACTATTCAAAGAAATATTTGAGACTATAATGATCTTTCTTTACCTTAAAGTGTATTTCCATTAGATAAGGTCTCAATTGTTTGACTGCATGCAAAATATCCAACATTTCCTTGTCATAAACTAGCTTAAACAAATTCTTACCTTTGAGTTGGCATATCTCAAATGCTATGGCTCTTCCTTCTTGCATGAACACCAATCCTATGTCATGTCGTAAAGAGTAACATTCCACAATGAATGTTTTAGAAAAATATGGGGTAGATTGGATTGGAGTTGTGCACATGGCTTCCTTTAGCTACTAAAATTCCCTTATAGCTGCCTCATTCAACTAGAAGGAATCCTTTTTCAACAAAGTTGTGAGAGGTGATTCTATGCT
The DNA here is from genome assembly GCA_027924645.1 of Cunninghamia lanceolata. Classification (NCBI taxonomy): domain Eukaryota; kingdom Viridiplantae; phylum Streptophyta; class Pinopsida; order Cupressales; family Cupressaceae; genus Cunninghamia; species Cunninghamia lanceolata. The sequence goes on along the minus strand of BSBN01000186.1, from coordinate 12,304,920 downwards.
ACCATAATTCTTTATAAATCAGCAATAATAACCTCTAACCCTAAGAAACCCCATAGGTTATTAAGGGTCCTAGACATTTTCCACTCTACAATGGGCCTAATCTTATGAGGGCCCACCTTGACTCCCTCATGTGACATAATATGAATTAGGTATGAGCCATTTCTTTGAATCCATACACAAACTTGGATGGCATAGCATACAATTGATGCTACTTGAGAATGTCTAAAACTTGTTTTACATGTTACAAGTGTTCCTTCCAAGTTTTACTATATATTAAGATGTCATAAAAAATATCAAAACAATTTTTTGTAGAAATGTCCTAAAGATAGAGCTCACCAAACTTTGAAATGTCGATGGTGCCTTTGTGAGACCAAAAGGCATTACCAAAAATTCATAGTGGCTCTCATGGGTTGGAAAAGTTGTCTTATCTACATCCTCATATCTAAATATGATTTGATGATAACTAGAATGAAGATCTCATTTTGTAAAATAAATACCACCATTAATCTCATCTAACAAATCATTTATTACTAGAATAGGAAACCTATCTTTTATGGTGTACTTGTTGATATCTCTATAATTAGGACACATCCTCCAAGTATCATCCTTCTAGAAAACCATTACCACAAGAGAGGAGTAAGCACTTTGACTATGCCTAATAATCCCTGCCTCTAGTATCTCCTAAACTATCTTCTCAATCTTACTTTTTTGTACACATGGATACTTGTAGGGACTAATGTTAAGTGGTTGGATTCCTAGTACTAGTTGAATGGCATGATCATGATCTCTTTTAGGAGCAAATCCTTTTGGAATCTTCCCAAAAAATATTTAGTTCTTATCTACAACTACATGTAGATCCAATGGCGTAGAAGCCTTTGAGTGATATGCTTCTAATGAAAACCATTGGGTCACAAACTCATATTCCCCATTCTTAAGCAACTTTTACATTTGGTGAAAGCTTACCATATGTGGAGACTTTTCATGTAATCCTCTTAGTTCAATTTTCATTCCCTCTGAGTGAAAGCACATGAATATCTCATGGAAGTTCATCTCAAATGTTCCCAAAGTAATAAGCCACTATACTCACAAAATAATATCTGTTGCAGCCATGGAGATAGAAAAAATTGGGAAATCAAGATGATAATATCCTATGGATAATTTAATGTTATGGCATTTCCCCAAACAATTAACAGTACCCCCATCTGCAATCAAGACCTAAATTTTTTTATTTTAGTGATGGGAAGGTTAAATCCCTCAAAGATGTATTGCATATCCCTAGTCTATCTAGGAATTTAATTTCTATATAAAAAATGAATGAATTGCAGGTGCATGTTACTTTTGAGAAGAGTGGTTATAGGTTGAGCAAAGGAAATTTGGTGTTAGCTAGGGGAACTAGGTATGGCACCCTATTTATGTTAGAACACACTAATATACTAAGAAGCGGGGTGAATTAGTATATGCCAAAACTTAATCCAAATCAACTTTATCAACAAAACTTCTTAATGCCTTAAACAAATGATACAACAAATTAAGCAATTCAGTGCACAACATAAGCACACAACCATAACACTAGTTTTATGTGGAAAACCCTAGAAGAGAAAAACTACTATGAGAAAGCTGTTTGGATTACTATCCAAATCTAGCCTCACAAATAAAAATAGGATTACAACAGGTTTTATGGGCTACAACCCAAAGGAAGCACCAACTCCCTAAACATAGTTTTTATGGCACAACTCAAGGAAGCTATGTAACTCCCTAAATCACAGTTTATGGCTATAACCAAAGGAAGCTACAACTCCCTTAAGTGCTACAACACTTACAAAAAGAGGCTACAACCTCTACACAAGATATTTGATAAAATATTCTGATCAATCACCTCCGCAACATCAACACCCTTCACTCTAACAAGAAACTTCAACCCCTCTGCTCAAAAAACTCTACTACCTTCAACACACTTCCACATGCACACAAACTCACATCCACGCTTGCACATACATCCTCACACACTCTCACACACACCTCCTTTTCACACCAAACATGATCTTGTTGCAAGTATGGGCCTAACCAGTGTTGTCATTTGATGCAGAGTGCCAGAAGAAGCGAATGAAGATTTGACTATATCTTCATTATTGGCAAGAGGTCTCCCAAGTTCTCACCGATATCCCCGTAGCGGTTAGTTGCCTATCGGCAACACCTCATACTATCGGACCACGAGAAATTTCTTAGGCCGATATACTCCGTCACTCCGATGACCAATCTTCATCGGCCAGACTTCCTCCTTCGACGAAGCTTCTTTCACCTACACCGACACCTTGTCTCTCGCCGATATCGTCAAACACATCGACCAGATCCTCCGCTTCGGTAAGACTCCGGTTCGCGGCCCCGATGGTTCATCTCATTCCGATGAGTTTCTATCGGCGAGACTCTAACGGTCGCTGTGACTTCTTCGGCTTCTCCCGACGAGGTTCCTCACGCCGATACTCTTTATCGGCGATACTCCGAGGATGTCTCACTGATCGGTGAAACTGTATACCGTCGGCTAAGTGTATTTTCCTTAGCCCGATATCGTTTCTCTCACCGATGCGAATAACAATGGTATGTGTCTCCGACACTATACCAATCTTCGACAAGACGGAGATCCTTTCATGCCGATGGATCTCCAACTATTCTGAGGTGCCGAACTAGAATTCCTTTCGACCGAACAATGGAATTTGGCCGTTTCATATATCAAACTCTCGATCACTTGTAGCAATCTGATCCCACATCAAAACTATCCAATTTCACTCTGATTTCCTGACTAGCCACATGACGATGTCTAGTTGAACTTGACTGAGTTCGCTGGCTTCCTGGGTAAGAATTCAACAACAACAAACGTGAAAAGTCTTTCCCCCATCACACTGATACTATACAGGGCTTCAGTGGATAGAGGAAAGGGCCTCCATGTATGAATCAAAACCCTATTCCTAGGTTACGAACCATCCACTGTGGAACCGTGGGTTTTACACCGTCTGCACACTACAGAGTCACTATGGATTGACAGATAGCATCCGGTTAGGGTTCCATTTACAAAATCAGAATAAAGATATCAAATTACTAAGAACAACCAAGAAAATCAACACAGATCATACCCAGAACTCTCTTTATTCAGTTATCAAAAAGAACTTGTTGTAATACACACTTCTCTCTTTCTGCCCCGTGTGACATACAACCTGCCTCTAAAGAAGATGTAGAGACAGCAGTTATCCCCTCCAACCGTGCAAACTGATTTTCAAATCAGTTAGCCGTTGGTTTACCCTTCATACAAGCAAAGCTACATGTGTGCCTTGCACAATTACATTCATGGGACCAAATTGACCCTTATTACAAAATGAAATGGCTTAAGAGCCTTATGAGAAAACAAAAGAAAAGATAACCCTGCACTACAGAGAATGTGCTCCTGCACCATACTCCCCTTGCAGGAAAAACTCAAGTCCCTTGAGTTGCTAACTGCTAAAGTGTCTTCCCATGCTTTAGAATATCTGCTTCACTCATCCAAGTTGCCTCTGAATCAGGAAGATCCTGCCACTTGACCAAGTAGTCTTTGTATACCCCTTTTCTTGTCTTCTTGACAATTTTGGAATCCAAAATGCATTCCAATTGCAAAGGCTTACTTGGAGGTAAATCTCTGATCCAGTCTTCATCTTCAATCACAGCATCTGAGCCATCTTCAGCATGTAATGGAGGTCTAAAAGGGAACAGGTCTGCAACATTGAAAATGGGAGAGATACCAAGGCCAGATGGTAATTCTATCTCATATGCATTTGGACCAAATTTATGCACTACCTTACAAGGTCCTATCTTCTTCATCAACAATTTGGTTGGTTGCCCCTTAGGTAATCTTTCCTTTCTGAGGTAGGCCATCACCAAATCTCCTACCTTGAACTGTACCTCCCTTCGCTTCAGATCTGCCCTATCCTTGTACTTGGAGACAGTTTTCTCCAACTGAAGCTTGACCTGATCATGTACTGTTTTCATGGTAGCAGCAAAGTCTTCTCCTAGAGCACTCCTTTTAGCCCATCCTTGGAGGTATTTGAGTTCAAGTGGTCCTCTTGGGTGGAAACCATAAACTATTTCAAAAGGGCTTTTCCCAGTACTTCTGTTTCTTGAATCATTATAAGCATATTCAGCTTGACTAATCACTAAATCCCATGCCAATCCATGCTGTTTGGTAAGGCATCTCAAAAGGTTTCCCAAGGACCTATTGACAACCTCAGTCTGACCATCAGTCTGGGGATGGTAGGCTGATGAAAAAGACAACTGAGTGCCCAATTTTCTCCATAGGGTCCTCCAAAAATGACCAACAAATTTGGAGTCTCTATCAGTAACAATTGATAGGGGTAAACCATGAATTCTGACCACCAATATGAGATGCATCATTTGTGCATTTGCATGGCACAAAATGAGCCATCTTACTGAATCTATCCATAATGACAAAAACACTGTCTACACCCCTTGCTGTCCTAGGAAGACCAAGCACAAAGTCCATACTAATGCTTTCCCAAGGTCTGGTGGGAATGGGCAGTGGTTGGTACAAACCAGCATTAGAAGACATACCCTTGGCCTTTTGACATATGGTATAGCTTGCAACATATCTCCTTACATCTGTCTGTACCTTGGGCCAATAATAGAACCTGGTGACTTGTTCCAAAGTCTTGTCCAACCCAAAATGTCCTCCTAAGGCTCCATTGTGCTTCTCCTTGATGATATTGTCCCTCATTGAACATTTAGGAACACACAACAAACTACCTTTAAATAGGAGCCCTTCTTGCAGCACAAAATCAGAATACTCACCATGAAAAGTGTTAGCCAAACTTGCACACACTTCATAGGCAGCCTTGAAATCTGCATCATCCTTGTACAACTCCTTCAGACATTCTAGATCCATATGTTCCATTTGTACTTCCTGTATGACCAATATCCTTCTACTCAAAGCATCTGCCACTTTGTTGGCAACACCTTTCTTATGCTTAATAGTGAAGGTATAGGCCTGCAATTGTTCCATCCACTTGACGTGCCTATGATTCAACTTTTCTTGACTATTTAGGAAGCTAAGAGCATGGTTGTCAGTAAAAACAATGAACTCTTTTGGCAGTAAATAATGTCTCCATTTTTTCAGAGCTTGCACCATTGCATACAACTCTAGGTCATAGGTAGAATACCTCTGTTTGGTCTCATTCAACTTCTCTGAAAAGAATGCTACTGGATGTCCTTCCTGACTAAGAACAGCACCTATAGCCTATTGGCTTGCATCACATTCCACAACAAATACTTTGTCAAAATCAGGGAGTACCAACGTACGTAACTCGGCCACTTTCTGTTTCAACAGTTCAAAACTATCATCTGCTTGTTTTGTCCATTGAAATTTACACTTCACTCCACCCTTGATGGTATTGAGAATAGGAGCACTTATGTGACTGAACCCTTTAATGAACTTCCTGTAAAAAGTTGCCAAACCATGAAAACTTCTTACATCTCCTACTGTCTTAGGAGTAGGCCAATTGAGAATAGCCTCAACTTTTGTAGGATCCATTTTCAAACAGCCATTGGAAATCACAAATCCAAGATACACTAGTTCAGTTTTCATAAAATCACATTTATCCAAGTTGATCATCAACTTACTCTCATGCAATTTCTTTAACACCTATCCAAGATGCTTCACATGCTCTTCTTTGGTCCTGCTGAAAATCAATATGTCATCAAGATAAACAATAACAAATTTTCCAATAAATTCTACAAGTACCTCATTCATCAACCACATGAATGTGCTTGGAGCATTACTGAGTCCAAATGGCATGACAAGCCACTCATAGAGACCTTCATTTGTTTTGAAAGCAGTCTTCCATTCATCTCCCTGCCTTATTCTGATCTAGTGATAACCAGATTTCAAATCAATCTTGGAATAGTAACATGAACCACCAAGATAGTCCAACAGATCCTCAATTCTTGGCATAGGAAATCTATACCTTATGGTGATCTTATTGATAGCCCTTGAATCTGTGCATAGTCTCCATTTGCCATCTTTCTTAGGAGCAAGTACACTAGGGACTGCACATGGACTGAGACTTTTCCTAACCAAACCTTTCTCCAAAAGTTCTTGAATCTGTCTACCTACTTCTTCATTCTGCTATGGTGTCAACTTGTAGGCAGCTTTGTTGGGTAATGTGGCTCCAGGAATCAAGTCAATCTGATGACTTATGTTCCTCATAGGTGGTAAGGAGTTAGGAGTATCCTCTACCACAAGATCTTGGTACTTATCCAGTAATTGTTGCACTTCCAATGGAATCTCCTTCTGCTGTTTGCTTTGCTGATTGGATACAGGCTTCATCATCAGTGCATACCCTTGGGTATCCTCCTCCTTCATGAGTTGTAGGAACTCTTTGCCACTCACTAACATGACACTGTTGTCATTGCTCTTCTCTCCAACCTGCTCTGGTAAGGGATCCATCTGAAACTTCTTACCATTCTTGGTGATCATATATGTATTCTTTTCACCATCATGCTATGCCTTCACATCATACTGCCAAGGTCGTCCAAGAAGAAGGTGACAAGCATCCATAGGAATAATTTCACATAGCACCTTATCCCTATAATCACCTAGTTCAAACTCTACCCAAGTTTGTTCTTCCACCAAATAGTTCTGATTCTTATTCAACCAAGATATTTTGTGAGGATTAAGATGGGGTAATCTTTTTAGTTTACACTTTTCTACCATTTCAGTAGACACTACATTTTCAGTAGAACTTGAATCAACAATGATTTTACAGAGCTTACCATATGATATTCCTTGGGTTCTGAAGAGATTCTTCCTTTGTGGGGGCTCCTGCTTCAATGGCATCTTCATGAGGGTCCTCTTAATCATCATATTCTCTCCTTCAAGCACTGGTGCAGCACTACCAATTGGTGAGTTTACACTTTGACAATCATCCTCCTGCAATAGTTGGTTCCTTCTCCCACCATCATGAGAGCTAGATGCCTTCTCAGGGCACTTACTTGCAGTGTGGCCTACTTGATTGCAGTTGTAACATCTTCCAGTGAAGACTCCACGTCCTCTGCCTGCACCACCACCTCTTCCTCTGCCATTAGGTCTTCTCCAACCTCCGAAACCACCACCTTTTTGTTCTGTATCAGAACGTGATTCTTGTTGACTTGAACTTTCACCTTTGTTTGGCTGTCCTCTGCCAAAATTACCTCTTCCTCTATTGTTCCTGCCACCTCTTCCTCTGTTATTTTGATCACCTCTCCTTTTTAGTTTATCCTCTGCCCTAGAGGCTAACTGAAAACATTCATCCACAGTCTTGGGAACCACCATATTGAACTCATCCTGTATATTGTACCTCAGACCATCCAGGTATCTGGCCACCATCTCTTTTTCTTCTTCTCTGTGATTGGCTCTCATGCTTAATCTATGGAATTCTTCAGTGTATGTAGCCACGTCCATATCTTTCTGCCTAAGATGATTAAACTTTCTGATAGTCTACAGATCATAATCACATGGTAGAAAGTTGGCTCTCAGCATGGCTGCCATTCTGCTCCACTTGGTGATTGGACTCTTTCCAACCTTCTCCCTTTCACATTGAGTGTAGTTCCACCAAACCAATGCAGAACCTCTCAGTCTGGTCTTTGCAAACTTTACTTTCTTACTGTCACTATACTCTTTGAAGTCAAAGTAATTACTTAGGGCTTCAATCCAGTCCACAAGAGTATCTCCATCCAGTTTCCCATTGAACATGGGAACATCCATTTTCAGATCACCACTATCTCCATGACCCTTGAGTGCGTTCAAAAATGCCTTTTGATCAGCAGTCATACCTTCTCCTTGAGGATTCTCCCCAGTTTCTCCTTCTTCATCCTCCTCTGACTCAGAAGTGCTTCCATCTCTTTGGATCTTTCTTCCTTCAGTCTCTCTTCGAGCATTTCTTCCACCATCTTCTGGATGGCTGCTTTACTCATCGTCTTGGGAGGCATTGTGCTAGCCTCTGTTTCTATCTCCAATTCTTCGTCTGACATACACAGCTGTGGTTCAGAATATTGGCTCTGATACCAATTTGATGCAGAGTGCCAGAAGAAGCGAATGAAGATTTGACTATATCTTCATTATCGGCAAGAGGTCTCCCAAGTTCTCACCGATATCCCCATAGCGGTTAGTTGCCTATCGGCAACACCTCATACTATCGGACCACGAGAAATTTCTTAGGCCGATATACTCTGTCACTCCGATGACCAATCTTCGTCGGCCAGACTTCCTCCTTCGACGAAGCTTCTTTCACCTACACCGACACCTTGTCTCTCGCCGATCTCGTCAAACACATCGGCCAGATCCTCCGCTTCGGTAAGACTCTGGTTCGCGGCCCCGATGGTTCATCTCATTCCGATGAGTTTCTATCGGCGAGACTCTAACGGTCGCCGTGACTTCTTCGGCTTCCCCCGACGAGGTTCCTCACGCCGATACTCTTTATCGGCGATACTCCGAGGATGTCTCACCGATCGGTGAAACTGTATACCGTCGGCTAAGTGTATTTTCCTTAGCCCGATATCGTTTCTCTCACCGATGCGAATAACAATGGTATGTGTCTCCGACACTATACCAATCTTCGACAAGACGGAGAGCCTTTCACGCCGATGGATCTCCAACTGTTCTGAGGTGCCGAACTAGAATTCCTTTCGACCGAACAATGGAATTTGGCCGTTTCATATATCAAACTCTCGATCACTTGTAGCAATCTGATCCCACATCAAAACTATCCAATTTCACTCCGATTTCCCGACTAGCCACATGACGATGTCTAGTCGAACTTGACTGAGTTCGTTGGCTTCCTGGGTAAGAATTCAACAACAACAAACGTGAAAAGTCTTTCCCCCATCACACTGATACTATACAGGGCTTCAGTGGACAGAGGAAAGGGCCTCCATGTATGAATCAAAACCCTACTCCTAGGTTACGAACCAGCCACTGTGGAACCGTGGGTTTTACACCGTCTGCACACTACAGAGTCACTATGGATTGACAGATAGCATCCGGTTAGGGTTCCATTTACAAAATCAGGATAAAGATATCAAATTACTAAGAACAACCAAGAAAATCAACACAGATCATACCCAGAACTCTCTTTATTCAGTTATCAAAAAGAACTTGTTGTAATACACACTTCTCTCTCTCTGCCCCATGTGACATACAACCTGCCTCTAAAGAAGATGTAGAGACAGCAGTTATCCCCTCCAACCGTGCAAACTGATTTTCAAATCAGTTAGCCGTTGGTTTACCCTTCATACAAGAAAAACTACATGTGTGCCTTGCACAATTACATTCATGGGACCAAATTGACCCTTATTACAAAATGAAATGGCTTAAGAGCCTTATGAGAAAATAAAAGAAAAGATAACCCTGCACTACAGAGAATGTGCTCCTGCACCATCATTGATGTCAACATACTCTTGTTGCATTGATGTCAAGGATTGGATGAGTTGTGTGCTAAGGATATTCAGAAAATTAGTCCTATAAAAAATAGAGAAGAATAGTGAAGATAGTGAATCTCTATGAAGTGAAGATCCCAACTAAGATGAAGATCAGAGGATGCGCATCAAAGGGTTTGTAGATATGTGTCTAAAAGTGATCCAATAAAGATTTGAGAGGTCCACATGAATATTTGAAGAAGTTATGGCCATAGGAGTAAACCGGTTCTAGTAGATGTTCAGAGGTGATAGAGTGACATAAATAGGTCCGGTGAGATCTAGAAATGCAATATCTTGTTCTATGGATTCAGTGGAGTGTTTAGAAAGTCAATGTGAATTGACAACTCAATTGGTTTGTGATCTGGAGGTCCACAAGTATCTATTCCAATATGACAGTGATGACAGACTGTGTTCTTGAGGTTCCAGAGGAAGAAAAGAATGATTTCAGTAAGCAGTAGTGTGGATGTTCTTGGTGATTCTAAAAATCTTGTGGGGGTCTCTGAATTGTGTCCAATTTGTTTTGGTGGTTCACATTGAATATGGAGCTCGTAATTAAACAATTACTTCCGGATGATGATGTTCTTCCTAAACTTGGCCTACCGGATGAGTTACACATCTTGCGGATGATCTTGAAGATGTTCTATGAAGCATTGTGTATTCCTCAAAGAAGATTAAAGTCCTAGATCTATGTGGCCGATAGTGTGGTGATTCGCATGAAGTCATTTGTAATTAGTCAAGTTGTATTTGTGTATTTTCTCTGTAAAGTATGCCGACTTTGATGATTATCCCAAAGTCAATGTCCTATATAAATAAGAGTTGTGAAGTCATTTCAAAAGTATCTTGGTGAAGATGAGAGTGTGGTAGAGAATAGAAGAGCAAAAGACAGAGCAAAAGTGTTAAGCTTAAATGGAACTGACTCAAGCATGGTGAAGATGCTATTCTTCAGTTCAAGTATGTAATATTTATCATTCTTTAGATAGTGTGTCTCTTGTAGGCAGTGGGCCTCTTGTGAGCAGTGTGCTCAGGTAGTGAGCCCTAATTGGCATGTGCCATTTTTCTTCTTATTCTTTTAATAGAGAATAATCTTGGGTTATTCACCCCGTGGTTTTTCCCTTAACTAGGTTTTCCACGTTAAAATCTTGGTGTCATATGTGTTACTGTGTTTCCATGATTGATTTATTATTATGCTACTAAATTACAAGAAGGATTTAAGTGGTTAATAAAAGGAAAGTTTTGAGACAACTGATTCATCCCCCTCTCAGTTGTCTATTTTGAAACTAACTTTTGGTATCAGAGCTAAGTTCCTCTAAAAGGAGCTTAACTGCTTGAGGAGATCTAGGATGTCTTCCTACAAGAAGGATAGTCCAAGGTTTGATGGAACCAATTACACTCTTTGCAAAGCTGCATGGAATGCCACTTGCAATGTATGGGAATGTAATATTGGATCATGGCTTCAAAGAAGTATGTTCCTCCAAAGAATGGTCCGACAACTGTAGATGAAATCAAGGATGATGAAGACAATCTTCAGGCTAAAGAATCTTTATTAAGTGTCTTATCTGATTCAGAGATGACAAATGTTATAGATTTAAAAACTGCATATGAGATTTGGGAAAAAATGCAACTTCTGCATGAAGGAGACAAATATGTTAAATGTGCCAAGCTACAGAGTCTGAAAGGAAAATTTGAAAACCTGAAGATGAATAAAGATGAGAATATCACCTCATTTATGCCAAAAGTAAATGAGTTTGTTTGTGGCATTAGGTGTGCCAGTGGAATCTTAGATGAAGATAAGATTATTGCCAAAGTTCTTAGATCCCTACCTCCTGCTTACAAATACAAGGTTGCTGCTATTGAAGAATTCAAATCTTTTTCAAATATCACAAGAGATCAATTGGTTGGAAAATTAGTTGCATTTGAATTGGTCAATTTTGGAGATGCACCCCCCAAGACTGAATCTGCATTCAAAGCTAGTGCCTCTATAAAAGGCAAACAAAAGTTTGATCCAAGAGAGAACTCCTCAAAGAAACTATCATGGTATGAAAAAGCAAGAAAAGATCTGGAAGAAGATGAAGTAGAAGCTACTCAACTTGAAGCTCTTATTGCAAAAAGACTGCCAAGAGGATCTAGTAAGTATGAAGGAAAATTGCCCTTCAAATGTTTCAACTGCAACAAGATTGGTCATTTTGCCTCAAGGTGTCTGGAAAGATTTTCAAGGGCAAATCTAAATAGATCAAGATTCCAAAAGAAATGTTACTATGTTCAAGAAGATGATGATGATGAAGGAGTAACAAATGATGAATAAGAGACAGGAAACAAATCTGGAAGTGACTTGGTGTTTATTGCCATCAAGGAAGAAGATCCAATGCCATCTGAATTTGTCAATGATAAAATGATAGAAAGAGCTCTGGCTGCCCAAGTTGAAGAAAAGGATGATTGGGTCATTGATAGTGGATGCTCCCACCATATGATAGGTGACAAAAATAAGTTCATAGATTTGGAAAGATATGAAGGAGGAGTTGTAAAATTTGGTGATAATTTTGCTGGCAGAATCAGAGGTAGAGGAACTATTTCTTTTGATGGAAAGAGCAAAACCAGTAATGTACTGTATGTTGAAGGTCTAAAGCACAATCTTCTCAATATTGGATAGTTGGTGGATAAAGGCTATGATCTCTGATTCAAAAATGGAAAATGTAAGATCTTTGAAAGTTCTGGAACAGAGATTGCATCTGGTACTCAAACAAAAGGTAACATATTTCACTTGGTTGGTACTAAAAAAAGTTGTTTATTTGTTCAAATTGATTAGAGTTGGTTGTGGCATAGGAGAATGTGTCATGTGAATTTTGATAATATCATCAAGATAAGCAACACTCAAGTTGTAAGAGATCTTCCAAGACTGGTGAAACCTACTAATAATTTGTGCAAAGAATGTCAGTTGGGTAAGCAGAGCAGAGTCACATTCAAAAGTAAGGAACAATCTTCTACTGGATTGTTGGACTTAGTACATATTGATCTATGTGGACCGGAAAGAATCGGGAGCTTGCAAGGTGATAGATACTTCATGTTATTAATTGATGACCACTCACAGATGATGTGGGTGACTTTTTTGAAAGAAAAATCTGAGGCTCTTGAGAAATTCAAAATGTTCAGGGCTATGGTAGAGAATGAAACTGAATTAAACATGAAATGTCTCAGGTCTAATAGAGGTGGAGAATTCACATTTGGAGAGTTCATAGAATTCTGTAAGAAACATGGGATAAAAAGATAGTTATCTACTCCAAGGACTCCACAGCAGAATGGAGTAGTTGAGAGAAAGAACCAGACCATCCAAGAAGCATCTAGAACCATGATGATGGAAGCAAATGTTCCTCAGATCTACTGGAGAGAAGTTGTAAGCACTGTTGTCTATACTCTTAATCGAGTACAAATCAGAAGCAATACCAGTAAGACCCCTTATGAACTTTGGTTTGGCATCACTCCCACTGTGAAGTATTTCAGAGTCTTTGGTAGCAAATGTTACATTAAAAGAGATGAAGACCTTGGCAAATTTGATGCTAGAAGTGATGAAGGAATATTATTGGGATATTCTACTCAAAGCAAAGCATACTGGTGTTATAACAAGAGATTGAGAAAGATTATAGAAAGTACAAATGTGAAGGTTGATGAAGGTATTGCAAAACCCTCAAGGTTTTATGAATATGAAGAAGATGATCAGAATGATGTTTTGGTCCAAGAAGTCCAAGCCCCTTCTAAAATTCAGATCCCGACTGATTCAGAGAATCAGGAAGAAGAGATAAGTTTGAATGAACCTATTCAAGAAATAGAAGTGCAAGAAATTCCAAAACTCCCAGGTATGTAAGACCGAATCACTCAAAAGATCAAATCATAGGTGATAAAAGCAAAGGTGTTCAGACAAGAAGAAAGATTGCTCAAGCTCAGAAAAGTATTGTCTGATTTCAAAGATTGAACCAAAAATAGTGAGTGAAGCATGCAATGATGAAAGCTGGACTAAAGCAATGAAGGAAGAACTAATGTAAATTGAGAAAAATCACACTTGTGATCTTATTCCCAGACCTAGAAACAAAAATGTGATTGGAACCAAATGGGTCTTCCAGAATAAACTGAATGAAGATGGTGAAGTAGTCAGAAACAAAGCCAAATTGGTCTGCAAGGGTTATTCTCAAGTAGAAGGAGTTGATTTTGAAGAAACTTTTGTTCCGGTGGCAAGAATTGAAGCAGTCAGATTTTTTCTTGCCTTTGCTGCCTTCAAGGACTTCAAAGTATATCAGATGGATGTCAAGTCTACCTTCCTAAATGGTGACTTGGAAGAAGAAGTATACATTGAGAAACCCAATTGATTTCAATTGTCTTATCATGGTGATATAATCTGCAAGTTGAAGACAGCACTATATGGACTCAAAGAAGCCCCAAGAGCCTAGTATGAAAGACTAGATAAGCATCTTTTGAAGATTGGTTTCAACAAAGGCACTGCTGACAATAACTTGTACTTCAAAATTGATCATGAAAATATCTTAATTGTTGAAGTATTTGTTGATGATATCATTTTTGGAGGAAGAGATAGTATGTGCAAAACTTTTGCAAATCAAATGAAAAGAGAATCTGAGATGTCCATGTTTGGGGAAATGAATTTCTTCTTAGGTCTACAAATCACTCAAACAAAGAAAAGAATCTTCATTTCACAGACCAAATATGTGAAAGAATTGTTGAAGAAATTTGGGATGGAAGACTCAAACCAATGAATACTCCCATGGCAACTAGATGTAAATTGAGAAAAGATGATGACTCTCCTAAGGCTGATCAGAAAAAGTATAGGTCAATGATTAGAGGACTACTGTATCTTACTCAAACTAGACCTAAAATTATGAATGTTGTTGGTCTTATTGCTAGATTCCAAGCTGATCGTAGAGAATCTCATGTCATGGAAATCAAGAGGATTCTTAGATATATAAAAGGAACAGTTGAGTATGGTTTATGGTATCCTAGAGATCATGATTTCTATCTTCATTCATATATAGATGTGGATTGAGCAGGAGATGTGGATGACTAGAAGAGTACCAATGGTGGAGAATTCTTTTTAGGGAAAAGATTGGTTTCTTGGTTGAGCAATAAATATGAGATAATATCTCTGTCCACTGTAGAATAAGAATATATTGCAACATCAGGTAGTTGCACACAAGTATTGTGGATGAAGCAAATGCTAAGAGACATCAGAGTGGAGTATGAGGAACCTATCACAATCTTCTGTGATAATTCAAGTGCAATAAATATATCAAAAAATCTAGTGTCGCACTCAAAGACAAAACATATATCCATCAAGTTTAACTTTTTGAGAGAGCAAGTGAATAAAAATGAAGTCAGATTGGAGTTTGTGCCCTCCAAGGATCAGATTGCAGATATTTTTACTAAACCTCTACCTAAGGACTCTTTTGAGTATCTCATGGAGAAGTTAGGGGTTATTACCCCTCTAGTTATGAATTAAAGTGCACTGATGTGCATCAGTCTGGTGGATCTCACAGTTATATCTTGTGGCCTGGATTGATGATGGGAAGCTCTACTCAGGGGGAGCAATCTGTATGATTCTGAGTGATGCAAGTATGTGCCCTTTTCCATTGATGTCAAAGGGGGAGAGAAGACATGTGAAAAACAAAAAGTGGTTGCTAATCAAAGGGGGAGCAGTAAAGGAAGAGAAGACATGTGAATGGTTGCTATTGATAGGGGGAGTTATGTTTGTCAGTGAGGAGAAGTACTTGTCTTGATGGTTAAAATAATTTTTCACATCATATGTTGCCATCAATAACAAAGGGGGAGATTGTTGCAAGTATGGGCCTAACCGGTGTTGTCATTGATTTAAACATACTCCTGTTGCATTGATGTCAAGGATTCGATGAGTTGTGTGCTGAGGATATTGAGAAAATTAGTCCTATCAGAAATAGAGAAGAATAGTGAAGCTCTATGAAGTGAAGATCCCAGCTAAGATAAAGATCAGAGGATGCGCATCAAAGGGTTTGTAGATATGTGTCTAAAAGTGATCCAATAAAGATTTGAGAGGTATGCATGAAGATTTGAAGAAGTTATGGCCATAGGAGAAAAATTGGTTTTGGCAGATGTTCAAAGGTGACAAAGTGACACAAATAGGTCCGGTGAGATCCAGAAATGCAATATCTTCTTTTGTGGATTTGGTGGAGTGTTTAGGAAGTCAATGTGAATTGACAACTCAATTGGTTCATGGTCTGGAGGTCCACAAGCATCTATTCCAATATGACAGTGATGACAGACTGTGTTTTTGAGGTTCTAGATGAAGAAGAGAATGATTTCAGTAAGAAGAAGTAGTGTGGATGTTCTTGGTGATTCAAAAAAGCTCGTGGGGGTCTTTGAATTGTGTCTAGTTTGTGTTGGTGGGTCACATTGAATATGGAGCTCATAATTGAAGAATTACTTCCAGATGATGATGTTCTTCCTAAACTTGGCTGACCGGATGAGTTACACATCTTGCAGATGATCTTGAAGATGTTCTGCGAAGCATGGCGTATTCCTCAAAGAAGATTGAAGTCCCAGATATGTGTGGCTGACAGTGTGGTGATTCATATGAAGTCTTTTGTAATTAGTCAAGTTGTGTTTTTGTATTTGCTCTGTAAAGTATGCTGACTTTGATGATTATCCCAAAGTTGATGTCTTGTATAAATAAGAGTTGTGAAGTCATTTCAAAAGTATCTTGGTGAAGATGAAAGTGTGGTAGAGAGGAGAAAAGCGAAAGGTAGAGCAGAAGTATTGAGCTTAAATGGAACTGAATCAAGCATGGTGAATATGCTATTCTTTAGTTCAAGTATGTAATATTTATCATTCTGTAGAAAGTGTGTCTCTTGTAGGCAGTGGGCCTCTTGTGAGCAGTGTGCTCAAGCAGTGAGCCCTAATTGGCATTTGCCATTTTTCTTCTTATTCTTTTAATAGAGAATAATATTGGGTTAGTCACCCCATGGTTTTTCCCTTAACCAAGTTTTCCACATTAAAATCTTGGTGTCATATGTGTTAATTTGTTTCTTCTCTTGAATTATTACATTGTGTTTCCATGATTGATTTATTATTATGCTGCTAAATTACAAGAAGGATTTAAGTGGTTAATAAAAGGAAATTTTTGAGACAATTGATTCACCCCTCCTCTCAGTTGTCTATCTTGAAACTAACAGATCTTTCATTTATATCCTCCACAAGCTCTTCAAAATATTTCTCCTTCATTGGCCAAGATGAAACGTGCAATGGCTACAACAGTTCAGCACCCAAATAAAGAAAAAATCCAATGTGGTTCAAACCAAGAGATAAACATGTCCTATTTCACCCTAACACATGTCTCCATGCAGGTGCACACTTTCAAGCATCCATCGCAATTACCTAGATGTATCAAGTTGGCTATACAACACTTATTCTTTCACAAAATAGCTCCAGACCTAAAGTGGTACCAGAGAGACCAATTAACATCATATGTATCACTCCACAAGCAACATATGACTTTCAAACACATCTTCAAACATTCATTTATCTAATTTATGAATCTTCTTTCTGGTGCCAACAAACAAACATTGAACTCAGTAACACTTGCAAATGTTGACTACACAATCTTGAAATATATCCTTGAAAAATAAACTTGCGGTACACTTCAGCACCTAAAACTTGGAATGAAAAAACATAAAAACCATTTGAATTCAAACTCTAAACATCAAGCCAAATAATGTAGTGCGGTAAAATGCGGTGGCTTTCACATTCTACTCCAAACAACCCTAATCAACAACATGATATGTCTTTGCTTTGCTAACTCTAGAGAGCCTCTGTGGCATGACTTATCATCTAAAACTTAAATATATTATACCTCTCATCTACATTTACCTAACTTCCAATATACACAACCCAATCTTCAAATGCAGAGAAATGTGAAGCATTTCTCTGACTCATCATGACTGCAACAACTCTAAACCACTATCTTCACTTTGGTAGCTCTAGAATCTTTTGTGATAACTTTCATGCTCTAAAATCAAGAACATGGATACATCACACCTATCTCTTTCTAACTCCAAAACTCTAAGGCCATACCTTCAAATGTGGAGGAATGCGGAGAAAATTCTATTGAGCTTCGTCAATGAAACTTCATGTGCCTTAGATTGTCTGAAACCTTTTATACTTTCTTTCAAACCTTTTCATCAGAAAACAATGAATACAATATTCACCATATTAGATACTACAATTACAACATGATACACAATAATCATAGTTCTTTGCATCATAAACAAGAAATCACAACTTCTTTATATCAAAAAACTCTTCATCCTGTCAACATTTATCTATCCATGCTCTTCAGTAGATAAGGCACAACTGCGTACATATGATACTGATCCATCTCCTTGTAATCAATCACTTCTAAGTCTTCTCCTTTAATCTTCACTATTTTGACATCACAACTCTCCATAACATTGCTCTATTGACATCAATGACAATAGATATGTAACAATCTCCCCCTTTGGCATTAATGGCAAGGCTTGACCTGATATGCAACTTTCGCCCCATTTGACATCAAGGGAAAAGAGCTAGTGGTCTTCCTCTGTACCTGTAAAAAAACATGTAGGCTTCCCCTATCTGCATTTTTCTAGATCTTCTTTTACTGTTCCTCATCTGTTAGCTCCCCCTAACTGATCAATCTTTGTTATCCACCTACCTACCCCCCCTGAGAGGTAGCCTCCCTCACTCCAGGGATTAAGATGTATCTTGAACTGCTCCCCATGGACAAATGCACCAACTATGCATCTAGTTAGAAGGAGGGACAAAAACCCCTAACTTCTATTTGAGGTACTAAAATGTTTCCTTAGAAAGTGCCTTTGTAAAGATCTCTACAACTTGATCCTTTTGTAGGCACATACTCCAATTTGACCTCTTGATTCGTAACCTTCTTTCTCAAAAGTGATACCTGATAGATATGTTCTTGGTTCTAGAATGCATCACTAGATTCTTTGAAATATTGATCTCGCTTGTATTTTCACTTAGAATAGGAATGGCCTCATCATACACTACCTTGATATCCTTCAATATTTTCTTCATCCACAACACTTGAGTGCAGTAGGTTGCTGCAGCTATATACTCTGCTTCTGATGTTGATAATGATGTTGAATCCTACTTATTACTTAACCATAATACCAATCTGTCTCCCAAAAAGAAAGCTCCACCACTGGTACTTCTTCTATCATCAACATTGCCAGCCCAATCTGCATCAGTATAGGCACTCAAGGAAAAATAATCACTCTTTTGATACCACAATCCATATTCTGGAGTGCTCTTCAAACACCTAAAAATTCTTTTGACTTCATTCACATGTGTTTCTTTGGGATCTGTTAGTACTCAAATCTATAGGCACCTTCATAAAAAATTCAAGCATTCAAATATGCAGGTTCCCTCCCAAAAAGTCCAAAAAAGTTCTAAGTCTTCGGGCCTCCTCATCATGTTGCAAATATAGCCTGATATTTCTTGGAGGAGGATCATCATATTTCTGTCACCCTGATTTTCTTACGGGGGGTGATATTCCGAATATCGGGTGATCTTAATTAAGATCACCCCCGTGTTGTTATATCACCCTGATGTTACAACGAAGCTACAGTGCAACTGGATATTTTGCGGAGGGGGAGATATTTCAAATATCAGGTGATCTTACAAATATCACCCTATTTTGTCAACATGACGGTGACGTCATATAGATATGAGGAGGTGTACGATATGAATATGGCGGTGATGTCATAAGGAGCTGACTGGATATCATGTGGGAGGACTTTTTTATGACGTCATCAGGTGATGCGGTCAGGATGATATGAAATATCATGGCGATGTTGAACATCAGAGCATCATGCAGAGGATGATGATGAGGTATATGCTGGCGTCATCAGGAGCAAAATCACCAACATCATATATGTTCGTGGCCCAGTTTATAAAGTATTCAGGAGGTCGCCACAGGGTGCATGTGGGATAAATGATTCCTACATGATTTAAAATATCAAGGTCATGTATCTTGGCGGGAAAGTTTCAAATGCATAGTACACTGCACTTCCCGATGGCCGCGGGTTGGTATGCCAATAATGGCAGTTGTTGCATGGTATGGGCGATGCCCTGGACAAATCTAGTACCCGATTGAAGTTGAGGATACCCAGGTGGTGGCACGTGGATCGAGATCACTTCTTGTCTTCTCCTCCATCTGTTGCATTCAATGATTGAGTGCCAATTCCCCATGAACTGTATCTGGTGGATTTTGAACCACCCAGTGATTAATGCTGAGCACCTTCCCGCTGTATATAGCAGGCTGTGTTGCTCATTTTTGTTGTTGAAGATTTGGGCAATTTTGGGGGAAAAATAACGAAATACAGAGCATTTCCTTGTTGTTTTGTCTCATTTTGGAGTTTATGTGTTGCATTTGTGTTGTATCTTGCACATATGTTTAGTTTCTTGTCATTTTATATGAAAAATGCCTTTATTGCATGTGTTTTACTATCTGTCTCCACTTGTTGTATGCAATTTCTTCTTTTGAATCTAGTTGATAAGGGTTTCTTAGATTCTAGGGTATAGTCTTGCTGTACCACATGCTTAATCTGTAACTTCCATTCAAGGAGTGGATTAAACTGTTTTAGGTTGAGTATGGAGAAGATTGTATGTCAACTGGGATATTTGTAAGTAGAGATAGTTAAATACTCATCCTTGGGTGATGTTTGTAAGGCAAGCATCAGTCCTAACCCCTTGAAACTTGAATGCCAGTTGCAAGCCATCCTCATGTATACGTCTATTTGACTCCTTGCCCTGAGATAGGCACCGGTCTACTTCTTGTGAAGTAGTTATGATACAAAGCCCCTGTCTTGCATCCACACCATTAAATTCAAGCCATTCCACATTTTCAACCTGTTAATTGTAGGAGTAGGATTAGGAACCCCTACATACTCTCATCCCTAACCAGTCAGATATGTCCAAGAAAATTGCCAACTTGTGATCTATCATTTAGATCTTGGTCCATGCATGAGAGTATTCTGCATGTTACTGTCAAGTTAAATCTTTATTTCATTGAATGAATCAATGTCATATCTTTATCAAATAGGGATACCCCCCTTGGTGCGGTAGAACCAAAAGTGAAGGGGAGGCAACTCATGCAACCTCCTGTACTCTGTTGGCCGGATCTACTTGTGCATTAGAACTGGCAAACCCTCTACCGATCTAGAGAAAATTACCAATAGAAATGGCAACTCCACTGGGGATGAAGTAAAATCAAAGTGTATCTTATTATCCCTAGTGTTAATTTGTGCCCATCCGAGTCACCAACAGAAATGGTGACTCTGCTGGGGAGACAATGTCATATCCATGACAGTTTGAGTCTAAAAGATTGAAAAATCAGACCTGGAGGTGCTTTGTTGCAGCAAAGGAAAAAGTTGTATGTGTGACTCTGATGTGGGAGAACCCAGAAAGAAAGAAATCAATTTTTAGCTTCAGCCTGTTTGAATCTCATTCCTCTGCTAAGGAGGTGGCGACTCTGCATAATAAAGACCATGATAAGAGGACACCAGAGGTGTTAAATTTGTAGTTGTTGCAACATATCCAGGTATTTGTATAAGTTTTAAAAGTTCCCTATTTGGTGAAATAGCACTGGTTAAAAGGGGAAATATTAGTGACTAGATTGCATACTTTCGTGAGAACTTAGTTTGCATTTCAAAAGGAAGTATGCAATATTGTTTAAAAGACTCATTTGGAGGACTTTAGGAAAGTTGAAACAACAGTCTAAATTTTAAGGGCCTAAAGTCATTGTTTATAGAAAATCTGAGTTGAAAAGAGGGTTGCAGAAATGCATAATGATGAATAATTATCAGCCCTTGCACCCTTGTGAAATGTCAGATGTAATGATGTATAATAATCAGTCCCAACCATGTAATAGAAAAGGTTTCAGAACTGACAGATATAAGCCCATGTTGAGTACTAGTGACTCAAATTTACAGGTTAAATGGTTCAATGGTTCAGTTCATTGGCTCATTGGTTCAACTGTGAAGGTCATCAGCATGAGAAACAATATCGGCAGGAGTGAATGGGAAATTGGCAAGGTTTCACCGATATGGTTATATCAGTGTGAGATTTACTGTCAGATCAACATTCTAAAGTCTCGCCAATGCTACCAGTCATCCCAATGGTAGTGACCATCAGAAAGACTTTCACTATCGGCAAGAGTGAGAAGTCTGTGGCTGATATACATTGGTCTCACCGATGACATTTGTCTATTGGCGTAAGGTTTTGTCATCGGCAGATATTAAGATTGTCACTCCAACCCATTGAGTCACCCCGATGGGAGTTGGCATTGGTAAGAGTTTTGGTGTCGGCGTGAGCTTTGCTATCGGCCCAACTTGGAGGAGTCGCTCTGATGAAGGCTTTCTGTAGGCGTTGGTGAGACAAGGGTCATTGGTGTAAGTATGGATCGCTTCACCAATGGTAAAGGTCATCCCAATGGGTCTTTAACTGTTATCATCGGCAACAAAATTGCCGACGATAGTCTTTGGTTCGTTGGTGGTTATAAACCGAGGTGTCCTTTGCGACATGGTGCATGTGGGACTAATCTCACCAATACAAAACAGTTGTTTGGATAGTTGGTGAGTGTAACTGAAATGTTTGGGTTCTCGGATGGTTGAGTCAATTGGATTGCTAAAGCAATGTGAGATCGGTAGAAACGAGAGAGTTCTTTTCGAGAGAGATCTGGGTTTTTTCCTTCTGTGAAGTCTTTTGTTGTATGTTGTATGCAGCATGTGAATAGCATGTGAAGGGACTGAGAAGAGAATGAAAACAGAGTTCAGGTGAAAGTGTTCTAGCTGAGAAGATGAATTTCTGTACTGTGTGTTGTTTGTGGCATGATCACAGTATGAAGAACCAACTGAGAGCTGGAGAACATTTTGCAGGGTTATACTGTCAGCTATTCTTCAGAAGGAACAAGATGTTAATCTCTTGTAAAGGCTATGAGCCTGTAAATGTATTGTAACTATTTTGTTGTTGAATAATACAATGGCTCAGTGATTTGGAGTGTGGGGTTTTTTACCCGTAAGAGTTTTCCCCACGTAAATGTGTGTTCTTGTTCTATCTTTCATGATTAATTGTTCTATTGTTGAAACTAGTTAATGTTCTCTTGTGCTTTCCTCTAAGGGTCAATGTTGGAAATGTTCTATGTCTGTTTCCGCTTTAATGGCATAGTTGTGCGTGTTTTTGAAGCAATTGGAAAGAATTTAATCTATCGAAGACACCACTATTCTTAGAAATACATTCTGAGATGCTCTCATTTCCTTACAACTGGTATCAAAGCATGCTTCTGGGATGTGCTTTGTTGCTCACATTTGTACATTTGTGTGCTACATGTGTTTGCATGTAAGATTTCCTGGTGTATAAGGTCTGGGTATTCCTTCTGTGCTGATTTCTTAGAGTGACAAGCTTGAGGAAATCTAAAGGAATTGTCTAATGTTTGATCCTTGTTTGAGTGAAAGTCTGGCAGTTGATCTTGTGTTTCTATTTTAGCAGTGCTTGAAGGATGGTGAAACTAAAGAGACTGGAGCTGGTCATGATGTGGCCTAAGGCTCTTAATTGACAGTATTTAATCCTGTTGCATAGGGTTTGCTTTGTGGTTGTGTTGCTGCAGTCACTTTCATATTGGGTGTCTGTGTGAGAGGCTCTCTGATGATATGAAAAAGTTTGTGTTACTACTCAACCATGGAGTGTTGTGCTTATGCTGGGTGTTCTGCTCCTGGTATTGGAAGGCATAATTTTCTGTTACCTTGACTGCATGTAGGCTATGGAGTTGATCATTGGATGGTCTGAGAGCTTCTGTAATAGCCTGATTCTCTCGGATGCATGTGCATGTTGGTGGTTGAGGGATTGGTCTACAAGTGGGCCTGAAGCTCTTGAACTGTTGTTTCCTTAATTGGATAATTTTGCACTTGCATGACTCAGATTCATGTTTATTGGATTTGAGGGGTTTTATAGTTTTTACTTAAAATCTATGGTAATGCATATTCATGATGATCCATTATTCTAGTTTAACTGTTATGGAGTTTATGTTGCAGACTTTTGGGTTTTCCAGATGTGAAGTGGGTATGGATGTGCATGGGTGTTTTTCAAACATAGTGGTTTTACAGGTTTTACATGGTCAAAAGAAAAACTTGTGGTTTTGTGAAGCTGCAGTTAAGCTAATTCTAGACCCTAGCTTTTGGGATGTTGCTGGATGATATAGTTGTAGTTTTGCATGCATGCTCTGTGCATGGTGTGAGGAGGTGAAATGCTTTCTCTACATGGGAGTGCTGGTATGTGATTTGACACTCAGCATTTATGTGGTAATGTTTCTAGTTTCTCGACTATGGTGCTCATGTTGTGATTTTTTTGGCAAATCAGTTTTGTAAGTAATCTGATGTTTAAGTCATGTTGTCTACATGGTTTATCTATTCCTTGAAATCTTAGTTTTGCAGTTTCCAGTGTGATAGTGAATTTACATGGTACATTGGTTGGATCTACGAGTTATGTAGTTTCGTGGGCTGATCACCTATTAAGCTATAGTGAGATGACTCGGATGTGGATTGTCTTTATCCACAAGATTATTTTAGTGTTTATGTAGATTTGTTAGCTGGCCTTGTCTCTGGTCACTTGTGCATTGGTGTGACTATTTCGGGATGAGAGGATGGATGTTGTAGAGTATCTGAATAGTTGGTTATGGAGACTTGTAGTATGTGTATCATGATGTCTTGTATAGCTTGAATACACAGATTTGTGTAATCTATTGACAGTGATAGTTTATTTCCTTGGTTTGGAGATCTTGGTGTCACTTGGTTTTATAGTCACATGGACAAGTTAATGTGTGGACCTGGAAGATTTTCAGATTAGGAGATGTTTGGTCAGGATGCTTAGAAAGCTCTATTGTTATAGTTCAGTGGGAGCTTTAGCATTGACTGTGTGTTCGTCACTTTGTGGTGAATGATCTTCTTTAGTGTGGCATATGTTACTAGGAGGAGCTCTTTGATCTTGTTGCTGCAGAAGGGTTCTTTCGCATTTGCAGGGGCACTATTTGAGGATGAGTAACATCTTGAAGTCATGGAGGATTCATGAAATTCTTGGCTGAGGTGTTGGTGGTGCTTGACAGGTGATGTTGGTTTAGAGTTTTGGTTTGTTTCATATCATGATTTCTGCATTTAAATTTTGGTATGATACATTGATCTAGAGACCATGGTTATGTTCACCTGGAGCATGGAATCTCCTAAGGGAGATGGTAAGATCATGATGTCATGATAAGTTATTGATTCAGCTGATTGGAGCTTTGACAGTGGTCTGGTAACTTCTCTATGTCTGGGTACATTTATCATTTGCCTGATTACTTCATAGTGTTGTAGTGATGCAGTTGGAGTTCAGCATGAGGTGATTGTTCATAGGTACTCATGGATACATGGAGAATAAGGTGAGACTGTATATGCTGTGCTTAATCAGAGTTTACAGCCAGAAGTTTGAGGAGTCTTTACCTTGGTTGAATGTGAGTTCAACAAAAGATCTAGAGGAGATTGTTCTTGGAGAAAGTCTTTGGGACTTGGATATCTTGGAACAACATTCTAATTCCCACTCTTGGTTTGCTCGACAGTTTATTACTTGAAAGATATTGCCCATTGTTTCTCTCAGGTGTTTTATGCTTTCTTTCTAGATATGGGTCTTGAACTGCTCATAGATGGTTCTGGAGGATTCATTGTGAGAGATGGATAGCATGTTTATCTCCTTTTGCATTTGAGTTTAAAGATATCATACATTGATGAGAATTGTTAGGAGAAGGTTAATGGGTTGATTTCCTAAAATGGGAAATGGATTAGTTTGATCTTCTTTAGCTTGAGAGGCTTACATCCATGTTAAATTATTTGATCTCTTGAGATTGAATGTTTGTTTGGGTGTTGTTATGTTGTTCTCTTTGGGGTGTTTTGAAGAAGATCATACTTGACATAGTTGGCATTCAGAGGTGTATGTAGAAGGATTGTCTACAGGTATATGATGTGCAATGTTTTCTCTTGGTCTTAGTTATTTTCTCTGATGGTGTGCTTCACATTACATTGTTTTAAGGTTTTATTCGGAGCTGATGTGATCACTAGTTTGTGGTCATGTGCTTTCACTTATGTTGTTGGGTGATAGCATGAAGGTTATGTTCTATTATCTCTTTCTTTGTTGGATGTGGAGAACTTGGGAGAGCTTTGGACTGGTGGTGAGGAGTTGTTCTTGCAGGTTATTTGCTTATAGTTTTTTGCATATCATGGTGGATGTTTCCTTGATACTACATGATATTTACACTTTCTATGTAATGCTATTGGTGGATTTTTTGTATGCCATGATCTTTTTCAGATCAGCATTATCCATGCAGTGGGAGTTCTTGATGTGTTTGGTCTTTTTCAACTGGTTGACACATAGAGCTTGTATTTGTAGCTGATGGGTGCATGTGTAGGTGGCATGAGTCTACTGATGTTCATACCTTTAAGGTATGAGTGATTGGATGTTTTAGCATTGGCTGCATGTGTTATTTTCAGTCATGTGGGTTTTATGTTCAGTTGGATGGTTGCAGTCAGCTTACTGTTTGTTGTTCTAGCTGATGGTTTATCTTGTTTCTGGAGGATGTTTCTCATGGCTGTGTTCTAGAAGTTTTGGAGCTTCTATGTAGCTTGTGAGCACAGTGGAGTGGAGGTAGTATTAACTTTGGCCTTGAGCATTGATCGCTTCCTGTAATTCCTTCGTCAAGTGGGAGAATGTTGAGTACTAGTGACTCAAATTTACAGGTTAAATGGTTCAATGGTTCAGTTCATTGGCTCATTGGTTCAACTGTGAAGGTCATCGGCATGAGAAACAATATCGACAGGAGTGAATGGGAAATTGGCAAGGTTTCACCGATATGGTTATATTAGTGCGAGATTTGCTGTTAGATCAACATTCTGAAGTCTTCCCGATGCTACCAGTCATCCCAATGGTAGTGACCATCGGAAAGACTTTCACTATCGGCAAGTGTGAGAAGTCTGTGGCTGATATGCATTGGTCTCACCGATGACATTTGTCTATTGGCGTAAGGTTTTGTCATCGGCAGATCTTAAGATTGTCACTCCGACCCATTGAGTCACCCCGATGGGAGTTGGCTTGGTAAGAGTTTTGGTGTCGGCGTGAGCTTTGCTATCGGCCCAACTTGGAGGAGTCACTCTAATGGAGGCTTTCTGTAGGTGTCAGTGAGACAAGGGTCGTTGGTGTAAGTATGGATCACTTCGCTAATGGTAAAGGTCATCCCGATGGGTCTTTAACTGTTATCATCAGCAACAAAATTGCTGATGATAGTCTTTGGTTCATTGGTGGTTATAAACCGAGGTGTCCTTTGCGACATGGTGCATGTGGGACTAATCTCACGAATGCAAAATGGTTGTTTAGACAATTGGTGAGTGTAACTAAAATGTTTGGGTGCTCAGACGGTTGAGTCGATTGGATTGCTAAAGCAATGTGAGATCGGTAGAAACGAGAGAGTTCTTTTCAAGAGAGCTCTAGGTTTTTTCCTTCTGTGAAGTCTTTTGCTATATGTTGTATGCAGCATGTGAACAGCATGTGAAGGGACTGAGAAGAGAATGAAAACAGAGTTCAGGTGAAAGTGTTCTGGCTGAGAAGATGAAGTTCTATACTGTGTGTTGTTTGTGGCATGATCACAGTATGAAGAACCAACTGAGAGGTGGAGAACTTTGTGCAGGGTTATACTGTCAGCTATTCTTCAGAAGGAACAAGATGTTAATCTCCTGTAAAGGCTATGAGCCTGTAAATGTATTGTAACTATTTGGTTGTTGAATAATACAATGGCTCAGTGATTTGGAGTGTGGGGTTTTTTACCCATAAGGGTTTTCCCCACGTAAATCTATGTTCTTGTTCTATCTTTCATGATTAATTGTTCTGCTATTGAAACTGGTTAATGTTTGCTTGTGCTTTCCTCTAAGGGTCAATGTTGGAAATGTTCTATGTCTGTTTCTGCTTTAATGGCATAGTTGTGCATGTTTTTGAAGCAATTGGAAAGAATTTAATCTGTCGAAGACACCACTATTCTTAGAAATACGTTCTGAGATGCTCTCATTTCCTTACAGCCCATAAGTTTTGATGGCATTTGTGGCTATCCAAATGCTATTCCATCTAAAATCAGAAAATTTTTGCCCAAATTCAATGGTGTGAAGGATGAATCAGCTAAGAGACACTTGCAACAATTTATAAATGTGATAGATGATTTTGAGATTGACAATGAAGATGTGGTTATTAGATTATTTGTTCAATCTCTAGATGAAGATGCAAGGGACTGGTTCTCCTATCTTCGGGCATACTCTGTCAGCTCTTGGCATGATTTTAAATCTGCATTTCTAGATCAATATGGTGAAAGAATTTCTGACTATGCAGTTATTAGTAATTTTATGTATATCCATATTGAAGAGGATAAGTTGATTCCAGCCTTTAACCTCAAATTTATGAGGACATTGAATAGAATACCAGAATGCATGAAACCTAATGATGCACTGTGCCTAGTTGTCTATTTGGGAGCGTTTGATAGGAAAATGAGCTATAGATTGAGGGATAAGGAGCTCGCCACATTGCATCAGGCACAACAATTTGCAATTAACATTGAAAATAATTGGAGGTATGGGTTTTAGAAAGGGTATTTATCTAAAAAAATTTGCTGCCCTAGGGCCACCAATGTTGATAAGGGATATAGTTTAAATGTTGCAGATGAATGTCAAAGTACTCACACCCCTGTTGTCCCAGTTTTTGCATCATTCCAAGTTGATGATGTTTCTGTTGTAGAGGAGGATGTCCTATTTTGCCCTATAAATGAAGTTGATAATAGTAATTTTTCAAGTAATATTTGCATGCTAGTCCTAAACAAAGTGCATTCATGTTTAAATGATCCAGTTGTGCAAAGTTGTGATCATATGGATCAAGTGTCAATATCAATTTCATCAAAAAGAATTAGAGGACTGGAAAATGATGTAGATAGTTCAACTTCAGAGTGCATTGAAGTAGCAGAAATTTTGTATGTGGGGCAATCAGAGGTTAAAGATGATGAAGATGATATCCATGATCAGTTCATGGATCAGGCTTGTTCTTCTCATGACTATGGATTTAGTGATATCAAAGAGTTGGATTGTCATGAAGAAGAAACAGAGACTTATGCAATGAGTGTGAATCCCCTTTACGATGAGCCTACGGATGCATTTGATTTTGTGAGTTATGACATTCATTGGTGCAGAATTAACCCTTTGTTTGACAATGATAATACTGATTTGCAAACCGTGGATGATAAATGCTTACCATCAGTTGTTTCAGACATGTGCAATAATGGCAATGGGTGTGTGGATCAAGAATTGTTTTCAATGTCAATGAGTGATATAAATGATATTGGGGGTCTCATATTTTCTGAGTGTTTTCAGTTTTTGGATCAACTGGATATGTGTTTGGTTATATGCAACAGCCAGGTAGATAATGAGTATTGCCAAATGCAATATGAGGATATGTTGTTTGAAGATTATAACATGCATATGTTGCTTCATCGAACCCTCATCCCACTATGTCAACACAATCACCATTCGAGCACAAGCACCCAATTGCACCATGATAACCCATCGAGGCCGTGTCTCAATCCGCACTGCCCCTCCCACTGAACCAACACCCACATCCACATACAATCCCCTCCCCCCTAGTCCAAATGCCCATCCATCACCCACCACTCGATATAACCTCCTAGAGCATCTAGCAAAGACACCCGCACAAATCTCCATCCTTGAGCTGCTTCGCACATCACCCCACCACAAGGACATCCTTGACAAAGCCCTTTTGGAAACACAAGTCCCTGCAAACTTGGATGTCAATCAATTTCAAGCCATGGTTGGCCATATTGCTACACTGCACCATCTCACGTTTTCTGTGAAAGATCTCCCTGCTTCCAAACACCTACATAATGATGCACTACACATCGAGGTCCGCATTCACAAACACACCATTAAAAGGGTCCTAATAGATGGTGGCTCTGGCCTAAATATATGCACTCTAAAATTGCTAAAACACTTGGGGTACTCAGATGTGGTTGTGGATGCTAGCGAGTGCATAACAATCAAAGGATATGATGACATTGAGAGGCTATCCGAGGGCACCATAAAGCTCCCTATTCAAGTGGGATAGAAAATCCTCGAAACAAAATGTCAGGTTCTGGATCTTGACCTCCCATATAACATTCTTCTTGGCAGACCATGGATTCACACCATGCAATCCGTCCCATCCACTTTCCATCAATGTCTCAAATTCCCCCACAATGGCACAAAAGTCACTATTTATGCCGATCCCCGTCCCTTCCAATACTGCAGTTTTCTGGAAGGCCACAACCAAACCTTCTATCCATACAATAAAGCCACCACAACAACTAATCCTACGGCTTCCACCTCATACATGGACCCCGCCAACATCACCACCACTTCATCCCAAACACCTTCACCACCTCAGGTTAAGATCAAGCTCAGCGACCAAGGCTATGGGGAATACAACCTCCACGGCACCTTTTGTGTGGGCTTATTACCCACTCCTAAGACATTTGGCACTCCAAACACAGAGGCAGCTGACATGGTCATCATCAAATGCAAACCCTCACCCATCTTTGAGAAGAAACATCTTCTGGATCAGGATATACTTGAAGATATTTCATCCTGGATTTATAAGGATGAAGAAATAGAACAAGACATCCCCACCATCCCAACAAACAGTTACGGCAAAGGTTCTGAAATAGTCAAAAGCATGGGTTACAAAGGACAAGGCGGCATTGGCCTTCATGAACAGGGGATTGTAGAACCACTACAAGCAACAAGAAACCCCTATACTCAAGGGTTAGGGTATGGTCAACCACAACGCATCCTTAATACCGGCGAATGTATCTTAGCTGAGTTTGCTCCAGTCTCTCTAGACGTCGACAATGTTAACAAAACAGGCCTACAAGACTCCTTTAGTGATTTTGTCGACTTCTTCAACTCCTCCATTTGCACCATCTACTCCGTCACCACTCTTGCCTCATCATCTAATGACCTACCATTAGTATACCCCGACCTCATTGACTGGGACCAATGAGGACCTCCTATCTTTGATATCGCACCAAATGATGAAGCCATTGCTGAAATGATGGGAGTAAGAGATAACTTCGCCTTAGGAGATCACAGAGCTGGATACATCATGGAACTCAATCTGGCTGCCTATTTTGGGGAGACAACCCCTGCTTCCAGTCTTTAAAACACAAAAAGAAAAAATAGATCTGATGGTGAAAACTATTCCACGGTAGTATCAGATCCCAAAATAGTAAAAATAAATGACGTATCTCCTGGTGGAAACCTCCACGAGGCGCCAGGAGATGGAAGCATGGGCCTCCCTGAAATAGATAAAGTATATCCTGACAGATCACCCATCTTGGTTGAACCGGCTCAGGAAATGAATCTAGGGACAGAGGAAGAGCTAAAAATCACATACAGAGCAGAATCTCTCAGCATATTTGAACAGGAAGACTTCTTGGTATTCTTCAGACGTAGAAATCACAACTTTGCGTGGACCTATGCAGACATGCCAGGGCTAGATCCCGCCTTGGTTGTTCATCATCTTGCAATGCGTCCCAATGCCAAACCAGTCAAATAGAAACTCTAAAAGATGAATCCTCAGGTGGCCCTTCTTGTCAAAGCAGAACTAAAAAAGTTACTGGATGTTGGGTTCATCTGCCCAATTGATTATCCTGAATGGGTTTCAAATCTAGTACCGGTTGCTAAACTAGATGGCAGAATTCGTTGTTGCACTGACTTCAGAGACCTCAATAAGGCCTACCCAAAAGATGACTTTCCACTACCCAACATTGACATGATCATGGATCTCACCGCAGAACATGAGATGCTATCTCTCATGGATGGCTTTTTAGGATACAACCAAATAAAAATTGCTGAAGAAGATCAGCACAAGACATCCTTTATATGCCCATGGGGGACATACTATTGGGTAGTAATGCCATTCGGCCTAAAGAATACAGGAGCTACTTATCAAAGAGCAATGACCGTCATCTTCCACGACCTCTTTCATCACATCATGGAGGACTATGTTGATGACTTACTCAGTAAATCAAAGACCAGAGAAGAACACTTAGACGTGCTAGCCAAGATCTTTGATAGGCTAGAGCAATATAATGTTTGTCTAAATCCAAAGAAGTGTGTCTTTGGCGTCACCTCAGGTAAACTGCTAGGATACATAGTCTCCAGACGAGGAATCAAGGTAGATCCTGCGAAAGTCAAGGCTATCACTGAAATGCCACCTCCCAAAACATTGAAACAACTAAGAAGCCTACAGGGGAAGCTACAGTCCATTCGCCAGTTCATCACCCAACTTGCGGATAGTGTCAAGCATTCCAACATCTCCTCAGGAAAGATACGGGTTTTGCCTAGACTGATCAATGTCAGGATGCCTTTGACCAGCTAAAAGCATATCTAGCTAATCCCCCTGTTCTATCTCCACCAAGACAAGGAGAGTCCCTCCTCTTGTATATCTCTGCGACAGACACAGCAATTGGGGCTTTGTTAGCACAACATGATGAACATGGGAAGGAAAGAGCCATCTACTACATCAGCCGCACCTTGATCTCCTATGATCTTAACTACACAC
Organism: Cunninghamia lanceolata; assembly: GCA_027924645.1. Classification (NCBI taxonomy): domain Eukaryota; kingdom Viridiplantae; phylum Streptophyta; class Pinopsida; order Cupressales; family Cupressaceae; genus Cunninghamia; species Cunninghamia lanceolata. Next base: position 12,272,685 of record BSBN01000186.1, on the reverse strand, counting down.
AAATTGAACGAGCATGCCTCGCCCTTGTCTTCACATCACAAAAGTTAAGACATTATATGCTCAATCACAAGACCAAGCTCATTGCTAAGATCGACCCACTCAAGTATTTACTAAACAAAGCAGCTCTCACTGGAAGAATGGAAAAATGGGTCATGATTCTCACCAAATTTGACATAGAATACACAGAGAGAAAGGCAATCAAAGGACAAGTCATAGCAGATCAGCTGGCTGAGGCACCTATTCAGGCAAAACATCCTACAATCGCAGAATTTCTAGATGAGGCCATCTTGACAATCACACCAGCCACAGACACATGGAAGATGTATTTTGATGGATCATACACTCACAAAGGCTCAGAGGTAGGCATCCTGTTTGTTACCCCTTAAGGTGACATGATCCCTAAATCATTCAAAATCACATTTCCATGCACCAATAATGTTGCAGAGTATGAGGCCCTCATCACAGGTCTCTGAATGGCCATCCAATGAAAAATTGAAAAGCTAACTATGTATGGCGACTCTCAACTGGTCATCAGGCAAGTCAATAATGAATACAAAACCAAGGATGATAAGCTCCTTCCCTATAAGAAGATGGTCGATGATTTTAAAGATTATTTCAATGACATCCACTTTGAGCAGATCCCAAGGTTAAACAACAAAGCGGCAGATGCCATGGCAACCATCGGATCTCTGGTAGACATTAAGCAAGGCAGTAAGAAATGTGAATTCCTGATCGAAGAGCTCCCCATCCCAGCATATGACGTTCCTGAATCTGAACTAGTGTGCGAAATTGTTGGTCCTCTATCCCCTTGGTATCAAGAAACCTACCTCTACCTTCATGATAATATCCTCCCCAACAACCTATCGCCATCACAGAAAAAATCCTTCATCCGTCGAGCCTCCTGTTTCATCCTTGTAGGTGACACCCTCTACAAAAGGAGACTTGATGGCACGCTTCTATGATGTTTAGACTCTAGGGAAGCCAAGGCAGCTTTGGAAGAGATACACGCAGGTATTTGCGGGGCACATTCAAGTGGACCAGCTCTTTCTAAAAAGATCCTGAGGACTGGCTATTATTGGCCCACCATGGACAAAAACGCACATCAATTTATCAAAAAATGCCTCCCATGTCAACAGCATGGCGATCTCATCCACACACTAGCACAGGAGCTGCAACCAATCACAACGCCATGGCCTTTCTCACAGTGGGGACTCGACCTCGTAGGGAAAATACATCCTCCATCTTCCAACAGCCATAAATTCATAATCACTGCTACTGAATACTTCACAAAGTGGGTGGAAGCAATACCACTCACCTTCACCACAGAACTCCAAATCTCCAAATTCATTCTCCACTACATCATCTGCTACTATGGTATCCCTCATTCCATTGTCACTGATAATGGGAAGCCATTCAAAAACCAAGAAGTTCGCACTTTGTGTGAAAAGTTCAACATCAAACACTGCTTCTCCATGCCATATTACCCCCAAGGAAATGGTCAAGTAGAGGCTTCTAATAAAACCATCCTCTGCATCTTAAAAAAGATAGTCAATGAAGCTGGCCGCGACTGGCACCTCCAACTCAACCCCGCCCTATGGGCTTACCGCACAAGCATCCGCACTCCTACAGGAGCCACTCCATACTCACTAGTATTCATATCTAAAGCCATTTTACCTATAGAGGTCGACCTCCCATCCCTCTGAGTATCATTGCAAAACATTATCTCTGATGAAGACTATCACGTTGCAAGGTTGCATCAACTTGAACTACTGGATGAGAAACACCTGAATGCATTGAATCACTTATAGGCATACCAAAACCACCTCAGAAGAAGCTACAACATAAAGATCAGAACCAGAAAATTTGAGGTAGGTGACCTGGTCCTAATGGAAAATTAGAAGAACCTGCAAGAGTGTCCGAAGCAAGGAAAGTTTGAACCCAATTGGCTAGGACCTTATGTCGTCACCGCCGATTATGGGTCAGGAGCTTATCAGCTTGCAACACCTGAGGGGCAGCCTCTAGATGAGCCGATGAAAATCTTTCATCTCAAGAAATTCTATGCATAACCCATCTAGTACCCCAAGTCAAAAAATCAAAAAAATTAAAAAAATCAAAACACCAAAAAAATCAAAAAATCACGAAAAATCAGAGTGCAATAAAAACTTCCAATGGTGAAAATCACTTCGGTGATGCCTTGGATAAGTACTATGGTGAAAACCTGTTTCAGGCGCCATGTGTAGTGGCCGGTTCTACCATCTAATAAGTCCTATTTTCATCATAACACTCCATATCCCACACATCCCATGGCTTGAAATTCTGAAACATCCAATCTTTTTTGCCCATTCTGCACTACCTACCCCACAAAAACCCCATCCATGGAACGAGGATCCTGGTAAGCTCCCTTTGTACATCATAAAATCAGAAAATCCAAAAACATCATAAAATCAGAAAATCCAAAAACATCATAAAATCAGAAAATCCAAAAAAAAAAAATCCTAAAAAAGAGAAAATCCAAAAACAATCACCTCATACATCAATCTCACATTCCATCATGATCATCCAACACACATCAATCCTCATCACATCACACCCATCGCAAACCATTCCCACATCATCAAGTCATGCCAGAACTACATATTCATTTCACCTGCATCTTAAAAGTACCTTGATCCCGTGGACACAGGGTATGTAAGCAGTCTGGAATACGAAGGATGTTTCCAGTACTCAGGTATCTAAGATGCACCCATCTCACCCGTTGGGATGGTTCCCATTCACTAAGCTTTCTGGATCTAAGAATCGATACACATGCTACGTATACAATTGAAACATGGTCCCTCGCACAAAAATCATCAAGCAACATACCAACTATAATCTTACATTTGGCCAGAATGTTCTTTTGCCCATCTTCCAAAAAACTCTCCAATCAAACACCAATGGATCTGTGTCCTAGGATATGTCTTTCCTACAATGGACACAAAATCTATCATTCTATCATCCCGTCTCTTGGCAAGAGCACACAAAGGCTATTTGTATCTTTTCGTTGGTCTTTTTGCTTATTGATTTTTATCGTTTTGTCTCGCTCCAAGTAGTCTCCAAAGCTACCTTGATCTCATTTTATCATGGTATGTAGCGGATAGCCCTTGGAGTAGACATAGTCATTGTTTCTGTATGCTGTGCTTATGGGTTAGTTTCATTACTCCAAGAATAGTATTCATATCTTGAAGTCCAGGTCGATTCTAGCATGATGTGTCCTATTTGCATATACAGGCATCAACACCTTATATGCATTATTCACACTCACTGCTATGAGTCCCCTTCCTCCACTAGACAAGATTATACTACCTTGGGCATGCATGAAATCAACCTATTGTTTGTGGGTCTAGTCCATGCAATCGTAGGATATACATCATCACCTAGGTCATTTCATACCTTTGTGAACTGTATCCTACATTGCTACATTAAACTAAGAAATGCTCTGAATTAATTTTGTGCAACTACTGTTACTAGCTCCAAATCATCATCCTAATCACTCAGTCAACTATCCCATATCGGCCTAGATTTGATAATCACTTTTCCCCCACACCCCCCCAATCTAACTCCCTCACTAACCCCATCTTCCCACCATATCTCCACTTAACACATCTTGAACAAAACCAAACCCCCCCTCAATGACGTGGTGTCTTATGACCTAGCAATCCTCCAATCTCACTAATGCCATCCCCTAGACGCTCCCACCCCTATCATCCCCACAACCTAACACGCTCTCCCATAGTCTCACCACTTAGGGTCAACACAAGGAACATCATGTGTATCAGGACTAGGCCATCTCACCTATCACCTAGTTTGCATACCACCTATCACCTAAACTGCATTTAAGCATATCATTTAGCTACATGTCACGACCCATTTCATTTGCATATCATTTTAGGTTCATTTTAATCCATTTTGCATAACATTTTAGGTTCATTTTAATCCATTTAATTTGCATATCATTTTAGGTTCATTTTAATCCACTTAATTTGCATAACATTTTAGGTTCATTTTAATCCATTTAATTTGCATATCATATTAGGTTCATTTTAATCCATTTAATTTACATAACATTTTAGGTTCATTTTAATCCATTTAATTTGCATATCATTTTAGGTTCATTTTAATCCATTTAATTTGCATAACATTTTAGGTTCATTTTAATCCATTTAATTTGCATATCATTTTATGTTCATTTTAATCCATTTAATTTGCATAACATTTTAGGTTCATTTTAATCCATTTAATTTGTATATCATTTTATGTTCATTTTAATCCATTTAATTTGCATAACATTTTAGGTTCATTTTAATCCATTTAATATGCATAACATTTTAGGTTCATTTTAATCCATTTAATTTGCATATCATTTTAGGTTCATTTTAATCCATTTAATTTGCATAACATTTTAGGTACATTTTAATCCATTTAATTTGCATATCATTTTAGGTTCATTTTAATCCATTTAATTTGCATAACATTTTAGGTTTATTTTAATCTATTTTGCATATCATTTTAGGTTCATTCTACAAACAATTAGCTGCATATCATTACACATCATATCATGTTCATTTATCACATAGGTGCATGTTAAAATTAAAATTAGTATCATCACATTGCATCCCATACATATAACCATCTTATCAACAATTAGTTACATTACAACATCATCAGCATCACCATTTGAAACATCTAAATCATCTAGTGGCATCTACATAATTCCATACATTTTCATCCATAATAAATGTTTATTAGTCTACATATTCAGTTGCATCATATAGTCCATAAAATCACAACGCCATGCATATATCACAAAAGCATAACATGTGCATCCATCAAAACACACACATCGTTTGCATCAACATAACACATCCACAACATATAAACATAACATGTGCATCCATCAAAACACACACATCGTTTGCATCAACATAACACATCCACAAACATATAAAACATAACATGTGCATCCATCATATAAGCATCATCATAATAGGACATCATAAAACCATCAAAAGCATCGCATCATATATAATCACCGCAAAAAAAGTACATCGCTCATCATCAAAAAATATATAGTGTCCTGATACAATGCCTCTAAGGGCTAACATGGTATAACTATCACATGGAGGATCCTCTCTCCGAGGGAGTAGGAGACTCTGACCCTGGTCGAGCCTGTGATCCCGACGGCGGCTGTGGCTGTGGCGCTACTGGTACCTGAGCAGCCTGTTGGGGCACATGTGAGGGAGGAGGCATCGTCTGCTGTACTAACTACACAGATCTTGATCTATGTGATCTCGATGCCCCTGATCTCCTAACCTGGCTATAACTCAGTGCTCGCTGCGCTGCAGGCATAGCTGCATAATACAACCCCCGATAATACTCCGTCCATGCTCTGGCCTCTACTAACTCTCCCTATACCTGAGATATCTATCCCTGTGCCTAGCTCAACTGCCCCTGTATCTGATGTGCATGTGTTTGCGCCTGCGCCAGCTGGGCCTACATCCCTACCAAAATTGGGGCAAGTCCCCCACCTGAAGCCTGTAGACTACTCAACGTAGTCTCTGCCTACTGTGCTCTCACAAGTGCTGCATCCCGCTCTATCCTCAAATCCTCCACGTCCTCTCGAGCCTGGGCCAACTGAACCTCTAGCACTGCCACCTGCCCATCTACTCCTTGTAGCTGTCCCAACTCGACCTCTCGGTGCCCTAACACCTCCTCTAAGCTGGCCACCTATGCACGTAACGTCTCCACCTCCTCTGCCTCCTCCCGTGGACATCACCGAGGTGTCAGCCTCTCAACCTCTGCCGCCACCCCTGTCCCTAAACTCCCTGCCCCAGTATCATGTCTACCAATTCGTAGCTGCTCCACCTGTGATGGAGATAAATCACCTTGCTCTACCCTCGGCTATCCACTGCGCCTCCGCAGTCCTCTAGGTTGCCGTCCACCCCTAACCTGGGCTGTGCAGGAACCTGCTGCCCCACCTGTCCCTGTCCCACTACCGCTGCTACCAACTCATCTACACGCTAGCAATCTCTCACAATCACTCTCTCCTCCCCATCATCCATCAACTCCACAATGTAGTCTGCAATAACCTCATCTCCATCCCCACCTGAATCATCTCCACCCCCATCTGAGTCATCCCCTGCTACCTCCACTGTCAGATTTGTCAATCGGGTGGGCCGATGCATCTGCCACCATACCTCATATGCAGGTGTAGTCCCTACATCCCTCACGGTGCTCCTCTAATCCCACTATACTGGCCGAAGTGCTGCAAAATCATTCAAGGCAACCTATGGCTGTAATGGTGCAGGCCAGTGGGCTGTATCCCATGGCATCCGCGTGTATATCACCATCTGCTGAGGCGTATCCTGTACTAGTCCAAACTCCCGCATAACCCACGAGGGTAGGTACATCTCGATAGTACGGTCTGCACGACGCATAAGATATCTCTGCTGAAACGTATATGGGAGATGACTAACATCATCTAGCCACTCCTCACAACCAATGTATGGTCACCATACCACACTAATCACATCATCTAGTATCCTCCGCCAGTAGCGCATCTATCCAGTGTATGTGTACTCGACATCCTGATACAAAAACACGAAGGCCTCAAACGGTTGCCGATAATACCTGCATATCAGCCGAGTCACAGGGATATGCTCCCAAATCCATACGTCTAGCAAAGTGACCCCGGCAGACAAAGCTCTGTCATGAAGATAAGCAACCGTGTGCATCTTGTGGAACAATTGTGCTAACATCACCGGCCCCCATGCATAGACAATATCATGGCTCACCATCCCCTCTATCATCCCACCCCAGCCCACAGGAAAACCCCTGCCTCACCTATCAGGCATCACCACACCTCCAATCAGCGCACACAGAAATAAGGCAAAGGGATCTGCACCCGCCGCCAGTGTCCTATCGTAATCCAGCTCCCTCTCATCTGCTGAAAGAACCAGGTGATCTGCTCTGAACACTCTGGTCAATGCAGCCCGACCCCTCCTTGTGTCATACCTCACACGTCGACCTAGAATAGGCAGCTTGAGGATGTGATAAACATCCTCAAGTGTGATGGTCATCTCTCCTGTCAACAGCAGAAAGCTGCACGTCTCAGTGTGATATGGCTCCACCACGGCCATCATCAAAGCTCTATGAGCTCACAGCACTAGCATCGATGCCACCGTCCAAAGCCCCAGCCTCGTCAGTCGAGCCCGCCATGCCTCATCAAATAGTGCCATCATGGAGGGCACTCGTCACTCCCGTGACTGTAATATAAACCGTTGTGTATCCTGTATCCACCACTTCTTAGTTAGATGCTCACTCATTGTTTCCCCAAAACACCTCTTTTTCTTCTAACATCTCAAAGGCCCACATCATGTGGCCCCCACACAGATAGCCCCTGGTGCCATTTTCAAAATGGCGCTATCTTTTCCTACCCATTGCGCCATTATAGAGAATGGCGCCACTGGGTGACCCCCATCACGCCAATCCAGAAGATGGCGATGACCTCCATTTTAGCGTCAATTTCCCCTTTAGTGCTACAACAGATAATAGTGCTATTTCTCATTATGGCACTATTACAGACAATAGCGTCATTTTATCCCCAACATGGCACTAAAACTCCATATTTCATTCACCCTAGGATTTGGCACCAATCCAGACGATGGCGCCAATATTCCCCTAAATGATGACAAAACTGCTCTACCCTACCCTGGTGAATAGTGCCAATCCACAGGATGGCGCTAATTCACCTTACAGTTAGCGCCACATGCTCCAAACCCATATCCCAAAACCCAACAAAATGTGCGTAAATTAAAAAATCACAAAGTTCGGGTTGGGTCCTACCTGGGGTCCAGCCTCGGGTGACTGCCCGAACTCTCAAAATCGCTCTGAGATGTGATGAAGTCGCAGAAACTGTGGGTTGCGGTCAGCCATCTCTCCTTTGTCCTTTCTTCTACAAAGTCAAAAGTGTGCCAATGTGGCACTCTTTGGGCCCACTTTGCCTAATATAGTGGGCCATGTCATCCCTCCACCCCTTCTTTTTTCCTCCAAGGTGCAGATCTCAGCATTTTTCCTCCTACCATCTTCTTTTTCCACCACCTCTCCAACAGTCACTTCTGTCACATCCTTTCGAGTGCTTACCTGCAAAATTTTCATTTTCCTGCCAACCTCTCAAGGGAGCATCTCCTATCCATCTCATTCCTTCCCGGCAGCTAGGGCATATTTTTCTTCGACCTAACACCACTTCCCTCCTAGGTCCTGACGCCATGTCAAAGAGGGGCAAATGTAGACACCTAAAAATGTCTTGACCACCAAACTGACTCCCAACATCCCTAAACACACCAATTTCCTTTCCAACCAATTAATTAAATTTTTATTTAATTAATTACCCCTTTCATTTTCTAAATCCACACCATTTCATCCCCAAAATTGAATTAATTCTTTTAATTCAATAGTTCAAACCTTAGCCAGTTGATTTAATAAATATGAAAAATTTATTAAATCAATTCCCCTATTTTCTTTAAATCCAATTAATTAGTTAAAACCATGTTAACTAATTAATCCAGCCTACTAATTAACCTATCCCTACCCTAGACAATTAAATAGCTATTATTTAATTGCCTACCCTAGCCTACCTCATCCTAGCCTTAGGATTAATTAATTAAATCACTAATTAATTAATCTAATCCTCCCACTAATATCCACTCTTTCGCCCCCTTACACATGTCATAACCCATTAATATCCACTCTTCCCCAAATGAATTTTTAATTCATTTTACCATTCCCCATGTGAATTTTTAATTCACAAATAATCCATTTCACCCAACCTCATTTATTCACCCCTTTCCCAAAAATGAATAAAAGATTTACTTTTATTCCTAGCCCTCCATCTTCCAAGATCAAATCTAGGCCCTCCACATCACTTTCATCCTCCACCATTGATCTCTCCAATCAATCTCCACCCTTGATCAAAATCCCTTCCAAAAATCTATAAATACAACCTCTCCCAAGTCATTTTCATCATCCAAGTTTATGCAAAGTTATCATGCCAAAATCATTCTTGAGTTAGGATAGTGAGTTGCACAATAGAAGAGCATTTCACATTGAAATCCATAGTCTAGAGATTATCTTGGTCTTGGGAGCTTGTTTTGGGTGCAAAGGCTCCTTCCTCCCTTGATGGGATTAGGTTTGCATGAGAGGTATAATCTTGTGTTTGTTGCATTTGATTTAGTGTTTTGCCTTCTTTGCATTATCTAATCTACACATAGAATAAGGTTCAAAGGTCATGCACCTAGAAATTGAGGGTTAACTGGACTAGGGCACCCGCTCATTAGTCTTGTAACTTTCCATCTCTGAAAATCTTCTACATCGGCTATTCGGTGACCCTTAAGAGCTTCCAAATCTCAGAAAATTCCCCCAGTTGGACTAGGGCACCCGCTCATTAGTCCTAAAAGTGTCAAGATCTGAAATTTCAAAATTTAGTGATGATTGTATTCACAATATCCATCTTTCTACCGCTCCTTTTTTCTATATCTTGCAAAACACAATCTGCACCTACAAAAGGAGGAGAAAGATGTTGTGGCTATATAGGAGCTTGCCTCATTCAAGCCCCATTTTTGGTATTCCTATCTCAACAATTGCCAAAGATAAAGATTTTCATAAGTGTGTGCAAACCTAACAAAGTGTATGTAGAAATATCAAACCCTAGATGTCTCAATCAAGGGAAGATCAATAACTTGCTTCAATTTAATAAACACATACAACTTGACCTCAAGGAGATAAAAACAAATGAAGACTTGCATGAACAAGAAGGCTAATCAGCAATGTCTGCGAAGGATCTCCAAGCTTGATGTTGGAGGCTTCAACCCTTCTCCCAATCATGCAAAAGGTGTACAAACCCTGGGAAGAGCAAGATAGTCTCAAGATCTTGGTTCCTAATCTCCATCCAATGTCTCCATGATAACAAATTTAAATCAATTTCAAGAGCTTCAACAAGTCATTGATCTTTAATGGCAATTTTAGCAGAGTTTTGGCATCAAGCTTGCATAAAGATTGTGCGTGATAAATGATTTTCAAATGTCTTTTTATATCTAACCTTAGGAAATTAAAATTTTGACATAACGTCTCGATATTGCATGAAAATGAAAATTTGAAAACGGAATCCTGAGGTGCACGGTGGGAGCCGACACCCCGCCAAGATTCAAAATACTGAAAAATGGGGTAGGACTAGGGTGCCCAGGCGCCTGAGTCCAATCCCCCATTTTTTGACCAGATCTACATCTAGGGGGCCCCAGGGACCCATAATCCAAATTCTCTTTCTGGGTTCCATCAATAGTTATCTCAAAAAATGAACCTTTTGTAACTAGATACTAGCTAATTAGGGTTTTGGGAAGGCCAAAAACAAAGAGGTTAAGAAGTCACCAAAGGCGAGGAGCTAAACCGAGGGAAATTGTACTATTCCATACAAGAGGATAATTTCTGACATAACATTTATCCCCCACTTTAGTGGGCATATGACACTATGTGCATATGCAACTAAAGGAAAGTAAATGCATCAATCATGAAAAGGATACCCAAAAGGATACTATAGAGGACACCGAAGTGTTGTTACTGAGAAGGAAGAAGCCCCCAAGTCTACAATCCTGCAAGACCACAAAGTTAGGAACCACAACCTACAAAGGAACACTTGTCAAGAAATCAAAATCAAATTGACCTACAACCACCACCAATGAGTCAGTACATAAAGACTAAGGGGTTGAGTGATGAGACATGATGAGAGAGGAAATCGAGGGAGATATATGCCTCCCTTGTTTATGCTTTCTTAGTCTGAAAAAGAGAAACAAGGAGATATCCACGCGCATCGATTTCTAGGGAAACTTGATGAGAAATGTGTTGTGAGGGTTGTTTGAAGAAATAATGCTCAAACACAACACATTGGGTTAGAGAGAGCGGAACCAAGATTCCAACGCAACAAACTACATAGAAATCTGAGCTCGATAGCTCAAGATAGAGGTTGAAGAATGAAATAGATCAATATTGCACCTAGTCAGGGATAAGAATTATCATCCACTTACTTTATGTAAAGGGAGTTTTCACTTATTACTTACTCATTCTTGTGTCTTGTCATTGTAGGAAAGTAAAGGAGAGAGAGAGAGGAGGAGAAGAGGAGGACAACCATGCCGAGTCGATTCCCATATAATCCCCCATGACTGGAGCTGCTCTGAGCTTAAGTGGTAGAGAGGCATTTTGAGGCTGAGGTAGGGTCCTAATCTTATGCTTCTGTCATCTTTTTGTTTTCTTTTAGTTGTTTTTATCGTTTACCATGCTGAGGGGGGTATCATGGACAGGGGTCCCTAGTAGAGGTGCCCAGGTCCACCTAGGATTCTAGAGTCTCACTGGGGTGCCCTAGTCCCTCAAGGGCACCAATGTCCCTCTGGCGTGCCCAGGTCCTCCTGGGGCACTTGGGTCCACACAGGACATGGGCCCTAGGCACAAGCACTCATTGCTATTTTAGATAGTAGTTTTTGGTTTGATTCTAAAAAACTGATGCTACCAATTACCTTTGTGACTTGTAGGATGTCTCAGAGACACAAGAGCACATAGGCGGTCACCTGATGGCACTACTTCGAGATCGTGCTAGTACCATGTCTAATGCAGAGAGAGAGCACTTACATGTGGTGGGCTTATGGTGGGTGTTTAATATGCCCACTATTGGTAATCTTCCCAGACTGGATGCTTTCTCCCAGTCATCCCTACAAGGTAGCCATCATTGATCAATAGGATTCCCGGGGAAAGGGCCAACAGTATAGGAGATAGACTCTATAAATATCTCTTCTTCTTTAGGCTCTGCAGAACCAAGGGGGGTATTCCCTACTCAACATCTATGACATATGCACATGAACTTACTTTGATGTTGATACAAAGTAGATAAATCCTCTTTTATGTGGACCAAAACTGTGGAATAAGTGCAAAGGGGCTAGCTTTGGGCCTATATTCAGTTGTGAGATAGAGGATTCTGGTCCTAAAACTACTTCTAAAGTCCTAATGGTTTGATTTAAAGTTTAAGTTTGATTTTATGTTTGGATGCAAAACTGAGACTTTGGGTTGCAACCTCAATACAAGATTGGATCGGTGCCTATCCAGGGCTCGGAGTCAATAGACATACACATGTGAATGATCAACTTAAACTTATAACAAAGACTAGATATCAAGGGGATTTTAGTATCTGCCTTACAGATATTTCCCAAAATAGAGTATCCTATTATCTCTACTTACTGATATCCTTATTGCAATGTCTTCCTCCCAACACTTGATCTAGAACATTTAATCTACTCCTTGAGTAGAAGTAAGAAACCAAGCATTCAACACAGCAAACCTATATTCTAGAATCATAAACACCCCTTAGATGCTTGGATTCATAAGAAGAACACACTCAATTTGGAGATAGATAACAAAATACATGCAATATAGCATTACTCATTTAAATCAACATGATATCAGTAGATTTATGTAGAAAAAAATACAACATGATACTCATAAACTCACAAGATAGCCAAGACAGAGCCACCAATGGAGTCATATCTTGTTACAACACCAAAACTTTGTCTAGTTTTCAACAACAACAATGAGTAACACAGTTTGGCTATTATACCAAGACTATGTACCCAGCAAAATTAATTACAAGGCAAATAAAAAATCTGCCAGATTCAATGCATGAGGAATGGCGCTCAGAAATATTCAATGCTACAGAGAGCCAAAGAGGAATGAGCAGGTGGAATCAGGATCTGCACCACCGCTCAAGGACTTTCATCTTCAATAAGGTGGCTGACCCATCATCTCGATCCATCGTGCCTCCTAAAACCACCTTTAATGCCACAACTACCTACAGCACCCCTTGGAATGTAGTAGCGGATGCATCTGCCATTTTCTTGCTCAAAAGTGATCGCAGATACATAGGAAAAAACCTTCGCTGCGGGTTCAAAACATGGCTGTCAATCAACTCCCATCGCTGAAATCAACAACCCCAAAAATACCCTTAAAGTCGCCAACCAGTCAGATCATACCATGTAGGCACCTCATGTTTCTATCACTAGCCTTCTTCCCTCTCATTTTTGCCTTTTCGCCTTGTACATTCAAAAGTAATATACAAGCATCTTATATACAAGGTGGATCTCAAATTAATATTCGCTGCATTTTATTCCTCCATCTCATCTGGGATGCATATTTCTTCATTGTATATCAGCTTGCACATTTGATTGTATATTTGGAATGTGCAATCCCAAATATACAACAACGGACGTCAAAACATTTCGTAAATACAATTAATTCCTTGGCTACGTCCACCTTGCATCTATTCACTTGCATATTCTCGAATGCATAATGCATATACATTCGCCCTTGTATCTCTGTGGCCTCCACCACTCGTATCTCCCCCGCTACACTATAGCTAAAGTATATTGGCACCTTTGTATGTCAAAAATATAAATACAAACATACAAAACCCTCTCACATACAAACAGGGAATCTTTCATGGAATATGCAAGGAGTGCACCCAAACACCAAATGAACTTAGGAAATATGCGACAGCGGACCCCACCAAATGTACATCAGCCCTTTGGAAAGAGAAAAAGCTTGGCTGCCGATGAGTTTTGTCTTGCCTATGACCATCCCACCGTAGCGAATGCATATCAACTCTTTGCATATTTTTCAATGTATATTCCCTTTGCACATTTCGCTTGCATGTCCAACATACAAGCCCGATATACAAGAAGACCCAACATACAAACACAGAATATTCCCAAAATCTTGCAGAAGATTCCCTATTTGTATATGCAACCCGATATGCATCTAAAATGAATATAACTCAATTCTTCATCATTTTTTGGAGGCCGATAGAGATTTCACAAGCCCACCAACATACATTTGCAATCGCACATACAAAAACTTAACATTTTTCATGAGTGTGACAGGAAAAGGCGGTAAAACATTACATGGGGGCTGTTCAACCTAGGAACACTAAAGCACAAGGATGAAACCTAATAACCAGGAACCCACCACAGAAAACCAGCATCAGAATAGGCAGAACAATGCAAAACCCCATGACTCAGAAAATTTAGGGTTTGAATGGGAAAATCTGTAAATGCTCAAAACTAAAACCCTAAGCATAAATGAGTACTAACACAGGCTCTGATTGGGGACATGCAGGTGTAAGATTGCAGCGAGGACTAGACTACTCTGAGGTAGATCAGACAAAACACAAAACTCAAAACACGACCGACTATACAAGGTATGCACAAAATATTTACACCTAGTTTACAGTGTGCACATAAGGTACTCATTTATGAGAAAAAAGCTTTAAGGAATTTACCGTGCACAGGCAACTCCAGTAGTTTACCATTTAGGGCGTGGAGAAAATAAGAATCATATCCATGAACAGTGCTAATTTGGTATGGGCCAGCCCATAAGGGCTCAAATTTACCGTGTTTGCCCTTATCCTGACTCTTTGCATTCCACATAAGGACCAGATCACCTATGTGAAACCTTCTCTCTGTAGCCCTTCTATCAAACAAATATTTCACTTTTTGTTGTGTCTTGATGTTTGTTTTCTGTGCTTCCCTTCTTATTTCATCTAATGCAACCAACTGATTTATTCTTTCAGTCATTAGGTCTCCAATCTCCTCATCGTTCCCTTGGATGAACTTATAAACTGGTAGGAGGTTGTTCACAGGTAACCTAGCTACCGCACCATATACTAATTCAAAAGGTGACCTTCCAATTGCTCTTTTTATTGTCACCCTGTCAACCCATAATGCCAACTTTAGCTTTGAATCCCAAGACCTCTTATTTTTATCTATCATCCTTTTGATGATTTTCATGAGACTTTTGTTGCTTGACTCTGCCTGACCATTCCCTTGTGGATGATATGGTGATGTATGAGACAAATCAATTCCGTAATTGCTGCAAAAATCAATAAACTCACCAGACCTAAAGCACAGCATTGTCTGTGACCAATTTGGCTGGTACTCCAAATCTGATAATAATATTTTCTAGAATAAAATCCATCACCACTTTGCTTGTAGCTTTTTTAGTTGGAATGGCCTCAATCCATTTAGTGAAGTAATCAGTGGCAACAAGAATCTAACTATGTCCTCCACTAGATTTTTCTGAGATTTCCCCTATAAAATCAATCCCCCATTGCTGAAATGGAGCTTCTACAGTTACAGTCTTAAGGGGCAATGCACCTTCATATTTTAGTTTTCCTAAGAACGTTTGGCAAGACTCACATCTTCTTACCATCTTGTGTGCGTCTGAGAAGAGAGTTGGCCAGCAATAGCCCGCTCTGAGAATTTTGTGGGCTGTTGTCTGGGTAGCATAGTGTCCACCACACACTCTATTGTGCATGTCACTTAGAATATTCTTAGCCTGATCCTCATTCACACATCTGAGTAATACACCACTAAGGTTTTTCTAATATAGCTCTCCTTGAACAATGATGTATTTAACATGTAATTTTAAGCTCCTCATCTGATTATCACTGAGGTGGGTAGGACAGTTCAAATTTTGCAAATAATATATAATGTCCTTGTACCACTTAGATTGTGACATATTTATAACTTCATTATGCACTACATTCACTTGGCATGCCTCTAGATTTGACTGTGTCATCAGCTTTTCCAAACCTTGTCCTCTTATCAGTTTAGTGATCTGTATTTCAATGTTGAACTCCTGCAATTTATTTATCCATCTGCATCTCCTTCCAGTTACCTCCTTCTAAGTGAAGATATTTTTGACTGCTGCATGAGGTACATATGCAACTATCTGAGAGCCTACCAAATATGGCCTGAAGCTCTTGACTGCTCTAACAAGTGCATATTCTTGCTTCTCCATGATGTCGTACTTCAATTCAGCAGCCTGCAATGATCTGCTAAAGAAAGCTATAGGTTGTTCAAAACCTTCTTCATTTTTCTGCAGTAAGCATACAGCAATAGTATGGAAAGAAAAAAATGAGAATAACTAAAATGGCTTAGAAAAACTAGGAGATTTTAACATAGGAGCCATCTTTATAGCCTTTTTTATATTCTAAAATGATTTAGTTGCTTCATCTTCCCACTTGATAATCTCACCTTTCTTCAACAGTTTAGAGATATCTTTTGTGGTCTCTGCAAAGTTAGGAACAAATCTCCTAACAAAATTAATTTGTCTAAAGAAGGACTGAACACCTTTTACTATTCTAGGGATCTAAATTTTGTCAATTGCAGCCACCCTTTCAGGATCAATCTTGACTCCATCCTTGGAAACAATGTGACCAAGCAATTTTCCTTCCACTACCCCAAAAGCACATTTATTTGGGTTAAATGAGATGCCATATTCCAATGCTCTAATAAAGATTTGTTCTAATGCATGCTATGTTGCTCCTCCTTTTTTGAATAAGTTGTCAAGTCATCCTGATATATAGCTAGGATTGAGTCAATTAATTCTGCGAAAGCAACATCCATAGCCCTCTGAAATGTGGCACCTGCATTTGTTAGTCCAAATGGCATTCTCATATAGACATAGGTTCCCCATGGAGTGGTGAAAGTAGTCTTGAATTGTTTTGATTCTTTTACTTTCACTTGATTGTATCCTAAAAATCCATCCATCATGGACAAAAGTTCACAGCCAGTCACCTTCTGTAACATGGCTTCCATGTTTGGCAATGGATAATTGTCCTTCAAAGAAGATACATTCAGATTTCTAAAGTCCACACGAAGTCTGATGTCACCATTTTTCTTTTTGACTGGGACAAGGTTGGACACCCAAGTTGAGTGTCTAATAGGTATAATTATTCCAGCCTCCCTAAGCTTCATAAGTTCTTCTTGCATTTTTGGAGCTAAAGTTAGGTTGATATGTCTTTGTTTTTGTCTAAATGGTTTAGCTCCAGGCTTCGAAGGGATTTCATGCTGGAATAAATCCTCTCTATAAGCTTCTAGGTCCTCGTATGACTAGGCAAAAATATGCTTATATTTTTTTAGTAGTGCAATCAGCATACTCCTGATATGTGGCTTGAGTTGTTTGCTAATATATACCTTCTTGGGGGCCTGAGATGTCCCCAAGTTTATCTCTTCTAAATCATTCTTATTTGTTGGAGATGTTTTTGTAACAAATTGGTCCCTATTGTCAAATGCTCTCTCTAAAGCAACTAGCCCTCTAGGGATTTTATTTGTCTTGAGTTGAATTACCTCTTTCCCGAAGAGAGTTTCTTTTCCATCTACAACCTCTACAAAGTTCTGAAAATCCATTTCTTGGTTCTCATATTCATCAATGCAATGTAGAATCTCAATAAATCCTTATCATCATCAAACACTTTCCAGCTGCATACATTATCTGGCACTGCAGGTCTAAGTTTAACCTCAACATTTGTAACATCTATTAGAGTAACATCATCTGGCCTTATAGCTACATTAGCTAAAAAATCTACCCTGACATTTTTCGATCTCTCTATCCAGCTTATTGAAAAAGCATCAAACAATTCTATTGTATCCCAAACAACATGCTTATACTGTTTTAACTTCTTATTTTTTGATGCATACTTATCTCTGACTTGGGAAACAACTAACTCTAAACCCCCAAATACTTTGAGCATCTTGATCCCATGCTTTAAAGCAACATTCAATCCTAATAACAGAGCTTCATACTCTGCACTATTATTTGTACAGGCAAACTTCAGCAAGAATGAAAATTTTAGAAGCTTACCAGTTGGAGACAGAAATACAACTCTAGCACCAAAGCCTTCCTTCGCACAAGCTCCATCAAAATACATGGTCCATAGACTGTTGGTCAAGCTTACGAATGCAAACATCTCTCCCTTTATCCTCTTTATCATCTGAGACAACTCTAAAATTATCATAGTCGGTATTCAAAAAGCATATATGCTCCTTTGACTTTTGGTCCTCAACTGTATCTGGTGACCTTTCTTCTCTAATCAATTTGACATCCTTGCCATTCATTGGGATCATAGCATATGACAGATCCAGTTGCATACTTCCACCAATCAATGCTCCCCGTCTTCTTGACAACAACATGCCATATTGTGGCTTGATATCAACAACTATTATATTCATTTTGTAAGCTTTTTCTGGATATGCTGTCAGTCTAAAGTCTACATCTTTCATAATTCCAATGATAGGCACTTCTCTAGCATCCATGGCATAGCATTTCCCACATGCCTTATCTATCTTTAACCCTACTTGCTGCATAATGGCCAAAGGCATGATATTCGTTGATGCTCCTGAGTCAAGCATACAATTCTTAATCACTTTTCCATTTATGACAAGGGAGACATAGAATGGCTCAACCTGTGAAGGGTATTTTGTCATGGTCATCCCTAGATATACCTCAGGAATCTCATCGTCTTCAATACATAGGGTTTGTTTCTTACCCTGAGTCTCAATATTCTGATTAGCTTGACAGGGTATTCCTGAAATTAGGGACAATATTTTATTTTTGAACTCCTCAACTTTCATTAGCTCCATCAATGGAATAGAGATCTTTACCTGGGACAAGACCTGAGTTATGTCAAACGGAGCATAATTTTGTATAATAGTTGTAGCCTGATCCATGGTCT
This sequence comes from Cunninghamia lanceolata, assembly GCA_027924645.1. Taxonomy (NCBI): domain Eukaryota; kingdom Viridiplantae; phylum Streptophyta; class Pinopsida; order Cupressales; family Cupressaceae; genus Cunninghamia; species Cunninghamia lanceolata. The sequence goes on along the minus strand of BSBN01000186.1, from coordinate 12,254,045 downwards.
TATTTTTATTTTGGTATGATCTAGCCTTAATTTTTATGGCTCCTTGACTGTCATTTTTGATCCTCAACCTGGGGGATTCTATTTTCTGACCCTTGAGAATCATGACCTATTTTTTGCTTAAAATTTTGCTTATCATTGTTCCATTGCTTCTTTTGTGGTTCAGTCCCTTTATGACTATGTACTGGTTGGTGTGAATTACTTACCTGAGCTTTACCCCTTAGGTTGTAATTGCTTTTGACTTGAGCTACTACTACTGCTGTGAAGGCTCTAATCTCTTCGTCAGATGGTCTCCTCAAATTATTCAAAAAATTGTGAGTCTTGAGCATAAGCATAATTATCTTCATCATCTTCATCATAGGGAAACTACTGGTAGACCTAAATCTCATCATTCGCATTTGCATCAGCATCCTGAGAGGGATACTCTCCATTTGTAGATAGTATATTGACATCGTCACCCTCCATGCAATGTGGTTCATTGCACTCATCACAGACCACGACATTGTTATACAGAGACTGAGCAATCATACATTGTGACTGTGAGTGAGGCATTTGACATATTATGCACCATGGGGTGTCATTAACACTATTAACACCCTTCCTCAAAGGGTCAGGTGTCTCCTTAACATTTTGAGTCCTTTGATTTGTATTGCTGTGTGGGAGGATGGGTTTACCATTATGCCAGTTAGTGTTATATGGCATATCATGTAATGACGGTCTTCTTTCTTGCCTTTGGTAAACATGTCTATCAGGATCTACCCCCTTTTCATTTTTAGCCATTCTATAGCTCAGGTCCTTGACAATAGTTGTCAATTTATCTAATTTATCCTCAGAAGTAGATGCACTGCCTTGAACGCTTTGAGATTTAGTATTTGGATTTTGTAGAATTTTTATATCATCTCTTCTATTTGTCTTTCCAGATGCTTTTCTGTTATTTTCAATATTTGTTACAATTTTGAAAGCATCCCTGAGGCTAGCAGGACCTTTATCCCTTAATCCATAAGCTATTTTAGCATCAAAAGCATTTATGTACAACACTATGCACATAGGTTCATTGGGCCTCAGGTGATGTGGCAATTTGTTCAACACCTTAGTGAATCTAGCATTGAAATCAGCAACCTGTTCATTTGATCCTTTGGTAATGCCAGTGAACTCATTTATGAAAAAACTAGGATCAGTTTTGTCACCATATTGTTCCTTGAAAATTCTTCTAAAATCTTCCCATGATGAAACACTTCTATCAGGCAGACCCTTGTACCATTCTCTTGCCTCATCAACTAAGGATTGCATAAATAATTTCATGAAAACATCTTCATGCTCAACCTCAAAGTTGTCCATGATATTCTAAAAAGCTTTTAAGTGGTCTTCTCCTGACACAGTATTGTTTCCTAAAAATTTAGGCACTTGCAGCCTCACATGTTTGTCAATAGGATTCGAGTAACCGGGGATGCCATCAAAAACAAGCTGTCTGAATCTATCCAGCTACATCGGCTGTCTACCAAACTGATTTACATTTACATTTCTATTTGCATTCTGATTTCTTACATTATTCAATGGTATTCTAGCATTATTTGCATTCTATCTTTGATCACTATGATGATCCTGGGCTTCATTTCTTTGTTGATTTCTCTACATATTTGCATTTTCAAGGGTGGGAATTGAATCATTCTGAGCAATTCTCATCACTTGCACTTTCTGTCTCATGTCATCTCTTATTTTCACTGCCTGTAGATATTCTAACTCTGCCCTTAAGCTCTTAATTTCTTCAGCTAATTCCTCCTCTCTGGGCATAGAAGAAGATGGTTTCATTACATTCTGATCATCATTATCATCCCTTGGGGATTCAACTTCTTCAAATCTATCAGGGGAATCTACAAAAGCACGTTCTTGAAACACTTCTGACCTCATCCTTAAACCACTACCTTGCTATCTTTCATATGCGTTCTAGATTTCAGCCTCAGTGTTTGAAAAATAAGGTATTGTTTGCTCTGAAGATCCTGGATTGTCCTAAATATTATCATTACTTCTAGGAGAACCCTCTTGACTGGCTTGGACAATCCCTTTTCTTCTATACATCATTTTTATGGATAAATCTTCAAACAGAGGATTACGCAGGGATCTTCTCCCTAGCATATAAATTTTTACTTTACCAGTTGGGAGATTGTTCAGAGTCGCCACCTATAACTAGGAATTGTTTTCTTTTAAAATCAGAGTTCTTTCACTTCACTTCCCCAGTGAAGTCACCAAAATCTGTTGCCGACTCGGATGGGTACAAATTAAAACTAGGGGTGAGAAAATAAGACTTTCACTTCACTTCCCCAGCAGAGTCACCAAAATCTGTTGGTAATCTTCCCAGACTGGATGCTTGCTCCCAGTCATCCCTATAAGGTAGCTATCATTGATCAACAGGATTCCTGGGCCAGGGGCCAACAGTATAGGAGATAGACTCTATAAATATCTCCTCTTCTTCTTTAGGCTCTGCAGAACCAAGGGGGGTATTCCCTACTCAACATCTATGACATATGCACATGAACTTACTTGGATGTTGATACAAAGTAGATAAATCCTCTTTTATGCAGACCAAAACTGTGGAATAAGTGCAAAGGGGCTAGCTTTGGGCCTATATTCAGTTGTGAGACAGAGGATTTTGGTCCTAAAACTACTTCTAAAGTCCTAATGGTTTCATTTAAAGTTTAAGTTTGATTTTATGTTTGGATGCAAAACTGAGACTTTGGGTTGCAACCTCAATACAAGACCGGATTAGTGCCTATCTAGGGCTCGGAGTCAATAGACATACACATGTGAATGATCAGCATAAACTTATAACAAAGACTAGATATCAAAGGGATTTTTAGTATCTTCCTTACATATATTTGCTGAAATAGAGTATCATGTTATCTCTACTTACTAATATCCTTATTGCAATGTCTTCTTCCCAACACTTGATCTAGAACATTTAATCTACTCCTTGAGCAGAAGTAAGAAACCAAGCATTCAACACAGCGAACCTATATTCTAGAATCATAAACACCCCTTAGATGCTTGGATTCATAAGAAGAACACACTCAATTTAGAGACAGATAACAAAATACATGCAATATAGCATTACTCATTTAAATCAGCATGATATCAGTAGACTTATGTAGAAAAACATACAACATAAGACTCATAAACTCACAAGATAGCTAAGACAGAGCCACCAATGGAGTCGTATCTTGTTACAGCACCAAAACTTTGTCCAGTTTTCAACAACAATGAGTAACATAGTTTGGCTATTATACCAAGACTGTGTACCTAGCAAAATTAATTACAAGGCAAATAAAAAATCTGCCAGATTCAATGCATGAGGAATGGCACTCAGAAATATTCAATGCTGTAGAGAGACAAAGAGGAATGAGTAGGTGGAATCAGGATCCACACTGCCGCTCAAGGACTTTCATCTGCAATCGGGTGGCTGACCCATCATCTCGATCCATCATGTCTCTTGAAAGCACCATTAATGCCACAGCTACCTGCAGCACCCCTTGGAATGTAGCAACAGATGCATCTGTTGTTTTCCCACTCAAAAGTGATTGCAGATACACTGGAAAAAACTTTCGCTGCGGGTTCAAAACATGGCCGTCAATCAACTCCCATAGCTGAAATCGACAGCCCCAAAAATGCCCTAAAAGTCGCCAACCAGTTAGATCGTACCACGTAGGCACCTCATGTTTCTATTGCTAGCCTTCTTCCCTCTCATTTTTGCCTTTTCGCCCTGTACATGTTGTAGACACCCTAAAATGACCAAGTCGTCGCACTACTTGCATTTCGTCTAATTTGGAGCATCACTTGCATTTCAACGTTAATTAAATAATCTAATTATTTAATTAATTTCACCAAATTCTTCTAAATCACATACTTTCGACATTAATTAAATAAATTCTCTTTATTTAATTAATTAAATCAAATTCCTCTATTATTCTTCCATAATTAAATAATTTTAATTATTTAATTAGATCATTATCCTCTTTTCAAAATTCAAATCCACATTAATTAAATGAATCCCATTATTTAATTAATTCATCATAAATCCCTGCTTGTCCAAACAATTAAATAATTCCCAATTATTTAATTAAATCAAATTCATTCTTCCAAATTTCAATAAATCAAATCAAATTTATTTAAATTCTCTCAATATCCAAAAATAAAATAAATCAAATATTTTATTTATTCTTCCAAATCATGCACAACAATTAAATAAATTTATTTATTTAATTTTCTTTCTTATCTACAAATATCTTCCAAATCTTCTAAAAATAAGTCTTCTTCTCCATGCACACAAAATTAAATAATTTATTATTTAATTTCCCTCAAATCATGCAAAAGCAAGGCTTAAGTTGAGTTATCTATTCACTCAACCTTGTTTTTATCAATTTCTCTTAAATTAGAAAAAAACTTTCTAATTTATGAAAAGCATGTCTTATCTTTAGAAAAGAAAGTGTTTAACTCAAATAAAACAACCTTTGTGTGACACTTGTCTTCTTCTTATTCGTTGTATGTTCCTCAACTTATCTCCTCTGTTGATTCTTCTGAATTATCTGGACCGTTGATCAATCTTTGTTGAAACCTATATAAACCCCCCTCATCTCCTTCATTAAGTCTCTTTGATCACTTATTCTCAGGCATATTTAACAGCGCTTTGAGCATACATCGCATCAATTGAGCAACTTCACGATCTTTTGACATTGATCTTTGAGCACACTACTTGCTTGTTGCAACCATAGTTTTGTAATAATATTGAGCAATACACATTCATCCAAAGGGAAAAATACAAATCTTGGTAAAAGCTTTTGTATTTTATTGATTTATTATTAATGGCTTTTATTTAGATTGGTTTTCTTTATGTTAGTGGGTTTTTGATTTGTTTAGTTTATCATAGTCAATTTTCCTCATACACATTGGTAGCTCAATCCATCGCCTTTGGTATTACAGTAGCACACTTTTGGGTGCATAGTCCTGCGCCTCTGGTCAAATAGTATAACACCTTTGGTCCAGTAAATTGTGCATCAGAGTTTGTCTTTCTCAAAAACACAAGCAAAATCTCAGCATTACCTTTTGTCCTAGTGTATTCCATGGTAACCACTAGGCTCCAGCAAACTATGAAGCCCAAGCAAGTTGTCCCTAGGAAGCATAAATTGCCTCCTCACACACCACAATCAAGCCGTCTCAACATTACTCCCAAGGTTACTCCTAGGACACCCGCGGCAAAATCGACCAGCTCTCCAAACATGCCACACCTTGACCAACCAAGCAATTCTCAAGAAGGTAGGGTCCCTTCGGTAAGTACACCTTACTATACCACCGGATTACCTCCAGATTTTGTGCCACAAGGATATACTATTGATCAAGTCACTCCTCAAGAAGGTAGGGTCCCTTTGGTAAGTACACCTCACTATACCACTGGCATGCCTCCGGATTTTGTCCCACAAGGTTATACCGCAGATCAAGCCCCACCTCAAGAAGAGTGACACTTTGAAATAAGTCAATCCTCTCAAGAAGATGGGCAAGATCTTGATGAATTCATACAAGATCCTAGAGCTATAGTTGCCTTTGACAAAATCCTTAGTGAGAACCAAGATCATTTCTTTTGCTTGCTTGTAGAGCAAGGCACCAAGTTACCTCAAGATTTTAATTTATCCACTCTCAAGGAGACCAACAACACCCAAGACACCTTACAAGCGGTGCAAACCATGTCAACAGTGACCACACCTTTACCCGAACAAGGCTCACAAGGGAAAACAATGGTATAGTATAAAAATCCCCTTTTTCAAAACCCAATAGAGAAGAGGGTCATTTCACCGCTTCTGACTCCTATGGAGATCTACAAAAATCAACAGGAAACTCTCCAACGTCAAGTAGAGCTAGCTAAGCAAGCCACCCTAGCTCAATCAAATATACAACAAACTCCTAAAGTGTCCACACCAATTGCAAGTGGAATCTTGGTTACCCCATCACGAGTCGGTTTCCCACCAAATTACAATCTGGGGAACAACTATGTAGCCATGCAACAAGGGTCTCAACAAACACCACCTCCCATATCATCAAACCTTCATGTCTCTCAACCAACTAGAGTCATGCAATCCCAACCACAACATTCTTCTACACTCATCCTCAATCAACCCCAACCATCACAAATCACATCTACCTATGTCCCTCCTCCGCTACATTCATCAGCGCTAAATTTCTTTCACACTTTGCCTAGCCACCCTCAACATTCCCAACATCAAGTTTCCCAAAAGCTATGCTCCACAATCACAGCCTAACCCACACTTTAGCTTTCCTCCACCCAATTCTTTTCTTCAACCATCGTAAAGCCAACATTCTTACCTAGCGCCACCCCCATCTCCTTTGAATCAAAGCATCCAATCCCACACCAATCTAAACCCAACATACAACGCATATGACCCCAACCAATCATATGACCCTTATAACACCAATGCTCATAGCTTACACTACAATCTATCGTATGGGCAACAACAACCACTTCTAGGACAACAGGAGATGTTTCCAACCCCTCCCACAGCAATGGAGCTAAAAATCACGAAAGTTCAATAGCATCTATCTGATCTTACATTTGGCCATAGCAAGAAGACCTTTTAGAGGAAGTGTGTCCTTATCCTTTTGATCGATCATTACCTATGATCCCTTTTCCTCAAAATTTCACTATTCCTAAATTTGATAAATACAAAGGAAAAGGCGACCCAAAAGACCATCTCAGGGAATTCTATCTTTCTTGCTTCGAGGTCTCACATAACGACACATATCTTATGCATCTCTTTCATCGTAGTCTTGGAGGTCAAGTTATAGAATGGTTCTCACACTTACCCACAGGTATCAAGTCTTTTAATGAGCTAGTAGAGAAATTTGCCACCCATTTCTCCTACAATGCAGAGCATGAGATCTCCATGACCGATCTATGCAACAATAAATAGAAAAATGGTGAAACTTTCATTTCTTTCCTTCAAAGATGGAGACAAATGGCTAGCAAATTCCCTTTCAAGATACCTGAGAAATAGCTTGTTAGCATATTTGTGTAGAACCTCAACCAAGAGTTAGGTTTCCACTTACAAATTCTTAGTGCTACAACCTTCGACGAAATCACATATAAGGGAATCAACATTGAAAAGGCCCTCATTGCTAAAGGTGTGGTCAAAATCTTCAAAGAAACGAAAGACAATGCTCCTCATCAATAGACGAACGATAAACCCAAATATTGGAACAAAAAAAAAAATGTGGTCAACAATGGTCTGGTCAATTCTAAACATGTCCAAACATTGCAAACACCTCTTCAGTTGTCCAAACCAAGTCAACCTCAACAACAACAATAGCAGCAACCATATCAAAACCAACAACAATGACAACAAGAGCGGCCTCAACAAGATTACCCTCCACGGCGTCAATTCACTCCCTTGGGAGAGCCCATAGAATCTGTCCTACAAAAGATTTTACACAAAGGCCTCATCAGCTTACCCGATGCTCCCCCATATGGTGAACCTGTTTACAAAACTGTGCGGTATAGAGAAAATGAATACTATGAATTCCATAGGAGCAAAGGGCATAGAACCACATCATGCATGAAACTCAAGCACCTAATCCAAAATCTCATTGAAGGCAATCAAATATCTCTACAAGAAGATCCACCAGCTCAACACATGAACAAAGATCTCAATATGTACAAGGAACCATTCCCTCATCATGGTCCACCTCCTCCTCAAGATAGAGGTAAAGGTATCAATCATGCTTCCACTTCCTTTGATTCCATTGTAGGTTGTTTTGAAGAGAGTCGAGTGTCTACCCTCACAATCAAAGGCAAATCTATGGATTACATTGTTACAACTCGCCGTGGTCATGTCACCATTCGTGGTCCTACACCCAGTCTCCCAGCTCAATTTGATTATAACCTTGTCAAACATCTAGGGAAAACACCAGCACAAATCTCTATCTTGGACCTTCTATAGTCATCACCTGCACATAGAGTGGTGCTAGAAAAAGCCCTCCAAGAGTCTTCAGTTCCTAACAACATAGCGGTTGTAGATTTCTAAGCTATAGTAGGTAACATTGCTTCACCCTATAATGTGGTCTTCTCTGAGAAAGATCTCCCATCCCATGATCTGTGTCACAATGATGCCCTTCACATTGAGGTTCTCATCCATAAGTGCAAAATCAAATGTATACTCATAGATGGTGGTGCTGGTCTCAACATCTTTTCTTTAAAGTTACTTAAGCAATTGGGATACTCTGAGGATCATGTCAACACTGATCAAAGTATTACAGGGATATGATGATGCTGAACCCCGGTCAGAAGGTATAATCCACTTGCCCATACAACTTGGCCCTGCCATGCTTGAAGCTTGGTGTCAAGTCCTTGATATTGAGCTGCCTTACAACATTATCCTAGGCCTCCCATGGATCCATGCAATGAAAGTCGTTCCCTCCATGTACCATCAGTCTCTAAAGTTCCCATTCAATGGTACAGAGATCACTATCCCTGGAGACCCCAATCCTTTTGAATTCTATCGTGTCTTGCAAGGCAACTATAAGAATTGTAACCAAGTGCCTAAAAATGAAAAAGCCCTTGAATCCCCACTATATGTTGATCCTGAAACTTTGACACAAGCCTCTACAAGTAACCCTAATCCTCTGCCTGAAATCAAGGTTCACATTCGTGATATAGGCTTTGGATCGTATGATATCTCAAAATCTTGTTGTGTAGGGTGGATGCCTTTATCCCCTAAATCTTATGGGCAACCACCCATTGCCAAAGTAACTAAAAAAGCAGCTATTCCTCCCCCAACATTTCTAACCCAATTCCAACAGGGGCACTTATTGGAGGAGGAAACTATTGAGGACATTTCTTCTTGGCTCTATAAGGAGAAAGAACTAGTCACAATACCAGTCAAGCAATATGGCAATGGCTTAAGGATAGTAAAAAATATGGGCTATAAAGGCAAAGGTGGCCTTTGGAAATAGAATCAAGGAACTATGGAACCCATTACTGTAACAAAGAAACTAGACAAGAAGGGATTAGGGTTTGGTAGAAAGGTACCGCACGTCTTGGACATCGAGTATATCCTCAACGAGGTAGCTGAAACTTTTCCCATCGATTCAACATCTACTGAGGATATCATCGATGACTCTTCCCTCCATATAACCAACCTATTCGTAGAATCCTCCATTTTTATGCTATCCTCCGTATCCCTAACGTCCACCACAAACACCCAGAATGTAACACTTGTCTACCCTGAACTTATCGATTGGGACCAACAAGGGTCCCCTGTTATAGATGTATTTCAGAATGACGAAGCTTTAGCTGAGTTCATGGGACTTCAGGAAGGTATCCCTCTTGGCGATCATAAAGCAGGTTTTGTAATGGAACTAGAGCCAACAACTTATTTGGGTGAGAATGCCAAATCCTCTAGTCGCAAAAGTAAAATTAAAGAAAGATCTCTAGGTGAAAACCACACTATGGCACCTCCCGATCACAAAATAGTAAAAACAAAAGATGTATCCAAAGGTGAAAACCCAACTATGGCACCTGAGGATGGAGGATTTGACCTTCCCCTACCATCTAAGTATCAAGAGAAGTCATCTCTCCTAGTGGAAGATTCTACAGAGATAAACCTTGGCACAGAACAAAATCCAAAGACCACACCCCTAGCAGCATCACTATCAGAAATAGAGCACAGGAATCTTAACGCATTCGTCTTACAGAGAACCATCAACTTTGCATGGACCTATGCTGATATGCCAAGGCTAGACCCTAAGCTAGTTGTCACTATCTCATAGTTGATCCAAAAGTAAAACCAGTCAAGCAAACGCTGAGGAAGGTGTACCCACAAATAGCTCTCTTGGTAAAAGTGGAAATATAGAAGTTGTTAGATGCAAAGTTCATCTGGCCTATTGATTTTTTAGATTGGGTATCAAACATTGTACCTAGGTCTAAACCCAATGGGCGCATCCGCATGTGCAATGATTTTAGAGATCTTAATAAAGCATGTCCCAAAGATGACTTTCCACTACCGAACATTGATATTATAGTAGACTTGACTCCAAGTCATGAAATGCTTTCTCTCATGGATGGATTCTCAGGCTACAATCAGATAAGGATAGCAGAAGAAGATCAACATAAAACAACTTTTACTTGTCCTTGGTGTAATTATTGTTGGTGTGTCATGCCGTTTGGTCTAAAGAAGGCAGGAGCAACTTATCAGAGAGCAATGACAGTGATATTCCACCATCTCTTTCATCATATCATGGAGGACTATGTGGACGACATACTAGCTAAATCTTCTAGGGCAGATCACATACAAGTTCTAGGACAGATCTTTGACAGGCTCTAGAAATACCAAGTGCATCTCAATCCAAAGAAGTGTGTCTTTGGTGTAACATCAGGGAAGCTATTGGGATACATTGTATCTCATAGAGGCATCGAAGTAGACCCTACAAAAGTCAAGGCTATAGTGGAGATACCTCCACCAAAGAACCTCAAAGAATTAAGGAGCCTTCAAGGAAGGTTGCAATCCATTAGGTGTTTCATCTCACAGCTAGCAGATAAATGTCAACCATTTCAACACTTACTCTGAAAGGACGTCTCATTTCGATGGGACGATAAGTGTCAAGCAGCATTTGATCAACTCAAAGAGTATCTAGCTACACCTCATGTGTTGGTTCCACCAATTGCTAATAAACCTTTGATATTATCCATCTCAACTACAACTTCGGCCCTAGGGGCCCTTCTAGCACAAAATGATGACACAGGAAAAGAGCATGCAATTTATTATATAAGTAGAACCTTGGTGGGATACAAAATCAATTATTCACCAATGGAAAGGGCTTGTTTAGCAATAGTGTTCGCTTCCCAAAAGTTGCAGCATTACATGTTGAACCAACACACAAATCTTATAGGCAAAATTGATCCCTTGAAGTATCTACTTGCAAAAGCAGCTCTTACAAGTAGACTAGCTAAATGCGTCATGATCCTTAGTGAGTTCAACATTGAATATATAGATTGTAAAGCAATCAAAGGAAAAGCCCTAGTAGATCAACTAGCAGAAGCACCTATGATAGATACACACCCTATGGTAGTAGACTTTCCAGATGAGAATCTATTCACTTTTTCTAACTCAATAATGTGGAAGTTGTACTTTGACAGTTCCTACACATAGCATGGATCAGGGCCGGCATCCTATTTGCCACACCTCATAATGACTATATTCCAAAGTCATATCAGCTTGCTTTCCATTGCACTAACAACATCGCTGAGTATGAAGCACTCCTCATAGGTCTCAATACATCAGTTCAATGCAACATCACAAAATTACAAGTATATGGAGACTCACAGCTAGTCATTCGCCAAGTTATAGATGAGTACCAAACAAAAGATGAAAAGTTGGTCCCCTACAAGCAACTAGTGGATGCCTACAAACCACATTTTTCTAGCATCACATTTGAGCAAATTCCAAGAGAGCATAACAAGTCTGCAGATTCTATGGCTTCTGTAGGGTCACTGATTGACATGCCTGCTAATACACAGAAATATGAATTCTTGATCGAGCAATTGTTGACACCAGCCATCGATGTTCCTATTACTGAAATCATCTATGAACTTGTTGGTCCCAATTCCTGATGGTATGAAGACATCTATGAATACCTTAAACATAGTACCTTTCCCCCTGATCTATCAACCACCCAACGCAAAACCTTTATCCATTGATCCTCCCGTTACACCATTCTAGGTGATACACTATATCGCTGGAGTCTTGATGGTATCCTCTTACGATGTCTTAATGCAGAAGAAGCCAAAGCTACCTTACGAGACATACATGAAAGTGTCTATGGCGCACATTCTACTGGTCCTAATCTTGCTAAGAAGATACTCAGAATAGGGTACTACTGGCCCACAATAGAGCAAGACATTGCACAGTTTGCTAAGAAGTGTCTACAATGCCAACAGCATGGAGATTTGATTCACGCACCAGCTCATGAATTACAACTTGTGACAACTCCTTGGCCCTTTTCTCAATGGGGTCTTGACCTTGTAGGATAAATCCACCCATCCTCTTCCAATGGCAACAAATTTATCATTACCACCACTAAGTACTTCACGAAGTGGGTTGAAGCCATTCCCATGACCTATATCACCAGTAAGAAAATAGCCAAGTTTATCCTTAACTACCTCATATGCTGGTATGGTATTCCCCAGGCCACTGTCACTGATAATGGGAGACCATTCAAGAATCAAGATGTCCATACCTTATGCACACAATACAATATCCAACATCGCTTTTCAACTCCCTACTATCCACAAAGTAACGGCCAAGCTGAGGCTTCCAATAAAACCATTCTCAAAATCCTCAAGAAGACGATCAATGAAGCTGGTCGTGATTGGCATTTGCAACTCAATCTCGCCCTATGGGCCTACCGCACTAGTATCAGAACATCAACTGGTGTCACACTGTATGCCCTGGTTTATGGCTTTGAATCCATCCTACCTATAGAGGTTGAGATCCCATCCCTCAGAGTCTCCACGCAGGACCTGATCAGCAGAGAGGAGTATTGCACTTCCAAATTAGCTGAGCTTGAACTACTAGATGAGAGGTGCCTTACAGCACTTAATCATCTCCATGTCTATCAAAATTGCCTTTGGCGTAATTACAACAAAAAGATCAAAGAAAGACAGTTTCAAGTTGATGATCTTGTACTTAAAGAGAATTAGAGAAAACAAGCAGATCGAGAAAAGAAGGGCAAGTTTGAGCCTAATTGGTTAGGTCCCTTTATTGTGACAGTAGCATATGGATTAGGAGCTTATACTTTTGGCATTCCTCTAGATGAGCCACTTAACAGTGTCCATCTCAAGAAGTTCTATGCCTGATCCTCAGAGTATTTCAAAAAAGAATCCAAAAAAAAATCCGTCCTCTGGTGAAAACCTGGCAAACAGGGACCTTGGATAAGTACCATAGTGAAAACCTGCCAAACAGGTGCTATGTGTAGAGTTAGCATCCATCGTCTATCGAGTCCTATCCACTCCATGTCTAGTTCATAAAGAATCTTCATCCATCCATCCATAACAAAACCATTGACTTTGTTTGCATTTCCATCTCCCTATCTAGTATAGCTTGGAAATTTGTCAATGTCCATCATTGTCATCCCGTGTCTTGATCTATGTCTACAGTTATCACTGTCTTGTCCTAGGTTAAGATTTCTAGGTCTTCTTCGTCAGTCATCCATGCAAATTCCTCTACCGGAATGGGGGCAACTCTTTCCTTAACCTAGGTCTAGGAATGGATCCTTGTTCATGGTTCACAACGCAATCACTTCAATCTTTCTCCTTTCCACGGATAACACCCTTTAACGGCCACATCGCTCCTATGATAAGGTTGTTATCTCTTCAGCGTGCTTTTTCTTACATCATCACACCAACCAGAACTACATATTATCATTTCTTCTCAAATCTTAAGGTACCTTGATCCCATGGATATGGGTATGTAGGCAGTCTGGAATACGAAGGAAGTATCCAGTACTCAGGTACATAAGATCTCCCCCTCACCATCTTGACCCATCTCATCACTCTATCCAGAACTACATATTTATCACTTTCATCTTTTCGTCGTAATGTGCCTTGATCCGATGGATACTAGGTATGTAGGCAGTCTGGAATACGAAGGATGTATCCAGTACTCAGGCACACACGATCCATCTTTCTCCACCCACCCCAATCCATTAGCACTGTCATCTTTCTAGTTTTCTGCTTGTCAAAATCCATTTGCCTCGACTTGACTAACCCAAGCAGTAAGCTAGCGCATCCTTTCAAAGCAACAGTCCTTAACAAACTTGAAGCAAAGCAGCTTTCTTCTAGAGTCATCTATTGTCCTATTATTTCAGTTGCCAACATCTGCTTAACCAAAGCCCTAGATCAACAAGCTTGTCTTCTACGAAGTGTTCCATTATCGAGACCAACACACGCATCTCTTGTGACATGTGGCATTTCCCACAGCAAGACATTATCTTTTTAGGTTGATATCCCCCTTTAACGGACACAGAGTTCCTACAATAAGGCTGTTATCTTTCCTATCCAATCTATCCTGAGCAACCCCTTTGGCAAGAGAATATGTTGGTTGTGTGTTTATTTTGTAAGTCAGTCATTTTATTTTATGGTTTATCTTTTGTTCCTTTTTCCATTACCTATTCAAGGCTACCTTGATTTATCTATAATCTTGGTATGTTGCGATGCAGTACGGATTAGGGGCATAGTCATTGCTCTTGTGTGCCGCATTTGAGGAATGATCTTTAGCATCTTCCTTAGCATTCTATTTATCTTGTGTGTGTGTTACGACCTAGCATCTTACATATTAATAGTTCTTCTTGCATTTCCATGTATGGAAGTTTATTTTATGTTCAAGACTATGGCTCATTCACATATTCCAACAAGGTCATATTATGTCTAAAGGATCTAAGTTCAAATCGCTTGCTTGCAGAGTCAACATCCACGCACTTGGATATTACTGCACCTTGGTCTTTTATACCTTGGTGGTGAACTATCCACGTGCTATACCAAAAATAAGGATTGCTCTTTATATACAATTGGGAAACCTATGCAACAAGCTCATTCATCCATTCTTACACCCTTTATATCATTTTCATTGCAATGATCGATCAACAGTCTCTGTCTTCCATCTCCTCTTTTTTCTTCTCTCTGGTGCATATCTGCAAAACCCACATGTTAGTTATCACTAGTCATACATCTATAAGCATCATGTCACCATATGTCATACATATATAAGCTTCATGTCACCATATGTCATACATCTATAAGCATCATATACGCAATATATGTCATCACATAAATCCATAATCATACATACATATCATCACATCCATGACATCAAGAAGTGCATACACAAAAATGTGAACATCAATGAGTAGAATAGATCATCATATACATCATGTAGGTCATCATAATACAAAATGTCTATGTCTACATCAATAGTCCATATATACATCAATATAGTACATCAAGGCTATCAAGAGCTCGCAATATATCCATCAGGATGTATGCAGGTATCAGTGCAAAATGATAAAAAATGATACAATATACATATGTACGTGCTCTAGTGGGTAGAGTTGCCCTCCTGTTGTGGCCCCTATCCTCCACTTGTGCTCGGTGTAGGTCCCCCTACTACTCCTCCTCCCCCTGGTGGCACCCCTGGTCCTCTAACTAAGGACAGTGACTGCCCTATCCTGTGGGACCCAGATGCTCCAGATCTTCTCCTATCTCTGTAGCTGGGTGCCTGCTGCGCTGCTGGCACCATGCCTGCGTAGAGCCCCCTGTAATACTTCACATCTCTCCCTGCTGACACTAGCTCTCCCTGCACGCAGACGAGCTCATTGTATAAGGTCCTCTGATCTACACCGAAGGCACAACGTGCCTCATCTCTCTCCCGCCTCACTCTATGGAGTGTGGCCTCTATTGTCAGTCATAGTTGTACCTTTACATCTCTCTCCCTCGTCACCTAGGCTAGCTACCTATCATCTGCTGCTGGTACGAGTAGCGGCTGTATCTGTACCTATACCTGTGCCTATGCCTAGATCTATAGTTGTGCCTGTGCGTGTGCCAGGGCTGTCTGTGTTGCTGCTACTACCTGTGTCTGCACCTAGGCTAGGGCCTCTGCCTGTCTCACCTTAACCCTCGTTGCATCCCTATCCCTCTGCAACCATACCATCCGGAGCTCTAATCGAGTCCTCTGGGCTATCTCCTCCTGTAATAAATGCTCAGCCCTCTCTAAGTCGGTCTCTACGGCTGGCTCCCCCTCCTCCGCCATCTCCACATCCTCCTGCTGGCCGCTGGCCTCTCCAACTGCCTATTGTCTCACTACTCTAGCCTGCCGTCTGATCTTGGCCTCTACACCTGGGACTAGTACCTCCCCCACTACCCCTGCCACACCTGGTGTAGTCAATCTCACCGGCCTATGTGTCTGCCAGTACCTGTCATACTCTAGTAGTGTACCTGGATCTACCAATCCTGTATCCCAATCCCATCTCATGGGGACAAGTCCCCATACCTCTGCCAATGCTGTCGCTACTAGAATCTCTACATCCCAATCCCCAGCCTCCCGCCATGTCTTGGCATGTGTCACCTCCCCCATTGGTAGCCCTTGTGGCAACCCAAACTATCTCAGTACCCACTCTAGCAATTATCTCTCGATAGTGTCTGTCCATCTCCCAAACAGATACCAAGCCTTCTACAATACATCAGCTGCTCATGCTTGTCCTCCCACTCCTCGCATAGTAACCATGGCCTCCAAACAAATAGGTCCATCTCATCGATATGCCGCCTCCAGTGGCTAACAGACCCCAACCTCCTATGTGTAATCACTCCCTCATATAGGAATGTGTATGGCTCTCCCCTATCTCGATGGTGCTATGTCATGGGTCTGATCACTGGGATATGCTCCCATGCCCACACCTATAGTAAAATCACCCATGTTGAAAGACTGCGGCCTCTCCTATACACACATTCGTGCGTATCTCGATATAGCTACCCTAGCACGCAAGGCCCCCATGCATACTGTGTACCATGTGTGAACATCCCTAATAGTACTGTACCCCATCCCACAAATAGTCCTCTCGACCTCCTGTTGGGGCACATAAAGCCACCCACCAGTGAAGATACTATCCACCTGATCCTGTCGCAGAGTCTCGGGATGTCTGCCCACCGAATCTCTCCATCGTCTATCCGCAAATCATCTATGCAAAATACCTCTGCCATGCCTGCCTCTCCTCGTGTTGGGTCAAAGTCCACTCTCTCTCTATCTATCTGAATCCTCAGGATCTGATACACATCCTCTAGCGTCACCGTTGCCTCCCCTGTCAGAAAGTGAAACGAGCATGTCTCACTATGAAACCTCTCTACCACTGCTATCACTAGGGCAAGATTTGCCCTAATGTGAGTCAGGTGTGCAATGTGCCATAATCCCACATGCTCTAGGAACCCATCTTCCTCCCACGTCAGTTGTACTACCTCATGTACTATAGGGTGGTGCCACTCTCTCGACATTAATGGCAGCATGATCCTTTGCATTCATAGCAAACCACTTATCAATCAGTTTAACCATTCCTCTATAGTCCTACCGACTTCTACCCTATGACACAAAGCCCTAAGACCAACTCTTCCCTTACTCCAACCTAAGTAGTCAACCCTTCAATCAAACCTACCCATTGCATTCTTCTACCCAAACCAAAGGCGCCTTGCTTTCCACAAGAGTGCCCCACTGTGTTACCACAAGCGCCTCACTGTGCCTACAAATGGCTTTGTTTTTCTATACCAAGTGCGACTTGTTTTCACCAAGTGTGTTTCTCCATGCTACCAACCACGCCGCACTATACTACCAAAGGCGACGTGTTTTTTGTTAACCCTTGCAACCGCGCCTTACTTCCCCACCAACCGCATCGCTCTGTGCTACCAAAAGAGCTACAGATTTATACCAATCGCGTTGTGGCACAGAGCCCTAAAACTAGAAGCACTTTGCTTTTACCAAATGCGCTGTACTTACCTACCAGACGCTCTACGGCACTCCAAAAGTGCCTTAACCAACTACCAATAGCTCTAATCTATCCTACAACGCTTTTGGCTAACTTAATTGACCTCCCTAAACCTAGCCCTAAACCGCCCTAAAACGTCAAATTAAAATGGGATTTTTGGACACTTACCACTGTCGGAGCTCCTGCTAGCCTCTCGTATGTCCGTACAAGCTCTGCCCGATGCCTGTGCGCTGGAAACGACATCTCTCCTTGATGTTCGCTCCTTCCACTCAACTCTCTCACCCTAAGTTTGGAGGCTCTACTCTCTAAATTTAGAAGCTCCTAGTGTGCAAATGAGGATTGTGGTCCCCATGGGACCTATTTATAGTGCCCCCCACTGCATTTTTGTTTCTTCCCCCCTTTTTTCTATTTTTTTTCCTTCTCCCTTCTCACGCACTTGTCTGGTTGAGCGTCAACCTAGTCCTTCTGTCACTTCCCTCATCTTTCCGCTCGAGGGGGCATGCACTGGGGCAACTACCTATACTGGGGCATCAACAATTGTATCATGTCTTCAACAACCATTTTCTTTGACGCAACATTGTAAACTGCATTGCATCAAAGAGGGGCAAAATGTAGACACCCTAAAATGACCAAGTCGTCGCACTACTTGCATTTCGTCTAATCTGGAGCATCGCTTACATTTCAACATTAATTAAATAATCTAATTATTTAATTAATTTCACCAAATTCTTCTAAATCAAATACTTTCGACATTAATTAAATAAATTCTCTTTATTTAATTAATTAAATCAAATTCTTCTATTATTCTTCCACAATTAAATAATTTTAATTATTTAATTAGATCATTATCCTCTTTTCAAAATTTAAATCCACATTAATTAAATGAATCCCATTATTTAATTAATTCATCATAAGTTCCCTTTTATCCAAACAATTAAATAATTCCCAATTATTTAATTAAATCAAATTCATTCTTCCAAATTTAAATAAATCAAATCAAATTTATTTAAATTCTCTCAATATCCAAAAATAAAATAAATCAAATATTTTATTTATTCTTCCAAATCATGCACAACAATTAAATAAATTTATTTATTTAATTTGCTTTCTTATCTACAAATATCTTCCAAATCTTCTAAAAATAAGTCTTCTTCTCCATGTACACAAAATTAAATAATTTATTATTTAATTTCCCTCAAATCATGCAAAAGTAAGGCTTAAGTTGAGTTATCTATTCACTCAACCTTGTTCTTATCAATTTCTCTTAAATTAGAAAAAAGCTTTCTAATTTATGAAAAGCATGTCTTATCTTTAGAAAAGAAAGTGTTTAACTCAAATAAAACAGTTTTTGTGTGACACTTGTCTTCTTCTTATTCGTTGCACGTTCCTCAACTTATCTCCTCCGTTGATTCTTCTGAATTATCTGGACCATTGATCGATCTTTGTTGAAACCTATATAAACCCCCCTCATCTCCTTCATTAAGTCTCTTCGATCACTTATTCTTAGGCATACTTAACAGTGCTTTGAGCATACATCGCATCGATTGAACAACTTCACGATCTTTTGACATTGATCTTTGAGCACACTACTTGCTTGTTGCAATCATGGTTTTGCAATACTATTGAGCAATTCACATTCATCCAAAGGGAACAATACAAATCTCAGTAAAAGCTTTCGTATTTTATTGATTTATTATTAATGGCTTTTATTTAGATCAGTTTTCTTTATGTTATTGAGTTTTTGATTTGTTTAGTTTATCATAGTCAATTTTCCTCATACACACATGCAAAAGCATATACAAGCACCTTATATACAAGCCGGATCTCAAATTAATATTCGCTGCATTTTATTCCTCCATCGTGTCTGGGATGCATATTTCTTCATTGTATATTGGCTTGCACATTCGATTGTATATTTGGAATGTACAATCCCAAATATACAATGGCGAACGTCAAAACATTTTGCAAATACAATTAATTCCTTGGCTACGTCCACCTTGCATCTATTCATTTGCATATTCTTGAATGCATATTGCATTTACATTCGCCCTTGTATCTTCGCAGCCTCCACCACTCGTATCTCCCCTGCTACACTGTAGTTAAAGTATATTGGCACCTTTGTATGTCAAAAATATAAATACAAACATACAAAACCCTCTCACATACAAATAGGGAATCTTTCATGGAATATGCAAGGAATGGACCCAAACACCAAACAAACTCAAGAAATATGTGACAGCGGACCCCACCAAATGTACATCTACAAATGTTCAAACCTAAAACCCTAAACATAAATGAGTACTAACAGCCACAATTAGATTTCATTGCAACATGTTGATGGCTTTGATGGAGAAGTGGAATACAGATACATCCACATTCCACTTGCCTACAGGTGAGATGACTGTCACACTGGAGGATATATATAGGATCTTGCGACTACCTATCTGAGGAGAAACAATGAGGGTCATGAGACATCACACAGTGGAGTATACTCGTGAGAGTCATTTGTATTATCTGGGTCGCATAGTCTCACGAGTAGAGCAAGGACATATTCAGCTCTGGCTTCTAGAGCAGGGATGCAGTGACATCCCATTGGTTCAGATGATCATGATAGTCATTGTCACACTAGCCGTCACACTAGATGGAAGAGGCATTCACCTTCACAGGGGTCTCATTCACACCATTAGAGCGATGAAGGAGCATTAGACCATATACGTGTGGGGGCATAGTATGCTTGCATACCTCTACCATGACTTGGGATGGTATGTCCATTACAAGATCCACAGTCTAATGATCTACACTTTATTATAGGTTTGGGCTTTTGAGCATATCAGGTGCACACAACCGACGGGATTTCCTATAGATTCAGCATTCACCCATCCATGTGTTCATGCCTATCCACTAGTCAGATGTTGGAGACACGGTGATTTGTTGTACTGGAGAGTTGTCTTTTATAGATTGTAGCCTAGTGATATTATCTAGAGGCCGTATCACAACTATATCATATGGCATGGCCAGTGGAGACAGTTAGCGAGGATGCAGAAGGATCCGCTGATGGTTGATCGCCTCGATCGCGTCGTGGTTTGGTTCTACTTTCACAGGGTGGCATGATAGTTCAGATATGTATAGGATCATGTTCCTGCAGTGCGTCTGAGCTATGTGCACACCGTGTGTAGTGCAGTTAGGGTGAATAGCTCCTGATAGCTGATAGTAGCAGATGTACCTCTTAGTGATGATGATGGTCCTGAGGATGTAGTGACAGTATCAAATTCAGAGGATGTCAGTTGTACCCAAGTATATCAGACCTGGTGGCATATAGCATGGCCTACTCCTATCTTTCCTCTCAGTCACCCTAAAGGTGATGCTCGACCTTGGGCTGGACATGCTAGTGACATAGGGGTAGAGGATGATGTGAGTGATGTTGTAGGATACTACAA
Source organism: Cunninghamia lanceolata (assembly GCA_027924645.1). Lineage (NCBI taxonomy): Eukaryota > Viridiplantae > Streptophyta > Pinopsida > Cupressales > Cupressaceae > Cunninghamia > Cunninghamia lanceolata. Next base: position 12,233,034 of record BSBN01000186.1, on the reverse strand, counting down.
TCTTAAGGAGGATGTGGAGGATGATGATGAGGAGGAGGTTCCATCGCAGTACACCTTTAGGGCGAGACCATGATAGGACCAACAAGAGGTAGACACTGATGTGGAGACCAAGTTGAGACCACAGTCTAGAGCTCATGGTCCAATCCCTGCAAGTGAGTGCAGTAGGTCTGTGCCCCTAGCTACAGATCAGACTACAGAGCTTATGACACCTTCAGTGATCTAAGATCCATCTTGGCGAGATGGAGATCCAAGTTAGCTTTGTTTCATTAGTTTGATGTTCTTTATATTTATTGTTTATGATGGTTATGCGGGAGTCTAATATCTATCTTATTTTTATTTTGTAGTTGGGACTGATGCTTGGTGAGGCTTTGTTAGTCACATCATAGCAGATATAGTACATTTAGATGTATCTAAGTAGCGGGTGTGGGCAAGGTATTCACCACGACCATCTGCTGGACAACATGTGGAGATATTTATGCCTTTCATTAGGTATAGGACAACTATAGAGGCTATTCTAGAGAAGTCTACATGGGAGAGAGAGGAGTTACTTCAAAGAGCTAAGTGCACTAAGGCTGAACTTCAGGAGCAACAAGAGCAGATGGTAGCAGTACCTACATCAGAGAGAGAGCCAATCGTCAGTGAGTTCTTACTGCTTGAATTCTGTCAGGCGAGAGCTAACAGAGATAGGACTCAAGCTGAGAGAGACTAGTACCATCAGATGTACTAGGAGGCACATGAGGAGGTGATAGGGCTAAGAGGTGAGATCAGGGGGTTACAATCATGGAGTGTCTCTAGGAATCACTCATGATCTGTAGCCACACATGGTCAGGCCTGTGTCACATGCACACCATGAGGACTTGAGGGTACAGGTGACCAAGGTTCAGCTATATGATGTGTATATATTATGTACTATGACATCTCATTTTGTTATGAGGGATAATCGACTCAAATGTATATTTGAAACTGATATGGATATATATATAATGTTTACTTTTTTGTCTATTTGCAATGGTTTAAATCTATCACATGTGATGTTGTAAAATGTAACTAATGATGAATGTTGAAGGCTAATATGGAAATGTAATTAATGCTAATGTGACATACTAATCAATTCTTTACAGAATATATTAGTAATAAACACAATGATTAAAATTTTACATATTACCCAAATTTCTATGCTATGTTAAGTTAATACAAAAGTGATCTAAGAAGAAAGTACATAAGTAAGATACAACAATGATTAACTGAGCAAAGATGTAATCTTAAATGAATTAAGACAAAATAATAATATCTTGTCAAAATTAAAGCTAATCTATATGAGAAATTTGCTTTATAGAGTAACATTTAACAACAAATCTTAAGCATGAAATTTCTTGAGGTGCACTGCATTAATAGGTTCCTTAAGAAGTGTACCTTGTTCATTAGCTAGTCGATATGCTCCTGATCCAAAAGCCTCAATTACTATATACGGTCTAAGCCAATTAGGGATAAACTTACCTTTTTCTCCAAGAGGTGCATTTATGCTGCATTGATTTTCATAAAGTACCAAGTCTCCAACCTCGAATGAACGTTGTATAACATGTTCATTATATGATCCTTGTATGCTTTTCTGATGACCCTTTGAGGTGCTCAAGAGCATTTATTCATCTTTCATCAAGCATCTCAAGTTCTTGCAGTCTTTTCTCACATTCCATAGCGTCGTCAAGAATGTCTCTTAGGGAAATTCTTAATGAAGGAACTTCTCACTCCAAGGGCATTATTGTGTCTGCGCCATAGATAGGGTTATACGGTGTATTATCAATATTCATATGAATGCTTGTTCTATAGGCCCATAATGCATATGATAACTAAATGTGCCAATCCTTTTGATGTTTGTCAATAGTTTTTCATAGAACCTGTCTAATAATTTTGTTTCAAGCTTCTGCTTGGCCGTTTGATTGAGGATAATAAGGCGTAGAGAAGTGATGTTGAATATGATATTTTTTGAGAAATTTCTTCACATTATTGTTCTTAAATAGTGTACCATTGTCAAAAATGAGGGAGGAAGGTATTCCAAATTGAGAAATAATGTTATCTTGTATAAACTGACAAATTACGTCAGCTCAGTCATGGATCGTAAGGGAATAGCTTAGACCCACTTTGTGATGTAATCAGTGGCAGTATGATAAATGTATGCCTTTGAGAGGAGGGTGAAGAGATTTTTCCAATTAGGTCTAAGCCCTAAATACAGAATGGCCAAGGTGAAATTTGGGCATGAACCTCTTGAGCGGGAGCTTGGATTAGGTGATTATGTTGTTGACATTGTGGGCATTTCTTGACATAAGAAAAGGAATCTTGTTCCATGTGCTGCCAGTTATAACCCATTCGTAATAATTTTTGTACCAAGGATTTTCCCCCAAAATATCTTCCACAAGCACTAGAGTGAGCTTCTTCTAAAGCTATCAAAATTTTTGAATTACTTAAACAGCGGAGTAAAACTCCATTGTAGCTTCATCTATATAACACGTTCACAAAATAATGTATCGCACTGCTATTTTACGAAGACAAATTCAAGCATTCTTAGATGTTGAATTAGGAATGGTTCTATCATGTAAATAATTAAATATATAGGAGAACCATTCATCAATATATGTATTACCATAGAGTTCTGAATTCGCAACTATAGGATCTTCAATTGTCGGTGTTTTAAGATTATGGATAACGAACATAAATTCCTCAGGAGAATCATCAAGGGATATAAGGGAAGCTACGCTTGCCATTGCATCTGCATGTCAATTGTCTTTCCTGGGAATAGTATTTATTGGAATGATGTGAATTGTTTTAAGAGATAGGGCAAACTCACAATATTAAGATAGTTTGTCATGCTTAGTTTGATATGATCAAATTATTTGTCATACAATTAGTTGTGAATAACCATATATAGTAATATTTTTGATATTAAGAGCTAAGGCAGCACAAAGTCCTATGATAAGAGCTTCGTATTCAATAATGTTGTTTGTACATGAGAATTATAGTCGGTAAGACATAGGAATCAGCTTACCTATAGGGGATATTAATATGACACCTGCATCAGAGCCGGTTCGACATCTTGATCCATCGAAATATAATTCCCATTTATCGTCCTTGGTAATTGCTAAAATTTGGTCATCAGAAAATATGTCTTGATGTTGTGTAGTAAAAGGTGAAGGAGAAGAAACTAACTGATCAACTGACACTTGCCCTTTAATTGCTTTCTGATAAATGAACTTAAGATCAAATTCAGTTAACAACATAACCCATTTAGCAAGATGACCCGATAAATCTATTTTTGCGAAAAGGTGTCTCAAAGGGTCAAATTTTACCATCACATGTATCTTAGCATTTAAAAGATAATGTCTAAGCTTTTGTGTTGCAAACACTAAAGCTAGCCAATGCTTCTTGATAACAGTGTATCGCACTTCATAATCGAGCAAAGTTTAGCTAATATAATAGACAACACATTCTTTGCCTTCAGCATTATGTTGTGCTAACAAGGCTGCTAGGGCATTATTAGATGCTGAGATATACAATAGGAAAGTTTTGTTAGGGATAGTGGGTTGTAAAACAAGAGGATTAGCTAAATAATCCTTTAAATCTTTGAAATCTTTTTGACATTCAGAATTCCATTGAAACTTTGAATCCTTCTTCAATAATTACCCAAAAGGGTGAGTCCTATCTGCGAGTTGTGAAACAAATCAGCGGATGGCCTGTATCTTCCCTTGCAAACTATGAATTTGGGATATGTTTTTAGGTGTTAGCATTAACAATTGTGTCAATCTTCTTTGTATCCACTTCAATTCCATGATTTGAAACACTAAACCCTAACAGTTTTCCATTGTCTACACCAAAAACACACGTATGAGGATTTAATCACATGTTGTATTTCCTTATGTGCTTAAAGATTTATCGAAGATTCATAGCATGATCTTGGTGACAAATGGACTTCACCAAGATGTCATCGACATAATCTTCTAAAATATTGTGCATATAATCATGAAATATAAGGGTCATGGTGCGTTGGTAAGTAGCTCCTGTATTCTTAAGTCCAAATGGCATGAATACCCAACAAAATGTACCCCAAGGTGTTATAAAAGTTGTTTTATATTGATCCTTAGGGTTAATTAAGATTTGATTATATCCTAAAAAACCATCCATGAAAGAGAGTAATTCATGGCCAGATATAGAATCGACAATCATATCAATGTTAGGAAGTGGAAAATCATCTTTCAAAGATGCAAGATACAAGTCTCAAAAATCTATACACATTCTTATAGGACCATCAGGTTTAGCGACGACAATGATGTTTGAGATCTAAGGTGAATAGTCAATAGGGTAGATAAAGCTAGCTTGTAAAAGATTTTCTATCTTAGCTTTGACAAGTAATGCAACCTTAGGATTCATCTTATGAATCTTTTGTTTAAACAACTTAGCATCTAGTTTCAATATGATATTATGTGTTACAATATAAGGATCAATGCCAAGCATATCTGAATAGTTCCAATCAAACAGTTCAAAAAATTCATGTAATAACTTATTCATTTCTTCTTTTTCTTCTGTATGTAAGCAATCACCAATAGCAGTAACTTTTTTAGTATTATCTTTCTCCATGAAAACATCAACAGTCTTTCCATTAAGTAGAGTATTGTGGTCTAGGAGATCAAGTGATTGTGGTAGGCCTTCAGATTCTTCATCAGACTTTAGAGTGGTATTTATCATGCTAGTAGTTTTTCCAAAATATGCGCTATTGTTCAAACAATAAGGTAAGCCACGTTTATGATGGTAACGAGGAATATTGTCATAAGCACCCAAGAATTCCAGTATCGCTTCATCAGTTGAAAAGATATCCAAAGGAATTGCTCCTGGAGGACAACCAGTGTCAATGATCTTAGGAAATATCAAGTTATGTGTTGATATTGTATTCACATTAAGTGTAGGACGTCTACGGGCTTTAGATTCCTTGAAATGATTATATCCAATGCCACTTGAGTAATGTCATGAAGAAGATTCTATAGGGACTTTGATTCCTTGATTAATACCATAGCCATTACCTACATAATCACAGTTCTTATAAAGGATCTGAAATCCTCGGCCATAAAGAGAAGCCATTTCTTTAGAAGAAGGTGGAGCTTCATAAGTTTCGTAATCGGTAGTGTAAGTAAAAGTATTATTTGAATTTGTTGTCAAAGAAGCTTTATGCTTCACATTCATCGCATGAGATGATATTGATATGATGTTTGATGTTTCAGGAACAAGGTTATTAACTTTATAATCTCCCATGGAAGAAGATGTAAAATATAATGAACCCCAATCGTCACTGAGAAATGCATTCGATTGTTTGGACTCTTGCACAACAATGTTTGGGGCAAGAGGAGTTGATGAATCAACTTTCAAGTTGTTTAAAATCTTAGGACAAATGACTTGTTTTTGTGAGTCAATTTGCAAACAATTGTCAGGTTTAGGATCAACATGAATAGTGTGCATCTTATCTTTGAATATAAATTTGATTGAACGATGTAAAGTAGAAGGAATTTCCCCCAATGCATGGATCCAAGGTCTACCAAGAATCATGTTACAAGCTAGAGAACAAGGCATGACATGAATCAGGGTAGGCACAACCATGGGTCCTCTTGTACAAGTAGAGTTATAGTGCCCACAGATTATCGTCCAACATTGTCATAGCCACTAATACTTATCGTTTCCAGCTTAATCAAGGATGTATCAACTTTAATCTTATGTAATAAGTTAATGCCACAAACATTAAGAGATAATCCATTATTAATCATAACTCTCAACCAGTGTCTTGTTTATTGTAATGAAGATAATCAAAGGATCATGTTGATTCTGAACTTCAAGAGATGGCAACTCATGTTGTTGAAACAAAATGTCTATTTTTGTCGCATGCGTACAATCTAATAGAGCTGCTACATCATTTGGCTTGACAGTGGGTGGAGCAATCACCTTTTGTAAAGCTTCTTGGAACATTCCATGGTAAGTAGATGAAATTTGTATAAGCTCTCAAAGAGATATCTTTGCAGGAGTAGCACTAAGATGCTATACAAGATCATAGTCTTGACCAACCTTATGTGTTAAATGAGGTTCTTGAGGAAGCATAGGTTGAGAAGCTGGTAAAGATATTGGAATGCTCGGTTGTTTATTTTGTTTATTTCGAGTGTTATACGCATGAGAAACCACATTAAGATTAGGTTGTGAATTTTGATGTGTTATTTGTTTAGCATATTTATGTTTAGGATGAAAAAGGAGGGTTTGGTGGGTGTATGGGGGTTTTAGTTTGAATCCTCCTTTCCACTAAACATTCCAAGGGCTTTTCAACTGAGTTGCTTCTCCACTCAAGAGGAGAGTCACCTATTAGGTTGGGTTGCCACAAGGGAAGCTGGGAAATTCAGAAGTTATCACACAATGTCTCTAATTGATGCTTTAATGCTCTTGAAACCCTAATTTAAGCAAAATAGTAAGTAAACCTACAAATTACGACATATGCTATTGAAATAAGACAAAGGGAAGAGAACCTTAGCTCACTATTTTTCGTAGTTTGGAGAACAGAAATGTTGAGGACAATGATGATGGAACCAAAGTCCAAGGTGCAGCTTTTTCTGTATAATCTCGATCTCCTTTCTACACTAATCTCCAATGTACCTTCAGTTTTCAGCAATTTAGATGCAGAGGACACTGTTCATGGCACCCGTGTCCTAAAATGTCACTTAGTATCTGCTTCTTTTCAGATCTTGAATCCATAATGTCCTCTAATCTTCCCTGCAACTCCACTATCTCCAGATCTGATACTTGTAACCTACAAACACAAGGAGAATGGGAGGGGTTGTGGTGTTTAGAGGCTTGCCTTAGTCAAGCCCCGGAGAGACACTCAAGTCTTTTGAACACCGTTGTCATATGAGAATGCATATCCCTATGGGATAGAGGCAAAAATCTAAATGATAATGATTTAAAACACAATAGATGTCACCTTGATGATGAAGCTCTCATGGAAGGAAGATGCTCTTCAATGCCATGAGAAGATGTAATCCAACCTGCAAAAGCAAACATAATAACAATGCTCTACTTTGCAAAACAATGAAAATCACAACTATGACAATAGATCACAATCATAATCTAACATAAACATCTTCTAGTTTCTAAATGATAACCTACACATGCTTATATATGCAACTACAAAGATTCCCACCAAGAATTTCGTAATTAAAACTTATGATGTCATCCTGGGACCCAAATAACAGTCACAAACCTAACATTTGAATTTAGGGTAGACCTAAAATAGGGTTGGACTAGGGTGCTAGCACCCATGTCCACCCCATGTCTTTGTTCTGGGATCATCAAAATAGTCCCCCTTAGGTCCCATTTGTCATAAGGCCCAAGGGTTTTCTCATCGAGAGTCTAAATTGCCATGCAAGATGCTCTAAATGCAATCTAAAGACCTAGGAGCTAAACCTTAAGAGGAAAAAGCCTCCAAGGGTGCATTTTTTTGACATAAAAAGTTATAAATGTGATCAGGAGGTCAAGAATAAGGTGGAAGACCTCTAATAGTGAGCAATGGTTTAGAAGGTGATTTAGCCACATCCGAACATAAGGTGACCACAATTTTTAGTTTCCCAGATTCTTCCTTAGTTTTTGAAACATATATTATATTTACAACTCTTTGAAACAATAATGGTTTAGAAGTCATAGTGGAATGTTCATTTGAGATAAACTCCTCAAGGGCCTCATCTAACATATGGAAGTCATCACAACTAAATGGCTCATCATATACATGAAAATGTTGCAAAAAAAATCTAACATTTTAACATACTCTAATTAATCCAAGATTTAAATGTAAAATGATGTTTGTATGAATTTTTTTGAAAACAAAATACTATGCAAAACACCAAATGATAATTTCCAACTCTTTTAGTGAAAAGATAAAGAATATTACTGAAAATTCAATGCATGAACTTTCACAAAAAAGGGTTTGCAATCTAAATGTGCTTTAGGACAGCAAACTAATTCAGATCTGATGTTTAAAAGGATGCAAATTCTTTAGAGCATGGGTTCACCAAAATGTTTAGGGTGAAAAAGTAGGTTTCTCTTAAACAAGGTTAAGTCCAATTCTTTCACCTAACTAAACATTGGGAAGACAAGAACCGAGCTTGGGATCAACCTACTAATTACTTGTTCATTCCCTAATGCTAATTAGGTCTGATTCAGGTGTCCAATCAAGGTTTTATCAAGTGTCTTTATTCACTAATCAAGTAAACCCTAATTACACCTTGTAACAGAAATCGACTGAATTCATAGATGAAGCAGGCAAAACAGATCATAGAAATGTAGAGAATAAGGTTTAGAGGTCATGCACCTAGAAATTGAGGGTTAACTAGACTAGGGCACCCACACATTAGTCCCACAACTTTCCATCTGTGAAAATCATCCACATCAGCTGTTCGGTGATCTCTAAGAGCTTTTGGATCTTAAAAAATTCCCCCAGTTGGACTAGGGCACCTGCTCATTAGCCTTGATAGTGTTGGGATTTAAAATTCCAAAATTTAGTGACAACTATATTTGCAATATCCATCTTTCTGCTGCTTCTTTTTGTCGTATCCTACAAAACATGATATGTACCTACAAAAGGAGGAGAAAGATGTTGTGGCTATATAGGAGCTTTCCTCAGTCAAGCCCCATTTTTGGTATTTCTACCTCAATAATAGCCAAAGATAAAGATTTGCAGAAGTGTATACAAACCTAACAAAGTGTATGTAGAAATATCAAACCCTAGATATCTTAATCAAGAGAAGATCAATAACTTGATTCAATTCAATAAACACATACAACTTAACCTCAAGGAGATGAAAACAACTGAAGACTTGCATGAACAAGAAGGTGAATTAGCAATGTTCATGGAGGATCTCCAAGCTCGATGTTGGAAGCTTCAACCCTTCTCCCAATCATGTAAAGGTGTATAAACCCTAGGAAGAGCAAGATAGTCTCAAGATCTTGGTTCCTAATCTCCATCCATTGTCTCCATGATAGCAAATTCAAATCACTTTCAAGAGAATAAACAAGTCACCGATCTTCAATTGCAATTTTAGTAGAGTTTTGGCATTAAGCTTGGATAAAGATTATGTGTGATAAAAAGATTTTCAAATGTCTTTTTATATCTAACCTTAGGAAATTCAAATTTTGAAATAATGTCTCGATATCACATGAAAACAAAAATTTGAAAACGGAATCCTAAGGTTACACGGTGGGAACCGAAACCCCACCAAGATTCAAAATCCCAAAAAATGGGGCAAAACTAGGGCATGGGCACTTGAGTCTAGTCCCCCATTTTCTGACAGAATCTGCATCTAGGGGGTCCCATGGACCCATAATCTAAATTCTATTTTTAGTTTCCATCAATAGTTATCTTAGAAAATGAACATTTTGCAACTAGAGACTAGCCAATCAGGGTTTTGGGAAGTCCAAAAACAAATAGGTTAAGAGGTCACCAAAGGTGAGGAGCTAAACTGAGGGAAATTGCACCATTCCATATAGGAGGATAATTTTTGACCTAACAACACCAAACATGATCTTTCATTTATATACTCTACAAGCTTCAAAATCTTTCTCCTTTGTCAGCCAAGATGAAACATGTAGCATAAAATGTGCAACGGCTACAACAAATCGACACCCAAATAAGGTAAAAAAACCAATACGGTTCAAACCAAGTGATAAACAGGACCCATTTTACTATAACACACATCTCCATGTGGGTGCACACTTCCAAGCATCTAGCACAATCACCTAGATGTATCAAGTCAAATTTACAACATTAATTCTTCCACAAAATAGCTCCAGACCTAAAGAGGTACTAGAGAGACTAATTAACATCATGTGGATCACTCCACAAGCAGCAAATAACTTTCAAACACATCTTCAAACATTCCTTTCTCTGATTTATGAATCTTCTTTCCTATGCCAACAAACAAACACTGAACCTGGCATCACTTGCAAATACTGACTACACAGTCTTGAAATATATCCTTGAAAAATAAACTTGTGGTACACTTCAACACCTGAAACTTGAAATGAACAAACATATAAACCAGATGAACTTCAACTCCAAACATCAAAGCCAAATAATGCAATGTGGTGAAATGCAATGGCTTTAACATTCTCCTCCAGACAACCCTAATCAACAACATGATATGTCTTTGCTTTACTAACTCCAGAGAACCTCTGCAATACAACTTATCATCTGAAAATTGAATATATCATACCTCTCATTTGTATCTACCTAAATTCCAAGCTGCACAACCCAATCTTCAAATGTGGAGAAATGCAAAGCATTTCTCTGACTCATCCTGATTGTAACAACTTTGAACTGCTATCTTCACTCTGCTAGCTCTAGAATCTTCTGTGATAACTTTCATGCTCTAAAATCAAGAACATGCAATAACTCCCAAACCACAAGGTCATACCTTCAAATGTGGAGGAATGCAGAGAAATGCGGAGCATTCTACTGAGCTTCTTCAGTGCAACTTCCAATGCCTTGGACTGTCTAAAACCTTTTACACTTTCTTTCAAATCTAAAGCAATTATTTTCATTAGAAAATAATGAATATAATATTCACCATATCAGAGACTACAATCACAACATCATACACAATAATCACTGCTCTTTGCATCATAAACAAGAAACCATGACTTCTTTATATCAAAAAACTCTTCATCCTATCAACATTCACCTATCCATGATCTTTACTAGATAACCTATACAACTGTGTACAGATGATACTAATCCATCTCCTTTTGATTGATCACTTCTAAGTCTTCTCCTCTAATCTTCACTCTTTCCACATCACACCAGTCCACAACATTGCTCTACCAACATCAACGACAACACATGCAACAATTTAGGCTAGAAGCATCTACATTTTTGTAACTATGTTAATGTAACTAATAACTCTATATCTTCTAAATTGTCGCACCACAGGATGGGTGACATTGGTGAGAGAGGTCTAAAAACCCTCATTAATAAGATGGTTGATGGTTTGTCTAATTACTCTAGATTGATTTTAATTTCTATAAACATTGTGTGTATGGAAAACTACATAGAGTATCATTTAAATCATGAAGTACTAAGGCTAAAAAAATTTGGAGGTTATTCATAGTGATTTCTTTCATCCTGTGGATGTGCCTTCTATTGGAAAGTCTCGCTACCATTTTTCCTTTATTGATGATTATTCTAAATATTTGTGGGTTTACTTTTCGAAGGAAAAACTTTTTGTATTTTATACATTTAAAGAATTTAAAACACTTGTTGAGAAATAGATAGATAGAAAAGTAAAGGTTTCAAGAACAAATAATGGTGGTTCATGTTTTTCTCTAGGTCCTTTGATGATTATTGTAAACATGTAGGAATTTTTAGACAAAAAAATCCATATACCCACAACAAAATGGAGTGGCAAAGAGGATGAATAGGACTTTAATGGATAGAGCTAGAAGCATGTTGAGTTGTCCAAAGCTTGAAAAACATTTTTTGGGCTAAAGAGATTCACACTACTTGTTACTTGGTTAACAAGTCACCCACTTCTACTCTTGTTGATAAAACTCCCTATGAGGTATGGATAGGTAAGTGACCATCAGTTTCTCATTTTCAATTTTTGGCAATGAGTCATATGTTCATGTTCTAAAGGAAAAACATTCTAATCTTGATTTTAGGGCTAACGAATGTGTTGTAATGAGCTATGGTAAGAGAATTAAGGGTTATAATCTTTGGGATCCTATAGAAACAAAAAATTTATATTCTAAGGATGGTATTTTTAGGGAGCTAAGGGAATTTAAAAATCATGAACAACCTCAGATGAAGCCTAACAAAATAGTGCATTTTGTTTTTAAGGTTGAACCATAGAAAGATGAACATATAGAACAATAATAGAATGGATAGGAAGAGGAAGAAGACTCAGAGGAGAGTTTTGAAGAGGAACAACTAGAGCATCTTGTTAGACCTCTAAGACGATCCACTAGACATCTAAATCCCATTGATAGCTATAGATATATCCCATCTAATTTTCATTGTATCTTTGCATTATCATTTAGAGAAGATGACAAGTTGGAGTTGAGGGAGTGGATTTTGGTCAAATTTTCTCTCCTATTGATAAAATAACCTCTATTAGATTCTATTGGAATAGCCAAAGATTCTCTGTAACACTTGATATTCACTCTCACAATAAAGAAATCAACAAATAGAGAAAAGAAAATAATGATATTGATGAACTTAATTTGAGCATAAACATATATTAATCTCACTTGATAATTTACATAAGAATGCCTTATTATATAAGCATGGATTAGGCAATCCACCTTGTATATGGATTGACAAGTGCCCCATGATGTGGCACATGCATGAAGACAAGTGTCCTATAGGTGTCAACCTTTGGATCACTTGGAATGTGCTAACCAACAACCTTTTGACCACTTGTCATCAACCTTGGTGACAAGTGTTGAATGACTACAAAAGTGACCTTTGAGGTGAGATGGAAAGTATTCCAACCTCAAAAGGTATGCACATGAGGTTTGCCAAATAACTAGGTAACCTCTAAAGGCTTAAAAGGTTGTACATTCAGTTAGACAAGATGTAGTGTAACCTCATCAACCTAAGTACACTTAAGCTATAGTGAATAGATAAATTATTCACTCTTAACACCCCCCTTAAGGGATACTTGGGGAGATCAAAAAAGTGCAAGAGATACATAAATATGAGTCCTGGCTACTAGGCCATGTTAGGTACCCATGTACAAAGTTTCTCATAAAGTGGAGTAAAGGAGAAAACTCTGAGGGAACAAAACTGCTCTCCAAAAAAAAGAAACAAAATGTATGAAAAGAAAACAAGTGAAGAAGAAGGAGGACTTATATCATTACCCCCAAGGACAACTTCTATCATGTGTATACAATAAGTTTTCCCAAAATAGGAGATACAAATAGACTTGGAAGCTCCCCATAAGATATGTTGTAGTTCTCATAGATGCTTGATGAAGTATGTTGAAGCTACTTTGTGAATGTCGAACAATGTTTCTCCCCTTAGAAGGAAAGAGAACTACAAATAGGTGCAATGAATCTTCCCATGGAAGAATATGATACGCCTTTGGATGTTGCAAAAAATCCAAAGATAAGTATGAATTCTTCACAAAGTGATGATGGGCCTCTATGATAGTACTAAATTCCTCTAAAACCTGATCCATAAGAAGTGATTCCAAGGATGAAGATGGATGCATAATAGCATCAATATGGCTATCATCAAAAGTGTCTATCAAATATGCATAGTGAGAATCATCAAACAAACATGAAATGTTTGTCAAGTACTCATCCCAAAAAACTCGTGCTGGAAGACTGATGTAAGTAGGATGTTGATCGAAGTCTGTAGGAACCAAATATATAGGTTCAAAAGAAGATGTGATCTTAGGAGGAATTGATGTGGAGGAAACAACTCCAAGGTTCAAATATCCATATTGAATCTCCTTATCCAAGTGTAATGCATGAAGATCATCATGCAAGTATGCAATATGTAAAGAACCAAATCAATAGAAAGAGTATAAGCCAGACCTATGATCTACTTTTCCCATTGCAACAATGTCTCTACACTATAACTCCCTTATGATCACTAAATTAGGCATGAATTAAACTATTTTCCCTTTCCCACTATGAGTGATTTGATAAATGGAAAGGATATTATTGGATAAAGAAGGGACATACACAACATCATTGATTGTGCCTTCACCAATTTCTATAGTGCCTTTTCCAAATGTTGTCATGTAGGCATTATTGCCCATGAGAATAGGTGGATATGAACTTGGTTCATAGGTGGAAAAAATATCTTTTGAATTTGTCATGTGATGAGAAGCCCCTAAATCTAGAAGCCACTTAGGTGATTCAATATTAGTATAGGCAACTGATGCTATTCCTTTATTCTTATTCACATTTGAAGATTATGGAGAGGAAGAGCCACCTGAGGAGTTGATTTTATTCTTTTTAGTAAGAGGCTCTAACTCAACTATTTGGAGTTTGAGATTATCTCTAAATCCTTTTAAAAACAATAGTGCTCTTCATTCCCAAGTTTGTTACAATAACTACAAGTGGGCCTTTCCTTAGACTTTTTCCCTTTGGATGGGGTAGTTTCTTCAATTTGAGGTTTTGATTTTGATCCCTTAGATAGGTCCTTGTTTGCTTTCTTCACCTTAGGAGTTGAATTATTTTCACCACTATAAACTAGAGCATGATTTGATGAAGACTTTATTATTCCCATTTGAATTAATTTATCTTGCTCTTGTGTTAGAGAAACAACAAACTCAGCAAGTGAAGGCATAGTGAAGTGCCTTCCTAATGAGCATTGTGTGGCATAAAAAGTAGAAACAAACACTGAATAATCTAGGCCTAACTTTGATAAGACAATTAGGATCAATTGATCATCTTCTTTTTCAATCTTACATATCTTCAATTGTGACCTTAATGAGTTTAACTTGGTGAAGAAATCTTGAATTGCCACAAAATCTCTAGCATTGAGACTTATTAATTCATTCTCGAAATGATGACCCCGCATTATATCTTTATTGCCAAACAATGTTTCTAATGTTGTTAAGACTTAATTAGGTGTTTTAGCATCATTAACATGAAATAATAGGTCTAGAGAAATGACCATACAAATAGTACCATAGGCTTCATCAAGTCTATTAAACTACTTCCTCTTTTTAGAAGTTGTGGTAGGTTCAAGTTCCAATCATGTAGCTTCTCTATGTAAACCCTTTTGCTTAAGTTGTAAATATATTGCATGTTTCCATGAATGGTAATTAAAAGGAGATAATAGGTTAGCCATTGCAAGAAAGAAGACAACCCCCCTGAAACTATGAAATTTGTCCCCCTAATTAGGTGACCCCCCCAAATTTTGGTACTTTATAACTTTATGTGTTTTACAATGTGAATAGGTCCAATGCGTAGGACATGGGAAAATATTAACTTTTACAAATAATGGTGCTCAATTTCAAACTACTAATCAAAAGTTATGACAAAAATAATTTCCAATAAATGGCCTATTCTAATACATTTGCACTAAAATAGAAAAAATGCAAATGGAAAGAGAAAGCCTAGTCATCCAATGACTCGTGGGAATTAGAAAAGAAAGTAAAAAAATATCTCTATCATAGAAGTACTCAAGTTGTTTGTGGTTGACTAGTCGTTTACAATGAATTGTGTGGTTAAATGTTGTCATTATAACAGCTTGTTAAGTTAACAAAAAATGCTATCTTAATTTGTTATATTAACCTCTAAAACAATAAAGAAATTGTTAGAAGTTTCAAGTGACTTAAAAGTCACATAGGCATGAGCCAAATATGTAAAACATAAGGTTATGTTATAGAGACTGGTCTTATCATAACACACACAAAAAATTGCAACACAAAAAACTCACCCCCGAAGATTGAAACTACAACTTGTATGAATGTCAAGTTCCAAAGAGGGTGAATTCAACTTGTTGTCAACTAGTGTGCAAACCTACTAATTGTGTAGGAGGATTCAATGGAAAAATAATGACCAAACAATGAAGGGAATTCTTGGCCTTGATAGCGACTATTGAGTGTTGGTAGTTGCGTTGTCTTCAATGGTAGCTAAAGCATCAGCCTGCAGATGATGTGGTAGGGGTGCCTCCTTCAATGGTGGTTGGAGCCATTGAGTGACTCATAAACCAGAGTGTTATGTCATACATTATGCTCTTTCTTGGATTAGCACAATTTCAATAAGTTTAGCTCCTACCTTTTAGTGTCCCTCAATCCCTTTCATCATTGGACCTATTTTAGAACCTAATTAACACATATCTCATCAAGGATTGCTATATTTTAGAGTGATTTCCAACAAAAATTGAGAAGAAATGTTAGATGTCAAACATTTAGGGAACCCTTAAGAAGATGCCAAAGCAAAATTTGGGGGTTAGACTTGGGTGCCAACTGCCCATGTCCCGCCTTAATCTCTAGATTTCAAATTTTCTTGTGGTGTCAGTTTTTGTTGTGTGCTTCAGGATTCTAAATTCAAATTTTCATTTTTGTGCGATGTCGGCATGATATTTTGAATTATTACACCTCTAGGGTTTGATATTTAAAGAGAATTGAAACTTATTTTATCACAAATAACTCACATGCAAGCTTACCACACTAAAACTCTGCTACTACTGCTATTGAAGTTTGTAAAGTGTTGAAGCTCGTTGAAGAATTTGTTCTTTTCTATCATGGAGATACATCAAGGAGATTAGGAATCAATATCTTGAGTCTATCTTTCTCTTCCTAAGTTTTTTTCAAGCCCTTTATATGATCGAGAGAAGGGTTAAAGCCTCCAACTTGAGTTTTGGAATCCTTCGTTGATACAGTTGCCTCATCTTCTTGTTCTACAAGTCTTCATTGATATTCATCTCCTTGAGGTGAAGTTGTTTCCTTGAGTGAAACATTTGTGGATTTAATCCTTGATGCTTGAGTAATTTAGGATCTTGCATTTGTTTATGCTTACAGATTTGGTTTTCAAGCACACACATCTGTATACTTTGACATTGGCTATTGTTGAGGTAGAAATACCAAAGATGGGGTTTGACTAAGGCAAACTCCTATTTAGCCACAACCATCCTTCTCCTTCTTTTATTTGTGTAGGTTAGATTCAGAAAGATCAGATGGAAATAATTGAAGGAGGAGTAGGTGTTACAGGTACAGACATCACAAAAGTTATAGATTTATCATCAGATATATTTAAGATGCTTTCAACAACTACCATTGTCCATTAGCCCCTAAGATTTGGGATCTAGAACTCTTATTATAGAATCAAGTGCCTATTACAATCAGTTTCTGGGTATTAGAACTTCTGGACAAATTTAGTGGCCACCCTTTTCTATCAAGCCTTCAAATTCCAGGTGCATGGTCTCTATAGCCTCCTATTTGTGTCTCTGTAACCCCCTGTAGGTTTCTACTCTTGAAATCAATTTATTCAGACATATCTTATAACTAGAGTTTGGTTGAATAAAGTGGGTTTGAGGTTGTGGAAACTTTGTTGGACCATCTTTTCATGTATGAAAGTAAAAGATATGATTCATGTAGCTTCATCCTCTCATAGTGATTGAGCTCGGTTCATATCTTGAATGTTAGTGCAAAGAAAAAGAGGGGCTTGACCTAGTTTACACATACTATCATTCTCTTTCTTTTTCACACTAAACATTTTGGTGAACCGGTGTTTTAAAGAGTTTGCATCCTTTGTATTAGATGTTCTAAACCAGATTTAGAGTATAAAACCATATTTAATGAGAAGTACATGCATTGTATTTTGATTGGTATATCTATCTTTTCATTGAAAGAGTATCAAGTTGAAATTTTGTTACTTGCATAGAGATATCTTGTTTCATTTTTGCAAGTAGATGCTATCTTGTTTTACATTTAAGTCTTGGGTTAATTAGATTATGCAGAAATGTTGGATTTCTTTTTACAAGAATTTAATGCATATAATGAGCCATTTAGTTGTGATGATTTCAATATGTTATCTATGAAGCCTTGGATGACTTTATCTCTATTGAATATTCCACTATGACTCCTAAACTATTGTTATTTCAAAAAATAGTAAATGCAATTTATGTGCCTAAATCTCAAGAAGAGCCTATGAAACTGAGTATGGTGGTCAACTTATGTTATGATGTGCCTAAACCACAGACGAAACTAGTGCTCATTGTGCAAGGCTTTCTAACTTCTTCTCAACCTCCTGATTGCATCTATAACAAAGCTAAAAAAATAACAAATCAACCATATCATGATGGATCACAATACGCCAACCACAATGTGGTTTATCATACATTAATACATAGAATAAGAAACAAAGTAAACATCAATCAACTATTTTGATATCTTTACCAACTTCTCAGCCTATGTTTCCTTGACCACCTTGTTTAACGCATAAGGTTGGTCAAGATTATGATCTTGTTGAGTAGCTCGTGCTACTCCCACTAAGATCCCTCTTTGTGAACTCATACAAACATTGCCTACATACCACGGAATGCTCCAAGAAGCTTTACAAAAGGTGATTGTACCACCGACTATTAAGCCTAATTATGTAGCAACCCTGTTAGAATGTATGCACGCGACAAAATAGATATTATGTTTCAACATGAGTTACCCTATATAGAAGTTCAAAAACAATATGATCCTCTTATAATCTTTGTCATTGTAAACAAAATGTTGGTAAAATGAGTTATGATTGATAATGGATCGACTCTTAATATTTGTGGTGTTTATTTGTTACCTAAAATCAACATTGATAAAAAGTTAACTAAGCTAGATAAGATGAACATTCGTGGCTTTGATAATGTTGGTAGACCATCCATAGGAACTATAACTCTACCTATAAAGGTTGTACCTATGACATTTTCTACTCTTTTTCATGTCATGCCTAGTGCTCTATCATATAATATGATTCTTGGTAGACCATGGATTCATACTATGGGGGCAGTTCCCTCTTCTCTTCATTGACCAATAAAGTATATTTATGCAAATAAACTCTAAAATATTGAAGCTGATCCAAAACCAAAAATTTGTTTACATATTGAAAATTAAAAAAAACTATTGATCATAAGATTCTAAACAACTTAAAAGTTGATTCATCACTACCTCTTTCCACAGAAAATGTTGTGCAAGATTCTCAAACTTCACCAAATGCATTCCCCAGTGATGATTAGGGTTCATTAGATTTCAATCCTACTTTCATTGGGGAATATGAACTTAATAATGTTGAAACTTCAAAATTGGCATCAATATCATCTGAACAGCATTTGGAAAATCCTAAAGAATCTAAAGATCCTTTAGTTATAAAGGAAGATACAACTCTTACTTACACCACAAATTATGAGACCTATGAAGCTCCACCATCTTCTAAAGAAATGACATCTCTTTATGGTCAAGGATTTAAAATCCTTTATAAGAACTGTGACTATGTAGGTAATGGTTGTGGTATAAATCAACAAGGAATCAAAGTACATTTACAAGTTGTTGGAATTAACTACACAGTTAGTATCAGATACCACTTCTTGAAACCCACTATAGCTCACAAACATCCTAATCTTAATGTCAATACCATATGAACACTCAATTTGATATATCTTGAGATGATTGACACCAATTTTCCTCTAGGAGATATTCAATTAGATCACTTCTTTATAGATGAAGCAATAGTTGAATCCATGGGAGCTTGTTGGAAACTTGCTAGTGTTGTCAATGATTTCAGCTCCCAGTAGATGGTTCACTTGGTTTCCAAGTGCTTTTGAGAAGATTTGATAAAAAGGTGTGCAGTGTGACAGAGGTACCCTCAGTGGTATGCTCCACATTTATTCCTAATTAAAGATATTCTTGTGTGGTTTGTAAGTATTGATCAGAGGTGTTAAGAGGTATTATATCCAGAGTTTCAAGTTCTGGATCATGCGGAAGTAGAAGATGTGTTTGAAAAAATATTTGATTGTGAAGGAGGGTGTCTAGGATAAATGAGAATGCTTCGCATTTCTCCTCATTAGTCTTTCCTATCTTGCGAATCTAGGAGAGTTCTTATATTATCTGTATCCACCTTCCTTTGAATTTGTCAGTGTTGGGATTCTCTGCAAGTTTAGTTCTTGCATTGGTGATCAGTAACAGTGTGTCCTAATGTGCATAATGAAGACATTCTTTGATTTAGATGGTTACGCTAGTGTTATAGAAGTTTATGATGATGATGAGTATTTTGGGAAAGTGTGTGAATGCTTTTAAGTGTCTCTCTCTAGTTTACATGATGTTCTTGGACTTGGAGAAGTGTGAATATGGTCATTAGCTCAGGTTTGGCTAACCTGGCTTACTTGCACCATTTGCGGAGGTACCTTGTCGATTGTGGATGTGATATGCAGCTTGATGATACAAATTTGAATCTTTGTTATCCCTTGACATGGTCCACATTCACCTCTTTCTACCATGGAAGTGTTTTAGTGCCGACCTAAGTAATGTTGCATGTGTGTAATGCACATGCTTCATTAGGACCAACCTAATTGAGATAGGTCTTGGTTATAGATGGTATAAATGCAAGATGAAGTTGAATGGAGAAATTTAGAGAAGAATATGTGAATGTGAATCAAGGGTAACCAAATTATGTGTGAACTTAAATGCTTATGACTCCAAAATACAATGAGTAGAAGGTGTCTACATTTTTGTGTGCCAGAAGTTGCTTGAGGTAGTGAGCCAAAGGTTGCAGATGGCAAGGATTAGTAGTGGTGGATCCCTCATGTTGCTTTGAGATAGTGAATCTCTCTATAACAATCTTCTTCTTTCTTCTCTCTTCTTGGAAGTGAGCCCTTGGCATTGAGCCTTTCTCTGGCAGTGAGCCCTTCTTTTGGGCAGTGAGCCTATTGATTTTCAGTGTTGTTATTCATATATATTGTGAGCTAATCCTCACCGTGCTTTTTCCATTATTGATTTTTCCATGTAAATCTCGTGTTCTTTTGTGTTTGGATGTGTTTGCATTGATGCTTCATCTATTTACATTCTACTAATGCATTATAAGTAGTTGATGTTTGAAATTGCTTTGAGGGTTTAAAGTTTTAACATACAACTAATTCACCCCCCTCTCAGTTTTCATGTGCATTCTAACAATTGGTATCAGAGCCAAGTTCCCTAAAGAATCTTAACCACTTTGCATAGATCTAGATGGCACACAAGAAAGCTATGGAGGTCCTAGTGTTTGATGGAATAAATTTTTCTTTTTGGAAAAATAGGATGGAAAGATTTCTTGTCTCCCTATGATATGGCATATGGAAGATAGTTGACAAATAGTATAATATATCTCCTAATGGTCCAAAGGATGAAGATGAAATTAAAGAATATGAGAACAATGGCAAGGCAAGGAGTTCTCTTCTAAACAGTCTCTCTAATTATAAATTAGTGAAGGTGGTGAGTTACAAAACTTCCCATGAGATCTGGAAGAAGCTGGCAAGTACCTATGAAGGAGATGACAAGGTCAAGCAAGAAAAGATGAAGTTTTTGAAGACCAATTGTGAAACCCTAAAGATGTCAGAAGATGAAAATATTACAAGCTACATGTAGAGAGTGGATGAATTTGTTAACTCCATCAATGGTCTTGGTGGAAACTTGGAGGAGAGTGAAGTGGTAAAGAAGGTACTAAGAACTCTTCCAAAGTCTTATAGTGCTAAAGTTTCTACTATTAAAGAAACTCAAAATTTGGATAAGTATCCTAGGGATTAAATGTTTGGAAATTTAACTACTTTTGAGATGAGGGAATTTGGTCAAGATGATTCAAGAAAAGAAACTGCCTTTAAGGATAGCAAGATAGAAAAGAATGTTGAATCTGATTCAGATGACTTTGATGAAGGGGAAGCAAATTTTGTGAGCAGATTAAAAAAGGGTTCTAGAAAATACAAAGGTAAATTACCTTTCAAATGTTTCAATTGTGGAAAGATAGGTCATTATGCTTCTAAATGTCCAATCAAAATTTCTAATGACAAATACAAGGAGAACAAAGGTAAATCATTCAAGAAAAGTTATTATGTTAAAGAAGATGACATCATAGCTGATGATGAGTCTAACTATCCAGATGAAGATGGTAATGAATGCTTGTTCATAGCTTTGAATGTTGGAAAGGGCACCACATTAAAGGAGCATTGGTTACTTCTTTCCATGAAAGAGAGGAGGAAGATCTCTAGTTAATTGATAGTGGGTGTTCAAATCATGTGACAGGTGATAAGAATAAGTTTGTGAAGCTTGAGAAGTTTGATGGAGGTTTTGTTAAGTTTGGAGATGATGCATCTACTAAGATCTTTGGAAGAGGTTCAATTAGTTTTGATGGGAAGCACAATACAGATGATGTCCTTTATGTCAAGGGTCTCCGTAAAAATCTTCTAAGTGTAGGACAATATGTGTAGCAGAGGATATAATCTTGTGTTTCAGGATGGTGGCTCTGAAATTAGAAAAGAAGACTCTGGAACTCTGATTGCTACATGAACAAGGACAGAAGGAAATATCTATCAACTCAAAGGTGCTGAAGGCATGTGCCTTATAACTCAAATTAATGAAATTTGGCTATGGCATAGTATAATGTGTCACAATAATTTTGATAGCCTTGTGAAGATCATCTCTACAGAAGCTATGAGGGGTCTGCAAAAGATTACAAAACCTATAAATGTAACCTACAAGGAATGTCAGATTGGAAAGCAAACAAGGAAGAATTTTAAGATCAAAGAGTATTCTACCACTGGACCTCTGGAGTTGGTGCATATAGATCTATGTGGACCTACAAGAGTGTGAATCTTTCAAGGTGATAGGTATTTCATGTTGTTGATTTATGATTTCTCTAGAACGACTTGCGTAACTTTTCTCAAAGAAAAATTAGGAGCTATAGATAAGTTTAAAGATTTTAAGGATATGGTTGAAAATGAAATTGATCTAAAAGTCAAGTGTTTGAGGTCTGACAGAGATGGTGAGTTCACCTCCAATAAGTTTAATTACTTTTGTAAAGATCATGGAATAAAAAGGCATTTTTCAACACCTAGAACTCCTTAGCAGAATGGAGTTGTGGAAAGGAAGAATAGGATAGTTTAGAAAGTAGCAAGGACAATGATGAATGAAGTAAATCTACTGGATATCTATTGGAGAGAAGCCATCCACACTGCAGTTTACATACAAAACAGAGTCGAAGCCAGGGTCAACAGCTCAAAGGATCCATATGAACTATGGCATGGAAGAACTCCTACTGTAAAATACTTTAGAGTGTTTGGAAGTAAATGATACATTAGGAGAGATGAAGAGAACTTGGAAAATTTTGATACAAGATCGGATAAAGGAATCTTCCTTAGATATTCTATAAAGATCAAGGCTTACAGGTGCTACAACAAGAGACTGAAGAGATTAGTGGAAAGTGCAAATGTCAAAGTGGATGAAGAACCATACCAAAGTTTAGTGTTATTAGAAGGCTATGAATCAAATGAGAACCATTACAGAGAAGTGGAAAGAGAGGAAGAAAAGGAAAAGGAGAAGCTTGAGTAGATGAAGAAGATACTCTAAAGAAGACTCCCAAGTATGTGCAGAAGAATCATTCTGAATGTTAGATCATTGGAGATAAGAACAAAGGTATTTTAACAAGGAGAAGTATTGCTATGGTAGATGAATGGGTAAATTTGTGCCTATTGTCTCAAATAGAACCCAAAACAGTGATTGAAGCATGTAAAAATGAGCATTAGATCAAGGCTATGGAAAAGGAATTAATGCAGATTTAGAAAAATCAAACTTGGGAAGTTTTCCCAAGACCAACAAAGAAGAATGTGATAGGAACTTAATGGGTCTTCCAGAACAAATTGAATAAGAATGGGGAAGTAGTCAGAAATAAGGCGAGGCTGGTGTGTAAAGGCTACTTGCAAGTGTCCAAGGAATAGATTATGAGGAAACATTTGCTCTAGTGGTAAGATTGGAGGCCATCAGATTGTTCTTAGCCTTTATAGCTCATAAAGATTTCAAAGTTTATTAGATGGATGTGAAATATACATTCTTGAATGGAGAGTTGGAAGAGGAAGTATACATTAAGTAGCTGGAACGCTTTCAATTATCAGATGATCCAAATATGGTCTACAGATTAAATAAGACATTGTATGGACTCAAACAGGTGCCTAGAGCTTGGTATGCAAGGTTGGATAGGTACCTACTGCAGCAAGGATTCAAAAAGGACATTGCATATAGCAATCTGTACTTCAAAGTTGAAGATCAAATCCTAATTGTAGAAGTGTATATAGATGATATAATCTTTGGAGGAAATGAATGTATGTGCAAGAGATTTTTAAAAGAAATGAAAAAAGACTTTGAAATGTCAATGTCTGGGGAAATGAACTTCTTCCTTGGGTTAAATATCAGTCAATCAGAAAAGGGAATTTTCATTTCACAGTTAAAGTATGCTAGGGAAACATTGAAGAAGTTTTGGATGAAATACTTCAAACTAGTATGTACTCCCATGACTACTAGTTGTAAGTTAAGAAAATATGATGAATCTCCTAAGGCTTATTAGAGCAATTATAGATCAATGATTGGTGGATTATTATACCTGACTACTACTAGACTGGATATCATGCATGTAGTCTATCTTGTGGCTAGATTCCAAGTTGATCCCAGAGAGTCACATGTCATAGTAGTAAAGAGGATATTCAGATACCTGAAAGGCACTCTGGAGTTCAGCCTATGGTATCCCAAGGATACTAATTTCTCCTTGAGTGCATACACAGATGCATATTGGGCAAGCTATATAGATGACAGGAGTACAAATGGTGGTGCTTTCTTTCTAGGAAGCAGACTTGTCTCATGGTTGACTAAGAAGTAGGACTCAGTTTCATTATCTACTACAGAGGTAGAATATATTGCAGCAGCATCTTGCTGCACATAGGTGTTATGGATGAAGCAGACATTAAAGGATATCAAAGTGTCATATGATGAACCTATTCCTATCTTATGTGACAATACAAGTGCTATCAACATTGCAAAAAATGCAGTGATGCATTCACAAAAAAAGCATATTTCAATCCGGTATCACTTCCTAAGAGAAAAATTTACAGAGAATGAGGTGAAGTTGGAGTATGTTGCTACCAAGGATCAAGTTGCAAACATCTTTACAAAGGCTCTCCCTAAGGATACTAAATTGAGTATCTTTGACAGAAGTTACGAGTTATTGCCTCTCCTTCTCTTAACTAGATGCATAATTGTGTGCATCTTTCCAAGAAGCATTTCAAGATACATTTTTGGTCCTAGACTAATGTTGAAGTCTACCTCTCAAGGGGAGTAGGTAGTGATAGTATTAGTTGGTATAGTTAGATGGAGCATATCTTATGACCTTAAGGGGGAAAATACATAAAAAGTAAGAGAAGTGGAGATAAAGAAGATACTTGATGGTGTTGGAGTTGTTGCCCTTTTCCATTTATGTCAAAGGGGGAGAGAGTTGAAGTGATTGAAAAACCATTGTGCAGAGAGGTGTGTGGAGTAAAAGTTGTTTCTGTCAGGGGGAGTATTACTAGTTGCAGAGCTACTGACTAATTGCTTTAGGCCTTGATGGTTTTTCAAAGAGTTGGTGTTGCCATCAATGACAAAGGGGGATATTGTTGGAAACTTGTTGGTGTTGTCACTTATGTAAACTCCTAGTAGATGGTTCACTTGGTTTCCAAGTGCTTTTGAGAAAATTTGATAAAAATGTGTGCAATGTGACAGAGGTATCCTTAGTGTTATGCTCTGTATTTCTTCCTAATTGAAGATATTCTTGTGCATTTTGGAAGTATTGATCAAAGGTGTTAAGAGGTATTATATCCATGGTTTTAGGTTCTAGATCATGTGGAAGTAGATGTGTTTGATAGAATATTTGACTGTGAAGAAGGGTGTCTAGGAGAAATGAGAATGCTCTGCATTTCTATGCATTGATCTTTCCTATCTTGCAAATCTAGGAGAGTGCTTATATTATCTGTATCCACCTTCCTTTAAAGTTTCTAGTGTTGGGATGTTTCACAAGTTTAGTTCTTGCATTGGTGATCAATGACAATGTGTCCTGATGTGCATAATGAAGACAATCTTTGATTCAGACGGTTGCAGAAATGTTATGGAAGTTTATGATGATGATGAGTATTTTTGGAAGGTGTGTGAATGCTTTGGAGTATGTCTCTCTGGTCCGCATGATGGTCTTGGACTTGGAGAACTGTGAATATGGTCATTAGCTCAGGTTTGGCTAACCTAGCTTACTAGCATGATTGTGGAGGTACCTCGTGGATTGTGTATGTGATATACAACTTGATGATACAAATTTGAATCCTAGTTATCCCTTGACATGGTCCACTTTTACTTCTTTCCACTATGAAAGTGTTTTAGTACCAACCTAAGTAATGTTGCATGTGTGTAATGCGCACGTTTCATTAGGACTAACTTAATTGAGATAGGTCTTGGTTATGGATGGTATAAATGCAAGATGAAGTTGAATGGAGCAAGGTAGAGAAGAATATGTGAATTTGAATCAAGGGTAGTGAAATTATGTGTGAACTTAAATTCTTATGACATTAGAATGCAATGAGTAGAAGGTGTCTACATTGTTGTGTGCCAGAAGTGCTGGAGGCAATGAGCCAAAGGTTGCATATGGAAAGGACTAGCAGTGGTGGATCTCTCCTATTGCTTTGAGATAGTGAATCTCTTTGTAATAGTATTTGTCTTTCTTGTCTCTTCTAGGCAGTGAGCCCTTGGTAATGAGCCTTTCTCTAATAGTGAGCCTTTCTTCTGGGCAGTGAGCCCTTGGTAGTGAGCCTATTGATTTTTGGTGTTGTTATTCATATATATTGTGAGCTAATCCTCACTATGGTTTTTCCCTTATTGGGTTTTCCACATAAATCTGGTGTTCTTTTGTGTTTGGATGTGTTTGCATTGATGCTTCATCTATTTACATTCTTCTAATGCATTTTAAGTAGTTGATGTTTGAAATTACTTTAAGGGTTTAAAGTTTTAACATACAACTAATTCACCCCCCCTCTTAGTTGTCCTATTCATTCTAATAGAGCTTATGACAATTTGCCCTATTATCATCACAATCATGGATTGCCTTATTCTTTAAATACAAAAGCATACTTTGGAAAATCCACTTGTTTCGTAAATATTACTTTAACACCTAATGAAGAGTCTTTAGAATCATCACAATCACCTAGCCTCCTAGACTGCGATACTTTACTTAATGGAAAGACTGTTGATGTCTTGATGGAGAAGGATAACCCTGAAAAAGTTATCCCCATAGGTGATTGTTTAAGTACAGAAGAAAAAGAAGATATAACAAAGCTATTACATGAGTTTTCTAAATTATTTTCTTGGTTATTCAGATATGCCCAACATTGATCCTAAGATTGTAACAAACAACATTGTATTACAACCCAATGCTAAGCTAGTTAAACAAAAGATTCATAAAATGAATCCTAAGGTTTCCCTATTAGTCAAAGCTGAGATAGAAAGCTTTTACAAGGTAGTTTTATCCGCCCTATTGATTACTCACCTTGGATCTCAAATATTGTGGTTTTTGCTAAAGCTGACAATCGTATTTGGATGTGCACTGACTTTAGAGATTTAAATCTCACTTCTTTGAAAGATGATTTTCTTATTTCAAACATTGATATGATTGTTTATTCAATAGCTGACCATGAATTACTTTCCTTCATTGATGGTTTTTTAGGATATAATCAAATCTTTATTAACCCTCAAGATCAATACAAAACAACTTTTATAACCCCGTGGGGAACATTTTGTTGGGTAGTCATGCCATTTGGATTAAAGAATGTTGGAGCAACTTATCAACATGCTATGACTCTTATTTTTCATGATTACATGCATAATATCTTAGAGGATTATGTCGACGACATTCTTGTGAAGTGTATTTGTCACCTAGATCATGTCACAATCCTTTGCCAAATGTTTGAATGAATACAAAAATATAACATGTGCTTGAATCCCCATAAATGCATCTTTGGCGTAGACAGTGGAAACTGATGGGATTTATAGTTTCACATCATGGTATTGAAGTAGACACAAATAAAATTGACGTGATTGTTAACATATAATCTCCTCATAATATTACTCAACTTCATAGTTTACAAGGGAAGATACAGGTCATCCGATGATTTGTATCACAACTCACAGATAGGACTCACCCTTTTACTCAATTACTCAAGAAAGAGTCAAAATTCCAATGGAATTTGGATTGTCAAAAATCCTTTGAAGAATTGAAAGAATATTTATCCAATCCCCATGTTTTACGACTAGCAACTGCATAAAATCTCTTTATCCTTTATACATCATATTTTACTAATGCTTTAGCAGCATTATTAGCACACCATGATAGTGAAGGCAAAGAATGCATTGTATATTATGTAAGTCAAACTTTGCTCGATTATGAGGTGTGATATACTATCATTGAGAAACAATTCTTAGCTCTTGTTTTTGCAATGCAAAAGTTAAGACATTATCTCCTAAATGCTGAAGTACATGTCATGGTAAAATTTGATCCCTTGAAGCATCTCTTTGCTAAAACGAACCTCTCAGGTCACCTAGCTAAATGGGTTATGTTGTTAACAGAATTTAATCTCAAATTTATAGATCTCTTAAAGTGATAAAAGGACAAGTGCTAACTGACCATTTAGCCAAAGCACCTTCACCTTTCTCTAATTAGAATAGTGAAGCTTTCCTGATGATCAGATTCTCACTTTAGATACAGATGAAAAATGGGAATTGTATTTTGATGGTTCAAGATGTCGAATTGGCTCAGGTGCTAGTATAATCTTGATACCTCCTTCACATAATCCAATTCCTCTTTCCTACCATCTAAACTTCTCGTGCACAAACAACATTGTTGAGTACGAAGCTCTTATTGCACTAATTTGTGCCACTTTGTCCCTAATTATTAAACACATCACTATTTATGGTGATTCACAACTAATTGTAAGATAAATTACTGGATCTTATCAAGCAAAGCAAGATAAGTTATCCCAATATCGTGATCTTTCTTTGTCACTATTAAAACAATTTTCATCTTTTACTATCGACACAATCCTAAGGAGAGATAATTGACATGTAGATGCAATGGCAAGTGCAACTTCCCTTATATCCCATGATGATTCCCTTAAGGAATATCATTTTATCATTCATAATCTCAAAATATTGGCTCTAGTCGAGGTCACCCCTCAAATACTAGGGCTTTATGTTGTAACACAAATGTTGATGAATTGTACTCCAATATATTTCAATATTTGCATGATGGTACCTTTCCTAATTCAACATCTAAAAACACAAGAGCTCGCATACGCAAGCTCACAACATGTTAAATTATCTTTTCCAATGTGTTGTATCGAAGAAGCTATAATTGCATTCTTCTTCATTGTCTAAATCAATCAGAAATTCCAATTGCTTTAGAAGAAGCTCACTCCGATGCCTCTGGAGAGCATTTTGGAGGAAAATCTTTGGTACATAAGTTATTATGTATGGGGTTCTATTGGAAAACCATGGATCAAGATTCCTTTGTGTTCATCAAAAAGTTCTCGCAATGTCAACAACATAGTAACTTAATTCAAGCTCCTGCCCAAGAACTCCGTGCCCAGGTTTCATCATGGTCATTTTTGTATGGGGATTGGATCTAATTGGAAAGATTTCTCCTCCTTCCTCTCAAGGACATACTTTCATCATTACCACCACCAATTACTTTACGAAGTGGGTTGAAGCTATGCCACTGCAATCCATGACTACTAAGGTAATCTATCGTTTCATCCAGGATAACATAATCTCACGATTTGGTATCCCTTCCTCCTTAGTTTCTGACAATGGTACACTATTTAAGAATAAGGATGTGAAAAAATTCCTTGAGAAATATCACATTCAACATTACTTCTCTATGCCATACTATCCATAATCAAATGGCCAAGCAGAAGCTTCAAACAAGATCATTAGACAAATCCTTCAAAAATTTGTTAATAAGCATTAGAAAATTTGACATACTCAACTCTCCTACACACTATGGGCCTATAGGACAAGTATTCATATGGCTACTAGTACTACATTGTATAGTCTCGTATATGGTGTGGATGCAATAATGCCTTTAGAGTTAGAAATTCCTTCATTGAGAATTTCCCTGAGGGATATTATTGACGATAACATGGAAAGAGAAAAGAGACTACAATAGCTAGAAATGCTTGATGAATGATGTATCAATGCTCTTGATCATCTTAAATCTCATCAGAAGAGTATTCAACAATCATACAATGAACATGTCATCCATTGCTCATTCGACATTGGGGACTTGGTACTTTATGAGAATCAATGTAATGTGAATGCACCTCCTGGTGAAAAAAGGAAGTTTAGTCCTAATTAGCTAGGACCTTATGTTGTCACTGCAACTTATGGATTAGGAGCATATACACTAGCTGATGAACAAGGTATGCCTCTTAAAGAGCCTATTAACGCTATGCATTTACAAAAATTTCATGCTTAAGATCATGTGTTAGGTATTACTTTATAAAGCAATTAGTTAGTAATTGTTTCAATTTTGACAAGATAGTACATTTTGTCTTAATTCATTTAATAAATCTAGCATAGGATCTTCTCAATACAATTAATCATTGTTGTATCTAATTAAATCATGTGTTGTTGGATTACAATTGCATTAATTGGAAACACAATCTCTACTCATGTGCAAAATTTTTAATCATTGTTGCATTTTAAATAATCTGTAAAGATTAGTTAAATCACGATAGTATTAAACACATTTTAACATGATCATCACATTATCACTTATTGTATTTACATAAATCACATGTGGTAAATCAAATGACACCATAGAATTAATAGAAATACATCATATATATAAGCATCATTATAAATATACATCAAAATCAGCTATCTCATATAACAAAACAAGATGTCCTAATACAATGCATGAAATACACATCACATAGTTGAACCATGACTACCAGATCCCTCATTACTTGGTGGTGTACGAGTGATAGATGGTTTTCTGTGTGAGCCCACCAATCATGAGTGACTCCTATAGGCACTCCGTGATCATAGACCCCTAATCTTGCCTCTAAGATCTCCCATCTCCCTCTAAGAATTTGTGTAGAGCTACTAAAATTTGTCTCTCTCAGCTCTCATCTGATCTAGCTCTGTCTGTAGAAAATATGTAAGGAAATGACTTGACTCAATTGTGGGAGGTGCAATGCCCTAATCTCGCTATAATTGGAGCTCTACCTCTGCATGCTCTACTCTCTGTTTCACCTGATCTAGGGTGGCTTCTGACAAGGTGTCATTGTACCTCATCATTTAATCTATTTTCCAGATGTCAATAATCCAGGGGCTATGTCCACGACTATCTGTAACTAGGGATTCTACAGTTATTAGTTTTTAGCTAATCCTAACAGCTTCTATAAATTGAAAAGAGTTTAATCTATCTACTTGTTGAATTTAAGGAATACCGAAAATAGGATAAAATAGGAAATTTACTTAAAGCAATCTTAAAAAAGTAACATGCATCTACCTATCAAAATCAGAAAATACCTTGCATAACAGAAAGCTGAAGTATTAAAACAATGTTACTAGCCTCCTGCCTTACTGGTGAGAGTGGGCCCCTACTCCACACCTTTGGGGCTGAAGGCTACAGTAAGAAATCAGCACAGAAGAAGATCACAACTAGATCCAATCCAATTCATTCACTCTGCATTCATGAAAATATTGCTAACACATAATTGAGATTTTTGAGAATCAGAATAATTCCATCATTGTATGTTTCTTTTGTTGTTTCTACAAGTATATATGAAAAGTGAATAATGACTTAACACTTATCGTATCTATTAGTTCCTCTATGAGATGACATCCATCTCTTTATTACACTAGCTGTTTAACTATGACATAAAATCATGCAAATAAAAAAGTAGACTTGAGTGGAACAAAAGTCCACTCAAAATCTAAGTTTGAGTCTTAATACATTTGGGCATCGAGGCCCTAAAAATAAGGGTATTGAATCAGTTCCATCGTAACTCATGAAAAAACTTTGAAAAGATAAAACTCCAGCAGTTTAACTAAAGATGACCCCTCACCACTTAGGTGATGATTTGAGTCAAATGAGGGGTATTATGATCACTGCTGAGAGTGTCTGGTCGACAGCTTATGCTGGAAACATGCCCTACTCTCAGGAGGCACCGGAGATAACTATTCATGTCTGTAGCTCCAGAGATACTGTAGCTTTCTCTGTTCAGCTTCAGAGATGCTCCAGACTCCCACAGAGCTCTAGAGAGGCATTCCTCATTCCTTCAAAACTTCAGGTGTCATGGTCCTCTAGTATTGTCTCCAGAGATCATTGAAAACTTTCTCCAAAGATGCACAAAATTGATGTTTCTGGTATCTACACCTATTGAATCAAAAAGAGAGAAGTTCTGCATTTTTCCATCAATTCCATGCACATTAGTCACTCAATCAGAAATTATAATCTTAAGTAATCTATCTCAATTAATCATAAAATAGAACAATCTTGCTAGCTTATTTGGGTGCAGACATTAGGAAAGATGGACTTAGGAAGGAGAAAAAGAGAGGCAAAAAGATGCATTTCATGAGTACAACTTGGCACTTATCAGCTTCCATAGCCACCCTATATCTCGTAAATGGCATGAACAACTCTGCATTACATCCTATGGAGTGCTATGACAAATACTCTATTTGTACTCGCTGCTCTGCCGCATTGATAGGAACTACCTCTGCTATAACATGACTCAAAAAGTTACACCATGCATCTATACTAACTACAAAAAGTAAGACAAAGATAATATCAATATCTTATCATAATATATAACATCATCATAAATAAGTAATCTTCAATACAATATATCAACATTCTCACTAGAGTCACCATCTTACCAACCAGGATCTCACACCGCAGTCGCTATAGCTATATATGCAATCACTCCTCTAGTTGGAGGCATGAAAGTACTAGTCTCCCTTTGCTTGGATCAACTCGATCTCCTAGCAGCCCTGGCATCTGGACCATGAGCCCTTGACCTAGGTCTCTCCTCAGTCTCGTCATCATCGTCTGCCTCCTGCTGCTCTCGTTGTGGCCTTGACCTAAAGATGTAGTGTGATGGTGAGTCATCATCATCTTCATCATCATAATAGCTACCGAAGTGACTGAAGTCATCCTCATTACCTAAATTGACTCCTCAATCTATCCATGCTCAAGGATCACCTATAGGGTGATTGACGAGAAAAACTAGATTGGGTCGTACTATCTCCCACCAGGTCACAAATGCTCAAGTACAACCTGTTTTGTATGGGAAAAGATGGGTGAATGTGTGAGGTGTAGTTTTAGTTGTTTATGTGTAATCCTCCTTTCCCAACAAACATTCCAAGGGCTTATCAACTGAGTTGATTCTCCACTAAACGAGAACAGTCACCTATCGTGTTGGCCAGCCACTTAGGAAGCTATAGACTCTTGGATGTGTCAAACAATGTCTCTATGTAGTGTTCAATTATGCTTAGAAACCATCATTATGAAAATTAGTAAGTAAATTATCAAATTACGACAAATCCTTTTAGATTGGAACAAAGGACAAAGATACTTAACTTACTATTTTTTGAAGTTCAGAAGGTGGAGAAGTCAGGGACACGGGGTTTTGCGCCCAAGTCCAAGGTACCAAATTCTTTGAGGGGTTCTTAGCTCCTTCTAACATTGATCTGCATTACAACTTCAGTTTCTAGAAATTCTAATGTGGAGGACATGGGGACTAGCACCCTAGTCTAGGAAGCACCAGTGTCCTACTTCTCTCCAGATCCTGAATCCTCTATGTTTGCTACTCCTTCCTGTAACTTCACTCCATGGAACTCGACACCTATAACTTGTAATCACAAGGACTATGGGAGGGGGTTGTGGTGTTTAGAGGCTTGCCTCGGTCAAGCCCTAGAGAGACATTCAAGTCTTCCGAACACCATTGTTAGATGAGAGTGTGTATCCTGGTGGGATAAAGACAAAAATCCAAATGATAAATGATTGAAAACACAATTGATATCATCTTCTAGTGAAGATCTCATGGAAGGAAGATGCTCTTCATGCCATGAGGAGGAGGATGCCAAATCTGTAAATACAAACACAATAACAACAAAGTACTGCTCTGCAACACAATGAATGCCTTGAATCACTTTCACAAAATCTTGTCAATCAAAATGTCCATCTAGTTTGCAAATGAAACCTAATCATGCTTATATATGCAACTACAAAGATTCCTGCTAATAATTTTGTAATTCAAACTTTAGATGTCAGCATAGGACCCAAATAACAATCACTAAAGCAACATTTGAAATTAGGACAGACCCAAAATAAGGCTGGACTAGGACACTAGTGCCCAAGTCCACCCTGCCATTTTTTCTCAGGATTCATTAAAGTGTACCCCCTAGGTCCTATTTGTCACAAGACCCAAGGGTTTTCTCATCAGGAGTCATAAATAACATGAAAGATTCTCTAAACACAATTATAGGACCCAGGAGCTAAACCTTAATAAGAAAAAGTCCCCAAGGTTACTTTTTTTGACATAACATTTAGCCCCCACTTTAATATATGTATAAACACAAGGCCAATACATGCATTAAAGTACATTCAACAAACATAGAAAACACGCCAAGAATAGAGAAGACACGCTAAACATATTGAAGATAATAATAGGCACGCAAAACATAGAGAAGACAGCATTGAAGACATGCAAAACATAGTGAATATAGTGAATGCAGTGAAGATAGTGATGATTTTATTTTCTTTTTCATTTTCTCATATATGAAATGCAGGATGCAAGTACAGGAAAAGTAAACACACCACCCATAATGCAGGAGGGACTCATCACCACCGGTCTTTAGACTGCACATGGGGCAACAGACACGCCAAACAAATCTCAGAGTGCAAGAGGGACTTGTCACCACCAGTCTTTAGACTACACTTGAGAACAAACACGCAATACAAATCAAACACGCCAAACAAATCCCAAAGCATAGGAGGGACTCATCACCATCGGTCTTTAGACTATGCTTGGGAACAAACATGCAATACACACACACTTGGAAGACATGGAGAAAATTTGGCAGAAAAGTGATGGAGTGTACCTATTGCTAGGTTCATCACCATCTCATGCACGTTATAGACACACACCGATGATTGGAATTCACCACAACAATCACCGAAGACATGCTTAAGGGTTGAGTTAGTCACAGAACTGCTCCCCACCTCCACAGAGGACTTTTGAAAATGACAGGATTATGCACTCTCCTTGAGAAATACACCATTCCCACCTCACACAGAGGACTTAAGATAAAAAGGATATGCACGATATCTTGCCTCCACAAAGGGCTTAAGTATGGAGTGTTGCAAGTATGGTCCTAACCGATGTTGTCATTGATGTCAACATACTCCAGTTGCATTAATGATAAGGATTGGATGAGCTGTGTGCTGAGGATATTGAGAAAATTAGCCTCAATCAGGAACAGTGAAGAATAGTGATGATAGTAAGGTAAAAGTCCAAGATAGGATAAGAATCAGAGGATACGGTTTAAAGGGTTTGTAGATATATGTCTTAAGGTAGTCTAGTAGAGATTTCATAGGTTCGCATGAAGATCTTAATAAGTTGTGGCCGCTCAAGTAAAATCGGTTAAGGTAGATGCTCAGTGGTGACAGAGTGATATAGATAGGTCCAATGAGATCCAGAAATGCATTGTTCTGTTCTGTGGATTTCAGGGAGTGTTAAGGAAGTCTCTGTGAAGTGTCAACTCAATTGGTTCATGGTTCTAAGGTCCACAAGCATCTGTTCCTTTGTGACAGTAATGACAAATTGTGTTCTTGAGGTTCCGGATGAAGGAGAGAAGGATTTCAGTAAGCAGATGAAGTGTGGATGTTCTTGGTGACTTAGGTAAGCTTGTGGAGGTCTTTGGATTGTGTCTAGTTCATGTTGGTGGTCCACATTGAAGTTGGATCTCACAATTGAGAAATAACTTCCGGATAATGGTGTTCTTCCTAAGATTGGACGACTGAATGAGTTACACATCCTGTGGATGTTCTTGTTGATATTTTCTGACTTAGATGATCATTCCTAAGTTGATGTCTTGTATAAATAAGGGATTGTGAAGTCATTTCAAAGTTGTTCTTGTGGAGATGAGAGTGTGGTAGCAAGGAGGAGAGTAAAAGGCAGAGTAGAAGTATTGGGCTTAAATGGAATTGCTTTAAGCATGGTGAAGATGCTATTCTCTAGTTCATGTATGTGATACTTATTTCTTTGTAGATAGTGTGTCTCTTGTAGGCAGTGAGCCTCTTGTGAGCAGTGTGCTCAGGTAGTGAGCCCTAATTGGCATGTGCCATTTTGTTCTTTGTATTCTTCTAATAGAGAATACATTATTGGGTTAATCACCCCATGGTTTTTCCCTTAACTGGGTTTTCCACGTCAAAATCTTGGTGTGTCATGTGTTGATGTGTCTCTACTCTTGATTTATTGCATTATGTTTCCATGGTTAATTTATTATTATACTACTGAATTGTTAAAAGGATTTAAGTGTGTTTTTGGAAGAAAAGTTTTATACAGCTGATTCACACCCCCTCTCAATTGTGTGCTCTAAGTGTAACAATTGGTATCAGAGCCAAGTTCCTCTAAAAGGAGCTTAACCACTTGAGGAGATCCAGGATGTCATCCTACAAGAAGGATAGTCTGAAGTTTGATGGAACCAATTTTAATCTCTAGAAAGGTCGCATGAAATGTCACTTGGAATGTATGGGAATGGCGTAGTAGACCATGGCTACAACATAGTATGTACCTCCACAGGTTGGTCCAAAAACCCTAAATGATATCATAGATGCTGAAAACAATCTGCGAACTATAGAGGCTCTTCTAAGCGAATTATCTAATTCAGAGCTTTCAAATGTTATTGACCTACCAACTGCTTTTGAGATCTGGCAAAAACTGAAACTTTTGCATGAAGGAGACAAGTATGTTAAGTGTGCAAGGTTACAAAGTCTAAAAGGGAAAATTGAAAATCTGAAGATGAGAGATGATGAAAATATTACTACTTTTATGCCAAGAGTAAATGAGATTGTTTATGGAATTAGAAATGTTGGTAGAGTCCTAGATGAAAATGAGATTGTTGGCAAAATTCTTAGATCCCTACCTACTTCTTACAAAATCAAGGCTGTTGCCATTGAAGAATTTAGAGCCCATACAATTGTCAAAAGAGATCAATTGGCTAGAAAATTGGCTGCATTTGAAATGACAGAGTTTGGAGATGACCCCCCCAAGACTGAATCTGCATTCAAAGCTAGTGCCTCTATTAAAGGTAAACAAAGGTTTGATCCGAGAGAGAATTCATCAAGGAAGCTTTCGTGGTATGAAAAAGCAAGAAAAGATCTGGAAGAAGAAGAAGTAGAAACTACTCAACTTGAAGCCCTTATTGCAAAGAGGCTTCCAAGAGGATCCGGTAAGTATGAAGGAAAATTACCTTTTAAGTGTTTTAACTGCAATAAGATTGGTCATTTTGCCTCAAGGTGTCTGGAAAGGTTTTCAAGGCAAAATCCTAACAAGCCAAGGTTCCAAAAGAACTGTTACTATCTACATGAAGATGATGATAATGAAGGAGTAACAGATGATGAATCAGAGATAGGAAACAAATCTAGAAATGAATGGGTGTTCATTGCCATCAAGGAAGAAGATCCAATGTCCTCTGTTTCTATCAATCATAAGACTATGGAAAGAGCTCTGGCTGCACAAATTGAAGAGAAGGATCATTGGGTCATTGACAGTGGTTTCTCTCACCATATGATAGGTGACAAAAATAAGTTCATAGATTTGGAAAGGTATGAAGGAGGAGTGGTAAAGTTTGGTGATAACTTTTCTGGTAGAATAAGAGGTAGAGGAACTATTTGTCTTGATGGAAGGAACAAAACTGGTAATGTACTGTATGTTGAAGGTTTGAATCATAATCCTCTTAGTGTTGACAGTTGGTGGACAAAGGCTATGATCTCCGGTTCAAGAATGGAAAATGCAAGATCTTTGAAAGTTCCAGAACAAAGATTGTATCCGGTACTCAAACTAAAGGTAATATCTTTCACTTGGTTGGTACTAGTAAAAGTTGCTTGTTTGTTCAAATTGATCAGAGTTGGTTGTGGCATAGGAGGATGTGTCATGTGAATTTTGATAATATCATCAAAATAAGCAATACTCAGGCTGTAAGAGATTTTCCAAAATTGGTGAAACCTACTAACAGCTTGTGCAAAGAATGTCAGTTGGGTAAGCTAAGCAGAGTCACATTTAAAAGTAAGGAACTATCTTCTACTGGATTATTGAACTTAGTTCATACTGATCTTTGTGGTCCGGCAAGAATTAGGAGTATTCAAGGTGATAGATACTTCATGCTACTAATTGATGACTACTCTCAGATGATGTGGGTAACCTTTCTAAAAGACAAATCAGAAGCTCTTAGGAAATTCAAAATATTCAAGGCTATTGTAGAGAATGAAACTGGATTAAAATTGAAGTGTTTGAGGTCTTATAGAGATGGAGAATTCACATCCGATGAGTTCACAGAGTTCTATGAGAAACATGGAATAAAGAGACAGTTGTCTACTCTTAGGACTCCACAACAGAATAGAGTAGTGGAGAGAAAGAACCAGACCATCCAAGAAGCATCTAGGACCATGATGATGGAAGCAAATGTTCCTCAGATCTATTGGAGAGAAGCTGTCAGCACTGCAGTTTATACTCTCAATCAAGTTCAAATCAGAAGCATTACCAGTAAGACTCCTTATGAATGTTGGTTTAGCATCACTCCTACTATGAGGTATTTCAAAGTTTTTGGTAGAAAATGTTACATTAAAAGAGATGAAGATCTTAGAAAGTTTGATACTAGAAGTGATGAAGGAATATTCTTGGGTTACTCTACTCAAAGCAAAGCATACCGGTGTTATAACAAGAGACTGAGAAAGATGATAGAAAGTACAAATGTGAAGGTTGATGAGGGAATTGAGAAACCCTCAAGTTTTTATGAATATGATGAAGATGATCAGAATGGTGTTTTAACTCAAGGAGCCCAAGCCTCCTCTATAAGTCAGATTCAAACTAATCCGGTAAACTAGGAAGAAGAGATGAATTTCAATGAGCCTGATCAAGAATCAAAAGTGCAAGAAATTCCCAAAGTTCCTAGGTATGTAAGACTGAGCCACTCTGAAGATCAGATCATAGGTGATAAAAGCAAAGGAGTACAAACAAGAAGGAGAATTGCTCAAGATTCAGAAGAGTATTGTCTGATTTCAAAGATTGAGCCTAAGACAGTAAATGAAGCTTGCAATGATGAAAACTAGACTAAAGTAATGGAGAAAGAGCTGATGCAAATTAAGAAAAATCACACTTGGGATCTTGTTCCTAGACCTAGAAACAAAAATGTGATTGGAACAAAATGGGTCTTCCGGAACAAACTGAATGAAATTGGTGAAGTAATCAGAAATAAAGCCAGATTGGTCTACAAGGGATACTCTCAAATAGAAGGAGTTGATTTTGAAGAAACTTTTGCTCCGGTGGCAAGAATTGAAGCAGTCAGATTGTTTCTTACTTTTGCTGCCTTCAAGGATTTTAAGGTATATCAGATGGATGTCAAGTCTGCCTTCCTGAATGGTGACTTGGATGAAGTGTACATAGAGCAACCGGATGGATTTCAATTATCTGATCATGGTGATATGGTCTGCAAGTTGAAGAAGGCACTATATGGACTGAAGCAAGCCCCAAGAGCCTGGTATGAAAGACTGGACAAACATCTTTTGAAGATTGGTTTCAACAAAGGTACTGTTGACAGTAATCTGTATTTCAGAATTGATCATGAAAACATCTTGATTGTTGAAGTGTTTGTTGATGATATCATTTTTGGAGGAAGAGATAGTATGTGTAAAACTTTTGCAAATCAAATGAAAAGTGAGTTTGAGATGTCCATGCTTGGTGAAATAAATTTCTTCTTGGGTCTACAAATTACTCAAACAAAGAAAGGAATCTTCATTTCTCAGACCAAATATGTGAAAGAATTGTTGAAGAAATTTGGGATGGAAGATTCAAAACCAATGAATACTCCATGGCAACTGGATGTAATTTGAGCAAAGATGATGACTCTCTCCTAAGGTTGATCAGACAAAGTATAGGTCAATGATTGGAGGACTATTGTATCTCACTCAAACTAGACCAGACATTATGCAAGTTGTTGGTCTTGTTGCTAGATTCCAAGCTGATCCTAAAGAATCTCATGTCATGGCAATTAAGAGGATTTTTAGATATCTAAAAGGGATAGTTGAGTATGGTTTGTGGTATCCTAGAGATCATGATTTCTCTCTTCATGCATATACAGATGCGGATTGGGTAGGAGATGTGGATGACCGGAAGAGTACCAGTGGTGGGACATTCTTTTTGGGGAAGAGATTGGTTTCTTGGCTAAGCAAG
This sequence comes from Cunninghamia lanceolata, assembly GCA_027924645.1. Taxonomy (NCBI): domain Eukaryota; kingdom Viridiplantae; phylum Streptophyta; class Pinopsida; order Cupressales; family Cupressaceae; genus Cunninghamia; species Cunninghamia lanceolata. The sequence goes on along the minus strand of BSBN01000186.1, from coordinate 12,192,974 downwards.
AAACAAGAGGCAATATCTTTGTCTGCAACTAAAGCAGAATATATTGCAGCAGTAGGTAGTTGCACTCAAGTTTTGTGGATGAAGAAAATGCTAAGAGATATCAAAGTGAAGTATGAGGAACCTATCACAATCTTCTGTGATAATTCAAGTGCAATAAACATATCTAAGAATCCGGTGTTGCATTCAAAGACTAAACATATATCCATCAAGTTTCACTTTTTGAGAGAGAAAGTGAACAAGAATGAAGTCAGATTGGAGTTTGTGCCTTCCAAGGATCATATTGCAGATATCTTTACTAAACCTCTACCTAAGGACTCTTTTGAGTATCTCAGGGAGAAGTTAGGGGTTATTGTCCCTCCGGTGATGAGCTAAGGTGCATTGATGTGCATCAGTCCGGTGGGTATTACAGTCACATCTTGTGATCCAGATTGATGTTGGGGTGCTACTACTCAGGGGGAGTAGTAGGTATGATTCTGAAGTGGTGGAATTGCAAGTATGTGCCCTTTTCCATTGATGTCAAAGGGGGAGAGAAGACATGTGAAAAATAAGGTTTTTGATCAAAGGGGGAGCAGTAAAGGGAGAGAAAACATGTGAATGATTGTTGCTGATAGGGGGAGTTGTGACAGTAAGGAGAAGTTCTTGTCTTGATGTTTTTTCACATCCTATGTTGCCATCAATGACAAAGGGGGAGATTGTTGCAAATATGGGCCTAACCAGTGTTGTCATTGATGTCAACATACTCATGTTGCATTAATGATAAGGATTGGATGAGCTATGTGCTAAGGATATTGAGAAAATTAGCTGCAATCAGGAATAGTGAAGAACAGTGATGACAGTAAGGTAAAAGTCCAAGATAGGATGAGGATCAGAGGATACGGTTTAAAGGGTTTGTATATATATGTCTTAAGGTGGTCCAATAGAGATTTCAGAGGTCCGCATGAAGATCTGAAGGTTGCTCAAGTAAAACTGGTTAAGGCAGATGCTCAGTGGTGATAGAGTGATATAGATAGGTCCGGTGAGATCCAGAAATGCATTGTTCTGTTCTATAGATTTTAGGGAATGTTAAGGAAGTCTTTGTGAAGTGTCAACTCGATTGGTTCGTGGTTTTAAGGTCCGCAAGCATCTATTCCTTTGTGACAGTAATGATAGACTGTGTTCTTGAGGTTTCAGATGAAGAAGAGAAGGATTTCAGTAAGCAGATGAAGTGTGGATGTTCTTGGTGACTCAGGTAAGCTTATGGAGGTCTTTGGATTGTGTTCAACTTGTGTTGGTGGTCTGCATTGAAGTTGGAGCTTGGAATTAAGAAATAACTTCTGGATAATGGTGTTCTTCCTAAGATTGGAAAACCAGATGAGTTACACATCCTATGGATGTTCTTGTTGATATTTGCCAACTTAGATGATCATTCCTAAGTTGATGTCTTGTATAAATAAGGGATTTCAAAGTCATTTCAAAGTTGTTCTTGTGGAGATGAGAGTGTGGTAGCAAGGAGGAGAGCAAAAGATAGAGCAAAAGTATTGGGATTAAATGGAACTGATTCAAGCATGGTGAAGATGCTATTCTCCAATTCATGTATGTGATACTTATTTCTTTGTAGACAATGTGTCTCTTGTAGGCAATGAGCCTCTTGTGAGCAGTGTGCTCGGGCAGTGAGTCCTAATTGGCATGTGTCATTTTGTTCTTTCTATTCTTCTAACAGAGAATACATTCTTGGGTTAATCACCCCATGGTTTTTCCCTTAACCAGGTTTTCCACATCAAAATCTTGGTGTCTCATGTGTTGATGTGTCTCTGCTCTTGATTTAGTGCATTGTGTTTCCATAGTTAATTTATTGTTATGCTACTGAATTGTTAAAAGGAGTTAAGTGTTTTTGGAAGAAAAGTTTTATACAAGTGATTCACCCCCCCTCTCAGTTGTGTGCCCTAAGTCTAACATGGACTAGGTCCATTTTTTATTTCTCACTAAAGGGACACTAGGTCTGCATCAGTATAAAATGTTTTTCATCATCTGCCCACTAGATAGAATCCCTAGAGGAAGGGAAACAATAAAGCAAGAGAGGAGAAATAAGTGCCTTAGGGACAATCACATAGGAGGGTGACCCCAAGTCACCAACCACAACACTATGTCCATAAGACACAACACACAACAATGAAAATAGAGGAGAAGCAATATAGAAGAATGATGATACAAATAGAAGAAGGGTCACAATAGAGGCAGTCTCCCAATATCCTTGACCTTATGAGAGTATGAAGGGTCATCCTAGGAGGCCTAAACAACACAGAACACATCACTGGGGAAACACATCATGGAGGTAAAGGGTTAGAAATACTTACCTATCAGTACAATCGTACTAGATTTTGGAACTTACGAGTCTCTTGAAGAGATGATCCATCAAGTGTTGTGCAAAGCTTGAGTGGTTCTTATGAGAGTCTTATTTGTTGTCAAAAAGTCCATGTGATGTTTGTTTCTCATATCCTTGTGTATATGAAGTCTTTTGTTGCTTATGAGGAGGAGAACCACTATTATTTCCAATTGATGATAATCGTCTTGCTATTTTTTGATTTTTAGCTAACTTTCTTTGTTGAATTCATCTGTTAAGGTGACAAGGACTATCTTGTACTATCTCGATCTTTTCATTTGTTAGATTCTCTTGTTCCAGTTGTCTTTCTGATGTATGTTGTGTATCTCCTGATACCTGAAGGGATAATGGAGGAGGAACTTTAGAATAAATACCATTCCTTCATGGATGAGGTGATACTTCAGTATTTTCCTTATCCACTTCTATTGTAGAAAAAATCTCATCATATTCCAAATAGTCATCCTCTACCTCTAGTGTATTTTGTTCCATCAAGTTATTATTAGTATACTTAGGGAAAGGATTAGTGAAGATCTATAAGTTCTGATTCGGTAGAGCAAACGACTTATTCCCATTATCATTCACACTCGATATCTGCATCACATTCAAGTCAATGAGGTCTTGTATTTCATGTTTAAGATGCATACGTCATCCAGTATCATGTACTTATGTTCGATGGTAATGAAAGAAAGTATTAGCATCAAAATAAGGTCCATGTGCTCTACTAGGATCTAAAGGTTTAATTGGGTGAAGCTTCATAAGATTATTACTCAAAGCTTGATTCATGATAGAATGATAGGATTCAGATATCAGAGTAAACTTTCTTTGTTGATACGATGCCTTGTTTGGATTAGTGATAGCAGACACTTGTGAATTTTTTTTTGAATTCAATCCATTAACCTTGATGAAACTCCTATTATTCCCTTTCAAGTTATTTTGTGATGGTTCACCCATGGATTGTCCAAGTTGAGTTGATGAGTTCTGGTTTTCATACTGACTAGATGAAAGTTGATAGTGATGAAGGGTGGTGCATAAATGTTGAAAGGAGTTATACTTCATCAAGAGAATCTTATCATGGATGTTAGGTTGTAACTTTGTAATAAACACCTTTTGAACATCCTCATCCTTCATTTGGTATTGAATTTGCACATAGAGAGATTGATACCGACTGATAAACTCAGTTAATTTCTCTTTCAGACCTTGCTTACAATGAACTAAATCAATCAAGGAGACTTGAGGTCCAATATTTTCTTGAAAGTGTTGCAAAAATTGATTAACTAACTATGAAAAAGAATGTATTGAATTTGGAGGTAAAGAGAAAAACCATTCTAGAGCTATATCCTTGAGAGATCGTGGAAAAAGTTTTTCTAACAAATCCTCTTCAAAGTAGAAATCGCTACACATAGCCGTGAATGCCACCACATGAGTATTGGGATCACCTTTTCCATCATATTTTTCAAAATGAGGAGTCTCAAACCTCTCAGGCATAGGGGTTCTCAAAATTGCATAAGATAAAGGGTTACGAGCATGATAAGTTGGTATGTTAGGTTGTGAAGAATTTGTCAAGTTTGTCACCTTTTGTTGTAATGAAGTCATGCCTACAATAGTTGGTTTAAGATGGCATCATTAGGAGATGCAGTTTGTTTTGAAGAGTCAGAACCAAAGTGAGGCAGTGATTGAGCCTAAGTAGTGATAAGCAGAGTCTATGAATAATTTAGTGGTGGTTGTACATACTGATAGGTGGAAGATGGTTGCGAATAGGTGGGATGGATAGGTGGTTGAGAGTACTTATTCATAGAAGAAGTCCCTTTAGATACCAAGTTTTGATAGTTAAATCCCACAGCTTTGTTATTTTGTGAATTTGTACCATTAGATACTCCAATACCAATGGTAGCATTACTACAAGCATTTAACTTAGTGGTTAAAATTGTTTATGTAAATGTAGATGTTCACGTAGTCGGTATAGGTGTCGATACTTATGTATGAGTCGATGACGAGATGCTCTTAATACAATTTGGACATTCAGTCATCATCATGAAATTATTGTGTACAATATGTGTTAAACCTCGAACCACATTAATACCATCTTGTCCTTCCTTTATCAATTCTCTTATGTGGTGAATCACTGGGACAGTTTCTTCTGCTATTCTTTCATTTCCAACAAATGCTTGAAATTCAGCTAAATCTTTATCAAGTTTGTTTATTTGCTCATCAGGTACATGTGCAACCACCTCAATAGTGTTGTCGACATCATGAAATGTTTGATCTTCCATAGTGATTGTAGAAGGTATAATGTCATGCAAAATTTGTGTCTCACCTTTTGTAAAGAAGGTATTCAATGGATTTTCAGAGGTAGGAATGTCAAATTCTTCAAAGGCACTAGATCCCATGAGTTTTATGCTTCTTCATAAATGGATATTTCTATTAGGTCAGAGAGTACTAATTCTCATACAAAAGCATGCAACTCTTAATGCACAAACTAATAGAACAAATCCTAGGAACAAGATATGTTTAAGATAAAAATGCTTGATTGTTCAACTTTTTCCAATGCAAATCACTAGGAGAAAAGGTGTTGTCACAATTTTAAAGAGATATAGAAAATAATATGTCTAATAAAAGTCCATTTATGCAAAAATATTTTTCACAACATGCTTTTGAAGCAACTCCAAAGTGATGATAAGTCAAAACCTAGTGAAAATAAGCTAAAATATGCAATTTTTCACCAAATCTCAATGCAAAAGAGTATGACAAAGGGTGTTGTAAGGAAAATGATGATGGATAGAAAATTATAACATTAATAACAGCCACTTAATACCAAAAATCTATCACAACACGCTTGTAGTGCCACTCAAGGTCAAACCCTAGTGAAAATATAGCAAAAATATGTAATTTTTCAATGCAAAGGCCTAGTAGAAAGGGTGTTGTAAGGAATATGAGAAGGTACAGCACATAATAACCCTAATAAAAGCCAATTAATGCAGAAAAATCCCTTACAACACTCCTATGGTGCAAATCTAGAGAGACGATAAGGCCCAAATCTAGTGAAAATGCAAGGTTTTCAAACCCTAGGCATGAGATTTCGCAAGAAGACCACTATGATGCAACACTACTATTATAAATAAGTCCTAATTAGTGTTTTAAAATGGTAGTAAAATCTAAAACAAGATTTTGACTACAAACCCTAATTAATGTAAAACTAGGTTTTCATGAAAATTGTACTTTTTTGTCAAAATAAGCACACAAATGTAATGCAAATGTATTCTAAATGATGAATTTCTGAAATTTAAATTAGATATATTGAAAATGATAGAAATTTAATGAAGGTGAATGCCAAATATTTCAAATTATGCTAAAATGCAAGCCTAAAATGCCAAATTTTTCAAATTTTTCAATTTTTTTGTAATTTTTTGAATGCAATAAGATGAATGAATAAAAATCTATCAAACAACACTCAGTAAGGTGCCAAAAAGTTTAAAAACACAGGTTCACCAAAAATTTTTGTATGGGAAAAGATGGGTGAAGTTATGAGGTGTGGTTTTAGTTGTTTATGTGTAATCCTCCTTTCCCAATAAACATTCCAAGGGCTTATCAACCGAGTTGAATCTCCACTAATCGAGAGCAGTCACCTATCATGTTAGGCAGCCACTTGGGAAGTTGTGGACTCTTGGATGTGTCAAACAATGTCTCTATCTAATGTTTAATTATGCTTAGAAACCCTAATTATGCAAATCAGTAAGCAAATTATCAAACTACGACAAATCCTTTTAGACTAGAACAAAGGATAAAGATACTATTTTTTGAAGTTCAGAAGGCAGAGAAGTTAGGGACATGGGGACTCGCACCCAAGTCCAAGGTACCAATTTCTTTGAGTGGTTTCGAGCTCCTTCCGACACTGATCTGCACTGCAACTTCAGTTTCTATAAATTCCAATGCGAAGGACACGAGGACTAGCACCCTAGTCCAAGAAAAGCACCAATGTCGTGCTTCTTTCCAGATCCTGAATCCTTTGTGTTTGCTACTCCTTCCTACAACTCCACTCCATGGGACTTGACACTTGTAACTTGCAATCACAAGGAGTGTGGGAGGGGGTTGTGGTGTTTAGAGGCTTGCCTCAGTCAAGCCTTAGAGAGACATTCAAGTCTTTTGAAGATTGTTGTCAGATGAGAGTGCGTATCCCGGTGGGATAGAGGCAAAAATCCAAATGATAAATGATTGAAAACACAATTGATATCACCTTGTAGTGAAGATCTCATGGAAGGAAGATGCTCTTCATGCCATGAGGAGATGGATGCCAAATCTGCAAATACAAACACAATAACAACAAAGTACTGCTCTGCAACACAATGAATGCGTTGAATCACTTTCACAAAAGCTTGTCAATCAAAATGTCCATCTAGTTTGTAAATGAAACCTAATCATGCTTATATATGCAACTACAAAGATTCTTGCTAAGAATTTCATAATTCAGACTTTAGATGTCGGCATAGGACCCAAATAACAGTCACTAAAGCAACATTTGAAATTAGGGCAAATCCAAAATAAGGTTGGACTAGGGCGCTAGCACCTAAGTCTGCCCTACCATTTTTGCTTAGGATTCATTAAAGTATAGCCCCCTAGGTCCTATTTGGCACAAGACCCAAGGGTTTTCTCATCAAGAGTCACAAATAACATGTAAGATGCTCTAAATGCAATTATAGGACCCAGGATCTAAACCTTAATAGGAAAAATCCCCCAAGATTACTTTTTCTGACATAACACAACCATTGTTGTCTACATCTGACGTTGGCTCTGCATCTACAACACTATCATCCTCACTCTCAACAACATCAGTGATAGTCAGTCATGGGGCATCATTAGCCCTAACAGCACTACTCACCAATTGTGCATATCTTGGACGCATGCGAGGAACACCCTGCATATATTGTCCCATCCAGGGTCTACCGCCACGATATGGTCTCCATCTAATATTGTATGTTGCAGTGTATCAAATACCACTCTCCAATATAGCATATCACCGTGTCTGCAAAATCTAATCAATAGATAGGCATGCACATGTCAATGTGTCCATGTCAGCTCAATGGGAAACCCCACTAGCCATGTGCACCTAATGTGCTCAATTGCCCATACTTGTAGCAAGGTACATATCATCAACCTATGTGCCTCATAGTGAACAAGTGACTCAGCTCTCAAAAAAGGTGCACAAGCATACTGTAACCCCATGAGTAGATTATCTTCTCCTGCTCCATCGCTTTGATGGTATGGACAAGACCACCATGGAGGTGAACACCCCATCCATCCGGTATAATTGCTAAGGTAATGATAGCGATTAGGATGTGATGAACCAAGGGTACGCCTGGTCTACCCTGCTCTAACCATTGCAGAATGATGTCTCCTCATCTGACAGGTGTGACAACACAACTCAAAAAATAGAGGTGACTCCACAAGCCATATTGTCTGGCCTCGTACTGGAAGCCAGAGGATGCGAAACACATCCTTGAGTTTCATTGTCATCTCTCCTATGGGGAGATGGAATGTAGACGTGTCTGCATCCTGTCGCTCCATTAGGGTCATAAGCATAGGACCGTGAAATCACATCATGGGCATAGTGAATACCCACCACACGCCCATGTCCTGCAGGAGACTCATGTCTACCTCAGGTAGCTTATTTACATGGCTCCACAATAATGTCATGAGATGGCCACCGATATGCTCTCACAAGTGTGAAATGTCTTGTTACACATACAAATACATTTTCAATCAGAAAATGCTTATGGGAAATCATTCACTTAACAACAAACTTTACTTTCTACCTAGTCACCTAGAACCATGGCCTATATAGGACATGGGTGCCCTAGGAAGACCTAGGCACCCCAGGAGGACATGGGTACCCAGATTGGACTAGGGTACCCCAACTAGTCCCCCTTTCCAAAAATAGACATAAATGCATGAAAAAAAAGAAAAATGCATAGAATAGGAAAGAATTGATGACATAAGAGAAGATTAGAGACCTACCTCCTACTCCTCTCACCTCTCTGTCACTTAGGACCAAAGTGCTTCCAACCTCAGGGCCTAATACGGGCATTGGGTCAGCATCGTAGCTCTCTATCTTCTTCTCCTCTTCTCCTCTTCTTCTCTACAAGTGAAAATAAAAAATAAATCCTGAATAAGTGAAAACTCCATTTACTTATAGTAAATAAGTGAGAATTCATTTCACTAACTAGAAGCAAAAATGTGCAACATTGATCAAACATCTCTATCTTGGGCTGTCAAACTCTAATTTCTATACCGTTTGTTATATTGGAATCCTGATTCCTCCCTTCATATAACCCAATGCCTTGTGTTTTTGTGTTGTTTGAAATAATAACCCTACCAATGCATTCTCTCATCAAGTTCTCCCTAAAATCCATGCGTAAAGATTACCATCTTGTTCTCCTTTTTAGACTAAGCAAGTAGAAACAAGGGGGGGCATATGTCTCCCTTGATTTCCACCCTAATCATGTCTCATCACTCACCCCTTTAGTGTTTATGACTGACTTGTTCATCTATTGTGTGCAAGATGATTTGATTATTTATCTAACACATCTTTCTTTTCAGGTTGTGATTCCTAACTTTGTGGTCTTGCAGGATTAGAGACTGGGGGCTCCTTCCTCTCACTTGGCAACATTCAACCTCCTCTATATTATCCTTTTGGGTATCCTTTTTGTGACTATTGTATTTACTTTCCTTTAGTTACATATGCATGTAGTGTCATATGGCCACTAAAGTGGGGGCTAAATGTTATGTTGTAAATTGTGCTCCTACTTGAATTAGCACAATTTCACTAAGTTTATCTCCTACCTTTTAGTGTCCCTCAATCCCTTTCATCATTGGACCTACTTTAGAACCTACATAACACATATCTCATCAAGGAGTGTTTGTTGCAAGTATGAGCAGTAAGTGTTGTCATTGATGTCAACACCTAAGGACAACATCTAAGGAAATTATTTGTATGAGTTTGAGCAAGTGTCTAAGAAGAACAGTATAGTGTTTTGCTTTGCATATCCTATAAATTGAATATCTTTGTCTATGGTTTGGAAGTTATGTTAAGGGATGTCTATAGTTGCTATGTTTCAAGTTTTAGCCTCCAGTGTGAAGATTTGACTGAGTTCTGTTCACTAGAGTAAAAACTATTTTTCTGTGCATTCAATGGTGATAGGGAGAATGTATTATGCTCCGCATTTCTCTGCATTTAAGTTTTATGATTTGCAGTTCTAGGATTAAGTTTGGGATGATGTTATGTGCCTTAAATAGAAATGGTTCTTGATTTGGTGCTCCGACAAAGATTTTTCCTTTATGACAGTGATTGACAGTAATGTTTAAATGCTCTAGTTTGAAGAATCTTCCGGATAGAGTGTTTGGGGGTTGTGTGGAAGTTCTTGGTGATTGTAATGTCCATGTGGATATCTCTAGATCATGTTCCTTCTTTTTGATTGGTCTGCAAAGTATAATTTAGATTGTGCATGAAGCGTGTTCCTAAAGGTCTTTGTGTTAACACCAATTTTGGCTGACTTGGTTGTTTTCACTAGCGGTTATGCTTTGGATTTCGTGATAGCGTGTTGTTGTGTGGAAGATTGCATTTGAGTTCTAGCTAAGGCATGGTGTGGTCCGCATTCATTATTTTCCTTCACAAATCTATTTAGGTCTAGACCTATTCTAATATATTTATGTATGCCGACCTCGGAGATTGTTCCAATGGTTGATGATTGTAATGCCGACCTTGATGTACATTCCAATGTTGATGAATTATATAAATACATGCAATGATTTCATGAATGATTGATGATGAGGCAAATATGCAAAGATAAGTGCAAAGTGAAAAAGTAGAGCAGAACATAGGAGATTATTGTGCTTCAATGGAACTAAACCTTGGCATAGTATAGATGCTACTATCTTAGTTCACCAACTTTTGGCAATGAGCCCTTTCTCTTGGCAATGAGCCCTTTCTCTTGGCAGTGAGCTGCTTCTTTTGCAGTGAGCATTCCGAGCAATGAGCCCAAAGGTAGTGAACCTCTGGTAGTGATCCTTGTTGTAAATTTTGATATATCATTTTTATTGTGAGTTAATCCTCAATGTGGTTTTTCCCTCATTGGCTTTTCCACGTAAAAAATCTGGTGTCTCATGTGTTGAATGTGTGAATGTGTTTAATTTTCTAATTTCATGCTTTCATGATTGAATCATAATAATAGAGATTAAGTGGTTGATTTGTTAAGTTTTGGTTACAACTAATTCACCCCCCTCTTAGTTGTCTTGTGCATTTCAACAATTGGTATCAGAGCGAGGGTTCCTTGGAAGAAAGCCTAATATCTTGAGGTAGATCTAAAATGGCACACAAGGAGTCCCCATAGTTCGATGGAATGGATTATGCTCTCTAGAAGGTACATATGAAAAATCATCTCATTTCTCTTGGTTATGGCGTTTGAAAGATGGTAGATACAAAGTATACTATTCCTCCAAATGGTCCATCTTCTGAAGATGAAGTCAAACAGTATGAGTTAAATGGAAAATCTAGCGATTCTCTTTTAAATACTTTGTCTAACACTGTGTTAGTGAAATTTATGGATCTAGAAAATGCTCATGAGATTTGGGACAAACTGAAGAATTTATATGAAGGAGATGAATCTATAAAGAATGCCAAATTATAGAACTTGAAGGTGAGGTACGAAGCTCTGAAGATTAGTGATGATGAAAACATAACAATCTACATGCAAAAAGTTGATGAAATTGTCAATGGAATCAAAGGTCTCAGAGCAACTGTTGACGAGAATGAGGTTGTGTTGAAGATTTTTAGGTCACTACCTAAATCCTATAGTCACAAGGTGTCTGCAATTGAAGAACTTATGAGTGTGAAGAAGATTACAAAGGATCAACTGCTTGGAAAGTTTGTTGCTATTGAGATGAGAGAATTTGATGATGCTCTGTCAAAGACTGAAACTGCTTTCAAAGCCAACACTACAGATAAGACTTCAAGATTTGAGAAGTATGCTATGGAATCAGATGATGACCTTGATGAGGTTGAATCCAACATTGTGGATAGAATGTAAAGAGGTACCAGTAAGTTCAAAGGCAAATTACCATTCAAATTCTTTTCTTGTGGTAAGATTGGCCACTATGCCTCCAGGTGTCCGGAGAGAATTGAGAGAAGTAAGAAGAAATTTGAAAGTAGACCTAGAATCATAAAGAAATGCTATTATTTTAAATATTTTGATGATGATGGTATAACGGATGATGAGTCTGATGATACTAGTGCAAATGAGTGCTTGTTTATTGCTATCAAGGAAGAACATGTATCTACTATTCCTGCTAGCTATGTGAAGGAAGAAAACCCAGTGGAAGAAAGTGCTTTGTCTATTTTCTAGGTTGAGAAGGATAAGGATGAATGAATTATTTATAGTGGATGTTCACATCACATGACCAGTGATAAAACCAAGTTTGTAAGTTTGGAAAAGTATGATGGAGGACTGGTTAGGTTTGGAGAATGAGATAATTTAAAGAACCGAGCATCTTTTAGCATCATAAAAATAATTATAGGAAGACCCTTCCTATAATGACCTATAACTCCTATTCTTACATAGGACAGATGCATGAACTGAGGGTTCTTGGGACTGGCAATAGCCTGGTCTCTGAATTTCTGAACTTGTTTATCATTGAACAATTTTAACTTTCCTTCGGATCCTCTTGTAACTACATGCTGAAGATCAGCAACATGACATTTTTGCCAAGAGGTATAACCAAAGAAATTCTTAAGGCCTTTGGATTTATTTATCATAGAAGTGAGACTATGAGGAATGTCTTTATAAATCTCATAAGGCTATATTGCAGGGACTTTAAACTCTTCATTAACAAATCTACCACCAAAAGACACTTCATCTAAGACATTACTATTCACTTCAGGTAAAGAGAAAGTCTGCTTAGAGTTTGGGAAGAAATTTGTGAAACTAACCTCGGCACTGCGATCCTTAGTATGATCTTCAGGTGGCAACTTAGATCCAGATGTAGAAGCTCGATCCATTATTGTATGCGCTCCAATCTATGCTCAAATCTGCGCTTGAAATGCTAGATAACAGCCTTTAACATTCTTCTTATGACTTACCTGGGTTGTTCAGGTTCTTTCAATAAAAAGTACTTTTTTTATTTAAGTTGTTCTAGCTTGCTAGTCAGCTTCTTCCAGGTTTCAAGCCCCATATTCATTTCATGGAGTCTGCTTTCAATCTGGACAATTTCTTCAATTGTCTTGTCCAGTTCAGCTCTAGTGTTTTTTTCTGAGCATCATACAAAAAATGAATTTATAGAATCAGATGAATCTGATTCATTTTGTTGTCCTATCAATAGATTAACATTGGCCTGCTCAGGGGCAGACACATATACAACCTCATTGGATTCTGTTTCTTCTGATAAATCAGAAAGAATAACATCTTCAAAACCTGAGGGATACTCATTGATGAATTCAAATTCATCATTGTCAAGTCCAGCTTCTCTAGCTACACGAACCTTACCTTTATTCTTTTTCTTGTTTCTATCTGGACACTTATTTGCATAATTTTTCCCTTGCAGATATAACAAGTAGGTTCCCATTTTTTACCAGAGCCCCTTTTATCCTTTTTCCTGAAATATCCTTTTTTCTTGGGATATTTACTATACTATTTTTACTTCTTCTTTTTATAGTATATGTCATCTTTGTCAAAGTATTTCTTTTTAGAAGAATATTTGCATTCCTTGCATCTATCAGTATATTGAGTAGAAGGCATGAGCTGGTAACATACAGAAGATGAAATTAACGGCTTGACTTTCTTAATTTCTTTTCTCTTCTGATTGGCTTGACATACTTCTTCATTAATTTCTACCAAGAACTGTACCAATTGAGGATAGTTAAGTTCTTTCATTTCTATTCCCTCATTTACTAAATTTTTGAGAACCCTTTTGTGATAGAATTCTCCTACATCTATACCAAAGCTTTTGAGGAAAGTAGTGAACATAAATTCGTGATTTTGTTCACGTCCAGACTGATAGAAATTTTTATATTGATCCTTACAATAGTCCTTAAAATATTTTAGATCTTTACACTTGCCTCGGATGAACTTGTTATAGGCAAGTTTCTCTCTTGTGTCTATTTTTCCAACAAACAGACGGGTTAACTGTGCACACACCTGATCTGTTCCATGATTAATCAGGTTGTCTCTTTAGGTATCTTCTAACCTATCCCATACATTTCTAGCAATGCCAGTCATAGAGTTGAGGGCTTGCTTTATCACCTAGGCTTCATCAGCTCCTGCATTAGTTGACATATAATTGGTGATCTAGGCGCACATGGCGTCTATACCGCTCATATTTTCTACATCCTCAAAACTATCAAAATTGACTAGAGGAGGAGCATCTGATTTATAGGACTGGATGTTCTTGAATGGATCAACTAGATTTGAACCATTTGGAATTTTTCAGATGCTTTCTCTTCCTCAATGGTTTCTCTGAGGGTTCCAGTTGTGGGATCATATACCTTTTCTATTACAGGCTTCTTAGGATTGACTAGTAGTTTAGGTCCTGAATACTGGGCCTATAAACATCCTTTGGCACTGGTCGAGAAATTCAACACTTTGGTTTTCTGAGACTATGACTGGGTTTGAATAGTAGTGACTAGGGTTTTTAGCTCAGAAGATTCCTAAACTATAGAATCTTTTATCAAAATATCATTTTGATTTACTTGTTGAATTTCTTGTCTAACAAGTTCAATCTTGTCTTCTGTGTGCTTCATTTGAATCCTATAGTTGGATAACTGCGAGCTTAACACATCATTATCTAATTGAATTTATGTTCACGTCTAGACTGATAGAAATTTTTATACTAATCCTCACAATAGTCCTTAAAATATTTTAGATCTTTACACTCGTCTCGGATGAACTTGTTATAGGCAAGTTTCTCTCTTGTGTCTGTTTTTCCAACAAACAGATGGGTTAACTGTGCACACACCTAATCTATGCCATGGTTAATCAGGTTGTCTCTATAGGTATCTTCTAACCTATCCCATACATTTCTAGCAATGCCAGTCATAGAGTTGAGGGCTTGCTTTATCACCTAGGCTTCATCGGCTCTTGCATTAGTTGACATGTAATTGGTGATCCAGGCGCGCATGGCATCTATACCCCTCATATTTTCTACATCCTCAAAACTGTCAAAATTGACCAAAGGAGGAGTATTTAATTTATAGGACTGGATGTTCTTGAATGGGAACCATTTGGATTGGTTCCTTGTCCTCTTGCCATTTGGAATTTTCCAGATGCTTTCTCTTCCTCAATGGTTTCTCTGAGGGTTCCAGTTGTGGGATCATATACCTTTTCTATTACAGGCTACTTAGGATTGACTAGCAGTTTAGGTCCTGATTACTGGGCCTGTAAACATCCTTTGGCACTGGTCGGGAAATTGAACACTTTGGTTTTCTGAGATTGTGACTAGGTTTGAACAGCAGTGACCAGGGTTTTTATCTCAGAAGATTCCTAAACTATAGAATCTTTTATCAAAATATCATTTTGATTTACTTGTTGAATTTCTTGTCTGACAAGTTCAATCTTGTCTTTTGTGTGTCCTATATGTGAATGGTTTGAAGCATAATCTTTTAAGTGTTGGTTAGATGTGTGATAAAGGGTATGATCTAAGATTCAAGGATAATGGATGCAAGATCATGGAAAGCTCTAAAACAGTGATTGCTACTAGTAAGAAGACTAGAGGTAATGTTTATCATTTGAAAAGAATTAATGATTATTGTTTGTTGGCTCACACAGATGAGAGTTGGTTGTGGCATAGAAGGATGTGTCATATCAATTTTCACAACTTGGTGAAGATAAGTTTAGTAGAATATGTGAGAGATTTACCCAGGCTTGTGAAGCCTGCTAATACTATTTGCAAGGAATGTCAATTGGGGAAACAGACAAGGACAAGTTTCAAGAGTAAAGAATAATTTTTTGCTAGATTGCTTGAGCTGTTGCATACAGATTTGTGTGGTCCTACAAGAACAATAAGTTTTCAAGGAGATAGGTACTTTATGTTGCTTATTGATGATTATTCTAGAATGACTTGGGTCACTTTTGTAAAAGATAAATCAGAAGCCCTAAACAAGTTCAAAGATTTTGAGGCGATGGTTGAGAATGAGATAGAATTAAGGATCAAATGCTTAAGGTCTGATAGAAGAGCTAAGTTTACATCAAATTAATTTGATATTTTCTATGAAGAACAAGGGATAAAGAGACAGTTGTTTGCTCCTAGGACTCCTGAGGAGAATGGAGTTGTTGAAAGAAAGAATAGGATAGTTCAAGAGGCTACTAGGTTAATGATAATGGAGGCTAACCTACCGGAAGTGTATTGGAGAGAAGCTATACATACTACTATCTACATTCAAAATAGATTTCAAGTTAAAGGTAATGGTACTAAAACTCCTTATGAATTATGGTATGGAAGAATTCTAACAGTGAAATATTTCAAAGTTTTTGGAAGAAAATGTTAAATCAGAAGAGATGAAGAGTTAGGCAAGTTTGATGCTAGATGTGATGAAGGAATTTTCATTGGATACTCTATTAATAGTAAGTCCTACTAGTGATACAATAAGAGATTACGAACATAGATCATTGAGAGTGCTAATGTGAAAGTTGATGAAGATAGGGAAAGAATATTAGATCTGAGTGGCTATGAATCAGATGAACTTGTTGCTATAGTGAATGAAGGAAAAGTTCAACAAAAAGTGTAGCTAGTATGTGCCTAATCAGTGTTGTCATTGATGTCAACATATCCATGTTGTCATTGGTGTCAACCGTGCTCTTACTTTGTTGAGGATATTGAGAAAATTAGTCCCTCCGGTGATAACAATGTTTTGCAGTAGAAACAATGCTTATAGGAAAAAGAACAGTCCGGAAGAATGCTCTGCATTTCCTGTAGAACAAATATCTTTTCCTGTAGAACAAATATCTTTTCCTGTAGATTGGAAGTTATTTAGAAGCTTGTCTTAAGATGTCATATTTTGAGTTTGAGCCTCTGGTATGAAGAATTGAGAGTTATGTTCACCAGAGTGAAAAATGTTTTTTCTGTGTGTTTGGTGGTGACAGGGAGAAAGTGTTTTTCTCTGCATTCCTCTGCATTAAAATATTTTGGTCTGCGGTTCTAGAAATAAGTTTTTGATGTTGTTAAGTGCCTTCAACTGCAATGGTTCATGATTTGGTGGTCTGCAAGATATCTTTTGCTTATGATAGTGGTTGACAGTGTGTTATTGTGCTCTGGTTTGAAAAATCTGATTGATAGAGTTGTTAGAGATCGCACAGCAGTTGTTCTTGGTGATTATAATGTGCTTTTGGATGTCTCCTGATCATGTTCCTACATTTAGATTGGTCCACAAGGTGTAAATGAGATCATGCATGAAGTGTGTTCTTGAGAATACTTGTGTTAACATCAGTCTTGGCCGACCTGGTTGAATTCATCATCTACGGAGATGCATTAAAGATTGTGATAATATTTTGTAGCATGGAAGATTGTGTTTGAGTCCCAACTAAGGTGTGGCATGATCCGCATACATTCTTATATTTTTTTCTTAGCTGAATTTGTATTAGGTCAAGACCTATTTTATGTATGTTTGTAATGCCAACCTTGGAGATTGTTCCAACAGTTGATGATTGTGATGCCGACCTTGATGATCATTCCAAGGTTGATGTAGTGTATAAATACTTGTAATTGAGTCATGAAGGAAGGTACTAGAGCAGAGTAGAAGTGTTTGTACTTCAATGGAACTAAAATTTGGCATGAAGTAGATGTTGTTATCTCAGTTCAATCCCTTATGGCAGTGAGCCACCCTTTAAAGTGAGTAATTTGGGCAATAAACCTATGTTTCTCGATATTGATATAACTTATATATTTCTATGGGCTAACACCCACCGTGGATTTTCCCTTTTAGGGTTTTCCACTTAAAAATATGGTGTCTCCTATTTTGTTCATGCTTTTGTGTTGAGCTTATCATTTGATGCTTTCATGGTTGTATCTGAATATAAGTAATTGTTAAGTTGATCATATTTGGTTAAAAGCTTTAGGACAACTGATTCACCCCCCCTCTCAATTGTCTGGTGCAGTTCAACAAAAAGATAGTCAAGCTGAAGAAGAAAAGGCTCTGGAAAGTGTTGTTAATACTCCCAGGTATGTAAGGATTAATCATTCTAAAGATCAAATTATTGGTGATAAAAGAAAAGGAGTATTGACAAGGAAAAGAGTTGCAGAAGAATAGGTGAACTACTATTTACTTTCAAATATTGAATATAAAACTGTAATTGAAGCCTACACAGATGAAAGTTGGGTAAAAGCTATGGAAGAAGAGTTGATGCAGATAGAGAAGAATCAAACTTGGGAATTGGTTCCTAGACCTGCTAATAAGAATGTGATTAGAACTAAATGGGTGTTTAGAAACAAGATGAATGAAAATGGAGTAGTAAGAAACAAAGCAAGACTGGTATGCAAAGGATATTCTTAGGTTGAAGGCATAGATTTTGAAGAGACATATGCTCATGGGGCAAGGATTGAAGCAATAAGAATGTTTTTGGTATTTGATGCACACAAAGATTTCAAAGTGTAACAGATGGATGCAAAGTTTGCATTCTTAAATGGAGAGATGGAAGAAGAGGTTTACATTGAACAACTAGAAGGATTCCAGTCATCAAACCAAGGTGACATGGTGTGCAGATTAAAGAAAGCCCTGTATGGGCTAGAGAAAGCACCTAGAGCCTAGTATGCAAGGTTGGACATGTATTTGTTGCAATTAAGGTTTAGTAAAGGTACTGCAGATAGTAATCTCTACTTCAAAGTCAATGATGATCAAATTCTGATTGTTGTAGTCTTTGTTGATGATATTATCTTTGGAGGCAATGAAGGTATGTGTAAGAAATTTGTAGAGGAAATGAAAAAGGAGTTTGAGATGTCTATGTTTGGTGAAATGAATTTCTTTCTAGGACTGCAGATTACTCAATTAGAAAAAGGAATTTTCATTTCTCAATCCAAGTATGTGAAAGAATTGTTGAAAAAGTTTGGAATGGAGGGATCTAATCCAGTATGTACCCCAATGGTAATTGGTTGCAAGCTGAGAAAGAATGATGAATCACCTAAGACTCATCAAAAAAATTATAGGTCTATGATTAGAGGACTACTTTATCTAACCGATACTAGACCAGATATAATGCATGCAGTTTGTCTTGTGGAAAGATTTCAAGAAGAACCTAGAGAGTCACATGTGATGGTAGTTAAGAGGATCATGAGATATTTAATAGGTACTTCATACTATGGATTGTGGCATCCCAAAGATACTAATTTCACTCTTAGTGCTTACACAGATGCAGATTGGGCTGTAGATGCTGATGACAGGAAAAGTACAAGTGGAGGTGCTTTCCTCTTAGGTAACAGATTAGTTTCATGGTTAAGCAAGAAGCAAGAATCGGTTTCTTTTTCTACTATAGAAGCATAATATATTGTTGCAACATGTTGTACTCAAGTGCTATGGATGAAGCAAACATTAAAGGATATAAGAGTTGTGTATGAAGAACCAATTTCAATCTTTTATGACAATACGAGTGCTATAAACATTTCAGAGAATCTAATGATGCACTCAAGAACAAAGCATATATCAATAAGGTATCACATTCTGAGAGAAAAGGTAATAGAGAATGAAGTAAAGATGGAATATGTGTCTACTAAGGATCATATCGTAGATATTTTTACAAAGCCTCTGCCTAAGGATACTTTTGAGTATCTCAGGGAAAAGTTAGGGGTTATTACCCCTCCTGCTCTAAACTATGACGCATGGGAAGTGCATCAGTCTATTGGTTCCCAAAGTCTTATTCTTTGATCTGGATTGATTTTTTGAAGGCTGCCTCTTAGGGGGGTAGGTAGATATTGCTAGTATTATTTCCTAATAAAGAGCAATAAGTGTTGCAATGTTGCTGACAGGGGAAGTAGTGCAGTATTAATAAGATCTAAATTGAGCCTTGATAACTAAAGAAAGAGAAAAGGCCCAGCACCTTTTCCATTGATGTCAAAGGGGGAGAGAAGTTCATGTGAAAAACTTAAGGAGAAAGTTGCACCTAGAGAAAGCATAAAGTAAGGGGGAGCAAAGAAGCAAAGCAAGTTTATTTGTCTTGATGGTTTTTCACATCATGTGTTTCCATCAATGAAAAAGGGGGAGATTGTTGCAAGTATGAGCAATAAGTGTTGTCATTGATGTCAACACCTCAGGACATCTAAGGAAATTATTTGTATGAGCTTGAGCAAGTGTCTAAGAAGAATAGTACAATGTTTTGATCCACATACCCTGTAAATTGAATATCTTTGTCTACGGTTTGGAAGTTATGTTAAGGAATGTCTGTAGTTGCTATGTTTCAAGCTTGAGCCTCTGGTGTGAAGATTTGAGTGAGTTCTATTCACAAGAGTAAAAATTATTTTTCTATGCATTCAATGGTGACAGGGAGAATGTATTCTACTCTGCATTTCTCTGCATTTAATTTTTATGATTTGTGGTTCTAGGACTAAGTCTAGGATGATGTTATGTGCCTTCAGTGGAAATGGTTCATAATTTGGTGCTCCACAAGTGATCTTTCCTTTATGATAGTGGTTGATAGTAATGTTTAAGTGCTCTGGTGTGAAGAATCTTCTAAATAGAGTTTTTGGGGGTTATGCAGAAGTTCTTAGTGATTGTAACGTGCTTGTGGATGTCTCTAGATCATGTTCCTACCTTTTTATTGGTCTACAAATTGTAATTTGGATTATGTATGAAGCGTGTTCCTAAAGGTCTTAGTGTTAACACCAATTTTGGCTGATTTGGTTGTTTTCATTACTTGTGGTTATGCTTTGGAGTTTGTGATAGCATGTTGTTGCGTGGAAGATTGCATTTGAGTCCCAACTAAGGTGTGGTATGGTCTGCATTCATTTGTTTCCTTTACAAATCTATTTAGGTCCAGACCTATTCTAATATATGTATGTATGCCGACCTTGATGTACATTCCAAGGTTGATGAATTGTATAAATACATGCAATGAAGTCATGAATGATTGATGATGAGGTGAAGATGTGAAGATAAGTGCGAAGTGAAAAAGTAGAGTAGAGCAGAGGAGATTTATTGCGCTTCAATGGAACAAAACCTTGGCATAGTATAGATGCTACTATCTCAGTTCACCAACTTTTGGCAGTGAGCCCCTTCTCTTGGTAGTGAGATGCTTCTTTTGTAGTGAGCATTCTGGGCAGTGAGCCTTATAGATTTTGATATATCATTTATATTGTGAGTTAATCCTCACCGTGGTTTTTCCCTCATTGGGTTTTCCACTTAAAAAATTTGGTGTCTCATGTGTCTCATGTGTGAATGTGTTTAAGTTTTTGATTTCATGCTTTCATGATTGAATCATAATAACAGAGATTAAGTGGTTGATTGGTTAAGTTTTGGTTACAACTGATTCACCCCCCTCTCAGTTGTCTTGTGCATTTCAACATGTTGTATTTCAAAGTGATTCTAAAGAAGAAATGTTGGATGTCAGACATTTAGGGAACCCTTAAGAAGATTCTAAAGAAAAATTTGGGGGTTAGACTTTGGCTCCAACCACCCATGTCTCGCCTTAATATTTGCATTTCAAATTTTCTTGTGGTGTCAGCTTTTTCTATGTGCTTTGGGATTCTGAATTCAAATTTTTATCACCTCTAAGGTTTGATATTTCAAATTATTACACCTCTAAGGTTTGATATTTAAAGAGAATTGAAAATCATTTTATCACACATAACTCACATGCAAGCTTACCACAATGAAACTCTACTACTACTACTATTGAAGTCTATAAATTGTTGAAGCTCATTGAAGAATTTGTTCTTTGCTATCATGGAGATACATCAAGGAGATTAGGAATCAAGATCTTGAGTCTATCTTGCTCTTCCTAGGGTTTTGTCAAGCCCTTTGTATGATCAAAAGAAAGATTGAAGCCTCCAACTTGAGTTTTAGAATCCTCCATGGATATGGTTACCTTGTCTTCTTGTTCTACAAGTCTTCATTGATATTCATCTCCTTGTGGTGAAGTTGTTTTTTCCTTGAGTGAAACATTTGTGGATTTAATCCTTGATGCTTGAGTCATTTAGGATCTTGCATTTGTTTATGCTTACAAATTTGGTTTTCAAGTGTACACATCTGTATACTTTGACATTGGCTATTATTGAGGTAGAAATACCAAAGATGGGGTTTGACTGATTCAAACTCCTATATAGCCACAACCATCCTTCTCCTTCTTTTGTTTGTGCAGGTTAGATTTAGAAAGATTAGATGGAAAGAATTAGAGGAGCAAGTGTTATAGGTATACAGACATCACATAAGCTATAGATTTGTTGTCATATATATTTGAGACACTTTCAACAACCGCCCTTGTGCATCGGCCCCTAAGATCGGGCATCTAGTACTCTTATTACAGACTCAAGTGCTTATTACAGTCAGTTTTTAGGTATCAAAACTTTTGGACAAATTTGGTGGTCACCCTTGTCTATCAGGCCTTCAAATTCCAGGTGTATAGTCTTTGTAGCCTCCTATCTGTGTTTATGTAACCCCCATGTAGGTTTCTACTCCCAAAATGAAAGGAAAGGAAGCAAGGTATGCAGAAAACGCTTCCTACACTGATCTAATGAGCAAAGATTTATGCAAATTTTTCTTTACAGTTACAAATTAAGATGCACATTAACAAAAAGATAATAAAAACTTCCAAATGCAAACACAAAACTCATAACACAAGATATATGTGGGGAAAACCCTTTCAGGTAAAAAACCCCACACTCCAAAGTCGCCCAATATATTATTCAGGAATCAAGAAGATTACAACATACTTGCAGAGCAAGCTTTTATAGGAGTATATCCAACTAGAGATCTAGGAGGTAATTTGACATCTATAAGATTCTTACACACAACCTCCATCTCCAGCTCTTGATATATAGGAGATACAATACAGTACACCACCAATGGTAATTACAAAACCATGAGATAAAACCACCCAAAAGTGGCACCCAAATTATCTACAATCAAAGATGCCTTGTGATGTGCCAAACCACACACCAACACATGTAACTCTCCCCTTTACACCTCTTTTATGTGTCCAACATGTTTTTACATTTCCCAAAATAGAGGGTCCAACTTTTGGAGGTCATAACTTTTGATCCAAGCGTCTGATTGACGAACTGTTTGATGTGTCAGAATGCTCATGAAGAGATCTATCACCCTATAATTGGATTCACCATTTATGACCATTTTTGGGATGTTTAGAGAAGTTTTGATTCTGGTAATTGAGTTCAAAGACATTTTTCTGGCAATTTCAAAAAACATAAACTTTAATATGTCGCGATCCAGATATGATCTTGGGACAAAACTCACCTGAGATGTTTACTTGGCTGTTCCGCACCTTCTGGGAAAAATTCTAGGTCAATCCAATCTCTACTGAAGGACTTACTAAAAATAGTAAGTCTCACTATTTTTAGCTCATTTGGAAACTTTTGGAAACTTTGAAAGTTCCAGACCATTCTCCAAGATAAATGGTATTCAAAAAGACTAAAATTGGGAAGAATAGTAATCTTTCGAAGTTACAAGGTTGAGACACATTTCTTAACATTCTCCCACTTGTCGAACACCTTGCAAAAGCAAAGGGAGTATCAAAACCATGATTTAATTGCTAGGGGCCGAGAGGCCCATAGACTCTAAATACCATCTAAACTTCTCTGTGCTCACAGGTTTTGTCAAGGAATCTGCAACATTCATCAAAGTTTCAACTTTTTCCATGTTTACCTTCCCATCCTCTACCATGTCACGAACAAAATGGTACTGGACATCAATATGCTTAGTCCTTATGTGGAAAGTAAGATTCTTTGCCAAACATATGGCACTCTGACTGTCACAACAAATAGTAATCTTCCCTGCATCAAACCCAACATCAAAACATAATCTCTTAAGCCAAATGGCTTCTTTACAAGCATGAGTTGCTGCCATGTACTCAGCTTCATTAGTGGACAAAGCAACCACAGGTTGCTACTTACTCATCCAGCTAATAGCACCACCAAACATAATGAACACATGAGCACTAGTGGATCTCCTATTGTCAATGTCACCTGCCTAATCTAAATCCACAAATCCACGAATACAAAGTGAATATTGAGGTCCTATAGGATAACCATGATAACATAAGGAATAATTAGAAGTACCCCACAAATATCTAAACACTCTCTTCACTACATCCCAATGTACCCATCCAGGATTAGTCATAAATCGACTAAGGACTCCTACTGCTTGGGTAATGTCTGGTCTTGTACATAACATCGCATACATCAAACTACCAACCGCACTAGCATAAGGAACTCTGCTCATATCCTTTATCTCAAAAGGAAACTTTGGACAGTCTTCAACAGATAACTTTGTCCTCATTGTAATAGGAACAGTCAAAGGTCTGCAATCCACCATGTTGAATATCTCCAACACAATGTTAACATACTTACTCTGGCCTAACCAAAGTTTTATGTTTTCTCTATCTCTTCTAATTTCCATTCCCAGAATGTTCCGAGCTGCCCCTATATTTTTCATCTAAAACTGTGCTGACAACTGAGACTTCAAATTATAAATCAAACTTTTACCATTCCCAATGAGTAAAATATCATCAACATACAATGCAATAATGAGAATGCAATCATTGTCAAAATTGTAGTAAACACAATGATTTGATTTTGATCTTTGAAATCCAATACTCAACACAAAGGCATCAAACTTCTAGTACCACATCCTAGGAGATTTTTTCAAACCATACAAAAACTTTTTGAACTTGCAAATCAAGTTTTCTTTACCTTTCACCACGTAGTGCTCTGGCTATAACATATCAATTTCCTCCTACAAGTCACCATGAAGGAATGTTGTCTTCACATCCATTTGTTCCACTTCTAGATCATACATTGCTGCAAGAGATAACAGGAAGCGAATATATGTTAGATTTAGAATGGGAGAGAAAATCTCACCATAGTCAATTCTCTCCACCTAAGAATACCCCTTTGCAACCAATCTAGCCTTATATTTCTCAACACTGCCATCTACACCAAATTCTTTTTTGAACGCCCATTTGCATCCACCAGGTTTTCATCCTTTAGGTAAAGGCACCAAGTCCCAGGTATTATTCTTTTCCAAAGAAGCCATCTCCTCTTACATGGCCTCCTTCTAGGAACCTGTATCTTTCATACCCATAGCCTCTTTCACAGTTCTAGGCTCATCGGTGTCAGAAATCAAAGTAAAAATAAAATTGGAATCATGCAATGAATAACCAAACCTATTAGGTTGCTTCCTTATCTGCGTAGACCTCCTCAAAGGTTGAGGTTGTGGTTCTTCATCTTCTTCTAAACTTTCAGAGCTACTAGAGCTATCCTCATTATCAGGTCCAATAGATGTTTTTGGTTCAACTTTCTCAGGGCTGGAAGGAAGCTGAACCACATCATCTTTCTTCTCTTCTTTCTTTGGCTACAAGACAACAAAACAAGGATTGAGCTCTCTAAAGATCACACTTCTGCTATACAGAACTCTCTCAGACACTAGATCTGAAACCTTGTACCCTTTCACACCAATGCCATAACTAATGAAGATACATTTTATAGCCTTGTTCTCCAACTTAGACCTCTTCTCTGTTGGAAACAAGGCAGAGAACTGAGAGGGGGGGTGAATCAGTTATCTGAAAATATCTTTAACTTTTTCTTTTGTTATCTTAATAAACAGTGCAACATCAAATCATATAAGCATATAAGAACAGAAATAAAATCAACACACACAACATTAGGATTTTTATGTGGAAAACCCTGTTAAGGGAAAAACCATGGGGTGACTAACCCAAGATTGTATTCTCTTTTAAAAGAATAAGAAGTACAAAATGGCACTTCCCAATTAGGGCTCACTGCCCGAGCACATTGTTCACAAGAGACACACTACCTACAAGAACTTACAGAAGTTAATCAGATGTTTGAACTAATGAGAAGCATCTACAAATGTAAGAGTTTAGTTCTAGTTAGGCACAATACACTAATTTGATGCACTTCATTCTTTCTCTGCTTTAATATTGTTGCTTTGTCACATACCAAACTTGATCTACTACTTTCACACTTGTCCATGCTTTTCTTCACACTTTATTTCATCCTTACTTCACATCACACACCTACATGCTAGAATCCATCTGGTATTTATATCCGCATCAAGGATTTCATCAACTTTCTAGTTGGCAACAAGAATACTCAAGATATTTACAAGTTACTGATCTGTCGACTGAATCCATGCTTGATTTGTGATGCGTATCAAAAACATAGACATAGAAGTCATCAATCATGTTGTCCAACAATGTATGATCCCACAAATTGTTTGATCAACATCATTTACTCATCCAGATTGAAGTTTGATACTCTGTCGGTCAGTTCTTTCTCTATCTACTCTGCCTGTCTAGAACCTAACACTCAAATGCTCATATTTTTTTCATGATTTATTACCAAAGGCTAAATCTCTGGAGTATAGTAGTCATGATACCCCTCTTGACTTATCCAAATTTGCAACTTACTGAGTTACACCATCTGAGAGATCCGGACATGATTGTCAGACCTTGTTGCATACTGTGTTCTTATTCACCAGACCAAAACAATCTTCAATCTGACTTCTGGTATAGGCATACTATGTACTACGAATGTGTGGGATAGACTTTGTTTCCATCAATGACAACACTCATGAAGCCATACAGTGTCTCTTGCCTACAATCTCCCCCTTTAGCATTGATGGCAACACTTAGTGAAAAATGACTTAAGTGTCGCAGTAAACTCCCCCTTGGCTGATGCTCTATCTTATGCACTATTTTACCGAAGCTCCCCCTTAGCTGGATTACACATTTTTCACTACTCCTCACTCCCCCTTTGACATCAATGGCAAAGGGCATAATCCGTACACCAAAATTTACAAAAATTAATTTATACATAGCCGCATAAGTATATATATATGTGTTATACTTACATATACTTGAGTATATCCGTAAAAGTGGCCTTCAACTGTACAAATTTTATTGCCTAGCTCTACTTCATCCTGTCCAAAATGGAGATGTGACCACTCAACAAAAATGCATATGCTTATGCCCTTCTTAAATCTATCAGATCACTGGTCCGGGCTGTGGTCTGAGCATCTATCAATGCCTCATTCATTGCCTCTAACTTAGGGATAATTATCCCTCTGAGTTCACTCATTTTGTTTACTATATCCTTCTTTTCTTTGTTCAGCCTCTTTATTTCATTTATGAGGACAATGGCCTGGCATTCTTGATTCATTAAGGATGTAGTGAGGCGATCAAAATTCTGAGATAAACTTGATAGTTTACCTTCTTATTCTTTCACCTTCTTTTCAATATCCTCTGTCACTTTGGGCCAAGATAGACAAAATTTGTACATGTCCCCACCATCTTTAAGAGCATTTTCAAGGCTCTTTATTCCAATGTCTAGGGTCCTCCTATCATTAGCAATGAGTCCATGTACTTCAGTGAATCTTTTTCCCAAAAACTCCTTCTGAACCTTTACTTCTGCCGATTTCTCTAAAGAATCAAAATGAGTGCTAATAGAATTTACCAGAGATTTCAAGTTACCAGATGGAGAGGCCAAAGGATGCTTTTGAAATGATGACATGATCTTCTCCAGCATCCCGGATGCAATCTCCAATAGTTCACAATCTTCCATGTGAGATTTTAGGATTTTTTCTTTTGCCTTGGCTTGAGCAAAAGATGTTATTTTCATTTTCTAGATTGGAGAGAGAGAGTCAAAATTTAGTGGCCCTTGAATTAGTTTAGGTTCATCTATCTCCATCATTTCTTTGTTCAATAAGTTCTTCACTATCTCTGTAATGTCTCTTGCCGGTGACTGGGTCTTCTTTTCTTTTGGTATCTCAGAACTGCCATCATAGGTCTTCTCTGCTTGTTCTTCTTCTTTTCCCTTAACCTCCACTTCTTGACTCACTTTCTCCTCTTTTCTTCCTTCTCCTTCATCTCCTGAATCTAGAATGTCTACAGTGGGATCCGGAGGAGAGATGTTACCTATGTTTACTGCTTCATGAACTTCCTCTTCCAGAACAGAGGAGTCCAAGTCCTTGGACTTCTCTTCATCTATCTCTTTTAATTCTTCTATATTTTTTCAGAAGATTCTTCATTGGTGACATTTAATCCTTCAACATCCATGGTAGAAGGTTCTTCATCTATTTCCTCTACAATAGGAAGATTGAATCTTTTGAAGGCATTCTGGAGGATGTCCTTTGTTTCTCTTGCTACTTGGTCAGTTTCTTCAAGCATAAGTTTATTCATTCTTGCTTTTCTCTGGAATTCATCCTTATAGTCCTTAAAGATCATGTTCATTTTCTTTGGAGTAATAGAAGGGTAGAGTTGAATTGCTATCTATTCCTGAATCTCTAAGTCTTTTTCTTTTGCATTCTCTTTTCTCAGTTCAAGTACCTTCTCTAGAATTTTGGGAATTAATGATATAATTTCAATGAATGCTTTATTCTAGATGTTCAGGTACCTGACTGTAGCTTTTTTTAGAATCCTCTTGTCAGTATCACTGTATTCATCATAGGACTCTGTTACTGGTTGCAGGTTCCCATCCATAGTAACTACCTTAATGATATCATCAATGGAAAGAGTGGCCTTTTCAACAAATTCTTCTGCATTTTCTTCTTTGTTTTTACTAGCAGAAAATTCCCCGAATGTTTTCTTCTTCTTCATTTTCTTAATTTCCTCATCAGACTCTGTTTCTTCATCATCTTTGAGACTTGTGTATGACCTTGTGGCTTTTGTTTTCATTCTCTTTTCTCCTTTTCCTGATGTCTTGGCTTCCGGTTTGGTGGCTCTTGAGCTCTTAGGAGTGCCAGATGTAGAGCTCTTGGAGGATCTAATTTGGGAGGAGGCTTGTACCAGAACATCTCCTTTCTTTGCTTATTGTTTCTCTTTCTCAACCTTCTCCATTTTCTCTCTATTTTTATCTACTGCTTCTTTTGATATGCTAAATCTTTTGGCAATTTACTCAACTTCCCTTCTAACTTTCCTCTTTATCTCCAGTTGTCTTAGCTCAACATGTATTTTTACACTTAATTCTTGAAAGGTTCCAAACCTTTCTGCCGCAGGGTCCTTAGGTTGGCTCAACAGGTGTTGAATATGTAGCTCCAATATTTTCTCATCGACCTCATATCCCATTGGCATTATCCACACTGTTCTAGGCTCAACTACCTCCATTAGGCATTGATCAGTGTCAACCATGAAGCACACTATATCCTTGTATTTCTCAATTATGGATTGAGGTATCCTCTCTCTGGATTGCATCATACTTTGGAAGTTCTTAAAGTAACCCCAGAGAGCTATGCTTTGAGCTTTAGCATCACCAAGTCCATACATATAATATCTAATCTGGATTGCAACCAGTTTGTCATTTTGCCAAACCCAACCACTTGATCCAGGTAGCTCATTCATGTAATAGAAGAATAGAAATAGTATTAAACAACCATACTTAAATGAGTTCTTCTTATCCTTCTTAATCTTTTGCAAGTTTTCTAATAATTGATTTAAGAGAAGTTCACATAGGTCATAATCTACATTTTCCCTCAACATTTGATATGCTACATATATTGCAGTCCCAGACACAGAATTCTCCCTGCTAGAATGATAGATCTTATACCCAATTATCATTAAGGTAAAATTGACATCTAGATCTGTGATGTCATCTATGGTCATTGCTCTCTTGTCAAACTTAGATCTGGTGGCTTCAGTTAGTGTCTAGTTCTTGACAGATTTGAGTGCAGGTAACCCACCAGATGAGTGCAGTCCAGTTACTACCCTGATGGCATCTTTTGTTATCTTGAAGGGCCTCATTAACCACATGAATTTGTCATGCATCCTACTTAGGACATACCAGACCCAATCATCTTCTGCAAAATAGGGAAAGTGTATGCAATGTCTGAAGTGTTTATCCCGAAGGGCCTTGTATTGAGGTTTGAGTTCAAAGCTCTCATCTATTAGTTGTTTGTGATAGATGTCCATCAATTTGGAGTCTCCAAATTCCTCAATGGTGGCATGCATATAAACCCTGACATCTTCTACGTGCAATACCCCATGTAGAATGCTAGAGAATGCACCTAAAGGATCAACTTCTAGAGATTTATAGGGGTGTTTCTTAAATTTTGGGTCCAGCCTATCAGTGATCTTAACTACCTTTGGAGTAGCCATCTTGCAAAAGATTCAGAGAGAGATTTTCAGAATGGAAGTACCTTTTTACGCTTTAAGGTTCGAAATAGGAGCCAGAACAAATCACTAGTTGGATTCAATTTTGCAGTTGATCTTTGAGTGAGTTGTAGAAGCTTTGATGTAGAGCTCTTCTTTTCTTCTTCTCAAACGCAAATGTGCAAATAATGTGTGAATGAGCCCTTTTATCCTTGCATAAACCCTAATTTCCTTTTGCAATAAATGCATAACTTAAGTTATCCAATTGCCATGTTTTGAGAGAGATCTTCTCGAGTCATTGTACTGATCTTAGAATCATTGTCAGTGAGGATTGACAATGTATCTTCTTTACTTCAATCATGCCATGGGTTCACAAATCAAAATATTTCAATTCTAAATCATACCAGATCTGTATGTGAAAATCCTACTTTACCAGATGGCTATCAAACCAAATCAACCTAAACGATTAAACTCTTACAAAACGCCATGTGGATCTTTCATATTTTTACCGAGGGTTATTTAGATATTTTTCTGAGAACCCTTTAATCCGCAACATTCCATGTGCCAATTTAGGCATTAATTGACTGGCTGGGGGAATTTATTTTTCTCTATGACCCCCTTGAGCCAGAGCTCATCTATTTAGTTTTCAGAGGAAATATCAACACTAGATTCTGGTGCAGATCCATCCCCAATATCTTTTGTACTCTTCTTCACCCAAATCTTGATCATCTCCTTGTGAACTTCATCCACATTCACTTTACCTTTGCCCTTATCTTGTTTTTTATTATGATGCACCGAGCCCTTTTTATCCTAATTTTTACTTCTGTAGAATTTGGCAATATGACCGGATCTATTGTAATTGTAACAAAAAATATTTCTTTGCATATTTGATTGATATCCTCTTGATCTGCATTGATTAGCCATATGTCCCATTCTATTGCATGCAAAGCATCTACCATTGAATGAATTATTTATTTGCATATTTCTGCATTCATGAGATTTGTGACCATACCTTTTGCAGTTGAAACATTGTCTGGAGAAGGATTGATTAGTCTAATTCATTCTCCTTCTACACTGAGTTGCTTTATGACCGAAGTTGTTGCAATTGAAGTAGTATCCATGGAAGGATAGATATCTTTGAGCATTTGGTTGCCTTACTGGAGGTCTTCTAGGCCTGTTTCTTTGATTTCCTAATCCAAAGTTCTTCTGACCGGATCTAAAGCTTTCACCTTTCTCATATCCCAAGCCATGCTTATCATCTACCCCCTTTTGGCTTTCAAGAAGAACTTCAAGTTGGGCTAAGCTTATCTTGAATTTCTCTTTGTATTCATTTGTTGTTTGAAGGTCTTGTTTAAGAGTATCTATTTGATTCTCAAGTTGTTCTTCATTATCTCTAGCTTCTTCAAGATTAGATTCCAGATGCCTAATTATTCTATCTATTTTGTGGCAGTCCTCTGTTTTCTCCTTGAGGGATTATTTTAGATTATCTTTAATTTTTCTTTTTTTTCAATTTCTTGGGTGAATCTCATAACCCCTGATTCCATCTCATGCCTTACCATAATGACCTCTTTTGATAGCTTCTCACATAGCTTGTTTTTCTCATCCAGATCTTCATTAGTATCATTGGCTTTACTCTAACTTATTAATTTTTGAAGTAGTTCCTTTCTCTTTTTCATAGAGATACTCAATTTTTCTTTTAGCTCATTTATGAAATCATCAGCTTGTTTGAGTCTTTCTCTCAAGTTATTGACTTCAGAGTGGGATTGTTCAAGATCATCTAGGGCAGACTGAAGTTGTTCCTTCATACCATATATGTCCATTGAAATTCCCAAATCTTCCTCAAGCTGTTAGGCTCTGTTTAGAGGAACTTAGCTCTGATACCAATTGTTGGAAACAAGGCAGATAACTAAGAGGGGGGGTGAATCAGTTATCTCAAAATTTCTTTAACTTTTTCTTTTGTTATCTTAATAAACAGTGCAACATCAAATCATATAAGCATATAAGAACATAAATAAAATCAACACACACAACACAAGGATTTTTACATGGAAAACCTTGTTAAGGGAAAAACCACGGGGTGACTAACCCAAGATTGTATTCTCTGTTAAAAGAATAAGAAGTACAAAATAGCACTTGCCAATTAGGGCTCACTGCCTGAGCACACTTCTCACAAGAGGCACACTGCCTACAAGAACTTACAGAAGGTAATCAAATGTTTGAACTGATGAGAAGCATCTACAAATGCAAGAATTCAGTTCTGGTTAGGCACAATACACTGATTTGATGCACTTCATTCTTTCTCTGCTTTAATACCGTTGCTCTGTCACATACCGGACTTGATCTACTGCTTTCACACTTGTCCCTACTTTTGTTCGCACTTTATTTCATCCTTACTTCACATCACACACCTACATACTAGAATCCATCTGGTATTTATATCCACATCAAGGATTTCATCAACTTTCTAGTCGGCAACAAGAATACTCAAGATATTTACAAGTTACTGATCTGTCAATTGAATCCATGCTTGATTTGTGATGCATATCAAAAACATAGACATAGAAGTCATCAATCATGTCGGCCAACAATGTATGATCCCACAAATTGCTTGATCAACATAATTTACTCATCTGGATTGAAGTCTGATACTCTGTCGGTCAATTCTTTCTCTGTCTGCTCTACCTGTCTAGAACCTAACACTTAGATGCTCATATTTTTTTCATGATTTATCACCGAATGCTAAATCTGTAGAGTATAGTAGTCATGATACCCCTCTTGACTTATCCAAATCTGCAACTTGCTAAGTTACACCATCTGAGAGATCCGGACCTAATTGTCAGACCTTGTTTCATACTCTGTTCTTGTTCACCAGACCAAAACAATTTTCAATCTGACTTCCGCTATAGGCATACTATGTACTGCAAATGTGTGGGATAGACTTTGTTGCCATCAATGACAACACTCATGAAGCCATACAGTGTCTCTTGCCAACATTATCCTCAGGCACATGTACATATGCCTCACAACCAAATACTCAAATATGTCTTAATGAAGGCTTTTTACCAGACCATACCTCCATAGTTGTCTTATCAACAAGTGTTGATGTAGGAGACCTGTTAACCAAGTAACAAGTGGTAGCAACAAATTCAACCCAGAACTTTTATTCAAGACCAGCTCCACTTAGGATACTCCTTGCCCCTTCCATCAACATTCTATTCATCCTCTCTGCAACTCCATTCTGCTGAGGGGTATACGGAGTTGTCTTGTGCCTCTCAATCCCTTGTTCTTTACAGAACTTGTCAAAATCTGTTGAACAGAACTCACCACCATTGTTAGTCCTCAAACACTTAATCTTTCTATCCTTCTGATTCTCTACAAGAGCTTTGAGCTCTTTGAATCTATTAAAGACTTCAAATTTACTTCTAAGGAAATACACCCATGTCCTTCTATTGTAGTCATCAATGAATGAAACAAAGTAAAGAGATTTTGAAATTGAAGGAACATTAACAGGACCAAACACATTAGAATGAATCAAGTCCAACACCTCAGAAGATTTGTGAGAACTAGAATAAAACTGAACACGATTTTTTTTCCATAAATGTAATGTTCACAAAAATCAAACTCAAGGTTACAATCATTCATACCCTCAACAAGATTTTTATTCTTCAGGGTCCTCAAACCCTTTTCACCAATGTGACCAAGCCTTTGGTGCCATAACATTATCTTCTCAGCTGGAAGTTTCATCTCCATAGAATGAACACCATTAGGTACCTAGAAAGAATGACCATCAGAAGTAGATGCAATAGTCTTTTCCGTTGCTGGTTCCAATGGTGAGGATGAAGACTCTGAAGCTCTCTTCTTTGAAACAAAGGCACTATTGCACTGAACTATGCATGCATCAAGCTAAAACAGAGTGCCAATCTGAACACCCTTATCCAACACCATAGATCCTCTATTCATCTTGCATCCTCCATTCGAGAAAATAACCTACACAACCACATCATTCAATTTACTTACAGAAAGAAGGTTCTGTGTCAAACCAGGGATATGCAGAACACCATTGATTTCCTTTACTCGTCCATCAGGGAATCGAGTCAAGACTCTTCCATGGCCAACAATATCCAGGCCCATGTGAATCATCACCCAAGTACACCTTTCCACCATTGTATTCTTCATACTTCAAAAACTAGCCCTAATGCGAGGTCATGTGAAAAGATGCAGCATAGTCAATAAGCCACACATCCTCAAATGCATGCATTGCCAAGGCAGTGACAAATGCTTCTCCTTCATCTTGAGAGGACTTGTTAGAATCCAAATCATAATTCTTTTTCTTTTTCTTTTTATTTTTCTCCTTCTTGCACTCCTTGCGGAAGTGACCAGGTTTGCCGTAGTTCCAACACAGGGCCTTGGACTTTCCGGGAGACTTATATCTCCCACGGGATTTGGATCTTCCTTTCTCTTCCTTCTTATCCTTTTTTCTTTCCCTTCTCTTTAGATCTACCATGAACCGCAAGAGCCTCCTTAGCTAATTTGAAAGACTTTCTCCACATCTCTTCAAACAACAGCGAAGAAAGCACTTCATCCATCTTGAAGGTGGTAGTGGTACTCCCAATGGCCATAACAAGGTGGTCCCATGAATCCGAAACTACTCATCTTGAAGCTCTTATTGCAAAAAGACTGCCAAGAGGATCTGATAAGTATGAAGGGAAATTACCTTTTAAGTGCTTTAGCTACAATAAAATTGGTCATTTTGCCTCAAGATGTCCGGAAAGATCTTCAAGACCAAATCCTAACAGACCAAGGTTTCAAAAGAACTATTACTATGTTCATGAAGAAGATGATAATGAAGGAGTAACAGATGATGAATCAGAGACAGGAAACAAATCCAGAAATGAATGGGTGTTTATTGCCATCAAAGAAGAGGAACCAATATCCTCTGTATCTGTCAATCATAAAGTTGAAGAAAAAGCTTTGGTTTCCCAAGTTGAAGCAAAGGATGATTGGGTCATTGATAGTGGATGCTCTCACCATATGACAAGTGACAAGAATAAGTTCTTGAATTTGGAAAAGTATGAAGGAGGAATTGTAAAGTTTGGAGATAATTCTGCTTGCAAAATCAGAGGTAGGGGAACTATTTCTTTTGATGAAAAGAACAAAACCGGTAATGTACTGTATGTTGAAGGATTAAAACACAATCTTCTCAGTGTTGGATAGCTGGTGGACAAAGGCTATGATCTTAGATTTAGGAATAGAAAATGCAAGATCTTTGAAAGTTCCGGAACAGAGATTGTATCTGGTACTCAAACTAAAGGTAATATCTTCCACTTGGTTGTACTGATAAAAGTTGCTTATTTGCTCAAATTGATCAGATTTGGTTATGGTATAGGAGGATGTGTCATGTGAATTTTGATAATATCATCAAGATAAGCAATACTCAGGCTGTAAGAGATCTTCCAAAATTAGTGAAACCTACTAATAACTTATGCAAAGAATGTTAGTTGGGCAAACTGAGCAAAGTCACATTCAAAAATAAGGAATTGTCTTCTACCAGATTGTTGGACTTAGTTCATACTGATCTTTGTGGTCTGACAAAAGTTAGGAGTATCCAAGGTGATAGATACTTCATGTTGCTAATTGATGACTATTCCCGGATGATGTGGGTAACCTTTCTAAAAGAAAAATCAGAAGCACTTGAGAAATTCAAAATATTCAAGGCCATGGTGGAGAATGAAACTGGATTTAAATTGAAATGTCTGAGGTCTGATAGAGGTGGAGAATTCACATCCAGTGAGTTCATAGACTTCTGTGAGAAACATGGAATAAAAAGACAGTTATCTACCCCTAGAACTCCACAGCAGAATGGAGTAGTTGAAAGAAAGAACTGGACTATCCAGGAAGCATCCAGGACTATGATAATGGAAGCAAATGTTCCTTAGATCTATTGGAAAGAAGCTATCAATACTACAGTCTACACTCTCAATCGAGTTCAAATTAGAATCAATACTGGTAAGACTCCTTATGAACTTTGGTTTGGCATTACTCCCACTCTGAGATACTTTAGAGTTTTTGGTAGCAGATGTTACATTAAAAGGGATGAAGATCTAGGAAAGTTTGATGCTAGAAGTGATGAAGGAATATTCTTGGGTTACTCTACTGAAAGCAAAGCATATCGGTGTTACAACAAGAGACTGAGAAAGATTGTAGAAAGTGTAAATGTGAAGGTTGATGAAGAAATTGAAAGACCCTCAAGCATTCATGAGTATGATGAAGATGATCAGAATGGTGTTTAGATTCAAAGTATCCAAGCCTCTTTTGAGAAACCAAGTCAAGTTGATCCGGCAAGTCAGGAAGAAGAGATAAGTCTCAATGAGACTGATTAAGAGTTAGAAGTGCAAGAAACTCCCAAAGTTCTAAGGTATGTAACCCTAAACCACTCTGAAGATCAGATCATAGGTGACAAAAGCAAAGGAGTGCAAACAAGGAGGAGAATTGCTCAAAATTCAGATAAGTATTGTCTAATTTCAAAGATTGTACCTAAGATAGTGAATGAAGCTTGCAATGATAAAAATTGGTCAAAAGCAATGGAGGAAGAACTAATGCAAATTGAGAAAAACCACACTTGGGATCTTGTTCCCAGACCTAGAAACAAGAATGTGATTGGGACCAAATGGGTCTTCCAGAACAAACTGAATGAAGCTAGTGAAGTAATCAGAAATAAAGCTAGATTGGTCTGCAAGGGTTACTCTCAGATTGAAGGAGTTGATTTTGAAGAGACT
This sequence comes from Cunninghamia lanceolata, assembly GCA_027924645.1. Lineage (NCBI taxonomy): Eukaryota > Viridiplantae > Streptophyta > Pinopsida > Cupressales > Cupressaceae > Cunninghamia > Cunninghamia lanceolata. The sequence continues at coordinate 12,156,540 of BSBN01000186.1, read as the reverse complement.
TTTGCTCCGGTGGTAAGAATTGAAGCAATCAGATTATTTCTTGCATTTGTTGCCTTTAAGGACTTCAAGGTGTATCGGATGGATGTCAAATCCGCCTTCCTAAATGGTTATTTAGAAGAAGTGTACATTGAACAACCGGATAGATTTCAATTATCTGAGCATGATGATATGGTCTACAAGTTGAAGAAGGCACTGTATGGACTAAAGCAAGCCCCAAGAGCATGGTATGAAAGATTGGACAAACATCTTTTGAAGATTGGCTTCAACAAAGGTACTGCTGACAATAACTTATATTTCAAAATTGATCATGAAAATATTTTGATTGTTGAAGTATTTGTTGATGATATCATCTTTGGAGGAAGAGACAGCATGTGTAAAACCTTTGCAGAACAAATGAAAAGTGAGTTTGAGATGTCACTGCTTGGTGAAATGAATTTCTTCTTGGGTCTGTAAATTACTCAAACAAAGAATGGAATCTTTATTTCCCAAACAAAATATGTGAAAGAATTGTTGAGGAAATTTGGAATGGAAGAATCAAAGCCAATGCATACTCCCATGGCAACCAGATGTAAGTTGAGCAAAGATGATGACTCTCCTAAGGTAGACTAGAAAAAGTACAGATCAATGATTGGGGGATTACTGTATCTCACTCAAACTAGACCAGATATAATGCAGGTCGTTGGTCTTGTTGCGAGATTCTAGGCTGATCCCAGAGAATCTCATGTCATGGCAATCAAAAGGATTTTTAGGTATCTAAAAGGAACAGTTGAGTATGGTCTGTGGTATCCTAGAGATCATGATTTCTCTCTTCATGCATATACAGATGTAGATTGGGCAAGAGATGTAGATGACCGGAAGAGTACCAGTGGAGGAGCATTCTTTTTGGGAAAAAGATTGGTTTCTTGGCTAAGCAAGAAACAAGAGGCAATATCTCTGTCTACAACTGAAGCAAAATACATTGCAGCAGCAGGTAGTTGCACTCAAGTTTTGTGGATGAAGCAGATGCTAAGAGATATTAAAGTAGAATATGAGGAGCCTATCACAATTTTCTGTGATAATTCAAGTGCAATAAATATTTCTAAGAATCCGGTGTTGCATTCTAAGACTAAGCATATATCTATCAAGTTTCACTTTCTGAGAGAGAAAGTGAACAAGGATGAAGTTAGACTGGAGTATGTGCCCTCAAAGGATCAAATTGTAGATATCTCTACTAAACCTCTTCCCAAGGACTCTTTTGAGTATCTCAGGGAGAAGTTAGGGGTTATTGCCCCTCTGGTGATAAACTAGGATGCACTGATGTGCATCAGTCCGATGGATATCACAGTCATATCTTGTGATCCGAATTGATAATGGGGAGCTGCTACTTAAAGGGAGCAGTAGGTGTGATTCTGAAGTTGCAAGTATGAGCCCTTTGCCATTGATGTCAAAGGGGGAGAGAAGACATGTGAAAAACAAGTGGTTGATGATCAAAGGGGGAGCAGTACAGGATGAGAAGACATGTGAATAGTTGTTGATAGGGGGAGTTGTGACAGTAAGGAGAAGCTCTTGTCTTGATGGTTTTTAGATCATATGTTGCCATCAATGACAAAGTGGGAGATTGTTGCAAGTATGGGTTTAACCAGTGTTGTCATTGATGTCAACATATGCATGTTACACTAATAAGAAGGATTGTATGGGCTATGTGCTGAGGATATTGAGAAAATTAGTCTCAATCAGGAACAGTGAAGAACAGTGATGACAACAAGGTAAAAGTCCAAGATAGGTTGAGGATCAGAGGTTGTGGTTCAAAGGGTTTATAGATATGAGTCTTGAGATGATCCAGTCAAGTTTTCAAAGGTCCGCATGAAGATCTGAAGAAGTTATGGCCGCTCAAGTAGAACCGGCTCTAGCAGGTGTTCAGAGGTGACAGAGTGACACAGATAGGTCCAGTGAGGTTCGGTAATGCATAATCCCATTATACGGATTTGAGGAAGTGTTTGGGAAGTCTGTATGGTGTGTCAACTTGTTTGGTTCATGGTTTGAAGGTCCGCAAGTATCTATTCCTTTGTGACAGTAATGGCAGACTATGTTCTTGAGGTTTCAGATGAAGGAGAGAAGGATTTCAGTAAGTAGAGGAAGTGCAGATGTTCTTGGTGTTTCAGGCAAGTTTGTGTAGGTCCTTGTATCGTGCTTAGTTCGTGTTTATGGTCTGCATTAGAATTGGGGTCCCATAAATGAAGAATAACTTCCAGATGATGGTGTTCCTTCTGTGACTGGCTGACCAGATGGATTACACGTCTTGCAGATGCTTTTGTAGGTGGTTGCCGACTTAGATGTTTTTTCCTTAGTCGATGTCGTGTATAAATAAGGGATTGTGAAGTCATTTCAGATGTTGACTTGTGGAGATGAGTATGTGGTAGCAAGGAGAAGAGCGAAAGGCAGAGCAGAAGGTTTGGGCTTAAATGGAACTGACTCAAGCATGGTGAAGATGCTATTTACCAGTTCAAGTATGTGATACTTATTCTTTTGTAGACAGTGTGTCTCTTGTAGGCAGTGAGCCTCTTGTGAGCAGTGTGCTCAGGTAGTGAGCCCTAATTGGCATGTGTCATTTTGTTCTTTCTATTCTTCTAATAGAGAATATTATCTTGGGTTAATCACCCCGTGGTTTTTCCCTTAACCAGGTTGTCCACGTTAAAATCTTGGTGTCTCATGTGTTGATGTGTTTTTGCTCTTGATTTGTTACATTGTGCTTTCATGATTGATCTTCTATTATGTTGCTAATTAACAATGTGGAGTTAAGTATATAAAAGGGAGAAAGTTTTATACAACTGATTCACCCCCCCTCTCAGTTGTGTGCCCTAAATCTAACATATCCAACCAAAGATCTAGGAGGTAATTCAACATCTATAAGATTCTTACACACAACCTCCATCTCTAGCTCCTGATATATAGGAGATACAATACAATACATTGCCAATAGTAATTACAAAACCATGAGCTAAAACCACCCAAAAGTGGTGCCCAAATTATCTCCAATCAAAGATGCCTTGTGATATGCCAAACCACACACCAACACGTGTAACTCTCCCCTTTACAGCTCTTTTATGTGTCCAACATGTTTTTACATTTCCCAAAACAAAAGGTCTAACCTCCGGAGGTCATAACTTTTGATCCGAGCATCTGATTGATGAACTGTTTGATGCAATAGAAAGCTCGTGAAGAGATCTATCACCTTATAACCTGCTTCACTAGTTATAACCATTTTCAGGATGTTTGGAGAAGTTTCAATTCCAGTAATTGAGTTCAAAGACTTTTTCTGGTAGTTTCAAAAAATAGAAACTTTAATATCTCGTGATCCAGATATGATCTTGAGACGAAACTCACCCAAGATGTTTACTTAGTTGTTCCGCACCTTCTGGGAAAAATTTTAGGTCAATCTAAGCTCAATCGAAGGACTTACTAAAAATAGTAAGTCTCACTATTTTTAGCTTGTTTGGAAACTTTTAGAAACTTTGAACGTTCCAGACCATTCTCCAAGATAAAGGGTATTCGAAAATATCAAAACTGGGAAGAATAGTAATCTTTCAAAGTTGCAAGGTTGAGACACTTTTCTTAACACAAAATCAATTTAATCAGACATATCTTATAACTAGGGTTTGGTTGAATAAAGTGGGTTTGAGGTTGTGGAAACTTTGTTGGACTATCTTTTCATGTACAACAGTAAAATATATGATTCTTGTAGCTCCATCCTATCATAGTGATTGAGCTTGGTTCAAATCTTGAATGTTAGTGTAAAGAAAAAGAGGGCTTGAGCTAGTTTACACATACTATCATTCTCTCTTTTTCACACTAAACACAAAGAAAACTAGACATGGTAAAAAGAGTCCAAAAAGGATGTGAACATTGGAATAAGTCCTCAATGCCGCTCAAAAGAGGTTTCCATAGAAATACTTGTGTTTGCAGCTTACAATGTATAATCAACCCCACTACAAAATAGGCTACATTGACCAGAAAACAACTGCAACCTGCAAGTTCAAAAAAATAGGTGACTAAATGTTTAAACAAAATTCCAATGTTAAACCTAGATGACGATCATTGATTGTGAATGGTGTTGTTGAGGAAAAAATTATCCATGTTTTCGTTGACTTGTCATCATGGCCAAGGGAGCCTAGAACCCTTGACAAGAGTCGGGCCCAAATCTTGGAACGAATCAAGGGCTTAATCGGCCAAAAAATAGTTCTTCAATTCCTAAAATGTGGACAAATGCAGGCTAAGCAGAATGCAGGGCCTAACGGCCACAAATTTTTGGAGATTCATCAAATTGTGGTAACACTACTCTTGGAAACCCTCAAACCAGAGGTGGCTTGATAGGAAACAAATCTAGAAGAAAATTATGACCTCAATGAATAGTAAGCAAGATATCCAAAGCACATGAAAACTAGTTAATAATCAAATGCTTTTAAATCTTCAATTTGTAAAACAAAATTTGCATTTTGAAACAAAAAATTCACAAAATTACATAGCAAAATCATTTTTTCTCAAAAATTTTACTTTTTCAATTTTTCTCATGAGATCGATTTCACTTCAAGACATATTGATTTTCACCTCACCTCCAGATCCCCTTAAAATGGAGAATGTGTCTACAGTATGGCTTTGATACCATGTTGAAATAGACAAGGATTCTCTGCAACACTTGATATTCACTCTCACAATATGGAAATTGACAAATAGAGATAAACAATCAATGATATTGATGAACCTAATTTGAGCATAAACATATATTAATTTCACTTGATAATTTACATAAGAATGCCTTATTATATAGGCATGGATGAGACAATCCACCTTGCATGTGGATTGAAAAGTGCCCCCTGATGTGGCACATGCATGAAGACAAGTGCCCTATAGGTGTCAAACTTTGGATCACTTGGAATGTGCAAACTAACAACCTTTTGACCAAGTCATCAACCTTGGGGACAAGTGTTTAATGACTACAAAAGTGACCTTTGAGGTGAGCTGGAAAGTCTTCCAACCTCAAAAGGTATGCACATGAGGTTTACCAAACAACTAGGTAACCTCTAAAGGATTAAAAGGTTGCACATTCAGTTAGACAAGATGTTGTCTAATCTCATCAACCTAAGTACACTTAATCTATAGTGAATAGATAAATTATTCACTCTAATAGATTCCTTATATCTATTGTTGTTACTTTTGATTTAGAGGTAGAGAAAATGGATGTTGAAATAACTTTCTTGCATGGGTATCTTGATGAGAAAATATTTCTGAACCAGCCTCATAATTTTTTGGTAAAGGGATAGAAACACTTGGTTTGTAGGTTAAATATATCTTTATATGGTTTCAAGAAGTCACTACGAATGTGGTATAAAAAATGTGATGCTTTTCATTGAATTGTGACTTTATTAGAATTGAAGAAGATCACCATGTTCATTTTAAATTAATTGATGATCAGTTACTAATTATTATCCTATATGTTGATGGCATGTTATTTATTGGGAATGATAAATGTATGATTAGGGAGCTTAAGGGTTAGTTCTAGTACTTTTGATATGAAAGAATTAGGGGATACAAAATACATTCTGGGTATGGAAATCAACAAGAATTAGGTATGGAAACACATTAGACATTGGCAATAGAAGGTAACATTAAACCTTGCAATCCAACCAACAATCTCCATGACTCTCTCTGCAACTTCCCGCTTTCAACTATTTTGAATTTGATTAGGGTATGGATCCAGTTAACTCGGGGGGGACTTGCTCCCCTGTTGGGATCTCTAAAAATACAGGTTGCAATAAGTATTGCCTCAGGCAGTCCTTCAAAACCCATGATACTAGCTTTGGATTTAGTTCCTAAAGCCTGGAAGAATACCCTCCTTAGGGTGGATGAACGAGATGGTGTTTTAGATCTTGTTGTTCATGTGTTGTCAAAGTTTGTTAAAGGAACAACCTTAAAACTTCTAGACTCTATGGTGGAAAATATAGTTTTATCAATGGATCTATCTTTGGTTGGAATGTTTTTCTCTTTCAGACCTAATATAGATATGGTTCAGAGGTGGGTCTCTAGAAGATGGTGACTGAAAGGTAGCATTTCAATCCTAGTGCTATGATGGGTGGACTTTTTCTGTTCAAGTTCACATCTAAGGAAGACCTTGTCTCTATCCTTTCAGGAGATCCTTGGATCTATGGTAAGCACAACATGTCTCTTGGTCATTGGAAACCTAGTTTTGATGTGACTATGGAGCTAAATAAATTAGCCGCAATCTGGATTAGGTTGCCTGGCCTTCCTTTGGAGTATTGGGATGAAGAGGTTTTTCTTTGGATTGCTAATTCATTTGGCCGATTCATATCTCTAGACAACACCACAAGGAACAAATCCAAGTTAGTGTTTTCTCATTTTTGTGTTAATGTGGATATTCATAAAATAATGCCCACTTCTATAACTATCGAGTCTAAGTTTGGGAGTTGGGAGCAGCAGATTGCTTATGAAAATGCTACAACCTTTTTCCAAAACTGTTCACAAAAGGGCCATCTAATTTTAGAATGTAAGGAGTACCCTTTTAAATCCTTTTAAATAAGATATACTTAATATCCTAAGTTCTCCCAATAAGAACCCTAATCCTGAAGGGAAGAATATGGAGAACAAGATTAATTAGGTAAAAACCTAATGGTACAAAAGTAGGGTTGGAAGAATCGGTTGATGAACAACTGAATATTCAGCTAGAGGCTCCCCGCACTAGACCTGAAGATAAGGAGGAGAGAGAAATTTAGGAGTCCTTGAACTCCTTAATGGGTAATTTTCCTGATATGGAGGAAACTCTTATTGAGGGAAGTCAAACCTCGGCTCCTGAGATCAAGTATATCCTTCTGACCTCTCCTATCTCTATTGTGGGAGGGGAAGAAAAAAGGAAATCAGTGGGGTTGCTTTCTCTAGGGAAATTAACCCCTAGAGCAAGGCCAAGCACATCTTGGAGTGCATGTGACCAAGAATATTGGATTACCCCCAAGACAAAAGGTAAAGACCCAATGAAGAAATCTGTGGATGTGGGGACAGACAACAAAGCTGGAAGACCTTCACAAAGGGAAACCAAGCAGAGCGAAGTAGCAAAGGAAATTGCTAATGGTAGGCAATGCACCTTGGAGATTCACTCTAAGAAAGGCCATAAATGAAGGTCTTATCTTGGACCATAAGAGGATTGAATAGTCCTCAAAAGCATTTTTTGGTCAAAAAATGCATCTATGAGAATAAGGTGGACATTTTGCTCCTTCAGGAAGTCAAAATGTGTGAGGATAAAAAGTTATTGCCAATAAAGTATGGCCTACTACTAATTACTATATCAGTCCTTCCTTTGGAGCTTTGAGGGGCTAGTCACCATGTGGAATAAACATAGCCTTAATGGAGTTTATCGATTTCATAAAAAGAATAGTTTGGAAGTGAAGATTGTCTCTAATAACAAAGAATGGTTCCTCATGAATATGTATGCTCCCAACACAAGAAATGCGGGGAAGGACTTATGGGAGGAGATGCCATCTCACATTTTTTCCAATAAGGGAGCTCACTGGATGATGGCTAGAGATTTTAATACTCCTTTGTATCATATTTAGAAAAATTTAGGGGTATTATAGACTTTTTAGACAACATGGTTGATCTTGCTAATTTCCTAAATATAACAGGTTTAATGGATGTGGATTTGAATGACCAACTTTTCACCTGGACTAATAGGAGGGGGAACAACTTATTTAGGTTAAGCTTGATAGGTTCTTGATCTCTGCTAATTGGGACATCACAACTCACTCCAAATTTTTAGCTCTCCCTAGAACTATTTCTGATCATAACTCATTGTTGTTCACCTAGTAGGAAGGAACCTCCAAAGGACCTTTCCCTTTCAGATATGAGATTATGTGGCCCTCACACCTAGATTTTAGGGATTGTATTTCAAGTTGATGAAACATTATTGTCTAGGGTTCTCTTATGTTCAGGTTATCCCAGAAACTCCACCATGTTAAACATAAGGTTAAAGGTTGGAATAAGTTCTATTTTGGTAATGTCCTTAATCAAAAGAAGCATATTTCTACCAAACTAGTTGACATTCAAAATAAAATTACCAATGGGGATAATAGTGATAACACTAATAGAAGGATCTTATGAAGAAGAAATTTTCTAGAAATAAAAAACCAGAATCTAATGGCTAACTGAAGGGGACAGAAATACTACTTTATTTCATGAATCTGCTATGAGACACAAGAAAAAGAACATGATTTCCAAGCTTTGGGATGATAGTGGTAGGGAAGCTAATACTAATGAAGAGATAGGCCAGATTTTTGCTAGTTACTTTAAGAGCTTCCTTTCAAAACATAATGGCAATCCTACTCCTACCCTAGTTGAGAAGTTGTTGGACAACATACCTACTCTGCTCACTAATGAGGATAATTATGCTTTGCTCAAGCCTATTACAGAAGAAGAGGTCAAGGTAGTTATTTTCTCTATGGGAGCGTTTAAGGCCCCTGGGCCCAATGGGTTTCCTTCTGCTTTCTTCCTAGAGTTCTGGGACATTGTTGGTTTTGATGTCAGGATGGTTGTCAAAGATTTCTTCAGAACTGGTAAGATTCTTAAACAAATTAATAATACTTTTATTGCCCTTGTTCCCAAGAAGTTGGATCTTGTGTCTATGGGAGATTTTCATCCTATAAGTATTTGTAATACCATATATAAGATTTTATCCAAGACTTTGGTTTATAGAATACAACCCCTTTTGGATGGTTTGATCACTGGTTGCCAAAAAGGATTTGTTCCTAGGAGACAATTTGTTGATGCGGCTATTTCTATTCATGAGTTAATCCACTCTATGAATAGAAGTAATATTCTGGGTATGGTCTTTAAGCTTAATATTTCTAAGGTTTATGACATAATCTCTTGGGGCTTCTTGTTTCAAGTACTCAAGAAATTTTGTTTTTAGGACAAATCATGAGACTGATAAAAGAAAGTGTGACCACGGTTAAGTATTATGTGCTTGTTAATGGCATCCCTCGTGGATTTTTTAGTTTAGGGAGAGGTATTAGGCAAGGTGACCCCTTATCCCCCTACCTTTTTATTATTATGGCTGAGGTTTTGGGAAGGAATGTCTTGAACCTGTTGAGGAGATAGGAGCTGAAAGGAATTAAGGTTGTGTCAATAGTTGATCCCTCAACTATCCAACAATTTGTGGATGACACCATCCTTTTTGGGACTACCTCAGTGGTTGAAACTAGGAAATGGAAATAATTACTAAATGAGTATGCCATGGCTTCTGGGCAAAGTAGTAATTATGATAAGAGTAACATATTTTTCTTTAACACCAACTTGGACCTCTAATGGAAGATCAGAACCATCCTCAATTGTGTTGATACTACTTTTCCTTCTACATATCTTGATCTTCCCTTAACTGTTAAAGAAGTGACCCCTTCCTTTTGGAATGTTGTTCTTGAAAGGATGCAAAAGAAGCTTGTTGGGTGGATGGCTAAGCTATTAAGCCAAGATAGTAAGTACGAGATCCTTAAAGATTCATTACAAGGTATCCCCACTTACTTTCTCACTTTTAAAAATTTCAAGGTATATAGTAGAGAAATTTGAGAAAATTCAAAGAACCTTTCTTTAGACAAGGGTGGAAGAGAAGAAGAGAATTTCTCTAGTTAAGTGGGACAATGTTTGTCTTCCTAAATCTCAACGAGGTCTTGGTATTAGAATGATTCATTTGATGAACAAAGCTCTTCTTGCTAAGGTGGGTTGGGGTATATTGGGGATGTATTATGAAGGCTAAATATATTTTCAATGAGGTGAATGATAGATTTATTGACCAAGAGGGCCTTCCTAAAGGTTCCATAATTTGGAATAAAATGTTGAAATCTAGAAACCTCTTATCTAAAGGCATTAAATAGAAGTTTGGTAATGGTAATCTTATTAGATTCTAGGACTCCTGGATGTAGGAGAGGCCTCTCATAAATCAGGAAATCTATAGTAGTCTGGTCCATTTGGCCACTAGTTTCATTGGGGAAATAGTGAACAACTATATCATCCATATTCATGGGCTTCAATAATGAGGGGACTTAGCTGATTGTGTTCCTAATAACAACAATATGGACCAGATGATTAGCTCCTTACAACAAAGACTTAGAAATTTCATAATTCCTATCTTCCCCAGATAAGATGATATGATATGGTCTTAAGACAGTCAAGGGTTATTCACTATCAAGATTGCTTATGATCTGATGTCAGACCAAGGTTTGAGTAACAGTTTTTGGCATTTAATTTAGAACCATCATTTGACCCCCAAAATTAATTTCTGCTAGTGGTCAGTTGCTCATAACAAAATCCTAACTTTGGATAATCTAAAGAAGAGGGGGTTCCTAATGCCTAATAGCTGTCTATTATGCCTGAAGGAGGAAGAAATTTTTTCTCATATGATATTCCATTGTGAATTTGCTAAAGATTTATGGGGTATGATCCTCATGAAGTTAGGAATAGACCATGAACAAAAATATGATTGAGATTGTGGAGAATTGGAAAGGCCTTTTTTCCCACCCAAGGATTAGAGAACTTTGGAGGCAAGTTCCCCCCAATTTAGGTTGGATCATTTGGAAAGAAAGGAACAACAGAATATTCAAAGAGACCATCAAGACTCCTAAGGAGGTTTTTATCATTTTCTCTAAAATGCTTGCTAAGAATGTTTCTATATGTAATTTGATGATTGGTCAAAGTCCCCCTTCCCCTATGGAGATTCAGTTGGCTAGAAATTGGGGTATCTCCTCTGACATTTCTAAATTTGATAACTCTAAGAAATTAGCTTGTCAGAATACTATGTGGAAACCTCCTCCTCAAGGTTGGTATAAGCTAAATTTTGATGGAGCTAAAAAATGTAACTCAGGATTAGCCAGTGGTGGAGCAATCATCAAATCTTGTTATGGTAACCTTATTGTGGCTTATGCTGGAGGGCTTGGAGATAAGACTAACAATGTGGATGAAGGTATGGATTTGCTTTGGGGTTTAAAAATTGCTCTCTCCTCGAAGATTGATCAAATTCAAATTGAAGGAGACTCCAAAATCATTATAGATGGTGTGATTGATAATGTTGGCTCTGGGTGGCAACTCAGAAATATCATTAGAGATATTAAGGGTCTTTTGTTGGGGTTCAAGGAAAATGAAATTACCCATGTTTATTGTGAGAGTAACAAGGTGGCAAATGGCCTAGCCAACCTAGGACAATTTTACTAATTGGAGATGTTGGCGACAGGTTGATAATCTCCCTAAGCCTTTACAAGACCTCCAAAAGGAGCTACCTTTAAATAATACATGATGATTGACAAGACCAGAAGAGTTTTGAATTTGAACTTAAACCCTTGGCGCATTAACTATTTTGGCCAGGGTGGCAGTACTATAAGACACGTTAGTAGGATGATTGAGTTGATTCAACTCATTCTTCACATGGCACTTCACGTGGACCAGGGGCTGATGGGGTAGAGATATTTCATATCATCGGTGGCTCCATTTAATAATGAAGACCACCTGGGGTGGTACAATCATTTAAGTTCACGTAATGTGAACTTAATTAATTATGATATCATGATCCGTCATGGCGGTTGCGAAAGTTCTTGACCTCAAGAACATATTAGCTGTATTTTCAAAAGAAATACTTGCCATCTTTTTCTGCAATTGCCTATTCATAGTGTTACTTCTCCCATTTTTTTATCTTTTCTCTATTAAATTTTCTATAATGGGAGGTGACAGAATGAGGATGGAGCCAATATCTTGTGAGGAGATCAAATGGAATGAGACCTTATGGCACATATGTTGTGAATGAGGGGTTTCCCCTTTTTTGGAGTGCCTTAATGGGCACGACAAAAATCTCTCCATTTAGTGCGTGGTTTCTTGGAACAATAGGTGATGAAGGGGTAAATTGCAAAACACACATTAACACCAATAGTACACAGAAAATAGGAATGTTCTTTTATTGATTTGGACAACACATTGCATTATAGAAGCTAAAATCCAATCAAAGGATGAAACCTCCATAGGCTACAACACATTACAGCCTTCTATCTCTAGATTTTGGAACCTTTTGCCTTCTATAGCCTCAAATCAGCTAGGGCTTCTATTTTCCCACCTTTTCTTGACTCTACACTTTCACCCTTTTCTCTACTACTTGAAGAGTTCACCAAAATGGTCATAAATAGCCCTTTTTGGTGGCCTCCAGCCAAAATTTTGAATTTTGCAACTCCCTTCAAAAATAGGTCAACTTTCGGAAGCCATAACTTTTGATCCGAGTGTTCAATTGACGAACCATTTGAAGTGTTGGAAAGCTTGCGAAGTGCTCTATACGGGGCTGTATGGGGCCTCTAAGTGCCTCAAACCTGACTTTAAAACTTTTTCAGGGGTTTTTCGAGAAACATAAACTTTAATATCTTTCAGCGCACAAATGATCTTTGACTGATTCCTTCACCAAAGGTCTTATTTTTCAATTTTGAAGCCTTCTATAAATTTTTGCTTCCATACATGCCCAAATACAAACTTTCCAAAAATAGCAGTTTGCTATTTTTAGCACTTTGGAAAAACTGAAGGTTCTACATCATTATGTTAAGATTAAGGTGCCATCAAACTTGTAAATCCTATGTAACTAATTACTCCTAATATTGTTTGTAAATCACCCATAAGTGATGAAAGGTTTCACCAGTAGTGGTCTTGTTTCAACTACATGTTTATATCTAGTCCTCAATGCTATATCTAATCCTCAACGCTAATTTTATCATTGTAAATATGGATTGTTCGTCATTAGGTCACATATCTGATGGTTGATATTATGTTAGTTTTCTTGCCCTGAAAGATAGACCTCCTTTATAAGGATATTTCTACTACATTTTTAGCAGAGTTGAGAGTAACATGCGCCACTAGATTGAAGACTGGAGGAGAGGAAGTGCATGTATTGTAATCTCATATTTGAAGATAATACAACTTGGGGCCTCTTTTCTTGGTGGAGTTTTTTACCTGAAAGGGTTTTCTCCACATTACATACTATGTTATGTGTTCAGTTCTTAATGCATGTTATTTCTATGTAGTGGGTTTTATTTTTGTTGCAATATCCATTAACTCTACATTATTTAAAGGACATAAATAAGGTTTGAATTAGATTTTTTTTGTGTGGTTTGCACCTTCATTTCTAACACAGTATTCAAGCGATTATGGAACCAAAAATACAAATTTTGAAAAGAAATGAAAACAAAATCAACATTTTTGAATCATCATTTTTTGGGTGATGCAAGATTGCCCTTACACCACTGGATGCTCCTGCATCAGACACCCAGGGTAATTTTAGAAGTGACCTTGTCACATCTCAGGTGTTTGAGGAAAACCCAAATGGTCAACCTCTACCTTAGACAACTAGCAAGAATCTTCAATAGGTCTTCATTTCCACTTCACCAGATATTCTTCATATTGCCTATTCTGAGTACATCTTCCCACACAGCTATCCAAGATTTCTTCTATCTCCTTCTTTGAAGTAGATGTCAAAATACTCCACTACTCTTCTATTGGTCCATCCTCTATTCCACCTTCATGATATTTTGTTAAATCAACAATGTTGAACATAGGGGAAATGTTGATCCCACTTGGCAGCTCTACCTCATATGCATTTCTTGAATCATGCTTCTTCAGGATTCTGCATGGTCCAAATTTCTTCATTTTCAACTTATTATATGTTCCAACTAGAAACCTCTCTTTTCTCAAGTGAACCATGACTTCATCTCCTACCTAAAATTCCTTATATCTCCTCTTCTTATCTACCTTAGCCTTGTACTGAATATTTAGCTTATTAATGTGCTTTCTCACAGGTCTTCACACAAATTATTTAGGTGTTCTACAAAGTCTTCAAGTTCAGTAATTGTCTTTTCTCCCTTGTCCATCTTCCTTAACTCTGAAGCATTCCTTGGACTATTTCCATATACAATCTAGAATGATTATTTACCTCTACTTCTAATGACAAAATTGTTGTAAGCAAATTATGTCTGTAGTAAAATCAAATCCCATCCCTTGGGATTATCTCCTACTAAGTAGCGTAGAAAGTTACCCAAACTCCTATTCACCACTTCTATTGTCCATCAGTTTTTGTATGGTATGTAGAACTGAACTTCAAGTCTGACTTCAATTTCTTCCACAAAGTCCTCCAAAAATAACCAACAAAATTGGTATCTCAATCTGAAACTATTCTCTTAGGTAGACTGTGTACTCTCACCACCTCTCTGAAAAATAACTTTGCAATATGAATAGCATCATTAGTCTTCTTACAAGGAATAAATGGTGCTATCTTCAAGAATCTATCCACCACCACAAAAATAGAATCATGTCCTTTCTATGTCCTTGGTAAACCAAGAACAAAATCCATACTAATATCGTCCCATGGCTTCTTTGGTACAGGGAATAGTTGATATAGCCCTGTATTATGACTTGTTCCTTTTGTCATCTGACACACTCAAAAACTCTGTACAAATTTCCTCACATCCTGCTGCAACTATGGCCAATAATAATGCTCATTAAAATAGCAATGGTCTTATCTCGACCAAAGTGTCCAGCTAATCCACCGCTATGCCTCTCTTTAATCAGGTTCTCTCTCATAGAACTCCTCAGAATGCACAACTCACTTTTTCTTAACAACATGCCATCTTGAATTATGAAATCCAACCATTTTGTCATGTCCAAAGTAATAGGTTCCAAACAATTTTTCCAAGCCTCTGCAAAATCTAGATCTTCAGGATACAAACGTTTGAGCTCATTGAACCCAACAACCTCTATCTTCATTTTTGTCAACAAATTTTTCCTTTAGCTTAAGGCATCTACAACTCTGTTTGATCTTCCACTCCTGTGTTTCAAAACAAAAGTATAACTTTGTCAAAAACTCAACCCATTTTAAGTGCCCCTGGTTCAACTTCCCTTGACTATTAAGATATTGTAAAGCCTGATGATTAGTATATAAAACAAACTCTTTTGGCAACAAATAATGTCTCCATTTCTTTAAAGCTTGAACTATAGCATAAAACTCTTGATCATAAATAAAATACTTTTACTTAACATCTTTAAGCTTCTCACTAAAATAGGCAATGGGCATACCTTCTTGACTCAAAACAACTCCTATAGCATTGCCACTAGAATCAAAATCTACCTGAAATACCTTGTTGAAATCTGGAAGTGACAAAATAGGTTGCTATGTGACTTTCTGCTTCAATATATCAAAACTCTTGGCTGCTCCCATAGTCTATCTAAACTCTTTTCTATCCCCTCTCATTGTCTCAGTTAGGGGTGCACAAATGCTACTAAAATTCCTGATAATTTTTTTATAAAAACTTGTCAAACCATGAAAAAATTGTACTTCTGTAGCACTTCTTGGTGTGGGTCATTCAACAATAGCCCTTACTTTTTCTAGGTCCATCTTAAGACCTTCATTTGAGATAAAAAAATCCTAAGTATACCAACTCCATCTTTGCAAAAATATATTTTTTCAGATTAATCAACAACTTCTCCTCCCTCAACTTCTCTAAAACACTTCTAATATGCATCAAATGCTCATCCCAAGTCTCACTAAGAATTAAAATGTCATCTAAATAAACAATAACAAAACTTCCCAAAAACCTTTTCAATACCTCTTTCATGAGTCGCATGAATGTGCTCAATGCATTGGTTAGCCCAAATGGCATGACTAACCACTCATACAAACCTTCTTTTGTCTTGAAGGTTGTCTTCCATTCATCTCCTTCCCTGATTCAGATTTGGTGATACCCATTCTTTAAATCAATCTTCATAAAGTACTTGGCTCCACTCAAACAATCCATTATGTCATCCATTCTAGGCAATGGAAATCTATACTTGAACATGATCTTTTTGATGGATCAAGAATCTGTACACATTCTCCACTCTCCATCTTTCTTCGGTGCTAATACTATAGGTACCGCACATGGACTTAGGCTCTCCCTTATCAATCCCTTCTTTAATAGCTCGTGAACTTGTCTGTTCAGCTCTTCATTCTCTATAGGAGTCATTCTATGGGCTGCCTTATTCGGCAAACTAGCTCCTGGTATCAAATCCATTTGGTGACTTATCTTCCTCACTGGTGGTAAACCTTCTAGTACATTATCAGAGACAATATCCTAAAATTCTTCCAACAGATCTAAGACTTTTGCTAGTACATCTTCAGATTTCTCTTGGCTAATCTTAGGAATCAATGCAAAGTAATGACGTTCATGCCTCATACCCTCCAAAAAATTCCTACCATCTACCAACCAAATTTTGGTAGTACTACATACCTTTTCTTCCACCTCCTTTAAGGGCTTCAACTTATGATGAACTCCATCCTTTGTTAAAGAATATGTGTTTGCATGGTCATCATGGACAGTGCACCTATCATATTGCCATGACCTTCCCAATAGCATATGACATGCATCTATTAGTATGATGTCACACAACACTTCATCATGGTAGTCTCCAATCTTGAACTTGACTAAACACTTCTCATTTACCAAAGCTCTATGGTCCTTCTGCAACCATGCAATCTGATATAAATTTGGAAGCGTTCTTCTTGTCAACTTCAAATTTTTAAGCATCTCCTCTAAAACTAGATTGTCAGTGCTTCCACTGTCAATAATAATATCACAACACTTACCTCCACACTTGCACCTTGTGCAGAATAAACTCTTCCTTTGATCTGGTACTTTCTCCTCATTTAGCAAGGTTCTTCAGACAATTAGGGTTTCTCCCCTTTCAGCATCTTCAGAATGCTCAGATTGTGCACCTTCATCTACATGTGCAACTCATGCATTACCTTCAGGGCTTCTAAATTTATCCTTCCTTGATGTTACAAGAACTTGTATGCTCGATGTCCTTCTCCGCATTGGAAATAGGTTCCTATGAAACCTCCACTTCCAAGTCCTTGCCCAGGTCAGCCTCTTCCTCTTCCTCTTTGCTCACCATTATTTTGGTCACGAGGGTGATAGGCATTATCTCCTCTCTAATTTCGACTGGTGCTAGCTTCTTCACTTTTCTTTTGATCTTCATTTTGGCCTCCATAGGATCTTCCACCAGTCCTTCCACCTTGACCTCTTTCTCTTTGCTTTCTTTCAAATCTTTTATTCAGCTTCTCCTCCACCTTTAGGAAAAATTGGTATGCATCTTCTATGGTGGTCATTCTGACCAGGCTCAACTCCTCTTGAATATTTGGCCTCAACCCATTAATGTAACGGGCTACCTTCTCCTTATTAGCCTCTGCATGGCCTGTCCTAATAGTAATCTTATAAAACTCTTCTATGTACTCCTTGACAAACTTGTTACCTTGCTTCAATCCTTGCAGCTTCCTCCAACTCATAGTCCATAGGAATGAACTGCTTCTTTAGTTTGTCCATCATTTGATCCTATCTGGTAATCTTTCCTTCACCTCTTTTATTTCTTTCTAACTGTACCTCCTTCCACCAAATACTGGCATGGCCCTTCAACTTTTTTTGTGTAAACTTGACCTATTCTGGATCATCCATGTCTTCATATTCAAAATATTCTTCCATATAATTGATCCAATCAATAAGTTATTCTGGATTCAAATCTCCAAAATAGGTAGAAACTTTGATCCTATGCCTCTTTCTGATCTTTGAAATGGCCCTTAACAACCTAACTTCCACAAGATCTCCTGCACCATCTTGTTCTTCCTCAAATAACTCTTCTTCTACTTCATCTTCACCTTCTTCTCTTGTTCTTGGCTCAAACCCTCTTCGAAACGCCTCCTGCAATGCATCAATTTGCCTTTGTAGGGCTCTAACCCTCTTCTGTCAAAGCATTTCTTCCACCACAGTTTCTTCATGGAGGAATTTTGATCTCTGTAGAAAACTCACAACCTCAGGGCCTAGTGCAAACTGTCTCACGGTCAGTGATCTGTCTACACACTCAGGAACCCTTGCTCTGATACCACTTGATGAAGGGGGTAAATTATAAAACACACAATAACACCAATTGCACATAAAAAATAGGAATGTTCTTTTATTGATTTGAACAACACATTACATTACAAAAGATAAAATCCAATCAGAGGATGAAACCTCCACGGGCTGCAACACATTACAACTTTCTATCTCTAGATTCTGGAACCTTCTACCTTTTGTAGCCTCAAATCAACTAAAGCTTCTATTTTCCCACATTTTCTTCACTTTACACTTTCCCTCTTTTCTCTAGTACTCAAAGGGTTCGCAAAAATGGTCATAAATAGACCTTTTTGGTAGCCTCCATCCAAAATTTTGAATTTTGCAACTCCCTCCAAAAATAGGTCAACTTTCGGGAGCCATAACTTTTGATTCGAGTGTCCGAGTGACGAAATATTTGAAGTGTTGAAATCTCACAGAGTGCTCTATGCACTAAGAATGGCTCCGCTAATTCCGCCCATTTTTTGGGCTGTACAGGGCCTCTAAGTGCCTCAAACCTGACTTTGAAAGTTTTTCAGGGGTTTTTTGGGAAATGAAAATTTTAATATCTTTAAGCCCACAAATGATCTTTGATTGATTCCTTCACCAAATGTCTTATTTTTTAATTTCGAAGCCTCCTATCAATTTTCTCTTCCATACGTGCTCAAATGCAAACTTTCCAAAAATAGTAGTTTGCTATTTTTAGCAGTTTGGAAAAACTAAAAGTTCTACATCATTATTCAAGCGATTATGGAACCAAAAATACAAATTTTGAAAAGACGTGAAAACAAAATCAACATTTTTGAATCATTATTTTTTTGGGTGATGCAAGATTTCCCTTACACCACTGGATGCTCCTGCATCAATAAGAGAGTTCAGATTAGAGGAGTCAAGTTTGAAATATCTGAAAGTATTGGTCTGGCTACGAGCATGTCGACAAAGCGTAAGAAGCAGAAAAGATAAAGCAAAATTCCTAACCTTGAAAATCTTGCAATCTTCCTAAAAGAAGGAGAAGAGTTGTACAACCTGCAAGGTGGGTTTGACTGGGAAAAGCTTCCAAAGCCATGGGATGAGGTATACTTTATGCTCATGAAGCATTTCACACTTGAAGGTTGTTTTAGGAGGTTTTACCATTATCACTTTCTTTTACTCAACTACTTCAGGCGTAATCTTCTGATAAGTTTACCCTTTTATGTCCTCTCTTCTCTTGAGGCCTCAGTGAAGTATGTTACTAAAATTCACTCTCAGAACCCTGAAAAGCCCTTAATCCCACTGCATTAGGGGCTTATTCTTAGGCTCTATAATTTCCACCTTATGTTATGTCCCCCCAAACCAATAACTACTAATTTAGTCATTAGTCCTTCTGCTAGTTGTCCCCAGTCTGTTAGAGGTAAACTGGTGCATGGGGTTGTGATAAGAGAGGTCACGCCTGAGAATCCTATTGAGCTTGTGATTGAGCCTGTGATTGAGCCTAGAGTTTTTGCAACTAAGAAGAAGGCAATCTTTAAACAAAGCCCTGCCAAATCCCCTAAGCCTACTAAAGCCCCCCCTAGCTGTGAAGCTGCTGACAACTTGGTAGCTCTCAAAGATGGTACTAGTAAATTTAGTTTGGCCAAGATGGTATCTAAGAGAAAGTTGGAAGCTTCTGGTAGCCCAGGTGACTAGAAACAGAAAGGGAGTATGGAGTACAAGGAGGAAAAATGTAGGTTTGTTGATGTGGGTAAATTGTGTAATAAGGAGGGAGATAAAATGGGGAAAGGGCAGGAGACTACTAAATCTATGGAGGAAGATGAGGGTAGTGAAGATACTAAGGTTGATGGTAATGCTACTCCTCAGAGGAAGTTGATTAGGAAACCTGCTACTTGGAGGTCTAGCAGACTTGCTAGTAAACCCACCTCTTCCCTCAAGGAGCTAGTTGTTTCCAACAATTTTGATAAGAAAGATGAGACTGAAGGCATCCATGATAATGCTTATAATATGGAGGAGACTAATATTTCAGAAGAGGATGTACCTCTAGGTGTCAATGGCCCTAGCTTGTTCCCTGAAATGAATCTACCTAGTTCTAAATCAGAGATGCCTAATAACCAGACTAAAGTTCATGTTGTTGTCAAGAAAGATGGTGATTTCAGTTCCAAGGATGTGACAAATTTTGCAGGCATGGATCGTAGGATGAAAGAGCTAGAGAAGAAGTTTAAGGTCTTGGCTCGCTTCTCTACTAAGGTAATGCATTGATTGGCCACCACTCTAGTTGTGCTTCAAGATTTAGAGATGAAGAAACATGGCATCAGGAAAGATAGAGTGAAAGATTATGATGACATATACACATTCCTTACAAAAGGATGGGAGGAACTCTTTAATTAGTCTTCTGTGTGTCTTTTGCTCTAATTTGTTTTTTATGGGTTGGGGTCTTACGGGTCTGCTGTCAATTTGTTGTCTCTGATAGGTTAATGTTATGTTTCTAGCATCCAGTGTCCTTTTTGTGTGCCCTCTAGGCTGAAATGTACTGGGGTTTGGCACCCTTGCTTTGTCGCTTATCTTTATCAAAAACAAGGATTGAGCTAACAAAAAATTATGGTTAAATCAAAAGAAGTATGTTAGCACTATTTTGTAGCCTTTTGCCATGCATGACTGTAAACTAGTTAGAAGTCTCTTTTGAATTGGCACTAGGCTAGATCTCTTGATCAATGTCCTAAAACTGATGATGAAATTGAAGAGATGTATAAAATTTCATATGTCAGTGTTGTAGGTAGCCTTATGTATTCCAAGGTCTATGCAAGACTTGATATTGCCCAAGAAGTGGTGTTCATAGTAGGTTTATGGCAAATCCTAGTAATGAACATTGGACTTATGTAAAAAGGGTTTTCATATATCTTCATGGGACTTCTAACCATTGTATTTATAATCATGGATCTAATGATGTGGGTAGGATGGTTGATTTGTAGGGGTTTGTTGATTCAGATTAGGTTGGTGATCTTGATTGTAGGAGGTTTATGAGCACCTATTTCTTTACCTTGTTTGGAGGAGTCATTAGTTGCATGAGAAAATGGCAAGCTATAGTTGTATTGTCCACTACAGAAGCAAAGTACATGGCTGTAACACATGTTTGTAAAGAGACAATGTGGTTAGAAAGATTACATTCAAATATTGGCTTTTAGAGTAAGCAGTTAAGGATTAGATGTGACTCTTAGAGTGCCATCTGTTTGGATAAAAATCCAATGTATCATGCTTGCACAAAGCATATTGATGTCTAGTATCACTTTGTTCGAGAAATGATTAAGGGTGGTAGAGTCATGTTACAGAAAGCGGACACTTAGGAGAATGTTGTACATTCTCTCTCTAAGCTACTGAGCATGGAGAAGTTTAGTTGGTGTAGGGAGGCCATGGGTCTTGTCTATCCTAGCACCTAATTTAGTTTATTTTATTCTCTATTATGCCATTACAATGTGAATATCAAGTGGAAGAATGTTAGGATTGGTGATATTAACCTTCCAATCCTATGACTATGTACCTTAATTTTGAATATTTTAATAGTTTATTATTATTTTATGTGACTAAGAATCATGGAAGGTGGAACTTGGACATCCCATGAGGAGGATTTTTTTTGTAATTAAATATTATTTTCTAGGCACTTGAAATATCCTTTGCAAGGTGCCATTTATAGGAGAAGCTTAATTTGGGCTATGATAGCACCTTTGGACACTTGGCATAAAATGGAAAGGAAAAGAATATCACTATTTATAGTGGTGTAAGAAGCATCTATGACATTTTAAGATGTGTAAGAAAGCATCTTTTACTATGTGTAAGAAATGGGTAGCCGTTTTTGGACTTGAGAAGTTATTTTGTCTTCTAGTGCGTTGTTTTTGTTCTCTAGTGAAGTTGGATGCCCAAGATCATGAGAAAAGTCTTGAAGCCTTTAAAAAGATGCTTGTAACTCCATAACACATGTCACGAGGTATCTTTTGCATGTAGACTACTTGGCTCATGGTGTGAATCAATTGTATTGGAAACTATTTATGGTTTCTTGTATTACTTTTGACTATAAATTGAAGCTTGGAGTAGGAGGTTGTATAAGTTGTTTGGTAGGTTGTTGGAGTAACAAAGTGTTGTAGAAACTCTGAGAGAGAAGTTGTATTGGTGTAACTCTTTCAAAGGATTAATACAAACTTTGGATCTCTTTGGGTGTGGAGTTTTTTTTCCCACAAGGGTTTCTCCATGTATATATTGTGTTATAGTTTGCATCTCTTATGGTTATTTCTATTCCCATTTATGATTTATCATGATTAATGAACTTGGATGCTTTAAGTAATCAACATACTTTCATTATCTAGTTATATCTTTTTACACTTCAGTCTCAATTTCAAAAAATAGAAACCTACTCATTATAGTTTATGATTTTTTTTCTTTTTCTTACAAATATTTATATTAAATATATTTTATCTGATTTAATTAATCATAATTTATAAATCTCAAATTATTCTAAGAGTTTACTCCTATATAATTATCAAAATTTTATAGGCAGAAGGCTTGAATTTAGAGTTTTAGTGAAACTTAAGTGTTCCACATTAGCCTGGCGTTGTATTATTTTTGAAGATATTTTAACAGGACAATTATTTAGCTGATAAAAGGAATAGCAGTTACAATTCGGCTTAAGAGACCACATTAGTTAGACAACATACACTCAGGACAAAAGGAAACATCCTACTAAATATTTGGAAGCTAAGAATACTTATGTCTGGCAGTGAACTTCTTACATATGTTCCAAGGAATTACCCGTGAAATCCTAGAAATAACATTTAAAATAGAAAATAGCTTGAGAACCAGGTAGGGGGTCTTAGTAGCGGGACACATTCAACTGAAATTATACCTCTATATTCTTGAATATGATTTGCATGCCATACTGAGGCTGCAGAGTAAGCACAGCAATAGGTGCATGTTTGTAAACAAGAGACAGAGTGAATGAAAACCTCTGTAAAATCATGGAGAGAACAGTCTTGGCCTCCAACATGGCGAAGTTTTGGCCAACACATGCTCTTGGACCAAGGGAAAATGCAATGAAAGCATTTGGGTGAACGGATGCCTTTGAAGTACCTTCTGCAAATCTCTCTGGTTTGAACATGTTGGCATCTGGACCCCACAATTTCTCGTTATGTTGCACTGCTAATATGGGCAATGTGATTGCTGCTCCTTTAGGAAGGGTAATAGGGCCTAGCTTCATTTCTTTGTATGCTTTTCTCACTATCATTGTGGCAGGTGGGTACAACCTTAGAGTTTCATATATGACCATAGTCATCTGCAAAAAAATATAAAATATTCAGCAGCATTTTCTGACAGATGAAGAACAGGTTTTATGTTATGAACATTACTTAATTTGCAATCAATTTAACTTGTGATTGCCCAATCAATTCATAAGAGTGATGAATAATGAACAATGTATCAATCATGAAAGAACACTGCAAGACTGCAACTAATGACGAATAAAGAAACTACAACTTCAATAGGGTAGACCAAAGAACCTAGCTCCTTCAAAGAGAATATTTCAAATGGGATTCAAGCTAATAATGAGTCCAATTGTCATATCTAGTCTCTTAAACAACTCCATAAAAAATGAATATTCATTGTGCAATTACTCCAAACCTTTGGCCTACTTGTCATAATAATTGAATATTACCATAGCAAATTGTTTAACCACATGTAGGCCAAACTCCTTACTGTCATTTTTGGTACTTAACATCTTATGAATAGGATAGGAACATATATTTGGTCATTCACTGTGCTTTACTCTGTTTTGTAATTTTTGTTTTATATTTGGAACATGTTTTTAGTTGGGTTGAAACAAACCATCAAGCAGGGGGAGAATTCAAGGGATACTAAAATTAAATCTTCTAGAGCCAAATTGACTGGTTGAAGATCTACAGGATTCTATTCGTATCATATAAAATGACTCTCGTAAAATCAAATTTTAATTTTACTGAAAAAGAAATACATTCTGAAATTCACACGTATTAAGAGTGCAAACAATTAAGATCTTTAACTAAGATACTGAAATTGCAAGTATAATCATGATGCTAAGGTTGTCCCGTTTCTTCATTACCTTAGTATCTTAGAGAAAATCTGCAGTCGTACAACATAAAATAAGAACTTGTTTGCTTACATCTTATTATTACAATTATCCTTCCCTATATTCAACCTTGCACAAATTTATATCCCAAGGACAACAAATCCCTCAAAAATCAATATTCCAAGTGAAAGTTTCGAAATGCAGGCTTGAAGAGTAGCTCCCAGTCCCAACCAGTTACAGAGGCAACCCACAACTAGATATATAAGCAGGAAGAAATACAACAGCTAACAATGATGATGATAAATTGCAACAACAATTGTGTAACCATAGTCAGAGACACCAAATATGGATGCAGTTCTGATACCAAAGCATATTACCTACAACAGCCCATGAAGATTAACAATCCCAAACTACTAGTTCTTTATTCAATTGGGTTATTACAATATTTCATAATAAATGAAAAATTGAGCCACCCTCTTTAATGTTTTTGTAATACAGTCCACACGCTACAACAAAATTGATGTTGAAATTTACAATTTAGACGGGCTGCTTATGTGGGGAGTTACTTTGGGTGAACCAATAGTTTGATCAATTGCAATCAGTATGAAAACTAAAAGGGATCGTCATTTACTTAAAACAGTTTTTCCTAGTGAGAAATCAGAAAAATAAATAAATTCAAAAGAACTGTGGACAATCTTAGAACACATACCAATTTCAACCTGCTAAGCATGTCTGCATCTGGGATATCTGTGCCACAGACACTGATGACTTCACTTCGTAACTTTTCTTGCCATTCTGGGTTTATTGCCAGCAAGAATAATGCCCAGTTTAATAGATTGGAAGTAGTTTCATGGCCTGTAAAAAAAAATGTCTTACATTCATTCATGATTTCATCAACCGTCATGCTCAAATTCTTTTGGTTGCCACTCAATTCATTTTTGTTGGCAGTCATCATTGTTCCAAGCAGATCATTTCCATAGCCAACATCAGTTGCTCCTTTAGGGGTGGGCTGTAACCTGCTCTGAATTATAGCCTGCAGGATTTCCTTCACCCTCCTATCAATCATCCATGCATATCTGTTCTTACTTGTAGGAATATATCTGCACCGAAAAAATCATCAATGCCTTCAAGCCTTGCCATAAGTTGATTAAAAAAAGTTGCTTATATGTTGCTCTATGGGCAGTGGACAGGGGATGATATATGCATAATAATAAGCTCTATACATCATGTAAGCATACGTTGAAGGTAATGAACTTGAAATAGTTTTGTATAAGCTTAAACTGTTAAAAATATTTGAGAGATAGAGATGTTGTAATTACTGGCTTCCTGGGATAAAGACAGAACGTTCAGCCTCTGCAGCCATTCTTTGTAATTCTCTTTGCAATTCATAAACTTCTTTGCCTTCATTAAAACTGCTACCAAATGCTGTATGGGATATGATGTCTGCTGTTAATGCTCTGAACTCACCATGAACATCAATTTCTTTACCATAAAAGTCTTCTTGAGCCATCATCTCTTGCCATCTCTCAAGCATGGATGAAGTGCAAGCAGCCATTCTCTTCACCATGGCCTGTCATGAGAAGCATTACTATATTTAATAAGATATTTTTGAATCTCTTCACATCTTATATCCTAGAGAATTTATACCACCTTTTAAAGTCTCACTTAATTTGTATAAAGATTGAAGAATATTTCAAACCTTGAGCTTGTCAACATGGAAGGCAGGGCTCACAATTCTTCTGTGCTTAACCCAGTGCAGTCCATTTACGAAAATCAGTCCTTTACCCAGTAAAGCCAATACAAGAGGCCTGGGGGTAGTCTTGTCATAATAACCAAATTTGTTGGACAAAACTTCCTTAATTAGCTCAGGTTCTGCAATGTACAGCCTGGAGTGAATTCCATACCAGTAGAAAAAGATTTCTCCTGAAAATAAACAAATTAACAACACCATGGTTTAAATTTATAATTTGAACCATGTGAAATTTATAGGATTTCGACCATTACTAGCAAGAACATTACGATCTATAATAATTAGGTCAGCGTTGAGTAAAACAGGTACTCTGTTCCTGATCTTAAATATTAGGTTGTTTATGTCAATAAAAATAAGATAAATATTTAGCAGTTTTCATTGTGAATGCCTAATAATATTGTTACTGATTGTTTGACCATTGAAACTGGTGATATTTAAGTAGAGTAATTCCAGACTGCTCTAAAATTTTAAGATAAATATTTAGCAGTTTTCATTGTGAATGTCTAATAAAATTGCTATTGATTGTTTGACCATTGAAACTGATAATATTCAAGTAGAGTAATTCCAGACTGCTCTAAAATTTGGGATTGGGAAAAGAGAACTTTTAGGAGAGTTAGATTATAACTATACTTTTGCATAGGTAGCTGAAAATTTATCCACTGAATTTTAAAACAAATAGCACCCTGAGGAGAGAGGACCTCTATACTTAACGGTGCTCCATCATTGGAAATCCTAATGGTGATTTTTGAATAGTAGAGAGAGATTTTTTTGAAGATTAAAAAAGTTTAAAAATAGAAATAGTTTATTTTTTTGCACAATCTAGGGAGAAATTAATTTGACGTATGAATAGTATTATTGATTTTCAAAATTAATATTTTAAAAAACGTTAGACGAGTAGGATAAAAAATATCAAATCGTCGCTAAAGTAAGGTATACTGTAAATGAATAGCTAAATACACTTAACCTATTGATCAATCTTTCGTTCTTTATATTTAAAGTGCCCTTTACAAATAGTTCTCCAAATCATTTTAGAACACATAAAAATATAATCATTTGCTGAAAAGATTGGTATTGCTGTTAACATTTTTCCCCCAAAAGCTAACTCCTGTAACAGTAAAGAAGAATTCAAGTCATAAAGGGATCCAATTTGCAGGGCAGGGTCTTCCAGTTTTAGGTAAGAATTGCACATTTGCAATTTTTTCATAAGAAGTGATGTTAATTATTTTGTGAAGAAAAAAAAGTCTATAAATTTATATAATAGAAGTAGTGTATATACAATTTTAAAAAAAAAATAGAATAAATAAAAAGTAAAGACAATATACAGTAATTTTATTTGAAAACTTGTTCTGGTAAAAAGTTTAATACAATAATGAATCTCTCTTACTTCACAGGTAAACAGGATATAAATAGGCACATCAAAAACAGTTTTACACATTACATTAACCATCAAAAAAATAAACATTGTGCTTGAAAACAGGGACAAAAATAGAAAAATCCCAAAATATCAACCAAAATTTTTACCTGAGAAAACCATTTTGATAAAAAACCTAATATAATAAATTTTCACTGTTGTAAAATCTCAACCATTCTCCTATACAATAAACTTCACCTGTAAATATATACAGATATAAATAGGCACATCAAAAGTGGTTTTCACATTATATGAATTATTCAAAAAATAAGTACGAGTGTGAAAACATGGACAAAAATAAGAAAAAACAAAATATCAACCAAATTTTTTTCCTAAAAATATGTTAAGATTGCGAAAAATTAACCCCATCCCAACTATTAAATATGAAAAATCTACAACACTCATCTAACATATTTTTTTATTGAGTGGTCCACAATTTAGTTCAGTAGGCTTCAATTGGTTTACTGACCACCTGAACAGCCTCTAACTACACTATAATACAATAATAAAAAGAGCTGAAATAGGCAAGCAAAGCTGGAAGATTAAGACCATCAAACAAATGAAATGAAATGTCATCTACAGTATAAGAAACGAAGACAGAGAAGAATTTTGATGAACAATATACCCTAGGAAGAAAAGAAGGAAATAAGTTATATTAATGTAGATAAACATAAGCAAAGCAGGTTTATAAAAGAACCGCAAGTTACAGTTTTAAAATAAATTCTAGAACTAGTACTAGAATTAAACCTAAGAAGGAAAAAGAGCTCACAAGGAGGAATATCAAGGTTTTTTTTTAGACTTGGACAGTTTATTAAGGTAAACTGTTAAGAAGGTCACACTATAAATAGACTGGCAGTTCCATAGTAGAGAAGTTAAGAAATATATCATTTTTATAAACTTGAACAGTGTGGAAGGAGAACATAAAATAGATAAAACATATGCCACAAAGACAAAATTTTCAATGAAAGAAAACTAAGAGTACATTTTAGAATCCCTACATGAAATATGTTCAGTAAGCTACTTTGAATAAAAGATTCAGTATTTGCCCATATCAAGAAATTTGGAAATGTTCTTGAAAAATTGCACTGTGATATGATTGTTCAAGCAGTACAAGCACATAGAGAGAAGGGGGGGAGAGAACCATGTATCTGACTCCACTTCTGGTAGTGAGGCATAACTCTAGGAATTATGTCATGAGAAATCTCCTTCATAGGTTGTGCAGAAGCTTTCCTCAGAAGCTCTCTGTACTCAGGCACACTTCCTGCAAGGACATGGTAAGATGAACCTTTGATTCCTTGGCTTGTATAAGCATAGTAGAAGGTGAAAGGCCTCCATATGAGATCTCTAAAAAGCTTAAAAACTATCCCTCCAAATAATATAACCACAATGGCAACCAAAGCTTCTATACCACTAAAACCAATTCCAACACCCATCACTGAAATTCTCATACAATGGCACTCTCTGTGTAGTATTTCCTTAACTTGTGGTTGTAGCTAAGGCCATCTAAATTTATAACTGCACTTGCGATTCTTCCAGGAAACTCTTCACTACCGAAGAAACAATTTAAAGAAAAAATTAGGATTGTATCTTTCATCTCAAGGTAAAATGAAATGCCCAAGTTATATTTGTTGTCATGTGACATCAAAAACGTGTTTCAGCAAGCCAACGTTTGTACAATGCCAGGTGATTATTTGTCCTGCATATGCCTCGAAATTATAGTCAGTGAGCAGGGACTGGTCAGTCCTCCAGTCTGATTTCGTAATGTCAGTTTTCTAAATTTCACTTTGGCTTTTAGTTGAGATGACAGGATAAATGCACGTGGTTAATATTCTTCCTGTCTTTTTTAAAGATTCTTTCAAAAATAGGCAACAGCCATGTATGTCTAGCTTCACGCTCAAGGTAGAACATTTGTCTTCTAATCCTTACTATATGAAATGGTCCTTTTTAAAAGGGCAGAGTTGGAGATAATCATTACTTTTTAGTGAAAGTGAACTCTGACTTAGGGAAATGATTTGACCAAAGTTACAATACAAATTTGTTTGTCTTCAAATATGTTAAAGGTAGTATTTACAAACACTTTGGGGGAGATTGTTAGATTGTTAGGGTCAAGTTAAGGTAGCCACAAGTTGACTACTCATAACCATATATGCACACTATAGGATTAGAGGTGTAGCATGCTCCCCACCTTTACAAAAGCATTGTCCTCAACGGTGATCAATTATGGATGCTTCTACATAAAATATTCATCTCCTCTTATGGCTTTTTTAATCAACAAATTATTCCTTTTTGTGAGTGTCCTAGTCCTCATCTCCTTTGTGTATGTCTAGAAAATTAACTCAAGCTCCAAGATGTGTCTTCTCTGTATATCTAGCTCTTGTTGGTGATGAATGTGTTCTTCCATTTCTCTAACCTTTTGGTGTGCCTTCAAGGAAGAGGTGAAGGATGGTAGATGGTACCCTAGCATTGATTGAATCACCTAATCAAGATATCCTTTAGGAAATAATGTTTTTTAAATTTCTCCAAATAGTGATAATGCATGGAAAGATGTTATTGTCTTGACTTATTCTCCATCTTTTTCTTCTTCTTCTTCATCTTCTTCTTCTCCTCCTTCTCCTCCTACCATGATATAGCTTAACCAAGAAAAATTGAAAACAACTCCAAATTCCTCCAAATTAGGACTCTAGGTGTATAAATGTGCCCTTGTTCAACCCTCAAAAAATTAGGAAAAAAATCATTGAATTGTATCCTTGGGAGCAAAAATAGTGGAAACCCTAACTTTTCTATAACTTCCTCAAATCAACTCTAAATGACTTGAAATAGACTTTAGTAGAATCAAAAGGTCCTCCGAAACCCTCCGAAAATCTTGAAAGAATTCTCCAAAATGATAGAGATATGCACTTCCCAAAATGACATTCAAAATTAAAAAAATTACCTTATTTCTTTCTTTCATGGTGCCGAGATCATACTCTATACCACTTGTAATGAAACAACTTGCACAATAGGAGAATATAATAGGAAATATTCTACAAATACTTGATAATAATATGCCACTTCAAGGGGGCAACTTCTTAATCTAGTTTGTGGGGGATACCTCCAATAATCTTCAATAAGAATACAATACTAACTAACCTCTACCTCCTATATATACCGTACTTATACCATAGATGATACCATTTCTTAATATATACCTTGCATGGATCTCAACTAGATATTAAGTTTGATGGCATATAGCCCACACCCTATGAAGTCCATGTTGTTGGAGACTTTATTTCTAGTCATTTCTTTCCATTTTTGCTTTAATGCCTAGGGGAGAGGACCCAGTAGTTGTGCACCCTAACTTCACATCTCTCAAAATCATACGTGGCAATTTCGAATCACTCCAAAATTTTTACAATAGCTTAGTTGGCAATGCAGGGATAACTAAGGTTTCAGGGCCACATCATCAAATATGATGCCACATCAGCATGCTTTTTGTTGAGGTGTCAAATAGTTCCCCCCAAAAAAAGGTGGACCAATAGGTGTGCATTAAGACCTCCTTTGATGGTGCATTGATTTGGCATCACATGATTGGTTGCTTTTTAAATCTAAAGGGCACATTTCATTCAATTATTAGTACTTATAGTAACACTAACAACCTTAAAGTCACAACTACTAGTACTAAACTTCAAAAAATATTGGGCCTTAAAGTCACAGCTACCATCTTAACCATTGGAACTGTCTCGCCTATTGGGTCTTTTCCCCTAGGCCCTAACAATGCCAAACTTGCAATTTCCTCCCTCTAATAGGTTGCAAAGTATTCAATGATTATGAATGTCTTCTTAATGTCCTTGGTGACATAACATTGTTGGGAAAGGCTCAAGTTGGTGTGTTGCACATGCAAGGGAGTTCCCTTTCATGGTTGATCGCCTTATCTTCACTAGTGTTAATGTTGGGTTGGTTTCCCATGTCTTTTGGTATAGTTTGCTAATTCCATGTGGATTTTTCTTATGAAATCCTCATGGCCTATAGAAATGAATGGACTAAATGAGGTTTGTGCTAATATGACTTGCTAAGGCGTGTGTACACCATATTTATTGAGATGCATGCACTTTTAGGCAATACATGCAAAATTTGTGTCACATCCCGCATGGAGGACGTGGCTGGCATGTCAAACCTGCACAGTAAAACAAAAGAAAAAATTATAAGATCTTCTTAAATAGAGGCCGGTGGAAGGAATTAATGGGACAACAATATTTCTTATGGAAGGGGAGACCATTTTTCTAAGGGGAAGAGACAGATAGTAATGGCAGATGCATGAGCGCAAGATGGTCACCTGCCACGCCATTATGAAGGAATGGCGTCTTGCCTTCAAGCCTCAACTCATCCATTGTCTTAGTGCCTGCAAAGATGAGCTGGTTGTTGTTCGAATTCCTCTCCACAATAGCCACTTAGGACATCAGAGTGTCTTTGCCATTGCTCGTAGAGTTAAGTACCCTCTGTTCTATTGCAATTAGCTTCTTAAGATAATAATTGATTTTAAAATGGTCTTAGATGGCCATTATTTGACTATCTGTTCAAAATGGATCTTGATAGCATCAACAAATAAAGCATAATGTCTTTTAATGTAGATGGATAATAAAATTGAATAATGGCCATAATAAGTTTATGCTACTTACCACACGAAGACTAGATCTTTGTGGATTGACTAATAGTGTTGCTTCAATAAAGAAAAAATCCACCGCCCAAACATACTAGTTCGTTTCAATGATTTATAGGCCAAGTTGATACAAGTCATTTGCTACAGAGAAGTCCATCCTCTTCTCCCCTCTGCAAAGCATTTACTTGTCATCGTCTAGTAAAACCTTCACAACTTCTATGGTTGATTTCTCTACAGTGAAGAGATCGAACTTTTTATACAATGTGGCATAAAAGGGTGTTCCCCCTTTTTGGGTCCAGAGTGACTTTCTCCATAGTCAATATTGGAAACCTCCCTTCTTTACGTTAGAGGGGAGTTGCATTTGCTTAGAAGCTTCCACAACCTTTTTAACAAAACATTTCCTATATACCCTGAAAATAAGGCATTCCTTAAAACACATTTCTTCAAGGCATTTTGTCAAATAGTTCATATTCAGTAGGGGAAAAGACCCAATAAGTGAGATAGTTCCAATGTTTGAGATAGTATATGTGGATTTAAGGCCTGATATTTTTTGAAGTTCAGTGCCAATAGTTGTGACTTTAAGGTTGTTAGTGTTACTATAAGTACTAATAATTGAATGAAATGTACCCTTTAGATTTAAAAAGCAACCAATCATGTGATGCCACATCAGCGCACCAACAAAGGAGGTCTTAATGCACCACCGTTTTTTTTGGGGAACTATTTGACACCTCAACAAAAAGCATGTTGATGTGGCATCATATTTGATGATGTGGCCTTGAAACCTTAGTTACAAGCAGGGGCGTTGCCAAGTAAGCTACTATAAAAATTTTGGAGTGATTTGAAATTGCCACCTATGATTTTGAGAGGCATGAAGTTAGGGTGCACCACTATTGGGTCCTCTCCCCTATGTGTGAGGATGCTTTTCCTTGAGGAATGGTATCGAACAATTTGTATGCCCTGCTATGTGTATCTATTGGTTGCGTGGAATATCATTGTACTTTCACGTCCTTATGTTTAATACACTTTAATCATTGAATGTGAATATGTACGCAATTATGTTTAAGTGTATTTTAATCTAGTTGTCATTATGCTCCACATTCAATACCTAGGGAATACTCAGAAATAGTTATAATTAAGTTCACCACCATCATGGTGTCTTTATACAACGTATACTAATTATAATTGTTGGACATCGGTATATATTTGTAACGATAAGTATTTCTAAGTTCAG
Organism: Cunninghamia lanceolata; assembly: GCA_027924645.1. NCBI lineage: Eukaryota > Viridiplantae > Streptophyta > Pinopsida > Cupressales > Cupressaceae > Cunninghamia > Cunninghamia lanceolata. The sequence continues at coordinate 12,123,506 of BSBN01000186.1, read as the reverse complement.
ATGGTTTTTTATACGGTCTTGTTGATATTGTTGTGCTCTGCTAAGAAGCATATCATAATATTATATGACTATAATACCTAATACAAGCATTGGTTTATGATTGCATATTTTGATGTTGCAAGTTAATACTTGTGGTAATCCAGTATGCATTTGGGGTAAAGGATTTATATGATTCCATGATGTCTATTGACCATGCTTAAGGTAGATTAATAATAATTGTTGTAATCATTTAAAGTTTCATATAGTTTTTGAGCATCCTTGTAGATGCATGTTGTGTTTCGAATCAAGAAGGATGCCATAATATGGCCAGGAATTGTATTATCATAGGATGTCACATGGAGTCATATAGATGGTTGCATAGTCATCACTTCTGATGATATTCTAATTGTTATTGTTGCTGCCTTGAACTCTGTTGTGAGTGGAATTATTTTATATTGACTAGATGCTATTATGCTTAAATTTTGTATGGATTTGATTTGGACAAATTTTCCTAATATCAACCTGATGTCTAAGGCATATCATTTATGAAGGATTCTAGCATTTCTATGTTGAATTGCAAATCATAAGGAAAGAGGTCCAAATTTGAGATCTTGGCATTCTCTATTGGAAGCTCTTAACTACATATTGTTAATTTGTGAGCTTAGTTGGACCTCCTTGTCTTCAACTAAGCTTTATTAGTAGATGGGAAGCATTAAAAGGGACCATTTTGGGATATGTGCTAGTAACAAATATAACATTAGGAGCCAAGGCTTGTTTGGGCTTACGTAATATTAAATGGTGATTTGTTATACTATTTGGTTTTAATTCATTCAATGGTTTGGTCTCTATAGTATTCTTTCTATTCTACTACCATGAAGGAATTTACCTTAGTGGATATGAAACCTTGAATATGAGAAACTTATGGTATGTTCCTTGAGATATTATTGTGAGGAGAACTACATGTGACTTCGATCCTGTTTGGAAGAGGGTATGTAGGCAGTTCTTGGGCGAAGGATGCCCCTGGACCTCAAGTCTATAGGGGAGGGGTTTAGGGAATGACTCTGAGGCATGGGGTGTTCCTAAACTTGATCAACCTTCCCTCTTCAATATGTTTCGGCTTGAGGTTGAAACTACATGATGGAGATATGAATCCACCTTCCAATTAGTAAGTCTCATTATATAGGCTTCAATCAGAAAAGGCACTCTATCAACACTAAACTCCTATACTTTGAGGTTGTTGGGTTAGGGTCTTTGAATCTACCCCAATCTTGGATGAGCTTTTAGAATTGTCATCTTCAAGGTTTATCTCTAACGGGAGTTGTATGAAGGTGACTTTGGTAATGTTTAGATTAAAATAATCAGTCTTATGTATTGAACACTATAGGCCATTAATGGTTAGAATTACCAACTATGTATGTGGTTCTCCCTTAATGCCTAGTTGGTGGATAATTGTATGCCAAGCTTTATGATTATTAATATGTAAATATGATGCACTTAAAAATAGAATATTGTTTAATGTTACTATTGTCGGTATGTTTATTGTATGATGCATATTGTGTTTCCAAGTGTCAACTGATTCTATGGAATGGTCATTGATAATAGTTTATGATTTTGTATATGTTTATGCATGTGATCGGATAGAATCCACCTCATGTGGGACCAACATGTTTATTGTGTGTGACCGGTAATTTAGACCCCTAGATGTATGAGACCCTATGTATTGGTTTATGAACCTCTATGTGGAATGCAACCAAGTTAACCTGACCAGTCTTGGTGAATCCTTGTGATATCCTTATTGTGTGTGTACCTGGCCATAAGATGATCAACATGTCAGAACCGAGTCTGATACAAGTGCGGATAGCTGGCTGTCACCAGTACCGTGTAGGTGATGGATGCCAGGTGCTATCCGTCGTATCTTAGGATGAACCAGTTGTCACCAGTAGCATGGAGGTGATATATACCAGGAGCCATCCAGGCTATGATACAGGTGCGGTTTAGCCGGTTGTCACTAGTACCATGGAGGTGATAGATACCAGGTGCTATCCATCGTATCTTAGGGTTAGTCAGCTATCACCAATACCACAGAGGTGACAAATGTCAGGAGCTACCCTTTGGTATGATAGGGCTTAGTCAACTTTCATCAGTACCATGCAGGTGATAGATGCCAGGAGCTACCCCATACCAGGTTGGATTGACTTTTGCTAGTGGCAGGGAGGCAATAGATGTCAGGATCCACCGACTCGATGGTTCAGCGGGCTGTGGATATCTAATTAATAGCCACATGTGATGTATGTTGTTATACCCACTCCTTAGCCAGTGATGACAACAAGTAGTATGGGATGCTTGCTTGTCATCATAGATGGTTGTGATTGTGTATGTGGTTACACCCAGTCCTTAGTTAGTGTTGACAAAAAGTAGTATGGGATGCTTGCTTGCCATCACAGTTGGCTGTGAATCGAGAAAAGGATGGGAGCTTATGTGTTAGTGAACTAGGTAATGGGAAGGTGCATGTAATAGGTTACATCCACTTTCTATTACTAGTTAGTCACTATGTATGTGTGAGTCAGTCACTATGTGCATCTGTATTAGGGACCTAATGTGTTGTGTGTTATTGCACTTGAGCCCTTACTAGTGATGACCGCAAGTAGTATGGGATGCTTGCTTATCATCATAGTTGGCTGCAAATCAAGAAAAATGATGGAACCCATGGTGTACCATTAGATATACCAACATTCCTTTGGCAGGTTTGGGATATATTTGAGGACTTGTTGGCTAGTGAATTAGACAAATGGGAAGATGCTTGCAATATGGGTGCAACTATTCCTTCTTGTTACCTAGATATGATATTAACCTATGATGTGCATATGATGTTTGCACAAGCTATTCACATTGTGTATATGTGAATTAGTCACATTGTGTATATGTGTTTCCTGTCTGAGTTATTCACATTGTGTATATGTGATTTAGATGTGAATTAAGCACCTTGTGTATATGAGTTGTATGCATGAGCTAGTCACTCTGTGTGTATGTGATGCATGCATGAATTATTCTCCCTGTGAATGTGTGTTGTATGCATGAGCTAGTCACTCTTTGTGTAAGTGACGCATGCATGAATTATTCTCCTGGTGTATATGTGTTGTATTCATGAGATAGTCACTCTGGGTGTATGTGATGCATGCATAAGTTATTTTATCTATGTATAGGGGATATGCAAGAGCTAGTCATAATGTGTATATGTGGCATATAGATGAGTTATTTATTTTGGGTATATGGTTTGTACTTATGAGCTAGTCACACTTGTATGTGTCACCCGTGTGAGTGATAATTGCATTGCATACAAGGAATGCATACTTGATCCTGTCACTATGTGGTTTTGAGTGTTTCCATATAGTGATGTTGATATTGACCTAACATTTGACTAGATTGAATTTGCAATCACACTATTGCATATGAATTGATTTGGAATCATAAGATTCACTTAAAGACAATGATCTAAAGGTGAGATTAAAGATCTCATATTAAATGAGAGGATGAAGCCTCTATTATTGTTGATTATGAACTATGGAGCCTCTGATTCTCACGAGGGCATACGTAGGTAGGGCCATTGCAAAAGAACCCTCAAGGCTTAGGTTTGGGTCTAGGGATGACCCCAACCTTTGGAGCTTACCATACTCTAGTGCGAGTATATGAGTTTTGGCATATAGTTGTTGTCATGACTATGAATGATAAGTCTTTGAAGCTAGAACTTCTAAATCAAATAGAAGATGCTTCAATATTTAAGATAGTACTTGATGAGTAAAAAAAATTGGTAGTAACCAAGGTCGTTATTACATTTTGCAAAATGAAGTGGTTGGTGATAAGGTTATAGAGAAGAGAGAGGTGGAGGTTGTAGATGGTTATCTTGTGTCTTGTAACAAACTTGGGACTAATTTTAACATGTAATAATATGGGTTTCATTCCCTTTGTGTAATGTTGTTTATGGAATCCTTGAAGGAATGTGTCTAATACATAGTTTGTTAGCTATTTGAGTGTCTCAATGAGTAGTATATTGGTGTTTCCAAAGGAATCATGTGTGTTGATCTAACCACATTTGTTTGTTTGATCATTGTCTTTGATTAGTTAATCAATTGGAGGATTGTAAAACCCTTGTAAATCCTTAGCAACAGATCTTCTCAAAGCAATACAAGAGGCAGCCTATATATTTTCTTATTGATTATTAAGATAGATTCAAGTATTTATTGTGATAAACAAATGTGAACAAAACGCAGGATTAAAATAATAAACTTAAAACCCTATTCGACATCTGCCTTGACCTTTGATTAAGTGAAGAAAACTTGTAAAAACATGAAAAAAGAAACTAATATTCTCATCCATTCAAGCTTCCTAATGTGCCTACAGTGGCTATACTCTAAAATTGATTTGTTGATTGAAATATGGAATGTGGTTGTTCACACCAATAGCATGACGTTGCATTTCTGATAGATGTTATGAAAAATGGAGGTAGGAAGGGTCCATTTATAGATTTTTGAATGAGAAGATCTATAGTTAGAATTGGTTGAGAATTAGTTGGTTAATTGGTTGTGAGATGGATGGAGGAGGATTAAAGGGGGATTTTTATAATGTTTTATTGATTTTTAGGTGTAAATGATTAATTAAGTGGCTAATTAGTTGTTATTAGCCAATTAGGGAGTTTAAAAGGGCTTTTGGGTAAATTAAATAAATACAAATTATTTATTTAATTTTTGGAATGAAGGATGTTTGGTAGATAAAATTAATTAAATGAATATTAAATTTATTTAATTAACTTGAATATTAGAAGAGGGATGAAAATGATGTTACGAGGCATTAGGAGGTGGAAAATTTTGGGTGTTTACATTTTCTTCTCTTGAGATGGTGTTGCGACTAAGAGAAGTAACAAAATTTAAAACAAAGATAAAATATAGTTTTTTTGGATCTTAGCTACCCCAACCACTTGAAGGAGGAGTAACAAGGAGGAATGAGGTGAGGATGAGTGGATAGGAAGCTTTAAAGGACACAAGTATTCTCTCAAAATGGATGGAAAGGAAAGACGAGGATAGGGGATTGGAGCAACCAGATGTTTGACTGGTGAATCTTTCATTTTCTAAAAAAACATTAATTTCACTATGAATTATGCATATCACTAGAACTTTGTTAAAAATCCTAGTGAATCCTAGTGAACACTAGTTATGAACATTAATTACAATGGAAAATCCTTCCATAAAAAAATATTTCTTTGTTGACATAATCCCCACATATTGTTTTTCTTTTTTAATTCAAAAATGGGGGCCTAAGGGAAACGCCCACCAATAGAGTCAATGGAGCAATGTCCCCTTGTGGGGATCAAGGGGGTAACATTGCCTTGTTGGGTTCGGGGATAGCAGCCCCAATGCAGTCCTATTGCAATATACATGGAGTCAAGGGATGGAGCCCATCAACATCAAGAACAAATATACTATAGAGAAACCTTTAGAACACAAGAGGACTGAACATTTTAAAAATATTGCATATTAAAAACAAGATTCTAAAATATCACATGAATGAATCTACACCTTATCCACTGCCCCATGATCAAATGGTTGATATTTCATTCTATAGAGTTATAAGCACTTTTCTTTTAAAATGTCTCCTCAGCCAAAAATTTATTTTGGGTCATTGGTCAATGTTTTTGATTATGTAGGTAAAACATGTTTTGAAGGGGCCCTGAAACCCTTTACAAAAAGAAGCAGACTAAGAATAGTGAGCCAACCAACCAAAAACTGAAAGCCACATTAACAAAAAAAAGCACAGAAAAACAACAAAAAAAGAATAGCCCAGACTAAGTCATTTTCTTTAAGGTTTTTAATGCCTCAAGTTCCTGCTCATAGAATTTCTCATGCAGTTTGGCAAAATTCATCAACTCTTTTTTCTCCTCTTCAAACTATTTCTTTCTACTTCCCCTCATACGAGTAGAAGGGCCACCTCTATCCTCCACAACTGCCTATTTACCTTTTTCTTTAGTACCTTCCTCTTTGTCCTGCACCGTAGTGTCATCCACATTCAGAAAGTCTTCATCTCCGAACTCTTTGAACTGATCTTTTTTGAGTTCTTTGAGTTTCTCAGTTGGCATCTTCATGCCCTTTAATCTATTCTGAATAGTTAACTTACTTATCTGCATCATCTTCTCAACATTGTTATTGACTTCCATTAATTTTTCCTCTAGGTACTAGATTCTCGTGCCAAATTCTTCCCTCATCCTCAACATTTCCCGCTCCATTTCTTCCAACTTAGGAATGGCTTCTTAATTCTGGAATATCAACTTGTCCTGTTCCATCATGGTATCACCACCTTTCACCAGGTTTTCCTGTATCAGCTGCAGTTTAATGTTAATTATGTTGATTTCAACGAAGAACCATTTAGTCATTTTGTGCTGGGAGTTGAGCACATTTTTGACCAGCTCAAACACCTCCTCCACTTCATCTATGTTTCTAGCCTTAGCCATTAAATCATCAAAGTCCTCAGGGAGATTCTAAGAAGGGTCTGGAATCTCAGGGAAACGAAGGTCAGTGTTGGGTTCAGAGACATGCAAACCAGTTTTACCACAGGTTTCCTGAACTTTGAAGCCACCCTCCACGCCCTGATAAACCAAATCATCCCAGTTCTCCTTATTTAGAGTGCTCTTGTCATAGCCCAACTCATAACCCATATCCACATTCCCTTTCTCAAGAGACTATTTACCTTTCTTCATAGTCGAGGGGGTTTTCCTTTTAGCAGGCAGACTCTTCTTACCAATACACCCCTTGAGAGAGGAGTCAGACTCATCCCTTGTCTTCGACCCCTCCGACCAAGAGCTGTTGACCTCCCTCTTTTTGTTCCTTCTCCTCTTTTTACTAGACCCTTTTTCGCTTTCCTCGTGGTCTTCTTCCATAACCCAATCCTTTGTTGCAAGTCAACATATCATTGTTGTCATTGGTGTCAACTGTACCCTTATCTTGTTACTTGCTTGTAATAAGTTAGATGCTTTGTATTCACACATGTAATTGATTTTGATGTTGAGGATATTGAGAAAATTAGCTCCTCTGGTAGAAACAGTGAGTTGCAATGAAAACAGTGTATTGCATACTGAAGAACAGTCTAAAAGATTGCTCCGCGTTTCATGTAGGATGAATATCTTTGTCTGGAGATTGGAAGTTATTTAGAAGTCTATATGAAGATGTTATATTCCAAGTTTGAGCCTCAGGTATGAAGATTTGAGTGAGTTATGTTCACCAGAGTGAAAACTGCTTTTCTTGTATGATTGGTGGTGATAGGGAGAAAGTGTTATGCTCCACATGCCTCTGCATTGAAGTATTTTGGTTTGCGGTTCTAGAGTTAAGACTGGATTGATGTTATGTGCCTTCAACTTCAATGGTTCATGATTTGGTGGTCCACAAGCTATCCTTTCCTTATGACAATGGTTGACAGTATTGTTCTTGTGCTCTAGTTTGAAGAATCTTCTTGACAAAGTGGTTAAAAGTTGTGCGGTTGTTCTTGGTGATTACAATGTGCTTGTGGATGTCTCCTGATCCTGTTCCTACCTTTGGATTGGTCTGCAAAGAGTAATTTAGATCATGGAAGAAGTCTGCTCCTTGAAGACCTAGTGTTCTCACCTATCTTGGCCTACTTGGTTGATTTCACTAATTGCGGAGATGCCTTGAAGTTTGTAGAAGCATGTTGTGGCATGGAGGATTGCATTTCAGTCCCAGCTAAGGTGTGGCATGTTCATCATACTTCTCTACATCTTTCCTTTACTAAAATTTGTAATAGGCTCTAGACCTATTTCTATGTATGTTTTGTAATGCCGAACTTGGAGAATGTTCCAATGGTTTGAATGTAATGCTGACCTTGATGTACATTCCAAGGTTGATGAATTGTATAAAAGCATGTAATAGAGTTGTGAAAAAGGAGTGTGAGTGCGAATATGAAGAGATAAGTGTGAAGTTGTGAAAGAGCAGAGCAGAGAAGTTTTTTTGTTCTTTAAAGGAACTAAACCCAGGCATGAAGTAGATGCTACTTAATCAGTTCACCATTTTGGCAGTGAGCCCTCTGGCAGTGAGCCGTTCTTTGCAGTGAGCAATTTGGGCAATGAGTCCTATAGGCAGTGAGCCTCTATTTTGTGGTATTTTTATAACTTATATATTTCTATGGGCTAACACCCACCATGGTTTTTCCCTTTTAGGGTTTTCTACATAAAAATCTGGTGTCTACTGTGTTAGATGTGTGTTTGTGATTAAGTTTATGGTTTCATACTTTCATGGTTAAATCTGATTATAAGAAATCAAGTAGTTAATGGTTTGATGTTCATGTGAAGCTAAGTTTTTGTGACAACTTATTCACCCCCCCTCTCAGTTGTCTGGTGTATTTCAACATCCTCATCATCAGATTTGGTATCCAAGTCACTAGACACCATGCACACCTTCTTCTTGGCATTGTGCTTAAGGCCTTTTTTAGGTGTATTATTTTTAATGTACTCCATTAATAGAAGAATAAGGCCTTCATGAAGGATAGGCAACTAAGGGTTTCTAGAGTTTTCCTTCAAACCATATTCCAACGAAGAAAGAAAATAAAAAGGGACGGAGACATACATACCATGGCGGAAATGGTTCAGCAGATTAAAGTGATAGTTGTAGACAACAATGTACCTCCCATCCATGGTGATATACCGCATAATAAATTCTGCCACCTCAGCCCATATCAGCTTTATAGAGAGACAATTATACCCTCTGGACTGCAACTTAACCAGCTTGCTACGTTCATTTCCCTTGAAGAAATTATTTAGGGCTTCCTCACTATATTTCCTCTCCCGGAAGAATTTCTTCCTGTTGGTAGACAACTCAGAAACCGAAGCAATGAGATCTTCCATAATATTTAACTCCCATCCAAAAGCCATGACCTTGTATTTGTAATTCTTTACAACATTTCAGTGATATTAGGGTCGGCCCCATGTAATTTCTCCATATAGGGTGTTAACCCACCAGCTTCCAGAATCTTCCACACCTTATGCTTATGGAGGACCCCTTCACAGGAAGAGGGCTCCACTTTGTTCCTCTCACCACCCATGATAACCTTCAAACCCCTGTCTCCAACGCATACCACCTAGAAGAGAAAGAGAAAAGATGAAGCATGCGATGAAAACTCAAACAATTAATCCTGCCCATAATCTGTGTGGAATGACTCTTCATAAAAGAATAGCCCTTCAACCCCTTTGAGATCATAATGATCTATTCATTACTTCTCAAGCCTCGTTCCATGTTTACAATCATTAGAGATCAAGATCTTAACCTTGCTTAGGGTTATTTCCATGTCATCCCAGATGGTTTTAGACTGACTAGTGACTCCAAGGTTAGCAAAAATATATGCCACCCTATTTCCTTCACGAAACATGTGAAAATATAAATTTCATCAAAGGATTCCAAAAGCTTTATAGCATCTTCGACAAAGGTTGCTATCGACCAACTAGGTTTTAGGGAGTTCTTTAGGCAATTGATTATGTTATTGGAATCCCCTTCCACCCAGACCTTTTTATACCCCTTGGCATGAGCAAGAGCAATAGCGTGATAGGCCGCCGTAGCTTCGGTGAAGTGGTTTGTGTCATTATTCAATGTCTAGTTGCATGGCCCAAAAGAAATTTTAGAGTGAGAAGACATTTTAAAATACAAGTAGTTATAACGCTGCAGAATAAAATATCAACTATTCAATCAATATGTAATCACATGACCCAAAATAAAATGTGGGTTAAATAAAGATTTTTTGTGACATGTGCTTGTAAACTTGTAGAATGAAATTATAACTGTTAGTTTATATTAGAAATCAATGGTGGGGAATGAAATCAAAACCATCACATTTTTACAAGAGCTGTAGATGCACCTACACAATATTTGCATAGAATCCCTGAGAGAAAGATTAAGACAATAGTCATCTAGGATGGACTTTGCCATACAGAAGAGTCATTTCCAAAGTGAATAGGTATCACAGATTACAGAAATGATCTTAACTTAGATTATCCATGCAAAATTTAAAAATAATATTAGTACTAAAACTCTATATGCTACTTGTATTCTTCATTATCATTAGATTTGAGGCCTTGTATGCCCTAGGTTTTAGAGGCCATGATAATTGTATTATAGAAAAAGTGTCACATCTCATTTTTTATGGAATATATAATCATTCTAGATTAGTGAAAATTTACCATGTTTGTTTTACTTTAAGTAATTTTATATGTGTGAAGGTAATTATCACGAAGTCATATTGGTGAAAATTGGAAAATTGATTTAACTATTAGATATTATCGATGAGATTATAATGTTGCTTCGGCTATGTTTTGAGGCACTAACCTATTGATGTCGAGTTGAGTGCGAATGAATGTAATTACTCGTCAAAGATGAGAACATGGTTGAGGTAGAGGTGTTCTAGCCACTTGGCAAGAAATGATGGGATGGTTAACTCTGATGCAATCACACACTCATGTAGTTTCATGTTGCATTTTGAATGACTTATTTTATGCATCTTTGTGTGGATGATAAATGTGGTAAATGGTTAGATACTTAGATAATATTTTGCTTTAATTGTGACAGTAAGTCCTTTTCAAGCGCATGATTTAATTATGAATATTAAGGTTATTTTTTATTTTATTTAAAATGGGCTATTTGAAATGGGTTACTTTAAATAGTTATTTTATGGTATTTAAATAAATAGTGTGTTTAAATGATTTAAATAATAAATAAATAAGTGTTTTTCTATTTCTTATAATATTTAATTGTTTGAATAGCAAAATCTAAATTTAATTGTATTGAAATGCAATAGATATACATATATATATTATTTTAATATTATTGTTAATACTTCTTGTTTAAATTAAGTGACTATTTTGTTTTTAAAAATAAATAAATCGTATTAATATCATTATTATATTTAGATTGTTAAATACAAAAATAAAGTGATTGGTATGTCGTCATGCAAGCAACAAGAGCAAAATTAGTTTAATTTATTTAATTTTAAATGCCTTTTCTTCATGCAAAACTGAAAATCAATCTCAAGTTATCAAAAAGTAAAATTGGGGAAAATAAAACCTAATTTCTAGACGCCAATTTTGGGAGTTTTTTTTTATTAAAAATCAAAAGGGTAGAAGTGAGGATGCCATCCAAGATTATGAGTAGAGGTAACAACAAATTTGTTTGGGCAATAGTAGGTTTTGCTCAGGTGACAATAGGTTTTGTTTGGGTGACAACAGGTTTTGTTTAGGTGACAACAGGTTCTGTTTTGGGCGACAACAGCTACAAAACACATTCTTTGACCAGTGTTTCCCAGGTTTTTCTTCCTGATTTCCTTTGCATTGAATCAACGTTGTATTTGACTGTAAAAATGATAGCTTTGAAACCTTAAAACATGGGCATATTTCCTCTTTTCTTCTGTAGATTTAGACTTGAAAACATTCCTTTCTGTATGTTGGTTGACCTGCCTAGCAAATAGCTTGAAAATTCATATTTTAATTGCCACTTTTTCCTTACCTTTCGTCACTGCAAGTTTATCGTATCGCAACCCTTTAAAAACCTCTAAATTCCCCTTTGAAATTAGACTCTCTCAGCCGTAAATTAGATCTTATCTTTGACATGGTGTTAGCATGATTTTATTTAGCAGATTGGATGGTTTGTCTGTGGCCTGGGTTGATGTCCATGAGCGTATTAAAATGATTTAATCCTGTAGCAACTTGTAATGATTCTCGTAGCTGCATAAATTGATTCTGTAGCAGCTTGTTTTTATTTTGTAACAGCTGGTAATTACTTCTTGTAGTCATATAATCAGATTTTGACACTTTCCTTATTTTTTTTTCATTTCTGCCTATACCCGATTAATCTTTGTCACCATTCTTTATAGCTCATGTAGCTGAATAAAATGCTTTTGTAACTTAGTTTTAAACTCTTTTAAATTATTGTAGCAACTTTAAAACAGAGACTAGTTTGAGTTTTTGAGTAAATACTTGTCTCTTTGCAGGTGTCAATCTGAAATAAGTTTATAATTTAATATTATATTTTCTTCATATGTTAGTGTAAATGAGTGATTATAGAAATGTTAAATAACATTGTATTGTTAAAAGTTCTTGAAAGGAAATTATATACTCGATATGAATGAATTAGTAAGATTCATATGTATTGAAATTGAATCAAATATGCACTAGGAATGAAACCAGTTTAAACAACCTTTTTATGCAATTGTATGATCAATGGTAAATTGCTTGGAAATTGTGTTCTGTGATAGATTTGTGTTCAGAAATGGGATTTTTATATGTGTTATGGGTGAACTTTGATCTTTTTAATTTATCATTATTTTATTACTTTATTTATTTTTACTTGCTTTTTGGGGAAAGAAGTAGATTTTTATCTAGGAATGTTATTGGGTTACTTTCTGGGCAAGGGTGCTGAATGTGGAATATCAGAGATGGCTTTTCCTCTTTTCGGGAATTGAACCAGGTTACTATTTAAAGGATTAGATCTAATTGAGTTGTCATTGAAAAAAATGATTTTTGTCTAGCAAACTTATTTACATATATCTCTGCCACATCCTGTTGCGAGACAATCTACATTTCATTATTTAGAATTGCACATTAAGGCATCAGGTTGCATCGGGAGTTCCCACCTGCCAGTTGTTCTAGGTAGCTAGACATTTTGTGCAGGACTAGGTTTCCTTCATTTCATGAAGGGATCCAAGGAAGTGTAATTACTTCATGGTTGGGTGGAAAAGCACCTAGGCTATGTTCCTGTCTCTCAACTCGCAGGTGGTGGACCACTTGGTTTGTGTGATTGATGAGCATATTGATTTATTAATTCTTATTGTTGTACATGATTATTGTAACTTGAAATTGTATGTATTATGGCATGAATGCCAATGGACTTTGTATATTATTTTATAGTGCTTTCACCTAGATTGAGCACGTGACTTTGTAAGATTTAATGATATTTGATTTATATTTATGAGATCATCTTTTTACTTGTGATATTGTAATTAAGTGGATTAATTACACCCTTTTTATCTTTTATAATGTGATTAAGTGGATTAATTACATCATTTACCTTTGTTTATTGTGATGTTGTATTTAAGTGGATTATTTACTTCATTTACTCTTGAGTTGGTTTTGTGGTTTTTACTTTTACTTTGAGAGGCTTTTACATTTGGTATCAAAGATCTAGGTTGAACACTATTGCCTCTATTTTGTTTTGGTTTTGTTATGCTAAGTTGCAAAATTGAAGCAGATTATCCATCATGAATACTAGAAATACTGATCGTAGTGACGGATCAGGAAGTGGTCAAATTGGAAGAAACCATGGCAGTGCACATAGTGGTACTCATGGTGGTAGAAATGCAGGGAACCATGGAGATGCTAATAATGATCAAGATGGAAGATTGAACTGTATTCTTTCTCTCTTGACTCAATAGGACATGAGAATGAATGCTCTTGAGAAAGAGATTAGAGGAAATCCTAGAGGACAGAATGTTGATGAAGACCCAAGGGTTGAGGTACAGAATGAGAATCTGAGGATAGAAGTTCAAGTTCCTAATGTTGGAGTTAATGCTAATAATCAAGCAAGGATAGTAGAAGAGTTGGGAAAGGACCTCAGAAAGGTCTCACCTTTCTGAAGCCTGGATAATAGAAATAGAGAAATACTTTGAGCTCTAAAACCTTTCAAATCACACGAAGGTAATGTGGGGATCATATCAGTTGACTAGTGAAGCAACAACATGGTGGGACAATGAGAAGGCAAATAAGAAGTTGTTACCTGGTGAAATAACTTGGGAGATTTTCCTATAACATTTTAGGAAAAGATGGTTACCACAGCTCTTCTTCGACAAGAAGATGACAGAGTTTCAAAATTTGGTTCAAGGAGGTATGTCTGTAACCATTTATTGGGAGAGGTTCTCACATCTACTTAAGTATGTTCCACAGTATCAGACAGATGAGAGATTTCGTATCAAGAAGTTTATATTGGGTGTAAGGCCCCAGATTGGAGTAGAGGTAGGCATTCATAACCCACTCACTATGGATGTCATTTTTGAGAAAGCAATTAAACAAGAGTAGAAGTTGCAACAAGCAGCTAGTTACCATAAACAAAGAGATGCTAAGTTTGCTAATAAAAGACCTTAGAATAATCAATAGAATAACAATCAAGGTGATAATAGGTAGATCAGGAATCTGAAGAGAGGTAATAATTCTTAGGATGGAAATAGTGGAAACCAGCATGGAGGAAACAAAAGAGGTGGTTATAACAACAAAAACAACAATCAGAGAGAAAGAGCTAAAGGACAGAGAGCACCTAAGGATAGATGCTTTAATTGTGGAGGATAACATTATGTGAATTCATGTCCTAGGAGATCAGCTGGAAGAGGAAACAGAATCAACAAGGAGCACCTCAACACCAGATTCATGCCGCAGTGGACAATTGGCAAGTTGATTTTCAAGCAACGCCTATTCAGTTTCAAGGTAAGCTCTATGGACTACCTGTTTTTATTTTAATTCATATCGGTGCCACATAATGTTTTGTAGATCCTAGAGTAGTATCTAATTATCAATTAGACCCAAACATATGGAAAACTCTTGGATGGTACAATATGGCAATAGAGTAGAAAAGAGAGAAGACTCATGTCTAGCATGCAGTGAGTTAGAGCTTCCTAGTTTTTCAGATGCAAATTAATCTGTATGTAGCACCTTTAGGCTCTTATGATGTAATTATGGGAATCAACTAGTTAGCTTAACATAAGTCTCTAGTAAATTGTGAAGACAAAGTTTTTAGATGTTTGGATGACCTAGGGAATCAAGTGGAAATTAATGGATCTAAGAGACCTTTAGAGATTAGACAAATCTCGACTATGCAATTGAAGAAAGCCAAAAAGAAAGGGTGTGCCATTTATGTCATCCAAGTAAAGGACCTTGACAAAAAAGAACCAGTGTTCAATGACTACCCAATCCTTAGAGATTTCTAAGATGTATTTCATGTGGAGTTGACAGAGTTACCACCAAAGAGAGAATTTGACTTCTCAATTGATTTGCTACCAGGGACTGAGCCTCAATCTAAGGCACCCTATAGAATGACTACTATAGAATTGTATGAGCTTAAAGCACAATTACAGGAGTTGCTAAATCAAGGGTTCATTAGACCTAGTGTGTCACCATGGGGTGCACCGGTTATCTTTGTAAAGAACGATGGTACTTTGAGGTTGTGCATTGATTATAGGATGCTTAACAAAGATACTATAAAGAACAAGTACCCACTCCCAAGAATAGATGAGCTCTTTGATTAGATGAAAGGAGCAACGGTGTTCTCAAAGATAGACCTTAGATCTGGTTATCACTAATTGTAGATTAAGGACAAGGACATCTAGACTCGATATGGTCACTATGAGTTCACACTGGTACCATTTGGGTTGACTAATGCTCCAACAACTTTCATGAATTTGATGAAAAGCATTTTGAGTGATTGTTTAGATGACTTTGTGTTGATCTTCCTTGATGACATATTGATATACTCTAAATCAGTGGAAGAGCATGAAAGGCATTTGAGGATAGTCTTGCAATGCTTAAGAGAGAGAAAGATTTTTGGTAAATTATCTAAGTGTACATTCTTTCAAGATAAAGTGCACTATCTTAGTCATGTGATCTCGGCAGAAGGGATTGCAGTTGATCATGAGAAGATAAAAGTGATAATGGAATGGCATGCACCATAGAGTGTGACAGAAGTCAGAAGTTTTATGGGACTTGCAGGTTATTATAGAAATTTTGTAGAAGGTTTCTCAACTATAGCAGCACCGATTACCTCACTACAAAAGAAGGGTAAGAAGTTTGAATGGATAGAAAGGTGTGAGTAAGCTTTCCAAGTACTAAAGGAAAATCTCACAACTGCTCCTATCTTGACCATACCAGATCCTAATGGTCACTTTATAGTTATAAGAGATGCTTCAAGAGAAGGAGTAGGAGGAGTGTTGATGCAGAATGAGCAAGTGGTTGCATATGAGTCAAGAAAGTTAAAGCAACATAAGTTCAACTATGCGCTGCATGATCTTGAGTTAGCCGCCATAGTTCATGGACTTCAGATGTGGAGGCATTATCTTCTAGGTAAGCCCTTTGAGTTAAAGACAGTTCATTTATAGCTCAAGTATATATTTACTCAACCTAACCTTAATGCACAACAGAGAAGGTGGTTAGAATTCCTTAGTGATTATGACTTTGGAATTGAGTATATAAAAGGAAAGGAGAATAGAGTAGCAGATGCTCTTAGTATAAGAAGACATCTGGCTGCGATGGTTACAACGAGATCCAATTTGAAGCAGAAAGTAATTCAGAATCTACAAGGGGATGAGAATTATGAAAGAGTAAAGAAATATTTGGAAGTAGACCCCTTAGATCACAGGTTTGACGGTTATGCGATTGAATCAGATGGACTTTTGAGATTTTAGAGAAGGGTGTATATTCCTAACTCAGGAGAGTTGAGGAAGTTAGTGCTTGAAGAGATCCACAACACACCTTATTCAGGGCACCCTGGAGTGACCAAGATGGTTGATAGTTTGAAACCTTTATACTTTTGGCCTAGACTTAAGAGGGATGTGACAAAATTTGTGGCTCGATGTTTGGAATGCCAAAGAGTCAAAGCTGAGTATGTGCATGTCCAGAAGGACTATTGTACCCACATAGTGTTCCTGAGCATAAGTGGCAAGTGATAAGTATGGACTTTATTCATGGGTTACCCGTGTCTAAGAATAGGCATGATGTCATCTTAGTGGTTGTAGACAAGTTGACAAAGGTAGCACATTTTATTCTAGGGAATCTTTCAGATGGTTCTTTGGTGTTAGCTAAGAAGTTTGTTCAGGGGATTTTTTGATTGCATGGAGTACCTGAGATGATCATTTCAGATCGAGACACTCACATGACATCTAGATTTTGGACAACTCTTAATGCAGCTTTGGGCACAAAGTTGAATTTCAGTTCGGCTTATCATCCTCAAACGGATGGTTAGATAGAAAGAGTCAATCAGGTTGTAGAAGACCTTCTCAGAATGTACTGTATGGATCAGTAGTATAAATGGGAGGAGTATCTTCCATGGGTAGATTTTGCATACAAAAATTCATACCATGCATCTTTGGGAAAGACACTGTTAGAAGCTCTTTATGGGTGAAGGTGTCGAACACATATTAGTTGGGATAAGGTGGAAGACAGAATAGCGATTGGTGCTAAAATGTTAAGAGAAATGGATGATCAAATGAAGTTGATCAAAGAGAAGTTGAAGCAAGCTTCAGATCATCAAAAGAGTTATGCAGATAGAAATAGAATGCCTAGATAGTTCTCAGTTGGTGACAAAGTCTTCTTGAGGGTCAAACCTTAGAAGAGTTCATTTTCATTTGGCAAGGCATCTAAACTTGCTCTTCTTTTTGTAGGACTGTTTGATGTCTTGGAAGTGATCAATCATGTAGCGTATAGACTTGCTCTACCAACTGCACTTGCCAGAATCCACGATGTTTTTCATGTGCCTTTACTTAAGCTTTATCATCCTGATGCGTCACATATTCTTGATTGGCATGTTTACAGGTTCAGCATCTAGGAGTTGTGCTGGTGGAGCCCACTCGAATCTTGGAGAAGCACAATGTTAAGTTGTAGAGCAGAGATGTGGTACAATATAAGGTCCAATGGGACCAGTATTCAGAGGATAGTGCCACATGGGAGTATGCGGAGGAGATTGATAGATCTTTTCCTCATTTGAGAATATAGCTTAGATTTCTTATTAATGCATGGATTATGATACTTTGATTTCGATTATTATTTTGTGATACTTTGAGTTTGATTTTTTTTTTAGATACTTTGAGTTGATATTATTGTTTTATGATACTTTGGTTTGAAACATTAATGTTTTGATGTGTAACAAGACATCGGGATGATGTCTCTTCCAAGTTGGGAAGGATGTCACGTCTTATTTTTTATGGACTATATAATAATTCTAGATTAGTGAACATTTACCATGTTTGTTTTACTTTAAATAATTTTATATGTGTGAAGGTAATTATCATAAAGTCATATTGGCAAAAATTGGAAAATTTATTTAAATATTAGATATTATCAATGAGATTATAATGTTGCTTCGGCTATGTTTTGAGGAACTAACCTATTGACGTCGAGTTGAGTGCAAATGAATGCAGGTACTCGTCAAAGATGAGAACATGGTTAAGGTAGAGGTGTTCTAGCCACTTGGCAAGAACTAATGGGATGGTTAACTTTGATGCAATCAAACACTCACGTAGTTTCATGTTGCATTTTGAATGACTTATTTTATGCATCTTTGTGTGGATGATAAAAATGGTAAATGGTTAGATACTTAGATAATATTTTTCTTTAATTGCGACAGTAAGTCCTTTTCAAGTGCATGATTTAATTATGAATATTAAGGTTCTTTTCGATTTTATTTAAAATGGGCTATTTGAAATGGGTTACTTTAAATAGTTATTTTATAGTATTTAAATAAATAGTGTGTTTAAATGATTTAAATAATAAATAAATAAGTGTTTTTCTATTTCTTATAATATTATTGTTTGAATAGCAAATTCTAAATTTAATTGTATTTAAATGCAATAGATATGCATATATATATTATTTTAATATTATTGTTAATACTTCATGTTTAAATTAAGTGACTATTTTGTTTTTGAAAATAAATAAATCATATTAATATCATTATTATATTTAGATTGTTAAATAGAGAAATAAAGTGATTGGTATGTCATCATGCAAGCAACCAGAGCAAAATTAGTTTAATTTATTTAATTTCAAATGCTTTTTCTTCATGCAAAACTGAAAATCAATCTCAAGTTATCAAAAAGCAAAATTAGGGAAAATAAAACCTAATTTCTGGACATCAATTTTGGGAGTTTTTTATTAAAAATCAAAAGGGCAGAAGTGAGGATGCCATCCAAGATTCTAAGCAGAGGTAACAACAAATTTGTTTGGGCGACAATAGCTTTTGCTTAGGCGACAACAGGTTTTGTTTGGGTGACAGGAGGTTCTGTTTGGGCGAGAACAAGTTCTATTTTGGGTGATAGTAGCTGCAAAACACATTCTTTGACCAGTATTTCCCAAGTTTTTCTTCCTAATTTCCTTTGCATTGAATCAACGTTGTATTTGACTGTAAAAATGATAGCTTTGAAACCTTAAAACATGGGCGTATTTCCTCTTTTCTTCTGCAGATTTAGACCTATATGTTGGTCAACCTGCCTAGCAAATACCTTGAAAAATTAGATTTTAATTGCCACTTTTTCCTTACCTTTGGTCGCTGCCAGTTTATCCTATCATAGCCCTTTAAAAACCTCTAAATTCCCCTTTGAAATCAGACTCTCTTAGCCGTAAATCAGATCTTTATCTTTGACATGGTGTTAGCATGATTTTATTTAGCAGATTGGATGGTTTTCCTATAGCCTAGGTCGTTGTCCATGAGCATATTAAAATGATTTAATCCTGTAGCAACTTGTAATGATTCCTGTAGCTCTACATAAATTGATTTTGTAGCAGCTTGTTTTTATTATGTAATAGCTAGTAATTATTTCTGGTAGCCGTATAATTAGATTTTGATACTTTCCTTATGCTTTTTTTTCATTGCTACCTAGACCTGATTAATCTCTGTCACCATTCTTTATAGCTCATGTAGCTGAATAGAATGCTTCCGTAGCTTAGTTTTAAACTCTTAAATTATTGTAGCAACTTTAAAACAAAGATAGTTTGAGTTTTTGAGTAAATACTTGTTTCTTTGCGGGTGTCAGGCTGAAATAAGTTTATAATTTAATATTATATTTTCTTCATATGTTAGTGTAAATGAGTGATTACAGAAATGTTAAATAACATTGAATTGTTAAAAGTTCTTGAAAGGAAATTATATACTCAATATGAATGAATTAGAAAACTTCATATGTTACTGAAATTGAATGAAATATGCACTAGGAATGAAACCAGTTTAAACAACCTTTTTATGCAATTGTATGATCAATGGTAAATTGCTTGGAAATTGTGTTCCGTGATAGATTTGTGTTTGGAAATGGGATTTCTATATGAGTTATGGGTGAACTTTGATATTTTTAATTTATCATTATTTTATTACTTTATTTATTTTTACTTGCTTCTTAGGAAAAGAAGTAGATTTTTATCTAGGAATGTTATTGGGTTGCTTTCTGGGCAAGGGTGTTGAATGTGGAATATCAGAGATGGCATTTCCTCTTTTTGGGAATTGAACCAAGTTACTATTTAAAGGATTAGATCTAATCGAGGTGTCATTGAAAAAGATGATTTTTGTCTAGCAAACTTATTTATATATATCTCTACCACATCCTGTTGCGAGACAATATGTATTTCATTATTTAGAATTGCACATTAAGGCATCAGGTTGCATAGGGAGTTCCCACCTGCCAGTTGTTCTAGGTAGCTATACATTTCGTGCAGGGCTAGGTTTCCTTCATTTCATGAAGGGATCTGGGGAAGTGTAATTACTTCATAGTTGGGTGGAAAATCACCTGGGCCATGTTCCCATCTCTCGTCTCGCAGGTGGTGGACCACTTGGTTCATGCGATTGATGAACATATTGATTTATTGATTCTTATTGTTGTACATGATTATTGTAACTTGAAAATTGGATGTATTATGGCATGAATGCCAATGGACTTTGTATATTATTTTATAGTGCTTTGACCTAGATTGAGCACGTGACTTTGTAAGATTTAATGACATTTGATTTATATTTATGAGATTATCTTTTTACTTGTGATATTGTAATTAAGCGGATTAATTACATCATTTACCTTTGTTTATTGTGATGTCGTATTTAAGTGGATTATTTACTTCATTTACTCTTGAGTTGGTTTTGTGGTTTTTACTTTTACTTTGAGAGGCTTTTACAAAAAGTGATACCACTACATTCTACACTACATTCATATAAGTTGAAAATTGTTAGTGTAGGTGTTTATTTCCTAGTTGGGTTATTTATTTTCCCTCTATTCCTAGGTTTTTCCTACACCTTTTATTAATCTTTCTTAGGTTAACAAAGCATGTTTAAATAGGTGAGTGGGTTATGAGATGTCATGTTCCTACAAGTGAGCATCCATTAGCTGTCTTGGGAAGATACTTCGTTATCTTTAGTCCGATAGATGGTTGCTTTCTATTGGTTGGTGTTGCCACCTCCACCCTCTCCCTTTTCTATTTAAACATGCTACCTAGCTTGTACTAGGCATCCTTTGCTTTTGCATCCTCCTAATGCTATTCTACTTCTATCATTTGCATTACTCTCATGGAGACTAACTATCTGTTGTTATTTTGATCTTGTATCATTTTCTTTCACAGTTTAATATCTATTTGTTTGCACTAGTTTTCTGGGTTACTAATCTTTTCAAATTATAACACGGTATCAGAGCTTTTCTATGTGTGAGAATATATTTTAGTTTCCATATTTGAGAGATTCGAGGGGGGCTAATAAGCTTTGTTATAGTTTTCCTAAAAATCCAGCATGCTCTTCTCTTGCATCTTCAGATGATCTAGAGACTCAGAAAAGTTTGACAAAAACATTTTAACCTTTGGGTTAAATTACATATGTATTTTGTGAGATATGGGTGATTTCTGCATTTCTTGTTATACTGGTGGCATTTCTGGTTGTTCCAACGCATCTAGGAGGCTCAAGAAAGTCAAATTTGGCTTTCATTTCACCGAATTTAGAGATCATTTGACATAGTAGCAAAACCAGGGTTTCAGGCTCATATCTGGAAGCCAATTTTCAATTGGAGCATTTCTAGGCCAAATAGACCTTTCCATTGCATCCAGAAGGCCTCACAGACAACTTTTCATACATAATATGCCTAGTTTCAGTGCCGAGAGTCAGAAAGGCAAAAAAAAATGTTGGAAGCCATTTTGGCCCCCAACACACAGTTTGAGGCATCCTTTGTGCAAGATCTACAAAAAAAATTCAAAAAGAATTATAGATTTAAGGACTTAGCGCTGATTGCAAAAGTTTTTTTGAAAAATTAAATTAGAAACAAATTTTTTTGAAAATTAAAAAAATAATAATAAAAAAATTGTTATAGCACTCAAAGTGCTTTCATTGCAAGCGCTTGAGGGCTGAGGCCCATTCCACAAGACTGTGAAAGGATGTTAGCCTTTTCATATAGGCTATGAGCCTTGTGAAAGGTCGCAGACCCCTTTTTAGGGGTGTGGGAGAGGCTTTGCCTCCCCATCTTGTTCTCAAAAAGTTTCAAATCTTTAAATTTTTTTGATATAGCTGCAAATGTTTGATCAGCCTTTGAGCCATAAATTTCTTTGTCCTACATGTCATGTTGGCCCCTATACCCTTTTTTTTTCTCTTGTAAAAATCTCCACTCTATTTAGTGTTTTTGTTATTCTTGGTGACAACTAAATTTAACTGGAGATCTTTTATATTTAGCCTTTGCTAACAACACTTGGCAGTTTTCTATTTTTGGAGGCACCATTAAACTTGGTGGTAGTTCTACCAAATTTGGTAGTGGAGGACTTTGACAACTTAGGCCCCCTCTCCAAATGAAGTTCTTGATTTTGAAGACAAACTTCGTAGGCTAATAACATGAGCTCATGACCTCCATTTCTTGAGATTCTTTTTTTGCTTTTGGCTATTTTTCCACGCTCTTCATGGTGGTGTAGACGATTCTTGATTCTGGTGCCTAGTATTTCTAGAAATTATAGATTCTCATAGGTGACGTTGCACAATTCCCATTTTTGGAAATTCAAAGGGTCATAACTTTCACATACGACCTCGTATTGAGGTGATTCTTTTTTTGAAAGTGCATGATTTTTCAAGTTGATCGTAATGGTGTTATTAGTTTCACTTGTCTTCATTCTAGTATTGTAATTTTAGCATACACCTAATTTGTGAGGATTTGGTAATGCATTGAGATCAAGACCACTAAGTATTTTTTGCTAGTGGCAGTTGTAAACACACTAATTATAAAGTGCCAAATCATATTTGCTTGGGGAGCTCTTTGATTGACTAAAAAGGGGGGGTTGCCTTGTGTGTGTTCTCTTCTTTTCAAAATTTTGTTTATGCATTTATTCATCATGAATCAAACAACAATACCCATCTTAACTCCCTACAACTACTTTGAGTGGAAATAACATATTACAATCTACTTAAGGAAAGCTAGTTTACATAGGATAACAATGGGACTTGAAACTGAACCTTCTAAAGATGAAGATAAACCCAAGTGCTTTAACAAATGTGATGAGGCCTATGGAACATTGTGTTTGTTTGTTTCTCCTGATTTGCTCTTTCACATTGAGTCATTGAATTCAACAATAAAATCTGGACAAAGCTAGAAACACTATTTGGCACACAAGATTCAATGAGGGGTCATATGTTGGAAAATGAACTAATTAGTTTAAGTCTAGGCAACTTCCACACAATTTAAGATTTTTTCACAAAATTGAAATCACTAAGCCTGCAGCTAAAATAATGTGGAATTGAAAAGAAAGATGAACAACTAGTTCTTAGTATTAGACTCTAAGCTAAGTTCAAAATATTTTGTATTTGTTTCTACTTTCTATGCTACTAAGGGTGCACTTGGGACACAGTTCCCTATGCCATCTTTGGATGACTTTGTTATCTCTCTCACATGGGAGAAGGATAAGCTAATCCAAATGGGCAGTCTAAAATCCTCTAAGTCACATGCCCTAGCTACCAACCAAGGCACAAAACAATAGAAAAGAAAAAGTAGTAACAATAAGGATAAGAAACAAAAGAATAGCTTGAGGTGAAGAAGGATCAGATACCAATTGCTTCAAAAGTAACTAATGAGACCCAATCTTCTAAAGGCAACAAGCCTAAGAAAGAGAAGGTCCAATGTGCCTATTGTAAAAGACCTGGTCATGATGAACATATGTGTTTGAAGAAACAAATTGATCACTTGACACACATTCTTGAGAAGAACAATATCAGTGTTTCTAAGTATATCAAACAGAATTCAAATGAGGGGTCTAACAAGGCAAAAGAAAACAACAAGGGGAAAGGAAAGGGCAAGGCCCTTATAGCAATTACTTCACCACAGTCCACTTGGGTTCTTGGGTAAGTGCGCAAAGCTGGGGGACCAAAAGGGGGTCTTAAGATGCCACTTTTTTTTGAAATCAGGAAACATTGATGTTGGATGAGAAATTGAAGATAACTACACTCAAAATTTGAAGATGGAACAAAAATAAGAGTCATAGTGCTTCGAATCTAGTTTCTAAACTACTAATTTTTTTCCAAAAATGGTTGAGATTAAGGGGTTCAAAAAGGGGGAGCACACAAGTTGGTCATGTTTTTCTCAAAAAAACCTAACATAGTGTCTGGTGTGCTCCCCCTAAAATATTAACTTTTTTTTAGTATTTCAAAAATTGCTTCAATGAGAAATTAGTTAACACCGTGTAGTTTATCCCTGATTTTTCTGATAATTTTTTCATGAATAATTGATTATTTAGTAATTTTCAAAGTAGACACATTGTGAAAAAAAAGAAAATTAAGCATGCTTCCCCCTCAAAATTTTGAAAACTAACTGAAAATCAAAATTTTTTTGAATATATGTAGAATGGAGTCTAGTTTCCAAAAATGTAACTTATTTCAAATTTCGATGAATGGTTAAAAAAGGTCAAAAATACTAAACACTGGTTTTTGACAAAAATGGATACACTAACAAAAGAAATTAAAGATGAAACCCTTAACGTACTCAAAATATGAAAAAATTATATGGTTAGATAGCTAAGAGAGAGATTAAGATTATGGTGGTATTTTTTTGAGTTGTCAGCGAATAAATGCAAACCTGATGGGGAGCACACTCCAGATTATGTGGTTTTTGCTACAATCTAGAAAAACATGTCTTTGGATGTCCTAAACACAGTCCAAGACTTTGGTATGGAAGCCCAAGACAAATCCAAGCCTTAGGCTTGGAAATAACCAAGGCAACGCATAACGCGAGCACGTTATAACGCTCTCACATTTTTTGCATTGACATAACACAAGCATGTTATAACATGCTCGCATTATGGTGAACTAAAACAACTCTCTCTCTCTCTCCTAAACCCTAAACCCTAAATAATGCCCCTAAACACGAACCCCTAACCCCTAAACCTGAGGAATGCTAAACCTCTATCTCCTTATCTCTCCCTATCTCTCTCTATCTCTCCCTTATCTCCCTATCTCTGTCGCCCCTCTACCTCTCAATCTCTCTCCCTATCTCTCTAGACATCTCGCTCACTTTCTATCTCCCTATTTCTCCCCTCTATCTCTCCCTATCTATCTCCTCTCTCTCTACTTATCTATCTCTTTGTATCTCCCTATCTCTTGCCTCTCTCTCTCCCTTATCATTCCTCTATCTCCATATCTCTCCCCTCTATCTCTCCCTCTCCCTTATCGATGAAGGAAATAGAAACAAGAAAAATAGGACTCTCTGTCTCTCTCTCTCTCTCCCTATCTCCCTATCTCTCTCGTCTCTCTTCCCTCCATCTCCCCCCTCTCTCCCTCTTCCTCCCTCTCCCTCTCCCTTATTGAGAAAGAAAATGGAAACAAGAAAACTAGGACATGCAAAGAGGGATGAGGATATAAATTGGGAGGATGAAATGGAAACAAGATAAAATGAAAGTTGATTAGATGGGAAGAATGATGAGAGATGTGGAAAATAGTAAAATAAGGGAAATTGGTGGGATCTAAAGGGAAATTAGAAAGGAAAAGGAAAACTAGGAGGTAGAAAGGTGAGAGAGAGAGAGAGAGAGAGAGAGAGAGAGAGAGAGAGAGAGAGAGAGAGAGAGAGAGAGAGAGACCTAAGAAATCCTAAACATGTCTCTCTCTGTGAGTCAGAGAGAGAGAGAGTTTTCTTTTTTCCATTTATTTCATTGATAGGGGAGAGGGAGAGATAGGGAAATAGAGGAATGATAGGGGAGAAGGAGGTAAGAGATATGTAGATAGCGAGAGATAGATAGGTAGAAAGAGAGAGGAGACAGATAAGGTGAGATAGAGGAGAAAGAGTGGAGAGATAGGGTGATAGAGAGTGAGTGAGATGTCCATAGAGATAGGGAGATAAAGGAGAGATATGTAGATAGAGGTTTGGGGTTGCTTGGGTTTAGGGTTTAGGGGTTATGATTTAGGGGCATTATTTAGGGTTTAGGGGTTTAGAGAGAGAGAGATTGCTTTTGACATGCAACCCTAAGCCTCTAAACCCTAAATAATTCCCCTAAACCCTAACCCCTAAACCCTAAACCCAAGAAACCCTAAATCTCTATCTCTCTATCTTTATCATCCCTCTACCTCTCAATCTCTCAATAATGCCCCTAAACCCTAAACTTGAGAAACCCTAAACACCTCTCTCTCTCTCACAACCCCTAAACCCAAGAAACCCTAAACCTTTATCTCCCTGTCTCTCCCTGATCTCCCTATCTCTATCGTCCTACTACCTCTCAATCTCTACCTATGTCTCTGGCCATGTCCATCACTCTCTATCTCCCTATCTCTCCCCTCGGTGTCCTTTATATCTCCCTATCGGTCCTCTCTCCCTAAGCCCTAAACCTCCAAACCTTAACACCTAAAGAATGTCCCTAAGCTCTAAACACTAAGCCCTAAACTTGAGCAACCCTAAACCCCCAAACACCTAAATCCTAAACCCAAGAAACACTAAAACTCTATCTCCCTATCTCTCCCCTATCTCCCTATCTCTATCATCCCTCTACCTCTCAGTCTCTCTCCCTATGTCTCTGGACATGTCCCTCACTCTCTATCTAGAGAGAGACAGAGAGTCAGAAATGACATGGGTGATTCAAACTCTAATGCGATAAAGAGCTCTCTCTCTCTCTCTCTTGAAAATGACAGGTGATTCAAACTCCAATGTGACACAGAGAGAGAGAGAGAGAGGGAGAGGGAGAGGGAGTGAGGGGGAGAGAGAGAGAGCAAGAATGAGAGAGAGGGAGAGGGAGAGTGTGAGAGAGAGTGAGAATGAGAGTTTTGCTTTTACAAAATGCTCTCGCGTTATAATGCGCTCACATTATGACTTGTATGGGACCAAAACATCATGTGGTGACTTTTTGGTCCCTCATATTTGTGCATATACCCTCTTGATTCAAGTTCTTCGCACCACATGGCTTTATCTAAGGATGAACTTGTATCTTTGGAGCCATGCACTATGCCTTCTATTTTGATGGGTGATGACACTCTTGTTGAGGTGTGTGGGAGAGGGTATGTTGATGTGGGGGATGGTACATTCCATGATGTTCTTTGTGTGCCCTCATTATCAACTAATCTCCTATCAGTATATCAGATCACTCACATAGGTTTAGGCAAGTGGGTTGAGTTCACTCCTGATTCAGTGAAAATTTGTGAGTTACATAGTGGTTCTACAGTTGCAGTTGGGAGAGAAGATCATTAGTCATGGCTCTATTTATTTTCTCACTTTGTTCCAGATCCTCCTTCAATAGTTTTACTCACTCATTCTAATGATGTGAGTAAGTTATGGCATGAGCGGTTTGGCCATCTTAACTTCTGCTACTTGCAGCAGCTCAACCAATAGAGCATGGTCACAAGGTTCTCTTCAGTTCAGTTTTTAGGTGGTGTTTGCCAAGGTTGCATTCTTGGTAAGCATTCTAAGGAAAAATTTGACAAAGGTAAGGCATGGAGAGCTTCACAAATACTGGGGTTAGTTCACAATGATTTGATTAGTCCATTTCAGTATCCTTCTTTCAACAAGGCTAGATATGTTCTAACCTTCATTGATGACTTATCTCGCTATACTTGGGTGTGCTTTCTCAAACAAGAGTCTAAGGTATTTGATCACTTTCAGGACTTCAAGACTTTTGTAGAGAAGCAATCTAGGAAAGCCATCAATGTTTTGCACATTGACAATGGTGGTGAATGGATATGTGCAGGATCATGATGGGCCAAACTATACCTCTAAGTGGCAATGAAAATACAAAAAATCAGACTTAATCAAGTTCATGTGAAAATTTGAATGGATTATCTACATGATTTGAAAAATATGTAAGAATAAAATTTGTAGAGAATTGAATCTAATTTATGGGCTACTATTGTTTTTTTTTTAAAACTAAATTTACTTAGTGAAAAATGAATATTTCAATGAACAACTATTAAATTTTTCAAAAAAAATAAAAAGTGGGTGTCATTCCAACCAACCTAACTATGAGAAAATAAAAATTGAAACTTTCAAAATAAGTAGAGGATTCATGCCCGGATGTGACACATATTTTTTTGAAATTTTTTTTCCAATAAAATAATTAGTTATGATTTTTTTACTATGACTTTTTTTAAAAACTAAAAAGTAATTTTCTAGCCAACCTAACTCGATAAAAAAAAATCAGAATTCAAAAAAAATTTTAACCTATATCCAAAAAAGCATAGAGTGTGACGCAACTTTCAGATATGAAAAAGGTGAAACGGTTTTAAAGTTATGGATGTTTTTCAATCAGTGTGTCCATCAAGATTTCAGACACACTATATAAAAAATTATTATTAATTATTTAATAAAATGATAACCAAACAAATCTTATATTTTTAGAAAGTTGACAATTTCTTCTATAAACCCTTTTCGTTTGATCAATTTTGCACCAAAAAAAAGTTGTCAGCACGAAGGGTGAAGTTTGAAGAAGAGAGTGAAACTTGCAAAAATGTTAGAATTGAGGGAAAGTCAACTATGACAGTCCCAAGCCTACATACAAGGTAAAATTGAAGCAAAATGGATATCTATTATTAACGGATATCCGTTTTGCTTCGGTAAAATATCTGTTTTGGTAGCCAAAAACAAATATTTGTTTCTAGGAAACGGATATCCGTTTCGAGTTGTCAAAACAGAGAAAGGTGTAATTTTCTTACTTGGTCCTTAAGCAAAATATTTTCTTGGGTTAGTTTCCATTTGACCTCCATGATCTCTTGTATCTTTTTGTCCTTCAATTGCACCTTTGCCTCTATGGTATGAAGTCTCCCTTCCAGCTTATTAACTCTTTGACATACAAGTCTAATGATCACATTAATGGGGTTGATATAGGACTATAATAATCTTGGTTGTCTCAGCTCTCCACCTCCAATTCTCTAATTTTTCAAGGTGTTTCTGATGCTTATTATGCTTGATAAAATATATGTTCATATTGTCTTCTTTGAAATTCAATCTTGGACTATGTTTCCATTGATTGTTGTCTTTTTTGAAAGATTTAACTAATTTTGGGATGAAGCTCCTTTTGATGAAGTTTGGTAATGTAAAAGAAGGGAAGGGAGTTTTTTAATAAGATTAAGCATAATGGGAATGTGTGGACTAGGAATAGGATACAAAGATTTAAGGGGAATATTAGGAAGTGAACTAGGAAGTACATGGGGATGATACATAAGTTATGCTTTTATTTAAAAAAAACAAGAGGACTTGAGGGAAATTTTTGGGATGAGAAGGGACCAAGTCCCTTACTTCTACACTTGGACCATCAACAAAGATTTATAAAGTTACTTGGGTGAAATTTTAAAATGCACTCATTGATAGGGCTTGGCCTTGACATTGGTTCTATGTTGTGTATTTGGAAGTAGGGCCTTCATGGTTTTAGAAAAATAAATTAGGACAAGGGAGAAGAAAAGCATGATTCACTAATTTATTAGCCAATAAGTTAAGATTTCAAGGGATATGCTTAGCTAAGTAATGATCAAACTTTTTCAAATGGTGGGAAATGTTATTTTCTACCTAGCCTAGCCTCTAGTGGAATTTTCATACTCCTATACTAACATGTTATACAATTGACAATAAGTTAATAAATTTCAATCTTGACTTTATGAAACCTTGAATTCATCACAATTTGAAGATGCAACTCAACTATATGTATCTCAACTAGGTTGTTGGATTGATGCCAATGTAATGGTTGAAGAAAAGTAGATCTAGTTTCTATAATTGTCTCAAAAAATTCTCTCATACTTGCTTTATTTGGTTTTCACCTAAAGGCCTGATCAAAATTAAATTTGATGTTACCTTGAGGTGATGACTCCTAATTTTTCTTACGAGAGATTATGAAGTTGGAGAGACAAAAATTGATCCTTATAAACCAATCCTTTGACATGGCAAAGACTTTGATGAAGGGGGTAAAATACACAACAATAGAAACAGAACACAGAAAATAGAATATTTCTTTATTGAACTGGGCAACTCATTACATTACAGAAGCTCAATTACAATCAGAGTAATCAATCTTCCACAGGCTGCAACACACTACAGCTACACATCACCAGGCTTTGGAATCTTCTGCCTTCTGTAACTCTAAATCAGCTAGGATTTATGTTTTCCCGCCTATTCTTGACTCCACATTTGCCCCCTTAACTCTACTACTACCCAGGGTTCCCAAAAATGGTTATTAATAGCCTTTTTGGTGGCCAATAACCTAATTTCAAAATTTGCATCTCCCTCAAAAAATAGGTCAACTTCCGGGAGCCATAACTTTTGATCCAAGTGTTTGATTGACGAACCATTTTATGAGTTGAAAAGCTTGCAGAGTGCTCTACGTGCTAAGAACTAGATCTATCAGTTTCGGCCATTTTTAGGCATGTATGGGGCCATTTAGTGTCTCAAACCTAAGTTTGAATAATTTTCAGGCATTTTTCAGGAAACAGAAACTTTAATATCTTTTAGCTCACAAATGATCTTTGCATGATTCCTTCGCCAAAGGTCTTATATTTTTGTTATGTAACTTCCTGTAAATTGTCACTTCAATCCGTGGCCAAATGTAAACTTTCTAAAAATAGCAGGTTATTATTTTTAGCAGTTTGGAAAAATTGAAAGTTCTACATCATTATTCAAGCGATTATGGAACCAGAACCACAAATTTTGAAAAGAAATGGAAAGAACATCAATAATTTTGAAATACATATTTTTTTGGGTGATGCAAGATTGCCTTTACACCACTGGATGCTCCTACATCAGACACCCAGGATAATTTAAGAAGTGACCCTGTCACGTCTCAGGTGTTTGTGTGAGGAAAACCCAAATGATCAACCTCTGCGTTAGACAACCTAGAAGAATCTTCAACAGGTCTTCCTTTCCATTTCACCAAATAATCTTCATATTGCCTGTTCTGAGTACTTCTTCCCACACAGCTATTGAAGATCTCTTCTATCTCCTCCATTGAAGTAGATGCCAGAATACTCCACTATTCTTCTGTTGTTCCATCCTCTGTGCCACCCTCATGATATTATGTTAAATCAACAATGTTGAACACAGGGGAAATATTAATCCCACTTGGTAGCTCTACCTCATATGCATTTCCTGAATCATGCTTCTTCAGGATTCTGCATGGTCCAAATTTCTTCATTTTCAACTTATTATATGTTCCAATTGGGAACCTTTCTTTTCTCAAGTGAACCATGACTTCATCTCCTATCTAGTACTCCTTATACCTCCTCTTCTGATCTACCTTAGCCTTGTACTAAATTTTCATATTATTAATGTGCTTTCTTACATCTTCATGCAAATTCTTTAGATGATCTGCAAGGTCTTCAACCTCGGCACTTGTCTTTTCTCCTTTGGCTAGATTCCTTAACTCTAAAGCATTTCTTAGACTATTCCCATATACAATTTGAAATGGTGATTTACCAGTGCTCATATTAACAGAATTGTTGTAAGCAAATTCTGCCTGTGGTAAAATCAAATCCCATCCCTTGGGCTTATCTCCTACTAAGCATCATAGCAGGTTACCCAAACTCCTATTCACCACTTTTGTCTATCCATTAGTCTGTGGATAGTGTGAAGAATTGAACTTCAAATCTATTTTCAACTTCTTCCACAATGTCCTCCAAAAATAACCAACAAACTTGGTATCTCGATCTAAAACTATGCTCTTTGGTAGACCATGTAATCTCACCACCTCCTTGAAAAATAATTCAGCAATATGAATAGCATCATTAGTCTTCTTGCAAGGAACAAAATGTGCCATCTTTGAGAATCTGTCCACCACCACAAAAATGGAATCATGTCCTCTCTGTGTCCTTGGTAAACCAAAAACAAAATTCATACTAATATCATCCCATGGCTTCTCTGGTACAAGTAGTGGATGATATAGACCTGTATTCTAACTTGCTCCTTTCACCATCTGACATACTCTACAACTCTGCACAAATTTCCTCACATCCTGTTGCAACTGTGGCTAATAATAATTTTCACCAACAATAGCAATGGTCTTATCTTGACCAAAGTGTCCAGCCAATCCCCTACTATGCTTCTCCATAATCAGGTTCTCTCTCATGGAACTCCTTGGAATGCACAACTGGCTTCCTCTAAACAACATGCCATCTTGGATTATGAAATCCAACCATTTTGTCCTATCCAAAGTAACAGGTTCCAAACAAGCTTTCCAAGCCTCTGCAAAATCTGGATCTTCATGATACAAACTTTTGAGCTCATCAAACCCAACAACCTCTATCTTCATTTCTATCAACAAATTCTGCCTTTTGCTGAAGGCATCTGCAACTCTGTTGGACTTCCCACTCTTGTGCTTCAAAACAAAAGTATAACTCTACAAAAACTCAACCCATTTTAAGTGCCTTTGGTTCAACTTTCCTTGACTATTAAGATATTGCAAAACCTGATGATCAGTATTGTTGGTTTACAGATTTGTCCCTCACAAACAACTACAGAAAAATGACTCGAATGCCCAAGTAGAAGGACAAATAGCACCAACAGTTGGAGAAGTTGTCATTAAATTGGCAACTTTCCTCTAAATTTTAGACATATAGCTCCCTCCTAAAATATACAACGACTGAAAATACAGGGGTATTCTTTTAACCAGAAAGTAGGAAAGGCTTACTAACATATACACATAACCATGAAAGTATATGCGAAAGATTAAAACTGAAATGAAGGAGAAGCAGGTTAAATGACTCACAGTTCACCTACCCTACAACTTCAATCTGTGAACAAGAGAAGATGAATAGCAAAACATTTTCAAGAGATGATTTTATCATGAATTCAAAGATCCAGAAATAAAAATTCCCACAATTTGTTATCACATAAACTATATTGGAAAATGATTATAGACACATACAGGGAATTGCAATCTAAAGAAATCATAAATGAATTCACAGATTCATAAAAATCTTCCTTATTTCTCTCAATAAAAAGTGAGTTCATACTCATCCTCCTGTACAACAAACTATAGCTAAGAAGAATACTCTACTCCTAGTGCTTCCTCTGTCCCCCCCGAAGCTGAAAAAAATCTTCCACCCTTTTATAATTCTGCCTCATGAGACTTTATAGTTTCTACAACTGCTTCTTGAAAAGTTAGTTGCAAAATAAATCTCCTGTTATCGTAACAGTTTCTTGAACTAATTTTTGATTTTTCTCTTATCAAGACTATTCACATGAACTAATATGCCAGCAAAGAAAGAAATATATCAATTTGCTCCACACCTTAGTTTATTAATCCCAAACACTTTATAAGAGGGGTCCCACTAAGATTAGCTTTCAAATTATGCATTCATAACTAAATTTAAATTGGGCCCCTCTTTATGAAGGCCAATCTATAGCCAATGTCCTCTAATAAGCTCCACCTCACGCTTTTCTTCTTTTGTAGAAATCCTTCCTTCCATGCAAAAGTTATCCCTTAATAGAATGCACTATTCTCTTACAACCCTCTGAGACTCAACAACCATTCACACTATCTGGCATAATCAAGACATACTAAGAATGTTGTTAAATGTTTATATGTTGACTTTGCTTAATTATTAATTCCAAGGACAATACAAGATCCAAAAACCGGCAGAGCACTCTGTAGTATATTATTCCTTCCCCAAGAAAATGATGAAGAAATATATTTTTAGCATAATAGCAAGGCCACACTGCAACAGGAAACTCCCGGTCACCATAAGAAACCATCTTTCACTGGTAATTTTGATATGACTTCTGAGATTATGTGTAAGAAATGTTGTTGATATCAACCCTGTAGCATCAACTACTACCCATCTGAATATTTCCAATGGAATGAAACAAATATAAGAGTGGTGCACACCCAGAAGAGGCCATATAAGCCTGCATTGTCATGTGTTTTCATTAGAAAATGGCCCTTTTGTATGGAAGAAGGGAATCCCAAATCCACTCCAAGACATTAGACATATCTATACTCAAAATATGGCTATTTGTATGGCATTACAATTGCCCATCTCATCTGCCTGAAAGTTTCTAAAGCCTTTTTTATATATACTTTTATGGCTGCGGTTTCCAACTATATTTTTTGACAAAGTCTATTTCAACATATGCTTTCTAAACATAAAGATAAGCTGAGGATATTTTGAGGGATTTGGTCCTTACATGAACCAATAAAATTTTGTTTAAATGTTTCTAAAACTTTATAAGTATTTCCAATTTGTGTATATCCCACGGGCTGGGAGAGGATGCTTCCATATTATACATACCTTATTCACAAATTCCCATTTATGCTTAAGCTTTGAAGTTTCTAAGGCCTCTTCAACAAATCCATGTTGCGAATATCCCACTTTCGATTATGCTTTGATAGACGTTGATATCCTCAAAATGAATATTTCCATAGTCTCCTGTGGCACATGTAGGGGGAGAATGTTGATAGACGTTGAACGGTTTGGTTTGTGCTCATGCCAATCGCATTTTCTTGAAAATTTCTAAAGCCTTTTCAACAGATCCTTGCATGCTCATCCTTGCTATCTATGTGATCTGATTTCGGTGCTCCCATCACATTTAGTACCCTCCAGTACTGAACTTGAGAATTCCTCTAACAACTCAGCTGGACTGTTAACATCTGCATTGAAATGCCCTTGAAGATTTTGTCTTGTAGCCTCCAAGAAAGTGCCAGACCTGTCCAAGATAGCACCCTTCCTTAATTTCACTACATCATTAGACCAGTCTGTACATTCTCCACTGATAGTATGGCTCGTACCAGAAGCCAAGTCTGATCTAGTAGATTCAAAGCGAGACCTTCCCCAATCGCCCCTCCTTGATGGCTTCTTAGAATAATAAACAGACTTTGTTTTTAATGCAGATTTTTACTCACATTCCAGTTCAGTCCCTTCGGGATTACATCGTAAAGATTGAAATGTTTTTCTTACTAATTCTGCACATCAGTGATCATAAAGTGATGCTCTTCTAGAGAACTTTTAAGTTTCAATGTGTCCATATTCCACAACACTGCCTTCTTCTCATGTCCAGCACTGGCTAACAACTTTCCATCAGAAGAGAAGTGTCAGCAAACAACTTTACTAGTACTGAACAAGCTTCTACAACATCTCTGTGGTGAGTCCAAAAATGCCATTATGCATAGGTAGTGATAGAATGATTGGGAGATCAAGACACCTCTGACAATGAAAAGATGTCGAGTGTCAGCATTTTTCAAGAATTTAGGACTAATTTTGTGAAGTTTATCTTTTCCATGATAAGCTGACAAGGAAAAATCGAGTGGTCGGAGTCTATTTGAACCTTTGAACCTTTGAACTTCTGACAATGAGGTTCAACTCGAAAGTTCAAAGATACAAAATGAGTTACACAAAGGGACCAACAATGATTTTTCAAGAAAATATTGAAATTTGAACCATTGAACCGTTGAACTCTTGAACCATGAGAAGGGTTCAAGTTTGAAGGTTCAATTCCATAGTAATTTTGCATATAGGATGACAGGCAAATGAACTTTTAAAGACAAAGAGCCGATTTCAAAAACAAACGTATAACCAAAAAGGAAAGATGGTGAGTTGACTTTTTCTTAGGGAAGGTTCACGAAAAATTGAATAAGGGTGAAATGAAAGGTAACATTGGCTGTGACTGGGGATGAGGACTGCAAAAGGACAAAGCAAGGAATCCAGAATCTCAAGTCAAGACCAGTGCCTTTTCATTGGGCCAATAGAGTTAGACAACACAGTTGTCAGAACAAGCCAAAAATAGGACGCAACAAGAAAGGAAACTACACTACCAGCACACCAAAACTCCTGATATGTACACAGTCATGAAGACCCTACCTCCAGATGGCTTCAGAGTCGTCATGTAAATCCATTGATAGGCTAGGAGAAATAGCAGCCTCTACGAAATAATGATTGGTACATGAGAAGCCTATAAGCAATCGACTACCAACTGGTGACCATCATGATTGAATTGATAAGAATGGCATCATACAAAAATCCTCTGGATGTGATTTGTTGCTCAAAAAGCCACTCTCCATTGTGTGTTTCTTCAATTGAACAAATCATGTCAGCATTTCTCAGCACATAATTACCAACCTCTATTTGAATGGCCTCATGCATAATGTCAGAGTGCAACTAATTCTATAAGCACAGAGAAACCAGCCCCTAGATTGGACAACCTACATATAGATCATGAGATAAAAAGCTTTCTTTGGTTGTGGAAGTAATTGCATTGTTCAAAAATTTTGGATCACAACTCGTAGAATCCTTCTCCTTTGTATCAGACAAAATAATATCTCCAGCTTGGAAATAATCATGACTTCTCAATCCATCAACAAACCAATCATAGGACACGTATGACTCATGCAAAACTAAAAGTGAATTAATTTTAGTTGAAGAAGAATGAAAATCCATATTATCAATAAAACTCTCATGTGGCTGAAAATCACTCTCGGATGGAATAATAGTCTCTTTCTTTACCGGGACTAATTCACTTACTTCATCATTCTCACCCATAAGCTCCTCTTGTAGCCCTGCCCTTTCATGATTGAATGCGGGAATTTTGACAACTTCACATTCCAACTGTATATCAATCATATCTTCATTGCCTACATCAAGACCTGAAAATAAAACATCAGAAAAACATTTTTTCTGCAGACTACATGATGAATCAATTTCTAAGAATGTGACTATGGGTTGTGATTTTTGAATATCACATTCTATCAACATGGGATCGAGTTTGAAAGAAAAGACTTCTTCTTCTCTTGTGCAAAGAAAATCATCGAGAGAATCAGTAGATTAACAATGTAATTTATCTACTTCCTTACCAGGCTTAATCATCGCATTATCAAATGTATAAATTCCATTTATTGAATCAACATCATAAGTAATGGGAAATTGAAACAAGGCCATATGAACTTGTGCAATGTCCCCTATCTCTTCTTGTG
Organism: Cunninghamia lanceolata; assembly: GCA_027924645.1. Classification (NCBI taxonomy): domain Eukaryota; kingdom Viridiplantae; phylum Streptophyta; class Pinopsida; order Cupressales; family Cupressaceae; genus Cunninghamia; species Cunninghamia lanceolata. The sequence continues at coordinate 12,086,386 of BSBN01000186.1, read as the reverse complement.
ACTTTCCATCTTCTTCATAAAGAAATTCAAATGCTGAGTATTCAGGAGAGGTGGAAAGATTTGATTGTTTTATTTCTAAATCAGCGTCATAAAAAATAATGACTTCCATGTTTGAATTTAAGAATTCTTTCTCAGCCTCATATGAAACACTTTCTACTGTTTGGTCTTTTTCATGCATGTCAAAATTAAATATTCCTGATTTAGGAGAAAATATAGAATTATCCATACCTTCTTTCATATTGTTTGAGACATTTCTGGATGCATCAATTTCAATTTCCATAATGTGACCATCTTCATTCAAAAATCCAAATAGAAAATCATCATTCGATCCCTCCAGGCACCAATTTGGGATGATAGTGATATTGGGCTCTTCTGATAAAACTTCTTCATTATTTTCTTCAGCAAGAGTAGATGATTGTTCTATTTCACTCCTTTGTATGTATGCTAAGAAAAATGCTAGTCTTTTACTTTCATCCTGGCTTAAAACTCTTTCTTTCTACTGATGGTCATTCCGTGGCAATAAATCTTTGGGCTCAACAAATGCTTGCACATTATCTTGTTCATTAAAAACAGAGAAGTTATATGAAAATTGATCCTCATGAATCTTTTGTTTAAAGTTTTTGAGAGAATAAAACCTATCATGCAAACTTTAGAGCAGTGATGCAGATTTGTAATTTTTGGCTGGATGCAACTTCCTCTTCTCTACTTCAGAGATGCTAGCTTTGAGATTATTCCATAATAAATAAAGTATTTCATCATTTTCAGATAATATCTCTTCAATCATTGGCATAGGTATTCTTCTAGCTTTAAACTGATTTCTTTGGCTTGCCTGGCATCAAACCATTTTCTGAGATCTTCATATAAAACAAAGTCACCAACCTCACTCATTCAATGAGGTATCTTCAATTTACTGGAGAATAAGGATGCAGCACCAATCTTTTCTATTCCCCAGCAGAGTTGCCAAAAATCTGTTGGTTTACAGATTTGTCCCTCACAAACAACTACAGAAAAATGACTCGAATGCCCAAGTAGAAGGACAAATAGCACCAACAGTTGGAGAAGTTGTCATTAAATTGGCAACTTTCCTTCGAATTTTAGAGTTACAACTCCCTCCTAAAATATATAACGAATGAAAATTTAGGGGTATGCTTTTAACCAGAAAGCAAGAAAGGCTTACTAACATATACACATAACCATGAAAGTATATGCAAAAGATTAAAACTGAAATGAAGGAGAAGCAGGTTAAATGACTCACAGTTCACCTACCCTATAGCTTCAATCGGTGAACAAGAGAAGACGAATAGCAAAACATTTTCAAGAGATGATTTTATCATGAATTCAAAGATCCAGAAATAAAAATTCCCACAATTTGTTATCAAAAAAACTATATTGGAAAATGATTACAGACACACACAATGATTTGCAATCTAAAGAAATCACAAATGAATTCATAGATTCATAAAAATCTTCATTATTTCTCTCAATACAAAGTGAGTTCATAGACTCATCCTCCTGTACATCAAACTGTAGTTGAGAAGAATACTCCACTCCTAGTGCTTCCTCTGTCCCCCTAAAGCTGAAAAAAATCTCCCACCCTTTTATAATTCTGCCTCATGAGACTTTATAGTTTCTACAACCGCTTCTTGAAAAGTTAGTTGCAAAATAAATCTCCTATTACCATAACAATTTCTTGAACTAATTTTTGATTTTTCTCTTATCAAGACTATTCACATGAACTAATATGCCAGCAAAGAAAGAAATATATTAATTTGCTCCACACCTTAGTTTATTAATCCCAAACACTTTATAAGAGGGATCCCACTAAGATTACGTTTCAAATTCTACATTCATAACTAAATTTAAATTGGGCCCCTCTTTATGAAGGCCAATCTATAGCCAATGTCCTCTAATAAGCTCCACCTCACGCTATTCTTCTTTTGTAGAAATCCTTCCTTCCATGCAAAATTTATCCCTTAATAGAATGCACTATTCTCTTACACCCCTCTGAGACTCAACAACCATTCACATTGTCTGGCATGATCAAGACATACTAAGAATGTTGTTAAATGTTTATATGTCGACTTTGCTTAATTATTAATTCCAAGGACAATACAAAATCCAAACACTGGTAGAGAACTCTGTAGTATATCATTCCTTCCCCAAGAAAATGATGAAGAAATATATTTTTAGCATAATAGCAAGGCCACACTATAATAGGAAACTCTCGATCACCACAAGAAACCATCTTTCACTGGTAATTTTGATATGACTTCTAAGATTAAGTGTAAGAAATGTTGCTGATATCAACCCTGCAGCATCAACTACTACCCATCTGAATATTTCCAATGGAATGAAACAAATATAAGAGTGGTGCACACCCAGAAGAGGCCATATAAGCCTATGTTGTCATGTGTTTTCATGGGAAAATGCCCCTTTTGTATGGAAGAAGGGAATCCCAAATCCACTCTAAGACATTAGACGTATCTATACTGAAATATAGCTGTTTATATGGCATTACAATTGCCCATCTCATCTGCCTAAAAGTTTCTAAAGCCTTTTTTATATATACTTTTATGGCTACGGTTTCCAACTATATTTTCTGACAAAGTCTGTTTCAACATATGCTTTCTAAACATAAAGATGTGCTGAGAAGATTTTGAGGGATTTGGTCCTTACATGAGCCAATAACATTCTATTTAAAAGTTTCTAAAACTTTATAAGTATTTCCAATTTGTGTATATCCCACAGGCTGGGAGAGGATGCTTCCATATTATACATACCTTATTCCAAATTCCCATTTATGCTCAAGTTTTGAAGTTTCTACAGCCTCTTCAACAAATCCATGTTGCGAATATCCCACTTTTGATTATGCTTTGATAGACATTGATATCCTCAAAATGAATATTTCCATAGTCCCCTGTGGCACAGGTAGGGGGAGAATGCTGACAGATGTTGAACGGTTTGGTTTTTTCTCATGCCAATCACATTTTCTTGAAAATTTCTAAAGCCTTTTCAACAGATCCTTACGTGCTCATCCTTGCTATCTGTGTGATCTGATTTTAGTGCTCCCATCACATTTAGTACCCTCCAATACTGAACCTTAGAATTCCTCTGACATCTCAGCTGGACTGTTAACATCTACATTGAAATGCCCTTGAAGATTTCGTCCTATAGCCTCCAAGAAAGTGCCAGACTTGTCCAAGACAGCACCCTTCCTTAATTTCACTGCATCATTAAACTAGTCTGCACATTCTCCACTGATAGTATGGCTCGTACCAGAAGCCAAGTCTAATCTAGTGGATTCAAAGCGAGACCTTCCTGAACCGCCCCTCCTTGATGGCTTCTTAGAATAATAAACAAACTTTGTTTTTAATGCAGATTTTTGCTCATGTTCTAGTTCAGTCCCTTCAGGATGACATCGTAAAGACTAAAATGTTTTTCTTACTAATTCCGCACATCAATGATCAGAAAGTGATGCTCTTCTAGAGAACTTTTAAGTTTCAATGTGTCCACATTCCACAACACTGCCTTCTTCTCATGTCCAACACTGGCTAGCAACTTTGCATCAGAAGAGAAGTGTCAGCAAATAGCTTTACTAGTATTGAACAAGCTTCTACAATGTCTCCGTGGCGAGTCCAAAAATGCCATTATGCACAGGTAGTGATAGAATGATTGGGAGATCAAGACACCTCCGACAGTGAAAAGATGTCGAGTGTCAATGTTTTTCAAGAATTTAGGACTAATTTTGTGAAGTTCACCTTTTACATGATAAGTTGACAAGGAAAAATCAAGTGGTCAAGTCTATTTGAACCTTTGAACCTTTGAACTTCTAACAATGAGGTTCAACTCAAAAGTTCAAAGATACAAAATGAGTTACACAAAGGGACCAACAACGATTTTTCAAGAAAATATTGAAATTTGAACCATTGAACCGTTGAACTCTTGAACCATTGAACTCTTGAACCATGAGAAGGGTTCAAGTTCGAAGGTTCAATTCCACAGTAATTTCGTATATAGGATGACAGGCAAATGAACTTTTAAAGACAAAGAGCTGATTTCAAAAAAAAACATATAACCAAAAAGGAAAGATGGCGAGTTGACTTTTGCTTAGGGAAGGTTCACGAAAATTTGAATAAGGGTGAAATGAAAGGTAACAAGTATATAAAACAAACTTCTTTGGCAACAAATAATGTCTCCATTTCTTCAAAGCCTAAACTATTGCATAAAATTCCTGATCATAAATAGAATACTTTTTCTTGGCATCATTAAGCTTCTCACTAAAATAGGCAATGGGCTTACCATCTTGACTCAAAACGGCTCCTATACCACTACCACTAGCATCACAATCTACCTAAAATACCTTTTTGAAATCTGGAAGTGCCAAAACAGGTTGTTCTATGACTTTTTGCTTCAATGTATCAAAGCTCTTGTCTACTCCTTTAGTCCATCTAAACTCTTTTCTATCCCCTCTCATTGTCTCAGTTAGGGGTGCACAAATGCTACTAAAATTCTTGATAAATTTTTTGTAAAAACTTGCCAAACCTTGAAAAGATCTTACCTCTATGGCACACTTTAGCGTAGGCCATTCAATGATAGCCCTCACCTTCTATGGATCCATCTTAAGACCTTCCTCTGAAAAAATAAATCCCAGGTATACCAACTCCTTTTTTGCAAAACTACGTTTCTTCAGATTAATCAACTTCTCCTCCCTCAGCTTCTCTAAAACTCTTCTGATATGCATTAGATGCTCAGCCCAAGTCTTACTGAAAATCAAAATATCATCTAAATAGACAATAACAAAACTTCCCAAAAATTCTTTCAGTACCTCATTCATGAGCCACATGAATGTGCTCTGTGCATTGGTTAGCCCAAATGGCATGACTAACCACTCATACAAACCTTCTTTGGTTTTGAAGGCTGTCTTCCACTCGTCTCCTTCTTTGATATGGATCTAGTGATGCCCACTCTTCAGGTAAATCTTCGTGAAGTACTTGGCTCCACTCAAATAGTCCATTATGTCATCCCTTCTGGACAATGGAAATCTATACTTGATTGTGATCTTATTGATGGCTCGAGAGTCTGTACACATTCTCCACTCTCCATCTTTCTTTGGTGCTAGTATTGTAGGTGCCACACATGGACTCTGGCTCTCCCTTATCAGTCCCTTCCTTAACAACTCTTGAACTTGTCTGTTTAGCTCTTCACTCTCTGTAGGAGTCATTCTATGGGCTGCCTTATTTGGCAAACTAGCTCCTGGTATCAAATCCATTTGGTGACTTATCTTCCTCACTGGTGGTAAACCTTCTAGTACATTATCAGAGATAATATCCTGAAATTCTTCCAACATATGTGAGACTTTTGCTGGTACATCTTCACATTTCTCTTGACTAATCTTAGGAATCAATGCAAAGTAATGACGCTCATGCTTCATACCCTCCAAAAATTTTCTACCATATACCAAGCAAATTCTGGTAGTACTACATACCTTTTCTTCCACCTCCTTCAAGGGCTTCAACTTGTGACGAACTCCATCTTTTGTTAGGGAATATGTGTTTGCACGGCCATCATGGACAGCACTCCTATCATACTACGATAGCCTCCCCAACAACATATGACATGCATCCATTGGTATGATATCACACAACACTTGATCATGGTAGTCCCCAATCTTGAACTTCACTAAACACTGCTCATTAACCAAAGCTCTATGGTCCTTCTGCAATCATGCAATTTGATATGGATGTGGATGCTTTCTTCTTATCAACTTCAACTTGTCAACCATCTCCTCTGAAACAAGATTATCAGTGCTCCCACTATCAATAATAATATCACAACACTTACCTTCACATTTGCACCTTGTGCAGAATAAACTCTTCCTCTAATTAGGTTCTTTTTCCTCATTCAACAATGTTCTTCTGACAACTAGGGTTTCTCCCCTTTCAGCATCTTCAGAATGCTTAGATTGCGCATCTTCATCTACATATGCAACTCGTGCATTACCTTCAGGGCTTCTATTCATCCTTCCTTGATGTTGTAGACACTCGTATGCTCGATGCCCTTCTTCTCCACATTGGAAATAAGTTCCTCTAAAACCTCCTCTTTCAGGTCCTTACCCAGGTCTGCCTCTTCCTCTTCCTCTTTGCTCACCATTGTTTTGGTCACAAGGGCAGTAGGTATTATCTCCTCTTTGAATTTGACTGGTGCTGGCTTCTTCACTTTTCTTTGAAACTTCATTTTGTCCCCCATAGGGTCTTCCACCAGTCCTTCCACCTTGACCTCTTCCCCTTTGCTTGCTGTCAAATCTTTTATTCATCTTCTCTTCCACCTTCAGGGAAAACTGGTATGTATCTTCTATGGTGGTCATTCTAACTAGGCTCAACTCCTATTGAATACTTGGCCTCAACCCATTAATGTAACAGGATACTATTGGTCATGATGTTAGTCATTCGCAAACATAGAATAAAAGTTACACAACAACCTTTACTCATCTTGAAAGATACGATGAATTCAAAGAATTCATGATCCCAAGTCTCCGTTGATTAGGTCTTAATCTACTAACGTTACTCAGTGGTTGATGTGTGTTGCTGTTTTCCATTCAGGGGCCTTACGTGTTTCTGCAAAGTTCATCATCAATATCTTCAAATATCCTGCTCTGGATGTTTGCTCTGCATAAATCTCCAACAATTCTACCTCTGCACTTTGAATTTAGTCAAATAATGTGCCTACAGGCTGATATTTGCATGATTTCTACCATTATTTATGATTCTTTGCATGATATTATCAATAATACATGCATTTAACTCAAATATGCTAATGATTTTCAGTTACCTATGGGATTTCAGCATATTTCTTTGTTCTGCTTGTTATTTATCATGATTTTGCAGTTATGGTGATGAATTTATGAAATTGAAAAAAAGGAAAAGGGTTAAAGAATAAGATTCCCAAAACTACTTGACTTAGATCACTGATCCACATACAAGCTCCCATACATGCAATGAAAAGAAGGAAACTAGAATCATACTTCACCAGGACATTCCACAAATCCGCATGATCTAGTGCAAATCTTCAAAGGAAAAGTTGATAACAACATGTAATGAAATGAAAGCGCTTCTAGTTGAACACAGCATTCACCAGTACATATCCAGAAACCAACAGAAAGATTACGTAAAATTTACAATCAGGATGTAATCTGAAACTTCATATCCATTCAGTATGCTCAAGAACAGGTACATTCACAGTGATCTGAAGAAAGAACCTTGACATTTCAACAATTCTATCCTCATTAGTCTCAGTAATCCGATCTCCTAATTGATTCTACAGTAATTAGCCTTAATGCGCCAGATGCGTCTGTGTATTCTAATGTATATCTCCTTTATTTTTGACAAGCTCTGGCTCTTATATAGAACAAATGCCAGAAAACGGTTACAATGATCCAAGGATCAGGATCCTCTCATAATAATCAACGGTCCAGATGAAAAGCACATGCTTCGCCAGTTGGCAAATGTACAGCTGGCACAGAATATTCCAGCATCTTTGATTTGATTCGGTCTCCAGCTGGCAAACAACATATTTGACAATATCCTCTTCACTTCTGGTTCATGTTGCCTCCATGTGCAACTTTGTAATTATCAGCTTCAGCAGCAGCTCTAACAGCATCATGACTTCCTACAAATAAACAGACAAACATTAAGTTCATCATCATGTGGATAAACAACAGGAAGTTAAAAGTTTTATTAAACATGCCCCAAAATGTACAATTACAAGCAATCGGGCCTCATACCTGTGGAAAATATGCACTAAATGCATAAACAGCATCAAAACAATCAGATCAACCATCGTTGACCAAAAATCAGGCAGTTGGGATTTCAAATTTCTAATCGCTTCATGTTTTCCCACCCATTTCCATGTGTATCGGGTTCAAATATGATCATGTATCTCAAAATATACAAGGATATAACCGCTTTTAACAAATTATTTCAAATCCGGCCTTGCATGCTCTGTTTGTATGTTTCGGGTCATCATCATATTCGCATCGGCGTGACCACATATGATCGGGGTGACAAAATTAGACTTGGCCGATGGCAACAGTTATACCGACGCCAAAAATCATGATGATGCCCAATTCTATGTCTTCTATCTAGCTGCAGGATATCATGAAATATGATGCTCCTCCCTTCCGAATGCTCTGATGAAAAGCACATCAGGATGTTTCGCTTCTGCATATTGGGGAAAGAAAGACATCATCGTCATCATCATGTCGAAGGAAAATAGGAGGATTTGGAATATGATCCTGCTGCTGAGGAAAGGAATATGATGGTGACGTCATCGTCATATTCGGGCTTCATTAAAATGCAAAAGATGACGTCACCATCATGTTTCGTTAAGATCAGGGGGTAAATGTAATATCGGGTCACCTTAGGAAGATGATCAGGTGATGAATGTAAAATGACCCCTTTGCAGCCAAGGTAACCCTCTCGAAAGATCAGGATGATGATGATGATCATCATCATATCCGCACTAGGTGATTTAAAAATATGATCCTGCTGAATGTCCAAATGACGTCATCAGGATATCCGGGGCTTTTGTTAATCTTAGAACATGACGTCATCGTCATATTCGCGAACCGGATCATGCCTTGGAAAATATCCTGCCTAAGGAGAAATGTGATGGTGATGTCATCCTAATATTTGCTTCTTCATTTATCAGGTCGGGATGACGTCATCAGGATATTTGCAAAAGGTTATATTTCTCGGCAGGAGCACATTATGAAATATCGGGTAGACAAACAAGATCATGATGATCTTGACAACATGACTTAGGAATGGAATATCACTCTCCTCTTGAAAGATAGGGTGATCATCATGATTGTGCAAAAGGAGATCAGGAGGATATGAAATATGATCCTGCCTTGAAATATCAGGATGATGATGATCACCAGGACTTTGACGTGCGCATGCAAATTATGCAGATGGTGGATTTTCTAAGTAGGGTGATATTATAATATCAGCATGATATTATAATATCGGGTGATGTTTAAATATCATGATGCTCGCGATGTGCCAAGGGTCATTTGACGGGTAAAACACACTATCACTTAAGATTGACGTCCGGCTATTGGGACTGCATGATTTTTATCGGGTGATAGACCAAGATCATGATGATGACCTTTCGCGATACAAAAGACCGCTCGACGGGGACAACTTACTATGACTTAAAGTTGACGTCCGGATATTTCGACCTCAGGATATTATTGGGGGCGTTTCAAATATGATGATGATGTTCTTCATACAGCAAAACTGAGTTTATAAAATATGACCCTCTTCTTGCGAATATCAGGTTTGACCAAAACTTTGACTGTGCATAACTCCCTCATATGGAAGAATTTTTAAGTGATGTAAAAGGCAAACCTGCATGGAATTTCAAGCTCTTTCTAACTATGAGGTCATAGAAAGAAAATATGAACTTTGACAAACTGACCTCATGATGATGACCTACCTCATCGAATATCATGATGATGATGCACCTGACCTATTTTTACCAAACCGCCAGAAAGCAGACAACACAAGCCAGGCCAAAAGTTGGGTCCCTGTTTTGCCAAGTCAAAATGGGGCGTGTTGTGTAACCACACAACAACTTGCCACCAAAGAAAATAAACAAATTCCAATGATTCAAGTGATGTGATCACATTTATCTATAGTGTTCTAATTCTGTCTAAGTAAAAGCATCATAATCCTCTGAATGATAAAATTATGGTGATAAAGCTAACAAAGGATCAGGTGTGTGCATATGATTAATTATCCTCATCTTGAAAGTAAGTTGAAAACTTAAGTAACTGGTGTTAAACTACATAGTTGGGGATCATCCCTCATAGCCAACCTGGATAGAGCCTTGCTGCCAGCAGGCGTCCATAGCCCCGGCAAGGTTATCTATACAATCTCCCTAAGTAGAGCCCCACTGCCAGCAGGCGTCCATAGCCCCGGTAGAGTTACTTAGATGGCCTAATTTTATTTCGTTTCTGATTTTCCTTTAAAAATTTATATTTGATATCATCATGTCAGCTCATTTGTACAAGGTGTAGTCACTTGCAGCTTTAGGTTGGAGATTGTATTGGTAGCAAGGGAGTCCCTTTAGATTTTTCACTTAACACCTATACTAGTGTGTTCAACAAACCCAAGGTTGTTAGGTGTTTCATTGTGTTTGATTCACTTTGACCAAGAAAAAGCACCCTGATGAAAAGACATCATAAACCTGATCATGAACACTTCTTAAAATGAATCATAACCTATATTTAAATGTGATCTCATCATCTGAATCCCAACAATTTAATTATTTTCTTAGGGTGATGAAGTGCATCATCCTGACTTACCAGAACAAGGTCCCAACCAACAAAACAACAACAACAACAAACAAACTGCACAAACAACTATACAAATATACAATATGATACATATGACTGTCATGAAGTCATTCAGGCCTGGAAATAATGTTTGAGGAATTGTCCATTGACTGGCAACGGGACATCCTCACCTGTCAGGTTCTTAAGCCTATAAGTGTTGTCTCCTAAAATTTCAGAAATCTGAAAGGGACCTATCCATAATCTATCAAACTTACCATGATCACCTTTCTTTTCATGGGCTTTATCCCACATCAGGACTAAATCGGATATCCTGAAAGCTTTAATTCTGGCTCTCTTGTCAAACCAGCGTTTGACAACAGCCTGATGTTTTGCAAATTGGTCAATCGCTTGACTTCATTTTTCTTCCAGATGCATCAACTGAAGCAACCTGACTTCCTGTTTATTATCTATGCCTAGATAGTCTTGGGCAAACTGCAGAGTAGGAATTTTCAAGTTTACAGGGAGGATAGGATCTACCCCATATACTAGTTGGAAGGGTGAGTTTCCTAATGCAATTTTCATTCTAGTTCTGTCTACCCATAAGGCATATTTCAGAAATGAGTTCCATTCCCTGGGATTTTTCTCTATCAATTTTCTTATGATACTCAGTAAATTCTTATTGGTGGATTCTGCTAATCCATTTCCCTGGGGATAGTAATTGGATGAGAACTTAAGTATGATCCCATGATCAAAAGCCCAACTTGACAATTTGGTGGAAATGAAGGTAGAACCATTATCACTTACCAATGCATAAGGAATTCCATACCTGGTGACAATGTTGCTTTCCAAAAATTTAATGACATCATCAGCAGTACAAGTTTTGCTGCTGATAGCCTCAGTCCATCTGGTACAATAATCAGTAATTGTTAGGACATACCTATGGCCTGAGGAAGACGGAGGATTGATCGGTCCTATGAAATCCATGCCCCACTGTGCAAATGGGCGCTCTTCCATCACTGGCTGCAATGGTTGTGCAGCATATTTTTCTCTGTTGGCAGCAACCTGGCAAACATGACAACATTTAACATGATCAGCCGTGTCTTTAAAAATTGTAGGCCAGTAATATCCTGCTCTGAGGATTGCATGTGTTGTGGCTAATGTTGATCCGTGTGCAATACCAAACTTGTCATGTAATTCTGTTAAAACTTTATTTGCTTCTGGTTTCTCTAAGCATCTCAGGTATATTCCTTCATAATTCTTCTTGAACAAGGTTCCTCCCTTCATCATATACCTCTGGGATCTTATCTTTAAGGCTCTTCTCTGTGAGGCTTGCATTCTTGAAGGACATCTTCCCGTGATCAGGATGTGCCTGATGTCTGAATACCATTCCCCATTGTCTTTCTCATTGATCACATACTGCTGACTGATGATGTTTGGATCAGTTTCAGATATCATCTGGCTCAGAGCTTGTCCTCTTACCAGCTTCATTGGTGTGATCTCCATGTCATATTCTTGTAATACAGTAATCCATTTGGCCCTTTTTTCACCAGGTTCACTCTGCATCAGCAGCATCTTTACTGCTGCATCTGGTACCACAGCAATCACTTTGCTTCTCAGTATATAATGTCTAAACTTTTTTACTGCTCTGACTAATGCAAGTGCCTGTCTTTCAACATCTACATATCTCAACTCAGCATCCCTAAAAGGACAGCTCATGAAAGCAATTGGTTTCTCTTCTTTCTCTTCATTTCTTTGAGTTAATACTGCTGCAGAAGTATGTTCTGAGGCAAATGAGTAGATGTAGAAATCTCTTGTATAATCTGGACTAATGAGGATAGGAGCATCTGAAATGGCCTTCTTTATATCTTCAAAGGCAGCCTTGGCTTCTGGTGTCCACTCAATTTGTGCATCTTTTTTCAACATGGCATTTAGTGGTCTGACAATCTCAGCAAAGCCTGTGATGAACTTCCTCACAAAATTTATCTTACCAAAATAAGATTTAAGTTCCTTTTTGCTTCCTGGAAGTTGTAACTTCATAATAGATTCCACCCTGTCAGGATCAATGATAATTCCATCTTCTGTGATCAGGTGGCCTAGTAATTTTCCTGTTGTGACTCCAAATATGCACTTCTTAGGATTCAAAGATATTCCATATTCTTCACATTTCTTCAGTACACTTCTGAGATCAGCAACATGATTTCCTCTTTCCTTGGAGAATACTGTCAGGTCATCCATGTAGATGACTATACATTTTCCTATTAAGCCTCTGAAGGCTATGTCCATTGCTCGCTGGAATGTAGCTCCAACATTTATAAGTCCAAATGGCATACGTCTATATGCAAATATCCCCCACTTTGTGGTGAAGGCAGTTTTTAATCTGTCAATTTTATCAACCATCACTTGGTTGTATCCTGAAAAACCATCCAAGAAGGACATCATCTTGGCTCCATTCACAATTTGTAGAACTTCATCCAAAGAGGGCAAAGGATAATTATCTTTTTCTGATGCTCTGTTCAGGTTCCTGAAATCTACACATAATCTGATGTCTCCATTCTTCTTTCTGACTGGCACAAGATTCGCCACCCAAGTGGAGTGCCTTACAGGAAATATTATCCGGGCATTTAACAATTTCTTGACTTCTTCAAGGATGATTGGTCCAAGCAGAGCATTGACTGGCCTCTGCTTCTGTCTGAAAGGTTTTGCATCTGGCTTGAGAGGTATAGTATGAGTTATGACAGAAGTGTCATATGTCTTTAGCTCATCATAAGTCCATGCAATTACATGTATGTAATCCTTAAGGGCCTGAGTTATTCCTTCTAACTCTTCTGGTGTACAAACCTTACCCAATAAGACATTTCTTTTGTCATCAGCTTGTTTAATATTCACCTGTGAATATTGACCTCCATCTGCCTTAGGCAGATCCTTATGTTTAAGCATATTATCTAGATCAAAGGCTCTTTCTAATTCAATCATACCTTTGGGAATTCTGTTGCTAGGCAACTCTAATATCTCATCTTCTTCCCAGACATGATCTTCCATATCATTCTCATCTATAATCTGAGCTTCAAATATGTCTCTGTTTGATATGAAGTCCAGGATGTGCTGATCATCATCAAACACTTGGAGATTAGTCACATTGTCAGGTACTGAAGGTACTGACACCAATTCTACTGAAAATCTCTTCAGACTAGATATAGACAGCGGTTCCAACATACTGGCGGCCTGGGCAAGTGCATCTGCCCTCTGGTTCTGTTCTCTTGGTACATGAACGATATTAAAGGCATCAAAGTCCTCGATCAGGTCCCACACACGATGCCTGTAATTTGATAGCTTTCTGTAATTACAAGAGGAAATTCCTCTTACTTGTCTCACAACCAGTTCTGAATCTCTAAAGACATGCAAGATCTTCACTTTCTTCTTATGGGCAAACAACATTCCATGAATCGGAGCTTCATACTCTGTGACATTATTGGTGCAGGGGAACTGTAGTCTGTAAGCTGCTAAGTAGGATTTCCCTGATGGATCAATAAGGTCAATTCCTACCCCGGCACCTTGCTTGGATTTGGATCCATCAAACCTCAGGATCCAAGGCTTATCTTCAGCAGGACATTTGTCTTCAGCAGGATATTTACTTGAACTTCCTTTCTTCTTTGTAGCTCTGGCTGCTGCTCCACCTGATATCCACTTTAACTTGGGGATGTCATCCTCAAGTTTCTTCTTTCCTTTATTTGGTGAGCCTGATGGCTTTTCTGTTTTCTCTTCCATCTCAGCAGGAGGATGATGTTCAGCACATACAGCTGCATGCTTCTTCAAAATATGTAAGCATAGTGAGCAAGTTGTTTCTAAGTGAGGTGCCTCATGCAGCCTACACCAACCTCTAATTAAAACCTCCTGGGGAGATTTACGCTGTTGTGTCATCTTTTCTATTTCTTTTACCAGAAATTCTTCGAACTTCGTCAGGTCACTGCCTTTATCTTCATCAGACAACTCATAATCTGATTCCATGAAGCAATCACTACCAGGAGTGATCTTTTCTTTTCTCATATCATTTATCGGATCCGACACCAGGACCTCTTCTGTTTTCCGGATATGATCTTCATCAGGATCCGTCGGTGCCTCTGCTCCTGCAGAAGACAAATAAGAATTAGTACCATCATCATCATCAGACACAGCACTCAACTCGGAATATGATGATGATGCTTCACTATATGTTTGCTCCAGTATCATCATGTCTAAGCATGGTTCACAAGTCCTTTCTGAATGTGCTTCGCCATGTAATCTGCACCATCCATCAATCAAAATGTCATTAGCAGATATATTCAATAATTGGCCACGTTTTACCTGAGTAGATAAATGCATCTCAAAATCTCTGAAGTGATCTATTTCATTCTCATTATCTGGATTATTATCAAACTCCAGACTCGGCGTGTCCTCATGATAATCATCATCATGATGATGATGAACATCCAGCATCAGGATCTCTTCTATTTTAACAGTCTGTGGCCTAATGTGATAAACTCCAGGTTCTACGTTTACATACATGATCTCATTTGTTTTGTTATATTCCGTGATCATTTGTCTCATCCTAGGCTCAGCATCAATCCTGATCTGATTAGGTATACCTTTCCATGGTAACCACATGTGACTGAAGTCTGTGGACATATATTCGTTAAGCGTTTTAGACCAATCTCGGCTAAGCAACATCCCATATGTATCAGGTATGTCCACTACCTGAATGTCAATGTAATACTGGATCCGAGGATCAGATGCTAGCTACATGTGAATGTGAGTCAGTTCTCCTACGACACTTACTTCTGTCTTGTCCAGTTGAGTGACCTTCTTTAAGGATTTAGCAGGATGCAGTCCTAATGCGTTGCATATTGACAAAGGCATAACATTCATTGAGGCTCCTGAATCAACTAAACAGTTGTGCAAGTTCTTGCTAAACATTCTTATAGTGAGGAGAAACGGAGGTGATTCAGTTTTATCTCTATACAAGGTCATGTGGGAGGTTTCAGCAGCTTGGACTGTAGCTGACACTTTGGGCTTGATAAAGTTATCTTTAGCAGCATGATCTTTGCCATTGGACTGACTTGAAAGATGATTATCCTCTTTAGGAACAGCATCATCTAGTGACTTCATGAATGCCCTTTTGATGGCAGGAGTTTTTAGTAACTCAGATAGGGACAGGCTGATCTTGATTTTCTTCATTTCATCAGCCAAATAGCTGACTAACTTGTCAGACTCTTGAGGTGCATTTACGACTTTTGTTACCGTGTTTTGAGGAGACAAGTATTGAGCATTCACCTTAGGGAACCCAGGGTTATTGCTAGCCTTAGGATCAGGAGGTGTGTTGAAGTTGTTTGGAGGTAGAGATGATGTCAATGGACCAGCAGGTCTGTTGGCATTGCTCCTCAGGTTATAATTGTGCTTACCAGGATATTGCTGTTGGTATGCATGTACTTCCTCATGCTCTCTTGCAGGTTCATTTTCATCCTCAAAGGGGAAGACATAGTTTGTTTCAAAGGTTAAGGCAGATTCTTCACATGTCTGATTATAATCCTGATGAGGTTGATTTGTGTATGTTTCTAACACAAAAGCTGAGTCATATCCACAAGGAACTATTTCATTTCCTTCTGCCTGAGGTGGATTTCCAGAAGTATTAGATACTTCAGTCTGAAAGATGCTGGCAGCAATCCTAAATTGTGGGCAATCTAATTCTGCATGTGCATTGGTATTGTGAATCCTGCACCAATTGGTAAGGGCTGCTTCAGCAAGATTGACTCTAGTAGTCTGTTTGGCTTCACCAGGAGGCTGATTGTCTAGGGGTGATGGTAATGAACCGTTATTTGGCCTAGAGTTCCACACTCTGGGCTGTCTAGGAGGATTATTATTGTTTCCACCATTATTGTTGAAGTTATTGTTGTTATATCCTCTGTAAGGGTAGTTTGGTCTGTCATTGGAATAACTCCTATTCTGACCTGACTGCGAATAAAACCCTTGATTTCTCAAATTTGTTACTTCTGTGGTGAGTTTTCTGAGTTGAGCAGAAATTTCTTTGATTTCCTCCTTCTCCTCTTGAGCTTTGGCCACTACATTTTCAGTCTGAGGCTTGAAAAAAGAAGATCCATGGTTATTGCTGGATAGATCTGTACCCTGAGGTGTCTGAGCATGTGCAGGATATTGTGGCAATTGGCTATTTCCATTAGGAGGAGGCATAATACTCAATGGAGGTACTTGCAAAGGTGCAGGCATGACTGCCAGGGGTATCAATGATCCATTTGGATATTGTGCAGGATATTGTGAAGGATAAGCTGCAGGATATTGTGCTGGATATTGTGATTGCATGCCAGGCAAAGTAGGGAATGCTATATTTGGAGTAGGAGCAGGTATCAACTATTGATTTACCTTGATAGCTTCTTGAAAAGCTCCTGTCAAAGTAGTGATCTCAGGATGTGTTCTCCTGATGAACATGGAAGTTAATGGATCCAGGGCTGAATAATATATACTCCTAGCAGCAGCATCAGTCACCACATATGGGGCAACTAGCTTGGACAACATTTTCTGGAACCTAGCATTGAAATTAGCAATAGGCTCATTCTCAAATCTTTTGATTGTGGCAAACATGTGGTAATTCATGGATGGATCAATAGGGACTTTGAACCTGTCAACAAAGGCTTTCTCTAAGACAGCCCACGAACCGACAGAAGCTTGGCCAAGACTGATGAACCAATTATAAGCCTCTTCCCCTAGGGAAAAAGGAAATAATCTGCACACCACGTCCTAATGTTCTATTCTGGCTCTGCAGCACGCTTCTTTAAATGTCCTGATATGATCATCAGCATCTTGATAAGGATGATACCTTGGACAAAGTTTGTCCGGATTCTTTGGTAACTCATGATATGCAGTAAAAGTCAAGGGTGACTTCGCTGCAAAGAAAGACATTGCAGCCTGAGGGGGCTGAACTGGTGGTGCAGTTGGCTGAGGTTGAACTAAAGGTATACCCTGGGTTTGAACAGGAGGTGTCACGGATATACCGGAAGGTATTTGCAAACCGACAGGGGTCACAGGAGGAGGTCCCGGTGAAGTTCTGGACGCACTAGACCCTGGAGTATGGTGAATGTCCACAGTCCTAGGTCTGAAACCTCTAACAGGCAATTCTTCAAAAACTTCACTAGGTCTAGACCTGGTATTTATCCTGTAAGCTAGGATTTCTCGATTTGGAGGCAAATTGGCTGAAACTTTGCAAATATTGGGTGGATTCCACCGGATGAGGTGATATTTGCGATTAAACGGTAAATCAAACTGGATATTTACGAAATATTTGTGAAGATACTGCAAATATGACAGGATATTGGGATATCCTGACCCGTAGCACAAAATCTTAAGTGTTTAAGGCTCAAATTCTCAAAGCTTGAACAAATTTACTCATCTTTAGCCGATATTAGTGAATTCAGAGAGATCTACTGTAAAGCTTGCAATATTTATGTGAGATCTGGAAATCTTTACATAGAATGTGCATATACAATCTTGTCACAGCAAATATTTACGAAATTTACTGAAATTCACGAGTGATCTGAAGATATCTTACTCTTATACCTCATCAAACCTGAAAATACTGATGATGTTGCGTCATCTTCCGGTCGAGCCCTCCTTCTAGCGCCAATTTATGTTGGTCATAATGTTAGTCATTCGCAAACATAGAATAAAAGTTACACAACAACCTTTACTCATCTTGAAAGATACGATGAATTCAAAGAATTCATGATCCCAAGTCTCCATTGATTAGGTCTTAATCTACTGACGTTACTCAGTGGTTGATGTGTGTTGCTGTTTTCCATTCAGGGGCCTTACGTGTTTCTGCGAAGTTCATCATCATTATCTTCAAATATCCTGCTCTGGATGTTTGCTTTGCATAAATCTCCAACAATTCTACCTCTGCACTTTGAATTTAGTCAAATAATGTGCCTACAGGCTGATATTTGCATGATTTCTACCATTATTTATGATTCTTTGCATGATATTATCAATAATACATGCATTTAACTCAAATATGCTAATAATTTTCAGTTACCTACGGGATTTCAGCATATTTCTCTGTTCTGCTTGTTATTTATCATGATTTTGCAGTTATGGTGATGAATTTATGAAATTGAAAAAAAGGAAAAGGGTTAAAGAATAAGATTCCCAAAACTACTTGACTTAGATCACTGATCCACATACAAGCTCCCATACATGCAATGAAAAGAAGGAAACTAGAATCATACTTCACCAGGACATTCCACAAATCCGCATGGTCTAGTGCAAATCTTCAAAGGAAAAGTTGATAACATCATGTAATGAAATGAAAGCGCTTCTAGTTGAACACAGCATTCACCAGTACATATCCAGAAACCAACAGAAAGATTACGTAAAATTTACAATCAGGATGTAATCTGAAACTTCATATCCATTCAGTATGCTCAAGAACAGGTACATTCACAGTGATCTGAAGAAAGAACCTTGACATTTCAACAATTCTATCCTCATTAGTCTCAGTAATCCGATCTCCTAATTGATTCTACAGTAATTAGCCTTAATGCGCCAGATGCGTCTGTGTATTCTAATGTATATCTCCTTTATTTTTGACAAGCTCTGGCTCTTATATAGAACAAATGCCAGAAAACGGTTACAATGATCCAAGGATCAGGATCCTCTCATAATAATCAACGGTCCAGATGAAAAGCACATGCTTCGCCAGTTGGCAAATGTACAGCTGGCACAGAATATTCCAGCATCTTTGATTTGATTTGGTCTCCAGCTGGCAAATAGCATATTTGACAATATCCTCTTCACTTCTGGTTCATGTTGCCTCCATGTGCAACTTTGTAATTATCAGCTTCAGTAGCAGCTCTAACAGCATCATGACTTCCTGCAAATAAACAGACAAACATTAAGTTCATCATCATGTGGATAAACAACAGGAAGTTAAACGTTTTATTAAACATGCCCCAAAATGTACAATTACAAGCAATCGGGCCTCATACCTGTGGAAAATATGCACTAAATGCATAAACAGCATCAAAACAATCAGATCAACCATCGTTGACCAAAAATCAGGCAGTTGGGCTTTCAAATTTCTAATCGCTTCATGTTTTCCCGCCCATTTCCATGTGTATCGGGTTCAAATATGATCATGTATCTCAAAATATACAAGGATATAACCGCTTTTAACAAATTATTTCAAATCCGGCCTTGCATGCTCTGTTTGTATGTTTCGGGTCATCATCATATTCGCATCGGCGTGACCACATATGATCGGGGTGACAAAATTAGACTTGGCCGATGGCAACAGTTATACCGACACCAAAAATCATGATGATGCCCAATTCTATGTCTTCTATCTAGCTGCAGGATATCATGAAATATGATGCTCCTCCCTTCCGAATGCTCTGATGAAAAGCACATCAGGATGTTTCGCTTCTGCATATTGGGGAAAGAAAGACATCATCGTCATCATCATGTCGAAGGAAAATAGGAGGATTTGGAATATGATCCTGCTGCTGAGGAAAGGAATATGATGGTGACGTCATTGTCATATTCGGGCTTCATTAAAATTCAAAAGATGACGTCACCGTCATGTTTCGTTAAGATCAGGGGATAAATGTAATATCAGGTCACCTTAGGAAGATGATCAGGTGATGAATGTAAAATGACCCCTTTGCGGCCAAGGTAACCCTCTCAAAAGATCAGGATGATGATGATCATCATCATCATATCCGCACTAGGTGATTTAAAAATATGATCCTGCTGAATGTCCAGATGACATCATCAGGATATCCAGGGCTTTTGTTAATCTTAGAACATGACGTCATCGTCATATTCGTGAACCGGATCATGCCTTGGAAAATATCCTGCCGAAGGAGAAATGTGATGGTGATGTCATCCTGATATTTGCTTCTTCGTTTATCAGGTCGGGATGACGTCATCAAGATATTTGCAAAAGGTTATATTTCTCGGCAGGAGGACATTACGAAATATCGGGTAGACAAACAAGATCATGATGATCTTGACAACATGACTTAGGAATGGAATATCACTCTCCTCTTGAAAGATAGGGTGATCATCATGATTGTGCAAAAGGAGATCAGGAGGATATGAAATATGATCCTGCCTTGAAAGATCAGGATGATGATGATCACCAGGACTTTGACGTGCGCATGCAAATTATGCAGATGGTGGATTTTCTAAGTAGGGTGATATTATAATATCAGCATGATATTATAATATCGGGTGATGTTTAAATATCATGATGCTCGCGATGTGCCAAGGGTCATTTGACGGGTAAAACACACTATCACTTAAGATTGACGTCCAGCTATTGGGACTGCATGATTTTTATCGGGTGATAGACCAAGATCATGATGATGACCTTTCGCGATACAAAAGACCGCTCGACGGGGACAACTTACTATGACTTAAAGTTGATGTTTGGATATTTCAACCTCAGGATATTATCGGGGGCGTTTCAAATATGATGATGATGTTCTTCATACAGCAAAACTGAGTTTATAAAATATGACCCTCTTCTTGCGAATATCAGGTTTGACCAAAACTTTGACTGTGCATAACTCTATCATATGGACGAATTTTCAAGTGATGTAAAAGGCAAACCTGCATGGAATTTCAAGCTCTTTCTAACTATGAGGTCATAGAAACAAAATATGAACTTTGACAAACTGACCTCATGATGATGACCTACCTCATCGAATATCATGATGATGATGCACCTGACCTATTTTTACCAACCGCCAAAAAGCAGACAACACAATCCAAGCCAAAAGTTGGGTCCCTGTTTTGCCAAGTCAAAATGGGGCGTGTTGTGTAACCACACAACAGATACCTTCTCCTTATTTGGCTCTGCATGGCCTATCCTAATAGTAATCTTTTAAAACTCTTCTGTATACTCCTTGACAGACTTGTTACCTTGCTTCAATCCTTGCAGCTTCTTGAATAGCTCCATCTCATAGTCCACAGGAATGGACTGCTTCTTCAGTTTCTCCACCATCCGATCCCATCTGGTGATCTTTCCTTTTCCTCTTCTGTTCCTCTCTAACTAGACCTCCTTCCACCAAATATTTGCATGGCCCTTCAACTTTGTTTTTGCAAACTTGACCCAATCTAGGTCCTCCACATCTTCATACTCGAAATACTCGTCCATGTCATTGATCCAATCAATAAGCTGTTTCAGATTCAAATCTCTAGAATATGTAGAAACTTCAATCCTGGGCCTCTTTCTGATCTTTGAAATGGCCCTCAACAACCTAATTTCTATAGGATCTCCTCCAGCTTCTTGTTCTTCCTCGGATAGCTCTTCTTCAACTTCATCCTCACTTTTTTCTCTTGTTCTCAAATCGAACCCTCTTCACAGCTCCTCTTGTAATGCATCAATTTGCCTTTGCAAGGCTCTAAAACCCTCTTCCGTCAAAGCATTCCACCTAATATGATTTATTTGTGGAGGCATCTTGATCTCCACAACAAACCCATAACCTCAGGTCTTAGTGCAAACTGCCTCACGGTCGGTGATCTGTCTACACACTCAGGAACACTTGCTCTGATACCACTTGATGAAGGGGGTAGAACACACAACAATAGAAATAGAACATAGAAAATAGAATATTTCTTTATTGATCTAGGCAACTCATTACATTACAGAAGCTCAATTACAATCAGAGCAATCAATCCTCCACAGGCTGCAACACACTATAGCTACACATCACTAGGCTCTAGAATCTTCTACCTTCTGTAACTCCAAATCAGCTAGGGTTTTTGTTTTCCCTCCTATTCTTGACTCTACACTTGCCCCCTTATCTCTACTACTGCCCAGGGTTCCCAAAAATGGTTATTAATAGCCTTTGTGGTAGCCAACAACCTAATTTCAAAATTTGCATCTCCCTCAAAAAATAGGTCAACTTCTGGGAGCCATAACTTTTGATCTAGGTGTCCGATTGACAAATCATTTTATGCGTCAGAAAGATCACGGAGTGCTCTACACGCTAAGAACCAACTTTGCCAGTTCTAGCCATTTTTAGGTCCGTACGGGGCCATTTAGTGCCTCAAACCCGAGTTTGAATAATTTTCAGGCATTTTTCGGGAAATGGAAACTTTAATATCTTTCAGCTCACAAATGATCTTTGCATGATTCCTTCACCAAAGGTCTTATATTTTTTTTATGTAACTTCTTCTAAATTTTCATTTCAATCTATGGCCAAATGGAAACTTTCTAAAAATAGCAGGTTACTATTTTTAGCAGTTTAGAAAAATTGAAAGTTCATCATTATTCAAGTGATTATGGAACCAGAACCACAAATTTTGAAAAGAAATGGAAAGAACATCAACAATTTTGAAATGCATGTTTTTTTGGGTGATACAAGATTGCCCTTACACCACTGGATGCTCCTACATCAGACTTACATGTTGCTAGAGTATATAAGATTTTTGCATGTTTTGTGGACCAATGCTATTTCTTATATATTTTACAATGATTATTAGAGTTTGGGTGGTTGAATGTTCTTCATTCTTAAATATTTTAAGATTATACCCCTTCCAAATGTTCTAGAAGACAAAGAAGGGAACAAGGTAAGCTAATCCTCCAAAGTGCTAAGGATAAGATAGCTTGGTCAAATTTGTCCATTTTTTACTTGTTTACTCATCCAATCTTTATCAATCTTCTAGTTGAAAGTTTCAATGATTGTGTGCCATATTTATTGGGTAAAATTGTGGTTGAGAAAAAGATAACGAATACTCTTTTCCCCCTTGTTGACAAGAAAATTAGGCCAAGGATTGATTAGATCTTGTTAATAATTTTCAAAGTTGTGGATTTTCATTGTACTAGATATTACTCTTTAAACCTATTATTTATTCTATTTCATCCATATGATTCATTCTCTTATCTCACACTCTCCTCCTTTTATACCCTCTTTATGCCTCTTCATAATGCCTTTCCATTATATCTTTTCATAACTCTTAATAACTCTCTTCCCATAATTTCACACACACACATACATCGTTATTTATTCTATTTCATTCATGTGATTCATGCTCTTAACTCACATTCTCCTCCTTTTATACCCTCTGTATGCCTCTTCATAGTACCTTTCCATTATATCTTTTCATAACTCTCAATAACTCTCTTTGATATACAATATAACATAGTGATTTAAATGTAACTAAATGTATTTAACCTAATCAAAACTATGCTCATTCCCTAGACAAAGTACTATGGTTTTTTTCTTTTCAACTAAGAGAAAATAGAAAAACTAAGAATATAGTAATAAAATCTAGAAAGTGGATATAGAAATAGAAACCTAGAGTAAGACATTGGAATCTAGAGAAGGTCTTAGAAAGCATATATGCAATAGAAATTGTAGTGCACTTCATAGATGCAACACAAGTAGGCTCACACCCAAATGTTTTGTAGTCCTTTGTACCAAAAATCATAAAACTTACATAGGAAATGAAGGACCTTGGTGGCAAGGACACAATGCAAGTACCTAGTAATATAAAATAATAACTAGAATATAGGAATTTAATGAAAGTGTATACCTCATGACTTGTAGTGTATTCATGTGTATACTTCATGATTGACATGTATTCAAGTGTATACTTCATGACCTACGTGTATTCATGTGTATACTTCATGACTTACGTATATTCATGTGCATGCTTCATGACTTACGTGTATCTAGATGTACATACTTCATGTATATTACATGTATTTACGTGTATGCTTCATGCCTTACGTACATTCATGTATATGCTTCATGTCTTATGTGTATTCTTGAGTGTATACCTCATGACTTGTAGTGTATTCATGTATATACTTCATGATTGATGTGTATTCAAGTGTATACTTCATGATAAGTACATGTATTCATGTGTGTATACTTCACAACTTACGTATAATCATGTGTAAGCTTTGTGACTTACATGTATCTATTTGCATACTTCATGTATATTACATGTATTTGTACATGTATGCTTCATGCCTTGTATCTTATGTGTATTTATGCATATACTTCATGTATTGCATGTATGCTTCATGCTTCATGTATTACATGTATTTATGTGAATACTTTGTGTATTACGTGTATGCTTCATACTTCTTATATTACATGTACTTATGCATATACTTGGTGTATTACGTGTATGCTTCATGCTCCATGTATTACATGTATTTACACGTATACTTCATGTATTATGTGTATTCTTCATGTTTTGTGTATTACGTGTATCTATGAGTATGTTTCATACTTCGTGTATCATGTGTACTTATATCTTCATGCCTCATATGTATTTAAGTGTATACTTCATAGATAAACATATGTTTCATGCTTTGAGAGGAAAAAAAATGGATATCCATTTTGTAGAAGGGATATATGTTGCTAGATATCCATTGCCCAAAGAATTGGGCTTTAGATAATGGATATCCATTTTCAAAAATAGATATCTGTTTTGAAAATGGATATTTGTTATGTACAAGCCAAAAAAAAGACAAAAGGAATGTTGTTGGGCTTGACAACTATGCCCACAGACCCTCTGATGTTGAAAAACCCATGATCTTTGCCTGTTACAATCAAAAAACACTTATATGCACTTTTGGACACACAATTTGCTTGTTACAATCATAAGGGTGATATTTTTGTTTCCCTAATGGGGAGCAATAGTTGTCGTAAAGTAAAAACGAGGAGGAAAGTCAAATTAGAGGAAATTGAAGCAATTAGGGAAAAGGATAGAGCAAGGAAGAGGATTGGAAGACTGGGTTTGATGGATGCTCATCAAGGTGAATCTTCTTCTTTAGCATCTAATGACACGCAAATTAAAGGTGTTAATGTTGATTATAATGAAATGTTAGATAAGAATAAAATTGACCATGATATTGCAAATGAAAATGTTGCAAAATGTTATGAAACACCTATTGATAAGAGCAATACCATGGACAAAGAAGAAGAAGAAAAACAAAGACCTTTGCTTGAAGAAAGTAGATATGAATTTTGGGCTATTGAATTTGCACTCCATAATCCATTTGTTGATAAAATTGATGAGGTTGATAACATGGATGAAACAATGAAAATCAATGTATCTCCAAATTACATAAGAAGAGAGGATGTTTGTCAAGAAGAGAATAAGCATGATGAAATTGTAAAACATCCAAGAACCCCAAAATGGTTACTTGAAATTGATGAGAACATAATGGAAAAAATTGAAGGCAAGCAGTCGTCACGAATGGTTCGGTTGTGGACTTCAAAACTCTTCAATAAATACTTTGAGAATAAAACATTAACTAAACAATGCCAACTTTTTGTACAATTACTAAAGATGTACAAAATGAGACCTTTACTAAAGAAATTAAAGATTTGGTTAAACAAAGCGTCTCATCGGAATAAAATTATTGTTAGAAGCCTTTTCAATGCACTCAATTCTTTTGGAAAGACTAGCAAGGAGAAAGATAAAATAGTTGCTCGTAGAGTAATAACAACCTCAATAGTAAGAAAACAATTAAGAAAGGCTCGAGTAATGCGGCAAACTTGTGTTGACTTAAGATTGAATCATAAAACATTGTCAAAAGCACTAGCATTAAGATCAAGACTAGATAGTCCTTTTGGAAATGATACTTGGGCTTTCAGTGGTAGGCTTCCACAAGTTGATAAGAAGCTAATCAATAGCACAAAGGAAGAAATTGAATGATTTTGGCACACTAAATCTAGGGTATCACCAAATGCAAAAGATATTTTAAAGTTAAGAATTGGTGATAAAAACTGCACACCACATCTGAAATAGTACTTGGAATGTAGCTAAACAACATTGTACAAACATTATTATGAAACACACCAAGATATGACAATCTCACAAAGAGTATTTGAGTCTCTCAAGCCATTTTATTGTGTTCCTCTTTAAATTTGTAATACATGTTGCAAATATCATGTAGAGTTTTCTATGTATCATGAATTATTATGCAATATTTGTTCTACTTTGCACACTAACGAAATGTTATAGGAGTGTGGTGCAATTCAACTACCAAAGTCATCTAGGGACTTATTGGATTTATTTCTATGTATTAGAGATGATGGTTGCATTTTTTTACAAGAATGATTGTTTAAATGAAAAGTGTTTACATTGTGGTGGGTTATCAAAGTTTGTATCATGTTTTCATAAGGGCAGCAAGCATGATTTTGGAAAGAGAATGGTTGAAAAAAAGAGATATGAGATAGTGAAATACAATTTGAATAGTGGAGGTGAAGGTTTTAGATGTGAGTTGATTGTAAGAGAGGTAAGTATTGCTAATTTTATTGATGATTTTAAGAAAAATCTTTTCTACAAGTATGCCAGACACAGCCACAGGTCTCGATGGTTAGATCAATAGTTCAAGATGTGTAAAGACTTTTTCCTGATCAGAACTATTGTCTATGTAGTTGATTTTGTAGAAAACTACACGTTGCAACCCCAAAATGAAGTGTAATCCTAGTACTACAATTCTATTCATATTGTTATTTTGTTCACATCACATATAGAGATGCCCTCGAGAGTACAGAAGAGAATAGGAAGATTGTAAGAGAATACCATTTTTACATGAGTGATGATCGATCTCATTCATCAGAGTATGTGCAGTATTGTTTTCAACAATTTTATAGGTTCTTGCAAGAAAAAGATATTAGAATGGATCAACATCTCATTTGGTCAGATAATTGCACTGTTCAATTCAAGAATGCTCATATGTTCTATTGATTGAGCAAAATGCATGTAGAGAAGGGTATACTGTTGGAAACAAGGTAGATAACTGAGAGGGGGGGTTGAATCAGTTATCTTAAATATTTAACTTTCTTTTCTTCTTAAACAATTAGTGTAGCATCAAAACATCTATGCATTCATAATCATGAGAGGAGAAAAGAAATCAACACAAATAACACAAGGATTTTAACATGGAAAACACTGTTAAGGGAAAAACCACGGGGTAACTAACCCAAGATTATATTCTCTATTAAAAGAATAAGAAGTACAAAATGATACTTGCCAATTAGGGCTCACTGCCCAAGCACACTACTCACAAGAGGCACACTGCCTACAAGAGACTCACTATCTACAAGGTTATAGATGGTAACCAGATGTTTGAACTGAAGAGAGGTATCCACATATGCTGAGGTTCAGTTCCGGTTAGGCTCAATACACTGATCTACTGCACTTCATTCTTCCTCTGCTTTAGTGCTGCTATTCTATTATGTACCGGACTTGTATTTCTACTTACACACTTATCTCTGCCTTTTCTCACACACTATATCACCGCACACACACCTTCAAACCAAAATCCATCTGGTATATATATCCGCACCAAGGATTTCAACATCTTTCTAGTCGACAATCGGAATACTCAAGATATTTACTAAACACTAGTCTATCGGCTAAATCTATGTTTAATATGTGATACGTATCAAAACATAGACATAGAAGTCATCAATCATGTTGACCAACCATGCATGATCCCTCAAATAGCTTGATCACCATCAATCTCTTATCCGGATTAAAGTCTGATGCTTTGCCAGTCAGTTCTTCCTCAGTCTACTCTGCCTTTCAGGAACCCAACACTTAGATGCTCATATATTTTCACTCATTCATCACTAGAGGCTCAATCTCTAGAATGTTGTAGTCATGGTACTCCTCTTGACTTCTCCAAGTCCACAACTTGCTGAGTTACACCATCTGAGAGATCTGGACCTGATTGTCAGACCTTGCTACATGCTCTATTCTTGTTCACCGGACCAAAACACTCTTCAATCTGACTTCCGATATAGGCATACTATGTGATGCGGATGTGTGGGATAGACTTTGTTTCCATCAATGACAACAATAATGAAGCCACACAATGTCTCTTGCCAACAATCTCCCCCTTTGGCATTGATGGCAACACTTAGTGAAAAATGACTAAGTGTAGTAACAAACTCCCCCTTTGCTAATGCTCTGTCTTATGTACACTTTTATCGGAGCTCCCCCTTAGCTGGATTCCACATTTTTCACTACTCCTCACTCCCCTTTGACATCAATGGCTAAGGGTGAAATCCACACAACAAAATTTGCAAAAATCATCCTATACATGGCCGCATAAGTATATATGCATGTTATATATACTTAACTATATCCATAAAGGTAGTCTTCAACTGTACAACTTCTGTCGCCCAACTCTGCTTCATCCTGTCCAAAATTGAAATGTGGTCACTCAACAAAAATGCAAAAGCTTCTCCCCTTCTTAAGTCTGCTGGATCACTAGTCTGGGCTGTGGTCTGAGCATTAGTTAAGGCCTCATGCATGGCCTCTAACTTGGGGATAATTATCCCTCTTAGTTCACTCATCCTACTTATTATATTTATCCTCTCCTTTTCAAGCCTCTTTATTTCATTTATAATGGCAATGTCCTGGCACTCTTGATTCATTAAAGATGTGGTGAGGGGATCAAAATTCTGAGATAAACTTGACAATTTATCTTCTTGTTCTTTTACTTTCTTTTCAATATCCTCTGTCACTTTAGACCAGGATAGACAAAATTTATATATTTCTCCACCATCTTTAAGAGAATTTTCTAGGCTCTTTATGCCAATATCCAGGGTCCTCCTGTCATTAGTTATGATTCCCTGCACTTCAGTGAATCTTTTTCCCAAAAATTCTTTCCAGACTTTCTCTTCAGCTAATTTCTCCAAAGAATTAAAATGAGTGCTAACAGAGTTAACTAGAGATTTCAAGTTACCGGATGAAGAGGCTAAAAGATCCTTTTGGAAGGATGGCATGATCTTTTCTAGCACACCAGATGCAATCTCTATCAGCTCACAGTCTTCCATGTGAGACTTCAGAAGCTTTTCTTTTGCTTTAGCTTGAGCAAAAGATGCTACCTTCATAGTCTGGACCGGAGAGAGGGAGTCAAAATTGAGTGGTCCTTGAAATAGTTCCGGTTCATCTATTTCCATCATCTCTTTGGTTAAGAAGTTTTTTGCTACTTCTGTAGTGTCTCTTGCCAGAGACAAAGTCTTCTTTCCTTTTGCATCCTCAGAACTATCATCAGAGATCTTCTCTGTATGTTCTTCTTCTCTTCCCTTTTTCTCCTCTACTTGACTCAATTTCTCCTCTTTTCTTCCTTCTTCTTCAGTTCTAGATTCTGCAGGGGGATCCAGAAGAGAGATGTTTACATCTTCATGGACTTCCTCTTCCAGAACAGAGGAATCCAAGTCCTTAGTCCTCTCCTCACCTATCTCCTTTGACTCTTCTGCAATTTTTTCAGCAGATTCTTCTTTTGATGCACTTAATCCTTCGACATCCATGGCAGAAGGTTCTTCATCTATTTCCTCTATGATAGGAAGGCTGAATCTCTTGTAGGCATTCCAGAGGATGTTTTCTATTTCTTTTGCTACCTGATCTGTCTCTCCAAGCATAAGTTTGTTCATTGTGGCTTTGCTCTGGAACTCATCCTTCCAGTCCTTGAAGATCATGGTCATTTGTTTTGGAGTAATGGAGGGATAGAGCTGAATTGCAATCTGTTCTTGGATCTCTAGGTCCTTTGCCTTAGCATTCTCCTTTCTTAGTTCAAGTTCCTTCTCTAGACTTTTGGGAATTAGAGAGATGATTTCAATGAATGCTTTATTATAAATGTTTAGGCACCTGACTGTAGCATCTTCCAAGATTTTCTTGTCAGTATCACTATATTCATCATAAAATTTAGTGACTAGTTGTAGGTTCCCATCCACTGTGACTGCCTTGATGATATCATTAATAGAGAGAGTAGGCCTTTCAACAAATCCTTCTGCCTCTTCTTCTTTGTTTTTGCCAGTACAGGATTCCACAGATGTTTTCTTTTTCTTCATTTTCTTAACCTCCTCATTAGTCTATGTCTCTTCATCATCCTTTTGGCTTATGTAGGACCTTGTAGCCTTGGTTTTTGTTCTCTTTTCTCCCTTTTCAAATGTCTTGGCTTCCAGTTTGGAGGATTTTGAGCTCTTAGAGGTGGTAGGTGTAGAACTCTTTGAGGATCTAGTCTAGGAGGGGGTTTGCACCAGAACACTTTCTTTTTTTGCTTCTTGTCTCTCTTTCTCTGCTCTTTCTACTTTCTCTTTGTTTGCATCAACTGCCTCCTTTGATATACCATATTTCTTGGCAATTTCCTCTACTTCCCTTCTCACTTTTCTTTTCATCTTTGATTGTCTCAATTCAACATGAATTTTTACACTTAATTCTTGATAGGTTCCAAACCTTTCTACCTCAGGGTCCTTAGGCTGACTCAGTAAGTGTTGAACATGCAACTCTAGGATTTTCTCATCTACCTCATAGCCCATTGGCATAATCCAGATTGTTTTGGGCTCAACTACCTCCATTAGGCATTGATCAGTGTCTACCATGAAACACACTATATCTTTGTATTTTTCAACTATTGTTTGTCGAATTCTTTCTCTAGCTTGCATCATACTTTGGAAGTTCTTAAAGTATCCCCAGAGTGCTGTACTTTGATCCTTGGCATCACTAAGCCCATACATATAATCTCTTATTTATATGGCAACCAGTCTATCATTTTGCCATACCCAACCACTTGATCCGGGTAGCTCATTCATATAGTAAAAGAATAAACACAGTATTAGCCCACCATATTTGAATGAGTTCTTCATGTCCTTGATCTTTTGAGAGTTTCCTAACAATTGGCTCAGGAGAAGCTCACATAGATCATAGTCTACATTATCCCTTAGCATCTGATATGCAGTATAAATTGCAGTTTCAGACACAGAGTTCTCCCTGCTGGAATGATATATTTTATAGCCAATTATCATAGAGGCAAATTTCATATTTGGATCTGTGATATCTTCTATTGTCATTGCTCTTTTGTCAAACTTTGATCCGGTAGCCTCACTTACTATTTGGTTCTTGACTGATTTTAGAGCAAGCAACTCACCAGATGAGTGCAAACCGGTTACTGCCCTAATGACATCTTTTGTTATCTTGAATGGCCTCATCAACCACATGAAGTTGTCATGTATTCTGCTAAGAACATACCGGACCCATTCATCTTTAGCAAAACAGGGAAAGTGGATGCAATATTTGAAATGCTTATCCCGGATGGCCTTGTATTGAGGTTTGAGTTCAAAGGTTTCATCTATTAGTTGTTTATGGTAGATATCCATCATCTTTGATTCTCCAAATTCCTTAATATTTGCATGGATGTATACCCTAACATCTTCTACGTGTAGAACCCCATGCAGAATGCTAGAAAATGTGCCTAAGGGATCAACTTCTAGGGATTTGTAGGGATGATTCTTAAACTTTGGGCGTGGCCTATCAGTGATCTTAACAACATTTGGAGTAGCCATCTTGCAAAATATTCAGAGAGAGATATTCAAGAATGGAAATACCTTTTTACGCTTCTAGGGTTCACAAAATGAGCCAGAAAAGATCGCTGGTTGAATTGGATTCGACGGTTGATCTTTGAGAGAGTTGAAACAATCTTGTTGCAGAGCTCTTCCTTTCTTCTTTTTGAATGCAAATGTGTAAAAGATGAATAAAATGTTAGACTTAGGGCACACAACTGAGAGGGGGGGTGAATCAGTTGTGCAAAAGATTTCTCCAATTACACACTTAAATCCTCTTAGTGATTAGCAGTATATTAATCATGAAACATAATGCATTCAAATCAAAAGTAGAAACACATCAACACATAAGACACCAAGATTTTGACGTGGAAAACCCAGTTAAGGGAAAAACCATGGGGTGATTAACCTAAGAATGTATTCTATGTTAGAAGAATAGAAAGAACAAAATGGCACATGCCAATTAGGGCTCACTACCTGAGCACACTACTCACAAGAGGCTCACTGCCTACAAGAGACACACTATCTACAAAGAAATAAGTATCACCTACTTGAACTAGAAAATAGCATCTTCACCATGCTTGAATTAGTCCCATTTAAGCCCAATACTTCTGCTCTGCCTTTCACTTTTCTCCTCACTACCACACTCTCATCTCCACAAGGACAACTTTGAAATGACTTCAGAATCCCTTATTTATACAAGACATCAACTTAGGAATGATCATCTAAGTCGGCAAACATCCATAAGATCATCTGCAACATGTATAACTCATCCGGTCGGCCTGTCTCAGGAAGAACACCATCATCCGGAAGTTATTCTTCAATTGTGAGCTCCAACTCCAATGCAGACCACCCACATGATCTGAACATGATCCAAAGACTTTCACAAGATTTCCTTAAACACTAAAAATATCTGGACTTCATCTGCTTACTTCAATCCTTCTCTTCTTTATCCAGAACCTCAAGAACACAGTCTTTCACTACTGTCACAAAGGAATAGATGCTTCCAGACCTCCAAACCACAAACTAATCGAGTTGATACTTCAAACAGACTTCTTGAACACTCCCTCAAATCTGCATAACAGGACAATACATTTCTGGATCTCACCGGACCTTTCTGTAACACTCTGTCATCTCTGAACACCTACCAGAACCGGTTTAACTTGATTAGCCATAACTTCTTTAGATCTTCATGTGTACCTCTGAAATCTTTACTGGACCACCTTGAGACACATATCCACAAACCCTTTAAACCGCATACTCTGATCCTCATCCTATCTTGAACTTTTACCTTACTGTCATCACTGTTCTTCTCTATTCCTGATTGAGACTAATTTTCTCAATATCCTCAACACACAGCTCATCCAATCCTTATCATTAATGCAACAGGAGTATGTTGACATCAATGACAACACTAGTTAGGCCCATACTTGCAACAATCTCCCCCTTTGTCATTGATGGCAACATATGGTGTGAAAAACTGTTTTAACCATCAAGCCAAGAACTTCTTCTTACTGTCACAGCTCCCCCTATCAGCAACAACCATTCACATGTCATCTCTCCCTTTACTACTCCCCCTTTGATCAGCAACCACTTGTTTTTGACATGTCTTCTCTCCCCCTTTAACATCAATGGTAAAGGGCACATACTTACAATTTCAACATATTAGAATCATACCTGCTGCTCCCCCTAAGTAGCAGCTCCCATCAATTGGGATCACAAGATATGACTATGATATCCACCAAACTGATACTCAAAAGAGTCCTTAGGTAGAGGTTTAGTAAAGATGTCTACAATCTGATCCTTGGAAGGCACAAACTCCAATCTAACTTCATTCTTGTTTACTTGCTCTCTCAAAAAGTGAAATTTGATCGATATGTGTTTAGTCTTTGAATGCAACACTAGATTCTTTGATATATTTATTGCACTTGAGTTATCACAGAAGATTGTGATAGGTTCCTCATACTCCACTTTGATATCTCTTAGCATCTACTTCATCCACAAAACTTGAGTGCAACTACCTACTGCTGTAATATATTCAGCTTCAATTGTAGATAGAGATATTGCCTCTTGTTTCTTGCTTAGCCAAGAAACCAATCTCTTCCCCAAAAAGAATGCTCCACCACTGGTACTCTTTTGGTCATCCACATCTCCTACCCAATCAGCATCTGTATATGCATGAAGAGAGAAATCATGATCTCTAGGATACCACAGACCATACTCAACTGTCCCTTTTAGATATCTAAAAATCCTCTTGATTGCCATGACATGGGATTCTCTAGGATCAGCTTGGAATCTAGCAACAAGACCAACAACTTGCATAATGTCTGGTCTAGTTTGAGTGAGATACAACAATCCTCCAATCATTGATCTGTACTTTGTCTGGTCTGTCTTAGGAGAGTCATCATCTTTGCTCAACTTACATCCGGTTGCCATGGGAGTATTCATTGTCTTTGAATCTTCCATCCCAAATTTCTTCAACAATTCTTTCACATATTTGGTCTGAGAAATGAAGATTCCTTTCTTTGTTTGAGTGATTTGCAGACCCAAGAAGAAATTTATTTCACCAAGCATAGACATCTCAAACTCACTTTTTATTTGATTTGCAAAAGTTTTACACATACTATCTCTTCCTCCAAAGATGATATCATCAACAAACACTTCGGCAATCAAGATGTTTTCATGATGAATTTTGAAATATAAGTTACTGTCAGCAGTACCTTTGTTGAAACCAATCTTCAAAAGATGCTTCTCTAATCTTTCATATCAAGCTCTTGGGGCTTGCTTTAATCCATACAGTGCCTTCTTTAACTTGCAGACCATATCACCATGATCAGACAATTGAAATCCATCTGGTTTTTTTATATACACTTCTTCTTCCAAGTCACCATTTAAGAAGGTAGACTTGACATCTATCTGATATACCTTGAAATCCTTGTAGGCAGCAAAGGCAAGAAATAATTTGACTACTTCAATTCTTGCCACCGAAGCAAAAGTTTCTTCAAAATCAATTCCTTCTATTTGAGAGCAACCCTTGCAGACCAATCTAGCTTTATTTATGATTAATTCACCAACTTCATTTAGTTTGTTCTGGAAGACCCATTTTGTTCCAATCACATTCTTGTTTCTAGGTCTAGGAACAATATCCCATGTGTGATTTTTTTCTATTTGCACCAGCTCTTCCTCCATTGCTTTAGTCTAGTTTTCATCATTGCAAGATTCATTTACTGTCTTAGGTTCAATCTTTGAAATCAAACAATACTCTTCTGAATCTTGAGCAATTTTCCTTCTTGTTTTTACTCCTTTGCTTTTATCACCTATGATCTGATCTTCAGAGTGGTTCAATCTTACATACCTGGGAACTTTGGGAATTTCTTGCACTTCTGATTCTTGATCAGGCTCATTGAGACTCATCTCTTCTCCCTGATTTACTGGATCAGTTTGAATCTGACTTTTAGAAGAGGCTTGGGCTCTTTGAATCAGAACACCATTCTGATCATCTTCATCATATTCATAAAATCTTGAGGGTTTTTCAATTCCCTAATCAACCTTCACATTTGTACTTTCTATCATCTTCCTCAATCTCTTGTTGTAACACTGGTAGGCTTTACTTTGAGTAGAGTATCCCAAGAATATTCCTTCATCACTTCTAGCATCAAACTTTCCTAGATCTTCATCTCTTTTAATGTAACATTTGCTACCAAAGACTCTGAAATACCTTATAGTGGGAGTGATACCAAACCAAAGTTCATAAGGAGTCTTACCGGTATTGCATCTGATTTGAACTCAATTGAGAGTATAGACTGCAGTGCTGACAGCTTCTCTCCAATAGATCTGAGGAACATTTGCTTCCATCATCATGGTCCTAGATGCTTCCTGGATGGTCTGGTTCTTTCTCTCCACTACTCCATTCTACTATGGAGTCCTAGGAGCAGACAACTGTCTCTTTATTCCATGTTTCTCACAGAACTCTATGAACTCACCAAATGTGAATTCTCCACCTCTATCAGACCTCAGACATTTCAATTTTAGTTTAGTTTCATTCTCTACCATAGACTTGAATATTTTGAATTTCTGAAGGGCTTCTGATTTCTCTTTTAGAAAGCTTACCCACATCATCCGAGAATAGTCATCAATTAGTAACATTAAATATCTGTCACCTTGCATATTCCTGATTCTTGCCAGACCAAAAAGATTAGTATGAACTAAGTCCAATAATCCGGTAGAAGACAGTTCCTTGCTTTTGAATGAGACTCTGCTTAGCTTACCCAATTGACATTCTTTACACAAGCTATTAGTAGGTTTCATCAATTTTGGAAGATCTCTTACAGTGTGAGTATTGCTTATCTTGATGATATTATCAAAATTTACATGACACATCCTCCTATGCCATAACCAACTTTGATCAATTTGAACAAATAGGTAGCTTTTACCAGAACCAACCAAATGGAAGATATTACCTTTAGTTTGAGTACCGGATGCAATCTCTATTCTGGAGCTTTCAAAGATCTTGCATTTTCCATCCTTGAACTGGAGATCATAGCCTTTGTCCACCAACTGTCCAACACTGAGAAGATTGTGCTTCAATGCTTCAACATACAGTACATTACCGGTTTTGTGTCTTCCATCAAAAGAAATAGTTCCTCTACCTCTGATTCTTCTAGCAGAATTATCACCAAATTTTACTACTCCTTCATACCTTTCCAAATCCACAAACTTATTTTTGTCACCTGTCATATGGTGAGAGCATCCACTGTCAATGACCCAATCATCCTTTTCTTCAACTTGGGCAGCCAGAGATCTTTCTACAACTTTATGATTGACAGATTCAGAGGATATTGGTTCTTCTTCCTTGATGGCAATAAACACCCATTCACTTCCAGATTTGTTTCCTATCTCTGATTCATCATCTGTTACTCCTTCATTATCATCTTCTTCATGAACATAGTAATAATTCTTTTGGAACCTTGATCTGATAGGATTTGGCCTTGAAAATCTTTCTGGACACTTTGAGGCAAAATGACCAATCTTATTGCAGTTAAAACACTTAAAAGGCAATTTCCCTTCATACTTACCAAATCCTCTTGGCAGTCTTTTTGCAATAAGAGCTTCAAGGTGAGCAATTTTATCTTCTTCTTCTTCCAAGTCTTTTCTTGCTTTTTCATACCATGAAAGTTTCCTTGAAGAGTTCTCTCTCAGATCAAACCTTTGTTTACCTTTTACAGAGGCACTGGCTTTGAATGCAGATTCAGTCTTGGGGAGTTCATTTCCAAACTCTATTATTTCAAATGCAACCAATTTCCTAGCCAATTGATCTCTTGTGACAGTTGTATGGGCTCTAAATTCTTCAATGGCAACAGCCTTGATTTTGTAAGAAGCAGGTAGGGATCTAAGAATTTTGCCAACAATCTCATTTTCATCCAAGACTCCACCAGCATTTCTAATTCCACAAACCAGCTCATTCACTCTTGGCATAAAAGTAGTAATATTTTCATCATCTCTCATCTTCAGATTTTCAAATTTCCCTTTTAGACTTTGTAACCTTGCACATTTAACATACTGGTCTCCTTCATGTAAAATTTCTAATTTTTTCCAAATCTCATAAGTAGTCGGTAGGTCAATAACATTTGAGAGCTCTGAATCAGATAATGCACTTAGAAGAGCCTTTATAGTCCTCAGATTGTTTTCAACATTTGTGATTTCACTTTGAGTTTTCGGACCACCCTGTGGAGGTACATACTGTATTGTAGCCATGGTCCAGTACACCATTCCCATACAATGCAAGTGACATTTCATGCGACCTTTCCAGAGATTAAAATTTGTTCCATCAAACTTCGGGCTATCCTTCTTGTAAGATAACATCCTAGATCTCCTCAAGCGGTTAAGCTTCTTTCAGAGGAACTTGGCTTTGATACCAATTGTTAGACTTAGGGCACACAACTAAGAGGGGGGGTGAATCAATTGTGCAAAAAGTTTCTCCAATTACACACTTAAATCCTCTTAGTGATTAGCAGTATATTAATCATGAAACATAATGCATTCAAATCAAAAGCAGAAACACATCAACACATAAGACACCAAGATTTTGATGTGGAAAACTCGGTTAAGGGAAAAACCATGGGGTGATTAACCCAAGAATGTATTCTCTATTAGAAGAATAGAAAGAACAAAATGGCACATGCCAATTAGGGCTCACTGCCTGAGCACACTGCTCACAAGAGGCTCACTACCTACAAGGGACACATTGTCTACAAAGAAATAAGTATCACCTACTGGAACTAGAAAATAGCATCTTCACCATGCTTGAATTAGTCCCATTTAAGCCTAATACTTTTGCTCTGCCTTTTGCTCTTCTCCTCACTACCACACTCTCATCTCCACAAGGACAACTTTGAAATGACTTTGCAATCCCTTATTTATACAAGACATCAACTTAGGAATGATCATCTAAGTCAGGAAACATCCATAAGATGATCCGTAAGATCTATAACTCATCCGGTTGGCCTGTCTCGAGAAGAACACCATCATCCGGAAGTTATTCTTCAATTGCGAGATCCAACTCCAATGCGGACCACCCACATGATTTGAACATGATCCAAAGACCTTCAAAAAATTTCCTTAAACACCAAAAGCATCTGCACTTCATCTGCTTACTGCAATCCTTCTCTTCTTTATCCAAAACCTCAAGAACACAGTCTTTCAATACTATCACAAAGGAATAGATGCTTTTGGACCTCCAGATCACAAACTAATCAAGTTGATACTTCAAACAGACTTCTTGAACACTCCCTCAAATCTACAGAATAGGACAATGCATTTCTGGATCTCACCAGACCTTTCTGTAACACTCTGTCACCTTTGAACACCTACCAGAATTGGTTTAACTTGATTAGCCATAACTTCTTCAAATCTTCATGCGAACCTCTAAAATCTTTACTAGACCACCTTGAGACACATATCCACAAACTCTTTAAATCATATACTTTGATCCTCATCCTATCTTGAACTTTTACCTTACTGTCATCGATGTTCTTCTTTGTTCCTGATTGAGACTAATTTTCTCAATATCCTTAGCACACAGCTCATCCAATCCTTATCATTAATGCAATAAGAGTATGTTGACATCAATGACAACACCAGTTAGGCCCATACTTGCAACATAAAAGAATCCTTATATTTATGCGCAAACCCTAATTTCATATTGCAATAAATGCACACCTTAAGTCATTCTAGTTCCCTTGTTCTGACCTTGTTCTGAGAGAGATCCTTCTGAATCATTCAGATGCACTTAGATTTAATCCTAGTGATAATTGACAATGTATCTCCCTTCCTCCAATCATGCCATTTATCCGTAAGTCAAGATATTTCAATTTTGAATCATACCAGATCTAACTATGAAAATCCTACTTTTATCGGATGGCTGTCAAACCAGATCAATCTTGGATGATTAAACTCTTCAAAACTTGTTGCAAATCTTTCATATTTTTTCAGAGGGTTATTTAGATATTTCTCTAAGAACCCTTTAATCTACAACATTCCATGTGCCAAATTTAGGCACCAATTGACTGGCTGGGGGAATTTATTTTTCATTTGTGACTCCCCCTGAGCTAGAGCACATCTATTTAGTTTTTAGAAGGAATATCAGTACCAGATTCTGGTGCGGATCCATCCCCAATATTTTATGTACTTCGCTTCACCCAAATCTTGTTCATTTCCGTTTGAACTTCGTCCACATTCACTTTTCCTTTTCCTTTGTCTTGATTTTGATTATGATGCACCGGACCCCTTTTATCCTGATTCTTACTTCTGTAGAATTTGGCAATATGACCAGATCTATTGCAATTGTAGTAAACAACATTTCCTTGCATATGTGACTAATATCCTCTTGATCTGCATTGATTAGCCATATGTCCCATTCTATTGCATGCAAAGCATCTACCGTTGAATGAATTGTTTATTTGCATATTTATGCATTCATGAGATTTGTGACCATACCTTTTGTAGTTGAAACACTGTCCGAAGAAGGATGAATTAGTCTGATTCATTCTTCTTTTGCACTAAGTTGCTTTATAACCAAAGTTGTTGTAATTGTAGCAATATCCATTGAAGGATGGATATCTTTGAGCATTTGGTTGCCTTACCGGAGGTCTTCTAGGCCCGTTCCTTAGATTTCCTAATCCAGAGTTCTTTTGACCGGATCCAAAGCTTTCATCTTTCTCATATCCCAATCCATGCTTGTCATCTACCCTATTTTGTCTTTCAAGAAGAACTTCAAGTTGAGTAGAGCTTATCTTGAATTTCTCTTTGTATTCATTTTTTGTTTGAAGATACCTTTTAAGAGTGTCTATCTGATTCTCAAGTTGTTCTTCATTATCTCTAGCTTCTTCAAGATCAGATTCCAAATGGCTAATTATTCTATCTATTTTGTGGTAGTCTTCTGAGTTCTCCTTGAGAGATTGTTTTAGATTATCTTCAATTTTTCTTTTCTCTTCAATTTCTTGGGTGAATCTCATAACCCCTAATTCCATTTCATGTCTTACTATAATGACCTCTTTTGATAGCTTCTCACATAGCTTGTTTTTCTCATTCAGATCTTCATTAGTATCATTGGCTTCACTTTGGCTTACTAATTGTTGCAGTAGTTCCTTTCTCTTTTTCACAGAGATACTCAGTTTTTCTTTTAGTTCATTTATGAAATCATCAGCTTGTTTGAGTCTTTCCCTCAAGTTATTGACTTCAAAGTGAGATTGTTCAAGATC
This sequence comes from Cunninghamia lanceolata, assembly GCA_027924645.1. Lineage (NCBI taxonomy): Eukaryota > Viridiplantae > Streptophyta > Pinopsida > Cupressales > Cupressaceae > Cunninghamia > Cunninghamia lanceolata. The sequence continues at coordinate 12,045,923 of BSBN01000186.1, read as the reverse complement.
ATCTAGGGCAGACTGAAGTTGTTCCCTCATACTATACATATCCATTAAGATTCCTAAATCTTCCTCAAGCTGTTAGGCTCTGTTTGGAGGAACTTAGCTCTGATACCAATTGTTGGAAACAAGGTAGATAACTGAGGGGGGGGTGAATCAGTTATCTTAAATATTTAACTTTCTTTTCTTCTTAAACAATTAGTGCAACATCAAAACATATAAGCATTCATAATCATGAGAGGAGAAAAGAAATCAACACACATAACACAATGATTTTAACGTGGAAAACCCTGTTAAGGGAAAAACCACAGGCTGACTAACCCAAGATTGTATTCTCTGTTAAAAGAATAAGAAGTAAAAAATGGCACTTGCCAATTAGGGCTCACTGCCTGAGCACACTGCTCACAAGAGGCACACTGCCTACAAGAGACTCACTATCTACAAGGTTATAGATGGTAACTAGATGTTTGAACTAAAGAGAGGCATCCACATATACTGAGGTTCAGTTCTGGTTAGGCTCAATACATTGATCTACTGCACTTCATTCTTCCTCTGCTTTAGTGTTGTTGGTCTGTTACGTACTAGACTTGTATTTCTGCTTCCACACTTCTCTCTGCCTTTTCTCACACACTATATCACTGCACACACACCTTCAAACCAAAATCCATCTGGTATATATATCTGTACCAAGGATTTTAACATCTTTCTAGTCAGTAACTGGAATACTCAAGATATTTACTAAACATTGGTCTATCGGCTGAATCTATGTTTAATATGTGATGCATATCAAAACATAGACATAGAAGTCATCAATCATGTTGACCAACCATGCATGATCCCTTAAATAGCTTGATCACCATCAATCTCTTATTCGGATTAAAGTCTGATGCTTTGTCGGTCAGTTCTTCCTCAGTCTACTCTACCTGTCAGGAACCCAACACTTAGATGCTCATATCTTTTCACTCATTCATCAATGGAGGCTCAATCTCTAGAATGTTGTAGTCATGGTACTCCTCTTGACTTCTCCAAGTCCGCAACTTGCTAAGTTACACCATCTAAGAGATCTGGACCTGATTGTCAGACCTTGCTGCATGCTCTGTTCTTGTTCACTAGACCAAAACACTCTTCAATATGACTTCCGGTATAGGCATACTATGTGCTACGGATGTGTGGGATAGACTTTGTTGCCATCAATGACAACAATAATGAAGCCACACAATGTCGCTTGCCAACATATACCTCATATTTGGATTTTTTTTTAAGTTGGGCACGGAAAAGGTGAACATGATGGAGCAGGTGCATGCGTGAAGAGAGCTCTTTTTAAAGAATGTCTAAAGATTAAAGGTGGTGCTACATTTAGTGATGCAAATTCTATTGTTAAGTAGTGTAACTATGCATTGTCACATGGAGTGGCTATTGATTCAGAAGTGTGCAGGTTCTTTTGGTTGGTTGATAATGGGATAACAAGAGAGAAATTGGATTGTCAGAGAATCAATGAATCATCCAAGATGCATTCATTTCGAAGATTAGATGCAAGTGCATGGACTATTTGGACACAAGAATTAGCTTGCTTATGTCAGAGTTGTATTAAATGTGATTGGGATAATTGTGAGTCAAGTGAGTGGGTAGATGCATGGATTCCATGATATTTAAGCTCTCTATCTCAAGTTCAATCATCTTTAGACAACGACATGGAGAGCTCATTTGACTATGAACATCTTTCAGACCTTGTACAACCAGGTCATGTTTATGCAGTTGTTGCACCGCATGGAAATGAAGAGAGATCAGACTATTGGTTGGCACAATGTGTACAGGGAAAACAAAAGCTAACACAACCTATGATAGATGATGATGGGTTCACATATCCTATAGGATTAGTTATTATTGCTGGGACTTGGTTGCAAACATATATGATTAGAAAGAATGGCATCCCTACCTTTGAAGACTTTGAGAAGCATAAAACCATATTGATGTATTCGTACCTAGTTGTAGAAACAAATGTTAAGTTACTAAGGCATCATGCAAAACCAAAAACAAAATAACTATGGACAATTAGTAATGCTAATCATGAAGCAATATTGGATACTCTAAGATAAGTGATGACCCCTCAAGTACACTTGACTAGCATTTAAACTTCCAGATGAATAGGTATGACAATTTTTATCTTAACTTGTTCTTGTTTTTCTATTTTTTAGATTTGTTTAATTAAAAATTTTATTTCTTTAACTATAATGCATGCTTTTGACTACACAGGACTGCGAATGAGGTTATTTTGCATGGCATTGTAGATATTTTTGCATGGCATCATAGGTTATTTTGACTATACCTGAGGTATGATTTTTAGTGTTAATTTGTATTTGTTAATATTTTTATTTCTAGTTTTTTTCTACATACTAATTTCTAAATTTATTTTGTACATATCCTGCAATCAAGGCATTCCATGAGATGACATGTATTTGATGTGTTCTACCAAACAATTCATGTGCCTTGTCTATGCTTCCACCTTTTGCATACATGTGTCATAGGGTAATTGCAACTACAACATCTGACAAAATTCTCATATCATTCATGCTTTGATGGATGTCGATACCCTGTTCCAAAGATCCCATTTTGGTACATGCAGGGAGGATGCTAGCAAAGGTTGTGGAATTTGGCTTTGCACCTGCCAATTGCATTTTCTTGAAAGTGTCTAAAGCCTTTTTCAACAAATCCATTTTGTTCATATCTTGCAATCATGGCATTCCATTAGACCACATTTCTTTGAAGTATTCCACCAAACAGTTCATGTGCCCTACCTATGCTTCCTCACTTTACATTCATGTCTCCTAGGGAAGTTACAACTACAACATCTGACATATTTCCCATATCCTTCATGCTTTTATGGATGTCCATATCCCATTCTAGAGATACCATTTTGGCACAGGCAGGGAGGATGCTGGCAAAGGTTGTGGAATTTGGCTTTACACCTACCAATTGCATAAAAAAATGGAGACTTAGGAAGGATGCACTTATGACAATACTCATGATAGTCTTGATTGCCTTTTAGGTCTTCACACTTCCTAAGACAATAGCTAGCTTCTCCTTTCCATGGTCATCCTTCATAATATAATGCCAATCATCTATTTTATGATTGTCCTAAGGCATGATAATGCTCCATAATCAGAAACAATTGTTTTTATTTGAAAGCCTCCTTGAAACCTTATGTTTCCTTCTTCTAGATGGTGATCCACTTCATTGCTAGGTCATTATCTTGAGGAACCTTGGAGGTGACATCATTGATAGTAATCCTTTTGGAACATGGACAACATTGGCCCCCTACCTCCATTTTGTGTTCTTGTTGATTTGGTTTTGTAAAGATCTTTTATAATGATTTTGTTGAGTCGAAATTGGATTTAAAGCTTGGAATTAGGTTAAACAACAATGTACTTGAAAATTTAGCCTTATAAGTAAAACTTATAGGTAACAGGATAACTAAGAGAATGAGTTGCTCTTGTAAGAAAAATTTATGTTGTCAATGAGTTGATTAGTTGAAATTGCTTATTGCAAGCAAAATTTTTCATGTAAGTTGGTCTATGTGTAAATTGTCAAGTTTAGGTTCTAGAGGCATAGGGTAATATGATTTGATTGTATGTATTCTATTCATAGTTGTCTTTAAATGAAGATGTTGTAAGAACATGATGTCTCTTGTCTATGTATGTGGGTCTTGGTAAACAAAAATGTGAGATGATGTACATACTGTGTTGTGAATATATTATGATGGGTTTAAATTTCCTTCATGTATGTGTTGATATCGAGCTTGTGTTTAGTATGGAAATGGGGAGATCTTGTAATTGTAATGAGAAACTATTTTGGTTCATAGCTTAGATTTGAGAGTGAGATGATCCATACCTTGCTCTGGATATGTGTTGTTATGGGTATTGCGATTGATCAACTAAAAGTTTTGGGACAATGATGTAAAGGTTGGTCGTTGTGATTATGTTTTGTATGCAAGAAGGTAAATGCCTTGCATTGCTTATGTATACTTATCAGTATGATAGTGATTCTCTTGCTTGATGGTTAGGGTTTCTAGATGCAGGTAGGGGAGCAGCTTTCAATGTGGGGCTGGTGCCCAAAGTGGCTGTCAGGATAACCCATTGAAAGTTGTTAATTAAGTGAAAACCTAAAAATGAACTGGAGGGGAAAGGATAAATTACACATTAACTAGATAATTAGATTTTCTCTCCCATGCCTGTAGTACTTGTTTAGGCTAAGGATGGGTAGAGAAGGCCTGGTTGGCATAATCAACTTCCTTGTCCTCACGAAAGGAAGGTTGAGTCCGCATGAGTCACCCTATGGGGCCGGCGCCTAGTGAGAGGCTGTTAGGATAACCCATGTTAGGACCATATGATGATACTCTCCCTACTGCAGCCTAGCATTCCCTAGTTGTATTCTCCCCATTCGTCGTGTGTTGCCTCTGGAAGTGATATTGAGTTGCTTGTGATGTTGTCATGTGTTGTAATGGAGTCATGTTTAGTCCTTGTTCCTGTTAGGCAATTGTCTACCTGACTGTTTGATGTTTTGGGACCTTATGTTATCTCCTAGCACAGGGGGTGGACCTTAGGGTTCCACATGGTCGGGTGGATGTGCTTTATCTCCATTAGTTTTTCCTTGTCATTATTCGTGTGCAACAAGGTTGTAACTCCTGTAGCAGATTCAGATCTTGTACCAGTCTATAAAACAGTTATTTATGCTCATGTACTATACTGTATATCAGATTATTCATAATGTTTGTAATCCAATGTAATCGAAAGTTGATGATGTAAACAATGTAATACTATATCCTCATGTGTAAGGAAAAACTGTAGTTGTACTTGTTTTGGATGATTATTTATCTGATGTCATGGAAATGTATATGGTTATTCATTTAAGGCAATAGATACAGAATGAATTATTCTTGATACATGATGTATGAGAAAACATGATAGTAGTTTTGTCAGTGATGCAGCCATGGAACCTTGGGAGAACATTACTTAGTATAGATATGTTAAATGTTACTTTGTTATCTTTTGTTAAAAAAAAAAATTGTCTTGTTTGTATAGTGTAATTGTGTTGTTCTCTAGAGTTCCTTGGCGGGGCGTTACATCTGGTATCAGAGACAAGGTTTGCAACACTAGGATCTCTGGTTCTTGTCATTGTTTTAGGTTAAACATTTTTCTGCTTATGGTGTGTTGGTAATAGTACCTCTCACCTAAGAGCCTTAGTATGGTATTAGAAGGATGATAAACATACAGACTTGTTCTTGACTGTAGAAGAAATAAATCCTTTATGCTTTGTTCTACTTGTGTGTCTGTTATGTAAAAATGTGATGATATATCTAACCATATGTGTTCCCTGAACACTAGTGCTTGCTGATTTTTGAGGCCTCAAGTTCCTCTTGTGATCTCTAGTGCTTCCTAAGATAGAAGCCCAGGTACTTTTAGTGCATGGAATCAAGAGAGTGGAATTTGCCCCTCTAGTGATGTGAATATCCTGAACCCATTTTATGTGGGGTATTGTAAAAGGACAGTGGTGTTTGTCTTCCCTGGTTTGGTGAAGTAACCATACCTTGTGAGGTTATGTTTAGGGTGTGGAAGCACCATACCATCTTTATGTTAATGGCATTATTTGTGTAAGTATTGGAATGATGTGAATATTTGGAAGCATCATGCATTGTAAGACATGTGGTTAAGAGGTATTGTCTTGTGTGGGTATCTTAAAGTAGTCGTTTGACATCTATTTTTTTTAGTGGCCATGACTTCATGTGGAAGTTCTTTTGTGGATTATGAAAGTTATCAGTGAGTATGTATGTAAAAACCGAATGCAGGAGATCAAATTGGAGCTTGTGTTAGAACCATCTCATATAAATGTGATACTTAAAGTAAAATGTAGCCTTGATTAAATATGTTCTTGTGTGCAATATTATCTATTCTTCCTCACATAAAGAAATTGTATTGCATTAAAGGTAGAAATTATAATTATTTTGTTGCCTTAAATCCTTGTATAAAAGTTGTTTAGGTATGAGGATGTAGATAACCTAATTATCTATGTGTTGGCATACGTTCTCTAACGCATTCTAGATCTTGTGTCCTGGGTGTTGTGTAGCAGATACTCCCTTTTTGTGGCTAAAATTAGCCACATTGTGATGTTGGTTTGTTTACAATTTGGTTAATTTAAAATTTTTGATAGTTGTTTCATGTGTTGTTAGGGGCTAACAATGAATTTGTTTTCTTTGAAATTTCTTATGACAGGAGTGGTCACTAAAACTCTTTTCTCTATACTTGAGTTATTGTTGGAAATTGTCGGCATTTTGTGACTTATGATTGGATTTGGTTATTTTCCCACTTGGGATTTCACCTTCTTTAAAACTTTGATGGTGACTATTCCGAATGTTTGTTTTTGTTAGCCCTGTATTGTGTCAAGTGTTGTTTCTATCATGTTCATTTCGAACCTCTGATAGTGTGTACAAGGGAGGACTCTGCGGAGAATTGTACTTGAATGCTTGGTAATTAGTTAGAATCATGGTGGAAATAAGAAATGAGACATAATTTTCCTTGATAAGATGTAAACACAGATCCCTGAATCGAATGAAATTCTCAAAATACGTGCGATTGGTTATAAGTAGATTACATGATACACCTTAAAGGTAAGGAATTGATGTCTTTTATGCCTGTATTGAATGATCGTGCTTGTCTTGGGAACAATTGCTTAATGTGAATGCGTATGTTGGCAATAGAAAATTGTAATACTAATATGTTATGTTTCCACCCTAGTCTATGACTTCCAGGAGTAAGTCAAGTTTTAGGGGGGGAGGATGTAGTGCCCCTCCATTTTCACCTTGGATATGTAAGGAAAACACAGGTGCGGAAAATAGCTTCCCTAATGTTAATTCCAAGGGGACGATGCAGACAAGTCACTTTTAAAAACTAAATAACATAGATAAGTACATGAGAGAAACCAAATAGACAATATTTAGAACACAGACACACAAAATTACGTGGGAAAACCCTTACGGGTAAAAAACCCACCACCAAAAGAAAATAATCTTTATTACAGTAAGATATACAGTTACAATAAAGAACTCAGCTTCTTGCTCTGGTGTTTGATTCTCGACTCCCTACCAACAGTTCGCTCACTGTATATTTACAGAACGAACCTTTCTTCAAGTCTCATCATCATAATACCAACGACACCTGTAGACTTATCATTCTATTTCCAGTCTGCAAGAACAAAAGTCGTTACACACTTCTGCTCTAACTGATAGAACAAATTCCTCATACGTCGCTGCCATCTAACCGTCGCAACGGTTCACATTTCAGTGAGGCGTTTAGTCCCACATGTACCAAGTCGCAAAGGACTTTGCAGTTTATAAATGCCAACGAACCAATGGCTATTGTCGGTAATTTTGTTGCCGACAATACCAAGCCTCCAAGCCTTCAAGTCCATCGGCATAACAACTACCATCGGCCCACAGACTTCACCCTCCACCGATGAGCATAGTCTCCCCGATCACCAATGGTACCATCGGAATAACTTTCACTATCGGCACAAGAATTAGCTCCCGCTCCGACAGTGCTTTGTCTCACCGATACCTCCATCAGAATGACCGCAGTACATCGGCCCAACACCTTTAGGCTATGCCGACGGGTATTCTCTTGCCGATAGACATACGCCATCGGAGTGACTACTCCTGTCGGAGTAACTCTACAGAGTTTGGCCGATAGGCCTTGTCTCGTCGACGACCAACTCGTAACCTTCATCGAAGTGACTACTCCTGTCGGAGTAACTCCACAAAGTTTGGCCGATAGGCCTTGTCTCGCCGACGACCAACTCGTAACCTTCGTTGGAGTGACTACTCCTGTCGGAGTAACTCCACAAAGTTTGGCCGATAGGCCTTGTCTTGCCGACGACCAACCCATAACCTTCGTCGGAGTGACTACTCCTGTCAGAGTAACTCCACAAAGTTTGGCCGATAGGCCTTGTCTTGCTGACGGTTGAATGCTTCCATCGGGGTGACACTCAGCATCGGACAAACCTTCTATGCTTATTCCAACAGCCCTTTGTCTCACCGATGCCAATGGTCTTCAACACGGTCCTGCCGATAGTACTTCGTCACAGCGATGCCAACATCACATATCCTCAAACCAATGAACCAAGGAACAGTTGAACTAAAATTCATTGAACCTACCAAATGAACTCTAGAAAGGTTCAACAAAGAGGTTCAAACAAGAGGTTCAACGAAGTGGTTCAATGCATAGGTTCAACTAAGAGGTTCAAGTAGTAATTTGAGACACAAGTTCTCTTCAATCTCCCACTTGTCGAAGACATTACTGCTACCTCTTAGTCCTCATTCGATTATTGAGAACTATGGGCCCGAAGACCCATTTCATCTGAGCACCATTTGAACTTGGCTGTGTTCACTGGTTTAGTTAAGGCATCAACAACATTTTCCAAAGTGTTAACTTTTTCCAGCTTCACCTTCCTGTCTGCCACCATATCACGAACAAAGTGATATTGGACATCAATATGTTTTGTCCTAGCATGAAATGTAGGATTCTTTGCCAAACATATGGCACTTTGACTATCACAGTGAATTTGTATTTGCCCTGCATTAAAACCAACATTAGAACATAACCTTTTCAACCAAATGGCTTCTTGGCATGCACGAGTAGCTGCCATGTACTCTGCCTCTGTTGTGGACAAAGCGACTACAGCCTGTCGCTTGCTCATCCAACTGATAGCACCACCATGTAACATGAACACGTATCCACTGGTAGATCTCCTACTGTCAATGTCCCCTGCCCAATCAGAATCAACATATCCCTGAATGCTGATAGATCTCTTAGACCCTTCTGAGTTTCCATGATAGCAAATAGCATAGTCAGAAGTTCCCTTCAAATACCTCATAACTCTTTTCACAGCATCCCAATGTGACCTGCCTGGATTCGCCATAAACCGGCTCAAAACTCCCACTGCTTGGGCAATGTCTGGTCTGGTACAGACCATTGCATACATTAAACTACCAACAGCACTTGCATAAGGTACTCTCTTCATGTCATCAATGTCATTTGAAGATTCTGGACAATCTTCAATAGATAATTTCGTTCCCTGCAAAACTGGAACAACTAACTATTTAGAATCAGACATATGAAACTTATCAAGAACATTGGTAATATACTTCCTCTGGCTGAGCCAAATTTTTCTCTTAGATCTGTCCCTTTTGATCTCCATTCCCAGAATGTACTTTGCTGCCCCCAGATTTTTCATTTCAAATTTCAAGGACAACTGAGATTTTAATTCTGAGATCATCCCCTTACCATTGCCAATGAACAACATGTCATCCACATATAGTGCAATTATAAGAATCTGGTCACCTTCAGTAGTATAATAGACACAATAATCAGATTTAGATCTCACATACCCCAAGGATAAAACATACGTATCAAACTTTTGATACCACATTCTGGGAGACTGTTTCAAACCATAAAGAGACTTTTTAAGTTTGCATACCAGATGTTCTTTACCTTTTTCCACAAAATGCTCTAGCTGAGACATATAAATTTCTTCTTCAAGGTCTCCATGAAGAAACGCTGTTGTCACATCCATCTGCTCAATTTCAAAATCATATGCTGCTGCAAGTGACAACAGAAATCTAATGGATGTCAGCTTAGCTACAGGAGAAAAGATTTCTCCATAATCAATACCTTCCTTTTGGGAATACCCCTTAGCAACCAGTCTTGCCTTGTACTTCTCAATACTACCATCTGGACCATATTTCTTCTTAAATACCCACTTACAGCCTACAAGTTTTCTTCCTTCAGGCAAGGGCACCAGATCCCAGGTTCCATTCTTCTCCAATGATGTCATTTCACTATGCATGGCTTCCAACCAAGAATCTGAATCAGGTATACTAATAGCTTCTTTCACAGTCCTAGGTTCATCAGTATCAGTAAGTAAAGCATAGGCACAAGTTGAATCAAGTACTGAAAATCCATACCTATTTGGTTGTCTTCTTTCACGTGTAGATCTCCTCAAAGGTTGAGGTGCAGGTTCAGGTTCTTGCTCTAGATCAGAATCTTCAGAGCTACTTGAACTCTCATCTGAACCATCTACACTTGGTGCTTGTTGTTCCTCTTTACAGGGGTCAGAGGAACATTCACAACACTCTTTTCTTTCTTTTCTTCTGTCTTTTCCGGCTGAGGATCAACAACCAATGGTTTCAGCTCTCTGAAAATTACATTCCTACTGTAGATTACCTTTTCAGTTTCAGGATTCCAAAGCTTGTATCCTTTAATACCGACTCCATAGCCAACAAAGATACATTTAACTGCCTTGTTATCCAACTTAGATCTTTTAACTTCAGGAATATGAGCATATGCCTCACAGCCAAAGACTCAAATATGTCTTAGAGAGGGCTTCTTACTAGACCATGCTTCCATAGGTGTCTTATCAACCAATGCTGATGTAGGAGAATGATTCAGCAAGTAACAAGCTGTAGCAACTGCCTCAGCCTAGAACTTCTGTTCAAGACCAGCATAACTCAACATACTTCTTGCTTTCTCCATCAACGATCGATTTAACCTTTCAGCAACTCCATTCTGTTGTGGAGTATAAGGTGTAGTTTTATGCCTTTTAATTCCATGGTCTACACAATACTTATCAAAATCTGCATTGCAATATTCACCACCGTTATCTGTTCTCAAGCATTTTAGTTTTCTACCAGTCTGATTTTCCACAAGAGTTTTAAATTCTTTAAATCGACTGAACACTTCTGATTTGTTTTTCAAAAAATATACAAATGCCCTTCTTGAATAATCATCAATGAATGATACATAGTATCTTGATTTAGATAAAGAAGGAACATCAACTAGACCAAAAACATTAGAATGCACATAGTCCAGAACACCAGAAGATTTATGAGAACTAGAGTAAAATGAAACACGGTTTTGCTTTCCATATATACAATGTTCACAGAAATCGAACTCCAGATTACAATCAATCAGCCCATCTACCAGATTTTTGTTTTTCAAGGTTTTTAAACCTTTCTCACCTATGTGACCAAGTCTATGATGCCAGAGCATTGTTTTCTCTGCAGGAAGTTTAACTTCCATAGAATTTACATCATGTGTTACAATAGTGGCTTTTTCAGATTTTGCAGAGACATTATTACAGCACACTGGTTTAGCATCTAACCTATACAGAGTTCCAATGCGTTCACCTTTTGCCAGAACAATAGAACCTCTAGTCATCTTACAGCCACCATTCACAAAAGTAACTTGCACTCCAACATCATTAAGCTTACTAACAGAAAGTAAATTTCGAGCCAGACCTGGTATATGAAGAACTCCATTCATTCCCTTTATTCTGCCATCCGGGAACTGGATTCTGACTCGACCTCGGCCAACAATTTCCAGCGTTGAATCACTAGCCAGGAACACCTTGCCACCAGCATAGGGTTCATACTTCATGAACCACTCTCTATGAGATGTCATATGAAAAGATGCTCCTGAATCAATCAGCCAAACATCTTCAGAAGTAGGTGTTACCAGAGCAGCAATGAAGGCATCAGCATCACTGTGTGAAGACTCAGAGTCAGAGAAGTTCTTCTTCTTCTTTTTCTCCTCTTTGCAGTCTTTCTTGACATGACCTTTCTGCCCACAATTCCAGCACTTCACCTTGGACTTCTTGCCAGGAGATTTTGATTTCCCCTCTGATTTGGACTTAGACTTCTTGTCCTTCTTCTTGCCTCTTTCCTTTGATCTACCACGAACTGACAGAGCCTCTTTGGCCATTCCAGAAGATTTCCTCCGCATCTCTTCAGACAACAAAAAGGCAACAACAGTTTCCTGAGAAAACGTAGTTGTTGTACTTCCAATAGCCATCACCAGATGGTCCCACGAGTCAGGTAAGGAACATAACAGAAGCATATAGCGATCTTCCTCTTCTATTTTTACACCTATAGATGTCAACTGAGCAACAATCGTATTGAATGCACTCAGATGTTCTGCTACAGATGCACCTTCATACATCTTCAGAGAATACAATTTCTTTCTGAGGAAAAGTTTATTTACCAAGGACTTGCCCTGATAAATATTATTCAACTTTTTCCACAAATCACTTGCAGATTTCTCCTCATGGATGTTCAATAGAACAGAGTCAGATAAACTCAGTCTTATCAGTCCTTTGGCTTTTCTGCATATCAGTTCCCAATCTTCTTGCTTCATGCCTGTAGGTTGAACTCCAGACACAGCAACCCAAAGATCTCTATAGACTAACATGTCTTCAACTTTAAGTTTCCACAACTCAAAGTTTGTGCCATTGAATTTCTCAATGTCTATTTTGTCTAATGTACTTGCCATCTCTATTTAATTTAAAAATAACTCTCTACAGAACTCCCACACAACAGAATTAACACAAAAAACCCAAACTACCGACAAGGATAACACAACAGGCCAGGCTCTGATACCACTTGTAAGGAAAACACAGGTGCGGAAAACAGCTTCCCTAATGTTAATTCCAAGGGGACGATGCAGACAAGTCACTTTTAAAAACTAAATAACACAGATAAGTACATGAGAGAAACCAAATAGACAATATTTAGAACACAGACACATAGAATTACGTGGGAAAACCCTTACGGGTAAAAAACCCACCACCACAAGAAAACAATCTTTATTACAGTAAGATATACAGTTACAATAAAGAACTCAGCTTCTTGCTCTGGTGTTTGATTCTTGACTCCCTACCAACAGTTCGCTCACTGTATATTTACAGAACGAACCTTTCTTCAAGTCTCATCATCATAATACCAACGACACCTGTAGACTTATCATTCTATTTCTAGTCTGCAAGAACAAAAGTCGTTACACACTTCTGCTCTAACTGATAGAACAAATTCCTCATACGTCGCTGCCATCTAACCGTCACAACGGTTCACATTTCAGTGAGGCGTTTAGTCCCACATGTAGCAAGTCGCAAAGGACTTTGCAGTTTATAAATGCCAACGAACCAATGGCTATTGTCGGCAATTTTGTTGCCGACAATACCAAGCCTCCAAGCCTCCAAGTCCATCGGCATAACAACTACCATCGGCCCACAGACTTCACCCTCCACCGATGAGCATAGTCTCCCCGATCACCAATGGTACCATCAGAATAACTTTCACTATCGGCACAAGAATTAGCTCCCGCTCCGACAGTGCTCTGTCTCACCGATACCTCCATCGGAATGACCGCAGTACATCGGCCCAACACCTTTAGGCTATGCCGACGGGTATTCTCTTGCCGATAGACATACGCCATCGGAGTGACTACTCCTGTCGGAGTAACTCTACAAAGTTTGGCCGATAGGCCTTGTCTCGCCGACGACCAACTCGTAACCTTCGTCGGAGTGACTACTCCTGTTGGAGTAACTCCACAAAGTTTGGCCGATAGGCCTTGTCTCGCCGACAACCAACTCGTAACCTTCGTCGAAGTGACTACTCCTGTCAGAGTAACTCCACAAAGTTTGGCCGATAGGCCTTGTCTTGCCGACGACCAACCCGTAACCTTCGTCGGAGTGACTACTCCTGTCGGAGTAACTCCACAAAGTTTGGCCGATAGGCCTTGTCTTGCCGATGGTTGAATGCTTCCATTGGGGTGACACTCAGCATCGGACAAACCTTCGATGCTTATTCTGATGGCCCTTTGTCTCACCGATGCCAATGGTCTTCAACACGGTACTGCCGATAGTACTTCGTCACAGCGATGCCAACATCGCATATCCTCAAACCAATGAACCAAGGAATAGTTGAACTAAAATTCATTGAACCTACCAAATGAACTCTAGAAAGGTTCAACAAAGAGGTTCAAACAAGAGGTTCAACGAAGTGGTTCAATGCATAGGTTCAACTAAGAGGTTCAAGTAGTAATTTGAGACACAAGTTCTCTTCAGGATATACAGGTGAATTGATCAAGGCGCATGAAGATGAAGGTAAAATAACAGGAATAATTAAGGTAAGGTAAACAATTGATGTTGTACAATATAGATAGATGTTTCATCCATGTGTGGTTTCATATGATATTTAATGTGTTTTATTGATAAACTTCATTGCGACACTGATAATGCAGGCTTTGACATTGTTTTGCATTCTAATGATTAAGATGTCGATCTTACTACAATTGTTATATGTTAGAATAGATCTCATGGACTGATTCTGTTAGATTTATTTGTTATGATGGTACTTCTGAGACTTATTCAATTTCATGCATCTATATGTTTAGTGTATGGTTCTGTTTAGATAATGAGGTAGATTTGAGTTGGTTATGATTATGTGTTATCTAATCTAGATTGATATGATGTGGAAGGGACGATGTCGCATCACTCACCTACGAGTGCCCCGCGATGTTGTGATTCCTTTTTTCACCTAGTGTCAACTTTTATGCATCTATACATGCTTGACTGTGTCATTTATTGCAGGATGCAGGTATCAGGGATCGACTCCACCTAAACTAACAAGTTTGAGCATGCCTTGAACCCAATGGATAAGTTGTTCTGGAGATAACTTAAGGTCCCACATCCCAAGTCATCATCCTCGATCAGGATGCATGACATGTCTAGTTCAACTTGTCAATTCTGTCAGTATGTCAGGTCTTGCAATTGATTTCTATTTTATGGAGCTTGTTGGTTAAGTGTGTTTTGGCCTGGCTTGTAAACATGTTTGATTTGGCTTTTAACAGCTGCCCTACTCAGTGGGTTATGTTGTATGCCTAGATTTCATTATATAGTCATACTAATATTTGATCCACTATAATATTTAATAGGGTTATATAATATTCTCATTACTATTATTAATATTTAATAAGATTAAAATGGTAATTGATAATTACCTAGTTCAAAATAATTATTTAAAGTTGTTTGAATGTGAATTATTTTATTACTATTATTAAATTGATTTAGTTGAGGGTAGTTGGGGAAGTTGGTGGGCATATTGGAGAGGTTGCTATTAGAAACTGAGGGGTGAAAGGAGGAAGAGGGGAGAAGGGCTGCAAGCGGGAAGATTGGTTAGGCTGCCATAGGAGAGATTTCAGCATCGAATCCAGGTCCCCTCATCATTTTTATTATCTCTGATTGATGAAATTGTCTTTAAATTTGCCAAATATATTTGCTTGATTGTTTTTAAAGCTTTTTAATTAAATCCATTATGCATGCATCCTGCAATCTGTAGTTGCCTTTGCTAGCAGTTTCTAGAGCCTGAGTGGCTTTCAATTGAGAATGGATACTTTTATTTTATTGAAATCTATATATTGGTTGAATACTACGCATAATAGATCAACTCCTTCTTATTCATGCTCACTTCTTCAGAACCCTAGTGTTGTGCTCTTGTCACCATTAATCCAACCATGTCTGTTATTTATATAATATATGTAGATATATAAATTCCTGCCAATTGCAATTGCTTTAAAATTCCTAAAACCCTAACAATAAATCCACTCTACGTATTTTTGCATACATGTTACCAACCGTTTCACTATCACATCTGATGGAATTCGTTTGTTCTACATGCTTTGATAGAAGCCATTTCTAAGCCAGATGATCAACTTTAAACGTATTGCAATTACGTATACAGTGTGATCAAAATATGTTCAACTCTCATTACTTAACTGCCAGATGTGTTTGCTGGAAAGTTTCTAAGCCTCCTTAATAAATCAATTTTGTACCTATCCTACAACCATAATACATGGCAATATTCTCATTCATTGGCTGGCATGGAGAATGTGGCAAAAGTTGCGTAATCTGGTGCTTCGCTTGTCGATTGCTTTTGCTTAAAAGTTGCTAAAACCTATTTAACATATCTGTTTTGTGCAAAACTCTGCTAATCTTTGCAAACTATGAGATAATATCTCCTTGAGACATCCGTCAGACAGTTACATCCCTGTTCTTATATTTGTATAGCTGTCCTCTAGAGTTTTTCCAACTTTAATATTTGATAGAGATCCCTTACCTTTTTGCGAGGATGGATGTCCATACCTCTTTCCCCAACTTGCTGCACTAGGATGAAAATTTGTAAGCACTCTGTCCTTAGGGTCTCAATGAGCAGCATTGCCTGTATCTTGGATTAAATAGTCTGCACACTTGTTTTGTTACAAAGTTTAGGGTGCCCTATGGAGAGCTAGAATGGTCCAGAAGGTCAATCTTGCAAACATTATGATCAACTGTTAAGTATACTACAGTAAGGGTTCAAATGAGATTGGAGTATGTCTAGTTCCCATCCACTAAACCTACATGGCACGCACTCCAGCTGAATGTGGCGATAGTTGCTGAGTTTTATCTGTTAATCGATTGAAAGTTTTGTTTAAAATATTTTAAACAAATCTATTTTGTGCTGACTCTATAGCCCAGGATATATAAATTACATTTTCTTCCTTGCAAGGTATATAAAATGCAATTCCACCGCTGCCAGTTTTCTAGAAGATAGTATGCAGCTCTAAGTGATTCAAAACCATTAAAGGAGTTGGATAAATATGAAGTTCATCTTATAAAAAGTAAACAGTATCTATTATGTTTTCATATGTTTAATAGATAATTCACATGATACCCAACTACATCAAAAATCTCAGTTTGGTCAACAAGATAAATTAAGAAACAAATGATACAGTTACATGAGTCACAACTCAAAGCAGCAAAACGTAGCATTCTTGTAAGGCTTCGATTTAAAAATAAGATTAAGATGGTCAAATAGAGAAACACATTCTAATAGTAGACTCCGCTATAAAATTAGGGCTCAAATCCAAAACAAATGGTACAATTAGTTTAAATGACTGTGTATTGAGACATTTGCCTTCTAAGTGAGTAGAAAATTAGTTTTGTATTTTCTTTACTCGATTCTCCCTTGTGAAACATCATAAATATACGTAACCACTCAGATCAGTTGCAACAACTCTTGGATGATGGAATAACAATTCTTAGTTTATCATCTTATAGATTGTGTATGGTGTCGGTAATCAAGAAAGATGGTACTTGGAGGAATTGTACCAGTCATAGGTCCATCAAGAAGAATACAATCAATAGTAATTTTACCCCTATCTTCAACAAAAGTGGTAAATAAATGCTCTATTATTGACCAAATCTTACCTTGGGAATAAGAATAACCTACACACCAGTACATGAACATGTATATAAACCTATCATCAATTACAAGTTAAATATGAATCAAAAACATAGTTAAGATACACGATTTATTAGATGAGTTTGTTGGAGTATATATATATGATAGAAATATTAACTTATGAAACAAAAGAAGTGAAGTTGTTATAGTTTAATACAAATGTTATTAAACTAATCGATATGATTGCATATTTACTGTAATATGGCATTGATTCTATTATAATGGTTTTGATAGTAGAAATATGATATATGGGTTTGAATTATAAATGTTGTAATTAGTATTTGATCTATAAGCATTTGTAATTAATATTATCTATGCATTTGTTTAGCTTGACGGTTATATGTAATTGATGATTGATTAATATAACAGACAGAATTAATATTTATTAAACTAGACCTAGGTTTTAAGTATCCTTGGTGGAGATATAACTTAAAGCTAGTTGCTAATATGATTAAATGTAATTGGATATGACAAAATAATTAGTGTAGATGAAATTTAATCTAGTTAATTTGGTTTTGTAAAGATCTTTTATAATGATTTTGTTAAGTTGAAATTGGATTTAAAGCTTGGAATTAGGTTAAACAACAATGTACTTGAAAAGTTAGCCTTATAAGTAAAACTTATAGGTAACAGGATAACTAAGAGATTGAATTGCTCTTGTAAGAAAAATTTATGTTGTCAATGAGTTGATTAGTTGAAATTGCTTATTGCAAGCAAAATTTTTCATGTGAGTTGGTCTATGTGTAAATTGTCAAGTTTAGGTTCTAGAGGTATAGGGTAATATGATTTGATTGTATGTATTCTATTCATAGTTGTCTTGAAATGAAGATGTTGTAAGAACATGATGTCTCTTGTCTATGTATGTGGGTCTTGGTAAACAATAATGTGAGATGATGTACATACTGTGTTGTGAATATATTATGATGGGTTTAAATTTTCTTCATGTATGTGTTGATATCGAGCTTGTGTTTAGTATGGAAATGGGGAGATCTTGTAATTGTAATGAGAAACTATTTTGGTTCATAGCTGAGATTTGAGAGCGAGATGATCCATACCTTGCTTTGGATATGTGTTGTTATGGGTATTGCGATTGATCAACTAAAAGTTTTGGGACAATGATGTAAAGGTTGGTCGTTGTGATTATGTTTTGTATGCAAAAAGGTAAATGCCTTGCATTGCTTATGTATACTTATCAGTATGATAGTGATTGTCTTTCTTGATGGATAGGGTTTCTAGATGCAGGTAGGGGAGTGGCTTTCAATGTGGGGGCGATGCCCAAAGTGGCTGTAAGGATAACCCATTGAAAGTTTTTAATTAAGTGAAAACCTAAAAAATGAACTGGGGGGGAAAGGGTAAATTACACATTAACAAGATAATTGGATTTCCTCTCCGATGCCTGTAGTGCTTGTTTAGGCTAAGGATGGGTAGAGAAGGCCTGGCCGGCAAGATCAACTTCCTTGTCCTCACGAAAGGAAGGTTGATTTTGCATGAGTCATCCTATGGGGCCGGCGCCTAGTGAGAGGCTGTCAGGATAACCCATGTTAGGACCGTGCGATGACACTCTCCCTACTGCAGCCTAGCATTCCCTAGTTGTATTCTCCCCATTCGTCGTGTATTGCCTCTGGAAGTGATATTGAGTTGCTTGTGATGTTTTCATGTGTTGTAATGGAGTCATGTTTAGTCCTTGTTCCTGTTAGGCAATTGTCTACCTGACTGTTTGATGTTTTGGGACCTTATGTTATCTCCTAGGATGGGGGGTGGACCTTAGGGTTCCACATGGTCGGGTGGATGTGCTTTATCTCCATTGGTTTTTCCTTGTCATTATTCGTGTGCAACAAGGTTTTAACTCCTGTAGCAGATTCAAATCTTGTACTAGTCTATAAAGATAGTTATTTATGCTCATGTACTATCCTGTGTATCAGATTATTCATAATGTTTGTAATCCAATGTAATCGAAAGTTGATGATGTAAACAATGTAATACTGTATCCTCATGTGTAAAGAAAAATTATAGTTGTACTTGTTTTGGATGATTATTTATCTGATGTCATGGAAATGTATATGGTTATTCATTTAAGGCAATAGATACAGAATGAATTATTGTTGATACATGATGTATGAGAAAACATGATAGTATTTTTGTCAGTGATGCAGCCATGGAACCCTGGGAGAACATTACTTAGTATAGATATGTTAAATGTTACTTTGTTATCTTTTGTTAAAAAAAAAAATTGTCTTGTTTGTATAGTGTAATTATGTTGTTCTCTAGAGTTCCTTGGCGGGGCATTACATTTGGTATCAGAGACAAGGTTTGCAACACTGGGATCTCTGGTTCTTGTCATTGTTTTAGGTTAAACATTTTTCTCCTTATGGTGAGTTGGTAATAGTACCTCTCACCTAAGAGCCTTAGTATGGTATTAGAAGGATGATAAACATACAGACTTGTTCTTGACTGTAGAAGAAATAAATCCTTTATGCTTTGTTCTACTTGTGTGTCTGTTATGTAAAAATGTGATGATATATCTAACCATATGTGTTCCCTAAACACTAGTGCTTGCTGATTTTTGAGGCCTCAAGTTCCTCTTGTGATCTCTAGTGCTTCCTAAGATAGAAGCCCAGGTACTTTTAGTGCATGGAATCAAGAGAGTGGAATTTGCCCCTCTAGTGATGTGAATATCCTGAACCCATTTTATGTGGGGTATTGTAAAAGGACAGTGGTGTTTGTCTTCCCTGGTTTGGTGAAGTAACCATACCTTGTGAGGTTATGTTTAGGGTGTGGAAGCACCATACCATCTTTATGTTAATGGCATTATTTGTGTAAGTATTGGAATGATTTGAATATTTGGAAGCATCATGCATTGTAAGACATGTGGTTAAGAGGTATTGTCGTGTGTGGGTATCTTAAAGTAGTTGTTTGACATCTATTTTTTTTAGTGGCCATGACTTCATGTGGAAGTTCTTTTGTGGATTATGAAAGTTATTAGTGTGTATGTATGTAAAAACTGAATGCAAGAGATCAAATTGTGTTAGACCCATTTCATATAAATGTGATACTTAAAGTAAAATGTAGCCTTGATTAAGTATGTTCTTGTGTGCAATATTATCTATTCTTCCTCACATAAAGAAATTGTATTGCATTAAAGGTAGAAATTGTAATTATTTTGTTGCCTTAAATCCTTGTATAAAAGTTGTTTAGGTATGAGGATGTAGATAACCTAATTATCTATGTGTTGGCGTACGTTCTCTAACGCATTCTAGATCTTGTGTCCTGGGTGTTGTGTAGTGGATACTCCCTTTTTGTGGCTAAAATTAGCCACATTGTGATGTGGGTTTGTTTGCAATTTGGTTAATTTGAGATTTTTGATAGTTGTTTCATGTGTTGTTAGGGGCTAACAGTGAATTTGTTTTCTTTGAAATTTCTTATGACAGGAGTGGTCACTAAAACTCTTTTCTCTATACTTGAGGTATTGTTGGAAATTGTCGGCATTTTGTGACTTGAGATTGGATTTGGTTATTTTCCCACTTGGGATTTCACCTTCTTTAAAACTTTGATGGTGACTATTCCGAATGTTTGTTTTTGTTAGCCCTGTATTGTGTCAAGTGTTGTTTCTATCATGTTCATTTCGAACCTCTGATAGTGTGTACAAGGGAGGACTCTATGGAGAATTATACTTAAATGCTTGGTAATTAGTCAGAATCATGGTGGAAATAAGAAATGAGACATAATTTTCCTTGATAAGATGTAAACACAGATCCCTGAATCGAATGAAATTCTCAAAATACGTGCGATTGGTTATAAGTAGATTACATGATACACCTTAAAGGTAAGGAATTGATGTCTTTTATGCCTGTATCAAATGATTGTGCTTGTCTTTGGAACAATTGCTTAATGTGAATGTGTATGTTGGCAATAGAAAATTGTAATACTAATATGTTATGTTTCCACCCTAGTCTATGACTTCCAGGAGTAAGTCAAGTTTTAGGGGGGGAGGATGTAGTGCCCCTCTATTTTCACCTTGGATGTATAGGTGAACTGATCAAGGTGCATGAAGATGAAGGTAAAATAATAGGAATAATTAAGGTAAGGTAAACAATTGATGTTGTACAATATAGATAGATGTTTCATCCATGTGTGGTTTCATATGATAGTTAATGTGTTTTATTGATAATCTCCATTGCGACACTGATAATGCAGGCTTTGACATTGTTTTGCATTTCAATGATTAAGATGTCGATCTTACTATAATTGTTATATGTTAGAATGGATCTCATGGACTGATTCTATTAGATTTATTTGTTATGATGGTACTTCTAAGACTTATTCAATTTCATGCACCTATATGTTTAGTGTATGGTTCTCTTCAGATAATGAGGTAGATTTGAGTTGGTTATGATTATGTGTTATCTAATCTAGATTGATATGATGTGGAAGGGACGATGTCGCATCACTCGCTTGCGAGTGCCCTGCGATGTTGTGATGTCTTTTTTCACCTAGTGTCAACTTTTATGCATCTATACATGCTTAACAGTGTCATTTGTTGCAAGATGCAGGTATCAGGCATCGACTCCACCTGAATTAACAGGTCTGAGCGTGCCTTCAACCCAATGGATAAGTTGTTCCGGAGATAACTTAAGGTACCACATCCCAAGTCATCATCCTCGATTAGGATACATGGCATGTCTAGTTCAACTTGTTAGTTCTGTCAGTATGTCAAGGCTTGCAATTGATTTATATTTTATGGAGCTTGTTGGTTAAGTATGTTTTGGCTTGGCTTGTGAACATGTTTGATTTGGCTTTTAACAGCTACCCTACTCAGTGGGTTATGTTGTATGCCTAGATTTCATTATATAGTCATACTAATATTTGATCCACTATAATATTTAATAGGGTTATAAAATATTCTCATTATTATTATTAATATTTAATAAGATTAAAATGGTAATTGATAATTACCTATTTCAAAATAATTATTTAAAGTTGTTTGAATGTAAATTATTTTATTACTATTATTAAATTGATTTAGTTGAGGGTAGTTGGGGAAGTTGGCGGGCATATTGGAGAGGTTGCTATTAGAAACTCAGGGGTGAAAGGAGGAAGAGGGGAGAAGGGCTGCAAGCGAGAAGATTGGTTTAGGCTGCCGTAGGAGAGATTTCAGCATCGAATCTAGGTCCCCTCATCATTTTTATTATCTCTGATTGATGAAATTGTCTTTAAATTTGCCAAATATATTTGCTTGATTATTTTTAAAGCTTTTTAATTAAATCCATTATGCATGCATCTTGCTATCTGTAATTGCCTTTGCTAGCAATTTCTAGAGCCTGAGTGGCTTTCAATTGAGAATGGATACTTTTATTTTATTGAAATCTGTATATTGGTTTAATACTACGCAGAATAGATCAACTCCTTATTCATGCTCACTTCTTTAGAACCCTAGTGTTGTGCTCTTGTCACCCTTAATCCAACCACGTCTGTTATTTATATAATATATGTAGATATATAAACTCCTGCCAATTGCAATTGCTTTAAAATTCCTAAAACCCTAACAAGAAATCCACTCTACGTATTTTTGCATACATGTTACTAGCCGTTGCACTATCACATCTGATGGAATTCATTTGTTCTACATGCTTTGATAGAAGCCATTTCTAAGCCAGACGATCAACTTTAAACGTATTGCAATTACGTATACAGTGTGATTAAAATATGTTCAACTCTCATTACTTAACTGCCAGATGTGTTTGCTGGAAAGTTTCTAAGCCTCCTTAATAAATCAATTTTGTACCTATCCTGCAACCATAATACCTGGCAATATTGTCATTCATTGGCTGGCGTGGAGAATGTGGCAAAAGTTGCGTAATCTGGCACTTCGCTTGCTGATTACTTTTGCTTAAAAGTATCTAAAACCTATTTAATAGATCCGTTTTGTGCAAAACTCTGCTAATCTTTGCAAACTATGAGATAATATCTCCTTGAGACATCCGTCAGACAATTACATCCCTGTTCTTATATTTGTATAGCTGTCCTCTAGAGTTTTTCCAACTTTAATATTTGATAGAGATCCCGTACCTTTTTGTGAGGATGGACGTCCATACCTCTTTCCCCAACTTGCTGCACTAGGATGAAAATTTGTAAGCGCTCTATCCTTAGGGTCTCAATGAGCAGCATTGCCTATATCTTGGATTAAATAGTCTGCACACTTGTTTAGTTACAAAGTTTAGGGTGCCCTATGGAGAGCCAGAATGGTCCAGAAGGTCAATCTTGCACACATAATGATCAACTGTTAAGTATACTGTAGTAAGGGTTCAAATGAGATTGGAGTATGTCTAGTTCCCATCCACTAAACCTACTGTTGCAAGTATGAGGTGAACCAATGTTGTCATTGATGTCAACATACTCATATTGCATTGACAAGAAGGATTGGATGAGCAGTGTGCTGAGGACATTGAGAAAATTAGCCTCAGTCAGGAACAGTGAAGAATAGTGATAAGAAGAAGGCAAATGTACTGTATAGGATGCGAACCGGAGGATGCGGATTAAAGGGTTTGTAGATATGAATCTTGAGATGCTTCAGTTAAGATTTCAGAGGTCCATATGAAGATCTGAAGGAGTTGTGGTTGTCGGTGTGGAACCGGTTTCGGTAAGTGTTCAGAGGTGACAGAGGATCACAGAAAGGTCCGGTGAGGTCTAGAATTGTATAATCTTAATCTGCAGATTGGAAGGAGTGTTTTTGATGTCCTTGTGATGTGTCATCTTGAGTTGTGTATGATTTGGATGTCTGAAAGTACCTTTTGCATTGTGATAGTGGCGACAGACTGTGTTCTTGAAGTTCCAGATAAGGAAGAGAAGAGATTCCAATAAGTAGAGGAAGTGCGGATGTACCTGGTCATTCAGGCAGGCTTGTGAAGATTCTTGGATCATGTTGAGGTTGTTTTGTTGGTCCGCATTAATGGTAGAGCCCGGAATTGAAGATATTCTTCTGGATGAAGTTCTTGTTCTGACTAGTCGACCGGATGAGTTGTTCATCCTACGAATGTTCTTGTGGTGGCCGACCAGATGTGTTATTCATCTTGCGGATATTCTTATGGTTGATTGCCGACTTAGATGATTGTTCCTAAGTTGATGTCTTGTATAAATAAAGGTTTGTGAGTTCATTTTGGTGTGTGGATTGCGTAGATGAGAGTGGTGTAGCGAAGAAAAGTGTGAAAGGCAGAGCAGGGGTTTTAGACTTAAATGGAACTGATCCGGACATGGTAGAGATGTCATTCTCCAGTTCAAGACTGTGATTCTTATCACTTTGTAGACAGTGTGTCTCCTTGTAGGCAGTGGGCCTCTTTGTGAGTAGTGTGCTCGGGCAGTGAGCCCTAATTGGCAAGTGCCATTCTTTTTCTTATTCTTCTAACAGAGAATAATCCCTGGGTTAATCACCCCGTGGTTTTTCCCTTAACTGGGTTTTCCACGTCAAAATCCTGGTGTTCAATGTGTTGATGTTTATCTGCTCTTGTATTTGTGCATTATGCTTTCATGGATGATTAATTGATATGCTGTTAACTAACAAAGAAGAATCAAGTGTTTGAAGTAGAAAGGAAGTTTTTAAACAACTGATTCACCCCCCCTCTCAGTTGTATGCCCTAGATCCAACAATTGGTATCAGAGCGAAGTTCCTCTAAAAGGAGCTTAACTACTTGAGGAGATCCAGGATGTCGTCATACAAGAAGGATAGTCCGAAGTTTAATGGAACCAACTTCACTCTCTGGAAAGGTCGCATAAAATGTCACTTGGAATGTATGGGAAAAGCATACTTGGCCATGGTCTCAAAACCATATGTACCTCCACAGGGTGGTCCGACAACTCTAAATGAAATCACAGATGCTGAAAACAATCTGCGGACCAAAGAAGCTCTTCTAAGCACACTGAATGACTCAGATCTCTCAAATGTTATTGACCTACCAACTGCATATGAGATCCTGACTAAACTAGAACTTCTGTATGAAGGAGATGAGTTTGTCAAGAGTGCAAGGTTGCAAAGTCTGAAAGGGAAATTTGAAAGATTGAAGATGAGAGATGATGAAAACATCACTACTTTTATGCCACGAGTGAATGAGCTAGTGTGTGGAATTAGAAATGCTGGTGGAACTCTTGATGAAAATGAGATTGTTTGCAAAATCCTCAGATCCCTTCCTGCTGCCTACAAAATCAAGGTTTCTACCATTGATGAATTCAGAGCTCACACAACTGTCACAAGAGAACAATTGGCTGGCAAACTAGCTGCATTTGAAATGACCGAGTTTGGAGATGATCCTCCCAAGACTGAATCTACTTTCAAAGCCAGTGCCTATGTGAAAGGCAAACAGAGATTTGATCTGGGTGAAAACTCTTCAAGGAAGATGTCATGGTATGATCAAGCAAAAAGAGACATGGAAGAAGAAGAAGCAGAAACAGCTCAACTTGAAGCCCTCATTGCAAAGAGACTGCAAGAGGATCCGGTAAGTATGAAGGAAAACTACCCTTTAAGTGCTTCAACTGCAATAAGATTGGTCATTTTGCTTCAAGATGTCTGGAAAGATCTGCAAGGTCTAATACTTACAGACAAAGGTTTCAAAAGAACTGCTATTATGTTCATGAAGAAGATGACAATGAAGGAGTAACAGATGATGAATCAGAACTAGGAAACAAATCCAGAAATGAATGGGTGTTTATTGCCATCAAGGAAGAAGATTCAATATCCTCTGAATCTGTCAATCACGAGGTTGTGGAAAGAGCTTTGGCTGCTCAAGTGGAAGAAAAGGATGATTGGGTTATTGACAGTGGATGTTCTCACCATATGACTGGTGACAAGAATAAGTTCTTAGATTTGGAAAGGTATGAAGGAGGAATGGTAAAGTTTGGTGACAATTCTGCTGGCAGAATTAGAGGTAGGGGAACTATTTCCTTCGATGGAAAGAGCAAAACAGGTAATGTACTATATGTTGAAGGATTGAAGCACAATCTTCTCAGTGTTGGTCAGTTAGTGGACAAAGGCTATGATCTCCGGTTCAAAAATGGAAAATGCAGAATCTTTACAAGCTCTGAAACTGAAATTACATCTGGTACTCAGACAAAAGGTAACATCTTTCATCTGGTTGGTTCAAATAAAAGTTGTCTATTTGTTCAAATTGATCAGAGTTGGTTATGGCATAGAAGAATGTGTCATGTAAATTTTGATAACATCATCAAGATAAGCAATAATCAAGCTGTAAGAGATCTTCCAAATTGATGAAACCTACAAATAGTTTGTGCAAAGAATGTCAGCTAGGTAAACAGAGCAGAGTCTCTCACAAAAGCAAAGATCAGTCCTCTACCAGATTGTTGGAATTAGTACATACTGATCTCTGTGGTCTGACAAGAATTAAGAGTCTGTAAGGTGATAGATATTTCATGTTGCTAATTGATGACCACTCCCAGATGATGTGGGTTACCTTCCTAAAAGAGAAATCAGAAGCCCTTGAGAAGTTCAAAATCTTCAAAGCTATGGTAGAGAATCAAACCGGATTGAAACTGAAGTGTCTAAGGTCTGATAGAGGTGGTGAATTTACATCTAGTGAGTTCATTGACTTTTGTGAGAAGCGAGGTATAAGGAGACAGTTGTCTACTCCTAGGACTCCACAGCAGAATGGAGTAGTTGAGAGAAAGAACTGGACCATCCAGGAAGCTACCAGGACAATGATGTTGGAAGCTAATCTTCCTCAGATGTTCTGGAAAGAAGCTATCAGCACTGCAGTCTACACTCTCAATCGAGTTCAAATCAGAAACAATACCGGTAAGACCCCCTATGAACTCTAGTTTGGCATCACTCCTACTGTGAAATATTTCAGAGTATTTGGTAGCAAGTGTTATATTAAAAGAAATGAAGATCTAGGAAAGTTTGATGCTAGAAGTGATGAAGGAATTTTCTTGGGTTACTCCACTCAAAGCAAAGCATACCGGTGTTACAATAAGAGACTGAAGAAGATGAGAGAAAGCACTAATGTGAAAGTTGATGAAGGAATTGAGAAGCCCTCAAGATTTTATGAGTTTGATGAAGATGACCAAGATGGTGTTTAGGTTCAAGGAACTCAATCCTCTCTGGTAAGTCAGAGTCAGCCTGATCCGGTAAATCAGGAAGAAGAGATAAGTCTGAATGAGCCTGATCAAGAAGCAGCAGTGCAGGATACTCCCAAAATTCCAAGGTATGTAAGACTGAACCACTCTGAAGATCAGATCATAGGTGACAGAAGCAAAGGTGTACAAACTAGAAGGAATGTTGCTCAAAATCAGGATGAATGTTGTCTGATTTCAAAGATTGAACCTAAAACAATAAATGAAGCCTGCAATGATGAAAACTAGACCAAAGCAATGGAAGATGAATTGATGCAAATTGAGAACAATCATACTTGGGATCTTGTTCCCAGACCTAGAGACATGAATGTAATTGGAACCAAATGGGTCTTCCAGAACAAACTGAGTGAAGTTGGTGAAGTAATCAGAAACAAAGCTAGATTGGTCTGCAAAGGCTACTCTCAAATAGAAGGAATTGATTTTGAAGAGACCTTTGCTCCGGTGGCAAGAATTGAAGCAGTCAGATTATTTCTTGCATTTGCTGCCTTTAAAGACTTCAAGGTATATCAGATGGATGTCAATTCAGCCTTCCTAAATGGTGATCTGGAAGAAGAAGTTTACATTAAACAACCGGATGGATTTCAATTGTCTGATAATGATGATATGGTCTGCAAGTTGAAGAAAGCATTGTATGGATTAAAGCAAGCCCCAAGAGCATGGTATGAAAGGTTGGATAAGCATCTTGTGCAGATTGGATTCAACAAAGGTACTACTGACAGTAACTTATATTTTAAAATTGATCATGAAAACATTTTGATTGTTGAAGTGTTTGTGGATGATATCATTTTTGGAGGAAGAGATAGTATGTGCAAAACTTTTGCAAATCAGATGAAAAGTGAATTTGAAATGTCTATGCTTGGTGAAATGAATTTCTTCTTGGGTCTGCAAATTACTCAAACAAAGAAAGGGATCTTCATTTCTCAGACCAAATATGTGAAAGAATTATTGAGGAAATTTGGTATGGAAGATTCAAAGCCAATGAACACTCCCATGGCAACCGGATGCAAGTTGAGCAAAGATGATGACTCCCCAAAGGCAGATCAGACAAAGTATAGATCAATGATTGGTGGATTGTTGTATCTCACTCAAACTAGACCAGATATAATGCAGGCTGTTGGTCTTGTAGCAAGATTCTAGGCTGATCCTAAAGAATCTCATGTTATGACAATCAAAAGAATTTTTAGGTACTTGAAAGGAATAGCTGAGTATGGTCTATGGTACCCTAGAGATCTGGATTTCTCTCTTCATGCTTACACAGATGCAGATTGGGTAGGAGATGTGGATGACCAGAAAAGCACCAGTGGTGGAGCATTCTTTTTGGGGAAGAGATTGGTTTCTTGGCTAAGCAAGAAACAAGATGCAATATCTCTATCTACAACTGAAGCAGAATACATTGCAGCAACAGGTAGTTGCACTCAAATCTTATGGATGAAGCAGATGCTAAGAGACATTAAAGTTGGATATGAGAAGCCTATCATAATTTTCTGTGATAATTCAAGTGCAATTAATATTTCTAAGAATCTGGTATTGCATTCTAAGACTAAGCACATATCTATCAAGTTTCACTTTTTGAGAGAACAAGTGAACAAGGAAGAAGTCAGGTTGGAGTATGTTCCCTCCAAGGATCAGATTGCAGATATCTTTACTAAACCTCTTCCCAAGGACTCTTTTGAATATCTTCGGGAGAAGTTAGGGGTCATGGCCCCTCCAGTAATGAACTAGGATGCACTGATGTGCATCAGTCCGGTGGATATCACAGTCATATCTTGTGATCCAGATTGATGATGGGGAGCTGCTACTAAGGGGGAGCAACTAGTATGATTCTGATGTGTTAGAATTGCAAGTATGAGCCCTTTGCCATTGATGTCAAAGGGGGAGAGAAGACATGTAAAAAACAAGTTACTGATAGGGGAGCTGTGACAGAAAGGGGAAGTTCTTGTCTTGATGGTTTTTCACATCATATGTTGCCATCAATGAGGTGAACCTACTGTTGCAAGTATGAGGTGAACCAGTGTTGTCATTGATGTCAACATACTCATATTGCATTGACAAGAAGGATTGGATGAGCAGTGTGCTGAGGACATTGAGAAAATTAGCCTCAGTCAGGAACAGTGAAGAACAGTGATGAGAAGAAGGCAAATGTACTATATAGGATGTGAACCGGAGGATGCGGATTAAAGGGTTTGTAGATATGAATCTTGAGATGCTTCAGTTAAGATTTCAGAGGTCCGTATGAAGATCTGAAGGAGTTGTGGCTGTCGGTGTGGAACCAGTTCTGGCAAGTGTTCAGAGGTGACAGAGGATCAAAGAATGGTCCGGTGAGGTCCGGAATTGTATAATCTTAATCTGCGGATTGGAAGGAGTGTTTTTGATGTCCTTGTGATGTGTCATCTTGAGTTGTGTATGATTTGGATGTCCGAAAGTACCTTTTGCATTGTGATAGTGGCGACAGACTGTGTTCTTGAAGTTCCGGATAAGGAAGAGAAGAGATTCCAGTAAGTAGAGGAAGTGCGGATGTACCTGGTCATTCAGGCAGGCTTGTGAAGATTCTTGGATCATGTTGAGGTCATTTTATTGGTCCGCATTGATGGTAGAGCCTGGAATTGAAGATATTCTTCCAGATGAAGTTCTTGTTCCGACTAGCTGACCGGATGAGTTGTTCATCCTACGAATGTTCTTGTGGTGGCCGACCGGATGTGTTATTCATCTTGCGGATATTCTTATGGTTGATTGCCAACTTAGATGATTGTTCCTAAGTTGATGTCTTGTATAAATAAAGGTTTGTGAGTTCATTTTGGTGTGTGGATTGCGTAGATGAGAGTGGTGTAGCGAAGAAAAGTGTGAAAGGCAGAGCAGGGGTTTTGGACTTAAATGGAACTAATCCGGACATGGTAGAGATGTCATTCTCTAGTTCAAGACTATGATTCTTATCACTTTGTAGACAGTGTGTCTCCTTGTAGGCAGTGGGCCTCTTTGTGAGCAGTGTGCTCGGGCAGTGAGCCCTAATTGGCAAGTGCCATTCTTTTTCTTATTCTTCTAATAGAGGAATAATCCTTGGGTTAATCACCCCGTGGTTTTTTCCTTAACCAGGTTTTCCACATCAAAATCCTTGTGTTGATGTTTATCTGCTCTTGTATTTGTGCATTATGCTTTCATGGATGATTAATTGATATGCTGTTAACTAACAAAGAAGAATCAAGTGTTTGAAGTAGAAAGGAAGTTTTTAAACAACTGATTCACCCCCCCTCTTAGTTGTATGCCCTAGATCCAACACCTACATGGTACGTGCTCCAGCCGAATGTGGTGATAGTTGCTAAGTTTTATCTATTAATCGATTGAAAGTTTTGTTTAAAGTCTTTCAAACAAATCTATTTTGTGCTGACTCTATAGCCCAGGATATATAAATTGCATTTTCTTCCCTGCAAGGTATATAAAATGCAATTCCATCGTTGCTAGTTTTCTAGAAGATAGTATGTAGCTCTAAGTGATTCAAAACCATTAAAGGAGCTAGATAAATATGAAGTTCATCTTATAAAAAGTAAACAGTTTCTATTATGTTTTTATATGTTTAATAGATAATTCACATGATACCCAACTACATCAAAAATCTCAGTTTGGTCAATAGGATAAATTAAGAAAGAAATGATACAGTTACATGATTCACAACTCAAAGCAACAAAACATAACATTCTTGTAAGGCTTCAATTTAAAAATAAGATTAAGATGGTCAAATAGAGAAACGTATTCTAATAGTAGACTCCGCTATAAAATTATGGCTCAAATCCAAAACAAATGGTACAATTAGTTTAAATGACTGTGTATTGAGACATTTGCCTTCTAAGTGAGTAGAAAATTATTTTTGTATTTTCTTTACTCGATTTTCCCTTGTGAAACATCATAAATATACGCAGCCACTCAAATCAGTTGCAACAACTCTTGGATGACGGAATAACAATTCTTAGTTTATCATCTTATAGATTGTGTATGGTGTCGGTAAGCAAGAAAGATGGTACTTGGAGGAACTGTACCGGTCATAGGTCCGTCAAGAAGAATACAATCAATAGTAATTTTACCCCTATCTTCAACAAAAGTGGTAAATAAATGCTCTATTATTGACCAAATCTTACCTTGGGAATAAGAATAACCTACACACCAGTACATGAACATGTATATAAACCTATCATCAATTATAAGTTAAATATGAATCGAAAACATAGTTAAGATACACGATTTATTAGATGAGTTTGTTGGAGTATATATATATGATAGAAATATTAACTTATGAAATAAAAGAAATGTAGTTGTTATAGTTTAATACAAATGTTATTAAACTAATCAATATGATTGCATATTTACTGTAATATGGCATTGATTCTATTATAATGGTTTTGTTAGTAGAAATATGATATATGGGTTTGGATTATAAATGTTGTAATTAGTATTTGATCTATAAGCATTTGTAATTAATATTATCTATGCATTTGTTTAGCTTGACGGTTATATGTAATTGATGATTGATTAATATAATAGATAGAATTAATATTTATTAAACTAGACCTAGGTTTTATGAATCCTTGGTGGAGATATAACTTAAATCTAGTTGCTGATACGATTAAATGTAATTGGATATGACAAAATAATTAGTGTAGATGAAATTTAATCTAGTTGATTTGGTTTTGTAAAGATATTTTATAATGATTTTGTTAAGTTGAAATTGGATTTAAAGCTTGGAATTAGGTTAAACAACAATGTACTTGAAAATTTAGCCTTATAAGTAAAACTTATAGGTAACAGGATAACTAAGAGATTGAATTGCTCTTGTAAGAAAAAATTATGTTGTCAATGAGTTGATTAGTTGAAATTGCTTATTGCAAGCAAAATTTTTCATGTGAGTTGGTCTATATGTAAATTGTCAAGTTTAGGTTCCAGAGGCATAGGGTAATATGATTTGATTGTATGTATTCTATTCATAGTTGTCTTGAAATGAAGATGTTGTAAGAACATGATGTCTCTTGTCTATGTATGTGGGTCTTGGTAAACAATAATGTGAGATGATGTACATACTGTGTTGTGAATATATTATGATGGGTTTAAATTTCCTTCATGTATGTGTTGATATTGAGCTTGTGTTTAGTATGGAAATGGGAAGATCTTGTAATTGTAATGAGAAACTATTTTGGTTCATAGCTGAGATTTGAGAGTGAGATGATCCATACCTTGCTCTGGATATGTGTTGTTATGGGTATTGCGATTGATCAACTAAAAATTTTGGGACAATGATGTAAAGGTTGGTCATTGTGATTATGTTTTGTATGCAAGAAGGTAAATACCTTGCATTGCTTATGTATACTTATCAGTATGATAGTGATTATCTTGCTTGATGGTTAGGGTTTCTAGATACAGGTAGGGGAGTGGCTTTCAATGTGGGGCTAGCGCCCAAAGTGGCTCTCAGGATAACCCATTGAAAGTTGTTAATTAAATGAAAACCTAAAAATGAACTAGGGGGGAAAGGGTAAATTACACATTAACAAGATAATTGGATTTCCTCTCCCATGCCTGTATTGCTCATTTAGGCTAAGGATGGGTAGAGAAGGCCTGGTTGGCAAGATCAACTTCCTTGTCCTCATGAAAGGAAGGTTGATTCCGCATGAGTCACCCTATGGGGCCGGCGCCTAGTGAGAGGCTGTCAAGATAACCATAAATGGGGGCCAGCACCTAGTGAGAGGCTATCAAGATAACCCATGTTAGGACCGTGCGATGATACTCTCCCTACTGCATCCTAGCATTCCCTAGTTGTATTCTCCCCATTCGTCGTGTGTTGCCTCTGGAAGTGATATTGAGTTGCTTGTGATGTTGTCATGTGTTGTAATGGAATCATGTTTAGTCCTTGTTCCTGTTAGGCAATTGTCTACCTGACTGTTTGATGTTTTGGGACCTTATGTTATCTCCTAGCATGGGGGGTGGACCTTAGGGTTCCACATGGTCGGGTGGATGTGCTTTATCTCCATTGGTTTTTCCTTGTCATTATTCATGTGCAAGAAGGTTGTAACTCCTGTAGTAGATTCAGATCTTGTACCAGTCTATAAAGATAGTTATTTATGCTCATGTACTATCCCATGTATTAGATTATTCATTATGTTTGTAATCCAATGTAATCGAAAGTTGATGATGTAAACAATGTAATACTGTATCCTCATATGTAAGGAAAAACTGTAGTTGTACTTGTTCTGGATGATTATTTATCTGATGTCATGGAAATGTATATGGTTATTCATTTAAGGCAATAGATACAAAATGAATTATTGTTGATACATGATGTATGAGAAAACATGATAGTAGTTTTGTCAGTGATGCGGCCATGGAACCCTGGGAGAACATTACTTAGTATAGATATGTTAAATGTTACTTTATTATCTTTTGTTAGAAAAAAAAAAATTGTCTTGTTTGTATAGTGTAATTGTGTTGTTCTCTAGAGTTCCTTGGCAGGGCATTACATATATACTTGTAATACAAGAAGGTCAATTAAACCCTTATGTTGATTAATTTATAAGAACAATTGTTAGATCATATATATATATAATACAAGATGGTCAATTAAACCCTTATGTTGATTAATTTATAAGAACAATTGTTAGATTTTATATATATATATATATATATATATATATATATATTGCATAGTTATTTGAATGTCAAAATTAAAGTAAAATAATAGATCTTTTATATTTTATTATTTCTATCAATCATTCTAATATAGGGAATACTTTTGAGTTATCAAATCATTCTCAATTTATAATCAAGTTTGGGTTAAATCTGGATTTGAGAGAAAGAGATGATTGCAGTAAACACTACCTCCTCATCTTACAAAATTTTTTTAACTGTTTTCTAGGTTTTATTCCCCTTATTCTTTCCTTTCCAAAACATCTTGAATTTTAAAATTACACTAAGAAATAAGAAAGTTATTACAGATTTACTACTCGTTGGTTTTTCATGTTAAGGCTATTTCTATTCAATTAATTCAATTTTCCAATAATCTAGAATGTTTTGTCAACAATTGAAATTGATTTATATAGGTCAATAATTGAAAATAAGAATCTCATTTAAGTAATTAGAGTGAATTATTTTCTTAGAATCTTTAATGTGTAACTAGCTATGTATGAGATAATAGAACTCTTGAGATACTTGTGCATTGCTCTAATGACTTAGGAATTGGAGGTTTTCTTATTGAATGGAAAATTTAGTAGGCTCTTCATTAAAAAACTTAAGCCATATTTTACTTGTGTTTCGATAATATAAATGTAGATTAGAATTTAGGAATGAGGCTAAAACTTTAAATTATAGTATAGATGAGGATGAGAGAAATATAATAGAAAGTGTGTTTCATATCAATGCCCATGGGAATGAATAGGTAAAAATTATAAGTTGAAATTACGTTTAATTTATTAATATCATGTAAGTTCTTAGATTTCTAACAGTTATGTTTTAATACATTTGTTATAGTATGGTGTAGGGTTGACTATAAAGGGTTCATTCTTTTAATAAGTCTAGGATGATATAATGAATTAGTGAATATATGATGATAAGTTATGCCTTTCTTTGCTTGATGCATTGTAGGAAGTTGAATGCCAAAAATAATGATTAAATTAGTCATCTTTATTTGAGCATGTGTAAAGGACATTCTTTCATCTATTCTAAGTGAGTAGATATTGCATCCATTAGTAAGGTGTCGATAAGGGTTTTATGTGTTGTTAATGATAAAATATATATTGTGGAATGGTAATATAAATCATTTTATTTAGAACTTGATAATAAGATGATAATTTCCATAATTAGCATAGACTTTTTCATTTATTGCAATCTAAGTAATTGTTTGTGGAAATTTATGCTTTTTATCCAAGAATGGTTGGAATATTTTTTATAACTTCCCTATTTTACCCTGTAGGGAATATTTATAAATTTAGTTGTTGCATGCACTTGTTAGAACTCGAATGATTTAGTCAGCATATGGTGTATTTAATCTTAAGAACAATATGGATGTGTATATTTATTGTTTCTAGAAAATATTATGTGTTGAACTAGATCCCTTGTCAGTTAAAGTATCTAAGTCAACCTTATAGTTGCAATACTAGTTACTTGAACTACAAAGCCTCTGCACTATGCATAAGTAGGCAAGGCCATCACTGATGAGTCCCCGAGGTATTAGGTCGACCCCTTAGGGCCTGTAGATTTGTCATTTTGTGCATTGATATCTAATATGTTGTTCATTGATTTTGTGGGACTAATGTTTATATCTAGTTGTGCAGATCCGTGCCAAAAGATTTGTGCAGTTATGAAGACAAGCATTATATGAATGGCATAGGTAACTGAACAATCTAAAGGTAATTATTAGTTATCCTGTAAATTGTACTTCTCTCTCTCTCTCTATCGAGTTCAGTGAATCAGATGCAGAGTGTTTTCATGTTTATTATTGATGTGATATTCTTGTATAAGCCTACATGGATGAATATTGTAAAGGCATGGTCCTAGTTCATTGCACTTATTGATTCACTGATGCATGGAATCTTATTTGAATATATATTAATGAAATTTGTTTCATGACTTGTGTTATTTGTACTATTTTATAAGAATAATATTATTTTATTTTAGCTATTTGGGATGGTTGTTACACTTTACACCCACCAAATGCATTTTCTTGAAAGTTTGTATAGCCTTATCAAGAAATCAATTTTTTGCATATCTTACGATAATTGCATTCCATGAGATGACATCCATTTGAGGTGTCCTATCAAATAGTTCACGTGCCTTGTCTATCCTTCCACACTTTCATACATGTCCACTAGGGTAGATGCAACTACATAGTCTAACAAAATCTCACTTTATGTTTTGATGGATGTCCATGTACGCTGCTCCAAAGATCCCATTTTGGAACAAGAACAGAGGACTATTATAATAACAACTATGTTCATATGGACTAGTACAATAGTCCTATTCACCACCATGACAAATCTATTTTGTGCATATCTTGCAATCATTCGTGACTACCATCTTCTAAGGGTACATTGTCAACATTCACAATTTAAAGGAGAAGTAAACAATCCATGCAAAGGAGAAGAAGGAGGGTATCTATAAGATAATACAAAGGGAGTTATAAATGCATGTGTTTTAAGTTTTTTTTGCTTGATAAATTTTAATATACAAATGCAGGTGTTTTGGAGAATAGAGCAATTGTACATTCAAGGGACTGAGATTCTGGTTAAGGCATTTAGCTTTCATTTTGGAGACATTCGATATAATTCCTAAGGTGACATATAAGACATCTTTCATCAAACTTCTTATAAAAAATAGTAAGTTAGTTGTACTTGATGGTATTTACTTTGTTTAACAAATTTTTAACTTATAAATGCAAGTGTTTTTTCCTATAAAGCTATTATATCCAAGGGATTGAGATCAGAGGTTAAAGTATTTAGCTTCCATTGTGGAGACATTTTTTATATTTTATATTTGTATATTTATATATTTTGTATATCCTATGAGGAGACTATGACAATAATATAATAATGTTTCCATCTTACATATCCTCCTAGAGTTTCTTCACATCTGGTGCTAATAATTGATAACCATTTCATGTGATTTTAGTAGTACACTCTTAAATGTGTGTTTTTTCATTATGTTTAATGCTACATTTGATGGTTATATATGTAATGATTTGATGTCATGAATATTTTAACAATAAACTAGTATATCTCTTCAAATCAGTCCCAAAATCCTTTTAAAAATAGTCCCAAAAACTCTTCAAAATAGTCCCAAAAACCTCTTAAAAATAGTCCCAAAACCTCTTCAAAACAGTCCCAAAAACCTCTTAAAAACAATCCCAAAACCTATTTAAAATGGTCCCAAAAAACCTCTTAAAAATAATCCTAAAACCTCTTAAAATCACATGTCTCCTCCTATGAAAACTAATGTCTTTGTCATACATTGTTCCCTAAGAGCAAAGTCACTTAAGATCCTAAGAGCAAAAACCTTACCAGGAGCCATATTTTTTGTTCTGCTCATCATGAGGTCGAACGGATTGTGCCAACACATCGGAGTGGGTAGGTAAATGCCAGGTGAGGTCTTGTTTTGTGTGCCAAGCATCCCAGTCGTTTCAGGCAATAGGCTGAGCAAAGTCCCTTAAGATCCCTAAGACCAAAAAAATGCCAAACTTTGACGAAGTAGTTCTCAGAATTCATGGTAGTTGGGAACATTCCATTTGGACCTACAGGTGCATGTGGGGTCCATCCTCAATAACCTCTCTCAGTTTTGGTCAACTCCAGTCCGTTTGGTCATGCCGAAATCAAATGCATTCTTGTAAAATCCTTTAGTTTCATGCAGTGGAGTGACATTTTGCACTCCATAGCTTGTGGCGCTGAACGGACTGCACCAACACATCGGGGTGGGTAGGTAAATGCTAGGGGAGGTCTCGTTTCATGTGCCAAGGGTCCCAGTCATTCCGGGTTGTAAGCTACCAACAAAGTCACTTAAGATCATAAGACCAAAAACTACCAAACTTTGACAGAATAGTTCTCAAAATTCGTACCAATTGGGAATGTTCCATTTAGACCTATAGGTGCATGTGGGGTCCATCCACAATAACCTCTCTTGGTTTTGGTCAACTCAAATATGTTTGACCGTGCTGAAATCAAATACATTCTTGCAAAATGCTTCAGTTTCATGTAGCACAACCTTGCCAGGTGCCATATTTTTTGTTCTGCTTGTCATGGGGTAGAACAAACTATGACAACACATTGGGGTAGGAGGGTAAATGCCAAGGGAGGTCTCATTTCATGTGCCAAGTGTCCCAGTCATTCTAGGCAATAGGCTGTC
Organism: Cunninghamia lanceolata; assembly: GCA_027924645.1. Classification (NCBI taxonomy): domain Eukaryota; kingdom Viridiplantae; phylum Streptophyta; class Pinopsida; order Cupressales; family Cupressaceae; genus Cunninghamia; species Cunninghamia lanceolata. The sequence continues at coordinate 12,007,774 of BSBN01000186.1, read as the reverse complement.
GGTAAAGTCCCTTAAGATCCCTAAGACCAAAAAACTACCAAACTTTAACAGAGCAGTTCTCAAAATTCATGGTAGCTGGGAATGTTCTGTTTGGACCTATAGGTGTATGTGGGGTCCATCCATAATAACCTCTCTCAGTTTTGGTCAAATCCAGTCCATTTGACCATGCCGAAATCAAATGCATTCTTGCAAAATGCTTCAGTTTCATGTAGTGGAAAGGTGCTAGGAGTGACATTTTCCATTCCATAGCTCGTGGGGTTGAATAGACTATGCCAACATGTTGGGGTGGGTGGGTAAATTCTAGGGGAGGTCTCATTTTGTGTGCCAAGCGTCCTAGTTGTTCCAGGTTGTAAGCTACCGACAAAGTGACTTTGCTAGCAGCTTACAGCCTAGAACGACTAGGATGTTTGGCACACAAAATGAGACCTCCCCTAGAATTTACCTACCTACCCTGACATGTTGGCACAGTCAGTTCGGCGCCATAACCTATGGAATGCAAAATTTTAGTCCTAGCAACTTTTGACTTTATTAGTAGCTTATAGTCCAGAATGACTGGGATCCTTGGCACACAAATTGAGACCTCCCCTAGCATTTACCCACCCACTCCTACATGTTAGCATAGTCGGTTCGGCCCCACGACCTATGGAATACAAAATTTCAGTCCTAGCACCTTTCGACTTTGTCGGTAGATTACAACCCAGAGTGACTGGAATGCTTGGCATACGAAACAAGACCTCCCCTAGCATTTACCCACCCACCTCGATGTGTTGGCACAGTTCATTTGGCCCCATGAGCTGTGGAATGCAAAATTTCAGTCCTAGCAACTTTTGACTTTGTCAGTAGCTTACAGCCCGGAGTGACTGGGATGCTTGGCACATGAAACAAGACCTCATCTGGCATTTAGCCACCCTATGGTCCATTCGGCCCCATAATGAGCAGAACAAAAAATATGGCACCTGGCAAGGTTGTGCTACATGAAACTAAAGCATTTTGGAAGAATGCATTTGATTTCGGCATGATCAAAAGGACTAGAGTTGATCAAAACTGAGAAAGGTTATTGTGGATGGATCCTACATGCACCTGTATGTCCAAATGGAATGATCCCAGCTGCCATGAATTCTGAGAACTGTTCCATCAAAATTTGGTAGTTTTTGGTCTTAAGATCTTAAGTGACTTTACCGATAGCTTATAGCCTAGAATGACTAGGACCCTTGGCACACAAAACAAGACCTCCCCTAGGATTTACCCACCCACCTTGATGTGTTGGCGTAGTCCATTTGACCCCACAAGCTATGGAATGCAAAATGTCACTCCTAGCACCTTTCCACTACATGAAACTGAAGAATTTTGCGAGAATGCATTTGATTTCAGCACAATCAAACAGATTGGAGTTGACCAAAATTGAAAAAGATTATTATGGACAAACCCCATATGCACCTGTAGGTCTAAATAGAACATTCCCATCTACTATGAATTCTGAGAACTGCTACGTCAAATTTTGGCAGTTTTTTGGTCTTAGGGATCTTAAGGGACTTTGTTGGTAGCCTATTGCCCGGAACAAGTGGGACGCTTAGAACATGAAACAAGACCTCCCTTCGCATTTACCTACCCACCCCAATGCATTGGCACAGTCTGTTTGGCCCCACGATGAGTAGAACAAAAAATATGGCACCTGGGAAGGTTGTGCTACATGAAACTGAAGCATTTTGGAAGAATGCATTTGATTTCAGCATGGTCAAATGAACTAGAGTTGACAAAAAATGAGAGAGGTTATTGTGGATGGACCCCACATGCACCTGTAGGTCTAAACAAAACATTCTTAGCTTCCACGAATTATGAGAAGTGTTTCGTCAAAGTTTGGCAGTTTTTGGTCTTAGGATCTTAAGTGACTTTACCGATAGCTTACAACCTGAAATAACCGGGATCCTTGGGACATGAAACGAGACCTCCCCTAGCATTTACCAGCCCATCCCGATGTGTTGGTGTAGTCCGTTCGGCCCCATGAGCTATGGAATGCAAAATGTCACTCCTAGCACCTTTCCACTACATGAAACTAAAGGATTTTTGCAAAAATGCATTTGATTTTGGCACGTTAAATGGACTAGAGTTGACCAAAAATAAGAGAGATTATTGTAGACATACCCCACATGCACTTGTAGGTCCAAACAGAACATTCTCAGCTACCACAAATTTTGAGAACTACTCTGTCAAAGTTTGGCAATTTTTTGGTCTTAGGGATCTTAAGGGACTTTGCCGGTAGCATGTTGCCCGAAATGACTAAGACACTTGGCTCATGAAATGAGACCTTCCCTGGCATTTAACTGCCCACCGCAACACGTTGGCATAGTTTGTTTGGCCCCACAACAAGCAAAACAAAAAATATGTAGTCATCTTCGTCGCCTGCAAGGGAAAAATGTTCACTCCCCCACAAACATTAGAAGGCACCGAGGGCACAACTCATTCTGATCTTTACATAACTTATGTAGACACAAGGAAAATGAGGATATACAAAGTATGTAGACCATATAGAAGTTGAAATGAGGATTACAAATCATGCCAAATATACATGTCTCTATCTCTCTCTTCCTCTCTATCTCATTCTGCTCTTACCATAACCCATATGGAAGGTGAAATGAGGGTATACAAGACCTATAGATGATGAAATGATGATAGAAAAATCATGTTAAACATATAGAAGTTGAAATGAGCCCAATAAAATAATGTCAAACATATAGAAGGTGAAATGAGGATATGTTATACATGTAGAAGGTGAAACAAGGATACGTTATAAATGTAGTGTTCTAAAACTACCACAAAACTATTTTATGAAGTTCTAATTTTTATATCAGACCTAAACATACACTTATCTCAACTCAAAAAACATGTTCAATACATACACTTACCACAATGAACTTGGGATGAGAACATTCCTTATGTTCAACACAACTATTAGGATTTTAAATAGTTCTACAAGCAAGAGTCCATTTGAAGTATGTTTTGGTTTCCATCTATCAGCACTACTAGTATGTTTTGGTTTTTAAATAATTTCTCCTAAAATATTACCACCCTCTCTTATCAAATAGTCTAAAGAATCTATTCAAACTCCAACAAAAATCAACCTGAAGCTGCAAACTCTCATTAAAAAAGTTACTCTTCTTTATTCGTATGATAGACATTTGCCAGAGAAAACATTTCCATTGTTCCAAGTGGCAAAGGTAGGACTGATTTAAGGAATAGGGAAATGGGTTTCTTTGCATGAATTGAAGCTCTTGTTTCCCCATGTACAAAAACAAGCAATGCAGGCCATTGCTAATAATGGGGAAGGACTGATTTGGATGCTACAACCATGTTAGTTGATTGATCCATTGATTCAAGAAGAGTTTGTAAGCTTCCCAAATGGGCCAAGTAAAACAATTGCCTAGAAAATATACCTATTTTCATTTTGTTTCCATTGTATTTTGAAATATAATATTTTTTCCCCTAATAAAAACTTCTTCAAGGTGCTTGTGTACTAAGTGGGTAACCTTTCCTTGGAACTATTACTAACATACATGAAGAAAATTGTTGTTGGTGTAACACTACTCATGGAGGTCCTCTTGGGATGGCTAAAAATTTAAAATACACATGGGTCAATGACACAAAAATAATTCTAACATATAATATATCATAGAATTTGGAGGCAAGAAGAAGGGAATAGAGAGAGAGAAATATATAAAGAGTAAAATATGAAAGTTCTTCAATACAATAAGTTTTTGGCTCTTTATTTAATAATCTAATCCCTCTTTTTTTTTACTATGTTGTTTGAAATTTGTATTGTGTTCTTAACTAACATCTATAATATTGTGTTTTAGAATATTCTCCGCCAAGAAAGGACACATGATATGGTCTTCATGTACACACTCCTAGAAAAACTTCACCATTTATTCATCCTCATGATCATGGGACAAAATATTTTAAAAAACATGTTGATAATCTTTGCCCAATATTAAGAAAATTTGGATCAAGCTCTTGTAAGTGTTGTCAATCGCTCAAACATGGCCCAAGAGTTCAAGGACATTATTTTCATATTACCTTAACTCTTAATGATCAAGTGGTCCCCTTTGATCCAATTTGTTTTCTAATCAGCCAAAGTCAACCAAGTGTACTTATAGGATAGTCATAAAGAGTTTTATCCTACTACCACAATCCATAAAGCTACTTGCAATCCTTTGAGAAAGTCACCAACACCCTTGGATCCCCATCTTATGCCTTGTAAAGTTGGCCATAATAACAAGACATTATCATAAGGTTTGAAGGTGAATGTATGAGGTCCTAACATAGTCAAATGATTGAAGGAATGATGGAAACATTATGGAAACATCAAACTCCTAATTTGCATAATTGAATGAAGGAATGATTTCAAACTCCTAATTTTCTATACCAGCCATGAAACAAATTGATTTTCAGACCTATATCACTATTGTACCTACATAATCATAGCTAGAAATGGTCAAAGATGAAGGAATCGAGGTCTTGGAGCTGAATGAAAATGAACTTTATAATCATGTACCAGAATTGCAGCCTTAAATATGATTGTTGTAGCCTTCCATGAGGTACCAAATTGTTGTTCTAGATTGTAGATCTGTCCTGATTAAGACTGAAAAATGGAGAAAATGTGAAGAAAGGAAGGTAGAAATGAAGTTTTGATGGTTAAATTAGTTATCTTAAACTGCTTTTTGATGTTTGTACTTGAAAAATGAAGAGTTACAACTATATATGGAGGAGATAAAAGTATTCTATAGCTCTGCACATGTGTGAACCATTCAAATTTGTCATTTCATGAAAATCATATATCTAACTAAAACTACAATCATGTGGCAACTAAGATCAAGTTATGTCTTGAGGTATGAAAATACATATATCATGTTTCTACCAAGAAAAACAATCATATATAACAAGAAATCAATCTATAACATGTTATTGATCATAACTCAACCATTGTAAACTGATTATACATCAAACTTTTAAGTTTCAAAGTAGGAATACATGCACATAAGGAATTTAAACTATATTGTATATCAAGGTGTATATATATTAAAATCTAGTCCATAATGTAGACATATACAAAAATTTGGCAAATATGCCAACTCAAAACATTTTTTACAAAATGTGGCATATGCCATGTCTAAAAATCTATATACAATCTACATGCCGAATAGCTACATCAAATACTAAAGGTCCACTTGACCCTATGTCTTTGGTGAATCCTCAATCTGTGATGGATCCTCAAAAAGTGTCCTCTTCATACCAGGATGTCTAGTAGTTGATGAGGCAAAGTTGACTGCATTAACAAGTTAAACCACAAATTTAATTAATATCTACAATGGTAAATATAAATAAGTTAGAGTTAGTAAATAGAATCTTATCTACTACAATTTAGAACTTTCATTTATTAACATACATCTAAATCACTACAATCAACTATAAGACCTCTATAAACTATCAATTATTTAGAAAAAATCAATTCAATTACCTCGACTCTTTCTTGTAGTTCGGACAATTGTTCCGCAAATGATTTTCTCTTAAGATGATCAGGTGTCCTACTAAAGCATGATTGCAAAGTTGGCACATCACTCACATTCTCAAGAGATTGTAAAAGTAAAGTAACATTGAAATAAATTAATATATAATTATTAAACAAAAAAGGAAATGCATACATTAAAAAAGGTTAGATGTGTTACACATAAACAATCTAGAGTGTACTACACAAAAACTTATCTACTAGAAAACAAGCACATACCACCATTGAGGCCTCCTGCATCAATTGAGAAGGACTCATCATGGATGAACCAACTAATATCTCTTGTAAGAAAAATGACAAGAATGTAAGACCCTATGTATACAAATAATCATAATAATTTTTAAATTAATAGATCAATTTATCTATTCTCTATTTTATTATTTATCTAAATGACTATAATCAAATATTTAAGTTTTCTAAATTATCAATTAAAGTACAGTTCAATCGAATTGCCTCCACCCTTTGTTGGCATTCAGAAAGTCATTCCGCGAATGATAGTCCCTTGGGTCGATCAGGAGTTTGAGTAAAGACCATTGGCAAAGATGCAACATCATTCACATTTTTGATTGACTATAAAATTAAATTAACATAAAGATATAAATTAATATATAATTACTCACAAAGAAATAAATGCATACAAAAAAAAGTTGATGTGTAGAACAAATTATACTAGCAAGTCAAAGCTAAATTGGATGACAGACAAAGTTCCATGATGAACTTCTATCAACTCTTCCTCTATCATCATCTATTATCCCCCTTAGATACATTAGTACTAATAAATTTGTTTATACTATTCAAATGGAATATACCATGAAATTTAACTTCAATTTTTACCTGTATAAAAGATTGGCCATGGTCTTCTCCTTCTCTACGGTCCACTGATGCTTGTGCTTCTGCTCTTGTCCCCAACCCCTTAGCTTGAGTTCTGGAACCCACTACCTCATCTCGTGAAGGGACATCATACTGTGAAGTATTCAAGGGTGGCTCACTACTCTCCTTAACAAGACCTAAGCACAACTGATTGCAAAAAATACAATGATGGGGCACACAAACATGTGTGGACGAGGAGGGTCTAGTAAAATTAGGTGATCCAATATCATCACCAACATCATGTGCTTGTGCAAAATGAGAAGTCTATATAATCAAGTGCTTGGTCAAAGAGTGTATGGCACTAAGGTCCTACTGTGTTGCATTCGCAACAACATCTGGGTGCTAAATTAGGGGTGGAGAAGGGATAGCAAGAGGGGGAATATAGGGACCTTGTACTTGTCTCATTGCCCTAGGTCTATCTTGAGGCATTCCCTTACCTACTCACTGAAACTCTCTAAAATAAAAATAATTCACATGGTAACCCATGACAAACTCTGCATATAGTTTCCGAAGGAAATACAAAGGTACATCTAAATTATTGTTGGGTGATTTATGAAAAACCATCCACCAACGATCCCAAAAATTTTGACTAATGCCCTCATGTGTACACCATTTGATTGAATACTTGGGCTTACAAACATCAACATGCAATCTAGTTTTAGGATTGACAAAATATTGAGCTAACATAGATTTGGTAATGTCTAACTCTTTCACTTGATCATATGATAAACCATCAGCATATTCCGCCTTCTTGGTTTCTTACCATCACCTAAATAATTCATGTTGTCTTGACAAGGTTTGAACATGACTAATAATTCCCTCTAAATTTGATGTCATTGCAGACAATCAAGGGTGGCGGCGATATATTTCTATAATCCTACTTATTTGATCAATGTTTCTTTGAATTTTCTCTTCAATTGTTGGAGGGGGAGGGTTTGGTGGTGGAGGGTTTGGGTTTCATGTTGTTCATCCATTTTACCTATTTAAAATATAAAGCATACCCATTTAGCATAAAAAATCAAAAAAAATTTCTTAAATATACAAAACAAACAAAAAATTACAAATTTACTGACCTCTTTGGATCGAATATCCATTCTTGAGATCTGATATCAGTTTTGGGAGAGGTATGTGTTTTGCAAGCCGTGGGTTTGCAAAACACAACCTCTTTTTCCCTTTTTTATGTTTTGCAAAATGGATATCCGTTTTGCAAAATGGGTATCCATTTTAGGTTGCCCAAAACGGATATCTGTTTTGCTTTACCCAATTCTTTTCATTATGTTTTAGTTTGTTGTCTTAGATTAAGTTATAGTTCATTTTATTGTTATTTAAGTTAAGAGAAAGGATTTATTTTTTAATAATATGATTTCCATTTTAACAATGATATCTTTAATCTAAAAGATTCTTAGTATTTTAAGATAAAGACTTTATTTTCAATTTAGATTTTATGTTCAAGATAGTATTATAAAATGTGAATATATTCATATCTCTTGATGAGTTTGGGTGAACTATGGGATAATTGAAGAAATTTTCCTTAAATCCCACACATATTACATATTAAGAATTTTTGGGTTTGTATAGATGAGTTGTTATAGTAGATGACTAATATAATGTGCCTATCTTATTCCATCATGAATGTGTAGTCTATTATTCAAACACATTCATCAATATAGAATCTAAAAGACATAATTGAATAGTGCTTCTAGTTTTCTTATATACTTTTATCCAATCTTCATTATACATACCTATAGGTTTAGTTGAAGAAGGCACTATAGTTCACTAATCTCTTTCTCTAGGAATATCTTCCATTTTAACTTCCACATTTTAATGTTGTCCCCTTGTGACTAGCTATGTACATGAACTCTCTCTATACAATCCTTCAAAGTTTTTCTTTGTGACTAGTTATACATGAACTATAACAAAATTTTCCTACCTAGGGTAAATCAACACTACAAGACAAACATACACACATGCTAGAATACCACAATGCTTTGATTCTAAATAATTGTATTCTTTCATACCAAATGTTGGGACTAAGGAACCATGTTTCAGTTGGCCAACATACTATGATAGAGGAGTAACTTAAATAATATGATCAAAGACAATGATACAAATGTATTATCTATCTAGTAACATTTAAGAAAGCTCATGATAGTAAATAAAACCAAAAGAAACAATATGGGACACTAGATTTTATGTTAGAAACCATTATGCAAGAAAACCTAGTAGTAAAAGATAGGTACCATTATATTATTTAGAATCCATTGATTTAATAGAAGAATTCTTTTGATAGAGTTGAATAGGTACCATTATATTATTTAGAATCCATTGATTTAATAGAAGAATTATTTTGATAGAGTTGATATCTACATGCTTATAGCATACTTTTCTTCAATGTTTCTCACATCCAACACCTAACTAATCACAATCCAACCATTCTCCATTCACATGAGTAGATAGGTATATGCATCATCATAGAATACCAATTGTCTAACTATCGAACCAACCCATGAAATACTAAGAATCACAAAGCTATATGTTTACCATATCATAAAATCAATATATCACATATATCACCAAACATGATGCCTCCATGTGGATAATCATTATAGATGACTATATGTTGTTACACATTAAATATCAATAGTTTATTACTAACTATAGTCAATGTATTCATGTCTTCTTGTATAACCACCACTACCAACCATAAGCTTGTAGTAACACATACAACCATCTAACCAATTATTTCAACTTGTAGTATTGTAGAACATTCTCTTAACATACCTAATCCTCTAGATTGTTCCACATGAACTTTAACTCTGCTACAAGTGCACCTACATTATTATTTATGCTTCTACTAGCACAATTAAATATGTAGTTGTGAGTACTTCTTCAAATGACTCATGGTTAAATTTCCATAGCATCACCACATGTAGACATATCTCCATGCTATATCACAACATCTAAAACTGACCACATCCTACCACATTACATTTTATCATTGTTCAATAGTTTCCATATAAACTCAGGAACTCTCCATAGGTGAATAATGCACTTAAGTCCTAGCATAATTCATGAAAGACTACCTTGAAATTAATGACAATACTAAAACTAGAATTCTAAATTTGATTCAATTAGAAGAGAATAGAGATGCAACCTTACAACACTTTACTAAGCACCAAGGAGTTATGCAAAGATGGTGAGCTATAGTGAAATCTTTTAGAATTGTTCACTTGGTTTTGTTTTTGGATAAGGCACATGACAAGAGAGAATACCATGGGAAACTTGATTCTTTCTATAGCCAAACATTAAAATAATTGTGAATTTGCACTTAGATTTGAAATATCTTCATACCAATATGCCTAAACTTCATAGAGAGCCCCTCAAAACCTATCACAATAAATTGAAAATTTGTTTTTCTACTATTGAGATATGATCAAAGACTCAATCATTTTTTCACTGATAATTAGGTCACCAAAATTTATAACTTGACCTCGACTAACTTGCAACAATCTGAGGAGTCTAGAATTGACTTTAAACCATTTGTGACTATGACCACAAATTGATGAGTTCAATGAGAAATTTAACACTACAAAATGATTAAGGAAATTTGCAACCAAGAATTTATGATCTATAGATATTAATGTTTTGAACTTGATTAAACTAATATTACAAAGGGACTCCACATGCAACTTGGAAGATCAACATGGCATTTAAGAGGTTAACTTAATGACACGTCTTTTTAATGAGTGTTAAAATTTTAAAAAATTTCTAGTGGACAACAACTAGCTCTAGAAAAAGATTGGTGCATTCTGTTGGGTCATAAAGTTGATAGTGTACACAATATAACAAGAAATAATAGAGGACTTTGACACAAGGAAAACTAAACATAGGGGAAAATACACACACAAAATAGAAACAAACATGAAAAAAATTCCTAGGTAACCTATGTACATGGTAGATCATGTGAACCCATTGATAGACTTAGAAAATATGAATTTGTACCAAATAATGAACTATATCTATGAAGCATTGATGAACCAAATGGTTATTTCTATTTCATGGTGAGGGATTTGAAGTCTTTTAAATGCATAAGCTTCATGAATAATGCATCATACCCAAACAATCACTCTTCCTCATAGGAGTTAGAAGCCTCTTGAATCAATTTAGTGTCACCATTTGTAATATTGATCATGTCTTCTTGCATTACATCACGCATATCAATGTCCCACATTTGGATGCATCTTTGATCATTTGAGTCTGAGGAGAATAAGTCTCAGGTTTCCCATGTTCAGTGAGTAGAAATCTAAGGAGAATAAGTCTCAGGTTTGGATGCATCTTCAATGAGTAGAAATCTTTTTCCCTTTTTATGTCTTACAAAATGGATATCTGTTTTGGTTTGGATACTGAACCAAAACAGATATCTGTTTCAAAACGAATATCCATTTTGGTTTGGTATCCAAACCAAAATGGATATTTGTTTCAAACCCTATGAAAGTCAATGTAATTTGGCTAAGTAAAAACATGATTTTTTTCTATTGCCACTGTTTGACCCGTGATGATCCTACACATACCCAAATATGTCAACCATTTTTTTGAGCAATTTTGCATTTAAGAGGGGATTGATTTGCAGCATTCAGTTCCATACAATCCTTAGTAGAATGGTGTTGTAGAATGGAAGAATAGGTCCTTGAAGAAAATGACAAATTGCATGTTTCACTCCAGATCTCTTGCACCACAGTATTGGGCAGAGGCCATTGACTGTGCTTATTATATCTAGAACTATGTTCCTCACTAAGCCTTGAAGGGAGTTACTCCTTTTGAAGCTTGGAGCAGTTGAAAACCTCCAGTTAAGTACTTTCAATTTTTTGGTTCTCTTACATGGGCCCACATTCCTGCAGAGAAACGTAAGGCCTTGGATCTACAGAGCAGGAACAGGCCTTGTATATTTGTAGGCTATTCTAATGGTGTGAAGGGTTATCATTTGCACCACCCTACTACACACAAGCTATTCATTGAGATGGTGTTCAGTTTGAGGAGGGCTCTTTGAGCTCAACTCCTATCACTTCTCCCACTCCTACTTTGACATTGGAGTCACTTGGGCTACATGATAGATCTTCTGATGAGTCAGATTCACCTGAGTAGATTCTTGATGATGAGGAGTCTTCTACCTCCACTTCTGATGTTGAGAGTGATTCAAAGGATTCACCTTCTTCCTCTCCTAGTCATCATTTAGAGGGTGATGATTCTCCTCCACATTCTCTCACTTTTGGTCAGGCTAGACAGACCTTGCAGTCTATAGGTGATTAGGTTAGGGATCCATTAAACACCAGGTAGATGCATTCATAGTTCCAAGATGCTCCACATGTCTTCATTGCTACTACCTCTAATCCATAGTCCTTTCAAGAGGCTTCTAGTATTCCTGAGTGGGAATACAACTATGTAGGAGTATAGTTCCTTAATGAGGAACCACACTTGGGATCTTGTCCCTCTTCCTAAGGGAAGAAAACTTGTTCGATGTAAGTGGAGATCTATTGGATAAAATTTGCAGCAGATGGGTTGGTTGATAAGCATGAGGCTCACTTGGTCGCTAAAGGATTCTCCCAGGTTCTTGGGATTTACTACTCTAAGACGTTTGCACTAGTTTCCAGAATGAACTCCATCCGACTTGTTATTTCCATTGTTGTATCCAATCATTAGGAAGTACACTAGATGGATGTGAAGAGTTCTTTTCTTCATAGTGACCTTCAAGAGGAGATCTACATGGAGCATCCATAGGGGTTCATTCAGGATTCTTCACTTGTGTGTCATCTTCAGAAGTCTCTCTATGGCCTCAAACAAGCCCCTCGGGATTGGTATTCTAAGATGGATTCCTTCCTTCTGACAGTTGGGTTCACTCAGTGCCATTTTGATCCCAATGTTTACATCTTGTAGTAGGATGATTCACTTCTATTTCTGGTTCTATATGTTGATGACTTGCTGATCACAGGGAGTTCTTCATCCTCCATTGAGGTAGTCAAATCTTCCCTTCATGACATGTTTTTTATGACTGACTTGGGCTTGTTGCATTGCTTTCTTAGGATTGAGATCTACCAATCTACTTCTAAGATCACCATAACACAGTCCAAGTATGCTCTAGATTTTCTCTGACAGTTTCATATGGCTGACTGTAAGCTTGCTTTAACTCCCTTTCTTTCTAGAGTCAAACTTGAGGCTTAGTGTTCTCACCATTTGTTGATGGCACTTTGTATCAGTAGCTTGTTGGGAGTCTCATTTATCTGACTCATACGAGACCTGACATTTCATATGGTGTAGGCATGGTTTCTCGATTCATGTAGAAGCCCCATGAGTTGCATTAGAAAGAAGCCAAGAGGATACTTCACTACATTTAGGGTACTCACAATTTTGGGATTCATTACATAGCAAGCATTGATCATGACTTGGTGGGCTACATAGATTCAGATTGGGTAGGTGATTTTGAGGATCACAAGTCTACTTCAGGTTACAGCTTCTCACTTGGTTCAAATCCTATTTGTTGGTTGAGAAAGAAGTAGTCTTCTATTGCTCTATCTTCTACTACAAGGCCGAGTATTGGGGGTTGTGAATGCCGCTACTGAGGCCATCTGGCTTCAAAATCTTCTCACTAAGTTTGCTATCTAGATTAGATGGCCATTTGTCATATTTTGTGACAACCAGAGTGACATTTAGATCTCATAGAATCTGGTCCATCATCAACAGACCAAACACATTGAGGTCCACATGCACTACATTTGGGAGCTCATCCATGGCCACGTCATCGACCTTCACTTTTGTTTGACTTCTGAGCAGATCATTGATATCTTCATCAAACCCTTCATTGGGAGCAAGTTCCTTCATTTGCAAGCTTTGCTAGGGTGCGGGAGGCTTCATCTTCTGGGGGGCTTCATCCTCTCACTCAGAGTCCTGAATCTCTCTACTATGTGGGGGTCTCTTCTCTCTCTATTTGGGGGGACTATTCTCTCTTTGGGGGGATTTTTATGTACATGAGTACCTCATCAGGCTTGATTTATTGGGAGCAATCTCTTCATCCACCTAAGCTACGCTTAAGGGGGTGTTAGTGTAGGTTTTATTTCCTAGTTGGGTTATTTATTTCCCCTCTATTCCTAGGTTTTTCCTACACCTTTTATTAATCTTGCTTAGGTAAATAAAGCATGTTTAATTAGGTGAGTAGGTTATGAGGTGTCACCTTCCTACAATTGAGCATCCATTAGCTATCTTGGGAAGATACTTTGCTATCTTTAGTCTGATAGATGGTTGCTTCCTATTGGTTGGTGTTGTCACCTCCACCCTCTCCCTTTTCTATATATACATGTTACCTAGCTTGTATTAGGCATCCTTTGCTTTTGCATCCTCATAATTCTATTCTGCTTTTAGCATTTGCATTACTCTCATGGAGACTAACTCTGTATTTTTATTTTGATCTCGTATCATTTGCTTTCACAGTTCAATATCTATTCATTTGCACTAGTTTTTTGGGTTACTAATCTTTTCAGATTCTAATAGGAATGGAAATTGCTAAATTATAGGAAACTAAAGTACATAATTGAAAAACTAAATTATAAATTATAAATAGCAGAAATAGAGGAACCTAGCACTGAAAGGTGAAGCTTACTATCTAGGATGATAGTGCATTGCATGGATGTCCATGCTAAGCGTTGTTATTTGTATGGCTCAAAAACATGAACAATTTCTGGAAAATGCAAGATTCCACTTAGCAATTCACCTAGATTTGCAAAACCAGAGAGGGAAACACAATGGAAAGGTATTAGATAATAACAAAGATGAAAACAATAAAGATAAACTAATTAAATCAAATAAAATAACAAGAGAAAAGAAGAAACCAGCAAACCTTTGTGCAGTTGAATGCTTCCCAAGTACCTTTAGCTGAAACAAGAGAAAATATTGGGGTTGTTTGGGGGTTTGCCTTCAGGTCAAACCCCTACTTTGGTATTTCTACCTCCATAGTAGCCAATGATAAAAAGATCAAAAAATAGTGTGTGCTCCTATCCTACGGGCATATAGGAATTAAGAGCAATGACAATAAAATAAATATGTAAGTATCAACCCTGGTCTAGGGGGAAGAATACCCTAGTGTGTGTGTTGAGATAAAATAGGTGGTGATCTAGACCAAGATTTGCCAAAGTAAATAGAGATAAATATAGTGAAGAAGTTGCAGCAATATTATTCAAAGAAAAAATAACAATATTTCTAGTATGATGTAGAAGATAAAATAACACTTGTATTTTCCAAGAAGAGTTGAGCAGCATGTAGCTTCAACATGTTCAACAATGGAGATGTGTGCAGCCAAGCATAACCAAGAGAGATAGATAAGAGAGATTGAAAATTTACTTTTGCATAGGGGTTTGTGAGGAAGATAAAGGGTCAAATTCAAATGTTGAAGGCATTTTTCTGACAATCAAGCGTTATAGCAGGCGATAGCAGGCGGCTAAGTAGGAAATCAACATTTTAAATTTTTGAAACTCACAGGATGAGCTAGCATGTTGTGCAAACGTCCACGCATAGTGGTAGTGTCCTAGAGAAATCACAAAAAATTTAACATGTGTTCCTAGAATAGCATGAAGAACTAGAATTTGATAAAGAAATTCGGCAATCTGGTGAAGGAAAAGGCTAAGGCTAGGCTGAAACGATCCCTAACACATGCTAAGGGAAATGGACATTAAAACAAGCTCAAAATACAACGTGAATTTGCAAGGGTATATAATTTTCTACGTTACAATAATAAAGGAGAGAAAGGGTCATGTTCAACTGCTTGAAAACTTAATTATCTATAGTTTATAAGTGGCAAATCCTACCAAATGTTAATTTCAAAGCTAAAATAGCCCTAAAAGTAACAAGTAGTTTATTAGTAATGACAATATGGCCCTAAAGTAATGGTGGGAATGTAATATTACTGGTGAATATGATTATGATTTATTATTATATTATAAACTATTATCGATTGGGCTCCAATCATATATTGTTTACTATGGCAAAATTAATCAATTTAAAAGTTTAATAAATAAATGCTTTGACTATTTAACCAACACTAAACTATTCTTTGGTAAAACACAAGTGATTTAGTTCCCTTTATAGTTTGTATAGTATTCACCAAAAATGGAGGCCTTGATTTCAACTATTCGGCCATTCGCAAAGATCTGCCACTAAAAATATCAATGGAGAAAAGTCTTGAAGCTTCTAGAAAGATGCTTGTAACTCCTTGAAACATGTTATGAGGTACCTTTTGCATGTAGACTACTTGGATCATGATTTGATTCAATTGTATTTGAAACCATTTATGGTTTCTTGTATTACTTTTGGCTATTGTAGTTAGGGAAAATCAGATTTAGTGTAAAAAAAAAACTAAACTAAACTCTAACAAGCACCATAAAGCACAAACTAGCATGAAAATGAAAACATAAATGTAAAGAAAACCAATCTTCAAGCTAGGTTTGATTTATCTCCATGGCTCTTCTCGATCTCGCATAAGAATGCAGGATGTTGAAGGATTGTTGATTGCTCACTGTTGCAGAATAACAAAGCTCAAGCATTGCATGAAAATGACTTGTGTGGGTGAGTGAGTCAAGGTTTGGAATGGAAAATGAAGTTTCATTTATAAAGGGAAAGGGAATAAAATGAATGGCTAGGATTGAAATCCAATTGTGTGATGTGGATGGCTAGGATTAAAAGGCAATTTTAGTGCTTATGACGCACATTAAATGGGTATGATAGGAAGCCAAAATTAGGAGAATAGTGGGAATAAATGGGATTTTTTATTTATTTTGGAGAGGAAGTACTTATCACACACAATGAATGAGGATAAAAATAGGGATGTGAGTGGGAATTAGTAATTTAAATAATAAAAATTATTTAAATCATGAGAGACAAGTGGCATTTAAATAAATATTTAATTTATTTAAATTGGATGATGGAGGAAAATGAGCTTAAATAAATAATATTTATTTAATTTGGTGCAAATGGAGGACAAATGGAATTAATAAATAAGATTTATTTAATTTGATGAAAGAGAAGAATAAATGGAAAAGAGGAATTAAATAAATAAATATAATTTATTTAACTAATGGGAGTGATGGAAGGGGTCATGGAAGAGGACCTAGGACAAAATATGTTGCAATGTAATGTCGTAAGATATAATCAAATTTAGGTATCTACATTTTGCCCCTCTTTGAGATGATGTTTGAGATGATGAGATTTATGTCGAGTAACATCATTTCAAAGAAGATGAGGTATGGATAGAGGAAAAGGATGATGAAAAGATAGGATGATGATGCCCCCTTGAGAGTATAGGTGGGTTGGACAAACATGGGTAGGCTCTTGAAATGAAAGGGGTTGGTCAAGGAAGAAAGATAAGGGAATGGATAGAAGAAGGGGAAGGATGTGTTATGCTGTAATGAATGATAGAAGACATTATGTTTGATATAGAACTAGACATTATGCACCAAGGTATAAGGACCAAGGTGATGATGTGTCTCATGCCCCAACGTAATACAACCTTGTCTAGATACAAGATATGAATATTAGCTGGGAATGATTCAGATACAAATGCAAGATAAAATGATAACACACACGAGTAAGCAAGCAAGCATGCACAAATTATTCAAAAACAAATAAGGTAATGCCCCTGTCAAGCTGTAAATTGATGATTGCTTGATTTGATTGATTGATTGATTGATGATAATGATGTCTAGTTTCAGGATTGAAACATGCCATATAAGATGCCTGGTCTAGTTTTGACAATGCAACATCCTGTATAAGACAATTAATATGATTGATTGATTGATAGACACTAGTGTTATTGGCCATGAGAGCAACACCAGGGTTTGATTGATTGATTTAGTGTTGTCATTGCGGGGAACGATATATGCCTAGATCAACACAAGGATGTGGGAATGATATATCCCATTGATTATGATGATGATTGATTGATTTATTTGGTTAACAGCAAGATTGGAACAAAACCAAGGATGTGATTGGATGATGTGTGTTGATTGGTTTGACTAGATTAGTATGGATTAGGGATTGACTTTCATTTAGATCATGGCTTCGATTGGTTTGATTCATTTTGATTGGATTGAATAATGATGATGAATTAAATTGATTAGAAGAAGTGATTTGACAAAGATTGTTTTGATTGATTGAATTGATTGGAAGAATTGAAAGGAAGAATTGATTTGAAGAAATGATTTGATGATTGGGTTGATTTTATTGCTTGGATTTTTGTAGTGTTGTAATTTTTTTGGATTTTTAGAATGTTTTGATTTTTTTGGAGTTCTAGAATGTTTTGATTTTTTTGTATTTTGAAATGTTATGATTTTTTTGGAGTTTTGAAATGTTTTGATTTTTTTGCATTTGTCAATTGTTTTGATTTTTTGTGGATTTTGACATGTTTTAAGATATCAATGGATTACAATTTGAGTATCCGTTGTGCTAGATACCAATGACAAGGGAAAACCAAGTCTAGATGTAAGGATGGAAGTAATATGGATAAATGAATGGGCAATAATAAATGAAGTGGAAGGCCCATGATAGGTGAATGGACAAAAGAATAGGCCATGGAAATCTCATGATGAATGGATAGATAAAAGGATAGGCGATAGTGGAAGGGATGTAGGCATCATAAGGGAGTTGGGATGTGATCTCCAAAGACTATGTTGCATAGGAATAACATGCCCCATTCTAGGTGCAATACTTAGGATTTTTCATGACAAAGCTTATGACAATAAGATAATGATAGGCTTGTTTGGATAGTATGAAAAAAATGGGCAATGACAAGAAGGTAATGATAGGATTGATCTGGAAAGGACAAGGTATGTCAAGAGATATCCAAAACATGTTTCAACATTTTGGCCCTATCTTTATCAAGATCTAAAGGAGGACGAGAGGATGAATGGACTCAATAGGATAGGTATGTGTATGATGGCCAAGGATGGTAAGATGGTAAGCCAAGATAGGATATGATATGGAAATGGTATGATGAGATAGATAGGTTGGATGAGACAATGTGCCCCCAAGTGTAAGTGACAAAGAAGATCAACCTACACTTGACACTTGTTTTCCAGGTTTTCATCATGGTACTTATCCAAGGCGCCACCAAGGGTGCTTTTCACTGTTGGACGAAGGGATTTCTCTTTACTATTTTCTTTTGACTTTTTGATAGGAGAAGGGGAGTATGGATAGGAGGGACTCAAGTGTCTAGTGCCATGAATGGTGATAGTGTCCCCTTGGAGATGGATGTCATCGCACATGAACCATGTCAAATGTCACTATGCTCATAGATGTTGGTAAGGGATTGCATGAGAGGAAGAGGGATTAGGTAGATAGTGGATTATGATGTCAATTATGGAGAGGATGATGGATGGGGCAAAGTGGATTATGTATGGAAGGATAGTGGATTATGAAAGGTTTATGCAAAAGGATGGATGAAAGACTTATACAAAAGCATGGACCATAGGGAGGTGATGGGTGAAATATGTAGGATAACAGTTGAATGATGGGGAGATGGAGGTATGGAAAGGATTCATGACCAATGGTTGCACACACCATGATAAACATTAAAGATTTTGATTGGAAGGTGGTGTATGAAGCAATGGAGATGTTTGCTTAGGAGATGGATGATATAAGAATTTAGGTACCCACATAGACTTAGTATTTTTATGATTTTTGCTTGATTTGTGGGATGGAGGAATTTGAAATTTTTGAATGGAATAGGATTTTTGGATGGAAGAGGATGGTTGGGATTTTTGAGATGTGGATGCCTCATTTGACTTGTTTTCTTTTTGCTTAGGTACCGATACCATTTTAGTTTTAGACTTTACTTGTGAAGGTATGGGTTTAGGTAGCCTTTTGGATGTATTTGGCTTTGACTTTTTGCATTGATGTCCTAAGGCATGAGGACCTTTAGGATTTTTGTCTTTATAGGTAGAGGCATCCACTTTTATATTTTTGAATCCCATGGGCATGGTGGAAGCTTCATGTTTAGACAATGCGTGCATTTGTTGGTCATGATTAGGAATGTAAGGGGTTTTATGGATGATAGGGATATTAGGCTTTGGAAGCAATGGTGGTAAAGTGGACGGTGGTATATTAGGAACTAGAAGAAGTGGAGGTAAATTAGATGGTGGAAGGTGTATGGTCACATGCTTTTGACACTTGTAGGACAATGGAGGTGGAATGGAAACATATGTTTTGAGTGTATGATAGGATTTATGATACAAAGGGGTGGACTTAGGATGAATGAAGGAAGTACCAACATCTTGAGATTGTTTACCTTGGGGTGTATATCCTGTTGATTTTAGGATAGACAACTGAGAGGGGGGTGAATCAGTTGTCACTAAACCTTCTGATCTTTAAATCCTTAAAGCTTTCTTATATAATACTTATTCAATCATGAAAGAAAAATGCAATAGCTCAAGAGTAGAAACATATTCAACACATATGACACCAAGATTTTAATGTGGAAAACCTGGTTAAGGGAAAAACCATGGGCTGACTAACCTAAGATTGTATTCTTTGTTAAAAGAATAAGAAGAACAAAAATGGCACTTGCCAATTAGGACTCACTGCCCGAGCACACTGCTCACAAGAGGCCCACTGCCTACAAGAGACACACTGTCTACAAAACAATATAAATATTACATACTTGAACTGGAGATTAGCATCTTTACCATGCTTGAGATAGTTTCATTTAAGCTCAACACTTCTGCTCTGCTTTTTGCTTCTTTCCTCTCTATCACTTTCTCATCATGACCACATGATACTTTTGAAAGACTTTGCAACTCCTATTTATACATGACATTGACTTTGGAATGATCATCAAAGTTAGCACAACATACATTTATTTTATTACAGAGCAATTTCAAAAATACAACTTGACTTATTACAAAAACTTCATGCGCTTCACTACCCTATCGGCTATGCATCTCTGGGACTTCAATCTTCTTTGAGGAACATGCCAGGCTTCACAAAACACCTTCAAGAACATCCGCAATATGTACAAATCATCCAGTCAGCCAGGATTGGGAAGAACACCATCACTCAAAGAATTACGAGCTCAATCTTCAATGTAGACCAACAACACAAACTGGACACAATCTAGAGATCTCCACAAGCTTGCTCAAATCACCAAGAGCATCCGCACCACTTCTGCTTACTGCAAACATTTGCATCTTCATCCAGAACCTTAAGAACATAGTAGGTCATCACTGTCACACTAGAAGAATCACTTGCAGACCTCCAAACTACAAGCCAATTGAGTTGTCAATTCAAATTAGCTTCCCAAGCATGCCACCAGATCCGTAGAACAAGATATTACATTTTTGGATCTCACCAGACCTATTTGTGTTACTTTGTCACCTCTGAATAGTTGTCAAAGCTAGTTTTACTCATATGGCCATAACTTCTCCAAATCTTCATGCAGATCTCTAAAATCTTTACAGGAGCACATTTAGACACATATCTACAAACCCTTTGATGAGCATACTCAAATCTTCAACTGACTGGAATCTTTAATTCATAGAACTTCACTATTTTTACTATTCTTCTCTGCCTCTAATAGGGCTAATTTTCTCAATATCCTCAGCACACAACTCATCCAATCCTTGACATCAATGACAACACCGATTATGCCCATACTTGCAACAATCTCCCCCTTTGTCATTGATGGCAACATATGATGTGAAAAACTATTTTGACCATCAAGACAAGAACTTCTCGTCATTGGGTCCCCCTAACAAAATTTATTCACATATCTTTTCTTTCTTCATTTCTCCTCCTTTGATCAACAATCTCTTTTGTTTTTCACATGTCTTCTCTCCCCCTTTGACATCAATGGCAAAGGGCACATACTTTCTTCAATACTTCAAAATCATACAGACTACTCCCCCTATGTAGCAGCTTCCTATCATCAATCTAGACCACAAGATATGACTGTGAGATCCACTAGACTGATGCACATCAATGCACCTTAATTCAAAACCGAAGGGGTAATAACCCCTAACTTCACCCTGAGATACTCAAAAGAGTCCTTAGGTAGAGGTTTAGTAAAGATGTCTGCAATCTAATCCTTTGAGGGCACAAACTCCAATCTAACTTCATTCTTGTTCACCTTCTCTCTCAAAAAGTGAAACTTGATGGATATATGTTTTGTCTTTGAATGCAACACCCGATTTTTCGATATATTTACTACACTTGAATTGTCACAGAAGATTGTGATAGGTTCTTCATACTCCACTCTGATATCTCTTAGCATTTGCTTCATCCATAATACTTGAGTGCAACTACCTACTACTGCAATATACTCTGCTTTTGCAGTGGATAGAGATATTGCCTCTTGTTTCTTGCTCAGCCAAGAAACCAATCTTTTCCCCAAAAAGAATGTACCACCACTGGTACTCTTCCGGTCATCCACATCTCCTGCCCAATCAACATCTGTATATGCATGAAGAGAGAAATCATGATCCCTAGGATACCATAAACCATACTCAACTGATCCCTTCAGATATCTGAGAATTCTCTTGATTGCCATGACATGAGACTCTCAAGGATCAGCTTGGAATCTGGCAACAAGACCAACAACATTCATAATGTCAAGTCTAGTTTGAGTAAGGTATAGTAGTCCTCCAATCATTGACCTATACTTTTTTTGATCAGCCTTAGGAAATTCATCATCTTTTATCAGTTTACATCCAGTTGCCATGGGAGTATTCATTGGCTTTGAATCTTCCATCCCAAATTTTTTCAACAATTGTTTCACATATTTGGTCTGTGATATGAAGATTTCTTTATTTGTTTGAGTGATTTGCAGACCCAAGAAGAAATTCATTTCCCCAAACATAGACATCTCAAATTCACTTTTCATTTGATTTACAAAAGTCTTGTACATACTATCTTTTCCTCCAAAAATGATATCATCAACAAATACTTAAACAATCAGGATATTTTCATGATCAATATTGAAGTACAAGTTGCTGTCAGCAATACCTTTGTTGAAACCAATCTTCAAAAGATGTTTATCCAATCTTTCATACCAGGCTCTTGGGGCATGTTTGAATCCATACAATGCTTTCTTTAGCTTGCAACCCATATCACCATGATCAGACAATTGGAATCCATCTAGTTGCTCAATGTATACGTCTTCTTCCAAATCACCATTCAGGAAGGCAGACTTGACATCCATATGATATACTTTGAAATCCTTGAAGGCAGCAAAAGCAAGAAATAATTTGACTGCTTCAATTCTTGCCACTGGAGAAAAATTTTCTTCAAATTCAACTCCTACTTGAGAATAACCCTTACAGACCAGTCTAGCTTTGTTTCTTATTACCTCACCATCTTCATTTAGTTTATTCCGGAAGACCCACTTAGTCCCAATCAAATTTTTGTCTTTAGGTCTGGGAACAAGATCCCAAGTGTGATTTTTTTAATCTGCATCAACTCTTCCTCCATTGCTTTAGTCTAGCTTTCATCATTGCATGCTTCACTTACTATTTTTGGTTCAACTTTTGAAATCAGATAATACTTCACTGAATCTTGAGTAATTTTTCTTCTTGTTTGAACACCTTTGCTTCTATCTCCTATGATCTGGTCTTTAGAATGATTCAGTCTTACATGCCTAGGAGTTTTGAGAATTTCTTGCACTTCTATTTCTTGGATAGGTTCATTCAAACTTATCTCTTCTTCCTGTATTTCAGGATTCTCCAGATCAATCTGAATCTGAACTATAGTTGGGGCTTGTTCTTCTTGGACCAAAACATCATTCTGATCATCTTCTTCATACTCACAAAACCTTGAGGGATTTTCAATGCCTTCATCAACCTTCACATTTGTGCTTTCTACAATCTTTCTCAATCTCTTGTTATAACACCGGTATGCTTTGCTTTGAGTAGAATAACCCAAGAATATTCCTTCATCACTTCTAGCATCAAATTTGCCATGGTCTTCATCTCTTTTGATATAACATTTACTATCAAAGACTCTGAAATACTTCACAGTAGGAGTGATGCCAAACCAAAGTTCATAAGGAGTCTTACCAGTATTGCTTCTGATTTGTACTCGATTAAGAGTATAGACAGCAGTGCTTACAGCTTCTCTCCAGTAGATCTGAGGGACATTTTCTTCCATCATCATGGTTCTAGATGCTTCCTGGATGGCCCAGTTCTTTCTCTCCACTACTCCATTTTGCTATGGAGTCCTTGGAGTAGATAACTATCTCTTTATCCCATGTTTTTCACAGAATTCTATGAAATCTTCGGATGTGAATTCACCACCTCTATCAGACCTGAGACATTTTATGCTTAGCCTAGTTTCATTTTCTACCATAGCCTTGAATATTTTGAACTTCTCAAGTGCTTCAGATTTCTCTTTCAGGAAAGTCACCCACATCATCTGGGAGTGGTCATCAATCAGTAACATGAAATATCTATCACCTTGCAGACTCCTGATTCTTGCCGGTCCACATAGATTAGTGTGTACCAAGTCCAACAATCTGGTAGAAGATTTTTCCTTACTTTTAAATGTGACTTTGTTCTACTCACCCAACTGACATTCTTTGCACAAATTGTTAGTAGGTTTCACCAATCATATGATGGGAGCATCCACTGTCAATGACCCATTCATCCTTTTCTTCAACCTGAGAAGCTAGAGCCCTTTCTATCTTAAGATTGGCAAATTCAATAGGCATTGGATCTTCTTCCTTGATGGCAATAAACACCTAGTCACTTCTGGATTTGGTTCATATCTCAGATTCATCATCTATTACTCCTTCATCATCATCTTCTTGAACATAGTAACACTTCTTTTGAAATCTTGATCTATTAGGGTTAGGCCTTGAAAATCTTTCCAAACATCTTGAGGTAAAATGACCAATCTTGTTGCAATTGAAACATTTGAAAGGCAATTTTCCTTCATACTTGTCAGATCCTCTTGGTAGTCTTTTTACAATAAGGGCTTCAAGTTGAGTAGCTTCTGCCTCATCTTCTTCCAGATCTTTTCTTTCCTTTTCATACCATGATAATTTCTTTGAGGAACTTTCTCCTGGATCATAACTTTGTTTACCTTTTGTAGAGGCACTAGATTTGAATGCAGATTTAGTCTTAGGAGGAGCATCTCCAAACTTAGCCAATTCAAATGCAACTAACTTCCCAACCAATTGATCCCTTGAAATATTTGATAAAGATCTCAATTTCTCAATAGCAACAACCTTGTGTTTATAAGATGGAGGTAAGAATATGAGAACTTTGGCAATAATCTCATCTTCATCCAAAGTTCCACCAGCACATCTAATGCCACAAACAAGCTCATTTACTTTTGGCATAAATGTAGTGATATTCTCATCTTCATTCATCTTCAGGTTTTCGAATTTTTCTTTTAGACTTTGATGCTTGGCACATTTAACATATTTTTCTCCTTCATGCAGAATTTCCAGCTTTGACCAAATTTCATATGTAGTTTTTAAATCCATAACATTTGTTAGCTCTGTATTAGATAAGGCACTTAGTAAAGCTTCTCTAGCTCAAAGATTATCTTCAACATTTCTAATTTCATCTAGAGTTGTCAGACCATTCTTTGGAGGAATATACTCTTTTATAGTCATGTTCCAATACTGAAATCCCATACATTGCAAGTGACATTCCATGCGGCTTTTCCAAAGAGTGTAGTTCATTCCATCAACCTCAGACTATCCTTCTTGTAGGAAGACATCTTTGATCTCCTCAAGCAGTTAATCTCTTTTAGAGGAACTTAGCTTTGATACCAATTGTTGATTTTAGGACAGACAACTGAGAGGGGGGGTGAATCAATTGTCACTAAACCTTCTAATCTTTAAATCCTTAAAGCCTTCTTATATAATACTTATTTAATCATGAAAGAAAAATGCAATAGCTCAAGAGCAGAAACATATTCAACACATATGACACCAAGATTTTAACATGGAAAACCCGGTTAAGGGAAAAACCATGGGGTGACTAATCCAAGATTGTATTCTATATTAAAAGAATAAGAAAAACAAAAATAACACTTGCCAATTAGGGCTCACTACCCAAGCACACTACTCACAAGAGGCCCACTACCTACAAGAGACACACTGTCTATAGAATAATATAAATATTACATACTTGAATTAGAGATTAGCATCTTTACCATGCTTGAGACAGTTCCATTTAAGCTCAACACTTCTGCTCTACTTTTCTCTCCTTTCCTCTCTATCACTTTCTCATCACGACCACATGATAATTTTGAATGACTTCGCAACTCTTATTTATACATGACATCGACTTTGGAATGATCGTCAAAGTCGGCACAACATACATTTATTTTATTACAGAGCAATTTCAAAAATACAACTTGACTTATTACAAAAACTTCATGCACTTCACTACCCTGTCAGCTACGCATATCTGGGACTTCAATCTTCTTTGAGGAACATGCCAGGCTTCGTAAAACACCTTCAAGAACATCTGTAACATCTGCAAATCATCCGATTGGCCAGGACTGGGAAGAACACCATCACTCAAATAATTATGAGGTCAATCTTCAATGCGGACCAACAACACGAACTAGACACAATCTAGAGACCTCCACAAGCTTGCTCGAATCACCAAGAACATCTACACCACTTTTGCTTATTGCAAACATTTGCATCTTCATCTAGAACCTTAAGAACACAGTCGGTCATCACTGTCACACTAGAAGAATCACTTGCAGACCTCTAAACTACGAGCCAATCGAATTGTCAATTCAAATTAGCTTCATAAGGATGCCACTAGATCCGTAGAACAAGATATTGCATTTTCGGATCTCACCGGACCTATTTGTGTCACTATATCACCTTTGAACAGTTGCCAGAGCCAATTTTACTCATATGGCCATAACTTCTCCAAATCTTCACCCGGATCTTTGAAATCTTTATAGGAGCACCTATAGACACATATCTACAAACCCTTTGATGTGCGTACTTAGATCTTCAACTGACTAGAATCTTTACTTCATAGAACTTCACTATTTTTACTATTCTTCTCTATCTCTGATAGGGCTAATTTTCTCAATATCCTCAGCACACAACTCATCCAATCCTTGACATCAATGTAACAGGAGTATGTTGACATCAATGACAACACCGATTAGGCCCATACTTGCAACATATCCAAGGCCATATGAGTGTGGAGGAACTTTGACATGGATTGGCTCCAAAATACCTTGTTCATGAAGGCCTAAGCCTTTACCTTGGTAGTTCATGTTTTGGAGTATGCGGTGGACTATGGGACTAGGTGTACTTTGGACACTAGACTTGAGTTCATTATTGGATGAAGAAGGTGAAGTGGTGGATAAAGATTGTTGTGTTCCTAGGGAGGAACATTCATGAATGAAGGTGGAAAGACCAATAGGAGATGTTGGATTTGAATCATGGTCAATATTGGATGTGGAAGGATCATTAGGATCTTTATTATCATTATGTTCATTAAGATCCATGTTATTGGTTTGATCTTCTATGTTTGCTTGGGAGGCATGTGTCTCATCATGACAAGTGGATAATGTGGGATCATGGATAGGATTAAGTGAATTATGGATAGGCTCTTCATAATGGATAATATCTTGATCATAGAAAATATATAGGTTATGGATAGATTGAATGGAAGGGCTTTGATCTTGATTTGGATAAGGGGTTAATGTTTCCACATGCTCAGGACTAGACTCTTGACATAACCCTTGATTTGGATAGGAATGGAAGTGGAAGTCAGAGACTCTTGGATAGGCTTGAGAGGCTCTAGATACTCAATGACATGAGGGTATAATATATCTTGACTTGGACTCATGGTGAAAGACTCTTCAATGGGTTGTGGACTACATGATGGATTTGGAGAAATAGGCATTACAGTTGAAGGTTTTTTGGTAGGCTTAGGGATAGATGTTTGACATGGAGATGGTTGATTCCTTGCTAGTAGCCCTTGGATCACATAGTCTGTAGGTGGATGGGTGATGGAATTTGAAGGCTCATGATTAGGATTAGGTGGAAAGCTAATTGGATTAGGTAGATTAGGACTAGGAGTAGATAGGTCCCATGGTGGAAGGACAAGAGGGGTGTTAGATTGATTAGACTTAGGGTTTGGACTTTGATTAAATGGAGGGTCAAAGGGATTAAATGGATTGGTGGATTTGGATAACTCCATATCTTTTCTTTTGCTTTTATATTTTGCAAAGAATCTTTCAAGAAAATCATTCGAGGATTTGTTGGTTGATGGATTAGAGCTTGGAAAGTTTGATGGTGGTGTTGGTGTAGGCCTACTAGGCTTTGAGATAGGCATTCTATTAGATGGTGATGGAGGACTAGTAGATGGATTGGTATATAATTCCAAACTTGAGCTAGTTTTTCCCTTGTCAAGAGTATCATTAAGATGGCTTAGGGATTCTTGATCTTGGTGTGAGGAGTGACTAGTACTAGAATGCTCATGTTGTGGAATATTTGGAGATGGATATCGCATGAGTTGTTGGATTTTGACTAGGAGTTGTTGTATTTGTGGTGATTGGTTTATTTGAAGTGGTTGGATGATGGTTTGTAATCGTTGTATGATTTATTGGTTTAGGGGTTGTTCTAGTTGGTGAAAGGTTTGGATGATGTCTTGTTCTTGTGCTAGGATTTTTTTTTTTGGTGTTGGGATAGATTGAAGCCTTTGGATTTCAGTTTGTTCCTCCAAGTATGCCTCAAAATCTACAAGATCCTCATCATCATTAGGAGAGAATTTTGGATCACCTTGGAGCATATATGGTTTTGGATTTGACCTAGATTTGTTGATGATCACAACCATTTTGATGAATGAATATTGGACTAGGTAAGGATGAGAATATGAGTAATATGAGTAAGGTTGGAATGTTATAGATTCAAAGTGTGGTGTTTGGTTGAGATTGACAATGTTTATTTTTGAACACACACACAAAACATGGCAGACAGAATATTTTGGATGACTCTAACATACAATCAAAGTAGAAGTTTGAATGGGAGCCTAGATTAGCCCCAAAAATTTTCACCAATCTCAACAAATTTGAAAACACTCGTAAGCATGCACAACCTAGGCTAGAACAAGGATACTACTTGTTAAGTCCCTACTTGGATTACTCCATATACTGAGACAAGGAGGACAACTAGAGATATTGGTGGCACTGGCTCCCCCACCACGGCATGGGCACACCAAATCTCTTACCCTGAAGATCTGGAGATCTTATGAACCAAGGGATTTTTTGTCTCTACCCTGAATAGTATGTATAGGGTGGATTTAGAGGTCTGACCTCCTGTACTAGCAAGCAAAAAAGGTTTTTGGCCTCTACAACAAGTGGTTTCTAGTCAGCATTTCAGGATAATTTGGTGTCTATACATGCGGCAGTTCTCTCATTTAAGAGACCTCCCAACACTTAGAAAGGGTTTTTATGCATCTCGTGGATATTGAGGGAGACTTTTGTTAGTATAGAACAACATCACAAGGTGATTGATGACTTTCGTCACAACCACAATTATTTATATAGCGGACGAAATGAAAGTACCGCTTGGGTCATTCCCTCTCACAAATCGGGAGGCAGGCCCTCTAAGGGATTAAAAACATAAAAGAGATGGGTCTGGCTTCTGATCACTAAGCTTGCACAAGGTGAGAGCATACACCTACCATCCTTACAAGCACAGTAAATAGTGATTAATTAACCCACTAGTTAATCTATGTGCAAATAGACATTTGAAAAAGATATCTAATCGATGAAATCCCTACAAAATCACCGTTAGTAGTTTGAATTTTTAGTCTTTGAAAAATGAGATAGCTACAATCAAAGTGTTAACACAAAACCAAATCCCTGAAAAAATCATAAAATAATGTCATAATGCAGCCATAAATAGATAAGCTCATCAGAAGATTATAATTTCAGATACATATTTTTTTAGATAGTGACATAGATTTGATCATTTTGAAACATTTTTTACCTAAAAATTAAAAACACAGAGAAGAGATCCTTGCTAATTTTCTAAGAGCTTTATAGAAATGTAAAAACTCAGAAAAATTCCCTAATTTGTGTCGAGAAATGTGGATTTATGAAAAAGCTACAGTCAGTAAAGATTTGATCAGTCTAGAACTCATATGACCTCAAAATTAAATATGTAAAGAATAGAACCCCATTAAAATTTCAAGAACTTTCCACAAATCTAAAAATTTCTAGAAATTTCATTGATTTGCGTACAGAAATATAGATTTATGAAAAAAACTAAAATCATTATAAATCATTCAAAACTAATGATAAAGATGTGATTTTTATGTTGTAGCTTCTTGAGATGATGCACAAGCTACTGTAAAAATTTTGTAGAACAATTCACAGTTGTTTGAAAGATATGATAAAATCTTTAAAACCTAGGGTTTTTTCCAAAAATGACATAAACCTGCAACAAAAAGTTAATAAAACTTGCAAAAAGCAAGCTAGATCAAAGGATTCATGTTGGGTTCACTATTTTGTAGCTAGAGAAAATTAGATTTAGTGTTAAAAACAACAAACTAAACTAAACCCTAAAAAACACCATAAAGCACAAACTAGCATGAAAATGAACACAGAAATGCAAAGCAAATCGATCTTCAAGCTAGGTTTGATTTATCTCCATGGGTCTTCTTGATCTCACATAAGAATACAAGATGTCAAAGAATTGTCGATTGCTCACTGTTGCAGCATAACAGAGCTCAAGCATTGCATGAAAATGACTTGTGTGAGTGAGTGAGTGAGGGTTTGGAATGGAAAATGAAGTTTGATTTATAGAGGGCGTTGGTTATTTTTCCCAGACTGGATGCTTATTCACAGTTATCCCTACAAGGTAGCCATCATTGATCAACGAGATTCCTGGGCCAGGGGCCAATAGTATAGGAGATAGACTCTATAAATATCTCCTCTTCTTCTTTAGGCTCTGCAAAACCAAGGGGGTATTCCCTACTCAACATACATGAAACATAAATGTGCAAAGACTGGGATGCTGACACAAAGCAGATAAATCCTCTATTATGTAGACCAAAACTATGAGATAAGTGCAAAGGGGCTGGCTTTGGGTCTATATTCAGTTGTAGACAGAGGATTTTGGGTCCTAAAACTACTTCTAATATCCTAAAAGTTTGTATATGAAGTTTGAGTTTGATTTTGTATTTGGATGCAAAACTAGGACCTTAGTTGTAACCTCAATACAAGGCTAGATAGGTGCCTATTTAGGGCTCGGAGTCAATAGTCATATATATGTGAATGTTTATCACAGACCTAAAACAACAATCAAATTTCAAGGGGATTATGCAATGTCTGCCTTACAGATAATACCCAGGACAAAGTATTTAGTTATTTCTTCTTACAAACATCCTTACTGCAATGTATTCTTCTCAATACTTAAACCCAAAACATTTAATCTGCTCCTTGAGCAGAAGTAAAAGATTAAAGCATTCAATATAGCAAACCCATATTCTAGAATCACTAATACCCCTTAGATATTCAGATTCAAAAGAAGAACACATTCAATTTAGAGACAAATAACAAAAAACATGCTATAAAGCATTATTCATTTAAATCAACATGAAACTGACAAATTTTGTGTATAAGATATTCAACATACAACTCATAAACTCATGAAATACCCAAAATAGAGCCACCAATGAGGTTGTATCCGATTACATCACCAAGAAAAAGCTGTCCAGTTTTCAACAAAAACACTGAGTAACATAGTTTGGCCTTTACACCAAGACTGTGTACTCAGTAAAATTAATTACATGACAAGGTCAAAAATTCCTGCCAGATACACTGCACCAGAAAATGGCGCTTAAAATCATAAATGCAGCAGGAGATAAAATGGGAAAGAGCAAGAGAAGGGTGAGGACTAGTTGAACTCGAGCCCTGTGCCACCGTTGGAAGACTCTCCATCATAAACTAGGTACTTGGCCATTCGACCATCGGCCCATGCCTATCTACAATCCTGCCATTAATGGCTCAACCACCCATAGCTCCTCTAGAAAACTATAATAGCACACCCATGGAAAATTCCCACTCAAAAAATGACTGCAGACACAAATAAAAAACCATCGCTGAAGGTTCAAAACTCAACCGTAGATCCAAAATCCATCACTGTGATCAATGGTCCCAAAACATGCATGAAGAGTCGCCAGCCAATGATATCATGCCATGTAGGCACCTTGACCTTCATCGCTGACCTTTCCTCCTTTATTTCTCCTTTATCACTTTTGTATATGCAAATCCAAATGCATATACAACATACAAGGCGAACGTCAAAAGTTATAGAACAAACTGGAATTCAGTTTAGGTCTGGCTTATATCTTATCAATGTACATCGGGTTGTATATCAACATATACAAACACTTATACAAGTCACGGACCCCAAATAATTATGCAGCAGCCTAAAATCTTCATTGGGTCCGGAATGTATCTCCTCAATGTATATTTTGTTTGTATGCAGAATATACAAACATACAAGCAGGGAATCTTTTTAGAATATGCAATGAATGCACATTTCCCTTGTATGCCAAACATGTACAAACCCACTTGCATATCCGCTGAACTGTTCACTTTGCATGTCGCTAACCTTTGTATATTTTTCAATGTACATTCCCCTGCACATACAAACAAGGAATCTTCTCCAGAATATCAATGCAATCTATCTTTTCCTTTGTATGTTTTGCTTGCATCTTCTACATACAAGCCCGATAAACAAGTAGGGCCGATATACAAATGGTGAATATTCCCAGAATCTTACAAAAGATTCCCCCAATGTATATGCAACCCAATATACATTGAGAAATGCATATAACTCAAATTTTTCACCATTTCTAGAAGCCAATTGGGACTTCACAAGCTTGTCAACAGATTTGATCAATTGCACATACAAACTTAACATTTTCATGAGTGCGACAGGAAAAGGTAGTAAAACATTACATGGGGGCTGGTCAACCTATGAGCACTAAAGCACGAGGATACAATCGAACAACCTGGAACCCACCATAGAAAACCATGACCAGAACAGGTAGAACAATGCAAGACCCCACGCCTTAGAAAATTCAAGATTTGAACAAGAAAATCAGCAAATGTTCAAACTTAAAACCCTAAACACAAATGAGTACTAACAGAGGCTCCAATTGGAGACGTGTAGGCACAAGACTGTAGCAAGGACCAGACTACTCCGGGACAAACCAGACAAAACCCAAAACTCAAACACGACCAACTATACAAGGCATGTACAAAATATTTACAACTAATTTACAATGTGCACAATAGGTACTCATTTATGAGAAAAAAGCCTTAAGGAATTTACCATGCACAGGCAATTCTAGTAGTTCACCATTGAGGGCCTGGAGAAAATAAGAATCACCTCCATGAATAGTTCCAATTTGGTATGGGCCAGTCCATAAGGGCTCAAATTTGTTGTGTTTTCCCTTATCCTAGATCTTTGCATTCCACATAAGGACCAGATCACCTATCTGAAACCTTCTCTCCGTAGCCCTTCTATCAAATAGATATTTCACTTTTTGTTGTTTCTTGATGTTTGTCTTCTGTGCTTCCCTTCTTATCTCATCTAGTGCAACCAGCTGATTTATTCTTTCAGTCATTGGGTCTCCAAGCTCCTCACCGTTCCCTTAGATGAATTTATAAACTAGCAGGAGGTTGTTCACAGGTAACCTAGCTATTGCACCAGATACCAATTCAAAAGGAGATCTTCTAGTTTCTCTTTTCACTGTCACCCTGTCAGCCCATAATGCCAACTTTAGCTTTGAATCCCAAGATCTCTTGTTTTTATCTATCACCCTTCTGATGATTTTCATGAGACTTTTGTTTCTTGACTCTGTTTGACCATTCCCTTGTGGATGATATGGTGATGTATGAAACAAATCAATTCCATAATTATTGCAAAAATTAATAAATTCACCAGACCTGAAGCACATAGCATTAGCTGCGACTAATTTGGCTGGTACTCCAAATCTTATAATAATATTTTCTAGGATAAAATCCATCACCACTTTGCTTGTAGCCTTTTTAGTTGGAATGGCCTCAATCCATTTAGTGAAGTAATCAGTAGCAACCAGAATCCAACTGTGCCCTCCACTTGAATTGTCTAAGATTTCCCCTATAAAATCAATCCCCCATTGTTGAAATGGAGCTTCTATAGTTATAGTCCTAAGGAGTAATGCACCTTGATATCTTATCTTTCCTGAGAACCTTTGGCAAGACTCACATTTTCTTACCATTTTATGTGTATCTGAGGAGAGAGTTGGCCACCAATAGCCTGCTCTGAGAATTTTATGGGTTGTTGCTTGGCCAGCATAATGTCCACCACATACTCCATTGTGCATGTCATTGAGAATATCCTTAGCCTGATTTTTATCCACACATCTAAGTAATACACCATCGGGATTTTTCTAATACAACTCTCCTTGAACAATGATGTATTTAATAGCCTGTAGCTTCAAGGTTCTCTTCTGATCATCACTGAGATGAGAAGGATAATTTAGATTCTACAAATAATGTATTATGTCCTTATACCATTCAGAATCTAACATGTTTACAACTTCATTATGCACCACATTCACTTGGCATGCCTCTAAATTTGACTATGCCATCAATTTTGCCAAACCTTGTCCTCTTACCAACTTAGTGATCTGTATTTCAATGTTGAATTCCTGTAATTTGTTTATCCATCTACATCTCCTTCCAGTTACCTCCTGCTAAGTAAAGATATCTTTGACTGCAGCATGAGGCACATATGCAATTACCTAAGAGCCTACCAAATATGGCCTAAAACTTTTGACTGCTCTAACCAATGCATACACTTGCTTCTCCATGATGTCATACTTCAACTCAGTAGCCTGTAATGACCTGCTAAAGAAAGCTATAGGTTGTTCAAAACCTTCTGCATTTTTCTGTAATAAGCATGCAAAAATAGTATGGAAAGAAGCAAATGAGAATAACTAAAATGGCTTAGAAAAATCAAGAGATTTTAACACAGGAGCCATCTTTATAGCCTCTTTTATATTCTGAGATGATTTGGTTGCTTCATCTTCCCATTTAATAGTTGCACCTTTCTTCAACATTTTGGAGATATCTTTTGTGGTCTCTGCAAAATTAGAAACAAATCTCCTAACAAAATTAATTTGTCCAAAGAAGGACTGAACACCTTTCACTGTTCTAGGGATCTGAATTTTGTCAATTGCAGCCACCCTTTCAGGATCAATCCTGACTCCATCCTTGGAATCAATGTGTCCAAGCAATTTTCCTTCCACTACCCCAAAAGCACATTTCTTTGGGTTGAGCGAGATGCCATACTCTAATGCTCTAATAAAAATCTGCTCCAGGTGCATACAGTGCTACTCCTCCTTTTTTGAATAAGCAGTCAAGTCATCTTGATACACAGCCAAGACTGAGTCAATCAATCCTGCAAAAGCAACATCCATTGCCCTCTGAAATGTGGCACCTGCATTTGTCAATCTGAATGGCATTCTCACATATACATAGGTTCCCCATGGAGTGGTGAAAGAAGTCTTGAATTGTTCTGATTCTTTCACTTTCACTTGATTGTACCTTGAAAATCCATCCATCATGGATAGGAGCTCACAGTCAATCACCTTTTGCAACATGGCTTCCATGTTTGGCAATGGATAATTGTCCTTCAAAGAAGATATATTCAAATTTCTAAAATCCACACAAAGTCTTATGTCACCATTCTTTTTTCTAACTGGGACAAGGTTAGACACTCAAGTTGAGTGCCTAATAGGCATGATTATTCCAACCTCCCTAAGCTTCATAAGTTCTTCTTGCATTTTTGGAGCTAAGATTGGGTTGATAGATCTCTGTTTTTGCCTAAACGGATTAGCTCCAGGCTTCAAAGGGATTTCATGCTGAAATAAATCCTCCCTATAAGCTTTCAGGTCCTCATATGACCAAGCAAAGACATGCTTATATTTTCTCAGTAGTGCAATCAGCATAATTTTGATATGTGGCTTGAGTTGTTTGCCAATGTATACCTTTTTGGGGGCCTGATGTGTCCCCAAGTTTATCTCCTCCAAATCATTTTTGTTTGTTGGAGATGCCTTTGTAACAAATTGGTCCCTATTGTCAAAAGCTCTCTCTAAAGCAACCAGCCCTCTAGGGATTTTATTTGTCTTTAGCTGCATTACCTCCTTCCCTAAGAGAGTTTCTTTCCCATCTACAACCTCTACAAAGTTCTGAAAATCCATTTCCTAGTTCTCATATTCATCAATACAATGTAGAAATCTTAGTAAATCTTTATCATCATCAAATACCTGCCAGCTACATACATTATCTGGCACTGTAGGTCTAAGTTTGACCTCAACATTTGTAACATCTGATAGAGTA
Source organism: Cunninghamia lanceolata (assembly GCA_027924645.1). NCBI lineage: Eukaryota > Viridiplantae > Streptophyta > Pinopsida > Cupressales > Cupressaceae > Cunninghamia > Cunninghamia lanceolata. Next base: position 11,971,923 of record BSBN01000186.1, on the reverse strand, counting down.
ACATCATCTGGCCTTATAGCAACATTAGCTAGAAAATCTGCCTTGACATTTTTTGATCTCTCAATCCAGTTTATGGAAAAGGCATCAAATAACTTGATTGTATCCCAAACAACATGCTTTTATTGTTTCAACCTCTTATTCTTTGATGCATACTTATCTCTGACTTGGGAAACAACTAAATCTGAATCCCCAAATACTTGTATCATTTTAATTCCATGCTTCAAGGCAACATTCAATCCTAACAACGGAGCTTCATACTCTACAATATTATTTGTGCAAGCAAACTTCAACAAGAATGAAAATTTTAGAAGCTTACCAGCTGGAGACAGAAAAATAATTCTAGCACCAGAGCCTTTCTTCGAACAGGCTCCATCAAAATACATGGTCCATAGGCCCTATTGGTCAAGCTCTTCAATGCACATGTCTCTCCCTTTACCTTATTTATCATCTGAAACAACTCTAAAGTTATCACAGTTAGTGTCCACAAAGCATATATGCTCCTCTGATTCTTGGTCCTCAATTGTTTCTGATGATCTTTCTTCTCTGATCAATTTGACATCCTTGCCATTCATTGGGATCATGGCATATGACAGGTCTAATTGCATACTTCCACCAATCAATGATGCCCACCTTCTTGACAACAACATGCCATACTGTGGCTTGGTGTAACAACTGTTATGTTCATTTTGTAAGTTTTTTCTGGATATGTTGCCAGTCTGAAATCCACATCTTTCATGATTCTGATAACAGGTACTTCTCTAGCATCCATGGCATAGCATTTCCCACATGCCTTATCTATTTTCAACCCAGCTTGCTGCATGATGGCCAAAGGCATGATATTTATTGATGCTCCTGAGTCAAGCATACAATTCTTAATCACTTTTCCATTTATGACAAGGGAGACATAAAATGGTTCAACCTGTGAAGGGCATTTTGCCATGGTCATCCCCAAATACACCTCAAGAACCTCATCTTCATCAATACACATAGCTTGTTTTTTACCCTGAGTCTCAATATTCTGATTAGCTTGATAGGGTATTCCTGAAATCAAGGACAATGTTTTATTTCTGAACTCTTCAACTTTCATCAATTCCATTAATGGAACAGAAACCTTTACCTGGGACAAGACCTGAGTTATGTCAAATGGAGCATAATTTTGTATAATAGTTGTATCCTGATCCGTGGTTTTACTTTTATCCTGGAGCGATCCAATTTTGATTGTCATGGCTCTCTGACTGTCATCTTTGACCTGAAAATTTTTGTTTTGATCTTCAACCTGGGGGGGTCTATTTTCTATCCCTTGAGAATCATGGCCTATGTTTTGCTTAAAATTTTGCTTATTATTGCTCCATTGTTTCTTTTGTGTTTCAGCTCCTTTATGAATGTGCATTGGTTGGTTCACAAAAGTATTCTCTGGTTAGTGCACCTGGGTTTTACCCTTGAGATTGTAATTGCTTTTGACTTGAGCTACTGCTATAGATGTGAAGGCTCTAATTTCTTCATCAAATGGTCTCCTCAAGTTATTCAGAAAATTGTGTGAGTCTGAGCATAAGCATAACTATCTTCATCATCTTCATCACAGGAAAACTACTGGCAGACCTGAATCTTATTATTTGCACTTGCATCAACATCAAGAGAGGGATACTCTCTGTTTGTAGACAACATATTTATATTATCATCCTCCATGCAATGCGGCTCATTGCACTCATCATAGGCAACAACATTGTTGTATAGAGACTGGGCAATCATACATTGTGACTATGAATGAGGCATCTGACATATGATGCACCAAGGGGTATCATTAACAATGTTAACAGCCTTTTTCAAAGGATCAAGAGTTTCCTTAACATTTTGAGTCCTTTGACCTATGTTGCTATTTGGGAGAATAGGTTTACCATTATGCCAATTAGTATTATATGGCATATCATGTAATGATGGTCTTCTTTCTTGTCTTTGGTAAACTTGCCTATCAAGACCAACTCCCTTTTCATTTTTAGCCATTCTATAGCTCAGATCCTTGACGATAGTTGTCAATTTGTCTAATTTATCCTCAGAAGTAAATGCATTGCCCTGAACACTCTGAGATTTAGTATTTGGATTTTGCAGAATTTTTACATCATCTCTCCTGTTTGTCTTACCAGATGCTTTTCTGTTATTTTCAACATTTGTTGCAATCTTGAAAGCATCTCTAAGGCTGTGAGGACCCTTGTCTCTTAATCCATAGGCTATTTTAGCATCAAAAGCATTTATGTACAACACTATGCACATTGGTTTATTAGGCCTCAAATCATGTGGCAAGTTGTTCAATACCTTAGTGAATCTAGCATTAAAATCAATAACTTGTTCATTTGATCCTTTGGTGATTCCAGTGAATTCATTAATAAAGAAACTAGGATTAGTTTTGTCACCATACTGTTCCTTGAATATTCTCCTGAAGTCATCCCATGATAAAATGATTATGTCATGAAGGCCTTTGTACCATTCTCTGGCCTCATCAACTAAGGATTGCATAAATAATTTCATGAAAACATCCTCATGCTCAACCTCAAAGTTGTCCATGATATTCTGAAAAGTTTTTAAGTGGTCCTCACTTGATACAGCATTATTTCCTAAAAATTTTGGCACTTGCAACCTCACATGTTTGTCAATAGGATTGGGGTAACCAGGAATGCCATCAAAAACAAGTTGTCTAAATCTATCCAGCTACATCAGCTATCTACCAAACTGATTAGCATTGGCATTTCTGTTTGCATTATGATTTCTTACATTATTAAATGGTATTCTAGCATTATTTGCATTCTGTCTCTGATCATTATGATGATCTTGGACTTCATTTCTTTGCTGGTTCCTCAACACATTTGCATTTTCAAGGGTAGGAATTGAATCATTCTGAGCAACTCTCAAAGCTTGCACTTTCTATCTCATGTCATCTCTAATTTTCATAGCTTGCAAATATTCTAATTCAGCTCTTAAACTTTTGATTTCTTCAGCTAATTGTTCCTCTTTGGGCATAGAAGAGGAAGGTTCCATTCCATTTTGTTCATCATTATCTTCATCCCTTGGAGACTCAACCTCTTCAAATCTGTCACTGGGATCTAAGAAAGGGCGTTCTTGAAACACTTCTGACCTTATTCTCAGAGCACCACCCTGCTGTTTCTCATATACATTTTGGATTTTAGCTTCTGCGTTTGAAAAATAAGGCTCTGTCCTCTCTAAAGATCTTGGATTGTTTTGATTATTATCATGATTTCTGGGGCTAGGAGAACCCTCTTGACTGCCCTGAACAGCCCCCTTTTTCCTATACATCATTTTTATGGGTAACTCTTCAAACAAAGGGTTACATTGGTATCTTCTCCCTTGCATACAAATTTTTACTTTACCAGTTGGGAGATTGGGTCGGAGTCGCCACCTATTACTAGGAATTGTTTTCTTTTAAAATCTGGGTTCTTTTACAAAGCATTCCCCAGTAGAGTCGCCAAAATCTATTGGTTATTTTTCCCAGACTGGATGCTTATTCCCAGTTATCCCTACAAGGTAGCCATCATTGATCAATGGGATTCCTGGGCCAGGGGCCAACAGTATAGGAGATAGACTCTATAAATATCTCCTCTTCTTTTTTAGGCTTTGCAGAACCAAGGGGGGTTTTCCCTACTCAACATCCATGAAACATAAATGTGCAAAGACTGGGATGTTGACACAAAGCAGATAAATCCTCTATTATGTAGACCAAAACTCTGAGATAAGTGCAAAGCTAGCTTTGGGCCTATATTCAATTGTAGACAGAGGATTTTGGGTCCTAAAACTACTTCTAATATCCTAAAAGTTTGTATATGAAGTTTGAGTTTGATTTTGTATTTGGATGCATAACTAGGACCTTGGTTGTAACCTCAATACAAGGCTAGATCGGTGCCTATCCAGGGCTTGGAGTCAATAGACATATATATGTGAATGTTTATCATAGACCTAAAACAACAATTAGATTTCAAGGGGATTATGCAATGTCTGCCTTATAGACAATACCCAGGATAAAGTATTTAGTTATTTCTACTTACAAACATCCTTACTGCAATGTATTCTTCTCAATACTTAAACCCAGAACATTTAATCTGCTCCTTGAGCAAAAGTAAAAAGATTAAAGCATTCAATATAGCAAACCCATTTTCTAGAATTACTAATACCCCTTAGATATTTAGATTCGGAAGAAGAACACATTCAATTTGGAGACAAATAACAAAATACATGCTATAAAGCATTATTCATTTAAATCAACATGAAACTGACAAATTCTGTGTATAAGATATTCAACATAGAACTCATAAACTTACAAAATACCCAGAATAGAACCACCAATGAGGTTGTATCCGATTACATCACCAAGAAAAAGTTGTCCAATTTTTAACAAAAATACTGAGTAACACAGTTTGGCCTTTATACCAAGACTGTGTACTCAACAAAATTAATTACATGACAAGGTCAGAAATTCCTACCAGATACACTGCACCAGAAAATGGCACTAAAAATCATAAATGCAACAAGAGATAAAACAAGAAAGAGCAAGAGAAGGGCGAGGAGTAGTTGAACTCGAGCCTTGTGCTGCCGTTGGAAGACTCTCCATCATAAACCAGGTACTTGGCCATTCAACCATTGGCCCATGCCTGTTTGCAATCCTACCATTAATGGCTCAACCACCCATAGCTCCTCTCGGAAACTGTAATAGCGCACCCATGGAAAATTCCTGCTCAAAAAATGACTGCAAACACAAAGAAAAAACCATCACTAAAGGTTCAAAACTCGACCATAGATCCAAAATCCTTTGCTGTGATTAATGGTCCCAAAACATGCATGAAGAGTCACCAGCCAATGATATCATGCCATGTAGGCACCTTGACCTTCTATTGCTGACCTTTCCTCCTTTATTTCACCTTTATCGCTTTTGTATATGCAAATCCGAATGCATATACAACATACAAGGCAGACGTCAAAAGTTATAGAACAAACTGGAATTCAGTTCGGGTCCAGCTTGTATCTTATCATTGTACATCAGGTTGTAGATCGACATATACAAACACTTATACAAGTCACGGACCCCAAATAATTATGCAGTAGCCTAAAATCTTCATTAGGTCCAGAATGTATCTCCTCAATATATATTTTGTTTATATGCAGAATATACAAACACAAACATACAAGCAAGGAATCTTTTTAGAATATGCAACGAATGCACATTTCCCTTGTATGCCGAACATGTACAAACCCACTTGCATATCCGCTAAACTGTTCACTTTGCATGTCGCTGACCTTTGTATATTTTTCAATGTACATTCCCCTGCACATACAAACAAGGAATCTTCTCCAGAATATCCCTGCAATGTATCTTTTCCTTTGTATGTTTCTCTTGCATATTCTACATACAAGCCCGATAAACAAGCAGGGCCGATATACAAATGGCAAATATTCCCAGAATCTTACAAAAGATTCCCCCAATGTATATGCAACCCGATATACATTGAGAAATGTATATAACTCAAATTTTTCACCATTTCTAGAAGCCAATTGGGACTTCACAAGCTTCTCAACAGATTTGATCAATTGCACATACAAATTTAACATTTTCATGAGTGCAACAAGAAAAGGTGGTAAAACATTACATGGGGGCTGGTCAACCTATGAACACTAAAGCACGAGGATAAAACCGAACAACCAGGAACCCACCATAAAAAACCATGACCAAAACAAGAGAGACAAGTGGCATTTAAATAAGAGACAAGTGGCATTTAAATTGGATGATGGAGGAAAATGAGCTTAAATAAATAATATTTATTTAATTTGGTGCAAATGGAGGACAAATGGAATTAAATAAATAAGATTTATTTAATTTGATGAAAGAGAAGGATAAATGGATAAGAGGAATTAGTTAAATAAATATCATTTATTTAACTAATGAGAGTGATGGAAGGGGTCATGGAAGAGGACCTAGGACAAAATATGTCGCAATGTAATGTCGTAAGATATAGTCAAAATTATGTGTCTACAGCTATAAATTGAATCTTGGAGTAGAAGGTTGTATAAGTTGTTTTATAGATTGTTGAAGTAACAAAGTGCTACAAAAATTTCAAAAGAGAAGTTGTATTGGTGTAACTCTCTTGGAGGATTAATACAAGCTTTGGATCTCTTTAGGTGAGGATTTCTTTTCCTGCAAGGGTTTCTCCACATATATCTATTGTTATGGTTTACATCTCTTATGGTTATTTATGTTAGTGTAAATAAGGACATCATATAACTAGTTAGCGTCTAACCTATCTAGGAGAGTCCTATTAACACTTGTTAAGTCCACACCTAGGGACTTTTTACTTTGTGTCTCACCTTGAATAAGGATGTGACAAATGCACACACCTTTAAAAAAACCTATCTCATTTTTGGAAAAAACCATATACACATGCAAGGTGGTTAGAGTCCTCAACCATCTTCTCATCTCACCCGAGTCTATATAAACAAGGGTTTCCATATAATATTTGTTTCACTTTTGTATGATATATATTTGGGTTATTGTGCTCATAATTCATTTTTGAAAATTACTAGATTTTGCATTCACATAGTAGTTGCTCCAACATGGTATCAAAGCCATGAATTGCAAATCCCTTCTCATTTTTGGGTGAATATGACACTAACCCCCATCAAAGGTGTCTCATGGATTCAAATGAATTTCATTGTTGATTCATGTTGTCACTTGGATTTGCACCCTTTGTTGAAGTTTGCTGCTACAACAGTCCAGTGAAACATTTAACTGATCTCAAGGTGTGGGACCTTGCATATGAGATCAGACCTCTAGAGAAGGTTGGTTCCTCTTTATGAGCTTAGGGATCAAAGAATAAACTTGCAACTAAACCTATTCTAACAATCACTAAAAAAGGGGAAGGAGAAAACTAAAAATAAGATGGTGATGCACCAAATTTAGTGTGGATGGTTTCTAGATCAACCCTACCTACATAACATAATATCAAACAACAAATAAACATACACATCACAAATTCTTTGTAGAGGTAAATAAATATGATTGAAACCCACAAGGAATAACTCATTCACAAAATGGAGATTCAAACACCTAGGAATTACATAGTGCAAAAAATGTGAGAAGGTAAAAACTAATATTTATTAATCATGGAGGCAAGATTACAAAGCTGATACAAGAAGGTTGGTTTGAAAGACCAACAACCAACCCCATTACATCTGTTACATATGCATATATAGCATTTCCAAATCATTATTTTAGCCCTGAGCATGGAAAACTTGGCCAATATTCATTTCCAGTCACCCATACCCTGCAAAAATCATGTCCCATGGCTCTTTCAAAAAATCCCTATAATATTGGAATGTTTCCCATGCCCTAACTACAAAACATTAATATAGAAAAGACCCACAATTAGATCTAGGTCATTGGAAGCCTATTGTTCCAACCACTTGGGTACCTATACCAATAAATCCATGGCACTATTCCATCCACCTAAAATCCTCTTCATTTTGCATTAATGGTGCCCTTAGTATATGAACATCATCTTTCCCAGGTCAACACGAAAAAAATTGCATTTTTGGCACTTTTTTCAAGTTTCTAGCGCTTGGTCGATGAGTTCTTGATTACATGGAAATCACTGGCAGGTGTTCAAGCTCCTTTGTGTTCTCTATCCCTATCCATTGGTAATTTCCCACTGACTGGGAACTCGTCAATGTTTCTATGTGGCCCATTTCCACTTTGTTCTTCTTCATCGGTGACTTCCCACTACTGGAAAATAACTGACAGATTTCTCTATCTCCTTTCTTCATCTTTTTATGCTTGGAAATCTTCATGCCTTAGCCACTTCTATCATTTTCCCCATTAGGTTTTTGACAAGGAATTGGAACCTCGTCAGGGATTTCCCTTGTTCCAAGAACAAGGGAAACCTCTGACACATTCCATTCCATTGGTGATTTCCACCTCATGTGGAACTCACCGACTCCTTTTTATTTTCTCTTCCTTTGACTTTGTTCTCTTCGTGCCTTAGAAACTTTTTGCATCTGTTGGCCCTTACCTATTTACTTGGTCCTCCTGCCATCAAATATTTCCTAGGCACTAGGAACTCTTCGAACTCCAATGAGTCTTACCTTTTCTCTGCTTCCTTCCCTGTCAACAAGTTCCTAGTGACTTGGAACTCATCAACAAGGCCTTTTCTCTTCTCTTTGAACTCATCCCATAGATGAAAACATTGCCCTTTGTTGCATTTGGTCACAAGTATAGCCAGTCACTCTGCCTTTGCCTTCTTCATCCTTTCACCCATGGCTTTGTTCTTAACTAGGCTAGCATGTTTCCCTTCGCCGTAGATTGGGAGTGGAACTAGAGCTCATCAGTGAGTTCCTAGTTCCAAGGATCTCTCTAATATCCAGCGGGTCTTCTCTTTTTTTATTTCCTTCATGTCAACGAGTTCCCATGATTGACTTGGAACTTGTCGACAAAGCCATTTTGAACCTGCTCGCAGCCCGTTCCACCTTGTCAAGGAGTTCTCGATGACTGGGAACTTGTCTACAAGGGGAACCCATCAGGGTTTTTGAAGGGACTGGGAACCCATTGGGGTTTTCCCTTGGTCCTAAAACAAGGGAAAACTCCAACCAGTTCCTAGAGGGCCCAAAAACTCTAATGGGCCATAACTTGGTCGTTTTTCAACATTTTTTCCAAATTTTCAAAGGCAAACCTGAATAATGATACCTAAGGAACCTACCAGGGGGACATTTTGGTGGGATTTTGTATGTTCTTGAAATATGGGCCATTTGAGTTCATGAGGCTAAAATAAGTCAACAAGTCCAAAAGGCCCAAAAACCCTAGGATCACCTATCCATGTGCTAAATTTGGTGTCTAAAAAATTTTGGTGAGTTTTTTGGGGGTTTGAATTTTTTCTGGTAAAATATCATAAATCTATTCGAATCTATATATTTGTATAGGTCATAGGGCGCTAAATTCCATCACTGTACAATAGGTTTTTTAGGTTGTTTGACTTTGTTAATTTGTCTAGAAGATAAAAACTTTATATCAAAATTTGTTTGTTCTTGACCTGATGGCTTGAAGGAATACATGGTGGTTAAAAATCTTTAATGGCAATTTGTTGTTTTTCCTAATGGGCAATATCTGTGAGGTTCTAGGCATTAAATAGTGGTTTGAGCTACTATCCGATGGTCTCTAGTTCACATTTCTCATAGGGTACAGTGGTTGGTGGTGGTGTATGCTTTTTGTAGGGAATATTCCACAAGAATATTTGTTGGGTTGATAGATATTTTCTAAGGCTCCATGGTGACCAGGGCCTTATCACTAGCTCCCGGCAACCAGCCCTTAGTCATATCAAGGACTAGCACTCTAGCCTCTGGCCCTCAATAACCCATAGGATTGTACCCTAGCACCTCCAGCTCTAGACTACTGGTACCTATGACTAGCCCTTGGTAATATCAAGGACCAACTACTTCAACTATAGTGTCCCAATGCCCCTGTGTTTAGCCCTTGGTCATATCAGTGACTAGAGCCTAGTCTCCAGGATAAGAATATTCTAACCATATTCTATTGATGTCATGATGACATCATGCTAATGCCATCCATCCCCCCGTCCCCTGATTTCTACACCCCTCACCATTGGCTAGTTTGAACTTTTGGCTCAACTTCAGGAGCCTCATTCTAGGCCATATAGAATTATTTTTTGAGTATTTTTTATTTAGGGTAATTTTGCTGATGAGTCTAGTTTATGACTCAATTTTGTTAGAATTTATTATCCATTTGCTATAGTTATCATGGACTTTAGCACCTAGATCTTGATCTTTTCATGATATTTCCTCAAAACCATAAGATATTGGGCATAGGTTATTTCCTATAATCTTTAATGACATTGACATGCTATATGAACTATCTATATTAATTTTACATGTGGGTTAATGAATGTGACTCTAAGATAGTTACAGATATGCAATTATTGTGCATACTAATATTGTTATGCAGATATAATTAGCAGCCTATAAAATTGAGGAAGATTCTGGTAGTTGGTCACTCGCCATCAAAGTCAACAAGGTGGTCGTTCAAATGTCAAATGGAGGGAAGATAACTACCTTGTAACTGGTCTTAATTGCTTGTTGAGTGAATATAGGAGTTACTTTGTGCTAGATCTATGTCAAAGCGAACATGCTTGACCAGATTCCACGCATGCATAACCTCCTCTCCACTTTCTATGCTTTCCCTAAAGTTGCGTCCTCCTAATCTATTGGAGTTGACCGCCTTGCTAGGTAGTTAGTTTGCAGTTTTTATTTCTATAAATAAGACTCAGATGCTCCTTCTAAGGGGTTGATTAATCTGAGGTTGTACTCACATTATTAAGTTTTTTCAGTAATACAGTTATGTTGCTCATTTGTACTCATGTTTTCCAATGAATAAAATGAAGTTATAAGTTCGCATCTTGGAGTTTACATTTGTCTTAAGGGATACTCATCCAAGGGGGGCCACTTAGTGAGCATTCCATCCTTTATTTTAATTTTATTTTCTATCAAGCAGTTAGTTAAAATATGGCACCATATGTTCCTGCAGCCACTAGAATTCAATTATGTGTCTATTCCTGTAGCCAAAGCAAACAAAGTAGTTTACTGTTTGTTTGCCCAGATTTTCATTTTGTGTCATGCACTTTAGCTTAGTATAGTTGTTGGTTGATGTTCAACATTTATGTTATTTCTTTCCAGGCAATTTACTTTTAGCATTATGTCTTTCTTAGCTATAGAATGAATGTGACTACTTTGGAGTTCCTAGTGCACATACTGTGCTGACCCATTTCAAGTTCACGTCCCTGGGTTGACAAGTTAAATGCATCTTCATAGTGATTAAGACATCTATTTAGGTTAGATGTCCAATCTCTAAGTCATAGCTTTATGGGCTTAGTTGTTAAATCATTGTAGGAGACCAACAGTTGCAACTACCCTCAGAGACATGTATGCAAAGTGTGGAAGCATAGACAAGGCATGTGAACTATTTGGCATGATGCCTCAAAGAAATGTCACCTCATGGAATACAGTGATTGCAAGATATGAACAAAATGGATTTACTGATAAGCCTTTAGAAAGTTCCAAGAAAATGCAATTGGCAAGTGTAAAGCCAAATTCCAAAACCTTAGAAATGGTATGTTTGGAGCACAGTATAGACATCCATGAAAGCATAAAGGATATAGGAATTTTGTCAAATGTTGTAGTTGTAAGTACCCTACAAGAGATGTATGCAACTTGTGTGGAAGCATATATAACGAACATGAACTGTTTGACACGATGCCTTAAAGAAATGTTGTCTCATGGAATGCAATGATTGCAAGATATGCACGAAATGGATTTTTCATAAGGCTTTAAAAACTCTCAAGCAAATGCACAAAAATAAATTTCAACCATTTACACAAATTTTAGCACATCTAAAACTAAATTGCACAACCTTAACCAACTTCCTCCTTGCCTATGCTATAATGGGATCTAGAGAACATGGTGTGGACAACCATCAAAGCATAAATGATATAGGAATTTTGTCACATGTATTGTATTTGTAAAGTTGCCCTTGTAGACATGTATCGAAAGTATGGAAGCATAGACAAGGCACGTGAACTATTTGAAATGATGCCTCAAAGAAATGCACAATCCCACAGAATTCAATGATTGCAAGATATGCACAAAATGGATTATTTGAAAATGATTTATAAACTTTCAAGCAAATGCAATTGGCACTTGTAAAACCAAATTCCTATAACAATAATTGATTGTCATATTAAATATTTAATATAAACTATCATATACATAATGTCATGAACATAACATCTAGTTTATATAAAAAGCCATATAGGTGTGTCCAAACAAAGCCATACAGGCAAATATACAAAAATATACATCGGATTAACATACAAAAGTATGTATACAAAGCTATATAGGCATACAAAAAAGTTCCCAAAAACTAGTTTCCTCTGGACTTTTAGGAAATAATCGGCGGTCCTTCTTTGACTGTGAAGATGGAGAGCTAGTCAGTGACACATCCTCTCTCTGTCGTTGAGTAGACCTCTTCGAATAAAATTCATCCAGCTGCACCTATTAATACAAACAAACAATATGCACATTAGTATAGAAAATGTAAGAAATATATAACATCACATATGTAATTGATCACTTACCACCAACTAATGATCACTCTCCATCATCTTGTCTCTCTCTTCATCTGTAGTTGGATGGACTGGAGTTGTGACCTCCTATGAGAAGCATCAAGAAGCAAAATTGACTAAACATAAATATCATTTATGTACATCACATGACATGAGATAAAAAAGAAATACAAAATTATGAAATTTTCATGTTATTGGCTCATACCTTAGTCAAAGGATTTGCAGATATCATGGCTGCATCAATGCCTATCTACGCTGACTCACGAAGATGAGGAGTCTCCACTATATTCAGCATCTGAAAAACAAGTTCAAGATTATTCAAACAAAATAAATACATAATATTATTTTAAAAATGCATAATGATTAGAAATGGTTAAATTTACCTCTATAAAAGTGGTGGTTTGGTGTCCAGGGGACCAAGGAAACCATGGAGGTGCTGGTGACTATTGAAATAATCAAATTGTCACAAAATAATATTACCATTGACATAACTACAAAAATTATGATTATGTGATAAATTACATACCTGCTGACTTGACCTCCTCTCATAACCTGCCAATGGATGGCTAACGGAGGCAGGATGAAGACTCTAACCCTAGAATTTCATTGCGCAAATAATTACATACATTATTTTTGACTTATAATATAGATAATCATATAAAATTAATTACAAATTTCAAATAACAATATACTAAATCTAGATGAAACTTGTAACAAATTACCTGAGAGTCAATACCAAATGTATGCTGTAAGAGATCATCACTAAGAACAAGATAATCTAATATGTCCTACCCCTGTGTCGCATCATGTTGCCCCTGTGTCACAACATGTTGCCCCTGTGTTGCATCATGCTGCCCCTGTGTTGCAGAGACTCCTATTGTGCCTCCTGCGTCCCATAATCACATAGGTTCCCACATGTACTACACAAATGTGGGGACACAAGAAGCCTACTACTCTCACCCTCATCGGCCTAGCTAAAATCATCGGCATGCTATGATAGAGTTTGGGTGAGAGTAGTCAATGAATGTAAAGTCTCCAACTCAACACTCTCCTTCAAAGCCAAAGGGAGTAACCTACGTTCTGGCCTCACTCGGGGTATGGGCACATGGTCTTCATCTCGCTGAGCCCCGAGTCTATCTTGGGTAGAGCCACCACCTCTACCCTAGAACTCATGAATGTCAAAATAATTCAAAATCTTGTTGAGGACGAACTCACAATAGAGTTTCCTTAAGAAATATTGTGGTACCTCATCATTGTTGCATGGCTGCTCATCGAAGACCATGTACCATCTATCCCAAAAGTTTTGGGATATGTCTTCATTCCTACACCAATGTATAGGAAACTGTTTACAACTTTCTTCTAATCTTTGGCCGCTTTCGGGTTTAATAAATTTTGCACATAATTGAGATTTTGTAATTTTTTCCTTCTTGACTTGTTCATATGACAACTTGTTGGCATAATATTGCCAACTCCTCTCCCTATAGTCTTGGAATTCAATGATTTGTTTTGTCACCAAATCCGTGTGGGAAACAATCTCCTGTAGTGATTTTGCAAATGCCCTCCTATGATCAATGGTTCCACTTGGATTGTTTAGGGTTTGAATAATAGTTTCAAAATGTTTCTTGTTTTCTTCTATTATCCCTAGGTAGTGTTCTTGATTATCCCTTACATGAAAAGGAGGTGAAGGTGGGTTTTGAGGGTTTGGAGGATTTTGGGGGTTGTTTTCACCCTGCTTAACTAGATTTAGGTTTTCTCCTTATCCAATAACTGTAAATGCAATATAAAAATAAATCAAATATTGCAAAACTAAAAAAGTGTTCTCAAACTAACAAAATTAGACAAACCCTACCTTCTTCCTATGCTGGAGCCTCCAAATTTGCACGATGATGTCTTTGGTGGCAAGGTGGCATTGTGAATTTCTTATTTTCTCAGATGCACTTAATTCAATGGCCTCTTCTTCAACATGATCACATTTTTTCTTATTTTCTTTGCTGTTGTGAGGAGAGAAATCACAACGTGAATGAGCAGAAATAGTTTTTTTGTTGCTTTTATTAAAAGCAAAACATGAGCGCATTATAACACGCTCACTTTTTTTTTTAATTTTGGAGATGGTGGTGACTTTTTGGTCCCCCATCTCCTTGCATTTACCCATTGGGGAAATTACACTAAGTGGTACTAATGTGTATTTATAGCCTATTTTCCAGAGGTAGTAAAAGGGGGAAGTTATTGGCAATTCATGTTCATGCAAATAAGGAGGTCAGGAGATATCAAAGGGCTCTGTAGGTCAAATATTTCTATTGTAAGACAACCCATATTACTATAATAAGAGAGCATATGACCCTAGAAATTGTATTTCAAATTTGTAGCCCTTTACAGAAAAGTTTAATGAAAAAATTTTGAAACAGTTTACAGATTGCTTAACTAATCTTTCTTGAGATCTTGTTCTTGTTGATTTGAAATATATAAATTGTTGTTGTATGTGTTTTGGGTGGAAACCACCCTCATCAAGTGGTATCAGAGAAAGGGTTCCTGGGTGTCTAGACATATCACCGACCATGAGGCAATTTAGACCAGGACCTAAGGCTATAGGTTTGCTATAAAGATCAAAATGTCTCCATGAAGAAACTGTGGTGGGAGAAATGCTTTGATAGAAGAGGGTTTTAGAGACCTACAGAGGAAAATTGATGCATTGCAAGAGGAACTGCAAAGATGGTTTGAGCCAAGAATAAGAGAAGAAAGCAAAGATGAAGCTAAAGAAGAAGAAGAGTTATCTGAGGAAGAACAAGATGATCCAGGAGATCCTGCGCAAGTTAGGTTGTTGAGGGCCATTTCAAATATTGGAAAGAGACCTAGGATTGAAGTTTCTACCTATTCTAGGGATCTGAATCCAAAAGAGCTTATTGATTGAGTAAACAATATGGAGGAATATTTTGAGTATGAAGATGTGGAGGATCTAGAACGGGTCAAGTTTGCAAAAATGAAGTTGAAGAGCTATGCCAATATTTGGTGGAGGAAGGTCGAATTAGAGAGAAATAGAAGAGGAAAAAGAAAGATTACCAGATGGGATCGAATGGTGGATAAACTAAAGAAGCAGTTCATTCTTTTGGACTATGAGTTAGAGTTGTTAAAGAAGCTGCAAGGATTGAAGCAAGGTAACAAGTCTGTTAAGGAGTATACAGAAGAGTTTTATAAGATTATTATTTGGACAGGCCATGCAGATGCCAACAAGGCGAAGGTAGCTCATTACATTAATGGGTTGAGGTCAAGTATTCAAGAGGAGTTGAGCCTGGTCATAATGAACATCATAGAAGACACGTACCATTTTTTCCTAAAGGTAGAAGAGAAGCTGAATAAAAGATTTGAAAGCAAGTAAAGAGGAAGAGGTCATGGTAGAAGGACTGGTAGAAGATCCTATGGAGGCTAAAATGGAGATCAAAAGAAAACTAAAGAAGCGGGCATTGGTTGAAATTAGAAAGGAGATAATGCCTACCACCCTCGTGACAAAAAAATGGTGAACAAAGAGGAAGAGGAAGAGACAGACCTGGGCAATGACTTAGAAGAGGAGGCTTCAGAGGAATTTGTTTCCAATGTGGAGAAGGACATCGAGCATACGAGTGTTAGCAACATCAAGGAAGGACAAATAGAAGACCTGAAGGTAATGCACGAGTTGCACATGTAGATGAAGATGCACAGTTAGAGCATTATGAAGATGCTGAAAGGGGAGAAACCCTAGTTGTTAGAAGAACTTTGTTAAATGAGGAAAAAGAACTAGATCAGAGGACGAGTTTATTCCTCACAAGGTGTAAGTGTGAAGGTAAGTGTTGTGATATTATTATTGACAGTGGAAGCACTGATAATCTTGTCTTAGACGAGATGGTTAACAAGTTGAAGTTGACAAGGAGAAGCCATCCAAATCCATACCAGATTGCATGGTTACAGAAGGACCATGGAGCTTTGGTCAATGAGCAATGTTTAGTCAAGTTCAAGATTGGAGACTACCATGATGAGGTGATGTATAACATCATACCAATGGTTGCATGTCATATTCTATTGGGAAGGTCATGGTAGTATGATAGGTGTGCCTTCCATGATGGCCATAAAAACACATATTCCCTAAAAAAGGATGGAGTTCGTCATAAGTTGAAACCCTTGAAGGAAGTGGAAGAAAAGGTATGTAGTTCTTCCAGAATTTGCTTGGTAGATGGTAGAAAATTTTTGGATAGTATGAAGCACGAGCATCATTGCTTTGTATTGATTCCTAAGATCAGCCAGGAGAAATGTGAAGATGTACCAGCAGAAGTCTCAGATCTATTGGAAGAATTTTAGGATATTATCTCTAATAATGTACCAGAAGGTTTACCACCAGTGAGAAAGATAAGTCACCAAATGGATTTGATACTAGGAGCTAGTTTATTGAATAAGGCAACCCATAGAATGACTCCTATAGAGAATGAAGAGCCAGATAGACAAGTTCACAAGTTATTAAGGAAAGGACTAATAAGGGAGAGCCTAAGTCCATGTGTGGTACCTACAGTACTAGTACCAAAGAAAGATGGAGAGTGGAGAATGTGTACAAATTTTTGAGCCATCAACAAAATTACAATCAAGTATAGAATCCTATTTCCAAGGATGAATGATATTATGGATTGCTTGAGTGGAGCCAAGTACTTTACAAAGATTTATCTGGAGAGTGGATATCACTAGATCTAAATCAGAGAAGGAGATGAATGGAATACAAACTTCAAGACTAAGGAGGGCCTATACGAATGGTTGTGCCATTTGGGCTAACCAATGCACTTAGCACATTTATGCGACTCATGAACAAGGTACTAAACAAGATTTTGGGTAAATTTGTCATTATTTATTTAGATGATATTTTGATTTTTAGTAAGACTTTGGAGGAGCACCTGATGCATGTTCGAAAACTTTTTAATAAGCTAAGGGAAGAAAAGTTGTTGATTAATCTAAAGAAATGTAGTTTTTTGAAGGAGTTGGTGTACTTGGGATTTGTTATCTTAGCTGAGGTTCTTAAAATAGATCCAGAGAAGGTGGGGGATATCATTGAATGGCCTACTCCAAGGAGTGCTATAAAGATATGATCTTTTCATGGTTTAGCAAGTTTTTATAGAAAATTTATCAGGAATTTTAGTAGCATTTGTGCACCCCTAATAGAAACAATGAGAGGGGATATAAAAGAGTTTAAATAGACTACAGGAGTAGCCAAGAGTTTTGATACATTGAAGCAGAAAGTCACAGAGCAACTTATTTTGGCATTCCAGATTTCAACAAGGTATTTTAGGTAGATTGTGATGCTAGTGGCTGTGCTATAGGAGTTATTTTGAGCCAAGAAGGTAAGCCCATTGCCTATTTTAGTGAGAATCTTAATGATGCCAAGAAAAATATTATGTTTATGATCAGGAGTTTTATCTTATAGTTCAATCTTTGAAGAAGTGGATACATTATTTGTTGCTGAAAGAGTTTGTTTAATATACTAATCATCAGGCTTTGTAGTATCTTAATAGTCAAGGAAAGTTAAATCAGAGGCACTTAAAATGGGTTGAGTTTTTGTAGAGTTATACTTTTATTTTGAAGCACAGGAGTGGGAAGTCCAATAGAGTTGTAGATGCTTTGAGCAAAAGGCAAATTTTGTTGACAAAGATTAAGATAGAAGTTCTTGGGTTCAATGAACTCAAGAATTTGTACCTTGAAGATCCAGACTTTGTAGAGGCTTGGAAGGCTTGTTTGAAGCCTATTATCCTGGATAGGACAAGGTGGTTGGATTATATAATCCAAGATGGTATGTTGTTCAAAGGAAGCTAATTGTGCATTCCAAGGAGTTCCATGAGAGAGAACTTGATTAAGGAGAAGCATAATGGAGGGTTGGCAGGTCATTTTGGACGAGATAAGACCATTGCTCTTGTTAGTGAGAATTATTACTAGCCACAGTTGCATCAAGATGTGAAAAAATTTGTAAAAAGTTGTAGAGTATGCCAGATGGCCAAAGAAGTGAGTCAGAATACTGAGCTATATTAGCCATTTCCTATACCCAAGGGACCATGGTAGGATATTAGCATGGACTTTGTTCTTGGTTTACCGAGGACATGGAGAGGGCATGATTCAATATTTGTGGTGGTTGACATATTTTCAAAGATGGCACATTTCATTCCATGTCAGAAAACTGGTGATGTTGTTCACATTGCAAAGTTGTTTTTCAAAGAGGTGGTTAGACTACATGGTGTACCAAGGAGTATAGTTTCAGATAGAGGTACCAAGTTTGTTGGGTATTTCTAGAGGGCCTTATGGAAGAAGTTAAAGACTGAGTTGAAGTTCAGTTCTGCATATCATCTGCAGACTGATGGACAAACAGAGGTATTGGATCGATGTTTGGGCAACTTCGAAAGTTCAGTTCTGCATATAATCTGAGTTGATTTTTAGTAAGACTTTGGAGGAGCACCTGATGCATGTTCGAAAACTTTTTAAGAAGCTAAGGGAAGAAAAGTTGTTGATTAATCTAAAGAAATGTAGTTTTTTGAAGGAGTTGGTGTACTTGGGATTTGTTATCTTAGCTGAGGTTCTTAAAATAGATCCAGAGAAGGTGGGGGATATCATTGAATGGCCTACTCCAAGGAGTGCTATAAAGATATGATCTTTTCATGGTTTAGCAAGTTTTTATAGAAAATTTATCAGGAATTTTAGTAGCATTTGTGCACCCCTAATAGAAACAATGAGAGGGGATATAAAAGAGTTTAAATAGACTACAGGAGTAGCCAAGAGTTTTGATACATTGAAGCAGAAAGTCACAGAGCAACTTATTTTGGCATTCCAGATTTCAACAAGGTATTTTAGGTAGATTGTGATGCTAGTGGCTGTGCTATAGGAGTTATTTTGAGCCAAGAAGGTAAGCCCATTGCCTATTTTAGTGAGAATCTTAATGATGCCAAGAAAAATATTATGTTTATGATCAGGAGTTTTATCTTATAGTTCAATCTTTGAAGAAGTGGATACATTATTTGTTGCTGAAAGAGTTTGTTTAATATACTAATCATCAGGCTTTGTAGTATCTTAATAGTCAAGGAAAGTTAAATCAGAGGCACTTAAAATGGGTTGAGTTTTTGTAGAGTTATACTTTTATTTTGAAGCACAGGAGTGGGAAGTCCAATAGAGTTGTAGATGCTTTGAGCAAAAGGCAAATTTTGTTGACAGAGATTAAGATAGAAGTTCTTGGGTTCAATGAACTCAAGAATTTGTACCTTGAAGATCCAGACTTTGTAGAGGCTTGGAAGGCTTGTTTGAAGCCTATTATCCTGGATAGGACAAGGTGGTTGGATTATATAATCCAAGATGGTATGTTGTTCAAAGGAAGCTAATTGTGCATTCCAAGGAGTTCCATGAGAGAGAACTTGATTAAGGAGAAGCATAATGGAGGGTTGGCAGGTCATTTTGGACGAGATAAGACCATTGCTCTTGTTAGTGAGAATTATTACTAGCCACAGTTGCATCAAGATGTGAAAAAATTTGTAAAAAGTTGTAGAGTATGCCAGATGGCCAAAGAAGTGAGTCAGAATACTGAGCTATATTAGCCATTTCCTATACCCAAGGGACCATGGTAGGATATTAGCATGGACTTTGTTCTTGGTTTACCGAGGACATGGAGAGGGCATGATTCAATATTTGTGGTGGTTGACATATTTTCAAAGATGGCACATTTCATTCCATGTCAGAAAACTGGTGATGTTGTTCACATTGCAAAGTTGTTTTTCAAAGAGGTGGTTAGACTACATGGTGTACCAAGGAGTATAGTTTCAGATAGAGGTACCAAGTTTGTTGGGTATTTCTAGAGGGCCTTATGGAAGAAGTTAAAGACTGAGTTGAAGTTCAGTTCTGCATATCATCTGCAGACTGATGGACAAACAGAGGTATTGGATCGATGTTTGGGCAACTTGCTAAGATGCTTAGTAGGAGATAAGCCCAAGGCATGGGATTTGATATTACCATAGACAAAGTTTGTTTATAACAATTCTATCAACAGGAGTATTGGTAAATCCCCATTCCAAATTGTATATGGAAGTAGTCCAAGAAATGCTTCTTACTTGAGGAAGATAGACAGAGGAGAGAAGAGTAGTGTTAAAGCCAAAGACTTTGTAGAGCACCTAAAGAGCTTGGATGAAGAGGTATGATAGTGTATTAATAAAATGAATTCTTAGTACAAGGCTAAGGCAGATCATAAGTGAAAATTTTAAGGAATTCAAGGTTGGTGATGAAGTCATGGTTCAGCTAAGGAAAGAAAGGTTCCCAATATGAACATATAATAAGTTGAAAATGAAGAAATTTGGACCATGCAAGATCTTGAAGAAGCATGACTCAGGAAATGCATATGAGGTAGAGTTACATAGTGGAATCAATATTTCTCGTGTTCAACATTGCTGATTTAACAAAGTATCATGAAGGTGGCACAGAGGATGGACCAATAGAAGAACGGTGGAGTATCCCAACATCTACTTCAAAGGAGGAGATAGAAGAAATCTTGGATAGTCATGTGGGAACACATACTCAGAATAGGCAATATGAAGAATATCTAGTGAAGTGGAAAGGAAGGCCTATCAAAGATTCTTCCTAGTTGTCTAAGGCAGAGGTTGACCATTTGGGTTTTCCTCGAACACCTAAGATGTGACAAGGTCACTTCTCAAATTACCCTGGGTGTCTAATGCAAGAGCATCCAGTGGTGTAAGGGAAATCTTGCATCACCCAAAAAAATGATGATTTGTTTTCTGTTCTTTTCAATTTTTGTGTTTTCAGATACCCATTTTCTTGAATAATGATTTAGAACCTTTAAAGTTTTGAAAAAGGCTAAGAATACCAGGACTTACTATTTTTAGTAACCCTATATAAGAGGAGCAATTGGGCCCAAAATTTTCCCCAAAGCTTCGGAATAGTCAAATAAACATTCTTGGTAAATTTCAGCCCAAGATCATGTCTGGATTGCAAGATATTAAAGTTTTCATTTTTGAGGTTTTCAAAAAAAATTATGGAATCAAGTTTGAAGCACTTAGACATCCCTAAATGGATTGAAATTTGTCATAATTGACACAATGGGTTATATCTTGATAGATCTCTTCATGAGCTTTCCAACGCATTAAATGTTTTGTCAATCGGACACCCGGTTCAAAAGTTATGGCTCCCGAATGTTGTGCTACCTAGTTTCTCAAATTTAAAAATTTGAAAATTATTTCTTGGGTGGGAAAAAGGGGATAGCTGAGTTCATTTTTGCACCCAAATGGGAGTTACACATTTCAAAGCAAGCCAAAATTGGGGAAATTACACTAAGTGGTACTAATGTGTATTAATAGCCTATTTTCCAGAGGTAGTAAAAGGGGGAAGTTATTGGCAGGTCATGTTCATGTGAATAAGGAGGTCAAGAGATATTAGAGGGCTCTATAGGTTAGATATTTCTATTGTAATACAACCCATATTACTATAATAAGGGGGCATATGACCCTAGAAATTGTATTTCAGATTTGTAGCCCTTTACAGGCAAGTTTAATGAAGAAATTCTAAAACAGTTTGCAAAAGTTACTTAACTAATCTTTCTTGAGATCTTGTTCTTGTTGATTTGAAATCTATAAATTTTTGTTGTATTGGTTTTGGGTGGAAACCACCCTCATCATATTCCCTTATGAGTGGTATGAACTATAAGGGAGAAAATTCACATAATAAGAACTGGAAGGGAAATGATGCTTCTAAGGAAAATTATTCTTGTGGGGTTTGAATTACATCTCAAGATGGATCAACACTCAAATCATTCTATGGCTAGGCATTTCACACTAAATATGGATATGCAAAAACTTTATGGTCAAGATCCTACCAATTTGCTCTACCAAATGCAACAATTATTTGATATTCACCATGTTCCTTCTCAACAAAAGGTGTCAATGGATTCCTTATACTTGGAACGTAACCGATTCAATTGGTATCATTTGATATGTAAAGAAAAGAGAAAGAAAGGATGTGTTATCACTTGATCTATTTTCCAGGAGGAACTCATTACACATTACAATGACAATCTTATGAACAACTACTTTAGCCAAATTATGAAATTAAAAGAAACAGGTACAATTGAGGATTATATTCATCAATTCCAAAATTTGTGTTAAGAGTGGAAAATGTGCCAGATGAAAATATGATGGAATTATTCCTTGGAGGGTTAAAGGATTACATCACATATGAGGTATGCATGTTCTTTCCAAATTCTATGTCTTAAGAAATGATTATGGTAAGGCAAGTAGAGGAAATTTTATGGCTAATAAAAGGCAAGGTTTTCTAAATATAATAGATAGAATCACTCCTACACAATCACTTGCTCAACCCACTATATTGACTCTTTAACAATAACTATGATGAAAAATATAGTAGAGGACATAAATATGTAGAAAAGAAATTATTCTACATTGAAGGGCCAACTGAAGAAGAATATCATGAAGAATAAATATTAGAATTGGGCAATGTGCTAGGTGAGGAATCAAGAGATCCCCAACCAATCATTTCTTGTCATGCTCTCTAAGGTTTTAGCACCCCACAAACTCTCAAGGTAGTGGGTTTCTTAAAAAAAATAGAGTAACAGTGTTGATAGACTTAGGAAGCACTCACAACTTCATCAACAAAAAGATAGCTAATCATCTAAAAAAAATTATATATCTAGCTCTAAAATTTTAGGTCCTAATTACAAATGGGGGTACTGTTAGTTATTTAAGGAAATGCCATAGCATTAAATTATAGATATGGGAGATTATCGCCTTGATTGCTCAATGTTTTCTATCTCCATGGATACAACAAATATTATTTTGTGAGTACAATAGCTTACTACTTTAAAAACATTTGAGATGAACTTCTAGGAGCTATACTTTGACTTAGAGGGAAGGATAATAGAATTAATAGGGTTGTGTGCAAAGTCTCCACAAATGGTAGGCTCTCATAAAATGAACAAGATGTTTAAGAAGGGGGTAGATGAGTTTGCGACCCAATTGTTTTCATTAGAAGCATATTAGTTAAGTGCGGGGAACTAAGGTGTCTCAACCTTTCCAAATTCCTAATGTTTGTATTTATTTATTTATGTAATTTTGCCTACTATTTAAAATTCTATGTAAATCTTATTTTGTCACTTTGTGGGAGTTGGCACGGTGATGTGTCATCCTACATGGAAAGTGACTAGATGTATTTTTATCCTCATATGAGAAGGTAAGTGTCCAATGTTGAGTTGGCATAGTTTTTCCATGTGTTGGCACCTAGAGGTCATGTGTCAGGATGTATGATAGATTCTATGATGCGTAAGATATGACAAATTCTATGACAATGTAAGAGCTAGAAATATAAGGGATGAAGACAAGTGTCATTTGCATGTATGACACTATAAGAGGCATCTTTGACTCAAACCATTTTGAAGTGCCCAAGTTCGCCTATGACAAGTTGTAAGAGAATGTTCTAGAAATAGTCAGTTATGATAGGTTCTCTTATAGCTGTAAGTGTTGTCATATATGACAGATTCTATGACAGTTGTAAGATGTGTAAGAGCATCTTTCATAAGCCATAAATAGTAAATTTGGGGCACCCATGTAGAGGAGATTCCTATGAAAGGATTAGAGAAGTGTCAATGGAAGTTAGAAAGTGTTGAACAAGTGTCACAGGTAGAAGGATGGCATGAGAAAGTGTGCCATGTGGATTTGGATGCCCACCTCATAGAAGGATCCTCTCATAGATTGCAAAATCTATATAAGGTGCTACTTGGAGCTAGATTTGCATGTTGATTTGCAGGTATTGTTATGCTGCCAGAATTGCTCCAAAAATAGAGTGTTGTGAACTCCTACAAGAGTATAGCTCTGCAAGTGTATTGTAACCACATTGTTTACTGAACAATACATTGGGTTGTGTGTTGGAGTGTGGGGTCTTTTACTTGAAAAGGTTTTCCCCACGTATATTTGTGATATGGTTTATGTTACATTGTTGATTAATGTTTAATGATACATAACTTCTTCTCTGTTACTGTACGAATTTAAAATTTGCATAACTCTCCCCTCATTAGATTAGTGCAAGAAGCTATTCTGCATACCTTTCTCCCTTTTAGTTGGCATTAGAGCCTAAACAATTTTGGTCCTAGTTGTCAGGTAGAGGAATTTTTTGTATTGATCTCCAATTGAATGGGAGCTTGTGTAGAGAATTTCTTGATCTTGTTACAAGAGGGAGATGGAAAGCACATCTGGAAGAATAGAGATGGAGAATTTTAATGGAGGTAATTTTAAGTTGTGGAAACTCAAAATGGAGGACATGCTTGGAGATCAGGATCTATGGGTTTCTATATTCAGAAAGATGCCAACAGGCATGAAACAAGAAGACTGGGATCTGATGGATTAAAAGGCTAAGGGTCTGAAGACTCTGTTTGGATAACTCTGTTTTGTTAAATGTTTATGAAGAGACTATGGCTAAAAACTTGTGGAAGAAACATAGTCAAATTTATCAGGCTAAATCCCTAGTAAATAAGTTGTTCTTGAGGAATAAAATGTACTCTCTAAGGATGGAAGATGGAGGATTTATCATAGATCACCTAAACAATTTTAATATGCTTGTTGCCTAGTTGAGCTCCATTGGAGTGAAGATGGAGCAGGAGGATCATTGCATGACTTTGACATGTTCTTTACTAGATTCATGGGACCATCTTGTTATGGCCATTGGGAGTACCACTACAACCTTCAAAATGCATGAAGTGGTTACATCATTACTATCTAAAGAGATGCGAAGAAAATCTTTCAAAATGACTAAGGAGGTTCTTACGGTTTGTGGTTGATCAAAAGACAAAGGCAAAAAGGACAAGAAAGCAGATAAAGTAATTTATCCAAATCCCACGGGAGTTGTAAGTCTATTGGAAAGTCCAAGGCACTGTATTGGAACTGTGGAAAATTGGGGCACTTCTAAAAAGAGTGTAAGGAGGAGAAGAAGAAAAAGAAGAAATTCTTTGATTCAGATTCTAACAAGTCCCAAGATGATGGTGATGTTTTTTTGTTTCCTTGGCCACCCATGCATCAGAACTTGTGTGGTTGATAGATTATGGTGCTTCCTTCCATGTGACCTCACATTGGGGTTGGTTCACAAAGTACAAAGACCTCAATGGTGGGAATGTGTACTTAGGTGATGACTCTCACCTAAAGTTTGTTGACCATGGAAGAGTCTTGATCCAATTCCCTAATGGACAAGTGAAGGGGATCAATGGTGTTTTGCATATCCCTGGTTTGACATGGAACCTTCTTTCTATAAGTAAGTTGAATGATGTGGGTATGCAGGTTGTCTTCTCGAATGGAGGATACAAGATGATGAGAGGAGCTATGGTTCTTGCTAAGGGTCTTCGAAGAGGCACTCTATTTCAGTTAGATGCATGCACTATTCATTGCAATAGTTATTCTGTTTCGAAGAAAAGAGCTTCAAATTATTCATCCTCACCATTCAAATCAACAACAAAGAAGTGTGTTGCATCTACTTCCGATGGTCATGTTTTCTGGGTACCTAAGGATGCTCATGCTTTGGAGATGAAACTTCCTACTAAGAAGACAATGTTGTGGCATGAGAGACTTGGTCACATTGGTGAGAAGGGTCTTAGAGCCCTAAAAAATAAGAACTTTGTTGACGAGTTAAATGATTATAATCTTAAGTTTGATTTTTGTTTTTGTAAACATTGCATATATGGAAAGCAAAACTATGTTCAATTTTATTCTAGTTCTCACAAACTTCTGAGGTGTTGGATCTGATTCATTTTGATGTGTTTATTCCTGCAAATGTTTCTTCAATTTCTAAATTAGTATATTTTGTATCATTCATTGATGATTACTATAGAAGGACATGGGTTTATTTCCTTAGAAGTAAATCTGAAGTCTTTAGTCAGTTCAAAGAGTTTAAATATTTTGTAGAGAATCAGACTGGTAAAAGGATTAAGTGTTTGAGGACTTACAACAGTGGTGAGTTTTGTTCGACATATTTTGAGAAGTTCTATAAAGAACGTGGGATTTAAAGACATAAGACAACTCCATACACCCCTCAACAAAATGGAGTTGCAGAGAGAATGAACAATACATTGATGGAGAGGACTAGGAGTATGCTTACTGGAGCTAGCCTCAAATAAAAGTTTTGGGATGAAGTTGTAGCCACTTCTTGCTACATTATTAACAAGTCTCCTACTTCAGCACTTGTTGAGAAGACACCCATGGAGGCGTGGTCTAGTAAAAAGCATTCATAGAAACATCTTGGAGTATTTGGTTGTGAGGCATATGCACATGTGCCTAAGGAGAAGAGGTCAATATTGGAGAACAATGCAGTTAAATGTATCTTCATTGGCTATGGTGTTGGTGTGAAAGGGTACAAGCTTTGGGATCCTATGGCTGAAAAAGTCTTGTATAGAAAAAGTGTTATCTTTAGAGAAGTAAGTCCTATTGTTCTATAGCCAAAAGAGAAAGAAAAGAACGACAATGTGGTTTAGTTTCCTTCTACCCCTGAGAAGAATGAACTAAAAGCTCCTATTGGATCTAGTGATGAGGAGAGCTCTAGCAGCTCTGAAAGTTCAAAAGAAGAAGAACCTAAACCTTAGCTTTTGAGGAGGTTTACACGGATTAGGAGGCAGCCTGAGAGGTTTGGTTATTCATTTCTTGGATCTAGTTCTATTTTTTCCCTTGATTTCTAACACTGATGAGACTAGAACTGTTGAAGAGGCTATGGGTATGAAAGATGCAGGCTCCTGGAAAGAGGCCATGGAAGAAAGATGGGGGTAAGTGCAAGAAGATGATTTCACTTTTTGGGCAAAAAATGGAAGTATTTTTCATATTTTTCAAATTTTGTCGTACTTGGAGTGACAATTTGAAGCACTTGCACATAAAATATTAAGATGATGTAAAAATAAGAAATGTAGAATTTTGTTTCTAGTTTTCAAATATGTATTTTTTTCTAATACCGAGATGATGTAAGTTGGTTTTTTATTGGATGTACAAAAAATGGCTTTTTAAAAGTCCCCTATTTTTTGCAAAAGCATGCATGTTACGGCCAACATAATTTAACCTAAATTAATGTATTTTTCTAATTCCTTTTGTGGAAAGATTCTCGAGATGTTGAATTTTGGTTAGGATATTTTTTGTAATTTTTTGATAAATAATTTTTTCATTAATTTTTTAATGGCCCTAATTAGTGTTTTTTAAAACTCATCATGTACGACCAACATAATTTGAGATAAACTAATCAATTCAGTAAAAAAAAAATTTCATCATGTAGATAATGATGTCTAGTTTGGTCAGACATAATTTTTTTTTCAAGAAACTTTCAAAATCAAAAGTTATTAAAAAAATAGTAACCTATGTTATTTCAATTTTATGAGTTAGTTTGTTTACAAAATAATTAATAAATAAAAAATTATGTTCAATAGTAAAAAAAATTACATAATTGAAAACTAGACTTTCAGATCTACAATGGGTTTTAATTTTGTTAAAATATTCTGAAAAAAAAAGTTGTCAGCCACAGTGGTGAAATTAGTTTTTTCTCCCATTGTTTTCATGGCTTCTTAGTTGCAGGTTGGTTGCAGGTTTGAGGTTTAGGCTCGGGTTTCCAAGCCTTTACCAAGCCTAAAACCAATGCAAATTGGTGGGTGTGATATTTGAAAAAACAACAAACAGGTACCCGTTTCTAAATGGGTACCCACTCGTAACGGGTGCCTATTACAAATGGGTACTCGTTTATTTTTCTTTTCTATAGAACGAGTACCTGTTTTAAAACGGGTACCTATTTTAAAATGGGTACCTGTTTTAAAACGGGTACCTATTTTAAAATGGGTACCTGTTTTAAAACAGGTACCTATTTTAAAATGGGTACCCATTTAAAAATGGGCACCCGTTTCTATTTTAGTCATTATTTTTTTTTTCATAAATTGGTAGTACAACTGAAACCCTACAACATTCCCTTTTATTAGTATAGCCGACAGTGACTGATTCTGTGACTTTTTATGTGCAAAGTGTTGATTCAAACTCGGGGCATATCTTATGCAATTTTTACAGGGATTCAATCATAAGAAGAATTTTCAGATGGAATAAAGTAGAAAATCTATTTTTATAGGCATTCAATTTCTTGGAGAGACATTCATTTTTACCAATACACCAATAGCGACAAATTCTACGACTTTTTTATATGCAAAGTGTTAATTCAAGCTCTAAAGAGGACATATTTTATGCATTTTTTACAGGGATTCAATCATAAGGAGAATTTTCAAATGGAATGAAGTAGGAAATCTATTTTTTAGAAGGATTTAATTTCTTGGAGAGATCAAACAAATATCAAGAAACTATCATATTAAACAAAGGATCTATTTCTACGTGTATTCATACATTTTTTAAGAAAGGATCCAACACATTTTGGTAATCATGGGATCAAATAAACGTCAACAAAAAAAAGCAGAGGAAGGTTATGACAATTGAAGAAATTGAAGCACATTGAGAGAAGGAGGCAAAATTACAAAGAGATAGGAGAGAGAGGATTAAAAATTTGAAGAATGATGTAGCATCTAGTTCGATGACTATTGAAAAGAAGAACATTGAGGAGGAGAACATTGGAGAGGAGAATATTGGAGAGACCAATTTGGATGAAGTGAATGTAGAGTATGCAAATGTGGAAGAGGTCAAGAACATGGAAAATGCAAATATAAGAATGAATCCGGGTATGTCTTTGAATCCCTTGAATGATTATGAGATTAAAGATTTAAAGAAAGTTGGATATAATATTAATGAAATAAATGCTTCTACTACAAACAAGACAATTAAAAATAAAATGAAAACCCTTGTATGCATGAAAATAATTTTTTTTTTTTAAATTGAAAGTAATGTTTTGAAGGATCTTCATGGTAAGATATCTTGGAGACAAATTCGAACACATGCAAATAGATTGTACAAACAATTTTTTATAGAAAAACTCTTGGATTTCAATGCCAACTTGTATTACAATTGATGAGAATGTCAAAATGAGAAAAAGTAATGAAAAATTAGGCATTTTTGTAAAACCCCAAAAGGTGGATGAATCAATGGAACAAGTTATGTCTAGTGTTGCTAATGCTATTGGTTCTATAGGAAAAAATAGTCAATCTAAGGATAAGAATGCATCACGACGAGCAATAACAACTGCTTTAGTTAATAAATTAGTTGTGAGTGAAAGAATGATACGTAAAACAAGTGGATATTTAAATGTGCATGCTAAAACTTTAAGAAGAGTAGCAAAGAGAAGAGTAAGTATTGAAGAGGATCCAATCAACCAATGTTGGACTTTTAGTGGTAGACTCCCAAGGTCTGACATGAAATTAAACAATGAAATTAGGTCTTTGATTGAAAAATATTAGCATGATAATACAAGGGTTTCATCAAATGCTAGAGATGTTTTGAAATTAAGGGTGGGGTCAAAAAATTGTGATCCTCATCCAAAACATCTTTTAAACATGACTCAAACAGAATTATATAGAAAATTTCTAGATGATTCAGTTATAGAAAATTTTAGTATAAGTCAAAGATCATTTGAGAAATGCAAACCTTGGTGTGTCGAGATTAATAAGCAATGAATCTCTTGTTGTTGTAAAACTCATCTGCAATTTCATTATTTTTATGATGTTTTTTCATTTATACATTGTACTTTACATACTAACCAAATTATGAAGGAATGTGGTATTACTATGCCACCTACAACAGTTAAGGATTTTATAACAAGTATACTTTGTGAAACAACTAGTGGGCAATTCTATTTTTCAAAACCATGTGTTTCTAGACAATGCAATAGATGTGGTAACCTTTCATTGTTAGGAGAATGCATGCATGAAAGTAGTTCACATGATTTTGGACAACAGTTAATGGATGTGAAGAGGTTCACCAATGTTCAATATCCATTAAAGGATGGAAAATCTGGAAAGCGTTGTGACTTAGTCACAGAACAAAATAGTGTACATGCATTCATCATAGAGTTCAAGAATAACATTGTGTATAAATATGTGAAACATTCTCAATATGCTCGGTGGCTTGATGAACAATTCCGCAGATATAAGAACACATTTCCAATTGGAACTATACTTTCAGTAGTTGACTTTGTAGAAAACTATACACTTTCTCTACAAGAGGAGATTCAATAACAATATTATAACTCAGTACAGGTGGCCATATTTGTTCATATTGTATACAGACATGCAGTTGACAATATAGAAGATGACAAGAAAATTTTGAGAGAGTACCATTTATATGTGAGTGATAACCAATTACATTCATCAGAGTTTGTGCAGTATTATTTCAAAGTATTTAATAACAACTTAAAAGAAAGACAAAATCAAATGGCACAACATTTCATATGTTCAGACAATTGTACAAGATAATTCAAAATTTCTTGAATGTTTTACTGGTAAAGTAGGGTCCATAAAGAAAACAATATCCAACATATTTGGAGTTTCTTTGAAGCTGGACATGGTAAAGAAGAACATGATGGAGTTGGATCATGTGTGAAAAGGGCTAGGGAGCAACTAAAATTTCATGTTGTAGCAAAGTTTCAAGATGCACGTGCATTTGTGGATTGGTGTAATGTAAAATTGACTACAGGATCAAGTGAGAACTCTAAAGATCAATGATTTTTTTGGTTGGTTGAAGAGGAAAACATTCCTCCCCAATTTGATTGTGATACAATTAGTGGATCAGTAAAATGGCATTCATTTAAGAGTTCAAATGCAAGCACATAGACTCTATGGACTAGGGATCTCATATATTTTTGTCAGTTTTGTATCACAGGTGAGTGGTAAGCATGTGAAAAATATAGATTGGGTTGAAGAATGGCAACAAAAGTCCTTAACACCTCTACAAACACATGATCAAAATGAGATAACATTTGAGGAGGATAATCATTTGCAAGCATCAGATGACTATGAGTGTATTTCAGACCTCGTATAATAAGGTACATTCATTCAATATTTCTTTTCGATGCATTTTTTTGAAATATATATATAATTGTACATATGTATGTATGTATATTTTTGTGACTTATTGAATTTAAATTTTTTTTGCAGGACATGTGTATGTTGTTGTTGCACCCAAGGGTAATGAAGAGGTAACGGAGTATTGGTTGGCTCTGTGTGTTGAGGCAAAACAAAAGTTGTTACAACCTAGAGTAGATGATGATAACTTTGAGTATCCAACAGGTTCATGTAGTTGTTACTAGTACTTGGATACATAAATATATTTGATAAGGAGGAATGGTATACCTACATTTGAAGATTATGAAAGACATAAGAAAAATTTGCACTACTCACATCTGATTGTGGCAACAAATATACAATTAATGAGATATAAAGGGAGACCTGTCACAAAAGAATTATGGACAATTTCTATGGAAGAGCATGAGGCAATCATAGATGCATTACAAAAAAGACAGGATACAAATGGTACAATGGAGTAAATGTTTTAAATGATTAACAGGTATGTAGAAATTTTTAAACTTTTAATCTTTGTCTAGTATGTGAGTTTAGGATTAATATGATTGATAACTTAAGTAATTGATTACATCTCCCCTTAAGCATCCTCTTAAGTCCCCTTAAGTCATCCCTTAGCTATGTTTCATAAGTTAGGTAAGTCATATCCCCTAATTGATTGCATCTGCCCTTAAGCCATCCTCTTAACTCCCCTTTAAGCCATCCCTTAGCTAATAACTTCAATAGTTAATTGATATAGCTTAGTACACCCTTACCAAAATACTAGAGTTGATTCCATCTCCCCTTAAGACATTATCTTAACTCCCCTTAACCCATCCCCTAGCTAAAAGATATAAGTTAGTGCATGTACCCTTACCAAAAATACTATAGTTGATTGGACCATCTCCCCTTAATACATTCTCTTAACTCCCCTTAAGCCATCCCTTAGCTAAATGATATAAGTTAGTGCATGTACCCTTACCATTTAAATACTATAGTTGATTCCATCTCCCCTTAATCCATCCTCTTAACTCCCCTTGTAAGCCATCCTCTTAACTCCCTTTAAGCCATCCCCTAGCTATGTTAAATAAGTTAGGTAAATTGTCATCTCCCCTAATTGATTGCATCTCCCCTTAAGCCTTCATATTAATATTCCTAATTCTCTTAAAGGTCATGACACATTCTAACTTTTTAACATTTCATCACATGGTGTAGGAGATGTTTTTTGCAGTCATAACAGAGGCTGGAAACATAGAAGGTGTTAAATTTCACTTACACATTATTTCAGGTATTCACTAGACCTATACTATTAATTATTTTAATTTATGCTTCAATAGTTCTTTCCTTTCATTATAATTTCAATGGAACTTCTTAACAAATTCTATCTTTAAATAAAATGATCTCTAGAGACCTTCTAAATTTTTATATACGTTTCATTGTGGCCTGACCTCTAGATTTGTTTTTGCAATTTCACATGCATAGTGTTGAAAGGATTCAAATCTATTATTTCTTGTTGCATAGGTATGAACTCTACACATGTTTCATATCCAGAGTCTTCAACTTCTAGGTGTCAAGTATAAAATCTTAGATGATCTAGACTTAGAGAATAACATTGTATAAAATCTAGGTGTCTCTAGGCTTCTTGGGTTCTAACTATATAATAGTTGTCTCTACCTATGTCTTAGGTATTCTATATGTCAACTAGGTAGATGAAGACTAAAAAAAAGTAATTTAATCTAATCTAGATGTCTTAGGTAGATATTATATATCAACTACCTGTCTAGAGATATAATATGGAATCTAGGCATGTCTTAGGTAGATACTATATCAACTACTTGTCTAGAGACTAGAATAAGGTATAATTTAATCTAGGTGGCTTAGGTAGATACTAGATATGTCGAGTAGGTCTACCATGTAATAGGTGTCTAGAGCCTGTGTCTTAGGTAGAACTATAATCTAGGTGTCTAGGTGTCTCTACCTATGTCTTAGGTATACTATATGTCAACTATATAGTCTAGGTGTCTAGGTGACTTAGGTCTAGACTATGATAAGGTATAAAGACTATATATGTCTATATATAATTTATCTAGATACATACTATACAATATCTGTCTTAGGTGTCCTAAATAGAACTAGAATACATGTGTCTTAGGTCTTAGGTGAGTCCACATGAGCTTCCACCTTCACGTGGTTGGCCTTGTTAGTATAGAATATTTATATTTCTTGAAGCTAAGGGAAGCTCTTTTTCTTGTACATAGAAGTTATGAAAAACCAACTAATGCATTGATTAAGTTATTATTTAGTGCTCTTGATGAAATTACATACAAAATGCTAATTTTATTATATTTTTTAGAAATTATAATTTTTAGTTTTTTACAAAATTCTAGAAGCAAATCTCAAAATTTTTAGTAGATAGAACCAAGTATTGTTTATCAAATTTATATATATATAACAATTTAGAGTTACATGTATTTGTTTATTTTTCTTTTGATATTTAGATTACATGTAAATTTCTCTATTTTTCGTTTGATATAATTTAGGGTAGACTTAAATTTCTCTAATTTTCTAAATTTCTTAAATTGTAAATTTAAAGGGTACAGGTATTTCTCTAATTTTCTTTAAATTCTTTTCGTAAATTTATAGGGAAGGTTTATTGATCTATGAAATGTTTAATCTAGATTTAAAAATAAATTGATTAAAAACGGTTACTAGAAATTGGCAAATCTAATCAATAAAATTTTCCTAAATATTTAACTCAATTAAAATTTAACACTTGTCCCAACATTTGACTCATGTAAATCCAAACATATTCATTCTAGTTCAACAAAATTAATTTTCATTTTATTTTTTAAATTTATTTAGGGCAGGTAGATTTAGTCTATATAAATATCCAACCTAGAGTCTGTATCTAATAAATGTTTAATAAATTAAATCAATTGAAATTTTTCTCTTATCCAATTAGAATTAGTATTTAACAATTTTATGTAATTAAACACATGATTTAATTTGAAGTGTTAAATATGAGATATATTAAATTAAAGTTTGAATATAGATGCATATAGTGAAAATTCAATAAATAGCAAAATCTAGTCTAGATGAAATAGTCTATGAGATATAAATATTGACATAATAATAGTCCATGTAAAAATAGTGAAATAGTCACAAAACATATGTCTAGTCAATATTGAAATAGTCATAAAATCCTCATGAAATAAACAATCTAATACATCATCATCATGGTCATCCATCATCCATCCATCAATCTAAAACATGTGTGCACACTAAGTTTGATCATCATCCATTTCAAGCCGCCTTTTGGTCCCATGTGATTGAGAGGGCAACTCATGATGTGTACAAAAAAAAGAAGCATCAAATCAATTTTAATGTCAAAACTACATCCCAATTAAATTTAAATTAAATATTTAAAACCAAACCATCAAATTAATTTTTTAAATCTAAACTTCAAAATGTATAAGCATATTGCAATAGGTTCATCATCTCTCTTGCCATGCTCCTGTGCAAAAGATGGTGCCAATTCAAATGACAAATTAAAAGTCTGTCACCAATTCCGGTATTTCAATAAAAACACATGAATTCTAGGCTCTAGAGTATAGATACAAAATGCAAGGTTGAATGATACAAAAGACTTTGAAATCACATAGGATTTAACTATAGGACCTGAAATATGAGAGATGACTCATGCATCTATGCAAGCTCATCAATGACAAGATTAATTGAGCCTACACCTAAACTAATCTCATCCTACATATATATGTGTACATGTATATATAAATTCAACTTTAAAGACATGAATTTAAAATCATGAAATTACATTGGAATTCAAATTTAAACTAAAAATATACAATTTCAAGATACAAACCATGGCATATGAAGTAGGCTCCTCTATAGATGATGTTGCCACTAGTCCTAGATGACTAGGTTGGTTTGACACAAAAGTGTCAAGACCTCCCATCTGCTTTAAATTAAAATGTCAAATTTATGTATTAAATTATATATTATTAAATTAGATATATCCAATTAAATAATCTTTAGAGGTCCTAATTTTTATACCTCGACCATATAAGGTCTACCCAACTCTACTATCATTGACACTAAATGGTCCAACCGTGATGAAGTGGTAGCAGTTGATGGAGTCATCTATACCAATCAACATGAACATGTATTTATTAATATATATTTAACAAAAATTAAAAGATTGATAATTGATAATTATCCAAATCTATATTAATTTGTATTAAATTTAATTTTATTAAATGTGGCATACATATTGAATTCATAGGAGTGAATAATGTAGCCATCTATAAGGTAGCTTGGTCAGTTAAGTTTCCTGAGAGCGATGATAACACTCCGAGTGCTAAGACGATGGTCCGTTAGTGAAAGGGCATAGGAACAAAGGGTGGAGAAGGGACAATAGGTGCAGGGGACAAACATCAATTTGGATTGACACGTGCCCCTAGTCTATGTTGTGGCATTCCACCACCCACGCCCTGAAATGATCTCATATCAAAATAATTGGTCTTTTTGCCCATCTCAAACTCTGCCCATAATTTTTTTAGAAAATAAAGGGGACCCTCAAAATTAGCATGAGGTGGATCGTCAAAGACCATCCACCATCACTCCCAAATATTATCAGCTATCTACTGATGTGTGCACCATTTTATTGAAATTCTCTTTTTTAGTTGATGGTATTTGTTCACCTAGAGAGGGATCAATGAAATATGGGGCAATTGTATTTTTGGTAATATGTAAATCATTGATTCTTTATATGAGAGGCCATCTCCATAAAATTGCCACCTCTCTTCCCACCATGAGCAGAATGTGTATAGATCTGTGTGGATAGCTCTCACTGAATCTACAATAGTTTGCATTGTAGATGCAAACTGTGAAATGTGTGGAGGGGTTTGGATTTGGCTTTGCAAGAAATTGATTTTTTCTTGCAATGTTTGTATATTTTCATCAATTGTTGCTCACAAATGAGCCTCATCATGAAGAAGTGGTGGTGGTGGTGGTGGTGGGGGGGAGGGGTGGGGGGGTTGGGGTGGGGGGTCCTATGGGGGCTCATGGGGGGGATGGGGGGGGTCATGGGCTAGATCGGCCATGTGTACAAATAAAGTCTACAAGTAGAGCTGCAATTACAAAAAATAATTAAAATCAAATTAGGAATTGAAAATATATATTAAATTGCATGCACAACATATGTTTAAATATACATGTACATATAAATTGAAAACTTGGAAATATATAAATTTACGTGGTTTAAACAATATATTAAAACATTTAATTTAACATATACACGCATTCAAAATTTAAACTTGTTAGAAAATGTTTAAAACAAACCCTGAATATCAATAGAAGTCCTAATCCTAGAGGTTATGATTAATGAGTGGACAATTTAGCTAAAAATGTTTCCTTGAGGTTTTGAAAAGAAGACAATTAAAGAGAAAAATTCAATAGCAACTAGGTTGTTTACAACCACACTCATGTATTACATTCAAACTCCTAAACATGTCACTAAGTTCATGTCGACCTATTGGCTACAACTGCACCTACAAGCCCCGAATTGAGAAGATAATAAATATTTACATATATGCACCAAAAGTTGAACACAATAAATTACATTCTTATGTATGGGATTCCATTTGTACATTATATACCTTGGTTATGACTATAATTTAGGATTAAGTGACTTAGAAGGACTTAGAAAATATGGGACTTAGAAAATCATTCATGCATAGAAGGTGGGGATCTAGTCTAGAGATGGGTATTTATGAATACAATGGTCTGTATGTATGCATGCTTAATATGGTAATGATTTCATTTCTTCTATTCACTTGCAAAATGGATATATAAAATGTGTGTTTCCATAAAATCTTGCATAAGGTATATGTCATTTATGTTAAGGTGAAAGTAGTAATAGTATATACATCGTTTATGTTCTATTTGTACAAAATAAGATCCCATGTGATAAAGTTTATTGTATATAGCCTAAATGTCATTCCATCTAGCCATGTTACCATAAATCCTATTTTGTTCCTAATCCATGTTTATCCTTCCTAAGTGTCTCATTTTATTCAATCTTTGAACCCATCCTATGTACACTCAACATTATTTTAAATTTTTTCCATTGTTGTTGTCCCCTTTACCCCTTTTTTAAGCATCAACTTGTCATAGATATATGGATATGTTTAAATTAAAGATTTAAACATAATAAAATGACTTCTATCTTTTAGGTTTAGGTTTAATAGGTCATTTAGGTTAGGTCTACAAAAAGATATTAGGGTCCTATCCTATCTAATTTGTAGGTTTTTAGCTTCATGAAAAGAGTTTTAGAAATAGTTAAATTAGGACTGTGAGACTCATCAAGAACATTAAAAGCCACGAAGACTGAAGAATAAGCCTATAGCACATATAACTAGTTCAAGGTCTAGATATAGGGGAAAAGACCTAATAGGTGAGATAATATATGTGTATTTCATGCCCAATATTTTTAAAAGTTTAGTAGAGTAGTTCTGACTTTAAGCTTGTTAGTGTTTTCTATAACTACTAAAAATTTAATGACTAAATAACCAATCATACATGATGTTGTATCAGCCCACCAACAAAACATGACTTAATGCACACCTATTGGTCCACCCTTTTTTGGGGGAACTATTTGACACCTCAACAAAAAGCACTTAGTTTTATCTTTACCCACTATAAGCTATAAAGTCTTAAAGGTCTTAATAAATGACTATTCAGAGTTCCTTTCATTCCACAACATCAAAAAGACATGAAGTATTCTTCATATTGAAAGACTAGATAATGCCCTTGAGGAGTATAGTCTTGATATTTTAAGGAGGAGGCCTCTAAAGGGAAGAAAATTATTCCTAGTCAAAAGTCCAAGAAAACATATAAGAGGAAAACTATAGGAGCATAAGGAGATGTGGAGGAAGAATAAATTCATTTGAGGAAGAAGATGAGAGGGACAACTAAGCCACCTCCTTAGAAACCTTCCACTATTGAACTCCCATCCTCTCTTCCTATGCAAAAGGATCCAACCATGCAGCCCATTCTTCCTCCAGTTATTCCTATCTCCACTAAGGTTAGGATGTCAGTCTAGAAAGACTCTATTCCCAAAGCTTCCACATCTACTATTCCTATCCAATCTCATTCTTTTGGAACCTTTCTTACACCTCCAATTGATTCAACCATTCCTATTCATTACAATTTCCATGCCTTCACCTAGTAAGGAAGGAACTATTCCAAGGTCTATTCCCTCTTCCCCTTCTAACTCTCCACCCTCCCTCTCCAACATTAAAAAAATTGTTAAGGATTTAATAGAAGAATAGTTTGAGAAGAAAGATAAGGAGAAAAGTGAAGCAACTAGCTTGCTTAAGGAGTAAGAGCAACATTCAAAGGAACAATTCATCCAAGGGATAACCAAGAAGAGGCCCGAGTTGAAAAGGAAAAAGTTAGAGGATCTCCCTATGAAAAGGATAAAGAGGAGAAAACCAATGTTATCAATCCTCTCACCATAGAAGAAATAATTAAAGGGGAGAAGTTATAGGAGGAAATGGGGAAATTGCCTAATAGGTTGGATCTAGTAGAGAAACAAGAAGAACATGCCTTCCCACCACCTCATGAAAAAAACTTATAGATCCATCTAATTCCTTGGTTCCAACCTAGCTTTATGTGAACATTCAAAGAATAAAGTAGACCATAAAACAATTTTCAAAGGGTATGTCTTCCACATTGGTGATGATTGAAGCTCCTTGACCCGAGAAGACTAGAACTCTTTAGTCTATTAGATTGTATGCTTCTAGGTCTAGGATTACAAAGGTGGAAAGTCTAATGTTCAATAAAGATGACAAAGACATGCTATCCTCAGACTATCAAATCATTGCTTATAATTTGGGGAAGTAGAATAGGGAGGAAGAGATACATGGAATGCAAACAATAATATCTACTATAGTCTCCTAAATGGATGAGGACTAAAGGATGAAAAGGGATTAAAGACCGAATTACTTTAGCATAATAAAGGAGGTGAGCGTATCTTCATAGTGTTTTAACAATTTTCTATTAATTATGGCATCACATTTCATCACACAATTCACTACACACCCTGGAAGAATGGGGTCATAAATTGGAGGAATTGTGCCATTACATGTGTTGTGCCGAGCATACATAAATGCCTGCCCCGATATGGATAGGGCACTTCGTCGGGAGAGTCTCCTGTTGGTCAGCCTCCTCGACCCCCGATGATGGACTGGGGTGGGTGAAAGGCAGTAGGCATCTCCAGTTAGAGTTGGAAACTGCACCACTATAGATAGTCCATGGATCTATAGGGGCAGTCGAGAGCATGGCATTCGAGGCTACACTCATCCCTTCAACACCAGCGGCCGATCATGATGCGGACTATCCGAAGTGATTAAGTCAGCAACCAACCGAAGCGAAGGCATCCGTCGGGATCCCTCCATAGATTAGATCTGGATCTATAGGGGTGGTGGAGTTAATGACTATACCATGCTCCATTGAGGGGGAGGGGTGAGTGCAACGGGTGGGGGGAGAGGGGGCCTTACTTACCTTTGCGAATCGACCCCATACCACTATATCCTCCCACCCTGGAGGGGCCTTCAATGCCCAGGCATCCATATCCATCCGTTCTGATCCGGTACAGTAGGAACCAACCTACTCTACTATCTATAGTCAGTCGTCTATAGTCTCACCCAGACACCTATGCCATGATTGGATGATTGGACCAACCTATGAGAAGACACCTATGATTGGACCAACCTACTATCCCACTCCATCCTAAGGGCCTTTGGGCCCCTATATCCACACGGACTGCTAATTGAATAGGGCCCCGATGGAGCAACCATTCCCCCCCACCCTAGAATTCTCGGGTGGGTGGGAAACTATAGTTCCGGGAGG
Source organism: Cunninghamia lanceolata (assembly GCA_027924645.1). Taxonomy (NCBI): domain Eukaryota; kingdom Viridiplantae; phylum Streptophyta; class Pinopsida; order Cupressales; family Cupressaceae; genus Cunninghamia; species Cunninghamia lanceolata. The sequence continues at coordinate 11,931,819 of BSBN01000186.1, read as the reverse complement.
AGATAGTTGTAGGGCTTGATCTGGATTAATCGAATAGGGCTTGATCCCCTCCCCTCCGGAGCCCTTAATCGGAATCACCTACCGCCCCACTCCAACTAGAATTGGTTGGGGCTCCCCCCAACTATTGCCTCCCACCCACCCCAGATTAGTTGTTGGCTTGATCTGATTGATTGAGAGCAAGCACTTGACCGGGTGGGAGGGGCTATTATAGGCCTACTTACTATACAGTATAGAGAAAAACTGGGCTCGACCGTTGAACCACCACATCGTGCTTCTCTAATCCCAATAATGAATCGAGTGGTTTGCACCCACCACATCTCGGATAGAGAGGAGACTACTCTCTGAACTAAAGGGAAGAGAAGAGACCCCATCTATTTCGAAGTCATGTATATCTATACGGGGCCCCTATATCCATACGGGTGGGGATCGTACCGGTCACTCCATCTGCCAAGAGAGAGTATTGGTAGGCCCGCGATCCCTGAGATCAAGGGTAAGTGGGTTCTAATACCAAGGATAGATATTACGTATGTTCTAAAATAAATTCAGTGTAGATGGTAGTGTTGAGAAGTACAAGGCCATATTGGTTGTGAAGGGGTATTCCCAGGTTGAGGGAATAGATTATGGTTAGATTTTATCTCCCATTGCAAAGATGACATCCATCAGATTCTTGTTATCTCTTGTAGTAGCATATGATTTTGAAGTTGAACATATGGATGTGAAGATGACTTTCTTTCATGGTGATTTGGAGGAGGAGATTTATGTGTCACAACCAGAGCACTACATTGTTGAAGGTAAAGAAAATTAGGTTTGCAAGTTGAAAAAGTCTTTGTATGGCTTGAAACAGCCTCCTAGGATGTGGTACTAGAATTTTGATGCTTTTGTGTTGAGTTTAGGATTTCGAAGATCAAAATCAGATCATTGTGTTTATAATAAGATGAATAATGGTCACATTTTCATTATTACATTATATGTTGACAATATATTATTTTTTGGGAATGGAAAGAACTTGATTTCTGATTTGAAGTCTTAGCTTTTAGTACAGTTTGAGATGAAAATTCTAGGGGCAACTCGGTACATTCTGTGGATGGAAATCAGAAGAGACAGGGCAAACATAAAACTTTGGTTGAGCCAAAGTAAGTATGTGAATTCTATGTTGGAGAGATTTAGCATGGTAGCTTGTAGACCGTGACTATTCCTCTGATGTTAGGGATGAAGTTATATGTTTTGGATTGTATAAAATCTCCTACTGACGTGGAGGACATGACAAGAGTTCCTTATGCTAGTGTTGTTGGTAGCTTGATGTATGCTACATGGTCTATACAAGACCATACATTGCCCAAATAGTGGGAGTCCTTAGTCAATTTATGGCTAATCCTAGATGGCTACATTGGGATGCAATGAAGAGAGAATTATGATATTTGTGGGGTGCTTCCAAGTATTCTCTTTGTTATCATGGTTATCCTACAAGACCTCAACATTCTATGAGTATTCATGGATTTGTGGATTCATATTGGGCTAGAGATATTAACAGCAGAAGATGCACCAGTGGTTATGTTTTTACTATGTTCAGTTGTGCAATTAGCTTGATGAGTAAGCAACAAGATATTGTCGCTTTGTCCACTACAAAGGCAGAGTACATGGCAGAAACTCATGCTTGTAAGGAAGCCATTTGGTTTAAGAGATTATGTTCTGACATTGATTTTGATGCAAGGATGATCACTATTTATTGTGATAGTCAAAGTGTCATATGTTTGGTGAAGAATCATACTTTCCATGCAATGACAAAGCATATTGATGTCTAGTACCATTTTTTTCATGACATGGTAGAGGATGAGAAGGTGAATTTGGAGAAAGTTGATACTTTGATGAATGTTGTAGATTCTTTGACAAAGCCTATGAACATGGAGAAGTTCAGATGGTGTTCAAAGTCTATGGGTCTCTTGGCCCCTAGAAATTAGTCCCTGATTATCCATTGGCTCTTGAAAGGTGTTCAACAAGTGGGAGAATGTTAGGAATTAAGGTGTCTCAACCTTTAAAATTTTTAATGTTTGTATTTATTTGTTTATGTAATTTTTTCCTGCTATTGTAAAATTCTATGTAAATCTTATGTTGTCACTTTGTGGGATTTGGCACGGTGATGTGTCATCCTGTATGGAAGGTGACTAGATGTTTCTTTTCCTCATATGAGGAGGTAAGCATCCCATGTTGAGTTGGCATATTTTTTCCATGTGTTGGCACCTAAAGTTGATGTGTCAGGATGTATGACAGATTCTATGACAGTGTAAGAGCCAAAAATAGGATAGATAAAGACAAGTGTCATTTGCATGTATGACACTGTAAGAGGCATCTTTGACTTAGCCATTTTGGAGCGCCCAAGTTGGCCTATGACAATTTGTAAGAGAATGTTCCAAAAATAGTCAATTATGACAAATTCTCTTACAATTGTAAGTGTTGTCATATATGATAGATTCTATGGAAGATGTAAGATGTGTAAGACCATATGTTATAAGCTATAAATAGTAAATTTGGGGAGCCCATGTAGAGGATATTCCTATGATAGGATTGGACAAGTGTCAGTGGTAGTTAGAAAGTGTTGAACAAGTGTCATTGGTAGAAGGAGGACGTGGGAAAGTGTGCCATGTGGATTTGGATGCCCAACTCCTAGAAGACTCCTCTCATGGCTTGTCAAGTCTATATAAGGTGCTACTTGGAGCTAGCTTTGTATGTTGATTTGCAAGTATTGTTATGCTTCCAAAATTGCTCCAAAAATAGTGTTGTGAACTCTTGCAAGTGTTTAGTAACCACATATTGTTTAATGAATAATACATTGGGCTGTGATTTGGAGTGTGGGGTTTTTTACCTAAAAAGCTTCTACATGTATATCTGTGTTATGGTTTAAGTTATGTTGCTGATTTATGTTTTATGATACATATATTCTTCTCTGTTACTCTAAGGGTTTAAACTTTGCATAACTCTCCCCTCATTAGTTCAATGTAGGAAGCTATTTTGGGTACCTTGCTTCCTTAAATTAAGCACTCTTTAGTTTTTGCGAATATATTGAAAGGATTAACTCCTAAAAGAGATCATGATCATGGCATTCAACAAGTACTAGGTAGCCAACCACCCAACATCAATCCCTACAAGTATTCATATGCCCTATATGTCCTAGGTTTTAGAGGCCATGCTAATAAAGGAGGAAAATAGTCATGTTTATTGTTTGAAAACCTAATTATCTATAATTTATAGGTGGCGAATCCTACCAAATATTAATTTCAAAGCTAAAATAGCCCTAAAAGTAAGCAATAGTTTCTTAGTAATGACAGTATGGCCCTAAAAGTAATGATGGGAATATAACATTACTAGTGAATACGATTACAATTTATAATTATATTATAAACTACAACTGGTTAGGGTCCAATCACACATTGTTTACTATAGTGAAATAACTCAATTTAAACATTTAATAAATAAATACTTTAGTGATTTAAGCAACACTAAACTATTTTTTGTAAAAAAAATAGGTGATTAGTCCCCTTTATAGTTTGTACTATTCACCAAAAAGGGAGGCCTTGATTTCAACTATTCACCGATTGGAGAAGATCCACCACTAAAAATATCAATGGAGAAAAGTCTTGAAGCATCTAGAAAGATGCTTGTAACTCCTTGACACATGTCATGAGGTATCTTTTACATGTAGACTACTTTGTTGGGAATTAAGGTGTCTCAATCTTGGTAATTCCTTGTATTTTTACATTTTATTTATTTATTTATTGCCTATTGTATTAATTGGATGCAAATCCTATGTTGTCATACTGTGGGAGTTGGCATGGTGATGTGTCATCCTACATGGCATATGACTACATGTAATTTTGTCCTCACATGAGGAGATAGGTGTCCCACTTAGTGGTAGGAATATTTTGCCATGTGTCAGCATCTTGGATGTTGTGTAAGGGAATATTGGCCGAAACAGTCATGACAGATTCCTATGACAAAGTTATGACATGTAAGAGTCAGAAATATGAGATTCTATGACGGGTGAAGACATGTGTTGAAAAGCATCTTTGAAAAAAGTATATTTGGGCACCCCAAGGTGGACTATGACATGTTGTAAGAGAATATGCTATTTATAGCATGTGTATGATAGATTCTCTTACAACTGTAAGTTATGACAGCTATGACAGATTATATGATGGTTGTAAGAGTCGTAAGAGCATCTGTCAGAGCCCATTTTGGAAATAGGCAACCTCTTTGGGATGGGGTGACTTGACAAGTGTCAGGAACATCCTATAGTGTTGGACAAGTGTCCATAGGCACGGGTTTTGGGCCATGAGGCCATGTTGGATGCCCATCCCTATGTGGAGCCATTTCTGTCTTGTATATTCTATATAAACAGGTGCTTTTGAGAGGAGATGTACTACAGGTTTGACAAGTACTATTCTGCTGCTAGTTTGTCTCCAGATATGAGTGTTGAAGACTCTTGAGAGCTTGTATTGCAAGTGTATTGTAAACCATTTTAGTTTTGATAATACATGGTGAAAGTTTTGGAGTGTGGGGTTTTTCACCCGATAAGGGTTTTCCCCACGTATATCTTGTGTCTCTCTCTTTTGTCTCACTTTCTATTTGTATGTGTATTTTTGCAATATCTCCATTGTTGTTGTTAACATTCTATAATTGTAAGGATTAAATTAAATTTGCACTCTCCTCCCCTCATTAGATTAGTGTAGGAAGCGATTTCCACACACCTAGCTTCCTTTTAGTTGGTATCAGAGCATGGCTAGTTTTGGTCTTAGCTGTTGGGTAGGATTTTTTTGAGCTGATCTTAAGTTGAGTGGGAGTCTGTGCAGAGTATTCTGTATCTTTTTGTAGGAAGGATATGGCAACCACATCTGGAAGAGTAGAGGTGGAGAAGTTCAATGGCACAAATTTTGAGTTGTGGAAACTCAAGATGGAGGACCTACTTGTTGATCGTGATCTATGGGAAACTGTTGATGGCACTAAACCTATGGCAATGTCACAAGATGATTGGGACCTCAAAGATCGAAAGGATAAGGGTCTCATAAGACTCTGTCTAGCTAACTCTATCCTCTTGAATGTCCATGAGGAGAAGACTACTAAAGAATTTTGGAAGAAGCTGGGATCTGTTTATCAGGCCAAGTCCCTGGTGAACAAGCTCTTTCTGAAAAAGAAGTTGTTTGCTCTAAAGATGGAAGACAAAGGATCTGTTGCAGACCATTTGAATGCTTTTAACATGATTGTTGCACAATTGACATCCATGGGTGTGAAAATGGAGGAGAAGGATCGATGTATGACCCTACTTTGTTCTTTGCCAGATTCATGGGTGTTGGCAAGAGACACACTGGAGCTTGATTATTGTTGTCCATCCCACACATCCGCAGGACATGGTGTGTCTATATCGGAAGTTAGATTGAAGAGTGTTGTGGTCCAGTAAGCAAGAACATAGTATGTGGAAAGGTTCGATAGTCAGGTCCAGATCTCTCAGAGGAAGTATCTTTGGAAAGTGTGGACTTGGGGAAGTCAAGAGGAGTACCTTGACTGATAGATTCTAGGAATTGAGCCTCCAGTGATGAAAGAGTAAAGAGATATAAGCATTCAAATATTGGGGTCCAATTTGGTAGAACAGACAGAGGAAGAACTGATAGGCAGAGCATCAGAAGTTATTCCGGATGAGATGTTGATGGTGATAAAGATTCCTAAAGTATCTTTCATGATTGGCTGACTTGTTAGATGACTTCTATAAGTTTCTTTTTGATCCACATCACTTGGGAAGCAAGGATTTAGCCAACAAACTAGAGTTTGGGAAATATTGACTATTTCGGATGCTGACTAGAAAGAGGATGAAATTCTTTGTGCGGATATATATATCAGATGGATTTTGATGAGAAGGAGTGTGTGGCGTAATGTGAAGTGCGAAGAAAAGCAGAAGAACAGTGTGAAAGCAGAAAGGAAGGTTCGGTATGCAAAAGGACAGCAGCACAAAAGAAGAGGAAGGATGAAGTGCAGCAGATCAGTTTATTGAGCCTAACTGGAACTGAACTCCAGCATATGTGGATGCTTCTCATCAGTTCAAGGATCTTCTTATTCTTCTTACAACTTGTAGATAGTGAGTCTCTTGTAAGCAGTGAGCCTCTTGTGAGCAGTGTGCTCGGGCAATGAGCCCTAATTGGCAAGTGCCATTTTGTATTTCTATTCTTCTAACAGAGAATACAATCTTAGGTTAATCACCCCGTGGTTTTCTCCCTTAACAGGGTTTCCACATCAAAAATATTGTGTCATGTGTATTTCTATTTCATGGTTATGTTTGCTTATTTGAATTGATGCTGCATTAATCATTAAGAAAGTTTAGAAAGTTGAAATAATTAAGATAACTGATTCACCCCCCTCTCAGTTATCAACAGTGGGATCATCTTGTCATGGCTATCAGAAGCACTACAACCACCTTCACGATGGATGAAGTAGTATCTTCGATGTTATTTGAAGAAATGCAGAGAAAGACATCTAATTCAACCAAAGAAGATATTGTGGTTCGTGGAAGACCCAAAGAGAAAAGGAAGAAGAAGGACAAGAAAGGTGAAAAGGGCAGATCCAAATCCCTTGGGAGATCCAAATCTTCTGGAAAGTCCAAGGCTCTTTGATGGAACTATGGGAAAACCAGGCATTTCTGAAAGGAATGCAAAGAGGATAAGAAAAAGAAGAAGAAGAATGCTCATGACAAGTCACAAGATGATGGTGATGCCTTCATCGCAACCCTAGCCACCCATGCATCTGATGATGTGTGGTTGATTGATTCTGGTGCATCATTCCACATGACCTTGCATCGAGACTAGTTCATGAAATATGAAGAGTTCGATGGTGGAAGAGTGTACCTGGGTGATGATTCTCATCTGAAGATTGTTGGTCATGGAAGAGTCTCAATCCGATTCCCTAATGAACAAGTGAAGGGAATCACTAGATTTATGCACATTCTAGGCCTTGCACGGAACCTACTTTCTGTAAGTATGTTGAATGATGCAGGTGTACAGGTTGTCTTTTCAAAGGATGGATGCAAGATGACTAGAGGATCTATGGTGCTTGCGAAGGGTACTCAGAGAGGTACTCTGTTTCAGCTAGAGGCATGCACTTCATAGTGCAATAGTTTCTCTGACTCAAAGAAAAGAGATGCAGTCACTACATCCCCACCATCTGAACGAGCAGTGAAGAAATCTATTGTAACACATTTTGATGGTAGTTCACATGCTTTGGAAGTTAAACTTCCTGCTGAAAAGACTATGTAATGGCATTTGAGATATGGCCACATTGGTGAGAAGGGTCTACGTACCCTAAAATATAAAAACCTCATTGAGGGGTTAAATGATTGTAATCTCAAGTTTGACTTTTGTGAACATTGCATTTATGGAAAGCAAAATTGTGTTCAGTTTTACTCTAGTTCTTACAACTCTTCTAGTGTATTGGATCTTATTCATTCTAATGTGTTTGGTCCTGTTAATGTTCCTTCAATTTCCAAATCTGTATATTTTGTATCTTTCTAGTGCAAGAGCACCCAAGCTAATCTTGGCTTAATACTTAGTCAAATATGAATGTCCAAAGAGATTTTAGGAATTAATTTAGTCTTAGATCCATATGATAAGGTCAAAAAAAAGGATAAAATTATGAGTTTAGAGTTATATTAGCATAGTCTTGATTAAATCAAGTTAAAATATACTTATAATACTTTGTAAATATTGAGATCTCTTAACAAATCTTAGTTCCCAAAGGCCATTTGGTGCAAAGACCAGTTACAACCACTGGGAAACAAACTAAATCAAGTATATTAAGCCTTCAACAATCAAATGTGTGGTGGAAGGAGAAGGGAAAAAAACAATGAATAAAATTCAGATTTTTTGTATATTTTTCTTGAAATGTTGATATTCCTGAGGATGGTATGGCCCCATATGGCCTCCAAATGAAACAAAATTAGATTTTTTGGAAAGGTATTTGAATCACCTTTCATTTTATTCTAATTTTATAAATTTTTATTGAGTTTTACAAAAGTTACAGCTATTTTTGTAAAAATTGTTTTAAACTACCAAAAACCCTCATCTAGGGTAACAATCTTGTTGTAGAGCATGGTACGGCCTCCTAGAATACTTTCTATATAAATAGTTGAAACCTATCTTAAAGGGCATTCTTAACTCAAATGGGTTTTTTATTGGGTTCAATTTAATTGAGTTTGGAGGGAGATATCCCTGTTTTTCTAAAAATGGTCTGAAATAACCTAGTTTTGAAGGGTCATTGTGAGAGTTTGTGAAGCCAAACAAGAGCATAAGTTTGTGAAACTTTGTAAAACCAAGTCATTGCCACCCTCATTGCATCAAAGTGGTATCAGCGCTTTAGGGATTAGATCTTTTGAAGGTGAGACAGTTGAGAGAAATTGAGAAGCAAGGAGAAGTTTGTTTGTGTAGAGAATATGATGGATTTGCTACGAAGACTTTTGCAGGCAGAGGATTCACAAAGGAAGAATAAACAAGAAGAAAAAGAGAAAAAGAGGAAAAAGGAGAAGTTGAGGCAAGTAGAGTTTGAGAAAGAGGTAGCAGCCCTAAAACAAGACATAAAGAAACATGATTTGGAGTTCTAGGAGTTCTTGATGAAAATAGAGCAAATGATTAACCAAATGACAAGTTGGCACTTGAAGGTAAAGAGGAAGGTTGTGTGGCCTATTCAAAGGCTGATGTGAAAGAAAATACAAATGAAGGCATTAGAACCAAATGTGAAGGCACAAGAACCTTTGATGGAAAAAGGTAGTGAACAAGTAAAGGAAGATGAAGAAGAAGATATGGACATTGCAGCCATTCCCAAAGAAGACGATGTTATCACAGCAGAGTGGAAGAAAGAATTCCTTATGAAGACTCAAGATGAGTTGAAGATGGATGATACTATGGTGGTTAAGGCAATACTGTGTTCATTGTTTTCAAGAGAGGATAAAGGACAGTTACACTCTACCATTCCAGAGGTTTGTAAACCTGATCAGACAGAGATAACTAAGGAAGAACTCCTTGAGGGGGTAGAGGACTTGAAGGACATTGAGAATGAAGAAGCCATTCCTACATGGTAAAAGCAAAGAGCTAAAGAGAGTATATATCCTTCCATGATAGTAGTCTTGATGGGATATAAGCCAAGGTACCAAGTGCAAGAAGAAGGACAAGTTACTGAGACAAAAATTGAAGTGCATCAAAGCATGAAGAATCTCATATCAAGTGGCAAGACAAAGAGAAAACTGATTTGCATGGACAAAATAAAGCCAAAGGTGAATATGAAGCTCAAATGGAGCTGTTTCAACAAGAAGAGCATAGAAGACCACAAAGAGGAGCATTTAATGATGAATACTTGTTACTACTTTCACTCCAAGTGGACTTGGAGTCTTCATTCGTCGGGAGTATGGTGCAAGAGCACCCAAGCTAATCTTGGCTTAATACTTAGTCAAATATGAATGTCCAAAGAGTTTTTAGGAAGTAATTTAGTTTTAGATCCATGTGATAAGGTCAAAAAAAGGAGAAAATTGGGAGTTCAGAGTTATATTAACATAGTCTTGATTAAATCAAGTTAAAATATACTTATAATACTTTGTAAATATTGAGATCTCTTAACAAATCTTAGTTCCCAAAGGTCATTTGGTGCAAAGACTAGTTACAACCATTGGGAAACAAACCAAATCATGTATATTAAGCCTTCAATAATCAAATGTGTGGTGGAAGGAGAAGGGAAAAAAATAATGAATAAAATTCAAATTTTTTGTATATTTTTTCCTGAAATGTTGATATTCCTGAGGATGGTATGGCCCCATATAGACTCCAAATGACATAAAATGGGATGTTTTGGAAAGGTATTTGAATCACCTTTTATTTGATTCTAATTTTATAAATATTTCTTGAGTTTTACAAAAGTTACAGCTATTTTTGTAAAAACTATTTTAAACTACCAAAAACCCTCATCTAGGGTAATACTCCGGTTGCAGAGCATGGTACGGCCTCCTAGAACACTTTCTATATAAATGGTTAAAACCCATTTTATAGGAAATTCTCAATTCAAATGCATTTTTTATTCGATTCAATTTCATTGAGTTTGGAGGGAGATATCCCTATTTTTCTAAAACTGGTCTAAAATAACCTAATTTTGAATGGTCATTGTGAGAGTTTGTGAAGCCAAACAAGAACATAATTTGTGAAACTTTGTAAAACCAAGTTGTTTCCACCTTGTATTGCATCACTTTCATATATGATTATAGTAGAAGGACATGGGTTTATTTTATCAAAAGCAAGACTGAAGTCTTTAGTCGGTTTAAAGAGTTTAAAGCCTTTGCTGAAAATTGAACTAGTAAAAAGATTAAGTGTTTCAGAATTGACAACGGTGGTGAGTTTTGTTTGATAGAGTTTGATAAGTTATGTAAAGAGCAAGGGATTGAAAGACATAAGCCAACTCCATACACCCCGCAACAAAATGGAGTTGTAGAGAGGATGAACAAGACACTGATGGAGAAGGCTAGGAGTATGCTTAGTGGAGCAAACCTCGAACAAAAGTTTTGGGCTGAAGTTGTTGCCACTGCTTGCTATCTGGTAAACAGATCTCCTACATCAACTCTTGTTGGTAAGACACCTATGGAGGTGTGGTCTAGTAAGAAGCCTTCAGTTAGACATCTTCGTGTTTTTGGTTGAGGCATATGCACATGTGCCTAAGGAGAAACGGTCTAAATTAGAGAACAAGGCTGTTAAATGTATTTTCATTGGCTATGGTGTTGGTGTGAAAGGATACAAGCTTTGGGATCCTATGGCTAAAAGAGTGTTGTATAACAGAAATGTTATCTTCAGAGAGCTAACACCTTCTTTCGTTGTTCTACAGCCAGAACAGACAGAAAAGAAAGAAGATATGGTTCAATTTCCTTCTACCCCTAAGAAGACCGAACAGACAGACCTTGTGAGACCTGATGATGAGGAGAGCTCTAGCAGCTCTGAAGGCTCAGAAGAAGCAGAACCTCAACCTCAGCCATTCAGGAGGTCTACATGAACAAGAAAGAAACCTAATAGGTTTGGTTATTCATTGCTTGATTCTAGTTGTGCTTTTACTTTACTTACCAACACTGATGAGCCTAGAACTATGAAAGAGGCTATGGGCATGAAAGATGTAGGTTCCTAGAAGGAGGACATGGAAGATGAGATGGCTTCTTTGGAAAAATAAAACATGGGACTTGGTGTCTTTGCCTAATGGATGAAAACCCGTTGGATGCAAATGGATGTTCAAGAAGAAATTCGGTGCAGATGGTAGTGTTGAAAAGTACAAGGCTAGATTGGTTGCGAAGGGGTACTCACAAGTGGAGGGAATTGATTGTGGTGAAATTTTCTCTCCCGTTGCAAAGCTGACATCCATTCAATTTCTATTATCTCTTGCAGCTGCTTATGACTCAGAGGTAGAATAGATGGATGTGAAGACATCTTTCCTTCATGGTGATTTGGAGGAAGAAATCTACATGTCTCAGCTAGAGCATTACATAGAGAAAGGTAAAGAAAATTTGGTTTGCAAGTTAAAAAAGTCTTTGTATGGTTTGAAACAGTCTCCTAGGATGTGGTACATGAAGTTCGATGCCTTTATGTTGTCGATTAGATATCTAAGATCAAAATCAGATCATTGTGTATATTACAAATTTGACAATGATCGCAATCTCATTATTGCATTGTATGTTGACGATATGTTGTTGATTGGGAATGGTAAGAATATGATTTCTGATTTGAAGTCTCATTTGCCAGTACAATTCAAGATAAAAAATCTTGGGGCAGCCAGGTACATTCTGGGGATGGAAATCAGAAGAGACAGATCTAATAGAAAACTTTGGCTAAGTCAAAGTAAGTATGTGAAGACCATGTTGGATAGGTTCAGCATGGCAGAGTGTAGACTATTGTGTGTTCTTGTTTCATTGGGGACAAAGTTGTCTGTTAGTGATTGTCCAAAATCTCCTAGTGAGGTGGAGGACATGAGCAGAGTACCTTATGCTAGTGTTGTTGGTAGTTTGATGTATGCCATGGTCTACACAAGACTAGACATTGCCCAAGCAGTGGGAGTCCTTAGTCGATTTATGGTTAATCGTGGACGGGTACCTTGGGATGCAGTTAAGCGAGTGTTCAGATATTTGAGGGGTACTTCAGAGTATTCCATTTTCTATCATGGCAATGTTACAGGACCTCTGCATTCAATGTGTATTCGTGGATTTGTGGATTCTGATTGGGCAAGTGACATTGACAGCAGGAGATCCACCAGTGCCTATGTGTTCACTATGTTTGGTGGTGTAATTAGTTGGATGAGTAAACGACAACTTGTGGTTGCTTTGTCCACTATAGAAGTTGAGTACATGACTTCAACTCATGCTTATAAGGAATCCATTTGGCTTAAGAGATTGTGTTCAGATATTGGTGTTGATGCAAGTCAGATTACGATCAGTTGTGATAGTCAGAGTGTGATTTTCCTTGCAAAGAATCCAACTTTTCATGTCATAACAAAGCATATTGATGTACAGTTTCACTTCATGCGAGACATGGGAGAGGATGGGAAGGTGAATTTGGAGAAGGTAGATACTTTGAATAATGTTGCAGATGCATTGACAAAACCAGTGGGCACAGAGAAGTTCAAATGGTGTTCAAAGTCTATGGGCCTGTCAGCCTATAGCAGTTAAATCCTGTTAATTCTATTGGCTCTTACAAGGTGTTCGACAAGTGGGAGAATGTTGGGAATTAAGGTGTCTCAACCTTGGTAATTCCTTATATTTTTACATTGTATTTATTTATTTATTGCCTATTGTATTAATTGGATGCAAATCCTATGTTGTCATATTGTGGGAGTTGGCATAGTGATGTGTCATTCTACATGGCATATGACCACATGTAATTTTTTCCCTACATAAGGAGATAGGCATCCCACTTAGCGGTAGGAATATTTTTCCATGTGTCAGCATCTTGGATGTGTGTAAGGGGATATTGACTGAAACGGTCATGACATATTCCTATGACAAAGTTATGACGTGTAAGAGTCAAAAATAGGAGATTCTATGATAGGTGAAGACATGTGTCGAAGAGCATCTTTGAAAAAGGCATCTTTGGGTGCCCCAAGGTGGACTATGACATGTAAGAAAATATGCTATTTATAGCCTGTGTATGATAGATTCTCTTACAGCTGTAAGTTATGACAGCTATGACAGATTCTATGATGGTTGTAAGAGTTGTAAGAGCATCTATCATAGCCCATTTTAGAAATAGGAAAGCTCTTCAGGATGGGGTGACTTGACAAGTGTCAGGAACATCCTACAATGTTGGACAAGTGTCCATATCCATGGGTTTTGGGTCATGAGGCCATGTTGGATGCCCATCCCTATGTGGAGCCATTTTTGCCTTGTATATTCTATATAAACAGGTTCTTTTGAGAGGAGATGTACTACATGTTTGACAGGTACTGTTATGCTACCAGTTTGTCTCTAGATATGAGTGTCGAAGACTCCTAAGAGCTTGCATTGCAAGTTTATTGTAAACCATTTCAGTTTTGATAATACATTGTGTAGGTTTTGGAATGTGGGGTTTTTCACCCAATAAGGATTTTCCCCACGTATATCTTGTGTCTCTCTCTTTTGTCTCACTTTCTATGTGTATGTGTATTGCTACAATATCTCCATTGTTGTTGTTAACATTCTGTAATTGTAAGGATTAAATTGAATTTGCACTCTCCTCCCCTCATTAGATTAGTGTAGGAAGCGATTTCCGCACACCTAGCTTCCTTTCATACTTGGCTCATGGTTTGATTCAATTATATTGGAAACCATTTATGGTTTCTTGTATTACTTTTGGCTATAAATTGAAGCTTGGAGTAGGAGGTTGTATAAGTCATTTTGCAAGTTGTTGAAGTAATGAAGTGCTACAAAAATTTCAAAAGAGAAATTGTATTGGTGTAATTCTTTTAAAGGATTAGTACAAGCTTTGGATCTCTTTGGGCACCAGGAGGAATTTTTTTCCTACAAGGGTTTCTCCACATATATGTTGTGTTATGGTTTACATCTCTTATGGCTATTTTTGTTATTGTAAGGACATTATACAACTAGGTATCTTTTAGTCTATCTAGGAGAGTCCTATTCACTCTTGTTAAGTCCACACTTACAGACTTTTTGATTTTTGTCTCACCTCATAAGGATGTGACAAATGCTCACACCTTTAAAGGAAGTTATCTCGTGTCCACTGACACATCAGGTACATTTTTCCTATACACATGCAAGGTGGGTAGAGTCCTCAACCATCTTCTCATCTCACTCTAGTCTATATAAACAAGGGTTCATATAATATTTGTTTCACTTTTGTATGATAGATATTTGGGTTATTGTGCTCATAATTCATTTGTGGAAGCTTCTAGATTTTACATTCAAATCTTAGTTGCTCCAACATGGTATCAAAGCCATGAATTGTAAATCCCTTCTCATTTTTGGGTGGATATGACATTAAGCCCTTTTAAAGGTGCCTCATGTAGTCAAATGAACTTCACTATTGAGTTCAAAAGGCCCAAAAACCCTAGGATCACCTATCCAAAAGTTAAATTTGGAGTCTAAAAAATTTTGGCAAATTTTTTTTGGGGTTTGAAATTTTTCTGGTAAAATTTCATATAACTATATGAATCTGTAGAGTCGTACAAGTCATATAATTCCATATACCATTACTATATAGTAGATTTTTAGGTTTTTCAACTTTGTTAATTTGTCTAGAAGATAAAAAAATTTATACCAGTTGGATTTGTCTGCTCAACCTAATGGTTTGAAGGAATACATGGTGATTAAGAATCTTCAACAACATTTTTTTGTTTTTCCTTGCAGGCAATATCTGCAAGGTTCCAAACATTAACTAATGGTTTAAGCTATTATTCAATGGTCTCTAGTTCACATTGGTCATAGGGTATGGTGGTTGGTGGAAGTGTATGCTTTTTGTAGGACATATTCCACATGAATATTTGCAAGGCTAACAAATAGTTTCTAAGGCTCCAACCCTTGGTCACATGGTGACCAAGACCCTATCGCTAGCTCCCAGTGACCAACCCTTGGTCATATCAAGGACCAGCACTCTAGTCTCTAGCCCTCAGTCACCCATAGGATTGTGCCCTAGAACCTCTAGCTCTAGACTATTGGTACCTCCAAATGGCCCTTGGTAATATCAAGAACCAACTGCTTCAACTCTAGTGCCCTAGTGCCCCTACACTTAGCCCTTGGTCATATTAGTGACCAGGGCCCAATCTCCAAGCTAAGAATATTCTATAGACATCATGATGGCATCATGCTAATGTCATCCATTTTCCCCCCAATTTTTTGACCCCTCACCATTGGCTAGTTTTAAATTTTGGCTCAACTTCAAGAGCCTCATTCTTGGCCATATTGAATCATTTTTTTGACCAATATTTTTTTATTTAGGGTAATTTTTCATGTACTACATCATTGTTGTGATCCATTTTTAAATTTGATGTATGGATTTTTATAAAAATCATAGATTCTCAAAGGTAACCTTGTGCAATTCTTATTTTTGGAACTTCAAAGAGCTCATTTGATAGACTTTTTTTTAGTCCTATTTTTGAAAGTGCCTAATTTTTCAAGCATTATGTACTGGTCCTATTAATTTTTCTTGATAGTGTTTCAAAATTAGACTTTCAACATATACCTCTATTTTGAGTATTTGTAATCATGTCATCAAACCCACCTTGCAAAAATTGTAAATGCATCAGGGATAACTTTAAGGAACCCCCTTAAAAAAACCTATAAAATCCTGGCGAATCCTATCCCAAGGCCAAAATTGTTTTGCCAAATCTATGCCTATTTTTCAAAAAAAAAAATAATTTCATTGGTGATTTTTTTCAAATTTGTCGACATTAGTTTTTTTGCTAGAAAATTGTATATTGATTTGACAAAAAAATAATTTCCTTGGCAAATCATAGTTGTATTCCAAAAAAATAAAATAAATTAGGTGGTGAGTTATAGTTGTATTCCAAAAAATAAAATAAATTAGGTGGCGAATTATATAGATATTCAAAAATGTAAAATAAATTATTTGGCAAATGTGCTGGCAATTTTTTGAAAAATCATAATGTGGCTGGCGAAAATATCAAATGCTAAATTATAATGACTAATTTACTTGGTGAATTTATAGATTAAAAAATATTTACATTTAGATCGATGGATATTCAGTATCAGAGATCAACAACATCAGTTCTATTTCAGGCTGCAGTTCTGACACACCCATCTTTCTCCATAAAGTCTCTAGAATAGAGACAAGTGTTAATGAAGGAATGATTCTGATTAACGAAAATTAATAGATAATAATTTAATAAAAGAAAATTCAAAAGGATACATAAGAATACACATTCATCCACCATAACATAAAGTTTACAACTTCATAAATCAACTCCTCAAGCTTCCATTCATATATTGAAATTAACTAAAATATAGAGTAACACAAAATTGACCTATCAACAACACAAAGTTTACCAAAAGATCTTAAATGCATCGACGGGCTTAGTATATATAGCCTTGTCATAAAAAATATGTCTTTGAAATAATAACAATTTCTTGGGGACAGTTGATTTAAAACATAAAATAATAATAAGTCTTTTACCACAAGAGTATTCAGAGCATGTTTAAAGAAATAACATAAAAATAAGAAATGCCATCACATGGCAGTAGTTTGGTCTTCCTCCCGAGTTGCTTCACTTTCCTTGTCATGTTCACCAGTAGCAGTCGAGTCCACCTATGCTCTCAGTTTCGCCTTATAACTCCTGTACCTAGTAATGATGGGATTTAAAATCTTGAACCTTGGTCTACAGGTAATGTTTTCCTGAAGTTTCCACTTATTTATCATTATGTCCGGATTTTTAGTCTCTTATAGACATCATTAATTTCACTCCTGAAAGTTCTGAATACATTGCTATATGTCCAAGCTTACCTAATGAGTCACCATTAATTATGTCAGCACAACAAGCTCTTCAATAAGAATCTTCTTAAAATTTTGCTTTACTTCCTTTACATTAAGCAAGTTCTCTCCACTTTCATCTGAAATCTCTACATCTAAGATTGTACAATTGTTTTTAAGATCAATCATATTAGTGTAATATTGAGTCAAAATTCTTCTTATCTCTCCACTAAAATCCCCTAGCATAGACCTCTTCCACTCTAGTGCATCTAGCCAAGACACAAAATTATTCTCATTTGGATCATTAAAATTTTTCTCAGCTACACAAATATTTGTATCAATTTCCATCATATCTTTTATCTCTATAGACACTGTGAGCAAATTATGGTCTTCCCTCTTTACATTTCGTAACTTTGCAACTAACCCTTTCCTTTTATCAGAAGTGAGGGTATATAAGTTCATGACATCCTCAATGTACAACAAAACATCAATAGTGACTTTCTCTACCCATTGCTCAATGGCCTTACCTAGAGTTTGCTATATAATGATTTGTTGCAACATGCTAGGATCCATTCCATCAACAGAAACACTTGGAGTTGCATCAGAGGATTCAGAAGTAATATTCAAAAAAGATTGAATGAAAGATGTTAGAGAATTCACCTAGGCTTGCATCTTCACATTATCCTGTTGCTCAGCTTTAACTGTCTTTGCTAGCATGCCTACAGAGAATTTTGCATGATGTATATCACCTTCCATGGTAGGAGGACCCATGTCAATCTTGGTCATATTAAAATCCACTTATGTGACTTCATTTTCATTTTTATCCCTGATGGGATCTGCAATCTCCAAACTTCTATGCCCTAAGGAAGAATTTGTTACCATCTGAGACATCCTCTTAGCCGTCTTATGCTTAGGTGTAGTCTGCAACAATTTAGCTACAGTGTCAACATTTATGTCTGTCATTGGGGCATATCTCATCTTTTTCTCAACAACTTTCTTTAGCAGGAAGGGGAAGACAAAATTGTACCACTTTCACTTGCACCCAGGACAACTCTACCTGGCTAATTAGGAGTACCTTGCACAAGAATTTCATTTGATACAGGGGAGGCTGGAATCTCAAACAAGGAATGAAAAGTACTATCATCAGCAATCTATTGAAAAATGGAAGAATCATTACCAGGTGAAGGAGACACAAGAGAAGTCATGTGATCTACATGCAATTGTTGTAAAGCATCCAAATTTTTCTTTACTCGTGGTTTCACGAATGTAGGTTGGCCATCCTGTTCACATACACCTTTTAGTTTCATATTATCTTTAGGCTGTTCTCCATCCCTACCACTGCTAGATTGTGAACCAAATCTATGATGAGTTGTCTCCACACTAGTTGAAGTTTTTTGAATTCTAGAGGCCTAGGAGGTTCCTTGCTCTCTTGTTCCTGATTCTTTATGCATATAAGAAGAACCAGCGTGCTCTCAAAATTTCCCCTTAAGCCACCTCTCAGTCTTCTCCAAAGCAAAGGATGACCAAACCTTAATATCAGGATAATAGTTCCTTTCACATGCAACAACCAGGTTTGGACATGGTACAACATGTGGCAAACCCCCAAAACAAGCTAACCCACTTCTTAGTATTTTCTCAGCTATAGGTGACTTGGGTGAAAGGAAGCTAGGTGTGTAGAAATCGCTTCCTACACTAATCTAATGAGGAGAGATGAGTGCAAATTCATTTTAATCTTTATAGTTACAACAATGTTAACCCAACAATAGAAATATTGCAGCAAACACATACACAAGAATGTAAGATAGAAGAAGAGAGAGACAAGATATACGTGGGGAAAACCCTTACGGGTGAAAAACCCGACACTCCAAAACACAACTCAAATGTATTCCATAAACAATGAAGGTTACAATACAGTCATAGAGCCAATGCTCTTATAGGAGTCTTTGACACTTGTATCTAGGGACAATCTGACAGCATAACAGTGTAGCACATTTCACAGTTGAGCATATTGTCTTTTCATTGATGTCAAAATGATGGTGGTTTTCATTGAAGTTAAAATGTAATATCTCAGGTTCTTCAGTGACATGTTTTTCAGTGATATGGTGGAGGTCTCTTCTCTCAGTTCAGGGACATTTGATTTTTTAGTGATATGGTTTTCAGGTCTTTAGTGATATGGTGGAGGTCTCTTCTCTCAAATCAGGGACATTTGATTTTTTAGAGATATGGTTATCAAGGCTTCAGTGACATGTTTTACAGTGAAAAGGTGTGAATATGTGACATGTCCTATGTTATGTCATATAATTATCAATTAAATGGTGGAACATATATGGTATCTCATATATACTCATCTGTAGTCAGCATATGTGGTCAGCTTAAGCACATGGTGAAAAAGTTAAATCATATGGTGTAAGGCTCAAATTGTCACATTAGTTTATTACATGGTATAAAGCTTTATACAATCCAAACTTAAGAATAAAACACCAAAAATCTAAACGTCAATGCTTTTTGTTTTAATCTCCTGTTGACTTGTTGAAGCGGTAATTGTTACTTTAGTAACAACTTGAGGGGTGCAGGGTCATCAGTTTTACCAGCCCCAACGCCTAGGGTGCCCGGTCACCAGGTCATCTTCTGTTGTGCTCTGCAGGAAAGTCTGATCAACGACCAATGTTTAAACATCATGTGGTGGGCCACGCAAATCAGAGGGATAAGGTTTAAACTACAAGTTGCCTCCAACGGTCAGTTAACTGCCGTTAAAATTGACGGTTGATTTGTTTCCTTTAGAACTAAAACTTGTTTTTTATCACATCCTTCACTGAAGTTCAAGTGATTTTGAAGATAGAAAGTTCTGTAAAAGAAAGAGTGCAATTGGGAATATTTCTAAAGGTGCAGAATATGAAAAGGCAGATCTTCAAGAGTTTGTTTTTGGTTTTTTTTTCTTTTTGACAAGAATATGATTTGTTTTGAAGGAAAAAGAAGAATGGGTTGGAAGTTGAACCGAATTAAAAAAAAAACTTGAAAGTTTATTTTTGATGGTGTGATTTTCTTTAATTTACAGGGGTGTGTTTTTAAGCAGATAAGAGAGAAGATCTTGAGTGTGGTGAGAAGTTTTTAATGAGATTTTTGCTATGAAATGGATTTTTGTATTGCAGGTATGAAGAAACAATTTTGAACAGGGAATTATGTTGAGTTATTGAAATAGTGATGGTGCAATGAATGAATGGAGCTTTTTCAATGATCAAGATGGATTAATATTTGTTCAGAGAAGGTGAAAGTATTGAAAGACAATAATTTCTCAGAGAGGATCAATTGTTCAGTTTTGCACAGTGAGAAAGTTCATGAAATGGTGAATTAGATTTTGAGATTGTTTTGCAGAGGTATGAAGTATTTTGAAGATCAAAATTGATTAATTATAGATGATGATGACAATTGAAGGTTGGTTGTAAAGAATATATTTTTGTTTGTTTTAAAAAGGGAGAAATAAGGTTTTGTTTTCATTGAAACAGGGAAATCCCCTGAGTTATATTTCTCATTAAATTTTAGATGTTGTAATGTCAGTGAGACATGCAGAGAAGTGCAATATGCCAGTGAGGCAGAATTGTAATGTCAGTGAGATAGTTGTAATCTGAAATTTGTGTTAAGCCAGTGAGGCAGTTGAGTGGTTTTTATACCCTAGGAGGGTTTTCCACTCGGGAAATATCTTGTGTCAAGTTTTGTGTTGATACTCTGCATATTTTCTTTGTTCTATCTGAAGAATTCTATAATTGTGAAATTAAATTAATCAAAAGGAGTAAAAAAGTGTTAAAATTGTTAACAACACTGATTCACCCCCCCTCTCAGTGTTGTGTGTATTCCTACAATTGGAATCAGAGCCTGGTACCCTGTCAAAGCTTAATCAGCTTGGGTAGATCATATTTTTGGAATACTTATCATGGCAAGTCAAGAAGATTACTCAAATTATAAAGCACCTGTGTTTGATGGTTCTAACTATGCTTTTTGGAAATTCAGGATGGAGTCATATTTGTCATCTCTGGGGTATGATGTGTATGCTGCCATTGTTACTGCATATACTGCTACAAATCCTCCTAGCACAGCTGATGAGAAAAGGGCATATGAAAATAATGCTAAGGCTAAAAATGCATTATGTTGTGGTCTTACCAATGACATACTTGCAAAAATCATGGAGTGTAAAATAGCCAAGGAAATATGGGACAAACTGTCTAATATTTATCAAGGAGATGATAAAATCAAAGAAGCAAAACTGCAATCCTACAGAGCCAAATTTGAAAGTCTCAGAATGAGTGATGATGAGAAAGTGGCAGAATGTCTTCTAAGGGTCCAAGAAATTGTAAATGCTATCAGAGGACTTGGTGATACACTAGAAGAAAAGACAGTTGTTACAAAAGTCTTAAGGACTTTAAATCCAAAATATGAATCCAAAATGTCTGCAGTTGAAGAAAGAGACTTAAGCAAAGTTACCTTTGATGAACTTCATGGCACTTTTACAGCTTATGAGATGAGAATTAGTAATGACATTTCTTCAAGCAAAGAAGCTGCTTTCAAATCAGTCAGAAAAGAAAAGGAGATTTCTGATTCAGAAGAATTGGATGATGATCAAGAAATATCTCTTGCAAGCAAGTTGAAGAAGGGATATGTTGGTAAGTACAAAGGTAAGCTTCCATTCAAATGTTTTGAGTGTGGAAAGATTGGACACTATGCAGCTCAGTGTCCTTACAAAGACCTAGACAGTGATGAAGATGAAAACAAGAAGCAATTTAAAAAGAAACAGTTTGTTTCTAGAAGGAAAAATAATTTCAAAAAGAAAAGAAGTTTGTTCATCAAAAATGTTGATATGACTGAAAGTGATTCAGATGATTTTCTTGATGAAAATGCACAGACTTTATTTATGGCTATTCTAAATGAAGTTCAAAATGAAAAATGTGAGGAACAATCAAACAGTTGTGAAGCTGTTATTGATTTTGAAGGAGAATTGATGTGTGCATTAAGTCAAGTCAAGAAACTTAAAAGGGAAATCATTGCACAAAGAAGTCAGTTTCAAAAGGAAAATGATATCATGAATGATAAATTAACTTGTTATGAGAAACAGATTACTGATCTAATTCTTTCTCTTGAAGAAAGTAAGAGAATTATTGATGATAAAGACAAAGAGTTGAATAACAAGGACAAGGAATGTCATACACTTGAAGCTGAAATTGTTGATCTGAGAAGAAGACTTGATATGTGCAAAAGTAGTGATAAACTTGATGATCTTCTTGATAGACAAAAAGGATTCAAAGATAAATCAGGTCTTGGATTTGAAGAGGGACAATGTTCTCAAAAGGCTAGTACAAAAGGCAAATCAATTATAAGGACAACAAACTACAACAGAAGTGATACTTTCAGGTATAATGCTCACTTTACTGGATATTGTTTTTGTTGCAACAGGTTTGGACATAAAGCTAGTGAATGCAGATTTGGAGTCAGAAGATAAATGCATTTATTTCCAAGGAATCCATTCATGTTTTTAAGAAGTTTGAAGTGTCACAATTGTAAAAATTTTGGGCATATTGCCAAATTCTGTAGACCTTCTTTGCAAATGCAACAAACAACAAGGAATAATGTTTCAGGTTTGTCTTCTTTGAGTTCTGAAAAGAAGTTACTTGTTTGGAAACCTAAGGTAATCAATAAGAGCTTTGATGTTATGATTGCACAAGCTGCTTTTCATGCCAAAAAGAAGGAACAGTGGGTGATTGACAGTGGTTGCTCCAACCACATGACAGGGGACAAAGATAAGTTTGTTAAATTTGAAGACATTAATGAAGGTTTTGTTATGTTTGGAAATAATGATTGCATTATGATCAGAGGCAAAGGTACAATTCTTCTTGATGATGAAACACCACTACATGATGTGTATTTTGCAGAAGGACTGAAGCACAACCTGTTAAGTGTCAGTCAAATATGTGACAATGGTTTTAATGTAGTTTTTGATGCACATGGATGTGAGATCAAAAAGAAATCAGGTAAAATTATTGCAGCAGGTCTAAGGACTAGTGGTAACATCTACAATCTTCATAACTCAGAAACTAAAAGTGTTGATAGCCATATCTGTTTCATGGGTCAAATTGAGGAAAGCTGGTTGTGGCATAGAAGACTTGGTCATGTGAATTTTGACAATCTTGTGAGAATCAGCAGGAATCACAATGTCAGAAATATGCCTCATATTTCAAAACCAAGTAATACTATATGCAAAGAGTATCAGCTGGGTAAGCAAACCAAAGTTAGTTTCAAACCTAAGGAGTATTTTACTTCAAAACCTCTGCAGCTGGTACATTCAGCTTTGTGTGGTCCTACAAGGACTAAAGCTCTGGGAGGAGAAAAATATTTTATGCTTTTCATTGATGATTTTTCAAGAATGACATGGGTAACATTCTTAAGGCATAAATCAGAGGCATTTGATAGATTCAAAATCTTCAAGAAGATGATTGAAAAGGAATCTGATTTCAAGCTAAAATGTTTAAGGTCAGACAATGGAGGAGAGTACACTTCAAAGGAATTTGAGGAGTATTGTGAAAAACATGGGATAAGAAGGCAATTCTCCACTCCTAGAACTCCACAGCAAAATGGAGTAGCTGAAAGGAAAAACAGGACTGTAAAAGAAATGGCAAGAACCTTACTACATGATGCAAATCTGCCTAATGTCTATTGGAGAGAAGCTGTTCATACAGCTGTATATACTTTGAACAGAGTTCAATTAAGGGTAAAGTCAAATTATACTCCTTATGAACTTTGGTATGGTAAGTCAGCTAATGTTGGGTATTTTAAAATTTTTGGAAGCAAGTGTTACATCAAGAAAGATAATGATAGCTTATGTGGTTTTGAGTCTAGATGTGATGAAGGCATATTTCTTGGTTATTCTACACATAGCAAGGCATATAAGTGTTTTAATAATAGGCTCAAAAGAATAATTGAAAGTACTAATGTTAAGGTGGATGAGGATTTGCAGCCCTGTATGCAGTTGATTCATGACAATGAAGTTGATCATCATTCACAAAAGGAAGAAGAAATTCAGGTAGAGGAAGAAGATCCTGAAAAATCTATTGATGTTAAGACAAAGACTCCTTCAAAGGCATATCAAAGAGATCATCCTCATGAGTTGATCATTGGGGACAAGGACAGTGGTGTGGTAACTAGAAAAAAGCTTGCTGCTGCACATAATCAAGCACATGTGTGCTTGATATCTGAAATGGAACCTAAAAGTTATGTTGAGGCCAGCAAAGATGAAGCCTGGATTAAAGCCATGGAAGAGGAGTTAAGCCAAATAGAAAAGAACAAAACATGGGAACTTTTTCCAAGACCAGAAGGTAAGAATGTCATTGGATCAAAATGGGTGTTTAGGAATAAGCTTGATGATAAAGGTAAAGTTGTTAGAAACAAAGCCAGATTGGTTTGCAAAGGGTATTCACAAATTGAAGGTATTGACTTTGAAGAAACATTTGCTCCTGTTGCTAGATTAGAAGCTATAAGAATGTTTTTATCTTTTTCAGTTTATAAAAATTTCAAAGTTTACCAAATGGATGTAAAATCAGCATTTCTAAATGGAGATCTTGAAGAAGAAGTCTACATGGAACAACCAGAAGGTTTTGTGAATAAAGATAATTCAGATCATGTTTATAGGTTGAAAAAGGCTTTTTATGGTTTAAAGCAAGATCCAAGGGCTTGGTATTATAGACTGGATAAGTTTCTGCAGGAACAGGGGTTCACAAAAGGAGGTGTGGATAGTAATTTGTACTATTTAATCAAAGGTGAGGATATTCTGGTTGTTGAAATTTATGTTGATGATATCATTTTTGGTAGTAACAATGATGATATGAGTCATTCATTTCCTAACATTATGAAGTCAGAATTTGAAATGTCTATGTTGGGAGAATTGTCTTTCTTTCTTGGTCTTCAGGTATCTCAGCTTGAAAAAGGAATATTTATCTCACAAAATAAATATGCCAAAGAGATGTTAAAGAGATTTCAAATGGATGATTGCAAACCTTTGGGTACTCCTGTGGAGATAGGGCATAAGCTAAGTAAAAATGATGAATCACCTGAAGTAGAACAGTCCTTATATAGATCTATGATTTGGAGTCTTTTATATCTTACTGCTTCTAGGCCTGATATTATGCAAGCTGTTTGTTTGGTTGCAAGATTTCAAGCTTGTCCTAAACAATCACATTTGAATGTTGTTAAGAGAATTTTTAGATATATTAAGGGTACACTTGATTTTGGTTTATGGTATCCTAGACACAATGATTTTACACTTCTTGCCTATACAGATGCAGATTGGGCAGGGTGTCCTAATGACAGAAAAAGCACAAGTGGGGCAGCTTTCTTTCTGGGAGGCAGATTGGTTGCATGGCATAGTAAGAAACAAGATTGTGTTTCTCTATCCACAGCTGAAGCTGAGTACATTGCTGCTTCTTCATGTTGTACATAGGTACTTTGGATGGTACAATCACTTCTTGATATTAAGGTTGAGGTTAAAAAGCCTGTGTCTATTCTTTGTGATAACACAAGTTCTATCAATATGTCAAAGAATCCTATAATGCATTCAAGAACTAAGCACATTGCTATCAGATATCATTTTCTAAGGGAAAAGGTGATTGAAAATGAAGTTGCTTTGGAATATGTGCATACAAGTGATCAATTGGCTGACATCTTCACAAAGCCTTTGCCAAAGGAGACATTTGAAACTCTGAGACAGAGACTGGGAGTTCTGTCTCTTGTCTCTCTTCAGTAAGTTACAGAGATATTGGATTCAGGGGGAGTTGTCTTCTAGATCATTTTTTATGTCCTGAATCTCATTTGTACATAGTCTGTATATAGTTTTTGTACATATTTTTTGTGGTTGGCAGTGTCACAGTATTATGCATTTGATCAATATGAAGTAAAGTGTTGGTTTTTTTTTACAAATTTTTTTTACAGAGGATTGCATTTACAAGAACAGGAATCTATTGGTTGTGGTATTTTTTTTGCCTTTGACATTTTTATGTCAAAAAGGGGGAGAAATGAGTTATGGTTTTGCCATCAATGTCAAAGACAAAGGGGGAGTTTTGTAGCACATTTCACAGTTGAGCATATTGTCTTTTCATTGATGTCAAAATGATGGTGGTTTTCATTGAAGTTAAAATGTAATATCTCAGGTTCTTCAGTGACATGTTTTTCAGTGATATGGTGGAGGTCTCTTCTCTCAGTTCAGGGACATTTGATTTTTTAGTGATATGGTTTTCAGGTCTTCAGTGATATGGTGGAGGTCTCTTCTCTCAGATCAGGGACATTTGATTTTTTAGAGATATGGTTATCAAGGCTTCAGTGAAATGTTTTACAGTGAAATGGTGTGAATATGTGACATGTCCTATGTTATGTCATATAATTATCAATTAAATGTTGGAACATATATGGTATCTCATATATACTCATTGTTGGCAAGAGACACTATATGGATTCATGGTTGTTGTCATTGATGGCAACAAAGGTCATCCCACATATCCGCAAGTCATGATGTGTCTCTACCGGAAGTCAGAATAAAGAAAGTTGTGGTCCGGTAAAGAAGAACAGAGCATGTGGCAAGGTCCGACAGATTGGTCCGGACCTCTCAGAGGAAGTGTCTTGGTGCAGTGCGGATTTGGGGAAGTCAAGAGGACTACCTTTAGTAGTATATTCCAAGTATTTAGCCTCCGGTGATGGACAAGGAAAAAGATATGAATGGTTAAGTACCGGATTCCTGAGAGACAGTGAAAACAGAGGAAGAACTGACTGACAGAGTATCAGACTGCTTTCCGGATGGGTTACTGTTGATGACAGAGGTTGTGAAGGCATGAATCATGTTTGGCCGACATGATTAATGATATCTACAAGTATATGCTTGATCCGCATTGCTTGGTGAGGAAGGATTCAGCCGACAGAATGAGAGTTTGTAAGAAACTAAGACTGTTCCGGATGCCGACTAGAAAGGTGATGAAACTACTTGTGCGGATATATATAGAGGATGGATTTAGTTGTGAAGTGTGTGTGGATGTGGAGAGATATGCGAATAAGTCCAGAGAAAGAGCAGAGGTAGCAAAAAGGATCCGGTATGTGAAAGATAGCAGAACAAAGAACAGAGGAAAGATGAAGTGCAGCAGATCAGTGTACTGAGCCTAACCGGAACTGAACTCCAGCATATGCAGATGCTTCCAATCAGTTCAAGACTGTGATTATCATCACTTTGTAGACAGTGTGTCTTCTTGTAGGCAGTGGGCCTCTTGTGAGCAGTGTGCTCGGGCAGTGAGCCCTAATTGGCAAGTGCCATTTTTTTGTAATTTCCTATTCTTCTAACAGAGAATAATTCTTGGGTTAATCACCCCGTGGTTTTCTCCCTTAACAGGGTTTCCACGTCAAAAATACTGTGTCATGTGTTTCTTACTTCATGGCTAATGTTTTGTGTTTGATTTTATGCTGCTTTAATTAAAAGGAAAGTTCAATAAGGGAAATAATTAGGATAACTGATTCACCCCCCCCCTCTCAGTTATCAACACTCATCTGTAGTCAGCATATGTGGTCAGCTTAAGCACATGGTGAAAAAGTTAAATCATATGGTGTAAGGCTCAAATTGTCACATTAGTTTATTACATGGTATAAAGCTTTATACAATCCAAACTTAAGAATAAAAAACCAAAAATCTAAACATCAATGCTTTTTGTTTTAATCTCTTGTTGACTTGTTGAAGCGGTAATTGTTACTTTAGTAACAACTTGAGGGGTGCAGGGTCGTCAGTTTTACCAGCCCTAACGCCTAGGGTGCCCGGTCACCAGGTCATCTTCTGTTGTGCTCCGCGGGAAAGTCTGATCAACGACCAATGTTTAAACATCATGTGGCGGGCCGCGCAAATTGGAGGGATAAGGTTTAAACTACAAGTTGCCTCCAACGGTCAGTTAACTGCCGTTAAAATTGACGGTTGATTTGCTTCCTTTAGAACTAAAACTTGTTTTTTATCACATCCTTCACCGAAGTTAAAGTGATTTTGAAGATAGAAAGTTCTGTAAAAGAAAGAGTGCAATTGGGAATATTTCTAAAGGTGCAGAATATGAAAAGGCAGATCTTCAAGAGTTTGTTTTTTGTTTTTTTTTCTTTTTGACAAGAATATGATTTGTTTTGAAGGAAAAAGAAGAATGGGTTGGAAGTTGAACTGAGTTAAAAAAAAACTTGAAAGTTTATTTTTGATGGTGTGATTTTCTTTAATTTACAGGGGTGTGTTTTTAAGCAGATAAGAGAGAAGATCTTGAGTGTGGTGAGAAGTTTTTAATGAGATTTTTGCTATGAAATGGATTTTTGTATTGCAGGTATGAAGAAACAATTTTGAACAGGGAATTATGTTGAGTTATTGAAATAGTGATGGTGCAATGAATGAATGGAGCTTTTCCAATGATCAAGATGGATTAATATTTGTTCAGAGAAGGTGAAAGTATTGAAAGACAATAATTTCTCAGAGAGAATCAATTGTTCAGTTTTGCACAGTGAGAAAGTTCATGAAATGGTGAATTAGATTTTGAGATTGTTTTGCAGAGGTATGAAGTATTTTGAAGATCAAAATTGATTAATTATAGATGATGATGACAATTAAAGGTTGGTTGCAAAGAATATATTTTTGTTTGTTTTAAAAAGGGAGAAATAAGGTTTTGTTTTCATTAAAACAGGGAAATCCCCTGAGTTATATTTCTCATTGAATTTTAGATGTTGTAATGTCAGTGAGATATGCAGAGAAGTACAATATGCCAGTGAGGCAGAATTGTAATGTCAGTGAGACAGTTGTAATCTAAAATTTGTGTTAAGCCAGTGAGGCAGTTGAGTGGTTTTTATACCCCAGGAGGGTTTTCCACTCAGGAAATTTCTTGTGTCAAGTTTTGTGTTGATACTCTGCATATTTTCTTTGTTCTATCTGAAGAATTCTATAATTGTGAAATTAAATTAATCAAAAGGAGTAAAAAAGTGTTAAAATTGTTAACAACACTGATTCACCCCCCCTCTCAGTGTTGTGTGTATTCCTACAAACAGTACCTATCAATCACATAATACATCTCCACTCCAAAGCACATGTTTATATAGAAAATATAAGGCAAAAATGGCTCTATCTTGAGATGGGCGTCCAACATGGCCTCATGGCCCAAAACCCATGCCTATGGACACATGTCCAACAATGTAAGATGTTCTTGAAACTTGTCAATTCATCCCATCCCAAAGAGGTTGCCTATTCCCAAGTTGGGCAATGATAAATGCTCTTACGACTATTACAACTGGCATAGAATCTGTCATAGCTATCATAACTTACAGCTGTAAGAGAATCTATCATACACAGGCTATAAATAGCATATTCTCTTACAACATGTCATAACCCTCCTTGGGGTGCCCAAAGATGCTTCTTGACACATGTCTTCACCTGTCATAAAATCTTCCATTTACAACTCTTACGCATCATAGATTTGTCATAGGAATCTGTCATAACCGTTTCGGTCAAGATTCACTTACACACTAGTCAAGATGCTGACACATGGCAAAAAACCTCTAACACACAAAAGGGACACCTATCTCCATATGGAGTGTGTTGACCATCCTAGTCATCTTACCAGTGGAGTGACAACTCATTGTAACACTTCACACTAAATGACAAAACAGGATGTGCAACAAAATACAACATAGACTAAGTAAATAAATTACGTTACAATAATAAATGCAAGGAATTACCAAGGTTGAGACACCTTAATTCCCAACATTCTACCACTTGTCAAAACATGTAAGAGCTAATAGAAATAACAGGATTTAATTGCTATAGGCCGAGAGGCCCATAGACTCCGAACACCATCTGAACTTCTCTATGCCCACTGGTTTCGTCAATGCATCCGCAACATTATTCAAAGTGTCTACCTTCTCCAAATTCACCTTCCCATCCTCTAACATGTCATGCACGAAGTGAAACTGTACATCAATATGCTTTGTTCTGGCATGGAAAGTTGGATTTTTTGCTAGGTAAATCACACTCTGAATGTCACAACAAATTGTAATCTATCCTGCATCAACACCAATAGCTGAACACAATCTCTTAAGCCAAATGGCTTCCTTACAAGCATGAGTTGCTGCCATATAATCAGCTTTTGTCATGGACAAAGCAACCACAAGTTGTCGCTTACTCATCCAACTAATTGCACCACCAAACATAGTGAACACATAGGCACTAGTGGATCTCCTACTGTCAATGTCACCTACCCTATCAAAATTCATGAATCCATGAATACAAACTAAATGCGGAGGTCCTGTAGCATTACCATGATAGCATATGCAATACTTGAAAGTACCCCTCAAATATCTGAACACTCGCTTAACTGCATCCCAATGTACCCATCTAGGATTAGCCATAAATCAACTAAGGACTCCCACTACTTGAACAATGTCTGGTCTTGTGCAGACTATAGCATACATCAAACTGCCAACAACACTAGCATAAGGTACTCTTCTCATGTCCTCCACCTCACTAGGAGATTTTGGACAATCATTAACAAACAAATTTGTCCCCAATGAAATAGGAACACACAATGGTCTATAATCTGCCATGCTGAACCTATCCAACACAGTCTTCACATACTTACTCTGGCTTAACCAAAGTTTTCTGTTATCTCTGTCTCTTCTTATTTCCATTCCCAAAATGTACCTAGCTGCCCCTAGATTTTTCATCTCAAACTGTGCTGACAACTAAGATTTCAAATCAGAAATCATATTCTTACCATTCCCAATTAACAACATATCATCAATATACAATGCAATAATGAGAATGCGATCATTGTCAAACTTGTAATGCACACAATGATCTAATTTTGATCTCAAATATCCAATCAACAACACAAAGGCATCAAACTTCAAGTACCACATCCTAGGAGACTGCTTCAAACCATACAAAGACTTCTTTAACTTGCAAACCAAATTTTCTTTACCTTTCTCTATGTAATGCTCTGGTTGTGACATGTAAATCTCTTCCTCCAAATCACCATGAAGGAATGTTGTCTTCACATCCATCTGCTCCACCTCTAAGTCATAAGCTACTACAAGAGATGGCAGGAACCGAATAGATGTTAGCCTTGCAATGGGAGAGGAAATTTCACCATAATCAATTCCCTCCACTTGTGAATATCCCTTCGCAACCAATCTAGTCTTGTACTTTTCAACACTGCCATCTACACCAAATTTCTTCTTGAACACCCATTTGCATCCAACAGGTTTCTGTCCTTCAGGCAAAGGCACCAAGTCCCATGTTTTATTATTTTCCAAAGAAGCCATCTCATCTTCCATGGCCTGCTTCCAAGAACCTGCATCTTTCATGCCCATAGCCTCTGTCACAGTTCTAGGCTCATCAGTGTTAGTAAGCAAGGCAAAAGCACAACTAGAATCAAGTAATGAATAACCAAACCTATCAGGTTGCTTCCTTGTTCGTGTAGACCTCCTCAATGGCTGAGGTTGAGGTTCTGCTTCTTCTTCTTAACTTTCAGAATTGCTAGAGCTCTCCTCATCATCAGGTCTCATAGGGTCTATCAGTTTAGTCTTCTCAGGGGTAGAAGGAAACTGAACCACATCTTTTTTTCTGTATGTTCTAGCTGTAGAACAACAAAAGGTGTTATCTCTCTAAAGATAACACTTTTGCTATACAACACTTTTTTAGCCACAGGATCCTAAAGATTGTATCCTTTCACACTAACACCATAGCCAATGAAAATACACTTAACAGCCTTGTTCTCTAATTTAGACTGTTTCTCCCTAGGCACATGTGCATATGCCTCACAACCAAAAACACGAAGATGCCTAACTAAAGGCTTCTTACCAGACCACACCTCCATAGGTGTCTTACCAACAAGAGATGATGTAGGAGACCTTTTTACCAAGTAGCAAGAAGTGGCACAACTTCAATCCAAAACTTTTATTCGAGGCTTGCTCCACTAAGCATACTCCTAGCCTTCTCCATCAGTGTCATGTTCATCTTCTCTGCAACTCCATTTTGCTGCGAGGTGTATGGAGTTGTCTTATGTCTTTCAATCCCTTGCTCTTTACAGAACTTATCAAAATCTACCAAACAAAACTCACTACCGTTATCAGTTCTCAAACACTTAATCTTTTTACTAGTCTGATTTTTGACAAAATCTTTAAACTCTTTAAACTGACTAAAGACTTCAGTCTTGCTTCTAATAAAATAAGCACATGTCCTTCTATTGTAATCATCTATGAAAGATACAAAGTATATAGATTTGGAAATCGAAGGAACATTAACAAGACAAAACACAACAGAATGAATAAGATCCAATACACTAGAACTTCTAAGAACTAGAATAAAACTGAACACAGTTTTGCTTTCCATATACACAATGTTTGCAAAAGTCAAACTCAAGATTACAATCATTTAACCCCTCAATGAGGTTTTTATTTTTTAGGGCTCTAAGACCCTTCTCGCCAATGTGGTCATATCTCAAATGCCATTACATAGTCTTTTCAGTAGGAAGTTTAACTTCCAAAGCATGTGCACTACGATTAGAATGTGTTACAATAGATTTCTTCACTACTTGTTCAGATGGTGGGAATGAAGTGACTGCAGCTCTTTTCTTCAAGTCAGAGGAACTATTGTACTGTGAAGTGTATGCCTCTAGCTGAAATAGAGTACCTCTCTAAGTACCCTTCACAAGCACCATAGATCCTCTAGTCATCTTGCATCCATCCTTCGAAAAGACAACTTGCACACCTGCATCATTCAACATACTTACAGCAAGTAGGTTCCGTGCCAAGCCTGGGATGTGCATAACCCCAGTGATCCCCTTCACTCGTCCATCAGGGAATTAGATTAAAACTCTTCCATGACCAACAATCTTTAAATGAGAATCGTCACCCAGGTACACTCTTCCACCATCAAACTCTTCATACTTTGTGAACCAGCTTCGATGTGAGATCATGTGGAATGATGCACTAGAATCAATCAGCCACACATCATCAGATGCATAGGTGGCTAGGGCTGCGATGAAGGCATCACCATCATCTTGAGACTTGTCAGAATATAAATCTGGGACATTCTTCTTCTTCTTCTTCTTTTCTTCCTTGCATTCCTTTAGGAAATGCCCAGTTTAACCACAGTTCCAAAAGAGAGCCTTGGACTTTCCAAGAGATTTAGATCTCCCACGGGATTTGGATCTTCCCTTCTCAGCTTTCTTGTGCTTCTTTTTCCCTTTCTCCTTGGGTCTTCCATGAACCGCAAAAGCCTCTTTGGCTGCTCAAAAGACTTTCTCCGCATCTCTTTAGATAACAGTGAAGATACCACTTCATGCATTGTGAATGTGGATGTGGTGCTTCCAATAGCCATAACAAGATGATCCCATGAGTCTAGAAAAGGACAAAGCAAGGTCATACAATGATCCTCATCCTTCATCTTCACACCAACTGATGTCAATTATGCAATTAACATGTTGAAGGCATTCAGGTGATCTGCAACAGATCCTCCATCCTCAAAGAATACAACTTCTTTCTCAGAAAATGTTTGTTCACCAGGGACTTGGCCTGATAAACATCTCCCAACTTCTTCCAAAGATCTTTTGTACTCTTCTCCTCATGGATATTTAACAAGAAAAAATCAGCTAGACTAAGTCTTATGAGACCATTAGCCTTTTGATCTTTGAGATCCCAATTAGCTTGTGCCATTGCAGCTGGTTTTACACTGGATATGGTTTCCCATAGGTCATGATCAACAAGCATGTCTTCCATCTTAAGTTTCCATAACTCAAAATTAGTGCCATTGCATTTCTCCACCTCTAATCTTCCAAATGTGACTGCCATCTCTTTCCTGCAACAAGATTATAGAATACTCTACACAAAGCTCCCACTCAACCTAAGATTAGCTCAAAAAAACCCTACCGAACAACTAGGACCAAAGGTGATCAAGCTCTGATACCAACTGAAAGGAAGCTAGGTGTGCGAAAATTGTTTCCTACACTAATCTAATGAGGAGAGATGAGTGCAAATTCATTTTAATCTTTATAGTTACAACAATGTTAACCCAACAATAGAGATATTGTAGCAAACACATACACAAGAATGTAAGATAGAAGAAGAGAGAGACAAGATATACATGGGGAAAACCCTTACAGGTGAAAAACCCCACACTCCAAAACACAACTCAAATGTATTCCATAAACAATGAAGGTTACAATACAGTCACAAAGCCAATGTTCTTGTAGGAGTCTTCGACACTCATATCTTGAGACAATCTAGTAGCATAACAGTACCTATCAATCACATAATACCTCTCCACTCCAAAGCACCTATTTATATAGAAAATACAAGGCAAAAATGGCTCTATCTTGAGATGGGTGTCCAACATGGCCTCATGGCCCAAAACCCACACCTATGGACACTTGTCCAACACTGTAAGATGTTCCTAACACTTGTCAAGTCACCCCATCCCAAAGAGGTCACCTATTCCCAAGTTGGGCAATGACAGATGCTCTTATGACTCTTACAACCATCATAGAATCTGGCATAGTTGTCATAACTTACAGCTGTAAGAGAATCTGTCATACACAGGCTATAAATAGCATATTCTCTTACAACATGTAATAACCCTCCTTGGGGCACCCAAAGATGCCTTTTTCAAAGATGCTTCTCGACACATGTCTTCACTTGTCATAGAATCTTCCATTTACAACTCTTATGTGTCATAGGAATCTGTCATAACAGTTTTGGTCAAGATTCACTTACACACTAGTCAAGATGTTGACACATGGCAAAAAACCTCTACCACACAAAGGGGATGCCTATTTCCGCATGGAGTGTGTTGACCATCCTAGTCATCTTACAAGTGGAGTGACAACTCATCGTGCCACTTCACACTAAACGACAAAACATGATGTGCAACAAAATACAACATAGGGTAAGTAAATAAATTATATTACAATAATAAATGCAAGGAATTACCAAGGTTGAGACACCTTAATTCCCAACATTGGGGTTTTTCTCTAATCTAGCCCAGAAATCTTTGAAGTCCAAATCTATATATCTTAGCTCGATATACTTCACCTTAGCTAAACCATTCTCAATAAAAAAAGCTTCATCTTCACTTGTTTGAGAAACTAGTAAACAAAAGCTTCTGTAACTACTAAGGGTGCCAAATAAATCTCTAGAAGATTTGGGGTAAAAAAAAGTCTGGACTCATGAAAAATAATTGTTCTTCCCACCCAGTTGACTTAAAGAATTCAAATTTATAACTATAAGAAATGGGCATGAAAGAGAACCAATTAGCTAACTAGGTTGTGAAAGCCCATTTTCAACACTAGTAGAAGATGTAGTCCAAAGCTCCTCCAAAATAGACCAGTGAAAATGTAGAATAAGGTATTTGTGAGGGTTGCAGACCTAATAAAATGTTTCCATAAATTGTATTGATTTTGGCAGCATATATTGTTGTACGATTCATAAATGACTTGTATAAATTCCCTTTTGAAAAATGTGCAATTGTACTTCTCACGACATTCCTTATTTATTATGAAATGACAGATGTCACTTCTGTCACACATGTCAATAAATGGAAAATATTCTAATAGTTTTTATTGTCAGATGATCGCAGATTGACGATACAATTTATATTTCAAGCCAAATTGCTAACACACCCAAATTTCTACATAAAGTCTCTAGGATAGAGACAACTGGACTGTGTTGTATGCCATGTGGCTCATCATGATTGCATTGTGATGTTTCATGCACATCACAAAATTAAGAAGTAGGCCCATCTTCACAGTTGAGGGCTTGCGCTCTACTGCCACCTTAACCTTTATACAATAATCAATATAAATATATTATATATTTTATATATATCTCAACCGTTGATCTAATTTTTGAAATGGACAGGACAACTGAGAGGGAGGAGGTGAATCAGTTGTCACAAAAACTTAACTTCATAAACTATCAACTAATTAATTACTGATAATCAGATTTAACCATGAAAGCATAAAACCATAGATTTAATCACAAACACATAATAAACACAATAGACACCATATTTTTACGTGGAAAACCCTAAAAGGGAAAAACCATAGTGGGTATTAGCCCACAAAATATATAAGTTATAACAATACCGAAAAACAGAGGCTCACTGCCTATAGGACTCACTGCCCAGATTGCTCACTGCAAAGAACAGCTCACTGCCAAAGGGTGGCTCATTGCCAAGGGTTAGCTCAATGCAAAAATGATTAACTGATTAAGTAGCATCTACTCCATGCCTAGGTTTAGTTCCTTTGAAGCACAAAACCTTCTCTGCTCTACTCCTTTACACCTTCACACTTATCTCTTCATATTCACAGACATCATCTTTTTTCGCAACTACATTACATGCTTTTATATAATTCCTCAACCTTGGAATGTACATCAAGGTTGGCATTACATCCATCAACCATTGGAACAATCTCCAAGGTCAACATTACAAACATACAAAAAATAGGTCTGGACCTAATACAAATTTATCTAAGGAAAAGATATAAGGATGTATGTGGATCATGCCACGCCTTAGCTAGGACTCAAATGCAATTCTTCACGCCATGACACACTTCCACAATCTTCAAGGCATCTCCGCATATAGTGAAATCAACCAAGTCAGCCAAGATTGGTGAGAACACTAGGTCTACTAAGAACATTCTTCATCCACGATCCAAGTTACTCTTTGTCGACCAATCCAAAGGTAGGAACATGATTAGGAGATATCCACAAGCACTTTGTAATCACTAGGAACAACCACACGATCTCCAACCACTCTGTCAAGAAGATTCTTCAAACCTGAGCACAAGAACAACATTGTCAACCACTGTCATAAGGAAAGAATAGCTTGTAGACCACCAAATCATGAACCATTGAAGTTAAAGGCACATAACATCATTCGAGACTTAACTCTAGAACCGCAGACTATAATACTTCAATGCAAAGGAATGCAGAGCATAATACTTTCTCCCTATCAGTACCAATCATACAGAAAAAGTAGTTTTCACTCTGGTCAAAATAACTCACTCAAATCTTCATACCAGAGGCTTAGACTTGGAATATAACATCTCCAGATAGACTTCTAAACAACTTCCAATCCACGGGCAAAGATATTCATACTACAGAAAATGTGGAGCAAACTTCTGGACTGTTCTTCTGAATACAATACACTGTTACCACTGCAACACACTGTTACCACTGGAGGAGCTAATTTTCTCAATACCCTCAACATCAATATTACTTACATAAGTAAACACAAAGCATCTCACTCTTACAAGCAAGCAACAAAATAAGAGCAAAATTGACACCAATGACAACACAGATATGTTGACATCAATGACAACACCAGTTAGGCACATACTTGCAACAATCTCCCCCTTTGTCATTGATGGCAACATATGATGTGAAAAACTTAATGACCATCAAGACAAGATACTCCCTCTTTCTTTTTACACATCTGTACTCTTTCTCCCCGTAAGTTTTTCACATGATTTCTCTCCCCCTTTGACATCAATGGCAAAGGGCACATACTTACATGTTGCTTCTCTGATCCACTGAACTTTCTCTGTTATCAACACTTACTTTATCAGAAACATCTAGCTACTCCCCCTAAGAGGTAGCCCTCAAAACATCAATCCAAATCAAAGAATGATACTTTGAGCACCACTGGATTGATGCATTCCTATGCATCTTAGTTTAGAGTAGGAGGGGTGATGGCCCCTAACTTTTCTCTGAGATACTCAAAGGTATCTTTAGGTAAAGGTTTAGTGAAAATGTCTACAATCTAATCCTTTATGGACACATATTCCAACTTACTTCATTCACTGTCACCTTCTCTCTCAAAAAGTGATACCTTATTAATATGTGATTTGTTCTTGAGTGCAACACTGGATTCTTTGAAATGTTTATGGCACTTGTATTGTCACAAAAGATTACAACTGGATCATCATATACAACTCTTATGTCCCTCAAAGTCTGCTTCATCTATAACACTTGAGTGCAACAACATGTTGCTGCAATACATTCTGCTTCTACAATTGATAAAGAGATTGAATCTTGTTTCTTGCTCAGCCATGAAACCAATCTATTACCCAAGAAGAAAGCACCTCCACTTGTACTCTTTCAGTCATCAACATCTCTGGCCCAATCTGCATCTGTATAAGCATTGAGAGTGAAATCATTGTCCTTTAGATACCATAATCCATGATTCAAAGTCCCTTTTAAATACCTCAAGATTCTTTTTACTGCCATCACATGTGATTTCCTTGGATTTGCTTGAAATCTTGCAACAAGACAAACTACATGCATAATATTAGGTCTGGTTTGAGTTAGATAAAGCAATCCTCCAATCATGGATCTGTAATTTTTTTGATTAGTCTTAGATGATTCATCATTTTTACTCAACTTACAGCCAGTCACCATGGGAGTACATACCGGTTTAGAGTCTTCCATCCCAAACTTCTTCAACAACTCTTTCACATACTTAGACTGAGATATGAAGATTCCTTTATCTGATTGATTGATTTGCAGACCTAGAAAGAAATTCATCTCACCAAACATGGACATCTCAAACTCTTTTTGCATTTCACCAGCCAATTTCATACACATACCTTCATTGCCTCCAAAGATGATATCATCAACAAAGACTTCAACAATCAAAATTTGATCACCATTAATCTTGAAATAGATATTATTGTCAGTAGTACCTTTATTGAACTCTAACTACAATAAGTACTTATCCAACCTTGCATACCAGGCTCTAGGAGCTTGCTTAAGTCCATGCAAATCTTTCTTCAACCTGCACACCATATCACCTTGGTCTGATAACTTAAATCCTTTCGGTTGCTCCATGTAAACTTCCTCTTCCAATTCACCATTCAAGAATGCAAACTTCACATCCATCTGATACACTTTGAAATCTTTATGAGCTGCAAATGCTAAAAACATTCTGATTGCTTCAATCTGAGCTACTGGAGCAAAACTCTCTTTAAAATCTATTCCTTCAATCTAAATATATCATTTTCACACAAGCCTTGTTTTATTCCTTACAACCTCTCCATTCTCATTCAACTTATTCCTGAAGACCCATTTGGTTCCAATAACATTTTTGTTAGCGGGTCTAGGAACTAATTTCCAAGTATCATTCTTTTCTATCTGCATTAGTTCTTCCTCCATGGTTTTACCCAGTTTTCATCATTGTAGGCTTCATTCACAGTTTTTGGTTCAACCTTTGAAAGAAAATAGTAATTCACTTGTTCTTCTACAATTATTTTCCTTGTCAGCACACCTTTATTTTTGTCACCTATAATCTGATCTTCAGAATGATTAATCCTTACATATTTGGGAGTCTTGACAACACTTTTTGGAGCCTCTTCTCCATCTTGATTGTCTTCTTGCTCATCTTTTCCTTCATTCACTATAGTCACAGGTTCATCTGGTTCATAGCAACTCAGATCTGATATTCTTTCCTTGCCTTCATCCACCTTCACATTTGCACTCTCAACAATCTTTTTGAGCCTTGTGTTATAGCACTGGTAGACCTTACTCTTGGTAGAGTATCCAAAGAAGATTCCTTCATCACACCTTGCATCAAACTTTCCTAGATCTTCATCTCTCCTAATATAGCATTTGCTTCCAAAGACTTTGAAATATTTTACTGTAGGAATTCTTCCATACCACAATTCATAGGGAATTTTAGTACCATTACCTTTCACTTGAACTCTATTTTGAATGTAGAGAATAGTATGTATTGCTTCTTTCCAAAAGGCTTTCGATAGATCTACTTCCTTCATCATTGGCCTAGCAGCCTCTTGAACTATCCTATATTTTCTTTCCACAACTCCATTCTGCTGAGGAGTCCTAGGTGCAGACAGTTGTCTCTTTATCCCATGCTCTTCATAGAAAATGTTTAATTCATTTGATGTGAACTCATCCCTTTATCAGACCTCAAGCATTTGATTTTCAACTCTATTTCATTTTCAACCATTGCCTGGAAAGATTTAAACTTGTCTAGGGCTTTTGATTTATCTCTTAGAAAAGTAACCCAAGTCATTCTAGAATAATCATCAATAAGCAACATGAAGTACCTATCACCTTGTAGACTTCTTACCCTTGTAGGACCACAGAGATATGTATGCACTAGATCCAGCAAACAGGTAGAAAATTGCTCTTTTGTATTGAAACATGTTCTTGTCTACTTCCCTAACTAACATTTCTTACAAATTGTATTGGAGGGTTTCACAAGTTTTGGTAAATCTCTCACAGTTTGATCTGATCTTATCTTTACCAAATTATCAAAGTTTATATGACACATCCTTCTATGCCACAACCAACTCTCATCTTCTTGGGCCAATAAACAGTAATCATTAGTTCCCCTTAATTGATAGATGTTACCTTTTGTCTTCTTACCAGTAGCAAGCACAGTTCTGGAGCTTTCCATGATCTTGCACCCATTGTCTTTGATTCTCAGATCATAACCTTTATCACACATCTGACCCACACTCAAAACATTATGCTTCAAACCCTTCACATACAGGATATTGTTAGTATTATGCTTTCCATCAAATGAAATATATCCTTTTCCACAAATCTTACCAATTGCATTGTCACCAAACCTAACCAATCCTCTATCATATTTTTCCAAACTTAGAAACTTATTTTTGTCACCAGTCATGTGATGCGAGCATCCACTATCAATAATCCATTCATCCTTATCTTTCTCAACCTGAACAACCAAAGCACTTTCTTCCACTGGTTTTTCTTTCTTCACATAGCTAGCAGGATTAGTAGATATAGGTTCTTCTTTAATAGAAATAAACATGCATTCATTTGTACTAGTACTGGCATCATCAAACTCATCATCAGTCACACCTTCATCATCAAAATCTCTAACATAGTAGCATTTCTTTGGAACTCTAGGCCTATTTTCAAATCTTTTCCTATTCCTTTCAATTCTTTAAGGACATCTGGAAGCATAATGACCTACTTTACCACATGAAAAAAATTTGAAAGGTAATTTGCCTTTGAACTTACCGGAACCTCTTTGTAACCTTTCAACAAAGTTAGTTTCAATTTCATCAAAGTCATCATCCACCTTATATTTTCCAGCTCTGGAAATCTTTTTAGAAGTACTGGCTTTAAAAGTTGTCTCAACTTTTGGTAGGGCATCACCAAATTCTCTCATCTCAAAGGCTATAAGATTTCCAACTAATTGATCTCTATCAATAGTTTTTATAGTCATTACTTCTTCAATTATAGCTACTTTGTGACTGTAGGACTTTGGTAGTGATCTGAGGATTTTCATCACAACTTCCTTATCAATAATAGTTCCTCCCATTCATTTTATTCCATTGACAAGTTCATCAACTCTTTACATCAAGGCTATAATGGTTTCATCTTCATTCATCTTTAAGCTCTCATATTTTTCTTTCAAGCCTTGTAGCTTGGCTTCTTTTACAGAATCATCTCCTTCATACAATTTGTTCAGCTTTTCCCAAACCTCATGTGCAGTTTCTAGATCCATGACTTTTATCAACTCAGTGTCAGACAAAGCACTCAACAAAGCATCTCTGGCTTTTATATTTAACTCATATTCTTTGATTTCATCTTCATTTGTCAAACCATTTGGAGGCAAGGTATATTTTGATTCTGCAGCTTTCCATACTTTATAACCTAGGTAAATGAGATGACTTTTCATTCATAAGAGCATAATTTGTTCCATCAAGCTATGGACCTTCTTTTTTAAAAGACATCCTGGATCTTCCTCAAGCTATTAGGCTTCCTTCCGAGGAACTTTTCGCTAACACCAATTGTTGAAATGCACAGGACAACTGAGAGGGGGGTGAATCAGTTGTCACAAAAACTTAACTTTATAAACCATCAACTACTTAATTACTGATAATCAGATTTAACCATGAAAGAATGAAACCATAGATTTAATCACAAACACATAATCAACACAATGGACACCATATTTTTACGTGGAAAACCTTAAAAGGGAAAAACCATGGTGGGTATTAGCCCACAAAATATATAAGTTATAACAATACCGAAAAATAGAGGTTCACTGCCTACAGGGCTCACTACCTAGATTGCTCACTGCAAAGAATGGCTCACTGTCAAAGGGTCACTCACTGCCAAGGGTTGGCTCACTACCAAAATGATGAACTGATTAAGTAGCATCTACTCCATGCCTGAGTTCAATTCCTTTGAAACACAAAACCTTCTCTGCTCTGCTCCTTTACACCTTCACAGTTATCTCTTCATATTCACACACATCATCTTTTTTGGCAACTACATTACATTCTTTTATACAATTCCTCAACCTTGGAATGTACATCAAGGTTGGCATTACATTCATCAACCATTGGAACAATCTCCAAGGTCAGCATTACAAACATACAAAAATAGGTCTGGACCTAATACAAATTTAGCTAAGGAAAAGATGTAAAGATGTATATGGATCATGCCACACCTTAGCTATGACTCAAATGCAATTCTTCATGCCACAACATGCTTCTGCAATCTTCAAGGCATCTCTGCAAATAATGAAATCAACCAAGTCGGCCAAGACTGGTGAGAACACTAGGTCTACTAAGAACATTCTTCATCCACGGTCCAATTTACTCTTTGTGGACCAATCCAAAGGTAGGAATATGATCAGGAGACATCCACAAGCACTTTGTAATCACTGGGAACAATCGCACGATCTCCAACCACTTTGTCAAGAAGATTCTTCAAACCGGAGCACAAGAACAACACTGTCATCCACTATCATAAGGAAAGAATAGCTTGAGGACCACCA
Organism: Cunninghamia lanceolata; assembly: GCA_027924645.1. Lineage (NCBI taxonomy): Eukaryota > Viridiplantae > Streptophyta > Pinopsida > Cupressales > Cupressaceae > Cunninghamia > Cunninghamia lanceolata. The sequence goes on along the minus strand of BSBN01000186.1, from coordinate 11,888,994 downwards.
AATCATGAACCATTAAAGTTGAAGGCACATTAAATCATTCCAAACTTAACTCTAGAACCGCAGACCATAATACTTCAATGCGGAGGAATGCAGAGCATAATACTTTCTCCCTGTCACCACCAATCATACAGAAAAAGTAGTTTTTACTCTGGTGAACATAACTCACTCAAATCTTCATATCGGAGGCTCAGACTTGGAATATAACATCTTCAGATAGACTTCTAAACAACTTCCAATCCACAAGCAAAGATATTCATACTACAGAAAATGCAGAGCAAACTTCTAGATTTTTATTCTGAATACAATACACTGTTACCACTGCAACACATTGTTACCACCAGAGGAGCTAATTTTCTCAATATCCTCAGCATCAAGATTACTTACATAAGTAAACACAAAGCATCTCACTCTTACAAGAAAGCAACAAAATAAGAGCATAGTTGACACCAATGACAACACAGATATGCTGACATCAATGACAACACCAGTTAGGCACATACTTGCAACACTAATAATATCTAACAACTCCTAGTTGATTCTGGAGGATTTTGTTGGCAATGTGTAGCATTGGAGATCTACCTTCCAGAATTGAACTAAAACCATTCATCATTTGTTCATCAAACTATGGAACAATTTACAAGTGGAACAATTTGCTCTGATGGATGATGTTTTGGTGGATGCAAAATTCAAGCTTTGTAAAGGGAGCCAAGGTACTTTTTGATGTGAGATGTCAAGTCCATATGAGAATTTATTGAATTAGATGCCCAAACGCTCTCAGAGCATGATATGAGGTGACATTTTAGAATCTAGAGATTTATTTACAGGGTTAGTAAGATAGACTGATGGATAGGTAATGATTTTTTGAATTCCCAATTTCCCAGTAGTCATTGCTATAAAAGGATGGAGAAAGTTGCTTCTGACAATCAATTTCAACTTTTGGTTGTTCCTTGTTAGCTAATTTGAAGGGAATTATTCAGTTAGAATGCAGTCTTTTTTGGCAGAGGAAGGGGTTAGAATGGTTACACAATTGGGTTGTTATCCTTACCTTGAAAGACCTAGTTCTTGTAAGATGAAAAAAAATGAGTCATGGGAACTCCATGTATGACATGGGAGGATCTGAAAAGATAACAACTAGCTACTTGGGAAATAAAGAGGAAGGAGAATGGTGTTCTGGCATAAATCTTCTTTCTATGCAGTTGGAAAGTGCCTTGGCTCCTCAAGCAAATGCATTTGGCAACATTGTACGCTAGATGGTCTTGCATCTATCTGATGGGTTGTGGTTAGTGTTCTCTCCCAATCCACTGTCACATCTTTCTAGCAGCGTACTGATGGATTGTGGATAGTGGTCTCTCCCAATCCATTGGTTCATCTTTCTGGCAACCAGCTTGGTATGATGATTCTTTTGGATTCCTTCCAGACAGTCTAGACTGTGGAAGGCTTCTTCTTTCACCATGTTAGCCTTTCTTCTTAAATTTGGAAGAAAGCCCTAGCTTTATTCCCAATTTCATTCACATAGTCTTCCCACCCCAGTGACTAGGGCTCAAGCGAACGTTTCTTCTTCATTGTGTTGTAAGGAAAACACGAGCAAAATACAAAGTGTTTAGTTCTCTGTCAACTGGAAAAAATTATCTAGTGAGGGGTTGAGGGCTTCTTCATTTGCCATGTAACTTCTATTATAAAGGGATGTCATCTTTGTGTTGTCATCTTTCTGTAACAATTGTTTGAATTTTTTGACTTAATAAAATGAGAGATGACTCTAATTCTAATTTGTTAATTTCATTAATTACACACATTGTTAATCTCTTTTCCAAAGGATTCAAGGAATGATTTTGATTAAACTTATTTTTTACATATATTCTGAATTATAATACTTCCATAATCAACCAATCGGTCTAACCATAAAATAATAAAAGTTCTAGAATTATGTTATTATCGAAAGATAATAGGTAATAAGACAAAAGAATTAAAATGTTGACAACAATTGTAATCTATATTGATAACCCATATTAATATATTATATTAAACAAAAGAGTTTTAGTTTACAGTCTACAGAGGATTTTTTAGTATTCACATAGTCCTAATCTAAGCCCAAGGTGCCCTAAAACAAACCTTGGATAAAGGTGTACGCAGAAAAGGGAAAATTGAAAATAGTTTAAATTTTCAAAAACTCAAAATAAAGTTATTAGTGACCATCGTTCATTTGTCTTCTAACAACCACCACGTGAAGAACAAAATCTACAGCATAGACAATAGACCATGCCCTTCTTAAGTAATAGTTAGATAAATCATTATGTAAAATAAGGGCCATGTTGAAGTGCCCTAAGGAGCCTCTAACAATTGCCCTCCTTGCGTCCTTAAGAATGTGTTTAGTTGCAGTCGGGCGCTCTAATAAATGTAAAGGGAAAATTCCACCCTTATCCCATGGTCTGACATCACAATCGTAATCATTTAAAGCCAAATCAAGCTTATCCCTAAGGATAAGTGATTCTTGAACCATTGCCTTCCCTATCATCCTCACTAGACTTGGATCATCGAGCAGGTCTATTAAATTTGACAGAAATACACAGACGATGTCACTGAAAATATTTTTTTAGGATATTGTGAAAGAATATCATGGCCAATAATATCCTGGATAGCATCGTCAACCAGGGAGGAGTCAATTAGAAACACTTTCCATATTTTTTGCTCATCATATCTATCAAAATATGGCATTTCCCACTTGCAAGGCAAGAGAGAAACACAACAAGAAATTAAATGACTAATCTTGAACCTTAATGATAGCAATTCACATGAAATTGTGAAAACAAAAACAACCAAAAAAGAAGGAAGATGCTTAATAAACTTATAGAAGAGGCTTAGGGCTATATTTATTGTGTTGCCTGTGAAAATGTAGTTGTATAATAACCACGCAGCACACCACATTATTTCCATTTACGGTGGGTTAATTGTGATCGCAATTGGGATGGATTCAAATAGTGTCGCATAATTGATAGGACAGACTGCGCTTGCAATACCTCTATCATTAATTAGAGTTGTGTGATTGATTTGATTGAAAGCACTTAACCAGCTAGATTAACCAATGCCAATTGAGTTCATTAATGGCAAGTGACAAACCACTTAGATTAGCCAATGTGAATTTCTAGGGTACGACATAGTCAATTAAATTTGGAGTTGCTTGTTATTTATTACCCATTTTTCATGGCAGTACATGTCATGTATATATGATAGTGTTTATTGTTTCAACCTTATATTGCATTACTAAGTTTAAGATAGTAGAAGAATCAATAAACTGTAAAAGTTCAGAGTAATGGCTTTCATTACAGTAGCTATGCGAAGAAAGTAAGCTATCAAGTACTTATTTGTGTTCATTCATGATTTTGAATTTAACTATGTGATAGAGTTCTCAGTTCATAGATGTAGAATAGTAATAAGTATGATAGAAAATTTTATTTGTGTGTGCCTATGCAGGATATTATTGCTTTGCATTTCTTAGAATGAAGAAATACGAGCATTCGTCAAGTGGAATAAATCGTGTCAAGAATCAACACTTTTAACATTTGCAAATGATGCATTCTATTCTGGGTAGTAGGTTCAATCTCCCACACATGCATGCATGTATGATAAACTAGAAATTTGAATTGACACATGGAATTGGTATTGCAACTCAATTGCCAGTAACCTCAAGAAAATCAATTTTATTTTCCTTTACTGGCATTACTGTTACACATGCCTAGTGGTTTCTTGTACATATAAAGCAAGGTTCCATAGAAAATCATTTACTGACATTGTGAATGAGTACATAATTCAGTTTTTAATGGAGACATTGTCTATTAATAGGAAAATTATGGACTACAGTGAAATATTCATTAAGTATTGTCGAAAAAAGGAACCAAAAAGATTTTGGAGGACCAAAGCAAGGTTTCAAGGTCAAAGGATGGGATGAAGGGTGATGTTAAATTTTAATAAAAAATATAGAAGTAATTACGGTTTGAAATTGACATGAGTTCAATGCCAAATTGCAATGTATATAGATGGTTCAAATTTTCAATATTAAATAACATTCATCACATGGAAAAGATAAATGAGTTCAATGGAAATGTATAGCGATGTATAAAAAGGGCAAAGATTAATGGATGTGTTAAGTCAATTCAAATTTTTAGGGTTTTTATGTTATCACAATTCACTCTACAAAATCCCCAAGTAAAAATAATGCAGTTGGTGTTGTCCAAGGCATTTAGGGTTTATCCTTCTAATTGATCATTGACGTGTGTAGCTAGTTTCCCCAGCTTAAGTTGTTCATTTATCCTCTTGGTGGTCATCAAGTTACTAGCCCCTTTGTTCTAAGTTACCGGCCCTGAGACCCTTTATTTTATTCTAAGTCTGATTTCATCGCAGGCGTCACAACCTCCATTTAAGCCTATATTTCTAAAGTTGCAACGGTGCGCGAAGACACCAAGTGTTCCCTATGGGTCCTTGTTTTTAATTGCCCTGATCTATTTTAATATTATTTTGATATATTTTTAATATTTATCAGGTGTATCCCCTCTGAGCCTCTAACATGTGGCAGTCTCTTTTGTTTTGTCACAAAGATATGTCTCATCGCATCCTTGCTTTAAGCTAAAAACTTAAAGTTGTGATGGTGCAATAAGGCGCCATGTATCCTTTGGTTGTAGTGGGAATTCCATGGTCCCGCCAAAGGTACTTTCCTGAATCCTGACATGTGTCATTTTATCATTTGCTGTGAATAATCTGATGATGACATGAATGCTAACAGTTGAATAATTATTATATATTATAATATATTATATCAATATAATATAATATATAATAATAATAATTATATTATATGATAATAATTATATAATAATAATATATAACTATTATTATATATTATAGTATAATAAATTATAATTATATTATATTATATTTAATAATTATATTAGTATATAATAATTATAATATAATTATTATATTATATTATATATAATAATATTTTTCCTCATCGCACGTCGCAACCTTGCTTTAAGCCAAAAACTTAAAGTTGTGACGATGTGATAAGGCGCCATGTGTCCCTTAAACCTTTGGTTGTAGGTACTTTCCTGACATGTGGCATTTTATCATAATTTGGTACTTAAATAAAACATTAAATGTAACGCTAAAGAGATTTATAAAGTATGAACATAACCATAACCCTAATTAGATTAAAATTTAAAACCTTATTCTAAACCTAATTTAAGTGACTCTAAAAGTTATACGTTATCAGAAATAATTAAAACTGCTAGTAAGATTCATCATGAGAGAAGTAAAAATTTATAAATCCTTGATTGGATTAATTCTCAAATTCTCAATCGTCAGTTACAAAAAGATGCGTAAACAGTTTGCATTCTGTCATTTAATTCAATTGGGGAGAATACATCATACAAAAGTACTCACACTACATAGACCAAAATCACCTATAATTTATTGCTCATAAACATAAACTAGACATAAAATTACAGATGGTGAAATTACATCGCATACTTCTATACCCATACATTATATTCCTCCTTTGCTGGCTAGTTGTACTTAAAAATTTTATCAACTCTTTGCATATAAGTTGTGTACCTGGTGTTTAATGATGTTTTAGTTTCTTTTATGAAACTACTCAAGCCGGATTCTAAATTCAGTAGCCTGTCCATTTGAGCATTACATTGCACATCATCAATCTTTCTCCCAGTGATGATTGATTTGATGGAGACAGGAACTATGCTGCCAAATTGCACTTTCCAATCTGACAAACTTTTTAGTGCCATTTTTAGTACAAATTGGCGGCAGGGAATACTTTTCAAGAGACTTAAAGCTATTATATTTGTCCTTTAACATTATATCAAGTTGGTCATGAAATGCAGATACTTCATTCAAAAGGCCTGTGACTTCATGTGTGTCGATCACTCCATCTAGCACATCAGAACCTACATTGGCACTACTATAAATACAATTCATCACATGTACATGGGGAATCCAAGTACCTAGAATATCCCTTAAGGCTGACTCATTGATAGTGTGGCTTTCAATTGCCTTTTCCAAATTACTTAGACAAACCCATGCATCATCTAGTTTATTCAACACTTTACTCATTCAATGATCCAAGAAGATTTTAATCAGAGCTACTAGTTCACTTTTGTGCTCTTCTTTGAGTTTATCAATCAGATTGTTGCTCCTTCTCAAATTCTCTTGTAATTCAATAACACCAATAGAATCCCCTTCATATCCTAATGAACTCTTTGGACTAGACACAGAAGGTGTTGATAAGACTTCAATTTGAGTGGAAGGAACAAGTGATTTGAGCTTGTTGTACTCATGTAATAGCTTCACATAATCCTCCTTCTGTTTGTCTAGTTTTGCTTGTAGCTTCTTTGTTGCAGCTTCACTGAATTTTGTTGTAGCTACCACCAATGATGCAGCCTGAGGGGCAGTGGTGTCAATTAATCTTCTCACAATTAACTAGCCTATGAATTCATTTATATCCCTTGCCACAAGTGTGGTTTATTATCACATGGAGCCATAGCCCAAATAGCCAAAGTCTCATGGTTGGCATTAAAACTTGCTCCAAACAATTTTTATGCTTGCTCATGTGTCAATTCTTCATCATCAAATTCATCTTGCCTTCTAATAGTATCCATAGCAATAAACGATGAGATATCCCATCCTGACAAGAATAATAAACCACTTTCCTTTACTAACCTTCTTCCTTCCTCAGGGGTAATGAACTAACATCCATGTCAACTTCCTTCAAAACCCTCTGAGCAATTGCCACCTTATCCTCATTTTTAGCTTTACCCTATTCCTCATTCAACTTCTTCAGGTACATCTCAGACTTCATCTGCATAAGTAAAGCTTTGAATTCCTTTGATTTAATGAATTCATCATCAAATAGAAATTCTTTGCAAGCCAATGCCCTAACTTATTTTACAGCTGCACTGCTTTCTTGCAGGCTCAATAAAGTTCTTGATGGGGGAGGCATTGGCAAATGTATTTCATTCCTAGGAGGTGACCTTAACACCTGTTGCACCTCATCAAAGTCAATTTGGTTTTCCTCAACCTCCTCTGTCAAGGAGTATTCAACTAAAGGTTGAATTTCAATAGTTGGTTCAGGGGGAGGAAGTGAACTCCATGCCTCTCCTACAACCTCCTCAACCATAGATTGAGTAGGTTCTCCAATATTTTCCTTAGGCAGCTACTACTTCTTAGGGGACACTGGCTTCCTTTTAGCTACAAAATTAAGTTCCTCAACATGTTCCAACATCACTTGCATCCTAAGAATAGGATCAGTAATTTCACTAAAGGCACCACTCTATGCAGGGTTCTTCAACTTCCTCTACATTTCTCTAAGGAGAATGAGACCTCAATTTTCTCTTGTCAATTTAATATCTACCTTTGAAACATAATTTCTAATAAAATCCTCCTGCTCATCGAAACAACGCTCAAACCCTGATCTGTGTTTCTATCTCCTTACCCTATCAATAAAGTGCTCAGGGTCATAATTCCTATGGTCTGTTGTGGGCAATCTGTATTGTTGCAATTTTGCCAAGCAGGCCTCCAAACCTTCTTTAGCACTGATAAAGAAACCAAGGAAACTAATTGTTGAAGTAAGGAAAGTCCCCTTTTTACTATTTCTCAAGTGAAACTTATCAGACTCATTCAGCTGCCACATAATCTCCAAAAATGCAACCCTATTTGGCACTTTCTTGGGCAATAAGTGGGGTCTCACATTTGCCCCATAAACCTTGATTATGGTTACATTCTTGTAAAGGAACCAATTACACCATCTAGTTTTCTCTCCAAAGGCCTTAGTAAGTCCATTATCTCCTTGGAGAGTCTAGGCCTCTCCTATCCTAATAGCCCCAGCACCCTTTGTGCAAAATGCTCCTCAAACACCAAGTAATTTGCATTGCTGCAAAACAAGTCCCATAAGTGAATTCTACCTTGAATTGGCATAAGCTCTTCATCCTTGTTCTAATGTTGGATTTGCAATTCACTTCCCCAGAATCTTCTCCCACAGTGCAATAAAATATGGCATAACAAGGAATACCTAGAAAAGGTGGGGGCAGGATCTCCTCGTTTGCATCCTACCAATTCCTTATGGATTTCTTCAATTAGAAATGTAGCATAATCAAACCTTCTATACTAGTATTTATCTTGTCTATCAACAATCATGACCAATAAATGATTTGGTATCAGGGGATTATAATCGATCCCAAAAACTTGACAAAGGGCATAGTAAGTCTCCACAAAGTAGTCTTCAAACATGTCATTGCTAAAAGGTTATGTTTCATGGTCAGATATTTTCAAATGCTTGCCCATGCTTCTTGGCCTATGAAGAGGTAACTTGTATGTTCTATAAGCCTTCTTGTTTCTTTTGTATTCTTCTTTAGCTCCTCAACAATAATGCTTTCATGGTCCAGGGGGTTTAGACCAAACACTTCAATTATCAATTCTCTATTTAGATGGAAAAGTTCCTTACCCTCATAATTTGATAGCACCTGATTATTTGAATCATAACTCCAGCTAATTGCTTGAATGAGGTCCACATTTACAAATACATTGGGGACAACAAATTTCCCTAAGTCTAATTCCTAGATGTGTGAAATGGGTTTTTCTAGGGCATGACAGTTGTATCCAAACTCAAATAGCTCCCACCCTCCTATTGGTAGGATTGCATCCTTAATGTAATGATGAAAACCATTAAACCTATATGTTAATTCCTCGGTACCCTGGGCATGTTTATATTTTTTAGAAGATCCTGGGAGCTGGTTTATAAGGTATTGGGATAAATCCCTCTTCATTTTACCCCCACGGCCAGACCTCTGACTCATTATTACAAGCCAAAGGAGTAGGCTAAGGACATGCTACAAGGAAAAAAGGTGGGTGAGGGCTTAACAGATCTAACAACTTGGGAGGGGAGTCAATTTGGTTTTCCTCAAAGTTCAATGCAATTATGCAAGTCAAAGATATCCCTATTGATCAAGATTCAACATACCAGTTTATGTAGTCACCCTGCACCTAAACTTTGAAGTTACAATCACTAGCTACTCAATCAAAACCTGCTTCAACTCACATAAGTCTTCAATCTTCAGTATGCTCAGAATTGCATTTGCAATGTGCATAATGGACTTCAAAATGGAGGATGAAATCCATTTATTTCCTGTCATTGCCTCATTAATTTCTCAATTAAACACAGCATGCCGTGAATTGCGAATGGTCACATCTTTTTAATATCAACTGTTCAATCAAGACTAGACCTTGATCTTTCCAATATCATATGTCAGTGCCATATCGCAACCTCGAACAAAGGACAAACACTTTAAAGCTGCACAGTGCGCTGGACCGTTATATCTTTATTAGTCAAGCACCTTAAAACACCACTATCGATATTATATAATATATAATATATTATAATAATATATCTAGTATAATTATATATAATAATGATATATATAATTATATATCTAATAATTATCCAATATATCGTTGGACAGTTGTAGTTGAATTCTGGAACAAGATCTCCGAAGTGCTAGACTTGTGAACTCATACCTCCGGAATCAATCTAGAGCTGTTAGATTTACAAAGATCAACAAATGTATAATTATTAAATATATAATATAATATAATATATAATTCTAATTATTATATAATATATAATTCTAATTATTATATAATATATTATAATAATATATCTAACCTATATTATAATATTTTATAGAATATTAATTATAATTATTATATAATATATCTAACCTATATTATATCATCAAAGTGGGCCCGACTTCATATAAAGGGAACTTCAGACTTTAGTACCATGTTTCACCGTTTGATGAATGTTTCGATGGACAGCTGTAGTTGAATTTCAGAATGAAAGTCCAAAGTGCTAGACTTGCAAACTCAACCCTCCGGAATCAATCAAGAGCCGTTAGATTTACAAAGATCAACGGTTGAGATTATACAATAGTTTTGAATTCCACCGCTCGATGTGTGTGCTGTATTAAATTATTAATTCAAGCTGCAGACATGCAAGCCATCCTTAAATTTTCTTTGAAGTAGGAGTACTCAGTTCAACTACAACTATAAACTTGTACTTAAAGTGAAGAATAGAATATAATATAATAACTTTTAAAAAATTAACTTCCTCGAGAATAAAATAAAATTTATAACTTTAATCAAAGAATGTAACACGTTTCAGTCGCTTTACTTCACAGTAGGCACTTGGCAATTTCAATTCATACTATTTGGGAGTGTTACATCCCTCTTTTTGGAAACAATTATGCTATTCACTTTCTTGCAAATTTCAGTGATATAATATGTTGTGGACGACATGGAAACTAATGATTTATTTTACAAAGTTAGTTCTATGAAATTATAGAAGTCTATTGATTATGATCAATGTGATATTGTAGACTAAATGTCTTTTTGATAAATGTAATGATGTTTTGGATATATTATGATGTGATTTGGAATATAGGTGCTTTGACCACAAAATTGTATGTGAGACTATCATTGCAGGAACAGGTGGACCGTGTTCAACGGGAAGAGAAAGTATCTTTGAGAGAGAGTATAGACTCTGGAAATTAACAATGGGTGTTTGTTACTGAGAACGCCAAACAGGTAGATAACCTTGAAGCCATTATTTGAGTCTTGTATTTCGACTGGGATAGTTAGGGCTAGATGTCAACATCAGGAGAAAAGGTGTAACACCCTTCTCGTAAGTCATCAGATAGAATCTTGGAGTCGTCGATGTCGTCGTAAGTCCACCATAACAAGTCAACTTATTTTAGACGTTATTATTTTCGTTTATAAGTATTTAATGAACCAACTTGTGGCGGAATCGCGAATCTCATCTTGCAATCGAAAGATGCGAGAAGTCGGTTTGGTGCGTCTAACGATGTAGGAAACTTGTTTGCGTTACGATCAATCCGTCGTGATTGTCGTAAAACGCGTCGAACTTGTGTTGTGAATTATTGTTGTTGGAGATCGACAAATGTCGATTTTGAAGCCATAGCGTGTAATAATTGTTTGGCATGGGTCTTTTTCTTTTAGCTTTATCTGCTACCTTGTCGTGTTTAATTCCCAACTCAGCTTTAAGTTACTCTAGAAGGATTAGATGCCTTTTTGTTCAAGTGAGGATGAAGTTGTTATGTCCTTTAGCAAGCCACGTCGCCATAGGAGCCACCACCTTTTGAATGGTCGAGATAAGTGAGAAGTCAGGTTTAAAATTAGTTATGTCAACTTCCCTGAGTTTAGGCATGTTTCGGTAGTCTTTTAATGCTTTAACTACTCTCACCATAGCGCGAGAGGGAGGAAGATGGGCGGTTGAGTTTCAAGAAACCACAAATTAATGACAGATGCTCGATCATTATGGTGGGTACGAAGGCATCGAGTGGCGGTTGTGAGGAAAGGTAAGGAAATCTTAGTTTGTAGAGTCTTTTGTTGCACAGTGATAGGGGTGTGCGGTGTGGAGATAAGAGTGGGAACGGCAGTTGAAGATTGGTAGTCGAGTAAAGGAAAGGCTTCGTCATGTGGAGAGTTGAGAAGTGGGAGAAAACCCGGAGGTGGCTGTCGGGTAGCAGTAAAAAACTGCGAAGAGGAAGGTAGTAGGATAAGAAAAACGTGGGTTATATGTGAGAGATCCCTTCGCGAGGTGGAGGAAAAGGAGGAATCTGTCATTGCTAGAGTTTAAAAATGGCAGTTGATGATTGTTGGAGACCATCATCGGAGGGAGAGGAGGTAGTTAGAAGGGGGTAGTGGGCGAGTAAGTGGAGATACTCCGTCGTGTAGGAAAGATAGGGAGATGTATGTCGGGAAATGCTTCATCATGAGGCAGAGAGGGTTTTTTTTAGAGAAGTGAGAAACTGCGGAGTTGAGGGAATAGGAAACGGCAAAGAGAAACGTGATTTACTTACTCTTGCATCGTAAAAAGAGAAAAACAACAGTGAGGGAGGAGTCTGCAGAGTTTAGAAGTGGTAGAAGAGATAACTGTGGGAATCTATCGTTGTCTTGAGGAGAAACGGCAGAGAGATAAGGGTGGAAGCTTCTGTGTAGTCATCAAGCAGAGAGGAGGACGACTAGCCAGAGGAGAAGTAGAACTTGCCACAGCAATCGTTATCCCTGTCAACAGGTTCATTCTCCTTTCTCTCCTTTTTCACAATAACGGTCAGTAAGTGTGTCTCTTCTTTGCAAGGACAAATACGTTACAATGAATAGAATATGATGTCAACGTAAATCTATTGTGATTTCTGAGTGAGGTTTATTCTTGAAATGGTATCGTTGCTGTGTTATGATATTCAAAAACTCAAAAATAGTTTTCATTGCTGTTGTTAGTATTCTTGAACTCAGAAACTGTTTTATTTCTTGTCATGGATGACACTGTATGATGAAAGAACATAGTTCTCTAACATACATACATTTAGGAACGAACTCTACATGATGCAAGATGTAAATTACCTTCATTGAACGATTGGCAATGACGTAAGATCGAAGAGTTTCCTTTAAGACTGAATTATCCACATAAAACTGCCCTTGGAGCCTCTGAACGATAACTCCATAGTGACAAAACACATTGCTCCATGTGCATGTTGTGTAGGAGTCAAAACCACAGTTTTTAAGCATGTTTTGACGTAAAATTTATTGTGTTTGACAGCTAGAAAATGTAGTTGTAAACAGCTAATGTCTTATCCGTCTTATATCTTTAGTTAGAGGTTGACCATGTGTTTGGTCATCTCTAAAGTCGTAAGAAAGATTCCAAATCTTTTATTATTTTATTTTACGATTCTACCTCAATGACTCATGTGAAATTAATTAACTTGGAAAGGGGAATAGGGAGTTAATGTTTTCGTGTTGGTCGAAAACCGTCATGGTTTTGTAACAAACAAGTAGAGTGGGAAAACCTGCATTTTGAATCCAGATTACGTTGCATGCGACGATTCTAGTATCGTTTTGTAGACCTTAAGAGTCTAGAACCCTTGAATTCTGGGATAACGGGGAATTGTTTTAGATACTTGAGTGTGTTGTGCAAACATGGAAACCAAGTAAACAAGTGTGAAACCACTTAGGAGTGGGCATTATTAAACAATGTTTTTACATGAATATGAGTTTATGAAACTATGAACTCAGGATTAGAGTAAATGTTGCGCCATGTGCTATTACAGGAGGAAATCCTAAACCCTTGAGGTCATCAAGGTCGTCAATTAGTTCAAACTATACAAATAGCAAACTGTAGGATTTCGATCAGTTCAAGTCGAGTAGGGTGGGTGAACCAAGTTCATGCATTCTTAGAACGCTAATTAAAAACAAATCCTTTGGCCAAGGTGGTGTACTATCCTCAAGTGCATCGAACGTTCACTGTAACTGGATGGCGTTTCTTGTGGAGAGTCGTACATGACTAGAGGGTATCTAGGGATCTGCACGATAACAAGACACGTAGGTTACAACACCAGAGCTCAGATGGCAAACACCGATGGTTATCCTAAGTCTATCCTCTTGAGTAGGGTAGGGCCACTTCCGGTTAGGAAGGAGTGCGGGAGACCGACGGTCTATGGTTGGAGGTTCAGCTCCTTGAAGATACTTTCTCTTCCAAATACTGAGGATTGCCGAGTCTTGAATGTGATGGGTCGACAATCGAGATGCATGTTAATGGTATGTTTCCAATATTTGTTTGTTTCAAGAAAATTTCAATTGTTAGAAAACAAAGTGTTTAATGTATATCATTTCTTTCAGTTTTATGAAAATGAGATCATGTTTATGATAAAATGAAAAATGTTGTATTGGATTATAGATAAGTTTCTTTTGTATTTGATTACCTAGTAAAAAAAAAAAAAAACCTTTGTGAAAACCTAGTTTTTCTTGTCATTTTGATTTTGGTCGTTACATATGGTATCAGAGCTAACTAGGTTCAGCACTAGGGCTGATGAGTCCACTAACCTGATTAGGAAATCAACATTATGCGGGTAGCTAATGATTTGATTTATTGTGCCAGGATGGTATACACCAAGAAAACCGCAAGAAAATCCTTCGTGGGTAAGAAGCGTTATCTGCAAGCTAAGCAGAAACAGATTGCGATGATCAAGACCATAGAGAAAACTAATGATGAAAATGACATTTGGCTTGATGATGTGGAAACCTTAGCCAATGCAATGTCACGACTTAAGCGAGTGAGGAGAGAACTCCTAGAGGGAGCAGCGACGACAGCTCGAATCATGATCAACCGCTGCTCCTGGATTGTAACTGATAGTGTACCTATTAATGTACCTGAGAGTGTACCTAGTAGTATACCCATGATCACTAGGGATCCTCGTGTAGTACCTAGAGCTGAGATTATTGAGTTGTCTTCTGATAGTGAGTCTGAGGGGTATATGCCTCATGATTATGTGTCGGACAATGAATCTGAAGGTTACACTCCACTAGATAATACTGAGTAAAAACATGAGATATGTCTATCTCTAATGATGTTGAAACAATTTTGCAAAATGAATAAAGACAAAATTTTGGTTTGAGAACAATTATGATTATGATCAATTGTCGTGTTCTTTTAATGATATTTAATATAATAAGCGTAAAAATGATTAGTATATGTTTAAACAGGTGTGAAACTAAACTAGCATGGACCAATCAGAGTTTAATGAGGGGGAGGATTGGGAAGGTCATAACTCTAGGGAAAACTCCACTGACAAGTTGGATAGGATTCTAAACATGCTCACTGAAACCAAGGAAAGGTTGAACAAACTAGAAAAGAAAATGGATGAAACTGGCAACACAGAGGGTGGAAACGAGAACTCACATTATACAAGCAAGAGTAAACATTGGGATAATGGCACGTCAAGTGAACATCCTGACGACAGTGAAGCCCAAAGAAGAACCAAGGATAAACTTGCATTAGAGTTATCTAAGGATATGAAGAAGGTTAACCCTCCAAAGTTTGATGGAATGAAAACTGGAGATGCAGCGGAAGCATGGTTAACGGAGATGGAGAAATATTTTGAGATCAAAAATTACTCTGAGGTTACTAAAGCCATGTGGGGAGCCTATCAGCTATTTGGGGAAGTGTCCACTTGGTAGATGAATAAGAAAATGGAGCTGGAATTAAGTCCCTTGAAGGTGACATGGGATGAGTTCGTGGAACTATTCTGAAAATGGTGGTTACCTCAGTTATATTTTGATCAGAAGTTAACAGATTTCCAAAACCTCAGGCAAGGTGAACTAACTGTGGTCGAGTACACAGAAAAATTCATTAGACTACTGAAGTATGTTCCTCAATACCAAAAGGATGAAAGGTTTCGAATCAGACAGTTCATCATGGGACTCAATCCTCAGATCGGCAGTGAGGTGGAGGTGCATGGTCCAAGCACAATGGATCAAGTTTATGAAAAGGCAATTAAACAGGAGTAGAAGATCAAATCTATCTCTGCTTACCGTGATAAGAAACGCAAGAAGTTTGATAAGAACTACAGTGATCAGTCTTATAAAAGGAAAAATGATAAGGGATATGGAAACAGGAGGTTTGATAAGGGAAATTGAAAGAATCAAGGAGGATTTGGTAATGAGCGAAGAGGCGAAGATTATAAGAGAAATGTAAATTTTAAGAAGAATGGTGATTCTGCAAGTAGGCCATCTGAGAAGCGAGGACCTATAGGAGGATGCTTTTCTTGTGGAGGAGATCATTATGCCAACTGTTGCCCTAACAAGAAGCCGAATGGGAGGCCTAGGAACACGGAGCTTCCTTCACAACAGGAAGCCTTTCAGCAAAAGATTCATGCCGCTCTTGACAATCGACAAGCGGAGTATTAGATCACCCCTATTGAGATGACAAGTACTTTATTCGGAGTTCCTGTTTCTATTCTATTTGATACTGGTGCAACAGAAAATTTTGTGTCACCTAGAGTCTTAAGTAAATTTTCTAGAAAAGCTGGTTTTATGTCAAAACCATGGACAGTTGAGTATGCAAATAACTCAAAGGCTCAGGTAGAGCAATGTTTGTTCGAAGCTAGGATTGATGTTTCTAACTTCACCACTGAGGCAAATTTGTACGTAGCACCTTTAGGGTCCTACGATGTCATCCTAGGAATGAACTGGTTGTGGAAACATCGAGCCAAAGTAGATTGTTTTCATAAAACCATTGAGTGTCTGGATGAGATGGGCAAAACTGTAAATCTCCAAGGAATTCAAAGGGAAATAAGGGTTAGATCCATTTCATCAAAACAACTAAAGTGGGCTAGGTGAAAGGGATGTCAACTTTTTGCAGTCAAGATGGACCTAGTAGAGGAAACCTCAGAGAAACAATTATTTGAGGAAAGATATCCATATCTATGCAATTTCAGGGATGTATTTCTCGAGGAGTTACCAGGCTTGCCTCCGAAGAGAACATTTGACTTTAGCATAGTTATTAAACTAGGATCGGAGCCAATCTCTAAAGCTCTGTATCGTATGACTACCACCGAACTTATGGAATTAAAAGCTCAGTTGCAGGAGCTTTTGTCTAAGAATTTAATTAGGCCAAGTGTATCACCATGGGGAGCCCCAGTTATATTTGTCAAAAAGAAAGATGGAACTCTAAGGCTGTGTATAGACTATAGGATGCTTAACAAGGCAACTATAAAGAACAAGTATCCCTTGCCACGAATTGATGATCTATTTGACCAAATGCGTGGCGCATCAGTCTTTTCCAAGATAGATCTGAGATCTGGATACCATCAGTTAAGGTTGAAAGACGAAGATATTCCCAAGACAGCATTTAGAATGAGATATGGTCATTATGAGTTCACGGTGTTGCCATTTGGATTGACCAACGCACCTGCTGCTTTCATGAATCTCATGAATAGTGTATTCAGAGATTGTCTTGATAAGTTTGTGCTAGTTTTTATTGATGATATCCTGATCTATTCCAAAAATGAAGAGGAGCATGGACGACATCTTCAAATAGTCTTGCAACGATTAAGGGAACACAAATTGTATGCGAAACTCTCAAAGTGCACCTTCTTTCAGAAAGAAGTACAGTATTTGGGGCACATAATATCAGCCGATGGGATATCAGTTGATCCGACCAAAATAAAAGCTATTATGGAATGACTTGAACCTACCAATGTGTCAGAGGTACGAAGTTTCATGGGATTGGCACGGTATTACAGGAAATTTGTGTTGAATTTCTCAAGCATTGCTAGCCCAATTACCACCTTGCAGAGAAAAGGAAAAAGGTTTGTTTGGACGGATGAATGTCAAAAGGCTTTTGACTTGTTAAAAGAAAAATTAACAACAACTCCAATTCTGAAAGTTCCAGATCCTAAGGGAGAGTTTGAGGTTATCACTGATGCCTCGGGGGAAGGATTGGGAGGTGTGCTTATGCAAGATGGTAGGGTAGTAGCCTATGAGTCTAGGAAGCTGAAAAACTATGAGCAGAACTACGCTCCTCATGACCTAGAAATGGCAGCGGTGGTTCACGCCCTTCAGATGTGGCGACATTATTTGTTGGGAAGGACTTTTATTCTAAAATCTGATCATCAAAGCCTTCGCTACATATTCACACAACCTAATCTCAATGCAACGCAAAGGAGATGGTTGGAATTAATATCAGATTATGACTTTGAAATTTCTTATATCAAAGGCAAGGAAAACTGGGTAGTTGATGCCTTAAGCAGAAGAAGGCACATAGCCTCTATAATCTCCATACATGCTAACTTTAAAGACTTAGTAATGCAAAACTTATCTGGAGATGAGTATTATGAACAAGTGAAACAGGCTCTGCACCTAAACCCTAAGGACCCAAGATATGACGGATTCAGTTTTGAATCCAATGGATTGTTGAGATTCAAGGGAAGAATTTATGTCCCTGATTTAGTAGAACTTAGAAACCTTGTGTGGAAGGAAGTTCACTGTGCTTCTTACTTTGGACACCTTGGTGTAACAAAACTATTAGCGGATGTCAAGCCATTATATTTCTGGAAGGGAATGAAAAGCGATGCTGCAAAGTTTGTAGCTAGTTGTTTGGAGTGTCAGAGAGTTAAGGCAGAACACCAACATCCTGCTGGATTGTTATACCCGCATGATATTTCGAAATGGAAATGGCAAGTTGTTAGTATGGATTTTGTCCAGGGGTTACCAATGTCTAAGAATAGGCATGATGCAATTTTGGTTGTTGTGGATAAACTAACCAAGGTCGCACATTTCATACCGAGAAATTTGACAGATGGAGCACATCTTTTGGCTTGGAAATTTGTGCAAGAAATTTTTAGATTGCATGGGGTACCTGAAAAGATAATATCTGATAGAGATGCTCGGATAACTTGTCAGTTTTGGCAAACCTTATTTTTTGCATTAGGGACTAAATTGAATGTAAGTACTGCTTATCATCCCGAAACTGATGGACAGACAGAAAGAGTGAATCAAGTATTAGAAGACCTTTTGAGAATGTATTGCACGGATCAGCAATACAGATGGGAGGAATATCTACCTCTGGTCAAATTTGCCTATAACAACTCCTATCATTCTGCCATTAAGATGGCGCCATTTGAAGCATTATATGGAAGGAAATGCAGAACTCCTATAAGCTGGGATAAGCTAGAAGATAGGATAAGCATTGGACCTGAAATGCTTGCTGATATGGAGGAAAAAGTAAAAATGATTAGGAAGAGGTTGGCAGAAGCCAATGACAGGCAAAAGAGTTATGCAGATTGCAAACGAGTGCCTAGAAACTTCTCTGTTGGCGAGAAGGTGCTTTTGCGAGTGAAACCCCAAAAGAGTTCTATAAAATTTAGTAAATCTTTGAAATTGGCTCCTCATTATGTCAGACCTTTCGAAGTTCTTAAGATTATCAATCCAGTTGCCTACAAAGTTGCTCTACCTCCAGCCTTGTCTAAGATGCATAATGTTTTTCATGTTTCGTATTTAAATAAATATTTTGTAGGTAATAACCACATCCTTAACTGGAATTCCTTACAGATGCAAGAACCCGGGGTAGTTGTGATCAAACCATTCAAGGTGCTCAAAATGCGTAAACTTCGTTTACGTAATCGAGAAGTTCTGCAATGCAAAATACAGTGGGACCAATATGGCGAGGATAGCGCCACTTGGGAAGACTACAAAGACATTTACCAAAGATTTCCTAAACTTTTCAAAGACATTAATGTTGCATTATAAAAAGTTTGTTTTAAGTTTAAATTTTGCTTGATAAACTTAATCATTGGGGACGATGATTTTTAAAGGGGAAGGATATGTTACATCCCTCTTTTTGGAAACAATTATGCTATTCACTTTCTTGCAAATTTTAGTGATATAATATTTTGTGGACGACATGGAAACTAATGATTTATTTTACAAAGTTAGTTCTATGAAATTATAGAAGTCTATTGATTATGATCAATGTCTTTTTGATAAATGCAATGATGTTTTGGATATATTATGATGTGATTTGGAATATAGGTGCTTTGACCACAAAATTGTATGTGAGACTGTCATTGCAGGAACAGGTGGACTGTGTTCGACGAGAAGAGAAAGTATCTTTGAGAGAGAGTATAGACTTTGGAAATTAACCATGGGTGTATGTTACTGAGAACACCAAACAGGTAGATAACCTTGAAGCCATTATTTGAGTCTTGTATTTCGATTGGGATAGTTAGGGCTAGATGTCAACGTCAGGAGATAAGGTGTAACACCCTTCTCGTAAGTCATCATATAGAATCTTGGAGTCGTCGATGTCGTCGTAAGTCCACCATAACAAGTCGACTTATTTTAGACATTATTTTTGTTTATAAGTATTTAATGAACCAACTTGTGGCGAAATCATGAATCTCGTCTCGCAGTCGAAAGATGCGAGAAGTCAGTTTGGTGCATCTAACGATGTAGGAAACTTGTTTGCATTACGATCAATCTATCGTGATTGTCGTAAAACGTGTCGAACTTGTGTTGTGAATTATTCTTGTTGCAGATCGACAAATGTCGATTTTGAAGCCATAGCATGTAATAATTGTTTGGCATGGGTCTTTTTCTTTTAGCTTTATCTGCTACCTTGTCGTGTTTAATTCCCAACTCAGCTTTAAGTTACTCTAGAAGGATTAGATGCCTTTTTGTTCAAGTGAGGACGGAGTTGTTATGTCCTTTAGCAAGCCATGTCTCCATAGGAGCCACCACCTTTTGAATGGTTGAGATAAGTGAGAAGTCGGGTTTAAAATCAGTTATGTCGACTTCCCTGAGTTTAGGCATGTTTCAGTAGTCTTTTAATGCTTTAACTACTCTCACCATAGCACGAGAGGGAGGAAGATGGGCGGTTGAGTTTCGAGAAACCGCAAATTAATGACAGATGCTCGATCATTATGGTGGGTGCGAAGGCATTGAGTGGCGGTTGTGAGGAAAGGTAAGGAAATCTCAGTTTGTAGAGTCTTTTGCTGCACGGTGATAGGGGTGTGCAGTGTGGAGATAAGAGTGGGAATGGCAGTTGAAGATTGGTAGTCGAGTAAAGGAAAGGCTCCGTCGTGTGGAGAGTTGAGAAGTGGGAGAAAACTTGGAGGTGGCTGTCGAGTAGTAGTAAAAAACTGTGAAGAGGAAGGTAGTAGGAGAAGAAAAACATGGGTTATATGTGAGAGATCCCTTCGCAAGGTGGAGGAAAAGGAGGAATCTGTCATTGCTAGAGTTTAAAAATGGCAGTTGATAATTGTTGGAGGCCATCATCGGAGGGAGAGGAGGTAGTTAGAAGGGGGTAGTGGGCGAGTAAGTGGAGATACTCCATCGTGTAGGAAAGATAGGGAGATGTATGTCGAGAAATGCTTCATCGTGAGGCAGAGAGGGTTTTTTTAGAGAAGTAAGAAACTGCGGAGTTGAGGGAATAGGAAACGGCAGAGAGAAACGTGATTTACTTACTCCTGCATCATAAAAAGAGAAAAACGACAATAAGGGAGGAGTCTGCAGAGTTTAGAAGTGGTAGAAGAGATAACTGTGGGAATCTATCATTGTCTTGAGGAGAAATGGCAGAGAGATAAGGGTGGAAGCTTCTGTGTAGTCATCGGGCAGAGAGGAGGACGACTAGCCAGAGGAGAAGTAGAACTTGCCACAGCAATCGTTATCCCTGTCAACAAGTTCATTCTCCTTTCTCTCCTTTTTCACAGTAACAGTCAGTAAGTGTGTCTCTTCTTTGCAAGGACAAATACGTTACAATGAATAGAATATGATGTCAACGTAAATCTATTGTGATTTCTGAGTGAGGTTTATTCTTGAAATGGTATCGTTGTTGTGTTATGATATTCAAAAACTCAGAAATAGTTTTCATTGCTGTTGTTAGTATTCTTGAACTCAGAAACTGTTTTATTTCTTATCATGGACGACACTGTATGATGAAAGAACATAGTTCTCTAATGTACATACATTTAGGAATGAACTCTACATGATGCAAGATGTAAATTACCTTCATTGAATGATTGGCAATGATGTAAGATCGAAGAGTTTCCTTTAAGACTGAATTATCAACATAAAACTGCCCTTGGAGCCTCTGAACGATAGCTCCACAGCGAGAAAACACATTGCTCCATGTGCATGTTGTGTAGGAGTCAAAACCACAGTTTTTAAGCATGTTTTGACGTAAAATTTAGTGTGTTTGACAGCTGGAAAATGTAGTTGTAAACAACTGATGTCTTATCCGTCTTATATCTTTAGTTAGAGGTCGACCATGTGTTTGGTCATCTCTAAAGTCGTAAGAAAGATTCCAAATCTTTTATTATTTTATTTTACGATTCTACCTCAATGACTCATGCGAAATTAATTGATTTGGAAAGGGGAATAGGGAGTTAATGTTTTCGTGTTGGTCGAAAACCATCATGGTTTTGTAACGAGCAAGTAGAGTGGGAAAACCTACATTTTGAATCCAGATTACGTTGCATGCGATGATTCTAGTATCATTTTGTAGACCTTAAGAGTCTAGAACCCTTGAATTCTGGGATAATAGGGAATTGTTTTAGATACTTGAGTGTGTTGTGCAAACATGGAAACCGAGTAAACAAGTGTGAAACCACCTAGGAGTGGGCGTTATTAAACAATGTTTTTACATGAATATGAGTTTATGAAACTATGAACTCAGGATTAGAGTAAATGTTGTGCCATGCTATTACAGGAGGAAATCCTAAACCCTTGAGGTCATCAAGGTCGTCAATTAGTTCAAACTATACAAATAGGAAACTGTAGGATTTTGATCAATTCAAGTCGAGTAGGGTGGGTGAACCAAGTTCATGCATTCTTAGAACATTAATTAAAAACAAATCCTTTGGCCAAGCTGGTGTACTATCCTCAAGTGCATCGAACGTTCACTGTAACTAGATGGCATTTCTTATGGAGAGTCGTGCATGACTAGAGCGTATCTAGGGATCTGCACGATAACAAGACACGTAGGTTACAACACCAGAGCTCAAATGGCAAACACTAATGGTTATCCTAAGTCTATCCTCTTGAGTAGGGTAGGGCCACTTCCAGTTAGGAAGGAGTGCGGGAGACTGACGGTCTGTGGTTGGAGGTTAAGCTCCTTGAAGATACTTTCTCTTCCAAATACTAAGGATTGCTGAGTCTTGAATGTGATGGGTCGACAATCGAGATGCATGTTAATGGTATGTTTCCAATATTTGTTTGTTTCAAGAAAATTTCAATTGTTAGAAAACAAAGTGTTTAATGTATATCATTTCTTTCAGTTTTATGAAAATGAGATCATGTTTATGATAAAATGAAAAATATTGTATTGGATTATAGATAAGTTTCTTTTGTATTTGATTACCTAGTAAAAAAAAAAAATACCTTTGTGAAAACCTAGTTTTTCTTGTCATTTTGATTTTGGTCGTTACAGGGAGCAAGTGGGTCAAGGACTTAAGAAGATTTTAGTGCACCAAAAATTTTAATATCGATTGTGCGATGCCACGGAGTCACTCAGTGCCAGTCTTTGTATTTATCTTTTCCAGGTAAGTGAAATACATAAATACTCCATTCCTATTACTAAATTGCTATTACTATTGTCCTTGATGATGTAGAGCATCTAGGACAGCAGGACAACATACTTCACACTTCAATGCAATGGCTCTCAAGAGTCACTGTTTTCTATGACAGAGATCAAGCTTCTCATAATGCAGGGCTTAACACAACACTATGCATGTTCAAGACATAAGAGTGAGGGGACTTCAGGACACATCTCACCAGACTCCTAACTTAGTCTAAGATGCCAACCAACCCACTGTGCAAGGTCAGCAGGACAGCAGTCTCATAGACTGTCACAACACTACTGCTCATTGGAAAGATAGTCACAATATCCTCCTTGGGATTATGTCCATCAACACAAACTTAATCTCATATAAGGTGTCAAATCAATAACATACCAAACATCATGGCCTTCCTTGACAAATCATTAACATGCCCAAACAAACTTATTACCTTCTTTGCAGTGACTGTCTCCAAGAGGACTGACCGAGACAGCATAAGGCAGAATGGGCTGTTATCTTAGGGAAATCTCTTCTTACTCCTTGTCATAGGTCCATGATCAGATCTAGAACCCTTTCTACAGGTCTCAACACTTGCATTCACCAACTTTCCACTTCCACAGTCATCGGACTCCACCCTTCTACTTATGTCCTTCTCTTTCTTCCAATACATGGATTTGCAGAGCCATTCACATGCCAAACTCAGCCTAAAACCATTCTCCTACCTATGAAGCCTTCACAAGTCTATGGACTAACTATCTTACAACCCATTCCACTGATCATAAATAGAAAGGGTCAGTGGAATGAAGGGAACATTATAAATTTGCTGACAGAACCCTAACTCAGGGCTATTAAACCACTTTCAGTCAAAGAGGAATAACAGAGGTATAAAGAAGTGTAAAGAGCCCAAACCACTTGCAAATGGAAGGTCACTCACCCACCTAACTGCCCATCATAGGCACCAATCACCACTCAGCCATACAGGTACAGACAACACAGGAAAACAGCAAATTTCTTGACTATAACAGTAGGTTTAAAGGATAGTTTGGCACTCAGCAATCATATCCTATCTTCCTTCATTCTCAAGGGCTCAAACTCACATCAATGGATAGTCAATGCATCCACCTTCACTTCCAAGCATTCAACACTCCATAACAGAGCCATACTGTATAGTAGTACGGTTCAAATGCACATGAAAACTCAGAAAAAATACAGAAAATGCAAGAGAACAGTTTTCTTTATTTTCTTTTACTTCAATCTTCCTTCACACTACAAAATAAAAGTTTTCTTGGCTTTTTGAAGCCTCCTTAATGCCTTGCACATGTAGGAGGGCAGTTGAACCGATGGTGAGAGAAACGAACTGCTCCAAAACCATCACTGCCGGCCTACAACTGTCTACTGCTTTGTAACTATCCTCTTGGACTGCCTCGACTATTTTTATGTTTAACAATGCTTTTCAACATGTGGTTTAACCTTGGACAAGGTTCTTAACACACCTCCTAACCTTCTTCAAGCTAACAACCAATAAGATAGCCTCCTACACACTTTAGGAAGGCTTCAAACATAAAGAAACCTATGACTGCCTCTTACCACATGACTGTCCTCATTAGGACTTACAACACGAGAATAGATTCTAGTTCTTTGGACATAGTCCATTACAAGCATGGCTTTCAAGCCTTATTACAACATTGAATGGTATCAAGGGCCTTATTTAAACAAAACAAACAACTTGAAAATCAACCAAATCGTAGATGTCTTGGTGCTCCTGCACCATACTCCCTGGCATAATGAAAACTCTTGTCCCAAGAGTTATGGGATCTGCTCCAAATGTTCTTCCATCTTGTTGGAATGTTCTTCTGACTAGTGACAGGAAACATGAACTCTCCAAGAGTTATCTTT
Organism: Cunninghamia lanceolata; assembly: GCA_027924645.1. Classification (NCBI taxonomy): domain Eukaryota; kingdom Viridiplantae; phylum Streptophyta; class Pinopsida; order Cupressales; family Cupressaceae; genus Cunninghamia; species Cunninghamia lanceolata. Next base: position 11,864,134 of record BSBN01000186.1, on the reverse strand, counting down.
CTCCTTCTCCAACCTGCATGGCTCCTGGAAATAGTGTTAGTACCATAAAACTTGTTGTGATGTCCTTGCCTAGGGCCTTGCTGCTGCAATACTTCTATTCTTCCCAACTTGAAGTTCTGATTTATTTCTCCTTGTACTATCTGTTGTTTGCCTTCCTTCTTCTGCCTCCTTATAGGGCAGTCAATGTCTCCAACCTTGACATAACTCAAGTCCCAAACCTACTGCTCTTTAGGACTGTCATCCACCTTCTTCTGCTGCAATTATTCCTATTGTTTCCCATCATCCTTAACCTGCACATTCAACTACAATTTCTCTCCAAAATAAATAGTAACATGTTCCTTCTTGTCTTCACAAGGTAAAGGCACTAATTTAAACTTTTTCCCATCTTTATGCACCAAATAGTTATTAGTATAACCATCATGATTTGTCCTCCTTAAGTGCTGCCATGGCCTACCCAAAATTATATGCCCACGTGTCATTGGAATGACATCACATGAAACATAATCCTGATATGGACCAATTGAAAAATCAACATATGCCTTCTTAGTAACCCTTACTTGTTGTTCTTGACTGACCTAAGTAACATTGTAAGGACTAGGATGATCAAATGTTTTCAATCCCAACTTGTACACCATTTCCCAAGAAACTAGATTATCATGAGAACCTGAATCTATAATCAACTTGCATATTTTTCCATGGCTTAAACAATTAGTTTTGAAAATAGATACCTGTGGTGGTTGCTGCATTTTGCCTTTTTCCACCATGAGCATTTCTCCAACCATTACTGGAGAGGTTGATAACATTTCCTGTTCATCTTGCTTCTCCTCCTCTTGTGCTAAGTGAACTCTTCTATCCTTGCTCTTATCAGCATCATCCTTCTTAGGACATTTGAAAGATGTGTGTCCCACTTAATTGCAATGATAACATCTACCTGTAAACACTCCTCTTCCTGATCCAAATCACCTCCACCTCTATATCCACCTCTCTGATCTGCAGAAAACTCCTTACCTTTCTCATTGTTGTTCTGTACTTCATTAGTAGGTCTACCCCTACCTCTATATCCTCTACCACTACCTCCTTGTCTTTCTTGCTTCCTCTTCACCCTCTCTTCAGCCCTTATGGCTAACTGAAAACATTCTCCAAGTGATTTTGGTACTGCCAAACCAATTTCATCTTGCAAGTTATACCTAAGCCCATTAAGGTATCTTGCCACTTTCTCCTTTTCATCTTACAATCCCCCTCTAATACTAAGCTTATGAAATTGCTTAGTATAGGACATAACATCCATGTCCTTCTGTTTTAGATTCTGCCTCATCCTCTTTGTTTGAATGGAGTAATCAGATGGAAGAAATTGATCCTTCGTCATATCCTTCATCCTACCCCAAGAAGTGATTCTTGTTGCACCTCTAGCCACTCTTTTTGCTTGCACACTACTCCACCATGTAAGTGTTGTTCCTCTCAGTTTTGTTTTTGCAAATTTGATCTTCTTCTCATCATTCATCTCCTCATACTCAAAAAAAAATTCAAGGGCATCTATCCACCCTAATACCTCTTCACTATCCATCTTCCCTTGATAGATAGGTAACTCTATGTTTTCCTTTGTTCCACTTCCTTGGACTGCCTTCAGCAATCTCACAAATTTCTTCTCTTCAGCATCCAACTCATCCTCAGGAGGATTCTCATCTACCTCCTCATCTCCTTGTTGATCATCTTGCTCATCCCTTCTAGCATTCTTCTCCAATGCTTTCAATCTTGCTAAGATTGATGCATTCTCCCTTCTTACTTGCCTTAACTCTCTTTCCCTTGCAGCATCCTTCTCTCTTCTGTCCCTCAACTCTTTTTCTCTAGCCTCTAAGGCTTCTCTCAACTCATTGTTCTTCCTAGCCATCTGATTCTTAGGAGGCATCCTTACAACTCTCACAAACCCTTACTGTTTCACAAGATCCACAACTTCCTCAAAGACCTACTAGTGTCTCTGATACCACAAATGATGCAGAGCATCTAGGACAGCAGGACAGCATACTTCACACTTCAATGCAATGGCTCTCAAGATTCAATGTTTTCTATGACAGAGATCAAGCTTCTCATAATGCAAGGCTTAACACAACACTATGCATGTTCAAGACACAAGAGTGAGGGGACTTCAGGACACATCTCACCAGACTCCTAACTCAGTCTAAGATGCCAACCAACCCACTATGCAGGGTCTGCAGGACAGCAGTCTCATAGACTGTCACAACACTATTGCTCATTGGAAAGACAGTCACAATATCCTCCTTGGGATTATCTCCATCAACACAAACTCAATCTCATATAAGGTGTCAAATCAGTAACATACCAAACATCCATGCCTTCCTTAAAAAATCATTAACATGCCCAAACAAACTTATTACCTTCTTTGTAGTGATTGTCTCCAAGAGGACTGACCGAGACAGCATAAGGCAGAATGGGCTGTTATCTTAGGGAAATCTCTTCTTACTCCTTGTCATAGGTCCATGATCAGATCTAGAACCCTTTCTACAGGTCTCAACACTTGCATTCACCAACTTTCCACTTCCACAGTCATCGGACTCCACCCTTCTATTGTTGTCCTTCTTTTTCTTCCAACACATGGATTTGCAGAGCCATTCACATGCCAAACTCAACCTAAAACCATTCTCCTACCTATGAAGCCTTCACAAGTCTATGGACTAACTATCTTACAACCCATTCTACTGATCATAAACAGAAAGGATCAGTGGAATGAAGGGAACATTATAAATTTGCTGACAGAATCCTAACTCAGGGTTATTAAACCACTTTCAGTCAAAGAGGAAAAATAGAGGTATAAAGAAGTGTCAAGAGCCCAAACCACTTGCAAATGGAAGGTCACTCACCCACCTAACTCCCCATCATAGGCACCAATCACCACTTAGCCGTATAGGTATAGACAACACAGGAAAACAGTGAATTTCTTGACTATAACAGTAGGTTTAAAGGGCAGTTTAGTACTCAGCAATCATAGCCTATCTTCCTTCATTCTCAAGGGCTCAAACTCACATAAATGGATAGTCAATGCATCCACCTTCACTTCAAAGAATTCAACACTCCATGAAAGAGCTGTACTGTACAGTAGTATGGTTCAAATGCACATGAAAACTCAAAAAAAATACAGAAAATGCAAGAGAACGGTTTTCTTTATTTTCTTTTACTTCAATTTTCCTTCACACTACAAAATGAAAGTTTTCTTGGCTTTTTGAAGCCTCCTCAATGCCTTGCACATGCAGGAGGGTAGCTGAACCGATGGTGAGAGAAAAGAACTACTCCAAAACCATCACTATCAGCCTACAACTATCTACTACTTTGTAACTATCCTCTTAGACTGCCTCGACTGTTTTTATGTTTAACAATGCTTTTCAACATGTGGTTTAACCTTGGACAAGGTTCTTAACATACCTCCTAACCTTCTTCAAGCTAAAAACCAATAAGATAGCCTCCTACACACTTTAGGAAGGCTTCAAACACAAAGAAACCTATGACTGCCTCTTACCACATGACTGTCCTCATTAGGACTTACAACACAAGAATAGATTCTAGTTCTTTGGACATAGTCCATTACAAGCATGGCTTTCAAGCCTTATTACAACATTGAATGGTCTCAAGGACCTTATTTAAACAAAACAAACAACTTGAAAATCAACCAAATCCTAGATGTCTTGGTGCTCCTGCACCACTTGAGACTTCATTTTTTTCAATCTTGGGGACCGGGGTTTAGGGTTGAGTGTTTACAAGCATGTCTATCAGCACTACCAGACCAAAAATTGGGAATACCAAAGAAAGAGATAAAACAAACTATGCCAAACTGCTTAAAACCCTAGGTTTTACAAATGAATACCATGATATTTATGACCCTGTAATCTTTGGAAGGTTTACCTCAGCACTTAGATTTTAATTGGAGAATAAGGTATGTCAAGTGCAACCTGACCTAAAAAAACCAATACCAATTAACGGGATGACTACACCATGGGTGGTTGGATTGGGACATCTGATGTTCCCTGAGGTTTTCCCTTGCCCTGAATTTATCATGGTTTGTGCCCAGAATTATGATGAAAATAGAAAATCAATAGTTATAAAAGATAGCCAGGAAGTAATGCTTGCCATTAATGGAGAATATTTTGGCAAATTGTTGAGTTTTACCGCTGAAGAATGCAGAAAAGTCCACATAAACCTAGAAAAACTTGCTAGTACTTATGAAGCAGTTAGTGAAAATGAAAAAAAAATCTCAAATCTCTAACATTAGATGGTGCCCTACTCAATCAGAATCATAATCCTCCTTATAAAATTGATATTTTTAAATCATGGGTTCAGGGTATTGTTTCCATGCTAATGTTTTGCCTTGGATTGGATAATAATAGTCAAGTGGATAAAAGCCTCCTTGAAATGGTATTTAATATCCATCGATGCAATCCACCTGCTAAATACAGATTTCTTAAGCACATTGCACAATCCATGCATGATCAGTTTTTAATGATTAAACAAAGTCAAAGTGAAGCTCCCACTCCCAGTTCCAATAGAAAGACATTTAGGTTCACAACCTACTTGTGCTATTTATTTCTAGTGCAGTTTGCTGGGATGTTTCAGGACAACAAGCTTCAAATTCAGCAAGATAAATATGGACTACTTGATTGGACCCATAAGATAAAGATGTATCATAATAAAAAGAACTACAATCATTTTGTGGACTACTTTTTGGCTCCATTGTATCAAGCCATTACAAATACTCCAATGCCTAGATTGCTTGAATCTTATAGAAATTGCATTCAATTGGGAAAAGAAATACAATTGGCTGACTGGTACTTCATGGAGGAATATAATGTCCTAAGATTTTATGGATCAGGAGTATAGCCCCACAAACTTCCAATACACGTGACAGAGAGGGTTTTTGCATTGGAATACATATGGCAGATGGAGAGTATAGATCAGCTATACTTTGTTAGTCAGCAAAAGAAGAGCATATTTTCTTCCTTACCTTTTTCATGTGGAGGGTTCACATTTGAGAGAAAAGCATTCACTGTGGCACATGAAATTTTACAACTTTTTAAATTTGATGTTGACTCTCACTGGCAGTATGACCCATGTGACGTGATTAAAACAAGGCTTGTGGCCAATAAGAACGCTCCAACTAGAATTCAACATGAAAGTAAACCCCTGCTAGAAATGTTGAGAAACAAGAATTCTTAGGTTGAGGTTAGAAAAGTCATGGAAGAAACTGCTACTCAAAGAGTTATTTATTTTGAAATATTGTCATTAGAAATAATGAGTTTACATCCAATTCCAAAAAACACAGAGAGATGCAGAGGAGGTACTGGCAAACAAGAGATACAACAATTTCTATAGAAGAGCTGCTAAAAAATCTATGTATACAAAAATTCCACAAACTCTAAGAGATGCTTGTACACAGGAACAATGGTCACACTCAAAAATTAGGTCCTTTTGGTCTATAAGGAAGGATCTCAATGATCCAAAAGCTACTACAAAATTTGAAGAAATCTCATAATATGAAGAGTTCAGCAAATTGTGGGATATAGAGCATCCCACTGTCACTAAAGAAACTAATATTGAAAGATAATGAGGATGAAGACCAACCCACAGATCTTAGTGCCTATGCATTCAGACCTCGTATAAGTGAGACCACAATAGAAACATATACTACAAGGGCATCAATAGCCCAAAAATTGGGTTATGAAGGTGGTGGTTTGGGGCCCACAGGGCAAGGCATTTGGATGGTACCAAAGGTATACCCTAGAAAACCTAATGATCTTCGACTCGGCATTGGAGGTGATGAACAAGCCAAAGGGCATACACATACAGATCAGGAGATTAGTTTTCTTCTAGCTTTAAACCCTCAAAGTGAGATTCAATCACTAGCAATACCACAAGGGTCTTTTGATCAGCATGTTTCTCATTCTTTTCCTGCAGGAGATGGTGGACATTCTAGTGCTATTGGTGGCAAATCTGGCAATGGTATAGGTAATAGTAGTAGTAGTGGTCAGCAAGAGCCGCAACAACAAACTCAAAAGAGTTCAACAATAACATTAGATGATACTATAGACAAACTTAGAGAACAAGGCCTTGTGAAGACTAAGAAGCAAAATATTATGACAAGTTTTGATTCCACATCCACATCAAAGCAATTGTTTCCAGAAGGAACCCCCCTCCTATCATTAGTGTGATTGGGACAGGAATGGCTAATCCTCATCCTCAATTAATTAGAGATGCCTACAACACTACAACTACTCATTTGCCATTCAAAGTTATGTCAAGTGTCACAGATTCTAATTACAAAGCTAAGTTTGAAAAGAAAACAAAAATATCTAAAAGACACAAGAAGCAAGTGCTAGAGATAGAAAATACTACAAATTCAGAGCCTGCAACAACTAGGGTATTGACTACATTTGACCCAAAAATTAAAAAATGGATTACATGATTATTGTGCCCAAAGTTCAAGATAAACTAGAGGACCAGATACAACACTCTGACTATGAGGTGAGCACCATCCAAGTGGATTTTTCTGGAATGAAAAATTCTAACAAAATTAATGTATCAAAAAAGAACAACGAAGTGGTGTGACATCATTGCTAAAGCAAGAGAGAAAAAAAAAAGGTATGATTGTTTTTATTTTCCTAGTAACCTTGTTGAATATATTGTCTAAAAATCAGAGTTGTAATATAAACAAGTCACAGGTTCCAGTAATTGAGTTACAATAGAAGGAAAATATATTCAATGATGTTAATTCCATTCATATGGCTCATTTTTATTTGACTTTGTGATTTACGTAACAGGTTGCAGACTCAAATAGAAAAGTTACAGAGAGACATAGGAAATGAAAAAGCCAAGAGGAAAGCAGTAAAGAGAAAGACCAAAGAATTAGAGAAAAGGATAAAAACTCTAACTCTACATAGATACAAGTGAAGTGAATAAATAGACAGAGGTGGAAGTGAATAAACTGAAGAAAATATTAAGTGAAAGTAAAAAAATTATGATATTGAAAAAGCCAATTCAGAAAAATTAGAACAATCCTTGATTGAAGTCAATGTCAAACTGCAGGAAGTAGAAAAAGTAGGACAATTGTGGGAAGAAAATGTGGAGAGTGAGAAAAACTCTGAAAATTTGCAGATAAAACTAAAGAATGTAAAAAATGAAATAAAATCCTCCCAAAACAAAGTATCTGAATATTATATAAACACAATGGTTTATATAAAACATAACATTTGGGAGAAAATAATGAAGAGGATTGATGATTTGTCTTAAATGTTTGAATTCATTGATGATCTACTGTTATGTAGTAATACACTCAAACAATACATTGCTGAAAATGGAGACATGGCAACTTCAAAACAATCAGATGCAAACAAAATTTTGCAATCAATCTACATAGCTAGTGGCAAAGAATTGGAATCGAAAGGAATTTAGAGCCGTATTGATGCCACAATAAAGGCCTCATCTATCATTGAAAAATGTGTGAAGCTGGAACAAGCACAGGATCTTTTGAAACAAGCTGCAATATTGATAAAGAAGATGCAAACAAAGGAAGAATACTTCAGAAAGTTTGGTTTTCCAGTGGCTTTTGACCCATCATGCCGATACATTAGAAAGGATTCTTTCAAAAAAAAATGGAGGATAAAATGAAGTTAGATAAGGACCAGTTTCCTCAAAATCTTGATGAAGCAAACTTTTTGGATTCTATCGCACCACTGATAACCTTGAATGGAACTTTGAGTGATACATTTAAGTCAAGTAAATATATCAATTATAAAATGATAGCACACTTACAACTCGGTCATAATGGGTTAAGAAAATTTACACTTCCTTCAGATGAAGAGTGGAGCACTCTACAAAAGCTGATAAAAATGATTTAGTAATATGTGTTTCCAATAAAGTAGTATGCAGAGTTGGTTTTGAGCAAGTTATTGTACATTGTAAATGTAATACTTCAATGTGTTCCTTCGAACCTTCATTTTAAAATCAATATAACATCGAAATCCATTTATGTGTTCATTGTTCAAATTATCTGTATTATTTAATTACCTACTTCAAGAAAACTCTGGTTTCTACATACACATTAAAAATTTGCTAATGTTGTATATTAATATGCTACTATTGTTGATTACTATGCAATGCAATAAAGGAAAACAAATGAAACACTATTGTGGTTATAGAGAAGAAAAAATACTTTGCATTTAGTTGAATGCTTGTAAAATTTATCAGTATCACACTATAATAATAAGAAAATATTAATTTTTTATATCAAAAATGAAGAATGTACATCATTGATTGACAAATAAAATGTCATCAACAACATTTTGGAGTTTGGAACATTAAATATAGTATAAATACCTAGTAACTGCTAAATCCCTTCAAATTGCCAAATCATCTCGTCATCTTGATTCTCCTCCCTCTGACCATGATATCTAGTGTCATCCTGATCATGTTCTTCATTTTCTTCTATCTCCATATCTCCACTTAAGAGCATCTCATCAACACCACTACCACTACATGTGGTTCTGGTATTCATTGTTTCACTGTCATGTGTGCTATTATTGTTTGAAGTGTTGCACAACCCTCTCTTTCACAAAGGACCTCCAGATTGCGAGTGCCCTATCAAAAGAAAAACTTAGGATATCATGTCTAGTTGTATACATTCTCAAGCAATTTTCCAAATTCTTGTCAAGTTTATTTCTTATCTTTGATTTCAAGAACCCCAATGCACTTTAAACTCTCTCATCCTCCATCGACCCCAATATCATGGTTTGACATAAATCAGCAAGTTTCAAAAATTTTGATAATGCATCACGCAATATTTCGCTTTGACTTAAGGTTGCCCAAAGCTTTGTTATTGATCCCTCTTGGTGGGGAGCCTCCATGAGTTTAAATTGTTCCCTCATTGAAGTTTCAAATCGACCTGATTACACTCTAAGCTTAGTTTGATTTAAAATTCCTTCTATTTGTTGTCCATCGAGCTCTATACTTTTGAAAAAATGATTTATTAAGGTCTTTAACTTGTTGTGATAATCACTTGGCTCACAATTGACCCAATATTGAGGATACACTTCAGACATGGCTTCAAGTAGTTCATCATGAGGGAATCGATCTCTAATCTCCGAGGAAAGAGATTTCACAATATTCTTTAAATTAGTACTTACAGAATTAACAATCTTCTCAAAAGCTTCCATTGAAATAGGTTCTTCTCTGATAGTGTGCCTGACCTTGTTAAAATAGTGCATTGGTATCTCAAATCCCTTTACAGAGACACATAACTCCCCGCTATTATTAAACTGTAAAAAATTAGTAGGATTGGTCACATTTGTTATCAAGTGCCAGCTTCTAAATTTTGGACTTATGAAGGACTGGTCCGATAGATACAGATTATCGAGGGTCATGCATATCATTTGACACAGTCTAGCATATTCAGAAATATACATAGTTCTTTCTTGGGCTTTTTTCACAAGCATGTTCATTTCCTCCATCATGAGAAGAATACCAACTAAAATGAGGAGTGTCTCTATGTCACTTAACCTATGTAAGAGGTTAGGAGCCCTATCAACTGTGAAGCGATGGTCGTACATTACACCAATCAAGGATTGATATTCTGCTAAAACTCTTTTCACTGGTTCATGCAAGGAGATCCATCTGGTATCAACATCCTTAAGAAGCTTGTTTCCTACAGTTATTCCCTCGGCAAAATGTTGAAATTCCAAAAATTATTTGGGACTTCAACAGAAGTATGAGTAGAGCTCGCGGACTAGATATTTAACTTTTGATACTGCAAGAAACTTGTTCAGCATTTTAAATGCTAAATTCATTATGTGGGCCATGCAATGAATGCCAATCATGTATGGTGAAATAGAAGTTTGTAGCTTTACACACAGACAGTTCCTTTGACCTTGCATTACTGAATCTCCATCTGCCCCTACAAACACCAACTTTCTAGCAATTGTGCAATCATCCTACCTCCAAATTCAATCAAAGATTTCTTAATTATCTCAAATAGATTTTGTGATGTTGCATTCTCCTTCATTTTATAAATAGAGAGTAGATGAGGTTGGCAGACATGATTTGCCACAGTATACACATGCATGTGCATACCCAAGAAGTATTATCTATTGTTGTAACTTCATCTAGAGATAACGCAATAAAAGTTGACTCTTTTATTTTTTCCTGTAAATCATATTTTTCCACATCAGCAAGACAACTGGCCCATTACCATCCACTATTTATTGACCAATGTGTGTTAGAAAAATTAGGAAGGCCCATAAAAGATAATAAACTATTATATTCTGGGTAGTCTGTCATAGGACGTCCTCTGGTCAAAATATGAAAAACAACACCCAACTGAACAGTTTTTGTCATTTGTGCTTCTCCCATCATCTTTCCAAATTGAGCTTCAATTGAACCTCCACCTGCATGAATCTTCGCCTTTATTTGCATATGCACATCATATTCGAGAGCATTCTTTACATGAAGACATTCTTCCTTCGTTTTCCATCTTATCACTGATTTTTCCTATCCATCTATGATTTGTTTTTCATAAATTTTGCCAATATATTTTTCTATGGTGTCAAGTTTTAGCTGCGACCTCTTGTCCCTATGATATTTCCAACTGTAAATCTTACACTTGCATTATGTGGGAGGTTCATCTTTGTTTGCATTCTCCACCGGTTCAATGAATGAGATTTTTTAAAAAAAATGAAAAAGGTGGCAAGCCACCCATACCATTTCATTAATAATAAGTACAAGTTTATAGAATGGGAATTTTGACAGCCAATCAATCTAAAAACTCCTTGACATTTCCCACTCACAGCCCTTTTTTGATTGGGCTTTTCTTTTCCCCTTGCATGCACTTGCAAGATCTTCATCTTCATTGATTTCTATAACTTCATTATCATTTTTTCGTTTGATTTATTCATATTATCATTCATGCTACCTTGGGTATTCCCTGGAACATCATCTATGGCATTGTCATCATTCCTGCTACCTTGGGTATTCCCTCAAACATCATCTGTGGCATTCTCATCATTCCCGACACATTGGGTATTCCCTGGAACATCATCTATGGCATTGTCATCAATCCTACTACCTTGGGTATTCCCTGGAATATCATCCATGGCATTGTGATCCAAGTCAATAGATGGTACAGGTTATGATGTTGTAGCTCCATCAGATGGACCGCCAACATTGCCAAAGTACAACTTTATGTTTTTTGTTTTGATAACCTTGACCTCCCTTTACCACCCTTAGAGAACTTCTTCTTGCTCGACATCTCTCACGAATTAAAAGCTACAGAAAAAATGTCATTTTGTTCAAGAAGGAATCATAGATGATAGAATATAGATCCCTGGGTCCTAGATTAAGATATCTCTCTAGTCCTAACTCCTACTCAATCAATATCATCTGTAACAATGAAATCAAACAAAGACATAAGTAATCAACATGAATCTTATATTATTGCATAGTAAAGAAATGATCACTTACTTTTCAGTGACTCGCCAATGTCTGTAGCTATAACTTCTCTATGATCCGAAATGAATTGAGGATTCTAGAGCTCAAAGCTAAACAAAATGTGTAAAGGAATAATTGGAGTTTCAAATGCATTTATATCGATACATATTTGGCGAATATCGCGGGATTTTCAAATGGTAGCATATTAATTTGGTGAATCCCGCGTACTATTAATAGGACACTTATAAATGTTAGGCGAAATGGACATCCATCAAACACATATGTTGTAATTTTCTAGGCGAATATGGCCCTGGGATTAGCATGGAGTTATAATGGTATTGGCGAAATTGGCTCTCATACATGTGAACCATTTAATGATATTGGCAAAATTGGTCCTCATGGATGTCAATCGTTTAATGATATTGGCAAATATGTGGGTGAATTAAAACATGCCTTCGAAATTCCAGGGAAATCATCGTTAGAACCGCATAGTATACCGTGGTGAAAATACTAACTATAAATGACTCAAAAATTAATTAGGTGGCGAATTGAAATGCATTTGACCAAAAAACTAAAAAATCCGGGCAAATTGGCCCCCCACTGGTGGCAATGTATTCACCACTTCCCAATTCACGGATATGAACTATTCGCCAATTGGCAAAGATTCACCACTAAAAAAATACCTGAAATGTACTACATATAAAGTGTTACATCACTATAGATTTCTTAGGGCGTTCATTGATTGAATCAAGGGGGATAATCTAGTGTTTCTATTTTTTGGTTGTTAGTTTTTTGAGATCATGTCTCTTACACTATATCCTTTCCATTTGGGTATTCTTTATAATACTCCTAATAAATAGAAAATTAAATGTGATTATTATGGAAAGAAAAAATATACTAAAGTTGATTATACTAAAAAAATTTGATGAAATGAAGCAACTTCTAGATCATAATGTTGCTTTACTAATCATTCTAATCAAGCACCTAAAAAATCATCATGAATATGGTCTCATTCAGACATCTTGTGAGACAACAACATTATTTAGGGATGACCAGTGTAGTCTTATGACTTCCACTAAGATATCATCTCTCCAATCATCACCTATTGCTACATTTGAATCTAGTGTTAATTTATCTATAGCTTCAGTTGATTCTTTGCAATAGGATATTGATAATAGTTTTTTAGATCCATCTCATTGGGACACATTTCTACCAAACATATCATCCTTATTTATAGAGTCCAACATTGTAAATTTAGAAGACACAATTGAGGATATTTTTCTTCTATTTGATGTCAGCTTCGATGAAGTTGCATCACAATCATCTTCTTTTGATACGATTGTTCTTCATCCTCCTCTTCTTTGGTCATAGTTTGATAGTGTATTGGAGACCTTGAACAATATTTGAAAGCATCATCTAGGGCTTCATCATTGTCTTTAGATCATGTGTAGAATTTAGAGACATTCATCCTTCTTCCTGCATATTCCTATCTAAAATGGGAAAATATCTTGCACACATTTGTAGTTCTATTTCTTCCCAAGGGGAGAAACATTGTTCAACCATTGTGAATCATCTTCAACATCCAATGTTGAGTATCTACCAACACTACAAGAGGAAATTTAAGGGGAGGTTGCATGGTTTCTCTCCTCATCTCAATTTTAGGAGGGAGCATTTCCTCACATGGGGTTCTTTCCTTCTCACCTTTGGGGGCATCACATAGACCTTCTCTCTTTTTCTCTTCTATAGGAAAACATTTATCATACTTTTGTGTAGAAGTAGTCATTGGGGGGGTCATGTTAAATCCTCCTCCTTTGTTCTTCACTTGTACATTTTTCATGCCTCTTTTCTCTTTTAAAGAGGAGTTCTATTTCCCATTGGATTTTCTCCTTTACTCCATTTGTAAGAAAATTGTTTGTATATGGGGTATTTAACATGGTCTCATTGACATAACCCATTTTTATTTGTCTATTATCTCTAAGTTGCACTTAAGAGAGGTGTTAGTGTAAATAAGGAAATTATACAACTAGTTTTAAACTTTTAGTTTATCTAGGAGAGTCCCATTCACACTTGTTAAGTTCACACTTAAAGACTTTTTATTTGTTTTTGTCTCACCTCATAAGGATGTGACAAGTGTACAAACCTTTACAAACACCTATCTCATGTGCACATGACACACTGGGTACACTTGTCCTATGCACATGCAAGGTGGTTAGAGACCTCAACCATCTTTTCATCTCACCCTAGTTTATATAAATAGGGGTTTCCATGTAATTTTTGATTCACTTTTGTGTGATAGATATTTGGCTTATTGTGTTCATAATTCATTTGTGAAAGTTATTGGATTTTGCATTCAGATCTTGATTACACCAACAGTTTTTATTTCCATTAATGATTTATCAAAGTTAATGAACTTGGATGCTTTACGTAATCAACATACTTTCATTGTCTAGTTATATCACATTTTTACACTTCAACCAATTCAAAATACAAACCTACTCATTATAATCTTTGACTTTTTTCATTGTTCTTAGGAATATTTATATTAAATATATTTTATCTGATTTAATTGATCATAATTTATAAATTTCAAATTACTCTAACAGTCAACGCCTAGATAATTATCAAAATTTTATAGGCAGAAGGCTTGAATTTAGAGTTTTAATGAAACTTAAGTGTTCCACATTAGCCTAGCTTTATATTATTTTTGAAGAGATTTAACAGGACAATTATTTAACTGATAAAAGGAATAGCAGTTACAATTCGGCTTAAGAGACCACGTTAGTTAGACAACATACCGACAGGACAAAAGGAAACATGCTACTGAATATTTGGAAGCTAAGAATACTTGTGTTCGGCAGTGAACTTCTTACATATGTTCCAAGGAGTTACCTTCTGAGACGGGGTAGAAGGATGGAATAGAAAACGGGACAGGGACACCTAGAATTACACCTAAAATATTTAAATTAGAAAATAGCTTGAGAACCAGGTAGGTGGACTTAGTAGCGGAACGCCGGAACACATCCAACTGAAATTATACCTTTATATTCTTGAATATGATTTGCATGCAGAGTAAGCACAGCAATAGGTGCATGTTTGTAAACAGCAGACAGAGTGAATGAAAACCTCTGTAAAATCATGGAGAGAACAGTCTTAGCCTCCAACATGGCGAAGTTTTGGCCAACACATGTTCTTGGGCCTACAGAAAATGGAATGAAAGCATTTGGGTGAACAGATGCCTTTGAAGCACCTTCTGCAAATCTCTCTGGTTTGAACATGTTGGCATCTGGACCCCAGAACTTCTCGTTATGTTGCACTGCTAAAATGGGCAATGTGATGGCTGCTCCTTTAGGAAGTGTAATAGAGCCTAGCTTCATTTGCTTGTATGCTTTTCTCACTACCATTGTGGCAGGTGGGTACAACCTTAGAGTTTCATATATGACCATAGTCATCTGCAAAATTAAAAAATCACAAAAAATCAGCAGCATTATCTATGACAGATGAAGAACAGGTATTATATTATGAACATTACTTAATTTGCAATCAATGTTTGTGATTGCCCAATCAATTCATAAGAGTGATGAATAATGAACAATGAATCAATAATGAAAGAACACTGCAAGACTGCAACTAATAACGAATAAAGAAACTACAACTTCAATAAGGGTAGACCAAAGATCCTAGCTCCTTCAAAGAGAATATTTCAAATGGGATCCAACCTAATAATGAGTCCAATTATATGACAAACTCTTAGATGGAAGCACTCCTCGGATTGGCCGCCAGGAGGGTCAGAGGAGGATAGGCAGGAGTTGGCCCAGATTCTTGATTCACGTGAATGTAATTCCATGGCAAGGCAGGATGTCTTGGCTTGGAGTAATAGGGATTTATCTGGTAAGTACTCTGTTTCTACGGGCTATGGGGAGTTGGTTCGACAGGTAGTTGGGGACATCGAGGTTACTTGGTGGAAGCATGTGTGGAACAAATTTTCTTGGCCCAAGTGCAATTTTTTTATGTGGTTGGTGGTCCAAAACCGATGTCTTACTTGGGATAACTTGTGCAAGAGAGGGTTTTAGGGCCCCTCAATGTGTGTTTTATGCTGTAATTGTGAAGAGATTGTTTCTCATCTCTTCTTTCAATGTTCCTTTTCTAGAAGGCTTTGGCACCTTTGGTGGCTGTGTGGAACCAGGGTTGCTGGCATGTCTCTTCTTTGGCAGAGTTCTTTTCCCGGTGGAGGAAGGCCCTTGTTAAGACCTCTTTTCTTCAAGTTATTTGGGCTCTTGGTCTGACTTTTATTATATGGCATATTTGGCTGGAGAGGAATCACAGGGTTTTTCAAGACGTGAATCTGATTGTCCAACATTTGTGGTGGAAGATTCTTCATTTGTTGGGAGAAACTATTTCAGCTAAGTGTGACTTGGCTGAGTGTGTGGATCCTGAAGAGGTTGCCTATTGCACTCGTCTCAATCTTGCTCTTCAGAGGGGTGCTACTCAGAGTGCTGGACAGATGATGAGAAAGAGATGTCGACATCCTCTTTAGAAGATAAATAGGGAGGGGCGTTGGTGTATTCCTCCTCAAGGTGTGTTGAAAATCAATACGGATGGTTCTTCTCGTGGAAATCATGGCCATGCTGGTATTGGAGGTGTTGGGTGGACTAGTTCTGGTACTATGGAGTTTATTTTTTCTGTTTATAAGGGTTAGTATACTAACAATGTGATGGAGGCTCTTGCCATTTTATATGTTGTGGAGCGTGGTTGTGCTCTTGGGTGGAGACGGATCATTTGTGAGTCAGATTCTCAGGTGGTGGTGACTTTGCTGAAGAGACGGCAGTTAGAGGATGTCAGTTGGCATTTGGCTGTTATTATAAAACAAATTCTTAATTTGTGTGCTTTCTTGGATTCTGTTTCTTTCTATCACATTCCCCGGGAATGGAATGGAGTTGCGGATTGTTTGGCTAAATAGGCTTTTGATCATTTGCCGGATTGGAATATTGTGGAAAGCAGCCAATTACCCCCAGATTTGGCTCAAAAGTTAGATCAATTAGTGGAGATAGACAGGAATGTGTAGTGCTCTTGCTTTGTAATGCTCTTTTTTAATCTGAATAAATTTTTACCCCTCTTTTAGTTACAAACAACTCCATAAAAAATGAATATCATTGTGCAACTACTCCAAACGTTTGGCCTACTTGTCATAATAATTGAATATTACCATAGCAAATTGTTTAACCACATGTAGGCCAAACTCCTTACCCTCATTTTTGGTACATAACATCTTATGAATAGGATAGGAACATATATTTGGTTATTCAATGTGCTTTACTCTGTTTTGTAATTTTTGTTTTATATTTGGAAAATGTTTTTAATTGGGTTGAAACAAACCATCAAGCAGGGGAGAGAATTCAAGGGATACTAAAATTAAATCTTCTAGAGCCAAATTGACTGGTTGAAGATCTACAGGATTCTATTTGTATCATATAAAATGACTTATATTTGGATCTGCAAAATCAAATTTTAATTACCTTAGTATCTTAGAGAAAATCTGCAATCGGACAACATAAAATAAGAACTTGTTCACTTACATCTTACTATTACAATTATCCTTGCCTATATTCAGCCTTGCACAAATTTATACCCCAAGGACAACAAATCCCTCAAAAATCAATACTCCAAGTGAAAGTTTCCCAATGCAGGCTTGAAGAGTAGCTCCCAGTCCCAACCAGTTACAGAGGAAACCCACAACTAGATATATAAGCAGGAAGATACACAACTGCTAACAATGATGATGATAAATTGCAACAACAATTATGTACCATAGTCAGAGACACCAATTAGGGATGCAGTTCTGATACCAAAGCATATTACCTACAACAGCCCATGAATATTAACAACCCCAAACTACTAGTTCTTTATTCAATTGGGTTATTACAATATTTCATAATAAATGAAAAATTGAGCCACCCTCTTTAATATTTTTGTAATCCAGTCCACACGCTACAACAAAATTGATGTTGAAATCTACAATTTAGACGGGCTGCTTATGTGGGGAGTTACTTTGCGTGAACCAAATAGCTTGATCAATTGCAATCAGTATGAAAACTAAGAAGCAATAGACGGTATAAAAGGGATTGTCATTTACTTATTAACAGTTTTTCATATGAGGTTGTCGTAGTGAGAAATCAGAAAAAATAAATAAATTCAAAAGTGCTGTGGACAATCTTAGAATACGTACCAATTTCAACCTGCTAAGCATGTCTGCATCTGGGATATCTGTGCCACAGACACTGATGACTTCATTTCGTAACTTTTCTTGCGCCAGCAAGAATAATGCCCAGTTTAATAGATTGGAAGTAGTTTCATGGCCTGTAAAAAAACATGTCTTACATTCATTCATGATTTCATCAACAGTCATGCTCAAATTCTTTTGGTTGCCACTCAATTCATTTTTGTTGGCAGTCATCATGGTTCCAAGCAGATCATTTCCATAGCCAACATCAGTTGCTCCCTTAGGCGTGGGCTGTAACCTGCTCTGAATTATAGCCTGCAGGATTTCCTTCACCCTCCTATCAATCTTCCATGCATATCTGTTCTTACTTGTAGGAATATATCTGCACCGAAAAAATAATCAATGCCTTCAAGCCTTGCCATAAGTTGATTAAAAAAAGTTGTTTATATGTAGCTCTATGGGCAGAGGACAGGGGATGATATATGCATAATAATAAGCTCTATACATCATGTAAGCATACGTTGAAGGTGATGAACTTGAAATAGTCCTGTATAAGTTTAAACTGTTACAAATTTTTGAGAGATAGAGATGTAGTAATTACTGGCTTCCTGGGATAAAGACAACGTTCAGCCTCTGCAGCCATTCTTTGTAATTCTCTTTGCAATTCATAAACTTCTTTGCCTTCATTAAAACTGCTACCAAATGCAGTATGGGATGTGATGTCTGCTGTTAATGCTCTGAACTCACCATGAACATCAATTTCTTTACCATAAAAGTCTTCTTGAGTCACCATCTCTTGCCATCTCTCAAGCATGGATGAAGTGCAAGCAGCCATTCCCTTCACCATGGCCTGTCATGGGAAGCATTACTAGATAAGATATTTTTGAATATCTTCACACCTTATCTCCTAGAGAATGCATACCACCTTTTAAACTCTCTTAATTTGTATAAAGATTGAAGAATATTTCAAACCTTGAGTTTGTCAACATGGAAGGCAGGGCTCACAATTCTTCTGTGCTTAACCCAGTGCAGTCCATTTACGAAAATCAGTCCTTTACCCAGTAAAGCCAATACAAGAGGCCTGGGGGTAGTCTTGTCATAATAACGAAATTTGTTGGACAGAACTTCCTTAATTAGCTCAGGTTCTGCAATGTACAGCCTGGAGTGAATTCCATACCAGTAGAAAAAGATTTCTCCTGAAAATAAACAAATTAACAACACCATAGTCAGATACTGCCCTTAAGCTGTTTAAATTTATAATTTGAACCATGTGAAATTTATAGGATTTCGATCATTACTAGCAAGAACATTATGTGGGGAGTGCTTATGATCGGTAATAATAAGTTCAGCATTGAGTAAAACAGGTACTTAAATATAAGGTCAATTTTGGTCAATAAAAATAAGACAAATATTTAACAATTTTTATTGTAGATGTCTTATAAAATTACTATGAACTGTTTGATCATTGAAACTGATGATGATATTTAAGTAGAGTAACTCCAGACTGTTCTAAAATTTCGAATTGGTAAAAGAGTACCTTTAGGACAGTTAGATTATAACTATACTTTTGCAGAGATAGCTGAAAATTTATCCACTGAATTTTTTTAAAAAATAGCACCGTGAGGAGAGAGGACCACAATTCCACTATATTTTTTTGTTTAAGATTAAAAAAATTTAAAAATAGAAGAAGTTGTTTTTTCACAATCTAGGGAGAAATTAATTTGACGTCTGAATAGTATTATTGATTTTCAAAATTAATATTTTAGAAAAACGTCAGACAAGCAGCATAAAAAATATCAAATCGTCACTACAGAAAGGTATAGTGTAAGTGAATAGCTAAATATACTTAACCTATTGATCAATCTTTCTTTCTTTATATTTAAAGTGTTCTTTACAAATAGTTCTCCAAATCATTTTAGAACACATGAAAATATAATCATTGTCTGAAAAGATTGGTATTTCTGTTAACATTTTTCCCCTAAAAGCTAACTCCTGTAACAGTAAGGAAGAACTCAGGTCATAAAGGGATCCAATTTTCAGGGCAGGGTCTTCCAGTTCTGGGTAAGAATTGCACATATGCAATTTTTTCATAAGAAGTGATCTTGATTATTTTGTGAAAAAAAAAAGTTTGATAAGTTTATATAATAGAAGTAGTGTATATACAATTTGAGAAAATATTAGAATAGATAAAAAAACAAAGATAATATACAGTATTTTTATTTGAAATTTTTTTTTGGTAAAAAGCTTAATACAAAAATGAATCTCTTACTTCACCCGTAAACAGGATATAAATAGGCACATCAAAAACAGTTTTTACGTTACATTAATCATGAAAAAAATAAGCACAGTGCTTGAAAACATGTATAAAAATATAAAAATCCCAAAATATCAACCAAAATTTTTACCTGGGAAAACCTTTTTGGTAAAAAGCCTAATACAATAAACTTTCACTGTTGTAAAATCTCAACCATTCTCCAATAAAATAATGAACCTCTCTTACTTCACCTGTAAATATATACAGATATAAATAGGCACATCAAAAATGGTTTACACAAGGTTAACCCCATCCCAACTATTAAATATGAAAAAACTAAACACTCATCTAACATATTTTTTTATTGAGTGGTCCATAATTGAGTTCAGTAGGCTTCAATTAGTTTACTGACCACCTGAACAGCCTCTAACTACACTATAATACAATAATAAAAAGAGCTGAAATAGGCAAGCAAAGCTGGAAGATTAAGACCATCAAACAAATGAAATGAAATGTCATCTACAGTATAAGCAAAGAAGACAGGGCAGAATTTTGATGAACAATATACCCTAGGAAGAAAAGAAAGAACTAAGTTATATTAATGTAGATAAACATAAGCAAAGCAGGTTTATAAAAGAACCGCAAGTTACAGTTTTAAAATAAATTCTAGAACTTGTACTAGAATTAAACCTAAGAAGGAAAAAGAGCTCACAAGGAGGAATATCAAGTTTTTTAAACTTGAACAGTTTATAAGGTAAACTGTTAAGAAGGTCACATATAAATAGGCTGGTAGCTCGGTAGTAGAGAAGTTGAGAAATATATAATTTTTATAAACTTGAACAGTCTGGAAGGAGAAAATAAAATAAATAAAACATATGCTGCAAAGACAAAATTTTCAATGAAAGAAAACTAATATTACATTTTAGAATCCCAACATGCAAATATGTGCAGTAAGCTACTTCGAATAAAAGATTCAGTATTTGCCCATATCAAGAAATTTGGAAATGTTCTTGAAAAATTGCACTGTGATATGATTGTTGAAGCAGTACAAGCACATAGAGAGAGGGGGGGACAGAACCATGTATCTGACTCCACTTTTGGTAGTGAGGCATAACTCTAGGAACTATGTCATGAGAAATCTCCTTCATAGGTTGTGCAGAAGCTTTCCTCAGAAGCTCTCTGTACTCAGGCACACTTCCTGCAAGGACATGGTAAGATGAACCTTTGATTCCTTGGCTTGTATAAGCATAGTAGAAGGTGAAAGGCCTCCATATGAGATCTCTAAAAGGCTTAAAAACTATCCCTCCAAATAATATAACCACAATGGCAACCAAAGCTTCTATACCACTTAAACCAATTCCAACACCCATCACTGAAATTTTCATACAATGGCACTCTTTGTGTAGTATTTCCTTAACTTGTAGTTTTAGCTAAGGCCATCTAAATTTATAATTGCACTTGAGATTCTTCCAGTAAACTCTTCACTACCTAAGAAACAATTTATAGAATTGTATGTTTCATTTCAAGGTAAAATGAAATGCCCAAGTTATATTTGTTATCATGTGACATCAAAACCGTGTTTCAGCAAGCCACCATTTGTTCAATGCCAGCTGATTATTGTCTCTTTGTTTATAAAGTTGTATCGTCCTGCATATGCCTCAAAATTATTGTCAGTGAGCAGGGAGTGGTCAGTCCTCCAGTCTGATCTCGTAATGTCAGTTTTCTAACGATCACTTTGGCTTTTAGTTGAGATGACAGGATAAATGCACGTGGTTAATATTCTTCTGCCTTTTTAAAGATTCTTTCAAAAATAGGCAACAGCCATGTATGTCCAGTTTCACGCTCAAGGAAGATAACATTTGTCTTCTAATCCTTACTCAGAGTTGGAGATAATTATAATTTTTAGTTTGATTTCCAGGTGCTGGTGAATTTGTTGAATAGACAGCATTTAGCTGATGTTAGTTGGCATTTAGATTTGGTTGTGAAACAGATTCTTAATCTGTGTGATTCTTTGGATTCTGTTATTTTCAAGCATATTCCTAAAGAATGGAATGGAGTTGCGGATTGTTTGGCCAAATGGGCCTTGATCACATGCAAAATTGGAACATTGTGGATTGGGGTCAATTACCCCTAGATTTGTCTCAAAAGTTGGACCACTTGGTGGAGCTTGACAGGGCTGTGTAAAGCCCTTGCTTTGTACTTCTTCTTGTTTGAATAAATTTTTACCCCTCTTTTAGTCAAAAAAACTCTGACTTAGGGAAATGATTTGACCAAAGTTACAAACAGATTTGTTTGCCTTCATCTTTTTTAGTGTTTAAATATGTTAAAGGTGATATTTACAAACACTTTAGGGGGGAGATTGTTAGATTGTTAGGGTCAAGTTAAGGTAGCCACAAGTTGACTACTCATAACCATATATGCACACTATAGGATTAGAGGTGTAGCATGCCCCCCACCTTTACAAAAGCATTGTCCTCAACGGTGATCAATTATGGATGCTTCTACATAAAATATTCATCTCCTCCTATGGCTTCTTTGATCAACAAATTATTCCATTTTCTGAGTGTCCTAGTCCTCATCTCCTTTGTGTATGTCTGGAAAATTAACTCAAGCTCCAAGATTTGTCTTCTCTGTATATCTAGCTCTTGTTGGTGATGAATATGTTCTTCCATTTCTCTAACCTTTGGGTGTGCTTTCAAGGAAGAGGTAAAGGATGGTAGATGGTACCCTAGCATTGATTGAATCACCTAATCAAGATCTCCTTTAGGAAATAATGTTTTTTCAATTTCTCCAAGTAGTGATAATGCATGGAAAGATGTTATTGTCTTGACTTATTCTCCATCTATTTCTTCTTCCTCTTCATCTTCTTCTTCTCCTCCTCCTTCTTCTACCATGATATAGCTTAACCAAGAAAATTGAAAACAACTCCAAATTAGGACTGTAGGTGTATAAATGCACCCTTGTTCAACCCTCAAAAAATTAAGAAAAAAATCATTGAATTGTATCCTTGGGAGCAAAAATAGTGGAAACCCTAATTTTGCTATAACTTCCTCAAATCAGCTCCAAATGACTTGAAATCTAGACTTTAGTAGATTCAAAATGTCCTTGGAAACCCCTCCAAAATCTTGAAAGAATTCTCCAAAATGACTTTCAAAATTAAAAAGATTACCTTATTTCTTGCCTTCCTGGTGCCAAAATCATTTTCTAATAACACTTGTAATGAAACAACTTGCACAATAGGAGAATATAATAGGAAATATTCTACAAATACTTGATAATAATATGTCACTTCAAGGGGCCCAACGGGTTTGGGTCTAGTGGTGGGGAGCGAGGAGTTTCACACCATAGACCCAAGTTCAAATCCCACCGGGCGGGGGCTCCCTTGTAGTGGCTATGGGGACACCTGGAGGTAGGGGTCGCACTTATGGCAATGCATGGACCAATGCCCACCCCCATGTTTCGCCATGGGGACACCTTGAGGTAAGGTCAAGTGTAACCATATTAAGGAACCAAGCCCACCCCCATGTCCTCTACGAGATGGCCCCCACCAACTCGAGCTAGTGTAAAAAAAAAAAAAATTCCTGAGGCCCCCAGGTTCTTGTATCCTAACTTACTCGCAACATGTGGAGTGGGGCATTTGCATGTCGCCCAGGAGAAAAAAAAAAATTTCCACAATTTATAAAAGAAGACACGCAAAAAATGGCGTGATAGTTTGCAAAGCAACAAAATTTAGAATGGCGATATGCAAAGCTGGAGGGAAGCACCGAGGAGCGAGGAGTTGTGCGAAGGATCCCTCGAAGGGAGAATGGGTAGGCCAGATACCAAGAGAACTGGGACAGAAGGGCCGGTGCTGGCCAAAACGTTTTTCACCAGGAAGAAGAACCATGCAGAAGGCATGGTGATTGGGTCCCCCAGGGAAGGCAACGACAACAAAAATGGAGGTTTTCACCAGCCAAGGCAGTGGAATCAAAGACAGCATGATATTCCTCAACAAAGAAACCCTAATGTGCATTGGAGGGGAGGGAGAAACCCTAGAGTCCAATGAAGGGACTTTCAGAGGCAAAATCTGCAACCCAGAAATCAAATACCTAGAAGGAGGGAAGAAGACAGAGAGGAAGAATTGACAATAACCCTCAGCGCAAATCGAATTCAGGACCAAGTCTCGAAATTGGAAGACACAGCATTAATAATTAAATGGCACGGGAAGAACTTAAATTGGCAAAGTTTGGAAACCTAGTGGTATGGAAAATGGGGGAAGGATCTAGAATTTAAGAGGTTGGAGAATGATTTTTTTGTGGTCATTTGCCCCATGGCGGCCATTTGGGGGCAAATAGAGGAAGGGATCTGGATTCTAGATGGCTGCAGCTTTTACATCTGCCGTTGGAAGGCTGGGTTTGATCCAATATCACACCGAATTGAAAAAATTCAAGACTGGTATATCATGCCCAATCTTCCCCTTGAATATTGGGATCCTAGGATCTTGGAAGAAATTAGAAACGGCATAGGTACTTTTCTATGCGCTGAAGAAAGATCCAACCCAGAAGGGTCTGGCACGTTTGTTAGGTTAGGCATCGAGAACAACCCAAATCGAAGAACCCGTAGAGAAATCAAGATTTCGTCAAGATTATGTATGTGGACGCAGAGCCTGATCCTCAACCCCCTCTCCACAGACACATTAGTCAAAATTCTTGGGTGGAAAAGTGATAATCTTCCAGGAGAATACTCAGAGCAATCTTCAAACAAACAATCTATACCTTTCGTGGAGAAGGATCAAATCTTCGATGAAGAAGGCCTTCCTCCTCCTCCTGAAGCAATACCACAAGCTGAATCTAAATTAGGGCAGAGTCTGGAAGACAACCAGAGTATCAAATCCATAGATCAACAATTGTCGCATGTTATAGAGATGATTGGCAATAAGGTGAGTAAGGAAGATTTGGATTCTCTTATAAATGTGGGCAATGAACTGGTCGACCTTGCCAATGCAGCTAAAAAGGTGACATCGACATTGATAACTTTGAAGATGAAGACTGGTTGGCAGAACATGAGCTAGAGCTGGTGGGAAATGAAGCCTTTCTGGATAAAGGGGGCAAAATCTTGAATGCTTCTATTCCAAAACCCGCAGAACAAGGGGCACTCAGGCTGAGAACTAAGGAACCAATTAAAACATCGCCAGATTGTGGAGAACACAGAGGAAAAGGAAGAATTTCAAACAAGGAAAAGTTAAAATGGAATGGGGAAGCAGCAGGCCAATTAAAAATTGAAACATTGTTGAAAGTAGGGAAGGGAGATCCCCTTCCTGAACAGCAATGAAAATCATTACCTGGAATGTTATGTGCTTAAATGCCCCTAACAAAAGATGCCTGCTTCGGCAACATCTGAATGCTCAGTAATCAGACATATGTCTGATTCAGGAATCTAAACTAGGGGAACAAGAAAGAATAAACCTAGGTCTGAAAATGAAGAGCTGGAAATTGTGTGGAGTCAACTCGGCAGGAGCCTCAGGAGGTTTGCTAACTTTGTGGAAACCTCAATCAATTCTGGTCGAAGAAGTGGCTTCAAGCAATTTTTGGCAAGCCTGTAAGGTAAGGAGTCTAGCCTGGAATCTAATTTTTTTGTTGATAAATGTTTATGAGCCTAATAATCACATTCAAAAAAGAACATTATGGAATGCATTGGACATACTCTGCAAGCTACCAGAAGATGAGGTTTGCATTATAGGTGGGGATTTCAATGCTATCCTATCAGGTGCAGATAAGAAAGGGGGAGTAGGAAGGAAACTCCAATCTCAGCTTGACTTTGAAAATTTTGTGGAAAGGAATGAGCTCTACGACATCCAGATGGATGGTGGGCAGTATACTTGGACTAACAGAAGGATGGGCTTCTGCAATATAGCCGAGAAGTTGGATAGATTCCTGTTTAAAGGCAATCTCAGTAGATTTCCCTTCACCCTTGATAGTCAGCTGCTACCTTTACCAGGGTCAAATCATTACCCAGTTTGTTTGGAAATCAAGGGCGAAAGGGGCCCAGCAAGAAGCCCTTTCAAGTTTGAAAATATGTGGTTTAAGCATAAGGATTTCTTCAATCTGATCAAACATTGGTGGAATACGACACAACCAGACGGAACCAAAATGTTTTGCATTGCAGTCAAGCTGAAAGTAATCAAGCAGAATCTAAAATTATGGAATAAAAACAAATTCAAAAATATTTTTGTAGAAAAGAAACAGTATGAATCAGAGTTGAAAGTCCTCTCAGAGAAGATTATCAGAGAAGGAATGGATAATCAAAGTTACTTAGAAGAAAAAGCTTTGATGGCAAAACTAAATGATATTCTCTCCAAGGAAGAAATATTTTGGAGACAAAAGTCATAGGAAGTTAGGCTGTCTGCAGGTGACAGAAACACAAAATATTTCCATAATGTAACAAAAGCAAGGAGAGAGGCAAATAGAATTACAAGGGTAAGGGATAAAGACGGTCAAATTCTGGAGGACGTGGAAGAGGTCAAACAAGCTATGGTGGTTCATTTTCAGAACCTATTAAACGAAGAGGAAGGCTCCAACCTCTCAGCCCAAAATGAGCTAGTGAGCAACATTCCCAAGTTGGTAACAGATGCTCAGAATGATATGCTAAATAGCAAATTCTCGAAAGATGAAGTTAAGACTGCACTCTTCCAACTCCACCCAGACAAAGCACTAGGCCCAGATGGCTTCCCAGTAGGGTTCTTCCAAAAATGTTGGGACATAATCAGGAAAGACATTATGGAGGCTTTAGAGGAATCTAGGACCTCTAGACAGCTTTTAAAGGAAATTAACAACACCTTTTTAGCTTTAGTCCCAAAGAAAGGAAAGCCAGAACTTCTGGATGATTTTAGGCCTATTTCTCTCTGTAACACCCTTTACAAAATTTTAGCCAAAACAATGGCCAACAAGTTAAAAAGACTTCTTTCAGATCTGATCTTAGAAGAACAGACGGGGTTCATCACAATTAAATCTATCCTAGATGGGGTAATAATAGCCCAGGAGGCCATTCATTCAATTCAAACCTTGAGAAAGCAAGCTTTGCTAATAAAACTAGACATCAAAAAGGCATATGATCATGTTAACTGGCATTTTTGGTTTAAAGTGTTGGAAGGGTTCGGCTTCAATAAGATTTGGCTAGATTGGATTTTCTCATGGATTGCAAGCCCAAGATTCTCAATCCTGGTGAATGGTTCTCCTGAAGGTTTCTTCAATGTCTCACGTGGGCTAAGACAGGGAGATCCAATATCCCCCTTTCTTTTTATACTAATGGCTAAAGCTCTCGGAAGATCAATATCCAGAGCCTGGGATTTAAGGGAGATTGTTGGCGTCCAAGTCACAAGTGGGGTCCCAAACATCACCCACCAGCAGTTTGCTGATGACACCATGTTGTTTGGGGAAGCCCATACCAGGGAGGCCCATAGATTCAAGTCAATTCTCCAAAAATATACAACAGCTTCAGGACAAGAGGTCAGCCAGGAAAAATCAGAGGTTTTTTTCTTCAACACAGCAGGGAGAACGGAAGGTCAGATTTTGAGAATCCTTGGCTTCAAGAAAGGATCTCTTCCCTGCAAATATTTGGGGATTCCATTGGATAAAGGTCTCCGTCCGGGCAACACTTGGAACAATTAGAATGAAGGCAGCTTCCTGGAAAAATAATTGGCTATCTTGGCTGGGTAGGCTTACAAAACTCAAATCAGTAATCTCTGCCCTACCGACTTACTTAATGTCATGCCTCCCTTTGGCAAGATCAGCAAGCAAAGCGCTGAATAAGAAGATGAAGACCTTTTTCTGGCAGGGGTCGTCGGAACAATTCAAGTTCCCGCTAATCAAAAGGAAGCAAATTTGTGAATCTAAACAAAATAATGAAACAGGATTAAAAAATCTATTGCTTCAAAATAAAGCCCTTGGAGCCAAATTGGTGTGGACAATCTTTTCCAGCCAAGAACTTAAATGGGTAAGAATCGTCTGTGCCAAATATTTGGATGTAGATGCAGACAGCATTTTCACTTCAAGGGAGCTACCCGTCGGCTCTAGAATATGGAATTTCATCTGCAGTTGTAGAAACCTCATCTTCGACCATCTTTATTGGGAAATCAGGAGTGGGGACCTAGTAAATTTTTGGGATGACTCATGGCAAGGTTTTTCTAAACTAGCCAATAGAGAGGATCTGGCAAATGTCAAAATTATTACAAAACAGGCATGGGGGGATAAGGTAAGAGATTATTTAACTCCGTTCTTTCACAATGGTTTGCTCACAGCCAAATGGAGGAGTCCTATCAACCTCGGTTTAAGTCAGGCAGAAGTAGGAATTTTTGACAAGGTTCTAAGGGAAAGGCAAATCAACTACAGGGAAGGCCAGGATTTGCTTCGATGGACGAGGTCTCCTAACGGAGTCTATAGTGTCAAAGAAGGTTATAAAAAACTTTCAGAAAGCCATGAGGAAGCTTCTACAACCCCAAGGGATTTGTGTTGGAACCCTAATTGTCTTCCAAAGGCAGGGGTGTTCCTTTGGATAGCTTCACAAGGCAGAGCCTTAACTGCTGATAAACTGGCCAAACTCAGAATTCAAGGACCCTCGAGATGTTTGTGCAGAGAAGCCTCAGAAGATGGTGATCATCTTTTCCTAAACTGTCCTTTCTCCAATCAATGCTGGATTTGGCTAATGAATAAACTTCTTTGGAAATCCGCAATACCAAAGGATCTGTTAGAATGGCTCATGAGCTGGCCAAGTGTGAACAAAAAAGCAGCATATCACAAACTATGGTCCATTAGCCCCTCACTGTTGATCTGGGAGCTCTGGAAAGAGAGAAATAGGAGACTCTTTCAGGATAAAGAAATGTCTCTTCTCTCATTTCTCAATAAAGTTGAAATTAGTATAGTTGAAGTCTTCAATTCCAAATTGAGTGAAGCGAAACCCTCACAGCAGTTTTTCACAGTTTGGGATGCATTGATAAAACAAGGTTGGCTAGGTCTTAAAATGCCACCTATCAATATGGAAGGTGGTCAACAAACAGCTCTAAAAAGGAAACTCTCCAAATGGTTCCCACTGGAACACGGTTGGCACAAACTAAATTTTGATGGCGCATCACAAGGGAACCCTGGTAGATCAGGAGCTGGGTGCATCATCATAAATTGGGATGGTAAAACAATGGGCAGCTTGGCTGAGCCACTGCTAGATGGTACAAACAATGAAGCAGAGTTGGAAGCTTTAATCCTAGGCTTAGGGCTTTGCCATGAACTTAAGCTTAGGAAAGTGGCCATTGAGGGAGACTCCCTGGTGGTAATCAATGGTCTTTGATCGAGGAGATTGCTGAACTGGAAACTAGTTGCAAAATTGGAATAGCTCTGTCTCTAATGGATCGGTTCGAGATGACAACAATCAATCACATCTTTAGAGAGGCCAACTCAGAAGCAGACTCTCTTTCAAACCAGGGGGCGGATGGAGTAAGAGTTAAATTTTTAAATTCCTTCAAATAAATGGGTTGGGTACTAGGGTGGTTCGGTGGGCACCCAATCCACGAATTCCTGGATGGGTCGATTCCATAAGCCAGGATTATGGCAAATCACTCCCCACGCGAATGAATCTGGATTGACCAGTCACACGCTCCAAATCTAATGGAGAATCCTCCTTCTCATCCTCTCCCCACTTTGAAATGATTGAATACAGCGAATGGTGTCTGTCAAAGAAGCATCCAAATGGTTATCCTTTCCTTTATCATCTACAATTGCCTGATTCGATCGGACAAAGTCTACTATGGCATTGTTAGAGTGGCATAATGGCTGGAGGCTCTGGCTTCATAGCTAAGATTTTAGTTTATGGTCTGTTAAACTTGGGTATGGCGACTCCTGTCCAACTGGAGAGCACTGTCCATCAGATGGCTTTCAAAGGAGCCATTACGGACCAAAGACTCAAACGGATCCTGCGGAGGCATGACGGTCTGATAATCCCGGTGGTGAAGATTATTTTGGGGAAAGCTTTCCTATCAGCCGATGAATTTTATAGGGTCGATACTCATGTTTCCTCCAGGTTTCTAGCCTCCATCCTGGATGTAGGAGTGTCGACAAAAGCAGCGAAAGGATTGATGATGAAACTCTTCAAACCAAAATTTCTTGATGGCCTCAATCACACTCTTGGAGCAGTCATTTAGGGGGCGGGAATCCCCCGCCCAAAAGATATCCTAGCCCAGAAGGACACTTTGGAGGTGCTGAAGATTTTTCCCCTCACTCTCAACCTGAAAGGGATGGCTCTGATCGAGCACCAGGAACGAGTGATTTAGGTCTATGGTTTTCTTCACAATATGCTAATCGAGGACGGGGACACTAGGGAGAAGGAATGGGAAGGCAAGCTTCAATCAATGGCAATGGAGCTCGACCTTCTCTAAGAGCCCGATCTTTGATATACTCGGTTCCTTATAGTAAGTATCAGTAGGGAATCTGCATATGGCTAAGTCTCTGTGTCCAGTAAGTTGTAATGGCAATTTTGGGTATATACTATGATAGGTCCTTTTGGAATCTGCTTTGGTAATCAGTTTTTTGAAGGTCTGCAGGTAAACAGCTTATAGGCACCTGCTTGTAAATTTCCACTCCATATCTATACAAATCTACATATTTACGAATCAAAAAAAAAAATATGTCACTTCAAGGGGGCAACCTCCTAATCTACTTTGTGGGGGATACCTCCAATAATCTTCAATAAGAACACAATACTCAATATGGTGGTAATAACTAACCTCTACCTCCTATATATACCGTACTTATACCATGGATGTCACCCAAGCTAACCTAACTACCTATATAAGACTATATTAATGATTATATAACTTAAATAAGAGTTAAGGTAGCCACAAGCTAACTACTCATAACCATATACACACTATAGGATTAGGGGTGTAGCAATGTCCTAAACATACCTTGGTGTCAATAAAGCTCTTCATCATGCCATGTTGTTTATGTTTTATGCTTATTGTGGGGATGTCTACCATGCTCTTGTTAGTTTGACCCTCTAAGTTAACTTTGAAAGTGTTTCTCATACACATGTGGAGTTAACTTTGAAAGTGCTTCTCATACCCATGTTGAGTCATGTAGACTTTTGCTCCATGTTGTTACTTTTCAACATTACCATGACCATGGATCCAAGGAAATTTTTAGTGGCTATATGTCGTCATTTGGCTATTTTTTCTATTCCTAGCCCCTAAATTTGGCTATTTTTAGGCTCTTTAGAAGTCTCCAATTCACCCATATTTGATATATTTTGCCTAATCTTGAAACAAAATCACCTTGAGTTAGAAACTTTAATTCTTTAATATAGACACATATTACACTATTGTATATAAAAATTTGGGCGCTAATCTCCCTAGTTTATTAGGAGCTATTTTTTTATTTTTATACTTGCCCCATTTCAACATCTTTATTTAACAATTATATAATGATATGAAATTTAGACATTAAATAAACACAAAATTTAAATATTAATAAAAAATAATTCCATCCACGATATTATTAAATATGTGAGCATGGGAAGCGAAATGGAGTAGGAGGTTAGAATTGCGAATTTAGAACAAACCCAAAAAAAGGAGAATTTGGCAGAAGAACAATCACTCGGTAAGGAGCTTGAACTAATCAAGCAAAGGAAAGATTAGAAGTCTGTAAAGCTAGGGTTAATGGAGATCACAAAGAAAAAACTTAGGGGTGCGAAAGTCATTTGGATCGGGTTACTATCGACCTTTCGGAAGAAGCAGGGGAGGACACCAACATGCTAAATGATTTGGCAATTATTGGTTGAATTATTGGAAAATGCTTGCCGAGGGAAAGAATCAAAAAATGGATTTCGGAGAATTGGAACGTAGGAGTAATAGTGAAATTTCTGCCCAGAAACTTTTTCATTATTTTTTTCTGATCACTGGAAGATAGAGAGGTGATTCTTCAAGGGGGGAACTGGTGGATAGAAGGTATGCCTCTCTATTTACAAAAGTGGCAACAAAATTTCAATCCAATAGCACCAAACCCATATGACAAACCAGTATGGATTCAGCTGTATAATTTACCTATAGACTACTGGTCGGAGGAATGCTTGGTGAAGATTGGTCAAACATTGAGAACTTTACTGGATATCGACGAGGAAATAATGGAAGGAGACTCCTATCTTTATGGGCGCCTACAAATCGCTGCAATTAACCCTATTTCGAAAGAGATTATTTTATGCATGGATGGCACACACTAGAGGCAAAAGGTAGAGGTGGAAGATAATAAAATGTTTTGTCTCATTTGCAAAAGGAGGGATCACAGAGAAAAAAATTGCAAGGCAAAGAAAAAGAAGACGACCAACATATGGGTGAAAAAGGTCCATGTTGAGCCAAAATGTAGCAAAGAAACAACGAAGGATGCATCCACGGAGAACAAACAATGCCCTCAAAAGGTTTCACCTTCCAATCAAGAGGCCTCCAAGCAAGGGGAGTTTGGGGGGACAAGGATAATTGAAAATGCTTCAAAGTTGGTTACAGAGGTCTGCCCTGTTTTGGATAGTTCAGAGGTGAAGAGGGACCCTCCGCTGGTTCCCTGCAATCCTTCAATGGAGGCTGGTGCGGAACAAGCCAATGGAGATAGCGAATGTTTAGAGGATGAGAATTATGTAGATTCGGATTGGAACCTATCCAAAGAAGAGGAACTAGGAATTGTAGATATCAGGAAAATTAGTTAATCGGCTTTGAGGGAGCTTGGGAAATTAAAGAAAGGAAGAGGAAGAAAAAGTAACAAACAGAAAAGGGCAGAGGTGGTCGCAGAATTAGGGTTGAAGAATATCAAGGAATACATGAACAAATCCAAGGGAGCAAAAGGCTCCCCTGGAGGGCAATGAAGATCTTAACATGGAATGTTAGGGGCCTTTTGGCTCCTGACAAAAGGTGCTTGATTAAGCACCATCTTGAAGATTTCAGCAGATATCTACTTGTTGCAAGAAACCAAAATAAGTAGTGAAGAAGGAAGAAAGTTCGTGCATTACTGCAGGAGAAAGAAAGGCATTTTTCAAGAAGCATTGGAAAAGGCAGGTGGATTGGGTGTAATCTAGAATCCAAACAATTCTGAAATAAATCTGGTGGACTCTAACCTCAACTGAATGATGTGCTCTGTTAAGAGTCTCTGGAGCAATGATACCTTCTACATCTTCAACGTTTATGGACTTGTCAAAATAGAAGAAAAGACAAAGGTTTGGAATGATTTACTCTTGAGAACAAGATTGATGGAGAATGATTATTTTTTTTTGGGTGGAGATTTCAATGCCATTCTCAATTTAAATGAGAAAAGTGGAGGTCTGAATAAGGTGAATAGATGCATCACATATTTCAAGAATTTTGTGGTGGATGCACAGGTAATTGATTGTATTCCTAAGAATGGATGGTTTACCTGGACCAATAGGAGACAGGGATTTACAAATATCTCAAAAAGGCTTGATAGGTTCCTTCTTGGGAAAGGATGGCTCAAAGCAAACATATACAGTGAAGCTAACATTGTACCAATTTTAGTCTCGGACCACTTCCCAGTACTGTTGGAAGTTAAAGCATGTGAAAGACCTCCCAAAGGCTATTTTAAATTTGAGAGTATCTGGTGGTGGGATTCTAGCCTAATGGATAACTTGGAGAATTGGAGGAAGGAAAGCTCTCACTTTAAAGCTACGGTCTCTTTTTGTTTTTTGAAAAGACTAGGCTATATTAAGGACAAATTAAAGATTTGGAATAGAGACTCTTACAAAAATATTTTTTCTAGAAAAAGAGAAAATTGAGAAGGAAATGGAGGATCTCAATGAAAAGATTATAAGATATGGGATGTTCTCAGAAGACTTCGTTAAGGAAAAAGAGTTAAAAGAGAAGCATACAGAATTACTCAAGAGGGAAGAAGTGTTCTAGAGGGACAAAGCTCGAGAGAAGTGGCTTAAGGAGGGGGATGTAATTTATACCAAATATTTCCATGCTTCGGTCAAGGATAGAAGGGAAGAAACAGAATAGACAAGATCACTCTCCCTGATGGCTTAGTTGCCTCTGATAGGATGGCCATTGAAAGCGAAGTGGTAAGGTATTTCAAAAATTTGTTGGGAGAGGCAGTCAACACATCTAGTGAGGAGGAAGATGAGTCACTTTCTTGTATTCTGGAATGTATTGGGCCAGAGGACAATGATTTCTAACCAGACCATTCACTGAGGATGAAATCAAACTTGCCACCCTTCAACTAAATCCAAACAAATCACCAGGTCCGGATGGTTTTTTGACAAGATTCTTCCAAAATTGTTGGAGCTTCTTGGGCAAAGACATGCTAAAGTTGGCAGAGGATATAAGGGTCAATAAAAAATTCGTCAAGGATCTAAATAATACTGTAATTGCCCTTATCCCAAAGAAGTCTAACTACAATACTTTCACATATTTCACGCCTATCTCGATGTGCAACACTATCTATAAAATCATGGCAAAAGCTTTGGCAAATAGGTTGAAAGGAGTTATGGATAAAGTCATATCATTGGAACAGAGTGGCTTTACTTTGGGAAGGGAAATAACTGACAGCATCATACTATCTACAGAAGCAATCCATATGATGGCTTCAAAGAAGATTAGATGAATGCTCATTAAACTGGATGTGAGTAAGGCATATGACAGAGTTAGATGGAATTTCTTGATAAAGGTATTGAAAAGATTTGGTTTCTGTAACATTTGGATAGATATTATGTATGCATGTATCTCTACACCAAGATTTTTGATGCTTGTAAATAGGTCAGTATGTGGCTTTTTTGAGGCCACTAATGGGCTGCAACAAGGTGATCCCTTGTCTCTATTTTTATTTGTAATCATGGCAGAGGTTATGGGCCGTCATATCAAGAGGATTAGGGAAGCTGGCTTGTGGCATGGAATTAGGGTGGTGGAGGGGATAGATCATCTCACTCACATCCAATTTGCGAATGACACCATGCTCCTGGGGGAAGCTTCAATAAGAGAGGCGGAGGTTGTCAAGGATGCAATTGACAAGTACTCAAAGGTGTCGGGACAGGTTCTTAACAAGGAGAAATCAGAGATCATTTTCTTCAACACAAAGAAAGTTCAGCAGAAGAAAATATCTAAAATTTTGGGGTTTTCCATTGGACAGCTTCCTATTAAACATCTAGGCATACCTCTGTTCACAGGAGCTAATAGAAAATCTTTGTGGGAAGAGTTGTTAAGAAATTGTAGGAAGAAATCTAATGCTTGGAAGAACAAATGGCTAATGTTGGCTGGAAGAGTCCTTATCATAAAATCTATTTTGTTAGCGGTTCCAATCTATGTAATGTCATGCTTCAAATTAACAAGCAAAGCAATAGCTAGCTTAGAGAGTTATATGAAGAGATTCTTATGGGAGGGAGAAAAGGATAAAAAAAGAATCCCTTTGTTATACTAGGAAACAGCTTGTGGTTTGAAATTGGAAGGAGGTGCCAGCATAGGCTTAGATGACTTTTTGCTCAAAACATGGCGTTAGGAGTGAAGCTATCATGGAAAATGTATAGAATCCCATAAAAGCTTTGGTGCAAAATTGTCCAGAGGAAGTATTTAGACTTTATGGATTCAAGTAGAATTCTAACAGAAGCAAACTCAGGAGGTGGTTCAATTGTTTCGAAGTTTATTTGGGAAAGTAGGAATATTATAACTGAACATCTTTCATGGAAAATAGGGGATGGGAGAAGCACTAGTTTCTAGTCTGACTCATGGAATGGGAAAGCTTCCATCTACAGTCTCCTAGGCTTCTCAAATTGGATTAATAGTATGGAACAAATGATGGGCTCATGTGTAGCGGATTATGTTTTGTTAGACAGCTCTAAGTCGAGGGTGGCTTTCAAATGGGTATCATTTGAAATCACACCATTGTCAGAGGAGATGAAGGATGCAGTTAAAGGAATTTTGTAAAACAGAAGAATATTTTTGTCAAATAGACCTAATGAGATTATTTGGTGCTTAAATTCAGGTGAGTATTCGGTCAAATTGGGTTATGTTGTCCAAGCCCACGGTCCTGGAAGAAGCGAATGGCATGTGTAGTTGTGTTGGAATAAGTACCTTCTCCTGAAAGCTGGGGCTTTCCTGTGGACAACTTTGCACAAGACAATTCTTACGGGGGATAGGTTGTGGTCCATTGTGTTCGAAGGGCCCAGTATATGCCCTCTGTGCATGTAGAATGAAGAATCGGCTAATCACCTTCTTCTCAATTGTTGTTATGCTTCAGAGTGTTGGGATTGTCTATCATCGAAGCTGGGTTGGAGTTTAGTGAGACAAGAGGATTTATTTAATTTCCTTTTAAGTTGGCCTAAGGGGGGCGGTTTGGATACTTGGGGATATATTTGGGTGGTGGCTCCTTCAATAGCTATATGGCAAATTTGGAAAGAAATAAATCAAAGATTTTTTTGTGATCAGAGCTTAACGGTGACAAATATCAAAAAGAAAATTCAAGAAGGGATTTGTGAGGTCATCAATGCCCATCAGAGGATTAAAAAGAATGGAAAATTTACTAAATGGGATGATAGGATGCAATAGAAATGGAAAGAGCTTAAATGACTAGTAGGAATAGCCACGAACATTTTCTACAAAAGATTGGAAGCTAAATGGACAAGACCAACAATGGGGCAGATAAAGCTAAACTTTGATGGGGTAGCTTAAGGCAATCCTGGCCCAACAGGGGCGGGATGTGTTATCAGAAATGAGGATGGGAAGCTAATTTGGGCTTTGGTAAGGAATTTGGGTATTGCATCTAACAATGAGGCAAAAATGGAAGCCATGGCCAGGGGATTGTGGTTTTGTCTAGATAATGGTTTAAAGGATGTAGATATTGAAGGTGACTCGTTGATTTGCATCAATATTGCGAGTAATAGAATAGTACAAAACTAGAAATTAAGACATTGGGCAGAGAATATTTGGGATAGCCTAGACAAGGTGGAAAATTGGACGATATCCCATATCTATAGAGAGGCCAACGGGGTGGTCGATCTTCTTGCTAACCATGGAGTGGCTCTGGCCATGGGTGAGGAAGTTTTCTGGGAGGGGCAGATTTTCGAGGGGCTGGAAAATATTCTCAGCAAGGACCATGGTGAGATTTTGTAAGGAATGGGTCAGTACGTAGCTGATGTTTCAGGAAAAGTTTGATGGTTGGATAGTCCCTTTCCCATTTCGAGATATCCCGAAGGAGATTGGATGTACAGGACTTCTCTTTGGACTACGAGCAAATGCAGAAGCTCCTAGAGAAAGCACATACTTGTCATTTGATTACTGGAGTTGTCTGATTGTTAGGACCGAGTGGTACACATCTGTAGCCAGTGCTAGCTTGGATGTTGAAATTGAAGTGATGGATAGCTGGATTGAGATTTTTCTTTTTAAGAGAAGCTTGAGAAGGTAATGGTAACAATGGTAGGTTGAAAGTATTTTGGAGTGTGATGCGATTGTGTGGAGGAGACAGTGGATTAGTAAATTTGTCATTTGTTCAAGACAGAGGAGGAGGTACTGAGGAGGGACATTAAAGCTATTGCAGGGGTCAGGCCTGCACAGGGCAGTCACATCCATGATGGTGTCTTTCTCGAGTGATTCTATGTAATGATAGCTCAAGCCATGGGTTTCCTTGCCAGAGCTTCAAGGTTCACTGGTTTCTTGGTCAAGGATGCGATAAGGGATGATATCATTTTAGCAGAGCAGTATGTAAATCCCATCCGAAGAGAGGTTTCATCTGTGGCATTTTTGATGTGGAGGCAATTAAGAAGAAATAGAAAATGGATGAAGCTTTAAAACTTTTTAGGGAGGGTCTGGAGAGTTGTGATACGATAGCATTTGCAAACTTTGTAAGTCTGTATGGTGATTTGTTCTCTATTGAGCAGCTTGAACGAATCAACACTCTGGCTGATGGTATTAACACTGTCTCTGAAGCAATGTAACTTCTATTTATTCATATAAAGGGATCTACCCCCACTGGTAGAACTTACCATTAAAAAAAAATCCATCCACTCTAAAATTTTGTTTTCCAATATGAAAAAAATCGCCTAGGATATTATGCTTCTTTGTAGTGGATTCGCTAGGTTTTCTATAAAAAAATTTACGAGGTCATTTCTTAAAGTATACCTTGAATGGATCTCAACTAGATATTAAGATTGATGGCATATATCCCACACCCTATGGACTCCATGTTGTTGGAGACTTTATTTCTAGTCATTGCTTTCCATCTTTACTTTGATGCCTAGGCCCTAGCAATGCCAAACTTGCAATTTCCTTCCTCTAGTAGGTTGCAAAGTATTCAATGATTATGGGTGTATTTATAGTGTCCTTGGTGACATAAAATTGTTGGGAAAGGCTTAAGTTGGTGTGTTGTGCATGCAAGGGATTTCTCTTTCATGGTTGATCACCTTAATCTTCATTAGTGTTAATGTTGGGTTGGTTTCCCATGTCTTTTGGTATAGTTTGCTAATTCCATGTGATTTTTCTTAGGAAATCCTCATGGCCTATAGACATGAATGGACTAAATGAGGTCTATGCTTATATGACTTACTAAGGCATGTGTACACCATATTTATTGAGATGCATGCACTTTTAGGCAATATATGCAAAATTTACAAAATGAAATGGTTGGTGATAAGGTTATAGAGAAGAGAGAGATAGAGGTTGTAGACGATTATCTTGTGTCTTGTAACAAACTTGGTACTAATTTTAATGTAATAATATGGGTTTCATTCCCTTTGTGTAATGTTGTTTATGTAATCCTTGAAGGAATGTGTCTAATGCATAGTTTGTTAGCTATTTAGTTGTCGCGATGAGTAGTATATTGGTGTTTCCAAAGGAATCATGTTTGTTTTCCTAACCAAATTTGTTTGTTTGATCATTGTCTTCGATTAGTTAATCAATGGGAGGATTCTAAAACTGTTGTAAATCCTTAGCAACATATCTTATTAAAGCAATACAAGAGGTAGCCTGTATGTTTGCTTATTGATTATTAAGATAGATTCACTTATTTATTGTGATAAACAAATGTGAACAAAATGAAGAATTAAATAATAAACTTAAAACCCTATTCAACATCTGCCTACACCTCTGATTAAGTGAAGAAAACTTGTAAAAACATAAACAAAGAAACTAAAATTCTCACCCATGCAAGATTCCTAATGTGCCTATAGTGGTTGCGCTCTAAAATTGATTTGTTGATTGAAAGATGGAATGTGGTTGTTCACACCAATAGCATGACATTGCATTTCTAATAGATGTTATGAAAAATGGAGCCAGGAAGGGTCCAGTTATAGATTTTTGAATGAGAAGATCAACAGTTAGGATTGGTTGAGAATTGGTTGGTTAATTGGTTGTGAGATGGATGGAGGAGGATAAAAGGGGAATTTTTATAATGTTTTATTGATTTTTTAGGTGTAAATGATTAATTAAGTGGCTAATTAGTTGTTATTAGCCAATTAGGGGATTTAAAAGGGCTTTTGGGGAAATTAAGTAAATACAATTATTTATTTAATTTTTGGAATGAAGGATGTATGTGTTGCAAGGTGTGCACCCTTCGTCTCCTTGTGTTGTGCAACACAGC
This sequence comes from Cunninghamia lanceolata, assembly GCA_027924645.1. Taxonomy (NCBI): domain Eukaryota; kingdom Viridiplantae; phylum Streptophyta; class Pinopsida; order Cupressales; family Cupressaceae; genus Cunninghamia; species Cunninghamia lanceolata. Next base: position 11,824,608 of record BSBN01000186.1, on the reverse strand, counting down.
ACTTGGATTCGTGACAAGGCAGCTTAACCGCCTCCCATGGATTCATTAACACTAGCGGTTGTATTGGGCATTAATAGGTCAATCTTTTGGTGCAACGACACCCGTCTTTCCAACAATTGGTATCAGAGCCTGGGTCACAGGTTCGAACCCCTCTCTTGCCTTGGGGGGATTGTTGCAAGGTGTGCGCCCTTGGTCTCCTTGTGTTGTGCAATAGAATGCTTTGGTTCGTGACAAAGCTTAATCACCTCCCGTGGATTCATTAACTCTAGCGGTTGTATCGAGCATTATCAGGTCAATCTTTTGGTGCAACGGCAACCATCTTTCCAATAGTATGGTAGGTAAAATTAATTAAATAAATATTAAATTTATTTAATTAAATTAAATATTAGAAGAGGGATGAAAATGATGTTAGGAGGCATTAGGAGGTGGACAGTTTTGGGTGTTTACATTTTCTTCTCTTGAGATGGTGTTACGACTAAGGGGTGAAAGCAAGAAGATGAGTATACATTTCACGGAAGTTTTCCACGGGTGAAAAATGCCACTTGGAACAGGTGCCCGAGCCAAAACGGGTGCCTGTTACGAAACGGGTACTCATTTATGATCAGGCACCCGAAGCAAAAACGGGCACCCATTATGAAACGGGAACCCATTTTTGAAAAGTATAATTTTTTTTTAATAAACAGGCCTATAGCTTCATTTTAATAGCTACAAGCCGCGAGACATCAGGGAAAGTGACGCCAAAAAATGGGTACCTGTGTTTGCTTACCCAACTTTCAACCTCCACAGCATCCCTGTCTCCTCAGATTGACTCACCAGTGCCCCAGGTTGGTTGCCCATCCATTTCTATTGATTTTCATTATTTTTTGCTTTGTATTTTGTTGTTTTTGCAATGTTCAGCTATATATATTCAACCTAAAATTGAAAACAAGTAAACCCTAATGCATAAACTATAAACCTTGAATTCAGAAATGGTAAACCCTATTTCATAAATACTAAACTGTAAAACCCTAATTCATAAACTAGGCTTTCAAAAATAGTAAAACATAAAACCCTAATTCATAAACTAGGGTTTCAAAAATAGTAAAACATAAAACCCTAATTCATAAACTAGGGTTTCAAAAATAGTAAAATGTAAAACCCTAATTCATATTTACATTAAACTATAATTCATAAACTAGGATTTCATAAACAGTAAAACGTAAAACTGTAATTCATAAACACTAGAAACCCTAATTCATAAACTAGGGTTTCATAAACTAAACTGACCTATTCTTTAAAACCTAAATGACTTATTAAACCTAAAACCTAGAAACTTCACTTTATTACGTTTATATCTTTAATTTAAACATATGGACATATATATTATGTTTAAATCTTTAATTTAAACGTTCAATATTCATATACCTGGTTCGATAGAACTTAGATAGGATTTTCAATAGTGGAAGGTTTCTAAGGAGGTGGCTTGATTGTCCCTCTCATCTTCTTCCTCAAAGGAATTTCTTCTTCCTCCACATCTCCTTATGCTCCTATAGTTTTCCTCTTATATGTTTTCTTGGCCTTTTGACTGGGAATAAATTTCTTCCCTTTAGAGGCCTCCTCCTTAAAATTTATCAAGACTTTGTGGAATGAAAGGAACTCTGAATTTAATCATCTATTAAGACTTTGTTGGTGGGCTGATACCATGTATGATTGGTTATTTAGTCATTAAATATTTAGTAGTTATATAGTACAATTCACTAACAAGCTTAAAGTCATAACTACTCTACTAAACTTTTAAAAATATTGGGCATTAAATGCACATTTATTATCTCACCTATTAGGTCTTTTCCCCTATATCTAGACATTGAACTAGTTATACATTCTTATAATGTTCTTCCCCTATATCTCACCTACTAGGTCTTTTCCCCTTATTATTTAGTCTTCATGGCTTTTAATGTTCCTAATGCTCATCTCATAATCCTAAATTAACCATTTGTAAAACTCTTTTCACATGAAGCTAAAAACCTACACATTAGATAGGATAGGACCCTAATATATCTTTTTGTAGACCTAACCTAAATGACTTATGTTAAATCATTAAACCTAAAAACTAGAAGTCATTTTATTATGTTTAAATCTTTAATTTAAACATATATCCATATATCTATGACAACTTGATGATTAACAAAGGGGTAAAGGAGACAACAACAATCCAGAAAAAAAATTAAAATAATGTTGAGTGTACATAGAATGGGTTCAAAGATTGAATAGGTTGACAAAAAACTTAGTGACATGTTTAGGAGTAGTTGTAGCCAATAGGTCGACATGAACTTAGTGGCATGTGTTTAAGAGTAGTTGTAGCCAACAGGTCGTGAACTTAGTGACATGTTTCGGAGTTTGAATGTAATACATGAGCGTATAAATTTTTGACTAGATACTAGGACATAAATTTTTATTCATGTCATGATTCTTAAATGTATAAATTTTGATTTTAAACATTTTATAATGTAAGTTTAAATTTTGAATGCATGTATATGTTAAATTAAATGTTTTAATGTATATTGTTTAAACCACACAAATTTTTATATTTCCAAGTTTTCAATTTATATGTGTTGTATATATTTAAACATATGTTGTGCATGCAATTTAATCTATATTTTTTGTAATTGCAGCTCTACTTATAGACCTTATTTCTACACATGGCCGATCTAGCCTATGACCCCACCATGACCCCCCCAGGACCCCCCACCCCAACACCCCCCCCCACCACCACCACCACCGCATGATGAGGCTCATTTGCGAGCCACAATTGATGAAAACATACATGTTCTGCAAGAAAAAATCAATTTATAGGAAAGCCAAATCCAAACCCCTCCACACATTTCACTGTTTGCATCTATGATGCAAACTATTGTTGATTCAATGAGAGCTATCCACATAGATCTAGACACATTCCGCTCATGGCGGGAAGAGAGGAGCCAGTTTTATTCAGATGGTCTCTCATATAAATAGATCAATGATTTAAATATTACCAAAACTACAATTGCCCCATATTTCATTGATCCCTCCACAAGTCAACAAATAGTACCAACTAAAAAGAGAATTTCAATCAAATGGTGTACACATCAGGAGATAGCTGAAACCTTTTGGGATCGATGGTGGATGGTCTTTGACCATCCACCTCATGCTAATTTTGAGGTTCCCTTTTATTTTCTGAAGAAATTATGGGCAGAGTTTGAGATGGGCCAAAAGCCTAATTATTTTGATATGAGATCATTTCAGGGCGTGCATGGTGGAATGCCATAGCATAGACTAGGAGCACGTGTCAATCCAAATTGACGTTTGCCCCTTTCACCTATTGTCTCTTCTCCACCCTTTGTTCCTGTGTCATTTCACCGGCGAACGGTCGTCTTGGCACTCGAAGTGTTATCATCGCTCTCAGGAAACTTAAGTGACCAAGCTACTCGCTTGGCAGATGAAGTCAATCCTGGAGAGCCTGCACAGCTTGGAGGAGCATCTGATGCTAGTCCTGATGCATCACCTAGATTGACACCATTGCGGTCCACACCACATTTTTGTCAGAATTGTCATCAACCATGTTTTGGTCCTACATCTGCTTCAGAGGAGGAGTCCTTTTTGGCTACATTATTCTCTCCTATGGACTTGATATGTATGCCACATTTAATAAAATTAAAATTAATACAAATTAATATAGATTTAGACAATTATTAATTATCAATCTTTTTTAAAAAAATTAAATATATATTAATAAATATATATGTTCATGTTGATTGGTACAGATGACTCCATTAGTTGCTGCCACTTCATCATGGTTGGACCATTTAGTGTCAACGGCAGTAGAGTTGGGTAGACCTTATACGGACGAGGTATAAAATTAGGACCTCTAAAGATTATTTAATTGGATATATCTAATTTAATAATATATAATTTAATGCAGAAATGTGACATTTTAATTTAAAGCAGATGAGAGGTCCTGACACTCTTGTGTCAAACCAACCTAGTCATCCAGGACCAGTGGCAACATCATCTATAGAGGAGCCTACTTCATATGCCATGGTTTGTATCTTAAAATTGTACATTTTTAGTTTAAATTTGAATTTCCAGTGTAATTTCATGATTTTATTAAATTCATGTCTTTAAAGTTGAATTTATATATACATGTACACATATATATGCAGGATGAGATTAGTTTAGGTGTAGGCTCAATTCATCGTATCATTGATGAGCCTACACAGGTGCACGAGTCATCTCTCATATTTCAGGTCCTATAGTTAAATCCTATGTGATTTTAAAGTCTTTTGTATCATTCAACCTTGCATTTTGTATCTATACTCTAGAGCCTAACTAGTTCATTCAAGTGTTTTATTGAAATACAGGAATTGGCGACACAGACATTCAATCTATCATCTGAATCGACACCATCTATTGCACAGGAGCATGGTAGGAGAGATGATGAGCCTGTTGTGGTATGCTTAGACATTTTGAAGTTTAGATTTAAAATTTTAATTTGATGGTTTGGTTTTAAATAGTTGATTTAAATTTATTTAGGATGCAGTTTTGACATTAAAATTGATTTGAAGCTTCTTTTTCTTGTACACAACATGAGTTGCCCTCTCAGCCACATGGGACCAAAAGGCGGCTTGAAATGGATGATGATCAAACTTAGTGTGCACACATGTTTTAGATTGATGGATGGATGATGGATGGCGATGATGACATGATGTATTAGATTGTTTATGACTATTTCAGTATTGACTATTTCATGACTATTTTAGTATTAACTAGACATGTATATGTTTTATGACTATTTCACTATTTTTACATGGACTGTTATTATGTCAGTATTTATATCTCGTAGACTATTTCATCTAGACTAGATTTTGCTATTTATTGAATTTCCACTATATACATCTATATTCAAACTTTAATTTCATATATCTCATATTTAACACTTCAAATTAAATCACGTGTTTAATTACATAAAATTGTAAATTTACTAATTCTAATTAGATAAGAGAAAAATTTCAATTGATTTAATTTATTAAACATTTATTAGATACAGACGAGCTAGCTTGGATAGTTTATAGACTAAATGTACCTTCCCTAAATAAATTTAAAAAATAAAATGAAAATTAACAAGTTGTTGATATAGAATGAATATGTTTGGATTTACATGAGTCAAATGTTGGGACACTTGTGTTAAATTTTAATTGAGTTAAATATTTAGGAAAATTTTATTGATTAGATTTTTCAATCTACTAACCATGTTTAATCAATTTATTTTTAATTCTAGATTAAACATTTCATAGATCAATACCTTCCCTATAAATTTACGAAAAGAATTTAAATAAAATTAGAGAAATACCTGTACTGTTTAAATTTAAAATTTAAGAAATTTTGAAAATTAGAGAAATTATTTAGTCTACTCTAAATTATATCAAAAAAAAAAAAGAGTAATTTACATGTAACATAATAATAACTTAATCAATTCAAGCACTTAATAAATTAATCAATTTCATTAAGAGAATTAAATAATAACATTCTCAAAGTAGACAAACTACTGGATTAGCTTTCAAATCATGTCTTTGTATGGTTGTAATCATTCCAACTTCATCTCATAGTTCTCAGAAACCTAATTTATCATTAGCTAAGAATCTTCAAAGGCAAATGTTTCAAGTTCTCAATTTCAAAGCTAGCATGACTTCCAAGGAAAGAGCTTTTTAGTCAACAACATTTTTGGAAGTTTAATTAAAAGGGGAATGGGAGTTCTACTCTCCCATTTTCTCAAGTTAGAACTACCCCAACTCTAGCTCTTGTCCTACATCTAGCTCCATCAAAGTGGAAATCAAAATCCTAATTTTACCAATAGTGGTTACCTTTAGGTTGTCGAAGCCACATAAGGTCTCTCTACATGTAGTGATATTGGTGTGGCAATATCCCACTCTCTAAGAGGGATAAGGGAATGATGTTGACCATGGCCCCATCATCCATGAGGATCCTCTTAAAACAATTATCATAGATCCATACTTGTAAATATAGGTTGAAGGGTCTCCTCTTCTAGCTAGCTCAACCTTTGTATGGATTTTCTTGAGGTTTCAAAAGAAACCTAGATCGTGTAACTCAGTGTTGGGTGGGCTCAAATTAGGTCAACTTGGTTGATAGGATCTTTTGGGGGTGGTGTTATATGGTTTACATATTTCAATTCGATGGCCTCTAGAAAGGATACGTGGTATGATGAGGATTTTCTCTCAATGAACAAGATTTTTGTGAACATCCTTTTGAGATCATCCACCAAGTTGCAAGGACCAATAGAATTAGGAGTGGGGTCAACCATGGAGACTGCATGCATGTGATACTCCACTTTTGGAGATGCCCAAGGTTCTTGGTTTTCATCATTTTGAACTAATTCAACTAATCCGAACATTTTGGTCTCTCCCTTTATCCCCATTTGAGGGGTGTTAGATCCTTCTAGGTGAGAGGCGACTATTCATCTAGATGTGGAAGGATTAGGATGATTGGGATGATTCAAAGTGTTCTTGTGCTTATATGGTGGGAAGCGATTTTGGTAGATCTACAAATTGGAGTTTTGAGTGGCGAAGGGCTATAGGAAATTATGGTTCGGGGTGTCCTAGAGATGATTATACATCCATGAATAAGTGTTTTTCTTTTGATGATTATATGTCCATCAATTCTCAAAATGCACTCAAAAGATTTCTTGTAGGATTTATATGGGAGATTTTGAACCTCCTCTTGTGTGTCCTTATTTAGGGCATGCAAGAAAAGATCACAAAGATCCATGTGGTCCATGTGTGGCACACTAGTTGAATAGTAAAGCACCAGTCTCCACCTAGTTATGAAATGGGCCACTAACTCATTTGGGTCCTATTTGATACTAGGGAATTCTCTAATCATACTTTTAACCAGCTTATTCATGTCAAAGAAAGTAACAAACTCAAAAATTAGCATTTTGTATGTAATTTCATCAATCTGCACTAAATAATAACTTTTAATCAATTTGCATTAGTTAGTTTTTCATAACTTCAATGTACAATAAAAAGAGCTCCCCTTAGCTTCAAGAAATATAAATATTCTATACTAACAAGGCCAACCACGTGAAGGTGGAAGCTCATGTGGCCTCACCTAAGACCTAAGACACATGTATTCTAGTTCTATGTAGGACACCTAAGACACATATTGTATAGACACCTAGAAATTATAACTTTCTACCTAAGACATAGGCTCTAGACACCTATTACATGGTAGACCTAGTTGACATATCTAGTATCTACCTAAGCCACCTAGATTAAATTAAAACCTTATTCTAGTCTCTAGACAAGTAGTTGATATATATAGTATCTACCTAAGACATGCCTAGATTCCATATTATATCTCTAGACAGGTAGTTGATATATAGTATCGACCTGAGACACCTAGATTAGATTAAATGCCTTTTTTCTAGTCTTTATCTACCTAGTTGACATATAGAATACCTAAGACACAGGTAGAGACACAGGTATTATATAGTTAGAACCCAAGACACCTAGAGACACCTGGATTTTATACAATGTTATTCTCTAAGTCTAGATCATCTAAGATTTTATACTTGACACGTAGAGAAGTTGAAGACTCTAGGTATGAAACATGTGTAGAGATCATACTTGTGCAACAAGAAACAATAGATTTGAATCCTTTCAACACTACATGTGAAAAATTGCAAAAACAAATATAGAGGTCAGGCCACGATGAATCATATATAAAAATTTCGGTCTCTAGAGATCATTTTATTTAAAGATAGAATTTGTTAAGAAGTTCCATTTAAATTATAATGAAAGGAAAGAACTATTGAAGCATAAATTAAAATAATTAATAGTATAGGTCTAGTGAATACCTGAAATAAAGTGTAAGTGAAATTTAACACAGGTTATATGTTTCCAGCCTCTATTATGACTGCAAAAAACATCTCCTGCACCATGTAATGTATCGTAAAAAAGTTAGAATGTGTAATGATCTTTAAGAGAATTAGGAATATTAATATGAATGCTTAAGGGGAATTAAGAGGATAGATTAAAATGGGAGTTAAGAGGATGGATTAAGGGGGGATGGAATCAACTATAGTATTTAAATGGTAAGGGTACATGCACTAACTTATATGATTTAGCTAGGGGATGGATTAAGGGGAGTTAAGAGGATGTCTTAAGGGGAGATGGTCCATTCAACTATAGTATTCTTGGTAAAGGTACATGCACTAACTTATATCATTTAGCTAGGTGATGGCTTAAGGGGAGTTAAGAGAATGTCTTAAGGGGAGATGGTCCAATCAACTATAGTATTTTTGGTAAGGGTACATGCACTAACTTATATCATTTAGCTAGGGGATGGCTTAAGGGGAGTTAAGAGAATGTCTTAAGGGGAGATGATCCAATCAACTATAGTATTTTTGGTAAGGGTACCTGCACTAACTTATATCATTTAGCTAGGGGATGGCTTAAGGGGAGTTAAGAGAATGTCTTAAGGGGAGATGCAATCAATTAGGGATATGACTTGCCTAACTTATGGAACATAACTAAGGGATGTCTTAAGGGGACTTAAGGGGATGGCTTAAGGGGAGATGTAATCAATTAGTTAAGTTATCAATCATATTAAATCCTAAACTCACATCCTAGACAAAGATTAAAAGTTTAAAAATTTCTACATACCTGTTAATCATTTAAAACATTTACTCCATTGTACCATCTACATCCTCTCTTTTTTGTATTGCATCTATGATTGCCTCATGCTCTTCCATAGAAAGTGGCCATAATTCTTTTGTGACAGGTCTCCCTTTATATCTCACTAATTGTATATTTGTTGCCACAATCATATGCGAGTAGTGCACAATTTTCTTATGTCTTTCATAATCTTCAAATGCAGGTATACTATTCCTCCTTATCAAATATTTACGTAGTCAAGTGCCAATAACAACCACAGAACCTATTGGACACTCAAAGTTATCATCATCTACTCTAGGTTGTAACAACTTATGTTTTGCCTCAACACACCGAGCCAACCAATACTTTGTTTCCTCTTCATTACCCTCGGGTACAACAACAACATACACATGTCCTACAAAAATATTTTAAATTCAATAAATCACAAAAATATACATACATACATATGTACAATTAAATATATTTCGAAAAAATGTATTGAAAAGAAATATTGAATGAATTTGTACCTTCTTGTACGAGGTCTGAAATATAGTCATAGTCATCCGATGCTTGCAAATGATTATCCTCCTCAAATGTTATCTCATTTTGATCATGTGTTTTTAGAGGTGTTAAGGACTTTTGTTTCCATTCTTCAACCCAATCTGTATTTTCACATGCTTCCCACTCACCTGCGATACAAAACTGACAAAAACATGCAAGCTCCCTAGTCCACAGAGTCCATGTGCTTGCATTTGAACTTTTAAATGAATGTCATTTTGCTAATCCACTAATTGTATCACAATCAAATCGGGGAGGAATGTTTTCTTCTTCAACCAACCAAAAAAATCGTTGAACTTTAGAGTTCTCACTTGATCCTGTAGTCAATTTTGCATTATACCAATCCACAATTGCACGTGCATCTTGAAACTTTGCTACATCATGAAATTTTAGTTTCTCCCTAGCAAGAGCCCTTTTCACACATGCTCCAGCTCCATCATGTTCTCCTTTACCATGTCCAGCTTCAAAGAAACTCCAAATATGTTGGATATTGTTTTCTTTATGGACCCTACTTAACCACAAAAACATTCGAGGATTTTTGAATTGTCCTATACAATTGTCTGACCATATGAAATGTTGTGTCATCTGGATTTGTCTTTCTTTTAAGTTGTTGTAAAATACTTTGAAACAATACTGTACAAACTCTGATGAATGTAATCAGTTATCACTCACATAGAAATGGTATTCTCTCAAAATTTTCCTGTCATCTTTTGTATTATCAACTGCATGTTTGTATACAATATGAACAAATATGGCCACCTGTACTGAGTTATAATATTGTGATTGAATCTCCTCTTGTCGAGCAAGTGTATAGTTTTCTGCAAAGTCAACCACTGAAAGTATAGTTCCAATAGGAAATGTGTTCTTACATCTGCGGAATTGTCCATCAAGCCACCGAGCATATTGAGAATGTTTGATATATTTATACACAATCTTATTCTTGAACTATGTGATGAATGCATGTACACTACTTTCTTTTGTGACTAACTCACAACGCTTTTTAGTTTTTCCATCCTTTAATGGATATTGAACATTGGTGAACCTCTTCACCTCCACTAACTGTTGTCCAAAATCATGTGAACTACATTCATGCATGCATTCTCCTAACAACGAAAGGTTACCACATCTATTGCATTGTCTAGAAACACATGGTTTTGAAAAATAGAATAGCCCCTCAGTTGTTTCATAAAGTATACTTGTTATAAAATCCTTAACTGTTGTAGGTGGTATATTAATACCACATTCCTGCATAATTTGGTTAGTATGCAAAGTACAACGTATATTTCAAAAAACATCATAAAAATAATGAAATTACACGAGTTTTACAACAAGAGATTCATTGCTTATTAATCTTGACATACCAAGGTTTGCATTTCTCAAATGATCTTTGACTTATACTAAAACTTTCTATAACTGAATCATCTAGAAATTTTTTATATAATTCTGTTTGAGTCATGTCTAAAAGATGTTTTGGATGAGGATCACAATTTTTTGACCCCACCCTTAATTTCAAAACATCTCGAGCATTTGATGAAACCCTTGTATTATCATGCCAATATTTTTCAATCAAAGACCTAATTTCATTGTTTAATTTCATGTTAGACCTTAGGAGTCTACCACTAAAAGTCCAACATTGGTTGACTGGATCCTCTTCAATACTTAGTCTTCTTTTTGCTGCTCTTCTTAAAGTTATAGCATGCACATTTAAATATCGACTTGTTTTACGTATCATTCTTTTGCTCACAACTGATTTATTAACTAAAGTAGTTGTTATTGCTCTACATGTTGCATTCTTATCCTTAGATCAACTTTTTTTTCCTATAGAACCAATAGCATTAGCAACACTAGACATAACTTGTTCCATTGATTCATCCACCTTTTTGGGTTTTACAAAAATGCTTAATTTTTTCATTACTTTTCTCATTTTTTATCATTCTCGTCAATTGTAATACAAGTTGACATTGAAATCCAAGAGTTTTTCTATAAAAAAATTGTTTGTACAATCTATTTGCATGTGTTTGAATTTGTCTCCAAGATATCTTACCATGAAGATCCTTCAAAACATTACTTTCAATTTTGAAAAAAAATATTTTCATTTTCATGCATACGAGGGTTTTCATTTTCATGCATACAAAGCTTTTCATTTTCATGCATACAATGTTTTTCATTTTCATTTTTTATTGTCTTGTTTCTAGTAGAAGCATTTATCTCATCAACATTATATCCAGCTTGCTTTAAATCTTTAATCTCATTATCATTGAATGGATCATTAGAAGACATACCTGGATTCGTTCTTATATTTGCATTTTCCATGTTCTTGACCTCTTCCACATTTGCATACTCTACATTCATTTCATTCAAATTGGTCTCCTCTTTAATGTTCTCCTCCTCAATGTTCTCCTCTTCAATAGTCATCGAACTGGATGCTACATCATTCTTCATTTTTTTAATCCTCTCTCTTCTATCTCTTTGTCATTTTGCCTCTTTCTCTCAATGTGCTTCAATTTCTTCAACTGTCATAACCTTCCTCTTCTTTTTTTGTTGACGTTTATTTGATCCCATTATTATCAAAATGTGTTGGATCTCTTCTTAAAAAATGTATGAAATACAAGTAGAAATAGATCCTATGTTCACTATGATAGTTGCTTGATATTTGTTTGATCTCTCCAAGAAATTGAATCCTTCTAAAAAATAGATTTCCTACTTCATCACATCTGAAAATTCTCTTAATGATTGAATCCCTGTAAAAATTGCATAAAATATGTTCTCTTAAAAGCTCGAATTAACACTTTGCATATAAAAAAAGTTGCAGAATTTGTCGTTGTTAGTGTATTAGTAAAAATGAATGTCTCTCCAAGAAGTTGAATGCCTATAAAAAAATAAATTTTCTACTTCATTCCATCTAAAAATTCTCCTTATGATTGAATCCCTGTAAAAATTTGTCATGTCCCCATATTAAGGCATTGTATATATATATATATATATATATATATATATATATATATATATATATATATATATATATATATATATATATATATATATATATATATATATATATATATATATATATATAATACAGATATTATCATATATATAGTAGTATATATATATGGTACATAAGAGTTTAGAAGCAATCGTAATATAATATAAATATAATTATTAATATGGATATTATATAATGATAACATTATCCATGCTAAATAAATAAATACAAATATTATCCTTAGTATATCAACGATTATAAGAATCCTAGTTATGGTAGGATTCTTATATTGAGGCAACGATTATGAGTAACCTATGTTATATTCAATATGTATTAAAATGTGTATGCAAGGTAGTAAATAATATAAAGGCTATGATCTACAAAACCAATGCAGCGATTTATAAAGTCTTGTAAGGCAGCGATTACTAATAGGAGAGACAACGATTAACTAAATGCAATGATGGTCATTATTATATATATAAGATCATTAATAAAAAGGCAACAAACATTGTGTTCTTTCAAACATATGCATTAAGATAAAACAACGATTACATAAACCAACAATTAACAAAGGCATGTCTATCATACGAAGGGTAATGTCTTTTAGAAAGTCACATTCTTTCAAGGGTATAATAAGGGAATTGATGGACAACATTAAGGATAAATTCATACATATTTTCCATCTTATTCATATTCACCAATACACACATTATTGAGAATGGAAGAATACATCTGCAAGTAGAGATATGGAAAGAAGATCACATGGAAATATAATGGAAGGGAAAGCAATCTGAGTTAGAATTAAAGGGATCTAAATTGGAATAAAAGAATTTGAATTGAAGTAAAGAAGAAATCTGAGTGGAAATAAAGATAAATTGGTTACTAATGTTTCCTTTAAGAAGTAATTCTCATGTGCAAGGTGGAAAATAAGGATCTTCTTAAAGGGGACATACCAGTGGTATCAAAGCATTTGACCTGCCATCTTGTGAGAAAATTTGATGCAAGCTTACCCAAGAAGGTACAACACACATAGCAATAACAACCAAATGGACGAGGCACTAAGAGCATTCATAGCGGAACAAAACAAGACAAACCAAGCTCTCTGTCAAGCACTACAAAATATGGACAACACTATCGAGAGTTTGAAGACCCAAGTAACTAATGGAAAGGAAGTGGGATCAAACCACACTGAAAATAGCCAATCTTCACCCCTCCAAGAGTGCCCATGCCATCCTTCCTCCCAAATGAAGAAGCTCTTAACGAGGAAGAAAATACATCAACCGCCATGAGCGTGGATGATATAGCTATAGCTTATGCCAACTTAGACCCCGAACTGAGAAGGGTAGTTTCATTCAATGATTACTTTAATGCAAGGAGGAAAGATGGAGGACAAAGGGAAAGAAGGCCAATAAATAAAGATCTCAAGCAAAAGGCAAATAAAGTCAACCTCCCAAATTTTGATGGGACTAGCAAGATAACCCCTCATGCGTGGCTTCAAAAGCTAAATGACTATTTCCAACTCAACCCTATGACGGAGAAGGATGCTTTTCAATTTGCTGTCTTACACCTAGAAGGGGCTGCTTATGAATGGTGGCACAATGGAAAAAGAACTCAAGATCATGGATCCATCACATCTTATATGGAGTTTTCTAAGAGGTTCCTCAAAAGGTTCGATAGAAGGCACCCGCAACAAGATTTCAAAGATTTGACCATGATAAGACAACGAGGGACAGTGGATGAGTACGTAAGTGAATTTGAGAAAATAGCTCTCTGAGTTCCCGAGATGAGTGATGAAAGGCTCACCTTCCTTTTTATCCAAGGCTTGGACGAAAAGCTAAGAGGATTAGTAGGAGCACTTAGACCTTCTACTATGGATGATGCCATAGAAATGGCAACACAATTAGAACAAAGCCAAAATTTCACAAAACCCCTCCATAAGAATGAAAGATTACGTGAAACTTTCTCGCCCAAGAATGGAAGGAATGAAAAGAACTTGTGTTATAGATGCAAGGAACCCTGGACCCATGGACATACTTGCTAGAGAGATGGAAGACCTTGAACCGGAGATGGTGTAGCAAAAGATGATCTCCGAAAAAGGAACCTATGTTTCAAATGCAACGAAAAATGGGAGCCGGTTCATCGATGTAAATGGAAAGGGGAGCCAAACCTAAAAATCATAACAAGTAAAGAGCAAGAGGAAGATTTTGAACCTAAGGTGAAGAAAAAGAAATATAATGAAGAAGAAAGTTTATAATTGCCTGAGTATGAGCAAACCAGGTCAAGACACGATAGGTAGGGAGAATGTCCTCCATCATGATCTTGTCTAATTATGTTAAGAGGATGATAGGTAGGGAGAATGTCCTCCATCATACCTCAACAAGACATGATAGGTAGGGAGAATGTCCTCCATTGTGCTCTTGTCTAATTATGTTAAGAGGATGATAGGTAGGGAGAATGTCCTCTGTCATACCTCAACAAGACACGATAGGTAGGGAGAATGTCCTCCATTGTGCTCTTGTCTAATTATGTTAAGAGGATGATAGGTAGGGAGAATGTCCTCCATCATACCTCAACAAGACACGATAGGTAGGGAGAATGTCCTCCATCGTGCTCTCATCAAATTATGTTAAAGGGATGATAGGTAGGAAGAATGCCCTCCATCATCAAGACATGATAGGTAGGAAGTATGCCCTCCATCATGCTCTTGTCAAGATGTGATAGGTAGGAAGTGTGCTCTCCATCACACTCTTGATCCTTAATGTTAAAGAGATGATAGGTAGGAAGAATGCCCTCCATCATGCTCTCAAAATTATGTTAAAGGGATGATAGGTAGGAAGAATGCCCTCCATCATCAAGACATGATAGGTAGGAAGTGTGCCCTCCATCATGTTCTTGTCAAGATGTGATAGGTAGGAGGTGTGCCCTCCATCACACTCTTGATCCATAATGTTATAGAGGTGATAGGTAGGAAGTGTGCCCTCCATCACACTCTAAATTGCAAGTATTTCTATGGAATCTATCAAAGGATCAACTTGAGGTATGGATAACTATATGTTGAAATTAAACGTTATTTATGTTATATCATTAATTATATTTCATTACTGATTTATTGATCTTTAATATTGCTAATGTCCCTTTCAAGAGTTATTCTTGTGTGCAGGTGAAGAAATCAGTATAACCTACAAGTGGACATTGGAGAAGTATAGAACATAAAAGTTAATTTTATTAAGCACAAAGACCATAAACCAAATTCATCTTAGATCAATTCTTCCAACCTCCTTGAGTTCTTCTCTTGAAACCGATACTAAGTTATATTATGGGCCCATAACCCACAAATTCCCAGGATCATTTTTTCATAATCATCTATAACACTTATATTTCATCAAGCACATCACTATTCAAATAAAAGCTTACCAAATCTTTGATCATAAAGTTTCTCCCCATGACATCATATAATCAATTACTCCTCAAGAATACGACTCTTCTCAATTTTGAGGTCAATAACTTATGACAAGTATAAGACCGAATCTCATAATCAAAGATCAAGATATCTTCATCATTCATTAGAATCTTGGAATCTCAATGCTCCCAAAATCTTCTTTAGCATTGAAAATATTTTTATTGCCTAAAACCACGTCTTCATCTATGATACTTGCATCACATTATTATCCAAACACATCAAACAAATGCTCTTTGATCATGAATACTCTTCCATGGGATCATGGTCAATCAAGTGTGTTCATTCTAAGTCAAACCCATCGAAAAATAGGCATTATAAATGCAAAGAACTCCATGGTGATTGCTTGAGGACAAGCAATTTTGAGTGGGGAGGGTTTGTCATGTCCCCATATTAAGGCATTGTATATATATATAATACAAATATTATCATATATATAGTAGTATATATATATGGTACATAAGAGTTTAGAAGCAATCATAATATAATATAAATATAATTATTAATATGGATATTATATAATGATAACATTATCCATGCTAAATAAATAAATACAAATATTATCCTTAGTATATCAATGATTATAAGAATCCTAGTTATGGTAGGATTCTTATATTGAGGCAACGATTATGAGTAACCTATGTTATATTCAATATGTATTAAAATGTGTATGCAAGGTAGTAAATAATATAAAGGCTATGATCTACAAAACCAATGCAGCGATTTATAAAGTCTTGTAAGGCAGTGATTACTAATAGGAGAGACAACGATTAACTAAATGCAGTGATGGTCATTATTATATATATAAGATCGTTAATAAAAAGGCAGCAGACATTGTGTTCTTTCAAACAAATGCATTAAGATAAAACAACGATTACATAAACCAATAATTAACAAAGGCATGTCTATCATACGAAGGGTAATGTCTTTTAGAAAGTCACATTCTTTCAAGGGTATAATAAGGGAATCGATGGGCAACATTAAGGATAAATTCATACATATTTTCTATCTTATTCATATTCACCAATACACAAATTATTGGGAATGGAAGAATACATCTGCAAGTAGAGATATAGAAAGAAGATCACATGGAAATATAATGGAAAGGAAAGCAATCTGAGTTAGAATTAAAGGGATCTAAATTGGAATAAAAGAATTTGAATTGAAGTAAAGAAGAAATCTGAGTGGAAATAAAGATAAATTAGTTACTAATGTTTCCTTTAAGAAGTAATTCTCATGTGTAAGGTGGAAAATAAGGATCTTCTTAAAGGGGACATTACAAAATTGCATAAGATATGCCCCATTGAGAGCTCGAATCAACACTTTGCACATAAAAAAATCGTAGAATCTGTCGTTGTCCGTTGTACTGGTAAAAGGGAATGTTGCAAGTTTCAGGTCGTACTACGAATTTATGAAAAAAAATAAATAATGGCTAAAATAGAAATGGGTGCCCATTTTAAAACAGGTACCCATTCTAAAAAAGAAGAAACGGGTACCCATTTTGTGAAAAAGAAAATAAAATGGGTACCTGTTTGTAACGGGCACCCGTTATGAGCGGGTACCCGTTTACAAACGGGTACCTGTTTCTTGTTTTTTCAAAAGTGACACCCAACAATTTGCCTTGGTTTTAGGATTGGTAAAGGCTTGGAAACTCGAGCCTAAGCCTTGGACCTACAACCACCTGCAACTAAGAAGCCATGACAACAATGGGAGAAAAAACCAGTTTCACCACTGTGGCTGACGACTTTCTTTTCAGAATATTTTAACAAAATTAAAACCCATTATAAATTTGAAAGTCTAGTTTTTAAATATGTAATTTTTTTTACTATTGAACATAATTTTCTATTTATTAATTATTTTCTAAACAAACTAACTCATAAACTTGAAATAACACGGGTTACTATTTTTTTAATAACTTTTGATTTTGAAAGTTTCTTGAAAAAAAATTATGTCTGACCAAACTAGACATCATTCTCTACATGATGAAAAAAAAAATTACTGAATTGATTAGTTTAGCTCAAATTATGTTGGTCATACACGAGGGGTTTTAAAAAACACTAATTAGGCTCATTAAAAAATTAATAAAAAAATATATTTATCAAAAAATTACAAAAAAATATTCTGACCGAAATTCAACATCCTAAAAATCTTTCCACAAAAGGAATTAGAAAAATACATTAATTTAGGTCAAATTATGTTGGTTGTACACATGCACGCTTTTGCAAAAAACAGAGGACTTTTAAAAAGCCACTTTTTGTACATCCAATAAAAACCCAACTTACATCATCTGGGTATTAGAAAAAATTACATATTTGAAAACTAGAAACAAAATCCTACATTTCTTATTTTTACAACATCTTAATATGTTATGTGCAAGTGCTTCAAATTGTCACTCCAAGTACGACAAAATTTGAAAAATAGGAAAAACACTTCCACTTTTTTCCCAAAAAGTGAACTCATCTTCTTGCACTTACCCTAAGAGAAGTAACAAAATTTCAAACAAAGATAAAATATAGTTTTTTTTGGAAGAGCTACCCCAACCACTTGAAGGAGGAGTGACAAGGAGGAATGAGGTGAGGATGAGTGGATGATACCCTCATGAGAGGATAGGAAGCTTTAAAGGACACAAGTATGCTCTCAAAATGGGTGGAAAGGAAAGATGAGGATAGGGGATTGGATGCTAATGAAGGAGGAAAGGGCTTGAGAATAGTCATGCTAGTTGGTGTGAGCAACCTGATGTTTGACTGGTGAATCTTTCCTTTTTCTACAAAAACATTAATCTCACTATGAATTATGCATATCACTAGAACTTTGTTAAAACTCCTAGTGAATCCTAGTGAACACTAGTTTTGAACATTAATTACCATGGCAAATCCTTCCTTACAAATATTTCTTTGTTGACATAATCCCACCATATTTTTTCCTTTTTAATGCAAAAATGGGGGCCTGAGGGCAACACCCACCAATAGAGTCAAGGAGGCAATACCCCCTTGTGGGGATCAAGGGGGTAGCACCCCCTCGTTGAGTTCAGGGATAGAAGCCCCAACGCACTCTTATTGCAATATACATGGAGTCAAGGGGTGGAGACCTTCATCATCAAGAAAAAATATACTATAGAGAAACCATTAGAGTACACAAGGACTAAGGATTTTAAAAATATTGCATGTTAAAAATAAGATTCTAAAATATCACATGAATGAATCTACACCTTACCCATTGCCCCATGATCAAACAATTGATATTTCATTCTATAGAGTTATAAGCACTTTTCTTTTAAAATGTCTCCTCAGCCAAAAATTTATTTTGGGTCATTGATCAGTGTTTAGTTGCATGGCCCAAAAGAAATTTTAGAGTGAGGAGACATTTTAAAATACAAGTACTTATAACTCTACGGAATGAAATATCAACTATTCAATCAATATGTAATCACATGATCCAAAATAAATTGTGGATTAAATAAATATTTTTCGTGACATGTGCTTGTAAACTTGTAGAATGAAATTATAACTATTAGTTTATATTAGAAATCAATGGTGGGGAATGACATCAGAACCATCACATTTTTACAGGAGTTATAGATGCTCCTACGTGCTATTTGCATAGAATAGGAGAGAAAGATTAAAACAATAGTTATCTAGGATGGACTAAATGCCATACAGAAGAGCCATTTCCAAAGTGAATACCTATCACAGATTACAGAAATGATCTTAACTTAGATTATCCATGCAAAATTTAAAAATAATATTAGTACTAAAACTCTATATGCTACTTGTATTCTTCGTTTTCATTAGATTTGAGGCTCTGTATGCCCTAGGTTTTAGAGACCATGATAATTGTAATATAGAAAATGCGATACCACCACTTGCTACACTACATTCATATAAGTTGGAGTGGAAAGTGCTAAATTATAGGAAACTAAAGTACAGAATTGAAAAACTAAATTTAGGATTATAAATAGCATAAATAGAGGAACCTGGCACTGAAAGGTGAAGCTTACTGTCTAGGATGCTAGTGTGTCGCATGGATGTCCAAGCTAAGTGTTGTCATCCGTATGACTCGGAAACATGAACATTTTCTAGGAAATGTAGGATTCCACTTAGCAATTCACCTAGATTTGCAAAACCAGAGAGGTAAACACAATGACAAGGTACTAGATAATAACAAAGATGAAAATAATAAAGATAAACTAGAATTAAATCAAATGAAATAACAAGAGAAAAGAAGAAACTAGCAAACCTTCATGTGGTTGAATGCTTCCCAAGTACCTGTAGCTGAAACAAGAGAAAATATTGGGGTTATTTGGGGGTTTGCCTTCTAGTCAAACCCTTGCTTTGGTATTTCTACCTCCATAGTAGCCACTGATAAAAAGATAGAAAGATAGTGTGTGCTCCTATCCTATGTCCATCTAGAAATTAAGAGAAATGACAATAAAATAAATATGTAAGTATCAACCTTGGTCTACAGGGAAGAATACCCTAGTGTGTGTATTGAGATAAAATGGGTGGTGGTCTACACCAAGATTTTCCAAAGTAAATATAGAGAAATATAATGAAGAAGTTGCAACAATATTATTCAAAGAAAATAACAATATTACCAGTATGATGTAGAAGATATAATAACACTTGTATTTCTCCAAGAAGATTTTAGCAGCATGTAGCTTCAACAAGTTCAACAATGGAGATGTGTGCAGCCAAGCATAGCTGAGAGAGATTGAAAAATTACTTTTGCATAAGGGTTTGTGAGGAATCTAAATGGTCAAATTATGCTAAAGGCATTTTTTTGACAATTGAGCATTACAATTGGCGATAGAAGGTGGCTTAGCAGGAAGACATTTTAAATTTTTGGAACTCATGGGATGCTAGCATGTTGTGCAAATGTCCACGCATAGTGCTAGTGTCTTAGAGAAATTCCACAAAATTTAACATGTGTTCCTAGAATAGCACGAAGAACTAGAATTTGATAAAGAAATTTGGCAATCTAGTGAAGGAAAAGGCTAAGGCCAGGCTGAAATGATCCCCAAAACATGCTAAGGAAAATGAAAGTCCAAAATACGATGTGAAATTGCAAGGGTATGTAATTTTCTATGTTACAATAATAAAGGAGAGAAAGAGTCATGTTCGCTGCTTGAAAATTTAATTATCTATAATTTATAAGCGGCAAATCCTACCAAATGTTAATTTCAAAGCTAAAATAGCCCTAAAAGTAAGCAATAGTTTCTTAGTAATGACAATATGGCCTTAAAAGTAATGGTGGGAATGTAATATTACTGGTAAATATGATTACGATATATAATTATATTATAAATTAATGTCAATTAGGCTCCAATCATATATTGTTTATTGTGGTGAAATAATTCAATTTAAAAGTTTAATAAATAAATGCTTCGGCAATTTAACCAACACTAAACTATTTTTGTAAACAACAAGAGATTTAGTTCACTTTATAGTTTGTACTATTCACCAAAAATGGAGGCCTTGATTTCAACTATTCACCCATTGGCGAAGATCCGCCACTAAAAATATCAATGGAGAAAAGTCTTGAAGCTTCTAGAAAGATGCTTGTAACTCCTTGAAACATGTTATGAGGTAGCTTTTTAATGTAGACTACTTGGCTCATGGTTTGATTCAATTGTATTGGAAACCATTTATGGTTTCTTGTATTACTTTTGGCTATAAATTGAATCTTGGAGTAGGAGGTTGTATAAGTTGTTTTGCAGATTGTTGAAGTAACGAAGTGCTGCAAAAATTTCAAAAGAGAATTTGTATTAGTGTAACTCTTTTGAAGGATTAATACAAGATTTGGATCTCTTTGGGTGAGGATTTTTTTTCATGCAAGGGTTTCTCCACATATATCTTTTGTTATGATTTGCATCTCTTATGGTTATTTATGGTAGTGTAAATAAGGGCATTAAACAACTAGTTAGCTTTTAACCTATCTAGGAGAGTCTTATTAACACTTGTTAAGTCCACACTTAGGGACTTTTTACTTTTTGTCTCACCTTGAATAAGGATGTGACGAATGCACAAACCTTTAAAGAAAACTATCGCATGTGCACATGACACATCAGGTACACTTGTCATATATACATGCAAGATAGTTAGAGTCCTCAACCATCTTCTCATCTCACCCTTGTTGCAAGGTGTGCACACTTGGTCTCCTTGTGCTGTGCAGTGTAGCGCTTGGGTTCGTGACAAGGCTTAACCGCCTCCCATGGATTCATTAAGTTTGGCAGTTGTATTAAGCATTAACATGTCAATCTTTTGGTGCAATGGCAACTGTCTTTCCAACAATTGGTATCAGAGCCTGGGTCACGGGTTCGAACCCCTTGCTTGCATTGGGGGGGATTGTTTCAAGGTGTGCGCCCTTGGTCTCCTTGTGTTGTGTAATATAATGCTTGGATTCGTGACAAGGCTTAACCACCTCCCGTGGATTCATTAAGTCTGGCGGTTGTATCGGGCATTAACAAGTCAATATTTTGGTGCAACGGCAACCATCTTTCCAACAACCCTAGTCTATAAAAACAAGGGTTTCCATATAATATTTGTTTCACTTTTGTATGATAGATATTTGGGTTATTGTGCTCATAATTCATTTTTGGAAGTTACTAGATTTTACATTTAGATCGTAGCTACTCCAACATGGTATCAAATCCATGAATTGCAAATCTCTTCTCATTTTTGGGTGAATATGACACTAAGCCCTATCAAAGGTGTCTCATGGAGTCAAATTAATTTCATTGTTGATTCATGTTGTCACTTGGATTTGCACCCTTTGTTGAAGTTTGTTGCTGCAACAATCCAGTGAAGCATTGGACTGATCTCAAGGTGTGGAACCTTGCATATGAGATCAGACCTCTAGAGAAGGTTGGTTCCTCTTTATGAGCTTAAGGATCAAAGAATAAACTTGCAACTAAACCTATTCTAACAATCACCTGGAAGATGGGAAGAAGGAGAAAACAGAAAATAAGATGGTGATGCACCAGATTTATTGTGGATGGTTTCTAGATCAACCCTACCTACACAACATAATATCAAACAATAGATAAACATACACATATCACAAATTCTTTGTAGAGGTACAAATAAATCTAATTGAAACCCACAAGGAATAACTCATTCACAAAATGGAGATTCAAACACCTAGAAATTACACAGTGCAAAAAATGTGAGAAGGTAAAATCTACTATTTGATAATTATGGAGGCAAGATTACAAAGCTGATACAAGAAGTTTGGTTTGAAAGACCAACAACCAACCCCATTACATCTGTTACATATGCATATATAGAATTTCCAAATCATTATTGTAGCCCTAAGAATGGAAAACTTGGTCAATATGCCTTTCCAGTCACCCATACCCTGCAAACATTACATCCCATGGCTCTGTCAAAAAATCCATATAATATTGGAATATTTCTCATGCCTTAACTACAAAACATTAATGTAAAAAAGACCCACAATTAGATCTGGGTCATTGGAAGCCTACTGTTTCAACCACTTGGGTACCTGCAGCAATTTACCCATGGCACTATTCCATCTACCTAAAATCCTCTTCATTCAGCATTAATGGCACCCTTGGTAGATGAACAATGTCTTCCCTAGGTCAACACACAAAAAAATGCATTTTTAGCAGTTTTTCATGTTTCTAGCACCTGGTCGGTGAGTTCTTGATTACTTGAAAATCGCCAACAGGTGTTCAAGCTCCTTTGTGTTCTCTGATCTTACTCGTCAGTAATTTCCCACTAACTAGGAACTCATCGATGGCTTCTTCGTGGCCCATTTCCACTTTGTTCTTCTTCATCGATGACTTCCCACTGACTGGGAAATCACTGACAGATTTCTCTATCTCCTTTCATCTTTTTATGCTTGGAAATATTCATACCTTAGCCACTTCTTATTGTAAGGTGTGCACCCTTGGTCTCCTTGTGTTGTACAACGCAGCACTTGGGTTCGTGATAAGGCTTAATCACCTCTTGTGGATTCATTAACTCTGGTAGTTGTATCGGGCATTAACAGGTCAATCTTATGGTGCAACGACAACCATCTTACTATAATTGGTATCAGAGCCTGGTCATGGGTTCGAACCCCTCTTTTGCGATGGGGGGATTGTTGCAAGGTGTGTGCCCTTGGTCTCCTTGTGCTATGTAGCACAGCACTTGGATTCGTGACAAGGCTTAACTGCCTCTCGTGGATTCATTAACTCTGGCGATTGTATCAGGCATTAACAGGTCGATCTTTTGGTGTAACGACAACCATCTTTCCAACACTTCTATCCTTTTCCCCATTAGGCTTTTGACAAGGAATTGGAACCCCGTTGGGGATTTCCCTTGTTCCAAGAACAAGGGAAATCTCTGACACATTCCATTCCATCGGCGATTTCCACCTCATGTGGAACTCACCAACTCCTTTTCATTTTCTCTTCCTTTGACTTTGTTCTCTCCGTGCCTTAGAAACTTTTTGCATCTGTCGGCCCTTACCTATTTATCTAGTTCTCCTACCATCAGAGATTTTCTAGGTACTAGGAACTCATTAGCAAGTTCCTAGTTCCTAAGAACTCTTCGAACTCCAATGAGTCTTACCTTTGCTTTGCTTCCTTCCCTGTCAGTGAGTTCCCAGTGACTTGGAACTCGTCAACAAGGCCTTTTCTCTTCTCTTTGAACTCATCATTTAGATGAAAACCTTGCCCTTTGTTCCATTTGATCACCAATTTAGCCGGTCACCCTACATTTGCCTTCTTCATGCTTTAACCTACGCCTTTGTTCTTAACTGAGCTAGCCTATTTCCCTTCATCGTAGATTGGGAGTGGAATAGGAACTCATCAGCTAGTTCCTAGTTCCAAGGAACTCCCTGATATCCAATGAGTCTTTTCTTTTCTTTATTTTCTTCCTGTCAGTGAGTTCACATTGTCTTGGAACTCACCGACAAAGCTATTTTGAACCTTCCTGCAACCCGTTCCACCTTGTCAAGGAGTTCTCGATGACCGGGAACTTGCCAAAAAGGGGAACCCATCAGGGTTTGCCCTTGTTCCTGGAATAAGGGAAAACTCCAACGAATTCCTGGAGGACTCGAAAACTCTGATGGGCCATAACTTGGTCATTTTTCAACATTTTTCCAAATTTTCAAAGGCAAACCTGAATAATTAGACCTAAGGAACCTCCCAAGGGGACATTTTGGTGGATTTTGGTGGGATTCTGTAGGTTCTTGAAAGATAGGCCATTTGAGTCCATGAGGCTAAAATAGGTCAACAAGTCCAAAAGGCCCAAAAACCTAGGATCACCTATCTAAATGCTCAATTTGGAGTCTAAAACATTTTGGTGAGTTTTTTGGGGGTTTGAATTTTTTCTAGTAAAATTTCATATATATATATATATGAATCTGTATAGTTTTATAGGTCATAGGGCGCCAAATGCCATTACTCTACAATAGGTTTTTTAGGTTATTCGACTTTGTTATTTTATCTAGAAGATAAAAAATTTATACCAACATTTGTTTGTTCAGGGCCTGACGGTTGAAGAAATACATGGTGGTTAAGAATCTTTAATGGTGATTTGTTGTTTTTCCCAATGGGTAATATATGTAAGGTTCTAGGCAATAACCAGTGGTTTGAGCTACTATCTAATGGTCTCTAGTTCAAATTTCTCATAGGGTACGATGGTTGGTGGTGGTGTATGATTTTTGTAGGGAATATTTCATGGGAATATTTGCAGGGCTGATAGATATTTTCTAAGGCTCCATGGCGATTAGGGCCCTATCACTAGCTCCTTGCGACCATCCCTTGGTCATATCAAGGACTAGCACTCTAGCCTCTAGCCCTCAATCACCCATAGGATCACACCCTACCACATCCAGCTCCAGACTATTGGTACCTATGACTAGCCCTTGGTGATATCAAGGACCAACTGCTTCAACTATAGTGCCCCAATGCCCCTGCATTTAGCCCTTGGTCGTATCAGTGACTAGGGCCCAGTCTCCAGGCTAAGAATGTTCTAAGTATATTCTATTGATATCATGATGACATCATGCTAATGTCATACATTTCCCCCCCTATTTCTTGACCCCTCACCATTGGCTAGTTTGAATTTTTGGCTCAACTTCAAGAGCCTCATTCTAGGCCATATAGAATTATGTTTTGAGCATTTTTTATTTAGGGTAATTTTTCATGATCTACATCATTGATGTGATCCATTTTTAAATTTGATGTATGGATTTTTTTTAAATTATATATTCTCAAAGGTAACCTTGTGCAATTCTTATTTTTGGAACTTCAGAGCACTCATTTAGGCACATATAAACTTTTTTTAGGTCCTATTTTTTGAAAGTGCCTAGTTTTTCATGAATTATGTAGTGATGCTATTAGTTTTTCTTGATAGTGTTTTAGAATTAGACTTTCAACATATACCTCTATTTTGAGTATTCGTAATTATATGTCGTCAAATCCACCTAGTAGAAATTGTAAATGCACTACATATAAAGTGTCACATCACTATAAATTGCTTAGGGGAATCATTGATTGAATCAAGGGGGGTAATATAGTGTTTTTTTTATTTTTTGGTTGTTAGTTTTGAGATCATGTATCTCAGACTAAATCCTTTCCATTTGGATATTCTTCATAATCCTCCTAATAAATATAAAATTAAATGTGATTATTATGGAAATAAAAAATATACTAAAGATGATTATACTCAAAGACAAATTGATGAAATGAAGCAACTTCTTCTAGATCATAATATTGCTTTACCTGATCATTCTAATCAAGCACCTACAAAATCATCATATGGTCTCATTCAGACACCTTGTGAGACAACAACATCATTTAGGGATCACTAGTGTAGTCTTATAACTTCCACTAAGATATCATCTCTCCAATCATCACCTATTGCTACATCTGAATCTAGTGTTAATTTATCTATGACTTCCAATTATTCTTTGCAGTAGGATATTGATAATAGTTTTTCAGATTGGGACATATTTCTACCGAACATATCATTCTTATTTGTAAAATCCTGCATTCCAAATTTAGAAGACACAATTGAGGACATTCATAGATTCTATTTAATGTCAGCTTCGAAGAAGTTGCATCACCATCATCTTCTTCAAATGTGATTTTTCTTCATCCTCCTCTTCTTTTGTCACAATTTGACAGTGGATTGGAGACCTTTGAGCAACATTTGAAAGCATCATCTAGGGCTTCATCATTGTCTTTAGATCATGTGTAGAATTTAGAGACTTTCATCTTTCTTCTTGCATATTCCTATCTAGAATGGGAAGATATCTTACACACATTTGTAGTTCTATTTCTTCCCAAGGGGAGAAATGTTGTTCAATGATCATGAATCATCTTCAGCATCCAATGTTGAGTATCTACCAACACTACAAGAGGCAATTTAAGGGGAGGTTGCATGGTTTCTCCTCTCAGCTCAATTTTGGGAGGGAACATTTCCTTGCATGGGGTTCTTTCCTTCTCACCTTTGGGGGTGTCGCATAGACTTTCTCTCTTTTTCTCTCCTAGGGGGAGAAAATTTATCATACTTTTGTGCTAGAAGTAGTCATTGAGGGGTCATGTTAAATCCTTCCCCTTTCTTCTTCACTTGTACATTTTTCATGCCTCTTTTCTCTTTTAAAGAGGAGTTTTTTTTCCATTGGATTTTCTTCTTTACTCCATTTGTGAGAAAATTGTTTATAAATGGGTATTTAACATGGTCTCATAGATGGAACCCATTTTTATTTGTCTATTATCTCTAAGTTGCACTTAAGAGGGGTGCTAGTGTAAATAAGGACATTATACAACTAGTTAACTTTTAGCTTATCTAGGAGAGTCTCATTCACACTTGTTAAGTTCACACTTAAGGACTTTTTTACTTTTTTGTCTCACCTCATAAGGATGTGACAAATGTACACACCTTTAGAGACAATTGTCTTATGTGCACATGACACATTAGGTACACGTGTCCTATGCACATGCAAGGTGGTTAGAGACCTCAACCATCTTCTCATCTCACCCTAGTTTTTATAAATAGGGGTTTCCATGTAATATTTGATTCACTTTTGTGTGATAGATATTTGACTTATTGTGTTCATCATTCATTGGTGAAAGTTATTGGATTTTACATTCAGATCTTGGTTGCACCAACAATTTACATTTCCATTGATGATTTATCACAGTTAATGAACTTGGATACTTTAAGTAATCAACATACTTTCATTATCTAGTTATATCACATTTTTACACTTCAACCTCATTTTCAAGATAAAAACCCACTCATTATAACTTTTTTTTTTCCTTTTTCTTAATTATCTGATTTAATTAATCATAACTTATAAATTTCAAATTACTCTAACAGTTAACTCCTAGATAATTATCAAAATTTTATAGGCAGAAGGCTTGAATTTAGAGTTTTAGTGAAACATAAGTGTTCAAATTAGCCTGGCGTTATATTGTTTTAGAGGAGATTTAACAGGACAATTATATAACTGATAAAAGGAATAGCAGTTACAATTTGGCTTAAGAGACCACATTGGTTAGACAACATAGTCTTATGACAAAAGGAAACATCCTACTAAATATTTGGAAGCTAAGAATACTTATGTTTGGCAGTGAACTTCTTACATATGTTCCACGGAGTTCCATTCTGAGACTGGGTGGAAGGATGGAATAGAAAACGGTGCAGGCACACCTTGAATTACCCCTGAAATCCTATAACTAATATTTAAAGTAGAAAATAGCTTAAGAACCAGGTAGGGGGACTTAGTAGTGGAACACATCCAACTGAAATTATACCTCTATATTCTTGAATATGATTTGCATGCCATACTGAGGCTGCAGAGTAAGCACAGCAATAGGTGCATGTTTGTAAACAGGAGACAGAGTGAACAAGAACCTCTGTAAAATCATGGCGAGAACAGTCTTGGCCTCTAACATGGCGAAGTTTTGGCCAACACATGCTCTTGGGCCAAGGGAAAATGGAATGAAAGCATTTGGGTGAACGGATGCCTTTGAAGCACCTTCTGCAAATCTCTCTGGTTTGAACATGTTGGCATCTGGACCCCAGAACTTCTCGTTATGTTGCACTGCTAATATGGGCAATGTGATTGCTGCTCCTTTAGGAAGTGTAATAGGGCCTAGCTTCATTTCTTTGTATACTTTTCTCACTAGCATTGTGGCAGGTGGGTACAACCTTAGAGTTTCATATATGACCATGGTCATCTGCAAAAAAATATAAAATATTCAGCAGCATTATCTATGACAGATGAAGAACAGGTTCTATGTTATGAACATTACTTAATTTGAAATCAATATTTGTGATTGCTCAATCATTTCATAAGAGTGCTGAGTAATGAAAAATGAATCCATAATGAAAGAACACTGCAAGACTGCAACTAATAACGAATAAATAGTTTTTCCTATGAGGTTGTCGTAGTGAGAAATCAAAAAAAAAAAAATTCAAGAGCTGTAGACAATCTTAGAATACATACCAATTTCAACCTGCTAAGCATGTCTGCATCTGGGATATCTGTGCCACAGACACTGATGACTTCATTTCGTAACTTTTCTTGCCATTCTGGGTTTATTGCCAGCAAAAATAATGCCCAGTTTAATAGATTGGAAGTAGTTTCATGGCCTGCAAAAAAGAATGTCTTACATTCATTCATGATTTCGTCAACAGTCATGCTCAAATTCTTTTGGTTGCCACTCAGTTCATTTTTGTTGGCAGTCATCATTATTCCAAGCAGATCATTTCCATAGCCAACATCAGTTGCTCCTTTAGGGGTGGGCTGTAACCTGCTCTGAATTATAGCCTGCAGGATTTCTTTCACCCTCCTATCAATCATCCATGCATATCTGTTCTTACTTGTAGGAATATATCTGCACCCAAAAAATCATCAATGCCTTCAAGCCTTATCCAAATTTTGATATAAAAAAAGTTGTGTACATGTAACTCTATGGGCAGTGGACTAAGGGAATGATATGTGCAGAATATAAGCTCTATCATTATAAGCTAATGAACTTGAAACAGTGTTTTATAAGCTTAAACAGTTACAAATTTTTGAGAGATAAAGATGTTGTAATTACTGGCTTCCTGGGATAAAGACAGAACGTTCGGCCTCTGCAGCCATTCTTTGTAATTCTCTTTGCAACTCATAAACTTCTTTGCCTTCGTTAAAACTGCTACCAAATGCAGTATGGGATATGATGTCCGCTGTTAATGCTCTGAACTCACCATGAACATCAATTTCTTTACCATAAAAATCTTCCTGAGCCACCATCTCTTGCCATCTCTCAAGCATGGATGAAGTGCAAGCAGCCATTCTCTTCACCATGGCCTGTCATGGGAAGCATTACTATACTTCATAAGATATTTTTGAATATCTTCACATCTTATCTCCTAGAGAATACATACCACCTTTTAAACTCTCTTAATTTGTATAAAGATTGAAGAATATTTCAAACCTTGAGTTTGTCAACATTGAAGGCAGGGCTCACAATTCTTCTGTGCTTAACCCAGTCCAGTCCATTCACGAAAACCAGTCCTTTACCCAGTAAAGCCAATACAAGAGGCCTGGGGGTAGTCTTGTCATAATAACCAAATTTGTTGGACAAAACTTCCTTAATTAGCTCAGGTTCTGCAATGTATAGCCTAGACTGAATTCCATACCAATAGAAAAAGGTTTCTCCTGACCATAAACAAATTAACACCACCATGGTCAGATACTGTCCGTAAGCTGTTTAAATTTATAATTTGAACCATGTGAATTTTATGGAATTTCGACCATTACTAGCAAACACATTATATGGGTAGTGGTTGCAGTCGGTAATAATTATTTCAGCATTTAGAGTGGAACAGGTACTCCTGTTCCTGACTGCTCTGAAGTTTCGGATAGGTAAAAGAGTACATTTAGAGCAGTCAGATTAAAACTATACTTTTGCAGGGGTAGCTGAAAAATAATACCCTGAGGAAGGGAGAGACCCCAATACTTAACGGTGCTCCATTATTGGAAATCATAATGGTGATTTTTTAATAGTAGAGCGCTATTTTTTTTTTTTTTAAAGGTTAAAAAAGGTAAAAACAGACGTAGTTTTTTTGGTCACAAATCTAAGGAGAAATTAATTGACGTATGAATAGTATGATTGATTTTCAAAACTAATAATTGGAAAAAAAAATGAATACAGTGTAATAAAAAATATCAAATCGTCATGACAGAAAGGTATACTGTAAATGAATGGCTTAATGCACTTAAGCTATCGATCAATCTTTCTTTATATTTAAAGTTCCCTTTACAAATAGTTCTCCAAATCATTTGAGAACACATGAAAATATAAGCATTTACTGAAAAGATTGATATTGCTCTTAACATTTTTTCCCTAAAAGCTAACTCTTGTAACACTAAAGAAGAATTCAAGTCATAAAGGGATCCAATTTGCAGGGCAGGGTCTTTCAGTCTTAGGTAAAAATTATACATTTGCAATTCTTTCATGCATTACCTTTGATCATTTTGTAAAGAAAAAAACTTGAGGAATTTATATAAAAGTAGTGCATATATAATTTAAAACGATAAGAGAATAAATAGAAAGTAAAGATAATATGTAGTATTTTTACTTGGGAAATCCTTTTTAGGTAAAAAAATACAATAAAATTTTCACTATTGCAAAAACTCAACCATTCTCCAATACAATAAGGAATCTCTCTTGCTTCACCCTTAAACATGTGTGGATGTAAATAGACACATCTAAAGCAGCTTTACATGTGTAGATGTAAATAGACACATAGAAAGTGCCATGTAAAAGATAAACACCCTTAAACATCTGTGAATGTAAATAGACACATAGAAAGTGTTATGTAAAAGATAAACACAAGTACTTGAAAACATGGACAAAAATTTAAAAAACCCAAATAACAACCAAATTTTTTTCAAAAATAATATGTTAAATTACGAACAATTAGCCACATCCTAACTCTTAAACATGAAAAATCTAAACACTTATCCAACATAATTTTTATTAAACGGTCCACAATTAGGTTCAGTAGGCTTCAACTAATTTACTACTGACCACCTGAACAGACTCTAACTACACTATAATACAATAAGAAAAAGAGCTGAAATAGTTAAGCTAAGCTGGAAGATTAGGACCATCAAACAAATGAAATGAAATGTCATCTACAGTATAATTGACGAAGACAGAGAAGAAGATTGATGAACAAGATACCCTAGAAAGAAAAGAAAGAAATAAGTTATATAAATGTAGATGAACATGAGCAAAGTGGGTTTATAAAAGGACCACAAATTACAGTTTTTAAATAAATTTTAGAACTAGTACTAGAATTAAACCTAAGAAGTAATAAGAACTCACAAGGAGGAATATAAAATTTTTAAACTTGAACAGTTTAATAAGGTAAAGTGTTAAGAGGGTCACACAAATACATAGACTGGTTGTTCGGTAGTAGAGAAGTTAAAAAGAAATATATCATTTTTATAAACTTGAACAATCTGGAAGGAAAACATAAAATAAATAAATAAAATATATGCTGCAAATACAAACCAAAAAGAACTTAGCAATCCATCGCCCAAATTTTCAATGAAAGAAAACTAATAGTACAATTTAGAATTCCTAAATGCAAATATGTTCATTAAGCTTCTTTGAATAAAAGATTCAGTATTTGTTCATATCAAGAAATTTGGAAATGTTCCTGAAAATTGCACTATGATATGACTGTTGAAGCAGTACAAGCAACATATTAAAAAAAAAGCGAGAGAGAGAAAGAGACAGAGACAACCATGTATCTGACTCCACTTATGGTAGTGAGGCATAATTCTAGCAACTATGTCATGAGAAATCTCCTTCATAGGCTCTGCATGAGCTTTCCTCAGAAGCTCTCTGTATTCAGGCACACTTCCTGCAAGGACATGGTAAGATGAACCTTTGATTCCTTGCTTTGTATAAGCATTGTAGAAGGTGAAAGGCCTCCATACGAGATCTCTAAAAAGCTTAAAAACTATCCCCCCAAATAATACAACCGCAATGGCAACCAGAGCTTCTATACCACTTGAACCAATTCCAACACCCATCACTGAAATTCTCATACAAGGACACTCCCTCTATAGTATTTCCTTAACTTGTGGTTTTAGCTAAGGCCACCTAAATTTATAGTTGCACTTGAGCTTTCAAGCAGCACCAAATCTGCAGATTCTTCTAGGAAACTCTTTGCTACGGTAAGAAACAAGTAAAAGCAAAAAATAGGATTGTATCTCTCATCTCATGGTAAAATGAAATGTGTTGTCATGTGACAGCAAAAACGCAACATCAAAGTGTTTAAAAGCAATCAAAGTTTACCATGGTATTCAATAGTGGACAATAATGGCTATCTCTTCAGAGACATATGATAGAAAATGGATATTAATGTTTATGGTATAGAAACCATGTATGTGGAAGTTTCAGAAACTCTTACGAAAGGAAAGCCAGAAAAGCCATCACACACTTGTCTTTTTGACAAATACATCTAGTGGTGACAGACCATCATATAAGGAAGTGATCACCCCTGCTAATGCATGCCATTCATTTACTTGAGAAAACAAAAGAGAAGGTTCTGTTGATGGGGATGTGTCTACTCAGGAAATAAACTTGTGTTACAAGAAATGACAAACGAGAAACTTAAAAAGTAAATATACTGTTGCACCAGTGGGAGCGCCGCAAGGAGACAACATTTGAAAAAGGTGTTTCAGCAAGCCAGGGAACCTAAAGGCCAATATCAGGATAGGCATCCTGCCTTGCTTTATAACAAGCCAGTGACGAAGGCAGTGACGTTTCTGGCAATTTGTTGCTTTCTTCTTTAAAATAAAGACAAATTTTAGTGATGATATTTCTGAATTAGTAGATAGACGTGATTGTAAGTAGATAGACATAATTGTTAAGAGATTTTGTTAAAGGCAGGAAATAAAGTTAGTGTTCTCAATGATTAGGTGAACACACTAATTTAATATATAGTACATGAGAAATCTTTGTGAAGTCAATAATAGGGTTGTTCATAATTTGTTTTTTTCTAATTCACAAGGAACCTGAAGTCTCTGTTATAGAGTAAAATTCCAGGGCTTAAATGTGACAGTTTACCTTGAGTCTCTATTATAGAGTAAAAGTCCAGGGTTTAAATGTGACAGTTAACCTTACTTTCTTTTATAGAGGACAGTTGTCAAGCAATTTTTTTATGATGTGCCTTTACAATACTACATCTTTTAGTATAAGTAAATTATATAAAAACTATATATATATCATCATAATCTTATATAAATTTTGACAGTTTGTCTAAAATCTGTCCTTTCATATGATACGCTCTTTTCAAAATTTCAGTTGTATTTTAAAACTAAAATGCCTAAATACAACTATACAACTGTCAAATTTAAACCCTGAGTAAAACTCACCTTGATATAGGTTTCTAAATTAGGATCTCTTAAAAAGATCATTTAAAAATCAAGAGTAAAGGCATTTTAGATGGATGGGATATAATTTTTTTTATAAAATCTCTTGGAAATCTAGTTTGTTCAATTTTTTTTTTTAAATTGTAAAGGTAAAGTGATATATATATTTTTACGTTAGAGTATCTTATATTTAGATAATCTGCTAACATGATTAGATTTTAAATATTAAATTATTTTATATTTCAAAATAACTTCGTAAAAGTGACAAACATCTTTATCAATAATTTTTTATTGTGGATAATGATCTTTGACTTTGATAAAACTTTAATTGTTAAATTATCTTACATTTGGAAAGAAAAGAAGTCACAACTGATTTTCAATATTAAAAGAACTTTATAAGGGTATAGGACTTTAATAATATATTGTGGCAATTAACAAATGGGTTCTACAAGGCTTTCAATATTAAAAGAACTTAATTATTTGTAGATGATATTATTCTTGTATCATACAAAGCTATAAGTTTATAACAATATTTTGATACTTTGAGTTTGTTTAATGATATTCATGGTTTATTTACAAGTGAACTTGAATAAAACTAAGGTTATGGCTTTCAACACAATTAAGAAATAAATACATGCAACTAACACTATTTACAATTTATAGAAATTGGTTGAAGTGGTTTCCTACTATACTTACCTTGGTGTGCCTTTCAAAAGACCTCCCTTTAATATGCTCTCTATTGCAAAAGAAATATTATGCAAGTGTTATGTTGCCCTTAATACACTTGAGAGATAGTATTTTCAACTCTAGTTTCATGATGCCAAAACAAAGTTGCATATCCTCTGAACTTTAATGTCACCACCAATCTTGCATGGTTGTGAGATTAGGGACCTAGACTTCATAGCACTAGTTCATCTCAGGTTGACATAGTTCTTATCTCCATTCTATCTAAAAATAAGAGGGAAACATGATCAATTCCACATGCAATTATTTTGGCTAAATTTGAGAGTCATCCTCTTCATATTTCATCTATTTTTATGTACTGATGTTGTTTCATAGATTAAGATGCATGGAAGATACAACAATTGAGCATAATAGATATACATTCAAGGCTTTTCAATCATCTATGAAGTTATGTGAACAAGAGATCAAGAACTCTTGATATGCCCAATTTATGGGTTTCTTGCAAGGAATTGTTATGGATACTAGTCATCTTCCTCCTAATACTTTATTTATCAATGCCCCACACATGTTGAAAAGAGATATTCATAAAGGCATTAGGGATGAAATCTACAAAGTCTATTGTGTATACCAAAATATGAGACAAAGCAAGGAACAATGCATCAAAACATAGAACTTATCTCAAACTTAGCTACATCTCTGATTGAGCAAAAGAGTGCAAAAGAATAATAAAATAATAATAATAAATTATCACCAAAAACCTCTTGATGCCTTGGATGTGCTCAAGATTGTTGTTGTTAAGAAAAGGAATGTGGTTGCTTAAGAATCCTATAGCATATCCTTTCTTTTCTTCCACCTTGATGCTTGATAAGTGCTTGAGAGAGGAGGGTTTTATCATTTTTTATGGAGATCGTGGATTGTTTAGATTTGATCTTTGATTGAATGGTGGGGATTGATTACCTTCCAATATGTTAGTTTGAACAGGGTATATTTCCTAACTAGTATATTTTCTAGCTAGTTCTCCACATAGATCCTTCTCACACTAGGTTAAGTTTACTTAGGAACTTTTTACACATTCTCCCACATTGGTTGTGTTTTTAGTTTTCTGGGTTGTATATCCTATATATACTCACCTATAGTTCACATTGTAATCACTCAATCTTGTATGCTTTGCATTCTTGTTGAAAATAATATAGTTTATTCTATCAATTATGATTTCCTATTTATGCTTTCCTTTAGTCATTTATATTCTAGGTGGCTTAACACCCAAATCTTACATGGCATCAGAGCCAAGTTGTGAGTTGTGGGTTAGCTTGTAAGAAATCTAGGAGTGTAGGTTTATTATTTTTTTGAAGCATTGAGTATGCTCTTCTCTTGCATCCTTGGATGATTTGGATAATCAGAACAGTCTGAAAGAAATATTAGGTTCTGGGGGATTCCCTTTCTAACTTGCTAGTTGCAAGTGCATTGTTGGAGCTTCCTGAAGAAAACTTGATCTCGCCATTAAGTTCAGAGCAGATGATAAAGTTAGATTTTCCTTTCATTTTCTCCCAGTTGAACACGGGAAGCTAGATTTGCAAGGGTTTGAAGATCAAAATTTTTTTGTCAAATCCAATTGGCTACTCATTTCTAGGGCATTTTGAGGCCAAATAGACCCTACCATTGCATCTAGAAGGTCCAAGAACCATCATTTTTATATAAACTTTTCCCAATTCGGATAAAGTCACCTCTAAGGTAAATGTTTTGAGTCCTAAGTTGTATGACCCTTACTACACTATACAATACGAAATCTTAAAACTAACAAAAATTAAAAGCATTGCTGCAACGCCAATATTCAAGTGATGCCACTCACAATTGTATAGCCACCGAATGGCCCACTTGATCTTCACCACCCTCATAGCTAGCACACCACTGCCACAACACCACCTCCTACGGTCATGCCACCAGGTGGAAATACTACGCTTGTACCCTACCTTCACTCTAAATATTCTTAGAAAACTAGTAGTTTTTACAAAGTAATTTCACACCCAATCTAGGTGGTTTGAAATTTGAATTAGGTAGTTTTGAGTTCTAGCATTGGTTTTGCATAAATTGACCAATAATTTTGACATATTCAAGAGAATATTCTAGTGATTTTTGGCATATTATGTGATGATGTTAATGATGTTAGTAGACCCTTTATAAAATTTTAACCCCCTCACCATTGTATCTTTCGATTTTGTAGTTCAACTTCAAAGGTAAATATCTTGAGCGTACAACCTCCTTTTTTAGTACATTTTTTATTTGAGATAAAATTTTGTGCTCTTCATAGTGGTGTGATTTTTTTTTTGCTTATGTGATCTTGTTTTTCTAGAAAATTAATTTTCTCATTAGATCTAGTAGATAGTCACAATTTTAGACTTCAAAACCTTGTAACTTTCACATAGATCTTAGATTGAGGTGATTATTTTTTGAAAGTGAATTTTTTATCACTACACATTGGTGTCATTTTTAAGTTCTCATTCTGATCTTAGACTA
Organism: Cunninghamia lanceolata; assembly: GCA_027924645.1. Lineage (NCBI taxonomy): Eukaryota > Viridiplantae > Streptophyta > Pinopsida > Cupressales > Cupressaceae > Cunninghamia > Cunninghamia lanceolata. The sequence continues at coordinate 11,787,317 of BSBN01000186.1, read as the reverse complement.
TAACTTTAGTATTTGGTCCATTTTGGACATTGTAGAACTTTGGAAATAACTCTAGAAATGCACACACTAATCTATAAAGTGCCAAATAATATTTTTTTGGGGGCCAGAATCTTTATTGAGTGAATTTGGGGATCTGTTGGTGTTTTAAACATGCTTGTACATATCATCTTTTTTTTCTTGTGCTGTACTTTTCCTTCACACATGGGTCACTTTAAGTTTCCATTGCTAACTCCATACAACCATAATTCATGGCATCAAAATGCATGGAATGCCTTAATTTAACAAGGGAATACTCCTTATGTTGAACAAAAGGTAGTTGAACCCACAAATGATAAGGAAAAGATAAAATGGATGTGTGAACATACTAAAGAACTTGGATTTCTTCATAGTTATATTTCTCTTGATCTTATGTTTTAAATTGAAGCATGTACAAATTCACATGATTCTTGGGAAAAACTTAAAACTCTTTATGGTAAAATTGATGAAGTTACAGGCCATCAGATCAACATTGAATTGATGAGCCTTGACCCAAAATCCTTTGGCAACATCTAGGATTACATCACAAAGTTCAATGACCTTAGAGCATAATGTAAATAATTTAGCATTGAGAAAAAGGACAATCAATTGGTATTTAGTGCCCTCAACAATTTTTTCCTTAAATATGTAGCTTTTGTTTCTAGCTTTCACACTCACAAGTTAACTATGGGATTAACATATGTTATGTCTTCATTCACATCCTTCTTTGAGATGTTGATGCATGAACAAGGGAATATACTTTCCTTGGATCTCCTAAATCCATCCCAATATCATCTTTTGTTGGCTAGTTAGTTGAAGGGATAGAAAGAGTCAAATCAATTTGATAAGAAACAAAAGAGATCTGAGAAGAAGCCATAGAAAGACCAAGCACAATCCTCATCTACCTCGAAAGTAGAGTCCAAATCCTCTTCATCCAAGGGGAATTATCAAAAGAAGGAGAGGCCAACATGTAGTTACTATAAAAAGGTTGGTCATGAGGAACATCCATGTCATGAGAAGCAAATCGATGAGCTAAAGCATCTTCTAAAAATGAACAACATTAATCTACCATCCTTTGCTGCTTAGCAATCCTCCACACATTCAAAATTAGGTAAAGGGAAAGCCATAGCACTTGTTGCTTCTACAGATTCTTCTCAACAATGGATTCTTGACTCAGGTGCTTTGCACCATATGGGATCTAATAGAGAACATTTTTTCTTTTTTGAAGCCTTGTCCCATGCCTCATGTTGTCATCAAGGATGAGTCTATAGTGGATGTCGTTGGGAAGGCTTTAGTTGATGTTGAAACTAGTATATTTGATGATGTTCTCTATGTGTCTGATTTGTTAGCTAACCTTCTCTCTATCTACCAAATCACTTATATCTAGAATGGCAAGAAGGTCAAATTCACTCTAGATTCAATAGTCATCAAGGATCTTGAACATAATGCTCTCCTCATAGTGGGTTAGGTTGACCATCATTGATGCAGGAGAATCCAAGATTGCAGAGAAATCTTACATCAACCAAAAATATTTGCATTCTTTCTTTTCTTTCATTTCAGTTGCAATTCAGTAATTTACAGTTCATCATTTTCTACTGCATTTTACCGCATATTTGGTAAAAACCAAGTTGAAAGGACATGTTGCTAATTGTTAGAAAGAAGTTCAATTGGACAGGAATAGGAGAGGAAAAGAAAAGATCATAAAATGGGATAGGATGGTGACAAAGTTGAAGAATCAGTTCATACCTGTTGATTGGGTAAGTGCACAAAGATGAGGGACCAAAAGGGGTATTAAGATGCCATTTTTTTTTATGAAATCAGAAAACATTGATGTTGGATGAGAAATTGAAGATAGTTACACTCAAAATTTGAAGATGCAACAAAAACAAGAGTGGGTGCTTCGAATCTAGTTTCTAAACTACTAATTTTTTTCAAAAATGGTTGAGATTAAGGGGTTCAAAAAGTGGGAGCACACAAATTAGTTCTATTTTTCTCAAAAAAATAAAACATAGTGTCTAGTGTACTCCCCCTAAAATGTTAACTTTTTTTAGTATTTCAAAAATTGCATTAATGAGAAATTAGCTAACACCATGTAGTTTATCCCTGATTTTTCTAATAATTTTTTCGTGAATAATTGATTTTTTAGTAATTTTCAAAGTGTACACATCCTAAAAAACAAAAAATTGAGCATGCTCCCCCCTAAAATTTTTGAAAACTAATTGAAAATCATTTTTTTTAATATGTGTAGAATGGAGTTTAGTTTCTAAAAATGTAACTTATTTCAAATTTCAATGAACGGTTAAAAAAAAGTCAAAAATACTAGACACTAGTTTTTGACAAAAAATGGATACACTAACAAAAGAAATTAAAGATGAAACCCTTAACGTACTCAAAATGTAAAAAAAATTATATGGTTAGATATCTAACAGAGAGCTTAAGATTATGGTGGTATTTTTTTTGACTTTTCATTGAAAAAAGTACAATCCTGATGGGGAGCATGCTCCAGATTATCTAAAAATTTTGTTATAAACTAGAAAAACATGTCCAAAATAGCTCAGCATAATGTGACCGTGTTATAATGTGCTCACGTTATGCTGAGCTAATTTGTCTTTACACATGCCAATTGCATTTGCTTGAAAGTTTCTAAAGTATGTATTCAACAAATCCATTTTTTGCATATCTTGCAATCATTGCATTCCATTACAGGAGATCTCTTTCAGGTGTTAGGTCAAACAATTGACATGCCTTGTCTATGCTTCCACACTTTGCATACATGTCTACAAGGGCAGCTTCACTTCCTACCATCTCTCTCACTCTATACTTCCCTCCCCTCTCTACCTCCTACCCTCTCTCTGAGTCTTTGCTTCCCTCCCCTCTCTACCTCCTACCTTCTCTCTCACTCTCTTCTTCCCTGCCCTCTCTACCTCCTACCCTCTCTCTCACTCTCTACTTCCCTCCCCTGTCTACATCCTACCCTCTTTCTAAGTCTCTGCTTCCCTCGCCTCTCTACCTCCTACCTTCTCTCTTACTCTCTTCTCCCCCCTCTACCTGCTACCCTCTCTCTCACTCTCTACTTCCCTCCCCTCTCTACCTCCTACCCTCTCTCTGAGTCTCTGCTTCCCTTCCCTCTCTACCTCTTACCTTCTCTCTTACTCTCTTCTTCTCTCCCCTCTCTACCTAGACTACCCTCTCTCTCACTCTCTACTTCCCTCCCCTCTATACCTCCTACCCTCTTTCTGAGTCTACTTCCCTCACCTCTCTACCTCCTACCTTCTCTCTCTCTCTTCTCCCCCCCTCTCTACCTCCTACCCTCTCTCACTCTCTACTTCCCTCCCCTCTCTACCTCCTACCCTCTCTCTCACTATCTTCTTCCCTCTCCTCTCTACCTCCTACCCTCTCTCGCACTCTCTACTTCCCTCCCCTCTCTACCTCCTACCTTCTCTCTTACTCTCTTCTTCCCTCCACTCTCTACCTCCTAACCTCACTCTCACTCTCTACTTCCCTCGAGCCTCTCTACCTCCTACCCTCTCTCTCACTCTCTTCTTCCCTCCCCTCTCTACCTCCTACCCTCTCTTTGATTCTCTACTTCCCTCTTGTCTCTACCTCATACCTTCTCTCTCACTCTCTGCTTCACTCCCCTCTCTCTCACTCTCTACTTCTCTCCCCTCTCTACCTCCTACCCTCTCTCACTCTCTACTTCCCTCCCCTCTCTACCTCCTACTCTCTCTCACTCTCTACTTCCCTCCCCTCTCTACCTCCTACCCTCTCTCCCACTCTCTACTTCCCTCCCCTCTCTACTTCCTACCCTCTCTCTCACTCTCTTCTTCCCTCCCCCCTCTACCTCCTACCTTCACTCTCACTCTCTTCTTCCCTCCCCTCTACCTCCTACACTCTCTCTCACTCTCTACTTCCCTCCCCTCTCTACCTCCTACCCTCTCTCTCACTCTCTTCTTCCCTCCCCTCTCTACCTCCTACCCTCTCTCCCACTCTCTACTTCCCTCCCTTCTCTACCTCATACCCTTTCTCACTCTCTACTTCCCCCCCCCCCTCTCTAGCTCCTACCCTATCTTCTTCCTTCCCCTGTCTACCTCCTACACTCTCTCACTCTCTACTTCCCTCTTGTCTCTACCTCCTACCCTCTCTCTCACTCTCTACTTCCATCCCCTCTCTACCTCTCCTCATAATTCTTCCCATCCAAAGAAATTTCATAAATTATATTGCTTCCATTTCATCATCCCAATTTATATCCGTGTCCCTCTTTGCATGTCCTAGTTTTCTTGTTTCCGTGTTCTTTGTCGGAGAGAGAGAGAGAGAGGGTTGGTTGGGTTTATGAGTTTAGGGTTGCTTAATTTTAGGGTTTATGGGAATTATTTATGAGTTTAGGGTTGCTCAAGTTTAGGGTTTAGGGGTTAGGGTTAAATTCCCAAATTATTTATGGTTTAGGCGTTTAGTGCGGTTGCTCAAGTTTAGGGCTTAGGGGTCACGGGAATTATATGAGGTTTATGAGTTTAGGGTTTAGGGTTTTAGGGATAAGGTTTAGGGGAATTATTTAGGGTTTATGGGTTTAGGTTTCTCGGGTTTAGGGTTTATGGTTTATGGTTTAGGGATTAGGGGTTAGGGATGATAGAGACAAGGAGATATGGGTTTAGGGTTTATTAGGTTTAGGGTTTAGGGGTTAGGAGTTTAGAGAGGGAGAGATGGGGAGATAGAGGGTGAGGGACATGTCCAGAGACATAGGCAGAGATATTGAGAGGTAGAGGGATGATATAGACAAGGAGATAGGGGTTAGGGTTGATTAGGTTTAGAGTTTAGGGGTTAGCAGTTTAAAGAGGAAGAGATAGGGAGATAGAGGGTGAGGGACATGGCTAGAGACATAGGCAGAGAGATTGAGAGGTAGAGGGATGATAGAGAGAAGAAGATAGGGGTTTAGGGTTGATCAAGTTTAGGATTGATTAGGTTTAGGGTTTAGGGCTTAGGAGTTTAGAGAGGGAGAGATAGGGAGATAGAGGGTGAGGGACATGGCCAGAGACATAGGCAAAGAGATTGAGAGGTAGAGGGATGATATAGACAAGGAGATAGGGGTTTAGGGTTGATCAGGTTTAGGGTTTAAGGGTTAGGAGTTTAGAGATGGAGAGATAGGGAGATAAAGGGTGAGGGACATGGCTAGAGATAGGCAGAGAGATTCAGAGGTAGAGGGATGATAGAGACAAGGAGATGGGGGTTTAGGGTTGATCAGGTTTAGGGTTTAGGTGTTAGGAGTTTAGAGAGGGGGAGATAGGGAGATAGAGGGTGATGGACATGGTCAGAGACATAGGCAGAGAGATTAAGAGGTAGAGGGATGATAGAGACAAGGAGATAGATGTTTAGGGTTGATTAGGTTTAGGGTTTTATGGGTTAGGAGTTTAGAGAGGGAGAGATAGGCAGATAGAGGGTGAGGGACATGGCCAGAGACATAGGTAGAGAGATTGAGAGGTAGAGGGATGATAGAGACAAGGAGATAGGGGTTTAGGTTTGATAAGGTTTAGGGTTGATCGGGTTTAGGGTTTAGGGGTTAGGAGTTTAGAGAGGGAGAGACAGGGAAATAGAGGGTGAGGGATATTATTATATCCCCAACTTACAACTAGACTTAATCATTAACATAGTATGATAATCAAGAGAATTAGACATAGTTAATTGATTTGATATTGTGGAAATATCTAATCTAACTCTTGATTAAGAAAAATTTATTGATGATGATCTGCTTTATAAATTGATTAATTTAAGTTATGAAATATGATGATGATGATACACTGATCATGATCTTGTGGTCCTGAGTGTGAGCAAGAAAATGAACATCCTTCGAAGAAGGAAGGAGAGTATCATCCTAGAGGGAAGGTTAGACATTGTGAAAGCAAAGGGTCAAATAGCCATCTGAGTGTCGACTATTATGTCCTTCTTCCTCTCTATGCGTAAGTTGACACGTGTCATGCCTCTTTTCTTAGTTCTCTTGTTCTCTGAGAGTTGTTATGTCCTTGATGCCATTAAGACTAGTCATGGAGACCAGTCGATGTTCTAGAAACATCATTTCATGTTGAGGAGACAAGCATGTAGAGAGTGATGGAAGTCTCGTAATATTTTGTTCTCTAGGATAGTATTCCTTAGTCTCTCAACTAAGGATGATAGTCAAATTCGCAGAAGAATCTCTCGACGACATTCGATAATCTAGATGTGTTCTTGTGTGCTTCCTTGTTTTAATTTTAATCCTATTAGTAAGGATTTCAAACCCCTTTTGTAGGATAAATTGCCATGATAATAATCATAATATTATCTCTTATGTCATTATATTTGATCTTAGTCCAATGCTTTTAACCTGTTGGTCAGTTTAGTGAAGGATGGAGAACTTTTAGCTCATCCACCTTCGAGCATGATGCCCGATGGTAGCCACCTTTTGAGGAACCGATCGGGTGAGGAAAGGTGGTTACCTTTCTTTTTTGCATGCATAGAATCGAGGGAGGTTAGAAACCAAAAATAGGAATAGTGCATTCGCAGCAGGTAGTAGTTAGTTTTTGTTTTGGGAAGCTTTGGTTTTTCTTGGTGGTGATAGAACAGGAAAAAGAGAGGGGAGATGGATATAGAGCCAAGTGCACTTACAGTAGTGTGGAACTGGTACGATGACTCATTACTATCGTTGCTCAAGTATTACATGGATGTTATCCTATTCTTCATTAATGATTTAAATATTTTAACAAAGAACTAAGTTGAATATTGTTTAAAATCTTTATTTGGGAGAAGCTTGAGACTGTTACAGCTGAGCATTTTGTTTTCTAAGTGTTATCAACCGATGGCTCAAGGTCGTATGGCCGAGCTTCCAAATTATCACTATAACATGAACGAGCTCATAGCCCTATTAGTTGAGCTATCTTTACCAATATGTCATTGGCTGTTGAGCTAGGTTTTGAACCTTTAGAAATATTTGTATATTTCTACAGGTAGTATGGCCGATTATTTACCATTGAAACTCCTAATTAAGACTGTATTCAAGGCCATAAGGTTGAATCATTAACATGTCATATTGCTATCGAAAGGAAAGCTCAAGGCTAGAAGCTGAGCTACGATAGCTTTCTTTAAAAAAAGTTTGTGGTTTATACTCTAGGCCAAGAGGCTGATTTATATATAAAGACTGGTTTATACTATAGGTCGAGAGGCCGAGTTATATATAAAGAATGTGTTTTATACTGTAGGTCGAGAGGCTGAATTATATAAAAAGACTGTGTTATTGCTCAAGTCCATAAGGCCGAGTCACTTGGGATGACTGTGCTTTATGCTCAAGGTCGTATGGTCGAGCCTTGGATAAGAAACTCTTTCTGTGTTGGTGTTAGGATCGCACAACCTGACTGTAACACTTTTACATCATATACTATCTAAATAATAACCAGAGCCCAAGCCGTATCGGCTGGGTTGGTGAAGAAATGTTATCTCATCATTTACTGACTTGAATAGAGTATAAGCTCTCGAATGGAGCAGGCAATAGCTCCATATCAATTATAACTTATGATAATGATACAGTCTTAAGACTGTGTTTACAGCCGTGAAGACATTATTGATTCATGATATGGATACCCGACTGTGATGAAAGTCAGGCTAATGTTGTGAATGACAGTGTGTTGACAACCTCACAATTAATACCAATTGTGCTTATATGATAAGCCGATTGTGAAACACTTTCTGTGTTATCTTGATTATCAAAATTGTATACTTATATTCTCAAACATAGAGGAGGATGAACCATTGCGAACATGGCATTGATATGAAATCAATGAAATGAATTTATATTAGAATATTCATTCAATCATTATGAGTCTACATGTAATACATTTTGTTAATGATATGAGTTATGACTAGTATACTTATACTCTATCAAGGGCAGGGCATGCATTGGGTACATGTATACCTTTTCATCATATTAAATGATTTGTTTCTAAAAATGTGAAACATGTTTGACCTAGGGGTCAAATTGTCAACCAATGTGCAATGAACAAACCATGTGATGATGAGTCACTAGAAACTTATTTAACCAACCTATGGAGGGAATTGAATGTCCAAGCATGGATAATGATTCGAATTGATCCCACATATTGAAGACCTAAGGAATTGGGTCATTATAAACAACTGTAGGACATGGCAACTCATAAGTCAAGTTAGGGTGGTGGACATATGATGACGTTCATGGTGTAACGTAGTTGTATGAAAACTTTGGCCAAAGTGATGCATTCGTCTCTGCATGCATCGTCAGTCCACAATGATCCAGATGGCCTAGTGTCTCCAATAGTGTCATACAAGTTAGAGGGGATTTATAGTGTGTGACAGTGAGACATTAGGAAGGATACAACACTAGAAACTCATTTGGCTAACCTATTGGGGTTCTAATGTCTAACCTTTCCATGAAGGGTAGGACCTCTTCCAGTTAGGAAGATGAGTGGGGGACCGCAGGTCCATGGTTGGAGGAAAAGCACCAGGATGATGCTCTCCTTCCCAACCATGAGACAAGCTGAGGCTTATGGAGACAGATGTCATTGATTCCAGATACTGTAATTACATATTGTGACCAGATGGTCTAATGTGATGTAAAAACTTATTGTAATGCCTAGAGCATATTTTGTATTTGATTAGTGATGATTACTCACTAAAAATTGTAATGATTTACTGATTTGTAAGTTATGTTATATCTTGATTTGGTTAACATGCTTAATGGATGGAAAATATTGTTATTCCTTGATTCAAATTTGATTATCTCTATTAATTCTTAATTAATGAATTGATTAAGTTACATGTTTTAAGTTAATTCTTGAGCATTATGGAAAGTGTTGTTACATATGGTATCAGAGCTACCAGGTTCAACACATGGACCTAATGAGCTCACTACTAGTTGATGGATGTATCTAACATTAAGTATGCTAATGTTTGGATGTTCTATGCCAGAATGGTAAAAATTAGAACCACACCTTGCAAGAAGGTAACGGAACATGAATGTTACCTACGCAAACAAAAGATTTTGAAGGCACGAGCCTCCATGAAAGAGAAACTAGAACTGACTGGATGCTTGGTAGGTGCATGGTTATCTGATGAGGAAACTTTCGTTGATGCCATGAGACGCATCAAGTAGGAGTTAAGGAAAGTGAAACAGATGGTTGCCCCTAACTCTACTGGAGCATCAGTGACACCCTCTACCCTTAGAGCACTAGCTGAAGGAAATATCCCTAAGGACTGTAATGTATTTAAGGAGGATGTGAAGGAATACCAAAGTGTATCCTCACCTCCTGAGACTGAAAAGAAAACATGATTATGGGAAGTATATCCCACCTTGTAAATGATTTGCAAGAGCAAAATGTAAATACAATTTTGTAATTTTGTGGATTATATGTAATCCAATGGAAACTGAAATGCAATGGCAAATTTTGACAATCTTTCCTTTCTTGTTAAAGATTACATGAATGTGAATAGATTTGAAAATGAATAAATTGCATAACATGGAAAACTAATCTGTGATTAATCTGCAAACTTTAGGAAGAAGTAGATTGCAGTAAAGGTTCGAGTTGGAACCAGAATGGAGGATAGCCAAGATGAAGGAGCACCTTCAGGGCAATTTGAGTCTAAATTAGACCAAATTTTGACCTTGTTGAGAGAAACAAGGGCGAGGGTGGAAACTCTCGAACACAAAGTGGAAGGCTAGTTAGAAGACAGGCGAGATAATTATGATGCGGGTGATGGCGAGGAATGCCATAATGACACCACCCAAAGCTAGCACGGAGAAAATAACTCCGCGGCTAAGCATGATGGAGATAAGAGGAGCTTGATGGCTATGGAACTGTCTCATGACATGAAAAAGGTCATCCACCTAAAATTGATGGATCCATAAGCAGAGATGCCGTAGAGGCATGGCTTATGGAGATGGAGAAGTCTTTTGAAATTAGAAATTATAATGAGGTTACCAAAGCTGTCTGGGGAGCATTTAAACTAGCGGATGAAGCATCCACATGGTGGATGAACAAAAAGATGGAGCTAGGTTTGAGGTCTACAAGCCGTACTTGGGACAAGTTCATAGAACTATTTAGGCAAAGATGGTTGCCTCAACTATTCTATGATCAGAAACTCATAGACTTCCAAAACCTAAAACAGGCATATATGACTGTAAATGAGTATTGGAAAAATTCACTCAACTGTTGAAATATGTGCCACAATATCAGCATGATGAGAAATTTCATGTCCAGAAGTTTATCATGGGGTTGAACACCCAGATTGGGAGTGAGGTTTACATTCACATTCCTACAACCACGGAACAGGTTTACGAGAAGGCCGTTAGACAAGAACAGAACCTGAAGGCTATATCAGGCTATAGGGAAAGAAACAGAAAAAGATACGATTGGTCTCAATCTTCTCAACCCTCAAAAAAAAGGGGAAGAAACAGGATTACACTGAGACGAATGATAAAGTGGCCAAAAATAAACAAAATGAGTCCAGGGGAGAGAAAAAGGGGAACAACCACTCCAAGAAGAATGGGAACAATTCTGGCAAACCTCAGGAGAGGTGAGGACCAGTTGGGGGATGTTTCACATGCGGCGGAGATCACTACGCCAATCAGTGTCCCAACAAATCACAAGGAGTGCAACCAAGAGGGAATTCTCGACCTTCCCATCAAGTGGTGTTCCAGCAACGTATCCATGTGGCCTTAGACAACCATCAAGCTGAGTATCAAATTACCCCAGTAGAAACAACAGGTATTTTATTTGGAGTTCCAATTTTAGTTTGAATTGATACAGGAGCCGCGGAATGTTTCATTTCTTCCAAAATTGCAAATAAGATACTTAGAAAAGAAGGATTCATGGCAAATACTTAGTCTGTAGAGTATGCAAATCACACCAAGGCTCAGTTAGAGCAATGCATGTTTGAAGCTTGGGTTGAACTTCCAAACTTTTCCATAGAAGTAAATCTATATGTAGCCCCACTTGGCTTGTATGATGTCATCCTAGGAATAAATTAGCTATGGAGACATCGAGCCAAAGTAGATTGTTATGTCAAGACAGTAGATTGTTTGGATGACCAAGGAAACCAAGTCCATATTCAAGGGAAATCTAGGGAAATTAAATTGAGGCAAATTTATGTCTTACAAATGAAAAGGGCATAGAGGAAAGGATGCCAACTTTTTGCTGTCAAGATGGATAAAATAGATGAATCTAAGAAAAACTACTTCTAAGATGACTTGATGTTTTATGAATCCTAAAAACTTAACGAAGTAGGGATGAAGGAGTCCATAGGTCAGGAAAGACCAAATATGAACAAGTATCCCCTCCTTAAAGAATTTGAGGATGTCTTTCTGGATGATCTTCCAGGATTACCCCCTAAGAGAGCTTTTGATTTTGCCATTGATATTATACCTGGGTCAGAACCTATTTCTAAATCCCCTTATAGGATGACCACAATTGAACTAATGGAGTTAAAGGCTCAACTGCAAGAGCTATTGGATAAAGGGTTGATTAGACCCAGTGTGTTGCCATCGGGAGCGCCTGTCATTTTTGTGAAAAAGAAAGATGGCACTTTGTGGTTGTGTATAGATTACCACATGCTAAACAAAGCAACCATCAAGAACAAGTATCCTCTACCTCGCATCAATGATCTTTTTGATCAAATGAGAGGTGCAGCGGTATTTTCCAAGATTGATCTTCGATCAAGATATCACCAATTGATGGTGAAGGATGAAGACATTCATAAGACAGGCTTTAGAACTAGATATGGACACTGTGAATTCACTGTTCTACCTTTTGGGTTGACAAATGCACCTGCAGCGTTTATGAATCTTATGAACAGTGTGTTCAGAGACTACCTGGACATGTTTGTCTTGGTATTTTTGAATGACATTTTAATCTACTCTAAGAATGAAGAGGAACATATACAGCATTTGTGAATTGTTCTTCAAAGACTAAGAGAGCATAAACTTTATGGCAATCTCTCTAAGTGTACCTTCTTTCAGAAAGAAGTACAATATTTGGGTCATATAATTTCAGCTAAGGGAATAGCTGTAGATCCAACCAAGATTAAGGCTATTTCTGAATGGCCTAAACTGAGAAATGTTCATGAGGTCTGACGCTTTATGGGCCTTGCTGGTTATTATAGGAAGTTTGTGAAAAACTTCTCTAAAATTGCATATCCTATAACTTCCTTGCAAAGAAAGGGTAAGAAGTTTGAATGGTCAGAAAAGTGCCAGGAGGCCTTTGACCTGTTGAAGGAAAAATTGGCTTCAGCTTCAATTTTGAAAGTACCTGACCCAGAAGGTCAATTTGAAGTCAATACCAATGCCCCAGGGGAAGGCTTGGGTGGTGTACTGGTCCAAGATGGACATGTTATTGCATATGAATTGTGCAAACTAAAAAACTATGAACAGAACTATGCCCCACATGATTTAGAACTGGCAGTAGTCATGCACGCACTCTAAATGTGGAGACATTATCTACTTGGAAAACCTTTTGAGTGGAAAATGGATCATCAAGGACTTAAATATCTGTTCCCTCAACCCCATCTTAATGCTTGCCAAAGAAGATGGTTAGAATTTATCTCGGATTATGATTTTGAGATTAAATATATTCAGGGAAAAGAGAACCGAGTGGCAGATGCTTTAAGTAGGAGAAGGCATATCTCCTCTATGGTCTCTATACATTCTAATTTTAAAAATCAAGTGTTACAACAATCTAAGGGAGATGAGTTTTACGAGTAGGTAAAATAGGCCCTTGAGAAAGATTCACAGAATCCAAAATATGAAGAATTTAACCTTGAACCAGATGGGTTATTAAGGTTCAAAGGAATGATGTATGTACCTAACTCAGTAGAGTTAAGGAATATGATTTAGAAAGTGGTCCATTCTGCACCATATTCTAGGCACCCTAGAGTAATCAAGTTACTCGCTGATGTGAAACCTTTATATTTTTTGAAAGGAATGAAGAGGGATGCTACAAATTTTGTAGCTACTTGTATTGAATGCCAAAGGGTGAAGGCGGAACACCAACACCTGGAGGGATTATTATACCCTCATGAAATTTTGGAGTGGAAATGGTAGATTATAAGCATGGACTTTGTGCAAGGGCTTCCTATGTCAAAGAACAAGCACAATGTTATTTTGGTTGTGGTGGATAGACTCACCAAAGTAGCCCATTTTATTTTGGGAACTTGACAGATGGGGCACCCATCATTGCTCAAAAATTTGTTCAAGAGATTTTCAAGCTCCACAGCATTCCTGAGAAGATTATCTCATATAGGGATGCATGGATGACATCTAGGTTTTGGCAAACGTTATTCTCTTCACTTGGAACACAATTGAACATAAGCTCTGCTTATCATCCTGAAATAGATGGACAAACAGAAAGGGTGAATCAAGTGTTGGAGGATTTACTAATGATGTATTGCATGGATTAGCAATACGAGTGGGAGGATTATCTTCTTCTAGTGGAATTTGCCTGCAATAACGCTTACCATTCAACTATTAAGATGGCACCGTTTGAGGCATTGTATGGACAGAAGTGTCAAACCCCTATAATCTAGGATAAGCTTGAAGATAGGGTTAGTCTTGGTCCTAAAATGCTATCTAAAATGGAAGAACAAGTCCATTTAATTAAAAAGAGGCTAGCAGAAGCCAACGATAGACAAAAGAGTTACACAGATGCTAAGCGTATTGAAAGGCATTTCATTGTGGGAGATAAAGTTCTCCTAAGGGTAAAACCCGAGAAAAGTTCCATCAAATTTGGAAAAATGTCTAAACTGGCACCAAGATATGTGGGTCCGTTTGAAGTTCTTGAATAAGTCAACCCAGTGGCATACAGAATTGCTCTACCACCAGCACTTGCCATGATGCATAATGTGTTTCATGTTTCTTATTTGAAAAAGTTTAATTATGTTGATAATCAAATTCCTATACTTGATTGGAATCTTTTACTGGTGAAAGACCTAGGAGTGGTGATAATCGAGCCCATAAAGGTGCTTGAAACATGTAAGCTATGCTTACCTAATAAGGAAATAACATAGTGCAAGGTCTAGTGGGACCAATATTCAGTGGAAAATACCACCTGGGAAAATTATGATGACTTCCATGCTAGATTTCCTCACCTTTTCTAAGACATTTGTTATTATGCTTTTGGAAACATTTTTATGTTATGTATGTTTATTTAAAAGACAATTAATCATCGGGGATGATGATTCTTATGGGGGGAGATATGTTATATCCCCAACTTACAACTAGACTTAATCATTAACTTAGTATGATAATCAAGAGGATTAGACAGTTAATTGATTTGATATTGTGGAAATATCTTATCTAACTCTTGATTATGAAAAAGTTATTGATGATGATCTGCTTTATAAATTGATTAAATTAAGTTATGAATATGATGATGATGATACACTGATCATGATCTTGTGGTCCTGAGTGTGAGCAAGAAAATGAACGTCTTTCGAAGAAGGAAGGAGAGTATCATCCTAGAGGGAAGGTTAGATGTTGTGAAAGCAAAGGGTCGAATAGCCATCTGAGTGTCGACTATTATGTCCTTCTTCCTCTCTATGCATAAGTTGACACGTGTCATGCCTCTTTTCTTAGTTCTCTTGTTCTCTGAGAGTTGTTATGTCCTTGATGCCATTAAGAATAGTTGTGGAGACCAGTCGATGTTCTGGAAGCATCATTTCATGTTGAGGAGACAATCATGTAGAGAGTGATGGAAGTCTCTCGTAATCTTTTGTTCTCTAGGATAGTATTCCTTAGTCTCTCAACTAAGGATGATAGTTGAATTTAGAGAAGTATCTCTCGACGACATTCGACAATCTAGATGTGGTCTTGTGTGCTTCCTTGTTTTTATTTTAATCCTATTAGTAAGGATTTCAAACCCCTTTTGTAGGATAAATTGCCATTATAATAATCATAATATTATCTCTTATGTCATTATATTTGATCTTAGTCGAATGCTTTTAACATGTTGGTCGGTTTAGTGAAGGATGGAGAGCTTTTAGCTCATCCACCTTCAAACATGATGTCCGATGGTAGCCACCTTTTGAGGAACCAATCGGGTGAGAAAAGGTGGTTACCTTTCTTTTTGGCATGCATAGAATCGAGGGAGATTGGAAACCAAAAATAGGAATAGTACATTTGCAGCAAGTAGTAGTTAGTTTTTGTTTTGGGAAGCTTTGGTTTTTCTTGGTGGTGATAGAATAGGAAAAAGAGTGGGGAGCTGGATATAGAGCTGAGTGTACTTGCAATAGTGTGGAACTGGTGTGATGACTCATTACTATCGTTTCTCAGGTATTACATGGATGTAATCCTATTCTTCATTAATGATTTAAATATTTTAACAAAGAACTAAGTTGAATATTGTTTAAAATCTTTATTTGGGAGAAGCTCGAGGCTGTTATAGCTGAGCATTTTGTTTTCTAAGTGTTATCAAACGGTGGCTCAAGGTCATATGGCCGAGCTTCCAAATTATCACTATAACATGAATGAGCTCGTAGCCCTATTGGCTGAGCTATCTTTACCAGTATGTCATCATTTGTTGAGCCAAGTTTTGAACCTTTAGAAATCTTTGTATATTTCTGCAAGTCATATGGCTGATTATTTACCATTGAAACTCTTGATTAAGACTGTATTCAAGGCCGTAAGGCTGAAGCATTAACATGTCATATTGCTATTGAAAGGAAAGCTCGAGGCTGGAAGCCAAGCTACGATAGCTTTCTTTAAAAAAAGTTTGTGGTTTATACTCTAGGCCGAGAGGCCGAGTTATATGTAAAGATTGGTTTATACTCTAGGCAGAGAAGCCAAGTTATATATAAAGACTGTGTTTTATACTCTAGGCCGAGAGGCCAAATTATTTAAAAAGACTATGTTATTGCTCAAGGCTGTAAGGCCAAGTCACTTGGGATGACTGTGCCTTATGCTCAAGGCCATATGGCCGAGCATTGGATAAGAAACTCTTTCTATGTTGGTGTTAGGGTCGCACAACCCAACTGTAACACTTTTACATCATATACTATGTAAATAATAACCAGAGCCTGAGTCGTATCGGCTGGGTTGGTGAAGAAATGTTATCTCATCATTTACTGACTTAAATAGAGTATAAGCTCTCGAATGGAGTAGGCAATAGCTCCATATCGATTATAACTTATGATAATGATACAGTCTTAAGACTATGTTTATAGCCGCGAAGGAATTATTAATTCATGATATGGATATCCAACTGTGATGAAAGTTAGGATAACGTTGTGAATGACAGTGTGTTGACAACACCACAATTAATACCAATCGTGCTTATATGATAAGCCGATTGTGAAACACTTTCTGTGTTATCTTGATTATCAAAATTGTATACTTATATTCTCAAACATAGAGGAGGATGAACCATTGCGAACATGGCCTCGATATGAAATCATTGAAATGAATTTATATTAGAATATTCATTCAATCATTATGAGTCTGCATGTAAGACCTTTTGTTAATGATATAAGTTATGAATAGTATACTTAATTATACTCTATCAAGGGCAGGGCATGTCTTGGGTACATGTATACCTTTTCGTCATATGAAATGACTTGTTTCTAAAAATGTGAACCATGTTTTACCTAGGGGTCAAATGGTCAACTAATGTGCAATGAACAAACCATGTGACGAGGAGTCATTAGAAAATTATAACCAACCTATGGAGGGAGTTGAATGCCCAAGCATGGATAATGATTCGAATTGATCCCACATATTCAAGACCTAAGGAATTGGGTCATTATAAACAATTGTAGGACATGGCAACTCATAAGTTGAGTTAGGGTGGTGGATATACAACGACGTTCATGGTGTAACGTATTTGTATGAAAAATTTGGCCAAAGTGTTGAATCTATCTCTACATGCATCGTTGGTCCACAGTGATCCAGATGGCCTAGTGTCTCCAGTAGTGTCATACAAGTTAGAGTGGATCTATAGTGTGTGACCATGAGACATTAGGAAGGACACAACACCAAAAACTTAGATGGCTAACATATTGGGGTTCTAATGTCTAACCTTTCCATGAAGGGTAGGGCCTCTTCTAGTTAGGAAGATGAGCAGGGGACCGCAAGTCCGTGGTTGGAGGAAAAGCACCAGGATGATGCTCTCCTTCCCAAGCATGAGACAAGCCGAGGCTTATGGAGACAAATGTCATTGATTCTAGATACATTAATTACATATTTTGACCAAATGGTCTAATGTGATGTAAAAACTTATTGTAATGCCTAGAGCATATTTTGTATTTGATTAGTGATGATTCCTCACTAAAAATTGTAATGGTTTACTAGTTTGTAAGTTATATTATATCTTGATTTGATTAACATGCTTAATGGATGGAAAATATTGTTATTCCTTGATTCAAATTTGATTATCTCTATCAATTATTAATTAATGAATTGATCAAGTTACATGTTTTAAGTTAATTCTTGAGCATTATGGAAAGTGTACTTACAAACATGGCCAAAGACATAGGCAAAGACATTCAGAGGTAGAGGGATGATAGAGACAAGGAGATAGGGGTTTAGGGTTGATCAGGTTTAGGGTTTAGGGGTTAGGAGTTTAGAGATAGAGATATAGGGAGATAGAGGGTGAGGGACATGGCCAGAGACATAGGCAGAGAGATTGAGAGGTAGAGGGATGATATAGACTGGGAGATAGGGGTTTAGGGTTGATCAGGTTTAGGGTTTAGGGGTTAGGAGTTTAGAGAGGGAGAGATAGGGAGATAGAGGGTGAGGGACATGGCCAGAGACATAGGTAGAGAGATTGAGAGGTAGAGGGATGATAGAGACAAGGAGATAGGGGTTTAGGGTTGATCAGCTTTAGGGTTGATCTGGTTTAGGGTTGATCTAGTTTAGGGTTTAGGGGTTAGGAGTTTAGAGAGGGAAAGATAGGGAGATAGAGGGTGAGGGACATGGCCAGAGACATAGGCAAAGAGAATGAGAGGTAGAGGGATGATAGAGACAAGGAGATAGAGGTTTAGGGTTGATCGATTTTAGGGTTGATCGGCTTTAGGGTTGATCAGGTTTAAGGTTTAGGTGTTACGAGTTTAGAGAGGGAGAGATAGGGAGAGATAGGGAGATAGAGGGTGAAGGACATGGCCAGAGACATAGGTAGAGAGATTGATAGGTAGAGGGATGATAGAGACAAGGAGATAGGGGTTTAGGGTTGATCTAGTTTACGGTTGATCTGCTTTAGGGTTTAGGGGTTAAGAGTTTAGAGAGGGAGAGATAGGGAGATAGAGGGCGAGGGACATGGCCAAAGATAGGCAGAGAGATTGAGAGGTAGAGGGATGATATATGTCTTACAGATATATACTTATACATAGAGAGAAAACACTAAATTTGGTTGGTTTGCATGCATGAAAGCTTGATGTTTTCATGCTTCCCAGAATGCGCTCGCATTATGGGAATTAAAAAAAAGGGAAAAAACCATGTGGGATCCGTGATTCAGAACCCACATGTCTATTATTTCCTATTTTTCATGCATGATATCGTATAAGAAAATACTTTTTCATGTTGTTTGACATATTAAGAATCATTTTTTGATCAATCAACCACCTTTTTTGTTTTTTCAATGTAGTTGAACTAATTTTGCATGTTTTTGGACAAAATTTGATTATTTAAATTGAAAGTTTCATTTTTCATATTGTTTCAAAGCTAATTACCATTGATTTAGATTGAATTTGATGATATATGTTGTTTTTTCCATAAATTTTACTAATCCTATTCTAGAGTTATATAGAATTCATAATCAAACTTGTGAAAAAAGAACAATTTGAGGATTTTGAAGCCAAATTTTGGAGGATTGGTCAACTCAAATATCTAATTCTAAGGTATGTTCTTTATGTCCAATTTAATTCACTTTATGTTCTTTAGAACACTCACAATCACTAAATGTGGAACTATCTAAGTTAAAAATGTCATCATTATGTATATTAATAGAATTAGAATCATTAAACTATGATTGTCTTCTCCCAAAGTCCCAATACCTTTGCATTTGATGTAGTAATCTTTCATGTGAATAGGGTAGTGAGAGCCTATTGCATATTTTGAATATCTGACCTTAATAGTGATCTAGAGAGCCTTATAAAAGTTCAAATGTAATTATTGTAGCTCCACATCTGAAGACTCTACAGCACCAATAGTGATACATGTAAACAGTCCCCTCCCCAGAATGATTGGGAACTTTATTGCTGCTATGTGCAAGTCTTTTAGCATGTTGTGGCAAGTGCATAGTTGTCTTGTTAACTCTAATAGAACTACCTTGTCAATGGGATATTTTGGTAGTCTGTAGGGTGATCCCCTAAAGCCTTGCACTCTGAGATAGGTCAACTTTGGGAATTGGATGTACCAATACCCATAATTTTGTATGACATTTGTAGCTTCTAAATATATTCTCCTAGACATGTCTCCCTGCAACATCCTGGTGATGTGCATGGTGAATGCATCATTCACCCTCTTGTAGTGCACTAGTGATTTTTCAAGTTGAAATTGTGGGTAACAATCATAGACTTTTAACTCTCCGTCTACATTTCTGACTGTTCCCAGATTAGTTAGCCTAGAATAGACAAAGTTCCTGGCTAACATATACACCATATAGGAAGATAGGTGAAAAACTTTGGTTTCATTCAGGGGAAAGAAACCCTCATGGATGTTGTCACTGATGATTCGGGCCTAGTATATCTTCATGTTGCCCTATAGCACTTATTCTATATAGCCAAACATCCATGGTTCAAAGGTTGATGCAGTGGCCAATCCCATAAATATGCTCAGAAGTGTCACTAAATCTCCCACTTCTGGATTGAAATCACTTCTATAAAGGACCCGAGGCACCTTAGACATGGCAGTCCTTCTCACCTTCATCCAAGTATCATTGATGGTCCTGCACCTTTCAGGATCCTGATCATACATAGTTTGATTGTTATCTTTAGCAATCATGGTCATAGTAGGGTAGACAGGGATATCAAAGGCCTCCTCTATGGCCCCTATGGTGAAATTAGCAATGATTCTCCCATCTTGAGTAACCACAAAACCTTTTTTGTGGGTGATACCTTTCTACACATGCCATGATTAACTCTGAGCACTAGACAACAGTAGGGAATCCTACAGCCTGAGTTATTCCATTGTCTCTGAACCTACGAGCCCAGTTGGTGGGATTATCACCAAACACTCTTATCTTGAAGTCCTCCAAGTCTACATGACTAATAAATGTATCAACAATGTTGTTCCAATTTGAAGTGATCTTTGAGATAGGAGGAACTTCTTTGAACTCACACTTCATGGTGGTAGCTCTAGAAGACATCTATCCTACACACATTACCTCAATGAATACCTCTTTGAATATCATTCTAACATACATTTAACCTACCAATTTGGTTAGAAATTCATTTGAATCATTAGAACAAAGATTTTACATGAATTTCTAACATATAGCATTCATCTAGACATCAAATTTAACCAATTATAGCGAAAGGGGGCATTTACCCTCCAACAGGATATGAACATGAAATACTATCAAATTCAATCCTTACATCAATCCTAAAAGATAAGGCATTTGAATTAACTAGATTAAATGCAAAGTAGTTAGCTTAAGACGGGCAATTGGACTAAACTGTTCATTTGCACCAAAAGTGGGTCTAAAGAACTGGATAGGATAAAGTGGACATTGTGGTCCCTACAAGATTAGTGATATTTTTAGGCTCAACATGATATATCCTGTAATAGGTGGAATTAGCGCAACAGAGTCTCTAAGTTTGAAGCGGGTAAAGACTATGATACTAGATGGATCAGGGAAAGTAACCCCTGCTAGATAAAGTGGGCATAACCCGTCTGACCAGATATATTTGACATCCAATCGAATCCCTCACAAGTGGCCTTCCGTCAGTCAAAAGCGATAAAGCAGACCAAACGAACTGCATTGGATAATCGGGGAAAAGACCCCCTAGTGGATAAAATCCACTACCCATGAAAATACCCACAAGAAAGTAAACAATTACATTTTCATTGCTCTCGGCGGACTAATGGGGTATACAGGATAAAGTGAGTGATTGGGTACCTAGTGGATAATATCCACTACCCATCGAAAGCTCCGCAAATATCCAAAAGCGACTAAAAAGCCCGCTTTCCTTTCAAAAACCAATAGTCAACCTCTAAGTGAGACTTCAAAAGGGTACCAGATATGTTCGGTGACACCCAAATTTAGTGCAAATATGGTTAGGGGCAAAATTTAGAGCAAAAGAGCCAAAATGTAGGTTTTCCTCAACACAACTTGCACAAAATCAACCCAAAACTTCATAAAATCCATCATGAAGACAAAGATAAACTCCAAGAAGATAAAATCATCACAAATGACATCATTTTGAAGCAAATTTTCACTCAAGGCATGATTTTCACTTTTTCCAAAGCATAAGGAAGCAAGGCCAAGACTCAAGCCAAAACAAAAGAGGGGGTCTCCATTTTGATAAAATGAGGCATGTGTGTAGGGCACAACACATAGTCTTCTTTGTAGGTAACTTTCTCTCTAAGGTAAAAGGTACACATACTGCATGCCTTAGAAAACTTGAATTGGATACAATAAATCTCTTTGCTACAATTTTGATGCCAAGGATTTATATGATGCAAATCTCTTCACTACTATAAGTACAACAAAACTATTACATTGAATATGTGTGCTCACATCAAGGACAAAAAGAGTTCCAACATAAACTGCCCTAACAAGCACCATAGATCCATAATCCATCTTGTATCCTTCTTTGTCAAAGAAAAATTACACACCCACATCATCTTGCTTATAGATAATAGGTTTCATGCCAACCCTAGGATGTGTAGAATTCTTGATATTCCTTTGATTCTCCCATCAAATAATAATATCTTGACTCTCTCATGTTTAACAATACTAAGGTAAGAGTAATCACTGAGAAAAAAACTTTTCACCATCAAAGCTATCATATAAAAAAAAAAAAACACTCCTTGTTGGTAGTCATGTGGAAAGAAGATCCAAAGTCGAGTATACATGCATCCTCAAATGCATGCATAGCGAAGGTTGCAACAAATCACTAGTACCATCTTGAGAAGTCTTGGAGTGAGAATCATCAATGGATTCTTTCTTGTCTGTCTTCCTCTCCTTGCATTATTTTCTAATGTAGCCTAGATCCTACCACAATTCCAACATTTTACCTTGGACCTCCCTAAGAACTTAGATCTACTTCTAGATTTAAATTTCCAATCTTTCTTCTTATTCTTTCCCTTTTATTTTTCTTTGAGTCTACCACAAAAAACCAATGCATGTTTGATAGAATTAGCAATCTTCCATCTCAACTCCTCCAAGAGAAGATCATCCACCACCTCTTCAAGTGTCATCTTAATAGGAGTACTACTAATTGACATCACCAAATTATCCCAAGAATTTAGCAAAGAACATAGTAGAGTAATGCTATGATCTTCATTGTCCATTTGCACACTAATGGACTTTGAAACTAATTAACAATGATGTTGAAAGAATTCAAGTATTCAAAAATAGAGTCACCATCACCCATCTTCAAGGAATACGTATTCCACATATTTACCAAGGATTAGGCCTAGTATCATTTTTCCAACTTTTTTAATAGGGCACTCATGACGGAGGAGCACTAAAACTGCCAAGCAAATTTCTATCAAGCTTCTCATTTTCTATCCAACACCACCTGATCATTCATTGGCATAGTCATAGGTTTATTTACAAAGACCAAAACCCATAGATCTTGGCCTATAAGAAAGTCCTCCATTGTAACCTTCCACATCTAAAAATTTGTGTCGTTGAATATTTCCATCTCCAATCATGATGTGTTTGCCATCTTTCCTAAAACAAAGATTATTTACATGCAAGAGACTCCTAATCAAACCAAGATTAACACATAAAATCATTTTTCCTAACACATAGGAACTGAGTTGATCAAGCTCTAATACCAAATGAAAGAAAGCTAGATAGAGAAAAAATTTGCTACAATAACCTATGAGGAGAGAATGTAAAGAAGATGTAATCTAAACAATTTCAAGAGAATAAATATTACACTATAGAATTTTCATTCACAAAGATAGAGACATAGTATATATCTTGGGAAAAGACTTTGAAAAAACCTAGCCTCCAAATCTCAAAGCAATTGTATTCACAATGACATAGTTACAATACAATAATAGACTTTGAGCCTTCACATGAGGTCAACACCACGTTTGGAGATATTCTAATAGCATAACCTTCTTGCAAAAATTGTTGGAGTAGAAGATCAGCAAGCAAAGACTAGAATCACTTCCACAAAAGACAATTGCACATAATAAGCCAAAATATGTATTCAAAATCTAAGTAAAATATACAAATATACCTTGTATAAATAGGCATGAGAGAGGAGGTAGGAAGGTAGGAGTCGACGACTGACTACCCCTCCAAAGATGCGACACTTGTGAGCTAAATGACAAGTGCTCGTGCAAGTGGCAAGAAAATATGCAAGAGGTGTTATCAAATGATGAGGACACATGTCTCAACCACATGAGGTGAGACAAAGTCTAAAATAGCTTAAGTAAACTTAAGCTAAGTATGAATAGGTCAATCCTAGAAAAGGTGTTATCCTAACTAGATATATAATGACCTTATTTACACTAACACCCCCCTTAAGTGTAATTTAGGGAGATGTGACACAAAAATGATGGGTCCCAGCTACTAGGCCATGTTAGATACCCATGTACAAATAAATTTCTCATAAGTGGAGTAAAGGAGAAACCCAGTGGGAGAAAACCCAGTGGAAAAAACCTCTCTCCAAAAGAGAAATGATACATGAAAAGATGTACAAGTGATGAAGAAGAAGAAGAAAGAAAGAGGACTCATCATGACCCCCCAAGAACTACTTCTAACACTAAAGTACAATATATGTTCCCCCCATAGGAGAGAAAATATGAGAAGGTCTTTGTGACCCCAACAGAAAATGTGAAGAAATGAACTCCATGCGAGAAAATGGATCCTCCCAAAACTGATATGAGAAGAGAAACCATGCAGCCTCCCCTCAACATACCTCTTGTAGTGTGTGTAGAAGCTCAACACTAGATGCTAAAGATGATCCATGAACGTTGAACCCCATTTCTCCCCTTAGGAAGAAATAGAACCATAGAAGTGTGCAAGTGATCTTCCCATTCTAGATAGGAATATGCAAGAAGAAGTATGAATGTCTCTGAATTCTACACATAATTCAAAGACAATGATGATGCCCATGATGTCTTCGAATATTGTTCAATGATCTCTAAGCCAATACTATCGTGCGACATATGCTAATACTATGAATCAGGTATCATAAAAGATTCGAGAAGAAGGACCATAGGGACCATAGATATATGGTGATAACTAGACCGATGAGAATCTAATACTTCTAAAGAGGATGTCAAAATACATGATGACTAAGTCAAATATGTGGACTCATGAATATCTGCAGAATCTGTCACTATAGAAGTTGATGTAGGCATAGCAAGAGCAATAATATTTGAAGAAGACGACGTTGATGAAACTTTAGCAAAGTTGTCATCAAATAGAAGATAAGTGTCCTCAATGGAGTATTCCAAATTTGCATTGTAAGACTCTACAAGAAAAAATGATATGTCTAGTAGATATGCATCCCAATATGACAGATCTAGAATAATGATAGCAATATCTCGGTGCATAGAAACGTTGGAACCCATACATGAGTCAAACCTGGATTCAGAGGTAGCATCAAGTGATGGTGGAGATGAGATCTTAATGCAAGTCAATTGACTAGATTGTTCATCCCCAAGGGTCATCCCACAATACTAAGTTACGCTTTTTGGCCAAACTTAACATTGAAATCAACATTTTGAACTAAATCTTCACTTTCTGACACCTATAGCCACTAAACCATTAGGAATTTGAAGATGATGTGAACTAGTGATTTGTGAGATTTTGTTTGTAGATTCTAAATATATTTGGAAAAAAAAAATTGGAGTTAAATTGTAAAAAAATTTGCCTCTCCTTTGATAACTAGTTTTTAATAGTAAACAACATTTTTTTAAAATGATGTGTATTCTGTAGCACATAACTTTTTTCTACAAAGGATAAAATTATGATTCTTTTGAATTTAGATTGTTAACACCGATATATAGGGCATGCATTTGGTTTCATAATGTTTTATTGATTTTTTTTTAATTAAGCTTTGAAGTCAAACTAATTATAATTTAGACATAGGCGTATTCCATAAAACATAACTTTTTCTGTATTTATCGAAATTCAAATTTTTTTTGTTAAAACAAGGACATAAATACCTAGGGCATAGATGTTTTTCAGAATTTTTTTTCACTAATTTACTAATTTTCCATGTGTGTAGAACAAAGAACTTGATGTTCGGTGAAAAACCTACATTCACAAGAAATAAAAAATAAATATAATAATCAAATTAAATATATTTAAAATTATACTTTTTGGGAAGCTTATAATAAGGACTACATACTTACAAAACATAAATTTTAAATGAATTCATTTGATCCCCCAAAAGGTAAATCAAAAGTGGTTCTTTGTCAGCATTTTGATAGGTGTAGAGGAGACTCCATTATAGGTATGGTTTAAAATTAGCGGGGTTCTATCCAAGGGGGTTTGAATCTAAGGGGGTTTGATCAAGCCCTCTTCAATTAAAATCCTTTAAATGGAACCTTTCAAGGCTTAAATCATTATATTTTCTAAAAATATGTGATTTCAGCAAAAAATAAGATCTCCCAAAAAGCGTAACCCATTATTGTGGCAGCACCCCCAAATGATGGTGTCTCACAAGATGTCCGAGTGAGACTAGATGATTCTTCTACAAGCTCTCATAATGATCGACTAAGCAATACGATAATCAAGAAGTTGTTGTTTCATTTCATTGATTTGACGAGGAAGACAATCTTCTATTGTATGCATTTTTATTCTACAATACCCACATTTGATTTTCCATTTATTACGAGATTTATTGAGAATAATCAAATGGAAGGGAGTATGTGTGACATCCATAGAAATATACGTGATCAAATTTTAAGAAATATGCAAAGCAGAAAGACAAGTTACCTCCCCCCAAATGATTATGTTGTTTAGAAGCCCCCCAGAAAGATGTGCAAGAAAAATACAACTTGTGTTAAGATTGGATGCCAAATTGACCACTTATATTTTATGGTGATTTTTACAAAATTGGATATCCAAATAAATTTGTTTACAAATTTGAAATCCTTGCAAAATTCTAAGCACTTTCAAAAAGAAAATTCATGAATTTTTGATATGTAGGATGGAAGTTATGCAGCGTCAAAAATTGTGTTTACAATGAAGTTCGAGGTTAAAAAAAAGTCAAATGACTTTTCCACAGCGAAGTGGATGGAAACACCTTTCCGTTGACTATAATTTTGTGAAAATCAACCTCTATGGTTGAAAGTTCTCACAGAATGGAAAAAAAAGGCCTACTTGGGGCACTTTTCAAGATCTGGCAGTCACCATTTGGCATAAAATATCTAGTCTCAAATGGTTACATTTGATGTTGGTAGTTAATTGTACAAATAACATGAAATGTAATGTTGCATAAAATGCCAATTAAAAATGCTAAAGGTGATGTTACCTAAACCGTACCTTTAAATTCTAACATTAAATGTGATAGACTTAAACTTTGACCTTAAGTAATCTGTGAGTTTATGTTTTAAACCCTAACATCAAACTACTGGAACATCAATAGTTACACTAAGCAAGAAACCACGAGTTGTCGTTTTAAACAATCATTAAACTTGACATAAATAAAGACCACGACATGTGGTAAAATGGCCATCAAAACCAGAAGATGTGACTGTAGAAGATTTCGACCTATGATTAGAATAGCCAACTAAAAAACTTGACCTATTGGTCGACCTGCAACTATGAAGCTGACATCAGAGAAAAACAATGACCTACTGTAGATTCTTGAAGCTGTTCGATCATGACCATTTGTGGAGACCGCTCAGGTGGCTGTTGAAATGGAGACCGTTGATAACAATGTCATATCATGATTGTTAATAGAATTTGACTACAAAAAATAAACCAGCAAGTGAATGCAAATAGCAACCATGCAAACCTTTAAACAAACACTGCAATAAATATAGCAACCTCCGAGATTCAATGGCAGTTTTAATAGAATTGGCAAATGAAAACTGTAACTCCGAATGTATAGAGTGACATTTGATTTGAACTCGACCAGGATAGGATCACGACCTAAACTAGCAGAGTTAGGGCTTTGACGAGGAAGGTTGGAAACACCAACAAAAAGCAAGACGCATTGGAAGAACTATCAATGGTGGTGATTAGAAGCAGCGAAAAACTTCGACCAAGAAGTTGGGAGTGATGGCGTCTCTTGCGCTGGTTTCACCACCAGCAGATCCACCCAAAACTTCGTTCTTCCATGGCGACAGGGCTGTTTTTAAACATCATCCACTTCAACAATTAAATATCAATTTTGGCCAATAAAAATAGGACAAATATTTACCACTTTTTGTTATAGATGAGGTGTAAAATTGCTATTGACTGTTTGACCATTGAAATGGATGATGTTTAAGTAGACCCTGGTGACACTGTTAAAAGAATGTCGAAAAACACTAAAACAACCCAGATACTAGGACGAAACCCTCAGGGTATTTCAAACCAGGGGAGAACAAACAGAGGTCGATAGGCCAAATTTTGACCGAATTGAACCAAAGACTTACCAAAATGTTGATTTTGCAAAAAAGAAAAATTGCATTGTCTACCAAAAATCTATACAAATCCATACAGTCGTACCGTAGTACAAGACAAGGGGTTGGGGGCAAAAAAAATTGCAAAAATTAACAGTGTCCAAAATTGATTTTTGGATATTCAATCCTTACTAATTTGGGCCTTCCAGACTCAATGGCGATGTTCTTTTGGCTCTACAAGGAACTCTTGACTAGGATAAGTGTGGGATTTGCTCAAAAGGGGAAGGGTTTCGCTAGCATGGCTCTGATACCATGTTGGAGCATCCAAGATCAACAAGTGAAGACTAGAATCACTTCCACAAAAGACAATTGCACATAATAAGCCAAAATATGTATTCAAAAGCTAAGTAAAATATAAAAATATGCCTTGTAAAAATAGGCATGAGAGAGGAGGTAGGAAGGTAGAAGTCAACGACTGACTACCCCTCCAAAGATGCAACACTTGTGAGGTAAATGACAAGTGCTCATGCAAGTGGCAAGCAAATATGCAAGAGGTGTTCTCAAATGATGAGGACACATGTCTAAACCACATGAGGTGAGACAAAGTCTAAAATAGCCTAAGTAAATTTAAGCTAAGTGTGAATAGATCAATCCTAGAAAAGGTGTTATCCTAACTAGATACATAATGACCTTATTTACACTAACAAAAATAAGTGATAATACCTCCATCCCAAGCACCAAATAAATAAAGAAATCCCAAACCACAAACCACATGTGGTTTCAAAACCATGGTCCAATATTCCATGGGCAATATGGCACCCAAATCTAGAACCAAAATCCAACACCCCTCTCCATGATGTTCAACTAGCTAAAAATAGAATGTAACTGTTGGATCATAAAAGCTATCATTATCCACCACCAAACTTGGGAACTCCACATTAGACCCATTATCTCCATTTAAGGATGCTCTATGATGCATCATAAGCACGGTTTTTAAGTTGGTCAAAATTCATAGTACACTATGTAACCTCTTGCTTACATGCTCTAACATCCATCACAAAGTTGTCATAGAATCTCTGCACATCATACAATTTCAAAAATGCTCTTACACATCTTGCATGGCATTAGATGCTTTCTTACATGTGTCATACAACAAATTACACGTGGCATAAGTGCCACTTCAAGTGGGATGCCCTTTTCCATGAGGACACAATAAACAAATACAAATTAATTAAATAATAGAACATTAGGATTGCAAAGTGTATGATACCTAAGCCCAACACCAAGGAGGTTTGTGGTTAAGACAGCAAGGACTTTCAAAGCTTGCATATTGCCACACTCATCAAGAGGGTCATTTACACATTTCACAAGCAAGCATCTAATTCCAAGGCAAAATCACATAAGCAATCATTTAATAATAGACCCATGATCCTTATCTCATGTACATAGGGCAATGCACTACATTTTGGATCAGCACAAGGATTATAAAATATCAACAATTGAACATTGAGAGGAGGTAGAGAGTAGTTAGGAGAAAGAGTAGTTGAGGTAGTTGGAAGAATAAGAGTCCAGAAGATCATAGAGAGCATCAGATAGAAGATCAGTTTCTAATATTGTATTTTGAGAAGTTGCACACTTGGTGCTTGTATTTGATTATTCATCAAGACCAAGGACTCATCTTGATTTTAAGATTATGAATCAACAAAGTGTTGCTTCATCTATTTCTTGTGTGATATTTATATTGTGTGAGTGCAATTTTGTTGTGTTCTTGAGGAAGATTTCTATTAGGCTACATAGTTAGATAATCCGTAATTGGATCTTCCATCCATGATTGCACTATTTCCACACCTAAAGTTTGACAGCCAACCTACCCTTTAGTAGATGGTGTTTTGTTTCTTCATTTTCTTACCAACTATCTTGCTTAACCAATAGATACCTTGGTTGATAGGGGTTTTCTACAATTTTTCTACCATTCAACAACTTACACTAATTTTACCCACACATTAGCAAATCACTCTAACATGTCCTTATTTAGGTAGTGTACTATGTGCACCTACATATGCCCTATGCTTACATGCCACACTAGATAACCCTAGGAGTAAGGCACCTAACCTAGAACTCCTCCCAACATCCAACACTAATACATAACCTAGAGTAGAGAGAAGACTAGTGACACAAAAGTACCCAATGCTTTTTGTGGTTCCTTTTATGAAGAATTAAAAGGCCTTCCTCGCAAAATGGGTAGAAGCACAATATTTGATTATAAAAAGATGATTGAGAACCCCTAGATTATGCATGGAAAGGAAGATGGCATCTCACTAGCCTTTCCTCACCAAAATGTAGCCTCTTAGTATCCAAAGGACAACTAACACCCCAACATTTGAAATAAGTTTAAAAGGTAGGATTCTAACTCAATATCAAAAGAAACCTATGTCTCTAAAGATGAGCATTAGGAAGAAAATGGACCAAGCACCTCTATCCAAGATACTAAAATATTCTAAATGGTGAAGCTTCCAAATCTCTAAATAAGTAGAAATAACTTCTTGAGTCTCATAATAGATAATCCATTTCAATTTCAAGTACTTCATAAACTCCACCTCTCATAGGAAACGAAGACAATATATATACCCCTATCTTCATGAGGATATGATTGTCTGATTGCACCAATAACTAATGGTAACAAACTCTTGGTTGTTGAAGGGAAATCAAGTTCATATGACCAATAGTGTTTTACATAATTTGAGACGAGTATGAGACCATACAAAATTTATAAAATGCGTTGTGTAGAAAACTCACAGTGGATCTAAGAAGTTGTGACAAGGAGGTCCATGTGACAAAATGTGATTCAAATATCCTCTTTAATAGAGTTATTATAAATATCTTTTTGAAATTATAAGATGAAAAGAAACATCCAAAGAATAATATTTTGGGTCTCAAAGCTAGTTCTTTTTCCACATTATGGCATGTTTCAAACAGACAACCTAGTGTGGCAAACAATAGTGATGCTCCTTTTCTCTTCCATTTTTTAATTTTTAATGCATGTTGCTTTTAATTTCTTCCATCATATTTATTAAATTTTTATTCAAAATATTTATAATTTAAAAGATTTTAATTAAATTAAAAAATTGAAACACTTTCTTATATATAAAATACTATAAAAACTAATAATAAAATATAGAAAATTCATTAAGCTCATTAACAAACCTCAAACCTCTTTTATAAATTTGAATGTTTTATTGTAATAGTCATCTAAACTTTTATTCAATGAAAATAACATCATTTAACCCCTAAAAAGTTCTTATAAAGATTATGTACAAGTTAGTAATTAAGATTTTAGATCACACTTGTAGGTTATCATCAAGAAAATATGGATTATAGGTTGTGACATAGTGAAAACCTCAAATCATAATTATTTAGCATCATTTAATGTCTTTTAAATGAAACCAATACTATCCTGAAAAAGATATTCTCAACACTCTTGTATTAATTCTTTAGCCATTCTACTAGTCAATTAAGAATGTGCTCCCTTATCCTTTAATTTTATATTACTCTTTTAAAATGCAAGTATTTAATAGATGTATTTGTTAAATTACTCTTAGTGTAAGTGGAGCAATTGCTTATGTAAATAAATTGTATCAAATTAATGAACTATTTTGAAGGTAGGTGAATTTTCATTTATGAATACACAATTAAGTAATCTATAAGAATTGTAAGGGTGAAAAGCCTATTTGTTTCGGACTCACTTTGACCACTTGTCATAAAAGTGATAATTTAGTGTCAAAATTATGTATTTATGTTCAAGAGTTGGAATATGCCATGTACCTTATCAAATTGTAATCCCATGTCCCCCAATGTCTAGACCCAACCCCCATTTCTATTGTTCCTTATCCCAAGTCAAATGTACAAGTGTGGTTCCCACATGTGTGATATTGACCCCCAAACTTCCAAAATTATATATTTGTGCACCGAATCCAACTTGATTCTAACTAGTCATTGTGTGCCAACTCAAACACAAAATATTTAAATTTTGGCATTAAGGTGTTGTATAAAATAATAAATCCTAATTTAGTCTAGACATCCATCATCAAGATGCATCCATAGCTTAGCATCATCATCTGAGAACTAAAGCATTAAAGGAACATTGCATGAACATTTGAGATCATAAGAACAACATAGGCATTTGCATTTCTAATTGATGTGCCTTCCAACTTGTTCAAAATTATTAAATCAATCCATAAATTTAACCAAGGAAAAAGGAGTGGAACAAGTCACCTCCCAAGCCTAGCACAAGTTCTAACTTTATTTCTAAGCACCATGAAGTTTAGATAACACGAGAAAATATTTCTAAAGACCAAAAGTGTAGGGATCAAGGTTGAAGAAATAGCTTACAGCCACAAATACCAAGTCAAATCTAGAAGTGTAGTGATTTCTTCCATAATTACAGGGATCACTTATGTAAGTACAAGATTGAACCTAAATAGAGCACAAGTTATCTCTCAGTCTATTAGAGCTTCATTGTCTCAGATATAATAGTAGGAACCAAGAGCGGATCATTAAGCACAAATTAAACCAAAACATCCCTACATTGCAAACAAAGCTAAGTACCCTAATCCTTTTTGTCAATTTTGAAAAGTGTGTTTGCATGATATTTCTATCTTAACATTTTAGTCTAGGGTAATTTGGTTATATTTGCTTATTTTTGTTTTCAACCCTAACTAGTTTCAAAAAGAGAATTATTTTATTTGTTTTCAAGAATAAATAGATCCAAGGTAAGTCAAAAGTTATCCTAAAAATACATACCAAATCAAATCCCACAAAAATTAAAATTCTAAGTTATTCAAGTTATTTTTTATTCTAGTCCATGATGCTATTGAATTGACCAATAATATTTGAATGTTAACTATTTATCTATTGTTTAAAGCACAAGGGAGTATGTTACCATTGCACTCTAAGTCCAAACCCTAAATGTTTGTGATTTATTATTACAGTAAGATATTTTTTAGGGGCTATTTTCCATTAAATGGTTATTTTATATTTTAAAAATATATATTTGTAAATCAATGAAAATATAGATTAGTATTCATCGATTTTCCTAATAAAATGAAAATATAATTATTGTATTTTTCTTTATTTTATTTCTGTGTTATCATGCTTCATGTTTATCTAATCTTTTCACCTCTCCTTTCTTGCTTTGTACACCTTGAAGAGTACATACCAAATCAAGATGGTATATCCTTACTAATCATTTTCCAAGTTCATGTGTAGTTCAAGTGGACTCTAGATCATTATTCTAGCTACTTAGCTTCTTGTTGTGTTTGTTTTTCACTTTTTTATACTTTGGTATGATTGACTCATGTAGATTTGCATGCACGTCAAAGTAGAGTCAAAATGTAATAGATCAAAATGCATAGCCTACACTTTTCACCATTAGTTTTACACCACTTTGAGTGGATGTCTTGAGTGTTAAACTTAGATGATTTAATGGAATATGATCCTTTCAATATCGTTAGTTGAGATTTGAAGCTTCCATACTCTACATACTTATCTATATATACATTACTTAATTTAGATGGTGTCTCCCACTTGGGGGGCATATCTTTCGTGGTATTTACCACATTTATATTAGGATGAGGCCATATTTACAAGCTTGTCCATATGATTCCAATGATTATGATGAAACATTTTGATTGCATGTTTCACTAACATGATCTTTTCTAATGATTTACAGGATATTTCATATTTAATAAGCGTATCACTTATGCTTTCATACTATTCCTACTTGTTCATGTTATGTTAACAATTATGGCATCATATGCTAACATGTCTTATGATGATTGTATTTTTTTCCAACAAGCTTATCATGATGATATCTCACATTTGTTTGTGCTTAAGGGTCTTAGCTAACATTTATAGCTACTTTCATCTATAGCCCTACGTGAGAAAAATGGTGAAGGAAAGTTGTAGCTAGTTGATCAAAAGAATGAATGGAGGTAGGAGCCACCTAAATGGCAATCTCTAAGAGTGAGGAAATAGCTTAGCCAAAATTTTATCATCATAAGAATAATCCAAACATGTTGCATTAAAAGCTTGCAAATGAGTATTAGGATCACCTTTATCATTGTACAACTCAAAAAGGTGGTGCCACAATGTCCATTGGTAGAGGATATATTACAATCTCAACGGCAAGAGGAGTGTGATGTGTCAAAGACATTATAATAGGATCTTGCCCACAAGTCATGGAATCAACTTGTTTCTCAACTTTATCTAGCCTTTGCATGAATGCATCAAGGGTGAAGATGGAAAAAGTAGTGGTAGTAACATGGGAGACAATGAGTAGGACATAAATAGGATGGGAAACAAGTGGCAACGAGATGGCACTAGAGGGATGAGAGGCCACAATAGAAGGTAAAGAAAAAGGTGGAGCACCACTACAATGAGAAGAGGTGAAGGAACTAGGAATGTGGGAAGGGGAAGAAATGGATGGAGTGCTAGTAAGATAAGAGGAGGAAATAGAACTAGGAACATGGAAAGGGATAGACAGCACAAGAGGATGAAACATGAGGAGCCTAAGAGGTGGGAGGACAAACAATAATAGGAGAGGGTTCAATGGATGAGGGAGAAGATGCACCATGCAAAGAACTAGAAGAGGTCATCTTAGTACCATGTCCATGAAGAATATCTACAAAAAATCGAGCACCAATCAATAAATTATGTAGATTTTCAGCCAACTATGAAAGACATGCAACATTAGTAAGCTCTTGGAAGATTGCTTGTGCAATAAGTGAAAGATCTTGCTTATCAACATGGG
This sequence comes from Cunninghamia lanceolata, assembly GCA_027924645.1. Lineage (NCBI taxonomy): Eukaryota > Viridiplantae > Streptophyta > Pinopsida > Cupressales > Cupressaceae > Cunninghamia > Cunninghamia lanceolata. Next base: position 11,752,773 of record BSBN01000186.1, on the reverse strand, counting down.
TATCGTGATCAAAAGCATATTGTCCTAGGTGAACATCATGGAATCCATGGAGATGTCCTAATCATGAGAATGAGAATCCATATGAGGGTTTAACTGAGTACTTCTCAAAGGCATATTAGGGTTTGGATTAAATCTTGGTATAACCAAACCCTAAGAGAAAATTATCAATTTCAAAAACATAATCAAAATCATATATGAAAAATTAGTACTAAAAATCAAAATACAAACCCTAAGGAAATTATCAATTTCAAAAATATAATGAAAATTCGACACTAAAAATCAAAATACAAACGCTAAAAGGAGACCCTAAGGGGGTGTAAGAATAGTTAGGTTCATCAAAACTGTATTAAAAAAATATTAAAAATATCTAACTATTAATTAAATAAATAAAGTATGTGAATAGATATATGAGTTGGGACATTACCTATCTAGAGTAATACACAAGAATATGTGGAAAAATTAAATAAATAAGACTGATATGTAGATATATTATGATAGATGACTATGACTAACTCTTCAGGATGTAAAAAATCAAGACTAGTTCGATGAATGCTTTGGGATCTAAAAAAAATGATTGTTTGTCACTCTAGGTCCTATGCAAACTATGGATCTTACCCAAGCTCTAGATTTGAACTTTGGTGCAAAGAACTAATCTAAAAGTTTGTACCTACAACAAAGATGCATCTAGATGTTTAGACTTGCAATAAAAATGGTGGTGTTGAAAAACACCTTTGGGGAGCTTATCAAGTGAGAATCTTCTTCTTTGTGACAAGCCCCAGATGCTAAGTCAATGGCTTGATAGAAATAGTAGTAGACAATATGTGATGGATGCAATGATTGCCCTAAATGGGAGATAATTTGGAATGTGAAAATCTGGAATTTGATGCTTGAGAGTTCGGAATGTGATGCAAATGGCAATGCAAAAGACCTAGCATGTAACTAGTGTTTTGAAGTATGTAGAGGCGATGAAAGCAAGAATGTTTAGGAAAGCTGCTAAATCTAAATATGAATCCCTCTATAAGTTTGCAAAGGTAACTAAGGTGTCGAAATGTTGCTAAATTTAGAAAGTTGGTTGAAGGAAAGTGGTTGATGCTAGATAGATGCAAATGAGGTAAGGGATGATGTCTTTTTATATTTGACCTAGGCGCAAAATTTAAAAGTTTTGGTGTGTGAGTCAACACATAATGGCTAATTAGAACTAAGTTGCTTGGTCCAAAATTTAATTTGAATTTTAAAAGATTGGGCTTTATTTTCATAAATTGCACAATTGACCTAAGTCAGTCTCACAAATTGCAGATCTGAACCTAGGCAAAAAATAAATAATCTAGGAGTTCAAAAATGTCTTAAGTAGATTTGATTTGAATTTTGATGATTATTTAAGAATTTGTGTAAAAGCCAAATCGGTCAAATCATGGTCTAAATGAAATACTGAAGACATCCACACAAAATGACATAAAACTACTAGTAAAAAGTACAGTATTCATTAATATTCATTTTTATCCATTACAATAGTAAATTTTATGATTATACTCTTATTCATTAAATTTTTGAGTGATAATAACCCAAGCTCATATTGTGTTAAAACAGAGAAATATTTGAATTTGAAAACGACTTTCAAATGTAAATAACTACATTTCAATATGTGCTGCCACTGGAGGAGGTGAGGCTAGTAAAAATAAAAGCACCCACTAATTGAAGCATTCATTGTAACATTCATGGGTGTAAGATCGAGCCTCTTTGGAGCTCTTATAACTTCAAAGACTTTGGGTGCTGGCATTAAGAGAAAATAGCTTTCAAGATGTTATAGACAGCTCCCAGGTTGACATGCGTTGGATATCGGTGTTCCTCCTTCCTGGAGATGGACAGAAATTGGGTGGAATGCCAGAAGGTAATGCATCCCTTCTTACCTGTTTCACTCGAACTTTCCTATTTTTCTTAATAAATTTTGCTTGAGGTCATGGGACACCTTAATGCTGTCTGGGGATGCTTGGACCATATTAGGTTCAGCCTAGAGCGTTCAGCACAATTGCTATACCATAACCTTGTCGCATGTTTTGAGCTATAAGTGCTTGGACCACATTCTTAAGACATGTAAATATGAGTGATTATGGTATGCACCCAATAATTGTTATACCACAACCCCGCTACATGTCCATTGGAGCTGTAAGTCTGCTTAGTGTGAAGACAAGATTTGAGTCTGTGTCTGTGATACGCTGTTACTGTTACACAACAAACTGTTTGATTTGATTTGAGCAAATTGTATTAAATGAAAGAAAGAAAGATTTCAAATCACAGAGAAATTATGCGCTGATATCTTCTCTGCATGAAGGCTGCAAATGAGGCCACAATTAGATTGAAGGAAACCATTGAAGTAGCCATCATCTTGCTCAGGTGGGTGCTTCCATTTTATTAGCTTTTGAGCATAATGTCAATGAATGTTTGCAGGAAGAATGAATTGCCAAGAAAGGGGCAGTTTGGATTTGAATGTGATTCTTGAGTAACACAGTTTTGTGAGGTAAAGAAAAGTTCAGATATTCTATGTCAAGGCAGGGTTCAACATACCTCATTTCCTACGCTCAATTGGGCAGGGTTCAACCCCCTTCAGGACCATGCCCGATTGGGTAGGGCTAAACACCACTTACACCAACACCCAACTATGTGGCCAAACCCTCTTGCTGGCGTGCAATAGGAATACTTTGGACATAGGTTTTGGTTAGTACACCCCTTGTGCTGACACTCGATTTGGCAGGGAACACCATCTTGTGGAGCATGCAGAAATGAGATTATTGAGCTTTTAACATTCGCAGGGATAGGGTGATTGCTTGTGCATTAGGTATAATCCTGGTTGGTCAGGATTGTTGCCTCCAGCAACCAGTGTACATATTTACCGACGGCCAAGCTCAACCTCCATTGTCTTGACTCTTAAGACATGCTGGTTAGTTTTAGCATCTTTGATTTTGTTTCTAGGAATTTTTCTTTAGGAACTTACACTCAAATTTCTTAAGGATTTTACTAACTTTTATTATGTTGCAGAGTAAACCAACATCACATTTTGAGATTTTATGCCTGTGCAATGGTAGTGGGTCACCTAATGATAGTGAGGGTATTACTTAAGACATGCTCTTATAAGCATCCCCCATTACCATTGCACTAGGTTTATGGGTTCCCTGATTGCAATTAGAGTATTGCTTAGGTCATGCTTTTATAAGCATCCTCGTTACAATTACACTAGGGTTATGGGTACCCTAATTGCAATAACGGTATTAGAACTTAGTTCACACTCTTATGGGTGGCCTGAGAGGTATTACACCACAACCCCTTGGGCAGTGAAGGTGGTAGTTTAGATATACATTACGTCAAAAACTAAAAAATTAAGCCTACAAAGGTTTGTCCAATCCATGATTCCAAAATTAGTAGTGCAAAAGTTGTGTAATAGTGAAAAAGTTGTGTGGCAGAAAATTTTATGAAGGTTTAATAGTTCTGCATAATCTTAAAATCAGTGTGATCTCCCACATGTGGGCTATGTCTTTCCTTACTTTCCCATTTGTTCAATTTTCCTTGAGAATGTATATGCTTTTGTTTAAACTCGTAAGTTCTCCCTTCATATTTTTATTTCCCTTCTTCAGAAACAAGAATGATCAACTTGCCTTGGGATAATTAAATTACCCTCCCCATATGTGCAGTCAATGCCAGCAAAGAGGAAGACTTCACTAAAGGAGGTTTTGGGACAGTTAAAACAAAGTTTCATCTCAGCTGAATAACTTTAAAGTTAGTGAAGAAGTATTTTCTCCATCTTTGTATGTATGTGAAATCAGAAAGGATCATTCAATTTGATGAAAATGTGAAGTTAGCAATCTGAAACATATTCCTGAATTTTTCAATTTTTGAATGTACATTGATTTTTCGTATGCAAAGGGCTGTTCTATATGGCATTATAACAAACTTTGTGAAAATTTAACATTTTATGCTAACTATGTAACCATTGCTCTAATTAGGTATAATAACAAAGCTCTTGAGAATGTCTCGTGTGTTTACAAATACTGTCTGACTTCAGCACCAACTTTATCAACATCCAAATATTGAATTGCAACTTTGCTTGCACATTCTTAACCAAAAGGAAAAACCTTTAAAATCCAAAGGACAAAAGAGTTTCACAAAAATGATCTTAGTACTTATCATCACTATCTAAAATGAGTCGAGCTTCCCCAAATGAAATTGCATGGAACTTTTGTTTTTTTTGGTTGGAAGGCTTTATATCAAAGCCTCAGAATCATTTAGCTATCTGATATAGGAGCCTTAGGCTGAAACCTCTTCGGCTAAGAGCCAAGGACTGAGGGTATCCATTCTGCCAAAGTCGTCTGGGGCACTATCCCACCCTCATCCCTTATGGTGTGGGGACCTTGGTCTACTGGTGAAATTGCATGGAATTTTGATTTTTTCTTTATTAATAAACAGGGGTACACGGGGACGCATCCCCACCTCCTCCAGCCCCGTCCTCACCCCCAATGATGTTTCCAGGACAGGGGGACGGTTGGGGATGTCCCCTTGGCGTCCCCAGTAAAATGCAAAATCGCAAAACATCCCGGGGATGCACAAAAAAAATTGGGGACGGCAGGTAGTGGACCGGAGACGCCAGGCGTCCCCTGACGTCTTAACGCATACAACCCATTTTTTTTTTTTTTTAATTGGGGCGTGGGGTCCACAAACCCTCCCACGCCCCTTCCAAAACCCTAAAATCATGATATTGATAGCCCAAATGAGGCATAGATATTAGTCTTTAGATTGTTGTATTTTGAAGTTTGAGACTGTGGGTTTAATAGTTAACTTTATCTTTAATTTTGAAGCTTGAACTTTGAACTTTAATTTTAGAATTTGAACAACAAAATGCTTTAATATTGCTGATATGAATCTTCAATCTCATGATTATCATTAATTCTATTGTTGTTTAGATTGCTATTATACTAGTGTTTAATCATTAATGCTCATTGTTTATTGTTTAAACTTTATAGTTTATAGTTAGCCAATAGGCTTTTATATGTGAGCATTATAGTGCTCGGAATTGTCTCACGCCGTAAAAAAAATTCACGCCAGAAAATTTTCTAAACTCGTCGATTGTTCCTATTGGCGTATTCCTTGAACCTCTCCTATGGGTGCAAGTGCTAGTTATACTGCTGTTACACTACTCCTGTCATGATTTATTCGCATATTGATATTGTTGTTAAGTTATTAACATATATGATATCTCTAATTCATATTGATATTTTGAAAAATTCATATATTGAACGTCCCCAAAAATTGGCACTCGAACTGCTGTCCCCGAAACGCGTCCCCTGCCGTCCCCCCGTCCCCGTCCCCGTCCCCGTCCCCGTCCCCGTCCCCGAAACGCCGTGGAACATAGTTAATAAATAGTATGATTACATATAATTTCAGTGTTTTCAGAGAAACGAAGATAAAAATGATTTTAGGTACATTAGAAATCAATTTCCAGGACCACATAGAACAAACTCATTTTGCATTTTTTACAATGTTATTTGACTCTAGATCCTGTTCTGAAGCTTACCTACTCCAGATGCTTTATGATCATGTATCACAAAAGATGGATAGGATGTCTTAGGAAGCTCAGATGGGCTTTGCCCTTTTCTGCTACTTATGCCTTTAACTGCTGTTTTCTGTACCATTTTGTAGGATATATATAATATTTAGTGAGATGAAATTTCCAGTACTATTTTTACAAAAGAGTTCTTTGAGGTTAAATGTAGGTGGAGTTTCCATTACAAATTTCAAACAAACCTAGTAAACCTGAGCCTCTTAGAGCATGTTACTGAAATCTCAAGTTGGTGTCCCTGAGAAAGCTAGGACATGCCTACAAAGAAGTAAATACCAAATCTAGAATAGCTGTTGAAGTAGAAAAAGCAAAGAATACTGCAGATAAGGTAATAGAGGTAAGTTATATTGTGTGTGGACATGCTTCGATTAAAGTTAGAACATATCTGAACAAGTCTGTTAGTGACAATAAAAACAAACCAGGATCATATACAATGTTCTCAAAGAGGGGTTACTTTTCCTTGTCTGTCTGGATTTATTTTTATCTGTCTAAATGCATAGAAATAATATCCACAGATTCAAAGCATAAGAATTACTATGGTTTCAAATTTGATTCTACTGTGACTTCAAAAAATATAATTTCTTGCATTGATATGGGCTTTATGTATTTTGATTATTTTTCTAAAGCAATTAAATTATGCATCCACAGATAAAATATTAGGTCTTTTAGCAAAATACACCATTTTTCAATTTACATAAATGATAATTGCACGGAAAAAAAAAAAGATGCTAAAGAAAGAAAACAGAAGCTATAGTAATAGCTATGGAACAAGTCAACAAATTTTAGGAGGTAAGTTTTCCTTACAGTTAATTATGTCTGGAAAACTAGGTCTTCTAACTATCTTGTAGTAAAACTCACCTTGCATTTCTATGGTACTCTGTGGTATTAGTCACACCTGCAATAGAATGTTTTAACAAATGATGTTTAATCTGATTCTTGGTGTACGGTGTTTGTTACATACAGGTGATTGCGAAAGTGGTAGCAGACAACATGGTTTTCATTATGAAGGTGTTATGAATTGCATGAATTCTCCTTGCTAGTAGTGCCCTTAGGCAATTAACCTATGTTGCAGGGTTCGCCTGCCAGCCTCCTAGGTGCGGGTGCGATTCTTCCCGGGTGCAGGTGCAGTGCGCCTGTGGGTGCGGGCAGGGTGCGTGCAAAGCGGGTTGGGTGCATCCCGGATGCACGCAGGCTGTCTAGGTTCGCACCCGGTCTGAAAAAACAGTACCTATGGCGCACCCGGAACGCACCCACGCCCACGGTCTTTTTTTATTTATTTATTTTTAACTTAAAACTCATTTTTATAATTTTATCTGTGTGTGTGTTCATTTTATATGCCATGGGTGTTAATTTTATTAGTGAAGATTCCTCTCATGAGGGATTAGTTAGATGGGAAGCAACACAACACAAAGAAGTGAAGAGAAGGAAGCAGACCGAGCATTTGAAGGGCCTCATAGATGATAAAATCACTTGGGAACTGGAGGTGCTCATTTGGCAAGACTCCCAGTTGTCCAGCATTTGGTGGTTGATCCATAATTTTATCGAACAGTTTTTTGAAACTAAGAATCTCATAAAACTTCTTGATTGCTCTGATTAGAATGATTAATTCACTGTTTTAGAAGTGATTTTGACTGTGTAAACAACAATAAACAATATCTAAATGAACACACACACAGATAACACTCAAAATTTTGTCCCGAAAATCTCCAAATGGAGGGAAAACCAGCTGGAAGTGGCTAAATAGCTTATCTACTTGAATGTATAGTCCATTTTATATGCACACTTTTTCAGCGAGTGGCAGTGGTGTTGGTTGTGGTTCTTCAAATGATCCTGCTAATGTCCAAGTCCAAGATAATGATAATGATGTGGAGGATTTAGCAAATCCATATGATGATTGACACTTGTCATTTGATATTGAAACAATGAAAATTGATTGTTGAACATGATATTATTATTTTGAATCTTGTTATTGAACTTGAAGTTCGAGTTTTATGTTTTATGATATTCAAGTTGATGGTGGTTTTGTTGATTATATGATGCTATGTGGTGTTCTACACTTTATTCTTGCATTTCTACACTTAATTCTTGCTTCTATGCTTAATTTTTTTGCATATATATATATAAAAACGAACCCAACCCCCAAAAAAAATTTTGGCCGAACCCACGAACCCGAACCTGCACCAAAACCGGCAACTTAGCAATTAACCTTAGAGATCACAGAGGTACATGTGAATTAAAAAGAAAAATCAAAGGGGTTTTGAAATATTATTTGTGTTTTTGTCCATTCATCACTACCGTATGCACACCATTTTTTGCAGATATTTTATTCAATTCTTTTTATCTTTCAAAATAATGAGCATAGCCTGAAGTTAAAGTGGACTTTCCTCTTGAGTTGGAAAAATCAAGGCTTGAAGGCAAGTTTTTAACGGATTAATTTTTTCAGGTATGATATGAGGCCGTCAGGTAGCCTCCTGGGCACTCCCAAAAAGTCTTTTTAACTTTCATGTATGGAGATTATTATCATTCTAAGGCATTCCAATTTATAAGCACTTGTAGCTTGCTGTTCAGTCTTGTAATAGAAATTGCTTATTTTATTACTCTCTCTTCAACAGTAATATCTATATATTATTTTTATTGTATTATAATTATCTTCGTAGTAATGCATTTGTTCCAACTAGATGATAAGAACAAGAAGATGAAACTAATTTATCTTATATAAATATCTCGTATAAAAAGCTTGTATAAAAATCGTGAAAGATACATGATTCATATGTTTCATATTCATTTTTGGTCTCTCCAAGTTTCTGAAAAATTGGAGAACGTAATAATTCTATGAAAAAACTCTGTATTTTGCAAAACTTTATTACGGTTATTTACTTGTTACAATCTTCAAGAGCTGGTCGTTGGCAAAAATAGGCAGAGTATCATTTGGAAAGAGAGATGGAGACATGAAAAAAATCGAATTCCTCTTTGTAATAAACAAGACATTTTTTATGTTTACGTTTATCCACTTTAAGTTGGCCTATAAGTAGTTAACACTGGCAGTTGAAGCAAAGTGATAAGGCATTGCAAGCTGCTTTATTCATAGTACAGTTTATCATTTTAAAATGTTTGGGCTTGGTTGCAGGATGCTGCCTTCAATACATCACATTTTTATTACAGGATGAATGTGAAATCCAATATATTTGCATCTGCTAATATCTGTAATATAGATTTATGTACAACTCGGCACTTGCTATTGTTTCTAGTACCGTCTCCAAAACAGATTTATGCACAATATTATACTCCTTTATTGTTGTGCTTATTCTATGATGCATATGGAATTGGCTGATATTTCTAGGCAGCTTACAGATCACTTAATTGTTCAGCACAACCAGATTTTAAAAAATGTATCAGCTTCAGGAAGCAATGGCAGAGTTGGAATATGCTTAAAGAGGGAGTTTAAATAAGGTCTGACTTTTAAGCACTTATATAAGTCATTACTTGTTATGTCGTCATAATAGTTATCCACAGGATAACTGAGGTGACATTTTACCGTATGTCAAAAAGTCCTGTGTACTGGAGAATAGATTATCTTTTTATGTATCTAAAATATATATAATGATTGTTTTTTATGGTTCTCTTACTAACACCCTAAGGTCGGGATTATTTTGTGTAAGATGTATGTTGTTATCTAGCAGACCAAACTTGTGAAACTTCATTGCAACGGGTAAAGAAACAAAAGACGCAGCAGGCAAAGGAATGGCAAGAAAAAGTGCTAGCAACAAATGCTAAGATGAATCAAGCTATTGCAACTTGCAAGCAAGGATTGGAAGGAAAAGAGGTTTCATATGACATTTCATGTTCTAGGGATGTTTTCCTTTGCATATATTTTGATCCTCAACAATGTTCAGATATATTAAAAACTAGTATGATTTAGCAGAGTTCTATAAAATTTATATACAGACATGATTATTTGTGTGAATGTTGATATTGATATTTGAAATGTATTGGGTAGGTCATAGTAAAAGCATTTCAAAATATTATAAAATCATCAAGTGAAATAAAGCAAAACAAAGACATGCTGGAGGCAAGCTCTTGGCTGGAGATTTTTCTGTTTAAATGTTTTGGTTAAAAAATAAATTTTGGGCTTTAAGATAAGAGTTTTATCTATTTCAAGGCTTATTAGTATCTATAGGCCAGGAATTAGTATCAGCCAATGATCAATCTTGAGAAACGGGGCCTTCCTTCAGTTAACTTGTTAGTCGTGAGAGTAACATCTCTTGTTTACTTGCAAAATATTTAGAAATCTAGCGAAGTAGATATTGGGTAAAAACCTTTTACAAACAGCACTATTATTAAATCCAAAAGTCCAAAGTTTTGGTACGCCTTCTACTATGCTAGAAATATTGAATAAAACCCTGTGTTCCACGGGGACACATCCCCGGCCTTCAAACATGCATCTCCATCCCCAAACGCTTTTCAAGGACAGAGGTATGGCAAGGGACATGCCCTGGCCATCCCCAAAATTCTGAAATCCAAGAAACATTTTGGAAACGGTATCTAAGCAGAGGAAACGCGTCTGGCCATCCCAGGGCCATCCCAGACAGCAAACAACATTTTTACATTGTTTTAAAAAAAAAAACCTTTATTGCATTTTTTTTTAAAAAACCTTCATCTTTCTCTTTTTCTTTCCTGAAGAATCAGTGCCTCCTCTCATACCAATAGTCATACTCATACCTCCCAGCACTCTGTCCTTATTTATCTCCGACATTAGGATTGCAGTTGTGCTTCCACTTACAGGCAAAGCTACAGCTGCAGCAGGGGAGTTCAAGTTAGTGTTAATGCCGCTGGTATTAATATTATTACTTGCACTCGCATTGCTGTTCTTGGCGCTGTTGTTCATGTTGATAGTAGTTGCAGCTGCATTTGGCGGGACTCAAACCACCAACAGGGTGTGTAAGCCGGACAAACCAGTCAGCATAGTGCTGCTAGACTGTCCAGACGGAGGCATTCCCATTGATTCTCTGCCTTGCATTCAATACATACATATGATTTCAAAATATATGCCCACAGATCTTACATTACAATGTCTAAGCTACGAAACTTCTACAAAGAACAGTCATTTAAGAGTTGCTTCACTACTTTTCCATTTGTGTTATATCATTAGCTATGAATCTGAATCATGATATTTTTAATATTTATAATTTTATTACTGTTATACTGCTGTCATGATATTCATATATTTATTGCTGCTATATTGCTGTCACTGTCTTAATTTTGATGGCATGTATGATGTTATTCAATAGCAGTTAAGCTTGTAGGAACTTGAGTATCCCTCTATATATATGCTGTCGTCCCCCCGCAATCCCCAAAAAATGGCCCCCGGACTGCTGTCCCTGAAACGCATCCCCTGCCGTCTCACTGTCCCATCCTCGAAACACCGTAGAACATAGATAAAATCCACCTACAACAATACTAGTTTTTATTTCAAAAGTCCAAAATCTTGAACAGCCCTTCTAATTAAGAATATTTTATTTTTTAGCATCCTAGATCCAATTATGGTTAGATCATCAAAAACATCTTATTTTCAAATACTTGAACTGAAACCTTGAAAAGAAACATTAAGGAGAAAAACTAGCATTCCTATTTTAAAAGAGAAAATGTATGATAAATAACAGATCAATTTTGAATTTTTTTATATTAATTGCTATCAGTTACAGGCTTTGGAATTTGGTACAAGAAAGAGCACAGTTTTTGCAGAAAATGAACTCAGAAATCCAGAGGAAAAAGGAAGCACACGCCAAATGTGATCTTCTTCTTAATGGAACACAGCAAGCTAATGAGCAAGTCTTAAATTTAGAATTTTTTCTATTTCTGTCTTGATTAATTCTCTGAAGATTTCTGTTCTGTCTCAATTTCATTATTACCAGAACACAGTAATTAATCCACATGTTTACTAAAACTCTGTTCTAGGATTAGTTATGCTTTTCCATTTACAAATTTTGTATCGTATATGCAGTTCTGAGTCAAGTTTCCTATCTAATTAGGGAGAAAATTTAATAATATTCATAGTAACCATTGGAAAACAAAAATACTAGTGTCTTTAGAGCATTGGATTTTACAACAATTTTGGGAATACATGAAAAAATTGGTCATATTTATTGTATACCAAATGGGAAAAAAGTGATGGTTACTGACATTGTGTTTTGGTATGCACAGCTAAACCAATTCAGAATAGAATAGAATATTGCATATCAAGAATTGGAGGTTTGATGTACTTCGTGTGATAAAAAATACTCTTAAATGTTCACATGTTTAATACCTTAATTACAGTCATGGTTATTAGTATTACAGTACTCTAGGTACATAATATCTAGGCACACAAAGAAGTGAATTATCTCTTCGTTCACTACATTTCAAAGACCTAGTTAAAGAATCATATAGTTCTTAACTCAAATATCTTGATTGAAGCAGACAAGAATGAATGAGATTTATTTCTGAGAAACAAAAATTGATCAAGTTTTGGCCACATTGGAGAGTTCTACTTCACAGCTTGAAAGTTGGAAGTTGAAAGCTGAAACACACTAGAGTCATGAACAGCATACTAATGAAGAAGAAAGAATAGGTACCTTTTCTGCTTTTTGGAGTGTTCATTTATACCAAGACAGTTCTAGCCTACTTAATTCTTCTCTATAGACAGTTCTAGCCTACTTAATTTTTCTATATTGAGATAGGATGGATATTTCCAATAATTAATAGGCAACTATAAAGAGTTATTATCTCTTATTTCAGTCTTTTGTACAAGGCATCTTAGATATGTGTTGTCCATCTTCAACCCCATATCTGTTGCTTATGTCACAAATGATTTGGTCACTTAATATGCATATCAATTACCATTTTTGTCCGTGAATATGGTATGTCAAATGATTTGGTCAGTCAATATGTATGTCTATACCTTTTGTCTAGGGATATGGTATTATTGTGCTTACAGCTTTTGTGTTCTGGGCTGACACAGATGGATTGGCAATGTCTAGATCAAGCACAGTGAGACAGGCTTCACCAGTAGTTAAGAAGTCTTGTTAAGAGCTAGTTTATTATAAAGAATCTAATTTGAACGTTGCATAGAATGCATGCTGGTGAAATACAAACATTTGACAGCTAATGTCAAGTCTATTGCACTCTAGAACATACTATCCAAAGAAATGGTCATTCAGGCTAAGCATGGTCGATATGGATTCAAGCTGCATTGGTATAAATTATTATAAAAAACTTTTCTTCAAGATTAAATAAAACCTCTTGGGATGGCTAAAAGATAGTAATTTGTAACATTTGATGAGCTATAAGAGTAAGCTTTCTAGTATAAAAGCTACAATAGATTGACACTTCATATTTTTGGAATCAAATAATTATTTTTTAGCATCCTCCCTCTCTGCAATAATAACAATGCTGAACTTCAGTGTCATGCTTTTGGACCCTCTCTAGCTCGTGATTGTTATCCATGTCATATCCATAATTTCAAGAAGTTAGCCATGGTGGCATTTCCCTATGACAGGATTTTGTTCTACATTAATAATCTCCTTCCTTGGCTGTTATCTAGTGGACTAGATCAGTTTGAATTTCATATTTTGCTTCATTTCTCTCCATCATGTTATTTTATTCAAGATTAAGCAATGTAATATCTGTAAAGAGTTTTACATCCTGATTCAAACTTAGGTTGAAAGAACATAATTTGAAAAAAACTTAAGTGCATTTATTTACCAATTAAACAATTATCAACAAAAACTGGAGTTGCATGGACATGGGTACGGTATCGGATACGGATATGGCTGTTTTTCAAGACCCCTAATATGGATACGGCTAGATACGATATATATATATTAGCAAAAAAAATATTAAATAATTTTTTAAATTTAATATTAATAATATATATTTAACAAATATATTATATATTAATAAATTAAACTTAAATTAAAAGTTAAATGTATTAAACTTAATAAATAAATAAAAGTTTACAATGTAAAGTAAAACAAAAAAGCCAAAAATTAAAAAAAGTATCACCAATTAATAAAATTTGCCTCTTCCTCCATTGCTTGTCAACACTATATTTCCAACTTTAGAATGAATGTGATTATTTGAGTAAATAAGATCGCGTAGAAAGACATATTTCCGATCGTGTGTGTGCTGGTCCAGAGTAGTTCCCTGCAACAAGAAATCAACATGCCAGGTCATGGAACAGTTGCTTGTGGTAATTTTTAACATCCTAGGGTTAATATTTTTGGGATACGACACAAATATCATGAGAACATCGTTTCTACGCGTATCCGGCATGGGAATAAAATAGGGCTTTTTTTGGTAAGGCTGGATACAGTATCCAAGACGTATTCGAGCCGTATCTTATGAGTATCCATATCCGATACGGCGATACGCATACCAAAGGAGAGGGGGTGGCGTATCCAGTAACTGTGACAAAAATGAAGTAAAGAAATGTTATTACTTGGTAGCCCACTGGTGGACCTCCCAATAGACATGTGGCAAGGTCTTGCCTCCTATAGGTGGGCCTAGCACCTCACTGCACTGCAACAATGATCAACTGATTTCCATCAACAACCAGTCCCTTGCCCTAACGGCCAAAGTGGATGACTTTGAAACACCCTTCAAATTTATTACAAATTATCATCTTGGAACGTAACAGGTAACAGGTATGTCCATTCCCGCACGTAAGTTTCCAGGTCAAAAAGCCATAGGAGGTGTGTGATTGGATTTTGCTCCATGCAATTTGGAAAGAGGCTGCCTTCATCTAATCCTCCCATCTTAATGAAAGCAGGACTTGTCCTTGGGGTTGCCCCTTGGCTCAGTTCCCACATTGTTCAGCATGGGGAAGACTCTTATCATCAATACACTTGTTTAACTTTCTTAATTCATAATCACTTTATTGGCTTTTTCTCGCCAACTAGATCGTTGGAGGAGACACCAACATAGTCAAAGATAAAGTAAGATCTTACTGTCCCAGCTCTCTCAAATGGCCTCAGGAAGAATTTGAAGCCTGGCTATTCTGCCGAAACTCCTTCAGCATCAAGGGACCCTTTCTTGGCAAAGCAAACCAGCCAATCGCAATATTGGTTCACATGTTCCAAAGTCAATTGGAGAATTGAAAGGAAAGTTAGCCAGCTGGACTGTTTCTACATCTCTCACAACCTCAATATCATTCCTTCTTATCATGGTTTTTCAGTCCCCTTAAGACACTGTTGTAACCTTATCAAAGCACCTCCAAATAATGCTTGAACTCTCTCTCAGATTCCGATAGCTCTCAGTACAACCTTGCTTTCAAGCTGAATGTGATGCATCTCCACAATGAAGATTGTATACAAGTGCTCAAGGCATTTGGGCAGCTAAACCAAAGCCTAAGGCTGATGCACGTTGGCTAAGATGGTGAGAAAGTGCTATTGAAAGATGTACCACCTTCCTTAGAATGTACTGGAGGGTAGCCTGAACAAAAAAAAAGGAAAGAAAAAGCTATTTGATGTCAGCTTGTATAGAAGGTTAGAATCCTTCTTTCCAATCCTACGGATGAAAATCTTCAAAAGGCAATTGCCATTGCTGAAAATCAGATTTGTGAATTTGAAGTTTGTAAAAATTAAGGAGCCCAGATATGTTCTCACCTTAACTGGATCAAAAAGGGTGTCAAAGGATCCAAATTCTTCTTCCATTACATTAAGTTTAAACACCAAAAGGAGATCTACAGTTGATAATAATGTACTCTTCAATGGGGACATAATGGGTACATACCTTTCACTGGCATTAAAAACAACTTTTCATAGATGATGCAATTCATGATATTAATTAAGAACTTGAGGAAGTTGTTGGTAAGTATATTCCCATAACAATTAACAGAGCTGCAGCAACACTTGGACCGTTTTCTCAGACTGGATGAACTTGAAAAGGCCCTATTATTAATGGCCAATGAGAAACGCCTGGGGATGGATGGTCTCCCTACTGAATTCTTTAAGACCATATGAACCTTCATCCAGGACGGTTTTTATCAGAGTTACATGGATGCCAAAAAAAGGGGATCCCCTGGAGTCTCTATTAAACAAGGCCTTATTAAGCTCATTAACAAAGGGAATCCTAATGATACCATTTGGAAATTTAAACCAATCACCCTTCTCAAGACCTACTATTAAATCATAGCTAAAGCTATCACCCTTTGGCATAAAATTTGTTGGTCAGGACATTGTTGAACCCAAGCAAACAAGATTCCTCGGAGGACATTCTTTATAACTTGGTCCTTGCTTGTAGACTGCTGAATGGGCTCAGCAGACAGCTCGGGATAACCTCATAGTCAAACTTGACTTTGATCAGGCCTATGATAATAGATAGTCGTTTATCATCAAGATGCTGAAATGGCTTGGGTTTGGTACAAAACTGGTCCACTACATTAAAATGGTCTTCTCAAAAGCCTCAGTGAAATTTTCAAGCAATGGTTCCCTCACTGCTCCCTTCGCCTTGCAAAGATCTACCATGTAGGGCTGCCTTCTTGCTCCTTTCCTGTCTGTGCTGGCTGCAAACACTCTTGGCTACTTACTTGAAAGAGTTTTTGATGCTCAACTCATAAGGGGGTTTGACCTTCCCAGGGGGTTGATCTTCCCTGCAATGCTTACACCTTGAACTCTCAGTTTACTAAGGATAGTCTGTTTTTTTTTCCAAAACAGCAAAGATGAGGTGACTAATACATTTGAGGTCTTTCAATTCTATTGCTAGATTTTTATCCTCCAAATTATCCACTCACAAAACTGAGTTCCTTGTGGTATGCAACAGCTCTCCACCTCCTTGGATCCTCACAGAGTGGCACCATGTCAAACATGGTGAAATCATTAGGTACCTTGGAATACCATTCGGTATGGGCATTTCACTCTCAGATATATAGTCATGGTTGATGTCCAAATTCCAAAAGAATTTTACTTGCTGGGTTACTAAATTTCTCTCTGTAGCCAGAAGAATCTAAGTGGAAAATCAAGATTTCATTGCAACTCACATTCGTTACTCCTCTTGTTGGCTTCCCTCTAAAGCTTGCAAGGACAGATTTACCAAAATGGTTCACAGACTCCTGCATGCCAAATGGTATGGCAATAATGGCATGCCCTGTACCTCTTGGCTTCAATGCATCCAACCTAAAGCCAAGGGTGGTCAAGGGCTCACTGATCCAAGATTGCAGGGAATGTGTCTCATCTCCTAATGAGTTATCCTCAAAGAACCATGACTGGTAATGAATCGTGAAATATCTTGGTCAGACATCAAATCTCCATTGCCATGGCCAATGGGTGTTGGGGTTGGATACACATGAACGACAATCTCCTTTTGACAAATCATTTTCAAATATCTGCCTCAGCCCTACTCACCAATATGTGTAAAGCCTAGCAAGTAGTTTCCAGCCTGCTTGAATGGAATGATTCTTTGTTTCAACATGATAACAGTGTTTCCAGCTCTTCGATTTGATAGAATTGTTTGATTCAACTCAACTATCAGCCCCTAGCTCAGTTCCAGAATGAAAAGCAAGCATCTCTTTACTAAAGGTGTCCATTCCTTTGGATATCTCAGGGAGATCTACCAAGTCCACAATGGAAAACCTGGTCTCAACTCCAATTTTTTTTCAACCTCTCAAGGAGTGAAACCAGTAATCACAGAAATCTAGTTGACCCATTTCTCACACTTAAGAAGTCAACTCTAGTACCTTGCAGTTTCACAAAACACTAGAGATGGCCCAATGGCAAAAATTGGATGTCTTTCCACTTAAATGTGTTTACTGTCTTCTCATCCCAACCCTGCCCCTTGATCAACGCCTCCACTCCAAATGGAAATGTAAACTCTCTAACAGAAAATGACAATCTCTTAGTACAGCATTTTGGAAATCAAAAGTTGACGCTATGCCTCAAGTGACGGCCTGAAAGCTCTTTGGGAGGAAGACCAGAGTGGAGAGAGATCTGAACCAACCTGGGATCAATTTCTGGAGGCTTTCAAGGATGAGTTTTATCTTGAAGTTATATATTCTGAATGCTACATACAGTGATCATGGTTGTGGCAGAAAAATGACCGATTGCTCCAATCATACAGAAACACCTTCTGTGTGCTTTATGTAATGTCGGGCTCATTTTGAGTCAGAGCCGCATCAAGTCCTCAAATACCACAGTAGCCTGTGCCCAGCTATCCAGTCCAAGATGAAGCTGATCAAGATCAAAACAATAAGAGAGGCCTTTCAGCATGTAGCAAACATTGAGGAGGAGTTCAAGTAGAAGAGCAAGCAAGGAACATCCAGCATGCCAAAAAAGACACCGGCTTCAGACAAGAACAAACCATTCAAGTTAGGTAAATGGTGCAAACTGCAACAAGCACGAGAGTTCCAATCATTCCAACACCGAGTGTCATGCTCAAAAAATCATGCTCACAAAAGCAGTGGAAGAGGTTGAAGGCAAGCCCTCAGATGGAATCGTTGACACAAACCCCAATGTCCTAGTCAACACCACAAAAGAAACAGCCCTCTTACCTAAGGAAGCTGAAGTAGAGTGGCTATTTTGGTCATATATGTGGGTAAAATGGTAGCCACTAGAGTGGAGAGAGGTCTCTAACTCCTGTAGCTGAATGCATACACTTCCTTAGCATCACGCCCTTCAAATGTCCTGCCTGTCATAAGGAGATTGCGAAACATGTCTTTTGAGACTGCAATACTACTAAAACCATCTGGAAAACTGTGAGCATCAACATTCCTATTCTCAGACAGAATATTCACTAGAAACAAGCTTTACTGGGACTGCACATCTCCAAGAAAATGATTGGTGAATCTTTTAGAAAAGTAAATTTTATTAGTCATCCACAGAAAAACAGATGCACTGCTGTGTTCAATTACTTTTGCTCTCCTTTGGGTGTTATCATTTAGAAACTTTACTCTTGAACTTCATTCTTCAGCTGTCCAATCTATCTCAGCTCTTGTAGGATTCGCTTGCAGTTAACTGTGACCTAACTCCACAAATGAAGGTGATTAAGAAACAGATTTGGTAATTTGGAACAGAACCAATCCAACCTCGCCAAACAGATGGAAACGATGAACTGTGAAAACTGAACCAAATCCATTTCTAATACATCAGGAGTGTCTACCACACAATACAAGGAATAGTGGCACCCCACTCATTGATGAACAAATCTCTTTTACTGTTACTTCATTGTCTGAACTTATTGTACTTGTTTTTATGCTCTTTAATTAACTTGTTTCCTGTGTTGGGGTTTAATCAAGTACTTATTTGATCTCTCTGTGTATGGTGAACTATTCTCATTGTTCAATAAAAAAGATGAAAGATACCATCTACTCTTGTTTAAAAATGTGTAATCAAGGTCAACCTATAACTGAAGCCATGATGATTGCTAATGGTTGCTTAATCAAGAGGGATACATAACAAGGAATATTATAAATATTAATTGTATTAGGAGAAACCATACTCTTTATATGTATAAGATGGCATGAGCGTGACCAACTGAGCTGTGATGGGCCTTATGGTGGCAAGAAGTGAATATCACTAATGAAATCACAAATGGATCGGGAGCTCTATCCATAGCATTGAATCTTTTACTATTGGATACTTGAGCTTCACGAGAAAAACAATCTTGGCAATCCATGGCTGTCAAAATCAAAGACTGTTCCTCTAAAGTGTGGAGAAAATCATCAACAAAGTTTTGGCTGGGTGAGTCTTAAATGGGCCTGAATTTCAGGATAGAATGTTTTGTTTATTAAAATAGACTTTATGAAATTCTATCTTAGTATTGAATGTTCTTTTACCATTACCAGGTGAGATTTCTTGCTAGATTAGACAATGTTGCTTGCTCCTATGCATTATTATTTTGCAATGGAGCTTTTGGCTATTTTCTTGCTAGTAGCCCTTCAGTCCCACTTGTTAAAATCTACTAACTGCCATTTTCTAAACAAAGCCCTGACTTTTCTAATTCTTTCAAAATTTCTGAGTTCAATTGAGGGAAAAGCTTTCCTTTTACCTTTTTTGTTAAAAACTAGGGAAAATCATTGATCATTTTTAATCTCTTGATACTATTTTATAATTCTTCTTGAATTTGTTTTTCTCAAGAAGGGTTCTTTGGTTGCAAAGTGATGTTTCCTTTCTTGGTGACTAATAATTAGTGACACACTTGTAGTTCTTGGCATAGTTTAAAAACTCGTACTTGGCAATTACTTGGTTGACCCAAAAAATTTAAAAACTCAGGACTTGGCAAAAACTCAGCAAATTTATCGACACTTAAAAATACATAAATTTTTTAAAATATTCTTCAAAAGCATGCATATTACTAAATTTATGGAACATATTACTAATTCACTTCATCTACAAATCAAAATTAAATTCACTAAAAATCATAGACAAAAAAACAAGGTCAATAAATTAAAACTAAATTTTTTATTAAAAAAAATCTTCCTTAACAGCCTACCAGTCATTTAAAAAAATAAAAAAATTATGAATGTCTTTCAATAGCGGGCCCTTCCCCCTAATAATCCTGGACTAACAGCACTTCCTTCTAATCGCTCTAATAAGATGAAAAATACCAAGCACTTCTTTCTAAATCCTTTCCTATATTTGTGCTCGCACCCATTACATGTTTTCCTGGAACATAAAAAAGCTGGCATCAAATTGTTTGTCCTATTGATCCATTGATTTGATTGGGTAGACATCTAACAAACCATTAGCAAACATCTTATCCCGTATCCTGCTTATCACCTCACTTACAAAAGCCCTTGCCACTACCGTATTTTCACGAACACAACAGCCAGCTTCTTTGATTTAAACCCATGATTTTTCATTTTGATTTTAGGGTTTTTTTCGTACTCACGATTTTGTCAACGATGAAGCTCAGCACCTGCTACCATCAACCAAACTCCAAATCCTCAGTGAAATATGGCTGCTGAGTTTTTCATGAATCACAAGTTATGGCAGTTTTTCTACAAGTGAGTTTTCCATGTAAAAATCACCGTGAGTTTTTTAATAACTCGGCCCTGAGTTATTCCTACGAGTACTCGTTTTCCTTCAGGACGCACAAGTACTCGCGGAGTTTTCAACTATGGTTCTTGCGGTTCTTTGGTGATGATTTATGAGAGATGCCTAGATTGATAATATTGTGGAGCATTTAGCTCTACAACACTTCTTCACATATGTTTTGTAAATCAAAGAGCACAAGCTCCTATCTGGTTGTGTAAATTCAGAAGAAAGCTGAACACAACAGAGGGCATGGTAATTGACTAGGCCTGTTTTTGTTCCAATGATCATGAGGTCAAAACCTAACATACAAATCTTGAACAATGAATAAGATTAGTGAAAAATTCGCCCTTTTCCCACAAAGTGACATCTCATACACCCAAAAGGTATGTTAGCTAGGAGAGGACCTAAAAATGAAAAATAAAATATCAAAAAGAAAATGTCTAGTTAGTTTCATTATACAGCTACAATTAAGCAATCTATATCTGTTTTATTATGAGTAGAAACTAGAAATAATTGTTGAGTTTACTTTGGTGATTAGGATCTCTTTTCATTTCTGTGAATTTGTCACTTAGTCTGCTGTAATGACTAAAGCCAGCAAGCTACCACTGAGTAACTAACTACAAACTGAACCATCTTTCATGACATGATCACTGGTTAAGAATGTCTTTAAAATCCATATAATCCCTATTCACTCCATTATAGTGATCCATGACATTTCATGGAATCTATCTACTATATGTTCATGGACTGTAACCTCGCACATAGTTGTAGGCACAGGTCCCTATCTCGATTTGCTGTTTATAAAGAAGAATTATGTTCTAGTTTGTACAATGTGGCTGATTATTCATTCTCAAACTTTCAAAATCCTAATAAAGGGTGCTGTCAAATTTCAATTAGTGGATCCTAGTTCATTGTAAATAGAGATCTTTTAAAAATTATAACAAAAGAGCTACTTATTCTGTCTATCTATGTGTATATTCATCTAAGAAGAAAAGATATCCATGTTAGTATAACACAAATAAATACATGTCTTTCGCAATGAGGTATAACTTGCTTTGTAATTTAAGTGGAATACATGACAAACAAAAAGCAAATGAAACTTTAGCTGTTTCCACTTGACCAAACTGCCATGGAGCTCAAGTTCCAATAACCCCACATAACACAATAGGAAATGTGTGTACTCACAATAGGATTTGAAATTCATATTGCCAAAACTAATTAATTTAGATTTACCATTATCTGCATTTCAGTATCTACAATTGTATCAAATTTAGTAAAATACAATTTCCACTTCCAGCATTTGAAGAGGGAAAAATAAGCTCTTTCATGTGACTTGTTCTGTACATGTAACCTGCACTGCTTGAAAAGAAAATTCATCTCATAGAAATGATGTTTTAAGAACCAAAATATGCCGCTAAAAAAGTTTGTAATTGAAAAGGTGCAACCACTTTCATGGAATGATTTTTTGGGTGGGGTCCATACACCCAATACCAGTTGAAGACGATCAGGCCTAATCTTTTCCCTATCAACATGCTCATCCAGCTTTAACTCATATCCATGTGAGACTCATTTTCATTCTTTTTCTGCTTATAAGAAGACAAGTGATCTCTGTAATCAGTTGAATATGTTTAATGCATTAACAAAGGACTGTTTAAAAGTTCATGCAAATTGATCCTTAATAACAGAAACACGAACTACATAAAGATTATAGCAAAAATTTCTCAAGTTTATAGCTCCTATTTTCCTACCTTCGCATTATATTGCCTTTCAACAAAATGGAAATGAATGGATAAATAAATGAGTTCATTTTAAGGATAACTATTGAGTACTTACAGTAGGTGCACCATCTTCTTGTTTTATTTTTTTCATGGGATCAACACTAGAAATTGGCGCTAACCTTCTGCAAACATTAACAACCCTTTGTCATACAGACTGAATCACAAATGCTACTGTTGTAGAAAAGAGATCTACACCGAAATAGCAAAAATGTGAGATTTCAATCAAACAATTGTTCATAATCTCCACAATAACTTTGCAAAACTGGTAATGAAAGCAACTCAAGAAGCACTTCTAGAGCCATAAATAAGCTAATCACTGATTACTTGTTTTCCTGCTTGAGAACAGATCTCTCATAACCATCAGCATCACAACTTTGGGCCTTATGGTCTTCCTCAGACTCTGAACCAATATATTCCCCATCCCAGATACGACAATTTGATTGCCTTTCCATCTCTTCTTCTTCCTATGAAAAGAGAAAAATCTTATGTGAATAGGAAAATATCTTTGCACTAGATTCAAATAAAATGGGTGAAACAGTCATTAAAAGCATTACACTTACCTCTTCAGGAAACTCTGTATCTGGTGGCCTTTCCTGAAATGGTACACTGGGGGTGTGTTGTATTTTACTCAATTGTTCCAGCAATGCATTTCTGTAAAATTCCACCACAATGCACAAATAAATTTACATTAAAGATTAAATGTAAATTTCTCCATATATAAATGTACTTCATATACTAAAATAATATCTTAAAGACATAATCACAGAGAATTGTGTTAATTATGATGTTGATCATTCTTGGAATTTTTTATGGTGCCAAAGCAACATGAGTAAAATTGGAGCTTGACTGCACAAGAAGAACAAAGGCCAAGTGACAAACCAGGATTCTATCAACACGTGTATGGCAGATATCCGATACATGGGCAATTAGGCACTTACACCCCTCAGCACTGGACATTCTTTAAGTCAGTAGAGTGAAACATTCTGAAATTGTAATCTGACTAGTACTGTAAATTCAATTGTGGAATTGACACCCACACAGATTTATATATATATATAATATATTGCTATACTGAGTATTGGGCAAGTGGATATCTTTTCTGATCAATGTCTGATGAATTGATCTGAATTTACATATATAAGTTTATATCAGAATTGGCACCCATAGAAACATATATATCTCTATTTTCCTATATGGATGTTAGGCAAGTTTGACTATTATTTCTGAACAACATCTGGTGTGGATCTGAATTATTGCATTGATCTGAATTTAATCATTTAACAGTGATTATTAAACAGAGAGAGTATTGATTTTGTTTGGGTATGCTAAATAAATCTTTGAAATGTGTGAACCACAGTCCAACAAGAGTTAAAATTTAACTTGGGCTAAAACGAAAAAAAATTGTAGAGACATCACTAAAACATGTGTCATAGGGTTCGCCAAATTTCTCATATGGGATTCGAAATTCGGCTAACTTTGAAGCAACCTAGAAAATTTGCCAAAAATAGTCACAAAATTCATACGGCTAATATGGCGGGTTTTTTAAATAAAATATATTATAGTTTAGGGTTGATTTTCGCGTTTTTTTCTTTTAAATACGACTCCCGCGACCTTTATTCTTCACTCCTCCGGTCATATGAGAATACAGAAGGTTTCCATATCAAAGATTTGTTAGCCGCAAGTCCGCGACTGACTGAAGGTGGGCAACAACTAACTGAAGGTGCATTCTCAAGGCCATGAATCGTGATTGGAGGCGAGTCGTGAGTGGTGGCGGCCTGGCATTCTCCATCGTTCAAAGCATAAAATTTATTTTTCAAGTTTTGTTTTTTTAATAAAAAAAATTTTAATGTTTTGTTTTAAAATTTTACATGTATTTTAAATGCAATTTATGACTATATAAGTAAATAAAGTTATATAAATAAAAAATAAAAATATAATACATATTTTTGTTTTTGTTTTTTTAAATAGACTAATAAACTTTTTTTTATGGCAAGTGCTACCAGAGGGGGTAGCTCCCTTTATTGAAAATAAAAACCAGTTACATTGCAAGTGAGATGGTGTTGATCCCATTCATCAGTACATTAACCCTCTCCTATTGTTGAGGGGAAAAAAGATCACCAAAAACGCTAACATAGTTAGCAAAGGCAGTCATGTCGTAGTTTTCTAATCCATCATGGAAAATCTTCAGTGCCTCTGCAACATTCTGCTGCTTCTTAACAGCTTCGACATCAAAGACTTTGGCGATGTATCCCTTCTTTGGGTTGATGTTGATCTTCGTGATGGCATTCATCCCCTCATCAATAATTTGCCCACTCACCACAAAACCTGCAAATCTGGAGGCATGGTGCATTGCACCAGTGGCTTGGGCCACATTGGTGCAGAAGATCTCCATCAGTTCTCCATCATGTAATGCCCGTCTTGCGAACCCTTCTGCCTAATTATGTTTTTAATCGCCTTCCTGACCTCGGCGTCTTCAATTTTAAACAGCCTCCTTAGTTGTTGCTCCGTATTGTATTCCTCACATTTGCATTTCAGCCCAAACTGCTTCTTGCCTGCCATTGTTGTGTTGGATCGGTCCAAGCACTCCTGTCCATTTTATAGAGTTCCTTGGCTCTACGCTTCCTCACATGCCTCGATCGTCGGGCAACCAATGAGTCAGACTCTCAGTCCGTTCGTAGGATTGTGTTGCAAGTTTCAGATTTCTCCGTAAGATAGTAATCTTTGTTGCATGAATATCGGCCCAGCTTCCCTTAATGTTTGCAGTCTCGACCTTCAGTTTGGAATCCTCCATCTCCCAAAAGGACAATGAGATCCCTAGGCAGATATTAGCAAGATTTCGCCCAACCCATCTAAGGATTTGTGTCACGCCTTGCCTTCATGCGACGATTCTCATCTATTGTCCTATCAAAGATATGCTTGATTGATCTTGCTCCCGCCTAATCAAATTATTCGATTAGTTCTTAAACCTCCTGCCATCTCCTGCGCCAACAGTCCATCCTTATCTTCACCCACTTAGCACACTGCCATTTCAGGGACCAATTCGACAACCATGGGTCTAAACTTCAATGCCATTCCAGCCTATCTTCTCTCAGGGTTTGCCATCCTTTCTTTTTCAATGATGTCTTCCAACCCCGTCCATCTGCTGGCATCCTTGTCCACAATTGTACATTCCAATTGGGGCACCCCCATGATTTGCAAGATTGTCTGCTGCTGAGTTGGCCTCCCTAAAGATATGGGCAACTGCAAATTCGCTCAACAGAGACCAAGCTTTGTTCACCTAGTCCCTGAGTTTCCAGTTCGGGGTGTCCTTTCTGAGAATGGCTTGGATGCACAATTGTTAGACTAATAAACTTATAACTTATATGTTTTTAAATAAAAATTATCATTTATAATGTTTTTATGTTATTTTTAAATTAAAAATAAAAATTTAATATATATATATATATATATAGAGTTTTTTAAATAAAATTTAATTTATTATTTTTAACTTTGTTCTTTGAATTTAAAAATAAAAAATTAATACATTTTTATTCTTATGGTTTGAAGTTTACTATGGTTTATAAATGTGGCATCTATTTAGTAATGTTTTGTGTATTTTTTATTTATATTTTTAAAAAATCAAATTTATGCTAAGGCGAATTTAATCACAAATTTTTTTTCCAATTTTTTCCTTGCCAAATTTATTATAAATTTCATCCTTTCAAACCTTGTGACTTAGACTAAAACCAATCAAGGATTCATGGGCTAAAACGAGAGTGTCCATTGTTTTTGATGGATGGAAAGATTGTAAAAACCAGCCTTTAATTAAATGTCATTGCAGTGTCCCCCAAAGGGACAATGTTTCTTAAGGCGATTGATTGTGAGGGGTAAGTGAAGGATGCAAACTTCATTTCCAAAATCCTCATTGGGTCCTGTTGATGAGGTTTTTGTGACTACAACAACATTACAATAAAATACTAGGTATCCTATCCTCTCTTGAATAAAGCTTCTCAGACGCTGAACTATGTGATCGAATGAGACTGCTCCAAGGTTCCTTTTATGTCAGGTCTTGACGTGCATAGGGATAGACTCAGTGGAATGATGTGATTTGCTGGTAATCACAGGGTGGACTTACGTATCAGACATAGTACTCATTGCTCAAGGAAGAAAGTTAAAAGGGTTCCAGTGGATTCTAGAGCAATGGACGTGGATTCCTCTTCCTATAGACTGGATTTTCAGCTTGTGGTAGAAAAGATTTAAATTCGGCCCGACTAACCTAAGTGGGTAACAAATGATTTTTTTGTTTTGTTTTTGGGCTCTCTTATAATCTATTCCTAAGGAAAACTCAAAGAAAGTGGAAAAGATAGGGGTGGTGGAAAAGAGTTCAAGAATCTAAGTCAATGGAAATGACTGTTGTTGAAGATGGAAACTGGAACCAATCCTCTGCTTTGTCATGAGACAACAGCTAGGCAGGGATGGTGCAATCTTCTGGGGTAGAGGCAGAGATTTCATACTATCCTGTCATGGAACATGGAACTGATCATACAGAGACAGTCGAAGTTAAGCATGGATTACGTTCAAACTAACCATACAAAGTGATTTGCAAGCCACATATCACAAATGGTATGAACTAATCAACTTCAATCATTCAACAAGAACATTTCCATCGCATCTATCTAACAAAAGTAAGAAAATACAAGAAATAACTTCAATATCCTTCAGATTTGCTCCAAGAAATCAATAAGACCATGCCAAAAATCCAAAGAAATATATGAACACCATTCTTCAATGCATATATTTTTGCTTCAGAAGTTTATATCACAACAATCCAACTGATTCTGGGAGTTTCAGCTCATAAAAGTCATGCAGAAATAAAAACTAGCTACTAGGGTGCTCTAGGAGCATCAAAATGATAAAAATCGGAAAAGGAGAGAGAGATACAATGAGGCATCCCTCAGCCTTTATATAGGCTAGCTAGCAAGCAAGGAGGTGAAAAAAGATCAGATTTCCTCAAAATCTGTGCAAACCCTAAAGAGATAGGGATTAATATGTCATAGGCTCCATGGGATGTTGCCACCTATCCTGGACGCCAGACTAACTAAGCGCTTGGTTGGTAGGTGAGACCAGTGAACTGTCTGTTTGTCCTGCTCCTTGGTCGCAAATTCCATGGTGTCCTGGAGTCCACTTGTCCTGGTCGCAAATTCCACTTGGAACAGGATTTTGCGACCAGGAATGATTTTCTTCCTGGGCGCAAATTCTAGGGGGTCAAGGAACTTTGTGTGGAGGAATCCTTCCTTGAGCAAGGGCACACTTTCCTTAGGGTCCTGGAATGGAATTCCTTCCTGAGTTGGAATTCCCTATCGTGGAATAGAATTCCCTGTCCTGGATTCCTGGGTTGGAATTCCTCATCCTTGGTGTAGATTCCCGTTCTTCCCGATGGATGGTGAACTGTACTTTTGTTCTTGGCTCTCCAAGGATTGATCCTCTTGTCCGGAACTGGAATCCTTGATGTGGAACTTGAAGTGATTCTTCCCATTCTTCTTGTGGAATTCACATGTGGTCTCCTCGTCTAGCGTTGGAAGTAGTCCTTCTCTCCAGTGTTGGAACTTCATGATGCTTGAGATAATCCTTGATCATTCTTGAGCTCTGTCTTCATGGAAGCTCATCCTCGTCCTGGATTCCTGCAAAATAAGGGAAACTCCGAGTAGTCATGATGAACAAGATCCTTAAATGCAATGCAATCAAAAGATAAAACAGGAACTAAACTTGCATAATTGATCAAATTAGTTTATGAATTCCTGAATAAACAACGGATTTTCTTCACTTTCTGGTATCCTTCACACTTGGACTAACTTCTCCTTCATTCCAGGGTTACCAGGCATGGACAGGAGGAATTTCCAGGTCAAGAAGCAATTTCCAGGTGGTTGGGGATTTTCACCTGTCGGGGATTTTGCGACGTCGGGGATTTTGCGATGTCGGGGATTTTTTCCAGTCCTGGAGTGATTCTGGAGCATGAAATTACAATAATGAAGAGTCTTGATCAAATTCCATTCAAGTAATGAACATTGAGACCGATCCTGATGTATGCTTGAGATCCTGAAAATGACTAAGTCTGCTAGTCTGAAATCCTGAAATCCTGAAAAATTGACTAAGTCTGAAATCTGGTGGATCCTCCAAATTCTAGATTTTGCATGTTAAATCCGGTGGATTCGAGACCTATCTCAAACATCCTGAAAGGTATATTGAAAAATATTTAAAGTATATCTCAACTTATACTTAAATATATTTTTTAATATACCTTTACCCTAAGAGACACTGAAAAATGGCTAAGTTCCCCCAAGAGCGCAAATTTCCACTGGTGCAGGATTTTGTGCCCAACGACAAAAATTGTCCTTGAGCGCAAATTTCAGTAGGTCAGGGATTTTGCGCCCTAGGACAAAAATTGTCCTGGAGCGCACATTTCCAGAGGTGAGGGATTTTGCGCCCAAGGACAAAAATTGTCCTGGAGCGCACATTTCCAGAGGTAAAGGATTTTGCGCCCAAGGACAAAAATTGTCCTGGAGCCCACATTTCCAGAGGTAAGGGATTTTGCGCCCAAGGACAAAAATTGTCCTGGAGCGCACATTTCAACAGGTAAAGGATTTTGCGCCTTTGACCCTGCCTATCCAGTTTCATGGATTTTGGCCAAGGACTTCTCTTCAGTTTTGAGTGGAGTTTCAGTTTTGCAGCAGGTACACCTTGAGCTGTTTTTACGGAGGTTCAGCTATCGATATGGGATTAGAAACATGGGACTTTTGTTTCTTCCATCCTTCGTTTCTTCCATCCTCCTCGAGGAATCTCATTTCCATGGCGAGATACGGAGTTCATTTCTTCCATCCTTCATTTCTTCCATCCTCTCGAAGAATATCTCATTTCCATGGTGAGATACGGAGTTCGTTTCTTCCATCCTCTCAAGGAATATCTCATTTCCATGGCGAGATTCAAAGTTCGTTTCTTCCATCCTTCGTTTCTTCCATCCACTCGAGGAATATCTCATTTCCATGGCGAGATTCAGAGTTCGTTTCTTCCATCCTCTCGAGGAATATCTCATTTCCATGGCGAGATACGGAGTTCATTTCTTCCATCCTGACTGTGAATTCCAAGATTCAGGCATCCTCAGAGGAGTTAGAGACAGATTTTCAGGCCAATTGCACCGACTGGACAGGGCTGAAGGCAGAACTGGACACTTCCAGTCCTAGGGTGCAAAATCCAGTAGGTACTGGATTCTGCGACCAGGACAAAAAATTGTCCTGGGCGCATAATCCAGTACCTACTAGATTATGCGACCAGGACAAAAATTTGTCCTGGGCGCATATTCCAGTTGGTACTGGAATATGCGACCAGGAATGTTCAGAGGTCTGCATTTCCAGCTTCCGGAGGGGTACTCTGAATACTGATTGTTTTCTGAAATTGCTCTAAGTCTTGAAAATCCTACTGATTTGGGAGTCTTCCGAGTTTGTGAAATGAGGTTGAGTGCCGGGTTGGGATCAGAAGGATATCCCCTGGATTGAACTTCCGGACTGGAGCTGGCGGGCCGGGAACTGAGTTCCATGACTGAAGGATGATCATGCCAAGGAGTGACAGTCCTTATTGAGTTCCAGGTCTGGTCGGGAGAAGAATCTAGATAGACCATGAAACAGGATTCCGGGCAGGAATTCCTCGAACAAGACTTCGGGATAGGCACTTCCGGACAGGACTCCAATTTGGACCTCCGGGCTGGATTTCTGGACTAGAGTCCAGGAATGATTTCTTGACTGGGACATGGAGTCTTGGAACAAGACTCGAATTGAGTTTTATGTCGGGACTGTAGTGGGTTCATTTCCTGAGGATGGAAAAACAAAACCCTTCCTTAAGGATGGAAAAACAAAACCCTTCCCTAAGGATAGTCTGGAAGGGGCAGTTAGGGCTCCATGCCTATGCAGGAGGAAATTTATGTGTTCACTTCTCTTTCTTACCGGTGAACCAACCTAAGCCATTGACATTGTTTGAGTTGCGAAAATATTGCCAGATCAGAGTATGGGATTAGAGCAAGGATCCAGACCAGTCAAAAAAAGGGGGACCCAATTTGCAATTGGGGTTGATGTTGTAAAAGGTCACAACAGGTCCATAGAGATAGTGGGTGCTGAGAACGTTGTCCAAGTCACAATGAGCAATTTAAAAAATTGCAAGGCAGCAAATGATTTGATTGAAGAAAGGTATGAGCACATTTTTTGGACACCATGTACTGTCCACTGCCTCAACTTGGTGATGCAAAAGATTGGCACTAAGATAGAGTGGGTGAAATATATATATATATATATATATATATATATATATATATATATATATATATATATATATATATATATATATACCGAGGGTGAGGAGATTCAGATGTTCATGACAAACCATCATATGTCACAAGTCATCTTCAGGACTTTCTCCAATTTGGAATTATTGAAGGTAAATTTATGAAATTTCAATATTTATTTTAAATTTAATTTATATGACATATTTACTTATTTAAGTTTTAGTTTGTTATTAAGTTACTAACTTATATTTTACACTACATAGGTTGTTGAGACTTGTTCCGCATCACACACAATCATTTTGAAATGACTTGTGAAGGTGTGAGAGGCATTGAGTGACATTTTCATTAGCAACCAATGGATGGTGTGGAGGCAGTCAAATTCACAAAGGGCCCAAAAGGTCAAATCATTGATCTTGGATGATGATTGGTGGGCTCACATGGACTATGTCTTGAGTTTCACAGAACCCATCATGAGTATGATTAGGTTCGCTAATACATACCGGCTATGTTTGGGAGAAGCCTATGATCGCGTGGACTCCATGATAGAGAAAATAGGGGCCATAGTAGCAAAGGAGGAGGATGACCCCAAAGAAATGTTTTTTTCCAAATGGTGAAAAAAATGATTGTTGACCACTGGAACAAGACGACCACGCCCTTGCATCTCCTTGCATATGCATTATCTCCCAAATACTACACCACAAAAATACCTTCTTTGCCTGGGATAACGATGCCATATAGAGACAATGAAGTTGTTGATGGGTACAAAAAAGCATTCTAAAAATCTTCTCAAATCCAGAAGTGGTGGATAACATTAGGACTGAATTTGGTAGGTTCATCACAGGACAAGATGATAATATTTGTGCTCTTTGAGACAAGTACAATACGGATGCTCATACATGGTAGTACCTCCATAGGCAAAGTTATATGCTCCTCCAAACTCTTGCAATCAAAATTCTATCATAGGTAAGCATTTCTAATTTTTAATTTTTAACATTCTTATTTCTTACCATTCTTTTGCATTTTTAAGTTGTATTGACTTCCTCTCCAATTTCAACAGGTTGCAAGTTCTTCTTCCACTAAGTGAAATTGGACTACATACTCCTTTATTCACTCAGTTAAGTGCAACCCGTTGGCTGCAAAAAAAGCAAAAGACTTGGTCTATGTCCATTCCAACTTGCACCTCCTATCACATAAGCAGTTGACTACAAGGAAGGGGCAATGAAGAATTGGGAAATAGCCCCTTGAGTGTGCCAACTTGGATGCATATGTTTTAAAGCTTGCCAAAGTCAATTTAGATGGCAACGAGGTTCCTACACATTATGTTCATGCAGCTAGTGGGAGTGGCACTGTGGTCACTTGTGGTTCAAATGAATTTGAACCAATTGATGACTTAGATCTAGAACATTTCGATGAAGAGGATTGAGGAAGAAAAAAGTTTTGTAATGATTTGACTCAAGAGTTTGACATAAAGATATATTATATATTATATGATAATATCAAGTTATAACATTGAATTTCAGAATTATCAATTATCTTTTCAATTCAAAATTTCAAAGAATGAAACGTAGATATGTGATATTTACAAAATTATATGTTGTGATTCATGAATTATGATTTCAATTTGACATATAGATATATGACTGAATTATGAAATGTATTTTCAAATCTATATATTTGAAATTCCATATATATACAGCTGTACCCGTACCTGGCCAAAAAAAATTATGTACCCTGAATCCCATACCCGAGCCCATTCCGGTACCAGCAACTTAGAGTGTATGGAATATCCATCCTAGTTTACAGATGACTAGTGTATGGAATATAACCGGGGACAGCTTGAAAATCACCAGCCAAAAGGATGCATTCAATTTTTCTCCATTGGTGAAATATAGACATAGAGCTGGTGAAAATCGCATTGGAGGAGAAAAATATACTCCTGGCTATGGTAAAGAAGAGGAATTAAACGGTTCTCGATGAATTTGGGTTCAATTTAGCTGGCAAAGTCTTCGACAAGGACCTCTATGTGTGGACCCTATAGGTTTTGCTTCAAGAATGCTTATGCCAGGTCAGAAGGACCTTGTCGTGGTGCAATAAGCAGCTTTAGACACATTATGGCCATTCATACAGATGACTAGTGTATGGAATATAACCGGGGACAGTTTGAAAATCACCGGCCAAAAGGATGCATTCAATTTTTCTCCATTGGTGAAATATAGACATAGAGCTGGTGAAAATTACATTGGAGGAGAAAAATATACTCCTGGTTATGGTAAAGAAGAGGAATTAAACTGTTCTGGATGAATTTGGGTTCAATTTAGCTCGCAAAGTCTTCAACAAGGACCTCTACATGTGGACCCTGTATGTTTTGCTTCAAGAATGCCTATGCCAGATCAGAAGGACCTTGTCGTGGTGCAATAAGCAGCTTTAGACACATTATGGCCATTCATACAGGGACAAGGGTTTGACAAATTCTGAGGATGCAGCTGGTGGGGATCTAGTACAGGGACAGCAGCAACTGTCAGCTAAAGATTCTGCACTAGACAAGAATTTCAAAGATTTAAAAATGCATTACTTGGCTTCCCTCAATTTTGACAAATCCAAATGCAATGTTTTCAATAAAAAGGGTTGTCTTTAACTAGTAAGAAATCTTCCTCGGCCAGTTTTCCAACAACTTCCACAGAAGGAAGTTGTCAGGCAGGGTTTAAAGCCACTCCCTGCTGCTGCTGTGCCACAACCCTTTCCACCCTCTATCAGATTTGAGATACCTAGGGATGGACAAGGATTTGACATGGAAGGTTCATTCTGTCCTCAGTCCAGAATGACATGCTTGAGTGGAGTAAGCAATGAGAGACCCTCCTTGCTGACTTTAGAGACCAAAATCCTGTTGTTGATCTCAACCTAGTAGCCACTCATGGAGACACAATTGATCTGGTAGAGGCAATGGTGGATAGAGAGGCAGGAGAGGAGGGCAAGATAAAGCGCACGAAATCAATGCAATTGTAGAGCGAAGGGAAAGCATGTGGATCAGCAGGTGGTGGATCTTGTGGATAACATGGCTGCAAGACCTGACATGGGCTTGGGATTAGACGTTCAAGCTAACCCGGATGAAAATCCTTGGGCTGCTTGAGTCCCCACCTTGCCAATGGTTTTCTTTTTGTCTTTAGCTTTGCAGTTGTTTCGCACTGTTTGTTTCTAGTTTCTTCGGTATGCTTTGTGGTGGATATCATTGTGTTTGTGTGGTTCTTTTAATATAAGATAAGCCAGCATGTATTGTATCTTTTTTGACAGTTGTATTGCAGCTTAGCCACACGTCCAGGTTTGTATAGCCCATAGGGGCACTTAAGGGCAAGGGTCGCAAATAAAATCCCTAACTTACCTATCAAAAACAAAAGTTCATTATTAACCATTTTATTGAGATTCTTGTCAATATAGAACAATCTACCTCATTTTCTCCAAATCATTTGCATTGTTCTCATTTGGCATGTTAGCTGGAGCTACATAAAGGTTATAGTCCGGCCCAAAATATTCATAGTATTCGTTATAAGGCAATTTATTTTCAGGTTCAACACCTACAGCAACAGCAGTCTGCAGCAAACAAACAAAAGACTTAATTAGTTAGCCTCGCACTAGAATAAATTGAACAGTTAAGCATCAAAAATTCACAAAATTGCATTAAAAAAACCTCATAGCACCAGCAACGTGCAACATTACGAATGGTGTAACCACCACCGCCAACCAGCATAAGTGGTACATTGAATGAACGAAGAAAGTGGACACAATCTGCATGTCCTCTGACTGATAAATTGAAGACCCCTAACCTGTCCCCTGAGAGAGAGTCTGCTCCACATTGTAACACAACCACATGTGGCTGATATACTTCCATCACCTTCTGAATAATGGGCCTGAAGAGATTCTTGTAGCTCTCATCATCAATTCCATTATTCAAAGGAACATTCAAGGCATAGTATTTCCCTTTCCCATGTCCTACATCTTTAATGTGGCCTGTTCCTGGAAAATAATCCCCAAATTTGTGAAAAGATACAGTCATCACTCGGTCTGTAGTGTAGAAGGCCTCCTCAACACCATCCCCGTGATGAACATCAATATCAACATAAAGCACACGCTGTCAAAATGAAGAACACAAAAAACTCATCAATATCTTCTCAAAGCATCGATTATGTTCCATTTTATAACTTCTGAAAACCAACAAAAGCCAAAAGAGCACAAATATGATAAGCACTTAAAAGACATAGTGGCATCATTTAAGGACTTTCATGCTACATTATCAGAAACCAAGGAAGGAAATCTGTTACTGTTTCAAATATTGTACAAATGTTAGAGAAAGAATGGGCAACAAGAACAAGTTAAGCCTTGCAACCACAATTTTGGTATCAATTAAACCTACCAGAATCAGAAGCAGGAGATTTCATTGAAAAACAACACATTCAACTGCTAAGTTCAAAAGTCCATAGCCGTTGTAGCTTACAAGGCCAAGAATGCTCGACTTTAGAAGCAAAAGACCAGACTATCTTTGTTGTGTTCTGATGCAAAAAAAAAAACACTGATTGATTTCATAATTGACACTAGAAAGAATGGCTCTTTTCTCAACCAAAAAATCTACAAGTATAAGAGCCCCAATTGTTGCTGAAATGTTGGGTTTGATCAAAAGACAAAAAGAAGCTAGGTTGAGGGAATGTTGGGCGTTAAGAGAAATGCTTGAGGACAAACCATGATGGAATAATGGCCACTGCCTCAGGCACAGACCTGCTGGATTTATGGAAAACCATTGGTCACAACAAAAAAACACTGGGTTTAAGGCAAATTTCGGTTTAGAAAAGTTTGAAATCTTATATAGGACAACATTTTATTTATATACAGTTTATACAATGTCAGAGTTCGTCGATTTTCATTCAAAAAATTCGAAATCCGTTGAACATAAACAGAAGCCCCGAAAATCGTTCCAATTCACCTGCAATTTCATTCGTACGAATGTATACTTTTTCTTTGAGAAACAATTTTAAAATTATTAAAAAATCGCATTTTTCAATTTAGGATTTTTTATTTTTCATTCCTGACCACACAAAGCGACTGCAAAACAAATATCGCGACCGCTGCTGTGCCACTCAACGCATTAGGTATCCGACTGCTGCTGGTGCTGCTCACAAACTTAGGTTTGTAAAGTATGAAACAAAGCCCTGCTTGATTGTCATTGATTCATTTGAACAGTCCATGATAGTGATGGAGAGTGCATTCTGGATATAACTGTGCAGTCTGGATATAACTGTGCAGTCATTTTTCCAATGGATCACACTATAAAAAGCTACTGCACTGTTATATCCAGAAGCACTCTCCATCACAAATCGTTTAAGTTGGTTTAGTAACCAATACCACTGATAAAGGACATCATTCGATAGCAGGAACTATAGAATATCAAAACTGAATCATCAGAGTGAAGTGGACATTAGTTCTTCTAGTTTTTCTAATCTCTTCAATCAATAAATGAAAATCAGTTCCACTGTGACAAATATTGTCATAAAATCTACCTTGTTGGAGAGATTCTTAAGAAACAAATTTATTGTCTTAAAAAAAGTGTAAATGTTATAAACAAATCACTAATCAGATAAATATGATCAGATTAGAAAGAATAACACTATCATCATTGCCATGGTTTCACAATGATATCATAGAAACTTTGTTCTTTGCCACATCCTTGTTTGCAACTGCTAGCCTACATTTTCCATCCTTGCAACTCTGCTGTAATTAGGCTTTTACCCTGTCCCAGTAAGGGGGTGCCTATGTATGGGCCCTTCCCTTTTGAATGCAGCTTGGATTGCACAAATTTGGAATCCAGTGGGACCGAAAAAGGTCTGGATGTCTGTACTGAATGTGTTCAACAAGATATTGATATTTCTCTTAGCCCTACTGATAATTTCTCAAGATTGAAGAATATGCTCAATCTTACAAACAGTGAAAAATTGAACTTGGTAGGATATTTTGTCAACTCTGTTTTCTCTTGGTGGTTGAAGAATTTGTCTTACCTTGGTTGATGAGTTTTCTTAACTTTCTCAAAAGTTAGTTACTGGCTTTCAATTTCTTACAGATTTTAGAAACTGAGCAGAAAAGCAATCTGGGACAAAATTTAAGGCATTAAAGACAGGCAGACAAGATAAATTCAATTCTAATGAGATTATTCTTTTTTGAGAAGATGATAGCATTCAAGAACAGCTAATGGTCGCTTACACTACTAGGCAGAAAGGAGTTGCTGAAAAAAGAAATACACCAATGTGAACAGCAAGATGTTTACTCAAAGAGAGAGGGAGGATAACAAACATTTTTTGGTCTCAAGCAGTCCATTGTGCTGTTTATTTGCCTAAATCAGTCCTATTAAAGTTTTAAAAGGAAAAATTCTAGAGGAAGCATGAATGGTGTGAAGCTAAAGGTAAATTCATTTAAAGGTTTTTGTTGTGATTCCTTTGAATTCCAGATAAGCTTAGAAATAAACTTTTTGAAGTAAAAACAAAGAAATGCACTTTTTTCTGTGTTCCATGGCGTTTCGGGGACGGGGACGGGGACGGAGGGATGGTAGGGGACGCGTTTCGGGGACGGCAGTCTGAGGGCCATTTTTTGGGGATGGCAGGGGGATGGGATATATGAATTTTTCCAAATATATTATATATATATATATATATAGAGATATATATATATATATATATATATATATATATATATATATATATATATATATATGTCAATAATTGATAACAACAATATCTATATGTGAATAAATCATGACAGCAGTATAAAGTAGTATAAAGTATAACAGCAATATAAACATCAATAAAATTAATCATGAGATTCATGACAGCAATATTAAAGCATTTCGTTGTTCGAATTCTAAAATTAAAGTTAAACTCAAAGTCTCAAACTTCAAAATACAACAATCTATGCCTCATTCCTATTCTCGTCAAATGCCTTCATGAAAATGTTTGTGACTCGGACATTTGTGCTGCAATGGATCAACTCAATTGGGTAATTTGTTTATTCTGCACTTGTTCCTTGTTATGGTATCAATGAACCTCTATATGCATTGTTCGGTAATGAATGACTAGACTTCCTAATAGTGCTCTGAAGGTATTAGGGTTTTTTAATATTAAAAGTGTGATTTTTTTTTAAATGATGTTTTAAACTTTGGTTGCCATAGGGGAGGTCTGGTCGTCCCTGAGAACTCCCCTGGCCATCTCTAGGACGGCTAGGCATCCCCTAAACGTCCCTTGGCCATCTCGAGGACAGCCAAGCATCCCCTAAACGTTTCCTGTCATCCCCTAATTTGGGGACACGATTGGGGACGTTTCCTTTTTTTTTTGGGGGGGGCGCCGCTAAGGGGGCGTCCCCTACCACGTCCCTGTCCCAGAAATGCCAATGGGGATGGGGACATGCCTGTGAGGGCCAAGGACCCGTAGCTGTAGTTGTAGCTCCTTGAGGGTCCTTGAGTCTAGATAGGGGCTAGGCTAGATTCTATATGTAACATGTTTGGACGAACTAGAATGAATAGATGGGGCGAGCATGTTATGTCTATGATCTAGTATCGAAGGGGGTAGTATCAAAGAGGGAAGGGGGTTTTGAGGATAGGATCCCCCAACACCCAATCCCTCAGCATGTTACATATAGATCAGCCCAAGGAAACGTTCACAATATAAGAAGGCCAATAAAAATATATATTGCCTTCTTATATTGGGGTCGAACAAAATGGAGCCGATTGAAGAGATAGGTAGCTTGCTAGAATGATTCTCCCTATTGTGCTTTTTGATGAGGGAGCGTTTGATTCCTTCAATTCAATGTTGTTAGATCGTCGTGGCAACAACTGATTTCTGAGATAGGGGATAGGGCCCCACTATTGAATGTTCGGAATCCAACATGCCTTATATATGTAGGCAGTGTAGCCAATGTGGATCTAAAGCCTTTGTCTATGCTTGGGGGGTTCTACTTCGAGAATCCTATTGTTGCCCTACCCTAGAGATAGGTGGGTAGGTCTTAGTAAGGGTGGATCCCCCATTCACAAGGGTACCCCTGACCCATGCAGATCAGGAATAGTAGGCCTTCTTTTTGTTGTGACTACCATATGCCCTAAGCTTGTCGGAGTAGGGTAACCCTTCTTGTGGATTGTTGAGGATGCACGATCGATCTTGTTTTTGCCTAAAGAAACAATAGGCCCTCCCCATCCCTACTGATACAAGTGCATATTTATATTTATATGCATGTGTGTGTCCCCTTCATTGGTATGATCCAACCCATGCTTGGCACAGATACTTACATAATTTCCTCTACGGATCCCGCCCCGCAGTCAGGGTTTATTTTGTAGAGACCTATGTTTTTTCGAATGGATCATTGCCACTACGAGTGCATTTCCATATTGGTATGTGTTAGTCCTACTAACTCTTATAGAGACCGTCCCATGTTGGACGCAGCCATGTTGTTATTCCTTCTGAGCTGGTGTGGGTAAGGATGGTGTTCCTTTCGTTTGTGACAGATATGGCTTATCCACCCTATTGATGTGCAACCCAGGCAGACACTCGTTTCTCCCAACGAACAAGAAAGAAAGATGTATGCTAAAAGTTCATTGTCAAAGTGTCGAGCAACTACTAAAGCTCGTTGCGCATTCCATCTCTATTTCGGGGAATTGATTGTGGGCTCCTCCTGGTATTCCTTTTCCTCCAAGATTTTGGTTGGTTGGGAATTCAATCCAATATTGATTGAAAAGACTACGAGGTGGTGGGCGTGGGTAGTGGGTGGCCCGTATCTTATTCCCACCCACAATAATAGATTTGAGGGGCGCCCAAATTGAGAGTTAACAACATCAAGGATGGGTGGGAGGCAATAGTTGGGGGGCGCCTCCTGACCCATTGAATAGTAGGGGCCCTCCCCCCACCACCCACCCCCCTTTTAATTAATTCTCAACCAACAACTATTTGGAAGGGGGTTTCGCAAGGGGCCCCCACCAACTTGAAACAACGGCATTGAAGAAACTGGGTCCGTTTCCTTAGGCATCTACTAAGGCAACTATAGCCTCCCACCCACCCCAACCCCCCACCCGGCAACTAATCTACCTCCATGAAGGGGGGGCCCTCCCACAATAATATGCCTTAACCCCCACCAACTAGCCCAACAAATATATATTGCCTCCCATCCAACAACAACGATAATCTGGGGGGGCTAAAGCGGAGGGGGCACCCCCCCACCATAGAATTCCCCCCAACCCGAGTGGAAGATAAAACTGGGAGGTAGATGTCGTTGGGAGGAATAATATGCCCTTTCTCTTATCCCGGGGGCCCCCCGGCTGCAGCATATGGTTCAGCATCAAGGGTGGGTGGGAGGCAATAATTGGAGGGGCCACCCACCCACCCCTACCTCTCCCGAGGGTTTGCCAACGAACCCTCGGGGTTGGGTGGGCTGGGGTGGGTGGGTAGCCCCCCCGAGAGGTAGATTAGTTGGAGGTAGATTAATTGTCGAGTGGGGGGTTAAGTTGGCAACCTATAGCCGAGGTTGGGTGGGTCGGCACTATCGTCCCCCACGCACCCAACTAGAATCCCCAGGAGGAGTCGATGCCCGAGAGGCATAGTTGGCGGCATGCCACTCTCTCTATCTATATAGGCGGGCACGAGCGGATTCATCACTATAGACTGCCAGATGGAGAGGTCCCTCGACCCAACCTAACCCATTTATGACCCTCTATAGTTCTCTCGGGAGGCCAAGCCAACAAACGACATTAGTTTCGAGCATCCATCCTACATTCATGTTCAATTCACAAGGGCCCCAGAGAACTCGATGGCATTGATATGATGCTTGGGAGGGCGAGTGACGGAGGGGAGATAGTGTCGGATGCTGGAGGCGACCATCCATATATAGCCCAACCTAGCCTAGCCTGGAGGGTCCTCGAGGAGCTACAACTACAGCGAGGATCTATGTTTGGCTTCTCTGCATTTTTAATCTCAGTGGTGCCATTCTTTCTTTTGCCTAGTTATGGAATCTTTCCCTGTAGGTTCTTATCCCTCATTTTGTTTTTCAATATTAGCAGTTTAGTGTGGTTTTTTCTCCTAGCTACAGCTCAACCTGCTAAGTCGTCTCCTATCATTTGCATCTCTGGCTCTCTGCCTCGAGGTACAACTCATCTTCTGAAGAGGAAAGACAAACATTTTAGCTCCTCATCCTAGGAGCCTAAGCATAAAGCAGCAGCTAGGAGCCCTTAGGGGATCACCCTCATAGGTGCTCCCCCATTCATCTTATTTCTCCATCCCCCAATGCCTCTTCTTCCTCTTTGGTTGGTCTTTCCTTGTCTCCTTGCATCCAGCAACCTGTTCACCTCAATCCGAATTACCCTTTGTCTCCATCTTGGCCCAACTCTCCCCCGAAGCATGTTCCACCTTGCCTCAGTAATACTTGCTCTTTTGTCAGAAGAAGAACACATGAATTGGAAAGTAACAATGCCAAGGGACACTGTATCAACAGTGGCATAGATTTGGGAAAGATACTAGCAGAAGATTATCTGGTCAATAATAACCATGGAGCCCAGGGGAATGGTTTCCAACACCAAAGGGATGGTGGAAATTTCTCACCAACAAGAATGTCTGGGATTTCTCTCCCTGGCCAGAGGCCTTATCCCTTAAATGATGGACTGGGTCCTAGCAACTACACAGCACAACCGGCTCTTACAGTTGGTATGGAGCTAATGAGAACTATTTGCATCCAATCAGAAAAGCAGATAGATGCCATAAAGGAGCAGATTAACACCACAGAGAAGCAGCTCAAAATCCAGTAAGAATTTTTCCAGTTTGTTGAAGAGCGGATACATGAAGCCCATTACAACCAAAGGGAACACAATCTTCTTTCATCAGACATTGCTGCAGAGATAAGAAAGCAGACTGCTGCCCTTCACTAGTTTATAAGAGAAAATGCAGATCTTTCTAAAGTGATAACAGATTTTATGACAAGTTCCTTTATGATCCACCAAACCAATCACAATCTTTTGGACATAATGGTGGTGTTGCTGTCCAGGATTCCTAGAGAACCTGATAACTAATGAACAACCTTCTCTTCAGTACAGACCTTCTCTGCTGAATATATTTAAACCTATGTACGTGTTGTTGAAGTAAATGCTTATAAGTTAAGTAGTCTTCCTTGTGGTGTTTTGGTCTCTAAATGTAACCATTGGTCTCGGACTATGTACTTCCTGGGGTTTTCAGCCTATTTTGATAACATTTATTATATATGTTATTAAAGTTGTCAAACAAAAAGATTGAACAATACTCATAGGTTCAATGATGATGATGATAGTCCTACTATGACCTTTGCTATTTTTTGTAACAAGGTGTAAGATTTGGAGAAGCTTTGCTATTAAGATGTTCACCATCTTGGCTATCTTGCCTTGGCTTTGCTAAATTGACACTATCATTTCCAAAAAAATTAATAGTAAATTTTTATATCCTTTGAGACGTTCAACATGGCAGGGATTTCATGTGCAAACAGAGATAACAATGGAGGAAAGAATGGGGGAAAGATAAGGGTATAGAAAAGATGTAGTTTATTTTTATTTTCACCCAAACAATCCCAAAAAACAGAGAGCTAAAAGAATTTATGGTGAAGACATGGACCCGGATATTGCCACTTTTATGAATGACGATGCGAATTTGGGTGCATTATATGTTTAAGAAGATAAGAGACATGGAAAACATGGAAGATGGTGATTCACAGAAAGTGATTAAGAACTTGATGTTAGACATTAACTACACTTTTGGTAGAAGAGATGTATTTAGTGTGAGAACCAACCTGCCTGCAACTGGAATTCTTTCAAATGACGTAAGGACTATTATGCTTCATTAAGATCTAGAGAATTTGCCAACCAACCCATAATAATTTGTGGGATGAGAATCTCAGAAGGCACCTTTGGATGAAGTCGCTGCAGGCTATGTTCATTATTATGGCAGAACACTTGAATGGGGTGTTTTCTGACCACCTGCTAACTCTTTTTACCACTGCTCTGCTGAGCCCTCTAATGAGGAGGATCCAATGGATGATCCAAATGAAGTAGAACCTTCAGATGAGGAAAAAGATGAGATATAGAATTTGTGGGTAACTGTAAAAAACACAATAGTTTATACTTTATTTTGATGAGAGCCCATAGCCCAGTATCTCTACCAACATGTAGCAGTGCAGTTTTGTTCGTGGGCTGTGATGAGAAAAGTGAAGAAAGACCTGCTACCTGACTACCGGTTTATACAAATAGTTATATATATACACACATACATACTATGTATATATATATACAATACATTTAGACTCTTAGACTTTTAGTTGTTTATACCTCCGATGGTGTTGTGCTTTATTGGCTATACTCTTCTTCCTTCCTTTCAAAGTAGGATGCTTCGGAGGAGGTAGCAGAGCAGATGAAGGGACAAGGGGAACAGGGTGGTTGGTTCAAGATAATCTGTACTGTGGTAAATGGCTACAATTCATCGTTTGATCATACAGAGAAAGTTGAGGATAGGATGAATATTTTTCCAGAGAAAAATAAGAGATTGCATCAGTGAGGGTTTTCTGTCTCCTCTTAGCTCATGAAGGCTCTAAACACTTGATTTTTCTGAGGCCTTGAATCATGCCTTAGCACAGAGGAGAAGGAGAAAAGATCATGAAATTGTGAATGATTCTGTTTTCTTAAAGCCTTTGATTTTAGCAGAAAAACTCTATAATGCTAATTATATGCTTGCAGTCTTCATATTCCAAAAGCATACTCTTCAATTTCATATTGTGAACATAGAAAGGATTTTGGCTTTACCTACATTGGGACAAGGTCCCTTTCATCTTATTTTTTGAATCTGGTATCACAATTATGTTAAAGAAAGAAGATAGACAGTCTTGAAGGTGGATATGACACCCATTGTTTATGAATAGTAGGGCACGTCTCTTGTAAGTTATCTAAATTAAGATAATGCAGCTAGAGTACTAGGATCTAGTAGCAAATATTGCCATAAATTGCATATTATCAAAAATCGGACCAGAAAATAGTTTTTCACCCAAAACTCGTGATTTCTGCAAAAGATTGTGCCAGAAGATTTACTCCCAAAAAAATTTCAATAAATCATGATTTGCTGGCGATTAGATGATGAAAAAGTCGTGATTAAATTGTGAATTGCAATAAAATGGGGAAAATTAGAATTTCTGGCGATTTCCATTATTTTTTGGAGAATT
Source organism: Cunninghamia lanceolata (assembly GCA_027924645.1). Lineage (NCBI taxonomy): Eukaryota > Viridiplantae > Streptophyta > Pinopsida > Cupressales > Cupressaceae > Cunninghamia > Cunninghamia lanceolata. The sequence goes on along the minus strand of BSBN01000186.1, from coordinate 11,708,838 downwards.
TTCAGTCAAAAAATTAGGGTTTCTGGGTTTTTTCAATTTCTGTGGCAATTTTTTTTAGTTTCCTTAACCCTAAACCAATTTTTTCCTGATTAAATCCTCCCTATTTTTGAAAAAAAAAGATTATCTTTGGTTTGCCAGTTTATTGCTGAGAAAGATTTTTGCTACTACGAAGTCTAGAATGATCAAGCTGAATCTGCAAATTCCTCGTTTGCAGTGGCCTGATCGTAGGTGGCATTTTTTTCGTAAATGAAGAGCTTCAAATTTATATTTTTTGGGCAGTTTTGCAATGCTTTTAAAGGCCTTTCTTGAGTAAATAAAGGTGACATGTGGCTAAGCACGTTAGCTTTCCCAAAAACAATCTACCAACAAATGCCGGCCCTGTCCAAGGAGTTGTGGTGTAATGGAATGGGGAACAACTGTTAGTGTGGCACAAGTTCAAATCCCCCTCACCTTAATAAGATGTCCCCTAATCCCACAAAAATGTGATGTAATGAACATAAGGAAAATGTGGCATATTTCACTTGGCCCATATTTAATCTTAAAAATGTTGCCACAGCTGAAAGCTCCATAACCTCACTCAAGATTTACCAAGCAAAGACCAAAAAAAAAAAAAGTTCTTTCACATGCCCCTTCTCCATTAGGGCAGAACTAATTTACAAAGCTTGCACTCTTCTTACAAAGCCCCGGGTAAGTAATAATCCTCCTCCTCTCCAATAATAATATTTCTTAATGGTGCTTGTGTGCTCTTTAGGTCCCCTTGCCATGTGAATGTTATTCTAGCTTCACCAAAATATAGTGGCATATGACTTGTTGAAGTTTAAGTTCCGCGATGATATCTACCTACCTATTTAAAAAAATTATCTTCTACAATAATTACCTTAAGCAGGGAATGAAGAAGGGCCACTTACCTGGTGAACCTTAAGCAGTTCCAGAATTCCAAGGACAATATCATTGACATAGCAGAAACCTGAAGCCTCACATTTCTTGGCATGGTGAAGGCCCCCGGCCCAATTGATAGCAATATCTGCATCCTTCCTGTTTAGCTTAACTGCTGCCCCAATTGAACCCCCTGCAGAAGCCTGACAGAACCTGTACAGCCCATCAAACACAGGACAATCCTCCCCCACACTGAAACTCTTAAATTGCCTAGCATACTCTTGCTGTATCTGGTTATTTGGTGTTACTCCCTCTAAAAAGTTTACATAATCTGCCGAGTGAAATGCTTGCATATCACTGTTTACTGCGAGGCAAGGCCTACAGACTTCCATTTTCTGGTGCAGGCCGTAGTGAACAATAAGGTTATGTGCCATTCGTATTCTGTGCGGCTTCATTGGGTGACCTTGACCATAGTAATAGTTGCCTATGTCTGCATCATAGAAATATGTGACTCTTCTCTTCTTCCCATCTGGCCCTGAGGCCAGAGAATTGCCACTGTCTCCCATGACCTATATATAAATTATTGAAAATGAAGAGGCTGGAAAATATGTGCACAGGCCATGTCAAATACAGATAGATCAGAACTTTGCTTGTAGATCAAAATCCTATCTTGGGTATAAAAGAAATTCAAAATCCTAACTTGGGTAGGATGGATATTCAAAATCCTCGCTTTTCAAATCCGTGCTTCGAGTTTACTAGAGATTCAAAATCCTGACTTGTGGGGAGGAGAAATTCAAAATCTTATCTTGGTATGAAAAAATTAAATATCCTTGAATGTGAAAGAAATTCGAAAACCTTGTAGAGTAATGGCAACTCAGCAGATGACTAGTAAAGATGCAACAAAACCAGGAATAGGTAAACATGAAATTTCCAAAACAATGAAAACATTTTTTTATTTTTATTTTTAAATTACTAACCTGAACTGTGATTTGATACTACTTGATTTCTGAGAGAAAGATCCCCTTTGGAGTTTCTTTAGGCATCGGAGGGATACATACAAGGTTTAAAGATGGTATATATAGCGACCAGTATAAGGGTACTTCGTTTTGAGAGGGCAACTTTTATAAGAAAATCATTAATTTTTTCTCTCAAGAGGAAGAGGAAACGTAATGAGGCAACCTATAAGAAAACTAATATACCTATTTTAGAAAAAATTGATTGATTGTGTAAATAAACTAAACTAAACCCTAATAAAATATAGTGTTAAAAAATAGTAGTTTAGGACACTATAATTTTATAAAAAGTAAGTGAAAAAAAATAAAATAAATTTGATTAATCTATAAAATATAATATACTCACTTTCAAATAACTTCTTGAATATGCTTTGCTTTTTTTATTTCATATGATAAAATCCTAATAAAATATAGTTATAAAATATATTATTCTACCATATATAAAATAACATATTAATTGATTGTCAGAAAACAAAACAAAACCTAATAAATTATTATACCCTTAATAAAATAACATATTAATTGATTCCATGACACTGCAGAAGCCATGGCCCTCCTATGGGAACTCAAAATTGCCTTGTGTATAGGCATTAAAAACATAATTGTGGAAGGTGATTCCATGCTTGTCATAGAAGCTGTTAAAGGGAATGGAAGTGTGGGTTGGCAGTTAGAGGATGTCATCAAAGACATAAAGGGTCTTCTTCTAAGGTTCGAGGGCAAAGATTTGAAGCATATCTATAGGGAAGGAAATAAGGCTGCGGACCTTATGGCAAACTTGGGGATTAACACCCACCCCTTAAGATGCTGGAGGGACTCGGAGAATCTGCCTAGGGCAATCAATAATTGTACTCAGATGGAGGCCTTAACCCCTCATGATGGATGAAATGATTTATATAAGTGTCTGGAGTAGTGTTTTGGCATGCCTCTCTGACATAAAGGGAGGACGTGGCGTGGAGGACGGTAGATGGAGTCCTAATCACTCTTTTGTAATGATGTGGCATACTGAGTTTTATATGCACCTTGAGCTAATCAATTTAAATCATGTTTGGTGGAAAGAATTTTGCAAAGGGTCTTGTCAACTTCTGTTTAATGTGTTGGACTCGAGGGGTTCGTACGAGTCGGGGCTTGGTGGCATTTATGACTCGAACGCCCTTAGGTTCTGGATTGGCGTGCAAAGGATGTTAAAGAAACTTAAGTTTCTTTTATTTTGCACTCCTAGATTTTATGTGTGTCCGCTCCCTTCTCTCTGCAACAGATTTTACAGTGAGGATTCTATCTCTGTTTGATTCTGGGTTTCTAGCTTTGTGCTCTGAAGGTATAGGAATATGGGGGGATAAAGTGAGGACAGAGCCTATGAATTGCAATGAATTCAAGGAGGACCTGCAAGTCTGGAGCATTGCGTATGAAGGTGGAGTTATGGCTTTCCTTGAATCTTTGAATGGGTATGACGAAAATATTTCGACCCAATTTGCTGAATCGTGGGATGGGAAGTGAATGGTGAAAGTTGGAGGGGTCCAATTCGTTGTTTCTGAGGACTCTATTGCTGTTGTGACTGGGTTACCATGCATGGGGAACAGACTCAAGAAGCAGACTTGTGTCCCGAATATCGAAGGTATGAAACTGTTTTATAAAGAGGGTGAGAAACAAGTTAGGCTTCAAGGAGGCTTTGAGCGTGAGAGTTTGGTTGCACCATGGAACCGAGTATGCTTTCTGATAATGAAATATTTTACTCTTGAGGGTAGATACAGAGTGTTTTATCACTATCATTTTGCTTTTTAAAATCATTTCTGCCATAAGGCTTTGGTGAATTTCCCCTCCTTCCTGCTTTCTAGCCTCGAAGCCTCTGTCATGTGTACCAAGAAAGTCCGTGAAGAGGACCCTGAGGTGATTTATGTGCCCTTGCACCAAGGCCTAATTTTCTAATTGTACCATTACGATTTGGCTCTGAGCCCGTTTAAACCTCCAGCTACCCGTCCTGTTGAGGATAGCTCCAATGAAGAGTTTGAAGATGAAATTCCTCTTAGTGTGAGACTTGTGAAGCCTAGGTCACCCCGATGGCCTCTCAGCCTGCCTCCCCTTCTAACCACCCTATGAGTGGTCCCTCGGGTCCTTTGTCTAGCCTGCCTGTGTCAAAGACCACCTCTTTTTCGAAAGCCTTCTCTGGCAACAAAGTCCCGGGTCCAACCCTTGAGACCTCTCAGGACAAATCTCATGTTGTTGCTATTGAGAGCTTGTGTAACCTGAAAAGTAGAAACCCTGTGCAAGATAACAAAAAACGTAAGGGAGGGAGTCATGCTCAATACAAAATTGCTAAAAAGAGATGCAGTGTGAAAGGTGAGAGGAAGAGGGTTGAAGAAACAGGTAAAATGTAGGGGAATATGGGGAAGGAGGAGGCTTTGATTGTTAAAGAAATTACTTTGGGTAAGGATGGCTCTACCAGAAAACTAACCTTGAGGAGATCTCCTAGATTGGTGGGAGACATGTTCCAGGGGATAAAGATTGTGGATTATTCCACTGCTTCTGATTGGGAAGACACTGTGCAAAAGGTTGATATGAAGGGAACCAAAATCACCTCTACGCAAGAGCAGGAGGGCGTGAGCCACTGTGCTTCTATGAATAACTCTTTCTATGGCACTAATGAAGAAGATACTAAGGTGCAGGAAACCCCTGACAAGGAAGTGATGAGCGCAAGAAGGGACAGGGATAATAAGAAGCTGGAAGCTAAGCTTGCTGAAGTGAGGTCTCGCTTGTCTGCTATGGAAAACAAAGTCAAGAATCTGGTTAAGTTGGTCCTGAGGACTTCCCACAAGGCTGCTGAAGCCTTTTCTATTCTGTAGGTGGATCATGAGAAGACCGTGGATTCTCTACTGGAGGATCAGGAAAATTTAATCAACATGGTTTTTGATGACTGGAAGACTCTTCTTAGCTAGGGGTTTCTTGTTCTATGTTATCAAAGACTTGTTTAAAGACTCATTTTATGTTTTGATTAAGTTTTTGTTGAACTGTTAATCGGCTGTTGGTGGCCCTGGGCCTGTTCTACTGCCGTTTGGCTTTGTTATCAGGTTTTGCTCCTGTGCTAGCAGCTTATCTTAATCAAAAACATATTAATTGATTGTGAGAAAACAAACCAAAACCCTTACTATAATCTAGTTATAATGGTTATAGTTATATTTTTATTTTTCTTTAGTTTTCGTGCCCCTAAATTTGAACATTCGTGTCCTTAAAAACAAAAATAAAATATCTAAAAAAATAAATCCCCAAAATCTATCCATTAATTTTGGGCCATGGTAGTCTTTGTGATGACGAATTGTTCTGCTATGTGTTTGTTTTTTCTTCTTGCTACTCTCCTCAGCAGTGTTTATATTTTGTACTTATATGCATTTTTTCAATATTAAAAAAAATTATATATTTCATAAATAAATTATATTTACTAGTATTAATTATTATATACTTTAATAATTTTAAATCATAATTATGTAGTATAATATTAATAAACATTATAATAATGTATTTATATTATTATTATTTTATTATAAATGTTTATTAGTTTATGCACAAATAATTTCATATTTTAAATCAAAATAATTATTTCATATTTTAAACCACAATAAATAATTTAAACTATAATAATTATTTTAAAGTACAATTATTTTAAAGTTTCAATATTTTATTTATATTATTATATTAATGTAATATTACTAATTTTATAGAGAATGTTTATAATAATAAAAATATTAATAAATATAGTAATAAATACAATAAATAAAATCACTTAATGATAATTAATATTATTATAATATTATATTATAATAATATATTTAATTTATATTATAAATTATATTATATAATTATATGAATTATTATAATTATAATATAATATTATAATATAGATTAGATATATTATTCGAACATATTATTTTTATTATTAAATATAATAAAATAATAATTTATTTATTTATAATAATTAAAATTATACAATATATTATATAATAATTCTAAATATAATTATATTATATATTATATTTAGAATTATTGTTAGGGGTTAAAATTAGGGTTAGCATGAGTGTTTAGGTTAGAGTTAGAGTTACAATTAATCTAATAATTAATCTATTTATTATAATTAGGGTTAGGGTTAACATTAGTGTTAGGATTAAGGTTAATGTTAGGGTTATAAATATAATTAGGGTTCAAATTAGGGTTGGGATTATGGTTAGCATTAGGGTTAGTGTTATTATTAGAGTTACACCCAAAATTATGGTTTAAATTATGTTAAATAAGGTTACATTTTGAAATACGGTTAGGTTGAGGGTTTTGAGGCTTATAAAACAATGGTAGGGTAAGTGCAAAAAGATGGGGGGCCAAAAAGGGGTCTTAAGTGGCCACTTTTTTTCTGAAATCAGGAAATACTGGCCTTGGATGAGAAATTGAGTATAGTTACACTCAAAATTTGGAGATGCAACCAAAATAATGTTCGTAGTGCTCCGAGTCTACTTTCTAAACTACTATTTTGTTTTGAAAATGACATAGATTAAGGGGTTCAAAAGAGGGAGCCACAGAAATTGGTGTTATTTCTGTCAAAAAAACATAACATAGCATGTTTTGTGGCTCCCTCAAAAGGTCAACTTTTTTTTGGTATTTTTAAAATCGCTTTGGTGAGAAATTAGTTAATAGCATGTAGTTTATGGCCAATTTTTCTGATAATTTTTTGATGAATATTTGATTTTTTACTAATTTTCAAAGTGGACACATCCTAAAAAACAAAATTTTGGCCGTGCTACCCCTATAAATTTTGAAAACTAATTGAAAATTATTTTTTTATTTTTTTAATATTTGTAGAATGGAGTCTAGTTTCTAAATATGTTTTTTTTTTAATTTGAATGAATAGTTAATTTACAATGAAAAAAAAACCAAACAATAGTTTTTGCCTAAAAACGGACACACAAACAAAAGAAATTAAAGATGAAAGGCTTAACATTGTTAAAATGTGAAAAAAATCACATCGTCAAATAGCTAAGAGAAAGCCTAACATTACCCAAGTGTTCGATTTGTTCAACCTTGAAACACGTGCAAATCTGAGGGTTAGCACGAACGAAATTATGTGAAATCTTGAAGAATATGGAAAAACACGTCTGTGACTGTTCATAAGGCACTCCAAGCCTTTGGGTTGGAAATCCAAAGCAAATCCCAAGCCCAAAGCTTGGGATTCCCAAAGTAAGACATAACGCGAGCACGTTATAATGTGCTCGCGTTATGTTTTGCTTTGCATTTTTCCTTTCCCACAAGTCTGTTGTTTGTCATGTTTGACATAACGCGAGCGCGTTATGTTCCGCTTAAATTTTTTTACGTTCAAGGCTATTAATCATGAGGGTTAAGGGATAAGGGATAGGGTTGGAGGGTTTAGGGATAAGGGATTAGCGTTTAAGGTATAGTATCGAGCCCGTTGAGGGTCTAGGAATAGGGATAGCGTTTAGGGTTTAGGGATGAGGGATTAGAGTTGAGGGATGACAGATTAGGGTTGAGGGTTTAGGGTTTAGGGTTTAGGGATAGGGTTGAGGGTTGAGGGATCAGAGTTAAGGGTTGAGGGATCAGGGTTTGACATTGAGGGTTGAGGTTCAAGGGTCAAGGGTTTAGGGATAGGGTTGAGGGTCGAGGGATTAGGGTTAAAGTAGAGTGTGGAGGGTGTAACGATTAGGGATAGGGTTGGAGGGTTTAGGGATAAGGGATTAGGGTTTAAGGTATAGTATCGAGTCTGTTGAGGGTTTAGGAATAGGGATAGCATTTAGGGTTTAGGGATGAGGGATTAGAGTTGAGGGATGATGGATTAGGGTTGAGGGTTGAGGGATTAGGGTTTAGCGATAAGGTTTAGGGTTGAGGGTTGAGGGATTAGGGTTTAAGGTATAGTGTTGAGGGTTGAGGGTTTAGGATTAGCATTTAATGTTGAGGTTAGGGTTAGAGTGTTGAGGGTAGAGGGATTAGGGATAGGGTTTAGGGTTGAAGGTTTAAGGATTGAGGGTTGAGGCTTTAGGGATGAGGGTTTAAGGCTTAAGATATAATGTCAAGTGTTGAGGGTGTAGGGATAGGGTTTAAGTTTTAAGGGTTAAGGGTTGAGGGATAGAGATTAGGGTTTAAGGTATAGTGTTGAGGGTTGATGGTTTAGGGATAGGATTTAGGTTTGAGGGATTAGGGTTTAGGATTGATGAATTAGGGTTTAATGTTGAGAGTTGAGGGTTGAGGTTGAGGGATAGGGTTAATGGTCAAGGGATTAGGGTTAAATAAGAGTGTCGAGGGTAGAGGGATTAGGGTTAAATAAGAGTGTCGAGGGTAGAGGGATTAGGGTTTAAGGTATAGTATCAAGCCTGTTGAGGGTCTAGGAATAGGGATAGTGTTTATGGTTTAGGGACGAGGGATTAGAGTTGAGGGATGACGGATGACGGATTAGGGTTGAGGGTTGAGGGATTAGGGTTTAGGGACGAGGTTTAGGGTTAGGGTTGAGGGATTAGGGTTTAAGGTATAGTGTTGAGGGTTTAGGGATAGGGTTTAGGGTTGAGGGATTAGGATTTGATGTTGAGGGTTGAGGGTTGAGGGTTTAGGGTTTAGGGATAGGGTTGAGGGTCGAGGGATCAGAGTTAAGGGTTGAGGGATTAGGGTTTGACGTTGAGGGTTAGGGGTTGAGATTCGAGGGTTAAGGGTTTAGGGATAGGGTTGAGGATCGAGGAATTAGGGTTAAAGTAGAGTGTGGAGGGTATAAGGATTAGGGATAGGGTTGGAGAGTTTAGGGATAAGGGATTAGGGTTTAAGGTATAGTATCGAGTCTGTTGAGGGTGTAGGAATAGGGATAGCATTTAGGGTTTAGGGATGAGGGATTAGAGTTGAGGGATGACGGATTAGGGTTGAGGGTTGAGGGATTAGGGTTTAGGGATAAGGTTTAGGGTTGAGGGATGAGGGATTAGGGTTTAAGGTATAGTGTTAAGGGTTTAGGGATAGGGTTTAGGGTTAAGGGATTAGAGTGAAGGGTTGAGGGATTAGGATTTGACATTGAGGGTTGAGGGTTTAGGGTTTAGGGTTAGGGTTGAGAGTTGAGGGATCAGAGTTAAGGGTTGAGGGATTAGGGTTTGACGTCAAGGGTTGAGGGTTGAGGTTCGAGGGTCAAGGGTTTAGGGATAGGGTTGAGGTTCAAGGGATTAGGGTTAAAGTGGAGTGTGGAGGGTGTAAGGATTAGAGATAGGGTTGGAGGGTTTAGGGATAAGGGATTAGGGTTTAAGGTATAGTATCGAGTCTGTTGAGGGTTTAGGAATAGGGATAGCATTTAGGGTTTAGGGAAGAGGGATTAAAGTTGAGGGATGATGGATTAGGGTTGAGGGTTGAGGGATTAGGGTTTAGGGATAAGGTTTAGGGTTGAGGGTTGAGGGATTAGGGTTTAAGGTATAGTGTTGAGGGTTGAGGGTTTAGATTAGGGTTTAGGGTTGACTGATTAGCATTTAATGTCAAGGTTAGGGTTAGAGTGTCGAGGGTAGAGGGATTAGGGATAGGGTTTAGGGTTGAAGGTTTAAGGATTGAGGGTTGAGGCTTTAAGGATGAGGGTTTAAGGCTTAAGATATAGTGTCAAGTGTTGAGGGTGTAGGGATAGGGTTTAAGTTTTAAGGGTTAAGGGCTGAGGGATAGGGATTAGGATTTAAGGTATAGTGTTGAGGGTTGATGGTTTAGGTATAGAGTTTAGGTTTGAGGGATTAGAGTTTAGGGTTGATGAATTAGGGTTTAATGTTGAGAGTTGAGGGTTGAGGGTTGAGGGTTGAGCGTTGAGGGTTGAGGTTGAGGGATAGGGTTAATGGTCAAGGGATTAGGGTTAAATAAGAGTGTCGAGGGTAGAGGGATTAGGGTTTAAGGTATAGTATCGAGCCTGTTGAGGGTCTAGGAATAGGGATAGCATTTAGGGTTTAGGTATGAGGGATTAGAGTTGAGGGATGACGGATGAGGGTTGAAGGTTGAGGGATTAGGGTTTAGAGACAAGGTTTAGGGTTAGGGTTGAGGGATTAGGGTTTAAGGTATAGTGTTGAGGGTTTAGGGATAGGGTTTATGGTTGAGGGATTAGAGTGAAGGGTTGAGGGATTATGATTTGATGTTGAGGGTTAAGGGTTTAGGGTTTAGGGTTTAGGGATAGGGTTGAGGGTCAAGTGATCAGAGTTAAGGGTTGAGGGATTAGGGTTTGACGTTGAGGGTTGAGAGTTGAGGTTCGAGGGTCAAGGGTTTAGGGATAGGGTTGGAGGGTTTAGGGATAAGGGATTAGGGTTTAAGGTATAGTATCGAGTCTGTTGAGGGTGTAGGAATAGGGATAGCATTTAGGGTTTAGGGATGAGGGATTAGAGTTGAGGGATGATGGATTAGGGTTGAGGGTTGAGGGATTAGGGTTTAGGGTTAGGGTTGAGGGATTAGGGTTTAAGGTATAGTGTTGAGGGTTTAGGGATAGGGTTTAGGGTTGAGGGATTAGAGTGAAGGGTTGAGGGATTAGGATTTGACATTGAGGGTTGAGGGTTTAGGGTTTAGGGTTTAGGGATAGGGTTGAGGGATCAGAATTAAGGGTTGAGGGATTAGGGTTTAACGTCGAGGGTTGAGGGTTGAGGTTCGAGGGTCAAGGGTTTAGGGATAGGGTTGAGGTTCGAGGGATTAAGGTTAAAGTAGAGTGTGGAGGGTGTAAGGATTAGGGATAGGGTTGGAGGGTTTAGGGATAAGGGATTAGGGTTTAAGGTATAGTATCAAGTCTATTGGGGGTTTAGGAATAGGGATAGCATTTAGGGTTTAGGGATGAGGGATGATGGATTAGGGTTGACAGTTGAGGGATTAGGGTTTAGGGATAAGGTTTAGGGTTGAGGGTTGAGGGATTAGGCTTTAAGGTATAGTGTTGAGGGTTGAGGGTTTAGGATTAGGGTTTAGGGTTGACAGATTAGCATTTAATGTCGAGGTTAGGGTTAGAGTGTCAAGGGTAGAGGGATTAGGGATAGGGTTTAGGGTTGAAGGTTTAAGGATTGAGGGTTGAGGCTTTAGGGATGAGGGTTTAAGGCTTAAGATATAGTGTCAAGTGTTGAGGGTGTAGGGACAGGGTTTAAGTTTTAAGGGATAAGGGTTGAGGGATAGGGATTAGGATTTAAGGTATAGTGTTAAGGGTTGATGGTTTAGGGATAGGGTTTAGGTTTGAGGGATTAGGGTTTAGGGTTGATGAATTAGGGTTTAATGTTGAGAGTTGAGGGTTGAGGGTCGAGGGTTGAGGTTGAGGGATAGGGTTAATGGTCAAGGGATTAGGGTTAAATAAGAGTGTCTAGGGTAGAGGGATTAGGGTTTAAGGTATAGTATCGAGCCTGTTGAGGGTCTAGGAATAGGGATAGCGTTTAGGGTTTAGGGATGAGGGATTAGAGTTGAGGGATGACAGATGACGGATTAGGGTTGAGGGTTGAGGGATTAGGGTTTAGGGACAAGGTTTAGGGTTAGGGTCGAGGGATTAGGGTTTAAGGTATAGTGTTGAGGGTTTAGGGATAGGGTTTAGGGTTGAGGGATTAGAGTGAAGGGTTGAGGGATTAGGATTTGATGTTGAGGGTTGAGGGTTTAGGGTTTAGGGTTTAGGGATAGGGTTGAGGGTCGAGGGATCAGAGTTAAGGGTTGAGGGATTAGGGTTTGACGTTAAGAGTTGAGGGTTGAGGACATTTTCTATCAAGAACTTGATTATGAGGGCTTGCCCCTTCATTGTTATGCCTATCATATGGCAGAGCATCTGGCAAGCTCTTGCAGGAAAGAGATGTGATCAATGCAAAGGATGTGATCAATCTATAGCAGGACAAAACGCGAGCGTGTTATAACACGCTCGCGTTTTGTCTTGCTATTGAAACGGTAAAAAAGTGGTTACCCCCATGATCCAGGCCCACATGCTCTATTTTCTTACTGATTCTGCGCGTGCTCCGACAAAAAAGAAGTGCTTTCATGCTATTGGGAAGTTCACATGCACATTTGACACATTGTACCACCTTTGTATGGTCTTTCCACCACCTTTTCTGCTTTGCCAACTTGAGGAGGAAATAACATAGTTTTCACACCAAGTTTGATATATATATCTATTCAAGTTTCAATTTTTGTAGTGTTGCAATGTTAATTGTGATTCAATTTTAGGAATTTAACATTATAGATTGGTTAATAGTATTGTTGTTAGTAATGATATTTGAGTGTTATTCAATTTAACATTGAAAAGGAAGCAAGTGGTGAAAAACTCAAATTGTTGAGGAGTTTGATGCAAGAAGATAAAAACACTACATAATTAGGTACTTTCTCCATTCAAATCTTCATTTTTTAGGTATGTCAAGTCTTTACATGCATGTTCTTTACATTTTCCTTATTTCAGATTGAATTACTTTATCATGCTTTATCATACATGTTTAAAATAGACACATTCCCAATCAAGAAAGCAACCTACAATCTCACATGATGCCATGTATATTTTCTACACTTGGGCTCTTTAATAATTATGTGTAATAAACAAACCTTAACATACCATGATGTCAAACTATACAAGAATAAATCCTTACAACATAAAAAAAATACAATCCCACTATTATCTTGTATTCATTTTTTAGGAACTAATATTGGTCTCTTTATCATGCTACAGACAAATTCTCTGTCATGCCGAGGAAATGATCAAGACTTAAACCAACACAGGAAGAGATAGAAGCTAAGAATGCAAAGAAAGCAGTGGCTATGAGGGAACTTCGTGAGAAGAGGAAATTGGACACGATAAATGAAGACATACCAATTGAAGAGGAACCACAACCATCACAAAGAGATATGGTATTGGCGACACAAAGAGAACGAATGCAAAAACTTCGTGGTATGAGAGATTTGAATACCATAGTTGGAGACACGTCCTCTACCGCAAGTCAACATGTAGGGACACCATCTACCACATCTCAAGTTGAGAGTACATCATCACTCACATGTGATGAAGGAGGTACACCATCATTCCCACCTCGACCTCAAGGTATGTCATCTATTCCATCTTCGATCGAAGGTATGCCATCTAACCCATCTCATTTAAATATTGATGAAATTCCTAATGTTGAGATGAATTTACCTAACTTGACACCACCTAGAATTTTGCATAGAAAGCCAAAGTATTTGATTGATATTGATGAGAATATTTTGCAGCCAATGGAAGGTAAGATTCTAAAACGCACTTGTAGAAGATATGCTAATAAGATTTGGAGATTGTTCTTTGAAAAGTTAAATGAGACTGCAAGATGTCAACTATTCGTTGAAATGATGCGAAGTATAAAGTATAGGTCTATCATGAAGATTCTTGGGTTGAGAACATCAGAGGCTTCAAGTGAAAAATCTATTGTCAAGAATCTAATGAGTGCGTATGAGAGTGTGGGTAACACCTCACGTACAAAAGATAGTAATGCAACACGGCGTGTGATTACATCGACTATAGTAAGTAGTCAAACGAGGAAAGCTCGTCTCATTAGAAAGACAAGTCAAGAATTGAGAATTAATAGGAAAACTTTATCAAGAGCCATTGGAAGACGCCAAAGAATTGAGGACACTAATGCCAATGAATTATAGGCATTCTCGAGGAGACTACCACGAAAAGATAAACCAATTGTTGAAGCATTGAGATCACTAATTGAAGACTTTTGGAAGAATTACACAAGGGTATCTCTGAATCAAAGGGATGTGGTAAGAAGGAGAATTGGTAGTCAGAACCACGAGCCACATCCAAAGCATTTTTTGGATGAGACTCAAACACAGTTTTATGGTAAATTTCTAGAGAAGTATTCTCAAATTAAAATTTGTCAAAGATATTTTGAATTGCTAAAACCTTTCTATGTTAAGATAAATCACACACACACTACTTGTTGTAGATTACATATTGAATTTTCTAACCATTTTGATACTTATAGGTCTATATGTTTAGATATGCATACTAACAATGATTTGCAGGGTTGTGCCATATGTGCCCCACCAACATCTTCAAGAGACTTCATATCAAGAATTTTATGTGAAATAGAGGAAGGTCAAATATTCTACAAGAAATTATGCTTGGATGGCACATGTCATCATTGCGGTGGCTTGCAACATTTGCCAATATGTGAACATATGGAAATAACACATGTGGTTGGAAACGAACTAGTAGACTTTGGCAAGTATAAAATAGCGGCATACAATACAAAAGATGGTAAAGAAGCAAAGAGGTGTGAATTAGTTATTGAAAAGATTCCAGTGTATCAGTTTATGCCTATATTTTGTGACAGCATAGTGTATGAGTATGCAAGACATGCCCATAGAGCTCGATGGTTGGACTTGCAATTCAAGTTATGCAAAGACACATTTTCGGTTGGTAGCATTGTTTCAGTCGTCGACTTTGCAGAGAACTACAGTCTACAGCCACAGCGTGAGGTGCAATCACAATATTACAACTCCACACAGGTTTCTATATTTGTGCACATCGCATTCATTCATGCGAATGATAGTACAGAGGATGACAGAAAGATCATAAGGGAGTATAATTTCTATATTAGTGATGATCACACGCATTCTACGTAGTTCGTGCAAGGTTGCTTTCAGGTGTTCTACAATGATTTGGCTAGAAGGGGCATATCGTTCAGTCAGCATATCATATGGTCGGATAACTATGCGTCACAATTCAAGAACTCGCAGAATTTCTATTGGCTAAGTAGGAGGCATAATTTTACAAGTATTCAACATATGTGGAACTTTTGTGAGGCCGGGCATGGAAAGGGGGAGCATGATGGTGCAGGAGCATTATCAAAAGAGCCATAGCATGAGAAGAGTTAAAATATAAAGACAATGCAAAGTTGACAGATGCAAAATTGATTATCGAGTGGTGTAATGCTTCCATGGGTCTAGGTAATGAAGGTAAGTCTTCAGTTCATAGATTTTTTTGGTTGATAGATGCTACTAACATTGCACCATATGAGGATTGTTGTACACTGACAGGATCAAATGAGATGCACTCTTTTAGAAGCTCAATTGTAGGTTCATGGAGTATCCATACACGAAAGATGTCATGCTTTTGTTCTTCCTGTACAATTCAAGTCTGGGATTAGTGCGAGTCAAAGGAGTGGGTTGACGAATGGCAGTTAAGTTATCTTAGCCCACTTGACACGTATCAACCCCCGACGACACTGGAACTAACACAGATGGAATCGTCAGTTGACTTTGACCACATATCAGATTTAGTTCAACCAGGTAATATACAACACGTATATGCATCTAATTTCATCTAGTTCAACCAGGTAATGTCATCTTACTTTGTAGTGTTTTTGTAATGTTGACTAATTTCATCTAATTTGCTACACATATCAATGTAGGGCACATATATGCAGTTATTACAGATGAAAATAATGAAGAGGGAACAGATTATTACTTATGTCATTGTGTTGAGGCCAAAAAAAAATTGGAGGCACCTGTTACAGATGGAGAAAACATCGAATACCCTATAGGCTCAGTGGTTATTACTGGAACATGGCTTAGAAGGTACCCACATAAGAGTGTTAATATTTGGCTATTTCAGGACTTTGACACTCATCGAAAGATTCTTCATTACTCGAACCTTGTCATGGCATCCAATGTTCATTTGATAAAGTATCGGGGTAGACCTTTGAACAAAATATTGTGGAAGGTGCGTGAGTCTGACCATAAAGCAATACTTGACACAATAAAGAGTAGAGCAGACCTGGATGGTTCGTTGGATTAATTTGTAAGTATTCACGTTGATTTTGTAAAGTCATGTTACATTGAGTTGTAAGTATGCACATTAATTTGTAAGGTTTGTCTTTTTTTTATTTCCTCCTGCATTTTTACACATTTTTACATCATCATGTTATGCATTTTTGGTGTCCTGCTTCTGATGCGACCAAACTCATAACTCACCCTACTTCCTCTAGACACCATTTGATGATCTCTCCAACACTTTGGATCCAGGGCGCCCAATCATGATGATGACCTATATACCATTCTCCCAAGGTGCTCATAATGAATGAAAACAAGACCAAGGGCGCCCAAGCTTAATAGACTTATTTCTTTCAATTTTGATGATCCAAACTCTTGCAATACGACATCCACTTTCATGCCTTTAGATCTTCCTTCACATACAGGGCACCAAATCAAGTTGAAAAATCTACATAAGGGCGCCAAAATGGATGAGAGGAGACATGAAATGTGCCTTAGGACTCCATGCTAAGGTTTGAGCTATTAAAGTCTCTTGATATTAGGCACTCATGATGATGAAACTTAGAGCTTTTTCCTTTCCTATGCACTCATCTAAGATGTTTGAATGATAAGGAGTGCCTTGACCTCTATAATGTACATTGGGCACCAATTTTAAGTCACTTTGAGTCATTTGGGGTCAGTTTGAGTATTTGAGTCATGTTGCAAAAAAGTGTCAATGTTGTCAAGTTGCACAAAGCAACTTTTGCATTTTTGGTGTCCTGCTCGTGATGTGACCAAACTGACTATTCCAACGCGTCCGAATGGGTACATTTACGCTAAGCATGGTCCTGTTTTTCACCCAAACATGTCGAAACAATCCGAGCTACATTGTACCGACGATATCCCTGAAGAGTCCAAATTGCAAAAAGGCAGCAATCTTTGACGAGATGTTACTCAAAAACCGTGTCACTTAGAAACATTACGTCTGAGGCAACGCGATCACATAAAGTGCCTCTATAATAACCTCTCTCAATTTTTTATATCTTTGAGGCATTTGCTCGTGGTGAAATATTTTCTGCTACCCCAAAAATTGTCAGAAGGAGGCAGTGTAAAGTTGCAAAGGGGTGTAACTTTTGTCATACTCCTGATGCGACCAAACTGATTGTTTCAATGCGTCCGGATGGGTACATTTATGCCAGGCATGGTCTTTTTTTTCACCCAAACATGTCGAAACAGTTCGAGCTACATTGTACCCACGATATCCCTAAAGAGTCCAAAGTGCAAAAAGATAGCAATCTTTGACGAGATGTTACTCGAAAATTGTGTCACTTAGAAACATTTTGTCTAAGGCAACACAATCACGTAGAGTACCTCTACAATAACCTCTCTCAGTTTTTTATATCTCTGAGGCATTTGCCCGTGGTGAAAGGTTTTCTGCTACCCCAAAAATCGTCAGAAGGAGGCAGTGTAAAGTTGCAAAGGGGTGTAACTTTCGTCCTGCTCCTGATGCGACCAAACTGACTGTTCCAACGCGTCTGAATGGGTACATTTACACTAGGCATGGTCTTATTTTTCACCCAAACATGTCGAAACAGTCTGAGCTACATTGTACCAATGATATCCCTGAAGAGTCCAAAGTGTAAAAAGGCAGTAATCTTTGACGAGATGTTACTCAAAAATTATGTCACTTAGAAACATTCTGTCTAAGGCAACGCGATCACGTAGATTGTCTCTACAATAACCTCTCTCAGTTTTTTATATCTTTGAGACATTTGCCCGTGGTGAAAGGTTTTCTGCTGCCCCAAAAATTGTCAGAAGGAGGCAGTGTATTAAGTCAGGATGAAAGCCTATTCACTCTAGGCACCTGTTGTGATCAAATCACACATCGCCCCATTGCAAATGGGGACCCCCTATTTTTTTTGAACTCCAGTGTGTTTGACTAAGCTTAGATGATGTCTTGGGGTTATTACATGATGAGGTCAGTGGTGTTTGAGTTTTAGGGCTCCTTGATGACCTGATCCTGATAGTGGGTGCGTAGAGGAAGGAATGATTAAGGTGCACTTTGATAATCATTTCACCCTAGGTGAGCGCCTAGGTAGAATTTGGAGTGGAAGCCTCAAATAATACCTTAGATTTTTAGATGCTTATTTTAGCTCAAATCATCATTATCTTGCGCCTAGAGTTGGAGTCTAACTGCCTAGGGAGTCAAGGAGCATTTCATCATCTGGAGAATCCCAAACATGCGCCTTGAACAAGTGATGCTACAAGTGGTGAACAAAATGGGCGCCTTGAAGAATTGAGCCCTCCAAGACATCTTGCAATTGCCTAAAAGTCCAAAATTTACACAAGTGAGTTAAGGCGCCATTTTCCATCTCCAGATCCTCCTTTGAGCACCTTAACATGGAGTGAATGTTTTAGTCTATGAAAGATTGTGCCTAAAGAATATAACAACCCCTTGAGTCACTAGGATGAACTAAGTTAACAAAATGAACTTCATTGAGGGAGGCACACTTGTGCATCTAGACAACTCCAGTTTAGCGCCTGAGAAAAAGCATGTTTAGATCCATAAGTTTGGGGAGTATTGAGTGAGGTAAGTCTTCATGAGCATATACAATGACTTAAATCCATCAATGATGAAGTAAACACTTATTTGAACTAAGGTGCAATTTCACTCCTCTACAATCATCTTTTGGCCCCTTGAAAGCTAAGTGTTTGAAACTATCATGATTTGCACCTAGATGAGGAAGTCTCTATAATGAGTTAAAGCCACTTGAATGGCAAGCATGAAGGGAGCATCCAAACTTACCCAAGGAAGCACCTAGAGGAATGGAAGTTGAGTTTGAAGATAGATGACCTTTCGAGTGCACTTGCCCTTGAGTGACAATTTAATTTGGCACCCTTATGTAAATTTAGATATGATCTAGCGCTTTGAGGTTGAGTGGAGTAATCTTGGCGCCTTTGTGTGTTGTTTTATACCTTGATGAGCGCCTTGGAAGAATGGATGTTTACTCACCCTTAAGCGCCTTAGTTCCAGAGATTGAGTTCGAAGAGTAATACTTCTCAAAACACCTTTATGAGAGTGATGAAACTAAGTAGCATAAGAGATGATAAGTGTAAGAGCTTAGGGACTCAAGGCGCATTGTAGGGTCAAGAACATCAAGTTTGTGCACTTAAGGGGAAAATCAAGCTTCAAACACCTCATCAAATGGCGCCTTGGTAGAGGAGTTGCCAAAAGACCTTAAAATTGAAAATTTGATAAAATAACTCACATTATGAGTTTAGGCGCCTTTCCAAGATCAAGCTTTCATATAGCGCCTTGAGTTGTTACTTTCATATTAGCGCCCTAGCATAAAGAAGAAGTCCTCAAATGCGCTTTAAGGAGGAAGATTGGTGATGGGAGTAATTATGAGCGCCCTAGAGTGTTTGAAGTGGGAAGTAGTAAAGGATAGCGCCTTGAATGAGTTTGAGCGCCTCGAAGAGGATTGAGCGCCTTGATAAATCAGAGGATTGAGCGCTAAGGGATAATAGGATCTTTTGAGACTATTGGTAAGTGTTTGGAATCATTAGAATTTCAAAAATAAGATAAAGACCCTAGGCACTATCTCCTACTTGGAACATCACACATGAGAACATGGAAACTAGATTGATTGAAGGAATGATACTTTAGCGCCTTGAGGGTGAATGAGTCAAAATAACACTAAATTGGTGCCTAGTCCAATTGATTGAAATCATCTTGGGCGCATTTTCTTGCTTTAGTTGGGTTAAACTTATTTTGGCGCCTTGGTGAGTAGTTCTCTAGATATGAGTTAGAACCATCAAAATAATAAAACTTGCCAAGAAAGAGAGGCATTTTTATGAAGTTTTTCATCAATGTTGAGCGCTTAGGAGGTAGATTTCTCAAGAGAGGGTTAGATACTCTGTATTTCACTCTATTGTTGACTTGTCTAAAAATAATGGAAGCATAGAATTATCAACTTTTGAACCTTCGAACTCACTATTGGCGAGACAACATACCATCGACGAGCTTAAAATTTCATCGGTTGATAGGCCGATGCCACCATGACTCCGTTTGATTTCACTTCTGACAAACATCCCATCATTGACTCTTATTGGTCAGACAGACCACTATCGATGACTTTATATCCTTTCACACCAATGTCTTTGTCACTTCGATACAAGACTCTAAGTCCCTCGCCTATCGGTAGGACTTAATACCATCGGCACACTCAAAAACTCTTCTGCAGACACACCGATCTCACGAATGACAACCTTCGGACCACACCCGTCTGTGAGACTCCAAACATCGGTGAACTCTAATCTCGTTGGGCTGATACACCGATGGATTTTGACTATCAGTGTGACCCCCTTCATCGGTGAATCTCTCAACTGTTCTTCCGATGCGCAGATGGGATTATCTTCCGATACACCGATGTCTTCGACTTTGAACCACACTCGTCGGCAAGACATACCACTATCGGCGAAGCCTAACCAAGGTCTGCCAATACTGTTAGATCTAGGGCACACAACTAAGAGGGGGGGTGAATCAATTGTACAAAAACTTGCTTGAACTTCAAACACTTGATTCTTCTTTGTTAGTTAATAGCATATCAATTAACCATTCATAAAAGCATAATGCATAAACACAGGAGCAGATAAACATCAACACATTAGACACCAAGATTTTGACGTGGAAAACTCAGTTAAGGGAAAAACCATGGGGTGATTAACCCAAGGATTACTCTCTGTTAGAAGAATAAGAAAAATGAATGGCACATGCCAATTAGGGCTCACTGCTCGAGCACACTGCTCACAAGGAGGCATACTGCCTACAAGAGACACACTGCCTACAAGATGATAAGTTTTACAAACTTGAACTGGAGAGTGACATCTTTACCATGTCTAGATTAGTTCCATTTAAGCCTGAGACACACCTGCTCTGCCTTTCACTTTTTCGCTATACCACACTCATCCGCTCCACAACACACTTCGAAATGAATTCACAAACCTTTATTTATACAAGGCATCGACTTAAGAACAATCATCTAAGTCGGCAATTATCCATAAGAACATTCGCAATATGAATAACCCATCCGGTCGGCCAGCCTGAACAAGAACATCTTCATCCGGAAGTATATCTCCAATTCTAGGCTCTGACACTAATGCGGACCGACAACACAACCTCAACATGATCCAAGAACCTTCACAAGCTTGCCTGAATGACCAGGTACACTTCCTCTACTTACAAGAATCTCTTCTCTCCATCTAGAACTTTAAGAACATAGTCTATCGCCATTGACATACTGAAAGAGGTGCTTCCGGACCGCCAAACCATGAACCAATCGAGATGACACATCACAAGGACATCCCAAACACTCATTCCAATCCGCAGAATAGGACAATGTACTTCCGGATCTCACCGGACCTTTTTGTAACACTCTGTCACTCCGGAGCATCTCCCAGAACCAGTTCTACTTGATCAATCACAACTTCTTCATATCTTCATGCGGACCTTTGAAATCTTAACTAGAGCATCTTAAGACTCATGTCTACAAACCCTTTAATCCGCATCCTCTGAGCCTCAACCTATTGATTACTTTTTCCCTCTTCTCATCACTGTTCTTCACTGAGACTAATTTTCTCAATATCCTCAGCACACAACTCATCCAATCCTTCTTATCAATGCAATATGAGTATGTTGACATCAATGACAACACTGGTTAACCTCATACTTGCAACAATCTCCCCCTTTGTCATTGATGGCAACATATGATGTGAAAAACCATCAAGACAAGAACTTCTCCTTTCTGTCACAGCTCCCCCTATCAGCAACAACTCTTCACATGTCTTCTCTTCCTTTACTGCTCCCCCTTTGATCATCAACCACTTGTTTTTCACATGTCTTCTCTTCCTTTACTTCTCCCCCTTTGATCATCCACCACTTGTTTTTCACATGTCTTCTTTCCCCCTTTGATATCAATGGCAAAGGGTTCATACTTGCAATTCTAACACATCAGAATCATACCAACTGCTCCCCCTTAGTAGCAACTCCCCATCATCAATCCGGATCACAAGATATGACTGTGATATCCACCGGACTGATGCACATCAGTGCATCTTAGTTCATCACCCGAGGGGCCATGACTCCTAACTTCTCCCTGAGATACTCAAAAAAGTCCTTGGGAAGAGGTTTAGTAAAGATATCTGCAATCTGATCCTTGGAGGGTACATACTCCAATCTGACTTCATCCTTGTTCACTTGTTCTCTCAGAAAGTGAAACTTGATAGATATGTGCTTGGTCTTAGAATGCAACACCGGATTCTTAAAAATATTTATTGCACTTGAATTATCATAGAAATTTGTGATAGGCTCCTTATATTCTACTTTAATGTCTCTTAGCATTTGCTTCATCCACAAAATTTGAGTGCAACTACTTGTTGCTGCAATATATTCTACTTCAGTTGTAGACAGAGAAATTGCCTCTTATTTCTTGCTTAGCCAAGAAACCAATCTTTTTTCTAAAAAGAATGCTCCTCCACTTGTACTCTTCCGGTCATCCACATCTCCTGCCCAATCTGCATCTGTATATGCATGAAGAGAAAAATCCTGATCTCTAGGATACCAAAGACCATACTCAACTGTTCCTTTCAAGTACCTAAAAATTCTTTTGATTGCCATGACATGAGATTCTCTGGGATCAGCCTGAAATCTTGCCACAAGACCAACAACCTGCATAATATCTGGTCTAGTTTGAGTGAGATACAATAGTCCTTTAATCATTGATCTGTACTTGGTCTGATCTGTTTTAGGAGAGTCATCATCTTTGCTCAACTTACATCCGGTTGCCATAGGAGTGTTCATTGGCTTTGAATCTTCCATTCTGAATTTTCTCAACAATTCTTTCACATATTTGGTCTGAAAGATAAAGATGCCTTTCTTTGTCTGGTTAATTTGCAGACCCAAGAAGAAATTTATTTCACCAAGCATTGACATTTCAAACTCACTTTTCATTTGATTTGCAAAGGTTTTACACATACCATCTCTTCCTCCAAAAATGATATCATCAACAAATACTTCAACAATCAAGATGTTTTCATTATCTATTTGGAAATATAGATTACTGTTAGTAGTACCTTTGTTGAAACCAATCTGCACAAGATGCTTATCCAACCTTTCATACCATGCTCTTGGGGCTTGCTTCAATCCATACAGTGCTTTCTTCAACTTGTAGACCATATCATCTTGATTAGACAATTGAAATCCATCTGGTTGTTCAATGTTTACTTCTTCTTCCAAATCACCATTTAGGAAGGCAGACTTGACATCCATCTGATATACCTTGAAGTCTTTGAAGGCAGCAAATGCAAGAAATAATCTGACTGCTTCAATTCTTGCCACCGGAGCAAAGGTTTCTTCAAAATCAATTCCTTCTATTTGAGAGTAGCCTTTGCAGACCAATCTGGCTTTGTTTCTAATTACTTCACCAACTTCATTTAGTTTGTTCTAGAAGACCCATTTGGTTCCAATTACATTCTTGTTTCTAGGTCTGGGAACAAGATCCCAAGTGTGATTTTTCTTAATTTGCATCAACTCTTCCTCCATTGCTTTGGTCCAGTTTTCATCATTGCAAGCTTCATTTATTGTCTTAGGTTCAATTTTTGAAATTAGACAGTATTCATTTGAATTTTGAGCAATTATCCTCCTTGTTTGTACCCCTTTGCTTTTGTCACCTATGATTTGATCTTTAGAATGGTTTAGAGTTACATACCTTAGAACTTTGGGAGTTTCTTGCACTATTATTTCTTGATCAGGCTCATTTGGACAAATCTCTTCTTCCTGATTTACCGGATCAATCTGAATCTGACTTTCAGAGGAGGATTGAGCTCCTTGAACCAGAACACCATCCTAATCATCTTCATCATATTCATAAAACATTGAGGGCTTCTCAACTCCTTCATCAACCTTCACATTTGTACTTTCTATCATCTTTCTCAATCTCTTATTGTAACACCGGTATACTTTGCTTTGAGTGGAGTAACCCAAGAAAATTCCTTCATCACTTCTAGCATCAAACTTTCCTAGATCTTCATCTCTTTTGATGTAACACTTGCTACCGAATACTCTGAAATATCTCACAGTAGGAGTTATACCAAATCAAAGTTCATAAGGAGTCTTACCGGTATTGCTTCTGATTTGAACTCGATTTAGAGTATAGACTACAGTGCTGACAGCTTCTCTCCAAAACATCTGAGGAACATTTGCTTCCATCATCATTGTCCTAGAGGTCTGGTTCTTTCTCTGAACTACTCCATTCTGCTATGGAGTCCTAGGAGCAGACAACTGTCTCTCTATACCATGCTTCTCACAGAAGTCTATGAATTCACCGGATGTGAATTCACCACCTCTATCAGACCTCAGACATTTCAGTTTCAATCCAGTTTGGTTTTATTCGGATGACTTGAAGAACTCGGATCAGTCCTGATCTTTAAACATCATGCAGATCTTCCAAATCTTAACCATAGTTTGTTTGGATGTTTCCCTTATGAACCCTTCAATCCGCAACTCTTCTTGTGCTAGTTCCAGCACCAATTGACTGGCTGGGGGAACAAGGTTTTCTTTGTGTCTCCCCTTGAGCCATAGCTCACTTTTTAATTTTTGGAAGGAATATCAGCACCAGAGTCTGGTGCGGATCCAACCTCCACATTCTCTGTACTTTTATTTACCCAAATCTTGTTCATCTCACTTTTAACTTCATCTGCATTCGCTTTTTGTTTCCCCTTATCTTGATTCTAATTATGATATACTGGACCTCTTTTGTCCTGATTCTTGCTTCTATAGAATTTTGCAATATGACCGGATCTATTGCAAATTTGGCAAACAACATTTCTTTGCATATTTGATTGATATCCTCTTGATCTGCATTGATTAGCCATATGACCTATTCTATTGCATGCAAAGCATCTACCATTGAATGATTTGTTCATTTGCATATTTCTGCATTCATGAGATTTGTGACCATACCTTTTGTAGTTAAAACACTGTCCGGAGAAGGATGAATTAGTCTAATTCATTCTCTTGCTGCACTGATTAGCTTTGTGACCAAAGTGATTGCAGTTGTGGCAGTATCCATTGAAGGATGGATATCTTTGAGCATTAGGCTGTCTTACCAGAGGTCTTCTAGGCCTGTTCCTTGGATTTTCTGATCCAAAATTCTTCTGACCGGATCTGGAGCTTTCTCCTTTCTCATATCCCAAACCACACTTATCATCTACCTTCTTTTGACTTCCAATAAGAACTTCAAATTGAGCAGAACTTATCTTGAATTTCTTTTTATACTCATTTGCTGTTTGAAGATCCCTTTTGAGAGACAATTTGATCTTCAAGTTTTTCTTCATTATCTTTAGCATCTTCAAGATTAGATTCAAGATGTCTAATAATTCTATCCATCTGGTGGCAATCTTCTGATTTCTCCTTGAGAGATTGTCTTAGATTATCTTCAGTTTTTCTTTTCTCTTCAACTTCTTGGGTAAACTTCATGACTCCTGATTCCATTTCATGTCTTACCATAATGATTTCTTTTGATAACTTTTCACACAACTTGATTTTTTCCTTCATCTCTTCATTTGCATTATTTGCTTCACCTTGTCTTGCCAATTGCTAAAGCAGCTCCTTTCTCTTTTTCATAGAGAGACTTAATTTGTCATTTAGTTCTCTCATGAAATCATCAGCCTGTTTGAGTCTTTCCTTTAATTCATTAACTTCAGAGTTTGACTGTTCAAGATCATCAAGGGCAGTCTTGAGTTGCTCCCTTAAACCATATGCATCCATTTGAATTCCCAGATCTTCCTCAAGCTGTTAGGCTCTGTTAGGAGGAACTTAGCTCTGATACCAATTGTTAGATCTAGGGCACACAACTGAGAGGGGGGGTGAATCAGTTGTACAAAAACTTGCTTAAACTTCAAACACTTGATTCTTCTTTATTAGTTAATACCATATCAGTTAACCATTCATAAAAGCATAACGCATAAACATAGGAGCAGATAAACATCAACACATTGGACACCAAGATTTTGATGTGGAAAACCCGGTTAAGGGAAAAACCATGGGGTGATTAACCCAAGGATTATTCTCTGTTAGAAGAATAAGAAAAATGAATGGCACATGCCAATTAGGGCTCACTGCCCAAGCACACTGCTCACAAGGAGGCACACTGCCTACAAGAGACACACTGTCTACAAGATGATAAGTTTTACAAACTTGAACTGGAGAGTGACATCTTTACCATGTCTGGATCGGTTCCATTTAAGCTCGAGACACACCTGCTCTGCCTTTCGCTCTTTCACTATACCACACTCATCTGCTCCACAACACACTTTGAAATGAATTCACAAACCTTTATTTATACAAGGCATCGACTTAGGAACAATCATCTAAGTCGGCAATTATCCATAAGAACATTCGCAATATGAATAACCCATCCGGTCGGCCAGCCTGAACAAGAACATCTTCATCTGGAAGTATATCTCCAATTCTAGGCTCTGACACTAATGCGGACCGACAACACAACCTCAACATGATCCAAGAACTTTCACAAGCTTGCCTGAATGACCAGGTACATCCGCACTTCCTCTACTTACAAGAATCTCTTCTCTCCTTCATCTAGAACTTCAAGAACACAGTCTATCGCCATTGACATACTGAAAGAGGTGCTTCCGGACCTCCAAACCATGAACCAATTGAGATGACACATCACAAGGACATCCCAAACACTCATTCCAATCCGCAGAATAGGACAATGTACTTCCAGATCTCACCGGACCTTTTTGTAACACTCTGTCACTCCGGAGCATCTCCCGAAACCGGTTCTACTTGATCGATCACAACTTCTTCATATCTTCATGCAGACCTTTGAAATCTTAACTGGAGCATCTTAAGACTCATGTCTACAAACCCTTTAATTCGCATCCTTTGAGCCTCAACCTATTAAGTACTTTTTCCCTCTTCTCATCACTGTTCTTCACTGAGACTAATTTTCTCAATATCCTCAGCACACAGCTCATCCAATCCTTCTTATCAATGTAATATGAGTATGTTGACATCAATGACAACACTGGTTAACCTCATACTTGCAACAGATACGACCAACTCTTGACGTCGATACAAGGTTCTTTTGCAGGCAAAGGGCGCCTAGGCTTATGGGGCTCAATTTGATGTATTTATTGAAAGCTCAAGGTGAATTCATGCTTATTGAAAATGCCACTTAGTCCTTCATTTGCATTATAGGCGCCATTTCCTATTGACTTATATATTCCTCCTCATGCTAGGGTGCCATAATGAAGTGGTTTAGACAATAGGTGTGCTTCACTTACCAGAGGCTTGTTCTCCTTCCACCTTAGGTGCACTTTTATGGTGGAACAGGTGTCAATGGGCGCCTTGTCTTAAATGAATGGTCTCTCTAAATTGGGCACCCTTTTGAGGCTTTATGAGTTGCAAATTGCACCTTAACCCTTCATGCTTGTTGCTCAATGTTTGAATGTTTAAGAAAGTCTCCTTTAGGTGCTCATCTTAATGACTTTTTCTCAAGGCGCAATCATCCTAATGACTTGGATATTCATCCTATTGTTTCAGGATATCAGGCTACCAGACTTAGTCATTTTCAGGATCTCAAACATAAAGAATAACATGATGATTCATTTTTTTGTATTGCATATAGTTGACATTCTATGCTACTCATAAAGAATATTAATATTTTCTGTTCAACATGATGATTCATTTTTTTTAAAATACAACTTTTATCTTTTAGTTCCAAAATGAGGTTTAGGTGATACTTGAATAACAATAGCTAGCTTATTGGATCAACAAACATCCTATGTAATACAATCGGACTTTAAATATTTGAAGTAGCCATCTACAAATATCCATTCAAACGTGGATTTATAATTCAAGTATGGACGCCATCAATAAAAAAGATTTGTATTAACCAAATATCCATATAGGCATACATCAATAACTGTCGATATAAGTATAACATATATACAAAATAGCCATATAGGCTTACAAGAATGCCATATAGGCATACAATGTCAACTATGTACAATACAAAATATATGTCCACAAATGCCATATAGGCATACAACAAAGGAACACAATAAAAAGTCACTCCCCTTTGGCTGGTGAAGAGAATAAATCATGAGCAGCCTTTGATCTTCTAGGGGATGGAGACGCGCATGTGGGTGGTCTACTACGAACCCGAGGGCTACTCCTCCTATTTAGGTCTTCTTGCATCTTTACCTGTTACAATAAAAAGTATAGACATTAATATATAGAAATTACATGTTATAAAACATGAAACATTTAACAAAATAATCACTTACCGCTAACATATAATCTATCTCCTCGCTTGCCTCAATAGTAGGAATAGGCCCTGGTGATGTCATGTCCTATAGAAACCATCCAGATAGAAATTAAACTTCAAATCAATAATCTTTTGATTTTTCAAAAATAGACAACTATAACAATGAATGTAAATTGAAATTTACTAATCTGCCTCATACCCCTGTCAATGCCATGGAGCTATGAATCGCAAAGGCCACACCCTGCTCCATTGCCCTATGAACATGGGGAGGTGTCTCCGCAGCCTGCATCATCTGGAAATAAAACAACATTATTCAATTACGAAAACTATAATAGTGATGCAAATCATGGCTCCTAACATACACACACGTTAATCTAAACATGGAAGTACACACAATAAAGCACACAAATCACATACAAAAATTTAGTAAGTACAATTCATTCATTAAACTATTTATTTTATTACCTCTGTAAAGCTTTGAAGTCCACCACCGCTGGTAGGTGTTGTCGTGAAATCTATAGTATTAACCTATTCAACATCCAAAATTAGATATTAGAATACCATTCATATAACGATGCTATTCACATGTAATATTTATAATTGTTTACTAGTTACATACCTCGACAGTAGATGATCTAGTGAAAAATGCAGGTGGAGAACCACTGAAAACTGCATCGACGCTATGACCCTAAAATTTCATTAAAATCATCAATTTAAATTAGTTAATCTTGTATTTCAAAAATAAAATTTAATAAATTAAATTCAATAAACTTGCTAATATTTACCTGAGTATCAAGGCCGAAAGTCTCACTCAGGAGGGTATCTGTCATCACCATCTGCTCAGTTGCAGATGTAGCCTGTGCACCTGTGTCCTGACTGTCCATGGGGTCATAACCACAGGCTGACCCACAAGCCTAACAAGTATGGGGTGGGACCCTACTCCTCGCACTATCTCCCAACCCACTCTGTGTTGCAGGACCGGCATGCTCTATGATGCTCTGGGTCAAGGCACTAATCAACTGAAGTGTATCAACCTCAACACTCTCCTTCACAATGGAATGGATAGAAACATGCTCATGGGCTGGTCTGCTGATTACTCGTCTCACTACCTGCTGTGGGTCAAGGCGTGCCCCTGGTCTATCTTGTGCTGACCCCCCACCTCTAGAAGTCCCGCATATCAAAATAGTTTGGCACTTTATTGAGGACAAACTCACAGTAGAGTTTCCTCAAAAAGTATTACGGGACCTCATTATTATTGCATGGAGGATGGTCAAAAACCATCCACCACCTCTGCCCAAAATTGTCCCTTATCGCTTGGTTGTTGCACCAATGGATAGGGAACCTCTTGCATGTAATGGGTGGAGGTTGATTTGTTTGTGGGTTTGTGAAAATTAAACACAAGTCTAATTTTGTAATTTGTAATTTTTTCACATCTTGGTATGACAACTTGTCTGCATAGTAATCTCTAAACTCTCTCTTCTTATTTGTCTAGCTAGTTATTTGCTTGCTAATTGAATCTACATTTGATAACATAGACTCAAGAGATTCGGCAAGAGTGGACCTATGCAAGGTTGAAGTGGAAGGATCTTTCAACCTTGCAATTATATCTTCAATTTCCTTTTTGTTGTTTACAATTTGCCCCATTATATTTTCTTGTGTTCTAGGGGCATGTCAAGGAATGGATGGAGGAGGTTGTTCCGCAGGTATTTCCTCCTCAAGATTTTGTGGATTTTGAGGAGGAGGAGGAGGAGGAGGTGCATTAACATTTCTTGACAATTAATGAAATAACAATAAAAAATCAACTAAAACCTACCTATTTAGAAACAAATTCAAACAAAAAAACAAATATAACTCACTCCTTTGGCGTGTTCGACATCATGGCGGCATTTTGGCGACGAATTGATAAGGTTTTTGTGTTGAATGGAGTTTTGTATAATGCGAGCGCACTTTCTAGGGTCTGCAGGCCATGGGCATAGAGGAGAAGAAGAAATGAAATGAGATTAGAAACCCTTTTTTTTATTTATAGACAGTCATAACGCGAGCGTGTTATAACGCGCTCGCGTTATGACTTAATTTTTTTTAAAATTAATTTGGCCACTTTTTGGCCCCCCATCTTTTTGCACTTACCCGGTAAGTGTAATGTTATAGGAACCCTAATCCTAACTCTAACATTATTATTATTATAATAATGTACAAATAATTAGGGTTATAACAATTATTATGATAAGTTATTAATACCAACCCTAATTCTAACCCCAACCCTAACCCTAATTCTAATCATAGTTTTAGCCCTAATTCTAACCTAAATCCTAACCCTAATCCTAATTCTAACACTAATTATAACCGTAACCCTAATTCTAAACGTAATTGTAACCCTAACCCTAAATCTAATTATAAATCTAATCTTGATTTTATCCCTAACCCTAATTCTTATCCCATTACTAATTCTATTACTAATTCAAACCCAAATTATTACTATAACCCTAACCTTAATTTTGATAGTAATGCTATCTATAACTCTAATTCTAACTCTAACCCTAATTCTAACCGTAACGATAACCCTAATTCTAACCGTAACGATAACCCCAATTCTATCCCTAACCCTAATTCTAACCCTAACCCTTGCTCTATTACTAATTCAAACCCTAATGTCAACCTCAACTCTAACCATAATTCTATATATAGATATAAACGTAAATAACCTTTCTTGAAATAACCTTTCTTATTTTATTGTAACTATAACCCTAACCCTAATGTTTAGGCTAATCTTAATCCTAATAATAATCCCAACCCTAACCCTGATTGTAATCATAGTTTTAACCGTAATTCTAACCTAAATTCTAACCCTAACCCTAATTCTAACTGTAATCCTAACCCTAATTCTAAATTCTAACTGTAATTGTAACCCTAAACTTAAATCCAGTTACAATTCTAATCTTGAGATATCTAAGTTTGTAGCCCTTATCCTAACCTTAATCCTAACCCTAACCCTAACTCTAATTCTAACCCTAACAATAACCCTAATTATGTCACTAAAACTAATTTTAACCCTAACCTCTAATCCTAAATGTAATCATAACCCTAATACTATCCCTAACCCTAACCCTAATCCTAACCCTAATTCTAACCCTAACGCTCATCCTAATACTAACCCTAACCCTATTCTAATTGTAACCCTAATTTTAACCCCTAACTCTAATCCTATATTTAATTGTAATCATAATTTATCTGTAAGCCTAACCTTAATACTAACCCTAACCATAACTTTAATAAGTGTAGTTACATAAAATACATTTAAATTCTTTGACAATAAAAACTTAAATGAGTGCTTCAGGATTATACTATGTGTAAGTTTTTTCTCTCAACATTTTGGATCACACTCCATGATCCATCATCAGGAGAAAAGAGAAGAGAGCAAGAGAAGAGAAGTAGAAATGATAATTTGTAGATCAAGCAGGATAAAAAGATAGGGGAAGAGGGATAAAGGTGGCATGAGAATCAATAGACCTAGGAGAAAAAAGACAAAAAAAATAGAACCTACAAGTAAGTGCATATAAAAAACCAACCATGCAAATAAATTACTACTTCTATGTGAGACTATAAAGGAAAGGAGAGAAAGTAAGACATTAAAACAAAGAAGAAGGCAAAAATTATATATAAATTAAGGAAAAAACAAAAAACCAAAGTGGAACAAAAACTTACAAGAATACAAAAATAATAACTAAACAAAAGACAAATAACTATACATAGCAATAACAAAGAAAGATGGATAAATGTAACAAGGAGTTAACAAATACTTACAAACATACATATATAATAAATACATGAGTATATGTGTATACATATAAAGTATTTGTATGGTTATATGTTTTTGTATATTTATTTGTGTTTATTGTTATGCCTGCACACATATAGTTTTGTATATATATATATATATATATATATATATATATATACTTAGATCTATTCATATATCTATTAGTATATGTAAGTATAGGTATATTCTTTTATTTGTAGGTGTATAAGTATTTACTTTGATATATAGGTATATTTTTATTGGTTTATATGTATGTATTTTATTGTATTTATACATTTATTTATTTATACAAGTATAGGTATAGATATGTGTTTATATCTATACATATATCTATAAGTATATATGAGTTTATGTATTGTGTGGCATTTTTTGTATATTTACTTGCGTTTATTGTTATGCACATACAGTTAAATGTATATATATATGCTTAGATCTATTCATATATCTATTAGTATATGTAAGTATAGTTATATTCTTTTATTTGTAGAAATATAAGTATTTGCTTTGATAGATAGGTATATTTTTATTGGTTTATATGTATGTATTTTATTGTATTTATACATTTATTTATATATACAAGTATAGGTATAGATATGTGTTTATATCTATACATATATCTATAAGTATATAAGAGTTTATGTATTGTGTAGCATTTACTTATTCCTCAATTTTTATGTTTATGTATAGATATATGTTTGTATCTATACACATATACTCATGTATTTATTATATATACATATGTTTGTAAGTATTTGTTAACTCCATATTACAGTTATCCATCTTTCTTTGTTGTTGTTATGTATAGTTATTTGTCTTTTGTTTAGTTATTATTTTTGTATTCCTGTAAGTTTTTGTTCCACTTTGATTTTTTATTTTTTCCTTATTTTAT
The DNA here is from genome assembly GCA_027924645.1 of Cunninghamia lanceolata. Classification (NCBI taxonomy): domain Eukaryota; kingdom Viridiplantae; phylum Streptophyta; class Pinopsida; order Cupressales; family Cupressaceae; genus Cunninghamia; species Cunninghamia lanceolata. The sequence goes on along the minus strand of BSBN01000186.1, from coordinate 11,676,183 downwards.
ATATAATTTTTGCCTTCTTTGTTTTAATGTCTTACTTTCTCTCCTTTTAAACCAATAAAAATACACCTATATATCAAAGCAAATACTTACATACCTACAAATAAAAGAATATACCTATACTTACATATACTAATAGATATATGAATAGATCTAAGCATATATATATATATATATATATATATATATATATATATATATATATATATATATATATATATATATATGTGCATAACAATAAAGCAAGTAAATATACAAAAAAATGTTACACAATACATAAACTCATTTATACTTATAGATATATGTATAGATATAAACACATATCTATACCTATACTTGTATATATAAACAAATGTATAAATACAATAAAATACATACATATAAACCAATAAAAATATACCTATTTATCAAAGCAAATACTTATATACCTACAAATAAAAGAATATACCTATACTTACATATACTGATAGATATATGAATAGATCTAAGCATATATATATATATATATATATATATATATATAAACGCAAGTAAATATACAAAAACATATAACCATACAAATACTCATACAATACTTTTTTTACATTTATGTATAGATATACGTTTATATCTATACACATATACTCATGTATTTATTATATATGTATGTTTGTAAGTATTTGTTAACTCCTTATTTGTCTTTTGTTAAGTTATTATTTTTGTATTCTTGTAAGTTTTTGTTTCATTTTGGTTTTTTGTTTTTTCCTTATTTTATTTATAATTTTTGCCTTCTTCTTTGTTTTAATGTCTTACTTTCTCTCCTTTCCTTTATAGTCTCACATAGAAGTAGTAATTTATTTGCATGGTTGGTTTTTTATATGCACTTACTTGTAGATTCTATTTTTTATGTCTTTTTTCTCCTAGGTCTATTGATTCCTGTGCCATCTTTATCCCTCTTCCCCTATCTTTTTATCCTGCTTGATCTGCAAATTATCATTTCTACTTCTCTTCTCTTGCTCTCTTCTCTTTTCCTTTATAGTCTCACATAGAAGTAGTAATTTATTTGCATGGTTGGTTTTTTATATGCACTTACTTGTAGATTCTATTTTTTGTCTTTTTTCTCCTAGGTCTATTGATTCCCATGCCACCTTTATCCCTCTTCCCCAATCTTTTTATCCTTCTTGATCTGCAAATTATCATTTCTACTTCTCTTCTCTTGCTCTCTTCTCTTTTCTCCTGATGATGGATCATGGAGTGTGATCTGAAACATTGAGAGAGAAAAAACTTACACACAGTATAATCCTGAAGCACTCATTTACATTATTATGTACTATCAAAATCTGATGTTTATTATTAATAAAAACTTACTCAATACTAAGTTGATAAAATGTAGAAAACAGTATTTCTAATCACATGTAGAAAATATTATTTCTTATATTTCATCATAAACAAAGTTCATAATATTTTGTCCAAATTTTCTTATTAGTATGTTATTTATAAAAAAAAATTATTTACATAAACTAAATATATCACACTAAAATAAAATGCAACAACAAAAAGTAAAAATAAATAAAATTTATACCTTATTAAAACCAAGGGAAGAGGAAAACATACACCATTCAAATCTTGAAATGACATAAATATAGGCCAAGCAACCAACAAGCAGCCCAATCTACTTCCTCTCAAAACAGAATTGTTATTTGTCAAAATAAAAAATATTGCTAATTATGCCCTGCTAATATTTTAGTAATTTTTATCAAACTATTCTTAATGTATTACTAATATTTATTTCACAATTTCTTATCATATTTTGCATGGTATAATTAAGCATACTTGAGCCAACCAATTGCTATGATTAATTTATGTTTTCAATAAATTTATTTTACAAATTAAAAAATTATGAAATCTCAAAATTATTATAATAAACATTAATATTAATAAAGACATTCTTTATTAACTATCTCAACAATATCAATGAAGATTTCATTATCTAATAACAAATTAGAGGCATAGTAATAAATCTAATAAATACAATATTTCCATAAGAAATATTTGTTGATAATAAATTTCCTAGTTTTCTATTGAAATGCTTAAATTTAATCAAGTGGTTATTTTTTCTTTTTAATATAGATGTGAAGAGTATTCCTTAATCATAATCTTAAGTCATTTTAATGTTTAGGAATTCAAGCACAACATTAAAAGTGCTCAAACTACATAAACTTGCAATACACCACATATCTATAAGCATATTAATAAATATTTATGTGAAATATTTCACTTAAATAATATTTTACCATCTCAAGATTTTGAAGAAAAAATAATCTATTTTAATAAAACTTTTGTATACAATTTTTTTTTTTTAAATTTAACACAGCGGGCATGTCAACATAGTAGTTGATGTTGTCAAAGGCCATAGCAAGAGGTTGGAAGGGTAGAACCATTCCTTTCTTGCCCTCCCCACTGTGATCAGAATTGTTTGAAACCTTGCTATTTCTCTGTCCTCCTGAAACCCCACCTGCATAAGTTTTTACAATTGTTAACATATTCAACTAATTTTTTTAGTAAGTTTGAGCAGCTATCAGGGTGAATGGTAATGCTTCCTGATATATCATGCATCTCTGGGCAATTACCTTGAGTACCAGTTGCAGATTCTTTCTTGTGTTTCAAGTCTTCTTCTCAAATTAGAGCCTGAGGCTTTCCAAGTGTTGATGAAGTAGAAAAAACACATTATTTACAAGCAAAGAATTTATGATGCCAATGAAAACCAAGCAGAGATGGAGTTGGAGGTACTCACGATTAAGATAATGTAGTGCTGTTGTGTATAGAACATTAAAGAGAGCATTGTACTCATAGCACTCTACTTAAATATCATCCACTTTAATCAAACAATCAATAGCAATTTTACACCTCATTCACAACAAAAAGTGGTAAATATTTGTCCTATTTTTATTGGCCAAAATTGACTAAAGACTGTTGAAATGAATAATATTTAAGAACAACCTACACATAGAGCGTCCCAACGGATAGCCAATACCACCACCAGTCATCAACAAACAATCCGTGAGAGCGCAATAATTCGACACCAATGTTTTCCTGTAAACACAAAGAGATGAATTTGGTGAGGGAATTTTTCCTTTGATTAGTAGAAGCAGGTGATGGACATTGGAAATAGAAATTACCAACCTTTTGCCATCTGCTTTCCAAGAACTCGTTTACTGCAATACCATTTTGAGCGTACATGAGAGGAGAAACCCAATAACCCCATATCCACCATCTTTTAATATCATCAGTTACAATTACCAAACATTCGTTAATAACTTTGATTTTTATTCAATTAGAATGAGAACTATGACAAACAATCTTAACGCTTATAAGGTTTTTATGTACCTCTGGAGATGATGAATCCTCCAAGAACAAAAATAACCAAGATGGCGAATAAGCCAAAAGTGTTTGCTACTATTTGATTCCATCCTACAGCTACTATGAATCGAAACAATCCTAATACTGACTAAGAAAATACAATGTATAGCAGCAATTGTTGAAAAAATTTGCATGTAGAAAAAAAGAAAATACCCATATCAGATTTTCAAATACGATAGCTACAACAGAATAATTATACATATAGCTTCAAGAGGCAGTCTTGGTCTTACCTCTGGATTTGGGGTAAAACCAATGATATAGTATGTCAAAATGATCCATATTGTAGATTCCATCAACTAAAAATTGTTTGAAAATAGAAACTAAGCTCCTATTAAGTGGTGCATAACAATAATAAAAAAAAACTGATGGGTCTATCTGGCATAAGTGAATCAATGTGATTTATGTGATTTGAAAATGTTTTCAAAAAAATATGGTAATCTTGCATCAATTGGTAAATAACAATAGTAAAAAACAATGGCGTATCTATCCCCAATGGATTTCAATACCTCTGATAAAATTTTGTTTAAACCCCTACAAACGATATATGATAAAATGCCATTAACTTTTGACATCTAATGCCTTGCATGTCCAACAACACATGTTCATATATAGTCTGTCCACATCTCCTCTGCATGCAAGGACTACTAGTATGTAAATTTATCAACACACTAAAAACCCTAAATTGCCCAACTGTCCAGATCAGTGGTTACCTACACCTGTTAGCTGCACTAGCTCTTGCATGCACTTTTCACCTACTAAATATGGAAATTTATTGTTATGAGATAGATTATTAATTTTATTTAAGATTATTGAAATAGTGATATAACCATGCCACTATTCTCCCCATATTCTGTCAAATTCTGGAGCAAACACTACTCTTCAGCTACTCTTTCTTGACACCCTCTTTTCATCTGCGACCAATTCCTTTGCTTCTCCCTTATAACCCTGTGGAATATCCAAACTCTGCAAATAGAAGAATAATTATGTCAGAAAATATAAGAAAAATCAAAGTGAAAAAAATAATAATGAAAACAACCCTAAACCACATTTATTTGTGGTGAGTGCAACTGGATAAGACTTGTTTTTATCATATGGAATCGATAGCTCCTCATTAAGTTTGGTAGCAATATGGAAAGATTGGAATGCATCTGCAAACTCCTTGACTGAAACATAATGGTGTGGCACCATTTTCTAAAAATGACATGCAATAATAAAAGGACAATTCCTACCCATCGTTAACCATGATTCTTTAGTTTTAACAGACATGCAATATTATGTGATCAACATGCAAATTAAACATCATTTCTATCATGACAGAAAAATGGAGCATATAGATAATTTTGGGACCTTATTATATGCCCAGAATAACAAAATGTGCTATAGTTAAACCATAACTACCGACCCCACTATTCTCTCCCGCCACTGCTCTCTCCTCGTGCAAGCCTTCCCCATATTCTCTCCTAGAGTATGGGAGGTGATGGGATGGTTTAATAGTTTAAATTATTTTAAATACTTTATATATTTAATTTTAAATATTTTATCTTGTGACAACTTACGTCAATTTAAATTAGGAGAATAAAAATGTACACACATCCTTGTGCTGCCATTGTAAACGCCTCTAGGCTTCACCTCTCGGCATAATAATATTATTAATATATATTATAAATATTGTAGAATATCAAAATTCTTAATAATTTAGTTATTACTATAATCTAGTTATAATAGTTATATAATTAATTAAGGATGTTCATAATATTTTAATTTTATGTCAATTTCTAAAAATAGAAAATTTAATTCATAATAAATACTTTAAACATATGTCATGTTTTGCAAATATATAATATAATATTTTATATTAATTTTTAAAAATAGAAAAATAAATAATAAATCACTTGAGTTAAAAATAAATATTTTTAAAATCTATGTGTGGGCTTTAATAACAATCCAAATATTTCATCCAACAATTTTTCAAATAAATATTTTTTTTCATATTATGCATGTTAATAGTTGGAAAAATGCTTGTAGTGTTTTATCCAATAATTTTTCACATAATAATATTTTTCATTATTTATTAAAGAATGTGCATGTTAATAGTTGGAAAAATAAATATTGACAATGATTTTTAAAATACTTAAAAGGGTAGAGATTTCATTACCATTTTAGATTGAAATTAAATTGGGGATGGAGAGTGTGCGCAGGAGCTCTGTGCAGTCCCGCGACCTGTAGTAGGTCGCGGTTTGCATGTGTTTGTTCTCTGTTGCAGATCGAGTTATGTGGGGTTGTTTTCAACAAGGGGTGGGGTGCGAGGGCTTGAGGGGTTTTTCTAAAGGCAGGGTCTGTGCCTTTGGGTGAGACGTCGGGGGATCGTGCTATGGTAGAGGTTGGTGACGGGTTTCCTCATCCATCCCCACCTAATGTTGGGGTTTTTAGCATTGGTGCTTTGAAATTGCACAAGATGAACAAATGCTTGGAAAGAGCTCAAGTTCATCCGAAGGTGGTGATTCAAATAGAGGCGGTAGCCGAGGACCTGAAGTATTATAGAAAACATGTTTTAATCTACAAATTTATGGGATTGAGGGTTTTGATGCCTTTTCTGGAACCCTAGATTCACAAGTCATGGAATCTGGAAGGTGATTTTGAAATCTTGCTAGCTGTGAATAACTTCTTTTTGGTGGTTTTTTCGTGTATCTCCGATCGTAACAAGGTTTTTGAGGGAGGGCCCTACTTTTATAATCAAGTTGGCCTTTTCATGAAGCCTTGGATTGCAGGCTTTAACTCGACGGAGGAGCTGCCCTCAAAGGTGCCGGTGTGGGTTCGTTTTCCTCGATTGCTATTGGAATGTTGGAGATAGGATATTCTGCAATCAATTGTGTTGCTACTGGGGAAGCCTATTGGATTGTCTCAGCAAACTCTAGAGAAGCAAATTTTTTCCTATGCCCGGGTCTATGTGGAGATTGATCTAAGCCAGCCTCTACCAGATTCTATTGATCTGACTATTGGGTCTAGCTCCTGGACTCAACAGTTAGACTATGAGACTTTACCTTTCAGGCGCTGGCTGTGCCATGAGTATGGCCATCTTCAAAGGAGGTGCCCTCATGCCTCGGGTGCTGGTGGTTCAGATAATGTGAAGGCTCCATCTAATAAAAGGGCAGAAAAGGGTAAAGCACCCATGCAAGGGGTGGTACCGGATAAAGATGGCTTTGTGCCAGTTAAGGCACAAAACAAGAATTGGGGTCAGAAGAGGATGCTTTGGGATCGTCAAGAGGAGGAGACTTTTAACAAGTTTGAGGCTTTGGATGAATTAGTCCATGAGGAGGGGGTTTCTTCTGACATGCATCTTGAAGCTTCTCCTTTCGTTGATCATAATTATGAGTCTTTGCGTGTCACTACCTCAATCCTAGTTCCTGTGGGGGCTTCCGGGGTGGTGATGGATTCAGTTGCTCCTCCCCCCGATGCTGGGTTTGGGGACTCTTGTGGTTTGGTGGAAACCCCCCTAGCCTCTTTGGATGAAAGGGTGAGTTTAGCCAGTGGATCGAGTTTAGAAGACTCTAGTAAGAAAAAAGCCCTCTCTTCTTCTCCTACTCTAGGTCTACAACAAAAATCCTTGAAAAAGTGTGCTCTTGATAAGCCCTAGAAGGTGGGGAGGAAGAAGGATCAGGAGAAATTTAAGATGGCTGGAGAGACATTGGTGGAATCTGGGTCGGTGAAGACATTGGATACTCACTTCTCTCACCCTTCGAGATGATTGTGTTATCATGGAATGTAAGGGGTATGAATAGCATCCCTAGATAAAAGGCTATTCGGGACTTGGTTAGTGCTCATTCTTCAGATGTGGTTTTCCTCAAGGAGACAAAGTTATCTGTGGATGGTATGATGCAGTGTGTTTCTAAGATTTGGAACAGAGGGTTTTGCCAGTGTGTGGGTGCACAAGGCAGCTTAGGGGGTCTTGCTTGCCTCTGGGATCCTCGGTGAATTTCCCTTGTTTGGTGGATCTCTAGTAGATTTTCCATTTCTCTGGTTGTAATTAGTTTGGAGACAAGAGAAAGAATTCTTCTTTCTAACATTTATGCTCTGATGGATGTCCCTGGTAAGACTCTCCTGTGGTCTCATATCAATCTTCTGAGATCATTGGATCCTTTCCTCCCCTGGATTATGGCAGGTGACTTCAATGTAATTGCCTCCCTCAAGGAGAAAAGGGGGGGTGTGCCTCGTTTGGACCCCTCTTCTGATCTTCTAAGGGATAATTTGGCTCAGCTTCGGCTTGTGGATATCAAACCTTTGAATGGCATGTTTACTTGGAATAATAGGAGGCTTGGGGATGATGCCATTTCTGAACGGTTAGATAGGTTCTTGTTTCCTATTTTTGGGTGGGTGACAAGTGGCTGTCAAGTTCTAAAATTTTAGATTGGTGAGGATCAGACCATTGGCCGATCAAGTTCTCTGCCTGTTTGGCTAGTGGTCCTAAGAAACAAACTTTTAGATTTCAGCTTATGTGGCTTAGGGAGGAGAGTTTTCTTGACTTAGTTTCTAGATGGTGGAGTGGAGCACGATCTGCTTTTGGTATAGCCATGTACTCATGTGTGAAGAGGCTTCAATATGTGAAGTATAAATTGAAACATTGGAATAAGTATCAGTTTGGCAACGTGTTTTAGTGGAAAAGGGTTGCCTAGGAGCACTTGGATTCTATTACTAGGCAGATTCAGGATCAGGGTCTGGATGCGAATTTAAGCAGGCTTGAGGTTAGTGCGCTTAAAGACCTCGAGGAATGGGAGCTTCGTGAGGAATTTTTTTGGAAACAGAAGGCTCGTGTTGATTGGCTTCAGGAAGGGGACAGGAATACTTCCTTCTTTCATAAATCGATGAAGGCTCGAAGACAAGGTAACTTTATCTCTTCTCTCTGCTCTCTTGAGGGTTCTATTCTTTCTTCCTCTTTGGGGATCTCTAGTGAGGTGGTTCATTTTTTCTCTGCTCTCTTTTCTAAAGATACCCTGCCTGCCAGTGAGGAGGAAACTTCTATCCTGGCTTGTATTACCTCTCTGGTGACTACGGATATGAATGGTTCTCTTCTTAAACCTATTTCTTTGAAGGAGTTAGAGGATGTGGTGTTTCAGTTGAAAAAAGGGAAGGCTCCTTGTCCTGATGGGTTCCTAGCTGAGTTCTTTCAGGAATTTTGGGAAGTCATCAACCTTGATCTATTGGAGGTGGTGCAGGAGTCTCTTAGGAATAAGCAAATGTTGCGAGCCATGAATGCCACGTTTCTTGCTCTTATCCCAAAATGCGAGGGTGTTGATTCTCTAGATCTTTTTCGACCAATTGCTTTGTGCAATGTGGTGTATAAAATCATTACAAAGCTAATTGTTGAATGCTTGAAGCCATGTCTGGATAAGTTGATCTCGGAGGAACAAGGGGGATTTGTTGTGGGTAGATAAATTTTGGACAGAGTAGTTATTGCGGCTATGACTATTCACTCTATGGCCTCTTCTAAGGAGAAGGCTATGTTTATAAAGTTGGACATGGCTAAAGCTTATGACAAAGTTAACTGGGGCTTTTTGATCAAAATTCTCAAAGCCTTCGGGTTCAGTTGTGAGTGGATTGATTGGGTCATGAGTTGTGTGAGGACTTCCTCATTTTCTGTTCTCATATATGGGGAGTCTTTGGATCTATTTGGTGCTTCTAGAGGTCTTCGACAGGGGGACCCCTTATCCCCATATTTGTTCATCTTGATGGCTGAAGGCTTGGGGAGATTCATTAAGTCCCGTGTTATGGATGGGCTCTTTCAGGGATGGAAATGGAGCAATTCTCTTCCTCCTCAAACTCATCTTCAGTTTGTGGATGATACAACTTTGATGGGTGTTGCTAAGGTGGGTGAAGTGGTTGCTTTGTGTCAGATTTTGGATTGTTACCTGGCTGCCTCAGGTCAAAGCATTAATGAATGTAAGTCTTGCATTTATTTCTTTAATACCCCTAGGATTATTCAGCAGCGTATTGCCAGGATCTTAAGGTTTCAGGTGGGGAAACTTCCTTTTATATACCTTGGCATCCCTCTGGATGTGTGCCCACTTCCTAGGTGTTTTTGGTAGGATGTGATGGATAAATTTTGTGGGCTGGTTTGTTACTGGACCTATAGATGGTTATCTACGGCTGGAAGAGTTACTCTATTGAAGTCTGTGGTGCAGGTCCTTCCTTTATACAAGTGCTTTGTGTCTCCCTCAAATTTCATTAAAGATTTTGAGGGCCTCTGTCGGTAGTTTCTTTGGTCGGGTAATCTCCTTTCGAAGAAGTGGAGCTTAATTAAGTGGGAAGTTGTTTGCTAGCCAAAGCAAGATGGTGATCTGGGTTTGCATAGGATAGATTGGAATGGACAGGCTTTGGCTACTAAGCTATACTGGAGATGGTGTTCATATCAACATCAGTATCGGGCCAGGATCCTTACCTTCAAGTACCTTGGGGAGGTGGAGGGCACTGAGGTGCCTCGTTTTAGTCTTTCGGGGAGAGGTTCTATGATTTGGGATACTCTCAAGAGGGGGGCTATGCTAGTTAAACAAGGTTTGTTTTGGATCTGCAATAGAGGCTTTGATGCTCTTTTTTGGCATGGCTCCTGGGATGGCTTCCCGCCTATCCTCTCCTCACACCCTCACTTGGGGAATCTATGTAGGATTTTTGTTCAAGCTGGTTGGAGTAGAGTGATGGATTTCAAAGCCCCTCAGGCTTTGGGGTACACTATTGTTTACCAGTGGAAGGATACACAGGAATGGCCCATGGGTGGATCTTTGGAGGATAGGAGGGAGTTGTCCTCCATTTTGGCTGATAGAGTCTGTTGTTCTCTTCCAGAGCGGGATGTGTTGGCTTGGGGTCCGAATCCAAAAGGGAAGTTCATTGTTGCTTCAGGGTATCATGTTTTGGACAGACAGGCCTGGGGTAGCGCTGAGGTTCCTTGGTGGAAAAATATTTGGAATAAATTCTCTTGGCCAAAATGTAATTTCTTTTCTTGGCTAGTGGTTTATGGCAGATGTTTGACTTGGGATAACCTCTGTAAGCGTGGCTTCCAAGGTCCTTCATTATGTTTCTTATGCCTAAAAGATGTTGAGACTGTTTTACATCTTTTCTTCCAGTGCCCTTTTGCTAGGACTATTTGGCATTTTTGGTGGGGGGCCTGGAGTTTGCAGTGCAGGCACCCTTCTTCTCTGGAGGAGTTTTGGCAGAACTTTGGGCCCATTCCGGTGAGGACTTTGTTTCTGCACATAGCTTGGCCAGTTGGCCCTAGTCTGATTATATGGCACATCTAGTTGGAGCGCAACCACAGGGTCTTTCTAGATAAGAAGTTGCTGGTGGGTTAAGTCTGGTCTCGCATTCTTGGGGCTTTGCAGGAGACCTTGTATGCTAAATGTGATATGTCAACCCCGGTAGATCCTGGTCATACTAGAGTGATTCGTAATCTGGGGATTCTTGTTGGGGGTCTCGAAAGGCCCAAGATTGGGCGGAGTAAGTGTTCTAGAAGGAAGGTTTCTAGGGAAGGGCATTAGCTGCCCCCTCCCACTGGAGTCTTGAAAATCAATACTGATGGGTCTGCAAGGGGTAACCCTGGGCACACTGGCATTGGTGGGGTGGGCAGAGACAGTTCTGGGGTGGTTGTGTTTTTCTTCTCGAAATATAGGGGGCTGTACTCTAATAATCTTATGGAGGCCTTGGCTATTCTTTTGGCTTTGAAGAAGGCATATGCCATTGGCTGGAATAAGATTATCTGTGAGTCAGATTCTTAGGTGGTGATAGACTTGATAAATAGAAGGCAGTTTGATGATGTTAGTTGGCATCTTGCGGTGGTGGCTAAGCAAATCACCAATCTTGGAGAATTATTTGATTCTATCACCTTCTCTCATATCCCTCGAGAATGGAATAAGGTGGCTGATGGGTTGGCCAAATGGGCTTCTGAGAAGACTAGGACCTGGCTAGTGCATGATTGGGACAGTTTATTTGGGGATCTTACTTAGGATTTGGTGAATTTGGTCACGGAGGATGTGAGATGTTGCATGACCACTTCTTGATTTCTTGTTTGTTGTCTCTGGGCCTATTTGGACCTCTTGCTACTTTTATGCTTTGTACTGCTCTCTTTGATTAATAAAGTTTTTACCCTCTTTTATTTAAAAATACTTAAAAGGGTAATTGGAGATAGATAAAATGCTTGTAGTGTTTAACTTAATTTTTTCTTGCATCAATTTAATTTAGCCCAAAATTGATTTTCGGAATAATTTTTGTTAAAATTTTCTCATATAGACTTAGGAAAAAATAAAATTTGTTCAACATGAAAAATAATACTTTGTTTTGATTGGTTTACTTTAGATAGATTAATCACTAGATAAAAAAAAAATCATTGCAATACTGCTACTAATAAATATTAGTTTAGATCACTTTATTTTTATAAAAAGGAGGGAGTGAAAAAGAAATAAATTAAATTTTATTATGCAGAAAATAAATTAAATTCATGACTCTATAGTAAAATCTATAAAATATAATTCACTTACCCTTGTGTGGTTGTTGAATATATTTTGCTCCTTTTTATTTCATATTCTAGAATAAATAAAATAATATATTAATTGCTTGTGAAAAAAAAAATCATTATTAAACCCTAATAAAATGCATTTATAAAATATTATTTTACCTAGTTAATTTTTATAAAAACCAAGAAATTAAATTTCATTCTGTACAAAATGTAAAATTAAATTGAAACATTTATAGTAAAATGTATAAAATATAGTCGTTAAGGACCTGGTTGGGTGGTCAAGTCTCGTTCATGCTTGGGGATGAAGTCCTCGGCGTTGTGGTCTCACCGGTTCATAGCTTCCCTCAAAAGTGAGCAAAAAAGAAAATGTATAAAATATAATAAAAGTATGTTCATTACACCCCTTAATGCCATTGTATAATGCATCTCCACATACTTATTATTTTATGTGTGTATATGTATATATGTTACTGTTGTCATATTTTGCCTAGCCCCAAAATATTCATGTCCCCCTCTTTCTATCAAAGAAATCCAATCAGAGAAAGCCTAAATAGAAAGAGGAGAGTCTTAAATCCTACATTTCCCCATGCTGTGCCTTGCAAAAATTTCTCAAAATCTCGCCTGGAGAATCCTTGCCAAAAACCCAAAAAAACTCAGAAATCCTTAAGCTTCAAGTATCTTCCATTGCAGGGATTTCTCAGTTTCATGCTTAATCTCTTTGTATGTATCTTTGTATGCAAATACATTTGCCAATGTATGTGCATATGCAAAGGCAGATACAAGAGAGAGATACAAGGGATTTTCGGTGAGACAGGCCTTATCGGCAGCTCAGTTTGAGGTCTCCCTGATGGTCTGATGTAAAAGCATATACAGAGGAGGATGCAAAGGCAAGATACAAAAGTGAATGTGCATTAGGTTATCTTTGTATATGCAATTGCATATACAAGTGCATATACAAAGGGCAGATACAAGGTCATATACAAAGTCACATGCAAAAGTCAGATACAATGTTTGTATGTATATGCGGTTGTATGCAGTTTTGTTTGTATACCGCATTGTATATGCGATATACAAAAGGTGATGCAAAAGGGAATACATACAATCTGGATGCGAATGAAGAATCAAATGTGGCAGATTTCAAGTTGGGGTCCGCCTATTGTATGTATATGCGATTGTATCATCCCATATACAATCCTATATACAATTGCATATACAAAAGTTAGATACAACAGGGATATACAATGCGGACCCAACTGGGAAATTAAATTTGGCAAACTAAATGTTGGGTTCCACCTTTGTATGTACATGCGATTGTATCGTATATACAAAGTCATATGCAAAAGCAAAGATACAAGGCCGGACCTATTCTAAAGTTCCATTCTAGTTGATAATCCATTGAGTTCCATAGTTGTATGTACGTGCGATTGTATCTCATATATACAATTGCGATGTACAAAGACACATACAATGGATTTTCGATGAGACATTGTATATCGGTGGCTCAGTTTGAGGTCTTTCCGATGGCCAATAAGGAAGATGCAACTGTTCAGCGATGAGTCCCAGGTTCAGCGCAAGCGACCAATGGAGTGATGACATGTGGCAAGGGCAAATATACAAAAGGTGATACAAAAGGTAAAGGTCCACTTTTGTATGTTGGCCATTGTATTATATATACAATTGCACATACAAAAGCATATACAAAGGGAGATTCAAAGACATATGCAAAGCGATTTGATATGCAAAATGCAAAAAGTGAAGAAATCGCATAAGTGCAAAATTGAAGGATTTGAAGGACCCGATAGCATGATGACATCATCCAGGCCTGGTCTTTGCCCAAGTTCTATATGATGCTGACGTCATCATGGTTTTTTACAGTGTATCCATTTTTTTATGTCTATATGCATACAAACAACGGTTCTCTTGGCAGCAAGGATAAAATTGACAGTCGCTGACTTAGAAGCCAAAAATGCAAGTTCGGTCAAACAGGGAAAATTCAAAGGCCGATTATACGGATATAGAGCCCGATTGTGCAGATGATCTCAGCAAGTGAGGATGCAGAAATTCAAATGAATAGGGATTTAAAGTGTTGTAAAAGCTTTGTCAAGGGGCGATCTGTCCGATCTGCCATAAATACAAATCCGATCTCTCAACTGTCATGCTTCAGATATTTTATGTATTCATTGTTGAAGATAGATGATTGAGTTGCTCACATTCAAGGCCCAAAATATCTTCCACCTGCCCTATTCCAAATATTTTATTCCATAACTTCTTGCAGGTGGACGTCCCTTTTGGCGATGATATTTTCTGACAGAGCCCATGGGGAGAATTGATTGTAACCGACTTAGGTCAAATGCAAAATGCTATATATGCATAAACATGAGATGTAAAAGAGGTTGGAAGATTTAGTAATATATGCTTCTGATTCCAAACAAAGCATTCCTCTACTGTAACCTTGCCTTTTGATTAAATACATGCTGGTTATTTTTACCTCTTCATGCTATTTTAACTCTGTGTGATCTAAGAATGATGTGTTTGTGAATGTTTAATTCCTTCTAATCATCTCTTGCTCCTTGCCTCTATTAAAATCAGCTTGATCTATGTATGTTTATTGGTTGAATCTAGTCATTTTGTGCATTTTCTCAGTTCTGTGAGGGTTCTTTTATTCAACTTGGTGTATCACCTAATTTCTATTTATGTTTCCTTCTACCCCTTTTCCCCTGCAGCATTAGCACTAGGTTTAGACATATTCCTCTAAGCATTAGGCTTAGAATTAGGAAGTCGGCCTTCTCCGGAGGTCTGATCTCAGTTTGCAAGGTCCCACACTTTGAGATCATTCCCATTGTGTCATTAGAATGCTTGGACTCTCTCCAAGTAGGGTGTAATTCTACGTGACAACAATTACATTATAGTAGAGGAAATGTAACAGGCTAGAGATAAATATCTAAGTTAATAAATTAAATAAGCAATCAATATAACAATTAGTTTAGATGGAGGAGTTGAGTTTATATACTTTTTTTGAAGTATTGTAATCATAGTATTTGTTTTATAATAAAAAAATTAATAGAAATATATCTAAAATAATATAATAATTATGTCAAGTTATAGTTTATGTTTTCAAACTTTCAATTGTATATTATGTGAATAAATAATTTGAGGAAACATGGATGAACGAGTTATGACAAAGTGACAAAGTGATTATGAAAGGGTAATTACACTCATTCAATGTTTCAAATGATGCACTATAGACAAGTGTTAGTTTGATAACACTTTGAAATCTAAGACATAAGTCTTGTATTATTAAAAAAATTATCATTACAAAAACTATATGATGAACAAAAGAATGTAAAGCTAAAACTATCATCTTGTTTTTCCTCAAAGGGGTACCTTCTGAATAGGATTTCTTTAAATGGACATGTAACAATTGGGAATCAAAGGGGTGGACCCTAGAATCATTTAGGGGGGCTAGGTAGAGGGTCTCTATCATGCACATTTATCAACCCTGACCATGCCAAAGCTACCCTACAATATGATTCATGGATTATTTACGGACAAACTTATTATTTCCAAGCCTAGGACCTTTACTTTCACCCACAAGGGATCTCTAGATCAAAGTACCCTATGTGGGTCAAAATTTCATTCCTTAACCTAGCCTTCCGCCCTTTCTCGCAAGACATTGCTTCCCAACTAGGTAGGGTCCTTTGGTGCAAACAACACTCCGATAAATGGGCTAGTTTATGTGTCTAGCCTAGAGCTTGTATTGAGATGGATCTCACTCAACTCCTCCCAAACACCATCAAACTTGTTAGACCTAGTTTTGAATTTGATTGATGGATCACTTACCTAAATAAGTTGAATGCTTACTTCTACTGTCCCTGAGAAGGACACCTCATTTGAGACTACGCAATTTGAAAACCATGACAACAACAATCAACACCAAATAGTTCATGTATTGCAAATCCCCTTCCTCCTAAAGGCATCCTAAAATCTTTTGTTGGTGTTCGTCCCACATCCCCTAACTATAATCATTCCCCATCCACCTCCCACCACCTCCTCTTATCACCCCACTTTTTCTACCGATTCTAAACATTTAAAGATACATTGCTTGAAGGCGAGAATAGAGCCTCTAAAAGATGGAAAGAAGTCCCTCCTTCAACCAAGAATACCCCTTCTAATCCAATTATTCCTTCATAGACAAGTAGCTCCTTACGTGCGTGGTCTCATTTATCCTCCTGAGAATGATCTTATAAAAATAGCCTTATGGAAGTTGAAGGCAAGAAAAGATTAAAGGTAAATAATAGGAAGATAATGCAATATACACACAAAACCTTCACCTTAAACCCTTCTTTCTCCTTAGATAGAGCGGATTGGAATACACCCTAGTTCCAATGGCTATGCTCTTGATAGGATGACATGTTGATTGCTCTAGAAACTTGAAACATAACATTACTTTTTTGTGTGATCATAATGGCTTGGTTGAGGCTAAATTTATAGATTCTTGATAAAGATAAGGATAATGATGGAAAACTCGTGATAAGGACAAGGATAAAGATAGAAGCATCTAGGGCTTTCTAAAAAGAGAAAAGTATAAGATAAAAGAAATAGATTTTTATAAGATAAAGATGGAATCTTCTACTTAGTCATGTAATGAGTTGGATTAAGATAAGATTTATTTATTTATGGTAAATGGATGAAGATGAGAAATGTAAAAAATAATTAATTAAATAGAATTATTTAATTAATTATTGGAGAGGGAGGATATGTGAGGATAAAATAAATTAAATAAATAAATTATTTAATTAATTATGGCTATGGGGAATAATGGATTTAAATAAATATGATTATTTAATTAATTTGGGAATTACGATACAAGGATTTAATTAATTAAATAAATTTTATTTAATTAATCTAGGTGATGGAGAAAAAGAGATAATTAAATAAATAAATATAATTTATTTAATTAATTGAGAAGGAGACATGGTAAAGGGGACATGTTAGGATGAAGGTGATGTTAGGATAGTGTTAGGACAATGTCAAAAGTGATGGTGAAGGTGGAGTCAATTTTAGGTGTCTACATTTTGCCCCTCTTTGAGATGGTGTTGCGAAGCAACATCATTTCAAGAAAGATAAAACATAGTTCTTGGTTGGATAGAAGATGGTAGGATTAGGGATGGTGATGTCATGGCCACTTGAAGCGAGAGTGACAAGGAAGGATTATGTAGAAATGGAATGCCCCTCAAGAGGATGGGTGGGTTAGAAGAACACGGGTATGCTCTCGAAATGGATGAAATGTATTGGTTAAGTGGATGGAGAAAAGTTAAAGGATGGATGAATGATACATTATGCTGCATTGGGTGAACAACCATATAGTTTGATATAGCACTAGAAATTATGCACCAAGGTATAAAGACCAAGGTGACGATGTGTCTCATGCATAAAAAATAGAAGGTCGCAAGAAAACATATGTCGTTGGGCACCATGATATGGAAGATCATGATGTCATAGTGACAATATGTTGCAAGGAATGATACAAATGCAAGATAAAAATGATGACACACATAAGAAAGCAAGCAAGCATGCATATAAGATACAAAAAGATAAATAAGGATGTTGCCCCTGTCAAGATGAAAACCAATGATTGATGGATTGATTGGATTGACTAGTGTTATTGGCCATGCGAATCAACACCGGGATTGATTTATAAGGATGGATCTCTATACTTAAGTTAGATAGTCCTTAAGCAAGAGTTGATTGGATTGGATTGGATTGGATTGATGATGATGACGATGATCAGGTTTGCAACAAGGTTGGTAATAAAACCTTTGGATACTTTTGGATGGTTGGTGAGATTGTTTGGCTAGATTAGCATGGATTAAGGATGGTTTGCACTTGGATTTATTGCTTGGAATTATTTTTTATGATTTTTTTAGATTTTTGGATTTATAGGATGGTGGCATTGGATGGTGTTAGAATGGCCTATGTTCTAGATACCAGTGACAAATGAAAAAATAGGTCTAGAGGCAAGGATGGAGGAAAATTGGATGGATGGATAAAAGGATTGGCGATGGTGGATGTGATGGATGGGGATACATGATGGATGGATAAAAGGATGGGTGATAATGGATGGGATGGATGGAGGATACATGATAGATGGATGGATAAAAGGATGGGTGATAGTGGATGGATGTATGAGAGGTTTATGATGGATGGATGGAGGAATTTAGAATATGATCTCCAAAGATTATGTCATCTAGGAATCGCATGCCCCACTCTAGATATGATGCTTAGGAGAAGGCAATGTGATGCTTATTAGATTGCATGATAGGGATAGGTTGGAAAATATTACATACATCAAGAGAATTCCAAAGTATTTTTCAACATTTTACCCCTATCCTTATCAAGATCAAAGGTAGGAGGGGAGGATAGTTTGGTGCAATAGGATAGGTATGTGGATATAATGGATAATGATGGATAGGATAGGATGGAAATGATAGAATAGGCTAGATGAGACAACTTGCCCCCAAGTGTAAGGGGCATAGATAATCAATCTACACATGATGCTTGTTTGTCAAGTTTTCATCATGGTACTTGTATAACCAAGAAATTTAGCATGAGAAACAAGATAAAATAATAACCTACTTCACTCAAAATCTAAGCTACCTTGGATTGATCAATGAAGGAATGCATAAAACAAGAAATGAAGCTAAGCTATTAACCCCAAATGCAAACCTTGCTATGTTGATGTGCTCCTTGATGTTTTGATGTGGATGGCTCCTCATATGGGCAGCATGAGCTTGCTTCTCATGGAGTTTAGGAGTAAAAATGGAATCATTATGTTGCATGAAGAAGTGATGTCTTTTGTTAAGGGGTGAGCTCCAATTTATATATTTTTTGAGGCTCAATTAGATGGTTAAGATTGAATTTTGAGATCAATGGATGAGGATGATTGAGAGCTCTCAAGCAAGGAGAGCTTTACAAGTGTCATGATGAGATTGGATGAGATGAGATGTCCTTGGATCAAGGAGTAATGAAGGGTTGAGATTGGGCTTTGGGAATATTGGAGGGATGCGATTGTCTTGGTAGATGGGAGGTATGGGTTAGATTTGATTGGAATTTTAAATTAGGAAGCATGGGTACATGCCCAATTTAAAATTGGGGGATAAAGGATGAGTTGGATTAGAATTAAATTTTAAATTGGAAGCATGGGTACATGCCCAATTTAAAATTGTAGGAATAGAGGATGGAGGACAAAAGGACCTTTGTACATGGGTCCTTGACCATGCCTTTTGTAAGAAGGCCATGTGGACATGTACAAGAGGCCCATGCCTTTGTACATTTGGGGGAATGGAGAGGATTTGACCAATATTAGATTAGGATTTAGGTTGTACAAGTGGGGGATTAGGTTAGTTAATTAGGTTTAGGTGACCTAATCAAAAGTGTAGAAAATAGGGAATTAATAAATATAAATATTTATTTAATTCATGGGATAGGATAAAGGCATAATAGATAAATTTAATTTATCTAATGTTTGGACTATAGGCAATAAATGATTAATAAATGATTTTGGCTAGGGCTAGGTACTAATGCAGGTACAAATGAATAGGTAATAATGTACATGAATAGTGATTTTGACAATAAAATATTGTAAAATCATAGTTTGAAGGGGAATTGGTTAATTAACTATCTAAACATGTGTTTACTCAGTTAATGTGATAGAAATAGTGATTTAGGGATGTTTAGAGATGATTAGTGGTGGTTTAGGGATGAATAGGGATGTATTGGGGATGCTTAGGGATGAATTAGGGATTTTAGGGGTGATACGAAGAGTGGACAATTTTAGGTGTCTACATTTTGCCCCTCTCTGAGATGGTTTTGTGAAGCAACATCATTTCAAAGAAAGATAAAACATAGCACTAGATGGGATAAAGGAAGATGATAGGATTAAGGATAAGGATGCCCCAGCCACTCGAAGCAAGAGTGACAAGGAAGGATAATGATGAGCATGATGGTAGGGATGATGCCCCCTTGAGAGGGTAGGCAGGTTCCAAGAGCACGGGTGCACTCTCGAAAGGATGAAGAGGGTTGGAGTAGAAAGAAGAGAGTGGAATTTAAAGGACCACATGGATTGGGGGGATAAAGTAGGTTGGATGTAGGGGATTGGAGGAAGGGGACAATGGGGTTTAAATGATAGGATAAATGATGGATAGAAGGATGAGATGAAAGTATGGAAGGGAGGAAAATGGATGGATGCAACTTATACATGCCCAACACAATACAACCATGTCTAGACATGTGAGGAAGAAAACATAGAGCATAAGTCCCTAGTGCATAGAAGGTATTGAATGGCCTTAGATGAAAAAAGACGTCTGGTATGCAAAAAGCTTTTCCTGTTGGGAATTAAGGTGTCTCAACCTTTGCAAATTCCTAATGTTGGTATTTAATTATTTATTTATTTTAAGCCTACTATTGTAATTAAACATGTAAAATTTATTTTGTCACTTTGTGGGAGTTGGCACAGTGATGTGTCATCCTAAATGGAAGGTAACTAAATGTATTTTTGTCTTGATATGAGGAGGTAGGCATCCCATTTTGTGGTAGAGGTATTTTTCAATGTGTCGACATCTTTTGGGTGTTGTAAGAGGTTTATAAAGCGTAAGAACTATGACAGATTCTATGACATCGTAAGAGCCAAAAATAGAAGGGATGAGACAAGTGTCATTTACATGTATGACACTGTAAGAGGCATCTTTGACTTAGCCCATTTTGGGGTACCCAAGTTTGGGATATGACAAGTTGTAAGAGAATCTATTTCAATAGTCAGTTATGACATATTCTCTTACAGTTGTAAGTGGTGTCATATATGATAGATTTTATGACGATGTAAGAGCATCTGTCAATACCTATTTTGGGAAAATTTGGGGCACCCAAGCATGGAAGGTTGTAAGAGGTGTAAGGGAATCTTGTACAAGTGTCATGGGAGTCAAACATGTGTTTGAAAAGTGTGCCACATCGATTTGGACACCCATCTCTTGCTGCTTTCTCTAGAAGCTTCCTCCATGCTTGTATCTCTCTATAAATTAGGCTTGTTGGAGTAGTTTGTATGGTTGATTTGTAGGTACTATTATGCTACTGAAATTACTCCAGATACTATGTGTTGGTGAACTCCTTGAAGAGATTGGCTTTTTAATTGAATTGTAACCATGATTTGATTACTGAATAATATCTTGGGTTGTGCTTTGGAGTGTGGGGTTTTTTACCTAAAAAAGTTTTCCCCACGTACATCTTGTGTTGTGGTATTGTTGATTTCACTTATGTTTGTGTATATTCCTTTATGTTAACTATAAAGAGAAAAAATTTGTATAACTCTCCCCTCATTAGTTCAGTGTAGGAAGCTATTCCACGTACCTTGCTTCCTTTCAGTTGGTATCAGAGCCTGGCCAGTTTTGGTCCTAGTTGTTGGGTAGAGGGTTTTTTGTACTGATCTTCAATTGAGTGGGAGTTTGTGCAGAATATTTTATGATCTTGTTGCAGGAAGGAGATGGCAATCACATCTGGAAGAATAGAGTTGGAGAAGTTTAATGGCAGTAATTTCAAGTTGTGGAAACTCAAAATAGAGGACATGCTTGTAGATCAAGATTTATGGGAAGCCATATCTGATACAAAACCAATGGCAATGTCTCAAGCAGACTGGGATCTTAAAGATAGAAAAGGCAAGGGTCTTGTGAGACTCTGTTTGGCTGACTCTGTCTTGTTGAATGTTCATGCTACAAGTCTATGGAAGAAGCTTGGAGAAATTTATCAAGCCAAGTCCTTGGTAAACAAGTTATTACTGAGAAAGAAGTTGTTTTCTTTGAAGATGGAAGATGGAGGATCTGTTGCAGATCATTTGAATGCCTTCAACATGTTAGTTGCTCAGTTGAACTCTGTTGGTGTGAAGATGGAGGAGGAGGATTGATGTATGACCTTGCTTTGTTCTTTGCCAGACTCGTGGGACCACCTTGTGATGGCCATTGGGAGTAATACCACCAATTTCAAGATGGATGAGGTGGTTGCATTGTTACTTTATGAAGAGATGTGAAGAAAAACTTTAGAAATGGCTAAGGAGGCTCTTGCAGTTCATGGTAGACCCAAAGAAAAAGGGAAGAAGAAGGACAAGAAATTAGATAAAGGAAGATCCAAATCTCGTGGGAGATCTAAGTCTCCTGGAAAGTCAAAGGTACTATGTTGGAATTGTGGCAAACCTGGGCACTTCTGAAAGGAGTGTAAGGAGGAGAAAAAAAAGAAAAAGAAGAACTTCTCTGATTCAAATTCTGACAAGTCTCAAGATGATGGTGATGCTTTTGTTGCTTCCTTGGCCACCCATGCATCGAAAGATGTGTGGTTGATAGATTCTGGTGCTTCTTTCTACATGACCTCACATCGGGGTTGGTTCACAAAGTATGAAGATGTTATGTATGGAAAAGATGAATGATTTAGTTCTAACATACACACTAAATCAAACCCTCTTCCACAATAACACTCAAGGACAAGACCGAGCTAAATCACTACAAATGGAGGTGGACTCTTGGCTATAGGTCTTGTGCTCAAGAGTGCTATGGAAAGATCAGATTTAATCAAGTTTTTTTATCAAACCCTAGGTCAACTAATGCACAAAACCCTAGATTTGTAAATATCTGATCAATAGGAGATGTATAGCAGATAATCAAAAACTAATTTCACAAGATTGCTTAGAGAGATATCAGAACCTGTATCTTTGAAGTTGGAAAGTCAGAGGACTATTTCGGGGTGCCCAAGTCCTGGCAGTCAGAATCTTCAAATATTGAAAACTAGAGAAATGTCACATAGAGTGTCCTAATGCCAGATTCAGTGCATGTTTTAGTAGGAAGACTAATTCGCGGGTGCCTAAGTCTTCCATAGTGGAATATTTTGAAAATACTTTCAGATCTTGAAACCCTTTTCATCACTCAGTCTTCCTGCACCTTCACCTTTTCTAGATCTCACATCTGTAACCTACACATAAGAAGAAATAGGGTTTGGGGGTTATGGTGTTTAGGGACTTGCCTCAGTCAAATTCTGGGATAGCATTCAAGCTTCCCAACACTGTTGTATGATAGAGAGTGTGTGCCTTAGTAGGGTAGAGGCTAAACATAAATCAATGATGATAGAATGATTCAAATGACAATGATATCACCTCAGACATGAAACCCTTAAGAGAATGAAGATCCTTCAACTCATAAGGAGATGGATGATGATTCCAAATCTGTAACAACACACACAATACAAACACAAATATTTGAATTTGCCCCAACCAATTAGGGAGGACTTGGGCACGGGTACCCAAGTCTCAAGGCACCTTTTTGGTCCAGGATAAGGCATAAAATGGGTCCCAAGTTCCCAATTGTCATGGGTTTCAGGGGATTTTGCATTGGGATAAATATTTTGCATGTATAATGTAATCATGGGGACCTAGGAGCTAGACAAGGAGGTAAAAAGGCAAGTGTTCACTTTTTACTCCATAATAGAAGAATCAAATGATGGGAAGGTGTACCTAGGTGATGAATCTTAGCTGAAGATTGTTGGTCTTGGAAGAGTCTTGATTCGATTCCCTGATGGACGAGTGAAGGGGGTCAATGGTGTTTTGCATATCCCTGGTTTGGCATGGAACCTTCTTTCTGTAAGTAAGTTGAATGATGTGGGTATGCAGGTTGTCTTCTCGAATGGAGGATGCAAGATCACAAGAGGAGCTATGGTGCTCTATTTTAGTTGGATGCATGCACTATTTAGTGCAATAGTTCTTTTGTTTCAAATAAGAGAGCTTCAGATTCTTCATCCTCACCCTTAGAACCAACAACAAAGAAGTGTGTTGCATCTACTTCCGATGGTCATGATTTTTGGGTACCTAAGGGTGCTCATGCTTTGGATATGAAACTTCATGCTGAGAAGATAATGTTGTGGCATGAGAGACTTGGTCACATTGGTGAGAAGGGTCTTAGAGCCCTAAAAAATAAAAAAACCTCTTCGAGGGGTTAAATGATTGTGATCTCGAGTTTGATTTTTTGCGAACATTGTGTACATGGGAAGAAAAACCATGTTCAATTTTATTCTAGTTCTCAAAAATCTTCCAAGGTGTTGGATCTGATTCATTCTGATGTGTTTGGTCCAGTGAATGTTCCTTCAATTTCTAAATCTTTATATTTTGTGTCATTCATTGATGATTACAGTAGAAGGACATGGGTTTATTTCCTTAGAAGCAAATCTAAAGTCTTTAGTTGGTTTAAAGAGTTTAAAGCCTTTGTAGAGAATCAGATTGGTAAAAAGATTAAGTGTTTGAGGACCGACAATGGTGGTGAGTTTTGTTCAACATATTTCAAGAAGTTCTATAAAGAACATGAGGTTGAGAGACATAAGACAACTCCATACACCCCTCAACAAAATGGTGTTGTAGAGAGGATGAACAAGATGTTGATAGAGAGGGCTAGGATTATGCTTAGTGGAGCTAGCCTCGAACATAAGTTTTGGGATGAAGCTATAGCCATTGCCTGCTACCTGATTAATAGGTCTCCTACTTTAGTGCTTATTGAGAAGACACCCATGGAGGTGTGGTCTGGTAAAAAGCCTTCATTGAGACATCTTCGAGTATTTAGTTGTGAGGCATATGCACATGTGCCTAAGGAGAAGAGGTCAAAATTGGAGAACAAGGTAGTTAAGTGTATCCTCATTGGCTATGGTGTCGGTGTGAAAAGGTACAAGCTTTGAGATCCTATGGCCGAGAAAGTATTGTATAATAGAAGTGTTATCTTTAGAGAAGTCCTCTTGTTGTTCTACAACCAGAAGAGAAAGAAAAGAAAGAGGATGTGGTTCAATTTCCTTCCACCCTTGAGAAGACTGAACCAAAAGCTCCTACTAGACCTAATGATAAGGAGAGCTCTAGCAGCTCTAAAAGTTTAGAAGAAGAAGAAGAACCTCAAACTCAACTTTTGAGGAGGTCTACATGGATTAGGAAGCAACCTGATAGGTTTGGTTATTCATTGCTTGATTCTAGTTGTATTTTTTCTTTGATTTCTAACACTGATGAGCCTAGAAATATGAAAGAGTATATGGGTATGAAAGATGTAGGTTCCTAAAAAGAGGCCATGGAAGGAGAGATGATTGCTTTGGAAAAGAATAATACTTGGGACTTGGTGCCTTTGCCCGAAGGATGAAAACCCATTGGATGCAAATGGGTGTTCAAAAAAAAATTTGGTGTAGATGGTAGTGTTGAGAAGTATAAGGCTAGATTAGTTGTGAAGGGGTATTCCTAGGTTGAGGTAATAGATTATGGTGAGAATATCTCTCATGTTGCAAAGATGACATCCATTAGATTCTTATTATCACTTGCTACAGCGTATGATCTTGAAGTTGAGCAGATGGATGTGAAGACAACTTTCGTTCATGGTGACTTGGAGGAGGAGATTTATATGTCACAACCAAAGCACTACATTGTTAAAGGTAAATAAAATCTAGTTTGTAAGTTGAAAAAGTCTTTGTATGGTTTAAAACAATGTCCTAGTATGTGGTACCAGAATTTTGATGTCTTTGTGTTGAGTTTGGGATTTCTTAGATCAAAATTAGATCATTGTGTTTATTATAAGATGGATAATGATCGCATTCTCATTATTGCTTTATATGTTGATGATATGTTGTTTTTTAGGAATAGATAGAACTTGATTTATGACTTAAAGTCTCAACTTTCAACACAGTTTGAGATGAAAAATCTAGGGGCAAATCAGTACACTCTGAGGATGGAAATCAGAAGAGACAGAGAAAACATAAAACTTTGGTTAAGTTAGAGTAAGTATGTGAAGTCTATGTTAGTGAGATTCAACATGGCAGCTTGTAGACCGTTGACTATTCCTCTGATGATGGCAACAAAGTTATCTATTTTGGATTGTCCAAAATATCCTACTAGGGTGGAGGACATGATGAGAGTTCCTTATGCTAGTGTTGTTGGCAGCTTGATGTATGCTATGGTCTGTATAAGACCAAACATTGCCCAAGCAGTGGGAGTCCTAAGTCAATTTATAGCTAATCCTGGATGGATACACTGGGATGTAGTGAAGAGAGTGTTTAGATATTTGTGAGGTACTTTTGAGTATTCCCTATGTTATCATGGTTATCCTACAGGACCTCAACCTTCGTGAGTATTTGTGGATTTGTGGATTCATATTGGGCTGGAGACATTGACACCAAAAGATCCACCGGTGGTTATGTTTTTACTATGTTTGGTGGTGCAATTAGCTAGATGAGTAAGCGACAACTTGTCATCACTTTGTCCACTATAGAAGAAGAGTACATGGCAACAACTCATGCTTGTAAGGAAGCCATTTGGATTAAGAGATTGTGCTCTAACATTGGTTTTGATGTAGGGAAGATTACCATTTGTTGTGACAATCAGAGTGCCATATGTTTGGCAAAGAATCCTACTTTCCACGCAAGGACAAAGCATATTGATGTCCATTACCATTTTGTTCATGACATGGTAGAGGATGGGAAGGTGAATTTGGAGAAATTTGACACTTTGACGAATGTTGTAGATTCCTTGACAAAGCCTGTGAGCACAAAGAAGTGTAGATGGTGTTTGAAGTCTATGGGTCCTTTGACCCCTAGCAATTAGTCCCTGATTATCTATTGGCTCTTGAAAGGTGTTCGACAATTGGGAGAATGTTGGGAATTAAGGTGTCTCAACCTTTGTAAATTCCTAATGTTGGTATTTAATTATTTTTTATTTTCAGCCTACTATCGTAATTAAACATATAAAATTTATTTTATCACTTTGTGGGAGTTGGCACGGTGATGTGTCATCCTACATGGAAGGTGACTAGATGTATTTTTGTCCTCATATGAGGAGGTAGGTGTCCCATTTTGTGGTAGAGGTATTTTTCCATGTGTCAGCATCTTTTGGGTGTTGTAAGAGGTTTATGATGCCTAAGAAATATGACAAATTCTATGACATTGTAAGAGCTAGAAATAGAAGAGATGTGACAAGTGTCATTTGTATGTATGACACTGTAAGAGGCATCTTTGACTTAGCCCATTTTGGGGCGCCCAAGTTTGGGATATGACAAGTTGTAAGAGAATCTCTATTAATAGTCAGTTATGATAGATTCTCTTACAACTATAAGTACTTTCATATATGACAGATTTTATGACGATGTAAGAGCATTTGTCAATACCTATTTTGGGCAAATTTGGGGTGCCTGTTTAGGAGAAAATTAGATAGTTTTTTTAAACTAGGTTAAATACCACCATTTTCCCACTAAGCATTGGGAAGACAAGGACTGAGCTTATGAACAAGCTTCAAATCACTTTGTCTGTCCCTTACACTTGCATGGTTGTGAAACCTAAGGCCCTAATCAAGATTTTATCAAGTGTTTTCCTTTCAACCAAGTAAAACCCTAATTATGGCTTAAATCAGAATATACAAAAACTGATGAAACAACTGGAAAAATTGATCACAAAAGTGTAGAGAGAAGGTTTTAGAGACAGTGCACCCAAATTTTGAGGGCCACTTGGACTAGGGCGCCCACTCTAGTGTCTTGAAAGTTTCTGCACAAGAAAATCTTCTGCACAAGGTGTCTGAGACTGCTAAAAGGCTTTCGGATCCCTAAATAAACCCTTGGTTGGACTAGGGCACCCGCTCCAATGTCCTGCAAGTCTCAGAATTTGAAAATATGAAAGTTTGTCACAATTGTATCTGCAGTATCTTCCTTTATGTAGCTCCTTTCTGCCGGAACCTACAAAACATGGTCTGCACCTACTAAAGAAGGAAATTGTTACGGCTATATAGGAGCTTGCCTCAGTCAAGCCCCATCTTTGGTATTTCTACCACAACAATAGCCAAAGATAAAGATTTGCAGAAGTGTGTGCAAACCTGACAATGTGTGTATGCATAAAAATCAAACCCTAGATGTCTCAATCAAGGGAAGATCAACAACTTGCTTTGCATCAATAAACACATACAACTTCACCTCAAGGAGATGAAACAAAATGAATACTTGCATGAACAAGAAGGCGAATCAGCAATGTCCGCGGAGGATCTCCAAGCTTGCTGTTGGAGGCTTCAACCCTTCTCCCAATCATGCAAAGGGTGTACAAACCCTAGGAAGAGCAAGATAGACTCAAGATCTTGATTTCTAATCTCCATCCATTATCTCCAAGATAGCAAATACAAAATACTTCCAAGAGCTTCAACAAGTCACTGATCTTCAATGGCAATTGTAGCAGAGTTTTGGCATCAGGCTTGCATAAGAATTGTGTGTGATAAAATAATTTGCAAATGTGTTTTTATATCTAGCTTTAAGGAATTCAAATTTTGAAATAATGTCTCGATATAGCCCAAAAATTGAGAATTTGAAAATGGAATCCCGAGGCACTCAGTGGGAGCTGACATCCCGCCAAAATTCAAAATCCTAGGAAATAGGGGAGGAATAGGGCACGGGTGCCCAAGTCCAAGCCCCAAATTTCTACTCAGATCTGCATTTTTGGGGGTCCCAGGGACCCAAATCTCAAATCCCCTTTTTGGGTTCTATCAACAAGTTACCTCAAAAAGTGAATAGATTGCTCCTAGACTTAGTCAATCAGGGTTTCGAGAAGGTCAGAAAAGAAAAAGGTTGAGAGGTCACCCAAGTGAGGAGCTAAACTGAGGGAAATTGTACCATTCCATACAGGAGGACAATTTCTGACATTACATTTAGCCCCCACTTTAGTGGCCATATGACACTACGTGCATATGCAACTAAAGGAAAGTAAAATGCATCAATCATGAAAAGGATACCCAAAAGGATACTGTAGAGGAAGCCGAAGTGTTGTTGCCAAGAAGGTAGAAGCCCCCAAATCTGCAATCCTGCAAGATCACAAAGTTAGGAACCACAACCTACAAAAAAACACTTGTTAGAGAAATCAAAACCAAATCAACCTAAAACCACCACCAATGAGTCAGTACCAAAAAAAACACTAAGGGGGTTGAGTGATGGGAAGGAAGGAAATCAAGGGAGATATATGCCCCCTTTGTTAGGGTTA
Source organism: Cunninghamia lanceolata (assembly GCA_027924645.1). NCBI lineage: Eukaryota > Viridiplantae > Streptophyta > Pinopsida > Cupressales > Cupressaceae > Cunninghamia > Cunninghamia lanceolata. The sequence continues at coordinate 11,647,235 of BSBN01000186.1, read as the reverse complement.
GCCGGCAGAAGATATCAATTAAATGCAAATAAAGATTAAATAGAGAAATGGAAATACACAGAAATAATAATAGCGAGAGACAAGTTTTAACGTGGTTCACCCAAACTCGGGCTACATCCACCAAACAGAGAGTCCAATATTATTATCTAGTAAATCAAACTGATTACAATCAGCAATCCCTGCAACTCAATACCGCTGCAAAAATGCTACCATACAATATCAAAACCCTAACCCTTAGCCGCTTTTTATCAAGCTTTTTGTCAGTTACAAAATAGGGTTTTCTTATGTCGGTCAATGAAAAAATTAACTTCCGGTGCATTATAAAATAATAAAAAACCGTGTGAGGTTTCGGGGGCGTTGCCCCTCGACCCCGCCCTGTATCGCGACAGGGAACGCGCCAGGGGCACTACCCCTGGACCCCGCAAGGGGCGCTGCCCCTTGACCCCGTCTTGGGGGCGCTGCCCCCAAACCCCCACAAGGGGCGCTGCCCCTTGACCCCGTAGGAGTTTGGGGGGGAAACCGCGCCGATAAAAGTGGGGTAAATATAACCTCCGAGTCTGATTAGGCTCCATATAACAACACCCTTGTTTCTACTTGCTTAGTCCGAGAGTAGAAATAAGGAGATATCCACATGCGTCAATTTCAAGGGAAATGTGTTATGAGGGTCATTTGAAGAAACAACACTCAAACATAACACATTGGGGAGGAAAGAGAGCGGAACCCAGATTCCAATGCAACAAACGACACTGAAATCAGAGTTCGACAGCTCAAGAAAAGGGCTCAAGAGTGAAAGAGCACACTTTTGCACCTAGTTAGGGATAGGAATTCTCACTCACTTACTTTAGGTAAAAGGGAGTTGTCACTTATCAATAACTCATTCTTGTTTCTTATCATTGCAGAGAGAGAAGGAGAATAGGAGAATGACCATGCGAGCAGACGTGCATATCATCCACCAAGACTGGAGATGCTCTGAGCCCGAGTAGCGGAGAGATGTTTTGAGGCCGAGGTAGGGTCTTGATCCAACTCTTTTGTCATCTTTCATTGTACTTTTGCTTTCACGCTTACCAATGTCTATGCCAAGAGGGGAAGATGGATAGGGGTCCCAGACAGGGGCGCTCGGTTCCACCTAGGGTGCCAGAGTTTCTTTGGGGCACCCTAGTCTCATAGGGGCACTAGTGTCCCTCTGGGGCGCCCTAGTCTTCCTGGGGTGCCTTGGTCCACAGAGGACATAGGCCCTAGACATAGGCATTTTGTTTAGTTCTTGATAGCGTAATTTGGTTTCTAGAGGGGATTCTGATACGCTTGCTTGCTTTCCGATCTGCAGGATGTCCCTGAGATGCATGAGCACATAGGCAGTCATCTGATGACACTTCTATGAGAGCGCACTAGTGCCTTGACTATTGTAGAGAGAGAATTTATAGATAGTGGGCCTATGGAGGGTGTTTGAGATGCCCATAATCAGATTCCACTCCGTGATGCTCATGGCACTGATGGAGAGATGGGATGTAGATACATCCACCTTCCACTTATCGACTGGTGAGATTACCATCACACTGGAGGATGTATTCAGGATCCTTCAACTTCCAATCCGAGGAGAGACAATGAGGGTTGTTGGACATCGCTTAGAGAGGTATACTCGTGAGAGTCAGCTATACTTCTTGGGTCACACTATTTCTCAGGCAAAGCAAGGACATATTCAGCTCCGTTTGCTAGAGTAGGGATGCAGAGATATTCCCTTACTTTGGAGGATCATGATTGTCATAGTCGCACTAGCCATCACACCAGATGGATGAGGCACTCACCTTCACGGGGGTCTCGTTCACACCATTAGAGCGATGGAGGAGCATCAGACTGTCTACGCATGGTGGCGTAGTATGCTTGCACACCTTTATCGTGACTTAGGGCGATATGTCCATTATGAGATGCATAGTATGTTGGTCTGTACATTACTACAGGTCTGGGCCTTTGAGCACATCAAGTGCATACAACCAGTGGGTTTTCCTATAGAGGCAACATTCACCCATTAGCATGTCTATGCCTATCCACTAGTCAGGTGTTGGAGGCACGATAATTTGCTATACTGGAGAGTAGTATTTGACAGATTATAGCCTGGTGACATCATTTAGAGACCATATCATGGGTACATCAGATGGCCTAACAAGCAAAGGTAGTTAGCTCAAATGCAGAGGGATCGGTTGATGGCCGGTCGCCTCAACCATACTGTATCTTGGTTCTACTTTGACAAGGTGGCATGATAGTTTGGACAGATACAGGATGTTCTTGTAGTTCATTCTGTTGGTGCTCATTTTTGGCCTGAACGTAGAGCTTGCAGGTGGAGGGTTTCTTTTTTTTAAACCCTAGGTTTCCCTCTTCATCGGCGTGAGTTTGTGTTGTGTCTTAGCGATCATGTTGATAGCACAGTGTCTTCTTCCATCGCTGAGACTTTGTGCTATCGGCGAATGAGATTATGGTTCTACCGATGGTGTTGGTCTTGCCGACAGGGGTAAGATTCATCGGCGTGTGTCTTACTGAAGAAAGTGGGGTTGACGTTTGGCATCGGTAAGACTACTGTGATCGGCCAATGTGTTTGGTGGTCTGCCGATAGAAGGAAGTCACCCCGATGGGGAATGCCATCGGGATGACTTTGTGTTCGGTTTGGCCAATGGTGGAGTATGTAGGATTTGGCGATCGGCGAGACTTTTGAGATCGGGCTAGCAGTTGGAGGGTCCGCCGATGGGTAATGTTTGGCTGATGAGGTTTCATCGGCGTGTGTTTGGCCGACGGAGGGATGAGGCCATAGTTCATCGGCATGAGTTGTTATATCGCCGAGGGAGTTTTGAGCTGGGTCGATGGTATATGTCACAGCGATGGGTTCTTGGCGAAGGGTTGTGTGTCAAGCGTGGCAAAACGCTCGACACCTATCATGTGTGCGACCATGTTTATAAACTACTGATGTGAACTCCTCACCATGCATGTGGGATTATTCCCCTGTGTATTTTCGAAATTTGAGCGAAGCACTTTTGGCGGGAACTTCTGTTTGAAGTGTTGCGACAGTTTCCAAGTGGTCGCGGGTGGTTGAGGCCCTTAATGGTGACATTATAGAGTTATGGGCGACGGTATAGGCGATCAGGTTGCCCAATTTTTGAGCGGAGGCTCCAGATAATGGCGCATGGCTCAAGGCTCCTCTTTGTCTGCTGCATTTACATTTTCTGAGCGCCATTCCTTCTGAGGGCTGTATCTGGCAGATTTTTGTCAAAGCCATGTAATTAATTGCTTATGGTACACTACCTGGCTGTTATAAGCAGGAAGTGTTACTCATTTCTAGGTTGTTGAAAGTTGAACATTTTGGCTCTGTAATGCAATACAGCTAATTTGGTTGCCCTGTACAGCTAAACCTGTGAGTTTATGTATCTCTAGTTGTATGTTTTTTGCATGAATCCACTGATTTCATGGTTAATTTTATATGAGAAATGCTATGTTAGCATGTGTTTTGTTAATTCTGTCTCCAGTATTGCATATATCTTTCTTCTGAGTCTGGATATTTAAGGAATGTTTGAGGCTCTAGAACATAGAATTCCTGTGTTGAATGTCTGATTTCTTAACTTCTGCTCAAGGGGTAGATTAAACTGTTTTTAGATTGAACATTGGGAAGGATATACTGTAATAGGGATGCCATAAGTATAGATAGCTTAACACTCTATATTGGGAGATATCTGTAAGGCAGGTATCAGATGCATCCCCCTGAAATCCAGTTTTAGTTGTTCATGCATATCATTCACAGGTGTATGTCTACTGACTCCAAGCCCTGGATAGGCACCAATCTTGCTTTGTTTTTGTGTTACAACCATGTCCAGCTTTGCATCCAAACTATAAATCAAAGTCAAACTCTAAAACAACCTTTAGGACATTAGAATCAGTTTTAGGATCCAAGTCCTCTGTCTACAACTGAAAATAGACCCAAAGCCAGCCCCTTTGCTCTTATCTTGCAGTTTTGGTCTACTTACAGGAGGACTTATCTGCTTTCTGTCAGCATCCCAGCCTTTGTATGCATATCCCCATGGATGTTGAGTAGGGAACACCCCCCTAGGTTTTGCAGAGCCTGAAGAAGAAGAGGAGATAAAATATAGAGTCTATCTCCTACACTGTTGGCCCCTGGCCCAGAGATCCTGTTGATCATTGATGGCTACCTTGTAGGGAAATTTGGGAATAAGCATCCAGTTTGGGAAAAAACCAACACATTCGAACTATGCACATGCAGCTCAGAGTGTAGTTAGAGTCAATACCGTCTGACGGTCAACGATAGCAGACGCGCCACTTAGCGACAATGAGGGTCCTAAGGATGCAAAGCTAGTGTCAGACATAGATGATGTCAGGTGTACCTGAGCATATTGGACCTGGTGGCACATAGCACAACCTACACCTATCTTTCCACCCGGACACCCCATAGGGGATGCCTGACCTTGGGCCGGTCACGTGAGTGACATAGGGGTGGAGGATGATGTTAGTGATTTCGTTGGATACTACGATCTCGAGGAGGATGAGGAGGAGGACGAGGATGAGTCTGAGGAGGTCCCATCATAGTATGTCTTTAGAGTGAGATCGCGACAGAGTCAGCAGGAGACAAATACTGACGAGGAGACAGAGTCGAGACTACGGTCCAAGGCTCGTCAGATACAGACGATGCAAAGCCTAGTCAGATAGAGCGAGGGGAGAGTAGTAGGTCTATGCCCCTAACTGCATATCAGATAGCAGAGCTTGTCACACCATTGGCGATCTGAGATCCATCCTAGCGAGATGGAGATCCAAGTTAGGTTTGATTTATTATTTGATGTTTTGTACAGATTATTATTTGTGGTATTTATATGGGAGTATGACACCTATCTCATCCTATGTTTTGCAATTGGGACTGATGCATGGCGAGACTTTGTGAGTCACGTCATAGGAGACATAATATCTACAAATGCCTCAGAGCAGTGAGTGCGGATAGGTTATTCACCACGATCATCCATTGGGTGGCATGCTGAGATATTTATGCCAATAGTTAGATACAAGACTGTTTCAGAGGCCATGCTAGAGCATTTTACACGAGAGAGAGAGGAGTTTTGACAGAGAGCTGAGCATGCCAAGGCTGAGCTCAAGGCATAATGAGAGCATACGGTAGTGGTTCCTACATAGGAGGGAGAGCCAGCTGTCAGTGAGTTCTTACTGTGGGAGGTCCAGTAGGCAAGAGATGACAGAGACAGGGTTTAGGCTGAGAGACCGGTACCAGAGGATGTACCAGGAGGCACATGAGTAGATGATAGAGATGAGAGGCGAGATCAGGGAGTTACCATCGTGAAGCATCTCTAGGAGTCATTCGCGATCCGTAGCCACACATGGTTAGGCTTCTGTCACTTGCACACCATGAGGGCCTGAGGGTATTGGCGATCGAGGCTCAGTTATGTGATGCATAGACTTTAGGCACTACGACATCCCATTTTGTTTTGAGGGATAGTCAACTTAGATGTATACTTGAAACTGATATATATATATATATATATATATATATATATATATATATATATATATATATTTCTTTTGATCTATGTGTAATGGCTTTTGATCTATCACATGTGATTTTTGTAAAAATACAACTAGTGATGATGTCTAAATGCTATAATTAATGCTATTGTGATATACTAACAATTCTAAAAAGAACATGTAGTGACAAACACAATGATTAATTATTTTACACATAACTTTAACTTCCATGCTACATTCAGTTAAAACAAAAGTGATCTAAGTAATTACTACTTGAACACGATGCAACAATGATCAACTAAACAAAGATATAATGCCAAATGAATTAAGACAAAACAATGATATCTTGTCGAAATTGAAGCTAATCTATGTGCTAAATTAGCTTAGAAACATTTAACATTAAATCTTTAAGCATAAAATCTTTTGAGGTGTGCCGCATTAATAGGTTCTTTAAGTGATGTACCTTGCTCATCAGCTAATTTATACGCTCTGAATCCAAAGGCTTCAGTGATTATGTATGGTCCAAGCCAATTAGGGATGAACTTACCTTTTTCACCAGGCGGTGCATTTACGTTGTGTTGATTTTCATAAAGAACCAAGTCCCCAACGTTGAATGATTGTTGTATGACTTGCGCATTATAGGCTCGTTGCACACCTTTTTGATAAGCCTTGAGATGTTCAAGAGCGTTAATACATCTTTCATCAAGCATCTCAAGTTCCTGTAATCTTTTCTCTCATTCTATGTCATCATCCATAATATCTCTTAGGGAAATTCGTAGGGAAGGAATTTCTAACTCTAAGGGCATTATCGCGTTTGCGCTGTAGACGAGATTATACGGTGTGTTACTAGTAGCCGTTCAAATACTTGTTCTATAAGCCCATAAGGCATAGGATAATTGCATGTGCCAATCTTTTTGATGTTTATTAACATTTTTTCATAAAATCTATCCAATAACCTTATTTAAGGCTTCTGCTTGGCCATTTGATTGAGGGTAGTAAGGCGTAGAGAAGTGATGTTGTATATGGTATTTTTTGAGGAACTTTTTCACATCCTTGTTCTTAAATGGTGTACCATTGTCTGAAACCAAGGAGGAAGGTATTCCAAATTGAGAAATTATGTTATCTTGTATGAATCGACAGATTACATCGGCGGTCGTGGATCGCAAAGGGACCTCTTCGATCCATTTTGTAAAATAATCAGTAGCAGAAATGATAAATGTATGTCCTTGAGAGGAGGGTGGGGAAATTTTACCAATTAGATCCAAACCCCAGATAGAGAATGGCCATGGTGACACCTGGGCATGAAGCTCTTGAGCAGGAGCATGGATTAGGTGTTTATGTTGTTGACATTGTGGGCATCTCTTGATATAAGCAAAGGAGTCTTGTTCCATATGCTACCAATAATACCCCATACGTAACAATTTTTGCACCAATGATTTTTTGCCAAAATGCCCTCCACAGGCACCAGAGTGAGCTTCTTCTAAAGCTATTAGAATCTTTGAATTACTTAAACATGAGAGTAAAACACCATTATAACTTTGTTGATACAAGACATTTGATATTATGATGTATCACGCTGCTAGTTTACGTAAACGGAGTCGGGCATTCCTAGATGTTGAATTAGGAATGGTTCCATTGCGTAGATAGTTGAATATGTAGGAGAACTATTCATTAGTGTATGTATTGCCACAGTGTTCTAAATTCACAACTATAGGGTCATTGATTATCAATGTCTTAAGATTATGAACAACACGTAAATTCCTCAGAAGAACCATTAGGGGATATAAGGGAAGCTGCACTTGCCATTGCATCCGCATGTCGGTTATCTTTCCTGGGAATGGTGTCAATTGAATATGATGTGAATTGTTTTAAGAGAGATAAGGCCAACTCACGGTACTGAGATATCTTATCATGCTTAGTTTGATACGATCTTGTTACTTGTTTAACAATTAACTGAGAATCACCTTATATTGTAATGTTTTCGATATTAAGGGCCAAGGCTGCACGAAATCCAGCGATAAGAGCTTCATATTCAGCTATATTGTTTGTGCATGAGAAATATAAGCGGTAAGATAAGGGAATCGACTTACCAATGGGAGGTATCAATATAACACCAGCCCCAGAGCTAGTTTGACATTTTGATTCGTCAAATTATAATTCCCATTTTTCATCTGCAAAGATTGTTAAAATTGTTCATCAAGGAACGCATCAACATTTTGTATAGAAAAGGGTGAGGGAGCGTCAACTAATTGATCAACTATCACTTGCCCTTTAATTGCTTTTTGTGAAATAAATTTGAGATCAAATTCTATTAACATAACCCATTTAGCAAGACGACCCGATAAATATTCTTGTGAAGAGATGTTTCAAAGGGTCGTATTTTACCATTACATGTACTTCAACATTTAAGAGATAGTGTCTAAATTTTTGAGTGGCAAACACTAAAGCTAAATAATGCTTCTCTATGACTGTGTATTGCACTTCATAATCAAGCAAAGTACGACTGATGTAATAGACAACACATTCTTTGCCTTCAACATTATGCTGTGCTAACAAAGTTGCTAGGGCATTGTTAGATGCTAAGATGTACAACGAAAATGGTTTATCAGAAACATCAGGTTGCAAAATGGGCTGATTAGCCAAGTAATCCTTTAAATCATCGAAAGCTCTTTGACATTGAAAATTCCATTGAAAGTGAGAATCTTTCTTCAGTAGTTGCATAAAGGGGTGAGTCCTATCTGCGAGTTGTGAAACAAATCGGCGGATGGCCTATATCTTTCCCTGCAAACTACGAAGTTGAGATATGTTCTTAGGTATTGGCGTATTAACAATTGCATCTATTTTTTTCGTATCGACTTCTATACCTCAATTTGAAACAATAAACCCAAGTAACTTTCCACTATCCACACCAAAAACACACTTACGTGGATTCAATTGCATATTATATTTTCATATGCGCTCAAATATTTGTCGAAGATTTGTAACATGATCCTTACGATGGATAGACTTCGCTAGGATGTCATCAACATAATCTTCTAAAATATTATGCATATAATCATGAAATATAAGAGTCATTGCATGCTGGTAAGTAGCTCCTGCATTCTTAAGTCCAAACGGCATGACTACCCAACAAAATGTACCCCAAGGTGTTATAAAGGCTATTTTATACTGATCAAGAGGATTTATAAGGATTTGATTATATCTTGAAAATCCATCCATAAATGATAGCAACTCATGTCCAGCTATGGAATCAATAATCATATCAATATTAGGGAGCAGAAAATCATCTTTCAAAGATGCTGAGTTTAAGTCTCGAAAATATATGGACATTCTTATATGACCATTGGGTTTAGCGATGACAATAATATTCAAGATCCACAAAGAGTAATCAATAGGTCAGATAAAACCAACTTGTAAGAGTTTTTCTATTTCAGCTTTAACAAGTAAAGAAATCTTAGGATTCATCTTACGAATCTTTTGTTTGAATGGCTTAACATTTGGTTTCAACACAATATTATGTATTACAATCTAAGGATCTATACTAGGCATGTCTGAATAACTCCAAGGAAATAACTCTGAGAATTCAAGCAGTAACTTAGTCATCTCTTCTTTTTCCTCCGTATTTAAACAATCACCAATAGGGATAACTTTTTCAAGATTATCCTTATCCATAACAACATCAATAGTCTTTCCATTAAGGAGTGTACTATGGTCTGGGGAATTGTAGGATTGTAATTGTTCTTCATTATGCTCTACTGTAGCAGTTATTGTGCTAGTAATCTTTCCAAAATATGCATAATTGTTTAAACAATAAGGTAGGCCATGTTTATGGTGATAACGAGGAATACCATCATAAGCACCCAAGAACTCCATTATCGCTTCATCCGTCGTAAACATATCTGATGGAAGTGATCCTGGAGGACAATTAATGTCAATCATCTCAGGAAATATCAAACTAAGTGTTGATATTGTATTCACATTTAGAGTAGGGCATTTGCGGGCTTTGGATTCCTTAAAAGGATTATATCCAATGCCACTTGAGTAATGTTGCAAAGAAAATTCTATAGGGACTTTGATTCCTTGTTGATTTATGCCACGACCATTACCTACATAGTCACAATTTTTGTAAAGGATTCAAAATCCTCTTCCATAGAGAGACCATTTCTTTAGAGGAAGGCGGAGCTTCATAAGTTTCATAATTAGTAGTATAACTAAGAGTATTATCCTTATTTGTCACCAAAGAAGTCTTATGTTTATCATTTGAAGCATGCAATGTGATCGATGCAATATTTGAAGTTTCAGGGATGGGGTTTTTAAGTTTATATTCTCTTGTGGAGTAAGATGTAAAATCTAGCGAACCCCAGTCATCACCAACAAATGCATTCGATTGTTTAGACTCTTGCATAATAGTTTTAGAGGCAAGAGGAGCTGACAACTCAGCTTTCAGATTGTTTAAACTCTTAGGACCAACAACATGCTTATGCAGTTCCATTTGTAAACAATTATCAGGTTCAGGATCCAAATGGATAGTATGCAGTTTCCCTTTAAAGATAAACTTAATCGAGTGGTGTAAAGTAGATGGAACTGCTCCTAATGCATGTATCCAAGGTCTACCAAGAATCATGATATAAGATAGAGAACAAGGCATGACATGAATCAAGGTAGGCATCATCACAGGTCCAACTTGTATAGGTACAGTTATAGTGCCCACAGATTGTCATCCAACATTATCAAATCCACAAATACTTAATGATTCCAGTTTGATGGCAGATTCATCAATTTTAACCTTATGTAATAAATCAATGCCACAAACGTTAAGGGCCGGGCCATTATCAATCATAACTCTTTTAACCAATGTTTTGTTGATTGTAATAAAGATAACCAAAGGATCATACTGATTCTGAACCTCGAGAGGTGGTAATTCATGTTGTTGAAACTTAATATCTATTTTTGTTGTATGCATATGTTGTCCTCAAAATCAGCTACGCTTGTTTTGTAGACGACCCCACGAAACTTGTCCGTTTCGTGAATCTACACTCTAAGATCGCAAATCGAGAAAAGATTTCCTTGGTCTCGTGCGAAGTCCTTTGACATTCTAAAGTCGTCTGCGACCTTCCCTTGAATTGATTTCTCAATATTCGCGAGAATCGTTTAAGTCGTAAACTGGTTGAAAGGTCAAGTTTTAGTCATTTTCAAGTGTTAGAGAATTTTTTTTGATTTTTGACATGTAAAGGCGGTTATTTCAGCCGCCCTTACATGTTCAAGTTTGAACACATGTAAAAGTGGTTATAAACACCACTGTTGCAATATTTAAAAGTTTGTCAAATCATATGTAAAAGCGGTTATAAACACCGCTATTACATATATTCAAATTTTTTCTTTTGTTTTGTCTGAGCGGTCAAATCCCCCGCTGTTGCATAAGTTAAAACTACCTAACTTGCCGGAGCGGCCGAAACGCCCGCCCATTCAAGATCTTCAAATCTTTCGACTGGAGTGCCATTAATGGCCACTCGTGCCAGGCTTTTAAAGCTCAATCTCAAACTTTTTAAATGCATTTTTTGCTCCCAGTATTGTCATTTCTTATGCTAAAGCCGTTTAGTTGACTCGCCGACGTCCTCCTCGACCGCTTGATCGTATACTTCCGAGTTTGTGATGAATCTCGCGCTGTAGGTCCGACCTAGGGTTTCAAGTGTTAACGGGTAAGTTTCTCTCGTTTTTACCGTTGTTACTCGTTAACCCCTTGTTAGTTTATAAGGTTTTTGTTAGATTTTTTCTGTGTTTTAAGTTTTGTTTCGAATTAGGGTTTTTGTGTTCTCATTTTGGAGACTTTTGTCTCTCGTCAGTCGAACCCTCACCAAATCTACCAACCCTCCCTTGAATGTAGAAGCGGCCAAGTTCACCGCTGGATCCTGCCGAAACTACCTACGTGCCTATACCCGTGTGGAAACATCGAACTAAAACTAGAAAATATGCTTCGACGGAGATTTTCGCCGCTCACGCCATTTTGTAAACTTGCTACCTGCAATAGCGGTTGTTTCCGCCGCCCCTGCATCAAACAGAACCCTTGAAGTTTCCAACTTGCCTGAGCGGTGTTTTCACCCGCCCTTACACCAAAACCCGAAACTCTTCTAACTTGCGAGAGCGGTAGAAAACCCCGCCCGAGCATACTTTCGCCAAGTTACATGCACAAGCGGTGAAATCCCCCGCCCTAGCATTTGAAGTTCCAAAATCCCCATTACATGCAAGAGCGGTCATTTTGACCGCCTGTGCATGTTAAACAAATCTCCAAGTGCATGTAGAAGCGGCTGTTTTCACCGCTTTTACACCTATGAATTTTTCCAACTTGCAAGAGCGGTCAATACACCCGCCCAAGCATATTTCCATGATTTTTCCCTAACACTGGAAAATTCACTTTTCAAAGCCGAAAGCCCGCTTTCACCCTTGCCTCGATTTGCGCACTCAAGCCCTTTTAACGCATGCTTTCCCATCCATGATCGTCAAAACGCAGTTGACCCAGTTTATCCAATTTTCCCCTAACTACGAGATCATGGCCTTTTGCAGTTCTCAGTTAGCATTCGTGGTGGTGTTCGAGTTCACAGTTTTCTCCAGGGCTCATGTCAGAATCATCTCCTTCAAAGTCCAGAGCCATGAAGTACAAATATCAGGGTGTCTTTCCGGTAACGGTAGTTCAGTCGAATGTCGATGAAATCAGAGACACTGAGATTGGACACGTGGATATGGCTAAGTTCATAGATAGAACTAAACAAGCAAACCCCTCCCGGCATATGCAGAAAATCATTGACAACAATATCCATTTGGTAGCATCCTTTCCTGTCAGTGCTCATAATCCGAAATTTGTTCTACAAGTGGCTAACCACTACAATAGGGACACTAGAGCCATGACAGACTCACATGGGAATGTTATCATGAGATTGGATGCAGAGTTCATGGACAAAATCTTCATGTGTCCACCACTTGAAAATGTCAGGCAAATTGATTTTGCTCAAGGTCAGCAAGATTATGACAATGATTTGGAATCTGCTAGGAGGCACATAAACAACAAATGGCTAAAGATTCCTAGGGCAACTTTGACCAGATGGCCAAAAGACCTTCACAGGAGTGATTTTGTGGAAGAAGTGTGTGATCTGATTACTTTGTTGAGTCACATCAGAGGACTTCCTTCTGCCTCCAAATTCCAAGAATGGATGTACACTTACATCAAGGTGATTCTACGAGGAAATTAGAAGATATTCTGGGGTGAACAGATCAGTAATGCTTTGCACGAGCAACTAGTAAGGGTCAACACTACTTTCAAATTTTACATGACCTCTTACCTTGTCTACGCTGCTGCAAGTATGAGGAACTTTCCAGGTTTGACCCAGGTAGGGGACAGGAGATTGGTCCCAGTATATGAATACTACCCCCAAATCACTCTGAAGGGGTCGATTCACCATTTCAGAAGAGTCAATGATGCGTTCTTCTCAGTTTTCATGTGCTTGTGGGATGGTACACTGGTTCAGAGAAGAGTTTCAGATGAGGCATGGCAAGTTGTAAATTCTTTTGGTTGTTTGTTCCTTCAATTCCCCACCTTCACGTATCTTCAGGTGGGATACTATCCTGGTTACCCTTACATGCTACCACGGTATCCCAGTGATCGCATTGTTCTCATGGAGCTTTGCAGACAACTGATTGTGGTTCATAACAAATAGATGGAGCTCAAGAAGTCAGGAATAAAGTTTCCTATTGAAATTGGGAGGTATTCAGTTCAGTCTGCCAACAAAGCTAAGATAATTGACTCTAAGTTGCAGTTAGTCACCATGAAGACCTACAAGAAGAGAAATCATTTCGACTTCAGAAGAGTCCAAGACAAGATCAAGAGGAAGTCGAATTTTCATAAGCCAATGGTGGAAGACATATGGGCAGATCTCAGGACCCAAAATGAGATCAGAAAACTAGATTTCTGTAGGCTTCATCTGAGCCAAATTGAAGAACTGGGACTGGCTGATATTCCAGAAGGAATGGACGATGATGGAGATGTCCTAGATCATGAATATGAGGCTAAGAATGTGGAAGCTTCACCTCTCCCAGAGGTGAAATGGTCAGTCAAGGAAGAGACATCCATCAGGAAAAGATTCCAACCTATATTAGCAAACACCAACTTGTGGTTGGAAAGAAAAGGGATCAAGTTGAAAGAGTTTCTTACCGGGTCCGAAGAGGGGACATAGGAGCAAACAGGTAAGAAGGTTGAGAACCGAACCAAGAACAAGAGTGATACCCCTTCTTCCTCCAAGGTACACAAACCAAAGATCAAATTCGTATCCAAGGGAGGAAAAAAGAAGGAAACCATAGAGGCTTCTGATGCCACTAAGTCAGATGTTGAAGACATCAATGATGACCATATGGAAATTGAGGATGTTGAGACTGAAGAACAAAATGTTCAAAAGTCTAAAGATCAGGTATCTGATGAAGCTAAACAAGGTGAAGATGAAGGTACAGAGGTAGAACGACTTGATAGTTCTCCACAGACTCCTATGAAAGACCTTCCTTTTGATACACAAGCTCTTACACCCCCTCCTCATGTTTCATTTTCTGATAGTTTGCCAGTGATTTCTAATGTTCCTCTTTCTCCCATTCTTGTTGTTTCTTCTGACAATACTCCTCAATCCATGAGGGCTAGTCTTGGGACCGTTTTTGATTCTTCTAGTTCCATTCCGAGTTTATCTTCCCCTTCTTTTGATATCAGAGAATAGACTGTTTTGGAGAACCTTCTTGATGCTTCACAAAAGGTTATTGATACAGGTGTTGTGTTCACCAACACAAGTCCAATTGTCACCATCACGGGTATAAGCACGAAGCCAACCAAGCAAGTAGTGGATCCCCCTCCAGCTGTCGATGCATCAATACTTCCTCCATGGCTATCTGCCTACACTCCAAAGAGGAAGAAACAAGCTATCTCACCTGATGAGATTGACATTGAAAAGCTATTGCCCGTGAAAGCTAAGAATCAAAAGAAGAAGCCTAAGACTGTTTCTAGGCTAGTCACTGAAAAAGGAATCAGATATGCCGAAATTGCCAAACCTCCTGAAGATGCCACAGTTGATACTTTTGATGTGAACAGTTATGTCATTTCAAGGGTTGAACTTGGTAAAGTGACTCATGAAGGGGTCAAAGCAGATTTCCAAACCACGACCACTACTCTACTGGAAAAGTATGATGAAGCTAAAAGGGAAAAAGAGCAATACAAAGCAAAAGCAGAACAACTGGCTGCTGTCCTTCAGAAAATAGTAAAGTCATCAGAGATAGTGGAACCAATGGCAGTGACAGTGGAAGATCCACTGATACAGAAGGTTGAAAAAGCCCAAGCTAGAGGCAAAATAGTGGGAGATGTAGTGGAGCGGTTGTTGGCCCAAGGACGAGTTCTGTTGAAAACCGCTGCAGAAAGAAAGGAGAAAATGGACAAGGCCAAAGCTGAGCTAGATAATCTGGTGGATCTACTTTCGCAGGAGCTGCAAGATCAAGAAGAGAGTCTAGAAGAGTGGACAGATATGAAGAAGATCAAGATAAAGAATTTGATCACCATAGGGGTCGTCACCAATAGGGAATCATATCTCAAGACCAAAGAGACTCTAGCTCATCGTATTTTCATAATAAAGAGTCTACTTGAAGATCTGTGTCAAGCTCGAGAAGCCAGCGAAGATAGTGATGTCACACTCCTACATCGGCTGGAAGAACTTCCTTGCACCTTGACAAGGGAAGATCATAGCTTCCTCACGGCACAGGAAATGATAAATTCTTTTGAAGAAATGGTACAAAAGAAATTTGAAGAGGAAGCTCCCTCTGTGCTCTCAATGGACAACCTGTATGATCAACATTCGACTCTGGAGAACCTGAAGGATAATTTAGAAAACCATGAAAAGGCAATAAAGGCAGTGAAAGATTCAATCCTCCGAGCTCGCACCATCTCTGAAAACATAGCAAAACCAGATGCATGCGAGATGTCAGTTGTTCAAACCATGTATCAGAACTTCTTAAGGAACAAGGATGGAGGAAGCTAATGCCTTAGCTTATTTTTCTTAGTTTTTATGTAAATGGAATTTTGTTTTGGACATCTACACATATAATTTTCCAAAATGTAATTACATGTGAGACAAGAGAAGTCATAAGTCAAATAGGACTCTCTTGTTGAATAAGTCAAATTAGTTATAGATTTCCTAGATTTTCTCAAGGTCTTTCCCTATAAATAAAGGGGACCTCTTTTGTAAATACTATCTTTTGTCTATTGCAAGAAAACTCTGGCGAATTGAGAAGCAAATCAAGACTTTGTGCTTTTTGTGAAAATCAATATTCAAATATTTATCAGTACAAGAAAGCAAGTTCAATTCCAATCTTTGTCTTGGAATTATTTGTGTTGTGATAGTTTTATTCTTATGTCTTGCTATCATAGTCTTATTTGATAATAATTAAGTGTGGAGTTTATTACAAGTGATTGAAAAGCGCTCTTAATTTGATTCTGGTAAACTTTGTGTTATCAAATCAGTTGTGGGATATATGTTCATGTTTGTGAAAATACAATAGTTTGGAGACTTTGTGCTGCAAGTTGTTCTATTTGATTTACTTTTATCATCTTGAGGAGGAGTGAAGACTTTGCGCTGCATTCTACTTCAAATATTTCCGTTTACAAGTAATAAGTGAGGTAACAGAAAACTTTGTGTTTCTGTGATATTGTGATAATTTACGAGTCTTATATCAAGAGTTTGAAATATGAACATCTATTCTGAAAAAAGAGAATGAGATGAGATGGAACCACCACAAACATAGTTTTTAGTGTACATAAATTTGATAAGTTGTTTGATTTGCAAAAGTTAAGTAATTAGAGGGAACCTCCCCTTGCTGAGAGGAGAGACTTTGTCTCATCATAGCTGTGGCTAATATACCCATTTTGCCGTTAGCGAGTTAACGACAAAATATTCACCCAACAACATACAATCTAGTAAAGCGGCAATATCATTTGGTTTAACAGCGGAAGGAACAATCACCTTTTGTAAAGCTTCTTGAAGCATTCCATGGTAATTAGGTGAATTTTGTATAAGTTCCCAAAGAGATATCTTCCTAGGATTAGCACAAAGCTGCTCTACAAGATCATAGTCTTTACCACCTTTATACATTAAATGAGGTGCTTTAGGAAGCATAGGTTGAGAAGCTAGTAAAGATATTAGAACATTCATGTGTTGTGTACTTTATTTGTTATTTCGAGTATTATATGTATGAGAAACCACATTATAATTGGTTTGTTGTGAGTATTGTTTCACTATTTGTTTAGCATAATCATAAATGTCAGGAGATTGAGAAGGAGATGAAAGACCTTTAAGAACAAGCACAGGTTTAGAGGATGGTTGAACCACATTTGCACATAGAGTGATGACAATTTTTGATTTTCAATCTCTTCTTTAGATTTAGGAACATAAATTGCATTTACAAATCTTTGAAATAGTGATGGCTTAGAGGCCATAGTGGAATGTTCAATCGAGATAAAGTCCTCAAGGGCTTTATCTAACATATCGAAGTCATCACGACTAAACAGCTCATCATAAGCATGAAAATCTTGCAAGAAATAATTTGACATTTTAACATGCTCTATTAAACCAAGATTTAAATGCACAATGATGGCCTTTGCAAATGAAATACAACTTCCAACAATAAATGATAATTTCCAAGTCTTTTAGTGAAAAGATAAAGAATGTAATTCACAATTTAACATATGCAATTTCACTAAGGAGGTTTTTCAATCCAATTATGCTCTAGAACAACAAATTATTTCAGATCTAAAGTTTAAAAGGATGCAAATTCTTTAAATCTTGGGTTCACCAAAATGTTTAGGGGAAAATTGGATAGTTTGTTTAAACTAGGTTAAATACCACCATTTTCCCACTAAGCATTGGGAAGATAAGGACTGAGCTTATGAACAAGCTTCAAATTACTTTGTCTGTCCCTTACGCTCATGTTGTTGTGAAACCTAAGGCCCTAATCAAGATTTTATCAAGTGTTTTCCTTTCAACCAAGTAAAACCCTAATTATGCCTTAAATCAGAAATATACAAAAACTGATGAAACAACTGGCAAAACTGATCACAAAAGTGCAGAGAGAAGGTTTTAAAGACAGTGCACCTGGATTTTGAGGGCCACTTGGACTAGGGCACCCGCTGCAGTGTCCTGAAAGTTTCTGCACAAGAAAATCTTCTGCACAGGGTGTCTGAGACTACTAAAAGGCTTTTAGATCTCGAAATAAACCCCTAGTCAGACTAGGGCACCCACTCCAATGTCTCGCAAGCCTCAGAATTTGAAAGTTTGTTGCGACTATATCCGCAATATATTCCTTTCTATAGCTCCTTTCCGCTGGAACCTACAAAACACGATTTGCACCTACAAAAGAAGGAAATTGTTGCGGCTATATAGGATCTTGCCTCAGTCAAGCCCCGTCTTTGGTATTTCTACCTCAACAATAGCCAAAGATAAAGATTTGCAGAAGTGTGTGCAAACCTAACAATGTGTGTGCATAAAAATCAAACCCTAGATGTCTCAATCAAGGGAAGATCAACAACTTGCTTTGCATCAATAAACACATACAACTTCACCTCAAGGAGATGAAAAAATGAAGACTTGCATGAACAAGAAGGCGAATCAACAATGTCCGCGGAGGATCTCCAAGCTTGCTGTTGGAGGCTTCAACCCTTCTCCCAATCATGCAAAGGGTGTACAAACCCTAGGAAGAGCAAGATAGACTCAAGATCTTGATTCCTAATCTCCATCCATTATCTCCAAGATAGCAAATACAAAATACTTCCAAGAGCTTCAACAAGTCGCTGATCTTCAATGGCAATTGTAGCAGAGTTTTGGCATCAGGCTTGCATAAGAATTGTGTGTGATAAAATGATTTGCAAATGTCTTTTTATATCTAGCTTTAAGGAATTCAAATTTTGAAATAATGTCTCGATATTGTGTGAAAACTAAGAATTTGAAAATAGAATCCCGAGGCACTCGGCGGGAGCCGACATCCCACCAAAATTCAAAATCTCAGGAAACAGGGGAGGACTAGGGTGCGGGCACCCAAGTCCAAGCCCCCAATTTCCACTCAGATTTGCATTTTTGGGGGTCCTAGGGACCCAAATCTCAAATCCCCTTTCTGGGTTCTATCAATAAGTTGCCTCAAAAAGTGAATAGATTGCTCCTAGGCTTAGTCAATCAGGGTTTTGGGAAGGTCAGAAAAGAAAAAGGTTGAGAGGTCACCCAAGTGAGGAGCTAAACTAAGGGAAATTGTACCATCCATACAGGAGGACAATTTCTAACGTTACAACGCCCAAGTATGGAGGGTTGTAAGAGGTGTAAGGGAATCTTGTACAAGTGTTACGAGAGTCAAACATGTATTTGAAAAGTGTGCCACATGGATTTGGACACCCATCTCTTGTTGCTTTCTCTAGAAGCTTCCTCCATTCTTATATCTCTCTATAAATTAGGCTTGTTGGAGTAGTTTGTATGGTTGATTTGCAGGTACTATTATGCTACCAAAATTACTCCAGATACTACGTGTTGGTGAACTCCTAGAAGAGCTTGGCTTTTTAATTGTATTGTAACCATGATTTGATTATTAAATAATATCTTGGGTTGTGCTTTGGAGTGTGGGGTTTTTACCTCAAAAGGTTTTCCCTAGGTACATCTTGTGTTGTGGTATTTCTGATTTGACTTATGTTTGTGTATCTTCTTTTATGTTAACTGTAAAGATTAAAAATTTTCATAACTCTCCCCTCATTAGTTTGGTGTAGGAAGTTATTCTGCGTACCTTACTTCCTTTCATTTACAACACACAGAAGATATGAATATTAGCTAAATTAATGATAGTTCTCAACCCCATGGATTATGCATTATGTTGCACTGATAAATGAGATGTTATGCACCAAGGTATAAGGAGCCAGGGTGACAATGTGTCCCATGCATAAAATGCAACCGATAAGGTCATAAGCAACTCTATGCCATATAGCACCATGATATGGAAGACCATGATACCGTTGTGGCAGGTAGGTTATAGGGACTCGTGTTGATGCAAGATAAAAGATAATTTGCATACATGAGCAAGCATACATACACAAAAAAGATTCAAAGACAAACATGATGTTGCCCCTGGTCAAGCTAAAAAACCAAAGATGAATGGATTGATAATGTTGGATTGTGTTGTTGACGATAAGAAAAACACGAGGATTGGGAATGATATATCTTGATGATGATGATGGATGATGTGGATCAAAGGCTTGCAAAAAGTCTGGGAATAAGACCACGCATGAAATTGGATGATTTTTACTATGATGTTATATTGCGATGCACATTGATCAGGATGATCTTGTGATTTAGATTTTTGGGAGATTTGGGGATTTGGATTGCTCGAAGCGGAATGCATTGGTTTGCATGTAGGTAGCCTTTAGCTAGAGACCAATGACAAGAGAAGGCCGAGTCTATCGACGAGGCATGATGGGATGATAAGGGGATAATGTATAGTGGATAAGAATGGTTAATGATGAAGGGATAATTGATAGGTGATAGTGGATAGTGGAGAGGTAGATAGAGGAACTGCGAAGGTGATCTCCAAGGACTATGTCACTTAGGAAGAGGATGCCCCACTCGAGATGTGTCATGTTATGATGGTGGGGATGGATGGACATTTTAGGATATGCTTGGAAGGAAGGTATATCAAGAGGTGTCCAAGGCATGTCTTACATATTTTGCCCCTTGTCCTTATTAGGATCACAAGCGGGGAATGAGGATGAAAGGACTATAGTATGGATAGGGAGATGTGGTGGATAAGAAACAATAGGATAAGTGGATAGGGATAGTGAAGGGGATTAATGGATAAGTAGATGGATAATATGAGGATATGCGATGGATGGGAAATGATAAGCAAGGTGAGATTTTCCCCTAAGTATAGGGTGCAAATGGAGAAGGGATTACACATGATGCCCACAAGAAGTATTCATCATGGTACTTGCCCAAGGCACCACAAGGAGTGTTTTTCACCATTGTCCCAACGAATTTATTTCTCTTTACTTTTTTTATTTTTTTATTTTTTGGGTTTTTTTGGAATATTTGGATAGGATGGATGGAGTTAGATAGAGGAAGAGAATGATATGTAGGAGAATGGGGACTCAAGTGTCTATTTCCATAGGAAGTGATAGCATCCCATGTTGGATGGATGTTGCACATGGACCCTGTCAAATGTCACTATGTGCATGGATGTTGGTAGATGGTTGAATTAGATGGAGATGGAGTGATGTGGATGGATTATGGTGTGGATTATTGATGGTATGGATGGATGATGGTAAAATGGGGGTTTAAGAAAAAACATGGACCATAGGGAGGTGATGGGGAGGATATAGAGGATAAGAGATATATGATGGGAGATGAAGGTATGTGGGAATGTCATGGGAATCAATACCAATGGTTGCACACACCATAATGGATTTTGAAGCTTATATTTGGGATGGGGAGTGGGGATTAATGAAGATGTTTTATGATGAGATCGAGATGAGGGATTTTGGGATTGCCGATTTCTGAAGTTAGGAACGCAAATGGACTTAGGATTTCTATGATTTTTTGATGGGGAACAGGATTTGGGGGGATTTGGGGATGGAATGGGATGTGGATGCTTCACTTGGATTTATCACTTTTTGTTTGGAGACCCACACCATTTTCATTTTTTCCTTTGGGTGTGTAGGTTTATGTAGCCTTTTAGATTTTTTATTTTGCTTGGATTTTTCGTATCGATGCCCTACGACATGATATGCTTTAGGCTTTTGCAGATTTTTTGATTTATGTAGGGAGGCATTCAAATTGTTTTTTTTGAATCCCATAGGGTGTTTGGTAGCTTCATGTTTGGATGATGTGTGCTTAGCTTGATCTTGATTAGGGATTTTGAGGGATCGAGATTTATGTACAGGGATATTAAGGATGGGGGGATAAGGGGATTTGAGGATAGGGGAATTAGGAGTTGGGAGTAGTGGAGGAACTGTGGATTTAGGGATATGTATGGTCACATGCTTTTTTGATTGATGGATGAAATAAAATGAAGGAGGAGGGATGGCGGCATATGATTTGAAGGTGTAATGAGATGTACCAGATTTGGGTTTGGAAGAAATGGATTTGGGAGGTGTGTGGGTGGTACCAACATGCTTAGATTGTTTTACTTGAGATGTATAACCAAGGCCATGTGCGCATAGATGGACTTTGGCATGGATGGGCTCCAAAATGTCATTTTCATGAAGGCCTAGGCCTTTACCATGATAGTTCATGTGTTGGAGAATACATTGTGCAATGGGATGTTTGTTATTTTGGAAACAAGATGTGAGTCCATTATTAGATGGAGGGGGATGAGTGGTGGAAGAAGGTTGTTCCTCTCCTACGAGAGAACCACCATGGAGGAAGGTAGTGGGACCAAGAGGATAAGATAGTTGATTTGGGATGGGGTCGATAGGTGATGGTGAAGGTTTGATGGGAGATGGTAAAGGATTAATGGGAGAGGATGGGGGATCAATAGAAGATGTTGTGGGATCAGGAATAGGAATAGATGGGATGCTTGGATCATGCTTAGGAAGGGGGTGGAAGTTTCTACATGTTTTGGACAAGGTTCTTGACATAGCCAAGTTTGCATGGATGGTGTGATGGGGGAGGAACATGGATTTTCAATTATTTGAATAGGCTCCTTAGATGGGGTAGATGGAGGAGAGGGTGATACTTTGGATAGGACTTGGGATATGATGGAGGAAGATGGTGATTGGGTTTTGATGGAGGTGAGGTTGGTGACAAGGTGATCAATGACACATTTGGGTGATTGAGGAGGAGTGGAATGGCGTGACTCCACAAGTTTGTTTTCAGGATTATTCTCTAGATCCTTAGCGAAGAGTCCTTGGACAAAGGATGATATAGATTTAGTAGGGGATTTGGATGATGGAGTATATGCAGTATTGGATAGCGGGCTAGATGGCGAGGTTGATGGGTAAGGAGATGATGGATTTGGATATGATGGATTCAAATAAAGGGTTGGTGGATTTTGATATGAGGGAATTGGATAGGGAGGGGATGGATTTGGATAAGTGGAATAAGGATAAGAAGGGTGTGATGGACTAGGGGATGGTGTACTTGGATAAGGAGAGGATGGATTTAGATAAGTGGAATAAGGATAAGAAGGATATGGGTAAGAAATGGAGGTGACGAGGATCTCATATGAGGATGGATGTTGGGGGATGGATGGAGGATAGAATGAGTTTCCCTTGTCAAAAGTAACATAAGGGTGACCATATGATATGCAATTAGGTGTGGGGATGTAGATTGTGCTAGCCAATGCATGATCAAAGGGTGCTTGTATGTTTATGGATGGGCGAGAGTGATTTATGGCAATCTTACTTGCAGTGATTTCATCAAGGATTTCAAGTTTAATTTGGTCAACAACATCATCATATGAATTAATGATTGGATTTGGATTTAGGATGATGTGATGTATGATAACTTGATGAATTGATTTGGATTTTTGATTAAAGAAGAGCTTGGATTGATTTGGGATTTGGATTGATCAAGGTCAACGATATATGACACTTGATGCTAGGATGGATTTGATTTGATTTGATTAGTCAAGGTCAATAATGTAGTCACTTGACTGGATTTGGATTGATTGGAGTTGATTTTGGATTAGGCCAAGG
The DNA here is from genome assembly GCA_027924645.1 of Cunninghamia lanceolata. NCBI lineage: Eukaryota > Viridiplantae > Streptophyta > Pinopsida > Cupressales > Cupressaceae > Cunninghamia > Cunninghamia lanceolata. Next base: position 11,623,981 of record BSBN01000186.1, on the reverse strand, counting down.
GGCCCTTTGATGGTTGGATTGGATTGGATTTGATTAAGGATTAGGCCAAGGGCCCTTTGGATAATAATTTGGATGATGTTTTGGAGGAATATGATTATGGATTGGATGAAATTGGATGGAGTATGATAGGATTTTGAGAGGGTTGAAAGAGGTCAAGTCCTTAACCAAATTTGATTTACAAGTAATAGTTTTTGGATTAAGGATTGGGATGGGATTTTGATGAAGGATGGTTAGAAAAATAATAGATAATGGGTGATTGATTTGAGATGGGGGATGATTGGATTAGATTAGGATAGAGATGAAAGGAGATTAAGTGGATTATGATGTGGATTTTGGGTGAATTTGATAAAGCTCAAATGAAGAGATTGGATTAATCTCAAGTGATGGGAATGATTAGGATAATGATAATGATTGGGAAATGGATGAGGTGGATAGAGGGATAGATGATTAGGACCAGATGGTTAGGATACTAGATTGGATTAGATGGGGAAGAGAGTTGGGATTATGTGGATAAGAGATTTGGATTAAGATGATGAAGGAGTGATTAGGATTTGAATTTGGATAGAGATGGAGAGTTAGATTAGGAAAATGGATTATGATGTGGATTAGGAGGAAAATAGATGAAAGATTAAGTTCAATAATGGGATTAGGATTAGGCGTGGTTAATGGATGAGATGATTAGGAAGGATAAGGTGAGATGATTAGACTATGATAAGTGGATGAAGTGATTTGGTAAAATAGATTAGAGAGTGATTAATATGGGATAAAGATGGTCATGAAGACTTGGATTAGGATGAAAGTGATGTGATTAGGATAACTGAAAATGGATTAGGATATGGATTTAGGGATGAGTAGGGAAAATGAATAATGGATAAATGATTGGGTTAGAAGGTGATTGGAATGATAGGATGGGATTAAGATCAAAGATGGGATATGATTATGCTATAATGATGATGATTGGGAAATTGATGAGATGGATAATGTACATGTAGGATTAGAGGAATAGATGATTAGGATGAAATTGGATAATTGGATGAGTGATTAGGGGGAATTGGATTAGAGAAAGGGTGGATTAGGAAGAAATTAGATTAGGATGATGTGGATTATGAGGATAATGGATTATTTGGATTTGGATTAGGAAATGGATGATTTGGATTGAGTGATTAAGAGGTGATTAAGGATGGCTTAGGTGCTTGATCTTAGGCAACTTTGTAATAAAATAAACACACATACATGCATAATTCTTATAAAGGCTTTGGATTTAAGGGAATTCATGGGTTTCATCGATGAAGACACGCCAAACAAACCAACACCCTAGATTTAGTAATATAGGAGTGTATAAGATCATAATCCCACCTCGCTACCTTTATTTAGGCATAACGTGCAAGTCCCATGATGAGGGAACTAACCGCTTTTGATCACCCAGGATCACTCTATGGTGCAAGGGGAGAACATACACAACATGCACATCCATTTCTAGAGGGAATTTGCACTTGGTGATAGAATCAATGTGGCTTGTGTGGTGAGTAACTTCCCAGGCCTAACTAGTATCTGGTGTATTACGATCTCATATGGCCAAGAGGTCTTAAACTAGTATGTATAGGCTTTTAGGGGATATCCTCGATACACTCAAGGTGCATGAGGCCTATGTATATGAAATGAGGGGTATGTCTAATGGCATGGTGTGAGAGGGTAACCCACTCTCCTCCTTCACTTTGCAAGGTATAAAGTTCTTGCAATCTTTGCCCAAACGACAAATGTCCCCCAATGGAAGAGTCTTTCAATTCTCTTCCAAATTTATATACCCCATTGGAACATGAGGGTTGAGGTCATCTCCTTGGTGATGAAATTGAAGGCATGCCCCCTAGAGGAAATAATCTAAGGTGTTTTTTATCTCCAAGATCACCAAGTGGCACGAGGAGAGAGAATACACACCAAGGACCTTGGGATGAACAATGATAACAAATATTAGATCAAATCAAGGCTTTTGATCTCCAAGATCACCAAATGGCATGAGGAGAGAGTATACACCTTGAAATGACCCCCAAAAAAGCATACAAGTTCTTTTTAAGCCCAAAAATAAATGTTCCTAGGATTTAGTGGAAAAAAAAATGGATCCTTCAGCAAGCGGACCTACAACAACTTGTTAGTAGTTTGGATGATTTTATCTTTGACCAATGATGTGCTACAAACAAGTGTGTTAGATTGAAGTGATAAAATCTAAAAAAATCAAATATTAAATGGAATGATACAAAATATTAGATAAGGTATTCAGATTCCTTGTAAAATTTTAAGCCATTTAAAAAAAATCATCAAATTTCATTATGTTTTGCAAAATTTATGGGCATTTAAAGTTTTAGGGGTTGTTTCAAAGGTAAAAGCACTAACCAACATACATAGGCACTAAAGGAAGAGACCTAGGTGCTAAAGGAGGTGTCCTAGGTGCTAAAGGAAGGCACACAGGCACTGACAGAGATGTAATATGCAGAATAAATAGACACAAGCACTAAGGGCTATGTTCTGGGCGTTGATGTAGGCAAGGGTGCTAATCCCTAGGGTATGTGCGCTAATGCAGTATGGGGGTCTTGAAAGTGATGAAATGCAAACCTAGGTGCTAATATATAGGATATGGGTGCTAAAGCATGATATATAGGTGTTAAAGGGTCTGATATAGGTGCTAAAACATAGGGAAGATATACCTGAGTGCAAAGGTGTTGAACCTGACTACATAGGCACTGGTTTGGGGGTGCAGACACTAATTCAAGGGTGCAGGCACTGATATGACACAGAGAGGATGGAGGACCTATGAATTGATGAAAAACCTACAAAACAAAGGGTTAGATCTGCAAAATAGGATGTTAGAAGTGTTAGGAAGGAAACCAAATGAATTAGAGCCTGTTAGATGTGAAAATCAAGACATGAAATCATGAAATGATGCAAAAAAATATATGCACTAATCCCTAAGTTGTAGGCACTAATCCATGAAAACCCTACAAAAATAGAGTGTTAGTAGACATAGGTGCCATAGGATGAGGTGTAGGTGCTAACAAAAGGTTCATGGGCGCTGATCCATAGTCGTAGGCACGACTGTAACCTGCTTGACACCACTTGACAAGAAAACTCACAAAATGGTTAGATTAGAAAGGTGGGGGTCCCACTAGGTGTGTCAGAATGTATAACCAAGAAAATGAGCATGAGAAACAAGCTAAAACAATAACCAACTTCACTCAAAATCTAAGCTACCTTGGATTGTGCAATGAAGGAATGCATAAAAGAAGAAATGAAGCTAAGTTATTAACCCCAAATGTAAACCTTGCTATGTTGATGTGCTCCTTGATGTTTTGATGTGCATGGTTCTTCATATGGGCATCATGGCCTTGCTTCTCTTGGAGTCTAGGAGTGAAAATGACAACATTATGTTGCATGAAGAAGTGATGTGTTTTGTGAAGGGGTGAGCTCAAAGTTATAGATTTTTTGAGGCTCAATTGGATGGTCAAGATTGAATTTTGAGATCAATGGATGAGGATGATTGAGAGCTCTCAAGCAAGGAGAGCTTGCCAAGTGTCATGATGAGATTAGATGAGATGATAGGTCCATGGATCAAGGAGTAATGAAGGGTTGAGATTGGGCTATGGGAAGATTGGCGGGATGAGATTGTCTTAGTAGATGGGAGGTATGGGTTGGATTTGATTGGAATTTTAAATTGGGAAGCATGGGTACATGCCCAATTTAAAATTGGGGCAAAAAAGATTTGTTGGATTAGATTTGAATTTTAAATTGGAAGCATGGGTACATGCCCAATTTAAAATTATAGGAATAGGGGATGGAGGACAAAAGGACCTTTGTACATGGGTCCTTGACCATGCCTTTTGTAAGAAGGCCATGTGGACATGTACAAGAGGCCCATGCCTTTGTACATTTGGGGGGAATGGAGAGGATTTGACCAAGATTAGATTAGGATTTAGGTTGTGCAAGTGGGGGATTAGGTTAGTTAATTAGGTTTAGGTGACCTAATCAAAAGTGTAGAAAATAGGGAATTAATAAATATAAATATTTATTTAACTCATGGGATGGGATAAAGGGATAATAGATAAATTAAATTTATCTAATGTTTGGACTATACGCAAGGATGAATAAATGATTAATAAATCATTTTGGTTAGGGCTAGGTACTCATGCAGGTACCAATGCGGGTATAGATGAATAGTAAATAGTACATGAATACTGATTTTGGCAATAAAATATTGTAAAATCACGGTTTGAAAGGAAATTGGTTAATTAACTGTCTAAACATGTGTTTATTTAGTTAATATGGTAGAAATAGTGATTTAGGGACGTTTAGAGATGATTAGTGGAGGTTTAGGGATGAATAGGGATGTATTGGGGATGTTTAGGGATGAATTAAGGATGTTTAGGGATGATACAAAGAGTGGATAATTTTAGGTGTCTACAGTACTTATCCAAGGTGCCACAAGGAGTGGTTTTCACCATTAGACGAATGATTTCTCTTTACTATTTTTATTTTTTTTATTTTTTCTTTTCTTTTCTTTGATTTATTTATATTTATTTTTGTTATTTGGATGGAATGGGCGGATGGGGGGAAAGAGAGATTTGGATGGAGGATGGGGACTCAAGCGTCTGTTTCCAAGAGGAGGTGATAATGTCCCATTTTGGATGTATGTCACACATGGACCATGTCGAGTGTCATTATGTGCATGGATGTTGGTAGGTGATTGGAAAAGATGGAAATGGAGTGGATTATGGATGGATGGATAATAGTGGATTATGATGTGGATTATGGATGGATGGAAGATAGTGGATTATGGATGGATGGAAGATAGTGGATTATGATGTGGATTATGGATGGATAAATGGATGATGGATGAAAGGATTATGCAAAAGCATGGACCATAGGGATGTGATAGGGGAGATATGCGGGATAGGGGATATAAGATGGGGGAATAGAGTTTTGTGGAAATGTCATGGGGTGGAGGGGAACCAAGACCAACAATTGCACACATCGTAATAGATTTTGAAGCTTTTGATGTGGAGGGGGTGTGGGGAGTAATGGGGATTTTTTATTATGCCAATTTGGGGACTTAGGGACCCAAATGGACTTAGGATTTGTAGAATTTTTAGATGGGGAGCGAGATTTGTGGGATTTTTTGGATTTAGGATTTTTGATATAGTGGGATTTGGATTCTTCATTTGGAATGATTTCTTTTTTCTTGGGGACCCACACCTTTTTTGTTTTTGCTTTTGAGGGTGTGGGTATTTGTAGCCTTTTGGATTCTTAATTGTGCTTATATTTTGTGTATTGATGCGCTTCGGCATGATAATCTTGAGGCTTTTGTGGATTCTTTACTTTATGTAAGGAGGCATCCAAATTTATATTTTTGAATCCCTTTGGATTCATGTTTGGGTGATGTATGTATTCGTTGATCTTGATTAGGAATTTTAGGGGATTTAGGGGAGCGAGATGTGTGGATTGATGGATTAGAGGATTTAAGGATGGGGATATTAGGAGTTGGGAGGAGGGGAGGTAGAGTGGATGGAGGGATTTGTATGGTCACATGATTTTGAGAATAATATGATGATGGAGGAGGGATAGCGACATATGGTTTGAAGGTGTGATTAGGTACACCAGATTTGGAATGAGAAGAAGATGCCATGTGAGGTGTGCGAGTGGTACCGACATTTTTGGATTGTTGTCCTTGGGATGTATAGCCAAGGCTATGTGATAATGGATGGATTTGGACATGGATGGGCTCCAAGATACCTTATTCAAAAAGGCCTAAACCTTTTCCTTGATAGTTCATGTTTTAGAGCATGTGATGTACGGTGGGATGTTTGTTGCTTTGGAAACAAGATGCGAGTCCATTATTAGATGGGGAAAGTGGGGTGGTGGATAGAAGTTGTTCCTCTCCTATGAGAGAACCACCACGAATTAAGTTAGCAGGACCAAGAGGATAGGATGATGGATTTGGAATAGGGTTGATAGGGGATGGTGAAGGATAAATGGAGGATAATGGGGGATTAATAGGCAATGATGGTGTGGGATCAAAAAATGGATGACCTGGGATGTTTGGATCTTGATTATCATTATGCTCATTAGGATGTGGTATAATAGGATCCAAGTTATTCATTTGATTATCCATGTTTTCTTGGGGACCAAGTGTCTCATCATGAGATGTTGATGGATAATGAATAGGACTAGTGGATGATGGATAGGGCTAGCTTGGGTTTCTTGATCATGAGTGATTGTGGGATCATGGATAAGAGGAGTTTTGATGCAGAGGAAATGCAACAGAAGCTTACAAATGGGAAGGAGGAGTCATTAACACAGACAGCATCATCATATTCAGCAAGCGCAAACATCCTCCTGATGTTCACTGTTCATCTTACCGCCAAACTCTATCTTCATCGTCATGATGTTCAACATCACCTTCATCAGCAGGATATAAAATATCCGGTTCCCTCCATATATCCTGATGACGACAACTTCAAGCACCTTTCCTTCGATGCTTACGTCACCCCGATATCCGACTACTCAACCAACAGCATCAGGATATGACTTATCCGGTCATATTGAAACATCCTGATGATGTTAACCAAACTTTATGCCGATGACTTACGCCGATGCCAAAACACTTAGCAACAGCAGGATAAACTTGCATAGGGTGATATTCGCAATATCCTGATGACGATGACGTCACTTGCACCCGATGATGATGTCAATGCACCTGATGATGATGTCAACAGGATATAAGGCACTTATATCCTCCGCAACATGATAATGAATATCCAGTGATCTTTTCAATATCCTGATGATGACCTTTCCAGTCCTTAGCCAAAAAGTGAACTTTCACTTCTGCATGCGATAGCGATATGCAGACGATGGATACACACGAAAGATGATCCTGACGATGATATACACACTGAGTATATATCCAACCTATATCATTCTGATGCACTTGAAACATGCAATTTTTGCCAACTTCAGAACCTGATCCTGATAGCGATATACTCACAGATGTCGATGCGATTCACTCCGTTTGGAAAAGCACATGCAGATCCCTGTATATCCGTCAGCTGCATGCAAACTCACAGAACCGCACAATTTCACAAAGAAAACATGAGGATCAGGCCGGATCACCTTCAGATCAAAACTTAACAGTTTATCTTCCTAAACCCTAGCACATGAGGATGCTAGGTTGATTCATAGGATGCTACCAATCGATCTCCCACACAATGAAATGCATAAACAGAAAACTAAAATACAACCTAAACTAACATGCATGACCATTCCACCGATTCACAGAATCAACCGGTGGAAGGGTTGAAAGAATCCATTAACCTGTAATCAGAACAGAAATCAAAACATAAACAGCTGATAAACCAGCTAATGCAATTGATGAGATCTTATTTAGATGAAACACAAATGTCCTGTTTCTACAATGTTTCACAATGTCTGGACTGATCTCTGGATTTCACTCAATCACCAGTACAACATAACATAACTACTACTCTCCTTTCTACTCTCTTCTCTGATCCCAAACCCTAACTGATCTGAGTTATTTATAGCAATATCCTACGAGTACTACCAACTCGATTCCCAGCGGCTGGGAGCTTCCAAGCGGCTGGGGGAGGACAGCTCATACTACTTGATCACGAGCTCTTACTGCCTGCACACTCTCCTAGACTGATCTAATACATATGCATTGGTCCAATGGACCTTATTACATTATGAAGTCAAACATACTAAAAATAGACTAATGTCCTGTCATGCGGACAATGAACCTATATCCTGTCTTGTAGGGGTGCTCCTGCACCAAGTTTGAAGCTCTTGATCATAATGGTGGTGGCTTGAGTAGTTGGAAATTGGGTAGCTTGGGTAATTTGACCTTGAGGAACTTGGATAGTTGGATCTTGAGAAGTTTGCATAGTTTTATCTTGACTTGGTGAGGAGTGAGGCTGATCATGCTTTGGATTTGACTCTTGATATATCTCTTGGGTGTGGATAGAAGTGAAAGCTTCTTGGATAGGTTTGATAGGCCCAAATGGTTGACAACATGAGTGCATGATGGATATTGGCTTGGACTTATGGTAAAGGACTCTTCAATGGGATGGATAAGCATAGGATTGGATGGTGGTGTTTGCATAGGACTAGGAGGCTCTTTGATAGGCTCAAGGATAGGCATTGGAGTGCAATGTGATTCTAGATTCCATGATAATAGTCTTTGGATAACATATGAAAAGGATAAGTTAGTGGGTGGACTATCAATCACAATCTTACCACAATTGATGAGCTCTTGGATCAAATTCTTAAGCCTCACACATTTGGATGTTCTGTGGCCTTTTCATCTATGGTATTGACAATATTCATGATCCTTAAACTAGAAGTACTTGACTTGGTTTTTGTCATATGTCATTGTCATTGGTAGCTCAATGAAGTTTTCTTGGACCAATTTTTGTAATGCTACCTCAATGGGCTCCTTTTATGGAGGGTTGGAGGAATGTGGTGATGAAGGAATTGAAGGGGTTAATGATGTTAGAATAAGGTGCCATTAACCTTGTAAATTCCAATATTGTATTTTATTCCATTTATTATTTGTTTTTTGTAATTACCCATAAGGGAATGAGGTAGTCTCATTGACAGTTGTAATTTTAGAGTTACCGGCGGCAGTTACGGAGTGACATTTACTGTTGGCAAATGTAAAAACTCATAGTAAATGAGGATAGGCGTGCTCCCTTGAGGAATATACTATTTCTGGGATGTATGACAATGTTGATCATGATCTTAGTCATAAACAAACATAGAATAAAAGTTACGCATCAACCCTTACTCATCTTGAAAGATATGATGAATTCAAAGAATTCATGATCCCAAGTCTCTGTGGATTAGGTCTTAATCAACTGACATTACTCGGTGGTTGATGTGCGTTGCTGTTTTCCATTCAGGGGCCTTATGTTAGTTCATCAGCAAGATTCAATTTCTATAAGGATGCTACACAGAAGGTTATTTGCACAAGATATTTCCACAAATAGTGTGTCTGTACTCAAATCTTTGCATGATATTTATCAATTGTACATGCTTTAACTTCAAATATGCTATAAATCTTCAATTATCTACAAGTTGTCTGCATATTTCATGTAATTTGCTTCTGATTATTTATTATTTGCAATTGTGATGGTGAATTGTTATGAAATTAAAAGAAATGTACACAAATACTTCAAAATATGATGAATCTTCAGTTATTGAGCCACATACACCCTTGATACTGACATGAAAAAGAAGAAATCAAACCATATGTTCACCAAGATGTTCCACAGCTAGATACAATTGATGCTAACTTCAGAGGATGGTGAATGAAGACAATACATGTAGACTGATGAGCACTCCAAAGGACGTAGCAAATCAAAGCATATATCAAGAATTCAGACATAGATTACTTAGAATTTACAATGATTTGTAATTGAAATAGTCTTCTCTTTCATTAAGTATGCAAAAACATGTACATATACAATAACTTTGAAATGAGCCCTGATACTTCAGCAAACAAATTTCAATTAAGCTTCGAATGTTCAAAATAAGGCATCCCTGCATCTTTTATAGAACAAGGTGAGGGAGCGGTTACACATGATCTACGATCAAGATGTATCTATTAAGATTTACGGTGGATATTCATCCTTGACTTAGTCAACATTTCCCGTGGCACAGGTTGCTAGCTGGAAACCATATGAATTACTTATTTTCTCCAAATGTCAGATGCTTATGCTTTCTTTGGTATTACATATTCATCTACTCTTAATTCTTTAGGTTCTTCATCCTCATCATCAGGAGCATCCGGATCATCACTTCCCATATTTTCATCATCCTGATGAACGTTGCTTTACATATGGGCTTGCATGATCATCCTGACATTTTCCTATGCTCCCACCACTCATTCGACTTCTCCGCCATCCTGAGTCTTTGCCTTGACCATGGTGTGCTTGTGAGCCTGATATTTATCTCAAAGAGTCTCCAATTTGCTCCTCCTGTTGCCTGATGTTTCATTCTAATTTTCCACCCTGACCTTGACCCTCATGATCTTGTCCATGACTTCTTCCATCAGGTGGTTAAGAGGGTCATCAGCTATCAGCTGGAAGTTATTATGCAGAGCCTTTATAGCAAAATCTGCATCTTGATTCTCAATCTTTCCTTCTATTTTCCGCTCTAGGGCTTCCAAGATTTCTGCTTCAAATGACATCGTGTCATGCAGCTTCATGCTGATGTCTCTTAATTTGCTATTGCATCTCTTTAACACATCACATTCAAATTTGATATCTTTATACCAGATATCTATCAGCATGGTGGTATTGTTATCTAGCACCTATTTGTTTATTAGGACTTGAGGATTAATCCTCTTTATTTCAACCAAAGCACTCAAGGCTTTCTCTAATTGGAATGACCTTCTTCCAGCCTCCATTTGCAATTTATCCACCTTCCTTCTGGAGATACCTAGAGAATTCCACCTCTGCAGAGAGGCTTTCACTATTTCTTTAGCTCCACTGAGTGCGGATGCCATCCACCTTCTCATTATTACTGATTCGTGCTTCATAAGGTCTAACTTATTGACCTCTTCCTGAGAAATTATAGTCAATGGGACTGCCTCTGAATTTGAAGTATAATCAGGGTTAATTAACCCTTTTATGTAGGTATGCAGATGAGCAATGTGCTCTTTATGTTGCTTATTTTTCTCTTTTTCCTTCTTTACCCTTTGGGTTAAAGAATCAATTATGTCCTTTCCCTCTTGACCTTCCTGGTCTTCATTGGCGAATCCTAAATCAACAATAGTGATATGGAATTCTTCCAGAGTGATCTTGCCTTTCTCCTTTTCAACTATGGGAAGTACTATCTGAGTAGTCCTTCTGCCCGTAGTAGGATCTCTTCTTATGGCTGAGGTTAACCTGGCCTTCCTCTTCGGCTTCATGATGGTCTCTGAAAATAGTGTTGACGCATCGAACTCTTGGATTTTAAAACCTGATTCCATACCTATTTCTTTCTCAAGCCATGGAGGAACTTCATCTCCGGATCCTTGTCGTCCATCATCATGATCATGACCACCTTGTTCTCCAGTAACTGCATCTATTTTTGATGGAGATAGTGATTTCCTTATTTCTTCCTCATGATGCTCTTCATGAGGGTGATCCTGGGGTACTTCCTCCTGTTGAGGAACTTCTTCTTGTGGTGGAGGATCTTGTGGTGCTTCCACCTGATGATCTAGTATTTGATCTTGCATTGTATCTTCTTTTGTTTCACCTTTGGTAATTTCCTCATTATGAGGCATATTTGTATCTATGGATGCCATGGTATCTGTCTTAGGTGCATCCGTCTGATCTTGGATCACATTTTGATCTGCACCTAATGAATCTACCTCTCGAGTTTTCAGGTCATCATGACCTAATGTATCTTTCTCACTTGAGGTCTCTTGAGTTCGGGGTACTTCTTCACTTAATATGGCTTTGTCATTCCCACCCTTTTCTTGGACTTCAACTATTTTGGGCTCATTGGATATATCTTGTTGTGGTTGACCCATATCTGCGGTGTGGCCTTCCATTTCTACAAGCTTCATTTTCTCAATATTTTTCACTTTATCAGGTGAACCTACTTTATGTTCAGGACTTACATCCTCTCTGTATGTTAGATCGATCACTACAGGGCTAGTTACCTGATCAACCAATTCATTAAGCCCCATCTGTTGTGCAATCCTTTCTAGGCTCTTTTCCTTTTCCTGTTCCACTTGCTTCAGTTCCTCTAACACAACCACCTGTACTGATGGAGTTCCTTGTGGAGTCATGCGGGTGTTAGCAGCAAGGGTTTCAATTTGTTGAGAGGTTACATCCTTTACTATCAGATAAGTCAACTGTCTCTTCCAGTGAGACAAGACCACTTTGAATTGGCCTAGAGGCTTCTTTCATTTGTTCTTCAGCTTGTTCAGTCTTAAACTGAACAATGGTGGGAAGTGGCACATTATGTTGCAATTCTTTTCTGAATACTTCACCACCAGCTCCCCTCAATACTATGGGGTCATGCTTTATTTCACCTCTCATGGATGTTCTTAGTTTCTTAGGTGTGGATGCCATCACCTGAGGTGCTTTTCTTTTTCTAATGAGGGGCATAGGGTCTTCCTCTTTAGGCTCTTCATCAAGAGGAACCTCCTTTTCCTTTTCCTTTTGTGATGCTTGACCCTCCTCATATCTTTTAGTAGCTTCCACAGCTGACCTTTGGATCTTTTTAGCCTTTTGTTTATCCATGGGAGGCGGTGCTGATGAGGCTGCTACCTATTCTGATGTGAATGCATGCTCTGTTGATATAATTATTCTTTCAATTAGCACCCCTTTAGGCTCATTATTAGTTTTCTTACCTCTGGGGGGTCTCTTGCTTTATTCTTGAGGCAACATCCTTTCTCCTTTAGATTTCAATTAGAAAGTCATCATATTCACTGTCAGGAATCTCCTGCCTCTTCTTCTTATTGTCAACTGTAAAGGCTACACCCTTATTCTTCAATGCATTTATTTGTTCATCTACCCAAGACTGGGTTAGCTACAGTATCCTGCCTGTAAATTGGTCTAATGAGATATCCTCAGACTATGTAAGATCAGGCGCTGAGATTGTGTCATTGTATATATTTTTTTGTTCATATTCATCTGCTATTATTTTTCTATCATCCCTTTTTAATTGCATAGGCACTGGAATACAATCAAAAGTTCTGATCTGCTTGACAGTTAGCCTTTGATATTTTCTTCTTCTAGCCTCAGCCTCATCCTCACAATCTGTCTAGAAATCCTCCAAGTGCTTCTGATGGATGGGCTTCCCCATGATTTTTTGCATCCTCCCATATGGGTCATATGATCTTGCCAAAGGGAACGACTGTAACTTCATCATGTCCAGACTAGCTATGGCCTTCTTGATGTTTTTAGAATCTTGGCATATGTACCAACCCATTGTCACTGGAAATAATACTGGTGGAATCTTCTTATTTGCTTTGTAAGCATCCAGTATTGTGGATATCTATCTCATGAACTCCATTAAAACAACTGCATCAGTGGGATATCTTGGGAGCATGAGGGGCTGTCCTGCAAAGCCCTCTATTCTGATGTAAGAGAAGGTGGTATATTGTATAAACCAGGAACCATGCCTGTATATGACTTCCTGAGCTTCCATGCACAATCTCTTAGTCCTATCTTCTTCCATTGTCCTTACTAGATGCATAGAAAATGCATCATTCACTAATTTGTAATCTTGAAGATAATTTTGTCTTTGTAGTTGGGGATAATGATCCCATATGTGTGCATCATTTGTACTGCCACCAATCCTTCCTACTGTTGTAAGTGCACCGAATGTCCCTTTATAAGTACATGAGTATACCACATATGAGGTCATATAAAATGAACACTCCAAGCCTCCTAGGGTCATGAGCTGCTCATCTAGGGCATCACTTATCATTTTAGCCCATAATGGCCTGTTCTCTGTATAAAGACACATCAGGATAACCCAATACATCCAATCTTTGAAACTTCCAGCATTAGGCTAGCCTATCACTCTGCTGAGTAGGACTATCATATATTGCTATTCATCGTCAAAATCAAACTTATAGAGGTGCACTGGTAATTTGGCGGAGGCAGTGTAAGGATTGTTCTTTGCCCTCCATTGATACATCCTCTTCCTAGCGGCTTTCTTGTTATTCTCATATTCAACTTGCAATTTCTTCAAATCCATGCTGACAACTTTCCTCCCCAGTGGCAAATTAAAAGTGGTCACAATCCCCTTGATCAACAGATTTGCATAAGCCCGGCCATGTTTCTCTATTCTCCTTGTCTGTGGGTTGTAGTTTCTAACACATTCAATAATCAACTCTGGAGCCTCCATAGAATAAGGAAATCCAGCCACAGTCCACATTCCCAACACAAAAATGATGTCCAACAGGGTATTATTCTTGTCATCATGCATTCTAGACGACCATGCGACTAGATATGTGTTTCCCCGGTGTGTATCTGCAATGACGCCATACTTGAACCATACACCCTCAGGTTCAGCAAACATGAGTTTAAGAAATTCAGCTTCAGACTTGGCCAACCTCTTGTCTGCCATGGTTTCCTACAATAAACAGGACTAGTCTTACCATACAATACTTCACATATATGCATACAACATTACATGTTTACGGCATGATGCACATTATATTCATTAATCATCACTTCATCATAATATGCATAACATATAACTTCAAACCAGTGGAAAAGCACACTACCTGGACACGCAGAAAATGACAGCAGGAGGGTTTTAACTACTTACTTGATAATGCTTATCTCCTTGATTATGCTGATGATTATATGAAAGAGATTCATATACCAGTGATAATCACGTGTCCTGTTCTGTTGCAAGCTGTGCTTGTCCGTAGGTAGGTCGTATGAGGGTTTAAAAGCTCTGTGCTCTGTAAAAACTTGTTTTATCGCAAGGTAAATGTAAAATGACACTAGAATTCACTTTTAATCTCATTTTAGGGCAAATTAGGGCAACATAAGATAGATTCGATTATAACCATTGATCTTCTGTCATAAATCTACGGGCATTGCCAGGTGTCTGGATCGTGTTCGCAATCAGGGAATTCCACCTACTGCATTTATGGTATTTAATGTTGCATGGCAAGAGGAGCGGGGTGATCTTCAGAAGATCAGGTGATATTCAGAATATGACCCCTTATGTGTAATATGACCATCCGCATTTGGCAGGAAAACTTATGTCGAAACATCGGGTGATGTTTGAGAATATCAGGTGATATTCAAACATTGGGTCATGTTTAAAATGTCGGGTGATGTTCAAAATATGACCCCTCGAAACTAAAATGACCTTTTCTCAGAATATCAGGATGACGTCATCAGGATAATGACCTGATTCATCGTTGTATCACTATGACGTCATCGTCATGTTATGTAGAAAGGATCAACGTTGGAAATATACCTCCGCGAGGTAAAAAAGGATGATGATGTCATCATCAGGGTGATTTCTTGTCTATTAGGATTATATGACATCATCGACATATTGGTTGCAGGGTGATATTTGAAAGATAGGGCGATATTTGAAATATCAGGTTATGTCAAAAATATGACCCCCACAAAATATATGAAGCTGACCGATGGGTAAATACCTCTATCACTTAAAATTGACGTTCGGATCCCCGGATAAATGATTACCGGGTGATAAAATTGGATCGGGGTGATCTTTCTTAAGATGACTGATATTTGTAAATATTACCCCCCCGGAATATCAGGTTTGACCAGGACTTTGACTTGTCATAACTTTTGTTCCCTAAGGAATATCAAGGTGATCCAAAAGGCAAACCTGCATGAAATTTTGTACTCTTTCCAACCATTAGGTTATTTATATAAAAAATTAACTTTGACAAACTGACCTCATCATGATGACTTACCCTAGCTTCCTTATGCAGGATCACCTGCAGGACTTACTTTTACCAGACCGCCAGAAAGCAAGAAAACACAAGCCAAGCAAAAAGTTGGGTCCCTATTTTGTCAAGTCAAAATGGGGTGTGTTGTGTAACCACACAACAACTTGCCACCAAAGAAAACAACAAAATTCCAATGATTCAAGTGAGGTGATCACATTCATATATAGCATTCTACTCTTTCTAAATATAAGCATCATAATCTTTTTGAATGACAAAGTTTCATCATGGCGACAATGCTAACAAAGGATCAGGTGTGTGCAAATGATTAATTATCCTCATCTTGAAAGCAAGTTGAAAACATGAGTAACTGGTGTTAAGCTACATAGTTGGAGATCATCCCTCATAGCCAACCTGGATAGAGCCTTGCTACCAGCAAGCGTCCATAGCCCCGGCAAGGTTATCTATACAATCCCCCTAAGTAGAGCCCCACTGCCAGCAAGCGTCTATAGCCCCGATAGAGTTACTTAGATGGCCTAATTTTATTATATTTTTAGATTTGTCCAATATTTTCGCTCAGTGTGCAAGGTATGGTCACTTGCTGATTTAGGTTAGAGATTGTATTGGTAGCAAGGGAGTCCCTTTAGATTTTTCACTTAACACTTATACTTGTGTGTTCTACAAACCCAAGGCTGTTAGGTGAGTCATTGTGAAAGAGTCACTTTGGTCAAGAAAAGACACCCTGATGAAAGGATATCACATACCCGATCATAAGTACTTCTCAGAATGAATCATAACCTATATATGAATTTGATATCATCACTTGAATCCTAACAATTTAGTTATTTTCTAGGGTGATGAGCCGCATCATCTTGACTAACCAAAATAGAAACTCAACAAGCAAACAAAAACCAAAACACAAAACAAACTGTACAAACAACTATACAAATATACACTATAATACACATGACTATCATGAAGCTAATTAGGCTTGGAAATAATGTTTAAGGAACTGTCCATTAACTGGTAATGGAACATCCTCACCTGTCAAGTTTTTAAGCCTATAAGTGTTGTCTCCTAATATTTCAGAAATTTGGAAGAGACCTATCCATAATTTATCAAACTTACCATGGTCTCCTTTCCTCTCATGCGCTTTGTCCCACATCAGGACTAAATCAGATATTCTGAAGGCTTTAACCCTGGCTCTTTTGTCAAACCAGTGTTTGACAACAGCTTGATGTTTGGCAAATTGATCAATTGCCTGACTTCTTTTCTCTTCCAGTTGCATCAATTGAAGCAACCTGACTTCTTGCTTATTGTCTATGCCTAGGTATTCTTGGGCAAACTGCAGTGTAGGAATTTTCAAGTTCACAGGGAGGATGGGATCCACCCCATACACTAAATGATAAGGTGAGTTTCCTAATGCAGCCTTGTTCCTGGTTCTATCTACCCATAAGGCATATTTCAGAAGTGTGTTCCACTCCCTAGGGTTCTTTTCTATTAACTTTTTTATGATATTCAGCAAATTTTTGTTGGTGGATTATGCTAATCCATTCCCTTGGGGATAATAGTTGGATGAGAACTTCAGTATAATCCCATAATCAAAAGCCCAACTTGACAATTTAGTTGAAGCAAAAGCAGAGCCATTATCACTTACCAGAGCATAGGGAATTCCATACCTGGTGACAATATTACTTTCCAGAAATCTGATGACATCATCAGCATTGCAGGTTTTGGTGCTGATAGCTTTGGTCCACCTGGTATAGTAATCAGTAATCGTTAAGACATACCTGTGGCCAGATGATGATGGAGGATTGATTGGTCCTATGAAGTCCATGCCCCACTGTGCAAATGGGTGCATCTCCATCCCTCACTGCAAAGGTTGAGCAACATATCTTTCTCTGTTAGCAGCAACCTGACACACATGACAACATTTAATATGCTCAGCAGTATCCTTGAAAATGGTGGGCCAGTAGTATCCTGCCCTGAGGATAGCATGAGTTGTGGCCAAGGGTGACCCATGTGCTGTTCCAAACTTGTCATGTAGCTCTGATAATACTCTTTCTGCTTCTGGCCTCTCTAGGCATCTTAGATAGATTCCTTCATAATTTTTCTTGAAAAGGACTCCCCATTTCATCATATACTTCTGGGATCTTATTTTGAGGGCTCTCCTTTGTGAGGCCTACAGTCTAGGAGGACATCTGCCAGTAATCAGGATGTGCCTGATGTCTGAGTACCACTCTCCATTGTCCTTAGCATTGATTACATACTGCTGATTGATGATATTGGGGTCAATCTTTGATATCATTTGGCTTAAAGCTTGTCCTCTCACTAGCTTCATGGGTGTAATTTCCATGTCATATTCTTGTAGTAATGTGATCCACTTAGCCCTTTTTTCACCTGGCTCGCTCTGCATTAAGAGCATCTTTACTACTACATCAGGCACCACAACAATAACTTTACTTCTTAGGATATAGTGCCTGAACTTCTTCACTGCTCTGACCAAAGGAAGTGTCTGCCTTTCAACATCCATATATCTCAGTTCAGCATCTTTGAAAGGACAGCTCATGAAGGCTATGGGCTTCTCTTCCTTTTCTTCATTTCTCTGTGTCAGTACTGCTGCAGAGGTATGCTCTGAAGCAAATGAATAAATATAGAAGTCCCTGGTGTAGTCTGGACTGATCAGGACTGGAGCATCTGATATAGCTTTTTTAATGTCTTCAAAAGCTGCTCTAGCCTTTGGTGTCCACTCAATCTTTGTGTCCTTCTTGAGTATGGCATTTAAAGGTCTAACAATTTCAGTAAAACCAGTGATAAACTTCCTAACAAAATTAATCTTACCGAAGTAGGATTTAAGCTCTTTCTTGCTTCTAGGAAGCTGTATTTTCATAATGGACTCCACCCTGTCAGGATCAATGATAATCCCATCTTCAGTTATCAGGTGGCCTAGTAATTTTCCTGTTGTCACCCCAAATATGCATTTCTTGGGGTTCAGAGATATCCCATATTCTTCACATTTTTTAAGCACATTTATGAGATCTGCTACATGGTTTCCTCTATCTTTAGAGAACACTGTTAAGTCATCCATGTATATGACTATACATTTTCCTATTAAGCCTCTGAAGGCTATGTCCATTGCTTGCTGGAATGTTGCTCTAGCATTTATTAGCCCAAACGGCAAACACCTGTAGGCGAATATCCCCCACTTTGTGGTGAAGACAGTTTTCAGTCTGTCTATCTTATCTACCATTACCTGATTGTAGCCTGAAAAACCATCCAGGAATGACATCATTTTAGCACCGTTTACAATTTGTAGGACCTCATCTAAGGAAGGTAAAGGATAATTATCCTTCTTAGATTCTCTGTTCAGGTTCCTGAAATCCACACATAGTCTGATGTCTCCATTTTTCTTTCTCACTGGGACCAGATTTGCTACCCAGGTGGAGTGTCTCATAGGAAATATAATCCTGACATTTAACAGTTTCTTAACCTCTTAAAAAATTATAGGTTCTAGCAAAGCATTGACTATAACCCCTAGCCTTCCAAAGCCTTCCAAGCTAACGATGCGGGTTCGATTCCCGCTACCCGCTCATTCATATTCCTTATTCTAAATATTTTTTGAATGTCAACTTCTTTCTCATTCACATGAATTTTTTATGTCCATGTTACATCTCTATTCTTTCTCTTTCTTTCCTGAATCTCGTCGTGGATGGAGAAAAAATCGGATTTTTTTGAACGATAAAGTATTTCAAGGAATAATGAAAATAAAGCGTCCATCGTCTAATGGATAGGACAGAGGTCTTCTAAACCTTAGGTATAGGTTCTGTTCTCTAGGTACGTGGGTGATATTGAATGCATCAAAGTCTTCAATCAGATCCCACACCCTGTGTCTGTAATTAGACAACTTTTTATAATTACAGGAGTAAATTCCTCACCTTTCTGACCACTAATTCTTAGTCTCCATAGACATGCATAATTTTTACTTTCTTCTTAAGGGCAAACAGTATCCCATGAATCAGAGCTTCATACTCTGTTACATTATTGGTGCATGAGAACTGTAGTCTGTAGGCTGCCAAGTAGGACTTTCTTGATGGATCGATTAGGTCTATCCCTATCCGGCTCCTTGTTTGGACTTGGATCCATCAAATCTAAGGATCCATGGCTTATCTTCAGTCAAAGGCTTACTTGAACCTTCCTTCTTCTTTGCAGCTCTGGTAGCTGCACCACTTGATATCCACTTTAACTTAGGTATCTCAGCCTTCTCAGATTTCATCTTTCCTTTCTTCTATGAAGCTGATGTCTCTTCTTTCTTTTTATCATCAGGAGGATGATCTTTTGGACTAGGCAAAGTCTGTCATTTTAGGAGATGCAGACACAAAGAACAGGCAGTCTCTGAGTGAGGTGCCTCATGCAACCTACACCAGCGTTCAATCAGGATATCTTGTGAAGGCCTCTGCTGCTGTGTCATCTTCTGGATCTCTTCTTTCAGAAACTCTTCAAATTTAGACAGATTGCTGCCTCTGTCCTCATAAGATAATTCATAATCTGACTCAACTAAACAATCACTCCCTTTGGTGATTTTCTCTTTTCTCTTAACATTACTCTGGTTGCATACTAGAATCTCTTCTGTCTTCTGAACATGCTTTTCATCCTGACGTATGGATTCATCTGTTCCTGCAGGAAACAAATAGTAATCAGCGTCACTATCATTATCACTCTCTGATGAACTTACCTCTGATGCTGATGATGATGCTGTTGATGCATCACTGCATGCTTGTTCTAGCTCCAACATGTCTCTACATGCTTCACAGGTCTTCTCGGGAGATGACTCATTATGCAACCTGCACCAACCATCCATTAAAATATTATTAACAGGTATTTCTAATAACTGACATGGCTTTACCTGTTTGGACAAGTGCTTTTCGAAATCCTTGTAATGGTCTACCTCATTTTCATCCTCAGGATTACTATCAGATTCTTCAACTATTTTGTCATCCTGAGGGTGAACATGATGATGATGCACTTCATACATCATGATCTCTTCTATCCTAACAGTCTGGGGTTTTATGGAATAAACTCTAGGTTCCACATCTATGTACATGATCTCATTAGTTTTGTTGTATTCGGTGATCATGTGCTTCATTCTAGGTTTGGCATCGATTCTTATCTAGTTTGGTATCCCCTTCCAGGGTAACCACATATGACTGAAATCCGTGGACATGTATCCGTTGAGAGTTTTGGACCAGTCTCTGCTGAGTAGCATCCCATAAGTGTCAGGTATGTCAACTACCTAAATGTCAATATAATATTGGATCCTGGGGTCAGATGCTAGCTACATGTGAATATGAGTCAGCTCTCTTACTACACTTACTTCTGTTTTGTCCAGTTGTGTGACTTTCTTCAAAGATTTAGCAGGATGCAGGCCTAAAGTATTGCATATAGATAAGGGCATTACATTCGTAGATGCTCCTGAGTCTACTAAATAGTTGTGCAAGTTTTTGCTAAACATTCTTATGGTGAGGAGGAATGGAGGTGACTCACTTTTATCTCTATATAAAGTCATGTGGGAGGTCTCTGCATCTTGAACAATAGTTGGAACCTTATGTTTAACATTATTGTCTCTAGTAGCATGATCTTTACCACTGGACTGACCTGGGGAATGATTATCTTCTTTTGGAGCAGGATCATCTAGTGATTTCATATATACCTTCTTGATGGTAGGAGTTTTGAGCAACTCTGACAAAGACAAGCTGATTTTGATTTTCTTCATTTCATCAGCTAGATATGTGACTAGCTTGTTAGATTCATGAGCTACGTTAGTAGTTTTTGACACATTATTCTGTGGTGTTAAATACTGAGCATTCACCTTGGGGAATCCAGGGTTATTACTCGCCTTGGGATCAGGAGGTGTATTGAAATTATTCAGAGGCAAGGAAGAGGTCAATGGACCAATAGGTCTATTGGCATTATTTCTCAAGTTATAGTTATGCTTACCCTGATATTACTGTTGGTAAGCATGCACCTCCTCATGTTCATTTGAAGGCTCATTTTCATCCTCAAAAGGGAAGACATAATTTGACTCAGAAGCCATGGCTGATTCTTCACATGCCAGGGCATAATCCTGGTGAGTGGGCACTGTCTGCTGATAAGGATTATGAGTATAAATTTCCCGCACTAGGGCTGAATCATATCTGCAAGGAACCAGTTCATTTCCCTCTATTTGAGGTTGATTTCCTAAAGTATTGGATACTTCAGTCTGAAAAATACTAGCAGCAATTCTGAATTGAGGACAGTCCAACTCTGCATGTGCATTGGTGTTATGAATTCTACACTAGTTAGTGAGGGCTGCTTCTGCAAGATTGACTCTAGTAGTCTGTTTTGGTTCACCAGGAGGCTGGTTATCTAGGGGGGATGGCAAGGAACCATTATTTGGCTTAGTATTCCACACTCTAGGCTGCCTTTGAGGATTATTATTGCCATTGTTGTAATTATTGTTGTTATACCCCCTATCCGGATAATTTGGTCTATCATTGTTATAGCCTTTGTTTTGGTGGGAGTAGAAGTTTTGACTTCTCAAGTGAGTAATCTCAATTGTAAGCTTCCTTAACTGAGCTGATATTTCTTTGATCTCTTCTTTTTCTTCCTGGACCTTAGCCACTACATTTTTTGTTGAAGGCTTGAAAAATGAAGATCCATTGTTTTGATTATTGGCAGACTAGTCTACAACCTGAGGTGCATGTATTTGTCTAGGATACTGCATCATCTAGCCATTTCCATTTGGAGGTGGCATTATACTTAATGGAGGTATTTGCAGAGGGGCAGGCATAATAGCTGGAGGCATCATGGCTCCATTTGGCTGTTGTTGGGCAGGATATGTTGGATAGCTAGGAAGTGTGGGAAATGCTATGTTTGGTGTAGGAGCAGGAACTAATTGCTGATTGACTTTGATAGCTTCTTGGAAAGCTCCTGTTAAAGTTGTGATTTTAGGATGTGCTCTCCTAATGAACATGGAAGTTAAAGGATCCAGGGCTGAACAATAGATGCTCCTAGCAGTAGCATCTGCTACAACATATGGGGCAACTAACTTAGATAGCATTTTCTGGAACCTAGCATTGAAATTGGCTATAGGTTCTCCTTCAAACCGTTTGGTTGTGGCAAATAGGTGATAGTTCATTGAAGGATCTATTGGTATTTTGAACCTATCAGTGAAAGCTTTCTCTAAAACAACCCAAGATCCGACTGAACCTTGACCAAGGCTAATATACCAATTATAGGCTTCTTCCCCTAAGGAAAAAGAAAATAATCTACTTACAATGTCCTGATGCTCTATTCTGGCCCTACAACAGGCTTCTTTGAAAGTTCTGATATGGTCATCTGCATCTTGATACGGATGATACTTTGGGTAATTTTGTCTGAATTCTTTGGCAAAGCATGAAATGCCAGGAAAGTTAACGGTGATTTTGTTGCAAAGAAAGACATTGCCACCGGAGGAGGCTGACCCTGAGGTATGAAGGGCTGAGGCTGAACTGGAGGTGTAACAGGTGATCCTGTAGGTGATTGTAAACCAATAGGAGTTACGGGAGGACGTTCTGGTGATGCTCCAGAAGCACTAGAACCGGGAGTATGATGGATGTCAACAGTTCTAGGTCTGAATCCCCTGACAGGTAATTCTTCAAATATTCCACTGGACCTAGACCTGGTACTTATCCTGTGAGCCAAGATGTCTAAAATTTAAAGAAATTGGCTGTATACTTGTAAAGATCAGTTGGAATCTACCAGCAAAAGTGGTATTTATGGTCAGAAAGCAAGATTGACTAGATATTGACACGATATTTGCATGAACCATGCAAATATGAGGTGATATTTAGGTCTGTTGACACTTGCAACCAGATATTAGGTTTCTAAGGCTAATTACCTCAAAGCTTTGACATATTTACCTGAAATTGGCTGATCTTTGCAAATTCACGATGATCTACCATAAAACTTGCAATATTTATGATCAATTTTGAAAACTTTACACAGGATTAGCATGTACAAGCTTAATACAATAAATCTTTGTGCAATACTTGAAATTTAGAGGTGTTTTAGTGTTACCTTACTTCTTGCATCATCAAATCTAACTTACTGATGATGATCTTCTAGAAGCAGGTCCTCCTTCTAGCACCAATTTATGTTGATCATGATGTTAGTCATAAACAAACACAGAATAAAAGTTACGCATCAACCTTTACTCATCTTGAAAGATATGATGAATTCAAAGAATTCATGATCCCAAGTCTCCGTGGATTAGGTCTTAATCAACTGACGTTACTCAGTGGTTGATGTGTGCTGCTGTTTTCCATTCAGGGGCCTTATGTTAGTTCATCAGCAGGATTCAGTTTCTATAAGGATGCTACACAGAAGGTTATTTGCACAAGATATCTCCACAAATAGTGTGTTTGTACTCAAATCTTTGCATGATATTTATCAATTGTACATGCTTTAACTTCAAATATGCTATAAATCTTCAATTATCTATGAGTTGTAGCATATTTCATGTAATTTGCTTCTGATTATTTATTATTTGCAATTGTGATGGTGAATTATTCTAAAATTAAAAGAAATGTAAACAAATACTTCAAATTATGATGAATCTTCAGTTATTGAGCCACATACACACTTGAAACTGACATGAAAAAGAAGAAATCAAACCATATGTTCACCAGGATGTTGCACATCTAGATACAGTTGATGCTAACTTCAGAGGATGGTGAATGAAGACAATACATGTAGACTGATGAGCACTCCAAAGGACGCAGCAAATCAAAGCATATATCAAGAATTCAGACACAGATTACTTAGAATTTATGATGATTTGTAATCGAAATAGTCTTCTCTTTCATTAAGTATGCAAAAACATGTACATATACAATAACTTTGAAATGAGCCTTGATACTTCAGCAAAAAAATTTCAATTAAGCTTTGAATGTTCAAAATAAGGCATCCCTGCACCTTTTATAGAACAAGGTGAGGGAGTGGTTACACATGATCTACGATCAAGATGTATCTATTAAGATCTACGGTGGATATTCATCCTTGACTTAGTCAACATTTCATGTGGCACAGGTTGCCAGCTGGCAACCATCTGAATTACTTATTTTCTCCAAATGTCAGATGCTTATGGTTTCTTTGGTATTACATCTTCATCTACTCTTCATTCTTTAGGTTCTTCATCCTCATCATCAGGAGCATCCGGATCATCACTTCCCATATTTTCATCATCTTGATGAACGTTGCTTTGCATATGGGCCTACATGATCATCCTGACCTTTTCATATGCTCCCACCACTTGTTCGACTTCTCTGCCATCCTGAGTCTTTGCCTTGACCATGGCGTGCTTGTGAGCTTGATATTTATCTCGAAGAGTCTCCAATTTTCTCCTCCTGCTGCCTGATGTTTCATTGTAATTTTCCACCCTGACCTTGATCCTCATGATCTTGTCCATGGCTTCTTCCGTCAGGTGGTTAAGAGGGTCATCAGCTATCAGTTGGAAGTTATTATGCAGAGCCTTGATAGCAAAATCTGCATCTTGATTCTCAATCTTTCCTTCTATTTTCCCCTCTAGGGCCTCCAGGATTTCTGCTTCAAATGACATCATGTCATGCAGCTTCATGCTAATGTCTCTTAATTTGCTATTGCATCTCTTTAACACATCACATTCAAATTTGATATCTTTATACCAGATATCTATCAGCATGGTGGTATTGTTATCCAACAACTATTTGTTTATTAGGACTTGAGGATTAATCCTCTTTATTTCAACCAAAGCACTCAAGGCTTTCTCTAATTGGAATGACCTTCTTTCGGCCTCCATTTGCAATTTATCCACCTTCCTTCTGGAGATACCTAGAGAATTCCACCTCTACAGAGAGGCTTTCACTATTTCTTCAGCTCCACTAAGTGCAGATGCCATCCACCTTCTCATTATTACTGATTCATGCTTCATAAGGTCTAACTTATTGACCTCTTCCTGAGAAATTGTAGTCAATGGGACTACCTCTAAATTTGAAGTATCATCAGGGTTAATTAACCCTTTTATGTAGGTATGCAGCTGAGCAATGTGCTCTTTATGCTGCTTATTTTTCTCTTTTTCCTTCTTTACCCTTTGGGTTAAAGAATCAATTATGTCCTTTCCCTCTTGACCTTCCTGGTCTTCATTGGCGAATCCTAAATCAATAGTAGTGATCTAGAATTCTTCCAGAGTGATCTTGCCTTTCTCCTTTTCAACCGTGGGAAGTGCTACCTGAGCAGTCCTTCTACCCGTAGCAGGATCTCTTCTTATGGCCGAGGTTAACCTGGCCTTCCTCTTTGGATTCATGATGGTCTCTGAAAATAGTGTTGACACATCGAACTCTTGGATTTCAAAACCTGATTCCATACCTATTTCTTTCTCAAGCCATGGAGGAACTTGGTCTCTAGATCCTTATCGTCCCTCATCATGATCATGATCACCTTGTTCTCCAGTAACTGCATCTATTTTCAATGGAGATGGTGATTTCCTTATTTATTCCTCATGATGCTCTTCATGAGGGTGATCCTGGGGTACTTCCTCCTGTTGAGGAACTTCTTCTTGTGGTGGAGGATCTTGAGGTGCTTCCACTTGATGATCTAGTATTTGATCCTGCATTGTATCTTCTTTTGTTTCATCCCCTTTGGTAATTTCCTCATTATGAGGCATATTTGTATCTGTGGATACCATGGTTTCTGTCTTAGGTGCATCCGTCTGATCTTGGATCACATTTTGATCTGCACTTGATGAATCTACCTCTCAAGTTTTCAGGTCATCATGACCTGATGTATCTTTCTCACCTGAGGTCTCTTGAGTTCGGGGTACTTCTTCACTTAATATGGCTTTGTCATTCCCACCCTTTTCTTGGACTTCAACTATTTTGGGCTCATTGGATATATCTTGTTGTGGTTGACCCATATCTGCGGTGTGGCCTTCCATTTCTGCCAGCTTCATTTTCTCAATATTTTCTGCTTTATCAGGTGCACCTGCTTTATGTTCAGGACTTACATCCTCTCTGTATGTTAGATCGATCACTGTAGGGCTAGTTACCTGATCAACCAATTCATTAAGCCCTATCTGTTGTGCAATCCTTTCTGGGCTCTTTTCATTTCCATGTTCCACTTGCTTCAGTTCCTCTAACACAACCACCTATTACTGATGGAGTTCCTTATGGAGTCATGCGGGTGTTAGCAGCAAGGGTTTCAATTTGTTGAGAGGTTACATCCTTTACTACTTCATCATCAGATAAGTCAACTGTCTCCTCCAGTGAGACAAGACCATTTTGAATTGGCCTAGAGGCTTCTTTCATTTGTTCTTCAGCTTGTTCAGTCTTGAACTGAACAATGGTGGGAAGTGGCACGTTATGTTGCAATTCTTTTCTGAATACTTCACTACCAGCTCCCCTCAATACTATGGGGTCATGCTTTATTTCACCTCTCATGGATGTTCTTAGTTTCTTAGGTGTGGATGCCATCACCTGAGGTGCTTTTCTTTTTCTAATGAGGGGCATAGGGTCTCCCTCTTCAGGCTCTTCATCAAGAGGAACCTCCTTTTCCTTTTGCTTTTGTGATGCTTGACCCTCCTCATATCTTTCAGTAGCTTCCACAGCTGACCTTTGGATCTTTTTAGCCTTCTATTTATCCATGGGAGGCGGTGCTAATGAGGCTGCTACCTATTCTAATGTGGATGCATCCTCTGCTGATATAATTATTCTTTCAATTAGCACCCCTTTAGGCTCGTTATCAGTTTTCTTACCTCTGGGGGGACTCTTGCTTTGTTCTTGAGGCAGCATCCTTTCTCCTTTAGATTTCCTCTTTTCAATCAGAAAGTCATCATATTCACTGTCAGGAATCTCTGGCCTCTTCTTCTTATTGTCAACTGTAAGGGATACACCCTTCTTCTTTAATGCATTTATTTGTTCATCTACCCAAGACAAGGTTAGCTGCAGCATCCTGCCTGTAAATTGGTCTAATGAGATATCCTCAGGCTGTGTAAGATCAGGCACTGAGATTGTGTCATTGTATATATTTTTTTGTTCATATTCATCTATTATTATTTTTCCATCATCCCTTTTTAATTGCATAGGCACTAGAATACAATCAAAAGTTCTAATCTAGTTGAGAGTTAGCCTTTGATATTTTCTTCTTCTAGCCTCAGCCTCATCCTCACAATCTGTCTAGAAATCCTCCAAGTGCTTCTGATGGATGGGCTTCCCCATGATTTTCTGCATCCTCCCATATGGGTCATATGATCTTGCCAATGGGAACGACTGTAACTTCATCATGTCCAAACTAGCTATGGCCTTCTTGATGTTTTTAGAATCTTGGCATATGTACCAACCCATTGTCATTGGAAACAATATTGGTGGAATCTCCTTATTTGCTTTGTAAGCATCCAGTATTGTGGATATCTGTCTCATGAACTCCATTAAAACAAATGCATCAGTGGGATACCTTGGGAGCATGAGGGGTTGTCCTGCAAAGCCCTCTATTCTGATGTAAGAGAAGGTGGTATATTGTATAAACCAGGCACCATGCCTGTATATGACTTCCTGAGCTTCTATGCTCAGTCTCTTAGTCCTTTCTTCTTCCATTGTCCTTACTAGATGCATAGAAAATGCATCATTCACTAATTTGTAATCTTGAAGATAATTTTGTCTTTGTAGCTGGGGATAATGATCCCATATGTGTGCATCATTTGTACTGCCACCAATCCTTCCTACTGTTGTAAGTGCACTGAATGTACCTTTATAAGCACATGAGTATACCACATATGAGGTCATATAAAATGAACACTCCAGGCCTCCTAGGTTCATGAGCTGCTCATCTAGGGAATCACTTATTAATTTATCCCATAATGGCCTATTCTCTGTATAAAGACACATCAGGATAACCCCATACATCTAATCTTTGAAACTTCCAGCATCAGGCTAGCATGTCACTCTGCTGAGTAGGGCTATCATATATTGGTATTCATCGTCAAAATCAAACTTATAGAGGTGCACTGGTAATTTGGCAGAGGCAGTGTAAGGACTGTTCTTTGCCCTCCATTGATACATCCTCTTCCTAGCAGTTTTCTTGTTATTCTCATATTCAACTTGCAATTTCTTCAAATCCATGCTGACAACTTTCCTCCCCAATGGCAAATTAAAAGTGGTTGCAATCCCCTTGATGGACAGATCTGCATAAACCTGGCCATGTTTCTCTATTCTCCTTGTCTGTGGGTTGTTTCTAGCACATTCAATAATCAACTCTGAAGCCTCCATAGTATAAGGAAATCCAGCCGCAGTCCACATTCCTGACACAAAAACGGCATCCAACAAGGTTTATTCTTGTCATCATGCATTCTAGATGACCATGCGACTAGATCTGTGTTTCCCTGGTGTGTATCTGCAATGATGCCATACTTGAACCGTACACCCTCAGGTTCAGCAAACATGGGTTTAAGAAATTCAGCTTCAGACTTGGCCAACCTCTTGTCTGCCATGGTTTCCTACAATAAACAGGACTAGTCTTACCATACAATACTTCACATATATGCATACAACATTACATGTTTACGGCATGATGCACATTATATTCATTAATCATCGCTTCATCATAATATGCATAACATATAACTTCAAACCAGTGGAAAAGCACACTACCTGGACACACAGAAAATGATAGCAAGAGGGTTTTAAATACTTACTTGATAATGCTTATCTCCTTGATTATGCTGATGATTATATGAAAGAGATTTAGATACCAGTGATAATCACGTGTCCTGTTTTGTTGCAAGCTGTGCATATCCGCAGGTAGGTCGTATGAGGGTTTAAAAGCTCTGTGCTTTGTAAAAACTTGTTTTATGGCAAGATAAATGTAAAATGATGCTGGAATTCACTTTTAATCTCATTTTAGGGCAAATTAGGGCAACATAAGATAGATTCGATTATAACCATTGATCTTCTGTCATAAATCTACGAGCATTGCCAGGTGTCTGGATTGTGTTCGCAATTAGGGAATTCCACCTACTGCATTTATGGCATTTAATGTTGCACGGCAAGAGGAGCAGGGTGATCTTTGGAAGATCAGGTGATATTCAGAATATGACCCCTTATGTGTAATATGACCATCTGCATTTGGCAGGAAAACTTATGTCGAAACATCGGGTGATGTTTGAGAATATCAGGTGATATTCAAACATCGGGTCATCTTTAAAATATCGAGTGATGTTCAAAATATGACCCCTCGAAACTAAAATGACCTTTTCTTAGAATATTAGGATGACGTCATCAAGATAATGACCTGATTCATCATTGTAGCACTATGACATCATCGTCATGTTATGTAGAAAGGGTCAACGTTGGAAATATACCTCCGCATGGTAAAAAAGGATGATGATGTCATCATCAGGGTGATTTCTTGTCTATCAGGATTATATGACGTCATCGGCATATTGGTTGCAAGGTGATATTTTACGCCAGGGTAATATTTGAAAGGTAGGGTGATATTCAGAATATCGGGTGATGTCGAAAATATGACCCCCGCAAAATATATGAAGTTGACCGACGGGTAAATACCTCTATCACTTAAAATTGATGTTTGGATCCCTGGATAAATGATTATCGGGTGATAAAATTGGATCGGGGTGATCTTTCTTAAGATGACTGATATTTGTAAATTTGACCCCCCCTGGAATATCAGGTTTGACCAGGACTTTGACTTGTCATAACTTTCGTTCCCTAAGGAATATCAGGGTGATCCAAAAGGCAAACCTGCATGAAATTTTGTACTCTTTCCAACCATGAGGTTATTTATATGAAAAATTAACTTTGACAAACTAACCTCATCATGATGACTTACCCCAGCTTCCTTATGCAGGATCACCTGCATGACTTACTTTTACCAGACTGCCAGAAAGCAGGAAAACACAAGCCAAGCAAAAAGTTGGGTCCCTGTTTTGTCAAGTCAAAATGGGGCGTGTTGTGTAACCACACAACAGACAACTGTCATAATGTTTGGTAAGTAAATCTATGACAACTGTAAATTGTCATAAGATTCTGTGATTCTATGATGCATATGACGGATATGTTAGTTGTATATTTGCTATATTTAGCCCAAGGTTCCTATCTTGGAAAGATACTCTTTTTCTGGAATCTATGATGGTTATGACATGTCATAAGATGCTATAAGAGGCCAGAATTAGTCTTGGGCACCCAACGTTTGCATGACTATTTTTGGACAAGTGGAAGGTGCTTGTAAGATGGCATTTAATATTTGTATGTTGGGGAATCTCATGAGAGAGAAGGTGAATGCCTAAGATGAGTTAGAAAATGTTTCTATAAGTATTTTCCATGTATTAGTTGCTGCAATATAGATTTGAGATACTCAGGTGCTACCGGAATGTTGTCGAATTGAAGACTGGTGGAGAGAGTTGAAGTGTTGTATTGTTAATCATTTTCAGATTAATACAAACACTGGGCCTCTTTCCTGTGTGGAGTTTTTTACCCGAAAGGGTTTTCTCCACGTTAACATTATGTTATGTGTTCATATTTCTGATTTTGTGTTTCTGTGAAGCATAGTTTTGTTTCTGTGTTACAATCTCCATTAATAACACATAGTTAAAGATTACAGAAATTTATATTGAATCAAATTTCCATTGAAGTAGTGTTGCTTTCATTTCTAACATTTGGTATCAGAGCCTAGCCATCTTTGACTCTTGGGTGGTAGTGTGGAAGCTGTAGCTGTAGTAGGAGATTTGGTTGCATTTGTTTTGCAGATCTTGTGTTGTTATTATGGCTGCATCCACCCTTGCATCAACCTCTCAAATGGACATTGAGAAGTTCAACGGAATGGGGTATGAGTTGTGGAAGCTAAAAATGGAAGATTTGTTGGAAGAAAGAAACTAGTGGTTGGCTGTCCAAAAAGAGAAGAAACCTGACAATGTCTCTCAAGATGAGTGGGATAGACTGGATAAGAAGGCACAGGGAACCATCCGGTTGTGTCTTTTAGACTCTGTCCTATTAAATGTCGCAAAGGAGGAGACCGCACACAAGTTGTGGAAACGGTTGGGTGAGATCTATCAAGCCAAGAGTATGGTAAATAAACTTTATTTAGAAAGAAAATTGTTTTCCATGAAAATGTGAGAAGGTGAATCAGTTGCAGAGCATTTAAATTCTTTTAATTTGTTAGTGAGTCAGCTTGATTCAGTAGATGTTTTAGGTTAGTGAGGAAGATAAATATATCTTACTTCTTTGTTCTTTACCTGAGTCTTGGGAGAATGCTATCCTTGCTATCACTTCTAACCTTGCGGATCTAAAGTTGGATGCTGTTGTTTCAGAGCTACTGTCACAAGAATTGAGAAAGAAGAGTTTAGATAGTTTAGGGGATGCTCTCAGTGTCAGGGGAAGGTCTAAGGAAAGAGGACCTAAAGGAGATCAGAAAGGGGCTAAGGACAAGTCCAAGGGCTGGTCTAAGACTCCCATTAAAAAGAATAGAGTTAAGTGTTGGAACTGCGGTAAAAGGGGATATGTGAAGGAGTGTAGAAACCCCAAGAAATAGAGGGAGAGTACTTTGGATAAGTCCTCGAATGCAAGTGAAGATGTTTTACTTTTTGCATGTAATGTTGTTTTTGATGAAAATTGGTTGGTTGACTCAGGATGCTCATTTCATATGACCCCGCATAAGGAATGGTTCTCCACATATGAAGAATATGATGGAGGTAATATCTACCTTGGTGACAACTCTACATATCTGATTGTCGAGAAAGGAAGGTATTGTTGTGTTTCAGTGATGGGAGGATTAAAATCCTCCTTGGTGTTTTGCATGTTCCTGGATTAGCTAGAAATCTGGTTTTAGTTTTGAACTTGAATGATTTGGCAATGCATGTGACATTTGACAAGCATGGTTGTAGATTGTTGAGACGGAACTTGGTGGTAGCGAAGGGAAAGAGATTGGGAAACCTGTTCAAGCTTGAAGCCACTACAGTTTGTAATGCCTCCTATGTATCTGAGGCTACTACTGAAAATACATGTATGTTGTGGCACTGTAGATTGGGCCACACAAGCAATAATGTACTGAAAACTATTAAGAATAAAAAATTGTTGGATGGTTTCTCCTATTCTGATGAGCACTTTGATTTCTGTGAGCATTGTGTGTTTGGTAAACAAAATAGAAAATCATTTCCTTCAAGAAGCAATAGAGCAAAAGAGAAGTTAAAAATTATTCATACGGATGTGTTTGGACCTATGGATAATGAATCTATCAGAAAATCTCGTTATTTTGTAACCTTCATTGATGATGTATCCAGATTTACATGGATTTATTTTATGAAGCATAAATCTGAAGTTTTCACTATGTTTAAGGAATTCAAAGTCTTAGTAGAGAACCAATCAGGTTTAAAGATAAAAATATTAAGATCTAACAATGGAGGGGAATATTGCTCTAAGGAATTTGATGAGTTTTGCAAGCATGTAGGTATAATCAGACAAAAGACAACTCTGTATACACCACAGCAGAATGGTGTTGCAGAAAGGATGAACCGAACAATTATGGAAAGGGCTAGAAGTATTCTTAGTGATTCACAGTTGGATAAATGCTTTTGGGTAGAGGTTGTGTGTACTGCTTGCTACTTGATAAATAGATCTCCTTGTAAGGATCTTGATTCAACACCTTATCTTGACAAGTAAGAAACCTCCTGTTTCACATTTAAGGGTTTTTGGCTATGAGGCTTTTGTTCATGTGCCCAAGGAAAAGCAATCTAAGTTGGATCCAAAAGCTGAAAAGTGTACATTCATTGGATATGGTGATAATGTGAAAGGTTATAAGCTTTGGAATCTACTAACCCGCAAGATTATCTTTTCTAGAGATGTTATTTTCAGGGAACTTAGAGCTATTTTTGAACCTGAGCAACCAAAAAAAAAAGATGAAAAGGTAAAGAGAGTGCACTTTGAGTTAGAGCAGCAAGATGCACCTTAGGAAGAACAAAATGATGGATTAGGGGGACAGGAAGAAGAAGATTCAAGTAGTTCTAATGAAGATGAATCTATTGTGACAGGAGAAGTTGTTGCAGATGATCATGCAGAAGAACGAGTAGAGTCTCTTACTCCACCCTTGAGGAGATCCACAAGACAAAAAAAATCTAGTTGATAGGTATAGCCCACTAGATTTTCATTATGTATATGCTTTGTTGAGTACTAACGATGAACCTAGATCTTACAGGGAATCTATTTCTGCAGATGATAGTGAGTCTTGGCAGCTAGCCATGTAGGAGGAGATGATGGCTTTAGACTCTTGTAACACCTGGGATCTTGTTCATTTTTGCAAAGGAAGAAAGGCCAAAGGATGTAAGTGGGTCTTCAAGAAGAAGTTTGGAGCAGACGAGTCATTGGAGAACTACAAGGCTAGACTGGTAGCCAAGGGCTACTCCCAGAGAGAGGGAGTTGATTTTGGTGAGATATTCTCTCATGTTGATAAATTGACTTCTATTAGATTTCTCTTATCCATTGCTGTAGCTTATGATTGGGAGATTGAGAAAATGGATGTTAAGATTGCATTCTCGCATGGAGATCTTGAAGAAGAAATTTATATGCAACAACCTACAGGTTTTGAGGTAAATAAAAAAGAATATTGGGTATGCAGGTTGAAGAGGTCTCTCTATGGTTTAAAACAGTCCCCCAGAATGTGGTATCAAAAGTTTGACTCATTGTTTTTGAAATTGGGTTTTGTTAGAAGCAAGGAGGATCATTATGTTTACATTCATTGTGTTGATGATTCTATACTGGTTACTGCTTTGTATGTTGATGACATGTTGTTTTTCAGCAATACTAAGGGTATGGTCAGTGAGCTTAAAGCCCAACTTTTAGGTGCATTTGAGATGAAGGATCTTGGTGCTGCAAGGTATATTTTGGGAATGGAGATCAGGAGGGACACAGTTAACAGAAAGCTTTGGTTGTCACAAAGTAAGTATGTGAATACTATTGTGCAGAGGTTTAGTTTGTAGGACTGTAACCCAATTAGAGTTCCTTTACCCATTGGTACTAAGATTTCATTAGATATGTGTCCAAAGACTGAGGATGATCTTGAGGATATGTCTAATGTGCCATATGCTAGTGGTGTAGGGAGTTTGATGTATGCAATGGTTTGCACTAGACTAGATATTTCCCAAGCAGTGGGAGTTTTGAGTAGATTTATGTCTAACCCTGGTAGACAACATTGGAACTATACGAAGAGGGTGTTTAAATATCTTGCAGGTAGTCCTGACCATTGTTTGTTTTATTCTGGAACTGATAGTGCTATAAATTTTTGGACATACAGGATTTTGTTGATGCAGATTGGGCAGGTGACTTGGACAGTCGAAGGTCCACTAGTGGCTATGTATTTACTCTGTTTGGAGGTGCAGTGAGTTGGATGAGTAAGAGGCAGCCCACAGTTGCTTTGTCAACCATAGAAGTAGAGTATATGGCTACTACTCATGTCTCTAAGGAGGTAGTTTGGTTGAGGAGACTATGTATAGGTATTGGTTTTGATTGTAGGATCATTCAGATTGGTTGTGATAGCCAGAGTGCTATCTGTTTGGCCAAGAATCCCATGTATTATGCTCAGACTAAGCATGTTGATGTTTAGTATCACTTTGTTTGAGAGTTGGTTGCAAATGGAGAGATTGAGCTAAAGAAGATAGACACTCAAGAGAATGTTGCAGATTCTTTGACCAAGCCTGTGAGCACAGAGAAGTTTGTGTGGTGCAGAGAGGCCATGGGCCTTATTTCTAGTGCTTGATTATTTCATTTGTTTTCCTATGGATTGATTTACAATGTATAATGTCAAGTCAAAGAATGTTGGAGTAAGGTACCATTAAACTTGTAAATTCCAATATTGTATTTTATTCCATTTATTATTTATTATTTGTAATTACCCATAAGGGAATGAGGTAGTCTCATTGACAATTGTAATTTTAGAGTTACCCGTGGCAGTTACGAAGTGACATTTACTGTTGGCAAATGTAAAAACTCATAGTAAATGAGGATAGGCATGCTCCCTTGAGGAATATACTATTTTTGGCATGTATGACAACTGTCATAATGTTTGGTGAGTGAATCTATAACAACTGCAAGTTGTCAGAAGATTCTGTGATTCTATGACGCATATGACAGATACGTTAGTTGTATATTTTCTATATTTAGCCCAAGGTTCCTATCTTGGAAAGATACTCTTTTGCTGGAATCTATGACAATTATGACGCGTCATAAGATGCTGTAAGAGGCCATATTTAGTCTCAGGCACCCAACCTTTGGATGGCTATTTTTGGACAAGTGGAAGGTGCTTGTAAGATGGCATTTAATATTTGTATGTTGGGGAATATCATGAGAGAGAAGATGAACACCTAAGATGAGTTAGAAATATTTCTATAAGTATTTTCCATGTATTAGTTACTGCAATATAGATTTGAGATACTCAGGTGCTGCCGAAATGTTGTCGGATTGAAGACTGGTGGAGAGAGTTGAAGTGTTGTTGTATTGTAAATCATTTTCAGATTAATACAAATGTTAGGCCTCTTTCCTGTGTGGAGTTTTTTACCCAAAAGGGTTTTCTCCATGTTAAACATTGTGTTATGTGTTCATATTTCTGATTTTGCATTCCTGTGAAGCATAGTTTTGTTTCTGTGTTACAATCTCCATTAATAACACACAGTTAAAGATTGCAGAAATTTATATTGAATTAGATTTCCATTGAAGCAGTGTTTCTTTCATTTCTAACAAATGAGTTAGGAGGTATGTGGGCTAATGGATTAGGATTAGGAAGATTGGAGGGAGATTGTGATGGAAGGATTGAAGAGATTGATGGGTTGGGATTGGATATAGTTTATTGAGGTGACATGGGTAAAGGTATGGTAGATGGGTATGAGGTTATGGGATTGAATTGGTAAGTGGATTGGGGTGAGATGTATGGATAGGTGAAGGTTGGATAAATTTGAGGTGTGGATAAACTAGATTGGTATGATGGCATGGTCAAATGGGAGGATGAAGGTTGATATGATAGTGATGTTGGTTGGATTGGAGATATGGTTTGAGATCCATACTTATGTTTAATTTCTTGTATTTCTGCATCAAGATGGGTGATATCATGTGTTTGAGGAGTGTGATTTGACATAGATGTTTTAATGTCCATTACCATTTTATCAAACCAACTCATAATGTTTGTAGATTTTGGATTATGACTAAGTGATTTCTTTGATTGGATTTAGATTTTTGAAATGGATGATTGTGGATTAGGGCTAGGATCCTTTAGATTAAGGATTTTGATGATTGATTTGGATGGATTGTGATTAGGATTTGGATGATAGTGGATGGGTTTGGATGAGGTTAAGTCCTTAACCAAAATTTGATGTTCAAAGGATGATGTTTGATTAAGGATAGGGGTTGGATGTTTGATTATAATGGATAGATAAATAATGGATGATTGATTTTGAGGGTTGGGATAAATGGATTAGATTAGTGGATTAGGGGAGTGGATTATGATATCAATTATAGGTGATAATGGATGAAGGATTAGGGACTAAGGATTGAATTAGAATTAATTATGGGATGATGATCATGATTAATAAGTGGTTTAAGTGGATAGAATATATTAGGGTTAGGACCTTTATTGGAGTGGGATAACTTGATTAAGCTTAAGTGTCCTAAATGATGGCTTGGATTGTATGGCTAAGAAGATTATGGATAATGATTAGGATGATTAGGGGTGATTGGGATAAGGTGATAAGATGATTAGGATGATAGGGATGAAGTGGATTGGATTAGAAGGATGAAAAAGAAGGTAATTGGGAATGGTTTAAATCTCAACTTAGGCAAAGTTGAAAACAATAAGGTTCACACACATATGCATAGGTTTACAAAATATATGAATTTGGGATTAGCATTATGTAAATGTACATACACACAATACACAACAATTCCCTAGATTATTCAAGTGGGATTGTCTTCGTAGTGTAGGCCCACACTCAATTACTCTCAATATTCCTACCTAACTAGGAATACCTTTTAGAGGGAATAGCTAGGGATAAAGGTGTGGCACCAAATATCCCTTTTCCTTGGAGGTTTTGATATCTTTCCCAAAAAAAAATTCTATATCCACTCTATGTGGAACATGTTGAGTAACTTCAGGCTTGATCAGTTGAACCCTACACCACACTAGAAGATGGCTAAAAGGTCTTAAGCTAGGATGTATAAGTTTTCTAAGGGAGTCCCCAATATATGCAAGGTACATGGGGCACAAGTCCATGAACACTAGTCTGTTGAAGACATGCAACATAAGAGATTAAGTGAACGTCTCTTCACCTTGTGTCCGAAATTAGCCGGGGCCCCAAGGTTTAGCCAGTGACTATGTGACTAGATTGAGGTACATCTTTTACTCTCTCCCCTTTGATATACCCCACCAGAATGTGTGGTTGAGGTCGTCCCTTGGGGTGATGAAATCCCCAAGCAAGCCTCCTAAAGGGAAGGAATACTATTCACTTTTGACCCCCAAGATCGCACGAAGCGCAAGGGGAGTGCATACATGGGATAATGTTCCTAGGATTGAACAAATAAACACAAGGATAATGAAGGGGTTTTTTAATCTCCAAGACCACCAAAAGGTGTGAGGAGAGAGCATACATCATTTTCAAAATCTAAAGACAAAGCAAACAATGTTCAATTTCTATCCCCCTAGATTAGACTAAGTTCTTAGATTAGTGATAAAAAGATGTCTTGGACATGCAAATCTACAGTAACATGTTAGTAGTTCCAATGATTTGATCTTGGACAAATGAAAAAGCTACAAAACAAGGATTAGACCAAAATGATGGAATTCTAGAAAATTATAAAATAATGGACTTATATAGTAGATTGGATTAGATGAATAGATTCTACATGAAATTCTAAGCACTTTCAAAAAAATTTATGGAATTTCGTTAAATTTTACAAAAGTTATGAGCAAATGAATTTTGAAAAGAAATGTTGACTTTGACTAATTATACCTAATATTTTGGGCTGAATCTACTGATGAGGCCTATATTACTATGAAGTTAGGTGAATCAACTTTCTGACGCCTGTAAAAACTTAAAAATCCATATGAAAAAGTTATAGCATTTTTAAAAAGAAAACTATTGTAAGCCTTAAAAACACTATTCATAGACTGAAAATGCTATTCACTACCGGAGAACACTGCTCACTGCTGAAAACACTATTCAACACTAGAAACACTATTCACTACCGAAAACACTATTCACTGTTGAAAATACTCTTCACTACCGGAAGGACTGTTCACTATCAGAAGTATTGTTCACTGTCGGAAAGCACTGTTCACTGCCAGAAATACTATTCACCACCAGAAACATTGTTCATCGCCCTATAAACATTTGCTCAAATTTCACTTACACCAAAAAGGGTCAAATTATATGTTTTCTTCACCTCTCGTCCCTTTTAGACACAACCATGATGTCCGTTTTGTGTTGTGAGGCTCTCTATGAAAGTGTACCCTCAAAATTTCCCCAAAAAGAGCGTAAACCTGCAACAAAAAAACTACCAAAGCCTGCAAAAAGTAAGATAGATCAAGGGACGAGGGTCCCACCGGGCGTACCAAAAGAAGACAAGAAAAGATTAAAGGTAAATAATACAAAGATAATGCAATACACACACAAAACCTTCACCTTAAACCCTTCTTTTTCCTTAGATAGAGCATATTGGAATGCACCCTAGTTCCAATGGCTATGCTCTTGATATGATGATATGTTGATTTCTCTAGAAACTTGTAGCATAACATTACTTTCCTGTGTGATCATAATGACTTGGTTGAGGCTAGATTTATAGATTCTTGATAAGGATAAGGATAATGATGGAAGACTCATGATAAAGATAAGGATAAGGATGAAAACTTCTAGGGCTTTCTAAAAAGACAAAAGGATAAGATGATAAATGGATTTTTATGAGGTAAAGATGGAAGCTTCTAGTTAGTCATGTGATGAGTTGGATTAGGATATGATTTATTTATTTATGGTAAATGGATGAGGATGAGAAATGTAGAAATAATTAATTATTGGAGAGGGAGGATATGTGAGGATAAAATTAATTAAATAAATAAAGTATTTAATTAATCATGGCTATGGGGAATAATGGATTTAAATAAATATAATTTATTTAATTAATTTGGGAATTAGGATACAAAGATTTAATTAATTAAATAAAATTTATTTAATTAATCTAGGTGATGGAGAAAAAGGGATAATTAACTAAATAAATATAATTTATTTAATTAATTGAGAAGGGGACATGGTAAAGGGGACATATTAGGATGAAGATGATGTTAGGATAGTGTTAGGACGATGTCGAAAGTGACGGTGAAGGTGGAGTCAATTTTAGGTGTCTATAGAAGTATAAACTTTCATTTCAAAAAATTAGTTCGATGTATTGTTGCTAGACAAGGAGACTCTTCCTGATTCTTCTCGATGAAGTGTCATAATCAATCTTGCAATGTTCATGGTTTAGCAATCCCAACTCAAAAATATCATGTCAAACATTCTTTTGAGAATAATCAGTTAGATATTATCATGCTCTGGGAAGTGAAGGTTAGTGCAATGCATTTAGACTCCATACTTGTCTTTATTTGGTATGATGCCCACTTCTTTTTCATTATTCATGCTGATGGTAGTGGTAGTGATGGCCTTGAAACTTGGCTTGCTAAACATGTTGTAGCATATGGGTCTGACCCTAATAATTGTTGCATCTGGGTTATAGTTCTCTTTCAAGACATGTTATTTGGATTTTGTTATGTTTACACCCCTAATTCCCCTTCAAAAAGAACTCCTCTTTGGGAATGGATTCATCTCCACCTTCCTAATGCCAAGTGGGTTTTGGGGGTGACTTCAACATGGTGGAACATCCATCCAATCATAGCTAGGACAACTCTTCTCACCTTTCCTAATCTGAAATTGATGCTTTTACCCTATCTCAAAACTGCCCAAGAGTTTATGACCCTCTCTTGGGTAAAGTTGGCCTTCAAATGCCACATTGGTTTACTTGGCCAAAATTGTCATGAAAGGATTTTTGAGAAAAACAAGTTGTTTGGACCATTTTTATATGTCCCCTAATTGTCATATTCTCCCCTCTTTTGTTGGTCTTCTTGTTCATCTTGAATTCTTAGCTATACTTTTCGATCAACTCCCAAATTTCTCATCACTTTCCCTTACCAACTCCACCCCACTCCCTAATGAGATTCCCTACAAACTCGATGATTCAGACTTAACTCAACAGGACTAAACTGATGGTCTCTTAGCCAATTGAAATGTTGAACCAAAGCCCCAACATGATAGGTGGATTAGCTAGTGGGAGATGACCATTGTTCATTACACTTTATTCCTTTGTAACTATGAACAAAGAGTAGTTGCAAACATCGTAGACTAGAAAAATCCATTAAAGATCAGCTTGAGCATGGCTGTTCTCTTATGGCTTTCGATCCTCATAATATCTCCCTCCAACAATCAGTTTCTAGTTCTAAAAAATTATTGAGGAAATTAGTTGTCTATAAAGGCAAAGGGGCCTAAGTGCATGTGTGTATTCAATGGATCAAAGATGGGGATAGAGGATCAAAGTTCTTCTTTCAATATCTATAGCAAGAACATAAAAAAGATTAAATTTTTGTCATAAAGTATGCTAATGGTTTTTCACAAACCAACTCCTTTCCCATTCTATAAACCTTCTATGAGCATTATAAAAATATCTTCATTGATGAATCAACTAGTGACCATGCGCTTCTCATTATTTAAGAAAGTGTTGTTGATTGCATTCCTCATAAAATTGACCCTGAATACAGTAAATTCCTTGATCACCTTCTTTCCATAGAAAAGTTGGATGATGCTCTTTATAGTATGGATTTGGATAAAACTCTAGAATGGATGGTCTTTTGGTTGAATTTTATAGGGCTCTTTCACCCCATATCCATGAAGATTTCTATCATGTCTACCTAGAAGGCATTGAAATGGGTTCTTTGGAAAATATTATTAACCAAGGATTTATTAAGTTTATTCCCAAGGGAAAAGATGAAGACACTATGAATGGATGGTGGCCCATTACCCTTCTTAATACGTCTTACAACATTATTGCCAAATCCTTGGCTCATAGAATCAAATGCATAATGCAAGAGATTATTCAACTAGAGCATACTACGTTCCAAGGAAGGAGGTTTATCCTGGATAGCTTGGTGCTTGCATGGGAGACTACTAACAAATCACTCAAGATGCTCTAATTATCAAATTAGATTTTGACAAAGCTTATGATCACATCTGCTAGCCATTCATTCTTAATATGTTAAAATGGTTTGGTTTTGGACCTAAAATTCATGATCAAATTAGAATGTTGTTCATGGATGCCAATGCCACAGTATTGCTATCAACGAATCTCTCTCCCCCTAATTGCCTTTACAAAAAGCTATCTGCCAAGGTCACCCCTTACTATGTTCCTTTTTGTCCTAGCAAATGATGCTCTTGGATACCTATTCCAACATGTGCTTTCATCTAAGATCATCCATGGTAACTCACTGCTAAACAATGCCAAAGCTTTTAATTCATACTTTGTTAATGACAACATGCTCTTCATTCAAAATTTATATAATGAAATGACACACACCCTAGATATATTGGAATTTTTATTTATCATTTTAGGCTCTAAGCTTGTTGTCCATAAAATTGAGTTCATTATGACCCATCCCAACCCATGCCCCCATGGATCCCTAGTGAGTGGTGAAGACAAGAGAGAAATGGATAAGGTAAAATAACAAAAGAAAATGCATAAAATCAAATGATTATACCTTGCATGAAATCTCCCTCACTCCTTGATAAGGTAGAGAAGTGCACCCATGAATCTCCTAGCTTCACCCAAATGGAATGTGGAATGCTTCTCATTTCAACACAGACACTAAGCTTGAGGGGGATATTAGATGGCTATTTTGACATAATAACATTGCTTGAAAATGAGATGTATAAATGGCTTGTGGAGGCTTGTATTTATAGGCAAATTGGATGGGATTTTGATCCAATGATGAAGATTCAAATTTGAGATCAATGGATGAGATTGAATGAGAGATGGAGGGTGGAGAATAAAATGAATTTAAAATTCAATTTAGGGAGGACTTTGCATTTAATGTGATTTTGATGTGTGAGGAAATAAAAAATTATTTCCTTGGGAGGATGTGGAATTAAAAATTTCATTTTATGTGGGAATGTGAAGGTCATGTGACACATGCACATTTTTGGGGCCTTACATTTGTAAGCTATTTTTGTGGAAGATGTTTCATCATGAAAATAGAAAGAATGAGCTGGAAGGGTTATGTATTTTTTGGAATTTTTAATTTGTGGGTGTGGGAGAAGGTGTTAATGATGATTTGACCAAGTTACTCAGGGTGATTAACTTAATTAATATAGC
The DNA here is from genome assembly GCA_027924645.1 of Cunninghamia lanceolata. Taxonomy (NCBI): domain Eukaryota; kingdom Viridiplantae; phylum Streptophyta; class Pinopsida; order Cupressales; family Cupressaceae; genus Cunninghamia; species Cunninghamia lanceolata. The sequence continues at coordinate 11,581,054 of BSBN01000186.1, read as the reverse complement.
TGTAGTAAATTAGTGGATGGGCTAATCAGGGTTTAGGATTAATTAAATAATGATTTATTTAATTAATCCAGGTCTAGGGGTAAGGTAGGCTAGGAATATTGTCTATTTAATCAACTAGGCTAGGTGTAGGCTAATTAGTAGGGTAGATTAATTAAATGAGTGTGATTTATCTAATTAATCAGGTTTAGGGAAGTGGACAAATTAACCAAATAAATATTTACATATTTATTTAATTAATTGGGATGATATTAGTAAAGGTATAAGGCTAAATTAATTTAATTATTTCAGTTTTAAGGGTAATTTGATGAAGAATGGATGGATGATTTAGGGGTAAGGTAGGCTAATTAAATATAAATTTAATTAATTAATTAGATGGGAGATTAGTGATGTGGATAATTTCGAAGGGTGGTTGAAGGGTTAAGACATTTTTAGGTGTCTACATTTGCCCCTCTTTGACGTGGCGTCGTGACCTAGTAGGGAGATGGCATCAAGTCAAATAATTTTGCCCCAGTTGTTGAGGAGTGAAATGGATGAGGATGCCCCCTTGAGAGGTCAGGTGAAAAAATTAATTTTTTTTGGGTGAACTCTCTAAAGGAGGAAATATTAGTGAAAAATGGGTGAAGAATGGAAAATCAAGTGAGTAGGAAGAAAAACAGAGGAAAAAGGGTAAAATCTGTGGCCTAGGGAGAGAAAAAGGTGTATGGGGGATGACATGGCAGCTATATATAGCAAATGTGGGCCCAAAGTGCCACATTTGCATACTTTAGGATTATTGGATGAGAGAAGAGGAGACATGGTGCAACCTATGTTACTATTATTCTGACATGGATCTGAGAGGGTGCGTGACTATGGCCGATCAATAGAGGCAGACCCACAAGTATGTCGGTCAACCCTAACTTTATGATTTTGGGTTTTGGGCTAGTTTACGGGATCAGGAAATGGGTAGGTAGGTAGATTAGTGCCATCGCATAGCCATGTAGTGCTATTAGGAAGTAGTTTAGCACTATCCTCTAGATCAACGCCATAGGTCAAAGGGGAGTTTTTAGATGGTTTAGCTCCATCCATCTAGGGTTTAGCGCTAACGTCTGTTTAGCGCTATCCATTAGCACTTTAGTGCTATCATCTCATTTAACGCTATATGGGTGGGGTTTAGCACAATCCTCTAGATTAGCGCAGGGGAATTTGGGGGTTTTAGGTTAGATGGCGGTTTAGCACCATATAGTCGTGGTTTAGCACTAAGCTCTCATTTAGCACGAAAGGGTTGGGAATTAGTGCTATCCTCTGGAATAGTGCTATGTGATTAATGTTTAACATTATCTTTTGGAGCAATGCTATATTGTCAGGGATTAGCACCATGTTCTAAATTGGCATTATAGGGTTCTGAATTAGCGCCATAGCGCTATTTTGATCAAAAGAGCTGATTTTGTTGATTTTTGAATGCAAATTCTAGGTAGGATCTTACAGTCATGAGAGCGTCGAGTGCCATTAGTGATAGCGTTGAGATTGCAATTTGATCAGGCTGATCTAGCTCGACTGGGAGGATAGGGCTTCAGATGATTTTTGAGATGCCCTGGATATGAGCACATAGGGCCATGATGTCGACCCTAGTGGAGTGATGGAGGAGCGAGACATGCTCCTTCTTACTTCCTATCGGTGAGATCATGATCACCCTAGAGGATATATGGAGGATCCTTAGGATTCCCATACGAGGAGAGAGAGAGAGAGTGACATATGATGTACGATTAGGAGTAGCAGCTTTGGATAGAGCATTTGTGCTTGTCCGTCTAGTATATGCCCAGGACCGATTGCAGATGCGGTATACACAGATTCAGGCAGCTGGGGTGGATCCTTTTACACTATATGTGTGTGCATTGGTTGGAGGTATATTGATTCCCGATCGGTGATCACATGACTTTTCAGTTGGTTAGGGGAGAGTGATCGAGGCTATGATCACTCGGGATGTAGTGTTTGCATGGGGCCTATGCTTGTTAGCCTAGTTATATCACAAGATGCATATAGTAGTTTATCATTTGGATAGGAGTTTGGGGGCGGGAGTGATACTACTCTATGTGTGGGCATGGGAGCATATCAAGATCATGCAGCTAGAGTGTGCCTACCATAGGGCTCAGTTTGAGGCCTATGTCTTCTTGTATAGAAAACTTGTCGTGATTACACATATGAGATAGTAGCAGTACTGGCGGCGACAGATTGACTACATGGATATGGTCATCTGGTGACCATATATAGGTGTGGAGATGTGGTTGGATGACCATATTCATATGTCGTTCACATTCTAGCCTTGATATTTTATGGGTTGAGGGGACCACACCATTGATGGATACATTCTGTCGCAAGTGATGTGACAGTTTGGGCTGATACAAGATTTGCCCCAAGTGATGGCAATATTTGCTTAGACACCTCAGGATATACTAGTATGGCCCGCACAGATTCAACCATAGGTGGCTTTATTAGATTGGGTGACACTGCAGCCAGTGTAGTGGGACTAGGATAGCTAGGTAGCGGATGCGAGGACAACCGTAGCCTATGACCTATGGTGGTAGCAGGCGAGGCCTGTTCATTTGACAGACCCAGAGGCAGAGCTTGAGGAGGAGGAGGGAGATGAGGGGACAAGGTAGAGGTGGAGTAAGTTTATGAGGATGTACCTATTGATGATGGGGATGGCATTAATGTATTGGTTGCGACAGTTGTGGGGTAGGCAGTGGAGGGTCAGGGTTAGGTACTAGTTGCACAGGTACCTGCAGGACAGGGACATGTATCTCAGTAGCAAACGTAGGCACAAGTACCAACATGTTAGATGGGATAGGGATAGGTGTCAACTGCTCAACCACCAGTGCATGTACCCTTATAGACACCATTACAAGTGGGCACTTCAGGTGCTATTACATTAGGTGTGGGGCCATTAGGGACAGGTCTTGGTCCTATTCCATCTGTTGGTCATTGGTGGGTTTGGCCCCAAGGAGATGAGGAGGAGGATGTGGTGACACTACGTGCCCAGGTAGCTAGTCTGGAGGACCAGGTGGAAAGGCAGCAACAAGATCTTACACAGGTGACAATAGAGCGAGACAACACTCTAGTGCAGCTACAGAGGTTACAGGGAGTACAAGCCCTATTGGATGGGATGAGTGGTAGAGATGGAGACCCTCAGTTTTAGATCTTGCATGCCCAAATAGATCACCTACAGGGGTAGATGCAGGTGCAACTGGCATAGATTATAGGTGAGAGGGATGTAGAGACTGTGTTGAGGCAGGGGTTGAGGTTAGGCTATAGATAGCCAAGAGCATGGAACAACAGGCTGAGGCCCAGGTATCTCAACTGTAGCAGGAGGCTACACACATGCAAGGTGTCATAGCTGGCACTAACATGGCCCAAATGTGGGGAGATTTCTCAACTGTGCAACAACATATACAACATATACAATAACAACTAGATTAGACCAGTGAGCTACAACTAAGTACTATTATGGGGCTTATTGTACTGTGGTTCTTGAGGGGCAGAGGGTTCGTAGCGATAGTCAGGGGAGCAGATCGGGTATATCATATCTAGACAGTCTTAGTAGTCTGTACAGCAGCCACTGCCTTCACAACAACCACCCTCTCAATAGCAACAACCTATGGGGCCACTGCCACCTAGACCACATAGATCTCCTCTAGGTTCTCCTATTGATTCTGCCAAGGGATCATCAGCCCATGGTTCTTGATATGTTTATATGCCTTTGGGCTTTGTATTTTTGATATACTTCAGCCTTTGAGGCATTTTTGTATCATGACATTTACCCGATGTGTATTTTGAGCGATATATGTATTTTTTTTGGTGGCGATATATGATGTTGATGCATTTATGGTTATGGTTGGATGATTATGGATGTTGTGATTATGATTATGCTGATGATTATGATGTCGTTTATGTACTGATGTATGGATTATTGTTTTTATGCATATGTATGGGTTTTTGATGCTATACATGGTTTTTTTATGGATGTGATGATGTATATGATGATGTACATGATTTGATAGATATATGCTTAGATGTGTGGATGGATTTACTTATGCCAATGGATAGATATATGCTTAGATTAATAAACATATATTATGCAATGGATAATGAAATGGAAAATATATGCTTAGATTAATAAACATATATTATGCAATAGATAATGAAATGGAAAATATATGCTCAGATTAATAAACATATATTATGCAATGGATAATGAAATGGAAAATATATGCTCAGATTAATAAACATATATTATGGCTAATGAAAGTGAAATGGTAAATGATAGTGCAATGGTTAATGATAATGCGATGGTTAATGATAATGCAATGGTAAATGATATGTTGATATGGATATTTGTCATGATACATTGTAGTGCTTAGAACCATGAGACCGTTGGGATGGGTTTGGGACATGGACGAGATAGGTTTAGGGATGGTTGGGATTGGGAGTACTAGGTCACTAGACACCATGTTGTTAGAGGGGTTTTTGTCAAGATGGGTAGGTGTTTGTTAAGATGGTTATGAGGTGGGATTGAATGGATTAGGTTTTGATCATCATTAAATGCAAAGGGTAGATAGTGTTTTTGATGGTTGGGGAATGGTGAGTTTAGGATGAGCATTTGTGTTGACATTTTGAGAGCATTCCTAGATTTATTATAGCAAAAGGGGATATTTTTACTAGGGTATAAAGGACCAAGGTGATGATATATATTTATCTTTGCGTGGACTATGTTGGTACCCATTTATGTTTAGGGTTTTGAGCTTGAATGTTTGCAGGTTTTCTCATTTGAACCCTAAAATTTCTGAGTCATAGGGCCTTGCATTGTTTTTTCTATTTTAATGGTGACCTTCTGTAGTGGGTTCCCGGTTATTAAGTTTCATCTTCATGCCTTTGTGCTCATTGGTTGACCGGCCCCCATGTAATGTTTTACCATTTTTTCCATCGCACTCTATGAAAATGCTAAATTTTTGTATGTGCAGGTGCAAATGTGTGTTGGCGGGCTCAAAAATGCATATCAGCTTTCAAAAAATGGTGAAGAAATGAATTATATGCATTTAGTATGCATATCGGGTTATACATTGCAGGTATATTCCATCAAAGATTCCTGCTTGTATATAGGGGTTTGTATGTTGTTGTATTTGGATATACAATGGGTTTATACAAGCGACGGATGCCAAAAAAGATTTAGATCGGGCTAAGTTGTGGTCAGGTCCGCAGGTATGTGCAAAGGATTGCATGTATGTTTTGTTTGTATGTTCGAATATACATTCGCAATATGCAATGTCAATATACAATGGAAAACATGCAAGGAAAAGATACATTTGGTGGGGCCTGTGGACATACAAGGTAGATTGTATGTTGGTAAGATGCATCAGTGACGATATACAAGAGGGTACATATAAGACAGGTTACGAAGCTGGGGCCCACTTCTTGTATATTGGTGATTGTATGTTCAAAACTGCATTCCTAATATACAAGCCAGAATCTAGAGTGAACATGCAATCCGATTGATAAAGGATAAAGTCTGTTGCTTGTATGTATATTTTTACTTGTATATTGGTGCTGTACATGCCGATATACATTCAAAAGATGCAAGAGTGAAGTGCAAGCTAGATTTGAGAATTGTTTCAATTTGATTGATAAGGTGGCTAGCGTCCATGACATGCATGTATATGGCATTGTATATGCCAATATACAAACAAAAGGAGATACAAGGCCTGGATTTGAAAGTTTTCCAAATCTGATGGATAAATGGCTGGGGTTTGTTGTATGCATATCACATTTGTATGATACGATATGCAAGGAAATATACAAGGCGGGACCCGATGCATTTTTAATTTATTTTGTAACACTTTGAGGTCCGGCTTATGTTAGACTTAGGGCATACAACTGAGAGGGGGGGTGAATCAGTTGTACGAAAACTTTCTCTTTTTAAACACTTGAATCTTCTTTAGTGATTAGCATAATATTAATCATGAACCATAATACATTCAAATCAAAAGTAGAAACATATCAACACATATGACACCAAGATTTTGATGTGGAAAACCCGGTTAAGGGAAAAACCATGAGGTGATTAACCCAAGAATGTATTCTCTGTTAGAAGAATAGAAAGAACAAAATGGCACATGCCAATTAGGGCTCACTGCCCAAGCACACTGCTCACAAGAGGCTCACTGCCTACAAGAGACACACTATCTACAAAGGAATAAGTATACCTTTATGAACTGGAGAATAGCATCTTCAGCATGCTTGAATCAGTTCCATTTAAGCCCAATACTTCTGCTCTGCCTTTCGCACTTCTCTTCGCTACCACACACTCATCACCGCAAGACCCACTTCAAAATGACTTCACAATCCCTTATTTATACAAGGCATCGACTTAGGAACAATCATCTAAGTCAGCAAACACCTACAAGAACATCCACAAGATGTGTAATACATCCGGTCGGCCAGTCTCAAGAAGAACACCAATATCTGTGGTTATTCTTCAAATGCAAACTCTAACTTCAATGCAGACCACCAACATGAACTGGATATGATCCAACGATCATCATAACCTTCCCTAAATCACCAAGAGCATCCGCACTTCATCATCCTATCAAAATTCTTCTCTCCTTCATCCAGAGCTTCAAGAACATAGTCTGTCATCACTGTCACAAATGAATAGGCTCTTCCGGACCTTCAAACCATGAACCAATCTAGTTGACACTTCACAAGAACATACTCAACACTTTCTCAAATCCGTAGAATGGGATAATGCATTATTGGACCTCACCGGACCTATCTGTGTCACTCTGTCACCTCTGGACACCTGCTGGAGCCAGTTCTACTTGAATGACCATAACTTCTTCAGATCTTCATGCGGACCTCTGAAAACTTGACTGGAGCATCTCAAGACTTATATCTACAAACCCTTTAAATCGTATCCTCTGATCCTCAACCTATCTTAGACTTTTAGCTTGTTGTCATCATTGTTCTTCACTGTTCTTGATTGAGACTAATTTTCTCAATATCCTTAGCACACAACTCATCCAATCCTTCTCATTAATGCAACATGGGTATGTTGACATCAATGACAACATCGGTTAAACCCATACTTGCAACAGCTTATATATAAGGCGATTGTATATGCATTTGAGCATGCATATACAATGGGCAAAAAATGTATGTATATACAGTCCCACATGCATTTTCATATGCAAAAGGAAAAAGCACATTAGTTCATCGGCGAGAGACTGCACATCGACAGATGCTCCCAGGGTTGTTCTAATTGGCCAATAGAGATAAAAAGTCAGTGATAGAGGGGCAGGGTGCCTACGTGGCACATTCTGATTGATTGGCGACTTTTCAACATGTTTTGGAGCCGTTGATCTCAGCAATAGGGAGATATGATCAACGGCCATGTTTCAAACTGCCAACGATGGTTTTCTTTGCATCAACAGTCATATTTTGAGTGGGAAAACTCCATGGATGCGCTGTTGCAACTTTCGAGAGGAGCTGCAGGTAGCTGAAACATTAATGGCAACATACAGAGGCATGGGCCGATGGTTGACTGGCCACCTACCAGTTTTATGAGGAAAGTCCTCAAACGGCGGCACAGGGCTCGAGTCCAACTCCTCCTCGCCACTCCTACTTGATGCATTAATGTTTTGGGTGCCATTTTTGTGGTGCACTGTATTTAGCAGACTTTTGATTTTTGCCTTGTAATTAATGCTGAGTACACTTTCTTGCTGTATAAGCAGACGGTGTTACTCATTTTGTTGTTGTTGAAAACTAGACAAATTTGGGTGTTGCAATAGGATACAACTTCGCTGGTGGCTCTGTTTTGGGTGCCTTGTGAGTTTATGAGTTGTATGTTGTATGTTTTATGCATAGAATTCATCAGTTTCATGTTAATTTAAATGAGTAATGCTTCATTGCATGTGTTCTTCTTCTGAATCCAGATAGCCAAGGGGTGTTAGAGATTCCAGGATATGGGTTTCCTATATTGAATGCTTAATCTTTTACTTCTGCTCAAGGAGTAGATTGAATGTTTTGGGTTAAGGGTTGAGAAGAATACATTGCAATAAGGATATTCGTAAGCAGAAATAACTGATTACTTTGTCTTGGGTATTGTCTGTAAGGCAGACATTGCAAAATCCCCTTGAAATCTGATTATTGTTTTAAGTCTGTGGTAAACACTCACATATGTATGTCTATTGACTCCGATCCCTGGATAGGCACCAATCTAGTCTTGTATTGAGGTTACAACCAAAGTCCTAGTTTTGCATCCAAATACTAAAAAATCAATCTTAACTTCAAATACAAACCTTTTAGGACATTTAGAAGTAGTTTTAGGACTAAAATCCTCTAATTCACAACTGAGCATAGGCCCAAAGCTAGCCCCTTCGCACTTATCTCACAGTTTTGGTCTGCATAAGAGAGGATTTATCTGCTTTGTGTCAACATGCCCACTAACTTGTAGATGCATTTCATAGATGTAGAATAGGGAATACCCCCCTTGGTTCTGTAGAGCCTAAAGAAGAAGAGGAGATATTTATAGAGTCTATCTCCTGTACTGTTGGCCCCTGGCCCGGGAATCCTGTTGATGAATGATGGCTACTTTGTAGGGATAACTGGGAACAAGCATCTAGTCTGGGAAAAACACCAACAGATTTGGCGACTCCGCTGGGGACTGCTTTGTGAAAGAACCCTGATTTTAAAAGAAAACAATTCTTAGTTATAGGTGGCGACTCTGAACCAATCTCCCAACCGGTAAAGTAAAAATTTGTATGCAAGGGAGAAGATCCCTGCGTAATCCTCTATTTGAAGAGTTATCCATAAAAATGATGTACAAGAGAAGAGGGACTGTTCAAGCCAGTCGAGAGGGTTCTCCTAGAAGTAATGATAATATTCAAGACAATCCAGGATGTTCAGAGTGGACAATACCTTATTTTTCAAACACTAAGGCTGAAATCTAGAATGCATATGAAAGACAAGGTGATGGATTGAGAATGAGGTTAGAGGTGTTTCAAGAATGCCCTTTCCTTGATTCCCCTGATAGATTTGAAGAAGCTAAATCCCCAAGGGATGATAATGATGATCATAATGTAATGAAACCATCCTCTTCTATGCCTAGAGATGAGGAATTAGCTGAAGAAATCAAAAGTCTGAGGGCAGAATTAGAATATTTGTAGGCATTAAAAATTAGAGATGACATGAGACAGAAAGTACAAGCTCTGAGAATTGCTCAACAGGATGCAGTCCCCACCCTTAACAATACAAATGGGCTGCGAAACCAGCACATAAATGAAGTTCAGGATCGGCATAATGATCAAAGACAGAATGCAAATAATGCTACAGTACCATTAAATAATGTAAGAAATCAAAATGCAAATAGAAATGTAAATGCAAATCAGTTTGATAGACAACCTATGCAACTAGATAGATTCAGATGGCTAGTTTTTGATTGCATTCTTGGGTACCCCAATCCTATTGACAAACATGTGAGACTGCAAGTGCCAAAATTTTTAGGAAATAGTACTGTGTCAGGGGAAGACCACTTAAAAGCTTTTCAGAATATCATGGACAACTTTGAGGTTGAGCATGAAGATGTATTTATGAAATTGTTTATGCAATCCCTAGTTGATGAAGCCAGAGAATGATATAAAGGTCTGCCTGACATAAGTATTTCGTCATGGGAGGATTTCAGGAGGATATTCAAAGAACAATATGGTGACAAAACTTATCCAAGTTTCTTCATTAATGAGTTCACTAGTATTACCAAGGGATCAAATGAACAGGTTGCTGATTTCAATGCTAGATTCACTAAGGTATTGAACAAATTGCCACATCACCTAAGGCCTAATGAACCAATTGCATAGTGTTGTACATAAATACTTTTGACACCAAAACAACTTATGGATTAAGAGATAAAGGTCTATCTAGCCTCAGAGATGCTTTTAGGGTTGCAACAAATATTGAAAATAACAGAAAAGCGTCTGGTAAGACAAACATAAGAGATGATATAAATTTGTTGCAAAATCCAAATACTAAATCTCAAAGTGTTCAAGGCAATGCATCCACTTCTGAGGATAAATTAGATAAGTTGACAACTATTGTCAAGGACCTGAGTTACAGAATGGCTAAAAATGAAAAGGGAATAGGTCCTGACAGGCAGGTTTACTAGAGGCAAGAAAAGAGGCTATCATTGCACGATATGCCATATAACACTAATTGGCATAATGGTAAACCCATTCTCCCAAACAACAACACAAATCCAAGGAATCAAAGTGTTAAGGAAACACCTGACCTTTTGAAGAAGGTTGTTAATATTGTTAATGATACCCCATGGTGCATCATATGTCAAATGCCTCACTCACAGTCACAATGTATGATTGCTTAGTCTCTATATAATAATGCTGTTGCCTGTGATGAATGCAATGAACCGCATTGCATGGAAGATGACAATGTCAATATGATATCTACAAACAGGGAGCATCCTTCTCATGATGTTGATGCAAGCACAAATAATGAGATTCAGGTCTGCCAGCAGTTTCCCTGTGATGAAGATGATGAGGATAATTATGCTTATGCTCAGGACTCACACATCTTCTTGAATAACTTGAGGAGACCTTTTGATGAAGAGATTAGAGCCCTCATAGCTGCAGCAGTGGCTCAAGTCAAAGTAATTACAATCTCAGGGGTAAAGCTCGGGTAAGTAACTCACACCAACCAGAGAGTACTTTTGTGAACCAACCAGTGCACAGTCATAAAGGGACTGAACCACAAAAGAAACAATGGAGCAATAATAAGCAAAATTTTAAGAAAAAACAGGTCATGATTCTCAAGGATCAGAAAATAGAATTCCTCAGGTTGAGGATCAAAAAAAAAAATTTCAAATCAAAGATGATAGTCAGAGAGCCACAAAAATTAAAGCTGGATCATACCAAGATAAAAATAAAACTGTAGATCAGGTTACAACTATTATACAAAATTATGCTCCGTTTGACATAACTCAGGTCTTGTCCCAGGTAAAGGTCTCTATTCCATTGATGGAGCTGATGAAAGTTGAGGAGTTCAGAAATAAAACATTGTCCCTGATTTCATGAGTACCCTGTCAAGCTAATCATAATATTGAGACTCAGGGTAAGAAACAAGCTATGTGTATTGATGAGGATGAGACTCCTGAAGTATATCTAGGGGTGACCATGACAAAATGCCTTTCACAGGTTGAACCATTTTATGTCTCCCTTGTCATAAATGGAAAAGTGATTAAGAATTGTATGCTTGACTCAGGAGCATCAACGAATATCATGCCCTTGGCTATCATGCAACAAGATGGGTTAAAAATAGACAAGGCATGTGGGAAATGCTATGCCATGGATGCTAGAGAAGTACCAGTCATTGGAATCATGAAAAATGTGGATTTCAGATTGGCAGTGTATCCTGAAAAGACCTACAAAATGAATATAATAGTTGTTGATATCAAGCCACAATATGGCATGTTGTTGTCAAGAAGATGGGCAATATTGATTGGTAGGAGTATGCAATTGGACTTGTCATATGCTATGATCCCTATGAATGGCAAGGATGTCAAATTGATTAGAGAAGAAAGGTCACTAGACACAGTTGAGGATCAGGAGTCAAAGGAGCATGTATGTTTTGTGGACATTGACTGTGATAATTTTAGAGTTGTCTTAGATGATCAAGAGGGTAAAGGGAGAGACATTTGCATTGAAGAGCTTGACCAAAAGGGTCTGTGGACCATGTATTTTGATGGAGCTTGTTCGAAGGAAGGCTCTGGTGTTGGAGTTGTATTTCTATCTCCAGCTGGTAAGCTTCTAAAATTTTCTTTCTTACTGAAGTTTGCTTGTACAAATAATATTGCAGAGTATGAGGCTTTGTTACTAGGATTGAATGTGGATTTGAGGCATGGAATCAAGATGCTCAGAGTGTTTGGGGATTCAGATTTAATTGTCTCCCAGGTTAGAGATAAATATGCACCAAGAAATAGGAGATTAAAACAGTATAAGCATGCTGTTTGGGATACAATTGAATTGTTTGATGCTTTTTCAATAAACTGGATTGAGAGATCAAAAAATGTCAGAGCAGATTTTTTAGCTAATGTAGCCATAAGGCTGGATGATATTACTCTGTTAGATGTTACAAATGTTGAAGTCAAACTTAGACCTACAGTACTAGATAACGTATGCAGCTAGCAGATGTTTGATGATGATAAAGATTTGCTGAGGTTCCTGGACTACATAGATGAATATGAGAACCAGGAGATGGATTTTCAGAACTTTGTAGAAGTTGTGGATGGTAAAAAAACTCTCTTAGGGAAGGAGGTAATTCAACTCAAGACAAATAAAATCCCTAGAGGGCTAGTCGCTTTAAAGAGAGCATTTGACAATAGGGACCAATTTGTTACAAAGGCATCTCCAACAAATAAGAATGATTTAGAAGAGATAAACTTGGGGACATCTCATGCCCCCAAAAAGGTATACATTGGAAAAAAAACTCAAGCCACATATCAGAACTATGTTGATTGCATTACTGAGAAAGTATATGCATGTCTTTGCCTGGTCATATGAGGACCTGAAAGCTTATAGAGAGGATTTATTCCAGCATGAAATCCCTTTGAAGCCTAGAGCTAAACCATTTAGACAGAAACAAAGACCTATCACCCCAACTTTAGCTCCAAAGATGCAAGAAGAACTCATGAGGCCTAGGGAGGCTGGAATAATTATGCCCATAAGACACTCAACTTGGGTGTCAAATCTTGTCCCAATCAGAAAGAAAAATGGTGACATAAGACTTTGTGTGGACTTTAGAAATTTGAATGTATCTTCTTTGAAAGATAATTACCCATTGCCTAACATGGAAGCCATGTTGCAGAAGGTGACTGGCTGTGAACTTTTATCCATAATGGATGAATTTTCAGGGTACAATCAAGTGAAAGTAAAAGAATCTAAACAATTCAAGACTACTTTCACCACTCCATGGGGAACCTATGTATATGTGAGAATGCCATTTAGACTGACAAATGTAGGTGCTACATTTCAGAGGTCTATGGATGTTGCTTTCATAGGATTGATTGACTCAATCCTGGCTATATATCAGGATGACTTGACAACTTATTCAAAAAAGGAGGAGCAACATTGCATGCACTTAAAGAAGATCTTTATTAGAGCATTGGAATATAGCATCTCACTCAACCCAAAGAAATGTGCTTTTGGGGTAGTGGAAGGAAAATTGCTTGGACACATTGTTTCCAAGGATGGAGTCAGGATTGATCCTGAAAGGGTGGCTGCAATTGACAAAATTTAGATCCCTAGAACAGTGAAAGGTATTCAATCCTTCTTTGGGCAAATCAATTTTGTTAGAAGATTTGTTCCTAACTTTGCAGAGATCACAAAAGATATCTCTAAAATGTTGAAGAAAGGTGCAATTGTCAAATGGGAAGATGAAGCAACTAAGTCATTTTAGAACATCAAAGAGGCTATAAAGATGGCTCCTGTGCTAAAGTCTCCTGATTTTTCTAAGCCATTTCAGCTGTTCTCATTTGCTTCTTTCCATACTATTGCTGCATGCTTACTACAGAAGAATGAAGAAGGGTTTGAACAACCTATTGCTTTCTTTAGCAGGTCATTGCAGGCTGTTGAGTTGAAGTATGACATCATGGAGAAGCACGCATATGCACTGGTCAGAGCAGTCAAAAGTTTTAGGCCATATTTGGTAGGTTCTCAGATAGTTGCATATGTGCCTCATACAGTAGTTAAAGATATCTTTACTCAGCAGGAGGTAACTGGAAGAAGATGCAGATGGATAAACAAATTGCAAGAGTTCAACATTGAAATACAGATCACAAAATTGGTAAGAGGACAAGGTTTGGCAAAATTGATGACACAGTCAAATCTAGAGGCATGCCAAGTGAATGTAGTGTATAATGAAGTTATAAATATGTCAGAATCTGAATGGTATAAGGACATAGTACATTATTTGCAAAATTTGAATTGTCCTTCCCACCTCAGTGATAATCAGAAGAAGACCTTGAAGCTACATGCTATTAAATACATCATTGTTCAAGGAGAGTTGTATTGGAAAAATCCTGATGGCGTGCTACTCAGGTGTGTGGATGAAAATTAGGCCAAGGATATTCTAAGTAACATGCACAATGGAGTGTGTGGTGGACACTATTGCCCAGATAACAACCCACAAAATTCTCAGAGCAGGCTACTGGTGGCCAACTCTCTTCTCAGATGCACAAAGAATGGTAAGAAAATGTGATACTTGCCAAAGGTTGTTAGGAAGGCTAAAATATGAGGGTGCATTACCCCTTAGAACTATAATTGTAGAAGCTCCATTTCAGCAATGGGGGATCAATTTTATAGAGGAAATCTCAGAAAAATCAAGCAGAGGGCATAGCTGGATTTTGGTTGCTATTGATTACTTCACCAAATGGATTGAAGCCATTCCAACTAAAAAAGCTACAAGCAAAGTGGTGATGGATTTCATTCTAGAAAATAATGTTATCAAATTTGGAGTACCAGCCAAAGTGGTCATAGATAATGCTATGTGCTTCAGGTCTGGTGAATTTATTGATTTTTGCAATAATTATGGAATTGATTTGTCTCATACATTACCATACCATCCACAAGGAAATGGTCAAGCAGAATCAAGCAATAAAAGTCTCATGAAAATCATCAAAAGACTCATAGATAAAAATAAAAGGGCTTGGGATTCAAAGCTGAAAATGGCATTGTGGGTAGACAGAGTGACAGTGAAGAAAGCAATTGGAAGGTCGCCTTTTGAATTAGTATATGGTGCAACAGCTAAATTGCCTGTGAACAACCTCCTACCAGTTTATAAATTCATACAAGAAAATGAGAAGGAGATCGGGGACTCAATGACTGAAAGAATAAATCAGCTGGTTGCACTAGATGAAATTAGAAGGGAAGCACAGAAAACAAACATCAAGAAACAACAAAAAGTGAAGTATCTGTTTGATAAAAGGGCTACAGAGAGAAGGTTTCAGATAGGTGATTTGGTCCTTATATGGAATGCAAGGAGCCAGGATAAGGGCAAGCATGGTAAATTTGAGCCCTTATGGATTGGCCCATATCAAATCGGCAATACCCATGAAGATGATTCCTACTTTCTCCAGGCCCTCAATGGTGAACTATTGGAATTGCCTGTGCACGGTAAATTCCTTAAAGCTTTTTTCTCATAAATGAATATCTTATGTGCATATTGTAAATTAGGTGTAAATATTTTGTACATGCCTTGTATAGTCGGTCGTGTTTTGAGTTTTGCGTTTTGTCTGATCTGCCCCGAAGTTGTCTGGTCCTCGCTGCAGTCTTGCACTTGTACATCCCCAATCAGAGCCTGTGTTGGTACCCATTTATGTTTAGGGTTTTGAGCTTGAACGTTTGTAGGTTTTCTCATTCGAACCCTAAAATTTCTAAGTTATAAGGCCTTGCATTGTTTTTTCTATTTTAATGGTGACCTTCTATAGTGGGTTCCCGGTTATTAAGTTTCATCTTCATGCCTTTGTGCTCATTGGTTGACTGGCCCCCATGCAATGTTTTACCATTTTTTCCATCGTACTCTATGAAAATGCTAAATTTTTGTATGTGAAAGTGCAAATGTGTGTTGGCGGGCTCAAAAATGCATATCAGCTTTCAAAAAATGGTGAAGAAATGAATTATATGCATTTAGTATGCATATTGGGTTATACATTGCAGGTATATTCCATCGAAGATTCCTGCTTGTATCTAGGGGTTTGTATGTTGTTGTATTTAGATATACAATGGGTTTATACAAGTGGTAGATGTCAAAAAAGATTAAGATCAGGCTAAGTTGTGGTCGGGTCCGCAGGTATGTGCAAAGGATTGCATGTATGTTTTGTTTGTATGTTTGAATATACATTCACAATATGCAATGCCAATATACAATGGAAGACATGCAAGGAAAAGATAGATTTGGTGGGGCCCGCGGACATACAAGGTGGATTGTATGTTGGTAAGATGCATCGGCGGCGATATACAAGAGGGCACATACAAGACAGGTTACGAAGCTGGGGCCCACTTCTTGTATATTGGTGATTGTATGTTAAAAAATGCATTCCTAATATATAATCCAGAATCTAGAGTGAACATGCAATCCGAATGATAAAGGATAAAGTCCGTTGCTTGTATGTATATTTTTACTTGTATATTAGCACTGTACATGCCGATATACATTCAAAAGATGCAAGAGTGAAGTGCAAGCCAGATTTGAGAATTGTTTCAATTTGATTGATAAGGTGGCTAGCATCCGTGACATGCATGTATATGGCATTGTAAATGTCGATATACAAAAAAAAGGAGATACAAGGCCCAGATTTGAAAGTTTTCTAAATCTGATTGATAAATGGCTGGGGTCCGTTGTATGTATATCACATTTGTATGATGCGATATGCAAGTAAATATACAAGGCGGGACCTGATGCATTTTTAATTTGTTTTGTAACACTTTGAGGTCTGGCTTGTATATAAGGTGATTGTATATGCATTTAAGCATGCATATATAATGGGCAAAAATTGTATGTATATACAGTCCCACATGCATTTTCATATGCAAAAGGAAAAAACATATTAGTTCATCGGCGAGAGACTGCACATCGACAGATGCTCCCAGGGTTGTTCCGATGGCCGATGGAGATAAAAAGTCAGCGATAGAGGGGCAGGGTGCCTACGTGGCATGTTCTGTTTGATTGGTGACTTTTCAGCATGTTTTGGAGCCGTTGATCTCAGCGATAGGGAGATATGATCAACGACTGTGTTTCAAACTACCAGCGATGGTTGTCTTTGCATCAACAGTCATATTTTGAGCGGAAAAACTCCATGGATGCGCTGTTGCAACTTCCGAGAGGAGCTGCGGGTAGATGAAACATTAATGGCAACATACAGAGGCATGGGCCAATGGTTGACTGGCCACCTAACAGTTTTATGAGGAAAGTCCTCAAACGACGGCATAGGGCTTGAGTCCAACTCCTCCTCGCCACTCCTTCTGCCTATTGCATTAATGTTTTGGGTACCATTTTTGTGGTGCACTGTATTTAGCAGACTTTTGATTTTTGCCTTGTAATTAATGCTGAGTACACTTTCTTGCTATATAAGCAGACGGTGTTACTCATTTTGTTGTTGTTGAAAACTGGACGAATTTGGGTGTTGTAATAGGATACAACTTCATTGGTGGCTCTGTTTTGGGTGCCTTGTGAGTTTATGAGTTGTATGTTGTATGTTTTATGCATAGAATTCATCAATTTCATGTTAATTTAAATGAGTAATGCTTCATTGCATGTGTTTTGTTATTTGTCTCCAAGTTGAATGTGTTCTTCTGAATCCAAATAGCCAAGGGGTGTTAGAGATTTTAGGATATGGGTTTCCTATATTGAATGCTTAATCTTTTACTTCTGCTCAAGGAGTAGATTGAATGTTTTGGGTCAAGGGTTGAGAAGAATACATTGCAATAAGGATATTCGTAAGCAGAAATAACTGAATACTTTGTCTTGGGTATTGTCTGTAAGGCAGACATTGCAAAATCCCCTTGAAATCTGATTATTGTTTTAAGTCTGTGGTAAACACTCACATATGTATGTCTATTGACTCCGAGCCCTGGATAGGCACCAATCTGGTCTTGTATTGAGGTTACAACCAAGGTCCTAGTTTTGCATCCAAATACTAAAAAATCAATCTTAACTTTAAATACAAACCTTTTAGGACATTTAGAAGTAGTTTTAGGACCAAAATCCTCTGATTCACAACTGAGTATAGGCCCAAAGCTAGCCCCTTCGCACTTATCTCACAGTTTTGGTCTGCATAAGAGAGGATTTATCTGCTTTGTGTCAACATCCCCACTAACTTGTAGATGCATTTCATAGATGTTGAATAGGGAATACCCCCTTGGTTCTACAGAGCCTAAAGAAGAAGAGGATATATTTATAGAGTATATCTCCTGTACTGTTGGCCCCTGGCCCAGGAATCTTGTTGATCAATGATGGCTACTTTGTAGGGATAACTGGGAACAAGCATCTAGTCTGGGAAAAGCACCAAGAGACTAGACTCGCAAATAATAGGATGATCCCATGCATGCTCGAGGTAGTATAATCCTACCTATATGAGGAAAGGAGACTCATAGCATAAGTTCTTAGTACATAAAAGGTGTGATTAACCTTAGATGTACAAGGGGAACAATATGCTAGAATCAACCCTACATCTTCAAGATATGAATACCATTCTTGGAGTAAAAGACCAACCCACAAGCACAACATACAAAACAATGACCATGCCCCATTCTAGGTGTTTTTCGCCACATACTTGTTATCACCTAGGATTGCACCCGTGATGCAAAGCTGTGAAGTTCAGCAATCCTGTGTAACATGGGAATACCTTCAGGTTGTGGGTGCCCTATGGTGAAGGTAGACCTCCAAATTGTGGGCGAGTTCCCTTATGATTGATCCAATGATAAACTAACTTTACAGGAAAAGGGTTAAAAAAGGCTTTCTAATGGATATTCTAAAATTAGAATTTAAATGGGTGGTGATGCACCTAATTGATAGAAACATGCAGCTCTAATTCACAATAATTTTTAGAATATCTATCCACACAAACCAATTTGGCAATATGACCACAAAATTGATTCTAAGGAAGGCTTGAATAAATTTCTTTTTGGAGGAAAACTGGGTTCTCAAAGCATGAAAGAAAAGACTATTTCAATGCACAACCTAAGACCTATGATTTTTTTACTGCTTTTCAATGTATGCGAGTATAAATGAGACAAGGATTTAAAGGTTCTGATATTAAAACACAATAAAATCTCATCCAATCATTCATAAAATAGCACAAATGAGAAGGTAGATACTTGATTCTACTGAAAATAAAGGAATACTTGCATAAAAATGGCAAAAAAAATAACCTGTAACCTGCTATACTGTATAGATTTGAAAAATGAGTTACAAACAAACTCTGCTTCTCTGAAATGTGTAAGAGAGAATAGAATGTAAGAACTGAGAAAAACTTAAGTTTACTCTTATATATAAAAAATAAACCCTCAAGTGCATGGAAAAAGCACTGCAGTTCAACTTAGCATCAAAAATATCTCCACAAAACTCTCTCATGAGTAGAAGAGAAAATCCCTAAAAAGAAGGGCTTTAATTGATCCAATTTGAGCTAAAATATCTCCAAAACTACCCCTCTTTATCAGTTTGACCATGTAGAACCTCAAAACCCTCCAAGTTTGACCAAAAATCATGCAAAAGATCCCAAAATACCTCAATTAACTCCATCTCCTAATTTTGCATGACTTTGGGATGAAGAAAAAACAAAGTGAACAAATAATAAAGTAATCAACATGATTTAATTTAATATTTGTTATAAATTTGTCTATCTTTTGACTTATACAACTTTGTGACAAATAATAAAGTAATTTATAATTGCATTACTTTATGATTTCTTTACCGGTTTCTAAGTCATGTAAAAAAGAGGGTAATTATTTTCAAAAGGTTTAAAATAATAACTCCTTATAACTCCCTTTTGATTTACATAATCACCTCATGCATCCTATGATGATGCCAACAAAAATACTCCTCCATACATGCCAAAGTCAAAAATACCTCTCATGTGTGAGATATGATTAAATAGAAATCATGAATTAACCCCTTATATCTCCCATGCCACCATGCATCACATATGATCTCCTCCATGCATAGGTAAAAAAATACAGCCACCATGCATTTATCATTAGTTCACATATCTTATTGCATCCTTAAGACTCCCTTTTGGCATATCCATATTATTGCATCTCCATGTCATAAGGACACTTCTATATTATCTCCTTGATTTTAATATTTCCATTCCTAAGAAAATCAAGGAAAATAATGATAGCCTTATATCATTAGGCTTTTGACTTTACTCACCTTAAACATTAATGAAAACAAAATAATGATTATTAGCCTCACGTGCCCCTTTTGCATCTTTAGGTTCTAACACTTATGAGTGTTGACCTCGGGCACTTTTGGATAGTAATGATTAATCATAAAAAGAAGTCAAAAAGCAAAATAGCCCATAGTCGGTATTCGATTAAAAGGAAGATGAAAACCTAAAAGAACTTCATTTGCACTTTGCCTTCTCTTCATGTTGCTCTGCCTGCTAACATGCACTAGGGTTTGAAGCTATTTTTGGAGGCATTATTGAGGTTTAAACTATTGTTCTTGAGATATTTTTGACATCCTCTTCATTCAGGTAAGTCTCCCTTCTGATATCTTTGTTTTTCTGCAAGAAATGATGGTGAAACTTCATTGTTTGGTTGTTCTTGTAGCTGCCTCCTTTCGGGCTTCTATATAAAATATCATGATGATAGAAAATCTACTCTTTTGCTTCTGTATTGTCATGAAGAACAAAACAAGGAATAATGACAGATTTCTCACTGGTTTTGTTTATGGCTTATTGTGTCTTGCTCTGCATACTCTTTCTCCTCTAGTTTAGCCTTCATGGCACAATGACTGTGGGTTTTGGACTCTTGAAAAAGAGAAAATATAGCTTATATTTCCTTATATGTTTTGCTCCTTTACTCATGGCATGACTGCAATAGGACATATATGTATAACCATTCAAAATACAAGGGTAAAATCTTCACCTACTATATGTAAACCCTAGTAGGGTTTGGTGAACAATATACCCATTTTTTGCTTTTCTCTGTCATAAAAGATACCATTGTTCCTTAGCATTTGTCTACCTCCTGTATTTATTGGTTTAGGCTTTCATTGTGATGATATGATGAAAAGAGGCTTTCTCTCTTGTTTGTTACAAACCCTACTAGGGTTTCACTTACTCCTTAAGGTTCCTTCAAACAATGTTGTTCTTATTTAGATGTGGTGATAGTCAACTAAAAAAAATGACTATAACTTTGCTTTTATCCTCTACTGCTCCTTTGTATATCATTCATACATACTGTAGACTGAGTTAGAAGATATGTTGTCCTTCTTTGTATCTCCTTCTAAATGTTCAGTGCACCTGCTGCTCTCATTGAATGATTCTTGTAGGTCTATCTTTGCTCTTTTTACCTAAATGTTTCCCAATGTCAAGGCATTTCTTTCATTGAGAGTTTGTCACTTATGTCATATCTATGCATTGTCTACTCTAATCTATGAGAGACTAGTAAATATTTAATGGATAAACATGGACTCTACAAGCTTTGCTTCATTATCAATGCATTGAATCACTGCCAATAGGTAGTGATGAGGTATAAATAACCTCATTTCTTTAATGGATCAAATAGCCTTTTTGCACTATCCAATTCCCTAGCCTTGCCAATTTATTTATTTTTATAAGCAATATTTATCTATTTTTAATAAAATATTGTACAAATCCTGATTTCCTAAATTGATTGAAACTAGCTTTTAGATGTTGATTTAATGGCATGAAAAGTTGGGTAACTGTGTAGGTTAATGCATTGCCTAAGAAGTGGACATTATGCAGCTGTGGACGAGTGCACCGGAAGTTGGGGGGGCCAGAAATTTTAGGCTTGCATTTAATAAAGACTTTGTTTTATTCTTCTATTTCCATGGTTACCCAAAAGGCATTATGACTCCACTCGAAGTCCTGTTTATGTTTAAAAGACAATAGTAGTTAAGATCTTGTTTTTCAATTAGAAGACCTTTTCAATTGGCATTTTCCCGCCATCTGAAGTTTAGGAGTTTTTGAAGTAGTTTAGTTTTTGTTGTTGCTCGAAATATGGATATAAATAGACACTATGAATGAATGAAAATCAATTCTCCAGTTTTTCAAAATCATCAGAGCTGTGTACTTGCATTTTTTATGAATGGAAATGATATTCTAAGTTTTAGTTTCTTTAAAAAAATAAGAAGATTTGAATAGAGTTCTCATGTGTTGTTGAAGCGATTGAATGTGATTTGAATTAAGACAAGCTTCTCCCATGAGATGGCCACTCGTGGGACTGTAGGATAGATAAGTATTTTCATTTCTGTGAATGTTTTCATTTAGTTGAAGATAGTTTATGTTTAGCTTCTGTTGTTAACCTGCAGGGTGTGTTGTTTAAAAGTTAAACTGTTGTGTACTATTGTTTGAAACTTTTTGTGTTCAGGGTGTGTTGTTTAAAAGTTAAACTATTGTGTACTGTTGTTTGAAACTTTCCGTGTTCATTAGAAGTTTTTCGGCACATCTGCCTTAGTTAGAATTACTATTTTCTGATGGTTAAAATTTGGAGTGCTTGCAGCTTAGTAAATTGCATTTGTGAATTGTTAGCATAGAATTTATCTGCTTTCTAAGTGTAGAATTTATATGCTTTCTAGTCTAGAGTTTTCATGCTTCTTAGTATAGAATTTGAATGCTTTATGTAGAAGGATAAAATTACTGTTTCATTTCATGTATTGTTTCAACTTTTTAACAGATCTAGAAAACTGTTTCTCAATGAAATATCCAAACTCCCTATTGCAGACAGCCTTAGACACTACCCCGGTCGATAAACTGATAATTTTTCATCTAAAGTGTTAGGACCTTACGACAGCCTGTCACTTTTTGGTGCCATTGTTAGGGACACATGATCTTTTCTAAGTGTTATTAGGAAATCCTTGGGAATTTCTTGTAGTAAATACCCAAAAATAGTTACCAAACCTCTCTTTCTGTATGGTCAGAAAGCGAGGCCCACACGGAAGATTCATACCAAAAACCCCCAATAGTAATTCCAACCATAAATAGGGAGGAAGAAGTCTTAGCTGAAGAACTAAA
This sequence comes from Cunninghamia lanceolata, assembly GCA_027924645.1. Classification (NCBI taxonomy): domain Eukaryota; kingdom Viridiplantae; phylum Streptophyta; class Pinopsida; order Cupressales; family Cupressaceae; genus Cunninghamia; species Cunninghamia lanceolata. The sequence continues at coordinate 11,558,265 of BSBN01000186.1, read as the reverse complement.
TTATGAATTGATCAAACAGGATCAACCTAAGACCTCCCATCGTACCCCATAAATTTTGCCAGTTGACCCAATCTTTGAGGAGATAGTTATTCAATCAACCAACCTAGTCTTTGAGGAAGAGAACATTCATTTTGACATTATGGCTAATAATCTCCATAATGATGATATGGCAAGAAGACCAGCAACACGAACCTTTACCTACCCTATCGCTCTCAACGAAGATGATGATGCACCAATGAAAAACATTTCATCATCTATCTTGCCGACTTTTAGGGGACTTTCTTCTGAAGATCCTGACCAGTTCCTCTTTAAGTTTAAAGTCTTGTGTCAAACATACGACTACAAGAATGACAATCAAAAGCTTAAACTTTTTCCCTCCACTCTGAGAGACGCTGCAATGCGTTGGTTTATGGGACTAGCTTCTGGATCAATAACTAACTGGGATGACATGGAAACTATTTTCTTAGAAAAATACCAGAGTTAGTGACAGAAAGAAAGATCTATTCAAAATAAGAAAAAAAGAGGATGAGAGCCTGGAAGATTATCTTGATAGGTTTATCTTTCTAACCAAATGATGTGGTGAGGAAGCCATAAGTCTGGAGATTCTAAAGACTATATTCCTCAAAGGACTTGATGAAGATGCGAGGAGAAGATTAGATTTAATGGGAAAAGGAGATGTGTCCCAACTTGAACTTATTGATATCTTTGAGTTATGTCAAAAATTTTCTTGTACTCAAGGAGGAATCCGAAAATCTAGCCTCCTAAGGAGCTCCAATGAAATAGGTAAACTGTGAGAGGAAATAACGAATATGAAAACTGACATTCTTGTTCAGCTGAACACTACCCTGGATGGAATACAAGCCAAAACACATAACCCTGAGACCTTATCCATCTATTGTCCTAGGTGTCAAAACAAGTATCTATTAAGAGAATGCCCTTTGGACAAGGCTACCACTTGCCAAATTTGTGAAAAGAGTCATACCATTGATCAATGTGAGATTCTGAATGCCATCAAGACTTCTAAAAAATGACCATCTCACACTAAGGAAGAAATCAATTTTGTAGGCCAGAGACCTGGAGGAAATTTCTCCTATGGTCAGAACTTGAACCCTACATGGAGACCTCCAAACCCTTGGAACAATACTCAGTGGTCAGCTTCGTGGCCTTCAGTACCACCGGGATGGGGATCTTATCCACCTTGGGGACCACCTGAGTGGATGAACCAAGCTTGGGGAAACTCCCAATGGCCAAATCAACAATGGCATCCTCACAATCAACCTCCACAATGGAATCAACAACCAAACCAATTCTACAATGGTCCTAGACGAATGCCAAATCCACAACAGAACGTTCTAACGGCTCCCCAAAACCCTCAACAGAGTGAACAAGTTAATCAACCACCATTGCCGGCACAACCTGTCCCTAATCCCAAGAACACACGTCAAAAATGCTCCAGTGTATGCTACTGATCAGGATAACATGGTAGGGGTCAATGCTATCTATTGTGGAAACTTTCAATTAAGGTCAGGAAAAACACTTAATCAATCGACCATTGTTGAAGTTATAGAAGACCCAAATGAAGGACTCAACGCAAAACCAAAGACTCCTCTTGTACCTACAAAGCATAAATCCAAGAAGACTCAGGAGGAATCGTCCTTACCCCAACCCCAGATAACTTCAACACCTATCATAGGACCATCTCAGGAAGAAGTTGTTAAACAACCACCAATGATTCCAAAAAAAAAATCCCATGTCAGGAAGGAAAACCCACGCACCTTTTCCAGATCATCTCAGATCAAATGTCCTTAAGAACCCACCAGAAGTATCATTGTCTAATGAAACTGCTCTGATACAAGAAATTAAATGACTGCATATCGAGATTGCTCTGTTACAAGCAATCAAAGAAATTCTTGAACTAAAACAACTAGTTAAATAATTGTGCATTAAAACACCAGGAAGGACACCAAAACAGATTAATATGGTGCACATTAATGGATATCTGGCTGAACTTTTAGCTGGGAAGACATTAACTCCAAAATTTGGTGACCCAGCTAGCCCACTTATAACAATAACAATTAATTGAGTGGCAAGACCTAATGCATTGGTGGACTTGGGAGCAACCATTAACGTTATAACAATGGATGTTATGGAAAAACTTGGACTCACTGACCTTCACCCCACAACTACCATATTACAAATGGCAAATCAGGCCATAGCTATTTCTAAAGGAGTCTTATAAAATGTCCCTGTCAAAGTTGACAATTGGGAATATCCAGTAGACTTCCAAGTTCTCCAGTCCCTCACACCCAAAGACAATTACCTAGTAATACTGGGTAGACCATGGTTAGCTATAGTCGCAGCCAAGATTGACTGTAGAGTGGGAGGAATGGTCATTTCACATGGTCTCAATAGCAAACATCTAAGTCTATACCCCCCACTCAACCTGCAGAATATAACCAAGTCTGGGTGGATGAATCAGATGAATCCAATAAGTAAGAAAATCTAGCTTCACTTGCCATGGTGGTTATTAAACAACACAGTGAAGAACTGGAAGATGAATTAGACAACGTCCAAGACCTTTCCATAGGCTCAGAAGATGAAGAAGATTTAGAGGTGGAAGAAATTTTAGGACATCCAATCCACATTAATGACGAAGAACATGATTATACCAACTTAACAACTCGACCCTGTCCCCTGGCAAATATCATCTTGAAAATAGATCATTTCTTCTTAGATATTGCCAGACTTCATAGAATCATACCACATAGTTGTCCTCTAAACACATTAACAGAAGAAGTTCACACTGTCACCTCTAATTACCCTGGAACCAAGACTATCATGTCATTGCCAGGAAAGACTTTAAATATCAATAGTTGGTTGACAGAATCCGATGAGTGCAAATTATTTGATGTTTTGATGAACATTTCCAAAGCTTTTGCTTGGGATTATACATATATGAGAGGAATCCGCCCAAGTGTTTACACCCACCACATATATACCGAAGACATTAGACCATTCTGTCAACCTTAGCGAAGACTCAATCCAGCTCTTAAAGATATTGTCAAAACTGAAATTGAGAAAATCTTACAAGTGGGATTTATTTATCCTATTTTGGATAGCAAATTGGTTTCACCCTTAGTGGTAGTGCCAAAGAAAAATGGGAAACAGAGAGTGTGCGTTGACTACTAAGAACTCAACAAAGCAACCTACAGAGATTATTTCCCACTGCCCTTCATAGACCAAGGTTTGGATAATCTAGTAGGAAGTATTTCTCATTTATGGATGGGTTTAGCGGATATAACCAAATAAAAGTGTCAGCAGAGGACTAGAACAAAACTACTTTCACCTGTCCTTGGGGAACATTCGCATATCGGGTTCTTCCCTTTGGGCTTTGTAATGCTCCTACCACATTTCAAAGAGCTATTTTGGATATCTTTGCTGAGCTCGTAAATGACTGTGTAGAAGTCTATATGGACGACTTCACAGTCTATGGTTCCACTTTTGATGAAGCTCTCAAAAATCTAGATAGAGTGTTACAACGATGTGAAGATCATCAACTATCTCTAAGCCATGAGAAATGTCTCATAATGGTAGAACAAGGTATAGTACTGGGACACCATATTTTAGCCAAAGGGATAAAGGTTGACCCTAAGAAGATTGAAGTGATACAACAGCTGGAAACCACAAAGAATCAAACTGATATCAGAGGTTTCTTAGGACACACTGGTTATTACCAGAGATTCATAGAAAACTTCAGTAAGATTGCAGCTCCCATGTTCTCTCTTCTGTAGAAAGATGTGGATTTTACCTGGACAGAAGAATGTCAAAAATCTTTTGACATCATTAAAGAAAAGCTTGTCTCAGCCCCAGTTTTACGAGGACCTAACTGGAAACTTCCCTTCCATATATATGCTAATGCTTCCAATGATGCTATTGGAGCAGTGTTAGGCCAAGAAGATGAGAACGAAGGAAAATATGCTATATACTTCATTAGCAAAAACCTGAGCCCCACAAAATGAAATTACACTACCATGGAGAAGGAATTTCTAGCAATAGTCCATGCAATAAATAAATTTTGGCATTACATTATAGGATACAAAGTGACTGTATTCATAGACCATTCAGCTATCAAGTACCTATTGAACAAACCCTCAGTAAATGGATGCGCAATCAGATGGTTATTACTTCTCCAATAATTCAATGTGACCATAATGGATAAGCCTAGGAAATTTAATGTAGTTGCATATTTTCTATCTTGGATAAAGCAAGATGATGGAGATTGTACTTCTGTACAAGATGAATTTCTTGATGAAAATTTATTTGCTGTCTCCATTAAAACACCCTAGTTTGCAGACATTGCCAATTACTTAGCCACTTTAGAGCTTCCCCCAGACTTCACATCAAAACAAAAGAAATGCCTTATTCAAGAAACTGCTCACTTTAAATGGATTAATGGCATGTTATTATGATATGGGATTGATTTAGTCATGCGACGTTGCGTCAGACCAGATGAAACATACAACATCCTTGGAGCTTGCCATGACGACCCATCTGGTGGACACTACTCTGCCAAAAGAACTTCCCATAAAATTTTAGGTGCAGGATACTATTGGTCCTCAATGCATAAGGATGTGAAGAACTACATTCGCCATTGTGATAAATGCCAATGAGTGGGAAGACCTACAACATCCAATGAAATGCCTCTGCAACCACAGGTAGTTTTTGAACTATTTGAAAAGTGGGGATTAGATTTCATTGGTCCTATAGACCCCCCTTCACAAAGGAAAGAATATAATCTAGTCTGCATGGACTATCTTATCAAATGGATAGAAGTCCAAGCCCTCAAAGTTGCTCGAGAAGAACAAGTTACAGACTTTCTGTATAACAAAATTTTTCTTAGACCCGGAGCCCCTGGGTCCATTGTCATAGACCAGGGACCTTAGTTTATGTCCAAAGTTCTGTTATCCTTCACCAATCATTTCCAGATTAGCCATAAAAAGTTGTCACCCTATCACCCACAAGCAAATGGACAAGTAGAAGTCACTAATAGGGAGCTCGAAAACATCCTAACAAAGATAGTTTCATTAGGTAGAAACCTGAGATGTTTGGGCTTACAATATAACTTGAAAATCCACCACTGGTCTTACCCCTTACGAATTGGTCTTTGGGAAGAAACCTTTTTTGCCCATTGAATTTAAACTCCAAACGCTTAGAACCGTAATGGAGCTAGACTTCGACCTTGATCGAGCTCAGGTAGAGAGAGTCTTATAGCTCAATGAACTAGATGAACTCCGCTTAGAAGCCATTCATCAGACTGAGCTAATTCAACAACAACGAAAGGCCTGGCATGATAAACACATGAAAGAAAGAGAATTCCATTCCAGAGATTGGGCGCTGTTATTTGATTCCTGATACAAGGACTAGAAAGGTAAACTCAAAACTCATTGGCTGGGTCCATACGAGATTTCTGAGGTATTCCCAAACAGAGAAGTACAACTCAAACCCATTGATGGTGATTCTCGAACCCTCTTAGTCAATGGACATCGGCTTAGGATCTACCATAAACCTGTCAACAAAGAAGAATTTACTTGATTAGTAGAAATGCACAGAGAAACTCAATGTGTTGATTCTACTTCGACAAAAACAATACCATAAATATCTTTTAGTTTTTCAAAAAAGAAAAAATCAATCAAAAATCCTTTCATGTTTGAATGTGTGTATATGCATTTAGGAATAATTCTTCATATTTTCTTCTTAGTACTTGCCCAAATTTCATCTCTGTTTCGCAAGGTTTCATCTTTTAAGAAGTATTACAAATTTTGGTGCACCTCTTGGTGATGCTCTAGAACTTGTTGTCTAAATAAGATCCATACCCTCACTTTGTTCCTGTATTCTGGCTGCATCTTTCAGTGATGCTCTGGAACTTTATTCTTGCATTCCGGCTGCATCTTTCAGTGATGCTTCAGAACTTTGTTCTTGCATTTTGGCTGCATCTTTCAGCGATGCTCTGGAACTTTGTTCTTGCATTCCAGCTACATCTTTCAGCGATGCTCTGAAACTTTGTTCTTGCATTCAAGCTACATCTTTTAGCAATGCTTTGGAACTTTGTTCCTGCATTCTGATTGCATCTTTCAGCGATGCTCCAGAACTTTGTTCCTGCATTTCGGTTGCATCTTTCAGCAATGCTCTAGAACTTTGTTTTTGCATTTCAGCTGCATCTTTCAGCGATGCTCTGAAACTTTGTTATTGCACTCTGGCTGCATCTTTTAGCAATGCTCTGGAACTTTGTTCCTACATTTCAGCTGCATCTTTCAGCGATGCTCTGAAACTTTGTTCCTACATTCCGGCTGCATCTTTCAGCGATGCTCTGGAACTTTTTTCCTGCATTTTGGCTGCATCTTTCAGCGATGCTCTGAAACTTTGTTCCTGCATTTCGGCTACATCTTTCAGCGATGCTCTAGAACTTTGTTCCTGCATTCTGGCTACATCTTTCAGCGATGCTTTAGAACTTTGTTCCTACATTCTGACTGCATCTTTCAGTGATGCTCTGAAACTTTGTTGTATTCCCCATATCCATTCTGATGATATCTTCTTCCATCATTGTAAACTTGCAATCGACACCCTTGTAAATGTTCTTATTATCTGAAAACACACCATTCATCCTGCAATCTACTGCGAAAGCCATCATGAGTTCGACATTTCTGACCATAAGTAAATAAAACATTATTATGACAACCTTTCATCATAATAAAATTCAGCCACCCTGTCATCATACCATAATAATTTTTGCCACCCCATTATCACATCATAATAAAATTCATTCCATTCAAACTAGTTAGTACCGCCACCTAGGATGCTATTACATCAGCAAAGACAAGTGACTTTCAAATCAATAACGGGACGGAAGGTACGTACATCTTTTATTTTTAATAGATCATTTATTGTATGTAAAGATAGATAAGTTGGCACAAACCCCTTTCTTTTCCAAATTAGTAAATGTGTGAACTGTTCCTTCATTAGAGAAGGTGGCGGCTCATTCACTCTATCCCATGCAAAATAATGACTAACTGTTGTGATTAACTGCTGAAAAGCCAAATATCCTGAACTAACATTACCGAAGCCCAAGTGTCCTCGAAACCTGCATTTCCTTTAATCTTCCTATCAATTTCCTAAGTAGTTTTACCACTCTAGGTGCTGTGATATTTTAGTAGTCTTTGAGCAATATGGGAAGAGCCAAATGCAAGTTTGAGCTAGTTTCACCGGATAAACTGTTGGCATTGGGGAATTTTTAGAACTCTTTCAGAGAGTAGGGTGGCTAGAATTCATTAAGAAATTCGAGGGACATCATGCACAGCTAGTCAAGGAATTCACCGAGAACTTTGCAGATGGGTAGTCAATTGTGCGTGGGAAGAAATTTAAGGTAAGTCCCCGAATCATCTCCAAATTATCTAGTATTAGAAATGAAGGAATTAATTTGTCTAAAACTACCAATATTTCCTATTAGAAAATGATAGATCTTTTTGTGCGGGAAGGGGAACCTCACCCATTATTAGTTTTCAGTACCCGAGGGCAAAATAAGGGATTTAAGAGAATGTCCATTGCAGAACCATGGCAAATGGCAGTTGCATGGATTATTAAGTATTTCACCTATGAAGGACAATGTGCCATAGTAGTTGGTCCCCCTTTTCGGTTGTTCATTCATTTGCATCATGGTTTGGAAAATCTTGAACTGAGAATTAACATACTTGCATTCCTTTATGATTCCCTTGTCTGCATGATAGAACATTTCAAAATTGGGTTTGGGCCTTTAAAGCATCATGGGCTTATACATTTAGTCTGCAAATATCATTTTCATAGAAAAAGGAAACCAGATGAGAAATGGCAAAAATTTCTACAAAAATTTGAAACCCCTGAACCTCTGAGACAATTTGAGGTAGGTGAATCATCTGGTAGGGCAGACCAAAATATAAGAGAACTTTCCTCTACACCCCATGATGACAGACAAGCTTCTGGCGGAGAAGTGCCAGAAAATCCTCCAAACCCTCCAGACCCTGAAGAAAGGCCCAAATCACAAAATGTACCTAAAACCCCCCAAAAATGAGAAAATGTGGATTTAGTAGACTCACAGGAGGAAGGTACTCGGCCCCGTAAAAAGGAAAAGAGGCTCAAAAGAAAACTGTAAAGATCTACCCCTTTGAGAAGAAGTAAATGGTTAGCTGATGAGCCTAGTTGTGCTATTGCTTGTGAATTACCCCCTGTTCCCAAGAAAAAGAGAAAGGAAAGGCAGCCTAGTGAAAATGTTACTCACCCTGATGAAAATGTATCCAAACTTGTGTAGATATAACTCAGACTGTGGAAAGTGATGAATCCCCTGCATCTAAACAGTCAATTAGCCCATCTAAGGAGGATCCTAAGGAAAAAAGGAGAAACAAGACAAGAGAAAACCAGTGATCAGATGCCTAATTATGTCTTAGTTGAAGAAGAAGAGGGTCAAGAATTTGAGACTGTTGAAACAACTTCTTCATTCCAGCAGCCAGAAAATAGTTAGGAAGTTGATGCAGTACTTAAGGAGAGACAATTATCTCCCTTAAATAATGTGGATAATATAGAACAAGGCCCATCTGAGGCAATTACTGAAGAACATATATCTGGCAATGAAGCAGAAGTTTTTATTACCCCCTTCTCTACAGATGCAGAGGATAACAAAGGTGAAACTATGACACTAGAAATAGAGAGATTAAACACATAAATTATGCAGTTGAGGAATCAAATACAGTTGAATGAAGAATAGTTGAATAGGAAACAACAAAAGATAGAAGAACAGAAAGAGCTTCTTGAGAAAAAGGACCAGACCAGTAGAGAGTTGCAATCCCAATTGCAGCAAAGGGATAAGCACTGTCTAGATAGTCTAGTTGAAAAAGATAGACAGATCAAAAATCTCACCTTCAACTTAGAACAATGCCTTAAGACATTTTCAAAAGAGTAAGAGAAACAAAAACTTGAATTGAATAAGGCCATAAGCAGAACTGTGGAACTGGAGCAAGACTTACAAGAAATTAATGTTAAACCAACTGTGGAATCAAAAGAGGTTCAAACTGAACCTACTAAAATGGAATGGTTTTAGGTTTACATTCCTCCCTTGCTAACCAAATGGATGAAATGATGCTATTTCTTAAGGCAAGATGGAGTCAAAAATGCTAGATTAAAGAAAGAAATAGTATTGTTGAAGGAATCTTATGATAGATTATATCAGGCCAAGATGGATGCATGTAATATTGGAGAGCTATTGTTGGCCTGCAGGAAACCGTTCAGGCTATATTCAATGTTCCTTAATGAACAATTGTTAAGATGGAAGCTCCTAAGAATCCCTTGCAATTTACCACATGATCCTAATGACTAGCAATTCCTTGAGGCATTTAAAGAAGGATCACCTGCACAAAAGAATTTATTATGTGAGTTCTTCATTCATAATTTATTTCTTGAGAAGCGTAATGATTTATTCATCAATCGATTTGTGGGGGAAGTCTAGTTAAGGGCATTTCTGTCAAATATGCAAAATCAAATTCAGTGGCAGGATAGAACTAGAGAATACCTTCATGCAGAAAGAACTGTAGGACTACACATGAGGTATCCCAATTGAAAACTTTTTGCTTTCAAAGCTCAGTTCAGGAGAGTCAATAGTTATGAACATATGAAACAAAAATACAATGAAAGCATTAGGATCTGTTATGAAGATTTTAAGATAAATGGACCCACAATTAATTGATACAGCTTGGAATGCTTGTGAGGAAAGGTATACCCCCTTGCCTATGTATTTAAAAAGAAGAGAAATGATTGCCCCCACTAACCTCAGATGGTCATATAAAAGAGCAGAGGCATTGACATAAATTCTTTAGCAACTAAAGACTAAATGGATAGGAATGAGATACAGACCACCTCTCCTTTTACAACCACCTCCTGCAGTCTTAGTTATAGAGCCAAAACCAAGGGACTTACATACCTGGCAGTTGAGAGTCAAACTTCACAAAGGTTTTCTAAAGGTCCCTGACCATATTGATGAAGAAGCAGATGAGGTATATGACTTGAGCTCAAAGTTTGATGAGTTAAATAAGAAAAGGGAGGTAGAGAGATAGAGGGTATATCATAGAGCAGGTGAACCTGCTCAAGGTTAGGAAGGGGAGGAATGATGAGGTATAAATAACCTCATTTCTTTAATGGATCAAATAGCCTTTTTGCACTATCCAATTCCCTAGCCTTGCCAATTTATTTATTTTTATAAGCGATATTTATCTATTTTTAATAAAATATTGTACAAATCCTGATTTTCTAAATTGATTGAAACTAGCTTTTAAATGTTGATTTAATGGCATGAAAAGTTGGGTAACTATGTAGGTTAATGCATTGCCTAAGAAGTGGACATTATGCAGCTGTGGATGAGTACGCTGGAAGTTGGGGGTGCTAGAAATTTTAAGCTTGCACTTAATGAAGACTTTGTTTTATTCTACTATTTCCATGGTTACCCAAAAGACATTATGACTCCACTTGGAGTCCTCTTTATGTTTAAAAGACAACAGTAGTTAAGATCTTGTTTTTCAATTACAAGACCTTTTCAATTGGCATTTTCCCACCATCTAAAGTTTAGGAGTTTTTGAAGTAGTTTAGTTTTTGCTGTTGCTCGAAATATGGATATAAATAGACACTATGAATGAATGAAAATCAATCCTTTAGTTTTTCAAAATCATTAGAGCTGTGTACTTGCAATTTTTATGAATGGAAATGATATTCTAAGTTTTAGTTTCTTTAAAAAATATGAAGATTTGAATGGAGTTCTCATGTGATGTTGAAGCGATTGAATGTGATTTAAATTAAGACAAGCTTCTCCCACGAGCTGACCAATCGTGGGACTGTAGGATAGATAAGTATTTTCATTTTTATGAATGTTTTCATTCAGTTGAAGATAGTTTATGTTTAGCTTTTGTCGTTAACCTACAGGGTGTGTTGTTTAAAAGTTAAATTGTTGTGTACTATTGTTTGAAGCTTTCCAAGTTCATTAGAAGTTTTTTGGTGCATTTGCCTTAGTTAGAATTGCTATTTTTTGATGGTTAAAATTTGGAGTGCTTGCAGCTTAGTAAATTGCATTTGTGAATTGTTAGCATATAATTTATCTACTTTCTAGTGTAGAATTTATCTGCTTTCTAAGTGTAGAATTTATACGCTTTCTAGTCTAGAGTTTTCATGCTTCTTAGTATAGAATTTGAATGCTTTCTATAGAAGGATAAAATTATTGTTTCGTTTGATGTACTATTTCAACTTTTTAACAGATCTAGAAAATTGTTTCTCAATGAAATATCGAAACTCCCTATTGCAGACAGCGTCAGACACTACCCCGGTCGATAAACTGATAATTTTTCATCTAAAGTGTTAGGACCTTACGACAGCCTATTAGGTATCATGAATACTCTGCATACTGTGAGTAAGGTTATTGTGAAAGATGATAGATGGTTTATCTTCACTATGTTTACTCCATATCAATGATGTTCTATAGGTGTAGATATCTTGACTGTCTCAAGAAGCTTACTGACATAGCTTTGTGAATAAACCAATGTCTATATGCATAGAAGGCCACTATGCCATGTGATTTCCTCCTCAAAATTGTCCCATGAGAGTTATGATTGCTTCTTTGTTGACTATTCCAAAAGGACTCTAAACTGTTTAGATGATGCTGTCATTATGAATATAAAACTCATGTCCACTAACATTTGATGATTATCACCCTTGCATATAAGATCACCAGTGATGCATAACACCATAGTTGCACATTGCAATGAATAACTCTGTATATTTGTTTGTTGTGAATATTTGACTGTGAACTCAAACTCATTTCTGAACTCTCTCTAATTGTTATGACAGTGTCTCATGACTGTTGTGGGACAGTCCCTCCAACTTGGCAGATCCTTTCCTGTAGCTGCTCATGCTCTAAAAACTGTGGTACCTTATTTGCATTTTTAGTACCTTGGTTACTTGGAAGCTCTCATTTATATCTTGACTCATTATTCTTGAAGGTACAGAATTACTTGCTGTAGTAACCCTCTTTCCTATATGTGAACATGTGTGAGCTTCTTGCCTTTCTTATGACATATATGATATGTGCAACCTACCATATCTACTGTTACTTGTGACTCTGATTGCATTATATTGCATTGCTATCATGTTCTCAAACCTCAAATGCTCCATCCCTTATGTATATGACTAGATTGTTATGTTCTCAACATACACTTGTGACATGACTCACTTTAATGTGCTTCTTCACTGCCCCTCTTGCACTCATACTAGCTGTTCCTTTTCATGCACTATACCTATAGCCTATGGTTGTATCTTCTTCTTGTAGAGGCATATGGTAGTTATATGATGAATGGACTGTCATTAGGGTGACTGTCTCATTATGATGGCATTGTAAGCCCTTCTCTGGTAGTCCTATTCACTCTATTTATGATTTTGCTTGCATACAAGATAGTTGACATGGCATCACACATAGATATGGACTATTTTTCATTATATGACTATCCTGTGGCTGATAACATTGTTCCTAATTGATGGGACAGTCACCTTAATGACTGATTTTTGTCCTTTATGGTTGCTTAATGAATTCAAATAGAAATTTTACATCTCATTCACAACAAAAGTGGTAAATACCTGCTTTAATTGCTACTCCATGATGTTTCTCTAGCTATAATGATTTTGATGGGACTGTCCTTTAGTTGATATTGATCCTTGGAGGTTATCTCATGATGTATTGGTTTGTCATTGACTTTCAATCAGAATATGCTTTTATTTATTGATCTGAAAGTCACTTGCTTATAATATATTCCCCTTAAGATCAAGGGGGAGCATGCTGGGCTCAACCCTTGTGGGAGCCACATTTTAATCCACATGCTTTGATATCACAAGAATAGTCTTCTGCAATAGAAATTTCACCTATACCTGCACAGTGAACAAACATGTTAGATATAAAACATACCTTCGATTACATGATACGATGCTTCTTGTGTGGATTTATCTTTCTCTCTGATATGGCACTTGAATCTTCTTATTCAACTATCTCGTCTACTCCTCTTTTTGCATAATCTAATCATTAATGACTGTTGCTCCATAAAAGTAAGTTGTACTTTTGTTGACCTGATTATGTGTATGAAAAGTTTTGGAACCCAGAGCTCTAACAAAAAACTCTTTGCAGGTATTCTGGAGCTTGACAGATGGAGGGAGTTGAAGATCAACTCAACCTTGAGATTCGTCATTCACAGGCAATGACGGGTCCCTCTACTTTTCTTATGCATTTTTATTTCTTCAAAAGTAAAATTTACTTTTATGTAGTATATTCCAGTCATTCCCACGGCTTGTGTGGGACCTATCTAAATACTCTTTTGAATATAATTAGTTATTTCACTTTATGCAATGACTTATGTATACTTTGCTTTCTGAATCAAATACATAGCATAAAACAACTGAATCTCTTTTAAAGCACATGTTTAAAACATGATGAAGAAATGACAATTTATAAATACCTCTCTCTTGAAACTGCACTGAAATGTACTGAATAATCAGCAACATCATAACTAAAAAGTGAAGTCAATTAGATACCTGTCATTCTTTGAATGTCTGCTTTCTTGCCTTAGTCATTTTCACTTACCAAGATGGTTTGACTGCCCAGCTTGAGCTGTCACATGATCTTGATAAGTTATCTTGTGTTGCTCTTTTGTCAAGACATCAGACATTAACTGGATGATCATGCGCATAAAAAAAATTCTCTACCCCTTCCTCAACAATTGTTGTCTAGGCCTCACTAAATTAGGTTGCAAACATAATTTAGTAACAATACCATAATATAGTGAGATTAGGGTAGCTTTGGAATGATCCCTAAAATGAGACAAAAGATAAAAATCAATAATAAAAAAGACAAACAAACCAAACAAACAACCATTGTATCTCTTACCAAGATAAGTGTTGATTTTGATAGGATGATTGATTTTGCCAATTGTAGGAACGATATATCCATTAAGATAGGAATAAGTTAGATGATGTTGATAAAATTTGAAGGATGGGTAAAATATAGTAGGCCATAGGTCATGGTTATAGTTAGTTTGTTGATTGATGATTTTTGTGTGGGATATGTTGGTTTTCAATCCAACTGGATGCTTATTCCCAGCTATCCCTACAATTTAGCCATCAATGATCAATAGGATCTCTGGGCCAGCAGCCAACAGTATAGGAGATAGACTCTATTTTTATCTCCTCTTCTTCTTCAGGCTCTGCAAAACCTAGGGGGGTATTCCCTATTCAACACCCATGAGATATAACTATGCAAAGATTGGGATGCTAACACGAAGCAGATAAATCCTCCTGTATGAAGACCAAAACTGTGGGATAAGTGCAAAGGGGCCAGCTTTGGGCTTATGTTTAGTGGTAGACAGAGGACTTGATCCTAAACTACTTCTATAGTTCTAATGGTTGTTTGGAAGTATGAGTTTGATTTGCATATGGATGTGAAACTAGGACCTTGGATTACAATAGAGATACCAAGCCAGATCGGTGCCTATCTAGGGCTCAAAGTCAGTAGACATATATATGTGAATGTTTACCACAGACATAAAACATCAAATTTCAAGGGGTTTCTGAAATGTCTGCCTTACAGACAATACCCAAGAGAGAGTATTAGGTTATTTCTGCTTACAAATATCCTTTCTGTAATGTATTCTCCTTAACACACAGTCCAAAACATTCAATCTACTCCTTGAGTAGAGGTAAGAGACTAAGCATTCAATATAGAAAACCTATATTCTAGAATCTATAACACCCCTTAGATGTTCAGAGTCAGAAGAAAAAACACATTTAGTCTGGAGACAAATAACAAAACACATGCTATGAAACATTATTCATTTGAGTCAACATGAAATTGATAATTCTATGAATAATACATACAACATACAATTCATAAACTACCAGAGAAACCTGAAATAGGATCACCAGAAAGCTGTATTCATATTGCAGCACCAAAATTTGTCTAAGTTTCCAACCATAGAAATGAGTAACAGAGTCCCTCAAATACAACAAGGAAGTGTACCCAGCAATTAATTACATGGAAATTCAAAATTTGCCAGATACAGTACATGAGAAAGAATGGCACTCATCAAAAGTAAATGCAACAGGTAGGGGAGTAGATAGGGGAGGCCTCAAGCCTTGCACCACCACCTGGGTATCCACACTTCAAACGGGTAGTTTTACCATTCATACCACTGCCCATACCCTTGCAACAGTCGCCATTAAAGGCTTCAACCACCCGCGGCCACCGAAAAACGTAGCAACAGCGTGCCTTAGATACTTCCCGCCAAAATACAATCGCTCCGATAATTCAAAAATGCAGGAAACATATATCCCACATGCACCTCGCGGAGACCTTGTTACTTTCTAAGCATGGCCGCGAGCACATTAAGTGTTGAGTGTTTTGCCCCACTCGACCCATGAACCTTTTACCAATAGCCCATCGCCCTGACATACACCATCGGAGCAACCAATAATCCTCTCACCGACCTCCCGTGTCACACCGATCACTACACCATTTCCAGGTCTTCGGCGAGACCACCTCCATCAGTTCGTCCAAAAATTCTCCCACCGATCGCATCGATCATGCCGATGAAGACATCACACTCCCCTGTCAGCTAGACATAGACCATCAGAGCAACCCCCATCAGACATACCGATGCTACACTTCACACTGATGGACATCCCCCGTTGGTGTGACTGAGGCCATCAGAGCAACAAAAATCTCCTTTGCTGATAATGCCTCCTTATGCCGATGGCACTCCATAGCCCCCCATCGGCGAGACCCAAATCGTCGAAGCAACACTCCAGGATTTGCCTGATACACCATGTCGTGCTGATGGCACATACAAACTACACTCCGTCGGTAAGACCCTTAGCGTCGGTGAACCCTTCACCTGCCTAGTTGATACTCTTCATTACGCCGATGGTATTCCCATCGGCCAGACTCCAACACATCGGTGGAACCAAAAACATCCTCATCGATAGCAATGTTACACCGATGACCACCTCCAAAGTACCTTCGAGCCATCTGCCATCGGTTAGACATTAACCATCAGCAGACCTCCCTCCAGCTCGCCTGATAAGCAAAGTCACACCAAAGAACATCAATGGATCGGGGAGACACACCCTATCAGCCAAAAACAAACCTACCCCACCGATTGCACAACCTTCGCCGATAGCAATCCCCTTCGGCAAGACACAAACCGTCGGAGGGCCAGAAAACTGCTGCACCGATAGCATAAGTTACACCGAAGAAAACCCAAAGCCACATTCTGTCGGTCAGACCAGCTTCGTCGGAAAGGCATCAACCCTGGCCGCTGACATACCATGTCACACCGATGGCACAACAAAACCCTACCCTATCACCCCATCGGCTAGACTCCCCACATCGGTAAACCTCATGCGTGTTTGCCCGACATAGAAAGTTACCACGATGAACACTTGATGGTAGAAAATTTAATGACCCCATGGGAAGGTGCCTACATATTAAGCACTTGAGACCTGATTTATTAAGCAGGCACCAACAGTGGCTCTGATTGGGGACGTGTAGGCACAAGGCTGCAGCGAGAACCAGACCTCCAGGTAGACTAGACAAAACACAAAAAAGCACCAACTGTACAAGATATTTACAATATACACATACTTTTACAAATGTGCACAGAGGCAGATCACTTATGCAAAATAAAACTTGAGAAATTGACCATGTACAAGCAATTCCAACATCTCACCATCTAGGGCTTGGAGGATATAGGAATCCTCCCCATGAGTATTGCAAACCTGATATGGGCCCATCCACAAGGGTTCAGACTTACCATGTTTGCCCTTGTCCTGACTACTTGCATTCCAGATGAGCACCCAGTCATTTATCTAGAACTTCCTTTCTGTAGCTCTCCTGTCAAACAGATACTTCACATTTTGTTGCCTCTTGAGATTGATCTGGTGGGCTTTCCTTCTACCTTCATCCAGTGCAACCAACTAGTTTATTCTTTCTGTCATGGGGTCTTCAATCTCCTCATCATTCTCTTGAATGAATTTGTAAACTGGTAGGAGATTGTTTATAGGTAGCTTGGCTAATGCACCATATACCAGCTCAAAAGGTGACCTTCCAATAGCTTTTTTTGCTGTCACTCTGTCAGCCCATAATGCCAACTTTAGCTTTGAATCCCAAGCTCTTTTGTTCTTATCCACTATCCTCTTGATGATTTTCATGAGGCTTTTATTGCTTGACTCTACTTGACCATTTCCCTGTCGGTGGTATGGTGATGCATATGATAAATTTATCCCATATTTGTTGCAAAAATCAACAAATTCACCAGATCTGAAGCACATAGCATTATCTATGACTATCTTGAATGGTACTCCAAATCTGATGATGATATTTTCCAGTATGAAATCCATCACTTTCTTACTTGTAGCTCTTGTAGTTGGAATAGCCTCAATCCATTTGGTGAAGTAGTCAGTAGCCACCAAAATCCAACTATGTCCCCCACTTGATTTCTTTGCAATTTCCCCTATGAATTCAATTCCCCATTGCTAAAAAGGAGCATCCATAGTTACAGTTCTAAGGGGCAGTGCACCTTCATACCTTAACTTTCCTGAGAACCTTTGGCAAGGGTCACATTTCCTTACCAACCTTTGTGCATCTGAAAAGAGACTGGGCCACCAATACCCTGCCCTAAGGATCTTATGAGCTGTTGCTTGGGCAGTATAATGTCCACCACACAATCCTTCATGCATGTCATTCAAAACATTGTTAGCTTCATCTTCATCCACACATCTTAGCAGCACACCATCAAGGTTCTTCCAGTACAGCTCACCTTGAACAATAACATACCTGATTGCATGTAGTTTTAAGGTCCTCTTTTGACTGTCACTGAAATTGGAAGGACAATTCAGATTTTGCAAGTAATATATGATGTCCTTATACCATTCAGATTTTGACACATTGATATTCTCATTCTGGACTGCATTGACGTGGCATGCTTCTAAGTTTGACTATGCCATCATCTTGGCTAATCCTTGTCCTCTTACCAACTTAGTAATTTGTATTTCTATGTTGAACTCCTGTAGTTTGTTTATCCATATGCACCTTCTCCCTATTACCTCCTGCTGAGTGAAGATGTCTTTGACTGCCATATGAGGCACATATGCAATTATCTAGGATCCTACCAGATATGGCCTAAAACTCTTGACTGCTTTGACTAGTGCGTATGCTTGTTTCTCCATGATGTCGTACTTTAACTCAGAAGCCTGCAAGGACATACTGACAAAAGCTATGGGCTGCTCAAATCCATCTTCATTTTTCTGTAGTAAACATGCAGCAACAATATGGAAAGAAGCAAATGAAAACAATTGAAATAGCCTAGAGAAATCAAGAGATTTAAGAATAGGAGCCATCTTGATTGCTTCCTTGATGTCCTGAAAAGATCTGCTTGCTTCACCTTCCCAACTGACAGTCTCACCTTTCTTCAGCATTTTAGAGATGTTCCTTGTGGTTTCTACAAAGTTGGGAACAAATCTTCTAACAAAATTTATTTGTCCAAAGAAGGACTGAATTCCTTTTACTATTTTTGGCATCTAAATCCTATCAATTGCAGCTATTCTCTCAGGTCAATCCTAACTCCGTCTCTAGAAATAATGTGCCCCAGGAGCTTTCCTTCAACTACCCCAAAAGCACACTTCTTTGGATTTAGAGAAATGCCATACTCTAGTGGTCTTATGAAAATCTGCTCCAAGTGCATACAATGCCTCTCTTCCTTCTTTGAATAGGCAGTCAGATCATCCTAATATATAGCCAGAATTGAGTCAATCAACCCTACAAAAGCAACATCCATTGCTCTTTGAAATGTAGCACTTGCATTCGTTAGTCCAAATGGCATCCTCACATACACATAAGTTCCCCATGGAGTGGTGAAGGCAGTCTTGTATTGTTCTAATTCCTTTACCTTCACCTAATTGTAACCTAAGAAACCATCCATCATGGATAGGAGTTCACAACTAGTCACTTTCTGCAAAATAGCTTCCATATTAGGCAATGGGTAATTATCCTTTAAGGAGGATACATTCAAATTTCTAAAGTCGACACAAAGCCTAATATCACCATTCTTTTTTTTGACTGGGACAAGGTTAGACACCCAAGTTGAATGTCTGATTGGCACAATTATTCCAGCCTCCCTAAGCTTCTTGAGTTCTTCTTGCATTTTTGGAGCCAAGGTGGGATTAATAGGCCTTTGCTTTTGTCTAAATGGCTTGACTCCAGGCTTCAATGGGATCTCATGCTGAAATAAGTCCTCTCTATAAGCTTTGAGGTCTTCATATGACCAGGCAAAAACATGTTTATATCTTTTCAGTAATGCAATCAGCATACTTCTAATGTGTGGTTTGAGCTACTTGCCAATGTATACCTTCTTGGGGGCCTAAGATGTCCCCAAATTTATCTCTTCAAGGTCATCTTTATTTGTGGGAGATGTCTTTGTGACCAATTGGTCTCTATTGTCAAAAGCTCTTTCTAAAGCTACTAACCCTCTAGGGATTTTGTTAGTCTTCAACTGAATTACTTCTTTTCCCATAAGAGTTTCTTTTCCATCTATAGTTTCTACAAAATTTTGAAAATCAATTTCTTGGTTCTCATATTCATCTATGCAGTGCAAAAATCTTAGTAAGTCCTTGTCATCATCAAACACTTGCCAACTGCATATGTTTTCTGGTACTGCAGGTCTGATTTTAACTTCAACATTTGTAATGTCAGACAGGGTTATATCATCTAGCCTAATAGCCACATTAGCAAGGAAATCTGCCATGACATTTTTTGATCTCTCTACCCAGCCTATTGAAAATGCATCAAATAGTTCAATGGTATCCCGGACAACATGCTTGTATTGTTTTAATCTTTTGTTCTTTGAGGCATACCTATCTCTAACTTGGAACACAATTAACTGAGAATCCCCAAATACCCTTAGCATCTTGATTCCATGTTTGAGAGCAATATTTAAACCTAAGAGTAAGGCTTCATACTCTGTAATGTTGTTTGTGC
Organism: Cunninghamia lanceolata; assembly: GCA_027924645.1. Classification (NCBI taxonomy): domain Eukaryota; kingdom Viridiplantae; phylum Streptophyta; class Pinopsida; order Cupressales; family Cupressaceae; genus Cunninghamia; species Cunninghamia lanceolata. The sequence continues at coordinate 11,538,134 of BSBN01000186.1, read as the reverse complement.
AAGCAAACTTCAGCAAGAAAGAAAACTTTAGGAGCTTACTAGTTGGAGACAGGAATACAACTCCAGCTCCAGAGCCTTCCTTTGCACAAGCTCCATCAAAATACATGGTCCATAGACCCTGCTGGTCCAGCTCTGGAATGCAAACATTTTTTTCTTTATCCTCTTTATCATCTGAGACAACCCTGAAGTTATCAGAGTCGGTGTTCACAAAGCATATCTATTCTTCTAATTCTTGATTCTCTACTGTCTCTGATGATCTTTCTTCTCTGATTAGTTTGACATCTCTGCCATTCATTGGAATCATAGCATATGATAGGTCCAGCTGCATACTTCCACCAATTAGTGCTGCCCACCTTCTTGACAACAGCATACCATACTGTGGCTTGATGTCGACCACTGTTATATTCATCTTGTATGTTCTCTCAGGATATGTTGCCAGTCTGAAATCAACATCTTTCATGATTCCAATAACTGGTACCTCTCTGGCATCCATAGCATAATATTTTTCACATGCCTTGTCTATTTTCAATCCAGCTTGTTGCATGATAGCCAGAGGCATGATATTTATGGATGCTCCAGAATCAAGCATATAGTTTTTTATTACTTTTCCATTTATAACCAGGGATACATAAAATGGCTCCACTTGAGAAGGGCACTTTGTCATGGTCACCCCTAAATACACCTCAGGGACTTCATCTTCTTCATTGCATAAGGCATGCTTCTTACCCTGAGTCTCATCATTTTGCTTAGCTTGACAAGGCACTCCAAAAATTAGGGATACTGTCCTATTTTTGATTTCTTCAACCTTCATAAGTTCCATTAATGGGATAGAAACCTTTACCTGAGAGAGGACTTGAGTGATATCAAATGGAGCATAATTTTGTATGACAGTTGTAGCTTGCTCCATGGTTTTACTTCCATCCTTAGATGATTTAGCTTTAGTCCTTATGGCTGCTTGACTGTCATTCTTGTTTTGGGAACTTTTGCTTAAAATTTTGCTTGTTATTACCCCACTGCCTTTTTTGTGGTTTAATCCCTTTATGACTGCATTGGCTGACCTGCAGAAATGCCTTCTGGCTGATATGGGCTGCTTATCTGAGCTTTACCTCTGAGATTATAATTGCTTTTGACTTGAGCCACTGCTGCAGCTGTGAGAGCTCTAATCTCTTCATCAGAAGGTCTCTGCAGGTTATTCAAAAAACTGTGTGAGCCCTGAGCATATACATAACTATCTTCATTATCCTCATCATCTGTGCTCTTCTCTACATAATGAGAAGGATGCTCCCGGCCTATGGATAGCACATTAACATCAGCATCCTGTATATAATGTGGCTCATTGCATTCATTACAGGATACAACATTATCATACAAAGACTGAGCAATCATGCATTGTGACTGTGAATGTGGCATCTGACAGATTGTGCACCATGGAGCATCATCAGCAATATTCACAGCTTTCTTCAAAGGATCAGGAGTTTCCTTGGTATGTTGAGCCCTCTGATTTGTGTTGTTATGTGGAGATACAGGTTTACCATTATGCCAATTGGTATTATATGGCATATCATGCAATGATGGCCTTTTTCCCTGTCTTTGGTAAACTTGCCTATCAGGACCTATCCCTTTTTCACTTCTAGCTAGTCTATAGCTTAAGTCCTTAACAACATTTGCCAGTTTATCAATTTTATCTTCAGGAGCAGATGTATTACCTTGAACATTCTGAAGTTTGTTTGGATTCTGCAGAATTTTCACATCATCCCTCCTATTTGTCTTGCTTGATGCTTTCCTATTATTCTCAATATTTATTGCTATCTTGAAAGCATCCCTGAGAGTAGCAGGACCTTTATCTCTTAACCCATATGCTATCTTGGCATCAAAAGCATTAAGATACAATATTATGCACATTGGTTCATTTGGTCTCATGTGATGTGGCAATTTATTCAATACTTTAGTAAATCTTGCATTAAAATCTGCAACCTGCTCATTTGACCCCTTGGTGATACTAGTGAACTCATTTACAAAAAAGCTAGGGTCAGTTTTGTCACCATATTGCTCCTTAAACATCCTTTTGAAATCATCCCATGATGAAATGCTCCGATCAGGTAGATTCTTGTACCATTCTCTAGCCTCATCAACCAAAGATTGCATAAATGACTTCATGAAAACATCCTCATGTTCAACCTCAAAGTTGTCCATGACATTTTGAAAAGCTTTTAGATGATCCTCCCCTGACATAGTGTTATTTCCTAAAATTTTTGGCACTTGCAACCTTACATGCTTGTCAATGGGGTTAGGATAACCAAGAATACCATCAAACACCAGCTGTCTAAATCTATCCAGCTGCATGGGTTGCCTATCAAACTGATTGGCATTGATATTTCTATTTACGTTTTGATTTTTTACATTGTTCAATGGTATTTTGGCATCATTTACATTCTATCCTTGGTTATTATGTTGATGTTGTACCTCATTTCTGCACTGGTTTCTCTGCATATTTCTATTTTCAAGGGTAGGAATTGAATCACTTTGAGCAGTCCTTAAAGCTTGCACTTTCTGTCTCATGTCATCTCTGACTCTCATTGCTTGTAAATATTCTAATTCTGCTCTTAGGCTTTTGATTTCTTTAGCTAACTATTCTTCTTTAGGCATGGAGGTAGATGGTCTCATACCATTCTAGTCATCATCTTCATCATCCCTCAGAGATTCTACCTCTTCAAATCTTTCACCAAGGTCTAAGAAAGGGCGTTCTTGGAACACCTCTGACCTCATCCTTAAACTACCACCTTGTTTCCTCTCATATGCACCTTGGATATCAGCTTCTGTATTTGAAAAATAAGGCACATGCTATCTTGATGGCCTAGGGTTGTCCTGAATATCATCATTATTCCTGGGGGAACCCTCATGACTGACTGAGACGGTTCCTCTTCTTCTATACATCATCCTTCTTTCTACTGGTAACTCTTCAAATAGAGGATTACATTGGGATCTTCTCCCCTGCATATAAATTTCACTTTGACCAGTTGGGAGATTACTCGGAGTCGCCACCTATAACTAGGAACTATTTTCTTCTACAAATTAGGGTTCCATCACTTCATAGTCCCCAATGGAGTCACCAATTTCTGTTGGTTTTCAATCCGACTGGATGCTTATTCCCAGCTATCCCTACAATGTAGCCATCAATGATCAACAGGATCTCTAGGCCAGCGACCAACAGTATAGGAGATAGACTCTATTTTTATCTCTTCTTCTTCAGGCTCTGCAAAACCTAGGGGGTATTCCCTATTCAACACCCATGAGATATAACTATGCAAAGATTGGGATGCTGACACGAAGCAGATAAATCCTCCTGTATGAAGACCAAAACTGTGGGATAAGTGCAAAGGGGCTAGCTTTGGGCTTATGTTCAGTTGTAGACAGAGGATTTGATCCTAAACTACTTCTACAATCCTAATGGTTGTTTGGAAGTATGAGTTTGATTTGCATATGGATGTGAAACTAGGACCTTGGGTTACAATAGAGATACCAAGCCAGATCGGTGCCTATCTAGGGCTCGGAGTCAGTAGACATATATATGTGAATGTTTACCACAGACATAAAACATCAGATTTCAAGGGGTTTCTGAAATGTCTGCCTTACAGACAATACCCAGGAGAGAGTATTAGGTTATTTTTGCTTACAAATATCCTTTCTGCAATGTATTCTCCTTAACGCACAGTCCAAAACATTCAATCTACTCCTTGAGCAGAGGTAAGAGACTAAGCATTCAATATAGAAAACCTATATTCTAGAATCTATAACACCCCTTAGATGTTCAGAGTCAGAAGAAAAAACACATTCAGTTTGGAGATAAATAACAGAACACATGCTATGAAACATTATTCATTTGAGTCAACATGAAATTGATAATTCTATGAATAATACATACAACATACAATTCATAAACTACCAGAGAAACCTGAAATAGGATCACCGAAAAGCTGTATTCATATTGCAGCACCAAAATTTGTCCAAGTTTCCAACCATAGAAATGAGTAACAGAGTCCCTCAAATACAATAGGGAAGTGTACCCAGCAATTAATTACATGGCAATTCAAAATTCGCCAGATACAGTACATGAGAAAGAATGGCACTCATCAAAAGTAAATGCAGCAGGCAGGGGAGTAGACAAGGGAGGCCTCGAGCCTTGCACCACCACTTGGGTATCCACACTTCAAACGGGTAGTTTTACCATTCGTACCATCACCCATACCCCTGCAACAGTTGCCATTAAAGGCTTCAACCACCCGCGGCCACCGGGAAACGTAGCAACAACGTGCCTTAGATACTTCCCGCCAAAATACAATCGCTCCGATAATTCAAAAATGCAGGAAACATATATCCCACATGCACCCCGCGGAGACCTCCTTGTTACTTTATAAGCATGGTCGTGAGCACATTAAGTGTCAAGCGTTTTGCCCCCCTTGACCCATGAACCTTTCACCAATAGCCCATCGCCCTGACATACATCATCGGAGCAACCAATAATCCTCTCGTCGGCCTCCCGTGTCACACCGATCGCTACACCGTTTCTAGGTCTTCGGTGAGACCACCTCCATCGGTTCGTCCAAAAATTCTCCCACCGATCGCATCGATCATGCCGATGAAGACATCACACTCCCCTGTCGGTGAGACCCAAACCGTTGGAGCAACACTCTAGGATTTGCCTGATACACCATGTCGTGCCGATGGCACATACAAACTACACTCCGTCAGTAAGACCCTTAGTGTCAGCAAACCCTTCGCCTGCCTAGCCGATACTCTTCATTACGCCGATGGTATTCCCATAGGCCAGACCCCAACACATCGGCGGAACCAAAAACATCCTCGCTGATAGCAATGTTACGCCGATGACCACCTCCAAAGTACCTTCGAGCCATCTGCCATCGGTTAGACATTAACCATCGGCGGACCTCCCTCCAGCTCACCTGATAAGCAAAGTCACACCAAAGAACATCAATGGATCAGGGAGACACACCCTATCGGCCAAAAACAAACCTACTCCACCGATCGCACAACCTTCACCGATAGCAATCCCCTTCGGTAAGACACAAATCGTCGGAGGGCCAGAAAACTACTGCACCGATAGCATAAGTTACACCGAAGAAAACCCAAAGCCACATTCCATTGGTCAGACTAGCTTCGTCGGAAAGGCATCAACCCTAGCCGCCGACATACCATGTCACACCGATGGCACAACAAAACCCTACCCTCACACCCCATCAGCCAGACTCCCCACATCGGCAAACCTCATGCATGTTTGCCCGACACAGAAAGTTACCGCGATGAACACTTGATGACAGAAAATTTAATGACCCCATGGGAAGATGCCTGCATATTAAGCACTTGAGACCTGATTTATTAAGTAGGCACCAATAGGATATATGAAATTTTTTAGAAATATGCCTAGCAAATGTATTGTTCTTGGATTTAATAAGCTAGGGGAATAGGGACTGTCCAAGCAGGTTGGATGGGTGCATCTTTTATAACTACATATTGGATACTTCCTTCGTATTCCAGACTATCTACATACCTTGTATCCACAGGATCAAGGCACATTAAGATGCGGGTGATGATGAATATGTAGTTCTGATTTGTAGTGATGATGTAGGGATGGTTTAGGGTGGATGATGAGATGATGATGTGTTTCATGAGTTGGATGATTAGGATTGTTTTTGGGTTTTTGTAATTTTTCTATTTTTTTGGGGTTTTGAATTTTCTAATGTTTTTGGGTTTTTTTGTGATTTTATGATGTTTTTGGGGTTTTTGGATTTTCCAGTGTTTTTGGATTTTGTTGGTTTTTTTTTATGTTTTTGGATTTTCTAGATTATGCTATACAAGGAGGGCATACAAGAATCCACTAATTGTGGGACTCTACCTTGGGTGGGGTGATGAAGGGATGGGGGATGGTTGATGGTTGAATGTTTTTAGAATTCCAAGCCATGGGTTGGAGGTGATATGGAGTGATGTGATGGATAAGAGGACTTATTAGATGGTAGGACTGACCACTACACATGGCACCTGAGACAGGTTTTCACCATGGTACTTATCCAAGGCATCACCAAAGTGATTTTCACCATTGGACGACTTTATTGCACTCAAATTTTTCTTAATTTTTGATTTTTTTTTATTTTTTGCTTTTTTGCCTTTTTTTTTAATTTTTGACTTGGGATACTCGATGGGTTAGGCATAAAATTTCCTCAGGTGCATGATGTTCATTGGCTCATCCAAAGGCTACCCCTCAAGTCTTGCAAGATGATAAGCTCCTGATCCATAGCTAGCTGTGATGACATAGGGTCCTAACCAATTAGGATCGAACTTTCCTTTCTTGTTATGCTCTTGTAGGTTCCTCTGATTTTCCATAAGGACAAGGTCGCCTATCTCAAACTTCTAGTTCTTGATATTTTTCTTGTGGCTTCTACGTAGGCAATTTTGATAGGCCTGGAGATGAATTAGAGCACTTAGATGCTTTTCATCCAATAGTTCTAGCTTATTTAAGCGTGTAACTCAATATTCCTTCTCAATAATGATATTTTGTAATGAAAGTATGAGAGAAGAGAGTTCAACTTTGATAGGAAAAATGGCTTCGGAAATGAATACTAAAGAGAACGGAGTGGCTCCTGTGGGGGTATGAATGCTTGTGCGATAGGCCCATAGGGTGGGATTAAGATGAAGGTGCCAGTCACGACTGACTTCATTAACTATCTTTTTCAAGATGTGTAATATGGTTTTGTTGGAAGCTTCGGCTTGACTGTTACCTTGAGGGTAATATGGTATAGAGAAGTGGTGTTGGATGTGGAATTTTTTGCAAAGGGTGCAAACTTCTATGTTCTTGAATGGTTTCTCATTATCAGTGATGATGGAAAGGGGGATACCATAATGACATATTATGTAGTGGAGGATAAATTTTGCAATTTGGATGCTAGTGGTGTAAATGAGTGGAATGGCTTCTACCCACTTGGTGAAATATTCGGTAGTGGTGATAATGAATTTATGGCCATTGGATGATGGTGGGTGAATGTTTCCTACGAGATCAAGCCCCTATTGTGAGAAGGGCCAGGGAGTTGTGATCCACTCCAATTCTTGTGATGATGCATGGATAAGATCACCATGTTGTTGACATGGTAGACATTTCTTTACAAACTGATGAGCTTCTTGTTCCATAGTGGGCCAGTAGTATCATGTCCTTAGAATCTTCTTTGCTAGAGTAGGTCCACTAGAGTGTGCCTAAAAAATACCTTTGTGTACCTCTTGTAAGGCCACTTCGGCTTCCCTATAATCGAGACATCTCAAAAGAGTACCATCAAGACTTTTCCGATAGAGGGTGTCACCTATGATGGTGAAACGGGAGGCTCAACGAATGAAGGTTTTTTGTTGTGTGGATGTTAAGTTAGGTGGGATGATGTTGTCATGGAGGTACATGTAGGTCTCTTGCTACCAGGGAGATAGGGAACCAAAAATATCACATACTAGCTCAGATTGCGAGACATCATAAGCTGACATTGGAGGCTCTTTAATTAGGAACTCACATTTTTTGCTATCCTTTTTCATGTCAACCAGAGATCCTATAGTAGCCATTGCATTTGCTACTTTGTTATTCAACCTTGGTATTTATTCAAAATGGATGTCATGAAAGTAGTGCTTGAAATCATCAACCATTCTTTATAAGGCAGGAGTTTGTCATCCTTTGTGTTGTATTCATTATTGACTTGTCTGATAACTAGTTGGGAGTCTCCATAAATAGTAAGCCTTTCAATCTTCCACTGGATGGCCATGTGAAGTCCTGTGATGAGGGCCTTGTATTCTGCTAGGTTGTTTGTGCATGGAAATGCTATTTTGTAAGACTTTGGAATAGTGTCTCCTTGAGGGGTAACAAACAAAACACCTGCCCCCTAACACGATGTGTGTAGGATCCATCAAAATACATTTTCCATGTATTTGCAATCGGTGCTATTGCAAGTATTGATTCATCTAAGAATTCTAAAAGTAGTGGTTGTTCTGTTGGGATAGGTGCATCAGCTAACTAATCAACAATTACTTGTCCTTTGATAGCCTTTCGCTCTGTGTACTCAATGCCAAACTCACTTAAGATCATGACCCGCTTAGCCATCTGTCTTGTGAGAGATGCTCTAGTCAATAAATATTTCAGTGGATCAATTTTGGCAATGAGCTTTGTCTTGTGATTGAGCATATAGTGTCTTAATTTTTGTGAGGTGAAGATGACTGCGAGGCATGCTCATTCACTAGGAGTGTAATTCAACTCATTGGTCACCAAAGTGCAGCTGGTATAGTATATAGCTCTTTCTTTTCCTTGTTCATCATGTTGTCCTAGAAGGCCCCTATTGTTGTTTCTGTCATTGAGATGTATAGAAGAAGGGATTGTCCTTATTTTGGTGGAAAAAGGATGGGTGGTGTAGCGAGATATTCCTTTAGTTATTTAAGGGCTTTCTGACACTTGTCATCCCATACAAATGTTGTATCTTTCAGAAGAAGATCTTGGAAAGGTTGACACTTATCTGCAAGTTGTGCTATGAAGTGGTGGATGGATTGAAGCTTCCCTTGGAGGCTACGAAGTTGTTTGAGTGTTTTAGGTGGTAGCATGTCCACTATATCCTTAACCTTAGTAGGGTCGACTTCTATCCCTCTTCTTGATACAATGTACCCTAGGAGCTTTTCGGAGGTGACCCCAAAGACACACTTCTTAGGATTTATCCACACTTTATATTGCTCTAGTCTATCAAAGATCTTCACCAACATATTCAAATGATCTTCTCTAGTCTTTGATTTTCCTAGCAAATCATCTACATAATCTTCCATTATGCTATGGAAATGGTCATGGAAGATAACTATCATGGCTCTTTGATAGGTGGCTCCTACGTTTTTCAACCCAAAGGGCATCAGAACCCAATAGTAGGTTCCCCATGGGTATATGAAGGTTGTTTTATGTTGATCTTCTTCTCCTATCCTGATTTGGTTGTAGCTAGAAAATACATCCATAAGGGACAACATCTCATGGCTGGCAGTAAGATTCACAATGATATATATGTTGGGTAGCAGAAAGTCATCTTTAGGACATGCCTTGTTAAGATCCCAAAAGTATGTACAGTAGTGGATGCCCCTAGTGACTTTTGCTACAGGTACAATGTTAGATATCCATTTGGGATAGTCGATAGGATGAACGAATCCCACATCTAGGATCTTCTTGAGTTCTACTTTGACAAGGAGTGCAACTTGAGGATTCACTTTTCTAAGTTTCTGCTTTACTAGTTTTGCATCAGGATGAACAACAAGGTGATGAACTACTAGTTTGGGGTCCAATCCCGGAATATCAACATATGTCCATGCAAAGTTATGACTCCTCTATTTGAAGAGGGCCAAGAAAGCCTCTTGTTCGACTATTGTGAGGGCTTCTGCTCAGAATGTGATCTTGGGTGTTTCTTCTATTCCAAGGTTCATCTCATGTGATGCTTCTACTAGGATTGGTGACCTTTCTTGATAGAACTCAAGTACCTCGGGGAGATCCATTCTCTCATCCCCTAGTGCCTCGGGGAGGTTTTCACTAGGGGATACGTCCTTTATTTTGCTTTTTTTGACATATGAAAGTGCCACAAGGTGGTTTTCACTAGGGGATGTTATTTTTATTATTATATTATTGTGACTTAGAGATTGGATTGTCTCCCCAAAGTATGCAGATGTGTTTAGTTCCATGATATAACTGGCTCTGTGATCTCCCAGGGGAAAGTGATCTCTAACCCCCATAATTTTGGCTATTGCTTCATCATTCTGTGTGACATCAAAGATGAGGGGTCCTTGTTAGTCCTAATCTATGATTTGGGGATACATGAGAGGTAGGTTGTTGGATGTTGATGGCATGGTTGTTAGGGTGTAGATGGTGCATATGGATGATTCAAAAAGTTTGGCAAAATCAGTGAAAGATTCTTGATGGTCATCTTCGTTGACGTTACCTATCACAGGGAATGACCTCACTCAAGATACACTCAAGTTTGATGGGGGTAGACTCTTGTTTTCCATATCCAAGTCTGCAGTGATAATGATTTCTTGTTTCTTGAATGGGTTCAATAATTCCTTGCTCATGAAGGCCCATGCTGCCTTGTCCCTTGTAACCCATGTATTTGACAATCTTGAGACCTTTTCCATCGATCTCAGTTGGGAGAATAGGAGATTCTTTTAGTTTGTCTTCATCTTTGCATAGCCAAGAAGATACATCTTCGAGGACATCTTGTTCCATGAAGTGTTTATGTTTGAAGATGGGAGATGGCTTGCATTTGATGACTACTGTAGAGACTTCATTTAGAGCCCCAAATATCTTGGGGGATGGTGGGGGCAAGCCTATGCAAAATGTGCCATGTAGAACATACTCTCCACACCCCTGTCACTTACTTTGATCTTGAACTTGGGAGGAGTGAATGTTTGTGATGCGAATGCTATGTTAGCGAGATCGATGTATGCTGTGAATGATGTAGGATTAGTGTTGGGGATGGATGTTATGATGGCATTGTTGTAAGGGTAGAAAGTTCAATCATATCCTTCCAAAAAGTTGTAGTATTGGAAAGGATGGGGATCAACATACATAGTTATTTCGGTGTTGTTATATGGGAATTTTAGGCATTGGTTAAAAGTGGATAGGATGACTTGCATGGCATGAATCCATGGTTGGACGAGGAGAATGTTGTATGGGAGGTCAAGATCGAGGACTTGACATTGTGAGGCCTACCTTTTCATTCCCATATATTCGACTACTTTATTTTTACTATAGGTGATACATAGTAGACTTATGGGACTATTGATCCTTATTTGCAAAACTATTAGACTTTATGCTGTATGTGGATTTATTATGATTAGCATGATTACGATGTGATTAGAACTTGATGTGGATTTACTGACGATGTTAGACATATGACTTACATTATGATGTTATTTGGATACTATGCATGTGATTTTAGTTAGAAATTTATTATGTGATTCTATCTTTAGATGGATGTTTGAAATGCAGAATTTAGAATTTAACTATAATATGATTTTCTTGATGCTTATATGAACATGTGATGTTGTATGTGCTCATTTCACTTTGCTTCGGCTATCATATACATATCAGATTAACATTTCAATTGAGTGTGCAGGTGTTTCTAACGAAGCCACAAAAATTCAGAGATCATCCCACACACTATGTTGTTTTCCCTTGTGAAGTCAATCTAGTTCCAAGAGGAACCAAGATCAACTGTGTATTGCTGTGAGGACCACCTTTTTACTTCTATTCTTGTGACTATTTACATTACTGTTATTGATACTTTTTATATGTGTGGGATAGTAGTTCCCGGATTTGTCAAACTATTAAACTTTATTTTGTTTACGGAAAAACTAATTGGGTGATTGATGTTTGGATAAGTTTACATTTCAGAAAAGTTAATTAGGTGATGATGGAAAATCGTAATATGATTTCATTTATGCTATTTAGAACTACGTCATGATTATGCATGTTTTTAAGTTGCTTCGGCTATGATGATTATATGTGAAACTGATCTTGCAATTTAGTGTGCAGGAATTTACTAATCAAACCATAGATTTGGGAGATCATTCCGCACCTTGTTATTGTTATTCCCTGTTAAGCCGATTTGGTTCCACAAGGAACCAAGATCACTCTGTGTTTGATATGGTGTCGTAATGTGGTCTTTCATAAGGTCGAATGGGTTGGTCTACCCTCTTGTAACACTGACTTATGATTTGTGTTGTAAAAAGATTGAATTTGAATTTCTTTTCTTTTATTTAAATCTTGGAAGCCTTTTCTTATACTTTACCTTGACCATGGTTGTCCAGAATGGGTTAAAGTTGACCTTGGGTTATACCCCATGGGTCCAGGGCCCCATTTGGCATGGGTAACCCTTGGGTAACCTCCATCAGGTCATCTTAACTTCCCCCTGAAGTTAAGTGGCGAAAATTGGAGGTATGGGGGGGACATGATGGGTTGTACCAACACCCAACCCATCCCTCTTCAATCCCCAAGGTATGAGATGACTACAAACCCATCCATTATAGAGGGATTAACTTGAAGTCACCCTCACCATTAGTGAGATTCCCCATGTGCTGTGGGGTCATCCATGTTGAAGGAAGGGAGAAGGGGCATGGGTCACCTGTCTTTTCCTTCTTTGACTCCTTTTATTTCTCCCATGCGTAAGAGAAATGACATGAGGAGTGGGATAAGGAGTACTCTAGGGATGGGTGAGTGACATAAGCCAACACTCATCCCTTGGGACATGATAGTGGTTTTGGGAAGGGTGAGGAGGTGACAAGTGTCACCTCCCCATTCCTCTAAACTAGAGGGTTTTGGGTTATTTGAATTCCATTTTTTTTGGAAGGGAAGGGAGTTAGTTGATTTTTTTGAGAGAGTTTCATTTTTATTGCCAAAAAAAAATAGGAAAGTTAGCTTGAGGGGAGGAAAGGAAGAGGGAGTTGGTGGCTAAGGTTGGAAGAGATCTCAGTGGAGCTCTGCAACAGTTTCATTCCAGAAGGGCTTTGTAAGGTTGGTTTGGTTTTACCTTTCCTTCGTATATCTGAATGTTGTATAAAAAAAATTGTGTGAAAGATGTTTATTTGTTTGTGTTTTATATTTGTTTCTGTGGGATCTATTGTCGGGTTGTTGACAGAGCTTCTCCCACTTGGGAGAAATGCTCATCAAGTTTGGGGTAGGGGAGGAGTGATCCTCCTCGGGTGCATACCTGTTTCTCTTCTTTTGGGATGTTGAAAGCCTTGAGGGCTTGTATTTGTGACCGGTTCTTTGACTTGAGAGTCAGATACAGACTCTTTGGGAAATTTTGTGATCAAACTTGGTTTGAGGCTAAGAGAATTATGTTGGTTATAATATCTGTAAGGGTGACACCCTGGAGTCGAGTGTGTCCACTCTCCTGCCCCTTATGAAGCTCACCGTTGTTGAGTTTTTGTGTTGTGTAATTTATCCACGGGTGTTTGTGTGCTTTGGGTTTGTTGTTGTTCCCTGTTGTGAAGTGGAATGCTTGAGTTACCCAGGTGTGAGTATGGTCTCCCTAGCTCGGGGATGACCCTCTTGCGGGTCTACGGAAGGGAGGAGAGCTATATGAGTGGTGTTTTCTTCTTTGTTTGTCTTTGATACGCAGGTTTCCTTTTGAAGCTTGTGGTTGGAATTGGAGGAGCACTGTATTTAGGGAGAAAGAACTTCATCCTTGCTATAAGAAGAGTTTGGTTTATTGAGTACATCCTGTTAAGTTCATTATGGAAGGATTCACTTCCTCTGAAGTTGTATAATTTATTGTTTGGGGAAAAAGAGAAATTCTACCCTTCAGTGTTGTTTGTAGTTATGAGTTTTGACAGTTATGTATATTTGAAGTAACTGTTGTTAAGTAGTGAAATTGTATGTTGATCTTGACAAACGTGTTAAAAGTTTTACGATAGTATTGTTTGGAGGTGGTTAGGGAAAACTATGTATTTTGTTAATGTTTAGATATGGTAATTTGAATCAGTTGAGAGCCAATGTGTTATTAATTATTCTTTCCATTTTCAGTTTAAACTAATATGCGTTAAGTTGAAATTAGTAAGTTAGAAATTAAGAGAAGAAAAGCAAGAAAAAAATCAATTTTTACATTATGATTATCAAGTCTAATTCTTGAATTTTGCATTGATACATATCTTAATAAAATTGTGATTGGTGGATTAAGGGATTCATTCTCCGTATTTATGTTTGTAATGTGTAGATGAACTAAAATTGTTAATTAGAAAAATAATTCAATCTCTGCATTTAAGAACTTCAACTCTTAACGAAACGGTAATTGTAAATTGCATTTGACAGAATCATTGTTTGTCCTCTGCATATGAAATGTTTAATTAATTATATGAGAATGTGTTTGTAAGATAAAATAGATTTCTTTGTGTTCATATCTCTGTAATTATAGAGCCACCTGTGAAAGAAAATTATTAATACGATTGTTAAAAAAAAAAGTTATATTAATAGCCTCACTTATTTAATTCTCTGTTTTTCTTTTAAATTTCTCTGTAAATAAAAAAAATATTATGTCTGAAAGTTGTGGGATAAAACAATATATATATATATATATACATATATATGAATTTATCAAAATATGATTTGAAGAATTAAAAATATAAAGGAATTTTCTTAAGAGAAAATAGAAATAAAATTACAAAGAATCGCTGTCGGGTCACTGTGTATTACACAGCACAGTATAAAAATAAAGTGATGTGGTGGTGGGAAGGGTTTGAACCTTCCCACCACCCCGACGGCACTCATTGGGTGTGGGGAGGGGCGGAGCCCCACCCACACCCCACGTAGTGGGATGTGGGTGGGGGCTCCACCCCTCCCCACACCCCCTATATATATCCACAGCCGTGGTGGAGTCCGCGGACTCCACTATAAACCTTCACCGCTCTGTTCGCGGCCCTCATACCCGCTTCCCTCTTTCCGCCGCGCCTCCCCCACTCCGCCCTTTGCAGTAGTCTCTGTGGCCGCTGCGCCACCACGACTCTGCCACCTCCGCCGCGGCCCGTGCTCCGTCCTTCACCCTGCACACCGTCACCACCGCCGTCTGCGCCTCCACCTCTGAGTTCGGTCTCCCCTTTGCTCTCTGCGCCCTCCGCCCATGGATGCCGCCGCTCCCCCTGCCTTCTATCCTACACCAAAACAAAACACAAAAGAAATTCTCAGTTAGGGTTCCTAAATGTTTAACAATACAATCAAACAAACTATGTTATAATTTCCTTGGTTAGTTTTTATAAAGAGGGGAGCCTCTTATATCATAGACAATGGATTATAAATGTATATATATATATACATATATACATATATACATATATATATATATATATTTTATTAAAATAAAGAATTACAATTGTAATAATAGCATTAGTAATATAGTAATAATAACAACAGTAATTATAACGATAAGAGAAATATACTTGTATATATATTTTTGTATATATATATAATCTTATATATATATAAATATATTGATACATTCATATATTAAATAGGTGATATAAGATATTAGAGAGGCTGTTTTCTCCTTATAATAATACAAGAATATAAAATTATAACTTAAAGAGAGCATAACGGAATATATTACAACACCCCAGGAAGAGTTTCTCGGAAGTTTAACTATCAACGAAATTTAATAACCAGGAAAACGAAGAGGAAAATTACACGTCACCTTGTTTAAAAGATCACTGGAAATAAACTTAAGAAGCCATCACAGACATTCCATGTGAGGCCATTTTAATCTCAACTGTAGTTAGTAAACGTCCAGAGAAGAACGCCTGCAAGAGAGTAAGAAGCAGAAAAACTAACATTGGAAAACACAGAGGAGAAAATGCGTGGCATTTCCCACATGGGATAAGAGAACTAAGTTGATGGATCCTTCCACTAAATTTGCTTAGGAACAAGTTTAATTAATACAAACGTAACGGTGAATCCTAGATCAGAGAAAAACAGGAGACCGAGTCCAGCGAAGTAGTAAACCATCTTATGAGATCGGGACAAACCGGAAGTTAGGAATAAAGTTAAAAGTAGATACAGTGATAACTCTGATTGATGTAGAATACGAAGAAAGGACAGGATAAACATAAAGAAAATGAAGAGACCCAAAAGAGAGACCGAAATATAAACAAACCAAAACTTCAGAGAAATAGTTAAGGTGAGTGCAATAGAAATACAATCAAAATTAAGATCCGGAGAAACGGAAGAGAGGGCAAACGAACTGTCTTGTTGAGAATGCCAAGTTTGAAGTAGGAGTATATTTCAGGAAATGAGAAAGAAGGCAGACAAATGTGCTTTGCTGAAAAATAACCCCATAGGGAGATTACGAGTCAGTTTAGTAGGAACAAGGCGTCGTGGGAAGTTGTTAATCTATCAGGGAACCCCGTAAGTAGTATAGTGATGAGTAATTCCCACTTACGCCGTAAGGCGGCATGCTGTCGAAATCTGCCAAGATTTAGGGTTAGGAAACCTTGGTAATATAAACCTTGCAGCGACGTTAATGGCGTCGTAAGAAACCCCCTTGTTGATCTGCTAGTGTTTGGTTGCACGCAATTGTACTTGTACCCCGCCGACAACTGTAGTGTTTTCACCTTGAGTGTACACCACCGAGCATGCTTACGCATGCAAGGGGGTTTCTAGGGATGCGTGAGAAAAATTTTTGATAGTTCGTGTCATAACCACATGACAGATGTGGCTATGACACGTGTGACGCGTGTTGTGACCACATGGAAAATGTGGGCATGACAATTGCATGATGAATTTTCGTAATGTTTGTATATGGTGTCCTTTGGGCTAGGTCTACCCTTTTTCAGTTGATTGTATTATGGTGTTGTAAATGTGTAATGTTTATTTGACTCAATTTTTGTTTTATTTTTTTTTGTGACCCATTTTCATGTGATTTTCTACATCCTAAGGTGCTAAATTTAGGTTAAACTTGACCTTGGGTTGTACCCCTAGGGTCTAGGGGTCATTTGGGCTTGTGTAACCCTAGGTAAGCTTCCATTTGGTCACTTTAACTTCACCCTGAAGTAAAGTGACGAAAATGGAAGCTTGGGAGGGAGAGGATGAGTGGGTCAAACACTCAACCTCTTCCTTTCCTCTTCCCTAGGTTGGGGGAGTCTCTAAGACCCCTTAATTTTGGAGGACTTTACTCCAAGTCTCACCCACAATTGGTGAGGGTACCTTGGGGTTGTGTGGTCCTTCTTAGGAGGAGAGGAATGGGGCACGTGTGGCACCCATTCCTTCTTAAGCTCCACCTTTCTCTCCTACATGTTAAGGAGAGGACAAGTGGAGGGGAGAGAGACTTGGTGGGGTGGGTGAATGACATGTGTCACCACCCCATTCCAAGAGTCTTGCTTGTAGTTGGGAGGAGGAGTGAGGAGGTGACATGTGTCACCTCCCCATTCCTCAAGGCTCATGAGAAGAGTCTATTTTAATCCCTCTTGGAGAGAGGGATGGGGTTGTTGAATTTTTGGCAATTTTATTGATTTTAATTATTTTGGAGAAAAAGTTGGAGGAAATTTGGTGGCTCAACTTGGAGAAGGAGTTAGAGGAGCTCTTCTCTACCATCTTTCAATTGGGCTTTTTAAGGTATGTTTCAAGGCTAAGGCCTTCCCTTATGCATTTTATTTACTTGTGTGATGCTATGTGTGAATTTCCATTTTTGAGTTTTTACTTCTTGTTGTGGGGAAAAATTGTAAGGGAGTTGTAAGAGCCTCTCCTAATTGGGAGAAGATGCTCAACATATGTGGGGTGGGGGAGGAGTGAACCTCCTCGGGGTCACATCCTAGATTTTGTGGAGTTGTAGCCTTAAGGGCAATATGTGTATATGTGTAATATGTGAAATGGCTTGAGAGCCAAAAGAAAGCTTTGTGAAACTATGTTTAGAAGTATTGGCTTGAGACCTTGAGAGGTATTTGTATTGGGAAGTTTTGGAGTGGCACTCTTGAGTTGAGTGATGTCCACTCCCCTACCCCATTGAACTCATCTTGAGTGAGTTCTTGTGTTGTGTTAGCCATGGGAGTAATTTTGTGTTTGGTTTTTGAATTCATTGTTGTGTTGTGGTTTGAGTTTCCTAGTGTGAGGATGACCTCCTAAGTTGGGCGTGACTCATGAGTGAGTCAATGGTAGGGAGGAGAGCATGTTGTTGTGACTTCTTCCCCTTGTTGTGACTTTGCAGGTTACTTGGAGCTATGTGAAGTTGAAGAAAATACCATTATTCTTGGAGTTGTTATCTTATTTTTCTTGTGTGCTCTTGAGAGAGCATGGCCATGAGAGGCCTTGTGTATCATTTTCTTTAGTTTCCAAAAGAGGAGAACATTTTTCTCTCTCTCATGTTGCCAAAGTATATTTTTATTTGTGTGTAAGATCTATTTACATTTGCAATAGAAATTTTAAATTTGCTGATTTTAATGCTTATCATTAAAAAAAATAGTGTTGGAGGAAAAATATAGTCTTATTGCTTCTTCTCTTGAATGTTTATTTTTCAAAAATGGGGCATAATGTTTGTTGTTTTATCTTTGTAGAATACAATGAAAATCTATACATTTGATTTACTTATGAGAAAAGAATTTAGATGTTGTTGTTAATATGGAAGGAAGAAATAAATGCATTTGCTTTTAAAAAAAATGAAAATAAATAAATTCTTTGAAGGGCTGTTATGTGTAGATATGTTCTTTTATGTTTACAAAAAAAAATATTGGCTCTATGTAAATCTATTTATGAAAACAAAAATATGTCTTTTGAGTTATTGTATAAAAAAAAAAATCTGAGAGATTTAGATCAATATATAATTGAGAAAATACAGTATTATATATATATTTAAAATTTGACATTCTTTTTCTGTTAAAAGGCCATATTGTGTATACATCAATATATATATATATATATATTTAAAATTTGACATTCTTTTTCTGTTAAAAGGCCATACTGTGTATACATCAGTAAATAGATATATATATATATATATATATATATATTTCTTTAGTACTGCTGTTATTTTTTTAATAAATAATAAACTGAGGTTTTGTAAAAAAATATGTGTTTTCTGTGTATATATGTATTTATATATATGAAATAAAATAAACATTTAAAAAAATAATAATAAACGCTGTGTTGAAAGAGAAAATAGACTGCGGTTTAAATTTTACAGTTTGTAGTTTTTTTTTGAGAGAAAACAAAATGTATGTGGTTGGGGGGGGGGGGGTTTGAACCCCCCCACCCTCGCCTTTTAGTTAAGTGGGAATGTGGGGAGGGGGCGGAGCCCCCACCCACTCCCCACACCCCCACTTCCCCATCTCTCCGCGGACCCCCTCTTCTCCTGACAACCACACTACCTCTGCCATCGCCGCTTCCTCTACCCTGTGGCTCCCCTCCACAGTTCCGCCGCCAGTCCCTCTGCCCTGCGGCCTCCTTACTGCCGTCCATCTCTGCCACAGTCCACCGCCGGACCCCACCCAATAGCGTCGCTCCTCTTCCTGCCTACCACAAATAAAACTTGGGGTTTAAACAATAAAAAAAAATAGAAATATATATATATATATATATATATATATATATATATATATATATATATATATATATATATATATATATATATATATATATATATATATATATATATATATATATATATATATAGCATGGATACCTTTTGAAAATCCTCCCTTGTGTGGCAGCCATGAGTAGTTTCCCATTAAACCTACAACAAAAACAATTTTGTGAGAAAGAAGAAAAACAAAAAACAAAAAAAAAGAAGAAAATGAGAGAAGAGGAGAATAGGGCAAGAGGAGGCTAGGGTTTATTTACAATCCCTTAATAATATTCTTATTTTATTGTGAGCCTTTTAGGGCAAGAGTATTTTAAAAAAAAATCTGGTTTTATTTATTCCCACTCATTTGTTCATTTTCTCTTTAATTGTTTTAAGTCCTTATTTTTCAAATGGGATTTTGAGATAATTAAAAAAATGGATAATCTTTATTTCTTGGAAATGTTCTATTTGGTTGTTAGTGGTATGGTAATATATAGAATAGTTTTGACTAGAGGAAAATTATAGTTTATCAATTTTAATTTGAATATTGACGAAGGATTTTTATTATTCTATTTAACTTTTACACCAATGTAATCATTGTGATGTATTTATTTTAAACAATGGGGTTAATATAAAACTAGGTTGTTATTAATTTTTATTATTCTTTTAATTATTTTAGAGAGAATTAATTAGTGAAATAAAGACGTCGTTTCAATCCAACTTGGAAAACCTAGTAAATGATCCAAGTGAAGTTAGTATAACATGTATCCGTAATCTGGTCTACCAAGAAATTAGGAATAATGTAGAGGATGCAGTGATAACTCTGATTGATAGAAAACATGAAGAAGAACAAATTGATCGAGCCTTGTTGAAAAATGTTTTAAATTATAGAAAATGTGAAGAAGAACAAATTGATCAAGTTTTGTTGAAAAATGTTTTAAATTATAAAAACGTGAAGAAGAACAAATTGATCGAGCTTTGTTGAAAAATGTTCAATTAATCTATTTAATTGATCTACCAATTTAACTAGTGTGACGTAGGTAATTTAAAACCAAACTAGTTAACTTTCAATCAAAATTAGTTTTATTATAATAAATCCTAATCATGCCCATGAGGCGTTATGCTGCCGATTTTTTCTGGAATTTAGGGTTTAGCTAGGTTAGTGAAATTTAACCTTGTTTAGGATTATATTATTGTTTTTGCCGACTATCGACATAGATTTTTGTATTAAATTTTATCTTTCTTATGCACTTGAATTTGGCTTTTGATTTTGACTTACATCAAAATCCCATCATTCACATAGGTTAACTTAGGGTTTCGATCGTTGATCCTAACCCTATTGGTGACGTTAACCATGTCACATCGACTCCCTAGTTGGCCTTCATTGCGAATGGTATGCGTAAGTGCATGCATTACCCCGCATTCAACTGTCATGTTTACGCCTTATGCGTAACGCCACTGAGCACGCTTACACATGCGAGGGGGTTTCTAGGGAAGCGTGGTAAAATTTTTGATATTTCGTGTCATGACCACATGACAAATGTGGACATGACACGTGTGAAGCGTGTTGTGACCGCATGGTAAATGTGGGCATGACAGACATTTTGTTTCTAAAATCTGTTGTCCCACTTGGATGGGAAGCTTAATGGTGCCCTCGGACAATGTTTTGGTGTCTTCGTACTCTTTGATGGTTATACACTCACTAGAGTCCACAACCACATTAGAGTATCTGATGTGTTTTAATAGTTTTAGAGTGCAAATATTTAGGTCGGAGCCACCATCTATTAAGACTTGTTTAATAGTATGTTTGTGGATTAGAACTTCAATGTGAAGGGCTTCATTATGTGAGGCATTGGATATGGGGAGATCTTTCTCAGAAAAAGTGAGATGATGAGGTGAGGCGATGTGTCCCACCATGGCTTGGAATTTATCAACATTCAAGTTGGTGGGGACTTGGGTTTCCATCAAGGCCTTATTGAGGACGTCCTTGTGGAGGGGAGATGTACAAAGAAACTCAAGGATGGAAATTTGAGCAGGAGTCTTTCCGAGGTGATCAAGGAGGTTATACTTGTGAGTGGATGAAGGATTAGTAGGTGTGGATGTAGAAGTTTGATCATTGGTAGGGGCTTCACAGATGAAAATGCGGCCACGATAAGTGGTAACGACACAATTGGGTGTCTTGGCTCTAACAGTGATGGTATTGATATGGTTGGAATAATCTTCTATTCGACCCACAATGGAGTCAAAAGAAGAGGGAGGTGGCATAACATTATAGGTTTGATTGGATGATGAGGCTTTTCCTTTGTTATGATTGGGAAGTGGATCCTTGTATGCTCCTAAATTGGCATTAGGTGATTATTTTGGAGGTCCATCAATGATTATATCACCTAGTTTAATAGAAGGGAAGGAGGGAGGGGTTGTTGATTTTTGTTGTATGGGGGTTTTAGTTTGAATCTTCCTTTCCACTAAACATTCCAAGGGATTTTCAATCGAGTTGCTTCTCCACTCGAGAGGAGAGTCACCTATTAGGTTGGGTTGCCAGAAGGGAAGTTGGGAAATTTAGAAGTTATCACACAATGTCTCTAATTAATGCTTTTATGCTCTTGAAACCCTAATTTAAGTAAAATAGTAAGTAAATCTGCAAGTTACGACAGATGTTATTGAAATAAGACAAAGGGCAAAGAACCTTAACTCATTGTCTTTCACAGTTTAGAAAATAGAAATGTCGGGGACAATGATGAAGGCACCCAAGTCCAAGGTGTAGCTTTTTCTGTATAATCCTGATCTCCTTCTGACACTGATCTTCACTATACCTTCAATTTCTGACAATTTATATGCGGAGGACACTGTTGATAGTGCCCTAGTCCACTGGGGGATGTTCTTCAAGATGTCGAAAGCTCTGCAATCACTGATTGTCACCGTTCAG
Organism: Cunninghamia lanceolata; assembly: GCA_027924645.1. NCBI lineage: Eukaryota > Viridiplantae > Streptophyta > Pinopsida > Cupressales > Cupressaceae > Cunninghamia > Cunninghamia lanceolata. The sequence goes on along the minus strand of BSBN01000186.1, from coordinate 11,516,111 downwards.
TCTATTTTTATAAATCCAAATATGGGGGACATGGTTGATGGCGCTCGTGTCCCAAAATGTTGCATAGTGTCCACTTCTTTTTAGATCCCAAATCTACACTGTCCTCCAATCTTCCTTGCAAATCCACTTTCTCCAGATTTGATACCTGTAACCTGCAATCACAAGGAGAATGGGAGGGGATTGTGGTTTTTAGAGGCTTGCCTCAGTGAAGCCCTAGAGAGACATTCAAGTCTTCTGAACACCGTTGTCAGATGAGAGTGCGTATCCTATGAGATAGAGGCAAAAATCCAAATGATAATGATGATTAAACACAATAGATGTCACCTTGATGATGAAGCTCTCATGGAAGGAAGATGTTCTTCAATGCCATGAGGAGAAGATGTAATCCAACCTGTAAAAACAAACACAATAACAATGCCTTACTCTGCAACATAATGAAAATCACAAGTATGCCAATAGCTCATAATCATAAACATCTTCTAGTTTCTAAATGATAACCTACACATGCTTATTTATGCAACTACAAAGATTCCTGCCAAGAATTTCATAATTAAAACTTATGATGTCAGCCTGGGACCTAAATAACGGTCACCAATAGACCCAAAATAGGGCTAGACTAGGGTGCTAGCACCCAAGTCCACCCTCTTGTCTTTGTTCTAGGATCATCAAAATAGTCCCCCTTAGGTCCCATTTGTCACAAGGCCCAAGGGTTTTCTCATCGGGAGTCTGAATTATCATGCAAGATGCTCTAAATGCAATCTAAAGACCCAGCAGCTAAACCTTAAGAGGAAAAAGCCCCCAAGGGTGCATTTTTCTGACATAACACACCTTTATCTACAAGGTCTTGGATGCAATGTTTCAATCTCATACAATTAGATGTATTATGCCCTTTCACACGATGGTATTCATAATAGGCATTTTCATCAAACCAAGAGGGTTTAAATTGGTTATCATCATAGGGTCGAATAGGTGGCAATGTGATTAGATCCGCCTTGATGAGATTTCTTAAAACATCCTTGATAGGTTCACCCAAGGGTGTGAATCTCCTATTGGGTGCGTTGTTTTATTTTGGTGGTCCCTTAGGAATATTTACATTGTTGCTTGTGGATGGATTTGACGGTGTGGTGGTTTGTATATTTTGGACACTCTTAACATCGATGACACCATCATTAAGAGTGCTTTTGTTCAGATTACCCTAAAAATGAGGTTTTTCATGGGATGGATTGTTTTTGTTGGTTTTGGGGTGTTGGTGTTGTTGCCATTGATTTTATTATTGTTGTTCTTGTTCTTGTTTTCGTTGTTGTAGATTTTTATAGCCCCTTTGGCAATGAGGGCTCTTTCAATGGTGGTTCCCTTGTCTATGAATTCCTCAAAGGTTGATGCACATTGTATTTGAAAATGGAAACCCATTTCTTGGTTTAAATTAGTCACAAACATGGTGACTAATTGTTTTTCAGGAATAGGCCAAGGGAGTTTACTCACTAAGCTTGTCCACCTTTGTAAAAAGGCAGCGAAGGATTCCCCATTCTTTTGTTTTGTGTTGCAAAGGTCGGTCATGGATATTTCATGTTCAAAGTTATAGGAGAAATGGTTTACAAATTTCTCCACAAGTTCATGGAATGTTTTGGTACCAAGGGGAAGGTGAACAAAACATTCGGCGGCTTGACCACCTAGGATCCTAGGAAAGAGTCTCATCAAGTATGTATCATCATATGAGACTTCTAGGAAAGCAATATAGAATTCCCTAAGGTGTTCCTCAGGGTCCCCTTTCCCTTTATATTTATCAAATTTTGGTGTCTCAAAATTTTTAGGAAAGGGTGGCATGGGGATGGTCCTATTGAATGGGTATGGGAAAATGCCTTTGAAGGAATATTGTTTTCTCTTGTGCCCATGTTGCATATCGTCAACCTTTTGGATCAAAGTTTGCACAATGATAGATAAATCTTGGGTTGGTGGGGGTTGTGGTATGTGTGATTGTTGTTTGATCAATTATTGGAGGAAATTAGGAATTTGTTGATGTTGATTTTGGTTTTGGTTTTGATTTTGTTGGGCGAGGTGTTGTTGGTAAGCGAGGAGTTGTAAAATGTGTGGTGGAATTTGTTGTTGGTTAGGATTTTGAATGGAAGATGACACAACAGGTGGTTGTGAGATAGGTGGTGGTTGAGAGATGGGATTTTGGACATGTGTGAAGTTAGATGAGAGGTTGTTGCATGGATTGGTGTTTGATGTGTTATGGGGTGGTTGGGAGAATAATTGAGTTATGAAAGATATGGTGTTGGCATCAAGTTGGGGTACACTCATGGAAGCATTCATGTATGTGGCATTGTTGGACATGTTGAGGGTAATTTGGGGACTGGATGTGGTTATGTTTGATGGTATTGTGGATAAGGAAGTGGGGTTTGCGACGGTGTTTGAAGTTTGGGATGTGTTAGGATTGGCATTAGATGAGGATGGTTGTGAAGAAGTGGGTATGGTGGCACCATTTTGAATGAGGAATTCAAGATATCTATTTGGATCTGACTTTAGGACTCATCAAGTATGTCCATGGAGTCGGTGTCTTGCATGAAGTCTAAGACATCTTGATCCACATTATTGATGTTGGTTGGGGGACCTTGTGATTGGACTCCAAATGGGTTTATCATAGCATTGGCATCAATGGACAATTGTTGTTGGACTAAGGGGACATTATTTTGGTTGGTGTTAGGCATCCCAAAATTAATCCTAAAGGACTTCATTTCTTGGTTTTTCTTAGATTGGGACCTTGTCAAGGGCATGCAATGCATTGGGTATGGATCAAAAGGTGGATGATGATTATGAACTTAGAGAATTGATTTCAAAATTTTGGACCCAAGGATGAGTGATAGTGAATAAGGTATGGATAGGTGAGGGGGTTATAAGTGAGGGCTTAGCCTTAGAGAATAATTCTCAAAGAATTAGACCCAAGGATGGGATGATTTTGGATGAGAAACCTTAAAGGATCAAAGGTAAATTGATGAAAGGATGATTAAAGATAAATGGGTTTGAGAGTGATGGTATGATTTAAGGATGATGTATGATTAGTAAAGGAGGACTTAGGATAAGTTTGAGGACAATTGGTTTTGGGTGTGGATGGTAAAAGTATACTTGGGACAATTGAAAATTGGCCAAGGATACCTTAGATGAAAATGATGTTGGGTAAATTTGATGATGTTCTAAAAGGATGATCAAATCAAGAGAGAGCTCAAATAAGTCTAGATCTTTGGATTTCAAAAGGATGTTCTCTTCTTACATAAGGTAGACTAATGACCTTAAGCAAAAGGAGAGAGGGATTATTTCACTTGAGGGTAGACTAATGACCTCGGAGCAAAATAGGATACCTTAGAGTCTATAAACTTAGGAGTCATCTAGGCTCTTAAATCAATTTATCTAAGGGTTAATAAAAGGGCTAATTTACAAGAGAACTAAAGGTAGACAAAGTCTTAAGTACCCTATAAATTAGAGGATGATGAGATCTAGACTTAGTTTTGCACAAATTTGATTTGAGGGATATTTTGGATGTTGTTTTGATTTTTGGATTTTGGATATTGATGATAGGTTTGGATAGATTTAATTTTGGATTTTGGATAAGGTTTGATAATGTTTGGGATTGGTAGATGGGGGAGAATAATTTGAATTAGGAATATGGTTGGACCAAAGCTAAGGTTGGATGGGGGATAATGAATTTGAATTAGGAATATGGTTGGACCAAAGCTAAGGTTGGATGGGAGATAATGAATTTGGATTAGGGTTATGGTTAGACCAAAGCTAAGGTTGGATGGGGGATAATGAATTTGGATTAAGGTTTATGAAAACCCTTATGGAAATGGAGGAAAAGATTTGGGATATGGCAATTGATTTAGTGATGTAATATGGTCAAGGGTTCAATATCAAAGTGACATTTCTCTAAGGTCTAAATGAAATGATATGGATAGACTTGGAAAAAGGTTTTGGATGGAAATGTAATCAAGGGTTGGACTTAAAAATAGAGGATTTGATTTTCGATAATTTTGATAAGGTGCTAGGATTCTAATGTTAAATGAAGCTCAAGGATTTGGGAACAGATTAGAGGACACGTTTTGGATATGGCCTGTAAATAGCGCTAATGCATTGTAATATGGCACTGAAACAGTAAGGAATGGCTCTAACACAAATGGAAATGGCACTGAATGGTTAACAGATGGTGCTATAGGAATGACACTGATAGATGAATTTATAGCACTAAATAGAGAGTGTATAGTGCTAAATGGTAGGTAATGTTTGGACTTTGGCTAGGTTTTTGATCAATTTGGATTTTTTGGATGATTGACTCAAACCTTGGATTTTAAAGGCTCAAAGATCTAATTTCAAAAGGTTCAAATGTTTTATTTTCAAGGTTCAAATGATTTTGGATGAAGTTGATAAGATTCCTTGGCACTTGCACATACAAATCAAACAAGAGAACACAATGGCTTTTAACTCAAGGTGGACTTTGGATAAATTGGCTTGTACAAGTTTCAAAAAGAAGACACACCAAGCACATGAACAATCATAACATTAGTCAAGTAGGAGTATCATACCTTGTAGATCTCACAAAGTGGTCATGGGTCAATCCCAACTCAAAGTGAACCGTGATTCCCACCCCCACTAATACCTTTGGTACTGTAGCTTGGATAGATAGGGAAAGCAAGGTCATGGACCACCTTACCCCTCTTACCAAAGAGATTTTCATCTTGCCTAAGGTAATGCCTATCTCAAGTATAATGGTACGGTGAGCATCTTCCCCTCCTCTATAGCTATGCACTACAAGGTATGATGACTGAAAGGTCTTAAGCTAGGATAGTAAGGGCTTCTATGGGATGTCCCAATATACACGAGGTATGGGGGACAAGTCCATGAATGGGGGTGTCCTAATCAACTAACACTCAACCAAACGAGCCTTAGCAAATGAAGTATCCTAGAGGTTTTTTGCTTGGAGGTGAAAGGGTCCTTCCTTTAAAGTGAGTCTTTCGATTCTCACAACATTTCTATCCTGTACCAGAACACGTGGTTCAAATCATCCCTTGGGGTGATGAAATCCCCAAGTAGGCCCCCTATGAAGAAACCACCCTTGCTTTTGATCACCCAAGATCACATGAGGCGCAAGGGGAGAGCATACACAAAAGGTGACTCCTTCAAGATACAAAGATAACAAAGATAGTTTGCAAGTAGATTTTTGGTCACCCAAGATCACCCTAAGGTGTGAGGGGAGAGCATACATCTACATGCAAACTTAAACAAAGAAAACAAGATTCATTCCCCTACTTTAACCTCAATGTGCTTAAAAACTAGTGATAAAAAAGATGCTTTGGCTGCGAATCTGCACACAAGATGTTAGTAGTTTGATAAATGATGCTTTGATAAATGTTTGGATAGCTACAAACAATGTGTTAAATTCATGCACAAGTTTCAAGATGTTATTAGTAGAATGGCACTAAGATAAAGAAAAATAGCACTAAACCAGAGGTAAATGGCGTTGAAACAATCTTAAATGGTGCTAAGAAATAATGAAATGGTGCTAAAATAGCATAATATTATGTTAAAATAGTTCTTTTCAATATTCAAACACATACAAATAACATATAAACCAATAAAAATAGTGCTAAACAGTAAAGCAATGGTGCTAAAATAACACATAGTACTAAACCAGTGAAATATAGCACTAATCTAGGAATTACCTTGTTTACCTATCTGTTTGCGAATCAAATGGTGCTATTCTGGGCATATATAGCGTTGAATCGAGGAGGAAACTTGAACCTACACAAAATGATTCAAAAACTTGCACAAAAAGTGTTTGAAGTGTGTTAAAAAGCCTTAAAAACCTGTCTAGGGTCAGAATGTGCAGATTGTAACTAGAAAATAGGTTAGTTTGTAAGAAAGAAACAAAACTATATAAGTCCCCCCTAACACATTTCTATCCAAATTTTGGCATTAGGAGCCCTTGGCCCTGTTGCATCCTATCAAAAAATAGAGAGGTGAAGGCTACAACTAATGATAAAAAGCAAAAATCTGCAAGATAAATTTTTTCAAGCCAAGAGATGTTAGTGTGCAGTCACCTGAAAATGGCGCTACAACACTCAATAATGGCGTTGATTAAGATATATATAGCACTAAACCAGAAGGGTTATAGCGCTAATCCATGAAAATATGGCGCAACTGCGAGGAGATGTAGCGCTAAACGACTTGTTCACCAAGAATATTCACAAAAATACTTAGAAAGATAAGTTAGTTTGGACCATGGGGTCCCACCGAGCATGCCAAATGAAAACAAGAGAGAAATGGACAAGGTAAAATAACAAAATCACATGCATAAAATCAAATGATTATACCTTGCATGAGATCTCCATCACTCCTTGATAAGGTAGAGGAGAAGTGCACCTATGAATCTCCTAGTTTCACCCAAATGGAATGTGGAATGCTTCTCAATTCAACACAAACACTAAGCTTGAGGGGGATATTAAATGGCTATTTTGACATAATAACATTGCTTGAAAATGAGATGTGTAAATGGCTTGTGGAGGCTTGTATTTATAGGCAAATTGGAGGGTATTTTGATCCAACGGTGGAGATTCAAAGTTGAGATCAATGGATGAGATTGAATGAGAGATGGAGTGTTGGGATTTGATCAACAAATTTGGAGGGTGGAGAATAAAAATGAATTTAAAAATCATTTTAGGGAGAACTTTGCATTTAATGTGATTTTGATGTGTGAGGAAATAAAAAATTATTTCCTTGGAAGGATGTGGAATTAAAAATTCCATTTTATGTGGGAATGTGAAGATCATGTGACACATTCACATTTTTGGGGCCTTACATTTATAAACTATTTTTGTGGAAGATGTTTCATCATGAAAATGGAAAGAATGAGTTGGAAGGGTTATGCATTTTTTGGAATTTTTAATTTGTGGGTGTGGGAGAAGGTGTTAATGATGCTTTGACCAAGTTAATCAGGGTGATTAACTTAATTAATATGGCTGTAGTAAATTAGTGAATGGGCTAATCAGGGTTTAGGATTAATTAAATAATGATTTATTTAATTAATCCAGGTCTAGGGGTTAGGAAGGCTGGGGTGGCTAATTAAAAATTATCTATTTAATCAACTAGGCTAGGTGTAGGCTAATTAGTAGAGTAGATTAATTAAATGAGTGTGATTTATCTAATTAATCAGGTTTAGGGAAGTGGACAAATTAACCAAATAAATATTTACATATTTGTTTAATTAATTGGGATGATGTTAGTAAAGATATAAGGCAAAATTAATTTAATTAATTCAATTTTAAGGGTAATTTGATGAAGAATGGATGGATGATTCAGGGGTAAGGTAGGGTAATTAATTAAATATAAATTTAATTAATTAATTATATGGGAGATTAGTGATGTGGATAATGTCGAAGGGTGGTTGAAGGGTTAAGACATTTTTAGGTGTCTACAAGTGGCATGAAGTTAAACATGGTACCATCACTAGATATCTTGGGATTCCCTTTGGCATTGGAGTTTCTCTTAAAGACATGGAATTGGTTCATGGCCAAAATCAAAAGTAAATTCATGAATTGGACCAATCATTTTTTATCCATGGTTGGCCATATCCAGGTTGTTATCAAAATACTTCTTGCTAACCATGTGTATATTTCATCTTGCTAGTTACCCTCTAAATATGTTACACTCAATTAACCCAGCTAATTCAAAACTTTATTTGGGCTAAATGGGGTAGTCAGAAAGGTGTCCCTTCCCCTTCCTAGATTCATTGTATCCAACCAAAGGATAAATGAGGTTTATGAATTATTGATCCATTTACACAAGGTAGCTACCTCAATACCAAGTGGATTGTGTGATCTTTAGAGGGGAAGGCCCCTTGGAAACATCTAGTTTGATTATGCATCCAATATGCTTTTACTAGCTGCTCATGGGACATGATTATTGGGTTGATAAACTGCTTCTTGCTTCTTTTTTCAAAACCCATGGGTCTACCCCTTTCAACTCAATTTGGAAGGCATGGAAAATCACTTCGAAGAAGCTGACTTGGTATGATCAATCCTTTAGTCATGGTCCAAGATTTGCAAATTTCACTATTTGGTGAAATCCTCTTATCCAATAAGAGGGTAAACCCCTTGGAAACATCAAGAACTTTAAAGGCAAACAACTCTTTAAAAAAGGGATTCAAGTGTCATGGGACTTGTGGGAGCCAACTACCTTCAAATGAAAATCCTAGCAACAATTCCAATCCTAATTTAATCTATCCTCTTCTGATAAACAACCTCTTCTCAAAATCCAACAACTCATTCCCCCTGAATTCTCTAGCCTATTGTCCCTCCCTTGTTATTCTAGCTTTTTGAAGGATTGGAGATGAATTGATAAACACAATATTCACTACTTCCCCTTGGATCAATCTATAGACAACTCCTTCCTTCAATCAATTTATCACATTGCCTCAATGTTTATTGGAGCTACAAATTCAAATGAACAAAGTGGAATAATCTTAGCTTACAAATTTGGAAATCCAAGGCTAATATCCAATCTTAGCTTACCACGTGGAAAGTTCTTAACATAAATTACCCATTGGTAATCATCTCAAGTTCCTACATCCCCCTCCATCTTGCTCCTTTTGTGCAAAGGATAAAACCATGAAGCATGCATTCTAGATTTGTCCCCATGCCTACAAGTTGTGGCTTTCCCTTTTCTCAGTGATTCTTGCCATCTTCTTGTGGGCCTAGTCATGGAAAATTTCCCTTCTTGGTACCTCCCCTCGCCACAATGTCCTTACACACACACATGTAGACAAGTTATAATCAACTTCATTTGGAAATTTCATTAGTTGGTTATGTTTTTAGGAACTCTATTGCCCCCTCAAATTGAGACTCAAATGGTGAGATCAAATTTGTTGCTCCAAATTGCCAACTTGTCAACAATCCTATGTGATCAATTACATAATAGTTTAGATTTGAAGGGAACCTTTTGCAATCTTCAAGTGCAACTCTAAACTATTAAAGGATAAAATCATGCTACAGATTTACAAACTAATAGTTAGTCCATTAGCCAAGTCAAGGTCTAACATGATAAATTTAGTTGTTATGGAAACAATGTGTAATTTATAGTATGAAAAAATCCAAGGACTTGTTTCAATTACTAGTCAAAAGATCCTAGTTATAGTGCTAGAACTATGAGGGTGTTGGAATGTCCATTTTCAAGTTACATGATGGCTTTGGCCTCTTTTTCTATCTAGAGGGAATTTGCATTGGTGACTTTGTTGATGACTGAGTGGTGGTCAAATGTGGAGGTTGCTTTTATGTCATTCAACATTTCATTTTAGCTAGTTATCTCTCCATTTTCAATGTTCATCTTATGCTACCACAATCATTGTTAATTCTATCCTTTTGCACTAATTGTGCTCATTTTGTATTTTTGTTATACTCTTTAGGCAATCCTTGCTGGACTCTACTTCTAGTTGTTTCTACTAGTGATAGGGGATTGCTTATTACCCTTAATGTGCTCTTTACAACCACTATTCTTTTGTCTCTATTGTGTGCAGTTGTGCTAGCTGTTTAACTATTCCTTATGTATTATTTGATTACTTTAATCCAATAAAAGAAGAATTCAAATACCCTAAACAAAAAAAATGTTATAGAAGTTGAAAATTCAAACTATATAAATTTAAGTTATCCCTCATCAACCCAAACAAAGTGTTGATTTTTATACAATTTTCACCATTACAATTTTATATAAACAATATACTTGCCCCTACATATGATAGAGTTGTCCTTACTTGGGACTAACTATTATAGAATAGGATGGGCCAAATTAACCATTGAACACTTTAGTTTGACTGTTACTGCTAAATTTTTATTCATGTGGTGACTAATTGAAGTCTGGTGACCAATTTAAACATCTTGCATTTTAGTTTAGTAGTCATTGCGTTCACCCTTGGATCTTGAAGGCCTCCATAGTTACTATTGGATCAAGCCTTTAGTTACAATCGCAAATGGTGGGCATATTTGAAGCTTGGTCTATCCCAAGAAGCATTAGTAGATACCAAGAAATACCATGAGCTCAACTCTTTGGAATGCCATATGTATGTGAATTTAAGCTTCAATGGATTTTATCTTTCTTGAGCATTCATGTGTTATGTTCCTACAACAAAAGAAAACTTTACCAAGGTATTTCAAAGATAGGGCTCCAAGTATTTTGACATTGGTGAAGCTATCTTAGAACTGGATCCACACAACTTGAATCTGTTAAAATTGAATGGTAATATTATTGCACTGGTATCTTGCTCTATCTCTCTATCTCTATTCCTCTTTCAATCTCCCTCTCTCTATATATCTCTGTCTCTTATATTTCTCTCTCATAGAGTAGAATAAACATACATATACATGGTGGTAAATGTAGACACCTAAAAATGATCATGTTTTCACCTTCATTTTTGACATAGTCTTAACACCACATTTCATCCTAACATGTCTTCTAAATTAATTAAATAGTTTTATTATTTAATTAATTTATCCTTTTTCATTAATCTATTTTTCCCATATTAAATAAATAAATTTTATTTATTTATTTAATTTACTATTTCCTTTTAAACTACTTATTAAATCCCATTTATTTAATTAATTTATCATTTCTAACAACTTCCTCTCCATAAATTAATTAAATAATTCTATTATTTAATTAATTTACCCTCACACATCCTTTTCCTCAACCACTTACCACAATTATTAAATAACTGGTCACAATTATTAAATGACTGATCCAAAATTAAATTCACTTTTCATCTCCACCATCCATTATCACACATCTTTTAATCTCAACCATTCACATAAAAGAATGTTCTAGAAGATCCTTATCCATGACCTATAATCCTCTCATCTAATCTTAGTCATCCATTTTATCTTTTAATCCTAGCCCTTCAGCCATCATATTCAACCTCTATAAATTGAGCCTCTCACATCATTATCACAACACATCTTTCGTATGCAAATATATGCTATCAAATTCCATATCATTAGCCTTATCATTTGCCTTCATTATAACCATTTCCATACCTAGGTTATGTTGGTTTTGTGAGCAGTCCACAATGCATAATAAATCCATAGAACAAAGCTAGTAGATCTAGGGTGCACTCTGCTCCATTCTATCAAGTGTGAAGGTGTGATTGAAGGTGAAGGTATTGAGTTATATTGCATTATCTTCCATTATTTACCTTGAACCATATTTCTACATACATTTTGGCATGCCCAATGGGACCCACATCCCTTTATTAATCTTTTTTCAAACAAAATTTCATAGTTTTTGTTGTAGGTTGTAGATTCATGCCTTTGATTCTCACAACATGCCCGTGCTTCTGGTCAGTACACCTATGCCTGTAGGTGGCGTGCCTTTTCCCTCTGTCACCACACCTCTGCGACCTGTCTCAGCGCCTTTTGTTGGATTTTTACCTTTTTGTGTTGATTGATCCTTAACAATGATTTTATTTTGCTTTTTTTGCAAGATTCCAACTTATTCATGTTTCTAACCCTCAGATATGACCTGTTGATTAGCTAACAATTAGTTTTGTAGGGTTCTATCACACTTTTGTTGTAGGTTTTGAACATCATTCCCAGATCCATTCTTGTGCCTGCAAAAGCACGCCTTTGTTGTGTGTCATTTTGATGCAACTTGGTTTATCATCTCTAACAACTTGGAATATGTGGATCTGCTTCTGTCATTGGTTTTCTATTTTTTGTCAGACCTGAATGTTTATTTTTGGTAGGTTTCAACTTACAATTCTGACTTAGTACATGTGCTCCGCAACCTTGCGCCTACGTTTTAGATCATCACGCTATCGTCCTATAGATCCACATATGTGTCTCTGCAAATTAGCACTTGTGTCAGTTTTCAGTGTGCCTACACTCTCTGTCACAATGCCTTTGCCTTCTATCGGTGTGTCTTTGTCAGACAAGTAAATCAGGTATAACAAGTCTAGTTTTCTAATTTGGTTTATCTCTGTTTCCATGTTTTTGGCTATATTTCCGTGCTTTTGTCTGATTATCATTTTTTAGCTAACATTTTGGGGTTGTCTTAGAACTAACACATTTGTGTAGCTTCTTCACACTTGTTAAAGATTAGATCTAAAACTACTAATCTATTTCTTGTAGCATCGTTTGGTAGAAGAATTTGTTTTTCCACTAAATTAGGCACTAAAGTAGATTAGTGGGTTAATGAACAATTATTTTCCATGCTTTGAAGTTATGTGTTGGTGTATGCTCTCTCCTTGCACTTCGTGTGATCTTGGAGATCAAAAACATCACATTTCTTCTCTTTGTTATCCCAAGATTTGCTTGTTTGTGTGTATGATCTATCCTCACGCTTCGTGCAATCTTAGAGATCAAAAACACCAAGTATAATCTTTCCTCTAGGAGGCTTACCTTTGGAGACACCCACTCTAAAGGGGATGACCTCAAGCACGTGTTCTAGCAGGGTATATCAAAGGTGGGAGAGTGAAAGTTGTACCTCAAAGATGAACACAACTTGTTTAAATTGATCCCTGAGACCCTCGCTCTACTGAGACTTGGATTGGTGACATTTAGGGCCCATTTCTTGGAATCTTTCTCATAGGCTTGGGCCTCACTGTACCTTGCATGTATGGAGGACTCCCTTAGAATCTTGTAAATCCTAGTTAAGACATTTCGGTCATCTTATCTTGTGGTGCATCTTTGCAGTAGGAGAAGTACTCACATTTACCTCCGTGTGTTGAGATAGAGCTTACTTTAGTCAAGGTTTATCCTCCAAGGTAATGGGTGTATGGTGGTCAAGGATCATACATTCCCTAGCTATCTAATTGCATGATAGATGGTATTAAAGGGATGAATGTCACCATTATCTAATTAGTGGAGATGAAAGTTGCACTTGGTGAGTCCACAAGATTTGACACACCCACTTGAATAATTATAGGTTTGTTAATGTGTTTGGCATGTTTTCTTTGTGTAAAACTAGTATAAGCCATTTTTAGCCATGAAGCAATTCACACCAGTCACCTTGATGAGTCACAAGTCAACCATTGTGTTTTTGTGTTTGTAAATCTCTTGCTAAATTCCAAAAACTTGTCTCAAAACATTAAATCAGAACAAAGCTGCGTCTGTGACTGTAACTCCATGCTTTTGATCTCTATTTCCATGCCTGCATTGTCAGTTGCTAGGCTTGTGCTATTTGTCGGTGTGCCTGTGATTAAAACTTAGTGCCCTTACAGAACTCAGTCCTAGTTTCTAAAATTCAAGTTTTTAGCTTGTAGATCCGACTGTAGGGTTAAACAACGACCTAGAACAAATCTATTTTCCAGCCCAGCTAGTGCATATTGCCATCCTACCATCCAATATTGCCTTTTTCATCCATAATCACCCATCTTTTCCATTTCTAATCACCTTGAATTTGGACTTGTGAGTTCCCATCAATCTTTTGGCCAATCACTTACCCTTTGGACCTAAATTTTTTCAACCCAACCAATCATCCATTTTACCAACCCATCCATATATATCTCAATCCATTTACCAACCAAGTTGATTGTTCATTCATCCATTTGTCAACCAATTTATCTATCAACCAACCAATCCTTTGATATATCAACCAAACCATCAAACCAAATCCAAAATTTGCAAAACATAGCCCAGATCTTTTTATCATTTTATCTTTGAGATCTACTGAATTAGGAGCCTTGACTACTCTTAAGTTAGTGGGTCTTGACCATATCTTGTTTTTGATTGGCATCTTGTCTACCCCAAGTAGAAAAGTCATCCAAATTTCTCTTCTTGCTTAGGCATTTGTCAACCCTAAATAGTGAAAGGAATCTCATCCTTATCCAGGTGAATCTTGAGCTATTTTTAGTTTTATCATCACTATCCTATCTTGATCCATATCATATCCTTGTCATATCATATCTTTGTCATATCACATCTTTATCCATATCATACCCTTGTCATATCATATCCTTATCATCATTATATCCTTGTTATTATCTTGATCCATATCATATCCTTATCATCATTATATCTTTTTCATTATCTTGGTTGTCATCATATCTTTGCCATATCATATCCTTGTCACAATCATATCCTTGTCATCATATTTTGGTTGTCATTATATCCTTTTCATTATAAATCTTTGTTGTCATCATATCCTCACCATCAACATCTTTGTCATCTTTGAATATTATCCATATCATCCCTATATCACCACATCCTTGTCATCTTTTGGGTCTAAAATCTTGTCATTAAAGACCTTACTCAAGACATAACCAATTCTCAAATCCAAAATCAATCCATCACTATCCATTTACACCTATCATCGTTTCATTTTAAGGTCATCTAATTTATGCCCATCACAAGGTCTCAAGCTAAGAGAATCATGGATTCTCATCAACAACCTCATCAAGAGCATCCACAACAATCCCACCAAGAGTCCACTTCCAAAGGAAGAAGAAACATTGAGCTCGGATTTCATCTCGAGTATGGAATACCACCCCATTTATACATAGCCAAAGACTACAAAGACATTATTCAAGCACCATCAAATCCTTTATTTCCTCAAGAGCCTTAAAGTCCAAGTAATTCCACCCATGAGTCCCTTGATTATGAACTTCGAGTTCAAGACTTTTTAGAGGACCCTAATAATCAAGAACTTGTGGACCATATTGTTGCCAAAAAGGCCCAAAGTTATTTCCAAAAGCTACTACACCAAGGAGTCAAGTTACCTCAAAATTTTCATGTCTCCACTTTGCTACCTCAAGGTTCTCCTCATCAAGTTGATAATCCATTTGGAGGATCTACCCAACCACATGTTGATGAAACCTTAAATCCTATGTCAAATCTTTACATCAACACATCCATGAATCAACCTATTTCTTCTATAGGTATGTCACAACCTATTCCTAGGATGCCCATATTGATCCCTCAAGTTGCAACTACCATCATACCCCCATATAGTGGTCAAAATATCTCATTATCATCCATCCCTATGACATCATCTATCCCTATGACATCATCCATATCTATGAAATCATCTATCCCTATGACATCATCTATCTCCAGACATCATCTATCCCTATGACTTCATCCATCCCTCACATCTACACCTCCATCCCTATAACATCATCCATTCCTATGACCTCATCCATCCCTCATATTAACACATTAATAACTCCACCTATTTCTTCCATAGGAACATCATAACCTATTCCTAGTATGCCCATGTCAAATCCTCAAATTGCCACCATCTTTCCACCTTCTAGTGGTATACTCATCCCACCATTCACAACTCAAGAATCTAACCCTATCTACATATCATCATCTATTCCCTGTACTCACACCCAATCCAATGTATCTATGCCTCAAACCTCACAAGTCAAAACTCAATCCTCATCCTCACATATTCAAAACCCCACTACATCTGTCCTCCAACAACTAATCCTACAACAACAAAAAGCCAACCAACAACAACAAGCCCTTCTCCAACAACTCCTAGCCACCCAACAAGCCCAAACACAACAACAACAACAACAACAACAACCTTCGTTCAACACATCCACCACATCACTAAATGAGTCATCAGAAAATGCAACAACTTATGAAACAAATGATAGCCGATAAGAAAAATATCAAGTTGAAATGTATCTGAGTTGAAATATCAGGCTGACCTTGCAGAAAAAATGGTGAAGCTACTTGCCTCTGTCAAACACAAGCCTATTGAAGGAGTTGATCTCCTGCAATCCTTTGCTGCACTATCACCCAACATCAGCAATAAAAACATTTTGCATGGATGCACATGCAAAATACAAACATTCATATCACCATGCTGAAGATGGGAATAATTATCACCAGGGCAAGGAAGCCATAGATAATACGACTTATCATCATGCTAACACACATAGAAGCTCTCACCTTTAAGTTTCATGTTAGCATGATGCATTTATGAGTCTGCATAAATATCAACATGAAGAAAAATATCAAGTTGAAATGTATCTAGCCTAGGTGTGGTTTCATGTTGGGCTATGCCACATGACTGTTCTAATTTTTGTGGCCCAACTGCACTATAGATGCTAATGTATTCCTCCATGATTGAATCAAAGGCATGATTCAAATTTAAATATGCATCATTAGCATGTAAATCATAAATTTGAGGCACTTAATGTGAAGACTCACAATCTTCAAGTTGCCTCCTTGTTTTGAATTCCTTGACACACAATGTTATATAAAAACTGTTGCTAAGAAAATCACTAATGATTTTCTCCTCTTCACCCTATAGATCAGAAACTTGACCCACATTAGAAAATCTAGCCTGAACGTCCTCAGACCTAGCCAATGAGCTCAAAAAAGTGCTCTCAACATGATCCACATCAATAAGAGATAACTGTCCCAAACAAAGCTCTAGAAAATCATTTGTGACATGGTCTTGATAGTGGGAAACAATTACCTCCAAATCATTTGTAGTTGTAGCAGCGCCTTCATGATGTCTAGCTAAAGCATAATTCACATCATCCTCATGCAAATAAGTGTCAATGACCTTATGGTCATCACCAGGGACAAATAGGGGCAACATACTAAATAAGAGACCAATCTCTTGTTCACCCTTAAGATCATTTTGTATACATCCCTACCTGTCCATTTAGTGTCTACATGTAGCAGGGTCATATTGCACAAAACCCTCCTCCTCCAAAGATGATAGCTCAAATTCACTGAACTCTAAGTCATCTTTAAAAAGAGGATTATCCATGCACCAATGAAAATCATAAATTGTGTTATCTGACATACCAACATGTTCTTCATAAAGTACATTGTCCCTTATGCTCATCTCTTCATCATTATTTGCTTCATTAATATATGTATGTTCTTCATAATCAACTACATAAGCTAAATCATTTGATGTTTCACTTGCATACATACCTTCTAGGCGATCCACAATATTACAAAAAGTAACAGGGTCATAACTCTCCTTGCTAGATTGGATATCATCACTGATTTCTTCATCTTCATCATCTACCGATGATTGATCCAATTGAAGGTAGGTGCAGTCACTACTGTTTTCATTTGAATCACTGTCATATACTGCACCAACACCTTTCTCTACCCTCCTGCACACATAATCATCACTTGATATTGTGTTTGGATCATATGAAACGTCCACATTCCTACTGTCTATAGCAAGCTATTCATTATCAGCTGACTCTCCATTTGAGGATATAGATTTTGCAATCATATCCTGCTTAACTTTGACAACATAATAAAATGAACTAGTATGCATGTTGCATACCCACTAGATTGAATTATTCCCATATAGAACTCAGGCTTAAGGTAATATCATAAGCCCTCAAATACATGTCAATACACATAGGAAGATCCAGTCTGAAATTTTTTGAGATGTGAGATAGGGTCAACGCAAATATGTGGCTGAGCTCCATGCTAGACTCCCCTTCTTGCCTTTTAATATCTTCTAGTTTCTAGACAAGAAATGCAAGGCCTAGACTACCTGCATAGTCTTCAAATGCAGCCACCAATTGATCCCAAGAAGCAAAATGCTGGTCAGGGAAACTAACCAGCCACTTCCGTGTTATTCCACATAGAGATCTAACAAAAAATCTCATCCACATATCTTCATCTTCAAAATGAAATTTATCCATGAAGTTTGAAAATGCCTCAATGTGTGCCTTCCCATCAAAAACCTCACACCCATCAAATAATGGCATCTGATTGTAAATCTTTTTGGGCATGGATTGTTGCTCATAACTGAACCATGAGAGGTCTAGCTATCTATATGTGTTTTCATTTGTAATAGGGGGAGCCCAAGGAAAAGAGAAATTAGGAACAATAGGATGGGGATTAGACTAACGTAGTCCGATTTGGCTTTCTAACTCTCTTTCTTACTGCAACAAAGACTCTAACAATTGCTTTTCTTTTTCAATTTCATACTACAGCCTAGTGGACTCATTTCTATTATGCAAGGGTTCAAAAAATTCCAGGTTTGTAAATTTTGCAGAGATTTGATCGAAAAATGCATTATCTGGATGGTCAAAGGCCATATAGTTCTTAGGGTCTGCAACATAAGAAGATGCACATGAAGCATCCTCCCTAGGGTATCCATGTTCATGCTAGTTGGCCATGACCAACTACAAACCACGTGTATGTAAAAGGAAAGCAAACAACATGTTCCTTTATTGAGAAAGAAACCATGGTCAAGGCAGGATGAAAAACATGTACCTTAACCAGGTGTAGTCTCCTTGAAACATGCACACAACAACAACAAGATATTGTTTCTTTTAACAACAGAGTTGCCGCCTCACTGAATGAGGAAATCCCTTGAAGTGTGACCAATCTTCAAGGCTTCAAAACTGATTTTGGGTCACTCACACCAGCAGAGTCTTCACATTTTTTAACCCAGCAGTACATTAGCGCCAATCTGTTGGCATAAGTTGAAAGGTTGCCAACTTACCCACAGCAATAGACTGCACCACTGTAACAGTTGCAAACAAGGGTCTTCAAATTCTTTGACCTTTCAAATCCTCCCCAAAAATGATGCTAAAATGTTGGTTCCTAAAATTATTGCAACCCAAAACTTTAAAACATTCCTAAATCACCTAGGCCAGGGATTGTCGTCAGGACGATAGGAAGAGGTCTATCAATAAGTTAGGGGATTTTGGCCAACTAACAGGAGTGTGTATACTCCTCTGCACTTCAGCTCAGCTAGACCTAGGAGGGATTGTAATCTATGAATCAAAATGAAGTCAAAACACAAATGATATACCTTCACAATGACCCACAAATCCAAGATAGGGTGGAAGGAGTTGCACCCAAGCTCCTTAGACTTTACCCAAGATGATGAAATGTGGATTGCTCAAATGCATTCAACACAATATAGATAGGGGATTGGATGATAGATTGATAGATTAGATGGAATGAATAGAGTGATTTTGGCATTATGATGGTATGATGAGTAGATTGAGAGAAATTTGGGCAGAGTTTGGATGCAAAAAGAAGTTCCTCTCTAATGGCTTAGAGAAGGGTCTCATTTATAGATTTCTGAAAAGAGGATGGAAGGTGAGGATCAAAAGTTGAGATCAAGGGCTAGAAATGAATGAGAGTTAGGGTTTGGATTGAAGCCATAGCCTTGTGACAAGTGTCACAAGAGAAGTGGATGAGAGAGATCATGGGTTGAAGCTTGGTCAATGGGATTGGAGGGCTCTCATTATTTGTGAATTTTAAATTCACATGGGGAAAGGTGTGGAGGATAAAAATGAATTAAAGATTCATTTTTGGGAAGAGTGGATATGACAAGTGAATTAAAAATTCACTTTTATGTAGAGATGTGAAGATGTACACTTACATGTGTAAGAGGGTGATAAATGAGGGGTAAGGAGGATTTGACCCTTTGAATAAGAAATTGTTTTTTATTCAAAGGTGTGTGGAAGGATGGGCTAAGCATGGTTGATTAAGTGTTTAGCTTAATTAACTTAGATCTAAGAGATAGGTAGGCTAGGGTAGATTGATTAGTAGGGTAGATTAATTAGATAAGAATGATTTATCTAATTAACAAGGATTAGGGAAATGGACAAAATTAACTAAATAAATATTGAGAATATTTATTTAATCAATGAGGATATAGTTATAAGGTATGGTGATAAATTAAGTGAATTAATTGATCACAAGGGATAGACAGATGGTTAGGGATAAATTTAATTAAATAAAATGAATTTATTTAATAAATAGGAGGGATAAATTAGTGTAGAGATATGGGAAATTGGTTTGCAGAGCAAGTCAATTTTAGGTGTCTACATTTGTCCCTCTTTGAGATGGTGTTGTGGATAAGTAACATCATTTCAAAGAAGTTAAAACATAGAGTTGGATTGGATAGAAAAATGATTTTAGAAGAATAGGGTAAGGTTTGGGGATAATTGGTAAGGGTGATGCCCCCTCGAGAGGATAGGTGGGTTGCAAGAACACGGTTGTGCTCTTGAAATGGATGGAAGAGATTGGTAGACGTGGTTGGAGGATAAGGAGCGAGATGAAAGTGTGATAATGTTGGGAGATTGATTGGTGGATGATCATTGTGCTGAAAATGATTTAGAGCAATCCTAGGTTTGATAGAGCAAAGTGGATATTTTCACGAAGGTATAGAAGACTAGCGTGATGATGTTTATCCAACATTTGCATGGACTAGACACACAGACAAAGGGATGATCTCATGCATGCCCAAGATAGTACAACCTTGTCTAGATGAGGGAAGGGGACTCATAGCATAAGTCCTTAGTACACAAAAGGTATGATGGACCTTAGATGCACCTACGAGCCACAAGATATGAATACTAGCTTGGAGTAATGAAATCAACCCACAAGCATAGCATACAAAAGCAAGACTATGCCCCATTCTAGATGTTTTCGCCACATACCATGATATAGTGAGATCAAGGTAGCTTTGATGTGATCTTCGAATAGGACAAAAGATAAAAAACAAAAATGAAAAGACCAACGAACCAAACAAATAACCATTGTATCTCTTTCCAAGATGGATGATGATTTGATAGATTCTGGCTATCGTAGGAACAATATATCCTAAGGTAGGAATCGATGGATGATTGGATCATGCTTAGTTGATGTCGTAAGATTGGCTCAAGATATAATGGTGACAAGTTGTGGTTGATCCTGATTTGATAGTTGATGATTTTTTATTAAGGGACGATACTTCGATAGGTAATGCGATGCTTGGATCTAGTGTAAGCTCTGCGGGTTGGATGGGAGCATCTTATGTACCTGAGTACTAGAAACATCATGTCTATTCCAGACTACCTACATACCCTGTATCCACAGGATCAAGGCACATTAAGATGTAGGTGATGATGATATGTAGTTCTGATTTGTGATGGTGATGTGGGATGATTGAGGATAGATGTGATGATGTTGGAAGATGATGTGTTGGATGATTTGGGTGATTGTGATGATAATTGTTATTTGGGATTTTGTGGATATTTTGATTTTTTTGGATTTTTAGATTTTGTATTGTTTTTGGATTTTTTTGATTTTTTGGAAAGGGCATGATTTATTATGATGGTTGCATTGGATTCCATTTGGATAGCCTTTGCACTAGATACCAATGACAAGGGAACACCAAGTCTAGAGGTGAAGGTGATGGGGTTGGATAGGGGGATTGGCGATGAAAGGATAATGGATAGCTGATTTGTGGTAGATATATAGATACTTGCGGATAAGGGATAGGATGGGGGATAAAGAATTGGGTAGGGATACCTGATAGATGGATGGGGGGTTTTAGGATTTTATCCAAGGGCTAGGTTGCAAGGAATCATATGCCCTAATACTTAGAATCTTGCATGATGGGTTCATGTTTGAATGGATAGACTTTGCAGTAGATGGATGGAGGATATACTTACAAAGGGAGTATGCCAAGAGGTCTCCAAAGCATGTTGTTGATATTTTGCCCCTTGTCTTTATCAAGATCTAAGGTGGGAGATGGTAAAAGTAAGATATAATGGATAGGATGGATGGGAAATGATAGGATAAATAGGGGGTGGTGGATAGGAATATGATAGGATAAGGATACATGGATAGGATATGCAAAAGGATGTTATGGATGTGGATGATTAGATGGTTTTGCCCCCAAGTGTAGGGATACAAAATGGATGGAGAAGGGATTACACATGACGCCCACAAGGGGTTTTCATCATGGTACTTGCCCAAGGTGCCATGAGGAGTGGTTTTCACCATTGGATGGATTTTTTTCTTTTTACTATTTTCTTGATTTTTTTTATTTTTTTATTTTTTGCTTTTTTGATGGAATGGGGACTCTAGTGTCTGTTTCCATAGCACAAAGAAGATGGTCCCATGTTGGATAGCATTTTGGATAATGATTGCATAGATGTTGGTAGATAGGAGAAGATGAAATGTATGGTGGGTCGTGGATTATGATGTGGATTATGCGAATTATGATGTGGATTATGCAAAAGCATGGACCATAGGAATGTGATGGGGAAGATATGTAGGATAGTGAATGAAAAATGGAGAGATGGGGGTATGTGGGAATGTTAAGTGGTGGAGGGGAACCAAGACCAATGGTTGCACACATTGTGATGTATTTGGAACCTTGTACTTTGGATGTGGATTTGGGAGTAATGGGGATCGGGATGGGGGATTTTTGGATGATCTATTTGGGGTTTTAGGGACCAAAATAGACTTAGGATTTATGGGATTTTTAGATGGGAGGGAGATGTTTGGGAGTTTGGAGTGGATTGGGATGTGGATGCCTCATTAGAGTTTGGTGCTTTTTGTTTAGGGACCCACACCATTTTTGTTTTTGCTTTTTCTTGTGATGGTGTGGGCTTTGATAGCCTTTTAGATTTTTGATTTTGCTTGGAAGGGATAACATCTTTAGGCTTTTGTGCTTTATGATTTGAGGCATTCAAATTTTTACTTTTGAATCCCATGGATTTGAGGGAAGCTTCATGTTTGAAAGATGTGTGCTTTTGTTGGTCTTGATTGGGAAATTTAGGGGGTTTATGGGTGGAGGGGTAAAAAGTGGATTTATGGATAAATGGATGAGGGGATTTATGGATAGGGATATTAGGAGTTGGGAGGATAGGAGAATGAGGGGATTTGTGGATAGGGGTGTTTGGTATTGGTAGGATAGGAGGTAAAGTGGATTTAATAGGAATATTTGGAGTTGGATGTAGTGGAGGTAAATTTGATGGAGGAAAATGGATGGTCACATGCTTTTGCAAATGATAGGATGATGGAGGAGGGATGGCGACATATGCTTTGGGAGCGCGATGAGATGCACCATGTTTGGGATTGGATGAATGGACTTTGGAAGGTGGTTGGATGGTATCAGCATGTTTAGATTGTTTGCCTTGGGATGTATAGCCAAGGCCATGCGAGGATGGATGGAATGTGGTGTGGATGGGCTCCAAGATGCCTTATTCATGAAGGCCTAAGCCTTTACCTTGATAGTTCATATGTTGGAGCATGCGACATGCAATGGGATGTTTGGTGCTTTGGAAACAAGACGCGAGTCCATTATTTGTTGGAGAATGATAGGTGGTGGATGGAAGTTGTTCACCTCTTACAAGAGAGTGACCGCAGATGAAAGTGCTTTGTCCAAGTGAATAGGAGGGTGGATTTGGGATGGGATTGGTAGACGGAGGTAAAGGATTCATGGGGGATGGTAAAGGGGTGGTAGAAGATGGTTTGAGATCAATAATTTGATCAATAGATGGGAGGGGATTGGGGATGGGATTAGATGGGATGGTTAGATCTTGATTAGAAGGGGTTGATGTTTCAACATGCTTTGGATTTGATTCTTGACCTAGCTCATGTGCTTGGATAGAAGTGGGAGTGACTTGGATAGATGTGGTGGGTGCTTGGATGGATGTGATAGGTGTTTAGATGGATACGATAGGTGCTTAACTTATGTGTTCTTGAACATGGCTACATGATGGTTCTTGACTTATGATAGGGGGTTGTTCAAGAGATTTGGTGGATGTTGGATTGCATGAGGGTGTTTGATTCCTTGCTACTAGCCAATGGATGGCATCCTTCATGAGTGTATGGGTTGAAGAACAATATAATGGATGGATAATGATGGTGATTGGTGTGGGATTAGGATTGGGATTGGATAGGTGGGTGATGGGATTAGGTAGTGATGGTTCTTGGATGGGTTTGAGGATAGGTGTTGGATTAGATGGTGGTGTTGGAAGGGTGGGAGATTTGGGGGATTCCTTTTCTTTGCTTGGTGATGTTCTTTGGAGAAAATCCCACAAGGATTCTTTGGATGTCATGGGTTTTGGATTTGGAAGATTTGATGGTGGATTAGATGGTGTATGGGTTATAGGGATTGGTGGATTGGGAGATACATAGGGTGATGGATTAAGATTGGAGGAACATTGTGTTGGGGGGGTTGGGATTGATGGATTGTAAAGTAGGTAGGGTGATAGATTAAGGTTGATAGGATAGGGATTAGAGGATGGGGGACTTGTATGGGAAAATGGTTGTTGATATAAGGTTTGGATTTCAGAGATAAGGTGTGCTAGATTGGTGTTCCCTTGATCAAAGTAAGCATGACAAAGGTTGGGGGATGGATAAGGTGGAGGTATTGATTGATTGGATAAGTATGATGGCATGGATGTGTAAGGGGATGAAGATTGATATGAGGGTGAAGGTTGATATGATGGAAGTTGGTATGAGGTTGAAGGTGTGGATATGTAGGATGTTGAAGGTTGATATGATGAATGTTGATGGGAGGTTGATGGTATGGATATGTAGGATGTTGAAGGTTGATATGATGAGGGTTGATATGATGAAGGTTGATGGGAGGTTGATGGTATGGATATGTAAGATGTTTGTTGATATGATGGAGGTTGGGTAAGGGCTTGGGATTCTCCAATGATGAGATGTGCTAAGGGTATATCCTTAATGTCATTTTTGCATTTTTCCTTAGCATTAGGATCCATGTTCTCATAGACTTTTCTAAGTCTTTGTAATTGTTGCATTTCTTCATAAGGATCCATTTTGTTGAAGAGGTATGGGATGATGGAAGATGATGGATGATTGTAATGTTGGGTTCAAATTTCAAGACCTTAGGGTGATTCAATTTGCTTCAAAGGATGGATGATTCTCTATACTTAAGGTGGACTAATGACACTTAAGTAATAGCATTGATTTGGTTGATTTGATTGGATGATCAATTAAGGTCTTGATTTTTGATTGGGTTGATTTGGATTTTGGATTGGGATGAAAGTAGTTAGGATGTGATTTGGCTTGGAATGATTGGATTATATGTAATGACTAGGATGATGACTCGGATGATGTTGATGTGATGAGGATGAATGATGAAGATGTGACTAGGATGTGCTTAGGGATGATTGGGATTGAGGTTGATTTGACAAAAATAGAGATAATAATGATATGTAATGATTAGAATGATGTTGTTTGGATAATGATTTAGATAGAATGATGATGATTTGATGATGTAGAGTAACAAGGATATGATTAGGATTGATTTAGGATGACTTGGATGTGATTAGGAATGAAATGGCTAAAAATGGATGATTAGGATGAATGTGATTGGATTTGAATGTGTTGGAAGAATGAGTTGAATGACTTGTCTTATGTGTTTGATGTTTAGCTTGATTTGGCAATGTTTAATCAAATGATCACACATGAACAAACATAATTCACTCACGCAAGACACATAAGCAATTTTGAATTTTGAATTTGAAGAATATGGTGATGATTAGACAAGCACATGTGGAAGACACCTCAACAAGCCCTAATGTCTAGTTTGAAATAGGGTATGGCCAATTAGGTCTTGGGTAATGTTTACACGAGGTTGACTAGGAATTGAAAGTGAAATCTTGTCACACAGCCAGGAGAAGGGGGTAACCCACCCTTCACCTTCACTTCCCAAAGGTAGAAAGTTCTTTGGGGCTTAGCCAAGAGTGACAAGATTTTGATTTCAATGAGGGTGTCTTTTGATTCAGCCTCAAATGAGGTCGTCCCTAGGGGTGATGAAATCCCCTAGCAGGCCTCCTAGGAAGGGGTAAACAAAAGCAAATCAAGTGAGGTGTTTTTGATCTCTAAGATCACCTTGCGGTGTGAGGAGAGAGCATACACACGCACACTTGATTAACACTTACAGTGGTTAATTGCCTTTAGAAAATAAAATGTGAGGAAGATACGTCAAGGAAAGGTTCTTTTTAGCCCAATTTCAAGATGTGATTAAAGACAATGGTTCATTTTAAGCCCAATTTTGATATGTGATGAAGACAAATGTTTGTTTTATGAGCCCAAATCAAAGTGTGTATGCAAACAATGATTCGTTTTATGTCCCAAATTGAAGTGTGTTTACAAACAAGATTATAAAGAAATGAGAGATAGAATGAGTACACCTGGATTGTTTTTGCTGTCCAAGCTGCTGTATATGCTATTCTTGATGTTGTTCTAGCCCTGAATGATCACCTGCAAGTCACAAAATAAAAAACGAAGCAAGTAGACTAGCATAGGATATTGTTATGTAAAAATTGAGAATATGATAAAATTTGATGAAGAATGAATTGATACAGAAAAATGAAGTGCATGAATAGATTCTTTAGGAAATTCTATGCAATTTGAAAAAATAATTCACTGAAAAAGGCTGAGTTTTGCTCAAGTTATGTGCATTTGAATTTTTGAAGCATCTTTGACTTTGACTGATAAAAAAGCCTAAAAAATAGTATAGTCACCTGATAAAAGTGGTACAGCTATGAAGTTCATCCTCCCATCTTTCCAACAAGTCCAATTTTACAAAAATCTACCTTGGTATGGCCAAGTTATGAAAATTTAAAAAGAATAGCCTCCTTCGGCATTTAGGAAGCACAAGAGATAAGCTTGACTGTTTGGTGCAAATTTTTAGCAGTTTATGAGTTTCTGTTCACATGGGAGGTTTCCTCCTGGCAGTTTTCTCTGGTAGTTAGGGTTAGGTTGGGCAAAATAGGCCCCTAGTCACTGATATGACCAGGGGCTCGAAATGTTGAAAAAAAATATATATATAAAGGGGGCTTTTAATAGCCCCCAACCCCCGATCGCTTAGAGAACCACAAGCTACAAACTAACCGTGGGCTACAACCTAACTATTAGCCATAAAGGCCATCATGGAAGATGAGATCAAAATGGCAAATGGCGACAATTAACAGGCAGGGATGATGCAAAGGGAAGCGGCCAGTGCCATAGGGGTGGCGACTTTGGGAGAAAGGGTGGCGACCTGTGTAGAATGAGTAGCGACTATGGAATGTGGCGGTAGGGGAGTTTCAAGTTTTGAAGTGGCAGATGGTATGCAAAGGGAGTGGAAGTTTAGCAGGTGGTGAGTGGGTTTTCAGTGGCGGTGACCCATGCAGGTGTAGCAGAGGTCAGCAGGAAGAGCAACAAGATACCAGTGGCAATGGAGGAGCAGGACACTGGCGGCAGTGGTGATGGTCTGGTGGTGACTGAGGTTGTAGGTGGTCAGGAGGCCATGAGTCAAGTGGCTTAGGGTTTTGACGAGTGGCAAGGCTTATGGTTAACAGTTTGGCAGGGGGAGAGAGGTTATTGAGGATCAGGCGGTGGAGGGAGACTTGGTGGTGAGTGATAGTGGAGAGGAGTCAGCGTTAGGGTTTCATGGCTGACGGGAGTGTTGGAGGCAGCGACTGGGAGATGTTGGGCAGAGGCATAGGAGCTTTACACAGTGATAGGTTCAAACAGAAGCTGAGGAGGTTGGGGTTTCAGTATTGTAACAACAAAATTTCACCCTTCAACCCATCAAAATCAACCTGCAACCTGTAAGATTATTGATGCTAAACTGAATCTATAACTAACATGAAAATGAAAACCAGAGATTTAGAAAAAGACTTCTACAAAGGAATGGTACAGACAGTCTGTACAGTACGGACTGTACCCTTAAAAAAATTTCAAAATTTTCTGTCACGCCATATAGTCAAATTTACTGTCAAAAAATTCATAAACAACCTTCTAATCACAACAATGAGGTTAGTTTCTACCCAAGATGCAACCTACAACAACTCACCCCCAAAACTTGCAAAACTTCACCAAAACTAGGGTTAGAAAATAAAGATTTTGACAACAAAACCTACAAAAATTGATGATTAGATCCAAGACCGGGCGTGCCAATGTAATCTATGAATCAAAATGAAGTCAAAACACAAATCAAATGCAACAACACAAATGATATACCTTCACAATGACCCACAAATCCAAGATAGGGTGGAAGGAGTTGCACCCAAGCTCCTTAGACTTTACCCAAGATGATGAAATGTGGATTGCTCAAATGCATTCAACACAATGTAGATAGGGGATTGGATGATAGATTGATAGATTAGATGGAATGGATAGAGTGATTTTGGCATTATGATGGTATGATGAGTAGATTGAGAGAAATTTGGGCAGAGTTTGGATGCAAGAAGAAGTTCCTCTCTAATGGCTTAGAGAAGGGTCTCATTTATAGATTTCTGAAAAGAGGATGGAGGGTGAGGATCAAAAGTTGAGATCAAGGGCTAGAAATGAATGAGAGTTAGGGTTTGGATTGAAGCCATAGACTTGTGACAAGTGTCACAAGAGGAGTGGATGAGAGAGATCAAGGGTTGAAACTTGGTCAATGGGATTGGAGGGCTCTCATTATTTGTGAATTTTAAATTCACATGGGGAAAGGTGTGGAGGATAAAAATGAATTAAAGATTCATTTTTGGGAAGAGTGGATATGACAAGTGAATTAAAAATTCACTTTTATGTAGAGATGTGAAGATGTACACTTACATGTGTAAGAGGGTGATAAATGAGGGGTAAGGAGGATTTGACCCTTTGAATAAGAAATTGATTTTTATTCAAAGGTGTGTGGAAGGATGGGCTAAGCAGGGTTGATTAAGTATTTAGCTTAATTAACTTAGATCTAAGAGATAGGTAGGCTAGGGTAGATTGATTAGTAGGGTAGATTAATTAGATAAAAATGATTTATCTAATTAACAAGGATTAGGGAAATGGACAAAATTAACTAAATAAATATTGAGAATATTTATTTAAGCAAAGAGGATATAGTTATAAGGTATGGTGATAAATTAAGTGAATTAATTAATCACAAGGGATAGACAGATGGTTAGGGATAAATTTAATTAAATAAAATGAATTTATTTAATAAATAGGAGGGATAAATTAGTGTAGAGGTACGAGAAATTGGTTTGTAGAATAAGTCAATTTTAGGTGTCTACAGGGATATTCGTAGAGGCATAAAATTAGATACCAAGAACAAATACAACCATACCCAATATACACTTGACCCCAAGAATTGTCACTAGATCAAGAAAAACTAGTTGCACAAGCCTCTATATTAATTTGATTCAACTATGCGCATGTACATGCACATGAATGGTGGTTTTTTCTCTGAACCACAGGTGAATGATTTGTTTGATTTTAAAGAGTGATTGGTCCCTCTCCAATATGGACCAGTGCCTATTCCATGGGGCAATAGAGTCATAGAATGCAAGGAGAAAGGAAATACACAATAAAGGATCAATAGAACTAGACATATATTCACATATATGACTTCAAATAGATCTTCATACAATGGACATACTTAATAATCCAAAAGAGAACTGCTATGATTCCTATGTAACAAAAGGATGGAAAATACAAAGTCTGGATGGAAAATACAAAGTCTTGTATTAACTTAGATGTTGTCACACATCTCCAAACATTTGTTACACTCATACTAGCAAATGGGTCATCACACAATAATGTGTTACACTTTTTGGCCAAACTTGACATTGAAATGAACATTTTGAACTAAATCTTCACTTTCTGACACCTATAGCCGCTAAACCATTAGGAATTTGAAGATGATGCGACCTAGTGATTTGTGAGATTTTGTTTTTAGGTTGTAAACATATATATTTTTAAAAATTTGGAGTTAAATTGTAAAATTTTTTGCCTCTCCTTTGATAACTAGTTTTTAATAGTAAACAACATTTTTTTAAAGTGATGTGTATTCTGTAGAACATAACTTTTTTTCTACAAAGGAAAAAATTCTGATTCTTTTGAATTTAGATTGGTAACACTGATATAGGGCATGCATTGGGTTTCATATAATGTTTTGTTGAATATTTATTTTAATTACGTTTTGAAGTCAAACCAATTATAATTTAGACATAGACATATTCCGTAAAACATAACTTTTTCTGTATGTATCGAAATTCAATTTTTCTTTTTTTGTTGAAACAAGGACATAAATACCTAGGGCATAGATATTTTTTTAAAAATTTTTTCACTAATTTACTAATTTTCCATGTGTGTAGAACAAAGAACTTGATGTTCGATGAAAAACCTACATTCACAAGAAATAAAAAATAAATATAATAATCAAATTAAATATATTTAAAATTATACTTTTTGGGAAGCTTATAATAAGGACTACATACTTATAAAACATAAATTTTAAATGAATTCATTTGATCCCCCCAAAAGGTAAATCAAAAGTGGTTTTTTATCAGCATTTTGATAGGTGTAGAGGAGACTCCATTATAGGTATGGTTTAAAACTAGCAGGGTTCTATCCAAGGGGGTTTGAATCTAAGGGGGTTTGATCAAACCCTCTTCAATTAAAATCCTTTAAATGGAACCTTTCAAGGCTTAAATCATTATATTTTCTAAAAATATGTGATTTCAGCAAAAATCAAGATGTCCCAGAAAGTGTAACCCATTATTGTGGCAGCACCCAAATGTAGCAAAGAGAAATACATAACTGTGAATGTATATTTACCAAAATCATTACAAACTCTCATGGAGACATACCATTACATTCAAATCTTCTTTACATAACCTTCCTATTCTATACTGAACATATCCCTTCACTAACAGACTAGACAAATCATGTGTTGATGCTAGAGAAAATCCTTAAGCCCTCCCAGACCAAACAATTGGCTCAGCAACCAACCCATAGAATACCTTTGAAACATGTATATATAGCAATTAAGCTCCTATTGTGAAACAAATGGCATTGGAAAACTAGTCAAAAAGAAACTGTGCTGCAATGAATGAGGCACATGGCCATGTCAGAAGAATCAACAGATATCCTGGGAGCCCATGCCCTACAAATTGATTTTGTGTCCTTGAGGTACTGCAGAAGAAATTAGATACTAAAATACTACACCTCCCATTAAATTTGGTACTTGCGTATTAAAGGCATATACCTGGTTCAACCACCCACTTATCATTAATGGTGTTCGTGGAAGTAGGTGACACATTCCCAGCTCATTGGAAGAGTTTGAAAGGCCAAGAAGTGAAGCTCTGACAAATTAGACTTTCAAACTTCGGACTTCGAGGCTTCATCCTTCTGCCTTCCAAAAGAAAGAAGGAAGGAAAGAGAAACCCCCACCTTCCGATGCCCACAACATTTAGCATAATACTGGCCCCGTCGGACTTCGGCCTTCGGGCTTTCACCATCTAACCGCAACACTAAAGAAGATGAAAGGCTGAAATTCCATAGTACTGCACCATACTTGAATATTTTTCACCACCTTAAGTGGACCTTGGCCCTCGGTCCTTCTCACAAACATCTGCCATGAAGAAGATGGAAGGCCGAAGGCTCGACCTCTGACCTCTGACTCACTTAGATAAATTTCAACACTTAGGCAAATTTTGAGCCCTGGACCTCAGATCCGATAGATAACAAAAGGCAGAAGGCATGAACCCTGAACTCTGAAACTCTGACAGAGGTGAAAATACAAGGAAACACTTAGAGTTTTTTGGACTTAGTCATTTTATGGGTTTCCTATCTTGCATTTTCAAAAGGCAAACACATGAAAACCTATGGAAGATATCTCTGATTGATTATAAACTATAGGTTCAACAATGGAGGTATAAAGTGGGCTTCAGATGGAATTTCGGGGCAAAATAGGGCATTTTGGGAACTAATTTTTAGGTGTCAACATGTGTGATCATCACTAATATAAAAATGATACTCCCTCAAGATCTTCCTGTCATCCTCTGTACTGTCATCTACATGAATGAATGCTATATGTACAAATATAGTAACCTGTGTAGAGTTGTAATATTGTGATTGCACCTCATTCTATGGCTGTAGTGTGTATTTCTCTGCAAAGTCAATGACCAAAACAATGGTACCAAGTGGAAACATGTCCTTGCATAACTTAAATTGCAAGTCCAACCATTGAGCTCTATGGGTATGCCTTGCATACTCGTAAACTATATTCTCTTGGAAAATAGAGATAAACTGTACACTGGAATCTTTTCAATGACCAATTCACACCTTTTTGCTTCTTTACCATATTTTAGACTATATGCCATTGTCTTATATTTGCTAAAACCTACTAGTTCATTCCCAATTGCATGTGTGTTCTCCATATGTTCACAAATTGGCAAATATTGCAACCCACCACAATGATCACACATACCATCCACACATAAGTTCTTGTAGAACAATTGACCATCCACTCTTTGACATAATATGATCAATATGAAATCTCTTGAAGATCTAGGTGGACACTATATATTACACTCTTGCAAAACATCGTTAGTATGCAAATCTACACATATATATATCTATAAACATCATAATGATTAGAAAACTCAATATGTACTCTACAACAACAAGTGTACGTGTGTCATTTATTTTGACATAAAAAGGATTTACCATTTCAAAATACCTTTGACTAATTTTGACTTGATGATACATATCTTGAAACTTCTTGAAAAAATGTGTTTGAGTCACATCCAAAAAATGCTTTGGATGTGGCTCATGAATTCGACAACCAATTATCCTTCTTACAACATCTCTTGCATTAGGAGATACCCTTGTGTTATTTTTCCAAAATTCTTCAATGAGGGATCTCAAGGCTTCAACAACATCTTTATCTTTCCATGGGAGTCTCCTAGAGAATGCCCACAATTCATTGGTATTTGGATCCTCAACTCCTTCACGCCTTCCAACGGCTCTCATTAGAGTTTTTCTACTTATTTTTAATGCTTCAATTGTCTTTCTAATGAGGCAAGATTTCTTTGTTTGATGGATTACTATTGTCGATGTAATGACACGTCATGTGACATTACTATCCTTGGGGCGTGAGGTGGAACCCACACTCTCATATGCACTCATTAGATTCTTTAGAATTGATTTTTTACTTGAAGCATCTGATGTTCTTAGGACAAGAATCTTCATAATGGGCCTAAATTTTAGATTTCTCATCAATTCAACAAATAATTGACATCTTTTGGTTTCATTTAACTTCTCAAATAATTATTTCCATATCTTATTGGCATATCTTTGGCAAGTACGTTTTGGAATCTTATCCTACATGGGATTCAAAACATTCTCATCAATATCAATTAGAAACTTAGGATTTCTATGCAAAATTCTAGGAGGCATTTTCAATGGTAAAGTTGACTCAGTATTAAGAATTTCTTCAATATTTACTTGAGATGGGATAGATGGCATACCTTCAATTGGATATGGAAAAGATGAAAAACCTTGAAGTTGAGATGGAGAATATGGTGTACCTTTAACTTGACATGTGAATGATGGCGTGCCTCTAACTTGAGAAGAGAATGAAGATGTACCTTCAACTTGACATGTGAAAGATGGAGTTCCTCCAACTTGAAAAGAGAATGATGGTGTACCTTCATCTTGACCTGTGAAAGATGGAGTGCCTCCAACTTTGAGATTCAATTTACTCGTTGAATGGAGGTTTTGCATTTGTTGCCTTTGTGTCACCAATTCCATCTCTCTTAGCTTGATTAGGTGATTCATGTTCCTCTTGAATTGGTGGCATGTCTTCTTCTATGGTTGACAATTTCCTACTTTCATGAAGTCACCTCATTATTTCTCTTTTCTTTTCATTCTTAGCTTCACGCTCTTTTGGAGTTAGAGTCTTTGCTCATTTCCTCGACATGATGTTGATTTCTATATGAATCATGAATAAGACACAGATAAATTAGTCTACCTTCGTATACTATAGTAAATTAATCTCATACACAAATCTCAAAATATAATCATATAATTAAAGTGAATATATGATTATAAATCTGAAAATTTATAGTTTCCTAGGGTGGTCCAACCTAAAACATAAAGATCGCACACATGTCATATACTAGCATTCTTTTACAAATCAAGATTAAGCTAGGATAACATTTTAATTACAAGGCAAGATGACATATATCATACCATTCTTGTACTTCATGGAGTAACTAACATTCATCATTCAGATGATATTTAAGAATGTATCGTAGCAATACTAAGTTTTTAGCATTACATCAATGGCCAAGATATGGTCAACATTTACAAATGGTGGTAGGCACAATCTCTAGGATAATTTTGAACATTTTCTTAACATATCTTCTCAAACATTTTTCTTGATCTTGTCTTAGGTTCTCTTTTAGTACTTTCTTCCTCTATCATATTTTTGTTAAAATAGTGTATGTAGAGCAACCTCCTACTAGCTAGCAACAAAATGAGATAAATGAAAAATGAAACACGAAGATTTTAATTAATAAAGTACTAAAAATGCATGATTGAGTTGATTAACAAAGTACTTATTACACTTACCCTTGTCATTGGTGTATTTGATGCTTCATAAATCATAGTTAACCCTAAAATGTGCAATAAGAGACTAGTGACAACTTGATGAAACTATGATAGTCTAGGTTTTGATCATGACAAAGACTTAGGGTAGATTATACTAATTGTGGAAGGGTTCTTATCTTTGTGAAAACCATGAACTTGTTGTCCACTTTGATGGATTTAACATGCAATATCCATAGACCTCAATACCCCATACTCTAGAATGACTTAAAGAGAAGTGATATGTAAAAGTTGCATGATCACCGTAAGAACCTCATATGCAATAGTCTACCCTTGTTTATATCTCCAAAAGATCTTCATGTTGTCTTCACTACTCACACCTTGGGTGTATGTTTTAACAATGTTTGAAATGGTGGGGAGGTTTATGTTGTATCCTTCACATGTCCAAATGATCCTTCCTAATGTCCCTAAAGGTCAGTCATAAACAACGGGAATAACATCATGACTTCAATTGCTAACAATAGCTACCTGGATATGACTGTTTCAATTTTTGAGGCAATTTTTGGAATGTGGAAGTCCCACCAACACATGATATACCTCTAGCAATGTGTATAATAGTGAAAACTATCCTGACAGACCCAAGGGTCTGTTGACTATCCCAAGTAGACACAAATATATCCTGTGATACTAGCCCATCTATTGGAGGGTCTAGGTGGATGACCTTGATCAATCTTCTCTCTAAAAAAAGACGTGCTTTCTTATGGAGATCTTAAGGCTCAAGAGCTCCCAAAATGACATGAAAACTAGTCCTCTATGACTATTGATATTTCAAAGACCTTACAGACCCCCTTACCAAACCTATTTGACAAGCTAGGATCTCAAAACCCAATCTTGTTTATGGCAATTGCTCTTGGAGTACATATAGATCAAAAAAGGACTAAATGCATTATAATGCATGGAGGCTTCATGATTGTCCTAGTGAACCTCATCAATGACTTGATTGTATTGATATAGTAGGTGACATTATGACACATTTGGATCATAACTTGAGGTTCTATAATAGTCCCATATTCAAGATGACTATGCAATGTATAAGGGAACATGTGTATATCATATGTATATTTCTGGACTGTCATAGTCTTGGGCAACTTAAGACACTTATATTATCCTTCCTCTACCCTCAAACTTCATCACCCTCATGAAGATTTAGGTACATCACAAAGGACTAGTTATATTATCATGCAAGGAGGCTCTACTCAAGACTGTCCTGATGGCATCATACCCTCCTTGACTGTACTATAGTACATACACCCACCAATATCAATACTCTATCTTCCTTAACCATCTAATAACTCTTTGACAAGTCACTATCTATTCAAGACAACCTCATTGTGATTATAATTATCCTAATAACTAGGCCAATGACATGTATGGTTATCTTTTAGTTGACGACAATCTTCCCTACCATATGAATATCCTTTCAAGACCACCTAGATATGTTTATATAGTATCATGGATATCTTTTTGCGTGGATTTGAGATTAATTGACTTATCATTTAGTCTTGATTGCCACCTTGTGTATCAATTGCTATCCTACCCATGGGTGAGAGGTCATAACCATTCCTAGGGTTGCATGATAGCTATTGAGGTATAATTTAGTCTTTAGGCTGATATGATAGTTCTTCCAAGTGAGTATGCTCAAGTGAAAATACTTAGCTTGATTTTAACATGATGATAATTCATTGACTAACATGATTTCCCTTATTATCCTAATTGTTTAGGTTTGTGTTTGAATTAGGATAATAGCAACATGTGATTGCACATCTACTCCATAGTGAAAGTGTTTCCATGGCCTTGTTCTAGTTTAGGATTATCCTTGAATGTTGATAAGACTCCCTTCATAAATATATACCAATATATCATGATGATTTCCTTCCCATGGTGATATGGCTTGTTGTCATAGATTGTTATCTCAAATAAATATAAATTTTCACTTTCTCATGATAATTTAACTTGTCAAAATGATAATCCTCTCACTTCCCTCATGATTGTCCTATAACATGAGATTTCATGCTTTAACATAATCATAAAGTGAAGTAAACGAATACATTTAAAGAACATACCTTAGATTTCAAGATTCGAGTTGCCCAATCCTCAACAATTTGGCTTCAAAATCCTCAAAAAAATGATTTTTTGGCACATTCCTTCGTATTCAATGTTGAATTCTATATAACTCTAATAGGATTAGTGAAAATTAAGGAAAAAACAAACATATATCATCAAATTCAATCTAAATGCATTAAAATTAACGTTGAAACAATATGAAACATGAAATTATTAGTTTAAACAATCAAATTCTATCTAAAAACATGCAATTTATTTCTTCTACGTTGAAAAACCAAAAAACGGTGGTGGATTAAGCAAACAATGATTGTCAAAATGTCAATTGGTTAAAAAAGCATTTGTTGTCTGAGTGTGCATGAAAAGTAGGGAATAACAGAGCATGTAGCACCGAAACATGAATCCCACATGCTTTTTGTCCATTTTGGTGGTTCACCAAAATGCGCTCGCATTATAACACGAGCACATTTTGTCAAGCATAGAACATTTAAGTGCTTTCATGCATCGAAAGTCTCAAGTGTTGTCATGCATGGAAACTTATAAGTGTTTTTAAGTGTATGGAAAGTTGGGAGGGAGGTACAGAGGTGAGAGAGAGGGTAGGAGGTATAGAGGGAGGGAGAGGGTAGGAGGTAAAGAGGGGAGAGAGAGATAGAGAGAG
This sequence comes from Cunninghamia lanceolata, assembly GCA_027924645.1. Lineage (NCBI taxonomy): Eukaryota > Viridiplantae > Streptophyta > Pinopsida > Cupressales > Cupressaceae > Cunninghamia > Cunninghamia lanceolata. The sequence goes on along the minus strand of BSBN01000186.1, from coordinate 11,479,226 downwards.
AGAGAGGAGATGAGGTTAAGAGGGGAGGGAGAGAGATAAAGATTGAGAGACTTCTTTTGACATGCAACACTAAACCCCTAAACCCTAAATAATGCCCCTAAACCCTAAACTCAAGAAACCCTAAACATCTAAAGCCTAAATAATTCCCCTAAACCCTAAACCTCTATCTCTCTATCTCTATCATCCATCTACCTCTCAATCTCTCTCCCTATGTCTTTGGTCATGTCCCCCACTCTCTATCTTCCTATCTCTCCCCTAGATCTCCTCTATATCTTCTTATTGGTCCTCTCTCTCTAAACCCTAAACACTATACCTCTAAATATTAACACCTAACCCCTAAACCATAAACCCTAAACCCTAAATAACACCCCTAAACCTTAACCTCTAACCCCTAAACCCTAAACCCTAAACCCAAGCAACCCTAAACCTCTATCTCCCTAGATCTCTCCCCCATCTCCCTATCTCTATCATCTCTCTACCTCTCAATCTCTCTCCCTTTGTCTCTAGCCATGTCCCTCACTCTCTATCTCCCTATCTCTCACCTTGGTCTCCTCTATATCTCCCTAGTAGTCCTCTCTCTCCCTCTCTAAACCCTAAACCCTAAACCCTAGACCTTAACCCCTAACCCCTAAACCATAAACCCTAAATAATGTCCCTAAACCCTAACCCCTAAACCCTAAACCCTAAATATGAGCAACCCTAAAACCCTAAAATCTAAACCCCAAACCCCTAAACCCTAAACCCAAGCAACCATAAACCTCTATCTCCCTAGATCTCTCCCTTATCTCCCTATCTTTATCATCCCTCTATCTCTCAATCTCTTTCCCTATGTCTCTGAACATGTCCCTCACTCTCTATCTCCCTATCTCTCCCCCTATGTATCTTCTATCTCTCCCAATCTCTATCGGTCCCCTCTCTCTCTCTCTAACCCCTAGACCCTAAATAATGCCCCTAAACCCTAAACCTCTATCTCCCTATCTCTATCATCCCTCTACCTCTCAATCTCTCTCCCTATGTCTCTAGCTATGTCCCTCACTCTCTATCTCCCTATCTCTCCCCTTTGTATCCTCTATATCTCACTACTGATCCTCTCTCCCTCTCTAAACCCTAAACCTTAACCCCTAACCCCTAAACCCTAAACCATATACCCTAACTAATGCCCCTAAACCCAAAAACTAACCCCTAAACCCTAAACCTGAGCAACCCTAAACCTCTATCTCCCTATCTCTATCTTCCCTCTACCTCTCAATCTATCTCCCTATGTCTCTGGACATGTCCCTCACTCTCTATCTCCCTATCTCTCCCCTTTGTCTCCTCTATCTCTCCCAACCTCTATCAGTCCCCCCTCTCTCTCTCCCTCCAAACCCATAAACCCTAAATAATGCCCCTAAACCCTAACCCTTAACCCCTAAACTTGAGCAACCATAAACCTCTATCTCCCTATCTTTCCCTTATATCTCCCTATATCTATCGTCCCTCTACCTCTCAATCTCTCTCCCTATCTCTCTAGACATCTCACTCACTCTCTATCTCCCTATCTCTCCCCTCTATCTCCTCTATCACTCTCTATCTCCTCTTTCTCTACCTATCTATCTCTCCCTATCTCTTGCCTATCTCTCCCCTTTATCTCTCCCTCTCCCTTATCAATGAAGGAAGTGGAAATAGGAAAACTCAGAGTCTCTCTCTCTCTACCTTATTAACAAAGCAAATGGAAACATGAAAACTAGGACATGCAGAGAGGGATGAGGATATAAATTGGTAGGATGAAATGGAAACAAGATAAAACAAAAGTTCATTGTATGGGAAGAATGATGAGAGGAGAGATGTAAAATAGTAAAATATAGAAAATTGGTGGAATTTAAAGGGAAATTGGAAAGGAAAAGGAAAACTAGGAAAGATAGGAAAAGGAAAACTAAGAGTTAGATAGGTGAGAGAGAGAGGGGGAGGGAGGGAAGTAGAGAGTGAGAGAGAGAGGGTAGGAGGTAGAGAGGGGAGGGAAGTAGAGAGTGAGAGAGAGGGTAGGAGGTAGAGAGGGGAGGGAAGTAGAGAGTGAGAGAGAGGGTATGAGGTAGAGAGGGGAGGGAAGTAGAGAGTGAGAGAGGGTAGGAGGTAGAGAGGGGAGGGAAGTAGAGAGTGAGAGAGAGGGTAGGAAGTAAAGAGGTGAGAGAGAGGAGGGGAGGGAGAGACCTAGAGGGGAGAGAGAAAATAATAGAGGGGGGTAAGGAGGGAGGGAGAGATGATTTTATTTCACCATAATGCAAACACATTATAACGTGCTCACATTATGTGAATGTACATAATGCGAGCATGTTATAATGCAGTCGCATTATGTGAATGTACATAATGTGAGTGCATTATAACATGCTCGCGTTATGCTTTAATTTGGTAATTTCCAAGCCTTTGGCTTGGATTTGCCTTGGGCTTCCAAATGAAAGGCTTGGACTGTGTTTTGGACATCCAAAGACATGTTTTTCTAGATTGTAAAAAAAATTACATAATCTGGAGTGTGCTTCCCATCAGGTTTGCATGTGTTTCAATGACAAGTCGAGAAAATACCACCATAATCTTAAGCTCTCTCTTAGCTTTCTAACCATATAATTTTTTTCATGTTTTGAGTATGTTAGGGTTTCGTCTTTGATTTCTTTTGTTAGTGTATCTGTTTTTTGTCAAAAACTAGTGTGTGGTATTTTTGATTTTTTTTAATCATTCATCAAAATTTCAAATAAATTACATTTTTAGAAACTAGACTCCATTCTACACATATTCAATTTTTTTTTTTGGATTTTCGATTAGCTTTCAAAATTTTTATGGGGGAGCATGCTCACATTTTTGTTTTTTAGGATGTGTCCACTTTGAAAATTAGTAAAAAAATCAATTATTCACGAAAAAATTATCAAAAAATTCAGGGATAAACTACATAGTGTTAGCTAATTTTTTAGTAAGTGATTTTTGAAATACTAAAAAAAAGTTAACATTTTAGGGGGAGCACAACAGACACTATGTTATTATTATTTTTTTTTAAAAGGACCAATTTGTGTCCTCCCGCTTTTTGAACCCCTTAGTCTCAACCATTTTTGAAAAAAATTAGTAGTTTAGAAGCTAGATTCAGAGCACTACAACTTTTGTATCTTTTGTTTTGTCTTCAAATTTTGAGTGTAGCTATCTTCAATTTCTCATCCAACATTAGTCTTTCTTGATTTCAGAAAAAAAAGTGGCATCTTAATACCCTCTTTTGGTCCCCCATCTTTGTGCACTTACCCCAAATGTAATAGTGACTTTTCTCTCTTGCATATCGACTATTGAGTTGAGCTTGTTGTAGTTGTGTTTTTGAGGTGTAAGAAATGTTTGAATCTTTGATTATTATTATGATGATTGATACAAACAAATTCCATCTAATGCATGTAGGATATTGTATATCAGTTTTAAAATTTTGTATTTTTGGTTTTACTATTTTTAGACTAGAATTAAATATTTGTCAGTGGTTTATGAAGTAATCAAGAGATTGTGGTTCATGCTCAAGTGTAGCAGCTTGGGCATGATAGAAGTCCTCCCATGTATCTAATTTTAGCTCTCCAAGTCTTCGGTATTTAGGAAGATATCATGAAATCATGTGCTCTCATTCACTTTCATTAGTGGTAATCTTACTTCTTCAAACTTCTCATGGTTTATTTCTATTACACTTGAGTGAGTATACATTTGAATATCCTCCACATAGAGCACATCTACTAGAACATTTGAGAAAGCTTTGCCTTCATCCACCTCCACTACTTTCCATGGGTACTTCTTATATTTTGGTCTAGGATTGTCCTTTACATCCACCAATGTTGGTGTGATCATTTTCTCTATCTCAAATTATCTTTTATTTGTTTTCTGTCAATATAACCCTAGGTTTTCAATACCAACTTGTCAACCCTCTGTCTTCTCTATAAATTGTATTTTTTTAGCTTGTGGCATAGTTTAACAATTTTGTCCTCTTGCACTTTTTAGTTTTCAACTTAATCACACAAACCAACCCTACTCAATTTAGCTTTGTTCTTCCCATGTTCCATTTTCTAGTTTGACCTTTGTGTTTCTCTTCAAAACCATAACTTCCAGGTCTTTGTGGCTCTTTAGTTTTCTTAGGATAGTTCTTCTTATCCTAACATAATTTTTTTTATACAATGTTATACATCATTTTTTAACTATCATTCATAGTCATGTGTTACTTTTCCATGGGCATCCAACTTAGCTCATCACTCTACTTCATAGCTTTAGCTCTTAGATTTGAACACTCAATTATTTACCTTGCTTGTTGTGTGAGTCTATATAGGCATTCAACAACAAAATTTGAGTTTAATGCTTCAACTACCCCTTTCCCTCCATTTTACTGTTGGCTTGGGTTCATGATTTGACATGTTGGCAACCATCATATTACAAAACTACAACTTTTGAACTATTTTACATTAATATAAAATAAAATACATAATTTACAAGGCACTTCTACTTGTACCCAACTCAATGAAGATTGAATCCATCCTTCAATCTCTCACATGATAATATTTTAATCTTTTCCCAATTTACATATTTTTGTAACATATCATTTTGAAGGTTTTTAGCTTAACAAATCCTAATTATGTTATTTATGCAATTCTATAGCCTAGGCCCAACCACCACATTTTTAATTTTCTAGATTTCTTTAACCTGCTACTATATAATGAGACAATATCACCAATTTGAAATTTAATGTTTTCAATATTGCTATCATGTCAGGGCTTTTGGCATCTCTTTTCACAAGTTTGATTATACACAAGCAATAATCTCTTTTCATCCAGTTTCTCTAGTTCCAACAACATCTCCTTGATTGACTCCTCTTCTCACAATATTAGTTTACTTACAACCTTAGGTTAGGTATCATTTATCGTATAGGCAAGGTGGCATCAAGTCTATACACTACCTGGAAAGGGAAATACTTTGTTAATTTTTTGTGTGGTCCTATAAGCCCATAAAATAGTTGGTATCTTGATATCCCAATCTATCGTATTCTCATTGCATATTTTTGGTAGTGTGTTTCCCAATATCTTATTGAAGGCCTCACTGGCCCCATTATCGCAAGGGTGATAAACATTGCTTCTATTATGCATTACCTCTAGCAACTCTAAATTTCATTTTTTTACAAATCAAATCAAATTGGTGACCTTTGGCAAAGGGAATTTAAATTTTTTACAAATTAATTTTTAATCAACATACACATGTTTGTAAAGGTTTGGATTTTTTTAGATTCTGGATTGTAAGGAAAGTACTGGTTTTCACAAAAAGATATGCCAAACATCAAGCCTAAATTCTTCAAGTAGGTGTGAGTGTACACTTGTAATCCCACCTTGCTACCTTTGTTTAGGTGTAACATGCAAGTCCAATGATGAGGAAACTAACCACTTTTGATCACCCAAGATTGCTTAAAAGGCACAATGGGATAGCATACATAGAATGCACACCTATTTCTAGAGGGCATAAGCATTTTCGTGTAGTCAGTAACTTTTCAAGGCTAACTACTTACTGGTGCATTATAAGTAGTTATGGTTGAAGGTATTATCTAGGCTTAAAAAGGTTTCTAAGTGTGTCCCCAATATACACAAGGTACGTGGGGCCAATATATGTGAACAAGGGTCCCGTCTACAAGCATGTGTTCATGAGCGAACCTAATCCCATTACACCTTGACTCCTTATGAAAAGTGGCATCAAGGTTGAGCTAGACATGATGATGGACCCTATTAAGGTACAAATTTCATTGTCCCCCCTTTATATATACCCAACTGGAACACGTGGTTCGGGTCATCTCCTAAGGTGATAAAATCTTTAGGTAGACCCCTAAAAGGAAAGTAATTTAGGTGTTTTTGATTCACCTTAGGAGACAACCAAGACATTATTAGTACCGGATTACCTTAGCACAATTTCTAAGAAAAATAACTATCCTTAATATAGAGATGGTCACACTCAAATAGTTCTACAGGCACTAAAATTCAAATGTGGATGCTAGACTACACATACACTCAAAAATGACTATTGATGTTTAAATATAGATAAAAGTGCTTAAGTGTGAAAAAAATTAGTGATTACCCTAACTTACCACATAGGCACTCAAATAGGCCTAGATATGCTTCCTCAAAATGAAGGAACTCGATTGTGAATCTGCACAAAAATGGAATATATTAGGTAAAAAGAGGATTTAAAATGCCTTTTATATAGAACATGAAAGACAACTGGAAAATTGGACAACATCTCCCTTTGTAAAACTAATTTCCAATGAAAAATTAAGAGAACTAAAATGCTATAAATGATTAAAAAAAAAGTGATTAAAGTCCTAAGTACGATGATGCCTCTGTGTGTAATAGACATGCTCATCCTAATGGAGATGCTTGACTGTGTAAAAGGCACAAAAATGATAAAATCCTACAATAGATGATGTCAAAGGTGTAAAATGATAAGATAAGAGGTCATGTAGATAACATTACAACCTATAAATACAAATCTTTGAAAAAAAAACTAAGACATAATATATTAAAAATCACCAAAAACATGGTTAAAGATGTTTGGTATGGAGACACCCCTACATATTATGCATGTGCTCACTCAGAATAGATGTGTTAGTCTATGGTTAGGGACGAAAAATTCTCCCAAAGATCTACAAGAACTTGGTTAATTTCTATGAAGAGAGGGGTTGGAAAGATGTAGATGCAGATATATGTCAAAGCCCTATGAAACAACAAATGATTAGCCTTTAAAATGTGTACAAAAAGTAAAAACAAATGTTAGAGTCATGAAAATCTATAGTTAGTTCTAGAAACACAAGCGCTTGGGTATTCCGTAGATGCGCTTGTCCTACATGAAGGTGCTTAAACACAAGTAACAACACTCAAACATAACTTGCACACCAGAATAAGATAAGAACACCAAAAGATGTGAGAAAATAGGGACATGGGTCCCACCAGGCATGCCAAAATGTAATCTTATTTTAATAGACCATACAAATAGCAAATTTAAGTAAACTAACCTACTCAATTCATCATCACAAACTACCTCAATACTAGACAAAGGAAACCATGCATGTAAGATGAAAAACAAACTCAAATGTTTTCACCAATGTCTCCTTGATACACCAAGCAAGTGGTGGATTTGTCCAATAGAGAGTTGGGGAGATTTTAGACGTTTGAGTGCTCAAAGTAGTAGCATAACAATGCATTCAAGAGTTGTGTAAAATGTCTTGCATGAAGCTCAATTATAGATGTTTGGAGGAGGTAATGGAAGGCTAGGATCAATTTAAAAGATCAAGGGCTCTCAATGCTTGAGAGGATTGGAGGCATGAGAAGCCTCTAAGTGTCAAGCAATGAGTAGTGGTTAAAGGGGCACCATTGAGATTGTGCATGGGATAAAGTGAATGGTGAGGATTGAAAAGTGATTTCTTGGTTTGTAGTGCAAAACTTGCCCATGCCTTCAAGTACCCCTCATGTACATGTTGAATGACAAGTGTACCTACATGGAATTTGGGAACATAATGCCTTGATTCATCATAGTTATACATGTGCAAATGATTAATAATGGTAAGTGATTTGATTTAGTCAACTTAATCAAAAGTACACAAAATAATGAATTAAATAAATAGAGAAATTTATTTAATTTTTAAATGAGGTATGATGGGCTTAGGTAAATAAATATTTGTATTTATTTCCCTAAGGTTAGACTATAAGAAGAAGGTTTAAATTAATTGAATAAATAGTCCAGACTTATTCAATTAATTTGTAGATGAATAGTGATGGATAGTACATGAATAGTGGTTTTATTAATTAAATAATACAATATATTTAGTTAGTGTTGGGATGAAAAATATATAACTAATCAAATAAATATGAATTTATTCAATTAATTATAGAAGAAATGGTGAAGTGATGTCCTGATTATGGCTAGAATAGTGATGAGATGATTTTAGGTGTCTACAAGATTAATGAAAGCTTAATTAGTTTGCCAACTTTTACACCAAAATGCAGCCCCCTACACTAATCATTACGCAAAAGATAAATTAAGTCAAAATAAATTGGAAAAAGTGTGGGGTATGCAATTTTCAAGAGTATAGTATGAAATAAAGGACATCATCTATCTAGCATACTAGATGCACCCATCAAGTATATGTATATTTATGCATGTCAATAGTATGAAATAAAGGGCATCGTCTATCTAGCATACTAGATGCACCCATCAAGTATATGTATATATATGCATGTCAGTATGTTAGACATGTTGGAATATGATAGATGTTGCAATTATTAAGCTACTACAAACTGAAGAGCCCTCGTAGTAAACACTCTTCCTTGCATAGTTTGAAAGGCATGTACATCTACATCACAGTTGCACTCTACAACTTGTTCCTACCTCTTGTATTTATATCTATTGAAAATAGTGCAGACATTGTTTGAAAGGACCATTTCCCCAACCTATGCTATAAATATCTTTACATCTACATGTGGAATACACTCTACAATACAATTCAATCCATGCTCATTTCATTTACTCATTCTAAATCAAATGCATAGATAAAGGATATAGGCAATGAAATTAAAGGGAAACATGGAAATTATAAGATGAAACAAAATAGTACCTATAGGGATTATTGAATGGTTGATAGATATATCAATATTTATAAAACTATTGCCTATTATAGTTTTTGGCAAAGAGTAATTCCATGGAGGCTAATTGGATTAGAAATATTGATACCTTTAGGCCATGTTCAATGGTTCTTATAGATGTTTTTAGTAGATGGTTGAAATGAATATAAACCATGATTATAAAACTATGTAATAGATTCAACGACTATTTTTTGTAGCTAAATTATTCTCATATATCATGCAATATACACATGTATGTTTATGACAAACAATTGTAGTTGTGACTAGCATATTTATATTTTTAAAAAATATATCTAAAGTACGCTGAGAGATATCCTTCTCAAGGCACATATTTTTTAATCCCTAATCCTAACATTAGGTGCCTCGAAAAGGATATCTCTCAGCGTACTTTAGATATATTTTTAAAAATATATTATATTTAAAAATCATTATATATATCACCTTTGATAACATTATATATCTTGTCTTCAAGATATGTTTTAATTCTTAATAGTGAGTTTGTTATGTTTGGTATTCCTTTCTAGGAAGCTCGTTGCTTTAAGCTTTTCCTCCTTAAAAAAGATGTGGGTACTCCAACACCATTTGGTATGGAGTAACTATTTAAAGACATCATTTGACATCATAACACAAATATATAATATGAAGTATTCCAATGCATGTACAACATTGCCACCCTAGTACTCATACACATAAGAATAGTATTTGTCCACATAATAATCTTATATATTTCTTTACAAATACCCTTACCCTTCAAAATTACACAAACCATTCATATCATGGTCGTTTGATTTGAGTTCCACAAATCACTCATGTTTTGTTTGCATCTCTTAGCCTGGAATGCACTCCTCTTGCTGTGTCATCTCTTGATCAAGGTCGTTATCATCGGGTAAAAGCACAAAGCTGTGTCACACTTTAATAAAGGAAATGACTAATGCTAATACAACTTTTAAACTTGAATCACTAAAAAGTGACATATATGTTTTGAATTTTGAAATGATGTAAACTAATAAAATATTTATTTTTTAGTATATTTTATGTTTGTATTTTTTGAAAAAATTATGAAAAATTATTTGAATATAGTTTTTAATAAATTGACACCATAATTTAGTTGCTGATAAAATGCTGAAAAATGAAGTTACATGAGATGTCAATCTTTATAGAGTAAATTTTATTTTTTTTCTTTAATTTTTTTGTGTGCATTTATAACTTGAAACTTTAGTGCATGGATATATTTTTTTCTAATTTTGATAAATATATATATTTTTAAATAAATAATAAAATGTGCATGTATTAAAACGTAGTTGTTTCCATTCGACGTCAACTTTCATATTAACTATTTATCTAAAATAGAAAAAAAATTATACCATCTTGATATAGATTCTTTTATCCAGTGCATCAGATTTTTTTCAAATTTTTAATAAGTTTTATTATTTTTCCTTGACATGGTAATCGACCTAATGTTTTGTGCTGATAACCTACTTCTAGTAAAAATAGAAAGCAAAATATAAATAATAATTAAACTATGAAAAAATATATTTTTGAAAACTAAACTTATAGATCTACAAAAGGGTATTTTTATATTTTTCAAAAAATGTTATTTACATGAGTAGAAGTTGTTGAAATATCAAGTTTTTCAAATAATTTTTTTTTTTAGTAAATTGGCCTCATAATGGTGCTGCATATGCATTTAGCCAACAATTTTAGTTGGACATATATAACTTAGCTAGAATGAATCTTACAAGCTCATATGTTTGACCAAAATTGATTTTTAGTTAGAAATACTTAAATTCACTTGTGTTGATAAGTCGGTTGAAAGTGTGACACAGCTTTGTGCTTTTACCCCATCGATGTGTGCACTCTGATATTTGGTATATACCATAATTATAACCCTAACAATAACCCAATTCTATCCTTAACCCTAATCCTAATTCTAACCCTAACTATCATTCTATCGTTAACCTTAATTCTATCCTTAACTCTAACCCTAATTCTAAGTCTAACCCATGTCCTAAAACTCATTCCTCACCTTAATATTAGTGTTCCATTGTCCCACATCAATATTTAAAAGTGAGATAGTGTTAGGGTTAGGGTTAGAATTATGGTTAGGGTTATTTCAAATGATTTTATTGGTGCAATATTAATTCCCAAATTTATATTAAAATAGATAAAACCAATTGGTATGGAGTAACTATTTAAAGATGTCATTTGAAATCATAAGATAAATATATAATATGAAGTATTCCAACACATGTACATTGCCACCCTAGTAATCAAACACATAAGAATAGTATTTGTCCACATAACATTCTTATATATTTCTTTGCAAATACTCTTGCCCTTCAAAATTACACAGACCATTCATATCATGGTTGTTGATTTGAGTTCCACAAATCACTCATGTTTTGTTTGCATCTCTTAGCATATTCCTAATCATATATTACATATTCCTAATAATGAAGTGCATATTCTTGACTATTTTAAAATTGTTGTTTCAAGGTTTTGTAGGTATTTGTAATGACTATAAAAGTTAAATTAAATTAATTATTATTTTATCATAAACCCTAACCCTAGCCCTAATTGTAGCCCTGAATTCTAATTTGAACCCAAATTCTAAAAAAATATAATCCTAACCCTAACACTAATTCTAATTGTAACTGTAACCCTAACATTTAGGCCAATACTAACCCTAATTCTATTCCTAAATTTAAATCTAACCCCAAACCTAATTCTCACCAATAGGGAGGAGGAATGCACTCCTCTCGCTGTGCCATCTCTCGATCAATGTTGTTATCATCGATGTGTGTGCTCTGATCTCTGGTATATACCATAATTCTAACCCTAACGATAACCCAATTCTATCCTTAACCCTAATCCTAATTCTAACCATAACCATCACTCTATCGCTAACCTTAATTCTATCCTTAACTCTAACCCTAATTCTAAGTCTAACCCATATCCTAAAACTCATTCCTCACCTCAATTTAGTTTTCCATTGTCCCACATCAATCTTTAAAAGTGATATTGCATCACATGGAATTGACCCCTGAATTTCAAAATTTAAAACTTATAATTTTCTTCACTTGTGCCTATTTCTTTCCCACCATGAGCTGACTTGGTACACATTTTGTATGATTTATCACTTTTAGGGTCTTAGATATGTCATTTTTTATGGTATTATCATTTTTTAAACCTTTTGAGGGATTGTATTCTTACTTATCATTATTCCACTATTATATCTTTTCTTTTAGAGTTTTGTGCTATGTTGGGATCTATCATTTACCCATCCTAGCCACCCTTGCCAATCCCAACATATTTTTTTTCATATCTAATATACCACTTGTAGACAGCAAAATAGTTTAAGTAAACAAATGATGTAATTAGTTATCAGTACCAACCGACGGGTCGGGTAGTTTGGAGTCGGTACCAACGGTTGGCATCACAACCAACCTTGGCCATGATTATTTAATCATCAATGCATTGTAGTCAAATATACGTGATTTGGCAATAGTTGATATGTAGACATCGGAGTCATAATGAGATACATATGTTGCTGTCATGAACATTGTAATGGTTTTTGTGAATCAATAAATGAATACAATGGTCCATTCTGAGTAATTTTGTTATGTTCGTATGATGCACTATACTACTACTTTATTTATATTTACTTCATATTCGGTGAAACACACCATATTGCGATAAACATTTGGCGTCGTTGCCTATTCAAAAACGGGTCGAGGGTGACAAGTTGAGTCGTCGGAGACCATCGGATGACAAGTTGAGTCGTCAGAAACCATCGGACAAGTGGCATCATCAGAAACAAGCAAACCGTCGAGTGTAACCAGGGTTGAGAAAAACATGATGAAGATGGCAGCATAATGGGGTAACCGATCCACACTGATGAGGAATAACAAAATAGAAGACACGTAGAAGAAATAGTACAAGAAATTCAAGATAAATGTGAGGAAAGCGACAGAGAAGAGAATGAACCAAGAAGCTGAGAAGATGAAGTAACATAGGAATTGGTAAAACTGTGGTTATTATTAGTCGGGCAATACGTAAGAGACGAATCCATCTGTAGGGAGGTTCTAGAGGAGGTTATTGGAGAAAACCTACATGTCAATAGCGAAGTGGACAACCTTCTGAACTGCATTCCTAGACTCCTGGCAAGGAACCTGATAACCTTCCAAGACCTTCGAGAAGAAAGAGAGGGAATTACGATGGCAACAAGTACTCAGGAGGTATGAGGAGCGTATGAAACAAGAGGAGGAAGAACGTGATGCCAATCATCGTCGCACGCCATACAACTGATAGGGGTAAGCATAATTAATGCCCATACAGCTTAATAAGGACAAGAATAAAATACCAGTTGGGCAAGAAACACCGGAAGAAGTATTGAGAAGATCACTAAGACTAAGGGAACAAGAAGAACGCAGAAAAAGATTAAAATAGATTATTGAAAAAGAAAATGAACGACATGAAGAAATAAATCAAGGGGTTGATCAACAGAACTTTAGAACACCAATAACAAATAGAGAAAAAGAAAATGGGAAGAAACTGACAGAAGAACTAGAGGATAGCATATGTCATATTGTGGCATTGTCCATTTCATACGAAAGGCCGAGGATCAAAGGACCTGAGCCCAAGACCCCTCCACAGAGGGAGAACTAGAGAGAACTAGAGGTAACTCGAAGTGTAGAGGACACCGAGAACGGAAGTGGGAAGGAACTGTACGTGGCCAACAGTGTTAGGAAGACACTAGAATGACACAGTAGAACCAGTCTAATCAGGTCAAAGACACAGAGAGGGTACCTTGGGAAAAAGATGGTGACTCCACTGACACGTGAAAGACAGAAGTTGCCAAAGTTCATGGGGAACGGGGTAGAGGATCCTGTCTGGCACTGTAAAACTTGTGAAACCATATGGGTGGCAAATGGACAAGAAGACGAAGACAATAAATAATCAGAACACAATAAATGCATTATGCAAGTGGTGTGGGCCTAGAGATCACGAAGAAAAAAATTGCCCGAAGCAGAAAGGGGTGAACCTCATCAGTTTCAAGGAAAATGATGAAGAGATCCTTGCAGTCACCCGAGCACAATGGAAAAAAGTGACGTATCCAGATTCTAGAACCAAGAAGGAGAGACTTTGGGAGGCTAGAAAAGAAGTAGAGATGGCAATGGAAACAGAAGGGAAGAACAGAAAAATAACTACCGTACGACTAGAGTCAGATAAGAGTATTATGAACCAGGTGTTACAAACCACTGTATCAGTCAGAATAGCAGATCTTCTACAGAGCATGCCACAACTGAGGATGGCAATCTCGAAGGTGATGGAAGGAAACCCAAACAGGCAAACAAACAGGCAAACAAAGGACGAAGATGTCATAGTGGAGCCACTGCCGGAAGGAGAACAAGTCATCAACCTGAGACTGTTGGCAATTAACAATGGCAAGAATCTAGCCGTCGTACACATGGTAATCAGTGGATGTTACCTGATGAACACAATAATTGACGGTGGATCGGGAGTGAATGTGTTGACAGAAGATACGTGGAAGTGCTTGGGAAAACCTACATTATGGCCACAAAATTTCTAGTTACTAGGAGCAGACCAGCATGGAATTAAAGCGTTGGGAGTGCTAATGGCTCAAAAAGTGAAGATTAGCACCCAACTCTTTTGGTTAAACTTTGTAGTCATAACATCACAAAATGCGTCGTACGATGCATTACTCAGCCGAGGGTGGATGATAGCCGCCAAGGCCAACCATAACTAGAAAAGGAACACATTGTCAATAGAGAACAAAAGTAAGAAGATTGTCATAGATATGAGAACACAGGCTGTAAGTGAGGAACTAGCATCAGATTCTGATTCAGACGGAGGGGATTCAGTTGGCAGAGGACCAATGGAACCTGATGATGAAGAAATATTAAAACTACAAGAATGTTATGAGGATGAAACTGATTCAATTAGTGGGCTCTTTCACTAGCAGATGGAGGACTATGAGTTCTTCAAGCCAGAATGTAACATGATCTCGATAAAGGAAATTGGCGAGAACTCTCGGGTGAATGCAGACATAGGAAGTGATGGAAGAGAACAAAAAGAAGACAAATTGGAAGGAAATGATGACTAACACATCTTCCTGACTGCCTTCGGTGAATACACAGAAGGAATAGATGAGATAGACAGTACACCTGCTCACAAATTTGGAGCTGAGGGAAAGATCAAGTACGAAGAACCATCCATGAAGAAGGTAAATCTGGGTGAAGACAGTAACCCTCAAGTGATACTAGTAGGGGATGATTGGAATCCCGTCCTCAAAGCAATGGCATTCAGGATCTTCATGGAGTATAAGGAGGTGTTTGCTTGGACATACAAGGACTTGAAAGGAATCCCTCCAGAACTATGTGTTCATAGGATCCCACTAATACCTAGAGCACGTCCTATGAGAAAATGGCCATACAGAATGAATAAGAATTATGTGGCCAAAGTCCAGGAGGAGATAGAGAAGATGTTGGAGGCTGGAATCATATTTAAAGTAGAAACTAGCGAATGGGTCTCCCCCATCATCATATCACTCAAAAAAGAGGGTGGGCAGATTAGAATATGTGTAGATTTCAAATGCTTGAATGCAGATACTATCAAGGATCCATTTCCCATTCCCTTTACAGACTCAATTCTGGAAGAAGTAGTTGGTCACGAAATGTATTCGTTCATGGATGGATTCTCGGGGTATAACCAAATTAGTATTGCTGAGGAGGATAAACTAAAGATGACATTTGTAGTCGAGGGTGGTGTCTATGCATACAATCGGATGTCATTCGGCATCTGTAATGCACCGGCAACCTTTCAGAGAATCATTTTGCATATTTTTGATAAAATGTCAGTTAGAAATTTTAAGGCATTTTTGGATGATTGGTCAATCTATAGCAATCAACAAACACATCTAAAGGCACTTGCTGAATGTATGGAGTGTTGCAGAGCCGCACGGTTGGCACTGAATCTGAAAAAGTGTCGATTCATGGTGCCACAAGGGAAGTTGTTGGGTCACATTGTATGCAAAGCAGGACTGAAAGCAGATCCAGATAAGATACAGGTGATAGTGGAAATGGAAGCCCCGAGTGACATCACAAGAATAAAATCATTCCTTGGTCACATCAGATATTACTAAAGAATTTTGCCCAGATCTCTTGCCCACTCAACATGTTGACAAGGAAGGGAGTTCAATTCGTATGGTCTGATGAACACCAGAACGCATTCAAGGAGTTAAAAACCAGATTGATAAGTGCACCCATACTGGCATACCTGAACTGGGATAAAGAGTTCCATGTACACGTTGATGCCTCAAACTTTGCAATCGGGGCCACATTAGCACAGGTGGGAACCCATGGTCTAGACCACCCGATGTATTTCGCCAGCAGACTACTTTCAAAGGCAGAAAAAAACTATAGCACAACCGAGAGGGAGGCTCTCGAAATGGTGTATTTAGTGTAAAAATTTTGGCACTACCTACTGGAAACACCATTTACATTCTATGTCGACCATCAAACACTCATGTACTTGGTGAATAAACTGATCATCCAGGGGAGAATCAGTAGATGGCTATGCCTCTTGCAGGAATTTACTTTCATGATCATAGTATGACTTGGGAAGAGTCATATAATAGTAGACCAGTTGTCACACATCAGGTCGGGGGATCTAGCCAAAGGAGTAAATGAGGACTTTCCCGATGCTCATGTCTTCTAGATTACAGCACTGCCATCATGGTATGACAAGATCAATGAATACTTGTCGACGTCAACATTCCCTCAAGGAATGCCTTCAAATGAGCGGAGAAGGATTGCACTGAAAAGCAAGACATTCCAGCTCATAAACAAGTTGCTCTATAAAATGGGACCAGATCATATCCTGAGGAGATGTGTCATGGAAAAATAAGTAAGGGGTGTCCTAGAAGAAGCACACGAACGATTGGCAGGAGGGCACATGGGTTCAGATGCCACAGCTAGAAAAATTATGTTAGCCAGACTATGGTGGCCAACATTATATGCAGATGTGAAAGTTCATGGGTATTGGAGTGCGACACATGCCAAAGAGTAGGGAAACCATTGAGGAGAGACTACATGCCCCTGTAGCCAACCCAGCCTCAAGAACTCTTCAAGAGGTGGGGACTAGATTTTGTGGGACCATTGAAGGTCAGCCAACTATATCGGTGTCGGTACATAGTGGTAGCCATCGAGAATTTGACAAAATGGGCAGAGGCAAGAGCGCTGGAGGACAACACTGCCTTAAGCACTGCAAGATTCATCTATGAACAGCTAGTAACAAGGTACAACATACTCATATAGCTGATGAGTGATCTTGGGGGATACTTCGTCAGCCACGTGATTTGACTGATGACAACAAAGTTTAAGATCTTTCATACACTGTCAAGTCTGTACTACCCAAGAGCGAATGGGCAAGCAGAATCAACAAATAAAATAGAGTTTAAGATCTTTCATACACTGTTGAGTTTGTACTACCCAAGAGCGAATGGGCAAGCAAAATCAACAAATAAAGTGTTAATCTCAGTGATCTACAAGTCCTGTGGGATAGAAGGGGCAAACTGGGAAGAAAGACTACCAGCCGTACTATGGGCTTATCAGACGACGTACAAGGTAACCACGGGACACACACCATTCCAACTCATGTATGGCCAAGAAGCAGTGGTACCAGCAGAATTCCTAGTCCCAAGCCTAAGAATAGTAGTAGAAAATAGACTAGGGGACATAGAGAGTCTGCAAGAATGACTATTCCAATTGAACAAACTAGACAAAAAATGGATCATTTCTCAGTGGTCCACAGAAGTGATGCAGAAGAGGAGGAAATTCTAGCATGACAAACACATCCAGTGAATGAACTTTTGACTGGGATAGTTTGTCCTGAAGTATAACGGTCGTAATGAGACCAAACTCAGTGAGTTCAAAGTCTATTGGTTGGGACCGTTCAGGGTACGAGAAATACTGGATAATGGGGCTATAAGACTTGATAACCTTGACAGAACCCCAATCAATGACACAATGAATGGGTCAAAACTAAAGAAATATAAGCAGAAAAGGGAAGAGACAATAGAAATCAACATGTTGGGATACACAGTGATGGAAGACACAACAAAGGAGACTGATAGAATATGCTTCCAGAGTGTACCATATGAACCTGTAACCAGGTTCTTTGGACCAAGAACAATGCAAACTGGCATTCGAGAAGGAATGGTTGATAGCGACATCATTGAAAATGGCGATGACACCCAGAATGAGGAAGAACGGGCGTGGACCCGATGGATAGCAGAATGCAATGAGGTAAGAGATAAATTTGAATTCTTATTACCAAAGGAAATAAAAACTCCAGTGAGAAGGTATGTAGTGGAGAGCATGCTCATAATTGAAAGGTCACCTTATGATGATGAGATTCTGCAACTAAGAATGAAGAACCAGGGAACCTCACCTATTCAAATTCTGAAGAGCTAGATTTGGAAAGCAAAGTTCAAGACCAAGACTATGAAGATGAACAGTGACGAAAGAACATTCCAATGGGATCAGGAACCGATGGGGTGGAACCTGAGGATGATGCAAGATGAAAATACAGTAGTTGATCGGATATGGGAATTGGAAGAAGTTGATCAATGCTGCTCCAATGATTGCCTCTGACAGAAAGGGTATATATAATGTATATTCTGCCACATGACAGAAATTGAGGTCGTGGAAGACAAAATCAAGGTCATGGAAGAGACCGAGGCAATCGGGACGAAGCACCAGCCTAAAGGCAAGGAAAAATTAGATTAGAAAAAAAAGGTAGGTCGTACGACGTACAGCCACCACTTACCCGCAGTGCAAAATAAAACCCGTCTTTGCAAAAAGAAAAACAAAAAATTGCAATGGGTCGTACGGAAGGAGGAAAGGAGGGAGTCTGATGAGGTAGAAAAAAATATTCTGGCCGTACGAAGGAGGGAATCTTCAGACCGTATAATTCACACCGCCGTAGTCAGAAAGGCTGTACCAAATTGCCCAGAGATAGGTGTAAGTTCATTGAGGTAACGAATTGGAATTTTTGGCAGTGTGTATTTACCAGTTTACCAGTGCTAAAGCTACTAAAGATAAAATGGACAAAGGAAAAAAGATTGCATCCTACAGGCTGAAGATTACATCAGAGGAGAAGAAAAAACCAAGTGCTGATACAGGAACGAAGGCCATCACCTGGGAAAGCCTAACAGGATATGAGTGCAAGCAATGGTGGAACAATGCACCTGAAAATAATGTGCTGAAGATAGCATTAAAACACACCCAGGTCGACAAGGCAATACTGATGCCCTACTTTAATGCCAGGGAGTTTGAGTTGTACTTGAAAGACATGGTCGACAACTTTTGCCAGCACTCCAACAGGTCCATTGTTGAGTATCGAGGCCATACAATCACAGTATCATTCTGGTCACAAGATTTTGCCAGAGTGATGGGAGTTCTAGCCATCGGCTCGAGCATGGTGAAACTAGGCCGGATGACACAGCAACACAAAGAGACCCTAATCCAGAGAGTATGTCAAAGTGATCTCATAAACAAATAAAAAGATACTATCTGGAATTCAGGTAATCGGGGTTTGAGGAAGAATTTATTTGCAAATGAAGAATGGAAATGTATCATGGATGTAATGAAATGCAGACTGATGGGTTCCCGTAGGGCATCGAACATCGCCCTATGGATGGTTGACTATATGATTGGACCAAGTGTTGGCAAGTTCTACAACTGGGCGAGGTATTTGACGGAGAAGATCATGGAATTTTTATCTCAGTGGCACAAGGTATTTTACATGATGCAGCATGCCATTGCCCTCTTTCTTGATGCTGTCCATACCCAAGTTCCAGCGGACAAGTGGGGTGGGCTGCAACCGATATCACAAATAGAGCCGAGGTGGCCTACAACCTTCCACTAGAAAGGCCTCGATACAACTCATAGGGAAGAGCCATCACAATGGCCAAAGAGGAAAAGGAAGCAAAGGGAAACATCCACCGAAAGTGAAGAAGAAGAAGAAGAAGAAGAAGAGGAAGAGGAGGAGGAAGAAGAGGAAGACAGGGGGCAATCACCAATAGTAGAAAGTGATTCATCCATAGATGAAATACCCGCATAAAGAATGACACGGAGTGTGGTGAGAGAGGCCACCATGAAGGATACCGAGGAGAGGGAAAATACAGCAGCAGCAAAAGTGGGACAACCCACAGAGATAGAGAAAACAATAGAAAAAGGGGGACAGCCTGAAGGAGTTTTTGTACTTCCAAAACTCAAATCAGCTCATTCACATTACCGGCACCCTCATAGAGTACAAAGGCATAGGGCACAACCACACTACTAGTCAGGATAAGATTGTCAGCAGGAGTCACACCATCACCAGCTACACCTTTGGTGACAACTAGCATAGTGTGCCTGACCACACTAGTGGAGCCCTCCACAGTAGGGGGATTGGTCACATCTCAAGTAGAGTTACCATTAGCATCAGCAGGAGGTCCCCAGGACAAAATAGATAGTTGGTTAAGTGACATTGGCCTAACAGTAGACATGCCTGAAGTACCCTTGCTGAGCCCACTACACATGGTGATAGAGGGTCAGGAGGAGGGGAACACACCAAGGGGGATTGAGAGCATAGAGTAGCTTAGCATTACTAGCCAGATCACTCAGCAGAGTATTCTACCACAGCCAGTACCGACTACACAGGAGGCGGGGGGATCTTCACAGGGGTCTCCCATGGACATTATGAGCTCCCCAGTGACCACTCCAGTGGCCACTCCACCAGAGGAGGAGGAGGAGGGATTTCCAGAGGGGTTGACCCTCACACTTTCTAGACCCGACCCCTCAAACCCAATAGGTACCATTCAGAGGTACATGGAGGACTTAGAGAACGTGGCTGATTACATGGGAGAGATAGCTGAGATCTCCAAACAGTTGAGATTGGGACGATCATAGGTAGTGGCCCAAGAGGCAAGGAGAATCAGGAACTTTGTACAGCTGGGCTATGAGGAGGAGTTTGCTCGGCATT
The DNA here is from genome assembly GCA_027924645.1 of Cunninghamia lanceolata. Lineage (NCBI taxonomy): Eukaryota > Viridiplantae > Streptophyta > Pinopsida > Cupressales > Cupressaceae > Cunninghamia > Cunninghamia lanceolata. The sequence goes on along the minus strand of BSBN01000186.1, from coordinate 11,458,521 downwards.
TCACAGTGAGAGGATGGCCAGAGGTAGACAAAGAGACATGCATGAGCGATGGAGAGGGTCACGGCCAGTGGTTGGGGGAAGAGACATAGAGGTCATAGAGTCCCTGTTTACCATAGAGAAGGCATATAAGCAAGTATTCTATGAGATGAAGAAAAAAGATGTGATGTTGGAGAAAAAGGAGGAGAGTGAGGCAACCCTACAAACGAAGAAGAAAGAATTGGCTAAGCATATTCAAAGATCTCACAAACACTTAGCACAGTAGACAGAGGCCACTGAAGCAAAGAAGGCCAAAGCAACAAGCTTAGAGGCCAAGTTGATGGAGATGGAGGCCAAGATGAAGGACATGGGAGTACAACTTGAGGCAAAGGAGGCAGAAGTGGTGAAGGCCAAAGCACAAGTGATGGAAGCGGGTCATATGGTGAAGGCATCAAGAGAGCGGGAGCTAGTAGCCCAACACCAACTGCGACAAAGGACTGAGGAAGCAAGGAAGTTGCAAGCACAATAGTGATCAGCCACCCCAACCTTGTCAGTACACCCAGGGACGTCTTCCCAACTTCCCCACTCTCAATAGGATTTTTTTGTCACAATTTTGTCATTTTGATGTGAATGTCGTCTAGAAGATGACCAATTTTGAGGGGGGGATAGATGTAGACAGCAAAATAGTTTAAGTAAACAAATGATGTAATTAGTTGTCGGTACCAACCGATGGGTCGAGTAGTTTGGAGTCGGTACCAACGGTTGGCATCACAACCAACCTTGGCCATGAGTATTTAATCGTCAATGCATTGTAGTCAGATATACGTGATTTGGCAATAGTTGATATGCAGACATCAGAGTCATAATGAGATACATATGTTGCTGTCATGAACATTGTAATGGTTTCTATGAATCAATAAATGAATACAATGGTCCATTCTGAGTAATTCTGTTATGTTTGTATGATGCACTCTACTACCACTTCTTTATTTCTGTTTACTTCATATTTGGTGAAACACACCATATTGTGGTAAACACCGCTAATTCTAAACTTAACCGTAATTCTAGCACTAGAGTTAGTGTTAGAGTTAGGGTTAGAATTATGGTTAGGGTTAGGGTGGGGCCATTTCAAATGATTTCATTGGTGCAATATTAATTCCCAAATCTATATTAATAGATAAAACCATTTGATATGGAGTAACTATTTAAAGACATCATTTGACATCATAAGACAAATATATAATATGAAGTATTCTAACGCATGTACATTGCCACCCTAGTACTCATACACATAAGAATAGTATTTGTCCACATAACATTCTTATATATTTCTTTGCAAATACTCTTGCCCTTCAAAATTACACAAACCATTCATATCATGGTCGTTTGATTTGAGTTCCACAAATCACCCATGTTTTGTTTGCATCTCTTAGCCTATTCATAATCATATGTTACATATTCCTAATAATGAAGTGCATATTCTTGACTATTTTAAAACTTTTGTTTCAAAGTTTTGTAGGTATTTGTAGTGACTATAAAAGTAAAATTAAATTAATTATATTATTATCTTAACACTATTTTAAACTATATGCATAGATTAAATAAAGTTCCCATATTTAAATTTGCACCATTTTAATAATAACATTCAAACTCTAGAAATGTCATTCACTTCAAAGTACTACAAAGATGAATTCAAACCCATTACAATTATAAATATTCTAATACATTAGAAAAATTCCAATGAATTTTCTAATAAAACTATCCACTTTAGAAATAATATAATAAAATAATTCACTAATTTTCTCATAAAATAATCCACCAAAATATTCATATAAAGATTAATAATCTACCAAAATACTCATATAAAGATTTATTCAAATTAATAATATGTCACTTTAAAAGTACATCAACTAATTAAAAATAGTCTAATAAAATAATCTATTAAAACTTTCTAATAAAATAGTCCACCAAAATATTGGTAATAAAACAGTCCATTTTATACAAAGATTAATGGGTAATACACTTCAAGAGTGAAGTGATAAAACAGTCCACTTTATACAAAGATTAATGGGTAGTACACTTCAAAAGGAAGTGATAAAACAATCGATAGAGACCCATATATTAAAAGTAGTGTTAAAGAGTCCACCTTAAATAGAAACCCATATATAAAACTAATTCAACTTTAAATTTTTATTTTTATTTATTTAAAGGAAACAATAACTAGTATATTTATATTTAAAAAAATATACCTAAAGTACCGGGAGGATAGCTCTTTTCCATAATTTATTTGAAAAAGAAATTGGAAAAAATAAAAAATAAAAACCTACCTAGAAACCCATATTTTTATTTATTTAAAGGAAACAATAACTAGTATATTTATATTTAAAAAATATATTAAAGTACACTATCTCTTTTCCATAGTTTATTTGAAAAAGAAATTGGAAAAAATAAAAAATAAAAACCAAAAAAAACAAAAACTATGGAACCAAAAAAAAAATTAGACTGGGTAATTACATAAGACCCAAATACATGTATGGAAACCAAAGCACACTAGCAACGTCACTACTGCACCCCTAGACACCCCTAGACCATACCCGACAAAAATGGCTGCCATCAAGGTGTTCCACACACAACCTCAAGACTCCAAATGTAGCTCTGCAAACATCAAAAAAATGCCTAATAATAATAACACCCATTTCAATATTTGAAAGAACCAATAAACACAACCTAGAAGGAAATGCATTATATATATCACCTTTGATAACATTATATATATCATCTATGATATGTTTTAATTCTTAATAATGAGTTTGATATGTTTGCTATTCCTTTCTAGGAAGTTAATTGCTTTAAGCTTTTCCTTTAAAAAAAAAAAAAAATCTAGGTACTCCAACACTATATAAACAACTCCAACACCATATATTTAACAACTCATGGTATATTCTATATTTAATATTCATGGTTGTCAATGAACAAAGCACAGGTGAATTGTTTGGCATTGTTTGGAAGCAGTGGTGTATCTTTCCAGATAGCCAAAACGTCAAAATTTCCTCGTTTAAATAAAAAATAAAGTGAAACGTACAGCTGGAGGGGTGTGTGTTGTGAAAGAGTAGCCTCACAATGAAGGCAATAAGATAATTTCTTTTTTCTATCATTTTCAATCCATGAAGGTAAGAAGAAACTTTTTGTAGCCACTTCATATTGATCATATGATTCTTTCATAGCTATCCAAGCACACCTGTAAATATCTTCTACCTCAATATGTCGTGTAAATATTAGGTTTTTGCAGTTGTCTATGATAAGTTTATTATGGTCAGTTTTTGGTGAGCAAAATGAAGGCTAAGCATCACTCTACTTAAATATCATTCACTTCGATGGTTAAATTAATTTTACACCTCATTCACAATAAAAAGTGGTAAATATTTGTCCTACAAAATTAACTTTTAAACTGTTAAAGTGGATGATATTTAAGAATAACCACAAAGCATATCTGAAATACCTGATCATTTTAACCATTGAACCTACACATCATTCTTACAAGTGTGGTGGATTTTAACATTCTTTAGAACAAAGAGAAAACATTTACAGATGAAAAATATTTGCAAGGAAAGAAAATTCTAAATATTCCAATTTCCATGGCTATGATTTGTATTTTTATGGAAACTGCTATTTAAGTGACAATTATTTTCAAGATTTTGAGGCAGTGAGTTGACTGATTGTTGTCTCGCTTTAATATTAGAAGCTGCTAAGCTGGAGAAATACAGGCAGAAGAATCTTAAAATCCATTTTAGAATCTACCTGAATTGGTGGTCTTTCTACAATAATTCTGCAAGCGCTTTCTATTTGAGTTCTTATGTAAAAAACAGAGGTGCAATTCCAAGCTTTATCTCAGATCTAAAGCTTTTAAAAAAACAAATTACCATCTGAAAAATTTTATTGTAGGTGTAGAACATTGAAATCCATGGCGACACTGATGATTTGAGATACCTGTGGCCTGGAGGTGGTCCTTCCCGCATCCAATTTATATAATTTGGAGGTAAAATTTCGCTTCATACTTTCTCTTTCATTTCACTTTCATTTCTTGGCAGTTCTGTCTGTTATAAAAATTTTAGCGCAGGATTAGCCCATCAACACCATATATCGCTGGCGGTTACTGCAATAGATTTTTTAAAATTTCATGTCTTTTAATCCATGATTATATTTTGCTATTCTTTGCAATTATCTGTTATTGTATTTCATATGCTCTCCTCATTTATTTGCCTCCAGCTATATAATACTTTTTTTAAGAAAATCATAGAGGCAGCCGCCAAGAGACAGGTGGTTTTATTTATTTTAATTTGCCAAATTTATCAACAGAATTTTAACATTTAAGAATAATCCCTGCAAGTTACAGTGTTACTCAACGGTTTCGGCGCCTTTCTCTCATGAGATGATGAGTTATAGAAAAGTTTTTGCTATTTTTTTTTAATTTTTAATTTTTAATTTCTTTTCAATTTAAAATTTTAATTTGAAGTATGTTTTTTTTAGCACAGCACTATGGGAAGTGTATTAAATTTGTCATGCAATTGTAAGGTTTTCTATTTAATACTGTAGTAAATATGTGCATAAATGTTGTACATTAGTTCATATTGTCTGCCAATTTCTCTTATGTTCTAGGCTTATTATGTTCTAGGCTTACTTTGATTAGGGTGTTGTAATTGGAATAATCAATGTACAAGTGGCATATTTGTGTGTAAATTTGGCTTAAGTCCTTATCTATGTCATCACTAAGGGTGGGGCCCCATGCAGTTGCTTAGCTTATTTTGGCTAGAAGGAGTTATTTGTGGAGCTAGTGACCCTAGCGATATTAAATTTTATTTTGTAAGTGTATAATAGAAATTTGTGGAGAAAGGTGGCATTTTTCTCATTATGCTTATTTTTAGCCCCACTTTTTTTCCTAAATAGTCGCTGCCACTATAGCAAGTCCGTTTTGCCATCATGTACCATTTTGAATTGACCTAATGATTGTTATGTTGATTTTGCTTGGTTGTTATCTATTGATTCATTCATTTAAAATCATGTTGGAATGTCACAAGAACATCTAAATCTAACCCCATGTCCCCATGCTGCTGCTTATGCTTAAATTTAAGCAGTTGGAATGGCCCCATGGAAATTTAAATTATGGGAAAAGGATAATATAGAATCTTTCCCTATTTTCGTGGAGCAGCTACCCCTTAAAAATTCCAAATAAGGGGTAGAAAAAAGGGGGGAATATGCCATGTGGTTGCATTTAATTCCTTCCCTCTTTTTTTATTTATTTTCTTCTATTATTTTTTTCTTTTTATATAATGAAAAACTCCAATTTAAATGTCATGTGGTTGCATTTAATTCCTTCCCTCTTTTTTTATTTATTTTCTTCTATTATTTTTTTCTTTTTATATAATAAAAAACTCCAATTTAAGATAACTGCTTAAAATAAGCAGAAAAATAAAATATCATGGGGTCACTGGCTCCACAAATATCTACTAAAAAAATTAAGCAGTGGCTGCTAGCCAAAATAAGCTAAGCAGCAGCATGGGGACATGCTTTAAGGCCTTAAAATTTGTCTACTAACAACATCATCCTAGATTTATTTCATGTTTGCTTGTTGTCTTTGACTACTCACTCATAATCATAAATTCAAAATCCATCTTTAGGGTTTGACCTGAGAGAACATGAACCTTGTGATATGAAAGATTCCTCAAATGTGTTTATAAACATCACCAATACTTATAAGTATTCAAACATCAAAGATTGAGGAAGTGAGTTGTACCTACAAAGTCAACTTAAACTTTAGATTTTCATTTCAAATAGTACATAATTAAATTTTTAGGACAACCATAAAAACATTGGTGAATAGATCCCTAATATCTAAATATACCTTTTTACATTAAAAAAAAATCAAAACCAAATAGAGACACCTTAATTTAATTTAATTTTTATATTTATTTTATTTATAAACATGTGTAACAACCTAAAATTAATATTAATTAATTGTTTAATTATTATACACAAATTTTGTAAACATTCTACAAATATTGTTCTCATTTATAATACATATCACAAGTTTAAAATAAGATATAATGTAGATATACAATTTGTATAATATTAGGGAAATAAATATGAAGTCTATCAGTATTAGGGAAAATATAGCTTCCTTCCCCGTAGAATTCAATAAAAACCAAATAACAATTTCTCCATTGTTGTAATGATTTCCATGTTTCCCTGTAATTTCATTACCTATATCCTTTTCCCTGTAATTTCATTACCTATATCCTTTATCTATGCATTTGATTAAGAATGAGTAAACGAAGGAAGGATGGATTGAACTGCATTGTACAGTATATTCAATATGTAGATGCAAAATATAGGAGTGTATTTACATAGGATTTCATTACTACAGGGTATTTTAGTAGGAGTGTTTTTTCATAGCATTTTTATAAAGAGAAGGTTGTTTTTTCATAGGATATTTTTAAAGAGAAGGTTGTTGAGAAAATAGGAGAATTTATCCATTGTTTTAAAGATTTTCCCTTATTTTAGAGGTGCAATTCAAACTGTTCTTTAATGATTTAGTGCTGCGATCTATTAAGAGTAAATAGAAAGATTAAACGTATGATGTCAAACAGATACAGTCTGTGCAGGGCCATTCTATCTATTTTCTTGTTGGAGTGAGTTTATTAATTTCAAAACCAGCCCACTTTCTTGTTGGGAAAGAATGCATGATTTTGAGAGCTACAAATAGAGTAAATAGAAAGATTAAACTAATTGGCAAACAGATTATATACAGCTCATGTAGAGCCATTCTAACTATTTTCTTGCTCCAGTGAGCTTATTAATTTAAAAACCAGGGCACTTCCTCCACTATGTCTATGTCTAAACATCAATCATAATTCTTGAAGTATTTATTATGCATGCACATATTTTGCTTCAGTGAACTTATTAATTTAAAAACCAGGGCACTTCCTCCACTATGTCTTGTCTGAACATCAATCATAATTCTTCTTGAAATATTTATTATGCATGCACATATTTTAAGTGCCACATATAATTTGAATTTAGGCAATTTGTTTTTATGAGTGAGCTTATTAATTCCAAAACCAGCGCACTTCCTCCACTATGTCGATTCACGTAACATCAATCATTTCACGAGATCGTCAATTACCGGACAGTCAAGCCGTCACAGCGGCAGAAATTCAGTGCCATTACATGGGAGTGCATCTGGACTGTACCTTATACCTTAGCACTATGACATAAAAAAGCAATCAAAACTGTGAAATAAACAGTAGAAAACAGGTATATATTCACAGGGCTTATACTCAACAAATACCTATACAAAAAAATCTAAAAACAAAAATAAAAGCTCAATGCGATGCATATATTCAATAAATAAATATACATCCCAGTACAAAACCCCCTAAACACTAAAACATTTCTGCGCGCCGAACAAAACATTTCTCCACGCTGCTCAAAATGTTGTGAAATAAACAGTAGTTCAAACAGGCATGTCACAGGGCGTATACTCAACAAATATAAAAAAAAAACACTAAAATTAAAAATAAAAGCGCAATGCGAGGCATATATTCAATAAATATACATCCCAGTACAAAACCCTCTAGACAACAGAACATTTCTCCGCGCCGAACAAAACATTTCTCCACTCCGCTCAAAATGTTGTGAAATAAACAAGTAGTTCAAACAGGCATGTCACAGGGCGTATACTCAACAAATATAAAAAAAAAAAACATCTAAATAAAAAAACAAAACCGCAATGCGATGCATATATTCCATAAATATACATCCCAGTACAAAAACCCCCTAAACAATAAAACATTTTCCGCGCCGATCAAAGCATTTCTCCACGCCGCTCAAAATGTGGAGTAGAGAACAAGTAATTAGGGCATGAAAGGCCACGGGAAAGCCGAGCAGTCGGAAATATTCGCCGGCGCCGTGGATTCGATCATCGTACTGTTAACCGAATTCGAGCAGGAAGGCGGCGAGAATAGAACTTCACTGCTCTCACTGGTCCGTTGCTTCTTCCTCGCTGGCGGCGGCGGCGCCGTCGAAGGAAGAACGGCGGCGGCGGCGAAAGGGAAATTGAGAACCGCGCGGGCTCCGCGTATGGCTAAAGCGGCACGGTCATATGCGAGGGCTGCTTCCATCGCCGTATCAAACGTTCCGAGCCAAATCCTGGAGCCCTGCCTCGTGGAATCGCGAATCTCCGCCGCAAACTTGCCCCATGGCCGCCGTCTTACTCCTCTATACCTCGGCTGAGCCGCCGCCGCCGCGGCCACGGAAGGCGGCGCCGCCGGCGGTACAAACACGCTTCCAGTCGCTGCAATGGCGGTCCTTTTAACTTGCCTCTGGTTCAGATGGCTGAGCTGCGGACTTCTCTCCCACACGTCTACACGTCGCGGGTTCGAATCTCCGCCAATAGCCGCCGCCACCACGCCTTGCAAATCCCACACTTCTTCCATACTATAACTACAGATGAAGCCAAAATCCGTAGAAGCTGCACGTCCAGCGATCGAATCCCAAGACACACCAGGAACACTTCTCGTGCTCCTTCCTTATAAGGAATTTGTATACAGGGTGGCGAACGGCGAAGAAAAAGAATTAGCAATCCCTTAGGCTTTAACTCCATCTAAACCCCGCCGTAACCCTGGTTGAGCCCACGACAGCCTCTATGTGACAATAAATGATTTCTTTCCGCCACGTCCCGACGCAGCATTAAACTGTCGCTTTCCCGCATTAAATGTCGCTTTTATTTTATCTTCCTTTTTTTCATTTACTTTTATTTTTATCTTCCTCGTCTAATAATTAGCCGATAGGCTTTTATATGAGCATTATAATGCTCGGAATTGTTTCACGCCGTAAAAAAGTTGCCGGGAATTTTCTAAACTCGTCGGTTGTTCCTATCGGCTTTTATATGTGAGGATTATAATGCTCGGAATTGTCTCTCGCCGTAAAAAAGTTGTCGGGAATTTCCTTGAACCACCATCCACTTCAATAATTATAAAAAATATAATGAAACGCTATTCTTAAATAACACCCACTTCAATAATTATAAAAGATATAATGAAACACTATTCTTAAATAACACCCACTTCAATAATTATAAAAAATATAATGAAACACTATTCTTAAATAACATCCACTACAACACTCAAAGGTAAATTTTGGCCAATTCTTTATTGGACAAATATTTACCACTTTCTTGTTATGAATGAGGTGTAAAATTGCTATTGATTGTTTGACCATTGAAGTGGATGATATTTAAGTAGAGTAATAATGAAAGGCATGTGAATTACAAGCCCTGAGCTTAACTTGAAGGCTAGAGTGAGTTGAGTTAAGGCAACTTCCTTAACTCATTTATTATCCATATCTCCCTCACCTTGCATTTACTATAAGAGTCTTCCCACAAGATATCACAACATATAAGAAACTTCCCATTCCCCACCATTAAAATGCATGTCTCTTCATTTTTTCTTTTTTATTTTGATGAAAATGCAACTATCTATTAGAATAAGAAACCACTTTCACAAAAAATAGGTGGGTGGTAAAAAGGCACACCCCGAGAGTCAAATGGGCCAAGCCCAGAAAATTCTAGATCAAAGTATCAATGGGTATACAAACCCCATATAAAAACATAAACATAACAGAAAACATAAATCAAGCTGTCATTGCCACTCCTATGGATGGCGGATCCCTGTCATCCGGTTTCCCCCAAATATCCGCGGGGTCTGGGTTGACATCGGGCGGTGCCCAGCCATCATCATTTTCCTATTCTTCATTTGGCTCCTTGTGCTGAGATGAGATAGCCAAATTCAACCGAGGAAAAACTTTTGTAGAGTCCCAACCAACATTGGTTGGATTAGAAGGACCACGAGCATTCCAACCTGCATTATCCAAAGTAGGCCAACCAGTATTATCTCCAGTGGGCCAACCCGCATTATCCCCTGCAGCACGGCCTGAGATCCAACCACGCTAACGTGGAGAGGCCGAGCATTGGCAACGGCTAGCACCACAACGCTGAGCAAGCTGAGAGCGGGGCTGAGAATCTCTGGCCGAACCACTTCTGCGTCTATGACCTTGTGGAGGAGAACGGGCTCTGATAGAGGAAGGAGAGGGAGGAACCCATGCCACAGTACAAGGAGCATTCCCCCAATGATCCAGTAACTCTTGTAAGTGAGCCACTTCCAAGGCAACTTTATTAGCTTGCACTTGAATCTGCAGAAGAACATTAGAACAAATAATTGTTTTAATGTAAAGAGAAATAGATGTTCCAATTTTACTGTCTGAAAATAAACAAGAATTACGATCTTTCCATAATGTAAAAAGAATCTCCACCCTGAAAATATGCCAAATCTGAGTAAATCTTTTAGGAAACCTGGGAGAATCACCCAGAAGGATAATTTGCCAAGATAAAGGCATTGGCCTAAAAGGGCAAAAAAAATCATGGATCCATAGCCAGAAATGTTGCACTCTGGTGCAATACTAGAAGAGATGTTGAATTGTCTCAGGTTGTCCACAAAAAGGACAACGGGGATCCTGAACCCCAAGATGAAAAAGCCTAGTGCCCACAAGTAGGCCTTGAAAAAGAATGCACCAAGCAAAATGAGCTAACTTGGGCTCAAGAATGGCAGACCAAATAGTTTGAAATCTGGTATGCCAAAGAGCCAAAGAGCTATGAATAAGCCAATGCTTATTAAGAGTTTCAACCATAGGCAAATGGGCTGAAAGCCACTTGTATGCCATCCGTGGCTTGAAGTGATGCATTGGTGTTTTTGGATACCATTTCCAGTCCTTCCAACATGGTTTGTTGGATTGAATTCCCACTTTGTGAAGCATATCTGGTGGAATAGCTGTGATGACTCTATCATATGTAGTTTGATCAGTTCTTGAAAGCCCAAATTTAACTCAAAATGGCTCCCAAGCCAAGAGGCTCATCGTTGGCTGATGAAACATAACCTGTAAGATTTGAACACCTTTTTTATGAAATTTTAGAGCCTTTATGCTAGGCAATTTGGCCAAAGGTTGGCCAGTAATGGCTAAAAGAGGTGACCACCAAATATTAAGATGATTGAAAGAGAGACCAACATGAAACCCATCACCAAACCAGCATAGCCAAGGTTTAACTTTCTCCCAGGATTTCCAAATGCTTTTAACCACAAAAGTGCCTGAGATCTAAATTGGCTCTCATGACAAGGATAGTAGAAAACCCAATCCCTTTCCAAGCAGGTTTGTGCAAAGGATGTCCCATTTCAATGTTATGTCGGAGTAACACTTTCCATGCCTCATTACCCGTGAGAGCACGAATGATCCACTTGACAGCCAAAGTAGTGCCTTGGTGCTGAGTAGAAAGAATACCAAGACCTCCAGAATCTTTGGGAAGGTAGCAAAACTCCCAAGCAACACGGTGGAACCCATGGCGAGTCTCAGAGGAGGTCCAGAGAAAATCCCTCAAGAGTTTTTCCAGTTTGGCATATGAAGCTTTTGAAGGAGCCTAACAAGAAGAGTAGCAAACATGGGTTGCAGCCAAAATCTTAGAACAAACCTGGAATTTACCAGCTAGAAATAGTGGCTTGGTAATCTGCAAGTTTTTGTTCCACACAAGTAAGAAAAGCTTGCCAAAGAGTAGTAGAGGAGCCCTGGAAAGCAAAAGGAATACCAAGGAATCTGAAAATTTTACCATGGCCAACCCAGCGCCAGCCATATTACTAAAGCCATTGAGGGATGGGAAGAATTGACTGCCTATAGCATAAAGTTTTATGCCACTGAATGGATGAGCTTAAGGCAAGACAAAAGGTCTCCAGACACGCAAGAGCATTTTTGACAGAATTTTCTTCCTCCAGTAAGGTTAAAAAAGAGTCATCAGTGAAATGACCATTAACTAGCTGGCTAGAGGAATTAGGCAGAGAGATTCCATGCACAAGCTTGTTGGAAACTAAATGAGCAAGAAAGTATCCAAAACCTTTTGCCGCAAGAACATATAGGCTTGGAGCAAGAGGGCATCCTTGGCGAATTGATTGAAAAAGGCCAAAAGTATGAGACTGGTGGCCATTGATAGTGATACATGCTGAGGCATCCGAGAAGAGCATGTTAACAGATTGGATAAAAGAGGGTCCAAACCCTAAAGCTACAAGCATTGCAAGAATAAAGTGCCATTCAATGAGATCATATGCCTTAGCAAAATCAATTTTTAAAAGATTGCTTTTTGATTTGATTTTCTTGCCCATTCCATTCCTTCCCAGACTGCAATAATATTATCTAAAATGTATCTAGATTTAATAAAGCCAGTCTGTTCAGGGTGGACAATCAAAGGAAGCAGGTTGCGAAGTTTGAGCGAAAGGGCTTTAGCAATGATTTTATAGAAGACATTAAGGAGCGTAATAGGACGCCAGTTGCAAATATTCTCTGGATCACCAGCTTTATGTATGAACTTAATGTTTCCTTGATTTTTAATATCTTCTAAAGAGTTTGAATGAAAAGCTTCAAAATAAACATTATGTAAATCTTTACCTAAGCAATCCCAAAGGGCTTTGTAAAACTCACAAGGAAAGCCATCAATTCCAGGTGCTTTGCCATCAGCCATAGACTGCTTCTTTAAGGTCTTCAATGGTCAATAATTGATCATAGAAGCACGTCTGGGCTGAGGAGAGCTTTTTTGGAACAACTGCAAGACAATCCTGCAAAGCAGTCTATCGTTCAGGAGTATAATCTTGGGCTATGAAAACTTTTTCATAATGCCTTACAAAATCCTGGAGAATGTCTGGCAAATCTGTATGAACAATATTATCCTCTTTGATTTGCTTAATACCGTGTGAGGAATGTCTAACTCGAAGAGCAAGAAAAAATTCCTTAAAAACACGGTCTCCAATTTTTAGCCAGTGCATCTTGGCTTTAAGTTGCACTCCTCTGGCAGCATGACAATCTGTAGCACGGCTTGAGATCCAACCACGCTGACATGGAGAGGCTGAGCATCGGCGGTGGTTAGCACCATGACGTTGATCAGGCTGGGAGCGGGGCTAAGAATCTCTGGCCAAACCACTTCTGTGTCTGTGAACTTCTGGAGGAGAACGGGCTCTAACAGAGGAAGGAGAGGGAGGAACCCATGCCACAGTACAAGGAGCATTCCCACAATGATCGAGTAACTCTTGTCAGTGAGCCACCTCCAAGGCAACTTTATTAGCTTGCACTTGAATCTATAGAAGAACATTAGAACAGATAATTGTTTTAATGTAAAGAGAAACAGATGTTCCACTTTTACTGTCTAAAAATAAACAAGAATTACGATCTTTCCATAATGTAAAAAGAATCTCCACCCTGAAAATATGCTAAATCTAAGTAAATCTTTCAGGAAACCTGGAAGAATCACCCAGAAGGATAATTTGCCAGGATAAAGGCTCTAGCCTGAAAGGGCAAAAAAAATCATGGATCCATATCCAGAAATGCTGCGCTCTGGTGCAATACCAAAATAGATGTTGAATCGTCTCAGCTTGTCCACAAAAAGGACAACAAGGATCCTGAACCCCAAAATGAAAAAGCCTAGTGCCCACAGGCAGGCCTTGAAAAAGAATGCACCAAGCAAAATGAGCTAACTTGGGCTCAAGAATGGCAGACTAAACAGTTTGAAATCTGGTATGCCAAAGAGCCAAAGAGCTATGAATAAGCCAATGCTTATTAAGAGTTTCAACCATAGGCAAATGGGCTGAAAGCCACCTGTATGCCATCCGTGGCTTGAAGTGATGCATTGGTGTTTCTGGATACCATTTCCAGTCCTTCCACCACAGTTTATTGGATTGAATTCCAACTTTGTGAAGCATATCTGGTGGAATAGTTGTGATGACTCTATCATATGTAGTCTGATCAGTTATTGAAAGCCCAAATTTAACTCAAAATGGCTCCCAAGCCAAGAGGCTCATCGTTGGCCGATGAAACATATCCTGTAAGGTTTGAACACCTTTTTATGAAATTTCAGAGGCTTTATGCCAGGTAGTTTGGCCAAAGGTTGGCCAGTAATGGCTAGAAGAGGTGACCACCAAATATTAAGATGATTGAAAGAGAGACCAACATGAAACCCATCACCAAACTAGCATAGCCAAGGTTTAACTTTCTCCCAGGCTTTCCAAATGCTTTTAACCATGAAAGTGCCTAAGATCTAAATTGACTCTCTCATGACAAGGATAGTAGAAAACCCAATCCCTTTCCAAGCAGGTTTGTGCAAAGGATGTCCCATTTCAATGTTATGCTGGAGTAACACTTTCCATGCCTCATTGCCTATGAGAGCACGAATGATCCACTTGACAACCAAAATAGTGCCTTGGCGCTGAGTAGAAAGAATGCCAAGACCTCCAGAATCTCTGGGAAAGTAGCAAAACTCCCAAGCAACATGGTGGAACCCATGGCGAGTCTCAGAGGAGGTCCAAAGAAAATCCCTCAAGAGTTTTTCCAGTTTGGCATATGAAGGTTTTGAAGGAGCCCAACAAGAAGAGTAGTAAACATGGGTTGCAGCCAAAATCTTAGAACAAACCTGGAATTTACCAGCCAGAGATAGTGGCTTGGTAATCCAGACTGCAAGTTTTTGTTCCACACGAGTAAGAAAAACTTGCCAAAGAGTAGCAGAGGAGCCCTGGAAAGCAAAAGGAATACCAAAGAATCTAAAAATTTCACCATGGCCAACCCAGCGCCAGCCATATTGCTAGAGTCATTGAGGGATGGGAAGAATTGACTGCCTATAGCATAAAGTTTTATGCCACTGAATGGACGAGCCTGAGGCAAGACAAAAGGTCTCCAGACACGCAAGAGCATTTTTGATAGAATTTTCTTCCTCCAGTAAGGTTAAAAAAGAGTCATCAGTGAAATGACCATTAACCAGCTGGCTGGAGGAATTAGGCATAGAGATTCCATGCACAAGCTTGTTGGAAACTGAATGAGCAAGAAGGTATCCAAAACCTTCTACTGCAAGAACATACAGGCTTGGAGCAAGAGGGTCCTTGGCGAATTGATCGAAAAAGGCCAGAAGTATGAGACTGGTGGCCATTGATAGTGATACATGCTGAGGCATTTGAGAAGAGCATGTTAACAGATTGGATAAAAGAGGGTCCAAACCCTAAAGTTGCAAGCATTGCAAGAATAAAATGCAATTGAATGCGATCATGGGCCTTAGCAGAATCAATTTTTATAAAGATTGCTTTTTGATTTAATTTTATTGCCCATTCCATTCCTTCCCAGACTATAATAATATTATCTAAAATGTATCTAGATTTAATAAAGTCAGTCTGTTCAAGGCAGACAATCAAAGGAAGCAGGTTGTGGAGTTTGAGCGAAAGGGCTTTAGTAATGATTTTATAGGAGACATTGAGGAGCGTAATGGGATGCCAGTGGAAAATATCCTCTGGATCGCCAGCTTTAGGTATGAACTTAATGTTTCCTTGATTTATAATATCTCCTAAAGAGTTTGAATGAAAAGCTTCAAGATAAACATTATGTAAATCTTTGCCTAAGCAATCCCAAAGGGCTTTGTAAAACTCACAAGGAAAGCCATCAATTCCAGGTGCTTTGCCATCAGCCATAGAACAGATTGCTTCTTTAAGGTCTTCAATGGTTAATAATTGATCACAGAAGTGCGTCTAGGCTTAGGAGAGCTTTTTTGGAACAACTACAAGACAATCCTGCAAAGCAGTCTGTCGTTCAGGAGTATAATCTTGGGCTGTGAAAACTTTTTCATAATGCCTTACAAAAGCCTAGAGAATGTCTGGCAAATCTGTATGAACAATATTATCCTCTTTGATTTGCTTAATACCGTGTGAGGAATGTCTAGCTCGAAGAGCAAGAAAGAATTCCTTAGAAACACGGTCTCCAATTTTTAGCTAGTGCATCCTGGCTTTAAGTTGTGCTCATCTGGTAGCATGACAAGCAGCCATTTGTTTTTGATGCCGTAAGTTGGCAACAAGGATTTGCCTAGAAGGAGAAAAAGGCTTGGCAGCCAAGGCCTCTGAGGTGGATTTCAAAGCAGTGGCCCTTCTTCTGAAATTGGTTAGCTGACGGCCATAGATCTGAAGAAACCTAGCAATGTGGGTAATAGCATCATTCCACCACTTAATCCAGCCAGTAGAATGCAACGGGCGGCATTCTAAATTCCATATAGTTGAAATGTGTGCCAGGATGGGTTGATGAGCAAGCAAGGAAGTGTTCAGAAAAAATTGAGATTTCATGGCGCGTGGCTGAGTGAGTTGCCACTCAATGGCAAACTGAATTGGAAAGTGGTTTGACAATGTCACATCAACTAATGGTTGCATAGGAAGGGTGGATGACGTGGTAAAATTAAAAAAAGATTGTGTAGAAATCATAGCACGATCAAGGTGTTTAAAGACCCTGTCAGTTCCAGTTCAAAAATTGCACCAAGTATGCCATAAAGGACTAGAGTGACGGCGGCCAACATTAGGATAAAAAATCCTAATTTATTGCGCATATGGAACCACGCGTCTCTTTCGCCAGCTGGCCATCGAAAAGGCAAAATGCCATCTTTGTTAGTAGTCATTTCAACCATATTAAAATCCCCACAAATAAGCCATGTGGCCATTGGCATTGAATCTGCAATCCACTGCCATAAAGCATATCTTTCTGATGCGTCATTTGAAGCATAGATATTAATAATCCTAAAGGGGTGATTATTAATATTAAGAAGCGTCCAGACTAATCAGTTGGTGGGGTCCACCCCATGATCCATCACTGAATCATGCCACCGAGGGGACAAAAGAGTAGCAACACCACCTTTGCCAGCTTCATGGGCGGTGGAAAATAGTTTACTTGTTGGCCAAATACAACGGCAAGCCGAAGATAAAAGAAAGCCTGTAACTTTAACTTCTTGCAGGCACATAACATCAAGAGAAACATAGTGATGGAGAGCATCATGAATAGAGTACTTCCTAGTGAGGTCAGTGAGACCTCAAACATTCCAAGAGAGAAAACTCATTTAAAATCCTCCACCATCTCTCCAGAACCCAGGCTTTTGAAGGAAGCAAAACTATTCTAAAGAAACTCGGTGGGGTTTGACCCAAATTGGAGAGGAGGAATTTGTTGATTTCTAACCTCCTGAACAATTTCACCCTCCTCAGGAAGCTCTCGGCTGTGAGAGCATCATCGATGTGATAAGTATGGAGTGGCACGTGCTTGTGCCCTGGGCGGTGACTTTTGTTGTGAAGGCAGCACAGTAGGACCCCTACTTTTGTCCTTCCCACCATTTACAGCAAGCTTTGAAACATCCTTAGCTGACTCATCAGCTTTAAGAGCATCCACAGAGGCTTTCGCTTTGTGTTTGTGATTGGTAATAGTGGCCCAAGTGTCCATTGGTTTAGAAACCACCTCCTTGGACACAGCTTCCACCGGGCGTGCCTGAACAGTCTCCCTAGGTAAAACTCAGGTTTGAGGCATAGTAAGAGGGCAATCCCTAATTTTATGCTCAGCTGATTGACAAAAATAACAAGTATTGGGCAAATTAAAGTATGTGACTTTCTGAGTGTGCCATAGGGGGCCAATTTGAATGTCAATAAATTCCTTGAGGTCTTTCAAAAGATCCACCTCAACACAGACGCGTTTTTGAGGGCACGCTTGAAAGTACATATCTGGTTCAACACAAATGACTCTTCCTAGAGAGGAAGCACCTCTTCATTTAAGAGTTTCACCATTACAATACGCAGGAATTCCAAATTCCAACTAGATCTGTGCTGAGGTCTGACAAATAAAAATTGCTACGTCTGGCTCAAGGCACAGTGGGCACAAAGAGGAGAGTTGTAGAGGAAATACAAAATGTCGATTTCACAGGGCCACCACCTAAATGCAGGATAACGGCACAAGCCAACACATTGGGACATTCATACAATGGTAATCATACCAATCAAATTACTAAACCTCAAGTGGTAAGCGTAACAATTACAAGTTCTTTTTTCTTTTTTTTCCAACCACCAACAAATTCTCTAGTCCACGTAGATTCTCTGTTAATGCCACATGGCCTTGATGAAACCTACACAAAATTAAGGTGGGGGAGCAACAATAATAGAAGGTGTATTCACCTAGATTATTGTTATTGTTTCTCCCCCACCTTAATTCTGTGTAGGTTTCATCAAGGCCACATGGTATTGACAGAGAATCTAGGTGGACTAGGGAATTCGTTAGCGACTGGAAAAAACAAGAAAGAAGAGACTTACACTTATCACTTGAGGTTGAGTAATCTGATAGGTATGATTACTGTTGTATGAATGTGTCAGTGTGTTGGCTTGTGTCGTTATCCTGCATTTAGAGGGTGGCCCTGTGAAAGCGACATTTTGTATTTCCTGTACAGCTCTCCTCCTTGTGCCCACTATGCCCTGAGCTAGACATAGCAATTCGTTTTTGTCAGATGTCAATGTAGATCTAGTTGGAATTTGGAATTTCTATGTACTATAAGGGTGAAACTATTAAAGGAAGAGACATGCATTTTAATGGTGAGGAGTGGGAAGTTTCTTAAATGTTGTGATATCTTATGGGAAGACTGTTATAGTAGATGCACAGGTAGATATGGATAATAAATGAGTTAAGGAAGTTGCCTTAACTCAACTCACTCTCACCTTCAAGTTAAGTTCAGGTCTTGTACTTCACATGCCTTTCATTATATTTTTTATAATTATTAAACTATGAAGATAAAAATAAAAGTAAATGAAAAAAATGGAAGATAAAATATGTAGTTATGTGGTAAATTTATGGTTAAACACTGTTACATAACTTTAATTTCATTGTGACAAGAATTGCATTCAATCAACCATTACTGTAAATAACATACATCCTATCTCAAAGATGTTAATTTGCCTCTCATTGCATGATGAATCATCCACATATAAGTTGGCTTGGGTATTGCCTTTCTCATGTAGCTCCAAATTAGTTGTAGTTTCACTCAAGGTACTACATTGGGATAAATAAGTCATTTGCTTCTTGCAACTTGTCTCCTTTCCTTAGGCATCAATGAGAGTGTCCTAAATATAAAAGTTAGGACAAAGAAGACAATTGGAAGTCATGTTTCTATACACAATCCAAACAATATCTATCCCCTCTATTCTTTTGCTATCCATTGACTAGGACACAATAGGTCCCAACATTGGGGTATTTTGTCAAACAATTTGCATCTTGTTTATGCTCTACACTTGTGTGCATTGTCATAACAACCTTCATACACCATACCACATATAAGGGAATCCACATTGAAATATGCTTTGATGAATGAATATATCTTCTCTAGATATGCCATTTGGTGTGTGTTGAGAGAATAGTGGAAAGATTCTGGAATTTGAATTTGCACTTGTCAATTATATTTTTTGAAAAGTTTTCAAAGTTTTAGTAATAAATTTCTTTTGGATGTATATATAAGGAAGTATTTTTTCAAACAATTTGCATGCCTTATATATGTTGCCACATTTTGTATACATTTATAGAAATATTTTATAAATCCACCAATTGCATATGGTTAAAGGTTTTTAAAGATTGACCTAATTTTTTAGATCACTAGATCAGAGATGTGATATAGTGCAAACATTCCTTTGAGCAATCCATGTACCTTGTTAATGCTTCTACACTTCATGAAATTCTTTTGTTCCTTACATTTTTATAGATGTCTATACCCTATTCAAAAGATGTTATAAACACATTTCTTTGAGGTATTTTGTCAAACATTTCATGTGCTTCATTCTTGTTGCCACATTTTACAGGCATGTTAAATAGCTTGAACAAATTTGTGTAATTTTTTATTCAGGTTGTTCCTACCACATGACTCCCCACAAGGAGTGGTTCTCCTCTTATCAAGTTTATGATCAAGGAGATGTATTCCTTGGTGACAATAGTTTGCATTAGATTGTTGGTCATGGGAAGGTACAGAGCTATGTTTCAGTGAGGATGAGTGAAACCTTTCAATGGTGTTTTGTACATTCTAGGACTTGTAAGAAATCTTCTTTCTATATCCAAGTTGAATGATTCTAGAGTGCATGTGACATTTGACAAGTCTAGTTTTAGGTTGGTTAGAGGAAATTTGGTGATGGGGAGAGGCTCATGATGTGAGACTTCATTTAAGCTTTAATGCTTCTACTTTTTGTAATTCTACTAATGTAACTAGCACTTCTAAAAATACATGTATGTTATGGAAAGTAGAATAGAGTATCTTTTCCTATGGGAAGTACTAGAGAAAAAAGTGTTTTAGAAGTTATTCACTCAGATGTGTTTGGTCTAGTGGATGTTGGTTCTCTTGATAAATTGAAATATTATGTTTCAATTATAGATGATTACTCAAGACACGCCTAGTTTTATTTTCTTAGTTCTAAATCTAAAATTTTGCTTAAGTATAAGGATTTAAGACACTTGTTGAGAAATAGTTAGATAGGAAAATCAAGGTAAAAATTGTGATCTAATAATGGAGGTGAATATTATTTTAAGGAATTCAATGATTTCTGTACACATGTAGGTATTTAAAGGTAGAAGACTACCCCTTATATGCCACAACAAAATGGGGTTGTAGAGAGAATGAACTAAACCTTGGTGGAAAGAGTCAAAAGTATGATGAGTGGTACACAGTTGGATTGATGCTTTTGGGTTGAGGTTATGAGTACTACCTAGTGACTTGAGTAATAGATCTCCTTGTTTGGAGCCCTCTTGTTGATAAAACTCCTTTTGAGTAATAGGGAAGAAACCCTCTATTTCACATTTAAGGGTATTCAGTTGTAAGGATTTTGTTTATGAGCCTAGAAAAAAGCAATCTAAGTTGGATTCCAAAGCTTCGAAATGTATATAAATTTGTTAGATATGGTGAGAATGTTAAGGATTACAAAATTAAAAATCCTTTAACCTTGAAAATAATTTATTCTAAGGATGTGGTTGTTATCACCCAGATTTGCACCCTTTGCTGCTGTTGTAAAACTTTAGCAATATGGAGAAACATGGGAATGATCTCGAAGTGTGGGACCTTGCGAACTAAGATCAGACCTCCGAAGAAGGCCAACTTCCTCTTTCTAAGCCTATTACTTAGAGCAATGTATCTAAACCTAGTGCTAATGCTTGCTGGGAAAAGGGGTAGAAGGAATGTTGAAATGAAAAAGGGATGATACACTAGATTTAAATGTGTTTGGCTGCAAAACTACATCGACACAGTAATAATCTCATAGCTGAAGTGACTTACACAAACTCATATTGATTCTAACAAAGGTTAAGACAGAATATTGGAGGAATGAAAAGGACCGTTTTGTCCACAATACATAGCCTACACTAATCCAAAGAATAGACACAGTGCTAAAAATAATAAAAGAGAGGCAAAATGCCAGTTTATATTGATTATAGAGGCCAAGTAGCCATTACGAAATAGCCCAGAGGAACTACCAACAACAATACATCAGTTTTACATGTATATATAGCATTTGCATTTTTGACCTCAGTCAGTTACAATCAATTCACCCATGGGCTCTGTTAGGAAATATTTGCCTCTGAAGGGACGTCCACCTGCAAGAAGTTATGGCATGAGATATCTGGAACAGGGACATATGGAAGATATTTTAAATCTTCAATGTGAGCTGCTAAATCGTCGATTGTAGCAATGAATGCAACAAATATCTGCATCTGCATATGTGAAATTGGTCACTGAAACATCCAGTCGATCGAGCCAGCAAGATGTGCATCAAATTTTGAAAGTGAAAATATCATGCTCAAAAGCCCACTAGATGAAAGAGGAGGCAAAAATAAGCACTTTTGCCTTTTACAACATGCTGAAATTCACCAAAATGAGGGAGATACGGACAGTCAAAGCTATGGTCAACCGTGTCTTACAATTGCATATCGCTTGCATCTGCGCTTGCATATACAATTGCACCTACACTTTACAGTGTTTACTTTATGCATTCATGGAATCTCCCTCCTTTCACTTTTTTGCATATTCAATTTGCTTTGTATATGCAGTTGTATGTGCCCTTGTATCTATTTTTGTATATACAAATGTACATGCCATACAATTGCCAACATACAATCACGTGCCTTTACTTTCGTATCACCCTTTGCATACAGACCCTTGCCATGTGTCATCACTGCATTAGTCGCTGAATTGATCCTTGGACCCATCGCTGAAAAATTGCATCTTCTTATCGGTCGTCTGAAAGACCTTAAAATGAGCTGCCGATATACTAAGTCTGGCCAAAATCCTTTGCATGTGACCCTTTGTATATCTGATTGTATATGCAAACATACAATCACAAATATACATACAGTGTGGAACTCAAAAGATTATCAGCCATATTGGAACTTTGCAATAGGTTCGGCCCTTGTATCTTTTCTTCTCTACATATCGACACATACAAGCACTTCGACATACAAACTGCGGACCCCAAAATAATTATTCATTGCATTTGATTCTCTAGTCGCGTCTGGGTTGTATGTCCTCCCTTGTATCTTTGCCTTGTATGTCGTATATACAATGCGAATATAGAAGCAAAACATACATACAATCGCACTTCTGCCTTTATCAACCAGAATGTATATTCATTTTAGGTCCGAGCTTTGCATCTCAGGAATGTATATTCCCTTGTATCTTGCGATTGTATGTGCAAACATACAATTCTATATACATACAATGTGGACCCCACCCTTTGTATGTACTTTATTTGCTGCCTTGTATATGCGGAACTCAATGTAAGATACAATCACTTGATATACAATCACCTTTGTATATGGACCTTTGCACATTGGCCTTGCATCTTTCCTTCGTAACGGCCTTTGCATATGCGTTTTGTATATGCCCTTTGCATATTCAAATTCATCGGAGCGTCGGGGAGACCTCGGAATAAGCCGCCGATAAGCAAGGTTTCACCGATGACACTTTGTATATTCTTTTGTTTGCGCATATCAGGCTATCGGGAAGACTATCAAATGAGTCTCTGATATGCAAAGTTTCGCCAAACAACCATTGTATATTCTTTACATCTCCATCGGCCTATCGGCGGGACCACAAACTAAGCCACCAATAGGCAAGGTCTCGGCGATATGTCTTTTGTATCCTCCCTTTGTATGTTCAAATGCATCGGCCATCAGAGAAACTTTGAATTGAGCTATTGATGCACATGTCACACCAATACATATGGCCTTTGTATATACAATCATACAATGGTGAATGTATATGCGAAAATACATTCGGAAATGCATACACAAATACTAAGCATGAAACTGAGAAAACCCTGTGATGGAAAATACTTGAAGCTAAAAGATTTCTGGGTTTTTCTGGGTTTTTTGTAAGGATTCTCAAGGAAAGTTTTGGAAAATTTAGCAAGTCAGAACATGGGTTCTTTGAAGAATTTAAGCTTTTTCTCTTTTTATTTAGGTTTTCTCTGATCGGATTTCTTTGATAGAAAGAGGGGGACAAGAATATTTTGGGGGAAGGCAAAATATGACATCTTTGGCAACCTCTCAGGGGTGTTTGCCTGCTAAACAAATTGATCAGTGGCCTTGTACATCCATTGGGCATGGAGTCATAAGAGATTGCAACAAGAATAGAGGAGCTGGAAAACTGAGCAAGCTACCAAGCCAAAACAAAAACAACAAGCAAGCATGTATTTCCTAATGAGAATACAACAAAGTGCAAGGGTACTTATTGAAAGAAAACCTAAAACTAAAATAAAACCTACTCTAATCCTAAACTAACTAGTTAGAGGTGACCTTAAACAAAGCCATTAACTGGTTCTTGAAAGTAATTGCCCTTCCTTAACAATTTACAATATTTTTTATGCATGTGGGCAGTTAAAAAGAGGTGAGGGAAGAATGGGCATATGATAAATTGATAAAACACCCCCCACAAAATGGAGATAAACTCACCTATTCACCTAGACTGATTGCTGATGTTGCTAACTTGTGGTGAATAAATGGGCTGATCCCACTCATTTTGATGCTCAACTTCATGCTTAGAGGTAAGCATGACAAGTGGTGACTCCTCATGATGTGTCTCCAGCTGGGCTAGATGCCTGATTGGGCATCCCCTTGAAGTGACATGCAAATCATCATGTTTGATCTCATGTCTCTGCTCTGATTCTTTCTCTTCTTGTTGGTCTGAAAACTCTAGCTCCTATATCTCAATTGGAGATATGGTTGTCTCCACCTCATGAACAAGATGCTCTTGATTTTCTAATTTAGGCTTAGAAAATGAGCCATGCATATGCTCAAAAGAGAAGACCTCCCCACCAAGAAACTGATATCCCTGCTGGATAATAAAGAACAAATCTTCAATTTGCTCTTGCCCATGTTTAATCTCCTCATTATTTTCAATAAAGCGTGGAAGCTCCTCAAGCATATCAGCATCATCGGCCTCTGCATCATCTATCATAGGGCAATATGCTTGCCCTTCTTTATGGTTTGGAAACTCACTATCATGCTCAACCTCAACCTGCAACAATTTGTCATTATTTTCAGTGTTTTCTTGTTGCTGCATATCCACAACCAGCTGCTCATCCTCATATTCATCATAACCAGGTAGCTCATGAAGCAAGGTAGCATCATCCACCTCTAGAGGGACCTTAGAAACCTTTCCCCTTGAGCCTCCATCCTTTGATTGTAGCTCTTCTGGATTTTGGTTAGGTTGCCTCTGCAGCTAAAGGTTTTCCCCATGCACTCTCTGCATTTCAACCTTGTTTGCTTGATCGGATGCATGAGAAAAGGCTTCAAAAGAACTAAAGTCTAGAGGACTCAATCCCTTATTTGGGTTAACAATACTCACAGGTGCAATGGGTTCAAACAATTCTATCTCTGTGAGTGTAGGAACAAACTGCTCCTCATTAGTTTTATCTTCTTCTACATCCTCTTTTGGCTCATCTTTCCAATTATCTTGGTAGACAACAGGTCCACCCTTGAGGATTGAAATAGCATCATGGAAAGGGGCTTGAAAATCTTCTTGAATTTCTTGGAGGGGAGAGGGTTCTAGACAAATTTGTTCTTGGGGAGTGATAATCTGAATTTGCACAGGAACAAGGGCTTGTGGAGGGATAAAGGCGTTGAAGCCTGAAAACTTGTGGAGTCTAGGTTGCTCTTGGTTATGAATTAGTTGTTTCAGTGGATGAGACCCTCTAAAACTTGGAATATTCAATTCAGGAGACTTAGGAGACTCTCCTTGCTTGAAGCTTGGTATTCTGAACTTGGAAACCTCTTCTTCAAAGAATGGATTTGGAAAAGAGATAGATGATTGAGTTTCCAACCTTTGAAATGGAGCCAACAAAAGCCTCTTTTGCTCTTCTTCTGCTAGCTGGATGCTAGAGCATGTTTTCGTTTGTATGTTTGGTGGAGGGTCTTCACATGGTGAAAAAGATGGCCCTTTCCAACTTGGATCCTTCAAGGCAGAGGGCTGCCTGAAACTTGGAATTATGATAGGCTTGGATTCTACAACTTTTTCCTCTTCTTGATTTTGAATTGGTATGAGAGAATCGACCTTTACAAGGTTTGATACTTTGTAACCAGGATGCTTGATCTAAGAAGGCTTCCATGATAGAGAAGTTTGAGCCACTTTCATAGATTCACTTTGGTTTGAAGGATGAACCTATTTGAAGCTAGGAACAAGCAAGAAATTTTTTACTTTGAGCTCTTGCACTTGAGCAAGCAACTGCTTTATTTGTTTCTCCTTGGCTGCAAGTTGTGTGTTCAAGCATTCCTCTTCATACACCCTTCTATCTTCTGCCTCTTGCTGGTGCAAATAAGCTTGATATGCAAGCTCCTCCTACTGCATGTTATATTGCATTTCTCTATCTATTTCTGACATTTACATTTGGTAATCCAGCAACCAACTCTTAATGTTACCCAAATCAGTATCATTTTGGGACTGACTAGGAAGGTTGCACGTTTGATTTAGAGCAGAGTGGGTTTCACAAGGCTGACTATAGGGATGAATAGGCTGCAAACAAGGATGAGTAGGAGTGGTTTGAAAATGCTCTTGTTGGTAATGCTGATTGTAATGAGGCAAAGAGTTGTTTGGCATAAATTTAGAGGCATGTGGGGCCTAATATTGCTGATATGGGGGCCAATGGCCTGTATTTGGATTAGGGGTAGGGGAATAGCCATGATTCCCATAAAATTCTGACATTTTGTAGCATCTAAATGCCGGATAATCATAAAAATGTCAGAATTAGAGCAAAAGGTCTGCAACTAGAGAGAAACTGGATACATACCAGAGAGGGAGTCACCAGGTGATTGAGATGCTTCTAGAAGTTGACTAGACCAAGAAAACCACCAAAATCCTAATCTTTGATGAAATTTTAGGTGCTTGGGCTACTTTCACCAGTAGATTTATTCAGTAGAGTCGCCATGGTGTTGTTTGTATTGCCTCCAAAGGCTAGTAATACTAGGAGAAACACCAAATCTCTTAGTACTTTTATGAGAAGTTCATTGAACTAGTCTCACTGGGCGTGCCAAAAGCTATTATCACCCAGATTTGCACCCTTTGCTACTGTTGTGAAACTTTAGCAATCTAGAAAAACATGGGAATGATCTTGAAGTGTGGGACCTTGCAAACTGAGATCAGACCTCTGGAGAAGACCGGCTTCCTCTTTCTAAGCCTATTACTTAGAGAAATGTATCTAAACCTAGTGCTAATGCTTACTAGGAAAAGGGGTAGAAGGAATGCTAAAATGAAAAAGGGATGATACACCAGATTTAAATGTGTTTGGCTGCAAAACTGTATCAACACAGTAATAATCTCACAGCTGGAACGACTTGCATAGACTCATATTGATTCTAACAGAGGTCAAGATAGAATATTAGAGGAATGAAAGGGATCATTTTGTCCACAATACACAACCTACACTAATCCAAAGAACAGACACAGTGCTAAAAATAATAAAAGAGAGGCAAAATGCCAATTTATATTGATTATAGAGGCCAAGTAGCCATTACAAAATAGCCCAGAAGAACAACCAACAACAATACATTTGTTTTACATGTATATATAGCATTTGCATTTTTGACCTCAGTCAGTTACAATCAGTTCGCCCATGGGCTCTATCAGGAAATATTTGCCTCTGAAGGGATGTCCACTTGCAAGAAGTTATGGCGTGAGATATCTAGAATAGGGACAAATGGAAGATATTTTAAATCTTTAATGTGAGCTGCTGAATCATCAATTTGTAGCAATGAATGCAACAAATATCTGCATCTACATATGTCAAATTGGTTGCTGAAACGTCCATTCAATCGAGCTAGCAAGATGTGCATCAAATTTTGAAAGTGAAAATATCTTGCTCAAAAGCCTGCCAAATGAAAGAGGCAAAAACAAGCACTTTTGTCTTTTGCAGCATGCTGAAATTTACCAAAATGAGGGAGATACAGACGGTCAATGCTATGGTCAACCATGTCTTGCAATTGCATATCGCTTTGCATCTGCACTTGCATATACAATTGCACCTACACTTTACAGTGTTTACTTTATGCATTCATGCAATCTCCCTCCTTTCACTTTTTTGCATATTCAATTTGCTTTGTATATGCGGTTATATGTGCCCTTGTATCTATTTTTGTATATGCAAATGTACATGCCATACAATTGCCAGCATATAATCGCATGCCTTTACTTTCGTATCACCCTTTGCATATAGACCCCTGCCACATGTCATCACTGCATTAGTCGCTGAACTGATCCTTGGACCCATCGCTGAAAAATTGCATCTTTTTATTGACCGTCGGAAAGACCTTAAAATGAGCCGCTGATACACTAAGTCTGGCCGAAATCCTTTACATGTGACCCTTTGTATATCTGATTGTATATCTAAACATACAATTGCAAATATACATACAATGTGGAACTCAAAAGATTATTGGCCATATTAGAACTTTGCAACAGGTCTGGCCCTTGTATCTTTTCTTCTCTGCATATCGGCACATACAAGCACTTCGACATACAAACTACGGACCCCAAAATGATTATTCACTGCATTTGATTCTCTAGTCATGTTTGGGTTGTATGTCCTCCCTTGTATCTTTGCCTTGTATATCGCATATACAATGTGAATATACAAGCAAAACATACATACAATCACACTTCTGCCTTTATCAACCAGAATGTATATTCATTTTGGGTCTGAGCTTTGCATCTCAGGAATGTATATTCCCTTGTATCTTGTGATTGTATGTGTAAACATACAATTGTATATACATACAATGTGGACCCCACCCTTTGTATGTACTTTATTTGCTGCCTTGTATATGCAGAACTCAATGTAAGATACAAGCGCCTGATATACAATCACCTTTGTATATGGACCTTTGCACATTGGCCTTGCATCTTTCCTTCGTAACGGCCTTTGCATATGCATTTTGTATATGCCCTTTGCATATTCAAATTCATCAGAGCATCGGGGAGACCTCGAAATGAGCCGCTGATAAGCAAGGTTTCGTCGATGACACTTTGTATATTCTTTTGTTTGCGCATATTGGGCTATCGGGGAGACTATCAGATGAGTCTCCAATATGTAAAGTTTCACCAAACAACCATTGTATATTCTTTACATCTCCATCGGCCTATCGGTGGGACCACAAACTGAGCCACCGATAGGCAAGGTCTCAGCGATATGTCTTTTGTATCCTCCCTTTGTATGTTCAAATGCATCAGCCATCGGAGAAACTTTGAATTGAGCTGCCAATGCACATGTCACGCCGATACATATGGCCTTTGTATATACAATCATACAATGGCAAATGTATATGCGAATATACATTCAAAAATGCATACACAAATACTAAGCATGAAACTGAGAAAACCCTGCGATGGAAAATACTTGAAGCTAAAAGATTTCTGGGTTTTTTGTAAGGATTCTCAAGGCAAGTTTTTGGGAAATTTGGCAAGGCAGAACATGGGTTCTTTGAATAATTTAAGCTTTTTCTCTTTCTATTTAGGCTTTCTCTGATTGGATTTCTTTGATAGAAAGAGGGGGACAGGAATATTTTGGGGGGAGGCAAAATATGACAACAGTGGTTTTTAGAGAACTTGGGGTATTTTTTGATCTAGGATAGCCAAAGGGAAAAAGAAGGAAAATAGTGCACTTTGAGACTAAGGTTAAGAAATAGGAAGATAAACATGTTGAAGAATAGAATGATGGATTTGAGGATGGAGAGGAAGAAGAGAAAATTTAGGTGAGAGTTCTAAATAGGTTGAGCATACAAAGGAATACACAATTCCTTTACACTTGAGATCCATGAGACAACATAACCTAGTTAACAAGTAAAGCTCAACAAATTTTTGTTGTGTATTTACTTTATCTTGTACTATTGATGAACCTAGATCTATCAAGGAGGCTCTCTTCAAAGGAATGTGAGTCTTGAAATGAGGCCATGTAGGAGGAGATGATGACACTTAAGAAACATGACACTAGAGATCTAGTGAGTTTGCTCGAGGGAAGGAAGCCCATTTGTTGCAAGTGGATGTTTAAAACATTTTTGAAGTAGATGGTAAGTTGGAGAGGTACAAGGCCAGAGTGGTGGCAAAGGGATACTCCAAGAGAGAGGAAGTTGATTTTGGTGAAATTTTCTCTCTTATCATTAAATTGTCTTCCATTATATTCTTGCTTTCTATTATTGTTGCTTGATTTTGAAGTAGAGCAAATGGATGTTAAAACTACTTTTTTTCATGAGGATATTGAAGAGGAAATTTGCATGTGACAGCCTAATGAATTTGTGGTAAAAGGGAAGGAAAATTTGGTATGCAGTAAAAATGATCATTGTATGGTTTGAAACAATCACCTTGGATGCATGGTATTAGAAATTTGATGCTTTTGCATTGAAGTTCCAGGTTTTGTTAGAAGTGAAGATCACTATGTTTATGTTAAATTTATTGATCATCAGTTGCTAATTATTGTCTTGTATGTTGATGACATGTTGTTTATTGTTAATAGAAAGAGGATGATTAAGGAGCTTAAAACTTAGCTTGCTAGTGTGTTTGACATGAAGGATTTAGGGGCAACAAAATTTATTTTGTAAATAGAAATCAACAAGGATTGAGTTCATAGAAATCCTTGGCTCATTTAGAGTAAGAATGTTGACATCCAACCATCACACACTTTGATTGTATTACAACACACCCTTTAAGAAATGGTTTTATTAAATAACACATATTTACCTTATTTTAATAGGTAAATTTCTCTCTTTGTGAAGGATAAAATATTCTTTTAATCTCTCCATTTTAAAAAAAGTGTCATAATTTACAAATAATTTCTTTTACCTCCCCCTTTTAATTTTAAAGATTCATTTACATGATAAATTCTTTTTCACCTTGGGGAAAAAGTTCTATAACAACTTCTACATACACCCCTCCTTTTTCTAAAGCCTCTCATGTTACCATTCCTTCCTCTACCCTAGATACACTCATTCAAAAGCTAGTTAAAGTTGAGAGAAAAATTGATACTATGCCTAAGTACAAGACACTGATGAGTCAATTGAAGCTAGGCATAAACCATTGTCATTTGAGATTGTTACATATCCTCTATTTGTTGGTTTTGTGGCACTTTGTTTTGAGATGCATAATGGGAAATGTCACCCCAATACACATTTACACTCTTCCACTATAGCATGTTTAGACTTTGTGTATTGGGATAAATTATTGGCTAAATCATTTCTAAGGACTTCAAAAAATTATGATATTGAATGGTTCTAATCATGCCTTATGAATCAATATACATACATTTTTTATTTGACTAAGGTATTCTTGAAGTAACTAAAAGTTAATATGGACCTTAAGGTTACTATTTATATTTTATTTGAGTGTGCTTAAGGACCAAATTAGCATATGAATGATTATGTGATAAGATTCCAGTCTTTGTATTCTAAATTGCACCATCCCTTGCATGATTTGGAGTTGCAAAACATTTTTATCAAGGGATTAATCAAATCAATTTCCCATAGTGTGTACACCTCAATAGCTTTACATATTTCATGAATCTTTGTGCACATGTGAAAATAATTGAAGCTAAGATGTTAGAAAATAATGTCTTCAAGTATGGATCACCCACTTCAAATGATTCTTCATACCCTTCAAAATTTCAAGAATCTACATCTTTTTCTAAGGGTAATGATTACAAAGACAAGAAGGAAAATGTTCACAAGTTACTAATACTTTCAATCTTCCTTGTTTAAAACAAAATGCTCATAAGATTTTTATAAAGTTACAAGAACCTTTGGACTTTGTACTTCAAATTTTATTGAGCTCTAATTTGATTAACTTTCCTCCTATTCATCCATAAAATCCTAGAAAAACACTTCCCAAGAGTTATGACAAGAAAGCATTTTTCCATTTTCATAGAGTTAAGGGGCATAATGCTCAATATTGCATGGATTTAAAGCATAAGATATACGATCTTATTGATAACAACATGATTCACAATGAAGGTGTCAATGATGTTGGAAATCAATTAGTTTCTCCTCCAAACCAAAACTTACAAACCTATACCAACTCATTTCCTAGTCATAACAATAATGTTGATGCACAATATATAATTGTCATGTACAATGATACTAAATAGATGATTTCTATGTTGATTTAAAAGGATGTAAATGTTGTGATGTGGATTGGGGGATGAGGCATATGACATGCCTTCTTCCTCCCATGCTACTCCATTGATCACATTTTTGGATGAAATGCCGCAAAATAACCATTATGGTCCATTAAATGTGATAGGTCAAATACACATGACAAGGTTATTGGTGACATTCTCATAGATGTTAAAAATCAATTCAATATATGTGCTAAAGAGTTTTTATCTATAATGAATAGTTGAAGCCAATTTCTTATGCTCATTTAGGAGTATCATTGAAGATGACCAGTGGAATATTGATTCACACTTTGAGTTGTGTCATTTTACCTCTTAAGGTGGGTCCTAAGGAACCACAAGTCTTATGTCATGTTCTTCCTATTTGGATTGATTTTCTATATTACTTGGTAGACCATGGCTTGAGCACTTGAAGGTTGTCCCTTCTATTGTACATTAATGTGTTAAATATGTTCATGAGGGTAGAATTGTAAATATTACATGAGATCCATATAATCTTCTTGTTGAAATGAGTCATTTTACTTTGGATATTTATATGTACACAACCCCAAGGAACCTCATTATGAACTACTTCAAATAATGTGGACTTATTACTAGATCAAATTTGAAGAATCTACAATAATAAACTAGTTATTCAATTGAAATAAGTTGGACTCATTAAAAATTAAGTGTATCAATCCTATAATTTTAAAAAATGTGAGAATTATAGTTTATTTGATATAGATTTTTCAGATCTTATCTAGTAATAAGTCTAGATAATGAAATAGTTGATCCTTATGAAACTAAGAAAGAACTTTATGAAGTGTATAAAAAGAAGTTAGAAAAACAAAATAAAGGAATTTAAGGTAGAGATAAGATAACACATCATCATATCAACCATACTTTACCTCCTCTTCCAAATAAGAATGATAAGGGTCCTATATTATACAGGTTGATGTTTCATGCTAAAAGTACTACTTCATGGATTTCAAAGAAAAATGTTGTGGTTTATCAAATGCATAATAGTTCTATGGCCTGACCACCTCTAAAGAAGAAAGACAAATAGATACAGAAAGAAAATCTTATAGTTCCACCTATTGACAATATGTTCACTAAGACTACCAACTCCTGCCAAGAGGGAACACATGTTATTGCAAAAGAAAGTTATGTAGTAGAGGATGAAGAGTACATGATGTTACTTTTTGGGAGGAGGATGACCTTTTAAGAAATTCTCCTAATACAACTACATGAGACCTCTCCCTTTTCTACTTATATTTATACTTTATGTATTTGTATACCTTTATTACTTATACTACATGTGTTTTTCTTTCTCATGTATTCTTTAACATTTGCTTCATATGTGTCTTTACACTTTGATCTTTGCCTACCATAATTGTTGTGTTTTCCTATTCTCATTGCACCTTCTATATTTTTTTATGCAATGATTGCTATAATTTCTTATTCTCATTTCACCTTGTATATATAATTTTTGCCATGATTGTTGTATTTTTCTATTCTCATTTCACCCTCTATATTATGTTGTATGTTTTGTTTCCCCACTAAGGTACCTTTCCTACATTACTTGTATGATTTCATATGTGTCATAATGAGCTCATATGCTACTTTGTTTCATTATCCATGGTTTCCCACATGTCCCTTTCTACATATCCATGATGTTCCTATGTACCATATTTATAATGTCTAGTTCATATGCTATCTATATGTTATGTTCATTAGGCTTGTTATTCCCATCTTTGCCATCATACTAAAGCTGTCAAGTCTACATCTTATTGACAAGTTGTCGTTGTACCTCATCATTTAATCTATTTTTAGATGTCAAAGAACCAGGGTTGTGTCCATGGCTGTCTGCAACTAGGGATTCTAAGTGACCAGTTTATAGCTAGTCCTAATGCTTAAAAGAATGATTAATCTATCTGCTTGTTGAATAAATCTAATGAATTCTGGAAAACAGAATAAAACAGGAAATGTACTCAAAGCAAAGGAAACAATAACATGCATTTATCTTATTAAAACAGGAAATACTTTTATAAGAGAAAATTGAAACAATAAAATAGAGATACTAGCCTCCTGCCTGAGTGGTGAGAGTGGGCCCTTGCTCTACACCCTTGAGGCTGAAGGCTATTGCAGGAAATCAGCACAAAAGATGATCTAAACTAAATCCAGTCCAATTCATTCATTTTTGCATTCATGAAAATATGGCTATAATAGAACTGAGATCTCTAAAAATTAGAATAATTTTATCATTGTTGTTCCATTACTATTTCTGAGAGTATATATAAAAAAATGAGTGATGATATATCACTGAACTTATTTATCAATCTTTCTAGGAGATGACACCATCTCTTATTTGTACTTAACTGTCTAACTTATGAAAATTCACCATGCGAGAAAGGTAGATTTGAGTGGAACAGAAGTCCACTCAAAGGTCTAAGTTTAAGTCTTAATACACTTGGGCATCAAAGCCCTGAAAATACGAATATTGGTTTAGTTCAATTCGTAACTCATGCAAAATCTTTGAAAAGATAAAACTTCAGCAGTTTAACTGATAGTTGACCCTTCACCACTCAGGTGATGATTTGAGTGAAGTGAGGGGGTATTAGGATCGCTGCTGAAGTGTCTAGTCGGCAACTCTGCTTGGAAACATGCCCTATTCTCAGGAGGCACCAGAGATAGTTGTTCCTATCTATAGCTCCAGAGATATTCTAGACTCTCCCAGAGCTCCAGAGAGTCATTCCCCATATCTTCAAAACTTCAGGTGTCACTGTTCTTTGTTATTGTCTCTAGAGATCATTGAAGACGATCTTCAGAGATGCACAAAATCGTTGTTCCTAGCATCTACACCTGCTGATTCAAAAAGAAAGAAATTTTGCATTTTTCCATTAATCCCACGCACATTAGTCACCTAATCAGAAATTCTAATCTCAAGTAATCTATCTTAATTAATCACAAAATAGAACAATCTTGCTAACTTATTTGAGTGCAGACACAAGGAAGATGAACTAAAAAAGGGGAAAAAGAGAGGCAAAAAAAGGTGTATTTCATGAGTGCAATTTGGCACTCATCATCCCCCCCATACCTAAGGTTTGGCAGGTCCTCCTGCTTTTCACATCCTGGATTTATTTTGGCGAAGTAATCTATCAGTCAGGCTATACTCCTGGAGATAGGTTGTCCAAGTGGTTTTGTTGGTGTTACCATTTCCTCTGTACTTGTCAACTTGCTTCAACCAGTCTTGCAATTTTTCATCTTCCAGCTGTTTTGTCCATACAGGGAGTGGTTCAATTATCAGAGGAGGTCTGAACTGTCCACCTATCCATTCCTGTTTATGTTTATCCATCAGTTTGGATATCATCTTTGCCTTTCTCATGAATAGTCTCAGGTTTGCAGGGGTGACCACCTCTCTAAGCTTTTGCTCTGGGGTTAAAATATTCCATCTCCTCTTTGCTACAACAAGTACAGGATTTGTTGAATTAATCATAAAAAGACCAAAGTCAATGGAGCATTCCTGCAAACTTTTCAGGTATAATGGCAATATGCTGGTTGCACTTGCAGGATGATAAATAAGGGACCTGAATTGGGTCTGAAAAGCAAAAGGATTGGGACATTCTTTTCTGATGTGGAGATCTATTTTTGAATCCTTTTGAAGATGATCTTCCATCCTTTCATTCCAGATTTGGTGGTTTCTCATGAGGGACATGAATGCCTTAAGCTGGCATTCTCCCACAAAGTGATTAATCATGAAGGCTATATCATTAATGCAGAACCCATGTAAGTATAATTCACATAGGAAGTTTTTGTCTTCATCATTGCTCCTGGTGTAAGCTTCCATGAAACCTTCTGCTGTTTCGGTATCCTCAGTTATGTCAGACAGGACTAAGGAGAGTTTCCTTTGCAGTACCCTTTCCTGTAGGAACATTGAATAGCTGGCACTTGGAGGCCTGCAGGATAGAATTTCTGAGGAAAGGGAGGCCATTTGAATGATTTTGCTTTCCAAAGTCGCTATTCTTTCTGCTCTGGCAGTGACTGCCCTTTGTAATTGCAACATTGGTTTGGAGGCCTCAAATTCCCTACACATTTTCTCCCAATGAAACAGGGCTTTGGGAATGTCAATGGGGATTAGACCCACATAGGCATCTATTTGAATTTCCTGTTCATTGGTTGCCCTTGGGCCAGACAGTTCTTGAATATATTCTTCTTGGTCATCCAGTCTGTTATTGGCCCAAGTTAATTGTTTATCCTAGCTTTGTACCTTTTCAATCAGTGCTGCCA
This sequence comes from Cunninghamia lanceolata, assembly GCA_027924645.1. Classification (NCBI taxonomy): domain Eukaryota; kingdom Viridiplantae; phylum Streptophyta; class Pinopsida; order Cupressales; family Cupressaceae; genus Cunninghamia; species Cunninghamia lanceolata. Next base: position 11,422,699 of record BSBN01000186.1, on the reverse strand, counting down.
TTACTATGAGGCCATTGTCTCTGGCCATGGTGAGCTCAGAAACCTTTTGTGTTATTTCTTTTTCTTTTTCTTCCATCACTTTTGCTGCCTCACATTTCTGTGCTTCCAACTCTGCCTCCTTCTCCTGGATGATTCTGTCCTTGTTTTAGAGGTCTGTTTGGATATTTGCAATAGTTTGCTTCAGCTCCATCTCCATCTCTACTTTGACCTTCTTGAGGTCAGTAATAATCAAATTCTTTCCCCAGAGCATTCTTTTTAAATTTTCAATTTCTTCCATTAATTGTTGCTTTGTTGAGATTTCTATATCCTCTTGGTCAGAGGGATGAGATAGAGTTTCTGCCTCTGTTTGTATGGCTGTTGGTTGATTATCAATATTATCCATGGCCACCTGCCCTGTTTCTCCCAATGTATCCATGTGCCCTGTTTCTCCTTCTGTAGTGTTCCTGTCTTAAGGATCCTCTGCTGTTGCTGGCACTGATGGAGGTCCTACTTTGTCCTCACATGTGCTCAATTCCAGGAGTGCCTCAGCGAGCAGGGCAGTATCCTTCTTAGCTTGTGAGAGCTGCCTCTTCCTTTTGCTTCTCCAGAGCATAGGTGGGACTGGTGCCTCTGGAGCAGGTCTCCCTTCCTCAGAATCTGAGGAGATAGTAACAGTTGGTAAGTTTCCTATCTCTGGAGCACATGGTGGTGTTGAAACTGGACTTGACTCCATATGAACAGATGGTGTTTGGAGAATTTTCACTTTGCTTCCTCTTCCTGACCAAAGGTACCTCATCTGAATCATGGGATGGTTCTTCAACCCACCACCTCCCCTCAATTCCTTGTCCTGACTTTTCCTCTGTTAATTCCTTAGGCCAAGATTCCTTAGGTAGAGTCATTTTTTGCCTGACTGATCGAGTCATGTATAGAGGTCGTGTAAGAGTAGGTTCTGCAATTTGTTTGCCTTTCCCCTTTTTTTCAGGAACAGGGGTTGCAGATGTTGTAGCCTCCTATGAGGGTGATGTCCCTTTGTGAACAACTATGGAGGAGGCTGTAGGCTCAGTTTCCTCATCCTGGTGAGAGGGAGAACTCTCATCCTCTGTTTGTGTTATCTCTGGTTCTCTGACCTGAGGGTTATGCTCAAGAAAGTTCTGCAAAAGTTCTTCTCCATTGGCCTGAGATAGGAAGTGGTGCTTGACTATTAGAAAGATGAGGCCATGATGTTTCATGGGTCCCTTACCCTGCTGGTATTTCTCTACAGTTGCCCTGATGGCAGAATACAGGAAATTAGGGATATTTATGTTATATTCGGGGTGCCTATTTCCATGTCTGAGAAAAATCAACATTTTCATTATGGGCCCTAAAACTATGGAGAATTGGCCATCACAGGTAAAGTACTTCATTAACCAGGTAGCAACAGTTGCCCAAGGATTTGGGAGAGTGGACCTCAAAATTCCTTTGACCTCATTCTTATTCATATGCAATTGAATAGCAAGTTCACCACGAACATAAAAATTTCTAATTAAATCAGTATATAAGGTTTTCAGGTGGTAGAACCTCTCACCTTGTTCGGGGAGTCCGGAAATGTGGCTGATAATTGTGGAGGAGAGACTGATTTGGTTTCCTCTCACAGTGGTCTAGTTGTCTCTTAAATTCCTAAGGAATTCGTCCACAATATCCTCCTGAAACCCTTCAAACTTGTCTAGGAAATCTAACCATCTAGCAGCCCTTAAAATGTTTGTTGCAGCTACATCTTTTAGAAGACCCGCAGTATTTTCTGGCTCAGATTTTTTCTTGACCCCCATTGCTGAATTAATGGCACTTTCTGTGTTTTATTCTTTTACTTCCCCAATCTGCAGTCTATCTGTCCCTCTTATCTTTGTGGGCTCCAGAGTATTGTTCAAATTGCTCTGTAGACTCCAGAGAGTTGTTTAATTTATCTTATGCTTCAGTCTATTCCAGATGTTTGAATGAGGGATGCTATTGTTTTCAGGCTGGGCTTATGCAGATGGGTTAAGAGACCAAAGCAGCCATAAATGTAACGGATTGACAAGGCACTCCGGAGGTAAGGTGGCATTAAGGCACAGATGGCGGCATGCTTGGATGTGAAGAAGGAAATGACGATGGAGGGACGTGTCATCTTGGCAGCATCCAAAATAAAAAGACAGGACAGCTACTAATTAATGATTAATTAAAAATAGATTTACCTGGATCAGTTTTAATGATGACACGATGTACACGGGAGAAATGTAGCACCGTTTTGGAAATTGCATGCATCGTGGCATTTAAGCAGCAGTCTGAAATGACATCCACTTCTTACTTGCACGCGACCTACAATCATTGCATTGAGTGGCACTAAAATCCACGCCCATGGGTGATGTCAGCGCCGGCTCGTGGACACTCCTGCAATTATTAGTATTCTATTTTAATTATGCTTTGCGATGAAGTAGAAGATGAGTCATGATGACCTCATCATATGAGTTGTCTACTTTACCACCTGGCGAGGTGGGTCCCTCCCTTATTATGGAAACTGCCGGCGTGATTAACAGAGCGTTGGAGGTGCTCCTAATTGGAAAGCGCCGGAGGTGCTCCTTATTTGAGAAGTGCCGAAGATGCATTGGGCCAATTTCTGGCAACTGATCATATCCGGAGCTCAATTATTACAACTGTCCTGAAGAAGGGAACTGCCATTTTACTGGTTTTCAATTCCCTTGGTCGAGAAAGATAGCCATTTGTTAGTTTTCCATCTTTCTCTCTCTTTTTTTTTTTTAGAAGGTAGCCATCGCTGGTTTTCAACCTTTTTTTTTTTTTCCAGAAGGCAGTCATTGTTGGTTTTCAACCTCCTTTTTTTTTAGAAGGCAGCCATTCAATCCAACACCGTGACAGAGGAGGTATCCCCTATATCAAAACACAGATCATTTAGAAACTCTTCTTTAGTAGATAGTCTTTTGTAGAGCTTTATCTGGTGACCATTTACTAGAAATGTGTTTGTGCTCCCATCAATTGGTTGCAATAATACAGTTCCATTTTCAAATACTTCCTTTATTTGATAAGGACCCAGCCAATGAGTCTGCAATTTCCCTTTGAATTCTTTAAATTTAGAATCATAAAGAAGAACCCAATCTCCTTGTTGAAATATCCTCCTCTTAATATGTTGGTCATGCCATTGTTTCCTTTGGTACTAAACTAGTTCTGTTTGTTGAATGTCTTTTGTCTGAATCTCATCCAACTCGTTGAGCTGAAGAATTCTGTTCTGCTGAATTGTAGACAATGGCAACCCAACATCCAATACAGTTTTAAGTGTCTGGAGTTCAAATTCTATAGATAGTATAGGCTTTTTCCCATAAACTAATTCATATGGTGAAAACTTTGTTGTGGACTTCCAAGTGGTGTTGTAAGCCCAAACTGCTTCAGGTAGTCTATTAGCCCAATCCTTTCTATTCATTGCCACTGTCCTTGTTAGGATATTCTCAATTTCTTTGTTAGTTACTTCTACCTGCCCATTTGCTTGAGGATGGTAAGGTGAAGATTTTATATGCTTGACTTGGTATAAATCTGTGAATGCCTTGATTACCTGTGAAGTAAATTAAGGTCCTCTGTCTGAAACTATTGATTTTGGGGTTCCAAATCTCAAGAAAATTTTATTGTAAAAGAAATCAGCAACTTTTTCTTCTCTTGCAAACTGTAATGCTTGAACTTCAGCCCACTTAGTAACATAATCTGTGCACACTAGAATATACTCCTTACCTGATGATGGTGGTGAAATTGGTCCCACAAAGTCTAGACCCCATTGCTCAAACGGTTCCATCATGACTTGAGGATGTAGCAGCATTTCACCACCATACACAGTAAAGTCATCCATGTAGACCTCCATGCATTCATTAGCCAGTTCAGCAAAAATAGCTAGAACCAGTCTCTGAAATGTAGCTGGGGCATTGAATAGCCCAAAGGGAAGAACTTTGTAAGCAAAGGTTCCCCAAGAGCATGTGAAGGTGGTTTTGTCTTGGTCCTCAGGTGCTACTTGAATTTGATTATACCCACTGAATCCATCTAGAAAAGAAAAATACTTTCTCCCAGTAAGGTTGTCCAAAACTTGGTCAATAAATGGCAAGGGAAAGTAGTCCTTTTTTGTGGCCTTGTTGAGTTCTCTATAATCAATACACACTCTCCATTTCCCATTCTTTTTAGGCACAATGACAAGGGGTGAGACCCATTGACTATCTGAGATTGGATATATGAACCCTGCCTGGAGTAATTTTTCTATTTCAGTTTTGACAATGTCCTTTAAGGCAGGATTCAATCTTCTTTGTGGTTGCCTGACGGGTTTAATATCCTCAGTGTAGATATGATGGGTATAGATCTCAGGAGGTATGCCTTTCATATCTTGGTATTCCCAGGCAAAAGATGCTGAGTGAGAGACCAAAAGCTGGATAAGTTTTTCTTCCTGACTTGCTGTTAACTGAGTATTTATATTAAGTGTTTTCCCTGGCAGAATCATGACCTGTTTTGTAATTTGATCCATAGATGTGGTGGGTCCATACATTGGTGTCATGGTATTGAGAGGACAAGAATGTGGGAGTAACATGTGGAAGGTGGTTAATTCCCTGTAAAAGGTTTCCCCACAAGGAATAATGTTAGCAAGGGTACAGTGAGAAGAAACAAGAAGTTCTCTCTGAGGATCTTGGGCGAGTTCCATCACATCTTTATTGATTAGGATGTGAGTGAAGTCTTCCATTGTATCATAGTATACTTCTTCTTCTAATTCTCCCAGATGTTCCCTAATGGTTACCATAGCTAATGAGGCACTGTTGTCCATGTTCTCTGGTTCATCCACCCATACTCTTCCTGTGTAATGCACTGATGGTTTAGCTGGAGGATACAGAGATATTTTCTTTAGATCTATCCCATTAGAAATGACCATATCTCCAGTTCAACAATTAATAGATGCTGCTACAGTAGCCAGCCATGGTCTTCCTAAAATCAGCAGATAAGCATTTCTCTGGTTTCTAGGTTCTAGTGTTAAGAAATCCACTGGAAATTCCCATGAATCTATCACAACGGGTACATCAGTGATTACACCTTTTGGAACAGCTACTGACTGATTAGCAAGTTGAAGAATTGTAGTTGTGGATTGGATACCTAATAGAGCTAACCTGTCCATTGTATGAGCTGTCATCACATTAATTGCTGCTCCTAAATCAACCAGAACATTTGAAATTTCTACTCCCGAGATGAAAATAGTTATGACAGGATTTCCAGGGTCTCCATATTTTGGGAGGAGAATTTCTCCCATCAATAGATCCATTACTTTTATTTCCACCTGTATTGTGGAAGGAAAGCTCTTCTTTCTGCCCTGTGTTTTGATACAATACTGTTTAATGAACTGATTTAGTTCCGATACATCTCTGATTGCCTGGAGAAGAGGAATTTCAATGTTTAGCTGCTTGATTTCTTGTAAAAGTTCTGATTCCTGATTGGGTTGGATTTGTTTTTGTAAAATCTTTTTCTGGGGAGCATTTTGTTTAAGTCGTTCTGGGTAGGGTGCTAGCTTTTCCATCTCCGGAGCATCTCCGGAGCTCTTATCAGAATTGTGTTCAAGACTATTCTCTGGAGCTGGCTTTTTAGGAGTAACTCCGGAGTTGTCTGTGGGTGATTTTTCTAGCACTTTTTCGTTAGTAATCTCCTTTGGGGGTTGATTGGATGGATTTTCAGGTTCCTCATCATTGGTTATTTCAACTTTAGTTGGAGGAGAAGGTCTTGGGAATGCTTTACCAGAACACAACTGGAGATTATTTGAATATATAGCATTAATTCCAGCCAGATTTTCTTGCTCTATCATGTAGACAGCTACTCTCTGTTTATTCCGTGGGTTTGGTATAGGCTGAGCTAGTAAAGTTGGTTGACTAACTGGTTCATTTTGTGTTTGACCCTGTGTGTTGGAGGATCCAGTTAGTAAAGCCTGCTGTTGAGGTTGGAAACGTCTAGGTTGTCCTTGATATTGTTGATGATATCCCTATTGAGGACCCCATTGAGGTTGCATGTTTTGTGACCCAAACTGTGGTGGCTATTGTTGATTTCCCCAAGGCTAATTTTGCCAGTTTTAGTTTTGCCAGTTTTGGTTTTGCCAATTTTGACCTGGCCAATCCTGTTATCCCCAAGGAGGATTATTTTGAGGGCCATACCAAGTTGGATTCCACTGATTATTTCCCCAATTAGGACCCCTGTAAGAAGACTGGCTTGGATACTGATTATAAGGGAAATTTCTAGCTTGTTTTTGTCCCACATAGTTCAACTCCTCCTCTATCACAGCATTCTTTTTACTCAATCTTTTCAAGGCTGGAAGTTGACTACACTAACTGGTAGGATGTTCCCTATCACAGATCTGACAAATCTCTAATTTGTCCAAGGGGCATTCTCTCAATAGGTGTTTGTTTCTACACCTAGGACAATAAATGGAGAGCGGTTCAGTTGCTTTGCTTTGATCAGTTGTTATCTTTTTTGCTTGAATCCCATCCAATGTGGTATTTAGTTGGACCAGAATGTCTATTTTTAGATTTGCAATTTCCTCCATCAACTGTCCTATTTCATTTTTCCCTTTAAAGGTTTTGGATGACCTTACTCCATCTTGAGTTCTGGAATAGTTCCTGCAGAGTTCCTCTATTTTAGGTATTTCCATTTTGTTAATGTTCCCTTCTCCCATTAGGTCCAGAGCCTGTTTTGATTCTTTATCCAATCCTTTTATAAATAGGGTTCTGGCCAAGGAGTGATCCACCGGATTGCCATACCTTCTCAAGGCAAAATTAAACCTATCCACATAGTCTTCTAAGGATTCTTCCTCCCCCTGCCTAATTTTAAATAGTTCTTCATTTTTATTACTAGATATGCAATAATCTTGGTATTTTTCCAAAAACTCTATTTCTATTTGATCCCAAGAACGGATAGAACCCTGGGGTAAACCCATAAACCATCTCATCACAGAATCTTTCAGGATTGAAGGGAACAGTTTGAGTTTCTGGTTATCTGATCCATAATCATAAGTTTGGCAGACTACTTTGAATTCAAACAAGAACTGATCTGGATCCTTAGAAGAAAGTCCTCTGAAATTTGGCAGATGTGCTGGTGAGATATTTTTCATGGGAGCATTGTCTCCAGCAGCCAAAACAATAGGATAAGAGAAGGTTCTTGGAGCCTGATTTCCTCTTCCCCATGATTATCATTATCCATGTTTAGTACTGGTTCTTCTTCCTGAGGTTCTAGGAAATTAGGTTCTACCAAAGGATCTGCCTCAACTTTTTGTTGCAATTCCTGGATACAATTGGCAAGTGGAATGTCTGCAAGATCTAAGGGATTGTTGTTTTGAAGTGCAGGTTCCAAATTAAGATCTAGGTTTCCTTCTTCAACAAGATTTTGTACCACCTCACTGCTTTCCCCTATGGTGTGTTGTTGGGGTGTCTTCTTAATATATCTTCCTTTCAGATCTCTAGCTCTAACCATACAGATCTATTCTAAAAACTATTTTTAACTCAGTGTCCCTAATTAACACAAACTAGTCCCCGGCAACGGTGCCAAAAATGACAAGTTGTCACTGTACCTCATCATTTAATCTATTTTCACATGTCAAAGAACTAGGGCTGTGTCCATGGCTGTCTGCAACTAGGGATTCTAAGTGACCAGTTTATAGCTAGTCATAATGCTAAAAAGAATGATTAATCTATCTGCTTGTTGAATAAATGTAATGAATGCTGGAAAATAGAATAAAATAGGAAATGTACTCAAAGCAAAGGAAACAATAACATGCATTTATCTTATTAAAATAGGAAATACTTTTATAAGAGAAAATTGAAACAATAAAACAGAGATACTAGCCTCTTGCCTGAGTGGTGAGAGTGGGCCCTTGCTCCACACCCTTGAGGCTGAAGGCTATTGCAGGAAATTAGCACAAAAGATGATCTAAACTAAATTCAGTCCAATTCATTCATTTCTGCATTCATGAAAATATGGCTATAACAGAACTGAGATCTCCGAAAATCAGAATAATTTTATCATTGTTGTTCCATTACTATTTCTGAGAGTATATATAAAAAAATGAGTGATGATATATCACTGAACTTATCTATCAGTCTTTCTAGGAGATGACACCATCTCTTATTTGTACTTAACTGTCTAACTTATGAAAAGTCACCATGCGAGAAAGGTAGACTTGAGTGGAACAGAAGTCCACTCAGAGGTCTAATTTTAAGTCTTAATACACTTGGACATCAAAGCCCTGAAAATAAGAATATTGGTTTAGTTCAATTCGTAACTCATGCAAAATCTTTGAAAAGATAAAACTTTAGCAGTTTAACTGATAGTTGACCCTTCACCACTCAGGTGATGATTTGAGTGAAGTGAGGGGGTATTAGGATTGCTGCTGAAGTGTCTGGTCGGCAGCTCTGCTTGGAAACATGCCCTGTTCTCAGGAGGCACCGGAGATAGCTGTTCCTGTCTGCAGCTCTGGAGATATTCCAGACTCTCGTAGAGCTCCGAAGAGTCATTCCCCATATCTTCAAAACTTCAGGTGTCACTGTTCTTTGTTATTGTCTCCGGAGATCATTGAAGACGATCTCCGGAGATGCACAAAATCACTGTCCCTGGCATCTACACTTGCTGATTCAAAAAGAAAGAGAAATTCTGTATTTTTCTATTAATCCCACGCACATTAGTCACCTAATCAGAAATTCTAATCTCAAGTAATCTATCTTAATTAATCACAAAATAGAACAATCTTGCTAACTTATTTGAGTGTAGACACAAGGAAGATGAACTGAAAAAGGGGAAAAAGAGAGGCAAAAAAAGGTGTATTTCATGAGTGCAATTTGGCACTCATCACTTATGATCCTATGACTATGATTGTTACCATGTCTACACTTTATGATTCCATGTGTTTTCATCTTTATCATGCTTTGGTCCTACAATTAGATGTTATTAACCTTGGACCATGCCCATATATTTTACATCCCATTTGTGCCTACATGATCCTTATCTAGCCTTTAGGGCCATTATTATCTTATTTTTTCCCTATATTGGGGGCAACCATCTTTACATGCACCTTCACAATTATTTCCCAATTACATGTTGGTATCCATATATGTCTACAACATGCTTGATGTGCTTACATGACTACATCTTATTCAATTACTTTATCACTACTATCTTTTATCATTATAATGTATCTTTTCCCTAGATCCTCCAATTCCTTGCATCTGTTAGATACAAACAATTGGGGGGATATATTGTCACTAAATCTATTCATGGTTGAGATTTTAGATGGTGTCTTGTGCTAGTTAGAGACTCATCACTATATCCAAATAGAGTTATATCAAATGTTTAATAGACACATTGCCACATTGTATGGAGTTTTATTGCATTACATCACCACATTGGATGGAGTTTCATTATATTGCCACATTGCATGGAGCTCTATTACATGGCCACATCGCGTGAACCCTTATCACATTCTTGCATCACACACAAATTTTCATACCATTTTCCAAATAGGAAAAATTTCCTACCCTTCTCTTCTCTACTCATTTTTTGTAGACAACTAAAAGAACTTATAGTTTGTGCTTATTTTGATCATGTGGAAAACACTACTCATTGCATACTTTTTGTTGTTTTACAAGATTCAATGGAGTACATTCATTTCATAGAGAATACAAGAAGAAGAATTGTATCCTTTTTATGAGTATTTGAATATTTATTTTTCATGTTGGTTGAGAATGTCCATATACTTTAAAATGCATGCTCATGGTAAATCCACACACACATCAAAGTGGGGGTAAAATGTAATGGTGAGATTAGCAATACCCTTCCCATTTCCCATTTAGTTTTATGTCCACCTTAATGTGAATGTCTTAATGCAATAACATATCAACAAGTGGCATACTCTTGTCCTAGGTTTGGCTCATGGCCTAATCCCTATCCATCTTCATTTCACCCCCATTTGCACTAATTTCCATACATTCACTACCTATTCATCCACATTTCACCCAATTGGCATTGACTTCCATACATTCTCTCGCTACCTTAAGATTGCCACCTTATCCCTATAAATCATTTGTGTGGCTCAAGATTGATCTAGGTCCAACTTGAGGAGCGCGAGAATGATCCTTGAATCTTAAAACTTTAAATTCAAAATTTCCCACCCCTTTCTATTAGCCATTACAACTGATCTAACACATATTGCATGAATGGGTTCCCTTCAAATCCCTTTGTTCTTATGTAGGTGTAGGTGGGGAACAGGATAAACCATGCCCCATGCAGTTGTATCAATTATTGGGCTTCTTTGGAAAGTCTCTTTGCCCGATCACCCTCCGTATGCCTGACCAGGTGCATGATAAAACAACAATTCATAGTCTTGTAATGCTAAATAGACTGCTTCCTTTCTAATTGTGGGTAGTGTTCCCACACTGTTTGGTCTATAGGTTAAGGCCCTAGCCTCCCAAAGGTATTCAACTGGATTCTGTTGTCTTGTGGATCTCCTCAAGGGTGGAGTAAGAGTCTCAACTTGGTCTTCTGCATGATCTTTTGCACCAACTTCTTCTATTACAACAAATTCTTCCTCATCAGAACTACTAGAATCTTCTTCTTCTTCTTCACCCTCTAATCCATCATTGTGTTCTTCCTAAGGTGCATCTTCTTGCTCTAAGTCAAAGTGCATTCTCTTTTCCTTTTATTTTCTTTTGGCTGCTTAGGTTCAAAAATAGCTCTAAGTTCCCTGAAAATAACATCTCTAGAGAAAACAAGTTTTCTAGTTAGAGGATCCCAAAGTTTATAACCCTTAACAATCTCACCATATCCAATGAAGATGCATTTCTGCGCTTTTGGATCCAACTTAGATTGCTTTTCCTTAGGCACATGAACAAAAGCCTCCCAACCAAAAATCCTTAAATGTGAAAAAGAAGGTTTCTTACCTGTCCACACTTCATAAGGTGTCGAATCAAGAGCCTTATAAGAGATATGTTAATCAAGTAGCAAGCAGTACACACAGCCTCTACCCAAAAGCATTTATCCAACTGTGAATCACTCAGCATACTTCTGGCTCTTTCCATGATTGTTCGATTCATCCTTTCTGCAACACCATTCTATCGTGGTGTATACGGAGTTGTATTTTGTCTGATTATACCTGCATGCTTGCAAAACTCATTGAATTCCTTAGAGCAATATTCCACTCCATTGTCAAATCTTAATATTTTTTATCTTAAATCCTGATTGGTTTTCAACTAAGACTTTAAAATCCTTAAACTTAGTGAAAACTTCATATTTGTGTTTCATAAAATAAATCCATGTGAATCTAGATACATCATCAATGAAAGTGACAAAATAACAAGATTTTCCTATAGAGTCATTATCCACAAGTCCAAACACTTTTGTATGAATAATCTCTAACTTCTCTTTTGCTCTATTGCTTCCTAAAGGAAATGATTTTCTGTTTTGTTTACCAAACACACAATGCTCACATAAATCAAAGTGCGCATCAAAATAGAAGAAACTATGCAACAAATTTTTATTCTTGATAGTTTTTAAAACATTATTACTTGTGTGGCCCAATCTATGGTGCCACAACGTACAAGTGTTTTCAGAAGCCTCAGAAACATAAGAGGAATTAAAAACTGTAGTGGCATCTAACCTAAACAAGGTTCCCAATCTCTTCCCCTTTGCTACCACCAAGTTTCCTCTCACCAATATGCAACCATGCTTATCAAATGTTACATGCATTCCCAAATCATTCAACTTCAAAACTAAAATTATATTTCTAGCTAATCCAAGAACATGCAAAACACCAAGGAGGGTTTTAATCCTCCCATCACTGAAACACAATAATTCCTTGCCTTTCCCAACTATCTAATATCTAGATTTATCCCTAAGGTACACTTTACCTCTATCATACTCTTTGTATGTGGAAAACCATTCCTTATGTAGGGTCATGTGAAACTAGCATCCTGAGTCAACCAACCAGTGATCATTAGAAATAATATTGCATGCAAAAAGTAAAACATCTTCACCTACATTAGAGGACATCTCAAAAGTGGTCTCCCACCATTTCTTTGGGTTTCTGCACTCCTTTTTCACATGTCCTATTTTACCGCATTTCCAACACTTAACTATGTTCTTCTTCCCACGAGTCTTAGAACAACCATTAGACTCAAGTCTTTGAACCCCTTTTGATCTCCTTTCGGTCCTCTTTCCTTAGACCTTCCCCTGACATTGAGATCATCCCCTGAACTCTTCTTCCTCAATTCTTGTGCCAGAAAAATTGCAACAAGAGCATCCATCTTTAGATCTGCAAGGTTAGCAGTGATAGCAAGGATAACATTCTCCCAAGATTTAGGTAAAGAACAGAGAAGTAAGATACATTTATCTTCCTCATTAACTTCAACATCTACAGATGCAAGATAACTCAATAACAGATTAAATGAATTTAAATGCTCTGCAACTGATTAACCCTCTTTCATTTTCATAGAAAATAGTTTACGCTTCAAGTAAAGTTTGTTTACCATAGTCTTGGCTTGGTAGATCTCACCCAAATGCTTCCACAAGCTATGTGTGGTCTCTTCCCTTGTGACATTTAATAGGACAGAATCTGCAAGACACAAATGGATAGTTCCCCATGCCTTCTTATCCAGTCTATCGCACTCATCTTGAGAGACATCATCTGGTTTCTTCTCTTTTAGAACAACCAATCACTGGTTTCTTTCTTCCAACAAATCCTCCATTTTCAGCTTCCATAGCTCATACCCTATACCATTGAACTTCTTAATGTCCAGATAAGAGGTTGAAGCAATGGTGGATGCAACAATAATAAAAACTCAAGATCTGTAAAAAAAATACAACCAAATCTCCCACTGCAGGTACATAGCCTTCACACTACCACCCAAGAGTCAAAGTTGGCCAGGCTCTGATACCAAATGTTAGAAAATGAAGACACAACTACTCAAAGGAAATTTGATTCAGATAAGTTTAATGATCTTTAACAGTGTATTAGAGAATGGAGATTGCAACAGAATATAAAATATGCAACACAGAAGCCACAGATCTAAAAACTAAATACACAATGACATAATTTTTACGTGGAGAAAACCCTTTCGGGTAAAAAACTCTACCAAGAAAGAGGTACAAGTTTGTATTAATCTGCAAAGGTGATACAATACATCAACTACACAACTATATCCACTAGTCTTCAATCCGATGGCATTCCTATAGCACCTGAGTACCTATAAATCTATATATTACAAAAAATACATGGAAAAATACTTATAGAAGTGCTCTCACACCAACCTAGGTGTCCACTTTCTCTCTCCTGAGAATCTCCAACATGTAAATATTAAATGTCTCCTTACAAGCTCCTGCCACTTGTCCAAACTTAACCATGCAAAGTTGGGTGCCCAAGGCTAAATAAAGTCTCTTACAACATCTTATGACACGCCATAACCATCATAGTTTCCACCAAAGAGTATCTTCCCAGAATGGGCACCTAGGGCTAAACATAGCAACTTACACATAATAAATATCTATCATATGTCGTCATAGTGCCATAGAATCTTATGACAAATTCCAACTGTCATAGATTCTCTTACATGCACTCACCAAACATTATGATGTGTGTCATACATGATAAAAATAGTAGATTCTCCCAAGGTGGTGCCTACCCTCATTTACTCATTATTTTTACAATTGCCAACCATAAATGTCACCCCATAATTACCTTCGGTGAATCTAGAATTACCACTATCGATGAAACTACCTCATTCCCTTATGGGTAATTACAAATTACAAATAATAAAATGGAATAAATGCAATATTGGGATTTACAAGGTTAATGGCACCTTATCCCAACAGTAACCACCTCTGGCGAAATAAGACCACAAATTGATCCCAGGTTAAGCTCAAAGAACTTAACCCCAATTCCATCTTCTTATTCATCCACCACTTGGATGCTTCTCTTGCCAATTGGAAAGCACCCCATACCACCTTGGTTATCTCAGAGAATTTTAAATTTTGAAATACTTTTCCATCTCTGTCAACCAAGCTTCAATAGCATCACAACTTTCTATTCCATCAAACTTTGGTGGCGTGACTTTCTTCATGTCTCTCGACAACTTAGAGGCAAGTCTACTTCTCTTTTCTTCTTGAGACTTAGTCTTATCAACATTCTCCCTTTGTTCACTATGAACATTGGTTTTGTGGACATAATCATCATCTCCTTGATGTGAGTCCTCATTTACAAGGTTAATGGCACCTTATCCCAACAGTAACCACCTCTGGTGAAATAAGACCACAAATTGATCCCAGGTTAAGCTCAAAGAACTTAACCCCAATTCCATCTTCTTGTTCATCCACCACTTGGATGTTTCTCCTGCCAGTTGGAAAGCACCCCATATCGCCTTGGTTATCTCAAAGTAATTTTAAATTTTGAAATACTTTTCCATCTCTGTCAACCAAGCTTCAATAGCATCACAACTTTCTATTCCATCAAACTTTGGTGGTGTGACTTTCTTCATGTCTCTTGACAACTTAGAGGCAAGTCTACTTCTCTTCTCTTCTTGAGACTTAGTCTTATCAACATTCTCCCTTTGTTCGCTATGAACATTGGTTTCATGGACATAATCATCATCTCCTTGATGTGAGTCCTCGTTTCTTGCTTCGGATCTACCTTGACCCCTAACCTCCTATTCCAAGTTTCCAAGCCTTTCCTTGGTTTCATTGAACATGGTCAATATCTCATCCAGCTTAGCCATTAGGTTTTTAGAAGGATTCGACTCTCCTTGACTATCTTCAAGATTTGTTCGAGTTCGAACCATGATGATACTATATATCACACTTGATATTTGTATCAAATTATAAAATAGAATTTACAATAATGTATCTCATGAATTCAAAATTCATCAATAAAATCCATTCATAAAACTCAAATTTGAGCAAATAATCCCATCTTTATTATAGTTTATTCTGGGTATAATTACATCCTTATTTAGATAATTAACATGACAAAACTACATGTCACTATCGTTTAAAGGATATTCCTCAGGTTCCTCTTCCCCATCAGAATTTAGTAAAACAAACTTAGAGGGTGGGTGTACATGCAAGTACTCCTCCATCACCTCTTTTCCTAAAATAGGAGTGTCACGACCACACCCAAATGGCATGTCGCGACTAGAAAAAGGTTTACTTACTTTAACTACACAAGTAGGAACAATAGGTTTCTTAGCTAGTTTATGGCATTGTTTCCTTTCTAGTTGTATACGCTTAAGAGTGTCAACCAGGGTCTCAAAATCCTCTGATTAGGCACCCTCAGTATAATAAATATGCTCCTTAAGTTCAACCTCCTCAATAGGTTCTTTCTTAACTACTAACTTGGGCAAATACTGAGGAACAGATTTTTTGGCAGTTTTCTTGGTTCTCCTCCACGCCATTCTGGCATAAAACCAATTTCAAACATTAGCTAATCTGCTAAATGTTGACAAGTTTTCTCGTAGTGAGCTACTAGGTCTATGTGTTGAACCCGGTTAGCTTTGATACCATATGTAACATGCCTTCTCATATTACTCGAAATTACTCATACAAATTACTAAGAAAGTAAAAGAACATGATAAACATGAGTGAAATATTTTTTTAAAAAACATTGCAATATTTTAAAGAAATAATAGCATATCTTTTCTAAATATTTTTCAACCTTAAAATTCAATATATTTAAAGATAAATTATATTGATAACATTTCACTTTACATTTACAAATACATTGCACTTGGCAAAGAATAGTTTTACATCATAACATGAAGTTTAACATAAAGAATATTGTCTCTAGAATCTTGATATCTTTCATTCAAGTCTTGGTGAGTCTTCTGCTATAGAGGGAGAACATCATCCGATTGGTTTAGCTCCAACCACAAACCAGTGGTCCCTCGTACACCTTCCATCATGGAAGTGGCCCTACCCTTCATGAAGAGTATAGACATATGGATCTAATAAGTTGCCATATGAGTCCTAGTGTTGTGTCCTATGTAATTCAATCGACCATACAACTCTAGAAGATCTTCTAGCCAAGCATGATCATTCTAATAGGTTATGCCATCCAGACACTATGAATCGACTAATGCATGCAGATACAAATGCATCACTTTGGCCAAAGATTCTATATAAATAGACATTTGTAATAAATGTATTCGTGTGTTCACACACCTCTAACTCGACTTGGAGACTCTCATCCTATAGTTTGACTTAAATGGCTAGTATTTCTAGGCATAACTATCTTGACTGAACTACTCTTAGTCAATTGACTTAGCATTTAATGTTGAATCTAGAATATCTACTTATATAGGTTTAGAAGAATTAACCTCGTTAGAGAGTCCTTAGTGGCATTCTTCCACACATCAGAGTTTATGACTTCTTGTCATTCTACTCATCGACTCAAGATTAAGCACTCTTGTGCTATAAGTCATATTTCGACTTCACCAAGATATCAATAAAATTTATCAAAAGCTTCTTAGATTCTATCTAAATTATAATATTTGTCTATGATTTCTCGACTCTTTTACTGTTGACCATGAACTACAATAGATCAAGACAAAGTCATAATTGACTGAAACTTCTAAGCTCTATAAACCCCTTTTTGAGTTGAATCTAGGGTTTTTAATTCCTCTAACCCTATCTAAACTCTTGTTATCTAATGATAAGAATGTAAAGTAATAAAATATGAGTGTAATACCCTCTAGTATTTCCTAGACCACTTAGGCATTGAACAAAATCCATATTTCTTACAAAAACACAAATTTATGTCTTCACATAATACCTTAATGTATACTATCACTATCATTAATACTTTTAACTAAGTTTAATCTTATAACCTAAATAGGTTTTGAGTCTACGACTCATTATAATGCTTTTGACCTCTTGGTCTTTTCAAGTCAAATGAATTTCAATAAAGAAGAGACTAAGAATTAAAGGTTATTATCCTAGGTTTACCATGATAATGACTACCATGTTGTTGAGTGTACTAATGATATTGAATCACTATACAAAATTGTTCTTAATGATGACAATATCATTCTATCATATAAGAATAACAATTCCAAAATCTATGATCTCATTGTGACATGCAAACCTATTTATATCTAGAAATTTCTTCACAAAATAGATTTGATCTCACATAGGATATCTTTCAAATATCATGATAATATGTGTCTTTATTGTAGATCACATATGATGAAATATATCTTTCCTAGAGGTTTTGAAAGATATTTAAACACCATCTCTATACACTCTACTATAACAATAAATCAAACACTGAATCAATTGTATGAAAAGAAATAAAACTAAATCATTCCTACTCTTAACTACTACTAGGTTCAATCCAGAATTCAAGTAGGGCTCAATTTCTATCAATGTATACATATCTTTGTGATACATTGTAACCTAATGAAAACATAGCTTCAAAAGTGTGCATTCAAAAATAAGAAAAGTTTTTGTTTATCTTGGAATGAAAAAGGCTAACTTTCTACTTACAAAAGGATGATTGTTAACTATAGGGGCACTATGATTGATCGATTGTTAACTCAGTTAAGAGATGTCTTTCTTAGTTTCAATATTCTCTGTGCAATCAGGTTTAACAAATTCATTTTTTTTTCCACAAAACATTATCCTCCCTCTACTGAGTTGATAACTTGAGATCATATGGGATCAACGACTAATTAGTAGTATGAAAGAGTTGTTCTATCCTAAAGTCTCTACTTCATTACAACATAGGGCAGCTAAGCTCTGTGGACTTATGATACTAAGAAAGATGCTTAACTCTAATCTTTCATCTATGTTCGTATACTAAGAATGCTCTATAAATATTACTAAGAGAATATAATTCTACTATATCTAAAAGATAACAAACTGTTGCATGAAAAGATATATTTTGTAAAACATTCATACCTTTTAAATTGTTGATGGAAATGCTTGAGATAGACCTCTAACAATCCAACACAACACTGCTATCCTTATGTGTTTAACAATCTATCTTCATGGATTTCTATGTAAGAATTAGCTTACTGATATATCCATGACCTTATCCAGACTCATACTTCTATTACAAAGTTCCTTCTCTCTATTTATTGCACCATATTCGCTGCTACTATACTCCTACCAATCTATGTTTTTATGCGAAGATATCCCTCTCTATGTATATCTATGTCCACTGACATCCTCACTATTAGATAATGTAGTCTTAAGAAGACTCCACCACTCCACTTTTCTGCAGAGCTTAAGGCAGATTCTATGCCTTTGAATATGCTTTGATAACATGCAATGAAGTGGAGTAGTTGGTCCTTTATGACCACTCTCCCATACTCCTTAACTTCTCCAATGACGTGGAGATGGGAGTTGAATACTCCATAATTACATGGAGAGGTTTTGGTTGCATAAATGCTATCGTTCCACGATGCAAAGGAATTTCTTTGACGTAATATTATAACTTATAAATAATATTTATATATATAGTAAAACATCATCATAGTGTAGGTATAAACAACGTATTATCTCGTTGTTCCAAACACTTGACAAAATACGAGAATGGGGTAGATATATTCTCCCCCTCTCTATTTTGTGTAAACACCAACAAAGATAGATTATCAAAAGGAAACTTATTAAAAAACATGGCTAATGAAATAGTTTTACCACTAATATTAATTAGTTATAATAATAAACTATATTCAAATCACATAAAGAAAAATAATGACTATCGACTATATCCTGTCGATGGTTGTACTATCCTACTAGGTTTTTTGACAAAACCTCAGCCAAGGGATCTTGACAACAAATCGATGATTGTAGCATTGAAACCTACTTAGACCAAAAGAGACAAACTTAATGTACCACATTCAACGAGGGTTCACTAATGGTACAAGCACAAAACTTAGATGGAAACAACCTGTCCATATCCATACATCTATTCACTTCTCTCAGATGATACTCTCCCTCTCTTTCTTTGAGGTCAGAAAACCTATTTTCCTGGTTACATCTTGTAATCAACCAAACTAGGATTAGTGCATCATTTGTTACTTCATATATATTATGAATAAATAATCATGACATCATATAATCAAATGTCTAATTCTATGCATATAAACTCAAACTCATGAAATCATTGATTTATCCTGACATTTTCACTAAATGTCAAATCATTAAACCATGCAAAATTATCTTCTAATTGCATACAAGTAAAAAGTAAATCATAGTGAAAATTAGGGATGTGACACAAAGTATGAAACAATTAGTGATGATTTCAGCAAGGTGTATCTTCACAATTTGAAGGTAAAAGAGGTAATTGTTTCAAAAATATGTGTTTTCTATTATGGAGGATGCATGGATTGTTATAATAGTCTTATACACTATAAAATTAGAATTATATCATTGTAAGAGATTGTGGAAGTTTCTGGTTTAACTTGTCTTGTGACAATCCATATACACTTTGGGAAGGACAAGCTAAAAGAAAGAGGTTGTTGATTGGGGAAGATGCAAAGCATACTACAAACCCACAAGTAATATGGAATATTTAGTTGTACATTGAATATTTTTGTAACAATATCACACAGCATAGGTACACTTCTCAGAGATTTACCAAGATGCTAAGAGGGAAGATGGACAAAACTGTATTTGGCAGGTTTACAAGAATTTTGTGGGAGGATGTAGTTTAGATTGGAAATCATAGAGAAGGCCTCAATCATCCACATATCAAAGGGATTAGATTCCATGGATATTTTTGTTTGGCACATGGTATTGTCACAAAGAAATACGAGTCTTCAGGTTGGCACAATGTTCTTTGGCAAAAGATGCAACATCTCATAGGTACAGGATTAAGGCTTAGTATGCAGTTTGACATGATTTATCATTTTGACATAAGGATTTTGGAGAATTATGTTTGTAATTGCTTGAGGACAAGCAAATTTGGGAAAGGAGGACTTGCCATGTCCCTTTTTCCAAAAATATCACTTACTAAAAATAGTAAGTCCTCACTATCCTAAAATAGTAAGTCAGAGGTAACGGGACAACTTAAGAAAATATTATTACTTAATATTTATATTGTTCTAGTGCAATATTCATCCCTTGGACAAATAAATATTAAATTAATAAATATTTTAGTGGTGCCAATACAGGTGGGGCATGGGAATTCAAGGAGTCAACTCTGGCAGTTAATTGCTAATTTTAAATTAGCATCATATGACAGGTGGTTCAGAGTTATAATGCATGGACAACTGTCATAATCTTTATTTGGAAACCACCTTAGGGAAGCTTCCAGATGCATGGCATGGAAACTTGGGTGCCCTTCTTTGGCCTCTTGCATATAAATACTAGAAGTTATTCATTTGGAGGCTATGGCATCTTTTATCAATTTTGAAAGGGAAAGAGAACCCAGCATGCACCTTATAGCATCCTATATTTTACTTAAACAAATATTCAATAACTTGATGCAAGCACATACTACTATGCCCTTAAAGCGGAAATAGACATAGTTGATTTCCCATCACATTAACCCTTACAGGAAAGATAATGTAGCTTATAGATCTAAATACATTTCAGCAACGTAATGACATTGTTGACCTATTTTCCTCTGCCCAGAGTTAAACAGTTCACCTTGCATTTTCCTTAAAAATCCTTTGGAAATGTCCATACAAATCTCAAATATTCTAAATACTCATGCTCTACCTTGCCAAATTTCCCAAGATCTTGCTTGGAGTGTCCTTGTAGAAAACCCAGAAAAACCCAGAAATCTTTTAGCTTCAAGATTTTTCTATCGCTGGAATTTCTCAGTTTCTTGCTTGTATTTCAATATGCATTTTTGAATGTACATTCGCATATACATTCACCAATCTATGTTTAGAACATACATTCGCAATATACAAAAGCCTTTGTACATCGGCAAATATGCAAGGGTCAATGTGCAAAAAGAGAATGTATATCGGGTTGTATGTTCGCACATACAGGGTCGATATACAAGTCGATATACAAAGGCACCGACATACAATAGGTAGGGTCCACAGGTATACATAGAAGATTGTATGTGTTTGACATACAATGAGAAAGTACAAGGCATAATGTATATCAGGTAGATGCATCGGCGGCAAATGTGCAAAGGGTCAGGTGCAAGGGGAACATACAAAGCCTTTTGCATATCGGCAATATACATTCAAATATACAAAGGAAAATGTGCAAATGGTGGGGTCCATGATATACAAAGGTGTTTGTATATCGGCAGCATACAAGTGAAAGATACAATGGCGAATGTATGTCCGACATACATTGGGAATGTACAAGGTGCATATACAAAGAGGTCAACATGCATTTGCTATAGTGAAAGGGGTTTGTATGTGCGAGATGAAAGTGGAATATACATTGGCTACATACAAAGGCCAATGTATATCAGAACATTGGCTTGTATATATGTGATTGTATGTTCGCACATACAAGTCAAAGATACAAAGTCAATATGCAGGGGAAAGTGATTCAAGGTTGGGGCCCACCGCTTGTATATATGCAAATGTATGTTTGCACATACAATCAAATATGCATTCCAAATATACAAGCTGGATCTGAAAGGAGCATACATTCCAGTTGATAAAGAACAGAATTCCATAGTTTGTATGTATAATTTGCTTGTATGTTGGCTTTGTATATTTGTACATACTGTAGACATCTAAAAATGTCTCGACCACCAAACTGACTCCCGATTTCCCTAATCATGTCATTTTCCCTCATAAACCAATTAATTAAATTTTATTTAATTAATTATCCCTTCATTTCCCCATTTTTCATCAGCTTATCCCAGACAATTGAATTAATTTCATTTAATTCAATAGTTTCAAACTTAGCCAAATAAATTTAGTAAATATGCAATATTTACTAAATCTTTTTTCCCCTTTTGCCACTAAATTCAATTAATTAGTTAAAATCATGTTAACTAATTAATTTAACCCATTTATTTTAGCCCTAGGGTTAATTAAATAAAACCAATGTTTAATTAACCCTAAACCCCTCATTTGGATGGTCAAACCTAGGTTAACCCACTTTCCCACATTCTCCAAATAAAGAAATGGAAATAAATCCACCTAAAATCCCACATCACAATAAATAATCATTCTTCCTATGCCTATACCTCTACTTCCCCCCAAATGAATTTTTAATTCATTTGCATTTCCCCCCATGAATCTTTTATTTAGAAATAATCTTCCCTCCATAACTTATTTAATAATTTCCTCTTCCCCAAAATGAATAAAAGATTCACTTTTATTCATAGCCATCCATTTTCCTAGATTAGATCTAGGCCCTCCATGTCATCTCCATCCTCCACCATTGATCTTTCCAATCAATCTCCACCCTTGGATCAAAATCTCCTCCAAAAGTCTATAAATAGAACCTCTCCCAAGCCATTTGAGAGAGCCAAGTCTAGGTAAAGATATAATGCCAAAATCACTCTTGAGCTAGGATAGTGAGTTGCACAACTTGAATGAGCATTTCACATTGGAATCCATTGTCTAGGGATCATCTTGGTCTTAGGAGCTTGTTTGGGTGCAAAGGCTCCTTCCTCCCTTGATGGGATTGGATTTTCTTGTAAGGTATAACTCTGTGTTTATTGCACTTTGTTTGGTATTTTCACCCTATTTGCATTTCTAATCTACATTGGCACACCCGGTGGGACCCACAAGGTCCAGTCTAACTTATTTTTGTGAGTTTTTGGTGTGAGATACGTGTGTTTTGCAGGTGTAGCGCTATTATACCCTTGCAGCGATGCCATCACTGGCTAGTTTCAGCGCCATTGTCTGTTTTAGCACTATTTCTGCGCAGCACATTCCACTTCTTTCATTCACTCACATTTTGTGGTTTTAAGACCTTCCTGCTATTTCTGGTGTTCATTCGCTCTCGGTTTACATAGAGATATTGAAGTTGCAAGGGGGGTTATGTAGAAAGTTTTACAAGGGGTCTAAAAGGGCACTTTAGCTTTGTTATCATCTCATTTTTTTATTTACTCTGACTAACAATGCTAACAAGACCTCAATTTTACTATCTGACCCCTTGCATTGTGTAGAAAAAATTACTTTTTGTAGGACGGACGTGTACAGTGTTGTATCAGCGCCATCACTCAGATCGGCGCCATCCGCAAGATAACCAAACTCCCTGAAAGGTTGCACAGTAGCGCTTTCATATACATTTATCCTCGCTATCGTCCGGATCGTCGCTTTCCATCTAATTTATTAATGCTAAAAGTTATATTAGCGCTATCTTGTATTTTGCCGCTTTAACAGTCTTTAATTAGCACCATAATTTTAATTAGCGCCATTCCTTGTAAGTCAAGTTGTTCTGCCCATAGTTGCGCTTTCACATACCTGTTTTAGCGCTCTTTTGAGAAAAACTAACTTTGTTGTCTGTGCAGGTGCTGACAAGGGTTTTGTAGGTTCTTATCATCCTTTGCAAGATACTAACAAACTGTTTGCAGGGTTCTATTAGTTTTCCTTGCACAACATCATTTCATGTGGGACTTAAAATGAACCTTTATTTTGGCATTCTAGTTAGACAACACTTCAATTTGGTGTTTTAAAAAATTGATCAAACAAACAAACAACTCTTTTTGTGTGAAGTGTGTATGCCAATAACAGTTACTTTGGTGCTCTAAAATTTACTTTTTTGTGTGCCAACAAACAACAAATCAAACACTTTGATTTTGGGCTTTAAAAAGAACCACAAATTTTGCATAAAGGATCTTGGTTAAAAAGAACAATAACTTGCATCTCTCATGCATGTAACCAAGAAAATTATCTTAATTGTTTGAAGTGTCTTGTGCTCTTTTTGTTTGTAATGTGAAAGAGCATATGCTCTTCCCTCGCACCATTTTGATGACCATGGGAATCAAAAGCTCATCACAAAACTTTCAAAAGGCACACCCCATTTAAATCCAAAAGATCTAAAATGAACCATGCTTAGTGTGATACAATCATTTAGAATACGTATGCTCTCCCCTCGCACCTTTGAGTGAACTTGGGGATCAAAAGTATTTTTATGATTGTATTGCTTTTGTAATCCTTAGAGGGCCTGCCACCCCACTTTGAAAGGTGGGAACAACCCAAGTGGCATCAAGCTAAAGCCAAGCTCTTCCAAGCCGCTATATAAAATAAGGCGTTTGGGACGAAAGTCTCAAAGCGACAGGTGTTGTTGTGTTATACCGACAGTCAACCCCCCCAAAACCCTTCAAGGTGTAACCCTTGGAGGCTGGGAGACTCCATAACGGAGAGTAGCGCTGCCGCATGTATAACCACCTGAACGGATGCCCTTACTACGAACCATTGTGTAGCAAGTCAAAATCGTTCTATTTGTTGGCGCAGAAGGGAAACCTTTGAAGCGGCCCTGATTCATGCAGTTCTTAGCTGAGGTAGCAGGGATAATCTAAAGGTTTGGTGAGGGACAAGCCTTATAAGAAACCTAGATCTTGGTATGCGTGAGAAGTGTGTGCAATTATAAGGAGGAGCTTGTGCTACCAAGATCTTGGAGCTACCCGCTTTGAATAGGCACAGCTAGGGGATTCAACAAATACTGTCACATTCTTGCCTTAGGTTGTGAAAAGTGCTTGTTCAAACAAAATCATTACGTCATTTCACAAAACAAAAAATCTTAGTTGTTGTGCATTCATGTGCTTGTGTGTTAAATGTGCTTTTATTATTCACAAACAACCTGCCAAGAGACATTGAAAACAATTTGATCAAATTCCCATCAAAGAAAATCCAAATTTGTCTTCAAAATCTATCTGCCCTGTTTCAGCGCCATATCTGCCTGATTGTGGTGCCATTTCACCTGTGGATTGGTGCTATTCTTAGATTGACTAGCCTAAAATAGAGACCTAGTTAGTTGTGATCCCCACCATCTGCACTGCCATAATCCATAGTCACATTCCAAAAATCTGACAACAGTCCATCCATTTTCTTCCAAATTTTTCCAAAATCACACCTTCTCTTTTGACCTTAGAGGATTAATCACCACCATTTGTTTTGGACCCCTTTGCTATATCAAACCCATTCAAATCTCTATCCGCTTGTCTTCAGTAATTTTTACATACCTTTTGGACCAAATCAAAATCCTTGTCATAAGAAAATCATTCCAAAAATCCCCAAAAAATCTCCCAAATCAAAACATCACCAAAATTTGTCATCCTTTTGAACTAAAAATTGACCTAGATTCTCTCCTACACACATCATACCTTGCTTGGAAAGTCAATAGTCTACCTTCTAAGTGAAATCATTATCCCTCTTTGTGTAAGGTCATTAGTCAACCCCAAACAAAGAAAGACATCCCTTTTGTGCAAACCACAAATCTAGGTCCTATATAAGCTCAATTTGTTGACTACCAAAATCATCCATATCACACATGAAAAAATCAAACATCAAACAAAATCTCCTCAAAAACAAACGTCATCTTTGGTCCAACGTTTATGCAAAATCAATATCAGTCATCCACATCACCTTTCAATTGAAACCTTTAGCAATACATCCACCGCATCGCCTCTTCTACCTCACCCCATTACCTCATCCATCTTTGGGTCCAACATAATCAATCAATTCCTCTAAGTTTTCCATCCCTATTTCATTTTCACATTGTAAATCAAACATGTCCACTTGGATGCCCATCACGAGATCACAACACAAGAAAATCCAAGAAATGGCAGAGCAATATCCAGGCATGGGAATGCCTAATACCAACAGTCACAACATACCCATCAACCAATCATTCAACCAACCTACATACTCTTACATCCCCCCATATGGTCCCAATGAAAATCCCTTCAGTTACTTACAACGACCACCACCACCAACAACACAAAACGTCCCTACCATTTCCCAAGATGATCTAGATGTCTTGAGCTTTACACAAGACGCCGATAGCATGGACATGCTTGACAAAGTCCTACGGTCGGATCCAAGTAGATATCTTGATCATCTTCTCAAGATTGGTGCCCAACTTCCTCCCATCACGACATCATCACAACCCTCCACCTCTACAATCATTCCTACCACCGCAAATATCCAAGCATCTACCTCACATACCCAACCCAGCGCCTCTCAAACAACAACACCCATCATCTCTCAAACGTCCACACCTGTCGTATCTACCACCAACACGACCTCTACCGCTACCACGTCTACCATTACTACCAATATCCCTAACCCCACCACTTCACAACCCGTCACCACATCCACTACTACAACAATGGTAAACCCTTCCATGCCACAAATTACCATGGGCATACAAGGCAACATCACGCAAGCAAGTACATCCACAAGTGTGCCTCCACCCAATCCCAACACCATGGCCTATCTACGACAGTTGTTCTCACAACCACAGTACAATACATCCAACCAATCCAACATCCACCTACCTAACATCATATACCCACATAATCCCATAACATCATCAAATCTACATAATCCGCAATACCAACATCTCAACCAAACCAATCCTCAACATCAAATCCCACCCCACCTCCAATATCTCACAAACCAACAGGCATACATACAACAACTACAGCAACCACAGGATATCAACACTGTTGTACAAGGCTTAGTCCAATAGGTAGCGGACCTACAAACTGGGGGCAAACGCAAATATTATTCTTTCAAAGATATTTGTGTCATGCCCACATTTTCCTTGTGGTCACAACACACATCGCACGTGTCATAGCCACATCTGTCATGTGGTTATGACACGAGATATGAAAAACTTTTCTCACACTGTCCTAAAAACCCCTTTCGCATGCGTACGCATGCTCAACAGTGTTCTCTCATGGCGAAACACTATACTCATCGGCGGAATACAAGTACAATGGCGTGCAACCAGAAGCATATAGATCAACAAGAGGGTCTATACAACGCTGCTAACGTCATTGCAAGAGTGAGATTACCAAAGTTCTTAAATCGAACCCTCGGCAATGTTCGGTAGCAGAATGCCTTACGGCGTTAGTGGGAATTACGCTGCACTCATTTACGCACGTGGTTCGCTGATAGAGGAACCACTCCCCACGACGCCTTGTTCCGACTAAACCGGCTAGTGATCTCCCTATTTAGTCATTTTTCAGCCAGGCACGGTTGTCTGTCTCCTCTCTTGTTTCCTGAAACATACTCCTCCTATGACTTAGCATTTTCAACAAGGCGGTTTGGTTGCCCTCTCTTCCCTTTTCACAAGTTCTTAATTTTGATTATATCTTCATCGCCCTTACCTTAACTATCTCTTAGTTCATTTAATGTGTTTATATTTCGGTCTCTCTCTCTCTTTCATTTTCTATGCTTTCTTTATGTGCATCCTGTCCTTTCTTCATGATTTACGTCAATCAGGGTTATCACTGCAGTTATTGTTGATATTAAACCTAATTTCAGGATGATCTAGGTCACAAAGGCTGGTTTACTATTTCGCTGGACTCGGTCTCCTAATCTTCCCCGATCTAGGTTCCTCCTCTTCGTAAATACTTAGTCAACTTGTTCCTAAGCACAATTGACAGAAGGGTCCGTCAACTTAGTTCTCTTATCCCGTGTGAGAAATGTCGCGCATTTTCTCCTCTGTGTTTTCCAATGTTAGTTTTTCCTTCTTCGGAACCTCTTACAGGTTTACATATGAGATCGTTTGCTACAGTTGAGATTAATATGGCCACATGGATTGTTAGTGGTGGCTTCTTAAGTTTATTTCCAGTGTTCTTTTGAGCAAGGAGTTGTGTAATTTTCCTCTTCATTTTTCGGGTGATTATTAGTACGTTAACAGTTGAAACTTCCGAGAAACTCTTTCCAGACTATCACTGAATATGCCTAAACGCTCTTTTACATTATAATTTTATTTTCTCTTGTTTAGAATTACTGTTGTTACTGTTACTCTTAATTACGATTCATACACTGATTGTAACTCGTATGACGTTGTCAATAGATGTAGGTGGTTCACCACTTTATAAAACTCTGTTCATGGTAATATATCTTCTTTGGTTGTTGTGTTCAACACTTAATAACATCTACTGTGAGAATATAATTGTTATATATATATATTTTTTTTCTCCATATCCATGAAACATAGTTTATAATGATTTTAAACGAGGGCCCAATAAATTGGTTCATAGATTTACTCCTATGTATGTTATATATCTATATATATATACATACATACATACATATATATAATATATTTATTTTAATGTCTATGTAAAGGACGAATTGGTTTACCACAACTTTTATATATACAGATATATACTCATTATTATATTAGATATATAGCTATATACATAGACATATATAATATATATATGCCTATATATAGAGCTATATAAAAATAAACTGCATTTATATTCCAAATAACCCAATCATATGTTAGGGCCAAGCCCTAACATTTTATTTGCTGGAGTTTCCACAGCCGACGGCGGCCATGGGCGGCGGTGGCCGCTGCGACAGAGAAGCAGGGTCGGGATGGCCGCAGAGTGGCGGCCTGTGCAGGCCGCGGGAGGCATAAGGGGTAGGGGGGGGAGATGTGGAGTGGGGCGGAGCCCCACCCACATTCCCACGACGTGGGGTGTGGGTGGGGCTCCGCCCCACTCCACACCTCCAAATGTAACAACAAACCTGCGGTGGGGTTTTCTCCCCACCGCCCAATGTAAAATTCGACTGTGTTTTTTTTTTATCCGCGGCTTACATTTGGTCCGCCATTCTCATGTACTATTAGTTGATTTCTCACAACATTAAAATATATATTTATATATATATATATATATATTCATATGTATATATATATATATATATTTATCAATGAGTATATAATTATAGATATATATATATATATATATCTATTTTTATATTGATATTTATCAGTCAATTTCATAGAAATGATAATTTATTTCCAATTTCTCTATTATTCTGGAAAATGATAATTACTCAAAATATGAAATATATATATACATATATATCTATATATATATATATATATATTTAAATTTATTTATATATAAAAATATTCTTATATGTGCTTAACTAATTCCTAAATTTCTCAATTTCACTACTTTATGCATTTTCTCCAAATCAACCTGTTATAAAGAAATTGTCATAACAATTAGATATAAATATATATATATATATATATATATATATATATATATATATATATATATATATATATCCCAATTTCACTTAATTGATAGAAATGGTAACTAGCTATCCCCTTATTATAAGTATAATTTTCCATTTTCATAAACATTTAAGACTTCGTAACTTTACAACAGATTATATATTTACATGCTAGATTTCCTCTAATCCTTCTAAATTAACAGAATCCATTAATATGGAGAATAACTCAAATATTTAAAACCGTCTTTTCCATTTTAACATTGAAAAGAAAATTAGCATTTCAACTAGTGAAGCAATTCCAAACTTTCAATGTAAACAACTCAGATTAAGTTGCAAAAACGAACTTATTCTTTTCAGTAATACTTGAAACACAAAAATTGCTATTGAACAAAGGTTGCAAACATCAACTTAAAAATTTAAGCACATTCATATTACAGCTTCTCAATCATGAATACCAACTTCCCAGATATGAACTTTCTCCTCCCAAACAGTATACAACTGAAAACTTATGACAACCAATAAAATCCAATAATAACAAGATCAGGGAGGTGATTTTCTTCACTCCCAGAATATCATTAATTTACAACAATAACAAGAGAGGTGTTCTCTCTTCATCTCTATGAAATGAACCAGGCCTAATTCTCATGACAAGAAGATGATCTGTTTCTTCATAAATAGCCAACCAGAAGCTCCAAGAGAAAAACCTGCGTATCAAAGACAAACAAAGAAGAAAAATACCACTCGTCTAGCTCTCCTCCCTACCGTAGACCCGCAAGAGGGTCACCCCCGAGCTAGGGAGACCATACTCACACCTGGGTACTCAAACACTCCACTTCACAACAGAAACAACAACAATCCCAAAGCACACATACACCCATGGTTATTTTACACAATACGGAAACTCAACTACAGTGAGTTTCATAAGGGGCAGGAGAGTGGACACACTCGACTCCAGAGTGTCACCCTGACAGATAAATGAACTAATATAAATTTCTCTTGGTCTCAACCAAGTGTGATCACAATTTGTAAGAAATCTGTATATGACTCTCAAGTCAAAAATACAGTCACAGATACATGCCCTCAAGGCTTTCAACATCCCAAAAGATGGAACAGGTATGCACCTGAGGAGGATCTCTCCTCCCCTACCCCAAACTTGATGAGCATTTCTCCCAAGTGGGAGACGCTCTGTCAAACAACCCGACAAGAACCCCACAGAAAACAAATTTAAACACATATTTCACACACATTTCATACACATTTCAGTTCTACCAAAACAAAGGTAAAATTCAGACCAACCTTGCAAAGCCCTCCTGGAATGAAGTTGTTGCAGAGTCCACAGAGTTCACTTCCAAGCTTAGCCACCAACTCCCTCTCCCTTCTCTATCTTCCAAACTAACTTCTCTATTTTTGGTAAGGCCAAAATGAAAGATTTTCCCCAAAATTCAACTAACTCCCTCTCATCCCAAAATTTGAAAATAAATAACCCAAAATTCTCTTTCTTTCTAATTTTGAGAAATGGGGAAGTGACACTTGTCACCTCCTCACCCTTCCCAAAAATCACTATTCTGTCCAGGTGGCTTATGTCACTCTCCATTCCCAAGGGTACTCCTTATTCCTTTCATGTGACTCCACTTTCTCATGGGAGAAATAAAAAAAAGAGTTAAATGGGAACAAGACAGGTGACCCATACCTCTTTCTCCTTTCTTCACATGGGTGTCCCCATAGTACATGGGGGAATCTTACTAAAGAAGAGGTAACTTTCACTAATGGATGGCATCTCTTATCTAGGGAAAAGTAGAGGGGATGGGTTGAGTGTTGGTACAACCCATCATGTCCCCTCCTACCTCCAATTTTCGCCACTTAACTTCAGGGGAAGGTTAAGTTGACTAGATGGAGGTTACTCAAGGGTTACCCATGCCAAATGGGCCCCTGGACCCATGGGGTAGAACCCAGGGTCAATTTTAACCCATACAAGACACCCCAGGTCAAGGTAAAGCACAAGAAAAAGGGCCTCATAATTTAAATAAAAATAGAAATTTCAAATTCAATCTCTTTACAACACTTACTTATAAAAATAATGTTACATGAGGGTAACCTAACCCACTCGACCATACGAAAGACCACATTACATCATGACATCAAACACAAAGAGATCTTGGTTCTTCGTGGAACCAGATCGGCTTAACAGGGAATAACAATTAACAAGGTGTGGAATGATCTCCGAAATCTGTGGTTTGATTAGTAGTCCCTGCACACTCAATTACAAGATCAGTAACCACATAAATTCATCATAGCCGAAGCAACTTAAATAACACATGCATTCTCATGCCTTAGTACAATTTAACATAATTAAAAATCATATTACAATTTTCCATCATCCCTAATTCATTTTTCTGAAAAGTAACTTATCCAAACATCACCCAATTAGTTTTTCCGAAAACATAATAAAGTTAAATAGTCTGACAAATTTCGGGAACTGCTATCCCACAAATATGAAAGTAACAATAACAGTACTGTAAATAGTCATAACAACAGTAGTAAAAAGGGCGGTCCTCACAATTTGCCCCTACCCATTCGATCGCACATTGTACATGCCCCCTTTCCCCAAGAACTTTGAGACACCTAAATTCGACAAATACAAGGGAAAGGGGTACCCTAGGGACCACCTTAGGGAGTTCTACATTGCTTGCCTAGAAGTCTCTAATAATGACACATATCTTATGAGACTCTTCCCAAGAAGTCTTGGCGGCCAAGCCGCTGAATGGTTTGCCCATCTTCCACCTAGGATTCGAACATTCCCTAAGCTCACAGAGAAGTTTGTAAACCATTTCTCTTATAACTTTGAACATGAGGTGTCTATGACTGACCTCTGCAACAACAAATAAAAGAACAGAGAAGCTTTCGCTTCTTTCTTACAATGGTGGAGAGGCTTAGCAAGCAAACTCCCATGGCCTATTCCTGAGAAACAACTTGTCACCATGTTTTTGGCCAATCTCAATCAGGAACTAGGGTTTCACTTACAAATTCTTTGCACATCTACCTTTGAAGAGGTTATCAACAAAGGCACTACTATCAAACAAGCCCTCATTGCCAAGGGCTCCATCAAACTATATGACCCCAAATCCAACAACAACAACCACAACAACAACTACAAATCCAATAACAACACCCCCAACACAAACAACAATACCAACACACAATCCAACGATAAATCATGCTATTGGGGGAAGAACAAGAACAATCTAAATGACGATGTCATGGATGTGAAAGCCGTCCAACATATCCAAAACCAAACAGCTACACATATGTATGCAGCAAATGTAAATAACCCAAGAGGGTCAAATAAACCACGCAAACCTCGCAGAAATTTCACACCATTAGCAGAACCTATCGAGGACGTCCTCAATAGATGTCTCAAACAAGGAGTGGTCACACTCCCGCCTATTTGACCACGTCAAGACAATGAACTCAAAGTGGCATGGTATAATGAAAATGACTACTGCGAATACCGCCGTGTGGCGGGTCATAAAATAGCTGACTGTATGCAACTAAAACATTGCATCCAAGACCTTATCAAACAAAATCTAGTTAGCCTCGATCAAAGTGCCCAACCATCACCAAACACTAACCTAGGAGCTTACAAGGATCCCCTCCCTAATCATAACAAAGCCTCCTCATCCAACCAAACCTACAACATCATCCCACCACCCGCATTCTATGACTCTATTGTAGGACATATAGAAGCATCATCCCATCATGTCAACACAGTTACTATTCGGGCACAAGCACCTGATTGCGCTGTTACAACTCACCGTGGTCGTGTATCCATCTGCACAGCCCCTCCCACTAAACAAACACCTACGTCCACATCAACTCCCTTACCTCCTCATCCAACCGCACGTCCATCACCTACCCACCAATATAACCTCCTAGAACACCTAGGCAAGACACCCGTACAAATCTCCATCCTCGAGTTGCTTCACACATCTCCCCTTCATAAGGACATCCTCGATAAAGCACTCTTGCAAACACAAGTACCTGCCAACTTGAATGTAACAGAATTCCAAGCCATGGTAGGACACATCACCTCACCCCATCATCTCACCTTCTCAGAAAAGGACCTACCCGCCTCTGATCACGTACATAATGATGCCCTGCACATCGAAGTCCGCATCCACAAGCACACCATTAAAAGAGTCTTAATAGATGGTGGTTCCAGCCTCAACATATGCACTCTAAAACTATTAAAACACTTGGGGTACTCTGATGTGGTTGTCAACACCAGCGAGTGCATTACAATCAAAGGATACGATGATACTGAATGGCTCTCTGAAGGTACTATCAAACTTCCCATACAAGTGT
Organism: Cunninghamia lanceolata; assembly: GCA_027924645.1. NCBI lineage: Eukaryota > Viridiplantae > Streptophyta > Pinopsida > Cupressales > Cupressaceae > Cunninghamia > Cunninghamia lanceolata. The sequence goes on along the minus strand of BSBN01000186.1, from coordinate 11,389,208 downwards.
GACTGAAAATCCTTGAAACAAAATGTCAGGTTCTAGATCTTGACCTCCCCTGTAACATCCTTCTCAGCAGACCATGGATTCACGCCATGCAAGCCATCCCATCCACCTTCCATCAATGCATCAAATTCCCTCACAACGACACAGAAGTCACAGTCTATGCCAACCCTCGCCCCTTCTAGTACTGCAGTTTTATGGAAGGCCACAACCAAACATTCTGCCCATATAATAAAGCTACTACTAAAGCCAAACCAACAACATCAAACTCATATATCGACCCTGCAAGCATCACTTCCACTTCATCCCAAGCAACTCCACCACCTGAGGTCCAGATCAAGCTATCCGACATGGGATGTGGGGAATATGACCTACACAGCACTTTTTGTGTGGGCACATTACCCAATCCTAAGACATTCGGTATCCCAACAACAGAGATAGCCAATACAATCATTATCAAGTGCAAACCCTCACCCACTTCAAGAAGAAGCATCTCCTAGATTAGGATGTTCTTGAAGATATTTCATCTTGGCTTTACAAAGATGATGAGCCTGAACAAAGGCCCCCACAATCCCCACAAAAATCTATGACAAAGGTTCTGAAATTGTCAAGAGCATGGGCTATAAAGGACAAGGCGGTATAGGCCTTCATGAACAAGGAATCGTGGAACCACTGCAAGCAACAAGAAACCCCTATACTCAAGGGTTAGGGTATAGTCAACCACAACGCATCCTTAATACCGGGGAATGTATCTTAACTGAGGTTGCTGCAGTCTCTCTAGACGTCGACAATGTTAACGAAACGGGCCTTCAAGACTCCTTTAGTGATTTTGTTGACTTTTTTGACTCATCCATCTACACCATCTACTCAGTCGCCACTATCCCCTCGACATCCAATGACCTACCATTAGTCTACCCCAACCTTATTGACTGGGACCAACGAGGACCTCCTGTCTTCGATGTCGCACCAAATGATGAAGCTATTGCCAAAATGATGGGATTAAGAGATCACTTCCCTTTGGGAGATCATCGAACGAGATACATAATGGAACTCAATCCAGATGCCTATTTCAGGGAGACAACCCCTGCTTCCAGTCACAAAAACACAAAAAGAAAAAATGGATCTGATGGTGAAAACTATTCCACGACAGTATCAGATCCCAAAATAGTAAAAATAAAAGACATATCTCCTAGTGAAAACCTCCAAGAGGCGCCAGGAGATGGAAGCATGGGCCTCCCTAAAGTAGACAAAGTATATCTAGACAGATCACCCATCTTGGTAGAACCAGCTCAGGAAATGAACCTGGGGATAGAACAAGAGCCAAAAATCACATACAGAGCAGAATCTCTGAGCATACAGGAACAGGAGAACTTCTTGTCCTTCTTCACACGCAGAAACCACAACTTCGCATGGACCTATGCAGACATGCTAGGGCTAGACCTTGCCTTGGTTGTTCATCACCTCGCAGTGCATCCTGATGCGAAACCAGTTAAGCAAAAACTTCGAAAGATGAATCCCCAAGTGGCTCTCCTAGTCAAGGTGGAACTAAAGAAATTACTGGACGTGGGATTCATTCGCCCCATCGATTATCCTGAATGGGTTTCAAATCTTGTGCTAGTTGCTAAACCAGATGGCTGAATCCGATGTTGTACCAATTTCAGGGACCTCAACAAGGCCTGCCCCAAAGATGACTTCCCACTACCAAACATCGACATGATCATGGATCTCATAGTAGGATATGAAATGTTATCCCTCATGGATGGATTCTCAGGATACAATCAGATAAAAATTGCCGAAGAGGATCAGCACAAAACGACCTTCATATGCCCATGGGGAACATATTGTTGGGTGGTAATGCCATTCGGCTTGAAAAATGCAGGAGCCACCTATTAGAGAGCTATGACCATCATCTTCCATGACCTGTTTCACCACATCATGGAAGATTACGTGGACGACCTATTAGGGAAATCCAAGACCAGAGAAGAACACTTAGATGTGCTGGCCAAAATCTTCGATAGGTTGGAGCAATACAATGTCCGTTTAAATCCAAAGAAGTGTGTCTTTGGCGTCACCTCAGGTAAATTGCTAGGATACATAGTCTCCAGATGAGGAATCGAGGTAGATCCTATGAAAGTCAAGGCTATCACTGAAATGACACCTCCCAAAACATTGAAACAACTGAGAAGATTGTAGGGGAAATTACAGTCCATTCACCGGTTCATCACCTAACTCGCTGATAAGTGTCAACCATTCCAACATCTCCTCAGGAAAGATACGGCTTTCACCTGGACTAATCAGTGTCAAAGTGCCTTCAATCAGCTAAAAGAATATTTGGCTAATCCCCCTGTTCTAACTCCACCGAGACAAGGAGAGCCCCTCCTCTTGTATATCTCCGCGACAAACACAGCAATCGGGGCTTTGTTAGCACAACATGATGAGCATGGGAAAGAAAGAGCCATTTACTATATCAGCTGCACCTTGATCTCGTATGAGCTCAGTTATACATAGATTGAATGAGCATGTCTAGCCCTTGTCTGCTCAATCACATGACCAAGCTCATTGCTAAGATCGACCCATTGAAGTATTTGCTAAACAGAGCGGCTCTCACTGGCAGAATGGTAAAATGGGTCATGATTCTATCCGAATTTGACATTGAATACACAGAGAGAAAGGCCATTAAAGGAGAAGTTATAGTAGATCAGCAGGCTGAAGCACCTATCCCTGTAGAACATCCTACAATTGCAAATTTTCTAGATGAGGCCATCCTGACAATCACACCAGCCCCAGACACATGGAAGATGTGTTTTGATGGATCATACACCCACAGAGGCTCGAGAGCAAGCGTCCTGTTTGTTACCCCTCAAGGTGACACAATCCCTAAATCCTTCAAGATTACATTTCCATGCACCAACAACATAGCAGAGTATGAGGCCCTCATCACAGGTCTCTGCATGGCCATCCAATGGAAAATTGAAAAGCTACTGGTGTACGGCGACTCTCAACTAGTCATCAGGCAGGTCAATAATGAATACAAAACCAAGGATGACAAGCTTCTTCCCTATAAGAAAATGGTTGATGATTTCAAAGATTACTTTGATGACATCCAATTCGAGCAAATCCCAAGACTCAATAACAAAGTAGCAGACGCCATGGCAACTATCGGATCTCTGGTCGATATGAAAAAGGATAGCAAGAAATATGAATTCCTGATAGAAGAACTCTCCATCCCCGCATATGATGTTCCTCAATCTGAACTAGTGTGCGAAGTCACTGGTCCTCTATCCCCATGGTATCAAGAAACATACCTTTACCTTCATGACAATATCCTTCCCCCTAACCTATCCACTTCCCAGCGCAAATCATTCATCCATCGAGCCTCCCGTTTCATTCTTGTCGGTGACACACTATACAAAAGGAGTCTTGACGGCACGCTTCTCTGATGTTTAGACTCTAGGGAAGCTGAAGTAGCCTTGGAAGAGGTACATGCAAGTATTTGTGGGGCACATTCTAGTGGGCCTACCCTATCTAAAAAGATCCTCAGGATCGGATATTATTGGCCTACCATGGACCGTGACGCTCACAGGTTTATCAAAAAGTGTATCCCATGCCAACAGCATGGAGATCTCATCCACGCACTAGCCCAGGAGTTACAACCAATTGCAATGCCATGGCCTTTCTCATAGTGGGGACTCAACCTCGTAGGAAAAATACATCATCCATCCTCAAATGGCCATAAGTTCATAATCACCGCTACCGAATACTTCACAAAGTGGGTGGAAGCAATACCACTCACCTTCACCACAGGTATCCAAATCTCCAAATTCATCCTCCACTATATCATCTGCCGATATGGTATCCCCCATGCCATTGTCACCGACAATGGAAGGCCCTTCAAAAACCAAGAAGTTTGCACTTTATGCAAAAAGTTCGACATCAAACACCGCTTCTCCACACCATATTACACTTAAGGCAACGGTCAAGTAGAGGCTTCTAACAAAACCATTCTCCGCATCTTAAAAAAGATAGTCAATGAAGTTGGCCGCGATTGGCACCTCCAACTTAACCCCGCCCTATGGGCCTACCATACAAGCATCCGCACTCCTACAGGAGCCACTCCATACTCACTAGTATTCAGATCTAAAGCCATTTTACCTATTGAGGTCGAGCACCCATCTCTTCAAGTGTCCTTGCAAAACATTATGTCTAATGAGGACTACTATGTAGCAAGGTTACACCAACTAGAACTACTGGACGAGAAATGCCTGAATGCACTGAATCACCTATAGGCATATCAAAACTGCCTCAGAAGAAGCTACAACAAAAACATCAGAACCAGAAAATTTGAGGTAGGTGACCTTGTCCTAATGGAAAATCAGAAGAACCTGCAAGAGCGTCCGAAGCAAGGAAAGTTTGAACCCAATTAGCTAGGACCTTATGTCGTCACGGCCGATTATGGGTCAGGAGCCTATCAGCTTGCAACATCTGAGGGGCAGCCTCTAGATGAGCCAATGAATATCCTGCATCTCAAGAAATTCTATGCATAACCCATTTGATACCCCAAGTCAAAAAAAAATCAAAAAATAAAATTAAAAAATCAAAAACACCAAAAAAAAATCAAAAAATTAAAAACACCAAAAAAATTAGAAAATCAAGAAAAAATCAGAGTGCAATAAAAACTTCCAATGGTGAAAATCACTTCGATGACGCTTTGGATAAGTACCATGGTGAAAACCTATTCCAAGCCCCATGTGTAGTGGCCAGTTCTACCATCTAATAAGTCCTCTTCTCCTCACACCACTCCATATTTCACACATCCCATGGCTTGGAATTCTGAAACATCAAGTCCTATCGCCTGACCCATCCTATTCCATCCCAAGGCCAACCCATGGAACGAGGATCTTTGTAAGCTCCCTTTGTACATACAGAATCAAAAAATCAAAAAACATCGCAAAATAAAAAAAATCCAAAAACATCGCAAAATCAAAAAATCCAAAAATATCACAAAATCATAAAACACAAAAATAATAGAAAATACAGAAAACCCAAAAAATAACACATCTCATCATCAAACACACATCAATCTTCATCACATCACATCCATCCCGAACCATTCCCACATCATCAAGTCTAGCCAGAACTACATATTCATTTCACCCACATCTTAAAAGTACCTTGATCCCATGGACATAGGGTATGTAGGCAGTCTGGAATACGAAGGATGTTTCTAGTACTCATTTATATAAGATGCACCCATCCAACCCATTTGGATGGTCCCTGTTCACTAAGCTTTCTGGATCTCCTAAAGGACACACAAGCTACGTATACACTCCAAATAGGTTCCCCAATGCAAAAATCATCAATCAACATACCAACCATAATCCTACACATGGCCAGACTGTTCCTTTGCTCATCTTCCCATAGTACTCTAATCAACACCAACGGATCTGCGTCCTAGGATATATCTTTCCTACAATGGACAAAAATCTATCATTCTATCATCACGTCTCTTGGCAAGAGCACACAAAGGCTATTTGTATCTTTTCGTTGGTCTTTTGGCTTATTGATTTTTATCTTTTTGTCTCGCTCTAAGTCATCTCCAAAGCTACCTTGATCTCATTATATCATGGTATGTAGCGGATAGCACCTGGAGTAGACATCGTCTTTGTTTCTACATGCTGTGCTTGTGGGTTGGTTTCATTACTCCAAGAATAGTATTCATATCTCGAAGTCTGGGTAAGTTCTAGCATAATGTGTCCTATTTGCATATACAGGCATCAAAACCTTGAATGCATTATTTGCATGCATCGCTATGAGTCCCCTTCCTCGAGTAGACAAGATTATACTACCTTGGGCATGCATGAAATCAACCTATTGTTTGTGGGTCTAGTCCATGCAATTGCAGGGTATACATCATCACCTAGGTCATTTCAAACCTTTGTGAACTGTATCCTACATTGCTACATTAAACTAAGAAATGCTCTCAAAAAAAAAATCTTGTGCAAACTACTGTTACTAGCTCCCAATCATCATCCTAATCACTTAGTCAACTATCTCATCTCGGCCTAGATTTAATAATCATTTTCCCCCATCCCCCACCAACCAACCCCTCACTAATCTCATTCCCCCACCACATTTCCACTCAACACATTCTGAACCGAAATAAATCCCCCCTCAACTGACGTGGTGTCTTGCAACCTAACAACCCTCTCATCTCCCCACCCCCCCTCCCCATCTCTAGACACTCCCAATCCTACCCATACCCATCCATACACCCCTATCCTCTCCCCACCTAATCCCCTCTCCCACAGCCTCACCACTCAGGGTCAACACAAAGAACATCATGTGTATCAGGACTGGACCTATCACCTAGTTTGCATACCACCTATCATCTAAATTGCATCTAAGCATATCATCTAGCTACATGTCATGATCATTTTGCATATCATTTTAGGTTCATTGTAATCCATTTTACATATCATTTTAGGTCCATTTTAATCCATTTAGATCCATTTTAATACACTTAATTTGCATATCATTTTAGGTTCATTGTAATCCATTTTACATATCATTTTAGGTCCATTTTAATACACTTAATTTGCATATCATTTTAGGTTCATTGTAATCCATTTTACATACCATTTTAGGTCCATTTTAATCCAAAATCACATGTCATTTAGACTCATTTATCCATTTTAAATTACATATCAAATAGATTCATTTAAACCATCCAAAATCACACGTCATTTAGACTCATTTATCCATTTTTAAAATTGCATATCAAATAGATTCATTTAAACCATCCAAAATCACATGTCATTTAGATTCATTTATCCATTTTAAAATTACATATCAAATAGATTCATTTAAACCATCCAAAATCACATGTCATTTAGATTCATTTATCCATTTTAAAATTGCATATCAAATAGATTCATTTAAACCATCTAAAAAATTACATATCACTTAGATTCATTTTTCATCCATTTAAGTTTGCATAATCATTAGGTTCATTATCAGATCATTTAGTTGCACAATATACATCACGTTTCATAAACCACTTAGTCACATAAACCTCTAGCTGCATATGCACATCATCATCATATAAACATAACATATCCATAACATACAAAATCCATAAAGAAATAACACATCCATAAGCATCATAAACCACCAGAAAGCATCATATCATATCAAATCACCGCAAAAAGTGTACATTGCTCATATATATATCAAAAAATAAAATGTCCTGATACAAAAATGCCTCCAAGGGCTATCACATAGAGGATCCCCTCTCTGATGGAGTGGGAGACTCTGATCCTGGTCGAGCCTGTGACCCTGTCGGCGGCTGTGACTGCGGCGGTGGCTGTACCTGCACCTGAGGGACCTGCTGGGGCACATGTGAGGGAGGAAGCATCATTTGCTGAATAGACTGAATAGATCTCAATCTATGAGATCTTGATGCCCCCGATATGCTGACCTGACTATAGCTCAGGGCACGTTGCGTTTCTGGCACGGCTGCATAATACAGCCCCCTGTAATACTCCACATGTGCTCTGGTCTCTGCCAAATCCCCCTGTACTTGCATCACCTGCCCTTGTGCCTGACTCAGTTGTGCCTGCAGCTGATAAGTCTGTGTCTGCGCCTGAGCCAACTGAGCCTGCATCCCTGTCAAAACTAGGGCAAGTCCACCACCTGATGCCTGTAGACTACCCACTGTAGCCTCTGCTTGCTGATCCCTAGCTAGTGCTGCATCCCGCTCCCTGGTCAACACCCCTATATCACCCTGCGCCTGGGCCAACTGTGCCTGCAATGCAGCCACCTGTCCATCTGCCCCATCTAATAACGCCAGGGCCCCCCGCAACTGCACCAACTCTGCCTCACAGCCCTCTAGTGCCTCCTCGAGACTGGCCACCTGTGCCCGTAGGGTCTCCATCTCCTCCTCCTCATCCCATCGCCTCTGACGAGATGAATGCCTCTCACCCTCAGCCTCTACCTCCAAAGTTGTCCTCGAGGTCCCTGCCTCTGCATCATGCCCACCAACCTACCACTGCCCCTCCTGTGGTGGAGGTAGGTCACCCTCATCTGCTCTTGGCTCCCCCCCACGCCGTCGGGATCCTCTCGGCTGTCGCACCGATCCAATCTGTACTTGATGTGCAGGAACCTGCTCTGCCTGTACCTATTGTGCAGGAACCTGCTCCGCCTGTACCTGCTGTGCAGAAACCTGCTGTACAAGAACCTGCTGCGCCTGTCCCTGTCTTGCTGCCACTACCGCCAGCACATCTATTGGCTAGCCATCCCTCCCAATCACTCTCTCCTCTCCATTATCCCCAACCTCCACAAGGAAGTCCTCAATGATCACATCCCCCTCCACGCGATCCTCCCCATCAGGGTCATCTCCACCATTTGAATCATCACCCCCTGAACCTGCTGCCTCCTCTGCTGGATTCGTCAACCAAGTAGGCTGATGCATATGCCACCATATATCGTAAGCAGTTGTGGTCCTTGCATCCCTCACTGTGCTCCTCCAATCCCAATGTACTGGCCGAAGCGCTACAAAATCTGATAGAGCAACCTGTGGCTGTAGAGCTGCAGGCCAGTGGGGTCCATCTCGCGGGGTCCGCGCGTATATCGCCATCTACTGAGGGGTGTCCTGCACCAAACCAAACTGCCATATAACCCGTGAAGGTAGGTACATCTCTATGCAACGGTCTCCTCGACCCATAAGATATCTCTGCTAAAAAGTGTATGGAAGATGAATAATGTCATCTGGCCACTCCTCACAACCAATGTATGCTCGCCAAACCACACTAATCACGTCATCCAGCATCCTCTGCCAATATTGCACCCGGCCAGTATATGTGTACTCTGCATCCCAATATAAAAACACAAAGGCCTCAAACTGCCGTCGATAGTACCCACAGGTCGGCCGAGAGACTGGGATGTGCTCCCAAATCCATACATGTAGCAGAGTCACACCAGCGGATAAGGCTTTATCATGCATATAGGCGACTGTGTGCATCTCATGATATAACTGTGCTAGCATCACTGGCCCCCAGGCATAGACAATCCCATGCGTCACCATCCCCTCTATCACCCCTCCCCAATGAACCGGAAAACCCCTGCCTCGCCTATCAGGCATCACCATGCCTCTAATCAATGTGCACAGGAATAAGGCAAACGGATCTACACCCGCAGCCAATGTCCCCTCATAATCCATCTCCCTCTCATTCGGAGAGAGAACAAGACGATCCGCACCAAACAATCTGACTAGTGCCCTCTGCCTGATCTTCGTGTCATATCTGACATGTCGACCTCGGATAGGTAGCTTGAGGATGCGATAAACATCCTCAAGTGTGATGGTAATCTCTCCTGTCGGCAAAAAAAAACTGCAAGTCTTAGTACGGTATCTCTCCACCATGGCCGTCATCAGAGCTCTATGAGCTCGCAAAATGGGCATCGACGCCACCGTCAGAAGCCCCAAGCTCGCCAACCGCGCCTTCGCGGCATCATCAAAACCATCGAACAAGGCCATCACAGCGGGAACCTGTCGCTCTCGCGACTGCAATATGAACCGCTCTGTATCCTGCATACGCAACATTATGGTTAGATGTCAACCTATCTTCTTCTAAATCAACCTTCTTCTTCTTCTAAGTGTCTAAACAAGCTAGCATCAAGTGGCATGCAATTAGACAACCCTTGTGCCATTTTAAAAAATGGTGCTAAACTTTCTTCTAAATAGCGCTAATATAGAATATCGCGCCACTGCGCATACCTTTTTGCGCCAATCCAAAAAATAGTGCTACTGTGCGCTATTCATAGCATCACTACAAATTTTGGTGCTAATTCACCCAATAGCGCCAATCCGTTCAATAGCGCTAGAATACGTCATGGCGCTACTTCCCAGGATGGCGCTATTGCAGATGATAGCGCCACTTTGACCCCCATTTGGCGTTAAAACACCAGAAATCTATTGTTCCCTAAAATGGCGCCAATCCGAAAGATAGCGCTAAAACTCCCACCTAATGGCGACAAAACCGCCCTATCCTACCCAGGCGGATAGCGCCAATCTAGAGAATGGCACCAATCTGCCTGGCCATTAGCGCCACGCAATCCAATCCTGACCCGTAAAACCATTAAAAAATGCACGTAAAACAAGAAAATTACGAAGTCAGGGTTAGGCCCTATCGGGGGTCCAGCGCCGAGTGCCCGACCAAACTCTCGGAACCACTGGGAGATGTGTCAAAGTCTAAGGAACTGGGGGTTGCGATCAGCCATCTCTCCTTCGCTCCTTCTTCTCTAGGGTCAAAGTGTGCAAATGTGGCACTCTTAGGGCCCACTTTTCCTAATATAGTGGGCCATGTCATCCTTCTTTTCCCCCTAGGGTGCAGATCCTAACCTTTTTCCTCCATTTTTCTTCCTGCCATCCTCTTTTTCCATCCCCTATCCAACCTTTCACGTCTGTAACATCCTTTCGAGAGCTCACCTGGAAAAAACTTTATTTTCCCAGCAATCTCTTGAGGGGGCATCACCCATCCATCTTATTCCTTCCTGGTAGCTGGGGCATAATTTTCTTCGACCTGACGCCATTTCCCTCCTAGGTCCTGACGCCACGTCAAAGAGGGGCAAATGTAGACACCTAAAAATGTCTCGACCACCAAACTGACTCCTGATTTCCCTAATCATGTCATTTTCCCTCATAAACCAATTAATTAAATTTTATTTAATTAATTATCCCTTCATTTCCCCATTTTTCATCAGCGTATCCCAGACAATTGAATTAATTTTATTTAATTCAATAGTTTCAAACTTAACCAAATAAATTTAGTAAATATGCAATATTTACTAAATCTTTTTTCCCTTTTTGCCACTAAATTCAATTAATTAGTTAAAATCATGTTAACTAATTAATTTAACCTATTTATTCTAGCCCTAGGGTTAATTAAATAAAACCAATGTTTAATTAACCCTAAACCCCTCATTTGGATGGTCAAACCTAGGTTAACCCACTTTCCCACATTCTCCAAATAAAGAAATGGGAATAAATCCACCTAAAATCCCACATCACAATAAATAATCATTCTTCCCATGCCTATACCTTTACTTCCCCCCAAATGAATTTTTAATTCATTTGCATTTCCCCCCATGAATCTTTTACTTAGAAATAATCTTCCCTCCATAACTTATTTAATAATTTCCTCTTCCCCAAAATGAATAAAAGATTCACTTTTATTCATAGCCATCCATTTTCCTGGATTAGATCTAAGCCCTCCATGTCATCTCCATCCTCCATCATTGATCTTTCCAATCAATCTCCACCCTTGGATCAAAATCCCCTCCAAAAGTTTATAAATAGAACCTCTCCCAAGCCATTTGAGAAAGCCAAGTCTAGGTAAAGATATAATGCCAAAATCACTCTTGAGCTAGGATAGTGAGTTGCACAACTTGAATGAGCATTTCACATTGGAATCCATTGTCTAGGGATCATCTTGGTCTTAGGAGCTTGTTTGGGTGCAAAGGCTCCTTCCTCCCTTGATGGGATTGGATTTGCTTGTAAGGTATAGCTCTGTGTTTATTACACTTTGTTTGGTAGTTTCACCCTATTTGCATTTCTAATCTACACATACAAAGCCGATATACAAGAGGGTACATACAAACTGGACCCGATGGCAAATTTCAAGCTTGCTTCATAATCTTTTGAGTTCCATATGGCTTGTATATTTGCGATTGTATGTTGGTATATACAATGTGATATACAAAAGAGCAAGATGCAAAGAAAAGATGCAGTCTTTCAGCAACGTTTCTCAGCTTCAATGTGGCGGCGAATCAGGTGGTGCCACGTGGCATGGATGGAGATGCATATACAGGGGCAGTTACACATACAAGGCATTTTTAGAGGGAATTTCAAGGCATATGCAAGTCAGTTTGAATATGTAAGGAAGAAAAAGGCGCGGTTGCACCAAGTAGAGATAAAGTGCAGTTGCCATTGTATATACAATGGCGAGATAGCCCGATGCATATAGGCACTTTGTACATACAAAGGCAGTTTTAGAGGCTGATTCAGATAGCGATATATACACAGATGCAAAGCGATATATACAAGCAGTTGACCAAAACTTTGACCACCTGTATCTCCTTCATCCTGGTGAATTTTGACATGCTACAAGAGGCAAAGATGCATATTTTTGTCCCCTCTTTCATTTGGCAGGGTTTTCGGGGGTTTTTGTCACCTTTCATTTTCAGATCTAGATTTGCATGTTTTGGTCGAGTGGATGTTTCAGTGACCATTTTTTAGTAGATAGAGATATTTCCTGCATTCATTGTTGCACAAAGATGAAGCAGCTCGCATTGATGATAAAAGATATCTCTCCACCACCTTGTTTCAGATTAATGATGCAGCAGCTGCATTAAAGACTCAAAAATATCTTCTATCTGCCCAGTTCTAGATATTTGACGCCATAACTGATGCAAGTGGACAGTCATTCAAAGAAGATATTTTCTGATACAGCTCATAGAGTGAATTTTGTAGCCAACTTAGGGCATTATTGAAATGCTATATATATGCATTTGTAGGATGTAAATAGGGTTGGAACTTTTTGGGCTTTGAGGCTTTTCTGTTTCCAAACAGAGCTTTCTGATATTGTAACATTGCCTTCTTATTAAATATATGCAAGTTATTTTTACCTCTTTGCTGATTTTCTAGTTCTGTGTGAATCTGCATATGGTTATCTGTGAATGTCTTTGTTCCTCTCAATCATATTGCTTCTTGCCTCTGCCAGAGTCATCTAATATATGTATACATACTTGCTATATCTGGTTGTGTTGTGCATTTTTTAGTTCTGTGAAAGTTTTCTTTAAATCTGTCTGGTGCATCACCCTTTGTTTTCAAGTTTTTATGTTTCATTTTTCATTTTAAAGCATTCCTTCTCCCTTTTCCCCTCAAAATTTAGTAGCTTTTAGGTGATAATCAGTCAAGGAAGCCGACCTTCTCTGGAGGTCTAATCTCATCTCACAAGGTCCCACACTTCAAGATCATTCCCATTGTTTCATTGGAATGCTTGGAATCCTTCCAAGCAGGGTGCAATTTCATGTGACAACAGTTTTCTGGCACGCCCGGTGGGACTCAGAGTTAGGCACAATCAAATACTATCTTTTGTTACTGGTTTTGATGTACAACCAGTGATTTTCAGACTTGTAAGAGGTTAAAACTTGCATATCTGGCAACTCAGACTGAGGAGAGACAAGCAGATTAGTTCTGCTGTAACATTTTATGAGAAAGATTCAAACTAGGAGTTCAAGTACATTTGATTACTTGCAGCTGTCTCCACGAAGAAGATAGAGCAGGGCTGTGGTAAGAACTCTAGTTTCTAAAAGGATACAATCAACTCCACCAAATTTCAGGCCAGTTGCCCCTGTAGTCCCTGTATCAACTCAAGTAAACCCACCTCTGGCTATTCCAATGGCAAGAAATCAGCCATTTGTGGCTTTTGATGGGGGCAGCCCTTTAAATTTGACAGTGCATAATGTCATACCTATGGCAGCTTTGAAGAGTCTGCCCTATTTCACAGGGGAGAATCAAACTACTCCTATTAAGCACATTAGAGACGTAGCATTTGTATGTGGAGTGTATCATGTCACCCAAGAAAATGTAGCTATCAGGATGTTGGCTGCCTCTTTCAAGGGAAAAGCACTACAATGGTTCAGGAGTCTACCAACGCAGACCATAGGAACCTGGGATGATCTAGGTGAGAAACTAAACAAATAATTTCAAGATAAATCAGACAACTTGTCATTGGTTGAACAAATGACTACCATAAAGAGAGCTCCCCAGGAGCAAATGATGGATTTCAACTTCATATTCCAGAAGACATGGGACAGAATTCCTACAATGGTAAGGCCTCCAACTAAATATGCTTTTCTATATTTCTTGAAAGCTTTAAATAGTGATATTTCAGTGATGATACAATCGTTAGGAGGTACTAGTTTACCTAATGCATATGAAATAGCTATTAGGGCAGAGAAAAACCTGATTCAAGCTAGAAAAATAGCACCTAGACCACCAGTGCCCATCTTTCCTAAGATTCAGGCTTCAATGCCATTGCCAATTGCATATTTTGCCCCTTTACCTACTATAGCAGCATTGCCAAATACTGCCAACTCGGAGCCTGCCGCTTCTAACGCATCTCAAGAATTAAAAGAGATTAAAAATAGCCAACATAAAATAGAAAATATTCTGCAAACCTTTGGGAATGAGTTAGTAAACATCAAAAAGCAGCAGTCCCAGAATAGGCAGCCTTTTCAGCCACAACCTCAGGGGCAAAGTCAACCTTATCAAGGGCAAAATCAGCCTTATCAAGCTAATAGGCCACCTTATCAAAGCAATTACCAAGGTGCCAAGCAAAATGTGAATCAAAGGCCTTTTCAACCTTATAATCCGGCACGTATTAATGTAGTAAGGGACCTTGTCTCTACTTAGAACAACCTTGCAGCTGAGTACGAATGGTGCTATCCATGCAATCAGCCACACAGTCAGGCATCATGTTCAAATGGGGTGATAAATCAGGCTTTGATGGTGCAAAATGTGGTAGTCTCATAGCCAAACACACCAAATGATGGAGCTGCACAACAACAAGAACAACCTCAAAGCGATTCTGCCTTCATAAATTGGCAGGAAGGTGAATTCTGTGGCATTAACAGTGATAACACCTCAGTTGCAGCAAATAGAAGAGCCAAGAAGAGAGGTTATGAGATAAACTAGGCAGAAAAATAAAGAGAAAGGACATGCTGGTGCTTCTACATCCCATGTTCCCCACATCTTACAAAGAAACAGTTCAGCAACAACAAGAGAGATGCCTCATTTGTAGGCAGACACTGTTACTACAAAGTCACAACAAAAGGTAATTGTCACTTCACCTTTCAATATTATTGAAAATATGAAGAAGATGAATGTGACCATGTCTATGTGGGATTCCCTAGCAATCCCAGGCCAAAAGGATATATTACAATCTACCTTATTTGATTTGAAAGTGTCCAATGATACAACTGCTGACCTAACTAGGGTTGTCCTTACTAATTCATCCCAGGACAACAATAAACAACCAAACAAATGTGTCAAACCACTTCCATTTAATGTATCTTTGATAATTGGAGACAAGTTGGTACATAACTGCATGGGGGATAGTGGTGCAAGTAGTTCTGTGATGCTAAAACAGATTGTAGATCAATTAGGATTGAAGTACCAACCCTTGGAGAAAGGTGTGCTTCAGTTAGATGGCATAGCTGTTAATACTGTGTTTGTGATCAAAGACCTAGGTCTCACCTTGCACACTTGCCTAAATGTTTCTATTTTCTAAGAGGTGTTCATCATAGACTTGTCTCCTTATTTTGCCAGGTGCTTATCAAGAGAGTTCATAGCCAAGATAGGAGGATATTTATCCTCGGACTGGTCCCACATGTTTTTCAGGACCAGAGATGGCACCAAAGTGACCCTAAAGTCTAAATTACTTGCCAAATACCACATAGAGCCTTACACACCAAGTGTTGTTAATGCAAATTACATTATTTCTCATGATCCTGAACTTGTTGTTGCTCAAGAACTACAAGATGAAAGCATACCAAAGGTACTCTTAAGGGAGTGGGCCTTAGAAAATAGTGTGGATGATCCTGAAGGACACATCCAAGAAACTGGTATGGGGCTTTACATACTGCATGAACATGAAATAGTAATCCCAAACCTTGTGAAGGATGCAGAACAACAGATAGAGCGGCATAATGAAGTATGGAAAATGTACTTTGATGGCTCAAGGAACAGGAATGGATTTGGTGGTGGTGCAATGCTAGTGTCACCATAGGGTGAAAAATAATATTCTTCTTTCTGTTTTGCCTTTGCATGTACAAATAACACTGCTGAATATGAAGGATTAATTCAAGGTTTGTAGTGGGAAAGAAAAAGGAAAATAGGTTGTTTGCAGGTATATGCTGACAATGAACTCATTGTCAATCAGGTGAGAGGACTGCATCTTACAAAAATGATGTTCTGAAATGCTACAAACATGGGGTGTGGGACATGATTGAAGAATTTTATGCTTTCAATCTAATCTCTGTCCCAAGAAATTAGAACTATCATGTAGATAGGTTAGCTGCAATTGGGGCTCAGTTTGACATCCCAAGTGATATTCAAAGGGAGAAGGTACAACCTCATATAAAAATAGTTGACAGGCCTTCTATCTCTAATAATAATATTTATTGGCAAGTTTTTGAGAGTGATGAGTAGATCCTGCGTTTCTTGTTAGAAGAGGATGAGTTTTCTATGATAAATCAGGATAAGATCAAACAACAATATGACAATGATCAAATTGTTCAGTTGAGAACAAACAAGCTGCCCAAGGGATTGGTAACCTTGGAATCTATTTTTAGTACAGATGATCAACTAAAGAAAAGCAAGACCAGCATGCAGGTTAAAGAAGAGCATTATGAGGAGCTAGAAATTTTTAAAGGTAAGCTTCTTAAAATTGGCAAAATTTGCTCACCTGAGGATAGAAGAGCTTTAATTGCTCTTTGTCAAGAGTTTGAAGATGTGTTTGCTTGGGGTTATTCAGACCTAAAGGGGTTTGACCCTCATATTGCCCAACATACCATAGAATTAGAACCAGGTACTAAACCTGTGAGGCAGAAACAAAGACCTTTAAATCCAAAGCTTGAGCCTCTAATGATTAAAGAGCTGACCAAACTCATTGAGGGGAAAATCATTTTTCCAATCAAACATACTTCTTGGGTCTCCAACCTTGTCCCTATGAGAAAAAAGAATGGAGAAATTAGGTTGTGTGTTGACTTTAGAGACCTTAATAGAGCCTCCCTAAAAGACCACTACCCACTGCCCTCAATGGAGCAAATTCTGCAGGTGGTCGCTGGCTCAGAAAGATTTTCCTTGCTTGATGGTTTTTCTAGTTACAATCAAGTGTTAGTTAAAGAGGAAGATCAGTTCAAGACGGCTTTCACCACCAAATGGGGTACCATGGCCTAGAAAAGAATGCCTTTCGGCCTCTCAAATGTTGGCTCTACGTTTCAGAGAGCTATGGATATGGATTTCAAGGGTTTGATGTATAAATTGGTGTTGGTATACCTTGATGATATCATAGTTTTTTCTAAAAATGCAGCTGAGCATTTATCCCACTTGAGGCAAGTGTTCGAGAGATGCAAAGAGCTCAGGATATCGCTCAATCCCAAGAAATGCATTTTCATTGTGCATGAGGGCAAGTTGTTAGGGCACGTTGTGTCAAAGGAAGGCATTACCATTGACGTTGAAAGGGTGAGGGCTATTCTGGAGCTACTTTTACCCAGCCACAAAAGGGGACTACAAAGTTTTATTGGCAGAATTAATTTTCTGTGAAGATTTATACCCAACATTGCAAATCTATTGAAGCCTTTGACGCCTATGTTGAAGAAGAGTACGGCGTTCAGTTGGACGAACAAGGCCAAACTTAGCTTCGAGTCCATAAAGGAGGAATTAGCAGCTGCACCAACTCTGGTAACTGATTTCTCCAAAGACTTTATCTTATATGCTTACGATAGCCTGGATACAATCTATGTGATTCTGGTACAGCAGCAGAGTGAAGGTTTTGAGCAACCAATCGCTTTCTTTAGTCAGGGATTGGAGGAGTATGAACAGAGGTATAGCTTCGTTGAAAAACATGTCCTCGCAGTGATAAGGAGCCTCAAGAAGTTTCAGCATTTTGTTTCTAATAACAAGATATATTTGATGGTAACTCATCCCAGTGTGAAGGAGTTCCTGTTGAGTAAGGATGTAAATGAGAAAAGAGCTGGTTGGATCACCAAGGTCATGGAATATGACGTGGAGATCAAGATAACCAAGCTTGTTAGAGGCAGAGGACTCAGTGAACAACTTGCTACCAGTTCTGAGAATGAAATAGAAAAAGAATAGGAGGTGCTTCTAACCATTGAAGAGGAACATCAAAATGATACAACAATAGTAGGCACAAGTTGGGTTAATGACATGACTCAATTTTTGCAAACTGGTAAATGTCCAGCAGGTCTAGATAGAACTAAAAGAAGATATTTTAGACTGTAGTCCATTCCATATGCTTTAATAAATGGCATCCTTTTTAGAAAGGATTTTAATGGTGTATTGTTAAGATGCATTGATAAAGATCAAACTGACAAGGTGCTTCACGAATTTCATGATGGAACAACAGGGGGTCATTTTGCCCCAAGCACTACTGCTTGGAAAATAATGAGAGCTAGCTATTACTGGCCCAGCTTATTTAAGGATGCTCATGCATGGGCTAGAAAATGTAAAAAGTGTGCCATTTTTGCCAGCAAGGAAAGGCTATCAGCTTTACCTCTGTAGCCAATTCAAGTAGAACAACCCTTTATGAGATGGGGCATTGATTTTGTAGGTCCCATTAACTCGCCCTCAGGGGCAGGCCATAGGTGGATACTTACAGCTACAGATTATTTCACAAGGTGGACTGAAGCAGTGGCTCTAAAGGAATCAAATGAAAATACTATTATGAATTTTTACCAAGATTTGATATCCAGATTTGGAGTGCCTGAGTCAATCATCTCCAACAATGCTTTGGCCTTTGTTGGACTAAAGATAACTGACTGGGCTGTTAAGAATGGGATCTACTTGAATACTTCATCAAATTATTACCCACAGGGTAATGGTTTGGCTGAAACTACAAATAAAAATCTCATAAGGATTATTAAAAGATCAAAGGAGGATAACAAGAGGACCTAGCACACTAATCTGAAATATGCCTTATGGGCAGACAGAATAACTCCCAAGAGATAAATTGGGAACTCTCCATTTATGTTAGTCTATGGGAAGGAGGCAAGATTGCCTATATCTATGGAGCTGCCAGCACTTGATACCATAAATCAGCTAGAGATATTTGAAGCAGAAGATCCCATGGCTGTCAGATATGCTCAGCTTATAGAGCTCAAAGAAATTAGAGATAAGGCTATGAAAACCATGGAGTATCATCAACTTCAGACCAAAAGAAATTTTGATCAGAGGGCCACTCCCATAATTTTTAGGGAGGGTGATATGGTGCTCCAATGGGATGAGTTGAAAAGCAGACCAGGAAAGCACTCCAAGTTTGACAACATGTGGAGTGGCCCATTTCTCATTAATGAATGCAAGGAGCACAATGCATTTCAGTTATCAAATATGGATGGAGAAAATCTACCATCCTAGTCAATGGGATACACTTGAAGAAGTGTTTTGAGGTATGACTTACCTTGTAAAGCAGTAGATTACATTTCTTGCTTTCAAATAAGTACTGCAACACAATAATTTAGATCTTTTCGTTTTCCCTAAGTGCTGTCTAGCACAGTTGGAGGGGTTACCTTCAACATTTTGTCTTGGTTTGATCTTCCAATGTTCTTCACTGCCAATATGCCGAGTTGCTAAAATCAGGATTATTTGTCAAGATGTATTCTTAGTCTTTGTGTGACTCCATGCCCAATGAATGCTTAAGGCCACTGGTCAAATTGTTTAGTAGACAAACATTCCATAGAGGTCACCAAGATGTTGACTTGTTTTCCTCTGCCCATAATTAAATAGTTCACCTTGCATTTTCCTTAAAAATCCTTTAGAAATGTCCATACAAAGATCAAATCTTCCAAATATTCATGCTCTGCCTTGCCAAATTTCCCAAGATCTCATTTGGAGTGTCCTTGCAGAAAACCCAAAAAAAACCATAAATCTTTTAGCTTCAAGATTTTTCTATCACTGGAATTTCTTAGTTTCTTACTTGTATTTCAATATGCATTTTTGAATGTACATTCGCATATACATTTGCCAATGTATGTTTAGAACATACATTCACAATATGCAAAAGCCTTTGTACATCGACAAATATGCAAGGGTCAATGTGCAAAAAGAGAATGTATATCGGGTTGTATGTTCGCACATACAAGGCCGATATACAAGTCGATATACAAAGGCGCTGACATACAATAGGTAGGGTCCACAGGTATACAAAGAAGATTGTATGTGTTTGACATACAATGAGAAAGTACAAGGCAAGATGTATATCAGGTAGATGCATCAGTGGCAAATGTGCAAAGGGTTAGGTACAAGGGGAATATACAAAGCCTTTTGCATATCGGCAATATACATTCAAATATACAAAGGCAAATGTGCAAATGGTGGGGTCCACAATATACAAAGGTGTTTGTATATCGGCAGCATACAAGTGAAAGATACAATGGCGAATGTATGTCCGACATACATTGGGAATGTACAATGTGCATATATAAAGAGGTCGAAATGCATTCGCTACAGTGAAAGGGGTTTGTATGTGCGAGATGCAAGTGTAATATACATTGGCTACATACAAGGGCCAATGTATATCGGAACAATGGCTTGTATATATGTGATTGTATGTTTGCACATACAAGTCAAAGATACAAAGTCAATATGCAGGGGAAAGTGATTTAAGGCTGGGGCCCACCGCTTGTATATATGCGATTGTATGTTTGCACATACAATCAAATATGCATTCCAAATATACAAGCTGGATCTGAAAGGAGCATACATTCTAGTTGATAAAGGGCAAAATTCCACAGTTTGTATGTATAATTTGCTTGTATGTTGGCTTTGTATATTTGCACATACAAAGCCGATATACAAGAGGGTACATACAAACTGGACCTGATGGCAAATTTCAAGCTTGCTTCATAATCTTTTGAGTTCCATATGGCTTGTATATTTGCGATTGTATGTTGGTATATACAATGCGATATACAAAAGAGTAAGATGCAAAGAAAAGATGCAGTCTTTCAGCAACGCTTCTCAGCTTCAATGCGGCGGCGAATCAGGTGGTGCCACGTGGCATGGATGGAGATGCATATATAGGGGCCATTACACATACAAGGCATTTTTAGAGGTAATTTCAAGGCATATGCAAGTTAATTTGAATATGCAAGGAGGAAAAAGGTGTGGTTGCACCAAGTAGAGATAAAGTGCAGTTGCCATTGTATATACAATGGCGAGATACAGCCCAATGCATACAGATGCTTTGTACATACAAAGGCTGTTTCAGAGGCCGATTCAGATAGCGATATATATAGGTGGTTGACCAAAACTTTGACCGCCTATATCTCCTTCATCCTGGCGAATTTTGATATGCTACAAGAGGCAAAGATGCATATTTTTGTCCCCTCTTTCATTTGGCGGGGTTTTTAGGGGTTTTTGTCACCTTTCATTTTCAGATCTGGATTTGCATGTTTTGGTCAAGTGGACGTTTTAGCGACCATTTTTTAGCAGATAGAGATATTTCCTACATTCATTGTTGCACAAAGATGAAGCAGCTCGCATTGATGATAAAAGATATCTCTCCACTGCCTTGTTTCAGATTGATGATGCAGCAGCTGCATTAAAGACTCAAAAATATCTTCTTTCTGCCGAGTTCTAGATATTTGATGCCATAATTGATGCAGGTGGAGAGTCATTCAAAGAAGATATTTTCTGATATAGCTCATAGAGAAAATTTTGTAGCTGACTTAGGGCATTATTGAAATGCTATATATATGCATTTGTAGGATGTAAATAGGGTTGGAACTTTTTGGGCTTTGAGGCTTTTTTGTTTCCAAACAGAGCTTTCTGATATTGTAACCTTGCCTTCTTATTAAATATATGCAAGTTATTTTTACCTCTTTGCTTATTTTCTAGTTCTATGTGAATCTACATATGGTTGTCTGTGAATGTCTTTGTTCCTCTCAATCATATTACTTCTTGCCTCTGCTAGAGTCATCTAATCTGTGTATACCTACTTGCTATATCTAGTTGTGTTGTGCATTTTTTAGTTCTGTGAAAGTTTTCTTTAAATCTGTTTGGTGCATCAACCTTTGTTTTCAAGTTTTTCTGTTTCATTTTTCATTTTAAAGCATTCCTTCTCCCTTTTCCCCTCAAAATTCAATAGCTTTTAGGTGATAATCAGTCAAGGAAGCTGGCCTTCTCTGGAGGTCTGATCTCATCTCGCAATGTCCCACACTTCGAGATCATTCCCATTGTGTCATTGGAATGCTTGTAATCCTTCCAAGCAGGGTGCAATTTCATGTGACAACAGACATATAAATTAACAATTTAAGAACAAGAAAAGAAGAATAGAAGAAAGATAAATAGAAGAGAAGAGACACCAATATACGTGGGGAAAACCCTTTTAGGTAAAAGTCCCCACACTCCAAAGCATCAAACCAATGTATTAATCTGCAACAACAAACATGTTACATTACACTTGCAAGCTCAAAGCGTTAACATGGAGATTTACATCTTTCTCCTCTAGAGGAAAAAATGATAGCATAACCCTGCATAAAACTCTCCTCACAAACTTCTCCTCAAGCCTTCCATTTATGGGAGTTCCAATACAAGAAACCACCAAAATGGAAACTCAAAACCATGAGTTACAATGCCTAGTCATGGAGAATCAAATCCGCCGTAATATAGAAAGTTACTCAAATCATAACTGACTCTCCAAATATGGCACTCCATTTTTGGCTCCTAAAATCATGCTTTCGTAATCTCCTAAAATCTTGCTTTTCAAGTTTCCAATTGTAATTTCCTTTTTCAAGCTCTTTCCATTTTAGCAACTCTTACACACCTTACAAGTTGTCATAGTTGCATTTAGAAACTTCCATGACAGTAAGTGATAAAAAATAAATTGCCAAAATACAAATAAATAAATATTTCAAATATTAGAACTTGCAAGGTGTATGACACACCTAATCCTAACAAATTTTCTGATTTGAATCGGTAGCTTGAATTGTCTTCAGCGGGCGGAGTACCATTGGAGATGGAGCTTGTGGATAGGAGCCCAATGAATTTTAGGTAGTTTGAGGATGGGAGGCCTTGGATTACAGAGGGCAGTCTTATCTAGAGGTTGCATTTGTGTTGAAAGATTAAGAGGAGTTTGACAGTTTTCAGTGTTTTGGTTTGTAGGTGTTGTAGATGTTTCAGTTATTTCTATAGATTTTTGGAGTGTTTGTATTGTGTAGCACATGGATAGATGTGAATTTTCTATTGCACATCCATCCTAGGCGTCATAGATCAGCTCTGTCAGTCTGAGTTGGATTTTATTGTGTTTCGGCAGTGTCAGTAGGGTATTTTTCAGTATTTTGATTGTGTAGTCTTCAGTTTATTCGGAGTATTGTTTGGTGCTGTTGTTTCATGTCATTATTTTTTTGTGTATTTTATTTTGTAGCATCATCTCAAGTTCTATATCCCATTTGGTGCAAGTTTTGTAAAGTTTCTGTGTGATTCACACAGTTTTGGGTGTTTCTAGTAGAGGGTGTTTTAGCACAGTTTGCTAGTTTGCATTTCTGGGTGTTGTGGGTTTGTTGTAAAAGTTTTCTACAGTGGATAATAAATGTATTAGACCTTATATCATATGTTTTTATTATAAATTTAATGAAAAATCAGTTTGGAGGAGTTTTAGTGTGTTTTCTGAGTTTTCGGGTGTCCCGTTGAATGTGTGATTTGTCTTGTTTGTTGCAGGAAGTTTGTAGAAGTTTGGAACTTGGTTGTAGAAGTTTGCTGTAGTGTTTTTTCTATGTCAGAACTTAATATTGATGTTCATATCAGATTATTTTAATAAAATCATTTTCAGGAATTTATTGTGAAATCTATGCTTTTTCAGTGCAGTTTGATAGCTTGCTTTGTGAATTTTATTTATTAAATTTATGGAGAATATTTATAAATCATTCCAGATTTGAAAAATCATTTAAATTTCAGATTAGGGACATTACACATGTGTAGAAGTATATAACCCTAAGAATAGGACCATTAAAGGAAAAGTTAAAGATAACAAGTGGAAATGTCAAATTATCATGAGCAAATAAAGATGTTAGACATCTAGTCTAGTTTTCTACACCTAAATCCTAAAGATATGAACCCTTTCTAATATACTAGCACATTCCAAATAAGATTGAACTCTTGAGTGAATAGTGTTCCTACCCTATACAATGGACCATTCGGTTCTCTATTCCCATAAAAGAATGTAAAATTAATATAGTTGACATTTATAGTGTGCTAACCTTTATATTTGGCTATGAATATGATAAAGGAGTCTATCTTTAATAGTTAGCTATAGCCTACAAAATGAAAAGAACCCTAAACAATGAATTCATGAGGATTGATTTCTCTAATTACTTGGAGGAGTAAATGCATAAGAAACTAACCAACTTTTCCATCAACGATGTCTTTAAATATTCTTCCTTCCTATCCCACATGATCCTATATCGAAATGTGAATTTTTACCAAGGATTCAAGCTAGAAGTAGCTAGGATGACCAAGAAATTTGACCCCATCACAATATGGATGTTTGTCCTCCACAAAACCTCCTCATGTTATATGTTTATGGATCAATTTATGCTCCCAACCATAGAATTGATAATTCTAGAGTCCCTCTCATGGCTTTCTAAATCAAACATGAAGATGTTGAAGGAAGGATGCATAGGAGATTAATTCTTTGGATAGGCCAATTTGATGATTATATTACATGGATTCACTAAGCAAATATATAGACTCCTTAAATGTCTTAGATAGAGTCTTTGCCTTCAAGTTTATGAGACAAGTTGATGAAGGGGGTAAATAATAAAACACACAACAACAGAAATTGCACACAGAAAATAGAACTTTCTTTATTGATTTGGACAACTTATTACATTACAGAAGCTCAAATACAATTAGAGGAATCAACCCTCCAATGGTTGCAACACATTACAGCTTCCTATCACAAGACTCTGGAATCATCTGCCTTCTGTAACCCCAAATCAGCTAGGGTTTCTGTTTTCCTACCTATTCTTTACTCTACACTTCGCCCTTAACTCTACTACTGCCTAGGGTTCCCAAAAATGGTTATTAATAGCCTTTTTGGCGACCAACAACCTAATTTCAAAATTTGCATCTCCCTCCAAAAATAGGTCAACTTCTGGGAGCCATAACTTTTGATCCGAGTGTCTGATTGACAACTCGTTTTATGCATCAGAAATCTCGTGGAGTGCTCTACGCACTAAGAACCCACTCTACCAATTCCATCCATTTTAGGGCCCATATAGGACCATTTAGTGCCTCAAACCTAAGTTTGAATAATTTTCAAGCATTTTTTGGGAAATAGAAACTTTAATATCTTTCATCTCGCAAATGATCTTTGTGTGATTCCTTCGCCAAAGGTCTTATTTTTCAATTACAAAGCTTCCTGTAAATTTTCACTTCAATCCTTGCCCAAAAGCAAACTTTCTAAAAATAGCAGGTTGCTATTTTCAGTAGTTTGGAAAAACTGAAAGTTCTACATCATTATTCAAGCGATTATGGAACTAGAACCACAAATTTTGAAAATAAATGGAAAGAACATCAACAATTTTGAAACACATCTTTTTTCAGGTGATGCAAGTTGCCCTTACACCACTGGATGCTCCTGTATCAAACACCCAAGGTAATTTGAGAAGTGACCCTGTCACGTCTCAGGTGTTTGTGTGAGGAAAACCCAAATGGTCAAACTCTGCCTTAGACAACCAAGAAGAATCTTCAATAGGCCTTCCTTTCCATTTCACCAGATATTCTTCATATTGCCTATTTTGAGTACTTCTTCCCACATGGCTATCCAAGATCTCTTCTATCTCCTCTATTGAAGTAGATGCCAGAATACTCCACTGTTCTTCTGTTGGTCTATCCTCTGTTCCACCTTCATGATATTTTGTTAAATTAGCAATGTTGAACACAGGGGAAATATTGATCTCACTCGGCATCTCTATCTCATATGCATTTCCTGAATCATGCTTCTTCAGGATTCTGCACGGTCCAAATTTCTTCATTTTTAGCTTATTGTATGTTACAATTGGGAACCTTTCTTTTCTCAAATAAACCATGACTTCATATCCTACCTAGAATTCCTTATATCTCCTCTTCTAATCTGCCTTAGCCTTGTACTGAATATTCATCTTATTAATGTGCTCTTTCACCTCTTCATGCAAATTCTTCATGTGTTCTACAAAGTCTTCAACCTCGGCACTTGTCTTTTCTCCTTTGTCCAGATTCCTTAACTCTGAAGCATTTCTTGGACTATTCCCATATGCAATCTGGAATGGTGATTTACCAGTACTCCTATTGACATAATTGTTATAAACAAATTCTGCCTGTGGTAAAATCAAATCCCATCCCTTGGGCTTATCTCCTACTAAGCATCCTAGTAGGTTACCCAAACTCCTATTCACCACTTCGGTCTGTCCATCAATCTGTGGATGGTGTGTAGAACTAAACTTCAAATCCATCTTCAAATTTTTCCACAATGTCCTCTAGAAATAACCAACAAACTTGGTATCTCGATATGAAACTATGCTCTTTGGTAAACCGTGTAATCTCACCACCTCCCTGAAAAATAACTCTACAATATGAACCACATCATTAGTCTTCTTGCAAGGAATAAAATGTACCATCTTCAAGAATCTGTCCACCACCACAAAAATAGAATCACGTCCTCTCTGTGTCCTTGGTAAACCAAGAATAAAATCCATACTGATACCATCCCATGGCTTCTCTGGTACAAGTAGTGGCTAATATAGCCCTATATTCTAACTTGTTCCTTTTGCCATCTGACACACTCTGCAAATCTACACAAATTTCCTTACATCTTGCTGCAACTATGGCCAATAATAATTTTCACCAACAATAGCAATGGTCTTATCTCGACCAAAGTGTCTAGCCAATCCTCCACTATGCTTCTCCTTAATCAAGTTCTCTCTCATGGAACTCCTTGGAATGCACAACTGACTTCCTTTAAACAACATGTCATCTTAGATTATGAAATCCAACCATTTTGACCTGTCCAAAGTAACAGTTTCCAGACAAGCTTTCCAAGCCTCTACAAAATTTGGATCTTCAGGATACAAACTTTTGAGCTCATCAAACCCAACAACCTCTATCTTCATTTCTGTCAACAAGTTTTGCCTTTTGCTCAAGGCATCTGCAACTCTGTTGGACTTCCCACTCCTGTGCTTCAAAATAAAAGTATAGTTCTGCAAAAACTCAACCCATTTTAAGTGCCTCTGGTTCAATGATAGCCCTTACATTTTTTGGTTCCATCTTAAGACCTTCCTCTGAGACAACAAATCCCAGGTATACCAACTCCTTCTTTGTAAAACTACATTTCTTCAGGTTAATTAGCAACTTCTCCTCCCTCAGCTTCTCAAAAAATCTTTTGATATGCATCATATGCTCATCCCAAGTCTTATTGAAAATCAAAATATCATCTAAATAAACAATAACAAAACTTCCCAAAACTTCTTTCAATACCTCGTTCATGAGCCGCATGAATGTGCTTGGTGCATGGGTTAGCCCAAATGGCATGACTAACCACTCATACAAACCTTCCTTGGTCTTGAAGGCTGTCTTCCATTCATCTCCTTCTCTGATTCGAATCTGGTGATACCCACTCTTCAGATCAATCTTCGTGAAATACTTGGCTCCACTCAAACAATCCATTATGTCATCCATTCTTGGCAATAGAAATATGTACTTGATCATGATCTTATTGATGGCTCGAGAGTCTATACACATTCTCCACTCTCCATCTTTCTTTGGTGCTAGTACTACAGGTACCGCACATGGACTTAGGCTCTCCGTTTTCAGTCCCTTCCTTAATAGCTCTTGAACTTGTCTGTTCAGCTCTTCACTCTTTGTAAGAGTCATTCTATGGGCTACCTTATTCAGCAAACTAGCTCCTGGTATCAAATCCATTTGGTGACTTATCTTCTTCATCGATGATAAACCTTTTGGTACATTATCAAAGATAATATCCTGAAATTCTTCCAACATATCTGAGGCTTCTACTGGTACATCTTCACATTTCTCTTGACTAATCTTAGGAATCAATGCAAAGCAATGACGCTCATGCTTCATACCCTCCAAAGATTTTCTACCACCTACCAAGCAAATTCTGGCAGTACTACATACCTTTTCTTCCACCTCCTTCAAGGGCTTCAACTTATGACGAACTCCATCCTTTGTTAGGGAGTATGTGTTTGCATGGCCATCATGGACAATGCTCCTATCATATTGCCACAGCCTTCCCAACAGCTTATGACATGCATCCATCAGTATGATATCACACATCACCTCATCATGGTAGTCACCAATCTTGAACTTCACTAAACACTACTCATTGACCAAAGCTCTATGATCCTTCTGCAACCATGCAATCTAATATGGATGTGGATGCTTTCTTCTTGCCAACTTCAACTTGTCAACCATCTCCTCTAAAACAAGATTATCAGTGCTTCCACTGTAAATAATAATATCACAACACTTACCTTCACATTTGCACCTTGTGTGGAATAAACTCTTCCTTTGATTGGGTTCTTTCTCCTCATTGAACAAAGTTCTTCTGACAACTAAGGTTTCTCCCCTTTCAGCATCTTTAGAACGCTCAGACTGTGCATCTTCATCTACATGTGCAACTCGTGCATTACCTTCAGGTCTTCTATTCATCCTTCCTTGATGTTGTGAACACTCATATGCTTGATTCCCTTCTTCTCCACATTGAAAACAAGTTCCTCTAAAACCTCCTCTTCTAGGTCCTTGCCCTGGTCGACTTCTTCCTCTTTGCTCACCATTGTTTTGGTCACGAGGGTCGTAGGCATTATCTCCTCTTTGATTTTGACTGGTGCCAGCATCTTCACTTTTCTTTGAATCTTCATTTCAGCCTCCATAGGGTCTTCCACCAGTCCTTCCGCCTTGACCTCTTCCCCTTTGCTTGATGTTGAATCTTTTATTCAACTTGTCTTCCACCTTCAGGGAAAATTAGTATGCATCTTCTATGGTGGTCATTCTAACCAGGCTCAACTCCTCTTGAATACTTGGCCTCAACCCATTAATGTAATGGGCTACCTTCTCCTTGTTGGCCTCTACATGACCAGTTCTGATACTAATCTTATAAAACTCTTCTGTATACTCCTTAACAGACTTGTTAACCTGCTTCAGTCCTTGCAGCTTCTTTAGCAACTCCATCTCATAGTCCGCAGGAATGAATTGCTTCTTTAATTTCTCCACCATCCAATCCCATCTGGTGATCTTTCCTTTTCCTCTTCTATTCCTCTCTAATTAGACCTCCTTCCACCAAATATTGGCGTGGCCCTTCAACTTTGCTTTTGCAAACTTGACCTAATCTGGGTTCTCCACATCTTCATACTCGAAATACTCCTCCATATCATTGATCCAATCAATAAGCTATTCTAGATTCAAATCTCCAGAATCTGTAGAAACTTCGATCCTGGGCCTCTTTCCAATCTTCAAAAGGCCCTCAACAACCTAACTTCTATAGGATCTCCTGCAACTTCTTATTCTTCCTCAGATAGCTCTTCTTCAACTTCATCTTCACTTTCTTCTCTTATTCTCGGCTCAAACCCTCTTCTTAGCTCCTCTTGCAATGCATCAATTTGCCTTTGTAGGGCTCTAAAACCCTCTTCCATCAAAGCATTTGTCGCAATACAATTTCTTCGTGGAGGCATCTTGATCTCTACAGCAAACCCACAACCTCAGGTCCTGGTACAAACTGCCTCATGGTTGGTGATCTGTCTACATACTCAGGAACCCTCGCTCTGATACCACTTGATGAAGGGGTAAATCATAAAACACACAACATAAATTACACACAGAAAATAGAACTTTCTTTATTGATTTAGACAACTTATTACATTATAGAAGCTCAAATACAATCAGAGGAATCAACCCCCCATCGGCTACAACACATTACAACTTCCTATCACAAGACTCTGGAATCATCTACCTTTTGTAACCCCAAATCAGCTAGGGTTTCTATTTTCTTGTCTATTCTTTACTCTACACTTCCCCCTTAACTCTACTACTGTCCAGGGTTCCCAAAAATGGTTATTAGTAGCTTTTTTGGTGACCAACAACCTAATTTTGAAATTTGCATCTCCCTCCAAAAATAGGTCAACATCTGGGAGCCATAACTTTTGATCTAGGTGTCCGATTGACGAATTGTTTTATGTGTTGGAAAGCCCGTGAAGTGCTCTATACACTAAGAACCCACTTTGGTAGTTCTAGCCATTTTGGGCCTGTACAGGACCATTTAGTGCTTCAAACCTGAGTTTGAATAATTTTCAAGTATTTTTCAAAAAATAGAAACTTTAATATCTTTCAGCTCGCAAATGATCTTTGCATGATTCCTTCGCCAAAGGTCTTATTTTTCAATTACAAAGCTTCCTGTAAATTTTCACTTCAATCCCTGCCCAAATGCAAACTTTCTAAAAATAGCAGGTTGTTATTTTTAACAGTATGGAAAAACTGAAAGTTGTACATCATTATTCAAGCGATTATGGAACTAGAACCACAAATTTTGAAAACAAATAGAAAGAACATCAATAATTTTGCAACACATCTTTTTTTGGGTGATGCAAGATTGGCCTTACACCACTAGATGCTCTTGCATCACAAGTACATGTAATTGGCATTTTATTTGGTAATAGCAAATGGATAACATGCTATCATTCAATGGCATTCACCTATAATAGCATAATTGTTATAAAAATAAAAGTTACAAACTACTTGGAAGAAAATTTGTAGAACTTACAATTAGAAATCATAAATGACAAGTGGAATTATGACCCATCTGAATTCTTTGTCAAGTGACTTTAAACAATCAATAGTTTAGAGGTGAAAAAGTTTATAAATGAACCAAGGCCTCAAATTGAGACGATGAAGAATCCCACATAGAAAGAGACATAGAAGTTGCTAGATGCTTGGTAGATCCCACAAGTCCCTAAGACCCCTATGCCTTATAATAATTCTTATAAGAAGTTGATCAACTTCAAACCTAGCCTAAAAATTGAGTGGAATAAAGTTCTAAAGTATCAAGGATGGGATGAACATAATATAGATACTTGGTGGAAGTATAGACAAGAAGTTAGGCACCCTACTGCCTATCCTAGATAGTTTGCAATGGATGACCAATTTGAAAAACTGTATAATGATGTCCATCAAAGCCTTGTATCAAGCTTCACCCTCAAGCTTCACCCTAGAAATATCAAAACAAATGAGTGGGAAGATCATCATTATTGAATATGATAAACTAGAGAATCCATCACCTCTTGGTTATTCCCAACAAACTTCCATAGTAGCCCTACCTACTCAATATCCTTGGGCATAGGAGAGTAGTAAGGGTATGGAGAAAAAACAACAATAGTACCAAGTTCTTACCAAGAAATAACCATTTGAAACAAAAATTCCCACTTATTCAAGGATGAGGTCACAAATATTAGCCACAACTTCAAGAGAATAGCCCTCAACCAGTCACTAGCAAATGTGGACATCCCCAAAGAAAAGGAGAGGGAGTTGATCCACTCAAACTTCTTATCAACCACTCCATGTTTATTCAAGGAAATTACAAATTGTAGGATGTGGAGATGATGATTCATAGGCTGAAAAGAAGAGGAAGCTAGAGAATAATAATAACCCCAAAAGAGAAAGAAAAAAAGGAGATAAAAATCTAGAAGCCAAAAGATCAACCTCCTAAAACCTAACTACTACAATTCCCACTAAGTACTTGTCTGCATACTCCTCCTTCCTCATCTATAGTTGCATCAACTATAAATCCCCCAATATTTCTACATCATATGCAACTCCCCCTTTCTTTCCTCAAAAACTAAGTTTCATACAAACTGCCACCTAGGTACCTCTAGCCCAAGTTATGCAACTATCTTCCACTCATCCAATTTCTTCCCATTTTAGACTTCCTTAAATAGTGAATCCTCATCTTATCACTCCTCCAACAAGGTATCATTTATACCAAAATCCAACACAATAGCTTTTTACCTCTCTTAGAGTTTACCCTTTTCCCCCCATACCAACCACCTATTGTTTCTATGATTTTGAGCCCCTCAATATCACAAGTTTTGGGCTCTTCCCCTACATCTTCCCCATATCAATCTTTATAGACCTCCATTTCACAAATCCTTTCCATCCCCCACCTAGCCAAAAGCAATGATAGCCTCTCACCCATTCTTTTCTCCATAGTCTCCCTAACTTCTCCCAAGCCTTATAGTTACAAGAGATCCTACTCTCTACTTCTAGAAAATGTAGCAAGTACAAAGAGAGACATGATAGAAAGAGAAGATTAGATAAGATAAACTTGTTTCCCTCCCAACCATTAGAGATTAGAAAAATATTTGTTCCTTTCAAGCAAGAGATGCACTTTGCACTCTTCACCCCAATTATTGACAAAACAAAAGGTGCAATGCAAGCCACTAGTTACAAATTGAAAGGAAGCAAGGTATGTGGAAAATGCTTCCAACACTGATCTAATGAGGAAAGATTTATGCAAATTTTAACTTTTATAGTTACAGATTAAGATGCACATTAACAGAAAGATAATAACAACATTCAAATGCAAAACTCACAACACAAAATATACGTGGGGAAAACCCTTTCAGGTAAAAAAACCCCACACTCCAAAGTTGCCCAATATATTATTCAGGAATCAATAAGATTACAATATACTTGCAAATCAATCTTTCATAGGAGTATAACCAACCAAAGATCTAGGAGGTAACTCAACATCTATAAGACTCTTACACACAACCTCCATCTCAAGCTCCTGATATATAAGAGATACAATACAGTAAACCGTCAACGGTAATTACAAAACCATGAGCCAAAACCACCCAAAAGTGGCACCCAAATTATCTCCAATCAAAGATGCCTTGTGATGTGCCAAAACACACACCAACACATGTAACTCTCCCCTTTATAGCCCTTTTAAGTGTCCAATAGGTTTTTACATTTCCCAAAAATAGGAGGTCCAACTTCTGAAGGCCATAACTTTTGATTCAGCTGTCTGATTGATGAACCATTTAATGCGTTGAAAAGCTCGTGAAGAGATATATCACGCTATAACCTACTTCATTAGTTATGACAAATTTTGGGACGTTTAGGGACCTTTAAGTGCCTCAAAACTAAGTTTGAAACTATTTTCAACAGTTTCAAAAATAGAAACTTTAATATCTTGCAATCCAGATATGATCTTGGGTCAAAACTCACCTAAGATGTTTACTTAGCAGTTCCACACCTTTTGGGAAAATAATTAGGTCAATCTAAGGTCAAATGTAGAGTTACTAAAAATAGTAAGTCTCACCATTTTTATCCTTTTTTGAGACTTTGAAAGTTCTAGGCCATTCTCCAAGATAAAGGACATCTAAAAAGACAAACTGGGAAGAATAGTAACCTTTCGAAGTTGCAAGGTTGAGACATTTTTCCTAACATTCTCCCACTTGTCGAACACCTTGCAAGAGCAAAGGGAGTGTCAACACCATGATTTAATTGCTAGGGGCCAAGAGGCCCATAGACTCTGAACTTCTCTATGCTCACATGTTTTGTCAAGGAATCTGCAAGTGTCAACTTTATCCAAGTTTACCTTCCCATCCTCTACCATGTCATGAATAAAATGGTACTAGACATCAATATGATTAGTCCTCTTGTGGAAAGTAGGATTCTTCGCCAAACATATGGCACTTTGACTGTCACAACAAATAGAAATCTTCCCTACATCAAACCCAACATCAAAACATAGTCTCTTAAGCCAAATGGCATCTTTACAAGCATGGGTTGCTTCCATGTACTCAACTTCAGTAGTGGATAAAGTGACCACAGGTTGCCACTTACTCATCCATCTAATAGCACCACCAAACACAGTGAACACATAAGCATTGGTGGATATCCTATTGTCAATGTCACCTACACAATCTGAATCCACAAATCCACGAATACAAAGTGAATGTTGAGGTCCTATAGGATAACCATGATAACACAAGGAATACTCAGAAGTACCCTATAAATATTTGAACACTCTCTTCACTGCATCCCAATGTACCCATCCAGGATTAGCCATAAATTGACTAAGGACTCCCACTGCATGGGCAATGTCTGGTCTAGTACAGACCATCGCATACATCAAACTACCAACTGCACTAGCATAAGGAACTCTGCTCATATCCTCCATCTCAGAAGGAGACTTTGGACAATCTGCAATAGATAACTTTGACCCCATTGTAACAAGAACAGTCAAAGGTCTGCAATCTACCATGCTGAATCTCTCCAACACAGTGTTAACATACTTACTCTGGCTTAACCAAAGTTTTATGTTTGCTCTATCTCTTCTGATCTCCATCCTAGAATGTACCGAGATGCCCCTAGATTTTTCATCTCAAACTATACTGACAACTAAGACTTCAAATCAGAAATCAAACTTTTACCATTCCCAATGAGTAACATATCATTGACATACAATGCAATAATGAGAATGTGATCATTATCAAACTTGTAATAAACACAATGATCTTATTTTGATCTCAGAAATTTAATACTCAACACAAAGGCATCAAACTTCTAGTACCACATCCTAGGAGACTATTTCAAACCATACAAAGAATTTTTCAACTTGCAAACTATATTTTCTTTACCTTTAACCACGTAGTGCTCTGGTTGTGACAAATAGATTTCCTCCTCCAAGTCACCATGAAGTCTTCACATCCATCTACTCCACTTCTAGATCATACGCTGCTGCAAGAGACAACAGGAACCGAATAGATGTCAGCTTTGCAACAGGAGAGAAAATCTCACCATAGTCAATTCCCTCCACCTGTGAATACCCCTTCACAACCAATCTAGCCTTATTCTTCTCAACACTGTCATCTACACCAAATTTATTTTTGAACACCCATTTGCATCAACAGGTTTTTGTCCTTCAAGCAAAGGCACCAAGTCCCAAGTATTATTCTTTTCTAAAGAAGCCATCTCCTCTTCCATGGCCTCCTTCCAGGAACCTACATCTTTCATACCCATAGCCTCTTTCATAGTTTTGGGCTCATAAGTGTTAGAAATCAAAGCAAAAATACAACTGGAATCATGTAATGAATAACCAAACCTATCAAGTTGCTGCCTTATCCACTTGGACCTCCTCAAAGATTGAGGTTGAGGTTCTTCATCTTCTTCTAAACTTTCAGAGATACTAGAGCTTGTTAGAAATGAAAGGCACAACTATACAAATGGAAATATGATTCAAATGTAATTTCTACAATCTTAACTGTGTATTACCAATGGAGATTGTAACATGCAAATGAAAATATGCAAACCCAGAAACATGAAAAACAAAAAATTCAACACAACACAATGTTTACGTGGAGAAAAGCCTTGTAGGTAAAAAAACTCCGCCAGGAAAGAGGCATAAGCTTGTATTAATCTGTAAAAGCTTTGTACAATACAATCACTATCCAACCCTCTCCACCAATCTTCAATCTAACAATATTCTGACAGCACTTGAGTACCAAAAATCTCACATGCATCAACAAATATAATGGCAAATATTTATAGAGGAGTTTTCCCTCCAATTTGGGTGTCCACTTTCTCTCTCCTCCAACAACCCCACATGCAAGCATTAAAATGGTGTCTATGTGCAACCACGAAGTGGCAATAACTTGTCCATGCAAGGTTAAGCACCCAAGTCCAAGAATAGCATGCAAAAGCATCTTATGACACATCATAACCATCATAGTTAGCACTAACAAAGACTCTTCCCAATATGGGCACCTGGGTCTAATAATAGCAACCACAACTAATAATGGGTGTTGCATGTGTCATATATGCATCCTGGAATCTTATGACAACTTGCAGCTGACATAAATCCACTTACACCACATTATGACAAGTTGTCATACAAGATAAAAATAGTAGATTCTCCAAGGGGAATGC
This sequence comes from Cunninghamia lanceolata, assembly GCA_027924645.1. Lineage (NCBI taxonomy): Eukaryota > Viridiplantae > Streptophyta > Pinopsida > Cupressales > Cupressaceae > Cunninghamia > Cunninghamia lanceolata. Next base: position 11,353,432 of record BSBN01000186.1, on the reverse strand, counting down.
CTACCCTTATTTACTCTGATTTTTACCTTTGCCAACAATAAATATTGCTCTGTAACTCTTGTCGGTAACTCTAAAGTAACCACTATCAATGAGACTACCTCATTCCCTTATGGGTAATTACAATATAGCAAATATAAATGGGATAAATACAATATTGGAATTTACAAGGTTAATGGCACCTTATTCCAACATTCTCCCACTTGACATTATACATTGTAAATCAACCCATAGGAAATCAAATGAAATATAACCAGGCACTAGAAACAAGACCCATGGCATCTTTGCACCACATGAACTTCTCTGTGCTCACAGGCTTGGTCAATGAATTTGTAATATTCTCCTGATTGTCTATCTTCTTTAGCTCAATCTGTCTATTTGCAACCAACTCTCAAACATAGTGATACTAAACATCAACATGCTTAGTTTGAGCATGATACATGAGATTCTTGGCCAAACCGATAGCACTCTGGCTATCACAACCAATCTGAATGATCCTACAATCAAATCCAATACTTGTACATAGTCTCCTCAACCAAATTGCCTCCTTAGAGACATGGGTGGCAGTCATATACTCTTCTTCTGTGGTGGACAAAGCAACTGTGGGCTACCTCTTACTCATCCAACTCACTGCTCCTCCAAACAGAGTAAAAACATAGCCGCTAGTGGACCTTTGACTATCCAAGTCACCTGCCCAATTTGCATCAACAAAACCCTATATGTTCAAAGATTTATTAGCACTATCAGTACCAGAGTAAACCAAACAATAATCAGGAGTACCTGCAAGATATTTAAGCACCCTCTTCTCATAATTCCAATGTTGTCTACTAGGGTTAGACATGAATCTACTCAAAACTCCCACTACTTGGTCAATATCTAGCCTATTGCAAACTATTGCATACATCAAACTCCCTACAACACTAGCATATGGCACATTAGACATATCCTCAAGATCATCCTCATTCTTTGGACACATATCTAATGAAAGCTTAGTACTAATGGGTAAAGGAACTCTAACTGGGTTACAATCCTGCATACTAAATCTCTGCAAAATAGTATTCACATACTTACTTTGTGACAACCAAAGCTTTCTGTTACCTCTGTCCCTTCTAATCTCCATACCTAGAATATACCTGGCAGCTCCAAGATCCTTCATGTCAAATGCACCTAAAAGGTGGGCTTTAAGCTCACTAATCATACCCTCCGTATTATTGAAAAATAACATGTCATCAACATACAAAACAATAACCAGTATAGAATCATCAACATAATAAATGTAAACACAGTGATCCTCCTCGCTTCTAACAAAACTCAATTTCAACACAAAGGAATCAAACTTTTGATACCACATTTTGGGGGATTGTTTTAAACCATAAAGAGAGCTCTTTAATCTGCAAACCCATTTTTCTTTTCCTTTTACCTCAAAACCTGTAGGTTATTGCATATAAATTTCTTCGTCAAGATCTCCATGCAAGAACACAGTCTCAACATCCATTTGCTCAATCTCCTAATAATAAGCTACAACAATGGATAAAAGAAATCTTATAGAAGTCAATTTAGCAATAGGAGAGAATATCTCACCAAAATCAACTCCCTCTCTCTGGGAGTAACCCTTCACTACCAGTCTAGCCTTGTACTTCTCCAATGACCTGTCTGCTCCAAACTTCTTCTTGAAGACCCACTTACAACCTATGGCCTTTCTTCCTTTGGGAAAACGACAAGATCCTAGGTGTTACAAGAGTCTAAAGCCATCATCTCCTCTTGCATGGCTAACTGCCAAGACTCACTATCATATGAAATAATAGCTTCCCTATAGGATCTAGGCTCATCATTAGTACTTAATAAAGCAAATACACAACAAAAATCTGGTGGGCTATACCTGTCAATAGGATTATGTTGTCTTGTGGATGTCCTCAAGGGTGGAGTAAGAGTCTCAATGTGTTTTTCTGCATGATCATCTATACCAACTTCTTCTGTAACAACAGACTCATGTTCATCATAACTACTTGAATCTTCTTCTTCTTCTTCACCCCCAATCCATCATTTTGTTCTTCCTAAGGTGCATCTTGTTGCTCTAACTCAAAGTGAACTCTCTTTACCTTTTCATCTTTTTCTTTTGGCTACTCAAGTTTAAAAATAACTGTAATTTCCCTGAAAATGACATCTCTAGAATAGATAATCTTACGGGTTAGTGGATTCCAAAGCTTATAACCTTTGACATTATCACCATATCCAATGAATGTACACTTTTTAGCTTTTGGATCCAACTTAGATCACTTTTCCTTAGGCACATGAACAAAAGCCTCTGCCAAAAACCCTTAAATGTGAAACAAAAGGTTTCTTACCTATCCACACTTCATAAGGTGTCAAATCAAGAGCCTTACAAGGAGATATGTTTAACAAGTAGAAAGCAGTACACACAGCCTCTGCCCAAAAGCATTTGTCCAACTGTGCATCACTCAACATACTTCTAGCCCTTTCCATGTTTGTTCGGTTCATCCTTTCTACAACACCATTCTATTGTGGTGTATATGGAGTTGTCGTTTGTCTGATAATACCTACATGCTTGCAAAACTCATCAAATTCCTTAGAGAAATATTCCCCTCCATTGTTAGATCTTAATATTTTTATCGTCAACCCTGACTAGTTCTCTACTAAGACTTTAAAATCCTTAAACTTAGTAAAAATTTCAGATTTGTGTTTTATAAAATAAATCCATTTAAATCTGGACACATCATCAATGAAGGTAACAAAATAACAAGATTTTTTGATAGAATCACTATCCACAGGTCCAAACACATCCGTATGAATAATTTCTAAGTTCTCTTTTACTCTATTTCTTCCTAAAGGAAATGATTTTCTATTTTTTTACCAAACACACAATGCTCACAGAAATCAAAGTGCTCATCAGAATAAGAGAAACCATCCAACAAATCTTTATTCTTGATAGTTTTCAAAACATTATTGCTAGTGTAGCCTAATCTACAGTGCCACAACATACATGTATTTTCAATACTAGCCTCATATACATAGGAGGCATTACAACTTGTAGTGGCTACAAGCTTGAACAGGTTTCTCAATCTCTTCCCCTTTGCTACCACCAAGTTCCCTCTCACCAATCTACAGCCATACTTGTCAAAAGTCACATGCATTCCCAAATCATTCATCTTTGAAATAGAAATCAAATTTCTAGCTAATCCAAGAACATGATAAACATCAAGGAGGGTTTTAATTCTCCCATCACTGAAACACAACAGTACCTTGCCTTTCCCAACTATCGGATATGTAGAGTTGTCTCTAATGTAGATATTACCTCCATCATATTCTTCATATGTGGAGAACCATTCCTTATGTAGGGTCATATGAAATGAGCATCCTGATTCAACCAACTAGTGATCATTAGAAACAACATTCCATGCAGAAAGTAAAACATCTTCACCTGCATTCTAGGAGTTATTTGAAGCACTCTCCCACTGTTTCTTTGGGTTTCTACACTCCTTCACATGTCCTCTTTTACCGCAGTTCCAACACTTAACTTTTTTCTTCTTCCTAGGAGTCTTAGACCGACCCTTGGACTTGTCCTTAGCCCCGTTCTGATTTCCTTTTGGTCCTCTTTATCTATACCTTCCCCTGACACTAAGAGCATCCCCTGAACTATTCAAACTCTTCTTCCTCAATTCCTATGACAGTAGCACTGAAACAAGAGCATCCAGCTTCAGATCCACGAGGTTAGCAGTGATAGCAAGGATAACATTCTCCCAAGACTCGGGTAAAGAACAAAGAAGTAAGATACATTTATCTTCCTCACTAACATCAACATCTACAAAAGCAAGCTAACTCAACAACGAATTAAAAGAATTTAAATGCTCTGCAACTGAATCACCCTCTCTCATTTTCATGGAAAATAATTTTGTTTTTAAATAGAGTTTATTTACCGTAGTCTTGGCTTGATAGATTTCACCCAATTGATTCCACAACTTGTGTGCAATCTCTTCCTTTGTGACATTCAATATGACAGATTCTGACAGACACAAATGGATGGTTCCTCGTGCCTTCTTATCCAACCTTTTCCATTCGTCTAGAGAGACTTCATCATGTTTCTTCTCTTTTTGAATGGCCAACCACTAGTTTCTTTCTTCCAACAAATCCTCTATTTTCAGCTTTCACAATTCATACCCTGTTCCGTTGAACTTCGCAATGTCCAAATGAGAGGTTGATGCAATGGTAGATCCAACCATAATATCAACACAAGATCTACAAAACAAACACAACCAAATCTCTCACTACAACTATAGCTTCCACACTACCACCCAAGAGTCAAAGTCAGCCAAGATCTGATACCAAATGTTAGAAATGAAAGGCACAACTACACAAATGGAAATCTGATTCAAATGTAATTTCTACAATCTTAACTATGTATTACCAATGGAGATTATAACATGCAAATGAAAATATGCAAACCTAGAAACATGCAAATCATAAAACTGAACACAACACAGTGTTTACATGGAGAAAACCCTTGCGGGTAAAAAAACTCCACCAGGAAAGAGGCACAAGCTTGTATTAATATGTAAAAGATTTGTACAATACATCAATATCCAACCCTCTCCACTAGTCCTCAATCTGACAATATTCTGACAGAACCTGAGTACCAAAAATCTCAAATGCATCAACAAATACAATGGAAAATATTTATCAAGGAGTTTTCCCTCCAATTTGGGCGTCTACTTTCTCTCTCCTCCAACAACCCCACATGCAAGCATTAAAATGGTGTCTACATGCAACCACCAAGTGGCAATAACTTGCCCATGCAAGGTTGGGTGCCCTGGTCCAAGAATAGCATGCAAAAGCATCTTGTGACGCATCATAACCACCATAGATACCACTAACAAAGAATCTTCCCAATATGGGCACCTGGGTCTAATAATAGTAACCACAACTAATAATGGGTGTTGCATGTGTCATACATGCATGGAATCTTATGACAACTTGCAGCTGCCATAAATCTACTTACACCACATTATGACAAGTAGAAGATTCATTTGAGAACACCTACCCTCATTTACTCATGATTTTTACCTTTGCCAACAGTAAATATTGCCCTGTAACTCCCGCCGGTAACTCTGAAACAACCACTATCAATAAGACTACCTCATTCCCTTATGGGTAATTACAAAATAACAAATAATAAATGGGATAAATACTATATTGGAATTTACAAGGTAAATGACACCTTATTCCAATAGAGCTCCCCTCATTATCAGGTCCAATAGATGTTTTTGGTTCAAATTTCTCAGGGCTGGAAGGAAACTAAATCACATCCTCTTTCTTCTCTTCTTTCTTTGGCTGCAAGACAATAGAAGAAGGATTGAGCTGTTTGAACATTACACTTCTACTACATAGAACTCTCTCAGCTGCTAGATCCCAAAGCTTGTACCCTTTCACATCGATACCATAATCGATGAAGATACACTTAACAACCTTGTTCTCCAACTTAGACCTCTTCTCCTTAGGCACATGTGCATATGCCTCACAACCAAATACTTGAATGTGTCTCAATGAAGGCTTTTTACCAGACCACACCTCCATAGGTGTTTTATCAATGAGTGTTGATGTAGGAGACCTATTAACTAGGTAGCAAGCGGTAGCAACAGCTTCGGCATAAAACTTTTGTTCAAGGCCATCTCCACTTAGCATACTCCTTGCCCTCTCCATCAACATTCTATTCATCTAGTTTGCAACTCCATTGTGCTGAGGGGTATACGGAGTTGTCTTGTGCCTCTGAATCCCTTGTTCTTTACAAAACTTGTCAAAATTTGCCAAACAAAACTCACCACTGTTGTCAGGACTCCTCAAACACTCAATCCTTCTATCCTTCTGATTCTCTACAAGAGATTTGAACTCTTTGAATCTACTAAAGACTTCATCTTTTCTTTTAAGGAAATACATCCATGTCGTTCTACTATAATCATCAATGAATGACATGAAGTAAACATATTTTGAAATCGAAGGAACATTAACAAGACCAAACACATTAGAATGAATCAAGTCCAACACCTCAAAAGAACTAGAATAAAACTTAACACAATTTTTTTTCATAAATGCAATGTTCGTAGAAATCAAACTCAAGGTTACAGTCATTCATACCCTCAACAAGATTTTTATTTTTCAGGGTCCTCAAACCCTTTTCACCAATGTGACCAAACCTTTGGTGCCATAACATTGTCTTCTCAGTTGGAAGTTTCATCTCCATAGAATGAGCACCCTTAGGTACCCAGAAAGCACAACCATCAAAAGTAGATGCAATAGTCCTCTTCGTTGTTGGTTCCAATGGTGAGGATGAAGACTCTGAAGATCTCTTCTTCAAAACAGAGGCACTATTGCACTAAACCGTGCATGCATCAAGATGAAACATAGTGCCAATCTAAACACCCTTAGCCAACACCATAGATCCTCTTGTCATCTTGCATCCTCCATTCAAGAAAACAACCTACACACCCACAATATTCAACTTACTTATAGAAACGAGGTTCCATGCCAAACCAGGGATATGAAGAACACCATTGATCGCCTTCACTCGTCCATAAGGGAATTGAATCAAGACTCTTCCACGGCGAACAATCTTTAGGTGAGAATCATCACCCAAGTACACCTTTCCACCATTATATTCTTCATACTTAAAAAACCAACCCAATATGAGGTCATGTGAAAAGATGCACCAGAGTCAATAAGCCACACATCCTCAGATGCATGTGTTGCCAAGGTAGTTACAAATGCTTTTCCTCCATCCTAAGATGACTTGTCAAAATTTGAATCATAGTTCTTCTTCTTTTTCTTTCTCTCCTCCTTGCACTCCTTACGGAAATGACTAGGTTTGCTGCAGTTCCAACATAGAGCCTTGGACTTTCCAGGAGACTTAGATTTCCCACAGGATTTGGATCTTTCTTTTTCTTCCTTCTTCTAATCCTTTTTCTTTGCCTTCTCTTTAGATCTACCATGAACCACAAGAGCCTCCTTAGCCAATTCAGAAGACTTTCTTCACATCTCTTTAGACAATAATGAAGAAACCACTTCATCCATCTTGAAGGTGGTAGTGGTACTCCCAATGGCCATAACAAGGTGGTCCCATGAATCTTGTAAGGAACACAATAATGTCATACATCAATCCTCTTCCTCCATCTTCACACCAACAGAGGTCAATTGGGCAACAAGCATATTGAATATGTTCAAGTGATCAAGGACAGATCCTCCATCTTCCATCCTTAGAGAATACAATTTCTTTTGTAGGACTAACTTGTTCACCAAGGATTTAGCTTGATAAATATCTCCAAGCTTCTTCCAAAGATCTTTTATAGTCTTCTCTTCATGGATATTTAGGAGTACTAAATCAGCCAAACAAAGTCTTATCAAACCCTTAGCCTTTTGATCTTTGAGATCCCAGTCTACTTGAGACTTTTTCGTTGGTTTTGTACTAGATATGGCATCCCATAAATCTTGATCTACAATCATGTCTTCCATTTTGATTTTCAACAACTCAAAATTACTGCCATTAAACTTCTCTATCTCAAACCTCTGAGATGCGCTCACCATCTCTTTCCTACAATAAAGATTTCAAAATCCTCTGCACAAGCTCCCACTCAAATGAAGATCAGCTCAAAAAACCCTCTACCCAACAACTAAAAGCAAAGGTGATTAGGCTCTGATACCAACTAAAAGGAAGCAAGGTATGTAGAAAATGCTTCCTACAATAATCTACTGAGGAAAGATTTACGCAAATTTTAACTTTTACAATTACAGATTAAGATGCACATTAATAGAAACATAATAACAACATTCAAATGCAAAACTCACAACACAAGATATATGTGGGGAAAACTGTTTCAGGTAAAAAATGCCACACTCCAAAGCTGCCCAATATATTATTCAAGAATCATGAAGATTACAATATACTTGCAGGGCAAGATTTCATAGGAGTATAACCAACCAAAGATCCAGGAGGTAACTCAACATCTATAAGACTCTTACACACAACCTCCATCTCAAGCTTTTGATATATAGGAGATACAATATAGTAAACCGTCAATGGTAATTACAAAACCATGAGCCAAAACCACCCAAAAGTGGCATCCAAATGATCTCCAATCAAAGATGCCTTGTGATGTGCCAAAACACACACCAACACATGTAACTCTCCCCTTTACAGCTCTTTTAAGTGTCCAACACGTTTTTACATTTCCCAAAAATAGGAGGTCCAGCTTCCGGAGGCCATAACTTTTGATCTAGGTGTCTGATTGACGAACTGTTTAATGTGTCAAAAAGCTCGTGAAGAGATCTATGATGCTATAATCCACTTTGTTGGTTATGAAAAAAATTGAGACATTTAGGGACCTCTAAGTGCCTCAAAGCTGAGTTTGAAACTTTTTTTGGCAGTTTCAAAAAATAGAAACTTTAATATCTCACAATCTAGATATGATCTTGAGTTGAAACTCACCCGAGATGTTTACTTAGCAGTTCCGCACCTTTTGGGAAAAATTTTAGGTCAATCCAAGGTCAAATGTAGAGTTACTAAAAATAAAAATTTCAGGTCAATCTAAGGTCAAATATAGAGTTAGTAAAAATAAAATTTTTAGGTCAATCTAAGGTCAAATGTAGAGTTACTAAAAGTAGTAAGTATCACCATTTTTAGCCCTTTTGGAAACTTTTAAAGTTCTAGACCATTCTCCAAGATAAAGGGTATCCAAAAAGACCAAAACTGGGAAGAATAGTAACCTTTTGAAGTTGCAAGGTTGAAACACTTTTCCCAACATAAATTAGAATCAATTATCTTAAGTATGAAATATGCTAGGGTGGATGATAGGATAGAACTACTACAAGAGAGCACCAAGTTGATGACTCATAAATATTTGGCCTTGGAAAGGAAATCAAAGAATAATTATACAAACCTTGAGCAAGTGAAACAAAATCTTAAGGTTGTAGGGATTGAGGCTAAAGCATTTAAAAATCATGGTATCACTTAATGATACTATATTCCAAAAAGGACAAGAAGGACAAGTAGAAGAAAAAAAGGAAAAGAACATAGAAATTCAATCAAAGCTAGTAGAGGTCAAAGAAACAATTGAGCAATATAAGCAAAAATTTGTTGCCTTCGCAACTAGTGAAGATGGGAAGAATTAAGAATCCATTGCCTTGAAATCAAAGGTAAATGAGCTGGTGAATGAAGTGGCATGAAAGAAATTAAAAGAAGAATAGTTGAAACAACATAGTTATGATAGCTTGATGCCAAAGAAAACTCCTTATATACTAAAAATACTGGGATAAAATAGAAAGTAATTCTACAAGATAATACTTTGGGCAGATATGAAAATTAAATTAATGCACAAAAGCTAGTGGTAAAAGAATTCAAATAGAAAGAATGACATCTTGAACATAACCTTGAGATCTATAAATAAAGGATTAAGGAATTAGAGACCCAATTGGAGGTGATAAAATAGTCAACACATGATCACTAGATTTGATTAAATCCTTATGCAAATCTTACTAGGACATAATGACCCAAACCACAAGTGGCATGGAATATGCCTTATAGTTCATAAATGTGGCACAAAACTTAAGTAATAAAGTACAAACTAAATTATATGGAACTATTATTATCATTTTCCTTATAGAATCTATCAAAGTCTATTGAAAATTATTCTCCAACATTGTTCATTCTCAATACCTTGATCATTCTTTATTTTTGGTTCTCCAAAGAGCCTTAAACTCTTTGAATTGGTTGAAGAACTCAAATTTATGCTTCAAAAAAAAAGCTCATGTCCTCATGGAGAAATAATCAAATAAAATACATGCAATACAAGAATATTTCAAGTGAAGGCACATCAACTAACCAAAAACATCACTATGAATAAGTTCCAAAATCCCTATAGATTTATGAAAACTCAAATAAAACTAAACATGTTTTTTTCCCATATATACAATGTTTACAGAAATTAAAATCAAGAGAACAATCAACCAACCCCTCCACAATATTTTTTATTTTTTTAGATCCTAAGACCTTTCTCACCAATGTAGCCCATGTACTCATGCCAAAGCATAGTTTTCTCCATAGGTAACTTGCTCTCTAAGGTAAAAGGTACCCATATTGCATGCCTCAAATAACCTGAATTAGATATAATAAATCTCTTTGCTACAATTTTGATGCCAAGGATTTATATGATGCAAATATCTTCACTACTATAAGTACAACAAAACTATTACATTGAATATGTTTGCTCACATCAAGGCCAAAAAGAGTTCCAACATAAACTCCCTTTACAATCACTATAGATCCATAATCCATCTTGTATCCTTCTTTGTCAAAGAAAAATTACACACCCACATCATCTTGCTTATAGATAATAGGTTTCATGCCAAACCTAGGATGTGTAGAATTCCTGATATTCCTTTGATTCTCTCATCAAATAATAATATCTTGACTCTCCCATGGATAACAATACTAATGTAAGAGTTATCACTGATAAAAAACTTTTCACCATCAATGCTCTCATAGTAAAAAGAAAACTCTCCTTATTGGGAGTCATGTGGAAAGAAGCTCCAAAGTTGAGTATACATGCATCCTCACATGCATGCATAGCCAAGGTTGCAACAAATGCATCACTAGTACCATCTTGAGAAGTCTTGGAGTGAGAATCATCATCAGATTCTTGCTTTTCCTTCTTCTTCTCCTTGCATTATTTTTTGATGTAGCCTATCCTACCACAATTCCAACATTTTACCTTGGACCTCCCTAAGGACTTAGATCTACCTCTAGGTTGAAATTTCCAATCTTTCTTCTTATTCTTTCCCTTTTCTTTTTCTTTGTCTACCACAAACAACCAATACATATTTGACAAAATTAGCAAACTTCCATCTCAACTCCTCCAAGAGAAGATCACCCATTAGCTCTTCAAGTTTCATCTTAATAGGAGTACTACTAATTGACATCACCAAATTATCCCAAGAATTTAGCAAAGAACATAGTAGAGCAATGCTCTGATCTTCATTGTCCATCTATACAGTAATGGACTTCAACTAATCAACAATGATGTTAAAAGTATTCAAGTCTTCAAAAATAGAGTCATTGTCACCTGTCTTCAAGGAATACATATTCCACATATTCACTAGGGATTTAGCCTAGTACAATTTTTCCAACTTTGTCCATAAGGCACTCACGATGGAGGAGCACTAAAACCACCAAGCAAATTCCTATCAAGCTTCTCATTTTCTATCCAACACGAACTGGTCATTCATTGACATAGTCATAGGTTTATTTCCAAAGACCAAAACCCATAGATCTTGACCTATAAGAAAGTCCTCCATTTTAACCTTCCACATCTCAAAATTTATGTTGTTGAATCTTTCCATCTCTAATCATGATGTACTTGCTATCTTTCCTAAAACAAAGATCATTTGCATGCAAGAGACTCCTAATCAAACCAAGATTAACACCAAAAATCATTTTTCCTAACACATAGGAACCAAGTTTATCAAACTCTAATACTAAATGAAAGGAAGCTAGATAGAGAAAAAAATTCTACAATAACCTGTGAGGAGAGAATGCAAAGATGTAATCTAAACAATTTCAAGAGAAGAAATATTACAGTGTAGAATGTTCATTCACAACGATAGAGACACAGTGTATATCTTGGGAAAAGACTTCAAAAATACCTAGCCTCGAAATCTCAAAGCAATTGTATTCACAACAATAACATAGTTACAATATAATAATATACTTTGAGCCTTCACATGAGCTTAACACCAAGTTTGGAGATATTCTAATAGCATAACCTTCTTGCAAAAATAAGTGACAATAGGGCGCATGCAAAATGTTGGGGAGCCAAAAAGTGGCCAACTTTTTTAAAAAAATGTTTTAGACATAACGCGAGCACGTTATAACGCGCTCGCATTATAACTTGGTGTTGCCAAGCCCAACACCAAGCCATAACACGCTCGCGTTATAACGTGAGTGCGTTATATTCTGCTATATTAAAAAACAAAACAACGTTTGATTTCATTATTTCACATAATTTGGCATGAAAACCCATGACTTGGAGAGAAGATAAGTGCGCTCATGTTATAGAAACCCATTTCATTAGTTGTTTCTCACCGATTCATCATCAAAATGCCATCACAACATTGGGGAAATCGAAGAAGTAAGTTCTATTTTCTTTCTTGTGTGAATTTGTTGCTAAACAGGTAGGTTAAAATAGTTTTTGATGTAAATTTATTTAATTTACAGGAGTTGATAATGCACCTCCTCCTCCTCCTCCTGAAACTGCACAAAGTCCTCCATCACCTGAACAACAAATACCTGCTGAAGAAGAACCCCAACCACAAACACCTCCATTTATTCCTTAATATGCCCCTGGAACATAAGAAAATATAATGGGGCAATTTAAAACAATAAAAAATAAATTGAGGACATAATTGCAAGGTTGAAAGAACTTGCAACTTCAACCTTGCATAGATCCATGCTTGCTCAATCCCTTGAATCTATGTTATCAAATGTAGATTCAATTAGCAAGAAAATCACTAGTTGGATAGAAAAGTGGAGAGAATTTAGAGAGTATTATGCAGACAAGTTGTCATATGAACAAGGTAAAAATGAACAAATTACAAAAATGGACTTGTGTTCTATTTTCACAAACCCACGAACAAATCAACCTCTACCCCTTACATGCAAGAGGTTCCCTATCCATTGGTGCTGTTGGTGTCTGCATGAGCAGTCAGTTTTCAAGCATATAAACATGCAGGCACCTTCCCAAAAAATCCAAAAAATACTCCAAGTCTCTGGGCCTCCTCAGCATTTTTCAACTGCAGCATCATATTTTCTTCGATGGTGGTCAGCATCATCATGTTTTCTGTCAACCGGTTTTTCATCAGGATCATCATGTTTCAATATCGGGTGATGTTTGGATATCATCCCGATCCTGCTGATGAGCTACAGTGTGCCCTGATTTTCTTGCGGGGGGTGATTTTTCAAATATCTGGTGATCTTCCAATTATCACCCTGCCCTTATATGATGATGATGTCACCCCGATCTTCTGAAGGGGTTATTTTCTAAGTTGTTCAACCCGACCTATTTTTCTTTAGGAGGGTCATCATCATCATCATCATATTTCCAGTTATCGCCGTGTTGCTTGCGAGGGTCATCATATTGTCTACCTGCATGATCTTTCGCTGGGGTGATATTTTAACATCGGGTGATCTTTGTTAAGATCATCCTGATGATGTTGCTGTAAAGTTCTAAGTGTGACCCGATATTCATCGTGGTCATCATATTTTGAACGTCAGGATGATCTTAGTCAATATCATCCTGATGTTGTTGTATCACTTCATGTTCGTTGTTTTATCATCCTGATGATGCTGATATCAGGGAGATATTCGCCTGTCGGCTTCATGCATTATCCAGTGGGGGGTGATCATTTCAAATATCTGTCATATTCATATATCACCCCGATCTTATAGCAGAGCTACAGTGCCGCATGATATTTGTGCATCAGGATGATATTTCCAAATATCCGGTTATCTTCCGAATATCATCCTGATGCCGACATGTGGTGGTGACGTCATCAAGGTCCGGGGGGTCATATTTCTAACATTACTCATCTTATGAAGATCCCCCAATGTTGCGAATATGACGATGACGTAATCCGGATATGAGGAGGTGCGCAGTAGGCAGATATGTTGATGACGTCAGCAGGATATGACGGTGACGTCATCAGGATGTTCATCGGCCAGACATTTGGTATCGGCTAAGCAAGAGGATCTTCCTCCGATGGATCAGGTTGTGCCGATGAAGGCGATTATCATGCAGGTTATATTGCGATATGATGCTGACGTCAAGGTGATATTTCAAGCAACAGGATATCATGCTGCTGGAGGATGATGATGAAGGTTTATACTAGTGTCGTCGGGAGCAAAAGCACTGACATCATATATGCTCGCGACCTAGTATATAAGGTGATGAGGAGGTTGCTGCGGGGTGCATGTGGGATAATTTGACCCTGCATATTTTCAAATATCATGACGATGTATCTTGGCGGGAAACGGTTGCGACACACAGTATTCTACATTTCCCAAGGCCGCGGGTTGGTGCGCCATTAATGGCGATTGTTGCAGAGGTATGGGCGATGGTGTGGACGGATCTAGTACCCGATTGAAGATGTGGATCCCTAGGCGGCGGCGCAAGGCTCAAGATTTCTTCCTGTCTCCTCTCCCACCTGCTGCATTGAATGTTTGAGTGCCAATCTGATGATACTGTGTATCTGGCAGGTTTTTTTTGGTCAACTATGTAATTAAGGCTGAGCACCTCCTTGCTATATAGCAGGTTGTGTTGCTCATTTGAAGGTTGTTGAAAACTGGACATTTTGGCTCTGTAATAAGATACAACTGGTTTTGGTTGCTCTGTGCAGCTAAACTTGTGAGTTTATGTATCTCCTGTTGTACGATTTGGCATGAATCCACTGACTTCATGGTTAATCTTATATGAATAATGCTATGTTTGCATGTGTTATGCTGATTCTGTCTCCAGTTTTGCATGTATCTTTCTTACTGCAATAGGGATGCCATAAGTATAGACAGCTTAACACTCTGTATTGGGAGATATCTGTAAGGCAGATATCATGTGTATCCCCCTGAAATCCAGTTTTAGCTATTCATGCTGATCATTCACAGGTGTATGTCTACCGACTCCAAGCCCTGGATAGGCACCAATCTAGCTCTGTGTTGAGGTTATACACCATGTCCAGCTTTTCATCCAAAATTCAAACTAAACCATCTCTTCCTTCCATCTGTTAGTTGTAGGATTATGAGTAGGAAACCCTTGCATGCTCTCATCCCTAACCAGACATATATGTCCAAGAACGTTGCCCATCTTGTGATCTATCATACAGATCTTGGTCTATACATGAGAGTATTCTGCCTGTTGTTGTCAAGTTAGATCTTTCTATCTTTGAGCTAGTCAAGGTTACATCTTGAGTTATAGGGATACCCCCCTTGGTGCGGCAGAACCAGAAGTGAAGGGGAGGAGCTCACGTAACCTCCTGTATTCAGTTGGCTAAATCTGCCTGTGCATTAGAACTGGCAACCCCTAATGCTGATTCAGAATAAAAAACCAACAGGTGCAATAACCAAGCAATAAGGGACAATTTTGTGCAGAGGTGGTGGATGGTTTTTGACCATCCTACATGCAACAATAATGAGGTCCCACAATATTTTTTGAGGAAACTCTACTACGAGTTTGTCAAAAATAAAGTTCCAAATTATTTTGATATGCGGGAGTTCTAAGGTAGAGGTGGCGGGTCAGCACAAGATAGACCAGGGCACGTGTTGCCCCACAGTGGCTAGGGAGATGAGCACTCACTAGACCAGTCCATGAGCATGTTTCTATCCCTTCCGTTGTGAAGGAGAGTGTTGATGTCGAGACACTTCAGTCCATTAGTGCCTTGACCCAGAGCATCATACAGCATGCTAGTCTTATAGCAGCCGAGGGAGAGTTCAAGTAGGGTTACACCCCATACTTTTTGGGCTTGCAAGTCAGCATGTGGTTATGACCCCATGGATAGTTAGGATGCAGGTGCGCAAGCTACATCTATAGCTGAGTAGATGGTGATGACAGATGCCCTCCTAAGTGAGACTTTCGGGCTTGATACTCAAGTAAATCTAAGCAAGTCCATTGAATTTAATTTATTAAATTTTATTTTTGAAATGCAAGATTAACTAATTTAGTTTGATGATTTTAATGAAATTTCAGGGTCATAGCATTGATGCAGTTTTCAATGGTTCTCCACCTGCATATTACACTACATCATCTAATGTCGAGGTATGTAACTAGTAAACAATTATAAATATTACATGTGAATAGCATCGTTATATGAATGGTATTCTAATATCTAATTTTGGTTGTTGAACAGGTTAATATTAGAGATTTCATGGCAACACCCGCCAGTGGTGGTGGACTTCAAAGCTTCACATAGGTAATAAAATAAATAGTTTAATGAATGAATTATACTTATTAGATTTTTGTATTTTATATTCATATCATTGGTTACATTTCATTGCACATCTTTCAAACTTAAAGCATTACTATACATTGCTTAACTAATAAATAGATGTTGATAGATGACAAAATTTCAATTACAATATAGTTATTTGAAAAAATGCCTCAAAGAAATGTGGTCTCATGGAATGTCATGGCAAGCAGATGCATAGACAAGGACATCACCTAAGACCACATTTCTTTGAGGCATCTTTTCAAATAGCTCACTACCTTGTCTATGCTACCAATTCCCTCTTTCACCTTTACCTATCTTATGCCTCTAAATGCATTTATGCCCCAACCCCACAACATCTTTCTATTACTTCACCTACTCCACTAGCTATGCCCCTATCTTCCCCACCATATATCCACCTATTACTACTTCATCTTCCTCATTGACTTTTATCTCCCCTCTAACACCCCTTTGATGTAGAGCATGGTATCAAAGATCAAACTCACTCAATCAATCCTTGGTTAAAGTCTTAACACCTCAGACAAAGTGATTTTCTTCACAATCTTCCACTATGCCTTGTAGGACAACAAAAGGGGTATTTTTGACATAATTTGAAGGAAACAACTCACACCCATGAACTAAAAACTGTTTTGGATACCCATTGTCCTCTTACACAACATACTTCAAATGCAAATGGGGGTGTTTTGTAACACATGGGTCAAAATAGGACTGTTACGCTGCAATTTAGGCCTAATTAGGCTAGTTTAGATGGGTCACCGCAGGTTTTTCTAATCCTATACTTCAAATCTTTACACCAACACCTCAAACATGTCAAAGATGGTCTGTCCAAACAATTCCAACCATTAAAAACCTTTTCTCAAGAGCTTTTCTACAAGCCATAGCTCATTTGCACATTCTATACCCAAAAACATGAGATTTTCAGCCTAGGGCATCAACCAAACTTGCTTCACTATTATAGTTTTTCGTAATTGAATAATGTTGTTTTATTTTTAGATGATGTAGGTTGCGGAGACACCTCCTGATGTTCACAGGGTAATGGAGCATGGTGTGTCCTCTGCGATTCATAGCTCCATGCCTTTGACGGGGGTATGAGGTAGATTAGTAAATTTCATATTTACATTTGTTGTTATAGCTATTTATTTTTGAAAAATCAAATGATTATTGATTTGAAGTTTAATTTCTATTTGGATGGTTTCTATAGGAGATGACATCACCACAACCTAATCCTGGTACTGAGGCAAATGAGGAGATAGATTTTCAGATGGCGGTCAGTGGCATACCTTCGATCAATATTTAAATGAGATGGGCTAGATGGCATACCTTCAATCGAAGATGGAATAGATGACATACCTTGAGGTTGAGGTGGGAACAATGGTGTACCTCCTTCATCACATGTGAGTGATGATGTACTCTCAACTTGAGATGCAGTAGATGGCGTCCCTACATGTTGACTTGCGGTAGAGGACGTGTCTCCAACTATGGTATTCAAATCTCTCATAGCACGAAGTTTGTGCATCCATTCTCTTTGTGCCACCAATACCATATCTCTTTTTGATGGTTGCAGTTCCTCTTCAATTGGCATGTCTTCATTTATCGTGTCCAATTTCCTCTTCTCATAAAGTTCCCTCATAGCCGCTGCTTTCTTTATATTCTTAGCTTCTATCTCTTCCTGTGTTGGTTTAATTTTTTATCGTTTCCTTGACATGGTGGAGAATTTGTCTGTAGAAGAGTAAATGTCAGTCAACCAAAATAGGTACAAAGCATACAAAGCATTATTGCAGCCATACAAAGCATTATTGTAACCATCAAACTACCTACACTTACTTGTAGATAGAGATCATCTCCTCACACATGAAGATTGAGCTTGCAGCCATGGGACAAAATTTAGGACACATGATACACTTGATTTTCACTTGGAGGCGTCTTGTGGGCTAGCACTTGTTGATAACCATCTAGTCATGAAAGGAGAGATGATTGAGATCATGGGAGACATCACACTAGGGCATGCTTTGGATTGGTGTAGAGGATTATTAAAGTCAAGACTCATTAATATGGCAATGCCAAAGTCAAGTAGATAATCATGTGCATAAGCTAAATTTCCATAAAGGCCACTATGAAGAAGAAGACAATCTGCTGTCATAACCAACACTTAGGATAATCATGAATAGGTACAAATGCCTTGCTCAAGAGTGTTGTTGATTTTTGTAATGAGAATGAAGGTGAGGGTGGGTGTTGCAAAAAGATATCCTAGACAAGTTCATCGCATGGAGACATGACTGTCATATTCAGATACAAATAAGACTGTCATAGCTATGAGGGCAGTCATAATAGTCCTAAATATCTAAGACTATCACACCTAGTTCTAGATACAACCATTATTGTTGATCGCTTCATACACATGATAATAACTTTATTCGTAAGGTTCTAAGATGATTATTTTAGAGATTTCTCAATACAAACAAAAGGTGAAAGTTTGAAGAAGATTGACCAAGTTCTCATAAAGGATTGCCATACCATAACTGGTTTATTCAAAAGGATAGTCATATTCATGAAATTTGGATTGAGTTTGATTTCATTTGATGTGGTGTGATGGAGTTTAATTATGTTTAATAAGTTTCACATACAACTGTCCTAACATTGCAAACCATTGAAACACACATGAAGGAAATCTAAATTGTTGAAATACATAGTGTGCAATTCATAGAGTAGTCCTAGGGATAGCCATCTAGGGTTATTATGATTAGATAATTATGGAATGATAAAGCCACTATGACATGATGAATTATACGAATCATGAAGACAATGATTGAGATCTATGGAGAAAACTAAGGAGGACAAGATAAGACACCAAATTTGTGAAGTTGTTAATGGCAACAAATTTACCACCTAGCTATCCTTAACTAATCCATGATTGCAAATGGATGTATTTTTGGCTTCTATTGACTAAAAGTGACTTATTTATGATGAATATAATGCTCAGAATTGTTTCTTGCATGTCTAAGAAGTTGGAAACAAGTGGACATTAGCTGGAGCTATCTTGGAAACATGAATATTTGGAGACATACCTAGGACTGTCATAAAAATCATTAGACTAATCTTTGTATTTTAGGGTATTGAAAGGTATATAGTCGATCAAGGTAACCACCATCATGTGCTGAAAAAGGACAATTAGGAAATTTTGAAATATTATTGTGTCATGTGCATACTAATCATCATGAATAGGTGCATAGCATGGATCATGATTGGATTAAGCCTATTGGGATTTACTTGTATGATCTTAGCACCTATTCATTTGTATTTTAACATGTTAATATGACAAGATAATAGTATTTCATTATGCAAGTAAGCCCGATTGTATATTTATATGTTGTAAGGATTTATTCTTGTATATTTTGACATCACAATATGTTAAGGTCTGTTTAATTCATTATTGCACATAATTATTAAAGAGCCCAAGTGTAGAAAATATACATGGCACCATGTGAGATTGTAGGCTGCTTTCTTGATCGTGATTGTGTTTATTTTAATTAATGTTGACCTTTGAGATATCTTTTATTATGCATACCATGAACTAATTTAAAACATAGTCTATTATATAAACAAAAAATATGTATACATAGTCTTTTATTATGCATACTAGATACAAGTGATATAAACATGTATGATAAAGCATGATAAAGTAATTCATTTATAGAATTAAGGAAAATGTAAAGAACATGCATGTAAAGACTTGATATACCTAAAAAATGGAGATTCGAATGGAAAGAGTACCCAATTATGTAGTGTTTTTTTCTTCTTGCATCAAACTCCTCAACAATTTGAGTTTTTCACCACTTGCTTCCTTTTCAACATTAAATTGAATAACACTCAAGTAGAATTAGTAACAACATTACTATTAACCAATCTATAATGTTAAATTCCTACAATTCAATCACAATTAACAAATTTCAACACTACAAAAATTGAAACTTGAATTGATATATATCAAATTTAATGTGAAAACTATGTTATTTCCTCCTTCTTAAGTTGGCAAAGTAGAAAAAGGTGGTGGAAAGTTCATGCGAAGGTGGTAGAATGTGCAAAATGTGCATGTGAACTTCCCAACAACATGAAAACACTTTTTTTTGTCAGAACATGCGCATAAACAACATGAAAATAGAGTATGTGGGCTTGGATCATGGGGGTCCAAGCCTTTTTACCATTTGTATAGCAAGCCAAAATGTGAGCGCATTATAACACGCTTGCGTTTTGTCCTGCTATAGATTGATCCATAAATATTTATGCCTATCTCACCTTTGATAACACCTTTGCAATATATCTCACCTCTAGTTCCATTAGCTCATGTTCTATCTCTCACCTCTCTATATCTCACTTATCTCTCCCCCTCACCTCTCTACCTCTCCCCTCTCTATGTCTCTCAATCGCTCCTTGTCTACCTCTCCATCCATCCTTACCCATCTAGGTCTCACTTAACCCTAAACCCTAAAGCCTCAACCCTTAAACCTTAAATCCTAAACCCTATCCCTAAACCCTCAACACTTTACCTTAAACCCTATTCCCTCAACCCTAAACCAGAATCCCTTAACCCTAAACCCTACACCCTATCACTAAACCCTCAACACTCTACCTTAATCCTAATCCCTCGACCCTCAACCCTAATCCCTCAACCCTCAACCCTCAACCCTAAACGCTATCCCTATTCCTAAACCATCAACCCTCGACACTATACCTTAAACCTAATCCCTTATCCCTAAACCTTAATCCCTATCCCTCAACCCTTAACCCTTAAAACTTAAACCCTAAAACCTAGCCCTAAAACCTCAACCCTCGACACTATATCTTAAACCCTAATCCCTTAACCCTCAGCCCTAAAGCCTCAACCCCCAATCCTTAAACCTTTAACCCTAAACCCTATCCCTAATCCCTATACCCTTGACACTCTACTTTAACCTTAATCCCTCGACCCTCAACCATATCCCTAAACCCTCAACCCTCAACCCTCCACAATGAGTAATTAACAGTTGAAATCAGAAGGATGATCATTGTGAGAAAAGCTTTGCATTGGGGTACATCCACAGTGGGAAATGAATGGTTGAAATTAGAACCCTTGGTCAACATTAAGTGAACATTTTTTTATTAAGATTTTTTTAAAAGATCGGCATACTCTCTCCACCTATTTGCTTGAATTTAAATCGGGGCCATAAAAATGTGCACACATCTGCTCCCACTGTATAACCTGGGTGTAATTAAAACCATCAACTAGGTAAAATAAACAACTTTGGCCATAAAAATCAATCAGTCTTTTAAAAATAGATATTAGTAACTATACATTTTAGATATCAGTAACTATACATTTTAGTACTGTTTCTTTCTTGATTTTCTATTTTTAATTAACTAATTTTTGTTTGTTTTAGACAAAATATTATAATCCTCATGAAGATCTTTTCTTGTATAATTTTCTCCTTTTATCTTTGGCCTGTCTTTTTGCTCCTCTCTTTTAGAAGGATCCTTATTTTATCTTTCGATCTATATGAACTCTAAACATAAATCTATGTTTCTTGTCATCCACCTGCTCAAAGATGCAAATGTCTCCTTCCTTGATATTATTATGACATACAAAATATGCCCACCCCGCACTTAGAGCAGGTCTATTGTTATGAAACGAGCAAATAATCTCCCATTGTTTACTGGCTCTATCCACAAGAACTACTAAACTTTTTTCTCTTGGTAATTGTAGAGGACATTCACCTATTTTTGGCAACTCCTGCATTCCCAAACCATTGCAAAAACTAAGTTATTTTAACCCAATAAATAGTTGATTGCATTGATTTAATACACTACTATTAAAGCTTAGCATTCACACAAATGGAGATGTTCATATTATAGAAGACTGCATTATATTAGACTATTAGAGATCCCTCAAAAAAATGTAATAACAAAACTACTTTGCCTTATGTTAGGTTGTTAAACCCATTCTTTTTGACACTCTTCTCTTAATAAAGTAAGAGTAATAAGAATAGAAGGCAAAGAATTTGATTTTACTAGTATGCATGGTCAGTTTACATTCTGTGACTTCATTTTCATTAAATAAAAAGGTTTATCTGATTTGAAAGGTGGGGCAAAGTTCACTATCATGTGCTTTTTTAGATGATAGGGTCCATAATGTCCAGGGTTCTTCAAAGAAAGGCCTGCAACAAAATTAAGTTTTTGTTATACCAATCCTCTTGGTAAAGCTACAACTCAAATGCGTGCTTTGAAAGTTGAAATAAATTAAATTAGACTTACAATTTCAATTTTCTTCCATTGCTTCAACAGCATCATTGTTTTCTTCATCAGAAACCAATTCAATCAGCAACTTGCTACCCATTGGTTGACTTGAACTGCATCCTTTGTTAGAAGAAGGGCATTTTTTATCTGTATCAATGTTGGTATTCATAAGCTGAAGAGCATTGATATTTTTCACACACCCTGTTCTTTAAAATATCTTAACCTTAAAATATGACTTGAATATGTACTTGAACACAACAAAATCTCCATTCTCGAACCCATGATGATTCACAAAATTTTCCCAACCCTGCCTAAACTCCAGTTTATTTATGGTACCCCCTAATTGTACATCCCACTCCTACCCACCTGGGCCTTGCAACACCATATGTTCATCTGTGTTGTCTATAAACTATGAAACAAATGTAGGAGGAATGCACTACCATAAACACATTACACAATTAGATTATACAAGTTCTTAACAGTGTACAACAAATAAAAGAATGAAAAATAATGTATAGAGTTACCAGTTTTTGTGTAAAGTCTCCAAGCATAACTTTGAAGGAGGCACACCTATTAAACCAATTCATTCAGCAACTTGCTGCCCATTGGTTGACTTGAACTACATACCCTACTAGAAGAAGGTCATCTTTTATCTGTATCAATGTTGGTATTCACAAGCTGAAGAACATTGATATTTTTCACACACCCTATTCTTTGAAATATCTTAACCTTAAAATATGACTTGGATATGTACTTGAACACAACAAAATCTCCAATCTCCAGCCCATGATGATTCACAAAATTTTCCCAACCTTGCCTAAATTCCAGTTTATTTATGGTATCCCCTAATTGTACATCCCTAAACCCTAAACCCTAATCCCTTAACCCTAAATCCTAATCCCTAATCCCTAAACCATAAACCCTAATCTCTAATTATAATTTATGGTACCCTAATCCCTCAACCCTAAACCCTAATCCCTTATCCCTAAACCATAAACCCTATCCCTAAATCCTCAACCCTCAACACTTAAACCTTAAATCCTAAACCCTATCCCTAAACCCTCAACACTATACCTTAAACCCTAATCCCTCAACCCTAAAGCTTTAAAACCTCAACCCTTATCCACCCCTTTCCTCCCCTATCTGCCTCACCCCATCTCTCCCCTATCTCTAAGCCATTAGCCATCTAGGTCTCTCTCTTATCCCTAAAGCCTCAACCCTCAACCCTTAAACCTTAAATCCTGAACCCTATCCCTAAACCCTCATGCCTCGACACTATACCTTAAACCCTAATACCTAATCCCTCTACCCTTAACACTCTACATTAACCCTAATCCATTGACCATCAACCCTAATCCCTCAACCCTAAATGCTATCCCTAAAGCCTCAACCCTAAACCCTAATCCATTATCCCTAAACTCTAAACCCTATCCCTAAACCGTCAACCCTCAACCTTAAACCTTAATCCCTCAACCCTAAACATTAATCCCTCAACCCTCAACTCTAATTCCTTATCCCTAAACCTTAAACCCTTACATCCATCAACCCTAAACTCTAAACACTATCCCTATTCCTAAACCCTCAACCCTCGACACTATACCTTAAACCTTAATCCCTTATCCCTAAGTCCTAAACCCTAAACCCTAAACCTTCAACCCTAAACCCTATCCCTAATCCCTTTATCCTCAACACTCTACCTTAATGCTAATCCCTCGACCCTCAACCTTAAACGCTATCCCTAAAGCCTCAACCCTAAACCCTAATCCCTCAAGGTCCTAAACCCTAATCCCTTATCCCTAAACTCTAAATCCTATCCCTAAACCCTCAACCTTGAACCTTAACCCCTCAACCCTAAACCCTAATCCCTCTTGACCTTAAACCCTCAACCCTTATCCACCCCTCTCCTCCCCTATCTGCCTCACCCCATCTCTACCCTCCTCTACCCTCGACACTATACATACATATAGGCATACATATATACATACATACATACATACATACATATAAGCATACATACATAAATACATACATACATACATATAGGCACACATACATACATACATGCTTAATAACCTTGAACATAAAACATTCCAAGGGAGACATAACAAGAGCGCGTTATAATGCATTCACGTTATGTTGAACATGACAAACATGAGGCAAACTTTTGCGAAAAAGAAAAAAATGCAAAACAAAACATAACGCGAGCGCGTTATAACACGCTCGTGTTATATTTTGCTTTGGGAATCCCAAGCCTTAGGCTTGGGATTTGCTTTGGATTTCCAACCCAAAGGCTTGGAATGCCTTTCCAATGTCCACAGATGTGTTATTGCAAATTCTACAAGATTTCACATAATTTCGTTCGTGCTAACCCTCATATTTGCATGTGTTTCAAGGTCGAACAAATTAAACACCTAGGTAATGTTGGCTTTCTCTTAGCTATTTAACGATGTAATTTTTTTCACATTTTTACAATGTTAAGCCTTTCATCTTTAATTTCTTTTGTTTGTGTGTCCATTTTTGGGCAAAAACTAGTGTTTGGTCTTTTTTTCATTTTAAATTAACCGTTCATTGAAATTTCAAAAAAATTACATTTTTAGAAACTAGACTCCATTCTACATAGATTAAAAAAATGATTTTCAATTAGTTTTCAAAATTTATAGGGGTAGCACGACCAAAATTCTATTTTTTGGGATGTGTCCACTTTGAAAATTAGTAAAAAAATCAAATATTCATCAAAATATTATCAAAAAAATTAGACATAAACTACATGTTGTTAGCTAATTTCTCACCGAAGCAATTTTAAAAGTATCAAAAAAAGTTAACCTTTTGAGGGAGCCACAAAACATGCTATGCTATGTTTTTTTGATAGAAACAACACCAATTTTTGTGGCTCCCTCTTTTGAACCCCTTAATCTATACCATTTTCAAAAAAATTAGTAGTTTAGAAAGTAGACTCGGATCACTACGAACATTGTTTTGGTTGCATCTTCAAATTTTGAGTGTAACTATGCTCAATTTCTCATCCAAGGCCAGCATTTCTTGATTTCAGAAAAAAAAAGTGGCCACTTAAGACCCCTTTTTAGCCCCTCATCTTCTTGCACTTACCCAATACCTCCATCCCAAACACCAAATAAGTAAATAAATCCCAAACCACAAACCACAAGTGGTTTCAAAATCATGGTCCAATATTCCATGGGCAATATGGCACCCAAATCTAGAACCAAAATCCAACTCCCCTCTCCATGATGTTCAATTGGCTAAAAATAGAATGTAACGGTTGGGTCATAAAAGCTATCATTATCCACCACCAAACTTAGGCACTCCACTTTGAATCCATTATCTCCATTTAAGGATGCTCTATGATTCATCATAAGCATGGTTCATAAGTTGTTCAAAAGTCATAGTACACTATGTAACCTCTCATTTCCATGCTCTAACATCCATCACAAAGTTGTCATAGAATCTCTTACACATCATACAATGTCAAAAATACTCTTACACATATTGCATGGCATTAGATTCTTTCGTACATGTATAATACAACAAATTACACATGGCATAAATGCCACCTCAAGTGGGATTCCTTTTTCCATGAGGGTACAATAAATAAATACAAATTAATTAATTAATAGAACATTAGGATTGTAAGGTGTATGATACCTAATCCCAACACCACAGAGGTTTGTGGTTAAGGCTGCAAGGACTTTCAAAGCTTACATATTGCCACACTCATCAAGAGGGTTATTTACACATTTCACAAGGAAGCATCTAATTCCAAGGCAAAACCACATAAGCAATCATTTAATAATGGACCCATGATCCTTATCTCACATGCATAGGGTAATGTACTATATTTTGGATCAGCACAAAGATTATAGAAGATCAACAATTGAACATTGAGAGGGGATAGAGAGTTATTAGGAGAAAGAGCAGTTGAGCTAGTTGGAAGAATAAGAGTCCAAAAGATCAAAGAGAGCATTAGATAGAGATCAGTTTCTAATATTGTATTTTGAGAAGTTACACACTTGGTGCTTGTATTTGATTATTAATCAAGACCAAGGACTCGTCTTGATTTTATGACTATGAATCAACAAAGTGTTGCTTCATCTATTTCTTGTGTGATATTTATAATGTGTGAGTGTAATTTTGTTGTGTGATTTTGAGGAAGATTTCTATTAGGTTACATAGTTAGATAATCCTTAATTGGATCTTCCATCCATGACTGCACTATTTCCACACCTAACTTGACAGCCAACCTACCCTTTAGTAGATGGTACTTTGTTTCTTCATTTTCTTACCAACTAGCTTGGTTAACCAATATATACTTTGGTTGATAGGGGTTTTCTACAATTTTTCTGCCATTCAACAACTTACATTAATTTAACCTACATATTAACAAATCACTCTAACAATTTCTTATTTAGGTAGTGTACTATATGCACCTACATATGCCCTTGCTTACATGCCACACTAGATAACCTTAGGAGTAAGGCACCTAACCTAAAACTCCTCCCAACATCCAACACTAATACATAACCTATAGTAGAGAGAAGACTAGTGACACAAAAGTACCCAATGCTTTTTGTGGTGCCTTTTATGAATAATTAAAAGGCCTTCCACACAAAAAGGGTAGAAGCACAATATTTGATTATAGCAAGATGATTGAGAACCCCTAGACTATGCATGGAAAAGAAGATGTCATCTCACTAACCTTTCCTCACCAAAATGTAGACTCTTAGTATCCAAATGAAAATTAACACCCCAACATTTGAAATAAGTTTAAAAGGTAGGATTCTATCTCAATATCAAAAGAAACCTATTTGTCTAAAGCTAAGTTTTAGGAAGAGAATGGCCCAAGCACCTCTAGCCAAGGTACTAAAATATTCTAACTGGTGAAGCTTCCAAATCTCTAGATAAGTATAAATAAATTCTTGAGTCTCATAATAGATAATCCATTTGAATTTCAAGTACTTCATAAACTCCACCTCTCATAGGAAACAAAGACAATATACCCATATCTCCATGAGGATATGATTGTTTGAATCCACCAATAACTAGTGGTAATAAACTCTTGGTTGTTGAAGGGAAATCAAGTTCATGTGACCAATAGTGTTTTACCAATTCAATTCGAGGATCACACCATAAAAAAATTATAAAATTTATCGTGTAGAAAACTCATAGTGGATCTAGGAAGTTGTGACAGGGAGGTCCAAGTGACAAAATGTGATACAAATATCATCTTTAATAGAGTTATTATAAATTCCTCTTGAAAATTATAAGATGAAAAGGAACATCCAAAAGAATAATATTTTGGGTCTCGAAGCTAGTTCTTTTTCCATGTTATGGCATGTTTTAACCAGACAACCTAGTGTGACAAACCATAGTGGTGCTCTTTATTTATTTTTTATGCACATTGTTGCTTTTAATTTCTTCCATCATATTTATTAAACTTTTGTTCAAAATATTTATAATTTAAAAGATTTTAATAAATTAAAAAAATTGAAACACTTTCTTATATATTAAATAATATAAAAACTAATAATAAAATATGGAAAATCCATTAAGCTCATTAGCAAACCTCGACACTCTTTTATAAATTTGAATATTTTGTTGTAATAGTCATCTAAACTTTTATTCAATGAAAATAACATCATTTAACCTCTAAAAAGTTCTTATAAAAATTATGTACAAGTTAGTAATTAAGATTTAGATCACATGTATAGTTTATCATCAAGAAAAAATGGATTATACATTGTGGCAGTGAAAACCTCAAATCATAATTATTTAGCATCATTTAATGTCTTTTAAATCAAATTGGTATTCTCTTAAAAAGATATGCTCAACACTCCTGTATTAATTATTTAGCCATTCTACTAGTCAACAAAGAATATGCTCCCTTATCCTTATTTTTTAAATTACTCTTTTAAAATGCAAGTATTTAATAGATGTATTTATTAAATTACTCTTAGTGTAAGTGGAGCAATTGCTTATGTAAATAAATTGTATCAAATTAATGAACTATTTTGAAGGTAGGTGAATTTTCATTTATGAATACACAATTAAGTAATCTATAAGAATTGTAAGGGTGAAAAGCCTATTTGTTTTGGACTCACTTTGACCACTTGTCATAAATGTAATAATTTAGTGTCAAAATTGTGTATTTATGTTCAAGAGTTGGAATATGCCATGTACCTTATCAAATTCTAATCCCATACCCCCCAAATGTCTAGACCCAACCCCCATTTCTATTGTTCCTTATCCCAAGTCAAATGTACAAGTGTGGTTCCCACAAGTGTGATATTAACCCCCATACTTCCAAAATTAAATATATTTGTGGGCCCAATCCAACTTGATTCCAACTAGTCACTGTGTGCCAACTCAAACATAAAATATTTAAATTTTAGCATTAAGGTGTTGTATAAAATAATAAATCCTAATTTAGTCTAGACATCCATCATCAAGATGCATCCATAGCTTAGCATCATCATCTAAGAACTAAAGCATTAAAGGAACATTGCATCAACATTTGAGATCATAAGAACAACATAGGCATTTGCATTTCTAATTGGTGTGCCTTCCAACTTGTTCAAAATTATTAAATCAATCCAAAAATTTAACCAAGGAAAAAGGAGTGGAACAAGTCACCTCCCAAGCCTAGCACAACAAGCTCTAACTTTATTTCTAAGCACCACGAAGTTTAGATAAAACAAGAAAATATTTCTAAAGACCAAAAGTGTAGGGATCAAGGTTGGAACAAAAGCTTACAACCACAAATACTAGGTCAAATCTAGAAGTGCAGGGATTTCTTCCATAATTATAAGGATCACTTTTACAAGTGCAAGGTTGAACCTCAATAGAGCACAAGTTATCTCTCAGTCTGTTAGAGCTTCATTGTCTTGGATATAATAGTAGGAATCAAGAGTGAATCATTAAGCACAAATTACAATAGAATTTCCCTACATTGCAAACAAAGCTAAGTACCCTAATCCTTTTTGTCAATTTTGAAAAGTGTGTTTGCATGATGTTTCTATCTTAACATTTTAGTCTAGGGTAATTTGGTTATATTTACTTATTTTTGTTTTCAACCCTAACTAGTTTCAAAAGGAGAATTATTTTATTTGTTTTCAAGAATAAATAGATCCAAGGTAAGTCAAAAGTTATCCTAAAATACATACCAATCAAATCCCACAAAAAATTAAAATTCGAAGTTATTCAATTTATTTATTTTTCTAGTCCATGATGCTATTGAGTTGACCAATAATATTTGAATGTTAACTATTGTCACATGTTGTTTTTGGACTTCATTATTAATTTAGATTATTGGACATTTACTATGATTGTTTTACCATGAGTGATTCCACGTGTGTGAAAGTAATTGTCATTAATATTATAAATGCATAATTTTGAAAGTCAATTAATGATCAATTATTATTAGTATGATTATGGATGTACCTTTTGTTTTGCTTTGGCTATGATTATAAGGACTAACCTATCAATGGAAATCTAAGTGCAACTGAGTGCTAGAAAAATGTCGAAGACAAGAACATGGTTGAGGTAGAAATGTTCTATCAGCCAAGAAAGAGTTGGCATGATGGATAAACCTGATGCATGCACACACTCACTTAGCTTCATGACATTTTTTATTATTGAGTTGTTTTATTATGCATCATTATGTGGTTACTAGTCTTGTTTGAATATTTTATATAGTAAATGAATGTGATTGATGCTTAATGAATAGATAAATATGTGTTTAGTTGCTACAGTAAGTCCATTTGAATTCATAAATTAGTCATGTAAATATTATGTTCCTTGGATTTATATTTAATAGAATTGTGTATATAATATTATTTAATTATAAATAATAAAAGTGTTTTTCTATATATATATATATATATATATATATATTATGTACTCTAGTTAAAAATAATAATAGTAATAACATCTTGATTGATTTAAATATTAAAACTATATTATTATAGATATAAATAAATAAGTAAATACATATTAGCAAAATCTAAAAATAATAAAATAATATTTTCCATGCAAAAATTAAACGGAGTGTTGAAGAGTTTTTTTAAATTGGAATCAAGAATCTGTGGGTTTAAACGTGAAGGCATGCAAACTAAAGAAAAGCAAAAAGCTAGGAGTTCTAATTATATTAGAGATTAAGAATGGAGAAGTAGGGGGATAAAAATAATAAAAGGAGAAAAAGAAAAAAAAAACACAACCCACAGGGAGAAAATAAGTTTTATACACAACAGGAACTTGGAAAAGAGGAAGGCATAGAGAAAAATATTGAGACTTGCAACAACAAAGGAGTGAATCGGAGTTCATATTGGGAGAAATTATATATATATGAATTGTTAGCTATATATAAATATTGGGATCATATTAAAACTCAGGAAATAGATCTGCCCCTTTTGATTCTTGAAAGCCCGTTTTTCATCATTTTAATTTTGTTTTATTTCTAGTTAAAAAGCTTTACATCTTACCCCTAAACTAGTCATCGGACAGTTGGATACTATCACAGATTTATCCTTACTGTCACAGATTTTTTTTGGTAACCACAGGGGTATCCCTGCGACCCAGCCCAACGACCAAACCAGCCTTGCCTTGGGCTTACTTATTGCCAAGTTGGGGACCAAAAGGGGTGAGCTGGGGCGAGACTAGTCCCCTGGGGATGTACGCATCTGCTCGCAAGCCACATGCATCGGGTGAGTCTAGGCCTTAGAGTCAAACTTGAGACCTTGGGGAGAAAACCCAAGACTCAAGACAACTTTGCTACTCGTGCGGGCTACTGTCACAGATTTATCTTATTCTTGTCACAACAATTTATCTTATTCTTGTTTCAACAATTTATTTCATCCCTGTCACAACAGTTTTAATTCATGTCATAGCAATATTTAATCTTGTCATAGATATGAATTCATGTTGTAGTTATATATATTCTTGTCACAGTATTTATATTCCTGTCACATTTTATATATTCATGTCATAGTTTGTATATATTCCTGTCACAATTTGTTAGCCTAAATTGCTTTCTAAACTAGCTTGTTTAACATTTTGGCCTGTTAAATATGTGTCGGTCTTTATTTGTTTCAGCCTGTAATTAGACCTCTACGATCTAATGCTTTTCTAATTACCTCCATTTGATTTTAGTGTATCCTTATTTTATTTTTTGTAGATATAATAATCCCTATCGCGACATTATTTATTTCATCCTTGTCACAGTTTATATAGTCCTGTCATGATTTATATTTATTTCTGTCAGCAAACTTTGAGGTATTCATGTAGCATTATATTTATTGAATCATGTAGCTGTTATTTTAATCCCTATCGCAACATTATTTATATTCTTATCACAGTATATATATTCTTGTCACAGTTTATATATTCCTGTCATAGTTTACATATATTCTTGTCATAGTATATATTTATTCTTGTCAGTAGACTTTGAGGTATTCCTATAGCATTATACTTATTGAATCCCTGTAACAGACTAATTCATTCTTGTAGCAAAGATAGGATATATATATATATATATATATATATATATATATATATATATATATATATATATATATATATATATATATATATATATATATATAACAATCTATTATACTTATGCCTTCATTTTTAAATAATGTTTTATTGGCAAATATCATACACCTCTTTAAATCCTTGTTACAAATTTAACTCCATGGATTCATAAACTTACTTGCAGGTAGAAAATATTAGTTCTAGATTTCTATTAGATATTTAAGAATGAAATATGGGTTGGGGAATATAACCATTTTTATAGCTTCTTTATGTATTTTGAATGAATAAATGATGCTCCTTATTGATTGTTTTGTTTGAAAATGTATTGTCGTTGATTGAGCCAAACAAAAGAAGTAGTAGTTATATCTAAGCAAAAGTGTGTGTTATCAATTTGCTTTGAAAATAAAGTAGTTTATATTTTGTGTATGTGTGGGGTTACTTTTGGGCTAGGATGTTGAATGTGGGCAAATAGAGAAGGCTTTTCCTCTTTTCAAGATTTGACCGTAACTATTTAAGTGCTTGGCCAAGCCATGTGTTCATTGAAATAGATGAAAGATTATCTAGCAAAACTTTATTTATATATTTCTCCGCCACATCCTATTGTGAGATACTTGCACATCATCATTTAGATTTGCATTTAGACATCAGGTTGTATCGGGTGTTCCCTCCTGCTAGTTATTTCTAGGTTGCTAGACGTTTTGTGCAAGGCTAGGTTTCCTTCGTGTTATGAAGGGATCTGGGGAAGTGTAATTGCTTCATGGTTGGGTAGAAAAGTGCCTGAGCCATGTTCTTGTCTCTCGACTTGCGGATGACCATGTGGGTTAGTGGCGGTTGGAGATTTTGATTGATTTATTATACATTTTTGTATTATACTTGATTATTGTACCTTGTTATTATTTGAGATGACTTATGGCATGCGAGCCAAGATGGACATTGTATATTCTTTTATAGTGCTAATTCCTGGTTATGGCACGTAGATTGTAAGATGTAATTTCATTAATGTTGATATGATTATGGAGATTTATTCTTTTACTTGTCTTGACGTAATTAAGTGGATTATTTACTTTAGTAATGTTTGTGATAGAATGTGTACTTTACAACTATTTATCTATTATTCAAAGCACAAGGGAGTATGTTACCATTGCACTCTAAGCCCAAACCTTAAATGTTTGTGATCTATTATTGCAATAAGATATTTTTTAGGGGCTATTTTCCATTAAATGGTTATTTTTATATTTAAAATATATATTTGTAAATCAATGAAAATATAGATTAGTATTCATCAATTTTCCTAATAAAATGGACATGTAATTATTTTATTTTTGTGTTATCATGCTTCATGTTTATCTAATCTTTTCACTTCTCCTTGCTTGCTTTGTACATCTTAAAGGGTACATACCAAATCAAGATGGTATATCCTTACTAATCATTTTCTAAGTTCATGTGTAGTTCAAGTGGACTCTTGATCATTATTCTAGCTACTTAACTTCTTGTTGTGTTTGTTTTTCACTTTTTTATACTTTGGTATGCTTGACTCATGTAGATTTGCATGCACACCAAAGTAAGGACAAAATGTAATAGATAAAAATGCATAGCCTACACTTTTCACCATTAGTTTTACACCACTTTGAGTGGATGTCTTAAGTGCTTAACTTAGATGATTTAATTGAAGATGGTCCTTCCAATATCATTAGTTGAGATTTGAAGCTTCCATACTCTACATACTTATCTATATACACTAGCACTAGTACCCATATGAGGTTCAAAGAATACATTGATGGAAACAACCAACAAGTTTAGAAAATTTTCCGGCATGATTTTTTACAACGTGAGACAATTCTGAGCACTATAATGCTCACATATAAAAACCTATTGGCTAATTACTTTATTTAGATGGTGTCTCTCACTTGGGGGGAATATCCTTCATGGTATTTACCACATTTATATTATGATGATACCATATTTACAATCTTATCCATATGATTCCAATGATTATGATGAAGCATTTCGATTACATGTTTCACTAACATGACCTTTTCTAATGATGACTACATGATCTTTCATATTTAACAAGCTTATCACTTATGCTTTCATACTATTCCTACTTGCTCATGTTATGTTAACAATTATGGTATCATATGCTAACATGTCTTATGATGATTGTATTTTTTCCCAACAAGCTTATCATGATGA
Source organism: Cunninghamia lanceolata (assembly GCA_027924645.1). Classification (NCBI taxonomy): domain Eukaryota; kingdom Viridiplantae; phylum Streptophyta; class Pinopsida; order Cupressales; family Cupressaceae; genus Cunninghamia; species Cunninghamia lanceolata. The sequence continues at coordinate 11,319,382 of BSBN01000186.1, read as the reverse complement.
TATCCTACATTTGTTTGTGCTTAAGGGTCTTAGCTAACATTTATAGATACTTTCATTTATAGCTCTACATGAGAAAAATGGTTAAGGAAAGTTGTAGCTAGTTGATCAAAAGAATGAATGGAGGTAGGAGCCACCTAAATGGCAATGTCTAAAAGTGAGGAAATAGCTTAGCCAAAATTTTATCATCATAAGAATAATCTAAACATGTTGCATTAAAAGCTTGCAAATGAGTATTAGGATCACCTTTATCATTGTACAACTCAAAAAGGTGGTACCACAATACCTATTGGTAGAGGATATGTTACAATCTCAAAGGCAAGAGGAGTGTGATGTGTTGAAGAAAAAGTAATAGGATCTTACCCACAAGTCATGGAATCAACTTTTCCCTCAACTTTATCTAGCCTTTGCATGAATGCATCAAGGGTGGATGTGGAAATAGTAGTGGTAGGAACATGGGAGACAATGAGTGGCATGAAAATATGATGGGAAACAAGTGGTAACGAGATGGCACTAGAGGGATGAGAGGCCACAATAGAAGGAAAAGAAAAAGGTGGAGCACTGCTACAATGAGAAGAGGTGAAGAAACTAGGAATGTGGAAAGGGGAAGAAATGGGTGGAGTGCTAGTCTGATAACAAGAGGGAATGGAAATAGAAATGTGGAAAGGGGAAGAAATGGATGGAGTGCTAGTAAGATAAGAGGAGGGAATAGAACTAGGAACATGAAAAGGGATAGACAACACAAGAGGATGAAACATGAGGAGCCTAAGAGGTGGGACGACAAACAACACGAGGAGAAGGTTCAATGGGTGAGGGGGAAGATGCACCATGCAAAGAACTAGAAGAGGCCATCTTAGTACCAAGTCCATGAAGAATATCTACACAAAATGGAGCACTAATTAATAAATTATGCATATTTTCAGTCAACTATGAAAGAGATGTAACATTAGTAAGCTCTTGGAAGATTGCTTGTGTGATAAGTGAAAGATCTTGCTTATCAACATGTGTATCATGATCAGAAGCATATTGTCCAACGTGAACATCATCCATGGAATCCATGGGGATCTCCTAATCATGAGAATGAGAAGCCATATGAGGGTTTAAGTGAGTACTTCTCAAAGGCAAATTAGGGTTTGGATTAAATCTTGGCATAACCAAACCCTAAGAGAAAATTATCAATTTCAAAAATATAATCAAAATCATATATGAAAAATTAGTACTAAAAATCAAAATACAAACCCTAAGAGGAAATTATCAATTTCAAAAATATAATCAAAATCATATAATGAAAATTTGGTACTAAAAATCAAAATACAAACCCTAAAGGGACATCCTAAGAGGGTGTAAGAATAGTTAGGCTCAACAAAACTGTATTAAAAAAAAACTTACTAAAAATATCTAACAGTTAATTAAATAAATAAAGTATGTGAATAGATATATGAGTTGGGACAGTAACTATCTAGAGTAATACACAAGAATATGTGGAAAAATTTAATAAATAAGACTGATACTTAGATAAAACTTTGATGTAGATATGTTGTGATAGATGACTATGACTAATTTGTCACGATGTAAAAAACCAAGACTAATTGGATGAATGCTTTGGGATCTAAAAAAATTGATTGTTTGTCACTCTAGGTCCTATGCAGACTATTGGTCTCCTACAATGATTTAACAACTAAGCCCATAAAGCTGTGACTCAGAGATTGGACATCTAACCTAAATAGCTGTCTTAATAACTATGAAGATGCAATTAACTTGTCAACCCAGGGACGTGAACTTGAAATGGGTCAGCATAGTATGTGCACTAGGAACTTCCAAAGTAGCCACATTCATTCTATAGCTAAGAAAGATATAATGCTGTAAGTAAACTGCTTGGAAAGAAATAACATAAATGTTGAACATCAACCAACAACTATACTAAGCTGAAGTGCATGATAGAAAATGAAAATCTAGGCAAACAAACAGGAACTACTCTGTCTGCTTTGGCTGCAGGAATAGACACATAATGGAATTCTAGTGGCTACAGGAACCTTCAGTGCCAGATTTACCTAACTACTTAACAGAAAATAACAACTAAACTAAAGGATGGAATGCTCACCAAGTGGGCCCCCTTGGATAAGTATCCCTTATGAAAAATGTAAACTCAGAGATGTGAACTTATAACTTCATTTTATTCATTAGAAAACATGAGTACAACCGAACAACATAACTATATTGTTGAAAAACTTAATAACAAGTACAACCTCAAATTAATCAACCCCTTAGAAGGAGCATCTGAGTCTTATTTATAGAAAGAAAAACTAAAAACCAACTACCTAGCAAGGCGGTCAACTCCAACAAAATAGGAGGATGCCATGTAATGCCCCTCATTTTTGGCTTGTGATAGATGTTATTTTCATATTCCTTATGACAGTTCTGTTATGGTTGGTAGTCTTTTATTGCTCATTTCAGCTTCAAGACATTGGATTTACATGTTTTGGGTTTATGACCTCTTTGATTTGATGGACTATGTTCGATGGATATATTTAGACATCTGTAAGAGTTGTGATGACATTATGAGTACTTCAGTTATGATGTGTTGAATATGTTTTGTAATGGTTATTATTTACATGTTTTATTAGATTCGTAGATATCTATTTTTGAATGTTATGATTATAATCTTATCCAAGAGTAGGGACGGTGTAGCATTACTCATCTCGAGTACCCTACTACGCCACGATTCTCTGACTCTCTGTGTGTGACATATACGTATTTGATCATATTTAATCAGTTGTTTGGATGCAGGTTGCAGGTACCGAACCTCGACTCCACCTGATATAGTAGGTTTGAGCGGGTTCTTTCACCAATGGATATTAGTAATGGGAGATAACATGAGGTCTGTTCCACTAGGTCGGTCATTGTTTCTGTTGTGGTCTCGAGCCATGTTGGGATACTTGGTCCTTGCCTTCTGTTGTGGTCTCGAGTCATGTTGGGTTACTTGGTCCTTGTCTTGTGATGATGGGATAAGTTGTGTCATAATGTTTAGTCAAGTCGTATTTTGTAATGTTAAAATTATTCTCCTGTGTGGATGGAAGATTCCTTAATGGATTAGTGGTTATTAATAATGCTCCTACTTTGTTTATTAGATAATTACTGAATTAGCTTAAAAATCTTTGGATGACACTTTGGTTAAATTTTATAATAGGTGAGAATTATAACCTGCTGTCCAAAAAGTAATTATGTGGTAAAATTAGATTTACGGGTTCTTAGTGATTATTTGGTAGGGAATATTTTTGGGAATGCAAAATTTACTGCCGTGTGTTATCAATTTCAAAAAATGGAGGAATTGGGAACCTTTTTAATATAGTTAATTTTTGAATCTAACGAGAGAGTGGTATGTTGGGAAGAGAGAGGCATGGCTTCTACATTATTCGAGAAGTTGAATCCTTGTTTTGAGAAAGTGGGTTGTTGGAAAGTGAGGCATGCCTTCTGCATTTATTGGAAGGGTTGAATCCTTGTTTGAGGGAGGAGAACAAAGAAAATTGAAAGGAGGAAGGACAGAGAACTTTGGTTGCAGGAGTCCAAGAAAATTGAAGGAGGGACTGAAAATTCAGGCATGTGAACTATCTCTCTCTCTGGAAAAAAAAAATTGCATTCGTTGTAGCTTGTAAGTTAAATTTTACTACAGCCTGTGCTATGTGTGATCTAGTTTCTCCTGTTTGTGAAACTTGTATGTAAATTGGAAATTTATTCGTCCATGTGTACCCTGTGTGTGTTTGAATGCTGCCCTGCCCCTATAGATTCCTCCAATGATGAACTCTCCTGGTTAAGCCTTTGGCTTAACCCTTCTAAATTCTTGTGTCCAAATTCTGTAACCTGTCTTGTAACCTCAACCTGTGAAATGGATGACTCAATGTGAAGCTATTACCAATCTCATGTCCTGTGACAACTTGACTGAATTGATTGTTTATGAGGTTATTTAATTACTCCACTATTCTGCAACTGGCCTTCAAATATATTATTTATACACACTTTGTTGTGCTTACAACCACACAATTGGCTCTCCTGTTATTCTTGATTCTTTTATTCTAGATACCTGGCCCTTATCTCTATAGATTGGATGCAGATCTTGTGCTTACCACACTTCCTCCACCAGAATGTAACCTGCATTTATGTCTAGGATTTAGACGAAGACTTGTGAAGTATCTTCCCAGTCTCTTCATATCTGCAATTATAAATATGGCAGCTAGAGCATTTGTATTTTCATTTCTGTACATGAGGTTAAACTTAGTCGATGCTATAGGAATATAAATACATTATGTTTTATTCACTTGAAGATAACCTTGGCTGGGTTTAGAAGCTCAGAATTCTTCTTAGAAATGACCTTTTCCATCTGTTAGTTCTTACTAATCCTCGTCTCTTTGCTGCCACCGTTAGATTGAGTCCTTTCTTTTATCGAATGCTTAGAAATCAAGGATAGAATCTAGTCCGATTAGTGTGACTCATGATGGACTATTGCTATGATGTTCTTGGAATGTTCTTCCTTCTGTTAAACCATCGTTGTGTTGGCCTGATAGACTTGCGGGATTGTAGGAGCGCGCATCATAGGTTTTGGCATTGCTTTATTTGGATGGTCGCTACAGTGGTAGTGTAGAGTGTGCTATCGCTGTTGAATGGGCAATGCAAGTCATTTTGGATCATTGTTTGGCCGACTATGCCTTGTTTGAAGGGGCGTAGATTTTGGTAGATGTTAGTTGTCTTTTAGTTCTCTGTTGTTTCTAATTGTATCCTTCCTGAGTTTGACAGACCGACCTTTTTACCGTGTGATAATGGAGTGTGTTCTTGATCGGTATTCGAGTTGTGTGGTCGTGTTAACTGGTCGTATAGCCCAGGAAGAATGGGAACATGTTAGTTTTTAGCTGCGGCCGTAGGCAGTGGGACTAGTCGAAACTTACGCCAAGGTGCTAGAGTTGGTCGAAATCTTGCAAAACGTCTAAGTGGTAGTCCTTACCTTAGCTTTTTACTAGTTATCGTGGTCATTTTTACTAAGTCAGGGCAGTTGTCTTATGGTTTTCTTTCGCTTTAGTTCATTGTATGGTAATCGACGTGCCTCAACGAATTTAGTAGTGTTGGAGTTATATTTCTATATCTTAATCTCTGCCACCTTCCTTGTCATGCAGATATCTAAAGGAGTTTCTGTTGTTCATTTTGTGATATAGCTGGAATCATATTCCATGGAATATTATGGCATACAGGGAGTGGTATGCATTGTTGTCATAGTCGTAAGTTGTGGCTCATGGCCGAATTGTTAATGGTAGACTTAGATAGCTCTTTAGAGAAGTGAAGCATGTATTCTTATCTCTTGTGTCTGTCAGTCCATCTGCAAGCTATGTAATAGTGGTGAGTATCCAGAGAATGGTCAGTGTTTAGAGATGTTAAGTTGTCGCTATTTCTTTGTGTATTCAGGTTCATTGCAGTCGGTAAGTAGTCTTATCCTTTTCGGTTGCTTATTTCTTCCTTAGATCACTGTATCTTTGATGATGCTGCCGCTGTACGGTGTCAGTCGACTTAACCTTTGGCCAACTCAGTATGTTGTTTGGATTGTAATGTTGCCTCAAAATTGTGTTGTTTGGTGTGCTTTTAGGGTTTGGTCATGAACTTAGTGCTTAGGCACCGTTGTTGACCCTTTTATCATCGTAAGTCTAGGGTCTAGTCGATATCTATTGTTTTTAAGAATGTAAGTCGTGGTGGCTGTTATAGAATCTTTGGGTGTTTCATTTGAATAAGAATTGATGTTAGCACTTATCTTTTAAATATGCCTAATGGTATTTCTTTATGGTATTGAGTTAGTTAGCAATTCAATGTTTTTATTTGAAGTAGATAGGGTTATATGTCTGTAATTTTAGAAGATTTATTTGTGATGAATGTTGTAGCATGTCATTAGGAGAAATTTATGATTCTGGAATGGGATGTTTGAAAAACAATGAAGAGCTTATAGTCTAAGTTTACAAGAGTATAAAAAAAAAAGGTAATTGGTTGATTGTGGTAAAAGTTATTCTATAGTAATAGAGGTTGTTTCTGCATTCGAAAGTTATTAGAATTTAGAATGGAAAATATTCTTTCTCCTAATGTGGATTTTAGAAAGTAAATGTGTTCATGTAGTTGTCTCTTAAGGAATTAGTAATGGGTGAGATGTTTACGTTTTAGGTAACAATTTACTTGAACTAGTTGTTTTCTTTATTAAAATTAGAGATAGTAGTCATAGTGGTGAAAAGTGGTGTATTATAGTTGTTTGACAAAATTTGGTAGTTGGACTAACGTCAATGAAAGATTATGATATTTATCACTTATAGATGTTTCTTTAGAGAATGGTAGTCACGAGGATAATAGATAGAAATTTATGCCTCGTGTTGTTTGGAATAGTACATTCGTATGCTAGAAAATTTCATTTGAGAAAGTAAAAGCCTTGTTATGAAAGTCAGTGTATATCATCCTTTAAGGGTTATGTCAAGATGATTTCAATATGGTTTGGTTAGAAAATTCATTGTTAGGAGTAATGGTGTTTTTTAGGTAGTTTCCCTTGGTTTATTAATGTGGTAAGTAATTATAGAGATAGAGATGGCTGAGTAATTGGTATTAATGTGTCTTGTTCCATGAGGCACCGAATCGGGTAGTACTACCTTGTTGAATATTAATTTGTAAATTAGACCTATAATATTGCATTTCGTGCTTCATAAATTGTTCATATATATATTTGTGTTTCTTCGTATATTTATTTGGAAAACAAGGACTTGAATGTTCCTTTAAATTATGGTTAAATTCCCAAGTTATGTTCATGATTGAATCCGGGAGTGCATCAAATACCTTATGTTCATTTATCCTTCTGATCTGAGTTAACTGCCTGAAATGGATCTTGTGTTCACCATGGGTGGAGTTTATGTCTTTATGATGGATTGTTGTGAAGCAGGAATCTTGTGTGATGTCATGGCCACTTGTTGTCAATGTGGAAGCATTGTTCTTGTCAGATAGTGATTACCCTTCTATTGTTTTGTACCTTACTCCAGAGGTGTAGTCCTTGGTTTTGGTTCAATTTTGGCATGTCATGGCAGTGGGTTCCCTGGATTCTCGGGTCTTGCAATGAATGGGAAACGGCCTCTTGGATATAATACTTGGTTCTTGATGGTTTTGCTTCATTTTGAGAGATTATGAATTTCTTGTTGTGGCCTAGTGAATGGCATATGTTATGACCCAGATCTGATTTGTGACTTTTATACCTATATGTTGTGGTAGGTATGTTTGACCTAAGAACGCTAAGGGAGTGGCTTTCATGGTGGGGCCGGTGCCTAGTGAGAGGCTACCTGGGTAACCCCATGGAAGTTGTAAGCATGTGGAAAACTTAATAACTTAATCAAGAGGGTTGGGGTACTAAAACACTTAACAAGATAAGTAATTGACCTCACTCATGCCTGTAGTGCTCGTTCAGGCTAGGGATGAGATGAGAAGGTCGTGGTTGGCAAAATCAACTTCCTTGTCCTCATGAATGGAATGTTGATTCCGCATGTGTCAACCTATGGGGTCGGCGTCTAGTGAGAGACTGTCAGGGTAACCATAGATGGGGGTCAGCGCCTAGCGAGAGACTGTCAGGGTAACCCATGGATGGGGGTCGGTGTCTAGCTAGAGACTGTCAGGGTAACCCATGTTAGGACCATGCGATGACACTCTCCTTATGCAGTTCAGTTGTTCCTTTTCTTGGGCCTATGGAGTGGTGCCTTGACTTGTGCTGTTATGTTGATATGGTTAGTTGGGTCAAGTCAGTTGTTGTTCATTTATTTTTGGGTGTTATTCTTGGCTTAGTGGAATCCTCGTCGTTATCTCCTAGCTCGGAGGGGTGGGCCTCAAGGTTTCACATGGTTGGGTGGTAAGAGCTATCCATTGGTCCTTTTTGGAGATACGGTTTGAGTTTTGCACAGAGGTGTTCTAGATCCAGTTCGCTTTCCTCCTTCAGAGTTGTATGCCTTCTTATGTATTCTTTTGTAAACCAACATGATCGGTCTTATAATCTTGTAATCATGTAATCTTGTACTGAGACTCTGTATTTAACCTATCCTGCTCTAGTAAAAGTTAATTGTCTCTATTTTAGCAGTGTAATGGTTATTCCTTCTGTAGTTTTATTTTCTTTTATTAATGCAGTTATGTTGCCCTAGAGTTGTTAGAAGAGTATTTTCGTTTATGCTGTGTAATATGGTATGTTTGGTTATTACTGTACACTATCTTGCTTTAAAAAATATATATATTATTGCTGTAACTTTTGCTCTTGTAGTCTAGCACTCTAGGGTTACATGACGGGGCATTACACGCCACTTTACAAAAGCATAGAAAGTGGAGAGGAGGTTATGCATGCGTGGAATCTGCTCAAGCATGTTTGCTTTAACGCAGATCTAGCACAACAGTAACTCCTATATTTTCTCAACAAGTAATTAAGACTAGTTACAAGGCAGTTATCTTCCCTCCATTTGACATTTGAATGACCACCTTGTTTGACTTTGATGGTGAGTAACCAACTGGCAGAATCTTCCTTGACTTTATAGGCTGCTAATTATATCTACATAACAATATTAGTACGCACAATAATTGCATATCTATAACTATCTTAGAGTAACATTCATTAACCACATGTAAAATTAACATAGATAGTTCATATAGCATGTCAATGTCATTAAAGATTATAGGAAATAACCTATGCCCAATATCTTATGGTTTTGAGGAAATGTCATGAAAAGATCAAGATCTAAGTACCAAAGTCCATGATAACTAAAGCAAATAGATAATAAATTCTAACAAAATTGAGTCATAAACTAGACTCATCACTCTCCCTAACCTAAGACTTTGCTGATCCTCCAGCAGAGGAAGGGTTGTTCTTCTATTTGGTTAATGCCTTGAAATTAGCAACTGCCAGTTGTCCTATATTAGTTTATGCAGTGTGTGAATTAGGATGCCAATAGAACCCTTGTTGTCTATCTAACCTATTCCATCTCTATCTCTCTTCAGCAATATCATACTGGTAGTACCTAAAATTTGGCACAGGCCACAATAGGATAGTGTTGGAAACAATGTAGATAATTGAGAGGGTGGGGTGAATCAGTTATCTTATAACTTTTCTATTTTCTTTACTTTTCTTAACTTATCATTTAATGTTATGCCAAAACAAGACAATAGTAAGAACTGAAAAAGAAATTAACACATGACACAAGGATTTTTACATGGAAACCCTATTAAGGGAAAAACCACAAGGTGACTAACCCAAGATTGTATTCTCTGTTAAAAGAATAAGAGTACAAATTTGGCACTTGCCAATTAGGGCTCACTGCCCGAGCACACTGCTCACAAAAGGCCCACTACCTACAAGAGACTTACAGTCTACAATTGCCTACAAATGATACCAAGGTGTTTGAACTGATGAACAACATCTATGCATGCAGGATTTCAGTTCCAGTTAGGTACAGTATATTGATCTGGCACATTTCATTCTTCCTCTGCTCAATATTACTTTCCTATCACATTTCAGGCTTGAATTACTACCTTCGCTCTTGTCTCTGCTTTTCTTCACACTTAATCATACATACTATCACTTTCGCACACTTACAAGCTTGAATCCATCGGGTATATATATCTGCAACAAAGATTTCCAACTACTTCTTAGTCAACAACAAGAACACCTAAGATATTTGCAAGCTATTGGTTTGTCGGTTGAATCCATGCTTGATTAGTGATGTGCATCAAAAACATAGGCATAGAAGTCATAAATCATGTCGGCCAACAATGTATAATATCACAAATTGCTTGATCAACACCTTTTACACATCCGGATTGAAGTCTGATACTCTGTCAGTTAGTTCTTCCTCTGTCTGCTCTACCTGACTAGAACCCAACACTTAGATGCTCATATCTTTTTCTTGCTTTATCACCGGAGGCTAAACCTTTGGAATACAGTAGTCATGATACCCCTCTTGACTTGTCCAAGTCCACAACTTATTGAGTTACACCATCTGAGAGATCCAGACCTGATTGTCAGACCTTGTTACATACTTTGTTCTTGTTCACCGAACCAAAATAATCTTTAATCTGACTTCCAGTATAGGCATATTATGTACTGTGGATGTGTGGGATAGACTTTGTTGCCATCAATGATAACACTTATGAAGCCACACAGTGTCTCTTGCCAGCAACCTGCCCCTTTGGCATTGATGGCAACACTTAGTGAAAAATGGCTAAGTGTCACAGTAACTCCCCATTGGCTGATGCTCTGTCCTTTGCACTATTTTACCGGAGGTCCCCCTTAGTTGGACTCCACATTTTTCACTACTCTTCACTCCCCCTTTGACATCAATGGAAAAGGGCAGAATTTGCATACCCAAATTTTGCAAAAATTATTCTATACATGGCTGCATAAGTATATATAAATCATATGTTATACTTACATTTACTTAAGTATATCCACAAAGGTTGTCTTCAACTGGATGATTTATGTGGCCCAACTCCTCTTCATTTTGTCCAAAATAGAGATGTGTCCACTTAACAAAAACGCATATTCTTCTGCCCTCTTTAGGTCTGTTGGATCACTAGTCTGGATTGTGTTTTGTGCCTCTGTCAAGGCATCATGCATTGCCTCTAACTTAGGGATGATTATCCCTCTGAGCTCACCCATTCTATCTATTATGTTCTTTTTCTCCTTAACCAGTTCTTTAATTTCATTTATTATATCAATAGATTGACATTCATGATTCACTAGAGAGGTAGTAAGGGGATCAAAATTCTAAGACAAACTTGACAGTTTTCCTTCTTGTTCTTTCACTTTCTTCTCAATGTCCTCTGTCACTTTAGGCCAAGCTAAACAAAAATTTTATATGTCCCCACCATATTTAAGAGTGTTTTCAAGGCTCTTTATGCCAATTCCTAAGGTTCTTTTATCATTAATAATTAGCCCTTGTACTTCACTGGACCTCTTTCCCAAGAACTCTTTCCAGACCTTAATCTCTGCCGATTTCTCTAAGGATTCAAAATGAGTGTTAGAGGAATTGACTAAGTTTTTCAAATTACTGAATGGAAAGGTAGAAGGATCCTTTTGGTAGGTTGGCATAATCTTCTCCAGCATCCCAGATGCAATCTCCAACAACTCACAGTCCTCCATGTGAGATTTCAAGAGTTTTTCTTTTGCTTTGGCTTGAGCAAACGATGCTATTTTCATTGTCTGAACTAGGGAGAGAGAGTCAAAATTTAGTGGTCCTTGAAATAGCTCAGGTTCATCCAACTCCATCATTTCTTTGTCTAAGAAGTTATTCACTATCTCTGAAGTGTCTCTTGTTGGTGATTGAGGCTTCTTTCCTTTTGAGATATTAGAATAGGCATCATTACTCTTTTCTACTTGTTCTTCTTCTTTTCCTTTATCCTCTTTTCCTTGAATCTTCTTCTCCTCTCTTCTACCTTCCCCTTCAGCTTCAGTGTCTAGAATGTTTTTCATAGTTGTAGTGGGATCCAGAGGAGAGATGTCACCTGTGTTTGCTGCTTCATGAACTTCCTCTTCCAGAACTGAGGAGTCTAAGTTCTCAGAGATTTCTTCATTTATTTTCTTTAATCCTGCGACATCCTTATCAGAAGGTTTTTCATTGATATCATTTGATCCTTCAACATCCATGGTAGAAGGTTCTTCATCTATTTCCTCTACAATAAGAAGATTGAATCTCTTCAAGGCATTTCAGAGGATATCTTTTGTTTCACTTGCTACTTGGTCAGTTTCTCCAAGCATGAGTTTGTTCATTCTCGCTTTGCTCCGGAACTCATCCTTATAATCCTTGAAAATCATGCTCATTTGTTTTGAAGTGATGGAAGAATAAAGCTAAATTTCTATTTGCTCCTGAATCTCTAAGTCTTTTGCCTTTGCATTCTCTTTTCTCAGCTCAAGTACCTTTTCTAGGCTCTTAGGAATCAATGATATAATTTCAATGAAAGCTTTATTTAAAATGTTCAAGTACCTGACAGTAGCCTCTTCCAGAATTCTCTTGTCAGCATCACTGTATGCATCATAGAACTCTGTCACTGGCTGCAGGTTCCCATCCACAGTAACTGCCTTGATGATGTCATCAATGGAAAGAGTGGGCTTTTCAACAAATTCCTCTGCCTTCTCTTCCTCATTTCTATTAGTAGAGAACTTCCCAGATGTTCTCTTCTTCTTTATTTTCCTGATTTCTTCATTTGATTCTATTTCTTCATTATCTTTATGGCTTGTATACATCCTTGTGGCTTTGGTCTTCATCCTCTTTTCTCCTTTTCTGGATGTCTTGACTTCCGGTTTGGTAGACTTTGAGCTTTTGGAAGTGACAGGAGCAGAGCTTTTCGAGGATCTAGTCCGAGAGGAGGTTTGTACAAGAGCACTTTCTTTCTTTGCTTCTTGTCTTTCTTTCTCTACCCTCTCTATTTTCTCTCTGTTAGCATCTATAGCCTCCTTTGATAAGCCAAATCTTTTGGCAATTTCTTCAACTTCCTTTCTTACTTTCCTCTTCATCTCCGGCTGTCTTAACTCAACATGTATTTTTATACTTAGATCTTCAAAGGTGCCAAACCTTTATGCTTCAGTGTCCTTAGGCTGGCTCAACAGACGTTGAATATGTAGCTCCAAGATTTTTTTCATTGACCTCATATCCCGTAGGTATTATCCATATAGTTCTTGGCTCAACTACCTCCATTAGGCATTGATCAGTCTCAACCATGAAGCAGATTGTATCTTTGTATTTTTCAACTATTGTTTGTGGTATTCTTTCTCTGGCTTGCATTATGCTTTGGAAATTCTTAAAGTAACCCTAGAGGGCTGTGTTTTGGGCTTGAGCATCACCAAGTCCATACATGTAATCTTTGATCTGAATTGCAATGAGTTTATCATTTTGCCAGACCCAACCATTTGATCCAGGTAGCTCATTCATATAATAGAAAAATAGACACAGTATCAGACTACCATATTTAAAGGAGTTTTTCTTATCCTTTTTTATCTTCTACAAGTTCTCCAACAGCTGATTTAGAAGAATCTCACACAGATCATAATCCACATCTTCCCTCAACATCTGATATGCAACATAGATTGTTGTACCAGACACATAATTTTCCCTGCTTGAATGGTAGATTTTGTAGCTGGTTATCATTGAAGCAAACTTGATATCTAGATCTATGATGTCATCTATAGTCATTTCTCTTTTGTCAAATTTTGTTCCAGTGGCTTCAGTTACCGTTTGGTTCTTCACAGATTTGAGTGTGGGTAACCCACCGGATGAATGCAGTCTGGTCACTGCCCTGATGGCATCTTTAGTTATCTTGAATGACCTCATTAGCCACATAAAATAATCATGCATCCTACTTAGAACATACCGGACCCAATCGTCTTCTGCAAAACATAGAAAATGTATGCAATGTCCGAAGTGTTTGTCTCGAAGGGCCTTGAATTCAGGTTTGAGTTCAAAATTCTCATCTATTAGCTATTTGTGATAAATGTCCATCAATTTTGAGTCTCCAAATTCTTCAATCTTTGCATGGATATAAACCCTAACATCTTCTACGTGCAAGACTCCATGCAGAATGCTAGAAAATGCACCCAAGGGATCAACTTCTAGAGATTTGTAAGGGTGTTTCTTGAATTTAGGTCTTGTCCTATCAGAAATATTGACAACCATTGGAGTAGCCATTTTTACAAGAGGTTTGGAGAGAGTTTTCAGAAGGGAAGTACCTTTTCACACTTTAGGGTTTGAAGCAGAAACTAGAACGAATCTCTGGTTGAATTTGATTTTTAGTTGAACTTGAGTGAATTGTAGGATCTTCTTCGCAGAGCTCTTCTTTTCTTCTTCATGAGTGCAAGCGTGTAAATAATGAGTGAAAGAACCCTTTTATCCTTGCGTAAACTCTAATTTCCTTTTGTAATAAATGCACAAGTCTTAAAGTCATCTGGTTACCCTGCTTCTCAAATGAGCTTTTCTTGGATTGTCTTGTGAATCTTCAAATCATTGTTTATGAGGGTTGACAACATATCTTCACCTTATTCAAACATGCCATAGGTCCACAGATTATAATATTTCAATTCTGGATCATACCAGATCTGTCTGTGAAATTCTGCTTTATCAGATAGCTGTCGATATAGGATCTCCTCATAACTAGCTCAAATCTACATGCAGATTTGTCAAATTTTGACTGGATGACTTTCAAGTGAGTCTCCTCGAACCCTTTAAACTACAACCTCTTATTTTGAATCAAAGTGCCGAATTCAGGCACTCACTGGCTAGCTGGGGGAAAAGGATCTTCTCTGCAGCTCCCCCTGAGCTAGAGCTTGCTTTTTAGTTTCTGGAAGGAATATCAACATTGAATTCCGGTGCGGATCCATCCCTAATATTCATTGTACCCCTTTTACCTAAATATTTCTCATCTCCCTTTGAACTTCATTCACTTTTACTTTATCTTTGCCTTTATCTTGTTTCTGATCATGTTCCACTAGACCTTTTCTTCCCTAATTTTTGCTTCTGCAGAATTTGGCAATATGACCGGATCTATTGCAATTATAAAACACAACATTTCTTTGCTTATTTGAATGATATCCTCTTGATCTGCACTCATTAGCCATATGTCCAATCATATTGCATGCAAAGCATTTACCATTGAAAGAATTGTTCATTTCCATATTTCTGCATTCATGAGATTTGTGACCATACCTTTTGCAACTGAAACATTGACCAGAGAAGGATGAATTGAATTGATTCATTTTGTTTCTACACTAGATTGCTTTGTGACCAAATTTGTTGCAATTGAAGCAATATCCATTGAAGGATGGATATTTTTGAGCATTTGGTTGCCTTACCGGAGGTCTTCTAGGCCTGTTTCTTTGATTTCCTGATCCAGAGTCTTTTGACCGGATCCAAAGCTTTCACCTTTCTCATATCCCAAGCCATGATTATCATCTACCCTTTTTTGGCTTTCAAGAAGAACTTCAAGTTGGGCTGAGCTTATCTTGAACTTTTCTTTGTATTCATTTGTAGTTTGAAGATCTTGTTTAAGAGTGGCTCAAGTTGTTCTTCATTGTCTCTAGCTTCTTCAAGCACAGATTCAAGATGCCTGATTATTTTGTCCATTTTATGGCAGTCCTCTATTTTCTCCTTGAATGAATGTTTTAGATTATCTTCAATCTTCCTCTTTTCTTCAATTTCTTGTGCGAATCTCATAACCCCTGATTCCATTGCATGCCTTACCATAATGACTTCTTTTGACAACTTCTCACATAGCTTGCTTTTCTCATTCAGATCTTCATCAGAATCATTGACTTCACTCTGATTGGCTAATTTTTAGAGTAGTTCCTTTCTCTTCTTCACATAAATACTAAGTTTTTCTTTTAGCTCATTTATGAAATCATCAGCTTGTTTGAGTCTTTCTCTTAAATTATCGACTTCAGAGTGGGATTGTTCAAGATCATCTAGGGTAGATTGAAGTTGTTCCTTCATACCATATGCATCCATTGAGATTCCCAGATCTTCCTCAAGCTATTAGGCTTTGTTCAGAGGAACTTGGCTTTGATACCAATTGTTGGAAATAATGCAGATAACTGAGAGTGGGGGTGAATCAGTTATCTTATAACTTTTCTATTTTCTTTCCTTTTCTTAACTTATCATTTAATGTTATGCCAAAACAAGACAATCATAAGAACTGAAAAAGAAATTAACACATGACACAAGTATTTTTACGTGGAAACCCTATTAAGGGAAAAACCACAGGGTGACTAACCCAAGATTATATTCTCTATTAAAAGAATAAGAGTACAAATTTGACACTTGCCAGTTAGGGCTCACTGCCCGAGCACACTTCTCACAAAAGGCCCACTGCCTACAAGAGACTTACAGTCTACAATTGCTTACAGATGATACCAAGGTGTTTGAACTGAACAACATCTATGCATGCAGGATTTTAGTTTTGGTTAGGTACAGTATACTGATCTAGCACATTTCATTCTTCCTCTACTCAATATTACTTTCCTGTCACATTCTAGGCTTGAATTACTACCTTCGCTCTTGTCTCTACTTTTCTTCACACTTAATCATACATACTATCACTTGCACACACTTGCAAGCTTGAATCCATTGGGTATATATATCCGCAACAAGGATTTCCAACAACTTCTTAGTCAGCAACAAGAACACCTGAGATATTTGCAAGCTATTGGTCTATCGACTGAATCCATGCTTGATTAGTGATGCACATCAAAAACATAGGCATAGAAGTCATAAATCATGTTGGCCAACAATGTATAATATCACAGATTGTTTGATCAACACCTTTTACACATCTGGATTGAAGTCTAATACTCTGTCAGTCAGTTCTTCCTCTGTCTGCTCTGCCTAACTGGAGCCCAACACTTAGATGCTCATATCTTTTTCTTGCTTTATCAACAGAGGCTAAATCTTTGGAATACAGCAATCATGATACCCGTCTTGACTTGTCCAAGTCCGCAACTTACTAAGTTACACTGAGAGATCCAGACCTAATTGTCAGACCTTGTTACATACTCTGTTCTTGTTCACCAGACCAAAATAATCTTCAATCTAACTTCCGGTATAGGCATACTATGTACTGCGGATGTGTGGGATAGACTTTGTTGCCATCAATGACAACACTTATGAAGCCACACAGTGTCTCTTGCCAACAGATAGGTGGTTGGAAAATTAAGGGAAGCTAGAATTGCCCCTTTGTCCTCCTAATCTGTATATATCTATTCGCTCTTTTACATGTTGCATCATAGTTCTGCAGAGAGTGAGGCTCTGCTTGTTTTAGTTCATCAAACAAGCTATTCTACCTTTGTGCCAAATGTCCCTTTACAGATTCTCCTATAGTGTTTGCTACCTTCTCATATTCTTTGTAAGTTGCTTCTCTCTCAGCCAGGATTCTATTGTCATAGCTTGGTCTATAAAGCATTATGTGCCAATAATTGAAAATTCTTCTTGGATTTCTAGATTCAGCTCTGATGGGCAGGGGAGTGTTGAATTTTGTTTGCCTATAAGCCCTGAACTGTTGTCCCCAACTAATCTCATTTTGTATCCAGGACATAAATGCCCTTAATTGAACATCCCCAACATACAACAAGGGATTCCAATCATGATCTTGGGACACAGCATAATTATGTAAATAGAATTCACACAAGAAATTCTTCATTTCAGGAGGAGAATTCCGATAAGCATTGAAAAATTCAAGAGGAGTCTCAATGGAAGGATTCAAACCTTAAACAATCCTTGCTATTTTAAAAGAAAGATACTTCTCCTTCAAATATAGAGCATAGACCCTTGGAGGAGTCCTGCATTCTAATACCTGAGGCACTAAGGCTGCCATATTATCCACTCTCTCCTTTAAAGTCACAATTTATGTGTTCTTATCTTCAATCTCTTCATCTTTCTTTTGAATTTCTTCCTTCAGCCTGTGTTTCTCCTTTTTCCATTCTTCTTCTCTCCTCCGCATCTTATTCCATAAATTCATAGCTGCCATATGCATTAAAAAATCAGAGGGCCTATGTATTCCTACCAAAAGTTTTCCTGGCACTGATGGTTGCCCTTCATATAGCACTAAATGTAGGGTTCCTGAATGTTCAGCCAATTCGGGCTGCAGGGCCTCTTGCTGCAGGAACTCCTAGTTGTCTTCATGTCCCTGACTCTCAATTTGTTCAGCAGCGACAACAAGGTCTGCCAATGTTACATTTGTTGCTTCCTCAAATATGTCCTTTTCTTTAACATTCACATGCCCCATTAGAGCCTCTGTATCTTTTGGTGACATTTCTTCAACCCTAGGGCTTCTCTGTGGAGGCACACCAAAGGCTGGCTCAGCAGGTCTTGATTTTCTAGGAGGGCTCTCATGTTTTTCTTTGGCTGCAGGAAGAACAGTGTCAGACTTTCATTTCTTAGAGCTTGGAACTCCCTTTCCTACAGTTTGCTTTATAGCTTTACCCTTTCTTATTTCTTCCTTTTTCTTCTATGCCCTAGTTTGAATTAGGTTGCTAAGAGGAACATCATCATCAGAATCTAAAGAGGAACTCTCTTTACCTGAATGATCTGCCTCAGAAGAACTAATCTCTATAGTTTGTTTAGCTGTAGGAGGGTTTACACCAGAAGTTGAGGTTCTAGGAGTAGCTTCAACAAAACTCACTCTCCTCCTAGCCCTATGAGGTTGAGGCACAACCGTAGGTCACAAATACTTTGGTCTAATTTGATCAATATGTAAGAATTCTTCCCAAGTCATATCAGACACATCATGCAGAGACTTTTCAACTAACAATTTGATCAAACAATGGTGGGAAACATAATTAGCCCTACCTTTTTGGCTCTCATCTGCCATGATTGAGAGAAGGTGGTATAGCACATTTGGCACATTCATTCTTCTCCCATGCCTCATATGATTCAACAGTTTGAAATGAACAGAATGAAGATTTGACTTACGACCTTCACAAGTAATGTACCTCACAACATGAACAACTACTTGCTTACATGGCTTAGGTAGAGAGGTTCTCTTGGCTCCCTGTTTGTCCACAATTATTGGAGGGTCACCAAGTTCTGTAAACTCAACCCTAGCTGACCTGGCATCTCTGGAAACAGGGTAATTTTTACCATCGGTAGGCAACCCTGTAACTTCTACAATCCTTTCTTTAGTAGCCAATACCTCTAACCCTTTTACCATGGCCTTACCTTCAGACAATGTCTGGGAAAATTCCAATGCAACATCTTCATTAAAACCATTAAGCTTCAGGAAATAATCTATCCACCCGCAATTTCTAAACTTGGCCTGGCTGGGTGCATCCTAAAGTAATACTTCATGAACTATGGGTTCATTACAAATTAATCCACCTCCCATTGTTTAGCTATCTGAAAATAAACAATCACTCTATAAAGTTTTTCTTCTTGCAATCTTTATCTAAAAACTAAACTTCGCCTTCCTACAACACTGCTAAATTTCCAATCACCAATGTCGTCTGACTTTTCCTTATTTGGGGACTCAAGATTATGATAAGAGTAGTACAAGCAGTAAGGAGTAATCAATGAAGGCTATCACCTCACACTTGCAAGCCGTCATCTCACTCAAAATTCAAATCAACTTAGTTTTAAACTTTGCTGACATGCTAGCGTAAAGCAACATGGACTGACACATGGAAATGGTATTCACACTCCCTCCCCAACCTAAATTTGAGCATGTGTCCTCACATGTGAAATGGTGATGCATGATTGGACGGGGCAAAGGATAATTACATGCTATGGAGAACATCGACATCAATTTACAATAATTAAATGAATGTACTAAAAGATAAGTAAGATATAACAAATTGAAGCATGCATACCTTGATTTTTGGAAGATTAGTCGCAATAATGATGGAGAAAGTATGGGTCACCTTTTAAGAAATTCATTGAGCAATGAATGAAAGTGGAGTGGAAGAAAGTGAGGTGGAATGAAGTGAGATCATGGTAATGTGATGGAAGAGAGAATGATGGATATGGATGGGCAAATGGGTGAATGGATGAATAAGTGGACCCCCACAAAAGTGGAAGTCTTTATTATGACAAGTGTCGTACCTTGGTTAGCTAGAAGGAGGGACACTAGGACCGTTGCCTTTGGCTGTAGGAAGTTTGGAGTTGCATGCTGAGTGAATTGTTGCAGGAATTCATCCTTCGAAGTTGGCTTGTGATACAACCTGAGCGATGACCATTGACTAGCAGATTAAATCTGACAGGGTCAATGGTGGTGAGTTGAACATCACCATTGGAGAAAACTTCAGCAACCTCATATGGTCCTAGCCACCTTGTCTACAACTTCCCTGTATTATCCTGATACCTTGAGTCATAGAGCAGTGCCCAGTCACCTGGCTAGAATTTCTTGTCTTTGATGAATTTGTCATGCCACTTTATTCTCTGATTCTGCACTACCTCTATGTGATGCAAGGTTGTTTTCCTCATCTCATCCAAAGCATTGAGCTACATGATTATGTCCTTTTGTGCCTCAAAGATATCCATCCCCAAGGCTATTGCAGTCCAAAGAGTCTTATGTTCAAAATCAATAGGCACCATAGCTATCTTTCCATACAATAACTCAAAAGGGGTGAAGCATGTGGTCATTTTCCAAGTTGTCCTATAGGCCCAGACAACTTCTGGCAGCCTGTTTGCCCAATCCTTCCTATGGACAACCACAGTTTTGGTCAGAATGGCTTCAAGTTCCCTATTAGTCACCTCAACTTGGCCATTAGCTTGAGGGTGATAAGGAGTAGATTTCTTGTGCCTTATGTTGTACTCATTGATTAGTGCTGCAATGAGAGTTGAGGTGAATTGAGCTCCTTGATTAGTAACTATCTCTCTGGGTACTCCATACTATGTGAAAATTTCCTCATAAAGAAATTATGTAACCTTGTTATATCTTTCATGCTTCATGGCCTTAACTTCTACCCATTTGGTTACATAATTAGTGCATACTAAGATATATAATTTACCATTGGATGGAGGATCAATGGGTCCTACAAAATCTAATCACCACTTATCAAATGGAGTGATCACTAGCTAAGGGTAAAGGGGCATCTCATCAAATTTGGTTGGTCGTCCCATCCTCTGGCATCTGTCACATTTCCTTGTATATCTCCCTGCATCCTTGTGGAGTGTGGGCCAGTAATAACCTGTATTCAAAATCTTCATTGTTGTCCTCTTGGCTGCAAAATGCCCTCCACATGGTTCATTGTGGTATGCATGCAAAATGTCATATGTTTCATCTTCCCTCACACATCTCCTCATGACATGGTCTGGTCCAGTGTAGAACAAACATCTAGCAATCCATGAAAAAGGAAAAGACTTTTCAATGAGCACCCTTCTCTCCTTTGGATAGGGAAAAAGTCATCAATGACTTGGTTGTCCTCTTATGTAGTCAGCCTTGAAAGAAAGTCTACAACAACATTGGCCTTCCCTGGCTTATCCATAATAGTGATATCAAATTCTTGCATTAGCAACACCCATCTTGCTAATCTACCTGATATCAAGGGTTTGTTCATAAGATACCTAATGGTCGCATGATCTGTTTGCACAAAGATTTGATAGCCTATTATGTAGTGCCTGAATTTGTTGAGGGCATAGATTACTGCCAACATTTCCTTTTCTGTCACTGTATAATTAAACTCAACTCCCTGCAAGTTTTTGCTGATAAAATAAATAGCATGTTCAATAGCTCCTTCTTTCTGCCCTAAGACTGCTCCTATGGCATAATCTAATGTATCAGTATGAATGTGGAAAGGGAGGTCCCAATTGGACCCTTTGAGTATAGGAGCATGAGTTAATGTTGCCTTTAAATTAGAAAATGCCTTGTTACAGTCTTCATTCCATTGAAATTCAACATCTTTAGTGAGAAGAGTATACAATGGGGCTGCCATTTTGCTAAAATCCTTGATGAAACGTCTATAGTACCCTGCATGACCCAAGAAGCTTTTGACATCTTTTTGCTTTGCAGGAATGGGCAGATTGATTATGACTTCAATCTTTGTTGGGTCTACCTAAATTTGTTTTAGAGAGACATAGTGGCCAAGTACTACTCCTTCCTGCATCATCATGAAGCACTTTGCACTGTTTAGGGATAGATTATGGTCTTCACATCTCTCCAACACTTTCCCTAAGTTTTCCAATGCCTCATCAAAAGTAGCACCATAAGTAGTGAAATCGTCCATATAGATTTCCATGCAATCATGTGAGATATCAAAAAATATGCTAATGACTGCCCTTTGGAAAGTTGTAGGTGCATTGCATAAGCCAAATGGAAGCACTGAGTAGGCATATGTCCCCCAAGGACAAGTAAATGTTGTTTTCTCTTGGTCCTCTGCTGCAATCTGTATCTGATTGTAACCGGTGAACCCATCCAAAAAGGAAAAGTACTGCTTTCTTGCAAGTGAGTCCAATACTTGGTCTATGAAAGGAAGGGGAAAATGATCCTTTTTGGTGGTAGAGTTTAATTCTCTGTAATCAATACAGGCTCTCCATTTCCCTCCCTTTTTGGGCACGAGAACTAGAGGAGACACCCACTGGCTATCTAAGATTGGGTAGATAAATCCTATATCTAATAGCTTTTGTAATTCTTCTTTGACAATCTCTCTTAATGCAGGGTTGATTCTCCTTTGTGGCAGTCTTACTGGTGTACAATCTTCGTTTATGTAAATCCTATGGGTGCATAATGTGGGATCTAGTCCTTTCATGTCATGGTAATCCCATGCAAAGGCATTCTTGTGCTTCTTTAACAAGTTTGTAAAAGATAATTGTTGTTCTTGAGTCAATTTGTTGTTAATATTCAGATATCTTTCTTTTGAAATCTCTACTTGAGTTGTTAACTCTACCATAGTTTCTTCACTAATGCTTGGTAACTTGATTTCTTGTGGAAGCAATGTACGAGACATACTTGTTGTTGCAGGAAAAGTGGGAATAAGTGTCTTCATTGGATCAGCACAATGAGAGGATGATGCTTCCTCTACTTCACAATGATTCTGAATTATGTTAGACAATACCTCATCTTCCTCTTGAAGCTGCATGAAGGAGCTTATGCCTAACACCATAAGCTATACCACAGAATTAGCTTCTTTGGCCCCTTCACCAACATGTGGCCAAACATGATTATCCATATCATGAGATGGCTGTGCAGGTGGGTAAAGAACAAGCTTTTTAGTGCTTCTCCCATCAAAGATGTTCATGTCTCCTGACCGACATCCAATATAAGCATCAACTGTGGCTAACCACAACCTTCCTAGAATGATGGGATACCCTCCCAATGTAGCTTTAGGAGAAAGTACCATGAAATCAACTGGGTATTCCCATGATTCCAGGGATACCACAAGGTCCTCTACTACCCCATCAGGTTTAACAGTAGAACTATTAGCAATTTGCAAGACAATAGGAGTAGGTCTCATGTTTGCAACATTTAGTTGCTGCAGGATGTCCTTGGTCATTACATTTATGGCTGCTCCCAAATCAATCAGAGCATTTCTGATTTGGATCCCATTTATAACAATTCCTACCATAGGACTCCCTGGATCATTATATTTGGGATCAGTCACTTTCCCAAGCATGATGTCAGCCAATTGTCCCACCACATGAACCATAATGGGGTCTTTCCTCTTTCTGCCTGGCTTCTTAAGGCATGCTTCCTTGATTGCTTTGCCATATATAGGAACATCTTTTATGGCCTGAAATAGAGGGATCTTGACACATACATGTTTCAACTATTCTAGAATGTCAAAGGTGGGTTCCTCTTTCTCTTCCTTTTGTTTCACAGTCTCCAACCTCTATGGAAATGGTGGTGTTAGGGTAAAATGTGGTTTAATCAAATGAATAATAACAAACCCAAACATCAACAAAATAATGAAAACAAGAAAGATTTAATGGAAAGAGGCAATGAAGAAACACAATGCAAACCTTCCCTGTTTCAAAGCTTCTGTTGTTCACCTATTACAATCGTCCTTTGCTAATAAAGTAGGCCCTCAGTGAGTGCACTCTTTTAGCTGTGTTGTAGGCTGTCGATAGTAAATGGCTGTATGGATAAATAATGCTATGAAGTAGAGCTTCAAAGCAAAGGGTGATCTCAAGCAAATAGTATTGGGGTGCCAAAGGCATGCAGGTAGAATTCTACAGAGTAACAATACGAATAGCTTGGATGATTAGAATGGAGGGATGAAGCTTCTTTTATAGACTCAGAGGAATGAGAATCAACGGTTGAGGAGAAGTATGATGATCAATGGTTGAGAATGGTTGAGGAATGTGCAACCAGTGGAAATATGACAAGTGTTTCAGCTCCATCATGAAAGAGGGGATTTGACAAAATTGATTGGAGAGTTAACTCCTTCAACTGATTAGTTAACAGATTTGATTAGTCAGTTGGAAGAATGGATTATGGAATTGACTGAATTGATTGAGGAATTAACTCAATTGACTAGTTGGTTAACACTTTTGATTGATTAGTTAACTAACTTTTGATTTGAGAAGAAATAGGACATGTGGGTGAGGGGGAAAATAGGTAATTAAATATTTAATATATTTAATTACATGTGCAACCCGATGAGGTGGACAAGGTGAGGTGGAAAAGTGAGGTGTAAGTATGAGGTGGATTTTTGGAATTTAGAACTTAGGATAGAGGAATTTGGATTAATTAAATAATTTATGATTATTTAATTGTGTAGGACATTTAGAAGAATTTTAATTAAATAAATAGATTTTATTTAATTATGGAACAGTGAATCGATTAAATAAATTTAGAATATTTATTTAATTAATAGAAGAATGGAATAAATATTTAGAATATTTATTTAGGATGAATCGTGTCATTTTTAGGCGTATACATTTTGCCCCTCTTTGATGCAATGTAGTTTATAGCGTTGCTTCAAAGAATAAATAGTTTGATAATGATACATGCCCCAGTTTGCCCCTGGTACAAGTTTGATGACAAGATGCCCCCTCGGGAGATTAGACGGGGAGAAGGCAGAAGGCATGAGACGGACAATATCACGATGAAGAAGGTTAGGTTTGAATGAAGAAATAAGTTGAAGAAAGAGTCGAATGATACGTGATGCAAGATGGAATGATGACACACACAAGAAAGCAAGTAAGTATGCACAAATGACACAAGAACAAACAAGGTATTGCCCCTGTCAAGCGGTAAACCAACGATATATTAATAACGATATACAATAGTGTTGTCATGGCAGGGAACGATATATCCCTAGACCAACATGACAGGCGTGTTGTCATGGCGGGGAATGATAGATCACTAGAGCAACATGAAGGATAGTGTCTGGTTTCAGGAAATGAAGCATGTCGTGTAAGATGCGTGTATTGGTCTGATTTCGACAATGCAACATCCTATATAAGACAATTGATTGATTAACTGATCGAGTTGGTTTACGACCAGACAAGGATCAAGACCACTGATTGTGATTGGATCATTTGTGCAAGATTGACTTGACTTGATTGGTATGGATTAAGGATGGACCTTGCATTTGGATCATTGCTCAGACTGACTTGGACAAGGATGAAAGATATGATGATAGATAGAAATCTGATTGATAGAAGAAAGACTCGATAGAAGGACTCACAAGCTTTTGTAAACAGTGATACTCTGCATTGTTTGGATCTTGTATTGCATGGGATATGGATGCACGGATGTGTGTATGGATATAGGATGGATGCTTTGCTATTGGAGTGCTTTATTTCATCATTGGGCAATTTATTTTTGGTACTTTTTCTGAAATGTTGTAAGTAAATACAAGCATCTAGGTATAACGGAACCGAGATGACTTGAGTATTGCTTACATGGGTGTTGCTTTAGCAATCCAATACAAGCATCTAGTCAAAATTGAATCTAGATGACCTGAGGATTTCTTGCATTTCAAAAAACAAGGATTGCCCCCGTTCATGTTAGACCTTTGATGTCCTCGATGATCTTTTGCCGATCATGTCCTTAGACAAGGTGTTACATTACTAAAGTGGAATCCACAGATAGCAAACAAAGAAAATGATCATGCCTTCATCATAGCATCTCTAGCTTTTGGCATCCTTGAGTAGCATAGAAAGACATGATAAGAAAAGTCAAGACTCTGTAACGTAACCATGATTTCAAATCACAAAACATTCTTGCATTTAGATGTGTTTATTTCTTGCTATAATTTGAGTAAAATCATTTAGAAGGCCTTGGTTATTTTGCATTGTGTTTGAATAGGTTAAGCTGCGTAAAGTCAGGGTTCTTGCTTGGAGCGTGGGTTCTGCTTGCACCTGCTTGCTTGGGGAGAAGAGAATCTTGCAATCTTTATTGGTGAGATGGACCCTAAGGGACTGACCTAGTGCCTCGGGGGCACGTTGCTAAATGGCCTTGCCTACGTGACGACGTAGAGGCAACGTAGTTCGGGGTGAACCCTAACAGACCTAAGACCTAGGCAAGAGAGAGTGGAGTTGGACTCAGGTGGAAAGAAGGACAAGATATGGAACATATGGGGCAATGGAAAGCCTCGGGGGCGCATTGGGACAATGGCCTTGCCTACGTGACAACGCAGAGGCAACGTAGTTCATGGACTTGGACCATGGAGACTGATGAGAGACACTATGCTAGGCTCACACTGAAGAGACGATATGGGAAAGAACCTTGGTTGACAAGGCCGCAAAGAGGGAAAGTTATCAAGCCATGATAGGTAACTGCCAGGTGTTTATTATGAGATAGAAATGGGTCGAATGGGAAGTGAGTGAAGGAAGAAGTGGACTCAAAGTGATTGGGTTCTCAGAGATGGAGAAGGCGGTTTATCACAAGTAACGCTTGTTTACCAGGTTTTCATTACTTGTTTTTATTTGCACGAGAAGCTAGAAAGTAAACATGACGCCTGTTTGCCAGGTTTTCATCATGATACCTATCCAAGGCGCCTGTTTGCCAAGTTTTCACCAAAGGACGATTCTTTTTTGTATTTTTCTATTTTTGTGGGTTTTTTTGTATTTTTTTTCTCTTTTTTGATTTTTTTGTAATTTTTTTCTCTTTTTTGATTTTTTTTGTAATTTTTATGCCCCCTTGCATTGGGATTCTCTTAGGTATAAAACCGGCAAAGATGCATGCTATTGATTGGGGCATCGAACAGCTCTCCCTCTGAGGTTGCCAACTGATATGCCCCCGATCCGTAAGCTGCTACAATCACATAGGGCCCAAGCCAGTTTGGTTCAAACTTACCTTTCTTTTCTCTGTCTTGTTGATTGTGAGGGTTTTCTTTGAGAACGAGGTCCCCAACCTTAAAGATTCTTGGATGAACCCTATGGTTATAGCTTCTTGACATCATCTATTGATAAGCTTTGAGATGATCGAAGGCTTTCTGTCGCCTTTCTTCTAGTAACTCTAGTTCTTGTAACCTAGAGACCCTGTATTCTTCATCTGATATGAGACCCTTTAGCGACACCCTGAGGGATAGCAATTCAACTTCAATGGGAAGGATAGCTTCTGAACCATAGACCAGAGCATATGGTGTAGCACCTGTGGGAGTGCGTATACTAGTTCTGTAAGCCCACAGAGCGGGATTGAGTTGGACATGCCAATCACAACCAGCATCGTTGACAGTCTTCTTTAGGATTTTCAGAATGGTTTTATTCGATGCCTCAGATTGGCTGTTACCTTGGGGGTAGTATGGAGAGGAGAAACGATGTTGGATTTTGAAACACTCACAGAGTTCCTGGAGATCCTAATTTTTGAACGATCTTCCGTTATCCATTATGATGGATGAAGGAATGTCATATCTGCAGATAATGTAATTCAGAATGAAAGAGGAAATTTGTTTGCCTGTGACGGTGGTTAGGGGAACGGCCTCAATCCACTTTGTGAAATACTCAGTGGCGGTTATAATGAATTTGTGGTCGTTGGAAGAGGGTGGATGAATCTTTCCCACAAGGTCAAGTCCCCACTGGCAAAAGGGCCAGGGTGTCGTTAAAGGTCTGAACTCTTGAGTAGGTGCATGAATCAAGTTCCCATGTATTTGGCATTGTTTGCACTTTTTGACGAACTGATATGAATCCATTTCCATGTTAGGCTAGTAATAACCCAAACGCATGAGTTTCTTGGCTAAGGAAGGACTGTTGGAGTGTGTTCCGTAGATCCCTTCATGTACATCTTTCAAGGCAGTTATGGATTCGTCTTGTTCTAAACAACGGAGCAAAGTACCATCTAGACCACGTCGATAAAGGGTATCAGCTATGATGGTGTAGCGAGAGGTTTGTCGTATGAAAGTTCACTTTTGGTTGGAAGAGAGGTCGGGTGGGAGAACATTGTCCTTGAGGTAAGCATAAGTCTTACCGTACCAAGGTGAATCAGATCCAAGTAGGAGGCATATGGAATGGGTCTCAGGAAGATCATAAGCTGGTTGCCGGATAGTTTCCACTAAGAACTCATACTGTGACTCGTTTTCAGGTATTTCTAGAAGAGAGGCGATGGTGGCCATTGCATCTGCTGCTTTATTCTCAATTCTGGGTATTTGCTCAAAGGAGATGGTCCCAAAGTGCTCTTTGAAGTCGTCAACCATTCGTTTGTACAGGATGAGCTTTTCATCTTTGGTTTGGTACTCATCGTTGACTTGATTAATTATAAGTTGGGAATCACCGTAGACATGCAGTTCTTGGATTTTCCACTTAGTTGCCATCTTGAGACCAATTACCAAGGCTTCATACTCCGCTATGTTATTGGTGCATGGAAATAACAAACGGTAAGACTTTGGAATTGTGTCACCTTGAGGAGTTATAAAGAGGATGCCGGCCCCTAATCCATGGTTTGTGTAAGACCCGTCGAAGTAGACTTTCCAAGAAGACGTTGACACATTGAATAGGGATTCATCTGGAAACTCAAACTGCATGGGCTTGCTGTCTTGTAATGGTGCATCTGCTAGTTGGTCAGCAATGATTTGTCCCTTGATGGCTTTTCTGTCCACATATTCGATGTCATACTCACTAAGAAGCATTACCATTTTGCTAGATGACCTGTGAGAGCTGCTTTACTGAGGAGATACTTCAGTGGGTCAATTTTTGCAATGAGTTTTACTGGATGTGCAAGCATGTAATGTCAGAGTTTTTGTGAAGCAAAAACTACCGCAAGACATGACCTTTCTATTTGTGAGTATTGCAACTCGTAGCCCACTAAGGTTCGACTGATGTAAGATACAGCTCTTTCCTTGTTCTCATAATCTTGTTGCGCTAGAAGAGCCCCAAGAGCAGTAGGTGTAGCAGATATGTAGAGAATTAGCGGTTTCCCTTGGATCGGAGGCATGAGAATGGGTGGATTCATAAGGTACTCCTTGAGCTTGTTGAATGCCTCTTCACATTGTTCATCCCACCTAAATGGAATGTTCTTATGCAGGAGATGGCTGAAAGGTTGGCACTTGTCTGCCAGCTGTGATATGAATCTGCGGATGGCCTGCAGCTTGCCCTGTAGTGATCTCAACTGAGTTAGAGTCTTGGGCGGTGGCATGTCCATTATAGCTTTGACCTTGGCAGGGTCTACCTCTATTCTGTTTGCCGACACGATGAAGCCTAGCAGCTTGCCTGAAGTTACCCCAAACACACATTTCTTTGGGTTCAACTTGACTTGGAATTGGTCCAATCTTCGAAAGACTTTTTCTAGCACATCCAGGTGTGAGTCTCTTGTGAGAGATTTTGCTAGGGTATCATCAACATAGTCCTCCATGGTTACATGCATCATGTCATGAAATATAGTTGTCATAGCTCGTTGATAGGTAGCACCTGCATTTTTCAGCCCAAATGGCATGACATTCCAGCAAAAGGTACCCCATGGGCAAGTGAAAGCTATCTTGTGTTGGTCCTCTAGTGCTATTTTGATTTGATTATACCCTGAGAACCCATCCATGAGTGATAGCATTGTATGTCCTGCAGTTAGGTCGACTATGATATCGATGTTTGGCAAGGGAAAATTATCCTTGCGGCATGCTTTGTTTAAGTCTCGAAAGTCATTGCATATTCGAACTCGGCCATCTGGTTTGGACACTGGCACAATGTTGGAAATCCATTCTGGGTAATCTATGGCTCTAATGAACCCCACATCTAGCAATTTCTTGAGTTCTTCTTTGACCAAAAGTGCTATGTGAGGATGCATCTTTCTCAGCTTCTGCTTTACTGGTTTTACTCCTGGATCCAATGGTAGGTGATGTAGAATTAAGTTGGGGTCTAGACCTGGCATGTCTGCATACGACCAAGCAAAGTTGCCTCTCTTCTTCTTAAAGAATGGTACAAACCTAGTTTTCTCTGGCGGTGTGAGAGATTTGGCAAAGTGGATAATCTTGGGCTGTTCTTTTGTTCCAATATTCACGGGCTCTGTTGGTTCTACAACAATCTGTGACCTTTCCTGGTACATATCACTAGGGAGAGTGTCAAGCATTCCATTGTCAGGTGCCACAGTTGGGTTTTCACCTTCGGATACGTCCTTTCTTTTTACTGTTTTGGGATTTGACACTGCCACAAGGCGGTTTTCACTGTCAGATCCATTTTTGATCTTGATATTTTTACGACTGGAAGGCTTGGCACCCTCCCTGAAGTAAGCCACGGTATTTAGTTTAATAGCAAAACCAGCTTTATGATCTCCCTTGGGTAAGTGGTCCCTAAGTTCCATATAATCAATGTAAGCATCATCGTTTTGGAACATATCTAGTTGGGGAGTTCCTCGCAAATCCCAGTCAATAAGCTCAGGGTGCAAGAGGGGAAGGGAGTCAAATGATAGACCTAATTCATTGATGGTGTGAATGGAAATGTTGGGAGTATTGGTGGGGATTGTGGTCGGGATGGTACCTTCTTCCAAGTTGTTTATTGCAATGGAATTTAAACTTTCCTCGAAAGCCATAAACTCAGGGATGGGCAAATCAGACTCCAGTAGTCTGTTTCATTACGTTTGTCCCTCACAGTAGGGGCTAAGAGTTTGGATGGTGTCGACCTCTTTGTCATCGTAGGAGTGTTCTGTTAGCTCGTCCCACTCATACTCATTTGAATCATCTGAATCTATGTCGCTGTCCACTTGGATTGTTTGGATTGTTTCCACAAGACCGGCATTTTCTTTGGCTTTACCTTTGCCTTTGTATCCTAGGCCACTTGTGTTTCTAGCCGATGAGGATGAAGAAGGTTGAATAGGTTTAATGATTCCTTCTTTTTTGAGGCCGATGGGGCCTTGTCCTTCGTATCCCATCCTGTGCAAAATAGTCTCGCCTCGTCCATAGAGTTTTGTTGGGAGTCTAGGCGGATCTTGGGGTGTGTTTTCTTCTTCAGCATAAAGCCATTGCAGGAGATCTCGCTCCTCTGTTTCATCAGATAAGGTCCCCCATTTTACAAAGGGAGTTGCGGGAGCTACAGGAGGAGCAGATGGCTTTGGAAAATGTCTGGGTTGGCCAAAAGATCTAGGAGACAAAGGTAGCTTGGCAAGATTGAGTATTCTCCCACCCCAATTTCTTTAATGGTAATCTTTTGCTCTTTTGGTTTTGAGGAGGAAGCTTCAGTGGTATGGTCCTGTTGTGGGGTAGGGGAAATGTATGCTCTGTTGTTGGGTATGACACATTCAGGTTTTGCACGGAAAGAATTGCAGTGTTGGTAGGGGTCAGGGTCGCCTTGAATGGTGACTTGCTTGCCATTGTGCGGGAACTTAATGCATTGATGATAGGTTGAGGGGATAGCCTTCATGGCATGAATCCATGGTCTCCCTAGTAGGATATTATAAGTGAGATCCCGATCAAGGACTTGACACACCACATCTTTTATTATTGGTCCCACTTGAATGGGTAGGATAACTGTTCCCTTTGTGGTTCTTTCTTCCTCGTCATATGCTTTGATGGTAATTTTCCTCCTTGGATCAACTGCCTGTTCGGAGAACCCCAGTGCAAGGACTAGCTTTAATGTGCAAATATTTAAACCAGCACCCCCATCAATGAGAACCCTCTTGATGCGGTGTTTGTGTATGAATGCGACAATGTGCAGGGGGTGTTATGAGGTTGGGATACAGAGAGGTCATCTTGCTCAGTAAACGATATGGAGTTGGAGGATGTCAGATTGCCTACCATGGTCTGAAACTTTTCTTGGGCCAGATTAGTGGGGACAGTGGTTTCCACTAAGGCTTTCTCAAGAATCTCCTTATGAGAAGGAGATAGACGCAATAGCTCCAATATAGAAATGTGAGCTGGAGTTTTCTGTAACTGGTCGATGACATTGTACTGACAGAAGTTGGATGGAGACGGTGACGAACTTGGAGGGGCAGTATTGAGCGTGACTTTACCACTGCGGGTAATTATACTACAACTAGTTTTGTTAGGTCCTGGTTGTTGGTTGGGTGAGATGACATTGACCTGTGGGATTTGCTCAGAAATGCAGTTTATGGTGTAGTCAAATGGCACACTTGCATAGTTGGCATTACTAGTCCCGTTGTTCTGATTGGGCTGGTTGCGATTGTTGTTGTTATTGTTATTACCATTGTAGTAGTAGTTGTTGTTGTTGTGACCGTTGTTGTTATACGGTCTGTTGTGATTCAAAAGTGGATCCATGTAGGCCACATGAGATTCATTGGAGGTATGCTGTTGTGACCCTCCTTGGTTCTGATCTAGCACATCTTGTATGACATTTTTGAGGCAGATGCAGTTGTTAGTTGTATGCCCCCTTCCGTGATGATATTCACAATAGTCTGTGTCCTTCTAGTAGGGAGGTTTGACTATAGGCTCGTAATCACTTGTTGGCGGTAGAGAAATTTCGTTGTTAGCCAACAACTTCCTTAGTGCAGACTCTTGAGACTCACCCAATGGTGTGAATTTTCTCCTTGGATTTGAACTAAACCAAGGTTTGGGCTCCCAAGAGGGTGGTTTGTTGAGTGTACCATTGTTTATTTCTCCCTTGAGAGTGAATATGGGTTGTTGCCTGGGAGTTTCTGCCTTGGCATCCACTACCCCATCGTTGACCACATTCTTGTTCTTGGTCCAAAACTTTGATTTATCCGTTGTGTAATTGGAAGTAGGTGTGTCCTTGTATAGCTTGATAGCTCCTTTAGTGATCATAGCCTTTTCAATGAATAAGCCCATTTCAATGACATTTGTGAATGATGTAGGGCATTGTATCTGTATTTGATAGCTAAGATCAGTGTTTAGGTTGTGGACAAACACCTCCAATAGCTGCTTCTCAGGCATATCATAAGAACACTTACTAGCTAGTTGTCTCCATCGTTGTAAGAAGGTGGCGAATGACTCACCACTCTTTTGTTTGGTGTTGCATAGATCTAGCATAGATACCTCGTGTTCGATGTTGTAAGAGAAGTGTGTTATAAATTTATTGACAAGTTCATCAAAAGTTCTGATTCCTGGTGGGAGACGCGAGAACCACTCCATAGCTTGACCACCTAAAGATCTTGGGAATAGTCTCATCAAGTAGGTCTCATTGTGAGCTACTTCTAAACATGCTGCATTGAATTCCCTAATATGATCTCTAGGGTCCCCCTTCCCTTTGTATTTGTCAAACTTTGGCACTCTGAACTGATAGGGGAATGGTTTCATGACCAAATTTTTGTCAAAGGGGTACGGTGCTATATCTTCCAAGGAGTAGTTCTTAGTGTTGGTACCCGTTTTGAGATCTGACATTTCTTGTTTTATACTTTCCAGTTGTTTTCTCATGTCTTCCATAGGAGCATTTTGGTCCATGGGTCTCTTTCCTCTATCATTTGTATGCAGAACTGTGTCATTTGTACCCCTCTCATGATCATTGTCTACATTTTCCATGATTGTATGTATATCAAAGTCTGCGGGGAGTTTGATTCCAAGGCTAGCAAGATGATGGAAATACTTATGAGGGTCTTCTTGGAGCACCTTCTCTATTAGGTGTTGGAATTTTCTATCTTGGATGTGTGCTTCATACTCTTCCTGAGAAATTTCTTCGTCACCATCATGAGGTGGAAAGATGTGATTGGACGAGGCGGCCATTTCTTTTTGCATTTTGTACTGAGATCGAGTAAGAACCATGCAAGGTGACGTGGAATGGAGTAGACTAGAATTAGAAATTAGGGCAAGGTGCCGACTGAGACTGTTGTGAATGGGATACCTAGGGCAAGATTTGGACAAAGGATTTTCTTGCTCAATGACTTCAAGTAAGACAGTTGACACACGACGGTAGCTACTAGTAAGGGTAGCTGGTACCTGTCTTACTATGTAGGGACTAGTCATTTCAACAAGACTACTAGCAAAGGTACTATGACCTACTAGGCTTACGTGAATTCACTAATGATACGAAAAGGGACCTATGTCGAACCGGTATGGAATAGATTGACTTTGGGACAAGAGGGGTGTGGACAAAAAGTGAATGGGATGATTGACGAAAGAGAGAGAGTTGGGTGAAACGGACGAAGACTGACTGCAAGGTTGAATCTGATCTCAGAAAGTGAAGCTAGGCTGAAATGGGTGCTCCAAACAGGTAAATTTTTTTTCTCAAAAATAGTGCATGTGCTCACTGTTATGTATGCGTAGAAACAAATGCGCAGCATAAATGAACATATGCGCCGTAAGTTGCAGTATATGCGCAGCACTGGTGAAGTATGTATGCGTAGCAATAGTTTGTAAATGTGCAGCAAGTCTACACGCATGCGCAGCAAGTCGATACAAATGTGCAGCAGAAATGGGTATATGCGCAGCTCTATTTTTTTGGCAAAATTTTGTATTTTTCTATTGTTTTTGGTATTTTTTGGCTGGAAAAAGGCCTTCTTGATCTGATTTTATGAATTAACAGCAAGAAAACATAGCAAGCACAAAGAATATTTTATGGTTTTTCATTATTTTTGTGGTTTTTTTCGACTCTATTTTGGACTAAACTAAGCAAAAACAAGCACAAAGATCCTAGGCTAGAAATGGATTACAACGGATTTTGGCCACTAGAACAAGAGGTATTTAATGCGGGCAACCGTTCAAGTGGTTACACATGCGGCGGCACTACTCTCCATTGTGGAGTCTCCCAGCCTCAAAGGGTTGCGCCTGAGAGGGTTTTGGGGGAGGTTGGCCGTCGGTGTAACATAGCAGCACTTGTTGCAGGAAGTTTTCACCTCAAGCACAATTTATTTTAAGTGGTTTGGTAGGGCTTGGCTTTAGCCTGTTACCACTCAGAGTCGTTCCCACTTGGACAAGTGTGCATCCAAGGGCAGGCCCCTCCTAAAGGTTAAACAAATAGAATGACAAGTCTGGCACTCTGATCACCTAGTAAAGGGGAGAGCATAAGCCTATTGTCATTTGTCAAGCACAGAAGACACTGATTAATCCAACCTATTTAAAAGTAGAAAAACTAAATGGGCTAATCTACTTGGGCAAGCACAGAACTTTGAAGTGATTTTAGCAAGATAGCATTGGTTCAGTTTTAACCCCAGAAATCAATTGTGAGTTTAGTTTTAATCCTCGTAGCATGAAATAGTTAACTTTGAAGTTTTGGTCGAACGAGATAGCAGTAGTTCAATTTTAATCCAGAAATCAGTGATGAGTTCAGTTTTAATCCTCGTAGCACGAAATAGTTAACTTTGAAGTTTTGGTCCAACGAGATAACAGTAGTTCAATTTTAATCCAGAAATCAATGGTGAGTTTAGTTTTAATCCCAGATAGCAATAACTTGGAAAGTGTCAATGCAAGAAAACAAATGATCCAGTTACTTCTTTCCTAATTAAAGCTATATGAGGGTTTTTGAATGAATATCAGTTTTACTATCCCTTTAGAAAGTGAAGTGTGAACTATCAAAATGCAACTATATGGAACTAAACCCGAACCTATCCTGCAAAACAGATAAGAGAATTCCTGCAAAGACGTCAGCGTTAGCAAAAAAACACTAGATTCAAGCTTAGAAAGATAGATGAACTTTGACTATAAAAATAGCTGATAAAATGATAAAATCACTCGATCAAACCTACTCCATTGTGAAGTTCATAGAATTACCTTTCCAACGAGTGTTTATTTGCGCGATTACGAGTTCGTATGCTCCTGTTATGGCAAAAAGAAAAAGATACCACCCTTATGACATGTAGAAGAAGGCAGGATGGAGGATTGCTGGATAAAATGATGCACCCTACAAAAGCACCTTTCAGACCATTGGATAAAAGGATGCGGAAGCACCCTTTGGACCACTGGATAAAACGATGCACCTTGTAAGAGCACCCTTCGGACCGTTGGATAAAAGGATGCACCCTGCGAAAAAGCTATTAGGACAGTTGGATAAAAGGATGCGGGAGCACCCTTTAGACCGCTGGATAAAGCGATGCACCCTACAGAAGCACCCTTTGGACCGCTGGATAAAAGGATGCACCCTGCGGAAGCACTCTTCGGACCGCTCGATAAAAGGATGCACCCTGTGAAGAAGCTCTTCGGACAGTTGGATAAAAGGATGCGGAAGCATCCTCCAGAGTGCTGGATAAAGTGATGCACCCTGCGGAAGCACCCTTTGGACCGCTGGATAAAACGATGCACCCTGCGGAAGCACCCTTTGGACCATTGGATAAAAGGATGCACCCTGCAAAAAAAAACTCTTCAGACAGTTAGATAAAAGGGCGCGGAAGCACCCTTCGGACCGTTGGATAAAGCGATGCACCCTACGGAAGCACCCTTTGGACCGCTGGATAAAAGGATGCACCCTCAAAAAAATTACAGAGATTTTTTTTAGTCTCTGATTTTTGTGAATTAACATGTGATTCTAAGGTTTTCGACCCTTCTGAGCACGTTGGTGATGTCAGTTTCAGCCCAGGAGGTCACCTTTTGATAGATCCTTGCAAAACTCAACAATGGGGTTTAGAGAGACACAAATTTTTACTACAAAAATTTGTAAAAAACAAAAAATTGAATGGTGGGCACCAAAAATGCTAGGGTAAAATATGGTTTAATCAAATGAATAATAAAAAACCCAAACATCAACAAAATAATGAAAACAAGAAAGATTTAATGGAAAGAGGTAATGAAGAAACACAATGCAAACCTTCCATGTTTCAAAGCTTCTGTTGTTCGCCTATTACAACCATCCTTTGCTGATGAAATAGGCCCTCAGTGAGTGCACTCTTTTAGCTGTGTTGTAGGATGTCGATAGTAAATGGTTGTATGGATAAATAATGTTATGAAGTAGAGCTTCAAAGCAAAGGGTGATCTCAAGCAAATAGTATTGGGGTGCCAAAGGCGCGCGGATAGAATTATGCAGAGTAACAATACGAATAGCCTGGATGATTAGAATGGAGGGATGAAGCTTCTTTTATAGACTCAGAGGAATGAGAATCAACGGTTGAGGAGAAGTATGATGATCAATGGTTGAGAATGGTTGAGGAATGTGCAACTAGTGGAAATATGACAAGTGTCTCAGCTCCATCATGAAAGAGGGGATTTGACAAAATTGATTGGAGAGTTAACTCCTTCAACTAATTAGTTAACAGACTTGATTAGTCAGTTGGAAGAATGGATTATGGAATTGACTGAATTGATTGAGGAATTAACTCAATTGACTAGTTGGTTAACACTTTTGATTGATTAGTTAACTAACTTTTGATTTGAGAAGAAATAGGACATGTGGGTGAGGGGGAAAATAGGTAATTAAATATTTAATATATTTAATTACATGTGCAACCCGATGAGGTGGACAAGGTGAGGTGGAAAAGTGAGGTGTAAATATGAGGTGAATTTTTGGAATTTAGAACTTAGGATAGAGGAATTTGGATTAATTAAATAATTTATGATTATTTAATTATGTAGGACATCTAGAAGAATTTTAATTAAATAAATAGATTTTATTTAATTATGGAACAGTGAATTGATTAAATAAATTTAGAATATTTATTTAATTAATAGAAGAATGGAATAAATATTTAGAATATTTATTTAGGATGAATCGTGTCATTTTTAGGCGTATACAGGTGGTGCTTGTGCAGTCTGCTTGATTGGGACTAGTTCAAGATTTTCAGGTGCATTTGGTTGAATGGGGGCATTTAAAGGCTCCTCTTCCTCCTCAGAAAGCTCAGTAATAATGGGTCTGGAAGGAGCTGCCAAGGTAGTTCCTGAACATAGGTGGATGTCACTTACACTCACAACATATGCAGGGAATTGATTTGGATCAGCAAAGTATACTAGCTACTGTTGTGGTCTATTATTTGGGTTAGGTGAGGGTTGAGCTGGTAACTGAGTAGGTTTAGGTGTATTTGAATTTGTACTAGTAGGAGGAGGCATTATAGTAGGCTGTTGGGGCTGAGAAGGTGGTTGCATGTAAGTAGTTGTCTAGTTTGGCCATTGTTGTCCTCCCCTCCATTGAGGTGTTTGCTACCAGTTTCCTAGAGGTGACTACCAATTCCCCTAAGGTTGTTGCCACTGGGGTGCAGGGTTTTGGTAATTTTGCCAAGTGTTTGGAGGGTTATTCCAAGGATGAGGTGAATATCCTCCATAGTTAGATGGAGATGGTTGTTGCCATTGGTTACCAGATGCATAAGTATTGAAATATGGTCCAACAAATGATAATGGATCTGGTGGCATACCTTGTCTTGGAGCCCATGGCCTCCTTTGTGCAACATAGTAGACTTGATCTTCTTCAACCTGGATTGGCTTGAACTCAAGTGGAATCTGTTTACTGTCAATATTAGCTACCATCTTGCATCTGCAGTCCTTCTCCTTTTGTCTGCAATGAGGACAATATTTTGCCAACATTGCCTCTGCCTCATCTTGCTTCTTCTTTGCTTGAAGTGTGTCTAGTTGGCTGGCCATATTATTTATGATATCTTGCTTAAAATCAAACATCAAGTGACTTATCTCCATCCTTGAAACTCCATTGGTAGGGGTTTTGCCCATAAGGGAATGGTAACCTCTTCCTTTCTTCATGGCTACTTTGGAATAATTCTAGCACATCTTGTCAATATCCTGCCAAGGCACTTGGGTAATATCTCCTCCTCCCATCAAATCCAAGGCATCCGTGCAATGCTCACTTATTCCTCTGAGGAAGAGTAGTTTCTGAGACTCCTCATTGAGTGTATGATGGGGAGATTTTTGCAAACAAAACAGGAACCTTGAGATGTAATCCTCGAAACTTTCATCCTCTTTCTGTTGCATTCTAAAAATATCATTGCCTCTCATATCTCCACCCCTACAGTAGTCTTTATACTTCTTAAGAAATTTCTCTTTCATCTCACCCCAAGTATTGACAATATCACTACCTAGACCCATAAACCATCTCAATGCAGGATCTTTCATGGTAGTAGGAAACAACTTAAGCCTATGAGCATCAGTGGTGTAGTCATAGCTTTTGCAGAGTATATCAAATTCAAACAAGAAGGTGTCTGGGTCCTCTGTTGCAAGTCCATAGAACTTGGGGAGTACTGAAGCAGGGATGTTCTTGAGGTTATCTACTTCCTATTGATGAGCAATAGGAAATGGAAAGGTTGGTTGATTGGGTCCATTTTTTA
The DNA here is from genome assembly GCA_027924645.1 of Cunninghamia lanceolata. Lineage (NCBI taxonomy): Eukaryota > Viridiplantae > Streptophyta > Pinopsida > Cupressales > Cupressaceae > Cunninghamia > Cunninghamia lanceolata. The sequence goes on along the minus strand of BSBN01000186.1, from coordinate 11,280,415 downwards.
GCTAATTATCAAGGCAAACGGATTGTCAATCAAGTTTTGGGTAGCTTGTTCTTCAGAGGATGTTTCTGAAATATTCAAATCAGGGAATGCATCAAGAAAAGGATTCACTTCTGCTTCTTCTGTTGGGTAGTTTGGATCATTAGGAAGGAATCTCCCTAAAGCATCTCTTCTTCTGCCTCTATGCATGCAATATATACTCAGTATCAGCCAACTCACACAAAGAATGTTGTGAACAGATTGTGGGCCGTTACTTCCTAAATGAAGGGTATACTAAGAGCACACTTAAAAAATACTTTTGCAAGAAATAATACTAAAAATGACTCCAAAGATCTTCCTAGTTTGACACCATCCCCAGCAATGGCGCCAAAAATGTTGGTCTCCTACAATGATTTAACAACTAGCCCCATAAAGCTGTGACTCAGAGATTGGACATCTAACCTGAATAGCTATCTTAATCACTATGAAGATGCATTTAACTTGTCAACCCAGGGACGTGAACTTGAAATGGGTCAGCACAGTATGTGCAATAGGAACTTCCAAAGTAGCCACATTCATTCTATAGCTAAGAAAGACATAATGCTGAAAATAAATTGCTTTGAAAGAAATAACATAAATGTTGAACATCAACCAATAACTATACTAAGCTAAAGTGCATGACAAAAAATGAAAATCTGGGCAAAAAAACAAGAACTACTCTGTTTGCTTTGGCTGCAGGAATAGACACATAATGGAATTTTAGTGGCTGCAGGAACATTCAGTGCCAGATTTAGCTAACTGCTTAACAAAAAATAACAACTAAACTAAAGGATGGAATGCTCACCAGGTGGGCCCCCTTGGATGTGTAAGGAAACAACAGGTGCAGAATACAACTTCCCTAATGTCAATTCAAAGGGGATAATGCAAATAGGTAATGTTTAATTCAAATACAAAGATGAACACACTAGAAAAAATAGAATAAACATACAAGATAACAGAGACCAACACCAGATGTACGTGGGAAAACCCTTTCAGGTAAAAAACCCACCACCACAAGAGAGACAATCTTTATTTACAGTAAGCTTAGAAATGTTACAATAAAGATCCCAGCCTTCTCGCTCAGGTATCGATTCTCAAATCATACACACAGTTCACTTCTTCTGTACATCTACATAATGAACAATTTGATCGAATCTCATCATCAATCCCAGATGACCTCACCAAATCTGTATATAACACAGTCTTCAAGAGCAAATCCATTTTGAACTTCTGCCCTAACTGTTCGTTCCAATTGACCCAGCATCGCTATCTTCCAACCGTCGCATAACTGTTCGTACTCATGTGAGACCTTTAGTCCCACATTCACCAGTTTGAGTTTGATATCCCGGTTTACATACACGAACACTCAGTAAGACTATCGTCAGCAATTTTGTTGCCGACGATGCCAATCTAAGCCTCATCGGAATAGCCTAAGCCATCAGAGACCACTCCACCATCCACATCAATGGTTCATTGTCCCATCGATGCCCAAGCCTTCATCCTTCATCGAAGTAATAGAAGACCATCGGAGTACCTACCACAGGCTCAACCAATGGCCAACCTTATGTCGATAGACATATCACATCGGTTGAACCTGTTGAACCATTGAACCTGACGAGCGAAGTTTAAGCCTTCATCAGAGTAACAGAAAACCGTCGGAGTACCTACCACAGGCTCAGTTGATGGCCAACCTTATGCCGATAGACATATCACATCAGTTGAACCTGTTGAACCATTGAACCTGACGAGCGAAGTTTAAGCCTTGTCGATGAACGATGAACGATGAACATGTACTTGCTATGAACAAAACCAACGAATAAATGAGGTTCCAAGAAGTAACTTGAGACATTAGGTCTCTTCAATCTCCCACTTGTCAAAGAGATTACTGCTACCTCTTAATCCTCATATGATTACTGAGAATTATGGGCCCGAAGACCCATTTCATCTAAACACCATTTGAACTTGGCCGTGCTCACTGGTTTAGTCAAGGCATCTACAACATTATCCAAAGTATCAACCTTTTCCAGTTTTACCTTTTTGTCTTCCACCATATCACGAACAAAGTGATATTGGACATCAATATGTTTTGTCCTAGCATGAAAAGTAGGATTTTTCGCCAAACAGATAGCACTTTGACTGTCACAATGAATTTGTATCTGCCCTGCATCAAAACTGACATCAGAACACAACCTCTTCAACCAAACAACTTCTTGGCATGCATGAGTAGCTGCCATGTACTCTGTCTCAGTTGTGGACAAAGCGACTACAGCCTGCCACTTGCTCATCCAACTGATAGCACCACCATTTAACGTGAATACATATCGACTGGTGGATCTTTTACTGTCAATGTCCCCTGCCCAATCAAAATCAACATATCCCTGAATGCTGATAGATTTCTGAGATCCAACTGAGTTTCCATGATAGCAAATAGCATAGTCAGAAGTTCCCTTCAAATACCTCATAACTCTCTTCACAGCATCCCAATGTGATCTGCTTGGATTTTCCATAAATTGGCTCAAAACTCCCACTGCCTGGGTAATGTCTAGTCTGGTACAGACTATTGCGTACATTAAACTACCAACATCACTTGCATAAGGCACTTTTTTCATGTTGTCAATTTCATTCGAAGATTCTGGACAATCTTCAACAGATAGTTTCGTTCCCTGTAAAACTGGAACAACTAACTATTTGCAATCAGACATATTAAACTTATTAAGAACATTGATAATATACTTGCTTTGGCTGAGCCAAAGCTTTCTACTAGATCTATCCCTTTTGATTTCCATTCCTAGAATGTACTTCGCTGCCTCCAGATTCTTCATTTCAAATTTCAAGGACAACTAAGATTTTAAATCTGAGATCATCCCCTTACCATTGCCAATTAATAACATGTCATCCACATACAGTGCAATTATAAGAATCTGATCACCACCAGTTTTATAATAGACACAATGATCATATTTAGATCTCATAAATCCCAAAGTTAAAACATATGTATCAAATTTCTGATACCACATTCTGGGAGATTGCTTCAAGCCATAAAGAGACTTTTTAAGTTTACATACCAGATGTTCTTTACCTTTTACCACAAAATGCTCTGGCTGGGACATATAAATTTTTTCTTCAAGGTCCCCATGAAGAAATGCTGTCGTCACATCCATCTGTTCAATTTCAAAGTCATACGCTGCTGCAAGTGACAACATAAATCTAATGGATGTCAGCTTAGCTATAGGAGAAAAGATTTCTCCATAATCTATACCTTCCTTTTGAGAATACCCCTTAGTAACTAGTCTTGCCTTGTACTTTTCAATACTACCATCTGGACCATATTTCTTTTTAAATACCCACTTACAGCCCACAGGTTTTCTACCTTCAGGCAAGGGCACTAGATCCCAGGTTCCATTTTTCTCCAATGATGACATTTCGTTATCCATGGCTTCCAACCAAGAATCTGAATCAGGTAAATTCATAGCTTCTTTCACAGTCCTAGGTTCATCAATATTAGTAAGAAAAGCATAAGCACAACTTGAATCAAGTACTGAAAATCCATACCTATCTGGTTGTCTTCTTTCACATGTAGACCACCTCAACAGCTGAGGTGCAAGTTCAGGTTCTTGCTCTGGATCTAAATCTCCAGAGCTACTTGAACTCACTTCTGAATCATCTACACTTGGTGCTTGTTGTTCCTCTTTTACAAGGGTCAGAGGAATATTAACAACACTCTTTTCTTTCTTCTCTTCTATCTTCTCTGGCTGAGGATCAATAACCAAAGGTTTCAGCTCTCTAAAAATTACATTCCTGCTGTAAATTACTTTTTCAGTTTCAGGATTCCAAAGCTTGTACCCTTTAACATCGACTCCATAGCCAATAAAGATACATTTGACTGCCTTGTAATCCAGCTTAGATCTTTTTACCTCAGGAATATGAGCATATGCCTCACAGCCAAAGACACGAAGATGTCTTAGAGAGGGCTTCTTTCCAGACCATGCTTCCATAGGCGTCTTATCAACCAATGCTGAAGTAGGAGAATGATTCAGCAAGTAATAAGCTATAGCAACTGCCTTAGCCTAGAACCTTTGTTCAAGACTAGCATAACTCAACATACTTCTTGCTTTCTCCATCAATGATCGATTCAAACTTTCAGCAACTCCATTTTGCTGTGGAGTATAAGGTGTAGTCTTATGCCTTTTTATTCCATGATCAATACAATATTTATCAAAATCTGCATTGCAATATTCACCATCATTATCCGTTCTCAAACATTTTATTTTTCTACCAGTCTGATTTTCCACAAGATTTTTAAATTCTTTAAACCGACTGAACACTTCTGATTTATTTATCAAAAAATATACAAATGCCCTCCTTGAATAATCATCAATAAACGATACGTAGTATATTGATTTAGACAGAGAAGGAACATCAACTAGACCAAAAACATCAGAATGTCAATAGTCCAGAACACCAGAAGATTTATGAGAACTAGAGTAAAAGAAACACGGTTCTGTTTTCCATATATGCAATGTTCGCAGAAATTGAACTCCATATTACAATCAATCAACCCATCTACCAGGTTTTTGTTTTTCAAGGTTTTTAAACCTTTTTCACCTATGTGACCAAGTCTATGATGCCAGAGCATTATTTTCTCTGCAGGAAGTTTAACTTCCATAGAGTTTGCATAATGTGTTACAATAGTAGCTTTTTTAGATTTTACAGAGACATTATTACAGCACATTGGTTTAGCATCTAACCTATATAAAGTTCCAATGCATTCACCCTTTGCCAGTACAATAGAACCTCTAGTCATCTTACAACCACCATTCACAAAAGTAACTTGCACTCCAACATCATTAACCTTACTAACAGAAAGTAAATTTCGAGCCAGACCTGGTATGTGTAATACTCCATTCATTCCCTTTATTCTGGCATCTGGGAACTAGATTCTGACTCTTCCTCGGCCAACAATTTCCAGTGTCAAATCACTTGCCAGGAACACCTTCCCACCAGCATACGGTTCATACTTAGTGAACCATTCTCTGTGAGATGTCATATGAAAAGATGCTCCTGAATCCACCAACCATACATCTTCAGATGCAGGCGTTGCTAAGATAGCAATGAAGGCATCAACATCACTCTGAGAAGAATCGCTGTTAGAGAAGTTCTTCTTCTTCTTTTTCTCCTCTTTGCAATCTTTTCTGATGTGTCCTTTCTGCCCACAATTCCAGCACTTCACCTTGGACTTTTTGCCAGGAGATTTCGATCTCCCCTCTGATTTTGACTTAGACTTCTTGTCTTTCTTCTTGCCTCTTTCCTTTGATCTACCTCGAACGGACAGGGCCTCTTTGGCCATCTCAGAAGATTTCCTCCGCATCTCTTCAGATAACAGTGAGGCAACAACTTCTTTAGTTTTAAATGTGGTTGTTGTACTTCCAATAGCCATCACAAGATGATCCCATGAGTTAGGTAAGGAACACAACAGAAGCATACAACGGTCCTCCTCTTCTATTTTTACACCTACAGAATTCAATTGTGCAACAATCATATTAAATGAGTTCAGATGGTTTGCTACAGATGCTTCTTCATCCATCTTCGGAGAGTACAACTTCTTTTTGAGGAAAAGTTTATTCACCAAGGACTTGCCCTAATAAATATCTCCCAACTTCTTCCACAAAGTGTTTGCAGTCTTCTCCTCATGGACGTTCAATAGAAAAGAATCTGCTAAACTTAATCTTATCAGTCCTCTGGCTTTCCTATCTGCCAGATCCCAGTCTTCTTGTTTCATGCCTGAAGGTTTAGTCCTAGACACAACAACCCAAAGATCTCTGTCGACTAGCAAATCTTCAACCTTAAGCTTCCACAACTCAAAGTTTGTGACATTGAACATTTCAATGTCTACTTTTCCTGATGCACTTGCCATCTTATTTAACAAAATAGACCTCTATAGAACTCCCACTCACAGAACTAACACAAAAAACCCAACCTACCAACAAGGATAACACAACTGGCCAGGCTCTGATACCAATTGTAAGGAAAGCACAAGTGCAGAATACAGCTTCCCTAATGTCAATTCAAAGGGGATAATGTAGACAGGTAACGTTTAATTCAAATACAAAGATGAACACACCAGAAAAATAGAATAAACATACAAGATAACAGAGAACAACACCAGATGTATGTGGGAAAACCCTTTCGGGTAAAAAACCCACCACCACAAGAGAGACAATCTTTATTTACAGTAAGCTTAGAAAGGTTATAATAAAGATCCCAGCCTTCTCGCTCAGGTATCGATTCTCAAATCATACACACAATTCACTTCCTCTGTACATCTACAGAATGAACAATTTGATCGAATCTCATCATCAATCTCAGATGACCTCACCAAATCTGTATATAACACAGTCTTCAAGAGCAAAGCCGTTTTGAACTTCTGCCCTAACTGTTCGTTCCAACTGACCCAACATCACTATCTTCCAACCGTCGCATAACTGTTCATATTCATGTGAGACCTTTAGTCCCACATTCACCAGTTTGAGTTTGATATCTCGGTTTACATACATGAACACTCAGTAAGACTATTGTCAGCAATTTTGTTGCCGACGATGCTAGTCTAAGCCTCATCAGAATAGCCCAAGCCATCGGAGATCACTCCACCATCCACATAGATGGTTCCTTGTCCCATCGATGCCCAAGCCTTCATCCTTCATTGGAGTAATAGAAGACCGTTAGAGTACCTACCACAGGCTCAGCCGATGGCCAACCTTATGCCGATATACATATCACATCGGTTGAACCTGTTGAACCATTGAACCTGATGAGTGAAGTTCAAGCCTTCATCGGAGTAACAAAAGACCGTCAGAGTACCTACCACAGGCTCAGCTGATGGCCAACCTTATGCCGATAGACATATCACATCGGTTGAACTTGTTAAACCATTGAACCTAACGAGCGAAGTTCAAGCTTTGCTGATGAACGATGAACATGTACTTGCTATGAACAAAACCAACAAATGAATGAGGTTCCAAGCAGTAACTTGAGACATTAGGTCTCTTCAGGATGAGTATTCCTTAAGACAAATGTAAACTCAGGGATGCGAACCTATAACTTCATTTTATTCATTGGAAAACATGAGTACAACCAAACAACATAACTGTATTGCTGAAAAACTTAATAATGCAAGTACAACCTTAGATTAATCAACCCCTCAGAAGGAGCATCTGAGTCTTATTTATAGAGAGAAAAACTACAAACCAACTACCTAGCAAGGCAGTCAACTCCAACAGAATAGGAGGACACCACTTTAGGGAAAGCATAGAAAGTGGAGAGGAGGTTATGCATGCGTGGAATCTGGTCAAGCAGGCAGTTATCTTCCCTCCATTTGACATTTGAACGACCACCTTGTTTGACTTTGATGGCGAGTAACCAATTGATAGAATCTTCCTCGACTTTATAGGCTGCTAATTATATCTGCATAACAATATTAGTATGCACAATAATTGCATATCTGTAACTATCTTAGAGTAACATTCATTAACCACATGTAAAATTAACATAGATAGTTCATATAGCATGTCAATGTCATTAAAGATTATAGGAAATAACCTATGCCCAATATCCTATGGTTTTGAGGAAATGCCGTGAAAAGATCAAGATCTAAGTACCAAAGTCCATGATAACTATAGCAAATGGATAATAAATTCTAACAAAATTGAGTCATAAACTAGACTCATCACAGGCTATGGATCTAACCCAAGCTATAGATCTGAACTTTGGTGCAAATAACTAATCTTAAAGTTTGACATTTTTGTACCTACAACAAAGATACATCTAGATGTTTAGACTTCAAAAACACCTTTGGGGAGCTTATCAAGTGAGAATCTTCTCCTTTGTGACAAGCCCCATATGCAAAGTCAATGGCTTGATAGAAATAGTAGTAGACAATATGCGATGGATGCAATGATTGCCCTAAAGGAGAGATAATCTGGAATGTGGAAATTTGGAATTTGATGCTTGAGAGTTTGGAAAGTGATGCAAATGGCAATGCAAAAGACCTAGCATGTAACCAACGTTTTGAATTATGTAGAGGCGATGAAAGCAAGAATGTTTAGGAACGCTGCTAAATCTAGATATGAATCCCTCTGTAAGTTTGCAGTGGTAACTAAGGTGTCGAAATGTTGCTAAATTTAGAAATTTGGTAGAAGGAAAGTGATTGATGCTAGATAGATGCAAATGAGGTAAGGGATGAAGTTTTTTTATATTTGACCTAGACACACAATTAAAAGTTTTGGTGTGGGAGTCACCACATAATGGCTAATTATGGCTAATTAGAACTAAGTCGGCTTACACTCCTCTCAAGACATTCACACAAAATGACATAAAACTACTAGTATCCATTGTAATAGTAAATTTTATTAGTAAACTCTTATTCATTAAATTTTTGAGTGATAATAACCCAATCTCATATGATGTTAAACGGATAAATATTTGAATTTGAAAAGGACTTCCAAATGTAAATAACTACATTTCAAAATGTGCTGCCAGTGGCGGAGGTGAGGCTAGGAAAAATAAAAGCACCCATTACTTGCAGCATTCATGGTCTCATTCATGGATGTAAGATCGAGCATTAAGAGAAAATAGCTTTCAAGATGTTATAGACAGCTCCCAGGTTGACGTGCGTTAGATATCGGTGTTCCTCAATCCTCCATACAAAAGCTCGTAAGGATAATGACTCCTTCCTGGAGATGGACAGAAATTGGGTGGAATGCCAGAAGATAATGCATCCCTTCTTACCTGTTTAATCGAACTTTTCTATTTTTCTTAATAAATTTTGCTTAAGGTCATGGGACAACTTAATGCTGTCTGGAGTATGCTTGGACCATATTAGAGCGTTCAGCAGAATTGTTTTATTATAAGTGCATGGACCATATTCTTAAGACATGTAAATATGAGTCATCATGGTATGCACCCATTGGAGCTGTAAGTCTGCTGAGTGTGAAGACAAGATTTGAGTCTGTCTGTGATACGCTGTTACTGTTACACGACAAACTGTTGGATTTTATTTGAGCGAATTGTATTAAATGAAAGAAAGAAAGATTTCAAATCACAGAGAAATTATGCACTGATATCTTCTCTGCATGAAGGCTGCAAATGAGGCCACAATTAGCTTGAAGGAAGCCATTAAAGTAGCCATCAGCTTGCTCAGGTGGGTGCTTCCATTTTATTAGCTTTTGAGTATAATGTCAATGAATCTTTGCAGGAAGAATGAATTGCCAAGAAAGGGGCAGTTTGGATTTGAAAGTGATTCTTGAGTCACATAGTTTTGTGAGGTAGAGAAAAGTTCAGATATTCTATGTCAAGGCAGGGCTCAACATACCTCGTTTCCTACGCTCAATTGGGCAGGGCTGAACCCCCTTCGGGACCATGCCCGACTGGGATGTGGCCAAACCCTCTTGCTGGCATGCAATAGGAATGCTTTGGACATGGGTTTTGGGTAGTACATCCTTTGTGCTGAAATTCAATTTGCCAGGGAACACCCTCTTGTGGAGCATGCAGAAATGAGATTATTGAGCTTTTAACATTCACAGGGATAGGGTGATTGCTTGTGCATTAGGTATAATCCTGGGTGGTCAGGATTGTTGCCTCCAGCAACCAGTGTATATATTTACCCACGGCCAAGCTCAACCTCCATTGTCTTGACTCTTAACACATGCTGGTTAGTTTTAGCATCTTCGTTTTTGTTTCTAGGAATTTTTCTTTAACTTACACTCAAATTTCTTAAGGATTTTCCTAACGTTTATTATGTTGCAGAGTAAATCAACATCACATTTTGAGATTTTATTCCTGTGCAATGGTAACGGGTCACCTAATGATAGTGAGGGTATTACTTAAGCCATGCTCTTATAAGCATATCCCCCATTACCATTGCACTAGGTTTATGGGTTCCCTGATTGCAATGAGGGTTTTGCTTAGGTCATGCTCTAATAAGTGTCATCATTACCATTACACTAGGGTCATGGGTACCCTGATTGCAATACGGTATTAGAACTTAGTTCACACTCTTATGGGTGCCCTGAGAGGTACCACACCACAACCCCTTGGGCAGTGAAGGTGGTAGTTTAGATATACATACGTCAAAAACTAAAAATCAAGCCTACAAAGGTTTGTCCAATCCATGATTCCAAAATTATTAGTGCAAAAGTTGTGTGGCAGAAATTTTTAAGAAGGTTTAATAGTTCTGCATAATTTCAAAATCAGTGTGATCTCCCACATGTGGGCTATGTTTTTTCTTACTCTCCCATTTGTTCAATTTTCCTTGAGAATTATAAGCTTTTGTTTAAACTCGGAAGTTTTCCCTTCATATTTTTATTTCCCTTCTTCAAAAACAAGAATGATCAACTTGCCTTGGGATAATTAAATTCCCTCCCCATATGTGCAGTCGATGCCAGCAAAGAGGAAGACTTCACTAAAGGAATTTTTGGGACAGTTAAAACAAAGTTTCATCTCAGCTGAATAACTGTAAAGTTATTGAAAAAGTATTTTCTCCATCTTTGTATGTATGTGAAATCAGAAAGCATCATTCAATTTGCTGAAAATGTGAAGTCAGCAATCTGAAATATATTCTTGAATGCACATTGATTTTTCTTATGCAAAGGGCTGTTCTATATGGTATATATAACAAACTTTGTGAAAATTTAACATTTTATGCTAACTTTGTAACCATTGCCCTAATTTGGTATAATAACAAAGCTCTTGAGAATGTCTCGTGTGTTTACAAATACTGTCTGCCTTCAGCACCAACTTTATCAACATCCAAATATTGAATTGCAACTTTGCTTGCACATTGTTAACCAAAAGGAAAAACCTTTAAAACCCAAAGGACAAAAGAGTTTCACAAAAATGACGCGAGTATTTATCATCACTATCTAAAATGAATCAAGCTTCCCCAAATGAAATTGCATGGAACTTCTATTTTTTTGGTTGGAGGGCTTTATATCAAAGCCACAGAATCATTTAGCTACCTGATACAGGAGCACAAGCCTTAGGCTGAAACCTCTTCGGCTAAGAGCCAAGGACTGAGGGTATCCATTCCGCCAAAGTTGTCTGGGGCACTATTCCGGCCTTATCACTTATGGTGTCGGGACCTTGGTCAACTTGTGAAATTGCAGGGAATTTTGATTTTTTCTTTATTAATAAATAGTATGATTACAAATAATTTCAGTGTTTTCAGAGAAACGAAGATAAAAATGATTTTAGGTACATTAGAAATCAATTTCCCAGGACCACATGGAACAAACTCATTTTGCATTTTTTACAATGTTATTTGACTCTAGATCCTCTTCTGAAGCTTAGCTACTCCAAATGCTTTATGATCATGTATCACAAAAGATGGATAGGATGTCTTAGGAAGCTCAGATGGGCTTTGCCTTTTTCTGCTACTTAAGTCTTTAACTGCTGTTTGCTGTACCATTTTGTAGGATATATATGATTTTAGTGAGATGGAATTTCCAGTACTATTTTTACAATTAAGAGTTCTTTGAGTTTAAATGTAGGTGGAGTTTCCAATACAAATTTCAAACAAACCTAGTAAACCTGATCCTCTTAGAGCATGTTACTGAAATCTAAGTCGGTGTCCCTGAGAAAGCTAGGACATGCCTACAAAGAAGTAAATACCAAATCTAGAATAGCTGTTGAAGTAGAAAAAGCAAAGAATTCTGCAGATAAGGTAATAGAGGTAAGTTATATTGTGTGTGGGCATGCTTTGATTAAAGTTAGAACATATCTGAACAAGTCTGTTAGTGACAATAAAATCAAACCAGGATCATATACAATGTTCTCAAAGAGGGGTTACTTTTCCTCGTCTGGCTGGATTTATTTTTATCTGTCTAAATGCATAGAAATAATATCCACAAATTCAAAGCATAAGAATTACTATGATTTCAAATTTGATTCTATTGTGACTTCAGAAAATATAATTTCTTGCATTGATATGGGCTTTATTTATTTTGATTATTTTTCTAAAGCAATTAAGACCCAGAGAGGCTGAACAAGAAATCCTACTACCTACCAGTGAAGAATGCTCTAGGTGCATCACTTCTTTACTAAGCCTAAAAATCAGTTAAATTATGCATCCACAGATAAAATATTACGTGTTTTAGCAAAATACACCATTTTTCAATTTACATAAATGATAAAAGCACGGAATAAAATAAGATGCTAAAGAAAGAAAACAAAAGCTATAGTAATAGCTATGGAACAAGTCAACAAATTTTAGGAGGTAAGTTTTCCTTACAGTTAACTATGCCTGGAAAACTAGGTCTTCTAACTATCTTGTAGTAAAACTCACCTTGCATTTCTATAGTACTCTGTGGTATTAGTCACACCTGCAATAGAATGTTTTAACAAATGATGTTGAATCCGATTCTTGGCGTACGGTGTTTGTTACATACAGGTGACTGCGAAAGTGGTAGCAGACAACATGGTTTTCATTATGAAGCTGTTATGAATTGCATGAATTCTCCTTGCTAGTAGTGCCCTTAGGCAATTAACCTTAGAGATCATAGAGGTACATGTGAATTAAAAAGAAAAATCAAAGGGGTTTTGAAATATTAGTGTTTTTTGTCCATTCATCACTACTGTATGTACACCATTTTTTGCAGACATTTTATTCAATTCTTTTTATCTTTCAAAATAATGAGCATAGCCCGAAATTAAAGTGGACTTTCCTCTTGACTTGCAAAAATCAAGGCTTGAAGGCAAGGTCTTAACGGATTAATTTTTTCAGGTATGATATAAGGCCGTCAGGTAACCTCCTGGGCACTCCCAAAAAGTCTTTGTAACTTTTAAGTATGGAGATTATTATCATTCTAAGGCATCCCAATTTATAAGCATTTGTAGCTTGCTGTTCAGTCTTGTAATAGAAATTGCTTATTTTATTACCGTCTCTTCAACAGTAATATCTATATATTATTTTTATTGCATTATTATTATCTTCGTAGTCATGCATTTGTTCCAACTAGATGATAAGAACAAGAAGATGAAACTAATTTATCTTTTTTTTTTTTAGAAAAAAGGTGCAAAAGCACCCATACCAGATATATTGAATATCAAAAGAGTACAAGAGGGGTCCGTACACGGAGAGAAAAGCCATCATGGCTATCAAAGCCCAAGGGGTCAAAAACACTCACTTCGTCCGGAGTCCAAAGGATAGCATCATCCGTTCAAAATCAGCTTCATAGCAGTTACACTCCCATATGATGAACATCGAATCAAAATAAATGAAGCTGGAAGTAACGGATAGTTTTGCTAGGGAGTGCCTAAAGTGGCCATTGAAAGTGAAGAGACACGTCCTCTTGGCCTTAAAGAGGCAATTAAGGCATCTGACAAAATTTAAGCCCACACACCACCAAGAAAGATTTGAAGCAGTCCAAATCAGAAAAGAACTGTTGATCACCCAGCAGTGACAGGGAACTCTGCCAGATCCAAATGAACATTGAATGTTGCATTTGCCCAGAACCCGCATACCGTTCATATTTCTCAGGATTGGGCACTGTATTCACTTCATAGAGGCAGAGTAACTCCTCTAACTCTCTTCTCAAAGAGCAACAAACGTAAGACCTGCCACCCACATCTGGACGTCTCTTGAAGATTAAAACACCAACAATGCCTTGATGGAGTCATGTACAGAGGAATGAGACGCCTCTATTCAAAAATTTAGACGCAGCAATTAAAAGATAATGTCTGCAAACATTTCAACCCCTTCAAACAAAGCTATCACCTCTGAATTCGCCCAGTAATGGCGATGGAATAGATTTAATAGACACAAAACTGAAAACCAGACTTAGACGCCTTCATAGGAAGTGAAGCGCTTGTGTGGAGTTTCAAAATTTAGACTCCATCAAGGCATGTCCAAAAACTGCGTACCATTCATGTTTCTCAGGATTGGGCACTCTATTCACACCATAGAGGCAAAGTAATGGTGAACACCTCTAACTCTCTTCTCAGAGAACAATAAACAAAAAACCTGCCACCCACATCTCTGGATATCTCTTGTAGATTAAAACACCAACAGGCCCCCCGAACTTGCCAAAGGGGCATAGATCAAAGAATGCCCACTGCCTGGGAGAGGCATCGTGGGCAACTCACTGTCAACGAAAACACACATCGCTGAAGGAGCTAAACCAGAGTAAAGAAAGATTCCACATCCATTGCCGTCCATGAATAGAATCCACTACTGAGAGCCTGACTTAGAGACATGCAAAAAATAATAGAAAGAAAATACCCCTCACCGTCACACAAAAACAACCAAACACTCCTGTGAGAATCAATGAAATAAAGTTTCTATCCAACAAGAGAAAAACAACCCCCAACTGTCACGAAAGAGCATCCAACAAAGCTAACATCAAAAGAGGAAACATTTCAGCGCCAAAAGCTTTCTGCAGCAAAGAAAATGTCAACACCATCCATAACCACACTCAAACTGCATTATAGATGAGGCCAATCCTTTCCTGCAAAACTGCCCACAGATTCCTTCCCCGTGTCCTCCTAACACATCGGGGCATGACTAAAGGGCATATTGCCCCTAGCAGTCAGGGGAGAAACTTTCATTTCCCGGGGGAGAGTACGCCCCCCTCTTCGAACACAAAATCTTCTCTAACAAGGATTGGTGGTCTGTCTTTTTTTCTTCCCCATCCCTCTTGCTCTTAGATCTGCGATTTTTCTTGTTGCGTCTCAAAGGGGTGTTCTTTGATTTTTTGACTTGATTTGACCGAAACAGACCTAGATTTGCCATGTTTGCAAGATCAAAATCCTCTTCAAGAATCTCCTCCGCCATATCATCATAGAAATCCATTCCTACCCTAAAGCAAGCGTCATCTATAATGGCTCTCAAGGCCTGTTCAGAAACATCAGCCTCTCCTTGCGTAAGTACTCTGTCCTCCAAAACTTCTCTGTCCCCATCCTCTGACAAATACCATTGCCTTAGCTGACAATCACCATCCAAAAA
The DNA here is from genome assembly GCA_027924645.1 of Cunninghamia lanceolata. Classification (NCBI taxonomy): domain Eukaryota; kingdom Viridiplantae; phylum Streptophyta; class Pinopsida; order Cupressales; family Cupressaceae; genus Cunninghamia; species Cunninghamia lanceolata. Next base: position 11,265,405 of record BSBN01000186.1, on the reverse strand, counting down.
CCTCCCATCTACCGCCATATCCTTGTCACTGTAGCAGTCAGTGTCCAATTCTTCCCCCGAGCAGGACGGGATCAACACATGTAAGTCAATTGAACTACTCAATTCATTTTCTGATGCAGAAGAGAGCCCCTCCGATGAAGACTCTTCTGAGAAATGAGGCTCGCTTTAAAGGTGAGACCGAGGATTGTCCGCAGGGGCATAGCTTAGGTCCAAGCTCTTTTCCCTTGCCAATAATTCTTTGGTATCTACCAGGCTGCAATGTTCCTCCTCTCAACCCTCTTCTCCCTCATAGCCATCATCCAAGGGAGTAACCGAATCTAAAAGCTTGTCCCTACAAAAGACTTCTGTGAGATCACAAGTGGGTCTTGAAAAGAAACCCTTTTGGAGCAAGCCTTGGAGGCAGTGTCTGAATTGCAATTATTATGATCTTGTCCCCCGCAGTTGGAACATCTGATTTCATGACCTTCAAAGCAAATTTCTTGTGTCCATTCTCCTTCAGAGGATTGTAAGGTGATATTTTTAGGAAAACCCTTCTTTAAATCTAGTCGGATACAAATTCTAATGCTATCCTCAACCACTACAGGCTGCAATTCTTCCTTAGATTGAAAGACACCAAGGGAATCACCGATGAGCCTCAGGATTTCCTGTCCTCTGTATTCTACCGGTAAGTTCTTAAGATTTATCCAAAAGAGTGCATGAGTAATCTCCACATTTGAAGCTTTAAAATTTGGTTCCCATGCCTGCACATATAGTTCTGCTCCTTCATAAAACCAGGTTCGTTTTTGGAGAACTGAATCTCTATCCTCCATGTTCAGGAAGATGACAATGAAAAAACCTTCTTCAAGAAGAGTGACTTCCTCACTCTCAGGCCAATTCATTTTGATCCAAGCAAGCAAATTAGAGGAGTCATTCAAAAATTTACCTATTAAAGCAGTCTTCTTGAGAGTGTCCAGTCTGGATCCCACTAACTCCTCTGGGATGTGAATGTGAATCTCCCTATCCTAAGACGAGTTCACCGAACCGAGAGGAGTCCCTTTGATACGGTACACCATCTTGCCTTGTGTAGAGGGTGTGTTTTCCTTCGGCCCTTTTGGGTGAGTCTTCCTGTATCCACGATCCCTCCTTTTGCTAAAAAGAGTGTCTACGCCTGAACTTGGGCATTCACTGATGCCGTTCCCCCACCTCCATGATCCACGCCTTCTTTCCCCTGATTTTGGATAATCTCTGGTTGAGGGGGGCTGGAAGCTTCGAGAACATCGTAAATATGGCTGTCCAGAGCTCTGCTTGCATTTCTGAGAGCCCATCTGGCCCATTTGAGGAAGCATCCAAAGGGACTCGTATCTCCGGAAGGTGTGAAGCTCTCGGTAACCCCAATTGAAAGCAGCACTCTGTCTAGAGTCCCTAGAACTCTTGAACCCGCTTGCTGTCCTTGTATTTCTGGAGAAAGGCCGTTTGAAGGGGTGAGTACCTCCCCTGTCTTTTTCCCTGAAAAACACAGGTCTGTAGTCATGCCACTCTTGCCTCCAGCTTTGTTTCGGTACTCCATTCCTCCATTGCTGCCTCTAGACAAGATGGTTCTGCTCCTCCAATCCTCCGCCATAGCCTCCATTCCTCCATCGCTGTTTCCCTCGCTGGATCTGCCTCCGTTGGTCGTACTCCATAAATGCGCACAGTTTTTTACCGTAAACCCTGCATATGAGGCTTATGGAAATCCAATCCTAACGCAGGTGCATTCAATACGTTTGCAGCGGTTTCAAGACCATTCTCCCTTAGAGTTATATGGACGGATCATGCACCAACCTGAGCGAGAGAAGAACTCGTATAAAAATCTTATATTAAAATCTCGTATAAACGAATTTATCTTATATAAAAATTTCGTATAAAAAGCTTGTATAAAAATTGAGATAGATACATGATTCATATGTTTCATATTCATTTTTGGTCTCTCCGAATTTCTGCAATATTGGATGAACGTAATAATTCTATAAAAAAACTTTGTATTTTTCAAAACTTTATTACAGTTATTTACTTGTTACAATCTTTAAGAGTTGGCCGTTGGCAAAAAATAGGCAGAGTATCATTTGAAAAGAGAGGTGGAGACATGAAAAAAATTGAATTCCTCTTTGTAATAAACAAGACATTTTTTATGCTTACGTTTATCCACTTTAAGTTTGCCTATGTGGTAGTTAACACTGGCAGTTGAAGCAAAGTGATAGGCATTGCAAGCTGCTTTCGAACAGGAAGCACCAAGGAAAGGGGGGTATTCAATTGCTTTATTCATAGTACAGTTTATCATTTTTAAATGTTTGGGCTTGGTTGCAGTATGCTGCCTTCAATACATCACATTTTTATTTCAGGATGAATGTGAAATCCAATATATTTGCATCTGCTAATATCTGTAATATAGATTTATGTACAACTCAGCACTTGCTATTGTTTCTAGTACTGTCTCCAAAACAGATCTATGCACAATATTATACTCCTTTATTGTTGTGTTTATTCTATGATGCATATGGAATTGGCTGATATTTCTAGGCAGCTTACAGATCACTTAATTGTTCAGTACAACCAGATTTTAACAAATGTTGTCAGCTTCAGGAAGCAATGGTAGAGTTGGAATATGCTTAAAGAGGGAGTTTAAGTAAGGTCTGTCTTTTAAGCACTTATATAAGGCATTACTTGTTATGTCCTCATTATAGTTATCCACAGGATAATAGAGGTGACATTTTACCGTATGTCAAAAAGTCCTGTGTACTGGAGAATAGATTATCTTTTTATGTATCTATATAATGATTGTTTTTTATGGTTCTCTTACTAACATCCTAAGGTCGGGATTATTTTGTGTAAGATGTATGTTGTTATCTAGCAGACAAAACTTGTGAAACTTCGTTGCAATGGGTAAAGAAACAAAAGAAGCAGCAGGCAAAGGAATGGCAAGAAAAAGTGCTAGCAACAAATGTAAGTTGAATCAAGCTATTGCAACTTGAAAGCAAGGATTGGAAGGAAAAGAGGTTTCATATGACTTTTCATGTTCTAGGGATGTTTTCTTTTGCATATATTTTTATCCTCAACAATGTTCAGATATATTAAAAACTTAGTATGATTTAGCAGAGTTATATAAAATTTATATACAGATATGATTATTTGTATGAATGTTGATATTGATATTTGAAATGTATTGGGTAGGTCATAGTAAAAGTATTTCAAAATATTATAAAAATCATTAAGTGAAATAAAGCAAAACAAAGACATGCTGGAGGCAAGCTTTTGGCTGGAGATTTTTCTGTTTAAATGTTTTGGTTAAAAAATAGAATTTGGGCTTTAAGATAGGAGTTTTATCCATTTCAAGGCTTATTAGTATCTATAGGCCAGGAATTAGTATCAGCAAATGATCAATCTTGAGAAAGGAGGCCTTCCTTTAGTTAACTTGTTAGTCGTGAGACTAACATCTCTTGTTTACTTGCAAAATATTTTGAAATCTAGCAAAGGAGATATTGGGTAAAAACCTTTTACAAACAGCACTATTATTAAATGAAAATCCAAAAGTCCAAAGTTTGGGTACGCCTTCTACTATGCTAGAAATATTGAATAAAACCCTGTGTTCCAGGGGGACACATCCCCAGCCCTCAAACAGGCATCCCCATCCCCAACGGCTTTTCAAGGACAGCGGAATGGCAAGGGACATGCCCTGGCCATGCCCAAAAATTCTGAAATCCAAGAAACATTTCAGAAACGGTATCTAAGCAGAGGAAACGCATCTGGCTGTCCCTGTGACAGTCAGGGATGTCTAAGATGTCCCCCGACTGTCCTGGGGCCGTCCCAGACAGCACACAACATTTTTACATTGTTTTTTTTAAAAAAACCTTTATTGCATTTTAAAAAAAAATCCTTCATCTTTCTCTTTTTCTTTCCTGAAGAATCAGTGCCTCCTCTCATACCAATAGTCATACTCATACCTCCCAGCGCTCTGTTCATATTTATCTCCGACATTAGGGTTGCAGTTGTGCTTCCACTTACAGGCAAAGCTACAGCTGCAGCAGGGGAGTTCAAGTTAGGGTTAATGCCCCTGGTATTAATATTATTACTTGCACTAGCATTGCTGTTGTTGGCGTTGTAGGCATTGTTGTTCATGTTGATATTAGTTGCAGCTGCATTTGCCGGGACTTGAACCACCAACAGAGTGTGTAAGCCGGACGAACCAGTTAGCATAGTACTGCTGGACTGTCCAGACGGAGGCATTCCTATGGATTCTCTGCCTTGCATTCAATACATATGTCGTGCCCCCGCCCAAAATTGGGCCGACTTCATTCGATTCATAATATTTTTTCAAAGTTTAAATAAAGATTTAAAAGGCACAAGTCTAGATGACACCAAAAAGAATTAACTAATTATGTAAAGCAAACAACGGTTGATGAAGAGACGTGAGTTATGAAGGAAAGGCGTCTTCTAGCCAAGGACATGCTGGTCCCTTAGGGACGCCTCCATTAAGGGATACTAAAGGAGAGAAAGGTGGACGTCAAAAGGAGGCATCTACAATCGATCAATCATAAGGAATAATAATCATTGAATTGGAGAGTAGTCATTGGATCTGCAGAAAGTTATCTATTTACATAGTCATATAGACTGTTAAGACAACAAAGGATATATTGTTAAACATTATTGGATAAACATAGCAGGTCAGATCATTGACTATTGATTGATTTACATATTGTATATCTCTGTCATTTATATATATATCATAAGACTTACCAGTCCAAGAAGAATGGTGAGGGGACTGTGTGGAGGGAACCCTGCCATACCTCCCTGAGGGCCTGTTTGGAGGAAGGACTGATCAACACCCTGCCATGCCTCTCTGAGGGGACTGTATGGAGGCATTGTTGACAGCCTTTACTCTGCCAAGCCCCCCCCAGGGACTGTTTGGAGGGAGAATTGAGCAACACCCTGCCATGTCTTCCTGAGGGGATTGTATGGAGGTATTGTTGACAGTCTATGCCCTGCCATGCCTCTCAGCACCATCCCCTTCTATGACTGAGTTGAGAAAATAAACTGAGTTAACTGCATAGTAATAAATAGATGATCTTTCTTCTATATGAATATTGTTTATGAATTTGAATGCAAGGAAAATCTTATCTAACACTAATATTTCAAGAGGTATATTTGTATATCTATATTTTGTATATGTGTTTTCCTATGTCATGATTGCAGAATTAGAGCACAAGAATTATGCAGTTTGAAGATATTCTAAATGGTAATTCCGAAACCCTAACCCTAACTTGTGGCATTTGAATCTTCTAGGGCGAATTACGTAAGGGACCTGGGACATTACAACTTACATATGATTTCAAAATATATGCCCACAGATCTTACATTACGATGTCTCAGCTACGATAACTTCTACAAAGAATAGTCATTTAAGAGTTGCTTCACTACTCTTCCATTTCAAAATAGCATTTTTACTTAAGTGTTATATCATTAGCTATGAATCTGAATCATGATATATTTTAATATTTATAATTTTATTGTTGTTATACTGCTGTCATGATATTCATATATTTCTTGTAGAAACTTGAGTATCCATATATATATATGCTGTTGTCCCCTCGCCATCCCCAAAAAATGGCCCCTGGACTGCCGTCTCACTGTCCCCATCCTCGAAACACCGTAGAACATAGATAAAAAACACTTACAACAATACTAGTTTTTATTTCAAAAGTCCAAAAACTTGAACAGCCCTTCTAATTAAGAATATTTTATTTTTTAGCATCCTAGATCCCTTTATGGTTAGATCATCAGAAACATCTTACTTTACTGAAACCTTGAAAAGAAACATTAAGGAGAAAAACTAGCATTTCTATTTTAACAGAGAAAAATGTATGATAAATAACAGATCAATTTGAATTTTTTTATATTTATTGTTATCAGATACGGGCTTTGGAATTTGGTACAAGAAAGAGCACAGTTTTTGCAGAAAATGAACTCAGAAATCTAGAGGAAAAAGGAAGCACAAGCCAAATGTGATGTTCTTCTTAATGGAGCACAGCAAGCTAATGAGCAGGTCTTAAATTTGGAAAATTTTCTATTTCTGTCTTGATTAATTCTCTGAAGATTTCTGTTCTTTCTCAATTTCATTATTACCAGAACACAGTAATTAATCTACATGTTTACTAAAACCCTGTTCTAGGATTAGTTATGCTTTTTCATTTACAGATTTTGTATTGTATATGCAGTTCTGAGTATAGTTTCTTATCTAATTAGGGAGAAAATTTAATAATATTCACTGTTATATTTTAAATGATGGTGGTTCTAGTAGTAACCATTGGAAAACAAAAATACTAGTGTCTTTAAAGCATTGGATTTTACAGCAATTTTGGGAATACATGAAGAAAAAAATGGTCATATTTATTGTATACCAAATGGGAAGAAAGTGATGGTTACTGATGTTGTGTTTTGGTAATGCACAGCTAAACCAATTCAAAATAGAATATAATATTGCATATCAAGAATTGGAGGTTTGATGCACTTCGTGTGATAAAAAAATACTCTTAAATGTTCACATGTTTTATACCTTAAATACAGTCATGGTTATTAGTATTACAATACTCTAGGTACACAATATCTAGGCACACAAACAAGTGAATTATCGATTCATTCACTACATTTCAAAGACCTAGTTAAAGAATCATATAGTTCTTAACTCAAATATCTTGATTGAAGCAGACAAGAATGAATGAGATTTAATTCTGAGAAACAAAAATTGATCAAGTTTTGGCCACATTGGAGAATACTACTTCACAACTTGAAAGTTGAAAGTTGAAAGCTGAAACACACCAGAGTCATGAACAGCATACTGATGAAGAAGAAAGAATAGGTACCTTTTCTGCTTTTTAGAGTGTTCATTTATACCAAGACAGTTCTAGCCTACTTAATTCTTCTCTATAGACAGTTCTAGCCTACTTAATTTTTCTATATTGAGATAGGATGGATATTTCCAATAATTAATAGGCAACTATAAAGAGTTATTATCTTTTATTTCAGTCTTTTGTACAAGGCATCTTAGATATGTGTTGTCCATCTTCAACCACATATCTGTTGCTTATGTCACATATGATTTGGTTGGTTAATATGCATATCAATTACCATTTTTTGTCTATGAATATGGTTATGTCACAAATGATTTGGTCAGTCAATATGTATGTCTATATCTTTTTGTCTAGGGATATGTTATTATTCATGCTTACAGCTTTTGTGTTCTGGGCTGACACAGATGGATTGGCAATGTCTAGAGGCTCAAGCAGAGTGAGACAGGCTTCACCAGTAGTTAAGAAGTCTTGTTAAGAGCTAGTTTATTATAAAGAATTTAATTTATAATGTTCTGGGCTGACACAGATGGATTGGCAATGTCTAGAGGCTCAAGCAGAGTGAGACAGGCTTCACCAGTAGTTAAGAAGTCTTGTTAAGAGCTAGTTTATTATAAAGAATTTAATTTGAACGTTGCGTAGAATGCATGCTGGTGAAATACAAACATTTGACAGCTAATGTCAGGTCTATTGCACCCTAGTGTTAGAATATTGTCATTGATGCCAAAGTGAAAGGACACATCAATGTTATTTATGCTGTTGATACCACGTTCATGCATTGATAAATGTTTAAATTAAAGATTTAAACATATTCCCCAAGGCACCACAATCAAATTTATTGCTAAGTGTGGTGTTTTCTTTTTGTGAAAAAGATAGCAAGTAATCAGATTTATTGCTAAGTATGGTGTTTTTTTCTTTTTGTGAAAAAGATAGCAGGTAAAATAAACAGGAGGAAAGCAAAAAGAAACTAAAGAAAAAAAGAAAGACAACGTTCAGAAAGGCAGCGATCACAAAAAGCAGCGATTATCCTATGAAGTGGTGCGGTGGACAGCTATGCTGATAGTACTTTTCGAAGGCAGCGATTTCTTTTTGGCTGGGTCCCACAAATCACTAAAGATAATAGTGGAAGCCTTTTTATTAAAGGAATCGCTCCTCATTTTTAGAATGAAAAATAACATATTTTGAATATTTAAAAAGGTATGCATGGGAATTGTTTAATGGAGAGTGCTACCTATTTTTAAAAAGATGTGATTTGAGGTGATGAGAAGAGTTTAAAGGGGGACTTGAGTATTAAGAAAAATATGCGCTACCTTTATTTAGAGATTTCTGTCTATTGTGAGCTGGCCGCTTTTCTTATTCAGTTTTTTTGATGTCTTTGTGTAGTGAGACGTCACTATCGAAGCAGTTTTGATATATATTGGGACTGCAGTTTAGTTTTCTGGTACTCTGTGTGTGGTTTCAGCAGCATTAAGAGTTATTCTGTTCAGATAAAGAAGTTCTGTGTATCTGTGGGTATGAATGGGAGATCTATGAGAAGATTATGAGCTGAGTTAAAGAAAGTGCTTGCAGTTTTGTATGTGATTATTATGTCTTCCATTGAAGAGAATATTCACAAGAAGTTTTTGTGCCTATTGTATCAAAGGTTGGTGCCTTGTACTGAGTTGGTGCTGTTGGAAAGACAATTGCTATTGCACCAAAAGATTGACCTGTTAATGCTCGATACCACTGCCAGAGTTAATGAATCCACGGGAGATGGTTAAGCCTTGTCACGAACCCAAGCACTGTGCTGTACAACACAAGGAGACCAAGGGCGCACACCTTGCAACAATCCTCCCCCAGCGCAAGCGTGGGGTTCGAACTCGTGACCCAGGCTTTGATACCAATTGTTGGAAAGACGATTACCGTTGCACCAAAAGATCGACCTGTTAATGCCCAATACAACCGCCAAAGTTAATGAATCCACGAGAGGCAGTTAAGCCTTGTCACGAACCTAAGCACTGCGCTGCACAACACAAGGAGACCAAGGGTGCACACCTTGCAACAAGTGCTTCCAGTGAGTTGAAGCTCACTTTTGTAACCGAAGATTGGTGTCTTCCATAGGTTGTTGCCTACGTAGTTAATAAAAGCAAATATTTTGCCGTGGTTTTTCACTTAAGGGTTTTCCACGTAATTCCTGTGTTCTTCTTGCATGTGTAGTTTGTTTGATGTTTTGAAGTTGTGGTTTCAATTTTAAAAAGGTTTCAATTTGTTCTAATACTGATTCATCCCCCCTCTCAGTATTAGCGTTTGCTCTTCATTTGGTATCAGAGCCAGGTTCCTTCGAAGTTAAGCCTAACAAGCTAGAAGGTAGATCTTGAGAAGCACACATGGCTGGTCATGATGGATATGGTTTCTCCTCGAATAGGGCTCCTTTGTTTGATGGAACTAATTATGTGTTTTGGAGCATAAGAATGGAAACATATTTGAGTGCTCTAGGTTTTGATATTTGGCAAGCTGTTGTTGATGGTTACACAACTCCTGCAACTCTAACTGATGCTGCTGGAAAGAAGGCTAGTGAATGTAATGCCAAGGCAAAGAATGCTATTCTTTGTGGGCTGTTTGAATATGAGTTTGTGAAGGTGATGCACTGCAAATCCGTAAAAGAAATGTGGGAAAAATTGAAAAATATTTATGAAGGAGATGACAAAGTTAAAAAGGCAAAGCTTCAAACTCACTGAGGATTGTTTGAAGGCCTTAAAATGGAAGAAGAAAAAAATATTGCTCAATACCTACTTCGTGTGTATGAGATAGCCAATACCATTAGATGTCTTGGTGAAGGAATCGAAGAATCAAAAGTTGTGCAAAAAGTTCTAAGGTTCGCGTTTTGATGCAAAGGCGTCTGCCATTGAAGAAATGAAGGATCTTGACAAGTTATCGAAAGATGAGTTGCATGGAATCCTAACCGCTTATGAGATGAGAACTGTTGATCAATCATCCAAAAAGGAGGCAGCCTTCAAAGCTTCAAGGAAAGGAAAAGACAAGGAGCATGAACCCAGTGATAGTTCAAATGATGATTCAGACAATGAATAAGCTCATTTCATGAGAAGGCTGAAGAAAGGATCGGGAAAGTACAAAGGCAAGTTACCTTTCAAGTGTTTTAATTGTGGAAAGGTGGGACATTTGGCTTCCAAAAGTCCATATGCAAAGAATGAGGACAACGATAATGAGAAGAAGCCTAAGTACTTCAAAAAGGGGTATCAAGAGAAGAAAAAGTTTCAAAAATCCACAAAGAGTCTCTACTCCAAAAAACACAATAGCTCATCAGATGATAGTAATGGAGTCTTCTATAGAAGAAATCTTATTCATGGTTAAAGAGGAAGACATTCTTGAAAATGAAGTCAAAGAAGAAGGAGAGCAATATGATGGAAACGAAGGAGAAGTAGACCTCGAAGCCGAGCTCATAAGTGCTCTAAGTGAAATCAAAAGACTCAGGAAAAAGAACCAAAATCTGAAATTGCAGCTCCAAGAAGAAAATGAATCAAAGGTCAAAGCATCACAAACTTTTGAGGAAGCTGAAAAGAAAATTGTAGATTTGAAAATTCAGATTGAAGAGGCCAAAAGGATTGAGGAAGAAGTGAGAAATCTTTTGAAGATAAAAGAACAAAACTGTGAAAAACTAGAATCTGAAATTGTTTCCTTGAGGAAGCAATTGGACAAAGCTGTGACTCAAGCAAACAGGGAGTTGAAGAATGAAAAGAGTGCAGAAGCTTTGAACAACATCATCCTGAAGAATTGATAATAAAAGATTATAGGCCAAGAACAACAAGAAGGATAGTAAATTATTCAGAAGATGAAGACATATCCTCGCTGTCCAAAATTGAACCCAAAAGCTTCAAAGAAGCAGCTGAAGATAAGTATTGGGTAGAGGCCATGGAAGAGGAGCTTGATCAAATTGAGAAGAATGAAACTTGGGAACTTGTTCCAAGACCCAAGGATGAAAATGTAATTGGTACTAAATGGGTGTTTAGAAATAAATTGAATGAAGATGGCCAAGTTGTAAGGAACAAGGCGAGACTTGTATGCAAGGGATACGCTCAAGTTGAGGGTATTGATTTTGAAGAGACTTTTGCTCCAGTTGCTAGGATGGAAGCAATAAAAATGTTCTTAGCTCTTGCAAGTTTCAAAAATTTGAAAGTCTATTAGATGGATGTAAAATCAACCTTTTTGAATGGAAATTTGGAGGAAGAAGTTTACATTGAATAATCTGATGGGTTCATTATTTCAGAAAATCAAAACTATGTTTGCAAGTTGAGGAAGGCACTGTATGGGTTGAAACAAGCCCCCAGGGCTTGGTATGCAAGATTAGACAAATATTTGCAATAGCAAGGCTTCAAAAGAGGTATTGCAGACAACAATCTCTATATCAAGAATGAAGGTAATTAAATGTTGATTGTTGTTGTTTATGTTGATGATATCATCTTTGGAGGCAATAGTGAAAAAATGTGTCAAGAATTTGCTCCTAACATGCAGAAGGAGTTTGAAATGTCTATGCTTGGTGAGCTATCTTACTTTCTTGGTTTGCAAATTTTACAATCAGCTAAAGGCATATTTATTTCTCAAACCAAGTACATTAAAGAGATGTTGAAGAAATTTAGGATTGAGAATTGCAATCCTGTGAGTACCCCCATGGTTACAGGATGCAAGTTGAGCAAGGATGATGAGTCTCCTGAAGCTAATCAAACTTTGTACAGGTCTATGATTGGAAGTTTATTATATGTAACAACTACACGACCTGATATCATGCAAGTCGTTGGCTATGGCTCGATTTCAGGCTGCACCAAAGGACACTCATGTGAATGTAGTAAGAAGGATATTCAAATATCTTAAAGGCACTATGGATTTTGGGTTATGGTATACAAGAGGTGAAGACTTCACCCTCACAGCTTACACAAATGCAGAGTGGGCTAGAAGAATTGATGATAGAAAGAGCACAAGTGGAGGTGCATTCTTTCTAGGAGATTATCTTGTTTCATGGTTGAGTAAGAAACAAGCACCTATTTCTTTGTCTACAGTTGAAGCTGAATACATTGCAACAGTTTTTTGTTGCACACAAGTTTTACGGATGAAGCAGACTTTGAAGGACAGTAAGGTAGAGTATGAACATCCCATCTCTATTTTTTGTGACAATACGAGTGCAATTAACATTTCCAAGAATCCAGTTATGCACTCCAGGACAAAACACATTCCAATTAAGTATCATTTTTTAAGAGAGCAAGTTGCTGATCAACAAGTGAAGTTAGAGTATTGTTGTGACCAAATCACACATCACCCCATTGCAAATGGGGACCCCCTTTTTTTGAATTCCAGTGCTTTGCTAAGTCCAGGATGATGTCCTTTGCATGATGAAGTTAGTGGTGTTTGAGTCTTAGAGCCCCCTTGATGACCTGATCCTGATGTTTGAGACCCTGAAAATGACTAAGTCTGGTATCCTGATCCTGAAGATCCTGAAAAATTGACTAAGTTTGAAATCTGGTGGATCCTCAAAAATCTAGAATCTGCATGTGAAATCCAGTGGATCTGAGACCTATCTCAAACATCCTGAAAGGTATATTGAAAAATATTTAAAGTATAAACTTATATTTAAATATATTTTTCAATATACCTTACCTTGGCGACTTGCATTTTTTGGGCGCGAATTTCCTCTAGTACTTGGGCGTATTTTCCCACCTCTGCCAACCCAAATTAGCGCCCAAGGTTGAAGGAATGAGTTTTGGCGCCATTTCTTGTTACTCCTGCCAGTTTTAGGCGCCTTGATGTGAAGTAAGATTTGAACTAATGATAGATTGCGCCTTAAGAGTTTTTAAAGGTTGAGTTGGAGCGCCCTAAGTCAGGAAGATCATCAATTGGCGCCTAGTGTTTAAGAGCCTCTTAGAGAGCGCCTTGATGATGTCAAGATTGATAGGTGCCTAGATTTGGGAGAAGACACAGGCAGAGACCCTCAAATTGCGCCTTAGGTTGAAAAATCTTGAGTTTAGGCACCCATGAAAGGAATCAAGTTGAGGAGTATGAATTCTTGAACAAGGAGTAGCTTGAATTACAAATTGCGCCTTAGGTTGAAGATGAAGAGTTTGGGCGCCCTCTATGAAATTCCTCACCAACTATTAGCGCCTATTATGGAGAACCCTCTGGAGGTGGGAGATGTTTAGATTTGCAAATCGCCTCACTTGAGTTTAGGCGCCCTTCAACACTCAAAATGGCGCCTAAAACTTGGAGTAAGTATTCTTAAATGAGCGCTTAACCTCAAGGAGTGATAGGAGTCTTCTGGAAGTGGAAACTTGAAGGTTGTTGTAAAGGCGCCCTTACTCATTCTCCCAATCTAAAGTGGGCGCCTTGTAAAAGAAGGCTTGGGATCTTGAAAATATGCTAAGTCAAATGGGCGCCTTAGGAAGAAAGAGTATGAAATCCTTGATGTATGTTTGAGAAGATCCTGAAAATGACTAAGTCTGATAGTCTGATATCCTGAAACACTGAAAAATTGACAAAGTCTGAAATCTGGTGGATCCTCCAAATTCTATAATCTGCATGTTAAATCCGGTGGATCTGAGACCTATCTCAAACATCCTGAAAGGTATATTGAAAAATATTTAAAGTATAAGAAATTCAACTTATATCTAAACTTATACTTAAATATATTTTTCAATATACCTTACTCCTTGGACTTCCTTTTCTGGGCGCATTTCTCTACTCGCAATGACTCCAGATGGCGCTTGCAACTCAGGGTGCCTCCCATCACTCCAACCAACTTCCGAATTGCGCCTTGACATGAGATGAACACAAGAGCAAACACTTTGAGCGCCTTGGGTTGAAGTTGTATGGTTTTGGCGCCTTGAAGCCTAAGTGATTTGATTTTAGGCGCCTTGATAAAGCAACTTGAGATCATGTTGAAACAAGGCGCTCTTCCTTGAGGGAATCATTCTAGGCGCCTTAGGAATTAGAAATCATAACCATGGGCGCCTTAAGGATAAAAGAGCATAATGAATGTTGAGATTAGGCGCCTTAGGAGAGATTGTCCATTTTAACTTCCTGGATGAGCGCCCTGGAATGGATTGGTGGGGGAGATCACTTTAGCGCCTTAGAAGATTTGTAAAGCACCTAGAGGTTAGAGTGAAGTCTATGAAAGTGATAGCATGAATCAAACCCAAAGTGTGCCTAGCAACTTTCACAGGATGATGCTTAAAGGAATTGAGGTAAGACACTTAGTTAGGCGCCTAGAAGAGAATTTGCGCCTTAGCATAAAATAAGCTCTAGAAGATGTGGAATGTAGCGCCTAGATGGAGGTTTTAGCGCCTAGAAGACAAGATGAGTGAAAGTGAAGTATTGGAAACTTTGACCTAGATTGGCACCTAAAGGAAGGGGAGTCATCCCACAACCTTCACAATTGTCTAAAGCATGAAAAAATTCTAAAGATGAAGCTATTAGCCCTAGGCGCATTTTCACTTATCTACCAACCTAGATGGGCGCCTAAGGAAGAAATTGTGTTGAAAGATACCTTTTGGGTGAACCTTATAGGGGATTGACTTTCTTTAAACCTTTACAATTGCTAGAAATCATTTGAAATAATGAATGTGGGACTAAATGATGTTAGGCGCACTTTGTTCTTATTTTTACCTATATTTGCGCCTAAGTTTGAAATAGCGTTATTACATGTTTAAAGTTGTTTTTATCTTAAGAAGTTATTGATATATCGTTTACCTTGTCTTGTAGGAGCATTAACAAAGCTAAGGAGTTATCCAAGGAATCACCTTCAAGCGAGGAGTAAGGAGCATCATGCTAGCCGCCTTTGAAGATTATCAAGTTGCATCATTGAAGGAAGGGGTGTTGGTGAAGCTAAGGAGTCATCAAGGACAAGTACCTGAGAAGCCTTCAAGTTGCAGGGGGATCACACCTCAAGTCTCCTACATCAATGACATCATGTTAGATCACATCAAGTTCAAAGTATACTTCATCCTTTGCATCATGTTCAAAGACAAGGCGTTCCCCATTCAAGCTTCAAGTCAAGGTTCGTCAAGCTTCAAAGTTTCTTCTAGAGGTTATCAACATCTACTTCACATCCAAGGAAGGTGTTATCATCTACACTCAAAGAAGGTCACTTCAAAGGCCATCAATGAAGGATCACTTCATCAAGTCTTCTACATCAAGCAAAGGCATTCACCATTCAACTTCAAGTTCCATTTCACCTTCAAGTTCAAGAGAGTCTTCTACTCTATGTCATGAAGGAAGTAACATCATCTACTCTTACATGAAGGAAGCATCATCATCTACTCTATTACTCACTCTACATCAAGAGCATCATCAAAGAAGATTCACATCAACCTGCTTACAAAAAGAAGAAACATTTCAAAGTCAATCAAATGAGCTACAAGTATCATACATCCAGTTGCAAGAAGATGAACAAGGCAAGATCTACAAGATGTATTCCTAAACATACAAGTTCAAGCAATCACATTGAATACATCACACAAAGATGATACAATTTTCAAAGTATGCTGAAGTGGCATCTATGTGGCGAGTACACATCATTCAATTTTGATTAGCCGCATTATTTAATGCATTAAATGTATCATTTAATAAAAGAAGCCAAAGGGATTCCTATGTGGAGGAATATTTTAAATGATTTCGCCTTACCTTATCACATTGGAAAATGTGCCTTCATTGCCTCTCTTTTGTACTAAAAATAGCAGTTTGTTGTAACTACCTCTGAGGTGGCATGATTTGAGCCCTTGGCTATCAAATTGATCTTAGCCATTCAATGTATTCTGGGCACTATATAAAGGCTTTGTTGCCTCATTTGTAATTCAGTAGATCATTAGTAGTAGAATAGAGAATAGATTGTAGACAAGTAGGAGTAGAATAAGAGACTCTTGAAATTCTCTGAGAGGACTTGAAGTTGTATATATTTCTCAAGATTAATGCAAAAGACATTGGAACTACTTGTTTGGTGTTTAAGTGTTATCTTGTTGAGTAACATGATTTCTTGTATCTTGAATTGAATGGAGAGATGTTTCAAATTAGAAATAAAGTAGATTAGAAGCTCTTTGATGTAATGCATGTATGTGTTGGATATTTGATCAACTCCTAGCTCATGCTTTTAACATTCATCGTTGGTGAATTGTTGTGTAAAGCTAGTCTGAGCCTTATTTGTATAAGTTCGATTGTGGAAGTTTGTTTGAGCTGCGCCGTCTAATGGGTGTTCATATGAGCCTTCATGATTTGAAAACCATTCGCATAACCTTAGGAGATTGCACCAACTTCATGTAGTTGTAGGCACCCTTGGCGAAGTGAAGTTAGGTTTATTTAGGAGTTTGTCTGTTCAATCATCATCATTACTTCATTGATCTTAGATTAGATATCCTAAACCTTTATCTTTTTTACTTTTCTTTGAGACTCTATATATATGTCATCCACACCGAAGGAGAAACAAGCTAATGAAAGGAGAAGAGTCTGCATAAGTCCCTTTGTGTTTACCAGCAAAATCATACTTAGTCACTGAGCTATCTCTTACAAAACTATAGGAAAGGAACCTTGGAGTCATCTTGTTTGATCACTTCGTTCAGCATTCGAGAGGCTTTGCTCAAGAGGGAGTTAGATACTTTGTATTTTACTCTAATTGTTGACTTGTCCAAAAACAATCATCAACAAGTATGTTGCCACCAAAGAACAAATTGCAGATATCTTCACCAAGCCACTCCCAAAGGAAACTTTTAAGTACCTGCGGAAGAAGTTGGGAGTGATATCACTCTCAAATTATTGAGAAGAAGTCTAGTTGTAGAGGGAGCTGATTATTGTCATATCATATAGCTCTATGAAAAAGAAGTTTCAGAACAGTAGATTATTCCTTTGCCATTGATGTCAAAGGGGGAGAATTGGAGATAGGGGGAGCAGTGAGACAGGGGGAGCAGTTTAGAAAGTATGAAGTTGCCATCAATGACAAAGGGGGAGATTGTTAGAATATTGTCATTGATGTCAAAGGTCACACCAATGTTATTTATGTTGTTGATACCACGTTCATGCATTGATAAATGTTTAAATTAAAGATTTAAACATATTCCCGAAGGCGCCACAATCAAATTTATTGCTAAGTGTGGTGTTTTCTTTTTGTGAAAAAGATAGCAAGTAATTAGACTTATTGCTAAGTATGGTGTTTTTTCTTTTTGTGAAAAAGATAGAAAGTAAAATAAAAAAGGAGGAAAGTTAAAAAAAGGAAAGCAAAAAGAAATTAAAGAAAAAAAGAAAGACAACGTTTAAAAAGGCAGCGATCTCAAAAAGCAGCAATTATCCTATGAAGTGGTGCGGTGGACAGCTATGTTGATAATATTTTTAGAAGGCAGCAATTTCTTTTTGGTTGGGTCCCACAAATCACTAAAGATAATAGTCGAAGCCTTTTTATTAAAGGAATCGCTCCTCATTTTTTGAATGAAAAATAACATATTTTGAATATATAAAAAGGTATGCGTGGGAATTGTTTAAGGGAAAGTGCTGCCTATTATTAAAAAGATGTGATTTGAGGTGATGCGAAGAGTTTAAAGGGGGACTTGAGTAATAAGAAAAATATGCACTACCTTTATTTAGAGATTTCTGTCTATTGTGAGCTGGCCGCTTTTCTTATTCAGTTTTTTTTGTCTTTGTGTAGTGAGATGTCACTATTGAGGTAGTTTTGATATATATTGGGACTGCAGTTTAGTTTTCTGGTACTCTGTGTGTGGTTTCAGCAGAATTAAGAGTTGTTCTGTTCAGATAAAGAAGTTCTATGTATCTGTGGGTATGAATGGGAGATCTAGGAGAAGATTATGAGCTGAGTTAAAGAAAGTGCTTACAGTTTTGTATGTGATTATTATGTCTTCCATTGAAGAGAATATTCACAAGAAGTTTCTGTGCCTATTGTATCAAAGGTTAGTGCCTTGTACTGAGTTGGTGCTTCCAGTGAGTTGAAGCTCACTTTTGTAACCGAAGATTGGTGTCTTCAGTAGGTTGTTGGCTACGTAGTTAATAAAAGCAAATATTTTTCCGTGGTTTTTCCCTTAAGGGTTTTCCACGTAATTCCTGTGTTCTTGCACGTGTAGTTTGTTTGATGTTTTGAAGTTGTGGTTTTAGTTTTAAAAAGGTTACAATTTCTTCTAATACTGATTCACCCCCCCTCCTCCTCTCAGTATTAGCGTGTGCTCTTCACCTAGAACATACTATCCAAAGAAATGGTCATTCAGGCTAAGCATGGTCATATGAATTCGAGCTACATTGGTATAAATTGCTATGAAAAACTTTTCTTCAAGATTAAATAAAACCTCTTAGGATGGCTAAAATATTGTAATTTGTAACATTTGATGAGCTATAAGATTGTAAGATTTTTAGCATAAAAGCTACAATAGATTGATACTCATATTTTTGGAATCAAAAAATTAATTTTTAGCAACCTCCCTCTTTGCAATAATAACAATGCTGAGCTTCAGTGTCATGCTTGTGGACCCTCTCTAGCTTGTGATAGTTATCCATGTCATATCCATAATTTCAAGAAGTTAACCATGGTGGAATTTCCCTATGACATTAATAATTTCCTTGCTTGGCTGTTATCTAGTGGACTAGATCAGTTTGAATTTCATATTTTGTTTCATTTCTCTCCATCATGTTAATTTATTCAAGATTAAGCAATGTAATATTTGTAAAGAGTTCTACATCACGATTCAAACTTTGGTTGAAAGAACATAATTTGAAAAAACTGAAGTCCATCTATTTGCCAATTAAACAATTATCAACAAAAGCAAAGTAAAGAAATGTTATTACTTGGTAGCCCATTGGTGGACCTGTTGATGTGTTTTTTATGCACATGCAAACTCAGAGTAAAATACTAAGTATTCTATCCTCTCTTGAACAAAGTCTCTCGAATGCTAAACAATGTGATCAACGAGACAACTCCAAGGTTCCTTAACGTCAGTTCTTGACTTGCAAATTGGATAGGCTCAGTAGTTGATGTGATCTTGCTGTTACTCACAAAGGGACTTATGCTGAATTGACTCCTTGCTCCACTCTCAATATGTTATTCTCTTTATTATGAAATGGAACTCCTTCTAACCGGCTATGAAAGAAAATGAAAAAGAATAAGGGTTGAGAAAGCTATTCTAAGGACAATGGCATAATGTAACATGGTCTGATAGACAAATTCCTCACGAAACCGAACTTCGCGTCACCATGAGAACCAACAATTACATGAAGTCAGTGCAATCTTCTAAGGTAATTCAAGGATTTTCATATTGTAAACACACATCCAAACACCCACAGCTGGCACAGCTTGAATGAGCATCCACAACCGAACTAAAGCATGTAAAGGTTTAGGCTAACTTTGCAAAGTGAGTTGCCTTCAACAATCCACAAAAAGTATGAACCAAGAAGGAATTCATCAAATATCTTAACATATTAACATTATATCAATGAACTTTCTAATCTAATTCTACTCTACTTGGAAACATCTCTCCATCACATCCAAGAAGTTAGAAACCATGTTAACATTCCGCAACCACACAAAATCACCATGAAACAACCAACAATGAGCTTGTATTGATCTTGGAAGTATTTTTACAACAATTTCAATGTCTCTTCAATGACTTTAAGGGTCTCTCTACTCTACTGGCTATTCTCCCTACTTCTAATATCCTTAATGTATATATTTGCAAATGAGAGAAGGTAAGCCTTTTATAGGCTCCACAATTACAACGAAGGGCCAGGATTGATTCCAGAATCAATGGCCAAGATTTGGACAACACAAGGTAGTTACAACAATTTGCTATTTTTAGAATATGAGAGAGGGAACAAAGGCATGTTTCCCAAGATGATAATCTTGAAATGGAATCTTTGAGAATCTCCAACATAGGCGTCCTCTTTGACCTCTTGCTTGATGTACATGTGTTGAACCTAGATGGGTGAAGTGGCAAATTGTGATTGGATCCATGGCGTGCACATGCCACCTCAGCATTGAGAAAACTAGCTTGATTTTCTTCGTGTTCACATTGCTTGGAATAATCCCCAAATTGTTGGATTTTCAACTATGGAACTTAGCATCTGGAATTTCTTAACAAACTTGCTCATTTTTCATCTCATGTGATGTTGTTCTTGCAGGATTCCTTCATTCAGGCTTGTGCAAGAAGTAGAAGATGTTTTGTTCATAACTTCTGGAGTAGATTGCATGATGCTTGCTCTTGATCTTTCTCCGGTGGATGAAATAGATTATAGATGTGGAACTTGACTCTTGAACTTCCCGGACCATGAAGGGTGAAAGGTGAAGTGGTGTTCTTCCTCCGAAAATGAAGCCTCCTTCGAAGTATGATGATCTTGATGTACTCTTGATGAAGAGCAATGCTTGGAATTTGATCACTTGTGACACCTTCCTCCTTAGAACTTCCTCACGTGCTATCACTTGTTGTTCTCCTTCAACGCTCGCCGCTCCTTTAACATACATCATCAACCTACAAGCAAAAATACCTCAAATTAGCATATTGACATGATAATTGATATAAAGGACAAATAATGACAACTCTTATTCTCCTCGCCAATGCAGGATAAATCATCATTTTGAAGCAATTTCTAACATATATTTATCAGAATTACCACTAAATTTTGATGCAAAGAAGAACATTATAACAAAATCTTCCTAAATTCGCACTCCCTCTGGAAAATTTCTGAACTTTCTGATTTTTTTTTCTGCCTTTTTTAGTTCAGATTTGATGAACAAATTATAAGCTCTTCCTTGCAGTGCTGTCCTTCTTAGCTTTAGCCTTGCAAATTCACCTTCTTCCTTGTATGAAATCTGCCCCTCTTCTTGTAAATTTCTGCTCCTTGGTCTGCACTTTTTACCTCTGCTTATTTGGTTTGGAGTGAATGTTAAAAAATGAAGTTGTACTCCTCCTTATATACCCACTCGCCCTCATTTTCTAGGCAGGTCAGCCTGTTTCAAAGGCAATTTTCTTGTTAAACACTTGTAATTTCCTCCTGGGCTGACCTTGTTCAAAGCTGAGTGGATTTTGATCACATGCAAGGACAGTTTGTTGGGCGGATTTTGCAGCTGCAGAGGGAATTTGCGCCCTTGCAGGGCGGCTTTTGCAAGGTTATGAACATTTTGCAGTTTTTACTTAACATTTTCTCTTTCAAAACATCTTCTTTGATGAACCTCTTATATTATACCTTCAATTACGCCTTTGATGTTTACTTGGAGTTTCAAACAACCATCTGATTTGATCATGCTTACCACTAAATGACTTTCTTTCATGAGCATGCTAGGCGGATTTTACATGGCTAAGAACATTTTGTGCCCTCTTGATAATCATTTCAACCTTAGCCTTTTGATCGTCACAATATAGCATACATTCCGAACTTTCCAAGGTGAGCTTTGATTTTCACAAACTTCACATAAAACAAGTTTTTTCCCTGAGAATGGTGGGCGCATATTGCAAGGTGGAGAACATTTGGCACCCTCCTCTTGATGGTCACTTCCACTCTGTGCATTTGATCATGACCTTCACTTGAAGTTTTAAAACAAGGCTGGATTTTTAAGATACTCCTCACTTAGTCAAAATTCCTTGTGACAATCTTGGGTGGAAATTGCATGCCCATGAGCATTATGCGCTCTTCTCTTGATGAACATTTCCTCCTTAGTCTTTTGAAACTTGCCTCAAACATTCATTCCAAATTTCTCAAGGCAAGCTTAGATTTGCAATATATTTCACATTAGACAAGTTCCTTCCACGAAAACCTTGGGCGCATATTGTTGGCTTAAGAACATTTTGCATCTTGGGAGGGCGGATTTTGAAAGGTGTAGAACATTTTCCCCACTTTGGACTTTTCTTACTTAAGCATTTTTATCCTTGAAACCTCTCAAACTTCAAACTTTATCTTTAAGCGCTTGGGACAAAACTCTACTTAGAGGTTGTTCGTTGAGGAGTTATCATTGGAAGGCAATCTATCCTGGGCAGCTTTTGCAAGGTCAAGAACATTTTCCTCCATTTTGGCACTTTAACACTTCATCAAACTTTAACTCTTCTTCAAACTCCCTCAAGCCATTTGCCATGTTCTCACAAGTATTCTTAAGAATTTGTCTAAGGCAATCATACGTTTCATTCTTTGCATTCAAAAAGGGAGACCTCCAACTAGGGCACATATTGCATCTGTAGGAACATTTTCCACATTTTGAACTCATCTCCTAGGGCGCAAATTGTTCATGGGTGAACAATTTCCTCAATTTGCCAACACTTAGTCAAATTTTTAAGTTTTGATCTCCTCTGTTGCTCGAACTGACAAAGTCTCATTACTTTTGCTTGGGCGCATATTGTTCATTAGTGAACATTTTCCTCATTTTCCTGGGCGCATATTGCATGCTCATGAGAAATTTCTGCCCAAGACTTAAAATTTTTTTTTCGCCTGATTTCGACATGTCCTGGATGGAAGTATATTTAAAAATATATTTAAGATATTGAATTTCCTATACTTTAAATATTTTGAAATATACTTTCAGGATGTTTGAGATAAGTCTTGGATCCATAGGATTTAACATGCAGATTCTAAATTTTTGAGGATCCACCAGATTTTAGACCTAGTCAATTTCAGGATCTCAGAACATCAGGATTCCAGACTGGTCAATTTCAGGGCTTCAGGACATGCATCAGGATGTGAAAATACAAACTCCTTAGCCAGAATATATCAAGACTTGGGCAAAACAACACTACTAGATCCTACAAGCTCGGAGAAAAACTAAACCTAAAGCAAAACAAAGACAGAAAACAGGAAAAAAGAGGGGGTCCCTATTTGCAATGGGGCGATGTGTGATTACGTCACAACAGGACCTCCCAATAGACATGTGGCAAGGTCTTGCCTCCTATAGGTGGACCTAGGACCTCACTGCACTGCAACAATGATTAACTAATTTCCCTCAACAACCAGTCCCTTGCCGTAACGGCCAAAGTGGATGACTTTGAAACACCCTTTAAATTAATTACAAATTATCATCTTGAAATGTGACAGGTATGTCCATTCTTGCACGTAAGTTTCCAGGTCAAAAGCCATTGATAGGTGACATACAAATGTTATTCTCCTCCAAGAAGTCAAAATAGGAGGTGTGACTGGAATTTGCTCCATGCTATTTGGAAAGAGGATGCCTTCATCTAATCCTCCCATCTTAATGAAAGCAAGAGTTGTCCTTGGGGTTGCCCCTTGGCTCAGTTCCCACATTGTTTAGCATGGTGAAGACTCTTATCATCAATACACTTGTTTAACTTTCTTAATTCATAATCACTTTATTGGCTTTTGCTCGCTTTGTGCTACAAATGGCTCCAAGGAGTAGACAGTCCTTTGACATTGGATGAGCAATAACATCCATGTTGCCAACTAGATTGTTGGAGGAGACACCAACATAGTCAAAGATAAAGCAAGATCTTACTGTCCCAGCTCTTTCAAATGGCCTCAGGAAGAATTTGAAGCCTGGCTATTCTGCCGAAACTCCTTCAGCATCAAGGGCCCCTTTCTTGGCAAAGCAAACCAGCCAATCGCAACATTGGTTCACATGTTCCAAAGTCAATTGGAGAATTGAAAGGAAAGTTAGCCATCTGGACTGTTTCTACATCTCTCACAACCTCAACATCATTCCTTCTCATCATGGTTTTTCAGTCCCCTTAGACACTGTTGCTACCTTATCAAAGCACCTCCCAGTAATGCTTTAACTCTCTCTTAGATTCTGATAGCTCTCAGTACAACCTTCCTTTCAAGCTGAATGTGATGCATCTCCACAATGAAGATTGTATACAAGTGCTCAAGGCATTTGCATAGCTAAACCAAAACCTAAGGCTGATGCACATTGGATAAGATGGTGGGAAAGTGCTATTGAAAGATGTACCACCTTCCTTAGAACGTACAAGAGGAGGGTAGCCTGAACAAAAAAAAAAGGGAAGAAAAAGCTATTTGATGTCAGCTTGTATAGAAGGTTAGAATCCTCCTTGCCAATCCTACGGATGAAAATCTTCAAAAGGCAATTGCCATTGCTGAAAATCAGATTTGTGAATTTGAAGTTTGTAAAAGATTAAGGAGCCCAGATATGTTCTCACCTTAATTGGATCAAAAAGGGTGTCAAAGGATCCAAATTCTTCTTCCATTACATTAAGCTTAAACATCAAAAGGAGAAGATCTAGAGTTGGTAATAATGTACTCTTCAATGGGGACATAATGGGTCATTGTCATTAAAAACAACTTTTCATAGATGATGCAATTCGTGATATCAATTAAGAACTTGAGGAAGTTGTTGGTAAGTATATTCCCATAACAATTAACATAGCTGCAGCAACACTTGGACCGTTTTCTCAGACTGGATGAACTTGAAAAGGTCCTATTCTTAATGGCCAATGAGAAACGCCCGGTGATGGATGGCCTCCCTACTGAATTCTTTAAGACCATATGGACCTTCATCCGGGACGGTTTTCATCAGAGTTACGTGGATGCCAGAAAAAGGGGATCCCTTGGAGCCTCTATTAACCAAGGCACTATTAAGTTCATTAACAAAGGGAAT
The DNA here is from genome assembly GCA_027924645.1 of Cunninghamia lanceolata. Classification (NCBI taxonomy): domain Eukaryota; kingdom Viridiplantae; phylum Streptophyta; class Pinopsida; order Cupressales; family Cupressaceae; genus Cunninghamia; species Cunninghamia lanceolata. Next base: position 11,240,976 of record BSBN01000186.1, on the reverse strand, counting down.
CCTAATGATACCATTTGCAAATGGAAACCAATCACCCTTCTCAACACCTACTATTAAATCATAGCTAAAGCTATTACCCTTTGGCATAAAAATTATTGGTCAGGACGTTGTTGAACCCAAGCAAACAAGATTCCTCAGAGGAAAGTACATCCTTTATAACTTGGTCCTTGCTTGTAGACTGCTGAATGGGCTCAGCAGACAGCTCGGGATAACCTCATAGTCAAACTTGACTTTGATCAAGCCTATGATAATAGATGGTTGTTTATCATCAAGATGCTGAAATTGCTTGGGTTTGGTACAAAACTGGTCCACATTAAATGGTCTTCTCAAAAACCTCAGTGAAATTTTCAAGCAATGGTTCCCTCACTGCTCCCTTCACCTTGCAAAGATCCACCTTGTAGGGCTGCATTCTTGCTCCTTTCCTGTCTGTGCTGGCTGCAAATGCTCTTAGCTACTTACTTGAAAGATTTTGTGATGCTCAACTCATAAGGGGGTTTGACCTTCCCAGGGGGTTGATCTTCCCTGCAATGCTTACACCTTGAACTCTCAGTTTACTAAGGATAGTATGTTTTTTCTCCAAAACAGCAAAGATGAGGTGACTAATACATTTGAGGTCCTTCAATTCTATTGCTAGATTTTTATCCTCCAAATTATCCAAGCACAAGACTGAGTTCCTTGTGGTATGCAACAGCTCTCCACCTCCTTGGATCCTCACAGAGTGGCAGTCCTATGTTACTGGGTTCTTCATTGCAGGGGGCGGGTACCAGACCGGACGGGAGCGGGAGCGGGAGCAGCGACGGGTGCGGGCAGGGAGCGCCCCGCCCGCCCTGGGTTCTCTGTGGGTTCAGAGAACCCGGGGCGGGTGGGGCGCTCCCTACCCGCACCCGGCCGCGCCCACCTGCTCCCAGCCGCTCCCGCGAGCGAAAAAACATTTTTTTTGTGTTAAAAATTAAAAAAAACATTTTTAAAACTCATTTTTTAATGAAAAAAAACAAAAACTAAAACCCTAAAAAGGTCAATATAACAAAAACGCCCCTATTCACTTCTTATTTTTGCAACAACTCCATTTCACAAGAGTTTTTCACATTTTGTTCATTTTTGCATTGTGGAGGGAATCCGGAATCGATTGCAAGGCACCAAGGAAGGATTATAGCTTGCACAAAGGTCATCTATTGATCTAAGGTAAGTAGTTTAACCTATTTTTTCTAGTTTTTGTTGAATTTGTTCAAGTTTTTTATGGATTTTTAAATTTTTTTAAATTTTTTTCAAAAATTTCAACTTTTAAAAAAAAAAAAAAAAACAAGTTTGAACATTTTTTAAACCTATTTTATTGTTTCTCTTGAATGTTTAGGTGTTTTATTAATGTGTAGGGTTGGAATATTTTTATTATATTTTAATTTTTATTATTTTAATTTAAATTTTGTAATTTTTTAAGCAGCAATCTATTTGAAAGTGAAATGGCTACGCCTACTAGTTCAAGTTCGGTGGGTCTTGAGAAGAGTAAACAATTTAAATATGATCAAGGATCTCCTCTTTGGAGACATGTCAACATGATTGAACAACTAGCAGGAGGTGGGGCTTTTGTTTGGGTTTGTAATGAGTGCAAAGTCACATTTAAGAGCTCATATACTCGATTGAAAGCTCACTTATGTGCCATAAGTGGAAAGGAATAAAAATATGTGAAGGGCCAAACAAGAGGGGGTTGCCAAAAGCACAAATTATGGCATACATTAAAGAACAAGAAGAAGCTGATGAAAAGAGTGCAAGAGCAAAATCAAGAGCTCATCCTTTAACAAAGAAAACATCAATGACTCCACCTATAGAAGCTCCTTGTTCTAGGCCACAACATCCTTTCTTGGAATTGGAGGTAATCCAAGATGATGAACCCTCTTCTTCCTGCAAACGAGGTCCATTGGCAAAGGCATTTCAAAATGTAACGAGAGATATTGTAGATGAAAAAATTGCAAGTTGCATTTATGCCAATGGTCTTCCTTTCAACTTGGTGAGATCACCATATTGGCGGGAAATGGTGGTAGCAATTAGTAATGCACCTTCTGATTACACAGGTCCTGGTTATGAAAAGGTGCGAACCACCTTATTGGCAAAAGAAAAAAGTTATGTAGAGAAATCACTAAAACCAATTAGAGATTCATGGATTGAAAAAAGAGTGTCCATTGTTTCTGATGGATGGAAAGATTGCAAAAACCGACTTTTAATAAATGTTATTGCTGTGTCCCCCAAAGGGGCAATGTTTTTGAAGTCGGTTGATTGTGAGGGGGAAATCAAGGATGCACAATTTATTTCCAAAATCCTCATTGAGTCCATAGAGATGGTGGGTGTTGATAATGTTGTCCAAGTCATTACAGACAATGCAAAAAATTGTAGGGCAGCAGGTGCTTTGGTTGAGGAAAGATACTCACACATATTTTGGACACCATGTACCGTACACTCCCTTAACTTGGTGGTGCAAGCAATTGGCACTAAAGTAGATTGGGTGAAAAATACATACAATGAGGGTGAGGAGATTCAAATGTTTGTGACAAACCATCATATGTCACAAGGCATCTTCAGGTCTTTCTCGCATTTGGAGTTGTTGAAGGTAAATTTAGTTTATTTTAATTTTAATTTATGCCATATTTTTATTTACTTGAGTTGCATGATTCATTGATTTAGATTTTAATTTTTAATGTGTTATTAACTTTTTTTTTACATAACATTAGGTTGCTGAGACCCAATTTGCATCACACACAATCGTTTTGAGACAACTTGTGAAGGTGAAAGAGGCATTAGGCTCCATGGTCACTAGCCACCAATGGAGTATATGGAAGACAGCTAATTCAGAGAGGGCTCAAAAGGTGAAGTCATTGATCCTAGCTGATGAGTTCTGGGAACGTGTGCAATATGTTTTGAGTTTCACGGAGCCTATCATGAGTATGCTTAGGTTTGCTGATACAGATCAGCCATGTTTGGGGGAAATCTATGATGGCATTGACTCCATGGTAGAAAAAATAAAGAGCATAATAACACAAAAGGACAATGACCCCAATGAAACATTTTTCCTAAGTGTCAAAAAAATCATTGATGACCGTTGGGACAAGATGAACACACCATTGCATCTCCTTGCATATGCATTGTCTCCCAAATATTATAGTACTGAGATACTTGCTTTGCTGGGGAGAACCGCACCATATAGAGATAGAGAAGTTGCTTCCGGCTGCATGAAAGCATTTCGAAGAATCTACTCCGATCCAGAAATGGTGAATGGTGTTAGGAAAGAGTTTGGCAAGTTCATACAAGGACGAGAGCATAGTTTGTGTGCTATTGCAGACATGTACAAGGAAGATGCACATACATGGTGGTACCTCCATGGGCAAGATTATGTTTTGCTCCAGCCTCTTGCAATCAAAATTCTATCACAAGTAAGCATGTTTTATTTTAACATTCTTAGTACTTACCATTTTTTGCATTTTAAAGTTGTATTGACTAGAGCTCTAATTTGAAATTTGAATAGGTTGCAAGTTCTTCTTCGGCTGAATGGAATTGGAGTACATACTCCTATATCCACTCAGTGAAGCGTAATCGATTGGCTGCTAAAAAAGTAGAAGACTTGGTCTATGTCCACTCCAACTTGCGTCTTCTATCACATAAGCAAGTTGAGTACAAGGACGGGGCAGCGAAGAATTGGGATATAGCCCCTGAGTGTGCCAACTTGGATGCATCTATTACAGAGCTTGCTACAATCACTGTAGATGATGAGGAGAATTTTCTACATGATGTACATAGTGCGAGTGGCACTCCATATGTTGGTGTTTCAAACGATTTGCAACCAACCAATGATGATGACTTAGATCTAGATCCTTTTGATGAAGATTGAAGAGCGAAAGATTGACTTTTGAATCTTGATTATAGACTTATAGACTTATAGTATTTTACTATTTTGAAATTTCAAATTTTGTAATACAGTATTGACTACTGAGTATTTGTAATGATTTTCAATGTTTCATTGTTCATTGGTCATCTAAATTATCAATCAAGATTCAAATGTATTATGTATGTTCAATTCTGTATATTTTTTAATTTTTTTGGTATATACAGTTATACTATATATATATAATATATATATATATAGTACAGCCGTACCCATAGAAAAAAAAATTTCGCCGTACCGGCGTACCAAAACCCCGCTCCCAAACCTGTTCCCGTACCAGAACCAGCAACTTAGAGCCACTCATGCCAAACATGGTGAAATTATTAGGTACCTTGGAATACCATTTGGTATGGGCATTTCACTCAGATATATAGTCATGGTTGATGTCCAGATTCCAAAAGAATTTTACTTGTTGGGTTACCAAATTTCTCTCTGTAGCCAGAAGAATCTAAGTGGAAAATCACAATTTCATTGTAACTCACATTTATTACTCCTCTTGTTGGCTTCCATCTAAAACTTGCAATGACAGATTTACCAAAATGGTTCACAGACTCCTGCGTGCCAAATGCTATGGCAATAATGGCATGCCCTGTACCTCTTGGCTTCAATCCATCCAACCTAAAGCCAAGGGTGGTCAAGGGCTCACCGATCCAAGATTGCAGGGAAAGTGTCTCATCTCCTAATGAGTTATCCTCAAATAACCATGACTAATAATGAATCGTTTAATATCTTGGTCAGACATCAAATCTCCATTGCCATGGCCAATGGGTGTTGGGGTTGGATACACATGAACGACAATCTCCTTTTGACTAAACATTTTCAAATATCTGCCTGAGCCCACTCAGCAATATGTGTAAAGCCTAGCAAGTAGTTTCCAGCCTGCTTGAATGGAATAATTCTTTGTTTCAACATGGTCACACTGTTTCCAGCTCTTCAATTTGATAGAATTGTTTGATTCAACTCAACTATTAGCCCCTAGCTCTCAGTTCCAGAATGAAAAGCAAGCATCTCTCTACTAAAGGTATCCATTCCTTTGGAAATCTCAGGGATCTACCAAGTCTACAATGGAAAACCTAGTCTCAACTCCAATTTTTTTTCAACCTCTCAAGGAGTGAAACCAGTAATCACAAAAATCTAGTTGACCCATCTCACATCTACTCTAGTACCTTGCAATTTCACAAAACACTAGAGATGGCCCAATGGCAAAAATTGGATGTCTTTCCACTTAAATGTGTTTACTGGCTTCTCATCCTGACCCTGCCCCTTGATCAACGCCTCCACTCCAAATGGAAATGTAAACTCTCTAACAGAAAATGACAATCTCTTAGTACAGCATTTTGGAAATCAAAAGTTGATGCTATGCCTCAAGTGATGGCCTGAAAGCTCTTTGGGAGGAAGACCAGAGTGGAGAGAGATCTGAACCAACCTGGGATCAATTTCTGGAGGCTTTCAAGGATGGGTTTTATCTTTAAGATATATATTTTGACTGCTACATACAGTAATCATAGTTGTGGCAGAAAAATGACCAATTGCTCCAATCATACAGAAACACCTTCCATGTGCTTTATGTAATGTTGGGCTCGTTTTGAGTCAGAGCCACATTGAGTCCTCAAATACCACAGTAGCCTGTGCCCAGTTATCCAGTCCAAGATGAAGCTGATCAAGATCAAAACAATAAGAGAAGCCTTTCAGCATGTAGCAACCATTGAGGAGTTCAAGTAGAAGAGCAAGCAAGGAGCGACCAGTGTGCCAAAAAGACACAGGCTTCAGACAAGAACAAACCATTCAAGTTAGGTAAATGGTACGACAAGCACGAGAGTTCCAATCATTCCAACACTGAGTGTCATGCTCAAAAAATCATGCTCACAAAAGCAGAATTAGAAGAGGTTGAAGGTAAGCCCTCAGATGGAATCGTTGACACAAACCCTAATGTCCTAGTCAACACCACACAAGAAACAACCCTCTTACCTAAGGAAGCTGAAGTAGAGTGGCTATTTTGGTCATAGATGTGGGTAAAATGATAGCCACTAGCGTGGAGAGAGGTCTCTAACTCCGGTAGCTGAATGCATACACTTCCTTAGCATCACACCCTTCAAATGTCCTGCCTGTCATAACTGTGAAACATGTCTTTTGAGACTGCAATACTACTAAAACCATCTGGAAAACTGTGAGCATCAACAATTCCTATTTTTGGACAGAATCTTCACTAGAAACAAGCTTTACTGGGACTGCACATCTCCAAGAAAATGATTGGTGAATCTTTTAGAAAAGTAATTATTAGTCATCCACGGAAAAATAGATGCACTGCTGTGTTCAATTGCTTTTTCTCTCCTTTGGGTGTTATCATTTAGAAACTTTATTCTTGAATTTCATTCTTTAGCTGTCCAATCCATCTTAGATTTTGTAGGATTCACTTGCAGTTAACTGTGACCTAACTCCACAAATGAAGGCGATTAAGAAACAGATTGGTAATTTGGAACAGAACCAATCCAACCTCGCCAAACAGATGGAAACGATGAACTGTGAAAATTGAACCAAATCCATTTCTAATACATCAGGAGTGTCTACCACACAGTACAAGGAACAGTGGCACCCCAATCATTGATGAACGAATCTCTTTTACTGTTACTTCATTTTCTGGACTTGTTGTACTTGTTTTTATGCTTTTCAATTAAGTTGTTTCCCTTGTTGGGGTTTAATCAAATAGTTATTTGGTCTCTGTGTGTATGGTGAACTATTCTCAAGGTTGTTCAATAAAAAAGATGAAAGCTACCATTTACTCTTGTTTAAAAATGTGTAATCAAGGTCAACCTATAACTGAAGCCATGATGCCTACTAATGGTTGCTTAATCAAAAGGGTTACATAACAAGGAATATTATAAATATTAATTGTATTAGGAGAAACCATACTCTTTAGATGTATAAGATGGCATGAGCATGGCCAACTGAGCTGTGATGGGCCTTTTGGTGGCAAGAATTGAATATCACTAATGAAATCACAAATGGATTGAGAGCTCTATCCATAGCATTGAATCTTTTACCATTGGATAATTGAACTTCAAGAGAAAAACAATCTTGGCAATCCATGGCTGTCAAAATCAAAGACTGTTCCTCTAAAGTGTGGAAAAAATCATCAACAAAGTTTTGGCTGGATGAGTCTTAAATGGGCCTGAATTTCAGAATAGAATGTTTTGTTTATTAAAATAGACTTTATGAAAGTCTATCTTAGTATTGAATGATCTTTTACCATTACCAGGCGAGATTTCTTGCTAGATTAGACAATGTTGCTTGCTTCTATGCATTATTATTTTACAATTTAGCTTTTGGCTATTTTCTTGCTAGCAGCCCTTCAGTCCCACTTGTTAAAATCTACTAACTGCCATTTTCCAAACAAAGCCTTGACTTTTCTTGTTCTTACAAAATTTCTGAGTTCAATTGAGGTTAAAGCTTTCCTTTTACCTTTCTGTTAAAAACTAGGAAAAATAATCGATTATTTTTATTCTCTTGATACTATTTTTTAATTCTTCTTGAATTTGTTTTTATCAAGGAAGGGTTCTTTGGTTGCAAAGTGATGTTTCCTTTCTTGGTGACTAATAATTAGTGACAAGCTAGCCCGCACGGGTAGCGGAGTTGGCTTGAGTCTTGGGTTTGACTCCGAGGTCTGGGATTACCCGATGCACGTGGCTTGCGGGTTGTTGCGTGCATCCCCAGGGGACTAGTCTCGCCCCAGCTCACCGCCTCCTGTCCCCAACTTGGCAATATGTAAGCCCAAGGTAAGGAGGGTGGGGTCGCTGTGCTGGGTTGCGGGGATACCCGAGTTAACAAAAATAATAATAATAATAATAATAATAATTAGTGACAACCACTTGTAGTTCTTGTCATAGTTTAAAATCAGACTTGACAATTATTTGGTTGACCCAAAAAATTTAAAAACTCAGGACTTGGCAAAAACTCAGGGAAAAACTCGAACATTTCAAAATACATAATTTTTTTAAAATATTCTTCAAAAGCATGCATATTACTGAATATATAGAACATATTAATAATTCACTTCATAGACAAATCAAAATTAAATTCACTAGAAATCATACACCAGAAAACAAGTTCAATAAATTAGAACTAAATTTTTTATTAAAAAAAATCTTCCTTAACAATCTACCAGTCATTAAAAAATAAAAAAATTATTAATGTCTCTCAATAGCGGGCCCTTCCCCCGAATCCTGGACTAATAGCTCTAATAAGATGAAAAATACCAAACACTTCTTTATAAATCCGTCCCTATATTTATGCCTGCACCCATTACATGTTTTCCTGGAACATAAACAAGCTGGCATCAAATTGTTTGTCCTATTGATCCACTGATTTGATTGGGTAGACATCTAACAAACCATTAGCAAACATCTCTTGCTTATCCCGTATCCTGCTTATCACCTCACCTACAAAAGCCCTTGCCACTACTGTATTTTCACAAACACAACAGCCAGCTTCTTTGATTTAAACCCATGATTTTTTGTTTTGATTTTAGGATTTTTTCATACTCACGATTTTGTCAATGACAAAGCTCAGCACCTGCTACCATCAACCAAACTCCCAATCCTCAGTGAAATATGGCTGCTGAGTTTTTCATGAATCACGAGTTATGGTAGTTTTTCTACAAGTAAAGTGAGTTTTCCATGTAAAAATCACAAGTTTTTTAATTAACTCGGCCCTGAGTTATTCCTACGAGTACTCGTTTTCCTTAAAGACGCACGAGTACTCACAGAGTTTCCAACTATGGTTCTTGTGGTTCTTTGGTGATGATTTATGAGAGATGCCTAGATTGATAATATCGTGGAGCGTTTATCTCTACAACACTTCTTCACATATGTTTTGTAAATCAAAGAGCACAAACTTCTATCTGGTTGTGTAAATTCAGAAGAAAGCTGAACACAAAAGAGGACATGGTAATTGACTAGGTCTGTTTTTGTTCCAATGATCATGAGGTCAAAACCTAACTGATACAAAACTTGAACAATGAATAAGATTAGTGAAAAATTCTCCCTTTTCCCACAAAGTGACATCTCATACGCCCAAAAGGTATGTTAGCTAGGATAGAGCCTAAAAATGAAAAATAAAATTTCAAAAAAGAAAATGTCTAGTTAGTTTAATTATACAGCTACAATTAGGCAATCTATATCTGTTTTATTATGAGTAGAAATGATTATTGAGTTTACTTTGGTGATTAGGATCTCTTTTCATTTCTGTGAATTTGTCACTTAGTCTGCTGTAATAACTAAAGCCATCAAGCTACCACTGAGTTACTAACTACAAACTGAACCATCTTTCATGACATGATCACTGGTTAAGAATGTCTTTAAAATCCATATAATCCCCATTCACTCCATTATAGTGATCCATGACATTTCATGGAATCTATCAACTATATGTTCATGGACTGTAACCTCGCACATAGTTGTAGGCATAGGTCCCTATCTAGGTTTGCTGTTTATACAGAAGAATTATGCTGTAGTACAATGTGACCTGCTGATAATTCACTCTGACTTTCAAAATCCTAATAAAGGGTGCTGTCAAATTTCAATTAGTAGATCCTAGGTCATTGTAAATAGAGATCTTTTAAAAATTATAATAGAAGAGCTACTTATTCTGTCTGTCTATGTGTATATTCATCTGAGAAGAAGAAAAGATATCCATGTTAGTATAACACGAATAAAATAAATCATAAATGTCTTTCGGAATGAGGTATAACTTGCTTTGTAACTTAAGTGGAATACATGACAAACAAAAAGCAAATGAAACTTTAGCTGTTTCCACTTGACCAAACTGCCATGGAGCTTAAGTTCCAATAACCCCACACATAACACAATATGAAATGTGTGAACTCACAATAGGATTTGACATTCATATTGCCAAAACTAATTAATTTAGATTTATCATTATCTGCATTTCAGTATCTACAATTGTATCTAATTTAGTAAAATACAATTCCCACTTCCAGCATTTGAAGAGGGAAAAATAAGCTCTTTCATGTGACTTGTTCTGTATATGTAGCCTGCACTGCTTGAAAAGAAAATTCATCTCATAGAAATGATGTTTTAAGAACCAAAATATGCCGCTAAAAAGTTTGTAATTGAAAAGGTGCAACCACTTTCATGGAATGATTTTTTGGGGGGGTTCATACACAGTTACACCCAATACCAGTTGAAGACGATCAGGCCTAATCTTTTCCCTATCAACATGCTCATCCATCTTTAACTCCTATCCATGTGAGACTCATTTTCATTCTTTTTCTGCTTATAACAAGAAGTGATCTCTGTAATCAGTTGAATATGTTTAATGCATAAACAAAAAACTTTTTACAAGTTCATGCAAATTGTTCCATAATAACAGAAACACGAACTAAATAAAGACTATAGCAAAAATTTCTCAAGTTTATAGCTCCTATTTTCCTACCTTTCGCATTATATTGCCTTAAAACAAAATGGAAATGAATGGATAAATAAATGAGTTCATTTTAAGGATAACTATTGAGTACTTACAGTAGGTGCACCATCTTCTTGTTTTATTTTTTTCATGGGATCAACTCTAGAAATAGGTGATAACCTTTTGCAAGCATTAACAACTCTTTGTCATATAGACTGAATCACAAATGCTACTATTGTAGAAAAGAGATTGTAATGTTCCACCCGAAATTGAAACCAATTTTTTCCAACACCCACAAAGAATTCTCTCTTCTATCATGCAGTAATTCTGTCAAACACTTTGCATAGTAATTGTTTCAATGTATTTTCAATGTGTTTGGGTATGGAATCATTCAAAATACAATTTGAGACAATATTTGCTCAGATAGTAAATCCACAATGCATAGAAATATCATGGGCATTTCAACAAACACTTAACATGCATTAAAGAAATAACTAATAATGACAATCTGACCTCAAACTCCAGCAATGTATTGATCTTCATCTCAGATTACAATAGTTGTTATCTAATGCCCAAAAGATGATGATTTACAAGATAATACGCTGTTTTCATACAAAGCACTCTGCTGTAGCATAACACAAATGAATCCTGTAGTTGTAGATAACTCCTTCAGAAACAAACTGATGCAGAAGCATCCAGTGGTGTAAGGGCAATTTTGCATCACCCAAAAAAAGACATGTTTCAAAATTGTTGATGTTCTTTCCATTTCTTTTCAAAATTTGTGGTTCTGGTTCCATAATTGTTTGAATAATTTTCAGTTTTTCCAAACTGCTTAAAATAGTAACCTGCTATTTTTATAAAGTTTGCATTTGGGCACGGATTGAAGTGAAAATTTACAGGAAGTTACATAACGGAAATATAAGACCTTTGGGGAAGGAATCACACAAAGATCATTTGCGAGCCGAAAGATATTAAAGTTTCCATTTCTCAAAAAATGCCTGAAAATTATTCAAACTTAGGTTTGAGGCACTAAACGGTACCGGTAGAGCAGTTCTTAGTGCGTAGAGCACTTCGCGAGCTTTTCGATGCATAAAACGGTTCGTCAATCAGACACCCGGATCAAAAGTTATGGCTCCTGGAAGTTGACCTATTTTTGGAGGGAGATGCAAATTTCAAAATTAAGTTGTTGGCCGCCAAAAGGCTATTAATAACCATTTTTGGGAACTCTGGGCGGTAGTAGAGTTAAAGGGGGCAAGTGTGGAGTCAAGAATAGGCGAGAAAATAGAAACCCTAGCTGATTTGGGGTTATAGAAGGCTGAAGATTCTAGAGTCTTGAGGTTGGGAAAGCTGTAATGTGTTGCAGTCAGTAGAGGATTCATCATTTGATTGTAATTAAGCTTCTGTAATGTAATGAGTTGCCCAGATCAATAAAAGGAAGTTCTATTTTTCTGTGTTCAATTTCTGTTGTGTGTTTTGTGATTTACCCCCTTCATCAAGTGGTATCAAAGTAAGGGTTCCTGAGTGTGTAGGTAGATCGTTGACCGTGAGGCAATTTGCACTAGGACTTGAGGTTGTGGGTTTTTTGTGGAGACCAAGATGCCTCCACGAAGAAATTGTGTTGAGAGGAATGCTTTGACGGAAGAGGGTTTTAGAGCCCTATAAAGGCAAATCGATGCATTGCAAGAGGAGCTACGAAAAGGGTTTGAGCCGAGGACAAGAGAAGAAAGCGAAGATGAAGCTAAAGAAGAGCTATCTGAGGAAGAACAAGCTGCTGGAGATCCTGCAGAAGTTAGGTTGTTGAGGGCCATTTCAAAGATCGAGAAGAGGCCCAAGATCGAAGTTTCTACATATTCTGGAGATTTGAATCCAGAATAGCTTATTGATTGGATTAATGACATGGAGGAGTATTTCAAGTATGAAGATGTGGAGGACCCCAGATCGGGTTAAGTTTGCAAAAACAAAGTTGAAGGGCCACGGCAATATTTGGTGGAAGGAGGTCCAATTAGAGAGGAATAGAAGGGGAAAATGAAAGATCACCAGATGGGATCACATGGTGGAGAAACTGAAGAAGCAGTTCATTCCTGTGGACTATGAGATGGAGTTGCTGAAAAAACTGCAAGGACTGAAGCAAGGTAACAAATCTGTTAAAGAGTATACAGAAGAGTTTTATAAAATTACTATCAGGACAGGCCATGTAGAGTGCAACAAGGAGAAGGTAGCCCGTTACATTAATGGGTTGAGGCCAAGTATTCAAGAGGAGCTGAGCCTGGTCAGAATGACCACCATAGAAGATGCGTACCAGTTTTCTTTGAAGGTGGAAGAGAAGCTGAATAAAAGATTTGATAGCAAGCAAAAGGGAAGAGGTTAAGGCAGAAGGACTGGTGGAAGATCCTATGGAGGCCGTAATGAAGATCAAAAGAAAAGTGAAGAAGCGGGCACTAGTCGAAATCAAAGAGGGGATAACGCCTACCGCCCTCGTGACCAGAACAACGGTGAGCAAAGAGGAAGAGGCCGACCTGGGCAAGGACCCAGAAGAGGAGGTTTCAGAGGAACTTGTTTCCAATGTGGAGAAGAAGGGCATCGAGCATACGAGTGTCCACAACATCAAGGAAGGACAAATAGAAAACCTGAAGGTAATGCACGAGTTGCACATGTAGATGAAGATGCATATTCTGAGCATTCTGAAGATGCTGAAAGGGGAGAAACCCTAGTTGTCAGAAGAACCTTGCTGAATAAGGAGAAAGAACCAAATTAGAGGAAGAGTTTATTCCGCACAAGATGCAAATATGAAGGTAAGTGTTGTGATATTATTATTGACAGTGGAAGCACTGACAATCTTGTTTCAGAGGAGATGGTTGACAAGTTGAAGTTGACAAGGAAGCATCCACATCCATATTGGATTGCATGGTTGCAGAAGGACCACAGAGCTTTGGTCAATGAGCAGTGTTTAGTGAAGTTCAAGATTGGGGACTACCATGATGAGGTGTGTGATATCATACCGATGGATGCATGTCATATGTTGTTGGGGAGGCTGTAGCAGTATGATAGGACCGCTGTCCATGATGGTCGTGCAAACACATATTCCCTAACAAAGGATGGAGTTCGTCATAAGTTGAAGCCCTTGAAGGAGGTGGAAGAAAAGGTATGTAGCATTGCCAGAATTTGCTTGGTAGATGGTAGGAAATTTTTGGAAGGTATGAAGCATGAGCGTCATTGCTTTGCATTAATTCCTAAGATTAGTTAAGAGAAATGTGAAGATGTACCAACAGAAGTGTCAGATATGTTGGAAGAATTTTTGGACATTATCTCTGATAATGTACCAGAAGGTTTACTACCAGTAAGGAAAATAAGTCATCAAATGGATTTGATACCAGGAGCTAGTTTGCCAAGCAAGGCAGCCCATAGAATGACTCCAGTAGAGAGTGAAGAGTTGAACAGACAAGTTCAGGAGTTGTTGAGGAAGGGATTGATAAGAGAAAGCCTAAGTCCATGTGTGGTACCTGCAGTACTAGTACCAAAGAAAGATGGAGGTACAGACTCTCGAGCCATCAATAAGATCACGATCAAGTACATATTTCCATTGCCTAGAATGGATGACATAATGGACTGTTTGAGTGGAGCCAAGTACTTCACGAAGATTGACCTAAAGAGTGGGTATCACCAGATCCGTATTAGAGAAGGAGATGAGTGGAAGATAGCCTTCAAAACCAAAGAAGGTTTGTATGAGTGGTTAGTCATGCCATTTGGGCTAACCAATGCACCGAGCACATTCATGCGACTCATGAATGAGGTATTGAAAGATTTTTTGGGAAGTTTTGTTATTGTTTATTTGGATGATATTTTGATTTTCAGTAAAGCTTGGGATGAGCATTTGATACATATTAGAAGAGTTTTAGAAAAGTCGAGGAAGGAGAAGTTGCTGATTAATATGAAGAAATGTAGTTTTGTAAAGGAGGAGTTGGTATGCCTGGGATTTGTTGTCTCAGAGGAAGGTCTTAAGACGGACCCAGAAAAAGTAAGGGCTATCATTGAATGGCTTATGCCAAGAAGTGCAAAGGAGGTAAGATCTTTTCATGGTTTGGTAAGTTTTTACATAAAACTTTATTAGGAATTTTAGTAGCATTTGTGCACCCCTAACTGAGATAATGAGAGGGGATAGAAAAGAGTTTAGATGGACTAAAGGAGTAGACAAGAGCTTTGATACATTGAAGCAGAAAGTCATAGAACAACCTATTTTGGCACTTCTAGATTTCAATAAGGTATTTTAGGTAGATTGTGATGCTAGTGGTAGTGGTATAGGAGCTGTTTTGAGACAAGAAGGTAAGCCCATTACCTATTTTAGTGAGAAGCTTAATGATGCTAGGAAAAAATATTCTGTTTATGATCAAGAATTTTATGCAATAGTTCAGGCTTTGAAGAAATGGAGACATTTGTTGCCGAAAGAGTTTGTTTTATATACTGATCATTAGGCTTTGCAGTATCTTAATAGTCAAGGAAAGTTGAATCAAAGGCACTTAAAATGAGTTGAGTTTTTGCAGAGCTATACTTTTGTTTTGAAGCACAGGAGTTGGAAGTCCAACAGAGTGGCAGATGCCTTGAGTAGAAGGCAAAATTTGTTGACAGAAATGAAGATAGAGGTTGTTGGGTTCAATGAGCTCAAAAGTTTGTATCCTGAAGATCCAGATTTTGCAGAGGCTTGGAAAGCTTGTTTGGAATCTGTTACTTTGGACAGGACAAAATGGTTGGATTTCATTATCCAAGATGGCATGTTGTTTAGAGGAAGCCAGTTGTGCATTCCAAGGAGTTCCATAAGAGAGAACCTGATTAAGGAGAAACATAGTGGGGGATTGGCTGGACACTTTGGTCGAGATAAGACCATTGCTATTGTTGGTGAAAATTATTATTGGCCATAGTTGCAACAGGATGTGAGGAAATTTGTGCAGAGTGTCAAATGGCAAAAGGAACCAGTCAGAATACAGGGCTATATCAGCCATTACCTGTACCAGAGAAGCCATGGGATGATATTAGTATGGATTTTGTTCTTAGTTTACCAAGAACACAGAGAAGACATGATTCTATTTTTGTGGTGGTGGACAGATTCTCAAAGATCGCACATTTTATTCTTTGCAAGAAGACTAATGATGTTGTTCATATTGTAGAGTTATTTTCAGAGAGGTGGTGAGATTACATGGTCTACCAAAGAGCATAGTTTTAGATCGAGATACCAAGTTTGTTGGTTCTTTCTAGAGGACATTGTGGAAGAAGTTGAAAACAAATTTGAAGTTCAGTTCTACACACCATCCACAGACTGATGGATAGACAGAAGTGGTGAATAGGAGTTTGGATAACCTGCTACGATGCTTAGTAGGAGATAAGCCCAAGGGATGGGATTTGATTTTACCACAGGTAGAATTTGCTTACAACAATTATGTCAATAGGAGTACTGGTAAATCACTATTCTAGATTGTATATGGGAATAGTCCAAGAAATGCTTCAGAGTTAAGGAACCTGGACAAAGGAGAAAAGACAAGTGCCGAGGCTGAAGACTTTGCAAAACACATGAAGAATTTGCATGAAGACGTGAAAAAACACATTAATAAGATGAATATTCAGTACAAGGCTAAGGCAGATCAGAAGAGGAGATATAAGGAATACTAGGTAGGAGATGAAGTCATGCTTCACTTGAGAAAAGAAAGGTTCCCAATTGGAACATACAATAAGCTAAAAATGAAGAAATTTGGACCATGCAAAATTTTGAAGAAACATGATTCAGGAAATGCATATGAGGTAGAGTTATCGAGTGGGATCAACATTTCCCTTGTTTTCAACATTGTTGATTTATCAGAATATCATGAAGGTGGAACAGAGGATGGAACAATAGAAGAACAGTGGAGTATTTCGGCATCTATTTCAATGGAGGAGATAGAAGAGATCTTGCATAACCGTGTGGGAAGAAGTACTCGGAACAGGCAATATGAAGAATATTTGGTGAAATGGAAAGGAAGACCTGTTGAAGATTCTTCTTGGTTGTCTAAGGCAGAGGTTGACCATTCGAGTTTTCCTCACACAAACACCTAAGACGTGACAGGGTCACTTCTCAAATTACCCTGGGTGTCTGATGCAGGAGCATCCAATGGTGTAAGGGCAATCTTGCATCACCCAAAAAAAGACATGTTTCAAAATTGTTGATGTTCTTTCCATTTCTTTTCAAAATTTGTGGTTCTGGTTACATAATCACTTGAATAATGATGTAGAACTTTCAGTTTTTCCAAACAACTTAAAATAGTAACCTGCTATTTTTAGAAAGTTTACATTTGGGCACGGATTGAAGTGAAAATTTACAGAAAGTTACATAACAGAAATATAAGACCTTTGGCGAGGAATCACACAAATATCATTTGCGAGCTGAAAGATATTAAAGTTTTCGTTTCCTGAAAAACACCTGAAAATTATTCAAACTCAGGTTTGAGGCACTAAACGGCCATGTATGGGCCCAAAAATCACTGGAACTAGTAGAGTGGGTTCTTAGCGCGTAGAGCACTCCGTGAGCTTTCCGACGCATAAAACGATTTGTCAATCAGACACCCAGATCAAAAGTTATGGCTCCCGGAAGTTGATCTATTTTTGGAGGGAGATGCAAATTTCAAAATAAGGTTGTTGGCTGCCAAAAAGGCTATTAATAACCATTTTTGGGAACCCTAGGCGGTAGTAGAGTTAAAGGGGGCAAGTGTGGAGTCAAGAATAGGTGGGAAAACAGAAACCATAGCTGATTTGGGGTTACAGAAGGATGAAGATTCTAGAGTCTTGAGGTTGGGAAAGTTGTAATGTGTTGCAGCCAGTAAAGGATTCATCCTCTGATTGTAATTAAGCTTCTGTAATGTAATGAGTTGTCCATATCAATAAAAGAAAGTTTTATTTTTCTGTGTTCAATTTCTGTTGTTGTGTGTTTTGTGATTTACCCCTTTATCACAAACCAAATCTAATTGAAACCTTATTAAAATGCAATGTTTATGGATCACACTCACCATATACCAAGACAAGGGTTTAGGAACCCATGAAATCCCACTAGAAGAACTCATTGGAAATCGCCTATCAAATCCATCATACTATTCTCAAGGAAAATTAGCATTAGTCTCCACAAATTTATTATTTATCAAATCTCCAATAAATTTGTAAAACCTTTAGCACTAAAAAAATATAGATATTCAACACAAATACCATTACCGGCCAACATTCAACATAAGTGTAGATTCTAATAAATCTACCAGCAAACCTTTACTGCACAAATTGTAATTCTGAATGAGTCACATTGTAATAACCTAGGTGGACTTTTCACCACCGCAGCTATTCTTCTTCAAGAGGGTTTTCGTCCTTAACAAGGCTGAGATGAACCAAGTTTAATCTCTCATTTCTCAGAACTACAAGAGTTTCATGAGAGGAAAATATAATAATCTGCATATCCAAATGACCTTTCACAACCTCCTAAACTCTCCAGAAGCTTATATTTTAAAATTCACTTTTTAATTTGAACTCTCTTTTAGCTCCGAAAAAGACCTTTTTATTAAATAATGATAATTTGACATGCAAGGTCCTTGTTTTATGCATCCATGATTTAAAACATTTCATCTCAGTTCTGATGAGCAATAACACTAAGGTGCTTTTTAAATATTTTAAATAACATTTGGCGACCTTAGAAAAATAATTAAAATAAAGCCATTAATACACCCATTTTGCGGAAATTGTCGAAATGCATCGAAATCGAAAATTGACTACACTGGAGTGATCTCAATGAGGAATAATGATAAATGGACCAATCAAGCGACTTAATATAAATAAATGCCTTCTCCAAAATTCTTGGAGAGCACACCAAACGCTGGAAATCACCTCGAAAAGTGGCATATGAGTCCTTCAGAGCACTTAAGCTCATTGGAATCATCAAATAACTCCTCTGATAATGTTGACACACATCCACAAGGTCAGTGCCAACTGCACTACAAGGGAACCTAAACATAGGGGCGTTATAAGTTGTATGACTCTTTTTGGAGGGATTTCGGACAATTTGTTTGTACTTACTATTTATAGTAAGTGCTTGCATGGTGCCAATCTTTCTAGGTTTTTCTGGGTTTGTTCTCTTTGGTCCTTGAAGAACGCTTCTATTTTTAGTAAGTGTTAGTATAGACATTGTTTTGATGACTTCGTAGTTTAGCTATTTGGCTACCACAGGTGTGCTTTAAGCTTAGAGTTGTCAGGGGATTTGCGGCAACGCTTTCGGAAGCGTTTTCAAACTCTTGGGCCACATTTGCTATTTTTAACAGGGTCACCGTTTTGGCACCAACTTTGTCACGCAACATCGGTAATGACTCATCATGATTAGTTTCCTCACGGTGTTCGTTTGGGGATGCAGTTGATATATTTTAATTATCGTTATGCATTTTAAGTTAAATTAAATATTTAACTTACGATAATTAAATATTATAAAGGTGACTTCAATATTGTTTTTGGGCGCCCAGCTTTGGGAAATGTGTTAAGTTATAATAAAGATAATTTTATAACTTATTTTATGGTGTACCTTTCAAAAAGGGAGACATAAGGAATTAAAAGAAATTAAAGTTATTATATGGATTGGGAAGCTTATAAAAAACTCTTTTGGAGCTCATTTCACTTCATGCTTGGATATTTTATGCTGAAGCTGAATAGTTTAAGATTTTTAGTGATTTAAAGCAAGGGTTGGATGCAAATTTTACAGAGTGATTTAGAAGAGCATAGCAATGGATCATTCATACATTTTAAGTGTTTCTTGGAACTGTTCCTGCTTACCATTGTTGGCCATACCATCCAGGGAGGCCTACATATTCAGGAAGGACACAGGGGCATATTGGGAGTACAAATCTTTCATCAAATTTGCTGCTAATTATTGTAAGGAAGGCGTCTAGGGTTTCCAGGCAGATCTAAGAAGATTGCTGATTCATTTTGTGTTGTTTGCATTGTCTATTGCTATCATTTTGGGTCGTACATCTCTGGTGACCTTGCTGAAGCAGTGCATGGGGTTTTGTGGAGAGTTGTTTGGGAGTTGTATTGGTTTTCATGTTGTTTTGGTGGTGTCTCTGGTTGAATTCAATTGGGTTTGAAGCATCTGAAGTTTGGAGCTTCCGGCTAGGGTTTTTCCTAGGGTTTGTGAGAAGGGTTTCTGCATGTTCCATCAATTCCCCGAGATGCAACATTCGTAACAACAAATGGGTATTGGTTTAATATTGCATTGTAATGACATTTTCCCATCAGGGTATTCCAGTTTTAATGATTTGATGTATTTTCAGATATTTGTTATTGTGGGTATTTATAATATTGCAAATATATTTGATATAAAACACACCTTCTGCATATCCGTCTACTTCTATACCAAAAACACAAAAAGAAATAAAATCATCAACAGCATCAAAACAAAATTTTGCAGTACGGGGAAGTCTCAAACTGGGTGGGACATTACACAACTCTACTGAATCATCTGAGCACACTAGCAACATCAAAATACTCTTCTGATCAGGCTGTTACAAACCTAGAAAGTTAGCTTCAACTATGCTGCAAGAGAAGTCAAAAATAGGGACATTACAAAGATCAACACCGAAATAGCATAAATGTGAGATTTCAATCCAACAATTGTTCAAAATCTCCACAAAAACTTTGCAAAACTGGTAATGAAAGTAACTCAAGAAGCACTTCTAGAGCTATAAATAAGCTAATCACTGATTACTTGTTTTCCTGCTTGAGAACAAATCTGTCATAACCATCCAAGCAGATCTCTCATAACCATTGACATCACAACTTTGGGCCTTATGGTCTTCCTTAGACTCTGAACCAATATATTCCCCATCCCAGATACGACAATTTGCTTGCCTTTCCATCTCTTCTTCCTATGAAAAGAGAAAAATCTTATGTGAATAGGAAAATATCTTTGCACTAGATTCAAATAAAATGGGTGAAATAGTCATTAAAAACATTACACTTACTTCTTTAGGAAATTTTGTATCTGGTAGCCTTTCTTGAAATGGTACATTGGGGGTGTGTTGTATTTTACTCAATTGTTCCGGCAATGCATTTTTGTAAAATTCCACCACAATGCACAAATAAATTTACCTTAAAGATTAAATGTAAATTTCTCTAAATATAAATGTACTTCATATACTAAAATAATATTTTAAAAACATAATCACAGAGAATTGTGTTAATTTTGATGTTGATCATTCTTGAAATTTATCATGGTGCCAAAGCACCATGAGTAAAATTGGAGCTTGACTGCACAAGCAGAACAAAGGCCAAGTGACAAACCAAGATGCTATCAACACATGTATGGCAGAGCATAACAAAGGCTCATGAAAAAAGTGTGAGGGGAGATAGAAAATGCTTAACACATTAATCCATTAAATTTCCAAGAAAAATTGACTTCTTTCGGGGACTACCATGTCACCTTGGCCTCAGCCTTGGAGAACAAATAGGAACTTAAATGTGTCAACATCGATGTTTCATTTGGCAGTGAACCACTCAGAAACAATTGCATTGGCAGGGATAAGCTAACCACTAGCAATTTTGAACAAGAGGAAAGCAAATTAGAGAAGCTTCAAATTCATAAGAAGTATCACATTGTGTCAAGAGGATGCAAATTCTAAATTGTGCTTGAATATTTAGGAAGAACCGAATGATTTCAGATTACCTATTGGGCAAGAGCTTCTTTCAGCTTCCTCAAGTGCTCTTAATTGAATTCCATCCATGGAAGATAAATGATTTATAGGCTGGACTAGATTGTAGAGAGTTTCTAGGGGGTAACACTCTAAACTATGGAAATCTACACATTGTAAGGATAAGTAGAGCATTGACTACGAGTGAAGAATAATTAGAGAGATGAATCGAGAAGACACAGAACCAAAACAACAAAGCGTATTAGTTTGTGTGTCCTGTATTTAGCAAATGAGAGAGAGAGAGCGCTTATCTTTTGGCTACACCTATGCTATGAATCTCTGTTTAGAAGCTTACCATAGATCTATGGATCTATGTATTGTCTCTATTGTTACATTTCAGAATGATATGCAAATATATTATTTGATGAGATAAGATATGTTTACAAGAGAGTAAAACTCTTTTTAAAGGATTTACAAGATGTTGTTGCAAGTATGAGGATAACCAGTGTTGTCATTGATGTCAACATACTCATATTGCATTAATGAGAAGGATTGGATGAGCTGTGTGCTGAGGATATTGAGAAAATTAGCCTCAATCAGGAACAGTGAAGAACAGTGATGACTTTAAGGTAAAAGTCCAAGATAAGATGAAGATAAGAGGATATGGTTTAAAGGGTTTTCAGATATAAGTCTTGAGATGCTCCAGTCAAGATTTTAGAGGTCTGCATGAAGATATGAAGAAGTTATGGTCGCTCTAGTAGAACCGGTTCCGACAGATGTTCAGTGGTGATAGAGTGTCACAGATTGGTCCGGTGAGCTCCGGAATTGCATTATCTCATTCTGCAGATTGGAGGGAGTGTTGAAGAAGTCAGTGTGAAGTGACAACTAGATTTGTTCATGGTTTGGAGGTCCAGAAGCACCTTTTTCAGTATGATAGTGGCAATATGTTGTGTTCTTGAAGTTTCGGATGAAGAAGAGAAGAATTCCAGTAAGCTGATAAAGTGCGGATGCTCTTGGTGACTTAGGAAAGGTTTTGGTGATCTTTGGATCGTGTACAATTCTTATTGACGGTCCGCATTGAAGTTGGAGGTTGCATTTGAAGAATTACCACCGGGTATTGGTGTTCTTCCTGAGACTGGCCGACCGGATGTGTTACACATCTTGCGAATGATCTTATAAGTGTTTGTCGAATTAGATGATTGTTCCTAAGTTGATGCCTTGTATAAATAAGGGATTGTGAATTGATTTTGAAGTGTGTGGTTGTAGTGGATGAGTGTGGTATAGCGAAGAGAAGTGCGAAAGGTAGAGCAGGAGTTTTTGGGCTTAAATGTAACTGATCCAGGCATGGTAAAGATGTCAATCTCTAGTTCAAGTTTGTAATACTTCTTACTTTGTAGACAGTGTGTCTCTTGTAGGTAGTGTGCCTCTTGTGAGCAGTGTGCTCGGGTAGTGAGCCCTAATTGGCATGTGCCATCTATTTTTCTTATTCTTCTAACAGAGAATAATCCTTGGGTTAATCACCCTGTGGTTTTTCCCTTGACTGGGTTTTCCACGTCAAAATCTTGGTGTTTCATGTGTTGATGTGTATCTGCTCTGATGTTTATGCTTATGCTTTTATGAATGATTAATTGATATGATATTAAATAACAAAGAGGATTTAAGTGTTTGAATTAGAAGCAAGTTTTGGACAACTGATTCACCCCCCCTCTCAGTTGTCTATCATGAATCCAACAATTGGTATCAGAACCAAGTTCCTCTAAAGGAGCTTAACCACTTGAGGTGATCCAGGATGTCATCATACAAGAAGGATAGCCCGAAGTTTGATGGAACCAACTTCTCTCTTTGGAAAGGTCGCATGAAATGTCACTTGGAGTGTATGGGAAATGTGTACTTGTCCATGGTCACAAAAGCATATGTACCTCCACAGGGTGGTCCGACAACTCTAAATGAAATCACAGATGCTAAAAACAATCTACGGACCAAAGAAGCTCTTCTAAGAGCATTGACTGACTCAGAACTCTTAAATGTTATTGACCTACCAACTGCCTATGAGATCTGGATTAAACTGGAACTTTTGCATGAAGGAGTTGAGTATGTTAAGAGTGCAAGATTGCAGAGTCTCAAAGGGAAATTTGAAAGACTCAAGATGAGAGATGATGAAAATATTACTACCTTTATGCTAAGAGTAAATGAGCTGGTGTGTGGAATTAGGAATGCTGGTGGAGTTTTGGATGAAAATGAGATTGTTGACAAAATTCTCAGATCCTTTCCTGCTGTCTACAAAATCAAGGTTGTTGCCATTGATGAATTCAGAGCCCATACAACTGTCACAAGAGACCAATTGGCTGGCAAACTGGCTGCATTTGAAATGATCGAGTTTGGAGATGATCCCCCCAAAACTAAATCTGCATTCAAAGCCAGTGCCTTTGTGAAAGGTAAACAAAAATTTGATTCGGGAGAAAACTCTTCAAGGAAGCTGTCATGGTATGATCAAACAAGAAGAGACTTGGAAGAGGAAGAAGCAGAAACAGCTCAACTTGAAGCCCTCATTGCAAAGAGACTGCCAAGAGGATCCGGTAAGTATGAAGGAAAATTACCTTTAAGTGCTTCAACTACAATAAGATTGGTCATTTTGCCTCAAGATGTCCGGAAAGATCTACAAGATCAAACTCTAACAGAAAAGGTTCCAAAAGAATTGTTATTATGTTCATGAAGATGATGATAATGAAGGAGTAATAGATGATGAATCAGAAATAGGAAACAAATCTGGAAATGAATGGGTGTTTATTGCCATAAAGGAAGAAGATCCAATATCCTCTGAATCTGTCAATCATAAGGTTGTAGAAAGAGCTTTGGCTGCCCAAGTTGAAGAAAAGGATGATTGGGTTATTGATAGTGGATGCTCTCACCATATGACAAGTGACAAAAACAAGTTCTTAGACTTGGAAAGGTATGAAGGAGGAATGGTAAAGTTTGGCGATAATTCTGCTAGTAGAATCAGAGGAAGAGGAACTATTTCTTTTGATGGAAAAAGTAAAACTGGTAATGTACTGTATGTTGAAGGATTGAAACACAATCTTCTCGGTGTTGGACAGTTGGTGGACAGAGGTTATGATCTCTGGTTCAAGAATGGAAGATGCAGGATCTTTGAGAGCTCCGGAACTGAGATTACATCCGGTACTCAAACAAAAGGTAATATCTTCCATCTAGTTGGTTCTAATAAAAGTTGTCTGTTTGTTCAAGTTGATCAGAGTTGGTTATGGCATAGAAGGTTGTGTCATGTAAATTTTGATAACATCATCAAGATAAGCAATACTCAGGCTGTAAGAGATCTTCCAAAATTGGTGAAACCTACAAATAGTTTGTGCAAAGAATGTCAGCTAGGTAAACAGAGCAGAATCTCATTCAAAAGCAAGGATCAGTCCTCTACCGAATTATTGGAATTAATTCATACTGATCTATGTGGTCCAACAAGAATCAAGAGTATGCAAGGTGATAGATACTTCATGTTACTGATTGATAACCATTCCCAGATGATGTGGGTTACCTTTCTGAAAGAGAAATCAGAAGCTTTTGAGAAGTTCAAAATCTTCAAGGCTATGGTAGAGAATCAAACCAAATTAAAACTAAAATGTTTGAGGTCTGATAGAGGTGGTGAATTCACATCCGGTGAATTCATAGACTTTTATGAGAAGCATGGTATAAAGAGACAGTTATCTGCTCCTAGGACTCCACAACAAAATGGAGTAGTAGCGAGAAAGAACCGGACCATCTAGGAAGCATCTAGGACAATGATGATGGAAGCAAATGTTCCCCAGATGTTTTGGAGAGAAGCTGTCAACACTGCAGTCTATACTCTCAATCAAGTTCAAATCATAAGCAATACTGGTAAGACTCCTTATGAACTTTGGTTTGGTATAACTCCTACTGTGAGATATTTTAGAGTATTTGGTAGCAAATGTTACATTAAAAGAGATGAAGATCTAGGAAAGTTTGATGCTAGAAGTGATGAAGGAATTTTCTTGGGTTACTCCACTCAAAGCAAAGCATACCAGTGTTACAATAAGAGACTGAGAAAGATGATAGAAAGTACAAATGTGAAGGTTGATGAAGGAATTGAGAAGCCCTCAAGGTTTTAAGAATATGATGAAGATGATCAGAATGGTTCTCTGGTTCAAGGAGCTCAATCCTCCTCTGAAAGTTAGATTCAGACTGATCTGGTAAATCAGGAAGAAGAGGTTGGTCTGAATGAGCCTGATCAAGAAATAGAAGTGCAAGAAGCTCCCAAAGTTCCAAGGTATGTAAGACTGAACCACTCTGAAGATTAGATCATAGGTGACAAAAGCAAAGGTGTGCAAACTAGAAGGAAATTTGCTCAAAATTCAGATGAATGTTGTCTAATTTCAAAGATTGAACCTAAGACAATAAAGGAAGCTTGCAATGATGAAAATTGGACCAAAGCAATGGAGGAAGAGTTGATGCAAATTGAGAAAAATCACACTTGGGATCTTGTTTCTAGACCTAGAAACAAGAATGTGATTGGAACCAAATGGGTCTTCTGGAACAAACTAAATGAAGTTGGTGAAGTAATCAGAAACAAAGCCAGATTAGTCTGCAAAGGCTACTCTCAAATAGAAGGGATTGATTTTGAGAAAATCTTTGCTCTGGTGGCAAGAATTGAAGCAGTCAGACTATTTCTTGCATTTACTGCATTCAAAGATTTCAAAGTGTATCAGATGGATGTCAAATCTACTTTTTTGAATGGTGACTTAGAAGAAGAAGTGTACATTGAACAACCGGATGGATTTCAGTTATCTGAGCATGGTGATATGGTCTACAAATTAAAGAAGGCACTGTATGGTCTAAAGCAAGCCCCAAGAACATGGTATGAGAGGCTGAACAAACATCTTTTGAAGATTGGTTTCAACAAAGGTACTGCTGATAGTAACCTATATTTCAAAATTGATCATGAAAATATTTTGATTGTTGAAGTATTTGTTGATGATATCATCTTTGGAGGAAGAGACAGTATGTGTAAAACCTTTGCAAATCAAATGAAAAGTGAGTTTGAAATGTCAATGCTCGGTGAAATGAATTTCTTCTTGGGTCTGCAAATTACTCAGACAAAGAAAGGAATCTTTATCTCTCAGACCAAATATGTGAAAGAATTGTTGAAGAAATTCGGAATGGAAGATTCAAAGCCAATGAACACTCCCATGGCAACTGGATGCAAGTTGAGTAAAGATGATGACTCTCCTAAGACAGATTAGACCAAGTATAGATCAATGATTGGAGGATTATTGTATCTCACTCAGACTAGACCAGATATAATGTAGGCTGTTGGTCTTGTGGCAAGATTCCAAGCTGATCCCAGAGAATCTCATGTCATGGCAATCAAAAGAATTTTTAGGTACTTAAAAGGAATAGTTGAGTATGGCCTATGGTATCCTAGAGATCAGGATTTTTCTTTTCATGCATATACAGATGTAGATTGGGTAGGAGATGTGGATGATAGGAAGAGTATAAGTGGAGGAGCATTCTTTTTGGGAAAAAGGTTGGTTTCTTGGCTAAGCAAGAAACAAGAGGCAATATCCCTGTCTACAATTGAAGCAGAATACATTGCAGCAGCAGGAAGTTGCACTCAACTTTTGTGGATGAAGCAGATGCTAAGAGATATTCAAGTAGAATATGAGGGGCCCATCACAATTTTCTGTGATAATTCAAGTGCAATAAATATTTCTAAGAATCCGGTGTTCCATTCTAAGACCAAGCATATATCTATCAAATTTCACTATCTGAGAGAGCAAGTGAACAAGGGTGAAGTCAGATTGGAGTATGTGCCCTCCAAGGATCAGCTTGCAGATATTTTTACTAAACCTCTTCCAAAGGACTCTTTTGAGTATCTCAGGGAGAAGTTAGGGGTCATTGCCCCTCCGGTGATGAACTAGGATGCACTGATGTGCATCAGTCCGGTGGATATCACAGTCATATCTTGTGATCCGGATTGGTGATGGGGAGCTGCTACTTAGGGGGAGCAGCCGGTATGATTCTGATATGTTAAAATTGCAAGTATGAGCCCTTTGCCATTGATGTCAAAGGGGGAGAGAAGACATGTGAAAAACAAGTGGTTGTTGATAAAAGGGGGAGCAGTAAAGAAAGAGAAGACATGTGAAGAGTTGTTGCTGATAGGGGGAGCTGTGACAGAAAGGAGAAGTTCTTGTCTTGATGGTTTTTCACATCATATGTTGCATCAATGACAAAGGGGGAGATTGTTGCAAGTATGAGGATAACCAATGTTGTCATTGATGTCAACATACTCATATTGCATTAATGAGAAGGATTAGATGAGCTGTGTGCTAAGGATATTGAGAAAATTAGCCTCAATCAGGAACAGTGAAGAACAGTGATGACTTTAAGGTAAAAGTCCAAGATAAGATGAAGATAAGAGGATACGGTTTAAAGGGTTTTAAGATATGAGTCTTGAGATGCTCCAGTCAAGATTTCAGAGGTCCACATGAAGATATGAAGAAGTTATGGTCACTCTAGTAGAACCGGTTCTGGCAGATGTTCAGTGGTGACAGAGTGTCACAGATTGGTTCGGTGAGCTCCGAAATTGCATTATCTCATTCTGCGGATTGGAGGGAGTGTTGAAGAAGTCAGTGTGAAGTGGCAACTAGATTTGTTCATGGTTTAGAGGTCCAGAAGTACCTTTTTCAATATGACAGTGGCAATAGACTATGTTCTTGAAGTTCCAGAAGAAGAAGAGAAGAATTTCAGTAAGCTGATAAAGTGCGGATGCTCTTGGTGACTCAGGAAAGGTTTTGGTGACTTAGGGCAGATTATTATGACCTAGCATGGTATTTTATAATCTCCTTCCCTTGAGACATTTTGTCAAACAGTTCATAGGTGTTGTCTAAGCTTCTATTTATTTTATTTTGTCATACTAATAGTAAATATTTGTACCATTTTCTCTACTCACCCTTACAACTAACTTGAAATGGAATGTTAAGCTTGATAGAGGTTATTAGATTAAATAAATAGCAGCATATACATATATAAATATCAACCTCCCCTCTTATCCCTACTGCAGCTGTGTGAAGGAGAAGAAAACACAAATCTAAGAAGGAGTAACAAGAGTAAATGTGAAAAGATGCTAGAAATGCATCTATAAAAGTTGTAGTAGTTGCCATGGATTGAAATGAAGTTTCCCTACACTCATTTACCTTCACCCAATTCATTTTTGGTTGAGACTGCTATGCTAGTTAGGGTTTTTAAGGAAAAATATAAACCACAAATGATTAAATACATTATTTAAAATTTGTTCAAGCCAGACAAGCTGAAACCTATTAGTTTATGGAAGGATGAGCAATCAAATACTACATTTAAAATTTCTTTTCCATATTACCAGCTTTTGTAATCTCCTATGGCAACCATACCAACAAACAATGTAAATTTATTTTTTAAAGACAACAAGTAAAAGGAAATAACCTATCCTCAAGCAAGAGAATTCACTCTAGGCAGCTGTAAAATGATGCTAGGCAGCTCAGCCTCAGCCAAAGGACCTCCAAACTCTGGCTTTCTTTCCCCAAACGCCCTTCTGCTCTCCCAAACTGAAAGAAGAAATTGGTCAAAAATGCCCATTCTATGCTTCTTTATTTCCCATTTCCTATCCTTCTCCTTCAGTCTTGTCTATCAATTCTTTCCTGTTTGCCAGGTGTGTTGGGTGGAGGATTTATTGTGGAAGCATGACCTTCAATTTTCCATTCATGAGGGTCAACCAAGCAATTAATTTTTGAAAGGAAGATAGGTGTGCAGAAATCGCTTCCTACACTAATCTAAAGAGGAGAGAAGAGTACAAATTTGTTTTATCCTTTATAATTACAGAATGTTAACAACAATAATGGAGATAATGCAGCAATACACATACACAGAAATGAGACAGAAGAGAGAGACACCAGATATATGTGGGAAAACCCTTATCGGGTGAAAAACCCCACACTCCAAAGCCTACACAATGTATTATCAAAACTGAAATGGTTTACAATACACTTGTAATGCAAGCTCTTAGGAGTTTTTGACACTTGTAGCTGGAGACAAACCGACAGCATAACAGTACTTGTCAATCATATAATAACATCTCTCCAAAGCACCTATTTATATAGAACATACAAGGCAAAAATGGCTCTATCTTGAGATGGGCATCCAACATGGCCTCATGGCCTAAAAACTATGCCTATGGACACTTGTCCAACACTGTAGGATGTTCCTAAGACTTGTCAAGTCACCCCATCCCAAAGAGGTCGCCTATTCCTAAGATGGGCAATGGCAGATGCTCTTACAACTCACAACCGTCATAGAATCTATCATAGTTGTCATAACTTACAATTGTAAGAGAATCTGTCATACACAGGCTATAAATAGCATATTCTCTTACAACATGTCATAACCCACCTTGGGGTGCCCAAAGATTCCTTCTTCCAAGATGCTTCTCGACACATGTTCTCACTTGTCATAGATTCTTCTATTTCTAACTCTTACATGTCATAGAACTGTCATAGGAATCTGTCATAACCGTTTCGGTCAATATTCCCTTACACACTATCCAAGATGCTGACACATGGAAAAATATTCCTACCACTAAGTGGGATGCCTATCTCCTCATGTGAGGACATGTGGTCATCTTCCATGTAGGATGACACATCACTGTGCCAACTCCCACAAGATGACAACATAGGATTTGCATCCTTATTATACAATAGGCAATAAATAAATAAATACAATGAAAATAATACAAGGAATTACCAAGGTTGAGACACCTTAATTCCCAACATTCTCCCACTTGTTGAACACCTTGTAAGAGCCAATAGAAATAACATGATTTAATTGCTATAGGCTGAGAGGCCCATAGACTCCGAACACCATCTGAACTTCTCTGTACCCACTGGTTTTGTCAATGCATTTGCAACATTCTTCAAAGTATCTACCTTCTGTAAATTCACCTTCCCATCCTCTACCATGTCTCACACGAAGTGAAATTATAAATCAATATGCTTTGTTCTGGCATGGAAAGTTGGATTCTTTTCTAGGCAATCGCACTCTGACTGTCACAACAAATCGTAATCTGTCCTACATCAACACCAATATCTGAACACAATCTCTTAAGCCAAATGGCTTCCTTGCAAACATAAATTTCTGTCATATACTTAGCTTCTATCGTGGACAAAGAAACCATAGGTTGTCGCTTACTCATCCAACTAATTGCACCACCGAACATAGTGAACACATAGGCATTGGTGGATCTCTTGCTGTCAATGTCACCTGCCCAATCAGAATCCACAAATCTATGAATACAAACTGAATGCAGAGGTCCTGTAGCATTACCATGATAGCATATGGAATACTCAGAAGTACCCCTCAAATATCTGAACACTCTCTTAACTGCATCCCAATGTACTTGTCCAGGATTAGCCATAACTCGACCAAGGACTCCCACTGCTTGGGCAATGTCTGCTCTTGTGTAGACCATAGCATACATCAAACTGCCAACACTAGCATAAGGCACTCTGCTCATGTCCTCCACACCTCACTAGGAGATTTTGGACAATCATTAATAGACAACTTTGTCTCCAATGAAACAAGAACACACAATGGTCTACAATCTGCCATGTTGAACCTATCCAACATGGTCTTCACATACTTACTCTAGCTTAACCAAAGTTTTCTATTAGCTCTGTCTCTTCTAATTTCCATTCCCAAAATGTACTTGGCTGCCCTTAGATTTTTCATCTCAAACTGTGCTGACAACTGAGACTTCAAATCAGAAATCATATTCTTGTCATTCACAATTAACAACATATCATCAACATATAATGCAATAATGAGAATGCGATCATTATCAAACTTGTAATACACACAATGATCATATTTTGATCTCAGAAATCCAATGGACAACACAAAGGCAACAAATTTCATATACCACATCCTAGGAGACTGCTTCAAACCATATTGTTGGGAATTAAGGTGTCTCAACCTTGGTAATTCCTTGTATTTTTACATTGTATTTATTTATTATTTTCCTATTGTATTAATTGGATGCAAATCCCATGTTGTCATATTGTGGGAGTTGGCATGGTAATATGTCATCCTACATGGGATATGACCACATGGTTTTTTGTCCTCACATGAGGAGATAGGCATCCCACTTAGTGGTAGGAATATTTTTGCCATGTATCAGCATATTGGATGTTGTGTAAGGGAATATTGACTATAACGGTCATGACAGATTCCTATGATGAAGTTATGACATGTAAGAGTAAAAAATAGGAGATTCTATGATAGGTGAAGACATGTGTCGAAAAGCATCTTTGAAAAAGACATCTTTGGGCTTTCCAAGGTGGACTATGACATGTTGTAAGAGAATATGCTATTTATAGCTTGTGTATGACAGATTCTCTTACAACTGTAAGTTATGACAGCTATGACAGATTCTATGATAGTTGTAAAAGTCGTAGAAGCATTTGTCATTACCCATTTTGGGAATAGGTGACCTCTTTGGGATGGGGTGACTTGACAAGTGTCAGGAACATTCTACAAGGTTGGACAAGTGTCCATAGGCATGGGTTTTGGGCCATGAGGCCATGTTGGACGCCCATTCCAAAATAGAGCCAAAATTGCCTTGTATATTCTATTAAACAAGTGTTTTGAGGAGGTGATGTACTACAGGTTTTACAGGTACTGTTATGCTACTAGATCATTTCCAGATACGAGTGTCAAAGACTCCTACAAGAGCATTGGCTCTGTGTTGTATTATAACCTTCATTGTTTACGTAATACATTTGAGCTGTGTTTTGGAGTGTGGGGTTTTTCACTTGTAAGGGTCTTCCCCATGTATATCTTGTGTCTCTCTTCTTCTGTCATATTTTATTATTTATGTGTTTACTGCAATATCTATGTTAGTGGGTTTAACATTGCTGTAATAGTAAGGATAAAATTGAATTTGCACTCTCCTCCCCTCATTAGATTAGTTTAGGAAGCATTTTTCACACACCTACCTTCCTTTCAGTTGGTATTAGAGCCTGGCCAGTTTTGGTTTTAGCTGTTGGGTAAGGGTTTTTTGAGCTAATCTTAGGTTGAGTGGGAGTGTTGTGTAATGTATTTTGTATCTTGTTGCAACAAGGAGATGGCAACCACATCTGGAAGGTTAGAGGTTGAGAAATTCAATGGCACTAGTTTTGAGTTGTGGAAACTCAAGATGGAGGACCTACTTGTTGATCGTGACCTATGGGAAACCATATCTGGTGTGAAACCTACAACAATGTCACAAGATGATTGGGACCTCAAAGATCAGAAGGCTAAGCATCTCATAAGATTCTATTTTGCTGACTTTGTCTTATTGAATGTCCATGAGGAGAAGAGCACGAAATATCTTTGGAAGAAGTTGGGTGATGTTTATCAGGCCAAGTCCTTGGTAAACAAACTTTTCCTGAAAAAGAAGTTGTTCACTCTGAAGATGGAAGATGAAGGATCTGTTGCAGACCACATGAATGCTTTCAACATGATCATTGCACAGTTGACATCTATGGGTGTGAAAATGGATGAGGAGGATCGTTGCATGACGTTGCTTTATTCTTTGCCAAATTCGTGGGATCATCTTGTCATGGCTATCGGAAGCACCACTACCACTTTCAAGATGGAAGATATGGTGTCCTCACTGTTATCTAAAGAAATGTAGAGGAAGACATCCGAATCAGCCAAAGAGGCTCTTGCAATTCGTGGAAGACCCAAAGACAAAGGGAAGAAGAAAGACAAGAAAGATGAGAAGGGCAGATCCAAGTCCCGTGGGAGATCCAAATCTATTGGAAAGTCCAAGGCTCTTTGTTGGAACTGTGGCAAGTCTGGGCATTTTTGAAAGGAATACAAAGAAGAAATGAAAAAGAAATCAGCCCCAAATTTAGATTCTGACAAGTCACAAGATGATGGTGATGTCCTCATCGCAGCCCTAGCCACCCATGCATCTAATGATGTGTGGTTGATTGATTCTAGTGCATCATTCCACATGACCTCACATCGAGATTGGTTCATGAAATATAAAGAGTTTGATGGTGGAAGAGTGTACCTGGGTGACGACTCTCATCTGAAGATTGTTGGTCAGGGAAGAGTCTCAATCTGATTCCCTAATAGACAAGTGAAGGGGATCACTGGAGTTATGCACATTCCAGGCCTTGCACGGAACTTGCTTTCTGTAAGTATGTTGAATGATGCAGGGGTGCAAGTTGTCTTTTTGAAGGATGGATGCAAGATGACTAGAGGATCTATGGTGCTTGCGAAGGGTACTCAGAGAGGTACTCTATTTCAGCTGGAGGCATGCACTTCACAATGCAATAGTTCTTCTAACTTGAAGAAAAGAGATGTAATCACTTCATTCCCACCATCTGAACGAGCAGTGAAGAAATCTGTTGTAACTAGTTCTGATGGTAGTGCACATGCTTTGGAAGTTAAACTTCCTGCTGAAAAGACTATGTTATGGCATTTGAGATATGGCCACATTGGTGAGAAGGGTCTGCGTACCCTAAAAAACAAAAACCTTGTTGAGGGGTTAAATGATTGTAATCTCGAGTTCAACTTTTGCGAACATTGCATTTATGGAAAGCAAAAATGTGTTCAATTTTACTCTAGTTCTCACAAGTCTTCTGGTGTATTGGATCTTATTCATTCTACTATGTTTGGTCCTTTTAATGTTCCTTCAATTTCAAAATCTGTAGATTTTGTATCTTTCATAGATGATTATAGTAGAAGGACATGGGTTTATTTTATTAGAAGCAAGACTGAAGTCTTTAGTCAGTTTAAGGAGTTTAAATCCTTTGTTGAAAATCAGACTAATAAAAATATTAAGTGTTTGAGAATTAACAACAGTGGTGAGTTTTGTTTAGTAGAATTCGATAAGTTTTGTAAAGAGCAAGGGATTGAAAGGCATAAGACAACTCCATACACCCCGCAGTAAAATAGATTTGTAGAGAAGATGAATAGGACACTGATGGAGAAGGCTAGGAGTATGCTTAGTGGAGCAAGCCTCGAACAAAAGTTTTGGACTAAAGCTGTTGCCACTACTTGCTATCTAGTAAATAGATCTCCTACATCAACTCTTGTTGGTAAAACACCTATGGAGGTGTGGTCTGGTAAGAAGCATTTAGTTAGGCATCTTCATGTTTTTGGTTGTGAGGCATATGCACATGTGCCTAGGGAGAAATGATCTAAATTCGAGAACAAGGTTGTTAAATGTATTTTCATTGGCTATGATGTCGGTGTGAAAGGATACAAGCTTTGGGATCTTGTGGCCAAAAAAGTGTTGTATAGCAGAAGTGTTATCTTTAGAGAGCTAACACCTTCCGTTGTTCTATAGCCAGAATAGACATAAAAGAAAGAAGATGCGGTTTAGTTTCCTTCTACCCCTGAGAAGACTGAACCGACAGACCCTGTGAGACCTGATGATGAGGAGAGATCTAGTAGCCCTGAAAGCTCAGAAGAAGTAGAAATTCAACCTTAGCCATTGAGGATGTCTACATGGACGAGAAAGCAAATTGATAGGTTTGGTTATTCATTACTTGATTTTAGTTGTGCTTTTGCTTTACTTACTAACACTGATGAGCCTAGAACTGTGAAAGAGGCTATGGGCATGAAAGATGCAGGTTCATGGAAGGAGGCCATGGAAGATGAGATGGCTTCTTTGGAAAAGAACAAAACATGGGACTTGGTACCTTTGCCTGATGGATGGAAACCCATTGGTTGCAAATGGGTGTTCAAGAAAAAATTCGGTGGAGATGGTAGTCTTGAAAAGTACAAGGCTAGATTGGTTGCGAAGTGGTATTCACAAGTGGAGGGAATTGATTATGGTGAAATTTTCTCTCCCGTTGCAAAGTTGACATCCATTCAACATCCATTCAATTTTTGTTATCTCTTGCAACTGCTTATGACTTAGAGGTAGAACAGATGGATGTGAAAACAACTTTCCTTCATGGTGATTTGGAGGAAGAAATCTACATGTCACAGCGAGAGCATTACATAGAGAAAGGTCAAGAAAATTTGGTTTGCAAGTTGAAGAAGTCTTTGTATGGTTTGAAGCAGTCTCCTAGGATGTGGTATTTGAAGTTTGATGCCTTTGTGTTGTCGATTGGCTGTCTGAGATCAAAATCTGACCATTGTGTGTATTACAAGTTTGACAATGATCACATTCTCATTATTGCATTGTATGTTGATGATATGTTGTTGATTGGGAATTGTAAGAATATGATTTCTAATTTGAAGTCTTAGTTGTCAGCACAGTTTGAGATGAAAAATCTTGGGGCAGATAGGTACATTTTGGGAATGGAAATTAGAAGAGACAGAGCAAACAAAAAACTTTGGTTAAGCCAGAGTAAGTATGTGAAGACCGTGTTGGATAGGTTCAGCATGACAGATTGTAGACCATTGTGTGTTCCTGTTTCATTGGGGATAAAGTTATCTATTAGTGATTGTCTAAAATCTCCTAGTGAGGTGGAGGACATGAGTAGAGTACCTTATGCTAGTGCTGTTGGTAGTTTGATGTATGCTATGGTCTGCACAAGACCAGACATTGCCCAAACAGTGGGAGTCCTTAGTCAACTTATGGCTAATCCTGGACGGGTACATTGGGCTGCAGTTAAGAGAGTGTTTTGATATTTGAGGAGTACTTTCAAGTATTCCATATGCTATCATGGTAATGCTATAGGACCTCTGCATTCAATTTGTATTCGTGGATTTGTAGATTCTGATTGGGCAAGTGACATTGACAGCAGGAGATCCACTAGTGCCTATGTGTTCACTAGGTTTGGTGGTGCAATTAGTTGGATGAGTAAGCAACAACCTGTGGTTACTTTGTTCATTACTGAAGCTAAGTATATGGCTGCAACTCATGCTTGCAAGGAAGCCATTTGGCTTAAGAGGTTGTGTTCAGATATTGGTGTTGATGCAGGTCAGATTATGATCAGTTGTGACAGTCAGAGTGCGATTTGCCTTGCGAAGAATCCAACTTTCCATACCAGAACAAAGCATATTGATGTACAGTTTCACTTCATGCGAGACATGGTAGAGGATGGGAAGGTAAATTTGGAGAAGGTAGATACTTTGAAGAATGTTACAGATGTATTGATGAAACTAGTGGGCATAGAGAATTTCAGATGGTGTTCGGAGTCTATGGGCCTCTCAGCCTATAGCAGTTAAATCCTATCAATTCTATTATCTCTTACAAGGTGTTCGACAAGTGGGAGAATGTTGGGAATTAAAGTGTCTCAACCTTGGTAATTCCTTGTATTTTTTACATTGTATTTATTTATTATTTGCCTATTGTATTAATTGGTGTAACGTCAGAAAATGTCCCCTTGGGGGCTTTTCCCTCATAAGGTTTAATTCCTGGGTCTTTAGCATGTATTTAGGACATTTTAGTTCATATTTTGGCATCCCGATGGAATGAGACTTAGGTTCCATGGAAAATTGGACCCAGGTGGACCCCTTGAGACCCAAAATAAGGGGGAGGACTTGGGCGCCTGCGCCCTAGTCCTGCCCTATTTTGGGGCAGCCTTAATTTTTGGGTGTCAGTTTGTGACCGTTATTTGGTCCTTTTGCCGACACGGTAAGTTTTGATTTTTAAAATCTTGACGGGAGTGCTTGTAGTTTCATATAAAAGCATGTTTAGGCATTCATTTGTAAACTAGATTTCAATTCAATGATTACTAGCAATCTATTATGTTCTCAGGGTGATTCAAGGCTTTCATTGTATTGCAAGAGCAGACTTGTGTGTTTTGTGTGTTGATATTTATAGATTTGGGCATCAATTTCCTCATGGAATGAAGAGCATCTTCCTCCTATGAGAGCTTCACTACAAAGTGACATTATATTATGTTTTCTTCATTGATTCCTTTGGTTTTTGCCTCTGCCTCACAAGGGCACGCACTCTTTATCTGACAACGGTGTTTGGAGACTTAAGTGTCCTCTGGGGCTTAACTGAGGCAAGCCTCCAAAGACCACAACCGCCAAACCAAGTCTTGTGATTGCAGGTTACAAGTGTTGTGTTTGGGAAAAGTGGAGTTGCAGGAAAGATTGGCAGGGATTATGGATTTGGGATTTGAAGAAAAGTAGGACACATGAGCACTTCCAGGACTTGGGTGCTCACTCTAATGTCCTCCACATCTAAGTTTCAGGAAACATAAGTTACAGGGTTGATCAGTGTCAGAATGAGGTCTGGATCCTGCGAAGAAACTGATACCTTAGACTTGGGCGCTTGCTCCAGTGTCCCCGACTGTTCCGCTTTGGAACCCCAAAAATAGGTACTCTGTGATTTGGTATTTTACTCCTGTTTGCAAGGGCTTTTTCTGTTATTTGTTAATTTGTTGCCGTATTTGCATAATTAGGGTTTTAATGGTCAATTGAGCATAAGAGAAGGAAAATTTGATAATTAAATTCCCTAATCCAAGTTTTCCTATACCTCACAAGCGACCTAGGGTATGATAGTGCTCGCCACTTGACCCTAGATCCTTGAATGTATAGTGGAGAGGTGGATTTAAACATCAAAACACTAAAACATTAACAACTCCAATTTTCTCCTAAACAATTAGATGCAAATCTTATCTTGTCATATTGTGGGAGTTGGCACAGTGATGTGTCATCCTATATGGCATATGACCACATGTATTTTTGTCCTCACATGAGGAGATAGGAGTCCCACTTAGTGGTAGGAATATTTTGCCATGTGTTAGCATCTTGGATGTTGTGTAAGGGAATATTGACCATAACGGTCATGACAGATTCCTATGATGAAGTTATGACATGTAAGAGTCAGAAATAGGAGATTCTATGACAGGTGAAGACATGTGTCGAAGAGCATCTTTGAAAAAGGCATCTTTGGCCGCGCCAAGGTGGACTATGACATGTTGTAAGAGAATATGCTATTTATAGCCTGTGTATGACAGATTCTCTTATAGCTGTAACTTATGACAGCTGTGACAGATTCTATGACAGTTGTCAAAGTCGTAGAATCATTTGTCATGACCCATTTTGGGAATAGATGACCTCTTTAGGATGGGGTGACCTAACAAGTGTCAGGAAAATTCTACAAGGTTGGACAAGTGTCCATAGGCGTGGGTTTTGGGCCATGAGGCCATGTTGGACGCCCATTCCAAGATAGAGCCAAAATTGCCTTGTATATTCTATATAAACATGTGTTTTGAGGAGGTGATGTACTACATGTTTTACAGGTACTATTATGCTACCAGATCATCTCCAGATATGAGTGTCAAAGACTCCTGCAAGAGCATTGGCTCTGTGTTGTATTGTAACCTTCATTGTTTACATAATACATTTGAGCTATGTTTTGGAGTGTGGGGTTTTTCTCCCATAAGTTGTTTTCCCCACATATATCTTGTGTCTCTCTTCTTCTGTCATACTTTCTTGTTTATGTGTTTGTTGCAATATCTCTGTTAGTGGGTTTAACATTGCTGTAATAGTAAGGATAAAATTGAATTTGCACTCTCCTCCCCTCA
The DNA here is from genome assembly GCA_027924645.1 of Cunninghamia lanceolata. Taxonomy (NCBI): domain Eukaryota; kingdom Viridiplantae; phylum Streptophyta; class Pinopsida; order Cupressales; family Cupressaceae; genus Cunninghamia; species Cunninghamia lanceolata. Next base: position 11,202,409 of record BSBN01000186.1, on the reverse strand, counting down.
TTAGATTAGTGTAGGAAGTGTTTTCTGCACACCTAACTTCCTTTCACATACAAAGACTTCTTCAACTTGCAAACCAAATTTTCTTTACCTTTCTCTATGTAATGCTCTGGCTGTGACATGTAAATCTCTTCCTCCAAATCACCATGAAGAAAAGATGTCTTCACATCCATCTATTCTATCTCTAAGTCATAAGTAGTTGCAAGAGATAATAGAAACTGAATGGATGTTAGCTTTGCAACGGGAGAGAAAATTTCACCATAATCAATTCCCTCCACTTGTGAGTACCCCTTCGTAACCAATCTAGCCTTGTACTTTTCAACATTGCCATCTACTCTGAATTTCTTCTTGAACACACATTTGCATCCAACGAGTTTCCATCCTTCAGGCAAAGGCACCAAGTCCCATGTTTTATTCTTCTCCAAAGAAGCCATCTCATCTTCCATGGCCTCCTTCCAGGAACCTGCATCTTTCATGCCCATAGACTCTTTCACAATTCTAGGCTCATTAGTGTTAGTAAGAAAAATAAAAGCACAACTAGAATCAAGTAATGAATAATCAAACCTATCAGGTTGCTTTCTTGTTCGTGTGGACCTCCTCAATGGCTAAGATTGAGGTTCTGCTTCTTCTTCTGAAGTTTCAGAGCTGCTAGAGCTCTCCTCATCATTAGGTCTCACAGGGTCTATCAGTTCAGTCTTCTCAGGGATAGAAGGAAACTGAACCACATCTTCTTTCTTTTCTGTCTGTAGAACAACAAAAGAAGGTGTTAGCTCTCTGAAGATAACACTTCTGCTATACAACACTTTTTCAGCCACAGGATCCCAAAGCTTGTATCCTTTTAGATCGACACCATAGCCAATGAAAATACACTTAACAAACTTGTTCTCTAATTTATACTGTTTCTCCCTAGGCACATGTGCATATGCCTCACAACCAAAAACATGAAGATGTCTAACTAACCAACAAGAGATGATGTAGGAGACCTGTTTGCAAGGTAGAAAGCAGTGGCTACAGCTTCAACCCAAAACTTTTGTTCGAGGCTTGCTCCACTAAGCATACTCCTACCTTCTCCATTAGTGTCCTATTCATCCTCTTTGCAACTCCATTTTGCTGCGGGATGTATGGAGTTGCCTGATGTCTTTCAATCCCTTGCTCTTTACAGAACTTATTAAACTCTACCGAACAAAACTCACCACCGTTATCAGTTCTGAAACACTTAATCTTTTTACTAGTTTGATTTTTAGAAAAGATTTAAACTCTTTAAACCAACTAAAGACTTCAGTCTTGCTTCTGATAAAATAAACCCATGTCCTTCTACTGTAATAATCTATGAAAGATACAAAATATATAGATTTGGAAATTGAAGGAACATTAACATGACCAAACACATCAAAATGAATAAGATCCAATACACTAGAAGACTTGTGAGAACTAGAGTAAAACTGAACATGGTTTTACTTTCCATATACACAATGTTCGTGAAAGTCAAACTCGAGATTACAATCATTTAACCCCTCAAGGAGGTTTTTATTTTTTAGGGTTCTAAGACCCTTCTCACCAATGTGGCCATATCTCAAATTCCATAACATAGTCTTTTCAGTAGGAAGTTTAACTTCCAAAGCATGTGCACTACCATTAGAATGTGTTACAATAGATTTCTTCACTACTCGTTTAGATGGTGGGGATGAAGTGACAACTCTTTTCTTTGAGTCAGAAGAACTATTGCACTATGTAGTGCATGCCTCCAGCTAAAACAAAGTACCTCTTCGAGTACCCTTCGCAAGCACCATAGATCCTCTAGTCATCTTGCATCCATCCTTCGAAAAGACAACCTACACACCTGCATCATTCAACATACTTATAGAAAGAAGGTTTCGTACCAAGCTTGGGATGTGCATAACCCCAATGATCCCCTTCACTCGTCCATTAAGGAATTAGATTGAGGCTCTTCCACAACCAACAATCTTTAGATAAGAATTGTCACCTAGGTACACTCTTCCACCATCAAACTCTTCATACTTCGTGAACTAGCTTCAATGCAAGATCATGTGGAATGATGCACCAGAATCAATCAACCACACATCATCAGATGCATGGGTTTCCAGGGCTATGATGAAGACATCAGGGGCATTCTTCTTCTTCTTCTTCTTTTCCTCTTTGCATTCCTTTCGAAAATGCCCCATTTTTCCATAGTTCCAACAGAGAGCTTTGGACTTTCCAGGATCTCCCACGGGATTTGGATTTGCCCTTTTCACCTTTCTTGTCCTTCTTCTTCCCTTTCTCTTTGGGTCTTCCACAAACCGCAAGAGCATCTTTGGCTGACTCGGTTGTCTTACTCTACACTTCTTCAGATAACAGCGAAGATACTACATCATCCATCTTGAAAGTGGTGGTGGTGCTTCCGATAGCCATGACAAGATGATTGCACGAATCCAGCAAAGAACAAAGCAGGGTCATACATCAATCCTCCTCCTCCATTTTTACACCCACGGATGTCAACTGTGCAACAAGCATGTTGAAAGCATTCATATGGTCTGCAACAGATCCTCCATCTTCCATCTTCAGAGGAAATAATTTCTTTTTCAGAAAAAGCTTGTTCACTAAGGACATGGCCTGATAAACAGATCCTACCTTCTTCCAAAGATCTTTCGTAGTCTTCTCCTCATGGACATTCAACATGATAGAGTCAGCTAAATAGAGTCTTATGCGACCCTTAGCCTTTCAATCTTTGAGGTCCCAATCAGCTTGTGACATTGCCGTAGGTTTTGTGCTATCAACGGTTTCCCATAGGTCATGATCAACAAGTAGGTCTTCCATCTTGAGTTTCCACAACTCAAAATTTGTGCCATTGAACTTCTCCACCTCTACTCTTCCGGATGTGGTTTCCATCTCCTTCCTACAACAAGATATAGAATACTCTGCACAGACTCCCACTCAACCTAAGATTAGCTCAAAAAACCCCTAGCCAGTAGATAGAACTAAAACTGGCCAGACTTTGATACCAATTGGAAGGAAGCTAGGTGTGTGGAAATCATTTCCTACACTAATCTAAAGAGGAGAGAAGAGTGCAAATTTGGTTTATCCTTTACAATTGCAAAATGTTAACAACAACAATGGAGATATTGCAGCAATACACATACACATAGAAATGAGACAGAAGAGAGAGACACAAGATATACGTGGGGAGGACCCTTATCGGGTGAAACACCCCACACTCCAAAACCTGCACAATGTATTATCAAAGTTGAGATAGTTTACAATACACTTGCAATGCAAGCTCTCAGGAGTCTTCGACACTCGTATCTGGAGACAAACTGGCAGCATAATAGTACTTGTCAATCACATAATAACATCTCCTCTCCAAAGCACCTGTTTATATAGAACATACAAGGTAAAAATGGCTCTATCTTGAGATGGGCATCCAACATGGCCTCATGGCCCAAAACCCACACCTATGGACACTTGTCCAACACTATAGGATGTTTCTAACACTTGTCAAGTCACCCCATCCCAAAGAGGTTGCCTATTCCCAAGATGGGCAATGACAGATGCTCTTACGACTCTTACAACCATCATAGAATCTGTCATAGCTGTCATAACTTACAGCTGTAAGAGAATCTGTCATACATAGGCTATAAATAGCATATTCTCTTACAACATGTCATAACTCACCTTGGGGCACCCAAAGATGCCTTCTTCCAAGATGCTTCTCGACACATGTCCTCACCTATCATAGATTCATCTATTTCCAACTCATACATGTCATAGAACTGTCATAGGAATTTGTCATAACTGTTTCGGTCAGTAGTCCCTTACACACTATCTAAGATGCCGACACATGACAAAATATTCCTACCACTAAGTGGGATGTCTATCTCCTCATGTGAGGACAAATTTACATGTGGTCATCTTCCATGTAGGATGATACATCACTGTGCCAACTCCCACAAGATGACAACATAGGATTTGCATCCTTATTACATAATAGGCAATAAATAAATAAATACAATGAAAATAATACAAGGAATTACCAAGGTTGAGACACCTTAATTCTCAACAATTTTTGGTCACCCTCCTCTCCCTTCATGGCCGTATTTGCTACAAAACCCTACGCCTCTTCTCATTTTTTTCTCCTCTTTTATTTGCCATTTCACTAGTGCGATTTGTTTCTCCTTGTTTTATTTTATTGTAGGTTTCTTATATCATTTTTTTAATGCAATTCTTCTATTTACCTATTCTTTTATCATTGATTACTATTGGGGGGTTTTATGATTCTTTAAATCACACTATAAGTAAATCATAGTATTACTTATAAACATAATATTACTAATAATAATTTATTTCTTTAATCATTTAATATTCAATGTATTAGAATGGACATCAATAATAATAATAATTATTACACTATAATTATAGTTATTATAATACTTACTTCAAGATTATATTTATATATATAAATATATAAATAATCTATTTTGCAATTAGAAATGTTATTACCACTATTACGGAGTCTCACCCCATAAGCCGAAACTCACAATGTGATCCTAGATAGGTAGTATGAGAAAGACATGTTGAATGAAAAGTGTTTAGAAACTAATATGCATGAAATAGCAGTTACCTAGCAAGTGGAATTGAACTAGGACCTTTGACTCCACAAGCAACGGACGAGACTGACTAGGGATTGGGTGAGTCTTGGGATTAACTAGTGTTTCGGCAAGGTTGGCATTAAAGTCATTTTCAATTTATGGGTCCGTAGAGTCCACTCCACCATGCACCCTGTCACCTGTGCACAAAACATTGTTCCTTGCAACATTCACAATTTAATTAGTCTAGGTTAGATGAAATATAGCCAAATATATCTATATAGAAATTAAATGAAAAACTTAACTAGAGTTCATATGCATACATCACTATTAACCATTAAAAGTTCATTCACTTAAGTATACACACACATACACTTACACACACATAGAGTTAATATTAAGTTTCAAATCCCCACCCCTAGTCCAAATTACATTGGGACTACGGGGCCTTAGAATGGGTTCATACGGGATGTGACACACAACTTGGTACATATCATTTGCCCTTTCTACAGAAGTAATTGTCTCCACCCCAATGGCTACTAGCAATGGAAACTAAGTGCAAATCTATTGAAGGTTTTACCAGTTAGCCAGTTTAACATACTATCACTCTACACAACTAATCTGTGCCATGGCAAGGGTGTTTTGTTAGTCTCACTGCTCTAATCTTGTAGTGTTGGATGTGGATGGTTAAGATTCAATTCTTAATGATGTTTTCTCAGATAGTAGTTGAAAATATGGCTAAAGGAGCTCCCAATTGAGTACTAGATGTAGACCAACAACAAAGATGCTCTCTCGAGCAATGTATTGTATGGTGTGATGGCAGAGAATTATGTTCATTTTGATGTTCATCATTCTTGAAATTTATTATGTTGTCAAAGCAGCGTGAGTAAAATTGAAGCTTGACTGCACAAGCAGAACAAAGGGCAAGAAACAAACTAGGATGTTGTTAACAGTGTATGGCAAAGCATGACAAAGGATGATTAAAAAAGTGTAAGGGGAGCATTTAAGGTTCATCACAATGCTAAAAGAAGAAAATACTTACCACAATAATCCATTAAATATCCAACCAAATTGATGTGTTTGGAGACTACTACGCCACCTTTGCCTTAGCCTTGGAGAACAAAGAGGAACTTAAATGTTTCGATATCAATATTCCATCTAGTAGTGAACCACTCAGAAATATTTGAATTGACAGTGAAAAGCTTACCACTGGCAATTTTGAACAAGAGGAAAGCAAATTGGAGAAGCTTCACATTCAGAATAAGTATCATATTGTGTCAAGAGCATGCATATTCTTGCTTGAATATTGAGGAAGAACCAAATGATTTGAGATTAACTATTGTGTAAGAGCTTCTTACATCTTCCTCAAATGCTCTTAATTGAATGCCAACCATGGATGATAAATGATTTATAGGATGAAATGGATTGCAGAGAGTTTCTAGTGGACAACACTCTAAACTGTGAAAATCTACACATTGTAAGCAGAAGTAACATTGACTGCGCGTGAAGAATGATTAGAGAGATGAACCAAGAAGATAGAACCAAAACAACAAAGTGTATTAGTTTGTGTGTCCTATACATAACATATATGTGTGAGAGAGATGGCTACTTATCTTCTGACTACACCTATGATATGAATCTCTATCTAGAAGCTTGTTATAGATCTATGTATTGTCTCTATCTATACTTTCTAAATGATTTGTACACATTCCAAGACAAATGCTTGTGGGAGGCATTAATCGATTAAAAAATCACCTTGCACAAATACCATGTTGAGATGTTAAAGCATGCACATTGGCACCTCCTTAAGTTGTGTGTGAGGTACAAACCCAATTAGAGACCTTTGAGCAACAAAAAAAAACTAAAAAAGAGGCAAAAAGAAGAGAAGGCAACCATTCATGGAGACTTTTCGTCTTCGATTACTCCATTTCCTAGATATTTGAGTACTTGTAGTGCTAGTGTTGGGCCTAAGAGTTCATGGATCTAAATTAGATTCATATATCATACCACACACTACTCCAGGTTCCCAACCATCACTTAAGAGCATGGGTTGGAACAAGAACAAGCATGATGCAGCAAAAAATGCAATCAAAGAATTTTGGTTTTATTGTACCATTGCATTTCACACAACAAGTAATTAATTATTATTTTTGTTTTAAAATATATTGTTTGATTTCTTTGTCTCTTGAATTTTTGAATTAAGGGTTTGTAGAATTTAAACTCTAAGTTTTATGATTTATTTTATTTGTTTTATGTCATGTCCCCTCTATGACAAGAAATGAATATTATTACTATTATTAATAAAAAGTGTTTTTAACACTATAATAATAAAATAAAAATTTAAATATATTAATTAAGTAATAATATTAGTAATTTATAATAATAATAATATTAATTCAAATTTTGGGCGTCGACTTGTCTTGCAAATTCTAACACCGACGTGTTTGAGTTTTCCATCATTGGCTAGGTATAAAATAAGTTTAATTTTTCAAATTGAAGACATGTTTTGGATTTTATATGATCGCCACTTGTGAATTCACTGCCTTTTCGAGACGAAATCCTCATAAATGAAGACTGCCATGTAGGACGAACCCCCCTGCTTGACACATCTGATGAATTCCATCTTCAAGAGTTCACATTGTGTTGAATCAGATCTTGATTTATTTGTTCTTCAAAATCATGATGAGTTGGCAATAACAATAGAAGTCACATATAGAAATATGGGTGCTACCATCCATGAGTCTCCTCTTATCCACCTATGCAACAGAAGGAACACCAGGTAGCTATAAAGCAAGCCCAAACCAAAAGTGCCATCCATGAATATTTTGTAGAAATGGATTGGATATGTCTTCGACACCCTCCAAACACCCAAATATGGATGGAGCATAAGCTATAGGCACTAATGAATGAAAACTCTGACATACAAGTGATAAGGCAAGCAGAGCATTATAGGCTGATGAGCAAAAACTCCACTATACAAGTGATAAGGAAATCTTTTGACATGACTAATCTAGGCCTCTTATATTACTGCCTAGGTACAGAAGTTTGGCAAACAGGTGGCAACATTTTATTTCACAGTCCAAATATGCCAAGAGTTTGCTAGACAAATTTAGAATGATAGATTGCAAAATTTCATCAACACCTATGGAGAAAGGGATGAAACGTTCAGCCAAAAATGAATCTAAGACCGTCAATGAGCCAGCTTACAAGAAACTAGTGGGTAGCTTGATATACCTTGCAGCCACTAGACCTAATTTGAGCTATGTTGTGGGTTTCATTTCCAGATTTGTGACAACACCAAATGTAGAACATTGTAGGCAACGAAGAGGGTGTTGAGATATGTAAAAGGGACACTTGGCTTTGACATTCTATATAGAAGAAGCAAAGATCCTAGGCTGGTTGGGTTCATAGATTCAGATTGGGTAGGTTTTGTTGATGATAGAAAATCCACTTCTGGATATGTTTTCAGCCTTGGTACAAGCACAGTCACATGGACCAACAAGAAGCAACATGCAGTAGTTATTTCCTTGACTGGAACAAAATATTAAGGAATGGTAAAAGCAGTGTATGAGGCAATGTGTCTTAGAAGGATGCTTTCAAACATGAAGATGCCTCAAGCAGAGCCTTCACCCTTGTTTTGTGGCAATCAAGGGGTGCTCAAACTTGCCAAGAATCCAAACTTCCATGAGCTTACCAAACATATTGAACTCCATTTTCACTTCATCAGACAACTTGTAGAAGATGGATCACTTATGTTGCAATACTGTCTTTCAGAGGAACAAACTATAGACATTCTTACCAAGCCTTTGGGTCCTGATGAATTTGTAAAATTTTGGGATAAGCTTGGCGTAGTTAGTAGATTGGCCATTAAGGGAGGGTATTAATGTATTATTATATTGTAATGGTCAACTTAGATAGTCATCTTAGCTTTAGTTAGGTTATTCTTTAATGCTTTAATTAGTTTTTTCTATTTTTAGCTAAGTCTATTTTTAGTGTTCTATTTTTAGTTCAGTCTATTTTTAGTAATTGTTACCTCTATAAGAAAATGTTTTCTTCTTATTTGATTTATTCGAATATCTTGGTAATCATTCTATGTATGATTTATGTTATAAAGATACAAGTGCAATTGGAGTATGTTTGAGCACATACACTCTAAGAAGCGCAATAGGTTGTCAATGCAAATGTTGAATAATCTTGTTTATGTTCATTACAACCTTCACCTCCATCACAAACAAATCTTGGGCACCAAATTATCTCCCATCACTCTAAAGGAGGTTGATCCACAATCAAATTAGATCACCAAGGTTGAGGATCCCATCTTCAACGAGGAGGTTGCATGCATTGATTAGCTAGATCTAGAGGCTAAGGTAATAGCCATGGAAAAGAAGGATAGAGTGCAAGTAGACCCCTTAGATGTTGGTGTCACTAATACACAGGAAAATATCATGGTCGCATCATCATCAAGAACCTTTCTTAGACCCCTGTGCAAGATTTATCACACAACTATGGATGTTGGGGCGAGTGATGCAGGCTCCTCTGAGCCATAGACTTATACTTTTAGTTTTGATATTTATTTTGATGCCATAGATTTCATAATCCATGAGTTTTGTATACGCTTGACAATATTTATATATCTAAAAATGTTGTTTCCTTCAACTAAAATTTGCTTTTACATTCTTGTGATCGATGTATACGTGTGTATGTAATCAAAATAGCTTCTATTTGATTAGTTTATCATGTCTTTGAAGTTTATTTATTTAAGGGTTCATGATACAAGTTTTAAATCCTTAGAAAACTCTATATTTCATAGTTTTTCAAATTTGTCGAGTCTTGGCGAAGTTTGAGGGCCAAGTCCAAGTCTGGGTAAAAAATTAGCTTGTTAAGTCTGAGCCAAGTTTGAGTCTTGTGACACTACTCAAAACAACTAATTTGTGCCATGATAAAAGTGTTGTGTTGGTCTCAATGCTCCAATCCTATAGTATTGGATGTGAATGGTCAAATCCAACTCTCAAGGATGTTGGATAATTGTTGGCTCGAGCAATAGCAAAGAATATGGCTAAAAGAGCTTCCTATTGAGTACTAGATGTAGACCAAAAAAAAGGTGTTCTCTCCAACAACATACATTATGGTGTGAGGACAATGGCATTGAGCCATTATCTTCCAATGGGGACCCTTGTGGACCTTCTAAAGGTTCAACCATAATCTCACCTACCTTGAACTCATGAGGTGTGCAATGAACGTAGTGGTACTCCTTGTATTTTTGCTACTAGCACAGGAGTATCTACTAGACCTATTGGTGTGCATGCTAGATGTGTTATAGAAACTTCTCTCCCTTTTCCACTTCTCTAGATGATTCAACAACATACTTAGTGGTGCATGATAGGCTATGTCAAATCACAAGGCTACCTGCAACCCAAGACACATCTGAAATGGACCATGACAAGTAGAGTTGTTCAAATCTTGATTGTATGCATGTTGTATGAATGAAATATTATAATCCCAAGTGCATGGATGTACATTGTTGTACATTCATAGAAAATGGGGAATGATATGACTAACCAATTTTGTATGCCCATTGTAATGGTCACCCTCAATTCTGCCCTGGATTTCTGATTTCTAATCGTTTGACATTTCGTCAAACAATTATCATACAAGTAGGTTATTGAAAGGAAGCTAGGTGTGCGCTAATCTAATGAGGGGTGGAGAGTACAAATTCAATTTTATCTTTACATTTAAAGCTATGTTAACCCACTAATAGAGATTTTGCAGCAAACACATACATAAGAATGTAAGACAGAATAAGAGAGACACAAGATATACGTGGGGAAAACCCTTACGGGTGAAAAATCCCACACTCCAAAACACAACTCAATTGTATTTCGTAAACAATGAAGGTTACAATACAATCACAGAGCTAATGCTATTGCAGGAGTCTTTGACACTTGTATTTGAGGATGATCTGGTAGCATAACAGTACCTATCAATCACATAATGCATCACCTCTCCAAAGCACTTGTTTATAAAGAAAATACAAGGCAAAAATGACTCCACATTGAGATGGGCATCCAACATGGCCTCATGTCCCAAAACCCATGCCTATAGACACTTGTCAAATACTGTAGGATGTCCCTAACACTTGTCAAGTCACCCCATCCCAAAGAGGTTCCCTATTCCCAAAATGGGCTATGACAGATGCTCTTACGACTCGTACAACCGTCATAGAATCTATCATAGCTGTCATAACTTACATCTATAAGACAAACTATCATACATAGGCTATAAATAGCATATTCTCTTACAACATGTCATATCCCACCTTGGGGTGCCTAAAGATGCCTTCCTCAAAGATGCTTCTCGACACATGTCCTCACATGTCATAGATTCTTCTATTTCTGACTCTTACATGTCATAACTTTGTCATAGGAATCTGTCATGACCATTTTGGTCAATATTCCCTTACACACATTCCAAGATGCTGACACATGGCAAAATATTCCTACCACTAAGTGGGATGCCTATCTCCTCATGTGAGGACAAATTTACATGCGGTCATATGCCATGTAGGATGACACATCACTGTGCCAACTCCCACAAGATGACACTATAGGATTTGCATCCTAATTATACAATAGGCAATAAATAAATAAATACAATGAAATAATACAAGGAATTACCAAAGTTGAGACACCTTAATTCCCAACATTCTCCCACTTGTTGAACACCTTGTAAGAGCCAATAGAATTAACAAGATTTAACTGCTATAGGCCGAGAGGCCCATAGACTCCAAACACCATCTGAACTTCTCTGTACCCACTGGTTTCGTCAATGCATCTACAACATTCTTCAAAGTATCTACCCTCTCCAAATTTACCTTCCCATCCTCTACCATGTCTCAGACGAAGTGAAACTGTACATCAATATGCTTTGTTCTGGCATGGAAAGTTAGATTCTTTGTAAGGCAAATTGCACTGTGACTATCACAACAAATTGTAATTTGTCTTGCATCAACACCAATATCTGAACACAATATCTTAAGCCAAATGGCTTCCTTACAAGCATGAGTTGCTGCCATGTACTCAGCTTCTATTGTGGACAAAACAACCATAGGTTGTCGCTTACTCATCCAACTAATTGCACCACCAAACATAGTGAACACATAGGCACTAGTGGATCTCCTGCTATCAATGTCACCTGCCTAATCAAAATCCACAAATCCACGAATACAAACTGAATGCGGAGGTCCTGTAGTATTATCATGATAGCATATGGAATACTCTGAAGTACCCCTCAAATATCTGAACACTCGCTTAACTACATCCCAATGTACACATCCAGGATTAGCCATAAATCGACTAAGGACTCCCATTGCTTGGGCAATGTCTGGTCTTGTGCAGACCATAGCATACATCAAACTGCCAACATCACTAGCCTAAGGTACTCTACTCATGTCCTCCACCTCACTAGGAGATTTTGGATAATAAAAAATAGACAACTTTGTCCCCAAAGAAACAGGAACACACAATGGTCTACAATCTGCCATGTTGAAGCTATCCAACATAGTCTTCACATACTTACTCTCGCTTAACCAAAGTTAGCTCTGGGTAAGTGCAAGAAGATGGGGGGCCAAAAAGGGGTCTTAAGTGGCCACTTTTTTTTTGAAATCAGGAAATACTGGCCTTGGATGAGAAATTGAGCATAGTTACACTCAAAATTTAGAGATGCAACCAAAACAATGTTCGTAGTGCTCCGAGTCTACTTTCTAAACTACTATTTTGTTTTGAAAATGGCATAGATTAAGGGGTTCAAAAGAGGGAGCCACAGAAATTGGTGTTGTTTCTGTCAAAAAAACATAACATAGCATGTTTTGTGGCTCCCTCAAAAGGTCAACTTTTTTTTGGTATTTTTAAAATCGCTTTGGTGAGAAATTAGCTAATAGCATGTAGTTTATGCCCGATTTTTCTGATAATTTTTTGATGAATATTTGATTTTTTACTAATTTTTAAAGTGGACACATCCTAAAAAATAGAATTTTGGCCGTGCTACCCCTATAAATTTTGAAAACTAATTGAAAATCATTTTTTTATTTTTTTAATATTTGTAGAATGGAGTCTAGTTTCTAAATATGTAATTTTTTTGAAATTTGAATGAATAGTTATTTTACAATGAAAAAAAGACCAAACAGTGGTTTTTACATAAAAACAGACACACAAACAAAAGAAATTAAAGATGAAAGGCTTAACATTGTTAAAATGTGAAAAAAATCACATCGTCAAATAGCTAAGAGAAAGCCTAACATTACCCATGTGTTCGATTTGTTCAACCTTGAAACACGTGCAAATCTGAGGGTTAGCACGAATGAAATTATGTGAAATTTTGAAGAATACAGAAAAACACGTCTGTGACTGTTCATAAGGCACTCCAAGCCTTTGGGTTGGAAATCCAAAGCAAATCCCAAGCCCAAGGCTTGGGATTCCCAAAGCAAGAAATAACGCGAGCGCGTTATAACGCGCTCGCGTTATTTCTTGCCTTACATTTTTCCGCAAGTCTGTCTTTTGCCATGTTTGACATAACGCGAGCGCGTTATAACGCGCTCGCGTTATGTCCCACTCAAATTTTTTTACATTCAAGGCTATTCATCATGAGGGTTAAGGCATAAAGGATAGAGTTGATAGGTTTACGGATAAGGGATTAGCATTTAAGGTATAGTATCAAGCCCGTTGAGGGTCTAGGAATAGAGATAGCGTTTAAGGTTTAGGGATGAGGGATGACAGATTACGGTTGAGGGTCGAGGGATCAAAGTTAAGGGTTGAGGGATTAGGGTTAGGGTTGAGGGATTAGGGTTTAAGGTATAGTGTTGAGGGTTTAGGGATAGGGTTTAGGGTTGAGGGATTAGAGTGAAGGGTTGAGGGATTAGAATTTGGCGTTGAGGGTTTAGGGTTTAGGATCAGGGTTGAAGGTCGAGGGATTAGAGTTAAGGGTTGAGGGATTAGGGTTTGATGTTGAGGGTTGAGGGTTGAGGTTCGAGGGTCAAGGGTTTAGGGATAGGGTTGAGGGTCGAGGAATTAGGGTTAAAGTAGAGTGTGGAGGGATGACGGATGATAGATTAGGGTTGAGGGTTGAGGGATTAGGGTTTGATGTTGAGGGTTGAGGGTTTAGGGTTAGGGTTGAGAGATGAGGGATCAGAGTTAAGGGTTGAGGGATTAGGGTTTGACGTCGAGGGCTGAGGTTCGAGGGTCAAGGGTTTAGGGATAGGGTTGAGGTTGAAGGGATTAGGGTTTAGGGACAAGGTTTAGGGTTAGGGTTGAGGGATTAGGGTTTAAGGTATAGTGTTGAGGGTTTAGGGATAGGGTTTAGGGTTGAGGGATTAGAGTGAAGGGTTGAGGGATTAGAATTTGGTGTTGAGGGTTTAGGGTTTAGGATCAGGGTTGAAGGTCGAGGGATTAGAGTTAAGGGTTGAGGGATTAGGGTTTGATGTTGAGGGTTGAGGGTTGAGGTTCGAGGGTCAAGGGTTTAGGGATAGGGTTGAGGGTCGAGGAATTAGGGTTAAAGTAGAGTGTGGAGGGATGACGGATGATAGATTAGGGTTGAGGGTTGAGGGATTAGGGTTTGATGTTGAGGGTTGAGGGTTTAGGGTTAGGGTTGAGAGATGAGGGATCAGAGTTAAGGGTTGAGGGATTAGGGTTTGACGTCGAGGGCTGAGGTTTGAGGGTCAAGGGTTTAGGGATAGGGTTGAGGTTGAAGGGATTAGGGTTTAGGGACAAGGTTTAGGGTTAGGGTTGAGGGATTAGGGTTTAAGGTATAGTGTTGAGGGTTTAGGGATAGGGTTTAGGGTTGAGGGATTAGAGTGAAGGGTTGAGGGATTAGAATTTGGCGTTGAGGGTTTAGGGTTTAGGATCAGGGTTGAAGGTCGAGGGATTAGAGTTAAGGGTTGAGGGATTAGGGTTTGATGTTGAGGGTTGAGGGTTGAGGTTCGAGGGTCGAGGGTCGAGGAATTAGGGTTAAAGTAGAGTGTGGAGGGATGACAGATGACAGATTAGGGTTGAGGGTTGAGGGATTAGGGTTTGATGTTGAGGGTTGAGGGTTTAGGGTTAGGGTTGAGAGATGAGGGATCAGAGTTAAGGGTTGAGGGATTAGGGTTTGACGTCGAGGGCTGAGGTTCGAGGGTCAAGGGTTTAGGGATAGGGTTGAGGTTGAAGGGATTAGGGTTTAGGGACAAGGTTTAGGGTTAGGGTTGAGGGATTAGGGTTTAAGGTATAGTGTTGAGGGTTTAGGGATAGGGTTTAGGGTTGAGGGATTAGAGTGAAGGGTTGAGGGATTAGAATTTGGCGTTGAGGGTTTAGGGTTTAGGATCAGGGTTGAAGGTCGAGGGATTAGAGTTAAGGGTTGAGGGATTAGGGTTTGATGTTGAGGGTTGAGGGTTGAGGTTCGAGGGTCAAGGGTTTAGGGATAGGGTTGAGGGTCGAGGAATTAGGGTTAAAGTAGAGTGTGGAGGGATGACGGATGATAGATTAGGGTTGAGGGTTGAGGGATTAGGGTTTGATGTTGAGGGTTGAGGGTTTAGGGTTGAGGGTTGAGGGTTGAGGGTTTGATGTTAATACAATCAGACTTTAAATATTTGAAGTAGCCATCTACAAATATCCATTCAAAAGTGGATTTTTAATGCAAGTATGGACGCCATCAATAAAAAAGATTTGTATTAACCAAATATCCATATACGCATACATCAATATCTGTCGATATAAGTATAACATATATACAAAATAGCCATATAGGCTTACAAGAATGCCATATAGGCATACAATGTCAACTATGTACAATACAAAATATATGTCCACAAATGCCATATAGGCATACAACAGAGGAACACAATAAAAAGTCATTCCCCTCTAGCTGGTGAAGAGAATAAATCACGAGCAGCCTTTGATCTTCTAGGGGATGGAGACATGCATGTGGGTGGTCTACTACGAACCCGAGGGCTACTCCTCCTATTTAGTTCTTCCTGCACCTTTACCTGTTACAAAAAAAAGTATAGATATTAATATATAGAAATTACATGTTATAAAAAAATGAAACATTTAACAAAATAATCACTTACCGCTAACATATAATCTGTCTGCTCGCTTGCCTCAGTAGCAGGAAAAGGCCCTGGTGATGTCATGTCCTATAGAAACCATCCAGATAGAAATTAAACTTCAAATCAATAATCTTTTGATTTTTCAAAAATAGACAACTATAACAATGAATGTAAATTGAAATTTACTAATCTGCCTCATACCCCTGTCAATGCCATAGAGCTATGAATCGTAGAGGCCACACCCTGCTCCATTGCCCTATGAACATGGGGAGGTGTATCCGCAGCCTGCATCATCTGGAAATAAAACAACATTATTCAATTACGAAAACTATAATAGTGATGCAAATCATGGCTCCTAACATACACACACACTCATCTAAACATGGAAGTACACACAATAAAACACACAAATCACATACAAAAATTTAGTAAGTACAATTCATTCATTAAACTATTTATTTTATTACCTCCGTAAAGCTTTGAAGTCCACCACCGCTGGCAGGTCTTGCCATGAAATCTACAGTGTTAACCTATTCAACATCCAAAATCAGAAATTAGAATACCATTCATATAACGATGCTATTCACATGTAATATTTATAATTGTTTACTAGTTACATACCTCGACAGTAGATGATCTAGTGAAAAATGTAGGTGGAGAACCACTGAAAACTGCATCGACGCTATGACCCTGAAATTTCATTAAAATCATCAATTTAAATTAGTTAATCTTGTATTTCAAAAATAAAATTTAATAAATTAAATTCAATAAACTTGCTAATATTTACCTGAGTATCAAGGCCGAAGTCTCACTCAGGAGGGTATCTGTCATCGCCATCTGCTCAGCTGTAGATGTAGCCTGTACACCTGCGTCCTGACTGTCCATGGGGTCATAACCACAAGCTGACCCGCAAGCCTGGCAAGTATGCGGTGGGACCCTACTCCTCGCACTATCTCCCAACCCACTCTGTGTTGCAGGATCGGCATGCTCTATGATGCTCTGGGTCAAGGCACTAATCGACCTCAGTGTATCGACCTCAACACTCTCCTTCACAATGGAAGGAATAGAAACATGCTCGTGGGCTGGTCTGCTGATTACTCGTCTCACTACCCGCTGTGGGTCAAGACGTGCCCCTGGTCTATCCTGTGCTGAGCCCCCACCTCTACCCTGGAAGTCCCGCATATCAAAATAGTTTGGCACTTTATTGAGGACAAACTCGGAGTAGAGTTTCCTCAAAAAGTATTGCGGGACCTCATTGTTATTGCATGGAGGATGGTCAAAAACCATCCACCACCTCTGCCTGAAATTGTCCCTTATCGCTTGGTTGTTGCACCAATGGATAGGGAACCTCTTGCATGTAATGGGTGGAGGTTGATTTGTTTGTGGGTTTGTGAAAATTGAACACAAGTCTACTTTTGTAATTTGTAATTTTTTGACATCTTGGTATGACAATTTATCTGCATAGTAATCTCTAAACTCTCTCTTTTTATCGGTCCAACTAGTTATTTACTTGCTAATTGAATTTACATTTGATAACATAGACTCAAGAGATTCGGCAAGCGTGGACCTATGCAAGGTTGAAGTGGAAGGATCTTTCAACCTTGCAATTATATCTTCAATTTGTTTTTTGTTGTTTTCAATTTCCCCCATTATATTATCTTGTGTTCCAGGGGCATGTCGAGGAATGAATGGAGGAGGTTGTTGTTCTGCAGGTATTTCTTCCTCAATATTTTGTGGATTTTGAGGAGGAGGAGGAGGTGCATTAACATTTCCTACAATTAATAAAATATACATCAAAAATCAACACAAAACCTACCTATTTAGGAAGAAATTCAAACAAAAAAACAAAGATAACTCACCCCTTTGGCGTGCTTGACGTCGCGGCGGCATTTCGGCGATGAAACGACAAATCTTTTGTGTTGAACAGTGTTTTGTAGAACGCGAGCGCGTTTTTGAAGGGTTTTAAGCCGCGGGCGGAGGAAAAACTCACAATGAAATGAAATAAAATGAAATGACAGTGTTTTTTTTTATATATAAGGGACGTTATAACGCGAGCGCGTTATAACGCGCTCGCGTTATGCCTAAAATTTTTTTGAAAATTTTTTGGCCACTTTTTGGCCCCCCATCTTTTTGCACTTACCCCTCTGTCTCTTCTAATTTCTATTACCAGAATGTACTTGGCTACCCCAAGATTTTTCATCTCAAACTATGTTGACAACTAAGACTTCAAATCAGAAATCATATTCTTACCATTCCCAATCAACAACATATCGTCAACGTATAATGCAATAATGAGAATGTGATCATTGTCAAACTTGTAATACACACAATGATCAGATTTTGATCTGAGAAATCCAATGGACAACACAAAGACATCAAATTTCATATACCACATCCTAGGAGACTGCTTCAAACCTTACGAAGACTTCTTTAACTTGCAAACCAAATTTTCTTTACCTTTCTCTATGTAATGCTCTGGCTAAGACATGTAAATCTCTTCCTCCAAATCACCATGAAGGAAAGCTATCTTCACATCCATTTGTTCTACCTCTAAGTCATAAGTAGCTATAGTAGATAACATGAATTGAATGGATGTTAGCTTTGTAACATGAGATAAAATTTCACCATAATCAATTCCCTCCACTTGTGAGTACCCCTTCACAACCAATCTAGCCTTATACTTTTCAACACTGCCATCTGCACTGAATTTCTTCTTGAACACCCATTTGCATCTAACGGGTTTCCATCCTTCAGGCAAAGGTACCAAGTCCCATGTTTTATTCTTCTCCAATGAAGCCATCTCATCTTCCATGGCCTCCTTCTAGGAATCTACATCTTTCATGCCCATAGCCTCTTTCACAGTTCTAGGCTCATCAGTGTTAGTAAGTAAAGCAAAAGCACAACTAGAATCAAGTAATGAATAACCAAACCTATCAGGTTGCTTTCTTGTTCATGTAGACTTCTTCAATGGCTAAGGTTGAGGTTCTGCTTCTTCTAAGCTTTCAGAACTGCTAGAGCTCTCCTCATCATTAGGTCTCATAGGGTTTGTCAGTTCAGTCTTCTTAGGGGTAGAAGGAAACTGAACTGCATCTTCTTTCTTTTCTGTCTATTCTAGCTATAGAACAACAGAAGAAGGTGTTAGCTCTCTGAAGATAACACTTCTGCTATACAACACTTTTTTAGCCACAGGATCCCAAAGCTTGTATCCTTTCACACCAATACCATAGCCAATGAAAATACATTTAACAACCTTGTTCTCCAATTTAGACCATTTCTCCCTAGGCACATGTGCATATACCTCACAACCAAAAACACGAAGATACCTAACTGAAGGCTTCTTACCAGACCACACCTCCATAGGTGTCTTACCAACAAGAGCTGATGTAGGAGACCTGTTTACTAGGTAGCAAGCAGTGGCAACAACTTCAGTCCAAAATTTTTGTTCGAGGCTTGCTCTACTAAGCATACTCCTAGCCTTCTCCATCAGTGTCCTGTTCATCCTCTCTACAACTCCATTTTGCTGTGGGGTGTATGGAGTTGTTTTACATCTTTCAATCCTTTGATCTTTACAAAACTTATTGAACTCTACTGAACAAAACTCACCACCGTTGTCAGTTCTCAAACACTTAATCTTTTTACTAGTCTATTTTCAACAAAAGCTTTAAACTCTTTAAACCAACTAAAGACTTCAGTCTTGCTTCTGATAAAATAAACCCATGTCCTATAATCATCTATGAAACATTCAAAATATACAGATTTGGAAATCGAAGGAACATTAATAGGACCAAACGCATCAGAATGAATAAGATCCAATACACTAGAAGACTTGTGAAAACTAGAGTAAAACTGAACACGGTTTTGCTTTCCATATACACAATGTTCACAAAATTCAAACTTGAGATTACAATCATTTAACCCCTCAAGGAGGTTTTTATTTTTTAGGGTTCTAAGACCCTTCTCACCAATGTGGCCATATCTCAAATGCCATAACATAGTCTTTTAGACAAAAAGTGTAACTTCCAAAGCATGTGCACTACCATCAGAATGTGTTACAATAGATTTCTTCACTACTCATTGAGATGGTGGGGATGAAGTGACTGTAACTCTTTTCTTCGAGTCATAAGAACTATTGCACTATGAAGTGCATGCCTCCAGCTAAAACATAGTCCCTCTTTGAGTACCGTTCACAAGTACCATAGATCCTCTAGTCATCTTGCATCCATCCTTCGAAAAGACAACCTGCACACCTGCATCATTCAACATACTTACAGAAAGTAGGTTTCGTGCTAGGCCTAGGATGTGCATAACCCCAGTGATCCCCTTCACTCGTCCATCAGGGAATCAGATTGAGACTCTTCCACGACCAACAATCTTCATATGAGAGTCGTCACCCAGGTACACTCTTCCACCATCAAACTCTTCATACTGCTTGAACTAGCTTCGATGCGAGGTCATGTGGAATGATGCACCAGAATCTATCAACCACACATCATTAGATGCATGGGTGGCTAGGGCTGCGATGAAGGTATTACCATCATCTTGTGACTTGTCAGAATCTAAATCAGGGGTGGTCTTCTTTTTCTTTTCTTCTTGGCATTCCTTTCAAAAATTCCCTGTTTTCCCATAGTTCCAACAGAGAGCCTTGGAATTTCCAGGAGATTTATATCTCCCACGGGATTTGGATCTGCCCTTTTCACCTTTCTTTTCCTTCTTCTTCCCTTTCTCTTTGGGTCTTCCACAAACCACAAGAGCCTCTTTGGTTGACTTGGATGTCTTTCTCCGCATTTCTTCATATAACAGTGAAGACACCACATCTTCCATCTTGAAGGTGGTAGTGGTGCTTCCAATGACCATGACAAGATGATCCCATGAATCTAGCAAAGAACAAAGCAGGGTCATACACCGATCCTCCTCCTCCATTTTCACACCCACAGATGTCAACTGTGCAACGATCATGTTGAGAGCATTCATATGGTCTGCAACAGATCTTCTGTCTTCCATCTTCAAAGAAAACAACTTCTTTTTCAGAAAAAAAGCTTGTTCACCAAGGACTTGGCCTGATAAACATCACCCAGCTTCTTCCAAAGGTCTTTTGTGCTCTTCTCCTCATGGACATTCAACATGACAGAGTCAGCTAGACATAGTCTTATGAGACCCTTAGACTTCTGATCTTTAAGGTCCCAATCATCTTGTGACATTGCTGTAGGTTTTACACCGGATACAGTTTCCCATAGGTCATGATCAACAAGTAGGTCTTCCATCTTGAATTTCCACAACTTGAAATTAGTGCCATTAAATTTCTCCACCTCTAATCTTTCAGATGTGGTTTCCATCTCCTTCTTGCAACAAGATACATAATGCTCTACACAAACTCCCACTCAACTGAAGATTAGCTCAAAAAACCCCTACCCAACAGCTAGAACCAAAATTGGCTGGGCTCTGATACCAACTGAAAGGAAGCTAGGTGTGTGGAAATCACTTCCTACACTAATCTAATGAGGGGAGGAGAGTACAAATTTAATTTTATCTTTATAGTTACAGCTATGTTAACCCACTAATATAGATATTGTAGCAAACACATACAAAAGAATGTAAGACAAAAGAAGAGAGACACAAGATATACGTGGGGAAAACCCTTACGGGTGAAAAACCCCACACTCCAAAACACATCTCAAATGTATTCCATAAATAATTTACAATACAGTCATAGAGCCAATGCTCCTGTAGGAGTCTTCGACACTCGTATCTGGAGATTATCCGATAGCATAACAGTACCTGTCAATCACATAATGCATCACCTCTCCAAAGCACCTATTTATAAAGAAAATATAAGGCAAAAATGGCTCCACATTGAGATGGACGTCCAACATGGCCTTATGGCCCAAAACCCATGCCTATGGACACTTGTCCAACACTGTAGGATGTCCCTAACACTTGTCAAGTCACCCCATCCCAAAGAGGTCGCCTATTCCCAAAATGGGCTATGACAGATGCTTTTACGACTCTTACAACTGTCATAGAATCTGTCATAGTTGTCATAAATTAAAACTGTAAGAGAATCTATCATACACAGGCTATAAATAGCATATTCTCTTACAACATGTCATATCCCACCTTGGGGCGCCCAAAGATGCTTTCCTCAAAGATGCTTCTCGACACATGTCCTCACCTATCATAGATTCTTCTATTTCTAACTCTTACATGTAATAACTTTGTCAAAGGAATTTGTCATGACCATTTCGGTCAATATTCCCTTACACACATTCCAAGATGTTGACACATGGCAAAATATTCTTACCACTAAGTGGGATGCCTATCTCCTCATGTGAGGATAAATTTACATGTGGTCATATGCCATGTAGGATGACACATCACTGTGCCAACTCCCACAAGATGACAACATAGGATTTGCATCCTAATTATACAATAGGCAATAAATAAATAAATACAATGAAATAATACAAGGAATTACTAAGGTTGAGACACCCTAATTCCCAATAGTTACGATTGAATAAATTAGATCTGCTTGTCTAAATGCTTGTTTGTATGATTATTTTGATATTGATTTTATTTGCTCCATGCATTTCCCCTCCAATGGACAATTAAAAACACTCTTTGACATTGATCAACTAACCATACTATAATATATAATTTACAACAACATTACTGTAGATATTGAATATGGAATATCCATTCAAAATAAAGATTTTAAATGCATCATAAAACTGATTGCATCAATATCAACATACTCGTTGTCTTCATATAGTGATGTTCATAGAATGTCGATCAATGAAAGATTATTGATATAAATGACTAGGAAGAATGTTGGGATTACTGCTACTAAAGTTTGGTATCAGTTTTAGACTATTGTAGATGCCCAAGAAACCACACAATTAGCCTAGAACACTATCATATTACAAAACCCACACTTCAAAAGTTGCTAATATCTTTTACTATATTAGGCAACCATATTACAAGGAGGAAACAAGCATAGTTTGAGCTTAATTAGTTGCTATCATCTAAGTTCCCTACTAGTTTTGCATCCAGGAAACCATAAAATTGTTCATAACTCTTCAAGATCATTGAGTTTCACTTTAGAATCTTTTGGAATGGATTCATATAACTCAGGTGACTCCAAAGAAGGCAATAGACCACCCAATAAGGTAGTGAATGATTTCTCAGACTCACTTGTACCTTTGTGTGGTATGGTAGCTTGACAAGAAGTATGGCCCAACACAAAACAACACCCAACCTGCTTACTTAGCCCAATTTTGTCTTATTCTACCCATCAACATCCAACAAAGACCCTTCTAAAACATTCGATCAATATAAAAAGTTTTTCATGTCTTTATGAGTATGTCCACCATTGTATGTCATTGCTGGAAAGCACCATGAGCCCAGAACATCACTAAAGGAATGAAAACTACCAAAATCATTCGCCAAAATTATCACTACAAGTTTCTAAATCTATTCAAGGCTACAATACCTAAAACTGATCAATTCACATCATATTCCATTTATACCCAGTGTCATTTTTGAGTGAAATCACTAGTTTCCTT
Organism: Cunninghamia lanceolata; assembly: GCA_027924645.1. Taxonomy (NCBI): domain Eukaryota; kingdom Viridiplantae; phylum Streptophyta; class Pinopsida; order Cupressales; family Cupressaceae; genus Cunninghamia; species Cunninghamia lanceolata. The sequence goes on along the minus strand of BSBN01000186.1, from coordinate 11,179,196 downwards.
AGCTAGGATTGATCTCACACAACCAAAACTACAGATTTTGAAGACTAAAAAGCCTCATAGAGACCTGTGCTAAACAACAAGGGCATCCAATTGAAAGACGAATAATCAAATCTCCATGAAGAACCCCAAATGAGCGAATGGCCAAAATATAAATCCTTCCCACAACCCACACCCAAGCAAAAATAGGAAAATTTAATAAATGCCCATATTCTAAGTGCTTCACCCACTTCACCAGTTTTGGTGTCCACTTAATGAGGGCCCCACCCAAATCAACGCTCAATAGAGGAGTGGGGAGAATAAAACAAAAAAGGAATATAAGTTTCCCAAAATGAATGTTGAGAATAATAAATATTGGATGACTTATATAATCCATTAAGTTTATCATTTCCCTAACCCACATAAATTATCCTTCGGGAAATAAAAAGGCTAACCTATATATATTCCATCTTTACTGATGGAAAGGGGACATTACAGTCCTCCCTCCCTAAAGTTGCTTGCCTCAAGCAATGGGCAATCCATAACCAACAGAGCCATCCTAAATAATGTCACTCTAGGATCCTAGATTAGTCTAGGAGGTTTGTGAACTCCCAAATACCATGTGCCATGTTGACTCACAATTGCAATCACTATTCTTCTTCTTCGAAGAGTCTCTAAATGATGAACCCAAGCATGTGGAAGTTCGCTGACTTGACTAAACTCGCAGGGTAAACTATCATAAACCTTTGTAAGATGAACTTTCAAGGTCTTGGAGGTCTGAAAAAACACATCCTCATTGTTGTTCATGACTGAAATTAGCGCTGAATAATCTAATTTTAGCTCTGTGCCTAAAGAACAACAGTTGCCTCAAAGGAGTCTCCCAATAAGAATATCTTTCACACTTCCAATCCAAGTGCTTTCAAAAAATGGAACCTCCAAAGCACTAGGACTTTTGATACTAACATCACTCATGGCATGCTTTTTGAATTCATCCTCTTGCTTCCAATGTAGGTTTGAGATAACTACATCAGATTCTTCTTTCAACTTAGACATGTCAGTGTTAATATTCAAGGATCTAGGAACAATTGATGTCTCCCAATCCCACTCAAAAAGAGAATTATCACATACTAAATCAACACCTACTTCATAGAATGGATTATCAAATGTATGAAAAGCATGATTAGACCCTTGGCTTACCTGGTCTTTATGCAAAATGAATTCCATACTTACATTTTTTGCTGCTGTCCTGATTTTTCCAGCCAGCTCCTCATCTCCTTGAGAAAGCTTCTTAGGCCATTTACAACTGAAATCTTGACTTTGCTTATACGGCAAGGCTTACATAACTAAAAGGTAGTCCTTTTTCTCTTCCATTATTTTTGCAATATGAAATCATGATGTAACATTTGAAATTCCCCTCAAAACCACTGTTTTTCCATCATTTTGAAACTTGAGTTCCCTGGTTTAAAGGTTCAAATAAATCTCCCAATGACTTAAGCCAATGAATGCCAAGGACAATATCTGAATCACCAATACTTACTATGTGAAAAACATCCTTAACCTCATAGTTTCCCAAATGGAGACTCAAATTTGGAATCCTTCTTGTGCATTGGATTGTAAACCCATCTACAACCATAACATTGAATCCCTCAAACTCCTCCATCTGAAGGCCTCTTTGTGCTACAACTCCTTCATCAATGAAGTTGTGAGTAGCACCAGTATCAATGAGGGAAGTGATTTGTTGTCCACATAGTACACCATGAATCCTAAAGGGGTCATTCTTTGGTTGGCATGAAAGTTGGGCAAAAATACCATCATCAACTTTCTTATTTTTTGGCCCTTCTGGAGCTTCATCAAAATCCTCAACTTCCTCACAATCTTTGAATTGAACTTGCTGTTCTATTTTTTCTGATTCATAATCATCCTCTACATACACCTCCAAATTGCATGCTTGACCCTTCTCATAGCACTTGTGACCCGTAGCCCATGGCTCTTTGCATGTGAAACACAATTTTTTCCTCTTGAGCTCATTTTTGACTTCATCACTAATTTTCTGCATGGGTCACTTTTGCTGATTGGAAAATTTTGAGATTGGTTCTTTATCTTTATTGAGTCAAGAAGATTTGACTTCCATCTTGGCCTTTAGAGCTGAAAACTCCATGCTTCTTTCCTTTTTAATGGCCTCTTGCAAAGTTTGTGAGTCCAAGGATTTGACCCACCCTCTAATTGGTATTGCTAGTCCTTCAACAAACAGAAAGATGAGTCTTCTTTCTGAAATGTCTAGAACCATTATGCTAAGTCGCTTAAACTCAGTGATGTATGCATCAATAGTGCTAGTTTGTTTCAGCTGTGCTAGGTCCTTGAAGCTTTGCTCAGGATCTTGCTTGTCAAACCTCTCGATGAGTCTATTGGTGAACTCATTGTAGGTTGTAATCAGGTTGTGACTTTGTGTCACTAGACCATGATACCACCACTCATAGGAAGCCCCATCCAAGTGTAGGGTTGCAAATTTTAAGGCTGTCTCCTCTGGCATAGGCTTCAGGGTAATGTAAGTGTCAAGCTTTTGAACCCAAGCTCTTGTAGTACATCTTCCACTCCCATCAAATTGGTCCATCGACACTTTATTCAGATCATGCTTGTAATCTTTGTTCTCCCTATTGTCTGGTCTTCCACCATTTCTTTTTTTTCTGATTCAGAAATTGATCAAATGTTAAGCTTCTATGGACAAGATCAGGAAGTGTCATATATTCATCATGATTTACCATGATATCATCAGTGAATGTAGTTCTTTCCTCCTGCTTAGGTGGCATTTCCTCCCTTCTATTTGCAAATGGCTGAAGTGGTCTCATAGCTGATCCCACTGAGGTCCTGGTAGGTGTTCTTACATAATCATTTCGCGCTCCATTGTTTTGCGAGCTGCTAGCTTTCAATGTTGTTTCTTGTAGCCTGAGTTAAATTCTGATCCATTTTGCTCACTAATCTGGCTATCATCTCATACATATGGTCAAACTTTCTCTCCATATTTTTACTTGGACTTTCAGGTGGACAATTCTCTTTGTCTCTATCCGCCATGACTAACTCTTCTTCAATAGTATTCTCTGAGATGACTACAGTTTTCAACTTACTTTTCTCTCTCTGTTAGTACCTTCTCTCCTTGGCACTAGGTTGCTGCATGCAGAGTTAGAGAAACTTCACAGGCTAGCAGGATACCAGCTCTAATACCACTGTAATGGTCACCCTCAATTCTGTCCTGGATTTTTGATTTCTAATGGTTTGATATTTTGTCAAACAGTTGTAGGTTATGACTGAAGAGATGAGATTCTCTTGTCTAAATGCTTGTTTGTATGATTATTTTGATATTGATTTTATTTGCTCCATGCATTTCCCCTCCAATGGACAATTAAAAACACTCTTTGACATTGATCAACTAACCATACTATAATAAATAATTTGCAACAACATTACTACATATATTGAATATGGAATATCCATTCAAAATAAAGATTTTAAATGCATCATAAAATTGATTGCATCAATATCAACAAACCCGTTGTCTTCATATAGTTATGTTTATAGAATGCCAATCAATGAAAGATTACTGATATAAATGACTAGGAAGAATGCTAGGACTATTGCTACTAAAGTCTAGTATCAGTTTTAGACTGTTGTAGATGCCCATAAAACCACACAATTAGCCTAGAACACTATCATATTACAAAACCCACAGTTCAAAAGCTGGTAATATATTTTACTATATCAGGCAACCATATTACAAGGAGGAAACAGGCATAGTCTAAGCTTAATCAGTTGCTGTCATCTAAGTTCCCTGCTAGTTTTACTTCCAGGAAACTATAAAATTGTTCATAACTCTTCAAGATCATCAAGTTTCACTTTAGAATCTTTTGGAATAGATTCATATAATTTAGGTGACTCCAAAGAAGGTAATAGACCACCCAATTAAGGCAGTGAATGATTTCTTAGACTCCCTCATACCTTTGTGTGGTATGGCAGCTTGACAAGAAGTATGGCCTAGCACAAAACAACACCCAACCTGCTTACTCAGCCTAGTTTTGTCTTATTCTTCCCATCAACATCCAACAAAGACCCTTCTAAAATATTCGATCAATAAAAAAAGTTTTTCATGTCTTTATGATTACAGCCACCATTGTACGACACTACTGGAAAGCACCGTGTGCCCAGAACACCACTAAAGCAATGAAAACTACCAGAATCATTCACCAAAATTATCACTGCAAGTTTCTAAATCTATTCAAGGCTACAATACCCAAAACTGATCAATTCACATCATATTACATTTATACCTAGTGTGATTTCTGAGTGAAATCACTAGTTTCCTTAGCTAGGATTGGTCTCACACAACTGAAACTAAAAATATATTGGAGACTAAACAACCTCACAGAGACCTGTGCTAAATAGCAAGGGCATCCAATTCAAAGATGAATAATCAAATCTCCATGAAGAACCCCAAATGAGTGAATGGCTTAAATATAAATCCTTCCCACAACCCATGCCCAAACAAAAATAGGAAAATTTAATAAATGCCCATATTCTGAGCGCTTCACCCACTTCACCAATTTTGGCGTCCACTTAATGAGGCCCCACCCAAGTCAATGCTCAATAGAGGAGTGGGGAGAATAAAACAAAAAAGGAATATAAGTTTCCCAAAATGAATGTTGAGAATAATAAAATATTGGATGACTTATATAATCCATTAAGTTTATCATTTCCCTAACCCACATAAATGAGCCTTCAGGAAATAAAAAGGCTAACCTATATTTATTCCATCTTTATTGATGGAAAGGGGACATTACACCTATTTGTTTAGTTATGAAATATTGTAGATTGGTCAATTTGTGTGTCTAATATGTCCCACAAGACTTGCTAGAAATTACTTGTGAACCTTGGCATATGGTCAAATGCAATGGATGCTATAAGTCTGAAATGTATCCACACATGGTTGAAGAAATATAGATTGATGTGTTTCTTTAATTCAAGAATGATAGACATCTTCAATTATTAATCCACAATGACAAACACAATATCATTCGAATGTCATAATCTACACACCATATAGAAAATCAATGCAAAAGATTCCCATCATCTTGTCAAAGCCAATGATAGTGTAAACTTTCTAAGATTCATGTTGGTTTACTTGGTGATGCAACACTAGATGCATGACTTGCAATCACTCATGCTCTGTGGTTGCTAGTACAAGGCCAAAATAAATGTTGTTAAGAGTGTGAATAATGTGTTCCTTGCCCCAAAATGTCCCTATTGCATTGGAATAGTATGCCTCCCAAATGAGTTGTTGGTGAGGAGTTCTTGCATGGACACAAAGATGCCCAAGCTTGTAGAGAAGCTAGTAGAACAAATAGTGACCAACATCCTATTTACTCTATGTTAGAGCAATATGGGCTTGAGCAAAGTCTGGATTAGCTAAATAGAGAGTAACTCAATCCTAGAGTTGTGACATCTTTGTGACCTTTGCTTTCTAAACATGTCATGGCATATGGGTCTGACCCTAATAATTGTTGCATTTGGGCTATAGTTCTCTTTCAAGACATGTTATTTGGATTTTGTTATATTTACGCCCCTAATTCCCCTTCAAAAAGAACTCTTTGGGAATGGCTTCATCTCCATCTTCCTAATGGTAAGTGGGTTTTGGGGGGTGACTTCAACATGGTGGAACATCCATCCAATTGTAGCTAGGACAACTCTTCTCACCTTTCCCAGTCTAAACTTGATGCCTGGACACTATCTTGAAACTCCCCAAGAGTTTATGACCCTCTCTTGGGTAAAAATGACCTTCAAATATGACACTGGTTTACTTGGCCAAATTGTCGTGAAGGCTTTTTGAGAAAAAAACAAGTTGTTTGAACCATTTTTATATGTTGCCTAATTGTCATATTATCCCCTCTTCTGCTAGCCTTCTTCCTCATCTTGACCTCTTAGCTACACTTTCCGATCAACTCCCAATTTTCACAACACTTTCCCTCACCAACTCCACCCCACTCCCCAATGAGCTTCCCTACAAACTCGATGTTTCAGACTTAACTCAACAGGACTACATTGATGGTCTCTTAGCTACTTGAAATGTTGAACCAAAGCCCCAATATGATAGGTGGACTAACTAGTGGGAGAGGACCAAATTGTTCATTGCACTTTGTTCTTTCATGACTATGGGCAAAGAGCAGTTGCCAAACATCGTAGACTGGAAAAATCCCTTAAAGGTCAGCTTGAGCATGCCCATTCTCTTATGGATTTTGATCCTCATAATATCTCCCTCCAACAATCAATTTCTAGTTCTAAAAATTTATTGAGGAAATTGAATGTTTATATAGGCAAAGGGGCCTAAGTGCATGTGTGTCTTCAATGGATCAAAGATGGGGATAGAGATCTAAGTTCTTTCAATATTTGTAGCACAAACATAAAAAAGATTAAATTTTTGTCATAAAGTATGCTAATGGTTTTTCATAAACTAGCTCCTCTGCCATTCTATAAACCTTCTATGAGCATTATAAAAGTCTCCTCATTGATGAATCAACTAGTGATCCTATGCTTCCCATCATTTAAGAAAGTGTTGTTGATTGCATTCCTCGTAAAATTGACCCTAAATACAGTAAATTCCTTGATCACCTTCTTTCCATAGAAAAGTTGGATGATGCTCTTTATATTATTGATTTGGATAAAAACCCTAGAATGGATGGTCTTTTGGTTTAATTTTATAGGGCTCTTTGGCCCCATATCCATGAAGATTTGTATCATGTCTACCTAGAAGGCATTGAAACAGGTTCTTTGGAAAATATTATTAACCAAGGCTATATCAAGCTTATTCCCAAGGGCAAAGATGAAGATGCTATGAATGGATGGTGGCCCATTACCCTTCTTAATACATCTTACAACATTATTCCCAAAGCCTTGGCTCATAGAATCAAATGCATAATGCAAGAGATTATTCAACTAAAACATACTAGGTTCCGAGGAAGGAGGTTTATCTTGGATAACTTGGTGCTTGCATGGGAGACTACTAGATGGACACAACAAACTACTCAAGATGCTCTATTATCAAATTAGATTTTGACAAAGCTTATGATCGCATCCACTAGCCATTCATTCTTAATATGTTAAAATGGTTGGGTTTTGGACCCAAAAATCATGATCAAATTAGAATGTTGTTCATGGATGCCAATACCTGTGTTTCTATCAATGATTCTCTCCCCCCCCATTTCCTCTTACAAAAAGCTATCCACCAAGGCTTCCCCCTTACTCTATTCCTTTTTGTCTTAGCAACTGATGCTCTTGGATACCTATTCCAACATGTGCTTTCACCCAAGATCATCCATGGTAACTCACTTCTAAACAATTCCAAAGATTTTAATTCACACTTTGTTGATGGCAACATTCTCTTCATTCAAAATTTAGCTAATGAAGTGACACACACGCTAGATATCTTGGAACTTTTCTTTATCATTTCAGGCTCTAAGCTTGTTGTGCATAAATTTGAGTTCATTATGACCCATCCCAGGGTCATCCCACAATAATGGGTTACACTTTTTGGCCAAACTTGACATTGAAATCAACATTTTGTACTAAAACTTCACTTTCTGAGACCTATATCCACTAAACTGTTAGGAATTTGAAGATAATGCAAACTAGTGATTTGTGAGATTTTGTTTGTAGATTCTAAATATATATTTTAAAAAAATATTTGGAGTTAAATTGTAAATTTTTTTGTGTCTCCTTTGATAACTAGTTTTTAATAGTAAACAACATTTTTTTAAAGTGATGTGTATTCTGTAGCACATAACTTTTTTTTACAAAGGATAAAATTCTGATTCTTTTGAATTTAGATTGGTAACACCGATATATAGGGCATGTGTTGGCAAGAGACCCTATGTGGCTTCATTATTGTTGTCATTGATGGCAACAACGTCTATCCCACACATCCGTAACACATAGTATGCCTATACCAGAAGACAGATTGAAGAATGTTTTGGTCTGGTGAACAAGAATAGAGCATGCAGCAAGGTCTGAAAATTAGGTCTGGATCTCTCAGATGGTGTAACTCAAAAAGTTGCGGACTTGGACAAGTCAAGAGGAGTACCATGAGTGCTACATTCCAGAGATTGAGGCTCTGGTGATGAAAGAGTGAAAAGTTATGAGCACCTAAGTGTTGGGTTCCTGATAGGCAGAGTAGACTGAGAAAGAACTGACTGACAGAGCATTGGACTTTAATCCAGATGAGAAATTGATGGTGGTCAATCTATTTAAGAGATCATATGTGGTTGGCCGACATGAATGATGAATTCTATGTGTATATCCTTGATACGCATCACATATTAAGCATGGATTCAACCGACAGATCAGTGTCTTGGAAATATCTTTAGTATTCTGGTTGCCAACTAGGAAGATATTGAAATCCTTGATGCAGATATATATACCAAATGGATTTTGGTATGAAGTGTGGTATAGTGTGTGGAAAGGTGTGAGGAATGGTAGAGAGAAGTGTGGAAGCAGCAATACAAGTTTGGTATGTGACAAAACAATAGAATTAGAGCAGAGGAAGAATGAAGTGCATTAGATCAGTATATTGAGCCTAACTAGAACTGAACCTTAGCATATGTGGATGCCTCTCATTAGTTCAAACACCTGGTTACTTTCTATACACCTTGTAGACAGTTACTCTCTTGTAGGTAGTGTGCCTCTTGTGAGCAGTGTGCTTAGGCAGTGAGCCCTAATTGGCAAGTGCCATTTTGTACTTCTTATTCTTTTAATAGAGAATACAATCATGGGTTAGTCACCCTGTGATTTTTCCCTTAACAGGGCTTTCCACATAAAAATCCTTGTGTTATGTGTGTTGATTTTATTTCTGCTCTCCTGATTATGTATGCTCTTATGTTTTGATGCTGCATTAATATTAAAGAAGAAAAGAAAGTTAAGATATTTAAGATAACTAATTCACCCCCCCTCTCAGTTATCTGCCTTGTTTCCAAAAATTGGTATCAGAGCCAAGTTCCTCTAAATAGAGCCTAACAGCTTGAGGAAGATTTGGGAATCTCAATCGATATTTATGGTATGAAGGAACAACTTCAGTCTGCCTTAGATGATCTTGAGCAATCTCACTCTGAAGTCAACAACTTGAGAGAAAGACTCAAACAAGCTGATGATTTCATAAATGAGCTAAAAGAAAAACTGAGTATCTCTATGAAAAAGAGAAAGGAACTACTTCAACAATTAGCAAGTCAAAGTGAAACCAATGATACTAATGAAGATCTAAATGAGAAAAACAAGCTATGTGAAAAGATATCAAAAGAGGTCATTATGGTTAGACATGAAATGGAATAAGAGGTTATGAGATTCACCCAAGAAATTGAAGAGAAAAGGAAAATTGAAGATAATCTAAAACAATCTCTCAAGGAGAAGTCAGAGGATTGTCACAAAATGGATAGAATAATCAGGCATCTGGAATCTGATCTTGAAGAAGCTAGAGATAATGAAGAACAACTTGAGAATCAGATAGACACTCTTAAAAGGGATCTTTAAACAACAAATAAATACAAAGAGAAATTCAAGATAAGCTCTGCTCAACTTGAAGTTCTTCTTGAAAACCAAAAGAGGGTAGATGACAAGCATGGCTTGGGATATGAGAAAGGTGAAAGCTCTGGATCCAGTCAGAAAAAATTTGGATTAGGAAATCCAAGGAACAGGCCTAGAAGACCTCCGGTAAGGCAACCGAATGCTCAAAGATATCCATCCTTGAATGGATACTGCTACAATTGCAACAATTTTGGTCATAAAGCAACTCAGTGCAGAAGAAGAATGAATCAGACTAATTCATCCTTCTCTGGATAGTGTTTCAACTGCAAAAGGTATGGTCACAAATCTCATGAATGCAAAAATATGTAAATAAACAATTCATTCAATGGTAGATGCTTTGCATGCAATAGAATGGTACATATGGCTAATCAATGCAGATCTAGAGGATATTAGTCACATATGCAAAGAACTGTTGTTTGCTACAATTGCAATAGATCCGGTCATATTACCAAATTCTGCAGAAGTAAGAATTAGGATAAAAAGGGTCCGGTGCATCATAATCAAAATCAAGACAAAGGAAACAGAAAAGTGAATGTGGATGAAGTTCAAAGGGAGATGAACAAGATTTGGGTGAAGAGAAGTACATAAAATGTTGGGGATGGATCCACACCAAAATTTGGTGTTGATATTCCTTCCGGAAACTAAACAGATGAGCTTTGGCTCAGGGGGAGTCACAAAGGAAAATAAATTCCCCTAGCCAGTCAATTGGTGCCTAAATTTGGCACATGGAATGTTGTGGATTAAAGGGCTCTTAGAGAAATGTCCAAATAACCCTTAGTAAAAATATGAAAGATCCGCAAGGAGTTTTGAAGTGTTTGATCAGTCAAAATTGATCTAGTTTGATAGCCATCTGGTAAAGCAGGATCTTCATAGATAGATCCGATATGATTCTAAAGTGAAATATCTTGATCTGCGGACTCATGGCATGATTGGAGGAAAGAAGATACATTGTCAATTATCATTGAAAATTATTCTAAGTGCATCTCAATGGTTCGGAAAGATCTCTCTCAGAATAAGGTAACTAGATGACTTAAGTTGTGCATTTATTGCAATAGGAATTTAGGGTTTGCGCAGAGATAAAAGGGTTCTTTTATTCATCACTTGTACATTTGCATTTGAAAAGAAGAAAGGAAGATCTCTACAGCAAGATTGCTACAACCCTCTCAAAGATCAACCACAGAATTCAATTCAACCAACAATCTTTTTTGGTGCATATTGTGAACCCTAGAAGCATGAAAAGGTATTTCAATTTCTGAATATCTCTTTAAATCTTTTGCAAAGATGGCTACTCCTATGGTTGTTAAGATCACTGATAGGCCGCACCCAAAGTTCAAGAAACACCCCTACAAATCCCTAGAAGTTGATCCCTTAGGCACCTTTTCTAGCATTCAGCATGGGGTTCTGCACGTAGAAGATGTTAGGGTATACATCCATGCAAATATTGAGGAATTTGAAGAATCAAAGCTGATGGATATCTACCATAAACAACTAATAGATGAAACCTTTGAATTCAAACCTCAATACAAGGCCATCTGGGATAAGCATTTTGGACATTGTATCCACTTTCCCTATTTTGCAGAAGATGAATGGGTCTAGTATGTTCTTAGTAGAATACATGACAACTTCATGTGGTTGTTGAAGCCCTTCAAGATAACAAAGGATAAAATTAGGGCAGTAACTGGTTTGCACTCATCCAGTGGGTTGTCTGCTCTCAAATCAGTTAAGAACCAAACAGTAAGTGAGGCTATCAGATCAAAGTTTAACAAAAGAGCAATGACAGTAGAAGATATCATAGATCCGAATATCAAATTTGTCTCTATGATAATTGGCTATAAAATATATCATTCTAGCAGGGAGAACTCTGTGTCTAGAATTGCAATTTATACTGCATATCAGATGCTAAGGGAAAATGCAGACTATGATCTATGTGAGCTTCTCCTAAGCCAACTGTTAGAAAACTTGCAAAAGATCAAGAAGGACAAGAAGAACTCATTCAAGTATGGTGGTTTAATACTGTGTTTATTCTTTTACTATATGAATGAGCTACACAGATCAAGTGGCTGGGTATGGCAAAATGACAGACCAGTTGCCATACAAATAAGAGATTATATGTATGGGCTTGGTGATGCCAAGGCTCAAAGTACATCACTCTGGGGATACTTCAAAAACTTCCAAAGTTTGATGCAGGCTAGAGAAAGAATTCCACAAACAATAGTTGAAAAATACAAAGATATAGTGTGTTTCATGGTAGACACTAATCATGCCTAATGGAGGCAATTGAGCCCAGAACATTTTGGATTATGCCAATGGGCTATGAGGTAGATGAGAAAATCCTAGAGCTGCATGTCCAACACTTGCTAAGTCAGCCTAAGGACCCTAAGGCAGAAAGGTTTGGAACCTTTTAAGAATTGAGTGTAAAAATACATGTTGAACTAAGACAACCAGAGATGAAAAGAAAAGTGAGAAGGGAAGTAAAGGAAGTTGTCAAAAGATATGGCATTTCAAAAGAGGTAGTTGATGCAAATAGAGAAAAATTTGAAAGAGCTGAGAAAGAGAAACAAGAAGCAGAAAAGGAAAGTGTTTCGGTACAAGCCTCCTCTTGGACTAGATCCTCCAAGAGCTCTGTACCTGCCACCTCTAAGAGCCCAAAAGCCTCAAAACCAGAAGCCAAGACATCTAGAAAGAGAGAGAAGAGAATGAAGACAAAGGCCACAAGGTCATACATAAGCCAAAAGGATGATGAAGAAACAGAGACTGATGAAGAGGTTAAGAAAATGAAGAAGAAAAAGAAAAATTCTGAGGAATCCTCTGCCGGAAAAAACAAAGAAGAAGATGTAGAAGAATTTGTAGAAAGGCCCACTCTTTCTATTGATGATATCATCAAGGCAGTCATAGTGGACGGGAACCTGCAACCAGTCACTAAATTTTATTATGATTATAGTGATACTGACAAAAGAATTTTGGAGGAAGCTACGGTTAAGTACCTTAACATTTATAATAAAGCATTCATTGAAATCATTTCTCTAATTCCCAAAAGTCTAGAGAAGGTACTTGAACTCAAAAAAGAGAATGCCAAGGAAAAGGATTTAGAGATCCGTGAACAGATTGTAATTCAGCTCTATCCTTCCATTACTCCAAAACAAATGACCATGATCTTTAAGGACTGCAAGGATGAGTTTCAGAGCAAAGCCAAAATGAACAAACTTATGCTTGGAGAGACTGATCAGGTGGCAAAAGAAATAGAAGAAATCCTCTAGAATGCCTTCAAAAGATTCAATCTTCCTATCATAGAGGAAATAGATGAAGAACCTTCTGCCATGGATGTCGAAGGATTAAGTGCATCAAAAGAAGAATCTACTAAGAAAATTGCAAAAGAGTCAAAGGAGATAGGTGAGGAGAGGACTAAGGACTTGGATTCCTCTGTTCCAGAAGAAGAAGTCCATGAAGATATAAACATCTCTCTTCCGGATCCCCCTGTAGACTCCGGAATTGACAGAGAAGGAAGAAAAGAGGAGAAATTGAGTCAAGTAGAGGAGGAAAAGGGAAGAGAAGAAGAACACAGAAAAGATCTCTGATGATAGTTCTGAGGATGCAAAAGGAAAGAAGACTCTATCTCCAGCAAGAGACACTGCAGAAGCAGTGAAAAATTTCTTAACCAAAGAGATGATGGAAATAGATGAACCGGAACTATTTCAAGGACCACTCAATTTTGACTCCTTCTCTCCGGTCTAGATAATGAAGGCAACATCTTTTGCTCAAGCTAAAGCAAAAGAAAAGCTTCTGAAGTCTCACATGGAAGACTGTGAGCTAATAGAGATTGCATCCGATGTGCTAGAGAAGATCATGCCATTCTTCCAAAAGGATCTTTCGGGCTCTTCATCTGGTAACTTGAAATCTCTAGTTAACTCTATTAGCACCCATTTTGATTCTTTGGAGAAATCAGTAGAAGAGAAAGTTCGGAAAGAATTTTTGGGAAAGAGATTCACTGAAGTGCAGGGACTCATAACTAATGAGAGGAGGACCCTGGATATTGGCATAAAGAGCCTAGAAAATACTCTTAAAGATGGTGGAGAAATATATAAATTTTGTCTATCCTGGTCTAAAGTGAGAGGATATTGAAAAGAAGGTAAAAGAACAAAAAGATAAACTATCAAGTTTATCTTAGAATTTTGATCCCCTCACCACATCTTTAATGAATCAAGAGTGCCAGGCCATCGCCATTATAAATGAAATAAAGAGGCTTGAAAAAGAGAGGAAGAATATAATAAGTAGGATGAGTGAACTAAGAGGGATAATTATTCCCAAGTTAGAGGCCATGCATGAGGCCTTAAGTGATTCTCAGACCATAGCCTGGACCAGTGATCCGATAGACTTAAGAAGGGGAGAAGATTTTGTATTTTTATTGAGTGGGCACATTTCAATTTTGGACAGGATGAAGCAGAGTTGGGTGACAGAAGTTGTACAGTTGAAGACTACCTTTGTGGATATACTTAAGTATATGTAAGTATAACATGTATAAATACTTATGCGACTATGTATAAGATAATTTTTGCAAATTTTGGTGTGCGGATTCCACCCTTTGCCATTGATGTCAAAGGGGGAGTGAGGAGTAGTGAAAAATGTGGAATCTAGTTAAGAGGGAGCTCCAGTGGAACAGTGCACAAGATAGAGCATCAACCAAGGGGGAGTTTACTACGACACTTAGTCATTTTTCACTAAGTGTTGCCATCAATGCCAAAGGGGGAGATTGTTGGCAAGAGACCTTGTGTGGCTTCATTATTGTTGTCATTAATGGCAACAAAGTATATCCCACACATTCGCAACACATAGTATGCCTATACCGGAAGATAGATTGAAGAATGTTTTGGTCTGGTGAACAAGAACAGAGCATGCAACAAGGTCCAACAATCATGTCCAGATCTTTCAGATGGTGTAACTCAAAAAGTTGTGGACTTGGACAAGTCAAGAGGAGTACCATGACTGCTACATTCTAGAGATTGAGCCTCCGGTGATGAAAGAGTGAAAAGTTATGAGCACCTAAGTGTTGGGTTTTTGATAGGTAGAGTAGACTAAGAAAGAACTGACTAGCAGAGCATCAAACTTTAATCCAGATGAGAAATTGATGGTGGTCAAGCTATTTAAGAGATCATAAATGGTTGGCCAACATGAATGATGACTTCTATGTCTATGTCCTTGATACGTATCACATATTAAGCATGGATTCAGCCGACAGATTAGTGTCTTGGAAATATCTTTAGTATTCTAGTTGCCGACAGGGAAGATGTTGAAATCCTTGATGCGGATACATATACCAGATGGATTTTGGTATGAAGTGTGGTGTAGTGTGTGGAAAGGTGTGAGGAAAGGCAGAGAGAAGTGTGGAAGCAACAATACAAGTTTGGTATGTGACAGGACAACAACATTAGAGCAGAGGAAGAATGAAGTGCATTAGATCAGTATATTGAGCCTAACTAGAACCGAACCTCAACATATGTGGATGGCTCTCATCAGTTCAAACACCTAGTTACTTTCTATACACCTTGTAGACAGTGAGTCTCTTATAGGCAGTGTGCCTCTTGTGAGCAGTGTGCTCGAGAAGTGAGCCCTAATTGGAAAGTGCCATTTTGTACTTCTTATTCTTTTAACAAAGAATACAATCTTGGGTTAGTCACCTTGTGGTTTTTTCCTTAATGGGGTTTTCCATGTGAAAATCCTTGTGTTATATGTGTTGATTTTATTTTTGCTCTCATGATTATGTATGCTCTTATGTTTTGATGCTGTATTAATATTAAAGAAGAAAAGAAAGTTAAGATATTTAAGATAATTGATTCACCCCCCCTCTCAGTTATCTACCTTGTTTCCAACAACATGCATTTGGTTTCATAATGTTTTGTTGAATATTTTTTTTAAATTAAGTTTTGAAGTCAAACCAATCATAATTTAGACATAGGTGTATTTCGTAAAACATAACTTTTTCTATATCTATAGAAATTCAATTTTTTTTGTTGAAACAAAGACATCAATACCTAGGACATAGATATTTTTCAGAATTGTTTTTTCACTAATTTACTAATTTTCCATGTGTGTAGAATAGAGAACTTGATGTTTGGTGAAAAACCTACATTCACAAGAAATAAAAAATAAATATAATAATCAAATTAAATATATTTAAAATTATACTTTTTGGGAAGCTTATAATAAGGACTACATACAAAACATAAATTTTAAATGAATTCATTTGATCTCCCAAAAGGTAAATCAAAAGTAGTTTTTTATCAGCAATTTGATAGGTGTAGATGAGACTCCATTATAGGTATGGTTTAAAATGAGCAGGGTTCTATTCAAGGGGGTTTGAATCTAAGGGGGTTTGATCAAACCCTCTTCACTTTAAATACTTTAAATGGAAACTTTCAAGGCTTAAATCATTATATTTTCTAAAAATATGTGATTTCAGAAAAAATCAGGATGTCCCAGAAAGTGTAACCCATTATTGTGGCAGCACCCCCGAACTCATGTCCCCCATGGATCCCTAGAGAGTGGCATGAAGTTAAACATGGTGCCATCACTAGATATCTTGGGATTTCCTTTGGCATTGGAGTTTCTCTTAAAGACGTGGAATTGGTTCATGGCCAAAATCAAAAGTAAATTCATGAATTGGACCAATCATTATTTATCCATGACTGGCCATATGTGATGCCCCATCATGCAACCCTAGAGTGTTAGACTAAAAGTGCAAAATTACAGAAAATATTTTTTTTTGAAAGCAAGAAATTGCATTATTAGAACCAAAGATATCAAAATACAAAACATGAAGGGAAATGCACTTCTAACAATCCTAGGGCAACATAACTGCATCAGTGCAATGAAATTTAACCCACACAAGTGATAAACATTAAACTGCTACACAAGATAATATAACTTTTACAATTGCAAGATAGTTTGATTACAATGTTTCAGTACAAGATTACAAGACTAATCTTGTCAATTTACAAATGAGTACAAATGGAAGTATACAACATCACAAAACACGGAAAAGCAAACTAGAACTGGAACACCTCTGTACAGGACTCGAACCCAATCTCCAAGAAGACCAATGGATAACTCTGCCACCCAACCATGTGGAACCTTGAGGTCCACCCCACCGAGCTAGGAGATAACATCGAGGCTTCACTAGGTTGAAGTTACAACAATGAAACAACAATAAAATAAAGACTCCTTACAAGCATACATGATAACACGACTGCACAGAAATGACAGTAATCCACCAGAAAAACCAACATCCAATCAAGATCAAACAAGAAGCCAAGACTATACTCTAGAGGTAACAACAAAATAAAGAGGAAGTAACTGAGTTACGTAAGGAGAGTGTCATCGCATGGTCCTAGCATGGGTTACCTAGGCTATTTATCACCAGAAGCCAGCCCCCATCTATGGTTACCCTGGTAGCCTCTCTCTAGGCACCGGCCCCATAGGGTGACACATGTGGAGCCAACAGGTCCTCTCATGGAGACAAGGAGGTTGGCCTTGCCAACCAGGCCTTCTCATCCCATCCTTAGTCTGCGAGAGCACTCAAGGCATGGGTGAGGTATCTTACTTATCTTGTTATGTGTTTTACTACCCCAACCCTCCTAATAAGTTATTAAGTTTCCACTTGCTCATAACTTCCATGGTGTTACTCAGGCAGCTTCTCACTAGGCACTGACCCCACCATAGAAGCCACTCCCTTAAAAATCTCTAATCAAATAACCAAACCACCACAAGCAAAGATAAGGTACAAAATGGCTTCTAACCATTACTTATGCCATTTACTTGCCCTCAATAATACAAATCCCATTGCATCGACAAGCCACTATCTGGACTAAAACTCAAGACACCACACCTCTGGAGTTAGGTACAAACTGGTGATTAAGTAACCATTATCTGTCAAGAACAACGCTTTCGCATTTGACACCAAGTACACATGACATCCCTCAAGATTCACACTTCATCATTAACAAAAACATAGACAAAAATTCACCCCCAAAATAGACACAAAGATCCAATACAAGCGTAAGGACGACAAGGAGGGCAATCACATGTATGAAATTCAATGAACTCCTAATTCAATCATGAAATTGACTTATGATATCTTAACTTATTCCAAAACACATTCAAGTTTACGGAAAAACAGTTTCTCTATAATTCCAAAATAAATCCCCTAACTAATTTCTTAACGACTACCATCTCCTAACAAACCACAGTAAAAAGGCCAACAAGAAATTTTCCTTCTAAGCTTCACTAATTATACTTCCTACTAAGAACAAATACCAATAAGTATAAAAACTTCTAGTGACCATTTAACTATAACAGTTTTCTAATACTTACCAATTACTAAAAGAAAATTAACAACTATATTATAAACATATAGTTCTCTATAAACATAACTCACTATCTAACATTAAACAATTTCCAACAACTACAAAAACCTCCACAAATGATTTTAATTCTTTTCCCATAAGAAAACTAACTATCTGTCATGCTAAATTTTTTTATCAACCTTAATAGTTTTCTAAAAGCTAACTTACATGTTTCAAAATGCATACGATCCTATCGATACATGCTACTGACCACCACTACCAAATATATCCTAAACTTTCTATCTGCATCCATTAAAGATTTCAAAAAAAACATATCAAAACTAAGATGAAACTTTTCCTAATCGCAAGAGGTTCCCATTGAACCTACTAACTAAGACTCCCTGACAACTCCATTCGATCTACATAAACAAGACTAGGAATGCTGACTACCTTCGACGTCTCCCCCATCCACTAAAAGGCGACAACAGATACTAAATAAAACACTTATCAAAAGTGATATTCTCTTCAACCCTACTAACTTGGGACCTAACCAAGACATCATATACATCTCATATTGCTATGAGGGCTGACTACCTTCGACGTATCCTTTTGACTGTAGTGACTTAAGCAAGCGACTAAAGGTATAATGAATACCATATCGGCAACAGAGTCGACAGCCAGTGACTAAGGTCATAAGGTAAGCATTTACAAAAAAGCACGACTATCAACATAGCTCGCGGCTCTATCAATAAACAGGCAACAGTTTTAAACATTCTATTTCCCATTCAACTCCCAATGACTCCCCAACCCACGGTATCCTAAGCATTGACTACACTAAACATAACCTACCAAAAGAAAGTGACTGTGAAATGGCAAGGGTCTGCAGAGAACTAAAAGATAGAATGGGGATTTATAAAAGGAGTCTAGACTTCTAAGCTTGACCCAAGTGATCTCTAAGTGATCAAAACATACATATTTCTAAATGCAACCAACTGAGTTTAATCTCATACACAAAAGATGAAAGAACAAATGCCTTGCAACCATGAATACATTTTTAATTGCAGATATGAAGAAGATTGTGAAGAAACTTCACCAGTTTCGGTCGAGATCCTAGACATAAATGTAGGGTACTTTCTAATGGAGGTAGTGTGGGTAACACAAGATCTTCATCCAAGTTACAGAGATATAAGCAAGGAATCCAAGGTCAAAAGAATTATGAATAATAGGAGGACCCAACAGGTGGTTGCAAGCACAACTAGATTGCATAAAAAAAATATATGCAAAGGCCATTTGCAGAAAGGTGGAGCATTCAAAATAGCCTCCTATGCATTCAATTCAAACAAGCTATCACTAATAAGAGCAGTAGCAAAAGGTAGAAGAGAGAGAGACACAAAGGTGTGCAATTTGGATACACTTTCTTACTGGGCAATCTACTTCAGTCTGGGAGATAAATATGTGAGATAAATATGCAAGAATAACAGGGACATGAGATTGGTAAAAGCTTCACATTGAGTCATTTATTTCACAGGGTTGAAATCACAATACAGGGTTACAGATGATGGCACATGATTTCAAGAGGAATTAAGCAAAGGCTAACCCAAAGGTTGGAGCAACATTTGACCACACAGGCACAAGACATTACAAGTCATAGAGATATACAGATTCCAATCTACAGTACATACAAATACACACACATGGAACAAGTTGCAATAGATTTTTAAATTATAAGCTACAACAATTGCAAATTTTTTTACAGAGAGAGACAAATCACATACCCAGATTTTAGTCCCACCTCTAAATTTCTCCAACTCCTACAACCAAATTCCTTGTTCTTCTCCCCAATATCTTTGTTCTCCTTCCAACTCCCCTCAGAATAAAATATTTTCTTTATAAAAATGGTTCAACTAAAAAAAAAAATGCAGACATGCATCCGTTACCCAACAACCCACTCCTCCGAGAAATTTAAAAGTTTGCTATATACAGAGATCCTAAATCTTCCAATTTTGAATTGACAACTCCAGGAATTTATTTCACATAACAAAATTATTCTGTACAAAATATATACTAATTACCCGTAACTCTAATTTATGACATAAATACTCTTGGGTAGCAAATAATTAATTCTAGATTATTATAAAATTTAGCCAAGGTATCAATCCAAGTTCTAAGCCAAACAAATAATATCCAATAAACATAATAGGAGCATTATCATTAAAGTATTTTCCAACGACACATGAGCATAATTAACACAACTTGACTATACACAACACAAGATTACCAACATACAAGGTAAGGACCAAGCGTCACAACATGTCTCGAGACAACATGACTCGAGACCACAACAGAAGACAAGGACTGACCTAGTGGAATAGACCTCACGTTATCTCCCATCACTAATACCCATTGGTGTAAGAACCTGTTCAAACTTGCTATATCAGGTGGAGTTGAGGTTGGGTACCTGCAGCCTGCGTTCAAACAATTGGTTGTATACAATCAAGTACATATATGTCTACACACAGAGAGTCAGAGAATCATGGTGTAGTAGGGTACTCAGAGTGAGTAATACTACACCGTCCCTACTCTTGAACAAGATTATAACCATTGCATTTGAAAACAGATATCAACAGATCTAATAAAACATGCAAATATTAATCCATTGCTAATCATGTCCAACATATCATAACTGAAGTAATACTAATGTCATCATAACTCATAACACATGTCTAAATATATCCATCGAACATAGTCCATCAAGGTCAAAGTGAACATAAACCATAACATACTAATCCAAATGTCACGGAACTATAAGAATGCAATGAAGGACTATCAACTGTTTCAGAACTGTCAGTGAGAAATATGAAACTAACAACTATCACAAGCCAAAAAGAGAGGGTCATTACACCATATCCAGGTTGTTAACAAAATCCTTCTTGATTACCATGTGTATATTTTATTTTGCTAGCTTCCCTCTAAAAATGATACACTTAATTGACCCAGCTGATTCAAAACTTTATTTGGGCTAAATGGGGTAACAAGAAAGGTGTCTGTTCCACTTCCTAGATTCATTGTATCCAACCAAAGGATAAATGAGGTTTATGAATTATTGATCCATTTACACAATTTAGCTACCTTAATACCAAGTGTATTGTGTGACCTTTAGAGGGGGGGCCCTTGGAAACATCTAGTTCAATATTGCATCCAATATATTTCTACTAGTTGCTCATGGGACATGATTGACTGTGTTGATAAACTCCTTGCTCCTTTTTTCAAAATGCATGGGTCTACCCCTTTCAACTCAATTTGGAAGGCATGGAAAATCACTTTGAAGAAGCTAACTTGGTACGATCGATCCTTTAGTCATGGTCCAAGATTAGCAAATTTTACTATATACTGGAATCATCTTATCCAACAAGAGGGTAAACCCCTTGGCAACATCAAGAACTTTAAAGGAAAGCAACTCTTTAAAAAAGGGATTCAAGTGTCATGGTACTTGTGAGACCCAACTACCTTCAAATGGAAATCTTGGCAACAACTCCAATCCTAATTCAATCTATCCTCTTTTGATAAACAACCTATTCTCAAAATCCAACAACTCATTCCCCCTGAATTCTCTAGCCTATTGTCCCTCCCTTCTCATTCTAGCTTTTTGAATGATTGGAGGTGACTTGATAAACACAATATTCATAGTGCTTCCCCTTGGATCAATCTATAGACAACTCCTTACTTCAATCACTCTATCACCCTACCTCAATGTTTATTGGAGCTACAAATTCAACTAAACAAAGTGGAATAATCTTAGCTTACAAATTTGGAAATCCAAGGCTAATGCCCAATCTTAGCTTACCGCATGGAAAGTTCTTAACACTAAATTACCCATTGGTAATCATCTCAAGTTCCTGCATCCCCCTCCATATTGCTCCTTTTGTGCAAAGGCTAAAACCATGAAGCATGCATTCTAGATTTGTCCCCATGCTTGCAAGTTGTGGATTTCCCTTTTCTCAGTGCTTCTTGCCCTCTTGTTGCAGGCCTAGTCATGGAAAATTGCCTTTCCTGGTACCTCCACAATGTCCTTACACACACATGTAGACAAGTTATAAACAACTTCATTTGGAAATTTCATTGTTTGGTTATGTTTTTAGGAACTCTATTTCCTCTTCGAATTGAAACTCAGATGGTGGGCTCAAATTTGTTGCTCCAAATTGCCAACTTGTCAACAATGCTATGTGATCAATTACATAATAATTTAGATTTGAAGGGAACCTTTTGCAATCTTCAAGTGTAGCTCTAAACTATTGAAGGGCAAAATCATGCTATAGATTTACAAACTAATAGTTAGTCCATTAGCCAAGTCAAGGTCTAACATGATAAATTCATTTATTATGGAAACAATGTGTAATATATAGTATGAAGAATCCAAAGACTTGTTTCAGTTACTAGTCAAAAGATCCTAGTTATAGTGCTAGAACTATGGGGGTGTTGGACTATACATTTTCAAGTGACATGATGGATTTGGTCTCTTTTTCTATCTAGAGGGAATTTGCATTGGCGTCTTTGTTGATGACTAAGTGGTGGCCAAATGTGGAGGTTGCTTTTATGCTATTCAACATTTCATTTTAGCTAGTTTTCTCTCCATTTTTAGTGTTTATCTTATGCTACCACAGTCATTGTTAATTATGTCCTTTTCCACCGAGTGTGCTCATTTTGTATTTTTGTTATACTTTTTAGGAAGTCCTTGCTAGACTCTACTTCTAGTTGTTTCTACTAGTGATAGGGGGTTGTATATTACTCCTAATGTGATCTTTACAACCATTGTTCTTTTGTCTCTATTGTGTGGAATTGTGCTAGTTTCTTAATTGTTCCTTATGTATTATTTGATTTCTTTAATCCAATAAAAAAGAATTTAAATACCCTAAACAAAAAAATGTTATAAAAGTTGAAAATTCAAACTATATAAATTTAAGTTATCCTTAATCAACCCGAACAAAGTGTTGATTTTTATGCAATTTTCACCATTACAATTTTATATAAATGATATACTTGCCCTTACATACAATAGAGTTGTCCTTACTTGGGACTAACTAGTATAGAATGGGATGGGCCAAATTAACTATTGAACACTTTAGTTTGACTGTTGCTGCTAAATTTTTATTTTTGTGGTGACTAATTGAAGTCTGGTGACCAATTTAAACATCTTGCATTTTAGTTTAGTAGTCATTGCATTCACCCTTGGATCTTGAAGGCCTCCACAGTTACTATTGGATCAAGCCTTTAGTTGCATTCAAAAATGGTGGGCATATTTGAAACTTGGTCTATCCCAAAAGCATTAGTAGATACCAAGAAATACCATGAGATCAACTCTTTGGAATGCCACATGGATGTGAATTTAAGCTTCAATGGACTTTATCTTTGGGATTTGATTTTCTTGAGCATTCATGTGTTATGTTCCCAAAACAAAAGAAAACTTTACCAAGGTATATCAAAGATAGGGCTCCAAGTATTTTGACATTAGCAAAGCTATCTTAGAACCAGATCCACACAACTTGAATCTGTTAAAATTGAATGGTGATATTATTACACTGGTTTCTTGCTCTATCTCTCTATCTCTATTCCTCTTTCAATCTCCTTCTTTCTCTATATCTATGTATCTTATATTTCTCTCATAGAGTAGAATAAACATGTATACATGGTGGTAAATGTAGATACCTAAAAATGACCATGTATTCACCTTCATTTTCGACATAGTCCTAACACCACCTTTCATCCTAACATGTCTTCCAAATTAATTAAATAATTTTATTATTTAATTAATTTATCTTTTTTTTTGTTAATCTATTTTGGCCATATTAAATAAATAAATTTTATTTATTATTTCCTCTTAAATTAATTAATAAATCTCATTTATTTAATTAATTTATCATTTCTAACAACTTCCTCTCCATAAATTTATTAAATAATTCTATTATTTTATTAATTTACCCTCACACATCCTTATCCTCAACCACTTACCACAATTATTAAATAATTGGTCACAATTATTAAATGATTGATCCAAAACTAAATTCACTTTTCATCTCCACCATCCATTATCACACTACATCTTTTAATCTCAAGCATTCACATAAAATAATTCTCTAGACGATCCTTATCCATGACCTATAATCCTCTCATATAGTCTTAGCCATCCATTTTATCTTTTAATCCTAGCCCTTCATCCATCATATCCATTCTATATAAATTGAGCCTCTCACATCGTTATCACAACACATATTTCATATTCAAATATATGCTATCAAATTTCATATCATTAGCCTTATCATTTTCCACCATTATAACCATTTCCATACGTAGGTTATGCTAGTTTTGTGAGCAGTTCACAATGCATAATAAATCCATAGAACAAAGCTAGTAGAGCTAGGGTGCACTCTACTCCATTCTATAAAGTGTGAAGGTGTGATTGAAGGTGAAGCTATTGATTTATATTGCATTATCTTCAATTATTTACCTTGAATCATATTTCTGCATACATTTTTGGCATGCCCGGTGGGACCCATGTCCCTTTATTAATTTTTTTCAGAAGAAATTCCATAGTTTTTTGTTGTAGGTTGCAGATCTACGTCTTTCACTGTCACAACATGCCCATGTTTCCATTCAATGCACCTACGCCTATAGGTAGTGTGCCTTTGCCTTCTGTCGCTGCACCTCTATGACCTATCTCAATGCCTTTTGTTGAATTTTTACCTTTTTGTGTTGATTGATCCCTAACAACTATTTTATTTTGGTTTTTTTGCAAGATTCCTTCTTATTCATGTTTCTAACCCTCAGATCTGAACTGTTGATTAGCTAACAATTAGTTTTGTAGGGTTTTATCACACTTTTGTTGCAGGTTTTGAACATCATTCCTAGATCTGCACATGTGCCTGCAAAAGCACACCTTTGCTATGTGTCATTTTGATGTAGCTTGATTTATCATCTCTAATGGCTTGGAATATGTGGATCTACTCCTGATTGTCTATTTTTGGCAGGTTTCAACTTATAGTTCCAACTCAGTGCCTGTGCTCTGCAACCCAATGCCTACGTTTCATATCGTCGTGCTTTCGTCTTGTAGATCTGTGCTTGTGTCTCTATAGATCGATGCTTGTGGTAGTTTCCAGCATGCCTATGCTCTTTTTCGCTGTGCCTTTGTCTTCTATTAGTGCACCTCTACTCTAGACAGGTAAATCAGGTATAACAAGCCTAGTTTTTTTAATTTGGTTTATCTCCGTTTCCATGCTTTTGGCTGTATTTCTGTGCTTTTGTTTGATTATCAATTTTTAGCTAACATTTTGGGGTTGTCTTGGAACTAACACATTTGTGCAGCTTGTTCATGCTTATTAAAGATGAGATCTGAAACTACTAATCTATTTCTTACAGCTTCGTTTGGTAGAAGACTTTGTTTTTCCACTAAATTAGACACTAAAGTAGATTAGTGGGTTAATGAAATATTGTTTTCTATGTCTATGAAGTTGTGTGTCGGTGTATGCTCTCTCCTTGCATTTCATGTGATCTTGGAGATCAAAAACCTCACATTTCTTCTATTTGTTATCCCAAGATTTGCTTGTTTATGTGTATGCTCTCTCCTCGCGCTTTGTCAGAACTTGGAGATCAAAAACACCAAGTATAATCTTTCCTCTAGGAGGCCTACCTTTAGAGACACATCCACTCTAAAGGGGATGACCTCAACCATGTGTTTTGGTGGGGTATATCAAAGGGGGGAGAGTGAAAGTTGTACCTCAAAGGTGAACACAATTTGTCCGTATCGATCCCTGATACCCTCGGTCTGCAGAGACTTGGATTGATGATGTTTAGGGCTCGTTGCTTGGAATCCTATTCATAGACTTGGGCCTCACCATAACTTGTGTATATGGAGGACTCCCTTAGAAGCTTGTAAAACCTAGTTAAGACCTTTCGGTCATTTTATCTTGTGGTTCATTGTTGCAGTAGGAGGAGAAATACTCACATGTACCTACATGCATTGAGATAAAGCTTACTTTGGTCAACCTGCTTATCACTATTGGTGTTTTCAACTTATCTTTAAGAAGAAGGAAATAAATCACATGCACACAGCTAATTCCTTCTCATTACATTGTTATGTTGACGAATATGATATCATTCAGTAAGGTCAAGATGCTTCTATTTGATAAGAGTTGGAACATTATATCTTAATTTGTCTCCATTTCAAATAGTTTTAGAATTTTAGTTATTTTCATTTCAATTTTATATAATCACCATCATAAAAACTGTTGATAAGATTGTTAGTCATATTAACAATGATAAAAATTCACAAAACAAACCTTTATCTTCTTGAAGAATACGATTAAATCAAGATGAATTATTGATTCCAAGTCTCCGTTGATCAGGTCATGATCTAATAATATCTCAGAGGTTTGATGTGAATTGTTGTTAATCCATTTTGGGGCCTTACACATGAGATTTTAAGTAATTTGTATCTTGATATGTAAATATTTGCTCTGTTTCACATGTTCTGCATAAATCTCAACAACTGATGTTAAATCTTACAATCTCTGACCAGAATATGTAGACATTTATGTAAATTTATCCTGATATTCACTCTGATTAGGATTATTCATGATTACATATTTAACTTTGAAAATTTGACCTGGATCTCAAGGTCCTGACATACATTTGCTACTGACTTTTACCATATTGCCCAAAAGCAAAGGGAAATAAGCAATCCAAGCAAAAGCAAAATGTTGGGTCCCTGTTTTGTTGGGGCAAAATGGGGTGTGTTGTGTAATCACACAACTTTTTTATCATTGTTAATATGACTAACAATCGTATCAATAGTTTTTGATGCTAGAAGGAGGGCCCGTGACTGAAAGCTTTGTATTTTTGCAAATGTTACATAAATTTTTCATCATTTAAGTTTAATGACTATAAATATCTCCTATTTGAGAAGAATTGACTGTATCTTTGCAAAGATGTAGCTCAAAACTTCAAAGATCAATCTGATTTTCTGAGATATGTTAGATCTCTTTAAATTTCAAAATTCTAAAAAATTGAACACAAAGTCTCACTTTCAATGGATCCGTATGAAGATCCTAACCTTAGGATCCCTCCATTTGTTAGAGGATTGTTTGAAAAATCATATTGGGAAGATAATCTCCAAGTCAATATTCCTCTCTTGTAGGGAACTTTAAATAAGAAACTTTATCATCAAAATTTATCTAACTTTGGTTTATCCAGAAGATGGAGGATACATGATTCTACAAAGCACGATGAAGTTAGTTGTTTGACTTTCCTTACAAGGTTGAATTTAGCTTTAAAATAACTAATTCCTTTCTCATATGTGTACAAGACTGAATTTTGGCAGGAAAATAAAAGAATTTTGGAGCAACAAGAAAATATAGCACATGAAGCCATGAATTGTCCAGAAAAATCAAAAGTTGAACTAGTTTTGGAAGATAAGGATAAAGAAATATCTTTCTTTGTATCATTTTATGGTAAAAGTGAGAGTTCTCCACTTCTCTGTCAAAGTTCAAATATGAATAAAGAAGATTGCAAGTATGAATCTTTTGAAAACTGTAGAGAAGAAATCACACCTTATTTTCAGTCATCAAATAATCAACAAAGAAGATTTAATGAGAGGGAAAAGAAATGTGAAATTGATCTTGATACATTTAATAAATATATTGGATTATTAAGAAATGCTTGTCAAGTAAAGGTCTCTAGATCTGATTTGAAGAGTTTTAATGAAAATAATTGGACAAAGAAGTGTAAATAGGTGGTGATAGAATTAAAATGCATAGATGCTAAAGAAGATTCTATACCAGCAACTAAAGGAGTTAGAGCATAGAGTAAATCCTAATTTATTATTTGATTCCTTTAAATTAAAAGATCAATTACAAGATTGTTGCAGGACAATAGAACTAGACACTTTACTGGATGGTAGAAGTGAATTATTTGAAGAGCAATTTATGTAAAATGAAGATACAAAAAGATTTGTTGTTGCTGTGCATGATCAGATGTCAATCCAGTGCCATTTCAAAAATGAAACAGGGAAGTATTCCTATCAATCAAATGTTGTTTCACCTTTACAATTAAATGATTTAGAAATGATAGATTTGTGTATACCATGTTATGATGATTATGATACTCACCTAAATGCTGATGTACATGGAATTGAAGAAAACATTGAGGTGTTTCCTGAGCTTAAAGATCAGGTAAGCATATAGAATGAAGAAGTAGAGTTGGATAAAGATGAGGAAATAATCCATCAGGAGTCATACATCCTTCAAGTTGAAGTGAGATAAGACATTGAGCCAAGAAACAAAAATGCAAAGTCAAATGGAGGACCAACTAGTAGTGATCAAGCATGTCCAGCAGAACAAGAAATGAACTAGGTTGTATCTTCCCTTTTCCAAATAAGTAATGTTGAGTATTGTTTTGATTATGGAAATTCAGGGGATAAAACATGTAAATGGATCAATCATGAATACAATGAACTTTCTCAATTGCTGATCATTAAGGTTTATTCTGTTAAATACGATAAATCCATAATACAAGAATATTTTTCAAAATACAAAGATGAATTTTCTATGATCAGGACCATAACTAATGCCCTAATACTTTTACATATTCTAAAAAGGCATTGATAATAAACAAGAAGTCAGATTGTTGCAATTGATGCACTTAGAAGAGAAACAAGATAAGGCAATTGACTAATTTTCCAAACATCAGGCTATTGTCAAACGCTGGTTTGATAAAAGAACCAAAGTAAAGGCTTTCAGAATCTCATATTTGGTCTTTTCATGGGATAAAGCTCACGAAAAGAAGGGTGATCATGGAAAGTTTGATAAATTGTGGATAAGCCCCTTCCAAATATCAGAGATTTTAGGTGATAGCACCTACAAGCTTAAGACTTTAATAGGTGAGGATGTTCCATTTCCAGTCAATGGACAATTCCTCAAACACTATTTTTAGGCTTAGGTAGGTCAGGTAAAAACCATGTATTATATGTACATATTGTATAGTTGTTTGTATAGCTTGCTTTGTGTGCTTTGCTTTGTCTATGTTGTTGAGTCCTTTTTTCATTAGGCAAGATAGTGCACCTTTCCACTTCAGAAAACTAGTGAAATTGTTAAATGCAAGAAAGGAACACACATTCTTACATAGGTTGTGACTCCTGTCAGTTTAGGTACTTTTGATCAGGTCTGTGATAACATGGTCATCAATGGTAACTATTTTGTTCAAGGAGATCCTCACAAAATACACCTAACAGCCTTGGATTTGTTGAAGATACTAGTGTTTGGGTTAAGTGAAAAATCTAAAGGTTTGCCCTTGCTACCATTGCAATTCTCAGCCTAAAACAAGCAAGTGCCTACTTTCTTATGAGAGCTTACATCATCATATCTTATGAATATTAAAAACAAAAAAAAATACATTGAATATCAAAAGAAAGAAATACTTAGGTCACCCAAGTAACTCTACCAGGGCTATGGATGCTTGTTTAGAAGTGGGGCTCTACATGGGAGAATTGCAAAGATAACCTTGCCGAGGCTATAGATGCTTGCTAGCAGCAAGGCTCTATCCAAGGTTGGCTATGAGGGTTAAATCCAACTATGTAGCTTAACACTCATTATTGGTGTTTTCAAATTATCTTTAGGATGAAGGAAATGAATCACATGCACACCTTGATTCCTTCTCATTACATTGCTACATTGACAAATATGATATCATTTAGGAAGGTTAGGATGTTTCTATTTGATAAGAGTTAGAACATTATGTCTTAATTTGTCTTCATTTCTTGAATTATTAGAATTTTAGTTATTTTCTTTGGTGACAAGTTGTTTCATTACACAACATGCCCCATTTTGCCCCAGCAAAACAGGGACCCAACTTTTTGCTTTTGCTTAGCTTGCTTGTTTCCCTTTGCTTTTGGGAGGTATGGTAAAAGTCAGTAGAAAATGTATGTCAGGACCTTGAGATCCAGGTCAAATTTTTAAAGTTACATATGTCATCATGAATAATCCTAATTAGAGTGAATATCAAGATAAATTTACATAAATGTCTGCACATTCTAGTTAGAGATTGTAAGATTTAACATCAGTTGTTGAGATTTATGCAGAATAGGTGAAACAGAGCAAATATTTACATATCAAGATACAAATTACTTCAAATTTCATGTGTAAGGCCCCAAAATGGATTAACAACAATTCACATCAAACCTCTGAGATATTATTAGAAGATCATGACCTGATCAATAGAGAATTGGAATCATTAATTCATCTTGAATTAATCATATTCTTTAAGAAGATAAAGGTTTGTTTTGTGAATTTTTATCATTGTTAATACGACTAACAATTGTATCAACATGAATATTGTCACTTATTGGAAGGTCCATATTGTAAAGCCAATTATTTCACTAAAAATGACAATGCTAAACCATCTCCATCTTACATTGATCCATCCACACATGCTTCTTCATCCAAATCATCCATCACACATCCCAAGATCTATTGAAGGCACAAGACAACTGAGAAGGGGGGGTGAATCTGTTTGTATCAAAGACTTTAAATTCTCTTAAGTAGAATCACATTCACATTCACTTACTCTAAGCTCTTAATCTGTTATGAAGATTAAACATGAAATGTAGAATCAAAACTTAAACACATCAACACCATACACACATGAACACCAAATTTTTACATGGAAAACCCTAAAAAGGGAAAAACTACGGTGAGTGTTAGCTCACAATATAATGTAGTAACAATACCAAATAACAAAAGAGGCTTACTACCTAGGGCTCACTGCCCAAAATAATGCTTGTTGCAATAGGCTCATTGCCAAAGGGTGGCTCACTACCAAGGGGTGGCTCACTACCATGAACTGATATGATAGCATCTACTACATGCCTGAGTTCAGTTCCAATAAAGTGCAATACATATCACCTTCACTGCCTTACCACAAAAACACTTTCATCTTTGCATCTTCACACCCACACGCTCTACACACAGATTCATTACATTTATTTATACCAATCATCAACCTTGGAAAATACATCAAGGTCGGCAATACAATCTACAACCTTTGGAATAGTCTCCAAGGTTGGAAAACATACATAATTCAAATTAGGTCTATACCTAAACAAGCTTGTAGAGCAAATGAATGAAGGAAGACCACTTCACAGCTTAGCTCAAACCTAAATACATCTTCACACACTTCAACATGCCTCTACAATCCATGAAACACATCCTCAAAGAGTGTTAGCACCCAATTTGGCCAAACTATTGCAAACACCAAGAATACTTAGGTACACGCTTCCAAGAACTCAATCATAGCTTGTGGACCAAGCATAAGCCTTTCAACATGATTTGGAGACATTGATGAACAATCATAAAATCACTTGAGAGCCAACAAATCCAGCTACAACAAGTTTCACTTGAAGGCAATAAATCTCACTTGAAGACAACTTACAATCAACACTGCTAAGCTATGGTACTCAATAACTTGCTTTTTGGAGCACCAAATTAGAAATCCTTTGGAATGAAGATAGATAAGGACCTTATAAACATATATCCAAAACTGTATCACTTAAAACCACTCTACGGAGAAATCAAAATACTTTCTCCCAGACACCTCTGCACAACTCAGAAACTCTGTCAAATACAGTCCTCAAACTGGTGAACTTCTACTACACAATGATCCAGACCACCAAATTATGGATTTAGCATCTTCAAACACTTCTCTAAAATATATCCAAATCTCATACTCTAGTATTCAACATAGAAGAAATGCGGAGAAAAAACTTAAATAGTATCTTGCAAGCTAGAATACTTTGCAACACACTATTTCCACTTGGAGAGAAAATTTTCTCAAAAGCACTTGGAAACTCAGCAATCTGAACAATATGCTAGCACCATCAACACTTCTTCAAGTCATTCAAATCACCTTAACATGACAACTCAATCAAGCAATAATCAATAATATCAGAAGACACAGTTGACACCAATGACAACACAATCATGTTGACATCAATGACAACACCGATTAGTACATACTTGCAACAAGATCAAGGCTAAGATCACTGACAAATGCTTGGTAGAATATACCTTACAAGGAGCCTTATGTGTGGGTCAACTCCCACTCTCTCCTAGAAGCTTTGGAAGACCTCGTCCTAAGGGCTCTATTTCATTTATCATAATCAATTGTAAGCAAACCAAAATTTTCCATTGAGGTGTACTAGATAAAGAGATCATTGATGGGGATATTTCAAAATGGATCTATAAAGACAAAGATGAACAAGATAATCTAACTCTTGAGAAATATCCTAAATGTTTTCATATGGCACAAAACATGGGTTATAAAGAAAAAGGTGGTCTTGGATTACAAGAACAAGGAACTATTGAGCCCATTAAAGCTACACATCAACCTAGACACTTGGGACTAGGATTTGGATTACAAGAGCTAGCATCTCTGGAGCTTGAATTTATCTTAAGTGAGGTAGCTAAAGCATTTCCCACTATTGAGAGTACTAATGAGGATACCTACGATTGACTCTCTCAAATGTATTATCGAGATATATGACTCTTCTATCTTTACCCTTACCATGTCATTGCCATCTTCATCATCATCCCATAACCTTCCACTTCTATATCCCAAACTCATTGATTGGGACCAACAAGGGCCTCCCATTTTAGATGCCTTTCAAAATGACAAGGCTATCACTAAATTCTTGGGAATTAGATCAGGAATACCAATTAGAGATCATAAGATTGGATACATTATAGAGATCAACACTAATGCCTACTTTGTAGAGATAGTCAAATTCCTTAGTTACAAAAGTGAAAATATAAAAATCATGTCCCCTAGTGAAAACCACTTTGTGGCAAGATAAAAAAGTAAAAATAAAGGATGTATCTGAAGGTAAAAACCTCCTCGAGGCACTTAAGGATGTGGAAATTGACCTCCATAAAGTCAAGGTATAATAAGAAAGATCACCTATTCTTGTAGAAGAGACACAAGAAATGAATTTGGGAACACCTGAGGAACCTAAGATCAAATTTGCAACATCACTTTTAGAATTTGAACTACAAGAATTTATCACCTTTTTCAAGGAAAGATCAAAGAATTTTAGGGTATATGCACAAAGTTGCGGGACCAAAAAGTTGCCACTTGGATTTTTGTTCCAATGCAAGGGAAAACATGTTTGCATTATAATGCACTTGCATTTTCCTGTGTTATAAAGTGAAAAAAGAAAAATATGAACCTATGGCCTATTCTGCATTTTTGCAAGCAAAAACTAGTTATAAGAGCACGAGCGCATTAGAGGAAGGAAAAATCAAGCCAATTCTAAGTGTAATCGACGTTTTCACCATGCCACTTCACCAATCCCACTCCCAAGGATGTCGTGAATGAAATGTAGAGGGTGTAGTAGCTGAAGAAGGTAGGGTTTGATTGATATTTGTGAGTTTGAAAAGAAATTTTTACTTTTTCAATGTTTGATTGGTTTTTTATGTTGAATTTATAGTTAATGAGGAACCACAGAACACTAATCCAATAGAGGAGGCTGAAAACAATCCCCAAAACCCTCAAAACACTCAAAACCCCCACCTTCATGTCCTCACCATGAAAGAGACACACATGAAAACTATTTAGGGCAAATTGAAGAAAACAAAAAACATCTTCAACCCTAATTGAAATGTTAAATAGTCCAAGTGCAAGCATTGATTGTAGGAGAGCCCTTGCCAAGTCATTAGAGGTGATTGTTTCTCATATTGAATCAGTGACAAACCAAATCACTGAATGGAATGATTATAGGGAGAGGTGTCAGCAATACTATGCTAAACAATTGTCTTACCCATAAGTGAAGGACAAAAAAATTACAAAATCTACATTATGTTCACAATTTATCAATCCTAAAACTGACCAAACATTAGAAGAGATTTGGAAACGCTTTTTGATTCATTGGTGTAGGAACAAAGATATATCCCAAAATTTTTGGGATAGATGGTACATGGTCTTTGATGAACATCCATGTAATAACAATGAGGTGCCGTAATATTTCTTGAGGAAACTCTATTGTGAGTTCATCCTCAAGGAGTTTCCTAATTATTTTGACATTCAAGAGTTCTAGGGCAGAGGTGGTGGCTCTACCTCAGATAGAGAGGGGGAAAAACAAGACCAGAACTGCGTACCTAGACCCCTGATGAGACCAACATGTGTCTCACTCCCTTCGACTTTGAAGGAGAGTGTTAAGGTGGAGACACTATATTCATTGAGTTCTTTGATGCAGTCTCTAGCACAACACGACAATGATCTAACCCAGACCGGTGAGGGTGAGAGCAATAGGCATCATTTGTCCCCACATCTTTGTAGTTCATGTGGGATCTTGTGCAATTATGGGACGCAAGACTCTCGACAGGATGTTGGGACACAGAGGTAGCAGCCAGTGATGGACACATCCATATTGGATAATATTCTTCTCACAGATGATGTCTTACAATGTACTTTTGGTATTGACTCCCATGTAATTTTTTACAAGGTTCATCTTGATTTAATATATTTATATTTGAAATTTGTAATTAATTTTATATGACTATCTATATTATAAGTCAAAATTAATGTATGTAATTGTCTACAATGAAATTCCAAGGTCAGAGTCTTCATCTTGCCTCTGTTAGCCATCCAATGGTGGGTTATGAGAGGAGGTTGAGTTAGCAAGTATTTAATTTATCACATGATCGTAAATATAGTACAAATATCAATGGTAGTCTTATTTAGTGACAACTTGATAATTTCAACAAGGAGATTCACCAACGCCTCCACGATTTCCTTGGTCCCCTGGACGCAAAACCACTTTTATGGAGGTAAATTTAACCATTTGTAATCATTATGCATTTAAATAATGTTATGTATCTATTTTGGTCAAACAACCTTGAACTCTATTTTTAGATGTTGAATATGGAGACTCCTCATCTTCGTCAGTCAGTGGAGGTAGGCATTGCTGTAGCTGTGTTATCTGTAAATCCTTTGACTGAGGTGTGAGCCAGTAACATGTAAATGTCATTGTGTATTTCTAGTTTTATCTCATGTCATTTGATGTACATAAATGATATTTATGTTTAGTCAATTTTGCTTCTTGATACTTCTCATAGGAGGTCACAACTCCAACCCATCTAGCTATGGACGAAGAGAGAGAAAAGATGATTGAGAAGGATCATCAGCTAGCGGTAAGTGATCGATTACATATGCGATGTTATATATTTCATGTTTCCTATATTAATGTGCATATTGTTTGATTGTATTAATAGGTGGAGCTACAAAAATCTCTATCGAGGAGGTCTAGTCGACAGGAGAGAGAGGATGAGTCACTGATTAGCTCTCTATCTTCATGACCAAGCAAGGGCCATCAATTATTTGATAGAAGTTCATAGGAAACTAGATTTTGGGACCTTTTTGTTAGATTTAGGGCAGACAACTGAGAGGGGGGGTGAATCAGTTGTACAAAACTTTCTTCCAATTAAACACTTAAATCCACTTTGTAATTTAGCAACATAATGATAAATCAATCATGGAAACATAATGCATTAAATTACAAGCAGAAACACATTAACACACAGGATACCAAGATTTTGACGTGAAAAACCTAGTTAAGGGAAAAAACCATGTGGTGATTAACCCAAGATTGTATTCTCTGTTAGAAGAATAGAAAGAACAAAATGGCACATGCCAATTAGGGCTCACTACCTGAGCACACTGCTTACAAGAGGCTCACTACCTACAAGAGATGAACTATCTACAAAATAGTAAGTATCACATACATGAACTCGAGAATAACATCTTCACCATGCTTGAATTAGTTCCATTTAAGCCCAATACTCCTGATCTGCCTTTCGCTCTCCTCCTTGCTACCACACTTTCATCACAACACCACACCCTTGAAATGACTTTACAATCCCTTATTTATACAAGACATTGACTTAGGAATAATCATCTAAGTCAGAAAACATCTACAGGATGTGTAACTTATCCGGTCGGCCAGTATTAGGAAGAACAACATCAGCTGGAAGTAATTTTTCAATTGTGAACCCAAACTCCAATGCAGACCACCAATACAAACTGGACATGATCGAAAGACCTTCATAAGCTTTCCTAAATCACCAAGAACATCCACACTACATCTTCTTATTGAAATCCTTCTCTCCATCCAGAACCTCAAGAACACAGTCTGTCATCACTGTCACAAAGGAATAGATTCTTGTGGACCTCCAGACCATGAACCAATCGAGTTGACACTTCATAGGGACTTCCTAAACACTCCACCAAATCCACAGAATAGGATAATGCATTACCGGATCTCACCGAACCTATCTGTATCACTCTGTCACCTCTGAACACCTGCCGGAACCAGTTTTACTTGAACGGCCACAACTTCTTCAGATCTTCATGTGGACCTCTAAAATCTCTACTAAATCACTTGAAGACATATATATACAAACCCTTTAAACCACATCCTCTTATCCTCATCTTATCTTAGACTTTTACTTTACTGACTTCACTATTCTTCACTGTTCCTGATATGACCAATTTTCTCAATATCCTCAGCAAACAGTTCATCCAATCCTTATCATTAATGCAACAAGAGTATGTTGACATCAATGACAACACCAGTTAGGCCCATACTTGCAACAATCTCCCCCTTTGTCATTGATGGCAACATATGATGTGAAAAACTATTTTAACCATCAAGACAAGAACTTCTCCTCATTGTCACAACTCCCCCTATTAGCAACAATCATTCACTTGTCTTCTCTTCCTTTCCTACTCCCCCTTTGATCAAAAACCAATTATTTTTTACATGTCTTCTCTCCCCCTTTGACATCAATGGCAAAGGGCACATACTTGCAATTCCAACACTTCATAATTATACCAACTGCTCCCTCTGAGTAGCAACTCTCCATCATCAATCTGGATCACAAGATATGACTGTGATATCCACCAAACTGATGCACATCAATAAACCTTAGTTCAATCCTGGAGGGGTAATAACCCCTAACTTCTCCCTGAGATACTCAAAAGAGTCCTTAGGTAGAGGTTTAGTAAAGATGTCTGCAATCTAATCCTTCGAAGGCACAAACTCCAATCCGACTTCATTCTTGTTCACTTGCTCTCTCAAAAAGTGAAACTTGATGGATATGTGTTTAGTCTTTGAGTGCAACACCAGATTCTTAGATATATTTATTGCACTTGAATTATCACATAAGATTGTGATAGGCTCCTCATACTCCACTCTTATGTCTTTTAGCATTTGCTTCATCCACAAAACTTGAGTGCAACTACCTGCTGCTACAATATACTCTACTTCTGCAGTGGACAGAGATATTGCCTCTTGTTACTTGCTCAGCCAAGAAACCAATCTCTTCCCCAAAAAGAATGCTCCACCACTGGTACTCTTCCGGTCATCCATATCTCCTACCCAATCTGCATCTATATATGCATGAAGAGAAAAATCATGATCTCTGGGATACCACAATCCATACTTAACTGTCCGTTTTAGATATCTAAAAATCCTCTTGATTGCCATGACATGAGACTCTCTAGGATCAACTTGAAATCTAGTAACAAGACCAACAACATTCATAATATCAGGTCTAGTTTGAGTGAGATACAACAATCCTCCAATCATTGACCTGTACTTTTTCTGATAAGCCTTGGGAGAGTCATCATCTTTTCTCAAATTACATCCAGTTGCCATGGGAGTATTCATTGGTTTTGAGTCTTCCATCCCAAATTTCTTCAACAATTCTTTCACATTTTTGGTCTGAGAAATGAAGATTCCTTTCTTTGTTTGAGTGATTTGTAGACCCAAGAAGAAATTCATTTCCCCAAGCATGGACATCTCAAACTCACTTTTCATTTGATTTGCAAAAGTTTTGCACATACTATCTCTTCCTCTAAAAATGATATCATCAACAAACACTTCAACAGTCAAGATGTCTTCATGATCAATTTTGACATACAAATTACTGTCAGCAGTACCTTTGTTGAAACCAATCTTCAAGAGATTCTTATCCAATCTTTCATACCAGGCTCTTGGGGCTTGCTTGAGTCCATATAGTGCTTTCTTCAACTTGCAGACCATATCACCATGATCAGACAATTGAAATCCATCTAGTTGCTTAATGTATACTTCTTCTTCTAAGTCACCATTTAGGAAGGCAGACTTGACATCCATCTGATACACTTTGAAATCCTTAAAGGCAGAAAACGCAAGAAATAATCTGATTGCGTCAATTCTTGCTACTAGAGCAAAAGTTTCTTCAAAATCAACTCCTTCTATTTGAGAGTAACCCTTGCAAACCAATCTGGCTTTATTTATGAGTACTTCACCAACTTCATTCAGTTTGTTTTGAAAGACCCATTTGGTTCCAATCACATTCTTGTTTCTAGGTCTGGGAACAAGATCCCAAGTGTGATTTTTCTCAATTTGCATAAGCTCTTCCTCCATTGCTTTAGTCTACTTTTCATCATTGCAAGGTTCATACACTGTCTTAGGTTCAATCTTTGAAATCAGATAATACTCTTCTAAATCTTGAGCAATCCTTCTTGTTTGAACACCTTTGCTTTTATCACCTATGATTTGATCTTTAGAGTGGTTCAGTCTTACATACTTGGGAATTTTGGGAGTTTCTTGCACTTCTGATTCTTGATCAGCCTCATTAAAACTCATCTCTTCTTCCTAATTTACTGGATCAGTTTGAGTTTGAATTTCAGAAGGGGCTTGGGCTCCTTGAATCAGAACACCATTCTGATCATCTTCATCATATTCATAAAACCTTGAGGGTTTTTCAATTCCTTCATCAACCTTCACATTTGTACTTTCTATAATCTTTCTTAGTCTCTTCTTATAGCACCAGTATACTTTGCTTTGAGTAGAGTAACCCAAGAATATTCCTTCATCACTTCTAGCATCAAACTTGCCTAGATCTTCATCTCTTTTGATGTAACATTTGCTACCAAAGACTCTCAAATACCTCACAGTAGGAGTGATGCCAAACCAAAGTTCATAAGGAGTCTTACCGGTATTACTTCTGATTTGAACTTGATTGAGAGTATAGACTACAGTGTTGACAACTTCTCTCCAATAGATCTGAGGAACATTTGCTTCCATCATCATGGTCCTAGATGCTCCCTGGATGGTCCAGTTCTTTCTTTCCACTACTCCATTTTGCTATGGAGTCCTAGGAGCAGACAATTGTCTTTTTATTCCATGTTTCTCACAGAATTCTATGAACTCACCGGATGTGAATTCTCCACCTCTATCAGACCTTAGACATTTTAATTTTAATCCAGTTTCATTCTCTACCATAGCCTTGAATATTTTGAATTTCTCAAGAGCTTCTGATTTCTCTTTCAGAAAAGTAACCAACATCATCCGGGAGTAGTCATCATTTAATAGCATGAAGTATCTATCACCTTGCACACTTCTGATTCTTGTCGAACCACATAAATCAGTATGAACTATGTCCAATAATCTGGTGGAAGATTGTTCCTTGCGTTTGAATGAGACTTTGCTTTGTTTTCCCAATTGACATTCTTTGCACAAACTATTTGTAGGTTTTACCAGTTTTGGAAGATCTCTTACAGCCTGAGTATTACTTATCTTGATGATATTATCAAAATTCACATGACACATCCTCCTATGCCATAACCAACTCTGATCAATTTGCACAAATAGACAACTTTTACCAATACCAACTAAATGGAAGATATTACCTTTTGTTTGAGTACCAGATGCAATCTCTGTTCTAAAACTTTCAAAGATCTTGCATTTTTGATTCTTGAATCGGAGATCATAGCCTTTGTCCACCAACTATCCAACACTGAGAAGATTGTGCTTCAATCCTTCAACATACAGTACATTACCGGTTTTGTTCCTTCCATCAAAAGAAATAGTTCCTCTATCTCTGATTCTACCAGCAGAATTATCACCAAACTTTACCACTCCTCCTTCATACCTTTCCAAATCTATGAACTTATTTTTGTCACCTGTCATATGGTGAGAGCATCCATTGTCAATGACCCAATCATCCTTTTCTTCAACTTGGGCAGCCAGAGCTCTTTCTACAACTTTATGATTGATAGATTCAGAGGACATTGGATCTTCTTCCTTGATGGTAATAAACACCCAATCACTTCCGGATTTGTTTCCTATCTCTGATTCATCATCTGTTACTCCTTCATTATCATCTTCTTCATGAACATAGTAACAATTCTTTTGGAACCTTGATCTGTTAGGATTTGGCCTTGAAAATCTTTCTGGACATCTTGAGGCAAAATCACCAATCTTATTGCAATTAAAACACTTAAAAGGCAATTTTTCTTCATACTTACTAGATCCTCTTGGCAGTGTTTTTACAATAAGGGATTCAAGTTGAGTAGTTTCTACTTCTTCTTCTTCCAGGTCTTTTCTTGCTCTTTCATACTATGATAGTTTCTTTGAAGAGCTCTAAATCAGATAATGCGCTTAGAAGAGCTTCTATAGTCCGCAGATTATTTTCAGCATCTGTGATTTCATTTGGGGCTTTCAGGCCACCCTGTGGAGGTGTATACTTTGTTGTAGCCATGGTCTAGTACTGCATTCCCATACATTGCAAGTGACATTTCATGCAACTTTTCCAAAGATTAAAATTGGTTCCATCAAACTTTGGACTATCCTTCTTGTAGGATGACATCCTAGATCTCCTCAAGGGGTTAAGCTCTTTTTAGAGGAACTCAGATCTGATACCAATTGTTAGATTTAGGGTAGACAACTGAGAGGAGGGGGTGAATCATTTGTACAAAACTTTCTTCCAATTAAACACTTAAATCCACTTTGCAATTCAGTAGCATAATGATAAATTAATCATGGAAACATAATGCATTAAATTAAGAG
This sequence comes from Cunninghamia lanceolata, assembly GCA_027924645.1. Taxonomy (NCBI): domain Eukaryota; kingdom Viridiplantae; phylum Streptophyta; class Pinopsida; order Cupressales; family Cupressaceae; genus Cunninghamia; species Cunninghamia lanceolata. The sequence goes on along the minus strand of BSBN01000186.1, from coordinate 11,138,336 downwards.
CAGAAACACATTAACACACAGGACACCAATATTTTGACGTGGAAAACCCGGTTAAGGGAAAAAATGATGGGGTGATTAACCCAAGATTGTATTCTCTGTTAGAAGAATAGAAAGAATAGAATAACACATGCCAATTAGGGCTCACTACCTGAGCACACTTCTCACAAGAGGCTCACTACCTACAAGAGACACACTGTCTACAAAATAGTAAGTATCACATACAAGAACTGGAGAATAGCATCTTCACCATGCTTGAATCAGTTCCATTTAAGCCCAATACTTATGATCTGCCTTTCACTCTCCTCCTCGCTACCACACTCTCATCACAACACCACACCCTTGAAATGACTTTACAATCCCTTATTTATATAAGACATCGACTTAGGAATAATCATCTAAGTCAGAAAACATCTACAAGAACATCCGCAGGATGTGTAACTTATCCGATCGGCCAATATTAGGAAGAACACCATCAGTCGGAAGTAATTCTTCAATTGCGAACCCAAACTCTAATATGGACCACCAACATGAACTGGACACATTCCAAAGACCTTCACAAGCTTTCCTGAATCACCAAGAACATCCACACTACATCTTCTTACTGAAATCTATCTCTCCTTCATCTGGAACCTCAAGAACATAGTCTGTCATCACTGTCACAAAGGAATAGATGCTTGTGGACCTCCAGACCATGAACCAATTGAGTTGACACGTCACAAGGACTTCCTAAACACTCCACCAAATCTGCAGAACAAGATAATGCATTACCAGATCTCACCGGACCTATCTGTATCACTCTGTCACCTCTGAACACCTGCTGGAACCGGTTTTACTTGAGTGGCCATAACTTCTTCATATCTTCATGCGGACCTCTAAAATCTCTACTGAATCACCTGAAGACATATATCTACAAACCCTTTAAACTGTATCCTCTTATCCTCATCTTATCTTGGACTTTTACCTTACTAACTTCACTATTCTTCACTGTTCCTGATATGACCAATTTTCTCAATATCCTCAGCAAACGGTTCATCCAATCCTTATCATTAATGCAATAGGAGTATGTTGACATCAATGACAACACTGGTTAGACCCATACTTGCAACACCTTTTTTGTATGTCTAGATGGCTTCATATACATACTTTTGTATGTTACCAATGTATATCTTTGTATATTCATGTATGGATTTGTTTGTACATGCCTCTATGGATGTATATATAGACTAGATGTTATGTTCATGAGATTACGTATATGAAAATTTACATTAAATACAATATGATGATCAATTATCATTGTATAAGAATTTGGTTTTACACATGCCAATTGCATTTGCTTGAAAGTTTGTAAATCCTTTTCAAAAAATCCATTTTGTGTATATCTTGCAATCATTGCATTCCATGGGATTGTGCATTTCTTTGAGGCATCATGTCAAATAGTTCACGCGTCTTGTCTATGCTTCCACACTTTGCATACATGTCTACAAGGGCATCTGCAAATACATGTGACAAAATTCCTATATCCTTTATGTTTGGATGGCTGTCCACGCCCTGTTCCCCAGATTCTATTTTAGAATAGGCAAGGAGGATGTTGGATAAGGTTGTGCAATTTAGTTTTAGATGTGCCAATTGCATTTGGTTGAAAGTTTCTTTTGTGCATTTTCTTGAAAGTTTCTAAAGCCTTATAAAAAAAAATCCATTTTATGAATATCTTGCAATCATTGCATTCCATGAGACAACATTTCTTTGAGGCATCATGTCAAACATTCACATGATTTGTATATGCTTCCACACTTTGTATACATGTATCCTAGGGTAGTTGCAACTATAACATTTGACAAAATTCCTATATCCTTTATGCTTTGATGGATGTCAATACTGTGTTCCAAAGATACCATTTTGGCATAGGCAAGGAGGATGTTGGCTAAGGTTTTGGAATTTGGATTTACACTTGCCAATTGCATTTGCTTGAAAGTTTCTAAAGCCTTATCAAAAAATCCATTTTGTTCATATCTTGCAATCATTGCATTCCATGAGACAACATTCCTTTGAGGCATCATGCCAAACAGTTCATGTGCCTTGTCTATGCTTCCACACTTTGCATACATGTCTCTGAGGGAAATTACAACTACAACATCTAATAAAATTCCCATATCTTTTATGATTTAATGGATGTCCATACCGTGTTCCAAAGATCCCATTTTGGCATAGGCAAGGAGGATACTGGATAAGGTTGTGGAATTTGGATTTACACCCACCAATTGTATTTGCTTGAAAGTTTATAAAGCCTTATAAAAAAATCTATTTTTTGCAGATCTTGTAATCATTGCATTCCATGAGATGACATTTCATTGAGGAATGATGTCAAATAGTTCACGTACCTTGTCCATGCTTCCAAACTTTGCATACATGTTTACTAGGGCAGTTACAACTACAAGATTTGACAAAATTCCCATATCCTTTATGCTTTGATGGATGTCCATACCATGTTCCAAAGATCCCATTTTGGCATATGAAGGGAGGATGTTTGCTAAGGTTGTGGAATTTGGCTTTACACATCTCAATTGCATTTGCTTGAAAGTTTCTAAAGCCTTATTAACAAATCCATTTTGTGCATATCTTGCAATTATTGGATTCCATGAGATGACATCTCTTTGAGGTGTTCTGTCAAACAGTTCATGTGCCTTGTCTATGCTTCCACACTTTGCATACATGTCTACTAGGGTAGTTACAACTACAACATATCTGATAAAATTCCCATATCCTTTATGCTTTAATGGATGTCCATACCATGTTCCAAAGATCCCATTTTGACATAGGTAGGGAGGATGTTGGCTAAGGTTGTGGAATTTAGCTTTACACCCACCAATTGCATTTTCTTGAAAGTTTCTAAAGCCTTATGAACAAATCCATTTTGTGCATATCTTGCAGTTATTACATTCCATGAGATGGAATCTCTTTGAGGTGTTCTACAAATAGTTCACGTGCCTTGTCTATGCTTCCATACTTTGCATACATGTCTACTAGGGTAGTTGCAACTACAAACATATCTAAAAAAATTCCCATATCCTTTATGTTTTGATGGATGTCCATACCATGTTCCAAAGATACCATTTTGGTATAGGTAGGGAGGATGTTGGTTAAGGCTGTGGAATTTGGATTTACACTTGCCAATCACATTTGATTGAAAGTTTCTAAATCCTTATCAACAAATCCATTTTGTGCATATCTTGCAATTATTGCATTCCATGAGATGACATCTCTTTGAGGTGTTCTGTCAAACAATTCACATGTCTTGTCTATGCTTTGAAACTTTGCATACATGTCTACTAGGGCAGTTGTAACTACAACATATGAAAAAATTCCCATATCCTTCATGCTTTGAATTACAAGATTAGTTAGAATTACAAGCTTGGCAAAGAATATAATATTCATGAGTAAATTGTAAATCTTAAGAATTTTGTGGATTTCTTTTTGGGAAGTATACTTGTAACTTGAATTGAATTTGCAACACATTAGGTAAGGTATGCAATGCATTTGAATTTTGATCCCTTAGTATTATAATTTTTTTATAGCCAATATTGTCCATATTGGGGTGCAAAGACAAACTTTATTCTCAAAAGAATTTTCTAGAAAGTCAATATGAATTGTTTCCTAGACAATTGAATCCAAGAAACAATAGTTGAATTATGAATATTGAAGCTAACTTTTATTTGGATAACAAATAAATATATTGTGAACCTATTTGCAATAACTTATGATATGGTTTTCATATAATTAGTTTTTGTATATAAATTATTAGTTAAATTTTACACTTTTATGTTAAGAAAAATATGGAATATGAAACATAAAATAAAGCATTTTTGTTAAGAGAATGGTGGGTACATGGAAAGGTGCATCCAATCATAGGATTTATCATTTAGGCATTTATAAATTTTTTTAGATGAATCTAACAATTCATAGTTTGAACCATATAAGGAAATATAATTTGTTTATGCTAAATTATTACATTGATGCTAAGTGTTAGTTAACATATTTGTTGTACTCTTCTTTTTGTATACATCTCATAACAATCATGATATTGAAACTACTGGATTTGATATCATAATCATAGATAAATTCTTATCTTACAAGTTAGACATATCCTCATTTTACCTTCTATATGTTTGACATCATTTTCCTACCTTCATCTCACCTTAGATATATGTTTGACATTATATGTTTAGTTAGGGAGAGACTTAGAGAGAGACCGAGAGGGAGATGATATGTTTAACATTATATCCTCATTTCACCTTCTATAGGTCTAGCATACCCTCATTTCACCATCTATATGGGTTATAAAAAGAGCAAAGTGAGGAAGAGGGGAAGAGAGAGAGACATAGGGAGAGAGACATGTCTAGCATGATTTGTATATCCTCATTTCACCTTCTATATGGTTTTTGGATGCTTTGCATATCCTCATTTCACCTTTCTACATTTTCTTTACACCTGCAAATTGTATTTGCTTGAACATTTTGAAAGCCTTATAAAAAAATCCATTTTGTGCATATATCTTGCAATCATTGCAGTCCATGAGATAGAATTTCTTTGAGGTGTCATGCCAAACTATTCACATGCCTTGTCTATGCTTCTACACTTTGTATACATGTCTAAAAGGCCAACTTCAAATACAACATGTGACAAACTCCTATATCCTTTATACTTTGATGGTTGTCTATACCCTGTTCCAAAGATCCCATTTTGGCATAGGCAAGGAGGATGGTGGATAAGGTTGTAGAATTTGGATTTACATTTGCCAATTGCATTCCATAAGACAACATTTATTTGAGGCATCATGTTAAATAGTTCACCTACCTTATTGATGTAGGAGCATAGGCTCAAAACCAATCAAGTGACTTTAGGAGATGGCAAGGAGGACATTTTCATGTTTCTAAGTGGTCTTATAGGTCAAGACATCCATTTAAGTCATTTAGATAAGGGTTTCCCATTTTCCTACCAAAATGGACTATTTGAAACTGGGATGATTCCATGAGGTGTAATATATGTGAACAAACCTAATCCAATGAGTTAGACCCCTTGAAGTAACTTATTTTGCATTTTATAGAAAACTAAGTACTCTCAGCCATTGAGGGGGTAGTTTTAGTAAATTTTGATTTTCTCCCAATTCCACCATATGTAAGTATATATAGAGCTACAAGAAATATTTCATAGGTTGGTCACACATGTAAATGCCATTTTGAATAAGCCCTACTCTATTTGGCCTAAAGAGACCTTGTTTTAGTGTATTTTTGAGAATTCTTGTGTTGGGTGAGTGATTTATACAAGGGAAGTATTTAGACATGTTATATATGCCTATTTACACCTTTCTTATCAATCTCAGGGTCTAAATCCATGTGCAAGTCTTTGTTGTTACATTATAGTCCCCAAAATAAACCTAATTTGATTGTAACAAGCCAATTTCTTCCTATTTAGTACAAAACAACCCTATCTCATTTTCACATATATTTTACAAGGACCAAAATGCTATCCAAATTAGGTCTCAGATCTCCATTATTAGGTGTATGAAGGAAGTTATGATAGGAAAGGTCTCTGAGAAGGGCTACAAACTCCTAGGCCACTTGCAAGGCAAGTACATGTTATATTGATCATAGAGATTTGCCCATGCATGGAAAAGGTTGGTATAGTGAATTTAAGCATACTTGAGTTTTTTCAAACCATGTGAATCTCTATAAGTCTTCCAATCAAGATTTGGTCTTCTTTTAAGCCTAGAGTGAAGCTAGTGTGAGCTCGTGAGAACTTGAATTGCTTAGTTCATTGCATGAACATATCAAGTTGAGGTCATATGATGTAGTGCAGATATCTAGACAAGATCTATGTCATGAAGTTTAGGAGTCATGTGAATAGACAAGGCATGATAGGTTGCAAGCAAGTGCTTAAGCTAAAGAGCCAAGTTGATGTGAGTATGGCTGAGCTAGGATGACATCACTTCTCTGTGCTTCCACACTTTGCATACATGTCTCCTAGGGCCATTACAACTACTTCATCTATGCATCTGTCTTTCTCTTGCAAAACAAGGAAGAGAGTAAGAGAGATAGACACATTTGGCATGATTCACATATCCTCATTTCACCTTCTATATGGTTTCTATGCTCTGCATATCCTCATTTCACCTTTCTACATTTGCTTTACACTCGCCACTTTGCATACATGTCTATCAGGGCAATTGCAACTACAACATCTAAGAAAATTCCCATATCCTTTATGCTTTGATGGATGTAATTAGAACACATTCCATACCTCATGGGCTCGAATTGACAATGCCAATGCATTAGGGTGGGTGGGTGAATGCTAGGGGAGGTGTATTTTAAGTGGTGAAGCCTCCTAGCCATTATCAGCTATATTAAACGCAGATAATCCCTTAAGAGCCCTAAGGCAAAAAGGTGTCAAACTTTGGACCGACTGTTCTATAAAACCGTGATACCTAGGAACATCTTCTTTGCAAGTATAGGTGGATGTCAAGTCCACCTACAAATAGCTACCTCAAAATTTTTTAAAATCAATTTTATTTGCCTATGGTGGAAAGGAACACATTGTTCCAAAATGCTTCAATTTCATGCAGTGGAAAGGTCCTAGGAGTGAGATTTTGCATTCCACATCTTGTGGGGCTGAACTAACAATGCCAACATATCGGGATGGGTGGGTAAATTCTATGCGAGGTCTCATTTTGTGCAACAAGTATCCCAGTCATTCGAGGCAGCAGGCTACCGACAAAGTCACTTAAGATCCCTAAGAGTTAAAAAACTACCAAACTTTGATAGAGTAGTTCTCAGAATTCATGGTAGCTAGGAATGTTCTATTTGGATCTATAGGTGTACATGGGGTCCATCCACAATAACCTCTCTTAGTTTTGGTCAACTTCAGTTCATTTGACCATGCCAAAATTAAATGCATTCTTGCAAAATGCTTCAGTTTCATGCAGTGAAAAGGTGCTAGGAGTGAGATTTTGTATTCCATAGCTCGTGGGGCCAAACCAACATCACTAATGTGTCAAGGTGGGTGGGTAATTGCTAGGGGAGGTCTCATTTCATGTACCCATTATCGCAGTCGTTCAGGACAACAGGCTACCGACAAAGTCACTTAAGATTCCTAAGAGCAAAAACCTGCCAAACTTTGACAAAGCAGTTCTCAGAGTTTGTGGCAAATGGAAACATTCTGTTTGTACCTACTAGTGCATGTGGGGTTCTTCCACAATAACCTCTCTCAGTTTTGGTCAACTCCAATCTATTTGACCATGTCAAAATCAAATGCATTCTTGCAAAATGTTTCAGTTTCACGTAGTGGAAAGGTGCTAGGAGTGAAATTTTGCATTCCACAGCCCATGGGACTGAACTAATTGCACCAATGAATCAAGGTGGGTGGGTAAATTCTATGAGAGGTCTCATTTCATGTGCCAAGTGTCCTAGTCGTTCAGGGTAGCAGGCTACTGACAAAGTCACTTAAGATCCTAAGAGCAAAAAACTACCAAACTTTGACGGAGCAGTTCTCAAAAGTCATGACAGATGGGAATGTTCTATTTAGATCTATAAGTGCATGTGGGGTCCGTCCATAATAAATTCTCTCAGTTTTGGTCAACTTTAATCTGTTTGACCATGTCAAAATCAAATGCATTCTTGCAAAATTCTTTAGTTTCATACAACACAACCTTGCTAGAGCCATATTTTTCATTCTCCTAGTCATGGGATTGAACTGATTATGCCAAAACATCAAGGTGGGTAGGTAAATGCTAGGGGAGGTCTCATTTCTTGTGCTAAGTATCTCAATTTTTTCTAGGCTGCAAGCTACCAACAAAGTCAAAAGGTTCTAGGAGTGAAATTTTGCATTCCACAGGTTGTACGGTCGAACCAACTATGCCAACATGTCAGGGTGGGTGGGTAAATGCTAGGGGAGGTGTTGTTTCATGCACCAAGTGTCTCAATCATTCCGGGCTACAAGCTATTGGTAAAGTCGAAAGGTGCTAGGAGTGAAATTTTACATTCCATAGGTCGTGGGGCCAAACTGACAGTGCCAATGCATCAGAGTGGGTGGGTAAATGCTAGGGGAGGTATCATTTCATGCACCAATTATCACAGTTGTTCCGGGCAGTAGGCTACGGACAAAGTTACTTAAGATCTCTAAGAGCAAAAAAATAGCCAAACTTTGATGGAGTAGTTCTTAGAATTTGTGGTAGCTGGGAATGTTTTATTCAAACCTATAGGTGCATGTGGGGTCCATCCATAATAACCTCTCTTAGGTTTGGTCAACTCCAATCTGTTTGATCGTGTCGAAATCAAATGCATTCTTACAAAATACTTTAGTTTCATGCAGTGGAAAGGTGCTAGGAGTGAAATTTTGCATTCCACAACTAGTGGGGCCAAACTGACTGTGCCAACACATCAGGTTGGGTGTGTAAATGCTAGGGAGGTCTTGTTTCATGTGCCAAGTGTCTCAGTCATTTGGGGCAGCAGGCTAACAACAAAGTCAGTTAAGATCCTAAGAGCAAAAACCTACCAAACTTTGACAAAGTAGTTCTTGGAATTCATGGAAGTTAGGAATGTTTCGTTTGGACCTACAAGTGCATGTGGGGTCCATCTACAATAACCTCTCTTAGTTTTGGTCAGCTCCAATCTGTTTGACTGTGCCGAAATCAAATGCATTCTTGCAAAATGCTTCAGTTGCATGCAACACAACCTTTCCAGGTGCCATATTTTTTGTTCTGCTCATCGTGGGGCTAAATTGACCATGCCAATGCATTGGGGTGGGCATGTAAATGCTAGGGGAGGTCTCATTTTATGTGCCAAGTGTCCCAGTCGTTTCAGGCTATAAGCTACCTACAAAGTGACTTTACAGGTAGCTTATAGCCTGGAATGACTGGGACACTTGACACATGAAACAAGACCTCCCCTAGCATTTACCTACCACCCTGACACGTTGACATAGTTGGTTCAGCCCCACCACTGATAGAATGCAAAATTTTAGTCATAGCACCTTTCAACTTTACCAGTAGCTTGCAACATGGAACAACTAAGATAGTTGGCACATGAAATGAGACCTCCCCTAGCATTTACCCAACCACCTTGATGTGTTGGCATAGTCAGTTCGACCCCATGACATGTGGAATGCAAAATTTCACTCCTAGCAGCTTTCAACTTTATTGGTAGCTTATAACCTGGAACAACTAAGACACTTGGTGGATGAAACAAGACCTCCCCTAGCATTCACCCGCCCACACTGATGTGTTGGCACTATTGGGTTGGCCCCATGACCTATGGAATGCAAAAATTCACTCCTAGTACCTTTCCACTGCATGAAACTGAAGCATTTTGCAACAATGCATTTGATTTTGACATGGTCAAATGGATTTGAGTTGACAAAAATTGAGAGACGTTATTGTGGATGGACCCCACGTGCACCTGTAGATCCAAACAAAACATTCCTAGCTACCATGAATTCCAAGAACTAGTCCATCAGAGTTTGGTAGCTTTTTACTCTTAGGGATCTTAAGTGACTTTGCCAATAGCCTACTACCTCAAATGACTGCGACACTTGGAACATGAAACAAGACCTACCCTAGTATTTACCCACCTACCCCAATGAATTGACATTGTCAATTTGGCCCCACGACAAGTAGAACAAAAAATATGGCTCCTAGCAAGGTTGTGCTATATGAAACTAAAGCATTTTGCAAGAATGCATTTGATTTTAGCACGGTCAAATAGATTGGAGTTGACAAAAAATGAGAAATTTTATTGTGGACAGACCCCACATGCACATGTAGGTCTAAATGGAACATTCCCAGCTACCACAAATTCTAAGAACTTCTCCGTCAAAGTTTGGTAGTTTTTTGCTCTTAGGTATCTTAAGTGACTTTGTCAATAGCCTACTGCCCCAAATGACTGTGACAATTAGCGCATGAAATGATACCTCCCCTAGAATTTACCCACCCACCCTGATGTGTTAGCATTGTCAGTTTGGCCCCATGAGCTGTGGAATGCAAAATCTCACTCCTAACACCTTTCCACTGCATGAAACTGAAGCATTTTGCAAGAATGCATTTGATTTCGGCATGGTCAAATGGATTGGAGTTGACCAAAAATGAGAGAGGTTATTATGGGAAGATCTCACATGCACCTATAGGTCCAAATGAAGCATTCCCATCTACCACAAATTCTGAGAACTACTCTGTCAAAGTTTGGTAGTTTTTTTCTCTTAGGGATCTTAAGTGACTTTGCCGGTAGCTTGTTGCCCTGAATGACTATGACAACTGGCACAGGAAATGAGACCTCCCCTAGCTTTTAACCACTCACACCAATGCATTGGCATAGTCAGTTTGACCCCATGAGATGTGGAATGCAAAATGTCACTCCTAGCACCTTTCCACTGCATGAAATTGAAATATTTTGCAAGAATGCATTTGATTTTGGCATGGTCAAATAGATTGGAGTTGACCAAAACTAAGAGAGGTTATTGTGGACAAACCCCACATGCACCTGTAGGTCCAAACAAAACATTCCTAGCTACTACGAATTCCAAGAACTACTCTATCAAAGTTTGGCAATTTTTTGCTCTTAGGGATCTTAAGTGACTTTGTCGGTAGCTTGCTACCCTGAATGACTGGGACACTTGGTGCATGAAATGAGACCTCCCCTAACATTTAACCACCCACCTTGATGTCTTGGCATGGTCAGTTTGGCCCCACGAGCTGTGGAATGCAAAATGTCACTCCTAGCACCTTTCCACTGCATGCAATTGAAGCATTTTGCAAGAATGCATTTGATTTCAACACGGTCAAATGTATTAGAGTTGACCAAATACTAAGGAGGTTATTGTGGATGGACCCCATGTGCACCTATAGGTCTAAATTTTTTTTCCAGCTGCCACGAATTCTGAGAAATGCTCCATCAAAGTTTGGTAGTTTTTTGCTCTTAGGGATCTTAAGTGACTTTGTTGGTACCCTACTGCCCCAAATGACTGGGACACTTAGCACATGAACAAGACCTCCCCTAGTATTTACCATCCCACCTTGATGCATTGGCGCAGTCAATTCAGCTCCATGATTTGTGGAATGCAAAATGTCACTCTTAGCACCTTTCCACTACATGAAATTGAAGCATTTTGGAATAATGCGTTCCTTGCCACCATAGGCAAATAAAATTGATATAAAAAATGAGGTAGGTTTTTGTAAGTGGAATTGACATCCACCTATACATGCAAAGAAGATGTTCCTAGGTGTCACAGTTTGATAGAATAGTCGGTCCAAAGTTTGACACCTTTTCTGTCTTAGGGCTCTTAAGAGACTGTTTCAACATAGTTGAGAATGACCAAGAGGTTTCACCACCAAAAATTAATCTCCCCTAGCATTTTCCCACCCACCTGGATGTGTTGGCACCATTTATTTAGCCCCAGGAGATGCTAAATGTAAAAATTTAGTCCTAATACCTTTCTAGAAGATGAAAATTTAGTACTATAAAGGTGTTCTCACTTGATCCAATGTGTTGTAGGGCATCAATTAAGGCTACCCTTACCACTTCTATCAATTGTTATCACCAAATGTGAAGAAAAAAATGAGGGTTTGTCATTAAAAATCATAGTAACATCATTAAAACTCATTATGAAATAGTAACTAAAGGACATATCATCATGAAAGAATCATGAAAACCTACCTTAATTTCCTTCCAAAGGAAAATTCATAAGGATTATGCCTACCTCCATCGTACTCAAATCTTGCATGCAAATGCAATTGCACTATTTAGCTAAAATGAGTACACCAATGAACTCTATAATGAAATGAAGCTAATCAACCAGGACCAAGGAGCACATATAAGAAGGTAAGATATGTATCAAAAATATAGAAGGTGAAATGAGGATAGCAAAGAAAAATAACATACCTTTATGTCATTCCATTGATTCCATCTAATGAACCATCTAGGTTTGCTCTACTCTTTATTGTGTCGAGTATTGCCTTGTGGTAAGATTCACGAACCTTCCACAAGGTCTTGTTCAATGGTCTACCCTCATATTTGATCAAATGAATGCTTGATGATACAACAAGGTTAGAATAATGAAGAATCTTCCTTTATGTGTCAAAGTCCTCGAACAACCACACATCAAACTTTTTCACTGTGTACCTTCTAAGCCATGTTCCTGTAACAACCATTGATCCTATAGGGTACTCAATGTTTTCTCCATCTATAATAGGGGCATCTAATTTCTTTTTTGCTTCAACACAATGACATAAATAATAATATGTTCCTTCTTCATTGTTTTCAACTACAATAACTGCATAAACATTACCTGCATTGATGTGTATTTAGTTCAATTAATATAGTCAACAATACAAAAAAACCACAAAATAAGATGGAATATTGAATTTTATTAAATTTGAATGTTGATACTACCTAGTTGAACTAGATCTGAAACATGGTCAAAGTCAACTAATGATTCAATCTCTAAGTTGTAGTACTACTGGGAGTTGATACATGTCAATTGGGCTTAGGCTTCTTGTAGACCATTCATTGACCCACTCCTTTGACTCACAATCATACCAAGCTTGATCTATATATGAAGAACAAAAGCATACCATCCACTGCATATAAATACTCCATGAACCTGCATTAGAGCTTCTAAAAGAGTGTAGCTCACTCTATCTTGTCAATTAACAACAATCCTCATATTTTGCAATGTTAGTATCATCAACCAACCAAAAATATCTATGAACTGTAGACTTACATTCATTACCTGGACCCATTGTAGCATTACACCATTTGCCAATAGATCTTGCATTTGTCAACTTTGCATTTTCTTTGTACTTCAACTCTTCTCGTGCTAATGCTCTTTTGATGCATGCTCCCCCTTTCCATGCTCTAACTCACAACAATTCCACATATGTTGAACACCATTCATCCTATGCATCATGCTAGCCAAATTACGGTAGAACATCTGAAAGCAACCTTGCACAAACTCTGTAGAATATGTGCAATAATCACTGATAAAAAAATGATACTCCCTCAAGATCTTCCTATCATCCTCTGTACTGTCATCTACATGAATGAATGCTATATGCACAAATATAGAAACCTATGTAGAGTTGTAATACTGTGATTGTGATGAGGTATAAACAACCTCATTTTTATAACAAGCCATATAACCTGTTTGTCTTGCCCAATTACCCTAAACCATGACAATTTTTTTATTTTTAGAAGTAATATTTATCTATTTTTGATAAAATGATGTATAAATCTTTATTTTCTAATTGATTGAAATTAGCCACTAATGTTGACATAATTGCATGTAGAGCTATGTAATTATGCAGGGTTTCATATATGGCCTAATAGAAGGAGTGGACTTCAAAGCAACTGAAGTCAGAGCACCGAAATTTGAAGGCATACATCATAGACTTTGTTAAGCAATTTTGTTATTTTCTTTTGGGCATAATTAAGACTTTATGGCTCCACTCAGAGCCTTTAATGCATTTAATTTCATAGACATCCAGTTAGTTTGTAATTCTATTTTTCTATTTTTCTTTAAAGACTTCTTCAATGGCATTTACCCGCCATCTGAAATTTAAGATTTTGAGTAGTGTAGTTTATATATGTAGTTGCTCAAAACAAGGATATATTATGTTGTATTATGTTATGTTTTGATAGATAATACAAAAGGGCTGTTCAACTATGTTTTGTGTTCTATGATACTTTTATGACATGAATAATATCACTAGTTCTATTCAGAGTAATCTTTTCTGAGCAATGGAAGTAATATGAATGGAATTTACTTTGGAGTTGTTGAAGTACTGAATGTGAATTGAGTCGATATAGGATCTCCCAAGAGCTGGCCACTCAAGGGAATATAGAATAGATAAGTATTTTTATTATTGGTGTTGTTATTTCTATTTTGTGAATGTTCTGTTTAGATTAATGTCACTTCATGTTTAGCTTTGTTATGTGTTAAGTTAATGACTTTTGAAATTCTATTCGTTTGAAATTTCCAAAGCATCCACTTCATTCATAAATCTATTGTTAGTTATTAGTTCAAAGTTTCAAATGTGTTTTCAGTTAACAAGTTAGATGTCTTTTCAAATCCATAGTTAGAATCACATGTGTGAATTTCTAGATTAATGTTTATATGCTTTTTAGATTAAAGATTCCAATGCTTTCTAGCTTAGAGTTTGTATGCTTTCTAATTTAGATTATATTTTAAGCTTTTCAAAAATTTAGAAAATCTATTACTAAGTGAGATGTCTAAAAATATCCCCTATTGCATACAGCCTTGGACACTACCTGATCAACATAATTGACATATTTTTATCTAAAGTATTAGGACCTTACGATAGCTTGCCAGATTGCACCTCATTTTGTGGTTGTAGTGTGTAGTTCTTTGCAAAGTCAACAATTGAGATGATGGTACCAAGTGGAAACGTGTCCTTGCATAACTTGAATTGCATGTCCAACCATTGAGCTCTATGGGTATGCCTTGCATACTTGTAAACTATATTCTCTTAGAAAATAGAGATAAACTGATACACTGTAATCTTTTCAATGACCAATTCACACCTTTTTGCTTCTTTACCATATTTTAGACTATATGCCATTGTCTTATATTTTCCAAAACTTACTAGTTCATTCCCAATTGCATTTGTGTTCTTCATATGTTCACAAATCAGAAAATATTGCAACCCACCACAATGGTCACATGTGCCATCCAAGCATAAGTTCTTGTAGATTAATTGACCATCCACTCTTTGACATAAGATTCTCGATATGAAATCTCTTGAAGATCTAGGTGGACACTTTATATTACACTCCTGTAAAACATCATTAGTATGCCAATCTACACATATATATCTATAAATATCATAATGATTAGAAAACTCAATATGTACTCTACAACAACAAGTTGTACATGTGTCATTTATTTTGACATAAAAAGGATTTACTATTTCAAAATACATTTGACTAATTTTGATTTGAGGATACATCTCTTGAAACTTCTTGAAAAACTGTGTTTGAGTCGCATCCAAAAAATGCTTTGGATGTGGCTCACAATTTCGACAACCAATTCTCCTTCTTACAACATCTCTTGCATTACGAGATACCCTTGTGTAGTTTTTATAAAATTCTTCAATGAGGGATCTCAAGGCTTCAAAAACAACTTTATCTTTCTGTGGGAGTCTCCGAGAGATTGCCCACAATTCATTGGTATTTGGATCCTCAACTCTTTCATGCCTTCCAACGACTCTCATTAGAGTTTTTATACTTATTTTCAATGCTTCACTTGTCTTTCTAATGAGGTGAGCTTTCTTTTTTGTTGGCTTACTATTGTCAATGTAATGACACGTCATGTGACATTACTATCCTTGGTGTGTGAGGTGGAATCCACACTCTCATATGCACTCATTAGATTCTTTATAATTGATTTTTCACTTGAAGCATCCGATGTTCTTAGGCCAAGAATCTTTTGTGAGGCCCACCCCTGTATGACCATTTTAGTGGCACTATTGACCTATTGTTTTGTGTTACCCAAGCTTAGGTTTTTTGTTTATGGTATGGTGACCTTGTCCAAGAGTCGATTTGGTGTTGTTGGGAATCTATTTATAAGGTAATCATGTTGATTGTGAATGCAAGATACATGCCTTGACTTGATAAATCATTATTTGTTTGACTATGATGCTATCAACCTAGTTAGAAGTGATTATGTTAATTTTCAATTTCAAATGCAAAATGATTTGTCTTACCGTTGACTTGTCTAAACTATGTATGTGAATGGATTTTAGTGATGTAGGAAAATTGGAAAGGGATTATATCTTTGAACATAGGGATAAGTTTGTAATGTGGTTGATTATGTTACTTGATTAGTGTGAAATGAATTGTGATTATATCATAATATTCTAAGTGAGATTGAATTTTTGCAATGGTTATTAGAATACCTAATTTTAATTATTAGAAAAGGAATTTGTGAAAAGGTTGAAATAAGGTTATGCATTGATATTTAACAGTGATGATATTGAGTTTGAAATGCCTGGTTTAATGATTGACTCTATGTGTGTTTAATTATTGTTGCTTCGGCTATTTATGCATCAGACATATTAATGTGTGTGTTGAAGTGTACATGCATTTCCATAGCCAATGGAATTTTGGAGGTCTACTAAGTAACTCATGGATTTAACCAGTAATGCCAACCTAATCCCTAAGGTGGATTAAGGTTATTGTTGAAATTGGAATGATTGTAATGTGTTGTTTTTGTAAACTTTAATTTATGAGTCTTCTAAGGATGTCAAGTAGTGAGGTAGATGATGAGTTGTCATCCACATGCCTATTTTCGTTCATATACTTTAAGGGCTTTTTAAATGATGTTTTTAAATCTTTTTAATGTTAATTTTATGTGTTTAAGGGTCATAGGTCAAGTACCTATGGGTTAGGTACCTTATAGACCTCAAATCATGAGTTTTAACTCATATTTGATCCCTCTTTTTAATCCTAGGAGTTAGGTGGTGAGATTAGGGTTTTGGGTTGAGGATTGGGTGGCTTGTCACATCTAATCCCACAACCCAATGTTCATGTAAGGGCTTGGGGTGTTAGAGTTGGCTATGATTGGAGCCACCCAGGATCTAGGACTTCATGAAATCACAAGAGAGATCAAATGAGAAAATAATGCTATTCTATCAATGAATGCAAAAGATTGTTTTTATTACAATGTACATGATATGCCTTGCTTATAAAGGCAAGGTGAGAGATAGAAAGGTGGAGTGGAAAGTGGAGATATTCCTACAACATGTGTCAATTAGAGGATGATAAATAATTACACATGTGGAGGATAAGACAACTCACTCCAACTATCAACAAGTCAACACACAACTAGACTCAACTAGACATCTAGAAGACTCACTAAGTCAACTTAACATGTGTGAATTATGTGTGATGTGAGAATATTATTTAACTAGTAAATAGTTAAATAAGATGAATTATCCACACAAGGGTAAACAGGTTAAGTGATAGCCCTGTTCACACCAACACCCCCCCTTAAGTGCAACTTAGGGAGTAGCTAACTAAATCAAGATGCAATGATGGATGGGTCCTGGCTACTAAGCCATGTTAGGTACCCATGTACAACAAATCTCAAGTGGAGAAAAGGAGAAAATATCATGGGAAAAAACTCCTCTTCAAAAGTGAGAATACATGAAGCAATGAAAGTGAAAGAAGTGATAGTAGGAGGACTCAACATGACCCCCCAAGGACAACTTCTATCACATATATACAATCAATTACCCCCCATAGGAGAGCAAGTGTGAGACTATAGGTCCCCCCCACAATGAAGTAGCTCTTGTGCTGATGGTGAATGCCTAAAGATGAATGCTGGAAAGTGTCTTGTACCTACAAACAACATTCCTCCCCTTAGGAAGAAAAACAAGTCCAAAGGCTGATGTCCAAGAAACTCCATCTTAAGGTATGAGGGAAAAAGTCTCATGATGTATGATGTGTCTAAAGACTTCTCAAGTGTCCACATGTCAGAATCGAAGAATGGCACAATGCAATGAGGTGTGACCAATCCAAAATCATGGGTAGACTCATGAAGAACAACCTCCAAAGATGAAGTAGATGGGATAACAATTGTGCTATAATTATCATCAAAGAAAAGAGATACCCCCTCAAGTCTATACTCCAAATTTGCAATATGAGACTCACAAAACAAGTCTGATATACCTTCCAAGAAAGTATCCCATAAAGTTGTGTCTAAAAGACCTGTATGATCGTGCTCTACTGAAGTAGATGAAACCATGTCGATGTTGATCTCTAAAGAAGCAGGAGGTTGAGGTGATGGAAGCTCAGCACTAGTCTCATGATCCAGAGTAGATGAAAGAACACCAAGGTTCAAGTGACCAAACTTCTCCTCAAAAACATGATTCACACTTGATACATGAGTGTGAATATCAATCAATGGATCTACATCATCAGAAGAAGCAAAATGGGAGAAAGTATACAAGCAAGATGCATGATCAACCATCCCAACAGTAATGATATCTCTGCTCTCCAAGTCTCATATGATCACAGAATCAGGTGTGAACTCAACTGTCTTGCCTGGACCACAATGAGTAATCTGGTAGATGGAAAGGAGATTAGTTGACAAGGAAGGTACACACAACACATTCTTGAAAGTGCCCTCACTAATATCAGTTGTCCCTTTACCAGTTGCATGCATGCATGTATTATTACCCATCAAGATAGGTGGTGAAGTACATGACTCAAATGAAGAGAACATCCCTTGTGAAGATGCCATATGATGAGAAGCTCTTAAATCAAGAAGCCATCTCTCTGATTGAAGACTTGTTGAAGCAAAGA
Organism: Cunninghamia lanceolata; assembly: GCA_027924645.1. Taxonomy (NCBI): domain Eukaryota; kingdom Viridiplantae; phylum Streptophyta; class Pinopsida; order Cupressales; family Cupressaceae; genus Cunninghamia; species Cunninghamia lanceolata. The sequence continues at coordinate 11,119,971 of BSBN01000186.1, read as the reverse complement.
GTGCTTGTCCTTTTCCTTTGATTGTCCCATTGGCAATGCCTGCTATCTCTGTATGTGTAGATGATGATGGTGTCAAAGAAGAGGAAGTACTAGGTGATGATGATGGCATTTGGATGTTGTGCTTTTGAATAATGTGAGTCAACTCATCAATTTTCTTCTCATAACACTTATGCTCATCATGTCCTAGTTTCTTGCAATATACACACTTTGGTCTCTCCTTCTTAGATGATTCCTCCTTGGGAGAGGATGAAGACTTAGGTGATTTGGTTGATTCCTTCACTTTCTCGTTGTTCTTGAAATCCTTATTTGTTTGTTTCTTGCCTTTGCTAGTTGAAGTTTTTTGATCCTTTGTACTTTGTCTAGCAAGAAGTGCTTGAGGTCTAAGAGACTTCAATTTGCCCATGTGTACTAACTTAGCTTGCTCCCTTGTGAGTGATGCGGAAAACTCATCAAGTGAAGGCATTGTGAAAGCTTCCCAAGTGCATCCATTGTAGCATAAAAGGTAGAAACAAAAACTGAATAGTCAGGACCAAGTTTGGCAAGGATTGAAAGAATCAATTGAGTGTCCTCTTTCTCAATTCCACATTGTTTGAGCTACAATCTAAGTGATTTTAACTTTGTGAAGAAGTCTTGGATGCTTGCAAATTTGGTTGGATTCAAACCAATTAGTTCATTCTCCAATTTGAAACATCTCATAATATCTTGTTTACCAAAGAGATTCTATAAGGTTGTCCACACTTTATTAGGTGTAGTACAAGATTCAATATGAAAAAGTAGATCAGGAGAGATAGAGAAGCATAGTGTTCCATAGGCTGGATCACATCTATTATACCACTTTCTCTTTTCTGCAGGTGCTGTTGGTTCAATTTTTGTACCCATTGTTACTCTATGAATTTTCAAACTTCTTAAATGAATCTCCATTTTAGTTTTCCACTCATGATAGTTATATGGTGTGAGTAGAGGAAGTTTGTTTGGATCCATGATGCAAGAATGCAAAAAAGAACACAAGTACACCCCCTGTTACTCAATCAAAGAGATCACCCCCCCAAAAAAAATTGATTGTGACACTTTATACTTAGTGCGATTTACAATTGTCCTCAAGGGACCAAAATTGGGAAAGCATGAAAATCTCTTAAAAATGAGATTCAAGAGAGATTACAGTCACTCACACTGATTTACCATAGCAAACAAAACCCTTCAAAACAAGTTTCACTTTCTCAAGTGTCAAAATGTCGAAGTTATCACACAAAAGCCAAAAAAATTGACAATTTGAATAAAATGAACCTAGAGAAGAATCTAAGAAAAGTGCATGGATGGATTTGAAGAGCTCACGAATACCTTTCCAATGCCACAAGAATCACAAAAATCAAAGATCATGGCAAAAAGTTGTGAGCTCAAAAGTGAAAAATGAAGATCTATCTTCAAACTACTGTAGTAGTCACCTACAGTAGAATTTTAGAAAACTACTAACACCAGTGCAAAGTACTCTCTGTCAGTTTTCCAATGATATCTCGTTTGCTTGATTTTGCCTCCATGGGCAAAAGTTATACAAAAAAGAAAAAAAGGCCCCCTTTTAGGGCTTTGAGGGCAAAAATGGCCCCCTAGTGTTGATGTTAGCAGAATATTCCTTTTCGCCCAAAAAAATCCCCCTCCCTTGGAAAAGAAAAAAAATCCCAAAAAACCGCTGAAGGAGCATAAAACCACTGGCTCTTCCGGGAAACCACTGATTTGATAGAAAACCTCCTTTAATTGGCATGAAACTGCCTTTCAGAATGTTGAAACCGCTTGTGGTAGAGAAGTGGTTTCAAGGGAACCATTGTTTGTTTTTATTAAAATGCAGATTTAAGGCTGCCGTGAATGGAAATGTCATTGCCAAAGATCTTAGAAAGACCACCATTTTTTGCAGATAGACTGACGAGTTTTGAAGAGTTTTCGGCGTGAGATTTTTGAGCACCCAAATTTTTGAGCACCAGATATTTATGAAGACTTCAAAGTTTAACCACTGATGTGAATTGGAAGAGAGTCATCGATGGCTGAATGGCTGAGTTTCAAATTCCACCGAAGATATTGTCCACTAAGACTGTTTATTTCATCGAGGAGTTTGAGATCGCTAGGATCATGAATGGCAAAAGCCGCTTGCGGATGTTACAAATGCCAGAAGATGTTGCAAAGTGCCCTGTTGAAAACTCTTCAACCGTTAGGAGATTTGAAGGCCACGAATGGTAAGGTGATTAAATCCATGGGCAATAACCATAGTGAAACCATCAATGATATCCTTTGCTGAGTGGATTGATGATATACTTCACTGATATTTTGAATGCCGACGTAGTTTTGTATGCTGTGTGATCTAAAATGTAGACTGCTAGATTTGAGTATTAATTTTCAAAGCAACATGGTTGGCGGACTATTACAAATGGATCACTGACTTGTATATGTCAGATATTGTTCAAATGGACCACTAAGAGAATTAAACACGTTGGTTTGAAAGTAGATCTTTCACAGGCCACTGAGTGTGAGGCCAACTTTTTACACTACTATTCATGAGACTATTTGCAGTGCTTTTGTTATTATTTTATGTTGAGAGACTATTGATTTCTGAATTCTGGATTATTGAACCTATGTGATTTTAAGAAAATAATTGTGCAATGATATTAGATGTTGTTTGAAAGAAAATGATGAATGGATATGAAACTGTATTATGATTTCAGTATGTTATAAGGTAGCATGTTTAGTTATGCATGTATTTGAATTGTTTCGGCTATGATATCTCTATGAGTTATTGACTTCAAGTTTCAGTGTGCAGGTATTACTAATGAAACCACATATACAGAAGACCATTCCCATATCCTAAGTTGTTTCCCTTGTGAGCCGGTCTAGTTCCATGAGGAACTGAGATCAACCTCTTGTTTTGGAAAAATGTGGTAATGTTGTAATGTGTTATTTTTGCATGAGGTTAAGGGAATAAGGGCTTTTATCTGAATTACTTTTATTATGATAAGTGTTATAAGTTGATGTTTTGAATCTTGTTTTAACTTTAATTTTTTTTGACCCTTTTCATGTGTTTTTTTTGACTCTGGGAGTCTTAACTAGGTTTAAAAACAACCCTAGGTTGTACCCCTTGGGTTTAGGGACCTTTCTAACTAGGTTAACCTTGGGTTAACTTCCTTAGGGTCACCTCAACTTTGGGGTGAGGTAAAGTGACGAAAATTGGAAGCTTGGGGGACATGGGATGAGTGGAATCCACACTCATACCCACTTCCAAGTCATGGAGCACTCCATGATTCCCCTATTAATGGAGTGCTTGTCTCCATGTGCCTCCTTTTGGTGGGGTTCCCTTTTATGAGGGTGTTGTGTTACCCACTCTATGTTATTTTAAGTTTTCTCATTTGTATTTTATTCTACAAGTGGGTTTTAATGGGGAACCTATTGAGTGGGATTACATTGTTTTATGACCACTAGGTTAATGGAGGAAGTGGGGGGGTTGAGTTGTTTATTACCACTTGGGAAATTAGGAAAATAGAGAAATTAGTTTGAAAAGGAAGAGGAGGAGGAGAGTAAGTTTTGTTGAATCTTGGAGGAAAAAGGAAGGAGATTTTGGAGAAGGAAAGAGAGTTTTGGAGAAGGAAGGAGAAAGGAGCTCTTCATCAGTTTTCTTCCATATTTGGCTTTAGAAGGTTGGTGTACTAATCTAATCTCTTGTGTGATCTAATGTTGATATGCATGTTTATATCTTGGTTATTGAAAGAGTCTTGCAATGTCTTATTGAGCTTTTCTGTTTATTTATGGGTTTTGTTTGGGGTGTAGAGAGAGCTCCTTCCAGTTGGAAGGCAATGCTCATCATGTTTAGGGAGGGGAGGTGTGACCCTCCTCGGGTGTCATCCTGGTTGTAGTTACATGATATGCTTGAGGGCAAATTTGGTACTGTTTTTAGCCTTGAGGGCTTATTAGCTTTGAGAGCCTGTTTGGATATCCTTGGTTACTTGATTCATTGGAAGGCTTGAAGCCTTATGGAAAATTATACTATTGGCTTGAGGCCTTGTGATTAATTGTGAAAGGATGGCACCTAGAGGTAGAGATTGTCTACTCCCCTACCCTCCATGTACTCACCTAAGCTGAGCCTTTGTTATGTGTGTCAACCTTGTGGGTGTGTGGATCGTTGCTTGTTTGTTGCTCTATGTTTGTGATGTGGTTAGTCTATCTTACCCTGGATATGAGGATGGTCTCCCTAGCTTAGGGGTGACCCTCTTGCGGGTCAAAGGTAGGGAGGAGAGCTAGATGGTGGTTGTTGTTTTCCCTTGTTATTTTGCAGGTTATTGTTGGAGCATGTAAAAGAATTGGAGAAGTTCTACTTATGAAGAAAATGCTTTATCTCCCATTGTAATGAGAGCTAGATCATCATAGTTCTTTATGTAAGAGTTGAAAAGAGAACACCTCTCTTGATCTTGTTGTAAATATTGTTACCTTGGGAGTGAAGGATATAGCCTCCCTGATTTTGTTAATAGTTGTGACTTTTAGTGGGTTGTTACAAAACCTCATTTGTAAGTTGGGAGAGAAAAGATCTTACCTCCCTTAGAGTGTATTAGAGTTGTGGAACTTTTATAGTAGTTGGTCATCTATTGGTTTTATCAAAATGTAAAGTGATGTGAATGTTGTTGGTTTGTATCAATGGTTTAAAATTAACTCTTGTTATATTTAGTGAAAAAAAAAAAGTTAACTTTACTGTATTATGAATGTTGTAAAATTGCCTTGAATTTTCAAAATTAAAAACTTGAAGTTAAGTGCATTGGAAAGTAAATCTAAATAGAAAATTTTGCTGTATTAGATGTGTTCTTGAAAAGAAAAGTTTATTAGTTGTATGTATTTAATCTGATCTTGTAAATGTAACTAAAAAGGACAAAATTGCTTGATAGGAATTACAATGGAAAATGCAGATTTAAAATGCTTAAATGTTCCTTTCATTGAGAGAGTTCATTATATTGTAAATTAAAATAGTGAAGTAGCAAGATGTATTTTACCTTGAATTTTGTTGTATAAATATACATCATTCTACTCTTTAACTTAGTTGTGAAAGTTTGATATCTGCATTTATATTTATATTATTGAAAGAAATTGTGAAACTGACATATATATATATATATATATATATATATATATATATATATATATACTTCATTAATTAAGAGTTTATTTAAAAGAATTTGAGAAAATGATATTAAGAGTTTAATTAAATGAATCTAAAAAAAAGATATTTCTGTTACACTTGTGAAGGTACATTTATATATATATATATTCAAATTTAAAACAGATTTAATTTGAGAATAATTGTGAAAATGGTATATACATATATATATGCGTATATTAATAATAAATATTATTAAAAAAATGAGAAATAAGAACAAACTGCGAATAGAGGGTTACACAACTGTTTTTATACATTAAAAATGTTACATATGCTACGGTGGGGTTTTAACCCCCACTGGATTTCTTTTGCTATGGGTGTGGGGAGGGGCGGAGCCCCACCCACACCCCACTCTGCCTCTCCCCACATCCCCTTTCCCCTTAGCTCGCGGCCTACCACAGGCCCACATCCCCCGTGACCCCTTTAAACCTGCGGCCGCTGTGTCCGCCACAGGCCTCCCTTAGTCTCCACCCTCCACACTCCTTTGGCCTTCTGGCCTGCGTGCTCCGCTCTCCCCACTCTTTCGACACTATCCCGTCTGCCACTGCTGCGGCCTCCGCCGTTCGGGCATCCGCCGCCCCCTTCCTGCATAACACTCAAAGCACAAAATGAAACTAGGGTTTTTAACCCTTTTCATATTAAGTTGGTTTGTATATTTAAAATGAATTAAAAATGTAAGTGGGATTACCACTATTCCACTTAATAACATTTATTTATATAAACATATATATATATATAGTTACAGATATATATATATATATACATCTTTGTATATATATATGTATAATTAAATATACAACTGGTAAGAGTATGAGCTTGCACAATTAGGGTATGTTTTGGATAAAGATTTAAAATATATATATAATGAGTTGTTTTATGTAGCTAACTCTATCATGCTTTTAAAAAAAAAAAAATAACAAAAAAAAAGGTAAGTGGAAATTTCACTAGTTGGGGTATATAGATTTAAAATTTCAATTATTTTTATATCTATGTTGAGTGCAAATACATAAATGAATAAATATTAAATACTTTTATATATGTTAAAAATGGAGTTTTTATTTTACAAGAAGAGAAAATTTATAGAGAAAGGCGAAACCAAGCGAACAAGAAAATATTAATACTTTAAATGCCAATCACCTACTGGAGTAAACTTAAAACGTTGCAAATTTAATCGACACAATCTTAGGGTTTTGAAATCCACTTGCACACGTGAGAGGATTTTACCACATCCACAATCACTTAGATAACCTAGACAGACGCACCGAGCATGCTTGCGTGTGTGAGGGAGGTTTTCGGAGTAGTTAGGGAAATTTTTTTGATATTTCGTATCATGACCACATGACGCATGTGGGCATGATACGTGGTTTAGCGTGTTGTGAACGGATGTGAAATGCGGGCATGACATTTGGTATCAGAGCCCGGTTTTCAAACACTGGGCTTGTATGAGCACATTATTACTTCCGCGAAACACACTGACTTGCAATTACCTCATTTTGTAGGATGCCTCCCAGATGAGTTCGGCAAATGCCAACCTACTGTACACCAGCCACCAAGGTGCGTACTGATTCTTCAGCTGTGGGACCGGATCAGCCAGTTCCACTAGAATAGCTAAATCCACAAGTTCAGCTAGTTATACAGCCACAACTAGTTCCTCAGGTACCGTAAGCACACCTGCCCTACCAGATATGGGACCACATATATTACAGGCTTTACAGGCTATTTTGGATAGGCTTCCATCGGCTGCAGTTGAGCCGCGCATAGAGCCACGTGATGAACCCCACAATGTTCCGCGAGAGGAGCCACGTGAGGAGGCACAAGCGGAGTCTCATGTCGAGCCACGTGTGGAACCCCGCATAGAACCACAGGGGGTGCCACGTGTGGAGTCTTATGTCAAGATGCCAGATACAGAGGAGGTTAATTCAGTCGGCAGGGGCTGTAGCAGGAGCCCCACACATCATGCCAGGCATGACGAGACAGTGAGAGTAGCGCATTTTGGTCCCAGACCTTATGAGATTCATGCAGATGAGCCTTATAGGGGACACAGTGATAGAGGAGATCCCATTAGGGATATATTGAGGTTGAACCCTCCTACATTCGTTGGAACTATAGAGGGAGCCATGGCAGAGGCCTGGCTTATCAATTTGGACAGGTGCTTCGCGTTGCATCCATATGCAGGCAACACGAAGGCCCGTGTGGAAATACACTTATTATGGGATGCAGCAGCTACATGGTGGCGCACTGAGGAGCACAAGCATCACCTTTCCATAGACACACTCTCATGGGAGACTTTTATTGAGCGCTTCAACATGCGTTATCTATCAGACCACTACAGACAGCATCGTATAGACGAATTTTATGACCTACAGTAGAGGGGACTCTCAGTGGCTCAGTATGAGAGCAAGTTTACAGAATTATCTAGGTATGCGGAGTATCTCCATGATGAGAAACTCCTGGTACATAAGTTTATCAGAGGTCTAAACCATGGTATAGCAGGACCTGTTCGGATGGCAGATCCACAAACATTGAGTGATGCTGCCGAGAAGGCTTACATTGCTAAGGAGATTCAGGGACGGGGGCAAAATTCTCGCCCTTAGTTCCAGGATCGGGGACAGCAGCAACATCAATAGAATTATCGTAGGCCAACACAACAACATAATAGAGGAGGATACAGTTCAGCACCATTACCTCCTAAACCTCCACAACAACAACAGTCACAGCAGCAACAGAAAGCTAAAACACAACAGAAATCATATGGGGGAAATAATAGAGGTTGGCAGCAGCAGGGCCAGCGCAGAGATCAGAGACAACAGGGACCACCTGTGGGACCCGCGAGGCCACAGTAGTCTTATAGGGGTTCACAGGGGTCTACTGGCAGAACATGACAGCAGCAGTCGAGTCAGACTCAGACTGTATAGGTACAGGTTAGAGGACCTTGTTATACTTGTGGTGAAGCAGGACATATAGCTAGAGAGTGCCCATAGGGTTATACAGCTAGGGGACAGCATCATGCAGGAGGTTCCGAGCAGACTATAGGCAACGTAGGTAAATCCCACCGTATGTTTGCAGCGGTTGACAACAGCCAGGCTGATTTTCAGGCTTTAGTTATTGAGACAGCATGTATGATTGCAGAATCTCCCATCTCTATCCTTTTTGATTCCGGAGCTACCGACTCCTTTATTTCTACATCATTAGTGGGACGTTGCAGGCTGGTGGCTTCTAGGCAGGACATTAGGTGGGAGGTTGAATTGGCCTCTGGGGCCAGGATGTTAGTTGATACTGTGGTCAGAGATTGTGAGATTTCCTTGGGTCCTTTCATTACTACATGTGATCTTAGGGTGATGCCATTAGGAACCTATGGCGTAGTTCTTGGTATGGATTGGCTTGCAGCTCATAGAGCCAAGCTAGATTACCATCAGAAGATAATTAGTTGCTTAGATGATCATGGCACACCGGTTGAGATAGTGGGCATATAGAAGCCCACGACTGCTAGAATGATATCTGCTCAGCAACTTAAGCGTTGCCTGCGGAAGGGTTGTCAGATGTTTGCTATCACAGTCAGTGATAGATCAGAGGATGTACTTGAGACTACATTATATGATTACCCCATCCTGAGAGAATTTGCAGATGTCTTTCCACTAGAGTTACCTGGTATGCCTCCACGCAGAGAAGTTGATTTCCACATTGATTTAGTACTAGGGGCTGAACCTATATCTTGTGCACCATATAGAATGACTACATATGAGCTTATAGAGCTTAAACTGTAGCTAGAAGAACTATTAGAGAAGGGACACATCCGACCTAGCATTTCACCATGGGGCGCATCGGTTATCTTTGTTAAGAAGGATAGATCTCTTCGGTTATGCATGGACTACAGGCAGTTGAACAAAGTGACGGTGAGGAACCGATATCCTTTGCCGAGGATAGATGATCTCTTTGATCAAATGCAAGGAGCCAGAGTGTTTTCAAAGATTGATCTTAAATCTGGGTATCACCAATTGAGAATTACAGAGGCAGATATTCACAAAACTGCTTTCTAAACCAGATACGGCCATTATGAATTTACAGTGGTACCTTTCGGGTTAACGAACACCCTGCAGTGTTCATGAGTCTTATGAACGGGGTGTTCTGCGCTTACCTAGATCAGTTTTTGATCATTTTTCTAGATGACATTTTGATTTACTCACGGACTGAGGAACATGTGGGCCATTTGCGTTAGGTTTTGCAGTGTTTACGTGAGCATCAGCTTTATGGCAACTTAGCGAAGTTGACTTCTTCAGGACAGAGGTGCAGTATTTGGGACATATTTTATCAGGTGATGGTATCTCCGTAGATCCATCAAAGATCAAATCAATTCAGGATTGGCCAGTACCCACCAATGTAACAGAAGTAAGGAGCTTTATGGGATTAGCCGGCTACTACCGTAGGTTTGTCGAAGGCTTCTCCAGGATAGCTCATCCTATCACTTCCCTTCAGCGAAAAGGGAAAGGTTTCATCCAGACTAAGCAATACGAGGAGGCCTTTGGAATCCTTAAGGAATGGCTTACCAGCACTCCCATATTAGCTGTTCCTGATCCGGTAGAAGATTTTGTTGTTTGCACGGATGCATCATTAGAGGGATTGGGAGCTGTACTTATGCAAGGTGGTAGAGTGATTGCTTATGAATCGCGAAAACTTAAAACACATGAGTTAAACTACCCTACTCACGATTTAGAGCTCGCAGCTATTGTTCATGCTCTTGTTCATTGGAGACACTTTCTTCTAGGTCAACATTTTGAGCTCCATTCAGATCATCATAGCTTATAGTATATTTTCACTCAGCCTAATTTGAATGCCCGCCAGTGGTGTTGAATGGAGTTCATGTGTGAATATGATTTTGTTGTCCACTACATCAAGGGAAAGGAGAACGTGGTCGCCGACGCTTTGAGTCAAAGGCGCCATGAGATCCTGACTCTAACTTTGAAAGTGGATCTAAGAGAACGTATTCTACATCATCTGCCTAAGGACGAGAGGTTTCTTGAATTGCAACAGGAAATCCAGAATCAGAGGGTCCTAAAAGGTATATTCGTGGGTTATTCCCTAGAGTCAGATGGATTACTTAGACATAAGCAGCGCATCTATGTACCCCGTGCGGGTGATCTGCGTACAGTGATATTGTCTGAGGATCATAGAGCACCCTATGCAGCTCATCCTGGAGTGAAGAAGATGCATGCGGATTTGCGACAGTTATATCATTGGGCAGGAATGAGACGCGACATTGCAGAGTATGTTGCTTGATGCCTTGAGTGTCAGAGGGTTAAGGCAGAGCATCAGCATCCAACAGGACTTTTGTACCCACATGAGATACCTGAGTGGAGATGGGACACCATTTCTATGGACTTTATTGTTGGACTACCTATGTCATCTCGACACCATGATGCTATCATGGTGACAGTTGACAAGTTGACCAAGGTGGCGCATTTCACATCGGTACGCACAATGTACAATGCACCATCAGTGGCGAGGGTGTTTCTAGATCAGATTGTCAGACTGCATGGAGTACCTCACCATATTATTTCTAATAGAGACTCTGTTTTTACATCTTCATTTTGGAGAGCTTTACATCAGGCGTTGGGCACACAACTCTACTTCAGTTCTGCTTACCATCCTAAGACCGATGGCCAGATAGAAAGAGTTAATTAGGTGTTAGAGGATATGCTGCGTATGTATGTTATGGATCATCAGTCAAAATGGGAGGAGTACCCATATCTGGTTGAGTTCACCTACAATAATGGGCATCACAGCTTGTTGGGTATGCCTCCTTACTAGGTTTTATACGACAAACCATGCAGAATGCCTTTGAGTTGGGATCGGTTAGAGGACCGAGTTGCCATTGGTCCTGAATTAATCCAAGATATGGAACAACAGGTTACTTTGATCAGACAGAGACTGCAGGAAGCTCAGGATAGACAAAAGAAGTATGCAGATGCAAAGAGAACAGATCGAAGCTTTTCAATAGGTGACAGAGTGTTCTTGAGAGTGTGACTGCATAAGAGTCCAATCCGTTATGGAAAAGGCTCTAAGCTTGCACCCCTGTTTGTAGGACCTTTTGAGATCCTAGAGAGGATAGGACCTGTAGCCTACCGTTTAGCCTTGCCACCTAGCCTGTCTCGTATCCACGATGTCTTTCATGTTTCAGTTCTACGTCGATATATTTCTGATTTATCTCACGTATTGGATTGGAGTGCTCTTCAGGTAGAGGCAAACAGACAGCTGGCTTTGGAGCCAATACACATTTTAGCTCGTCAGACGCTGGGCCTTCGAGGTCGAGAGCTAGACTAGGTTAGAGTCTAGTGGGATACGTACGATGAGGTCATTGCAACATGGGAAGATGCTATGAGATTGAAGATGCTTTACCCTCACCTCTTCGATGACTTCCAGGAGGAAGTACAATCTTAGGGGGAGAGGATGTGAGGCCTACTTTTTACACTACTATTCATGAGATTATTTGCAGTGCTTTTGTTATTATTTTATGTTGAGAGACTATTGATTTCTGAATTCTGGATTATTAAACCTATGTGATTTTAAGAAAGTAATTGTGCAATGATATTAGATGTTGTTTGAAAGAAAATGATGAATGTATATGAAATTGTATTATGATTTTAGTATGTTATAAGGTAGCATGTTTAGTTATGCATGTATTTGAATTGCTTCGGCTATGATATCTTTATGAGTTATTGACTTCGAGTTTGAGTGTGCAGGTATTACTAATGAAACCACATATATAGGAGACCATTCCCATATCCTAAGTTGTTTCCCTTATGAGCCGATCTAGTTCCATGAGGAACTGAGATCAACCTCTTGTTTTGGAAAAATGTGGTAATGTTGTAATGTGTTATTTTTGCATGAGGTTAAGGGAATAAGGGCTTTTATCTGAATTACTTTTATTATGATAAGTGTTATAAGTTGATGTTTTGAATCTTGTTTTAACTTTAATTCTTTTTGACCCTTTTCATGTGTTTTATTTGACTCTGGGAGTCTTAACTAGGTTTAAAAACAACCCTAGGTTGTACCCCTTGGGTTTAGGGACCTTTTTGACTAGGTTAACCTTGGGTTAACTTCCTTAGGGTCACCTCAACTTTGGGGTGAGGTAAAGTGACGAAAATTGGAAGCTTGGGGGACATGGGATGAGTGGAATCCACACTCATGCCCACTTCCAAGTCATGGAGCACTCCATGATTCCCCTATTAATGGAGTGCTTGTCTCCATGTGCCTCCTTTTGGTGGGGTTCCCTTTTATGAGGGTGTTGTGTCACCCACTCTATGTTATTTTAAGTTTTCTCATTTGTATTTTATTCTACAAGTGGGTTTTAATGGGGAACCTATTGAGTGGGATTACATTGTTTTATGACCACTAGGTTAATGGAGGAAGTGGGGGGGTTGAGTTGTTTATTCCCACTTGGGAAATTAGGAAAATAGAGAAATTAGTTTGAAAAGGAAGAGGAGGAGGAGAGTAAGTTTTGTTGAATCTTGGAGGAAAAAGGAAGGAGATTTTGGAGAAGGAAAAAGAGTTTTGGAGAAGGAAGGAGAAAGGAGCTCTTCGTCAGTTTTCTTCCATATTTGGCTTTAGAAGGTTGGTGTACTAATCTAATCTCTTGTGTGATCTAATGTTGATATGTATGTTTGTATCTTGGTTGTTGAAAGAGTCTTGCAATGTCTTCTTGAGCTTTTCTGTTTGTTTATGGGTTTTGTTTGGGGTGTAGAGAGAGCTCCTTCCAGTTGGAAGGCAATGCTCATCGTGTTTAGGGAGGGGAGGTGTGACCCTCCATGGGTGTAATCCTAGTTCTGGTTACATGATATGCTTGAGGGCAAATTTGGTACTGTTTTTAGCCTTGAGGGCTTATTGGCTTTGAGAGCCTGTTTGGATATCCTTGGTTACTTGATTCATTGGAAGGCTTGAGGCCTTGTGGAAAATTATACTGTTGGCTTGAGGCCTTGTGATTAATTGTGAAAGGATGGCACCTAGAGGTAGAGATTGTCTACTCCCCTACCCTCCATGTACTCACCTAAGCTGAGACTTTGTTCTGTGTGTCAACCTTGTGGGTGTGTGGATCGTTGCTTGTTTGTTGCTCTATGTTTGTGATGTGGTTAGTCTATCTTACCCTAGATATGAGGATGGTCTCCCTAACTCGGGGGTGACCCTCTTGCGGGTCAAAGGTAGGGAGGAGAGCTAAATGGTGGTTGTTGTTTTCCCTTGTTATTTTGCAGGTTATTGTTGGAGCATTTAAAAGAATTAGAGAAGTTCTACTTATGAAGAAAATGCTTTATCTCCTATTGTAATGAGAGCTAGATCATCATAGTTCTTTATGTAAGAGTTGAAAAGAGAACACCTCTCTTGATCTTGTTGTAAATATTGTTACCTTGGGAGCGAAGGAAATAGCCTCCCTGATTTTGTTAATAGTTGTGACTTTTAGTGGGTTGTCACAAAACCTCATTTGTAAGTTGGGAGAGAAAAGATCTTACCTCCCTTAGACTGTATTAGAGTTGTGGAACTTTTACAGTAGTTGGTCATTTATTGGTTTTATCAAAATTTAAAGTGATGTGAATGTTGTTGGTTTGTATCAATGGTTTAAAATTAACTCTTGTTATATTTAGTGAAAAAAAAAAAGTTAACTTTACTGTATTATGAATGTTGTAAAATTGCCTTGAATTTTCAAAATTAAAAACTTGAAGTTAAGTGCATTGGAAAATAAATCTAAATAGAAAATTTTGCTGTATTAGATGTGTTCTTGAAAAGAAAAGTTTATTAGTTGTATGTATTTAATCTGATCTTGTAAATGTAACTAAAAGGGACAAAATTGCTTGATAGGAATTACAATGGAAAATGCAGATTTAAAATGCTTAAATGTTCCTTTCATTGAGAGAGTTCATTATATTGTAAATTAAAATAGTGAAGTAGGAAGATGTATTTTACCTTGAATTTTGTTGTATAAATATACATCATTTTACTCTTTAACTTAGTTGTGAAATTTTGATATCTGCATTTATATTTATATTATTGAAAGAAATTGTGAAACTGACATATATATCTATATCTATATCTATATATATATATATATTTACTTCATTAATTAAGAGTTTATTTAAAAGAATATGAGAAAATGATAATAAGAGTTTAATTAAATGAATCTAAAAAAAAGATATTTCTGTTACACTTGTGAAGGTACATTTCTATATATATATATATATTCAAATTTAAAACATATTTAATTTGAGAATAATTGTGAAAATGGTATATACACACACACACACATATATATGTGTATATTAATAATAAATATTATTAAAAAAATGCGAAATAAGAACAAACTACGAATAGAGGGTTACGCAGCTGTTTTTATACAATAAAAATGTTACATATGCTACGGTGGGGTTTTAACCCCCATCGGATTTCTTTTGCTATGGGTGTGGGGAGGGGCAGAGCCCCACCCACACCCTACTCTGCCCCTCCCCACATCCCCTTTCCCCTTAGCTCGCGGCCTACCACAGGCCCACATCCCCCGCGACCCCTTTAAACCTGCGGCCGCTGTGTCCGCCACAGACCTCCCTTAGTCTCCACCCTCCACAGTCCTTCGGCCTTCTGGCCTGTGTGCTCCGCTCTCCCCACTCTTTCGACACTGTCCTGTCCACCGCTGCTGCGGCCTCCGCCGCCCCCTTCCTGCATAACACTCAAAGCACAAATGAAACTAGGGTTTTTAACCCTCTTCATATTAAGTTGGTTTCTATATTTAAAATGAATTAAAAATGTAAGTGGGATTACCACTATTCCACTTAATAACATTTATTTATATAAACATATTTATATATATGATTTTATATATATATATATATATATATATATATATATATATACATATATAATGAGTTGTTTTATGTAGCTAACTCTCTATCGTGCTTTTAAAAAAAAAAATAATAACAAAAAAAAGGTAAGTGGAAATTTCACTAGTTGGGGTATATAGATTTAAAATTTCAATTATTTTTATATCTATGTTGAGTGCAAATACATAAATGAATAAATATTAAATACTTTTATATATGTTAAAAATGGAGTTTTTATTTTACAAGAAGAGAAAATTTATAGAGAAAGGCGAAACCAAGCGAACAAGAAAATATTAATACTTTAAATGCCAATCACCTACTGGAGTAAACCTAAAACGTTGCAAATTTAACCAACACAATCTTAGGGTTTTGAAATCCACTTGCACACGTGAGAGGATTTTACCGCATCCACAATCACTTAGATAACCTAGACAGACGCACTGAGCACGCTTGCGCGTGCGAGGGAGGCTTTCGGAGTAGTAAGGGAAATTTTTTTGATATTTCGTATCATGACCACATGATGCATGTGGGCATGATACGCGGTTTAGCGTGTTGTGAATGCATGTGAAATGCGGGCATGACACTGAGACTGCCAGTTGAGGATGGATCTGGTCACTGGTTTGTTGATGTAGATCGATGCAGATGCCGTGATGGATTGTATGCAAAGTCAGGTACTCTGCAGGTGGTTAAGAATAACTACTGATATTGTTTTGATTTATCCACTGTTCATGAATAGGTTGATGGAGGAATGGTCGGGGCCCGCGCCACTTGGCACCTGTCGATTGCGCTTGCAACCTATGTAGAGGGTACTCTGTACCCTGACAAGGATTTGTCCACAAAAACAAAATATAACCAGCAGATAAAAAATTAAACCTTGAACACAAATATTTTACCTGATGGTCAAAGATACTGTACGCCTAGATTCGATGATGCCAGTGACTGCGTAGACAAGATTCTGCAGAATATGCCGACTGCGATAGGGAAGATTCCATACAGTCGAGAAGTAAAAAAATATTTGCCTCTCGCTGCAATTTTGTCCAATTTGGATGATTTTACAGTTGATCCTTACTGATTTGGCTGCTTCAGACACAATGGTGATGTCCAATTTGGGCCAAATTGCTCCAAAATTGCTACTACATGCTGGATCACATCAAAGAACCCCAAATTGAAACGCTCGTGAATTTTGCCTTTGATGTCTGATTTGAACGAAACAAAAGGCAATCTTGACTATTTTGGCTGCTCCAGACATGATGGTGAAGTCTAATTTGTAACAACACACACTGAAATATACCTGCAATACAAGGGCAAGAAGGGGAAGCCCTCACAAAACTAGTATGTCTATCAAATTTTTCTGATTCTCCAGATCATCATTCGATGCAAGAGAAGAGCATACTCAACTATCAAGATCCATAATAAATTTGCACTCAAGATCTCTCAAAAAAATGACTAACACAAAGTGATTCTTCCTAGAGCTCTGATACCATGTTAGAGTTGGCTATGATTGGAGCCACCCAGGATCTAGGACTTCATAAAAGCACAAGAGAGATCAAATGTCAGAATAATTCTATTCTATCAATGAATGCAAAAGATTGTTGTTATTACAATGTACATGATATGCCTTGCTTATAAAGGCAAGGTGAGAGCTAGAAAGGTGGAGTGGAAAGTGGAGATATTCCTACAACATGTGTCAATTAGAGGATGATAACTAATTGCACATGTGGAGGATAAGACAACTCACTCCAACTATCAACAACTCAACACACAACTAGACTCAACTAGACATCTAGAAGACTCACCAAGTCAACTTAACATGTATGAATTATGTGTGATGTGTGAATATTATTTAACTAGTAAATAGTTAAATAAGATGAATTATCCACACAAGGGTAAACAGGTTAGGTGATAACCCTATTCACACCAACATGGGGGAATCCCAAGGGTCTCACATGTGTGAGCACATAATGTAAGAACCCTTGGGAAGAGTACCCCAAGTACTTCCCTCTTCCCCATGCCTCACACATGTGTGAGGAGAAATATGGGGAGATGTGCTTTGGAGAGGGAATGAGAGGTTGACAAGTGTCACCTCCCTACTTCTCCATATCTCACACATGTGTGAGAGAACTTGTGGGGAGTTGTGCTTGTGAGAATGAGTTAGAAGGTGACAAGTGTCACCTCCTCATTCATTGGGATGGGTTTTGAAACCCTATATATCTTCTTCTTGTAGAGGTGAAAAGGCTTCTTTCTTTTGCGCTTTTGCATTTGGATTTGTGAAGGAGCTTGGGTCTTGGAGAGGAATTTTGAAGTGTTGGAGAACTCTTGTGTAGATCTTCTTCAACTCCTTCATACTTGGAGACCTTGAGAGGTAAGTGTTATCACATGGAATTGCACCCATCTTGAAGAGAGTCCAAGCATTCTAATGACACAATGGGAATGATCTTAAGGTGTGGGACCTTGCAATATGAGATTAAACCTCTAGAGAAGGATGATTCCTCATTCTAAGCCTAAAGATTAGAGAAATTAACTAAACCTAGTGCTAGTGCTTACAGGGGAAAAGGGGTAGAAGGAAATAGAAAGGGAAAAGGTGATGCACCAAATTTAATATGTAGTAGTTGATTTGAATCAACACAACAATAATCTCAACTCTAAAGAACTCACACAGACTTGTAGCCCTGACAGATGTTTTGGAATAGAAAACCCTAACCTACAAAGGAGCCATTTTAGTCACAAGATATATTATAGCTTCAAATAAAACACAGAGATAGATTACAAGAGAGGCAAAATATTAGAAGTATATTGATCATGAAGGTCAAATAACCATTAAGAAGCAGAACAAATTGTAACAAAATTAGACACAAAATAATCAATTACATTCATTGTTGATTCAAACTAGAAGAAATCAAAGGCCTAGCTGTGGGCACAATGTATCAGATTTTAGTGATTCCTGCAATTGCATTACAAGGTCTGATTACAAAAAAGTTCAGCAACATAATAGACCATAACAACTCTCTCCTTAAGATTACAAATTTTACAAAATTTATATCAATCTTCCCCTCTGCAGTCAATGTTGAACTGGTCCTATAGACCTAGGACATCCCATACCACATTCAATTCGTTGGTCAGAAATCACCTACAATTGGGATAGAGCCCATACCTCTAGCAGACCTGCAACCTCTGAAAATGAATGTTTGCACACAAGACTGACATATGCATTCAAGAGGGAATGCAAAAATATCTTGCCATGCACCTAAAAGTCTGAAATGTAGCTACAACTATAATCCAACATTGAAGAATTGTACTATTCCATCCAACTTCAATTGGTTCTAGCCATGGAATGAATGCTAAGTACACCTACCTAATTGGCAACCTCTCCCGCCACTAGCATCCTCATATGTCTACGTTTGAATCTAGACCGTTGGATAGAGCTATTAGGAGCGAGATTGACGGCCATCACATATCACAAATAGCATTGAGGCGCAGGGGAACACAATCGTGATGTGTAGGATGGCCGCAATGAGCCGTGGAGGTGACACCTGATAGGGAGAGAAAGGCCGCTGAGAACCTTGTGATGTTTTGAAAACTTACCACATAGCCCACATGCCTTTACCATGGTAAGATTTCTTTAAACTTCCAACATCCATCATATCGCCAAAGTGGACAAAATGCCAGGGATGAAAATTGTGATGTGAAGGAGCACTACGATATAATAGGAGACCACCACATGGATACTCATTGTCTGACCTTTGCCTTCTTTGCCTTGTTGGAAAAAGGCTTCATCGACAAACCTCAGAGCTTTTGAACTTTTGATGAAAGTTCATGATTTGTGAACTTTGCTGACAAAGGGCCTTCCTTGCATACTTTTAACTTAGTTATTTTTTTAATCTTTTCCTTGCCTTCCTTTTGTTAGGGAATCACCCAGTCGGTGAACCAAAGAATTTTTGAAGTTTTGAAGGAAGTTCACAATTGGGGAAAATCACCGACAAAGGCAAGCACCACTCCCTTATGCATTGGTCATTTTTTATGAAGCTCACCCTTTCATCCCTTTCTATCAAAAAATCGTTGAGTCGGTGAATAGCTAAAAATGTGAAGTTTTGAAGAGTTTGTAAAAAATGAAAATTACTAACAAAAGGAGAGAAAACACCCTTTCATGCCTTAGCCATTTTTATGGTATTTTTGGGTTTTCTGCAAGGATTTCTAGATGGATTTGAAGGGTTTATGCTTGCAGAGCTATATTCCAAAGCATTTCAAGGAGATTTTTAAGGTGAGCTATTGGACCCAGGTAGAGGAAAATAGGTCAACATTTTGGTGACTCACAGGGATGTTTGCCTACTAAACAAAAGGCTAGTCGCCTTAAACATCCATTGGGAATGGGGTCAAAAGAGGAATGCAACAAGAATAGGGGAGCCAATAACTAAGCATGCCACTAGGACAAAACAAGAGAAGCCAAGCATGTATCCTCCTAATGAGAATATGACAAAGTGCAGAGGCACTTATTGAAAACAGACATCTAACCTATTTACAAGGTCTCACAACCATGCTAAAAGCAAGGTTTGAGATGAATCCCATTAACTGGGATTGGCATAACCTCTCCATTTAGCCTGGAGAGTTGAAATGCATTAGCCTCCTTGTAGTTGGTAATAATAAAGGGTCCACTCCACATGGTATCAAACTTTGAATGTCTCCCAGCCTTAGCCTTAGCTGCATCCCATTTTAGCACTACATCTCCCTCATTGAATGTTCTGCTAGTATATTTTTTATCAAAAGTTCTTTTAACTTTATCTTGATGGTCTTCAAGGGTCTTCATGGTAGTATTTCTCTTCTCTTCAAATTCCAACAACTCTGCAAGTCTGACCGTCATGGCGCCATCTTCCATTGTTTCCAGCTGCTGCGCTAACTCAAGAGAAGGCAGTTCCATTGATAAAGGAACCCTTGCCTCTCTCCCATACACAAGCATGAAAGGAGAGTTACCTATGACTCTTTTGGGAGTGATTCTACCAGCCCAAAGAGTAGTCTTTAACTTGGTGTGCCAAGTTCTTTGATTATCTTCCACTGTCTTCTTAATGATTCTAATCAAATTTTTATTAGTGGATTCAGCCAAACCATTTCCCTATGGGTAGTAATTTGATGAAGTTTTCATGTGAACTCCATAATTCAGTGCCCATTCACTAATTTTTGTGCCTATAAAGGCCTTGACATTATTAGATATGATGTTGGATGGTACACCAAACCTTGTAGCTATATGATCAAGGAAGTCTATGATAGATGCTTTTGTGCATCCCTTACTGCAACTGCCTTTGTCCACTTGGTGAAATAATTAGTGGCTGTGAGAATTTGCTTATGGCCAGCACTAGAAGATGGATTGATTACTCCAATGAAGTTCAAACCCCATTGAGCAAAAGGTTGATCTCTTTGTATTGGATGAAGGGGAAGGGCTGCCAACCTCTACTTTCCAACAAATAATGCACATTCTTTACATTTCCTTATCCATTTATGTGCATCACTGAATAGACTAGGCCAATAATAACTAACTCTCATGATTTTAATTGTAGTTATCCTTGGAGAATAATGGACACCAGCAGGGCCATTATGAAATTCTTCTAAGACCCTAGAGGTTTGATTCTGAGTAATACACCTAAGAACTCCATTGATGTCTCTTCTAAATAAGACACCATAAAAAAGAACATAAGGGATGGATTGGAGTCTAAAATACCTTCTCTTAGCCTGATCCAATCCATCTGGACATCTACTTGATTGTAGAAATGTGACCATGCCATGGTACCAGTCAGTTGGAGTATGAGATTCAACTAGTTGTGCCTATCCCTGAACGTATACAATATTTTCTTTGTCCGTGATGTCTACTGCCATTTGTTGACATAGACCCTTGCCACAAACTAGCCTGGTAATGCTGATATTGTTATCATACTCCATTACCTTTGTGATCCACCTAGATCTCTTTTTATTGATATCTCTGCTCAAGACGACTTCTTTCACACCAAGGTTGTTCACCATCAATTGAATTTTGCTGCTAGAAAGCATATGTCTAAAAGTTTTTAGGGCCATCACTACAACAAATACCTACTTTTCTACAAAATCATACCATAGTTCATATTCTTTGAGAGGCTAGTTGAAAAAGGCAATTGGCTGTTCCAGCTTCTTCTCATTTTGTTGCATCAAGACCACTGATATACCTTCTTTTCCTCTAAAGACATAAAGGATAAAATTCTTCTCATAATTTGGATTTATTAGTGTTGGAGCTTGTACAATGGCCTGTTTGATGGCTTCAAAACCACCTTTGCCTTCTTTGGACCAAGCGAAAGCAACATTCTTTTTTAACATAGCTATGAGGGGTTTTACTATTGAAGCAAAATTTGGAATGAAGCTCCTCACAAAGTTGATCTTTCCTAGGAAGCTTTGTAAACCTTTCTTATGACTGGGAAGAGGAAGAGCCAAAATAGCACTTGTTCTTTTTGGATCAATGGCCAATCCTTCTTTGGAAACCACATGCCCTAGCAATTTGCCCTTTGGAACAACAAATACACACTTTTTTGGATTCAATGATATCCCATATTCTCTGCATCTTTCAAAGACTTTCCTTAAATGACCCAAGTGGTCAGCTACATGCTTGGAATACACAGTTAGATCATCAAGATACACTAAAATAATATCATTTATCAGGCATTTGAAGGCCAAATCCATTGCTCTCTAAAAAGTTGCCCCAACATTTGTAAACCCAAAAGGCATCTTTTGATAAGCCAAAGTACCCCATTTGGTGGTAAAGGTTGTTTTGTATTGATCTGATTCTTTCATAAGAATATGATTATAGCCTGAGTAGCCATCTAGGAGTAAAAACCTTTCAACACCTACTACTATTTGTAAAATTTGCTCCATGGAAGGGAGTGGATAGTGGTCTTTAAGTGAGGCCTTGTTCAAGTCTCTAAAGTCCACACATAATCTCATTTCCCCATTCTTCTTCCTAATTGGAACTAAGTTGTCTACCCAAGAGGAATGCTTAATGGGATAAATGATCTTAGCCTCTATGAGTTTGGATAGCTCTCTTCTCATTAATGGTTCTATTTTTGGATTGACTGGCCTTTGTTTTTGGCGGACAGGCTTTGCATTAGGGTCTAGATGAATAGTATGTTGGATTAAACCAAGATCAAAGAATTTTAAACCCCTATAATACCAAGCCATCAAATCATTAAATTTATTACAAAGCTCAATGAAACCTTGCCTTTAGCTTGGTTACATACCTTGCCATGCTATAGAAATCTGTCCTGTGCAATTTCTACCTCTTTATAATTCTCTTTTCTTAATGTCATGTTCATTTTCTCTTTCTTTAGCTGATCATCAACAACAAATATGCTTTCAAAGGTGATCAATCCTATGGGTAACTTATTGGTCTTTAGCTGGATCACCTGGTCACCATATTGCTCTTGCAATACTGACTGATTTTTAGTAGCAAATAGCAAACTCTGCCTCATCTTGTAAAAAGTTCACAATTTGCTGATCACTTTCAAATACATGCCAGCTTATAATATTATCAGGCACTGTTGGCCTAACAACAACTTTTACATGCTAATTTGAATTCTGTTTGACATTCTAAGGAATGTCAAACTGAGCACCAACTATGGCTAGTCTATCAACATCCTTGTTCTTCTGTTTGGGAACTACTTGAATATTGAATGCATCAAAGTCTTTAATCAAGTCCCAAACCCTATGTTTGTATGACTTTAACAAGTCATTCTTTGAAGAAATTAGTTTTCTAATTTGGTGGACAACCAGTTCACTATCACCAAATACTTATAGAATTTTTATAACTCTTTTTTGTGCCAGCTGCATGCCTTAAATCAAAGCTTCATACTCAACTACATTGTTAGAATAGCTAAACTGCAGTCTAAATGAAGAGAAATATGCTTCATTTTGGGGTGAAATCAGCACAACCCTAGAACCTACTCCATTTTTGTTTCTGGAGCCATCAAAGTACATCTGCCATATCCCACTTGGATCTGACTTTTCTTTTTCAAGATTGGGGATAGTAGCAGCCTCCTCATGGATACAATAAGTACCCAACCCCATATTCTCTATGTGATCAAGGGTATCAAACTGAAAACAATTTTCCCACTCATCCGGTAGTATGTTTGGTATTTCCTCCATAGGGGTTGTAGCCTCATGCCTACTACTGTCTTCTTCCTCCAATTCATGAATTATGTAATTCATGTTGGCTGGGTTGGGAGAGTAGGGTTTTATATGGTCATTTGCAATATGATCAGCCCTAATAGTTACTTTGGTACCATACCTAGTCCTAAACAACATGTGGGACCAATCAGAAGATAAAATACCCACGTATTTTAGCAGTGAAATCCCTAGACAAGCATATGCCAAAGTATGCAGGGAGGTTAATGATTGAGATATCTTGTGAAATAGAGTAGCTAGGGCATGCATGCAAGGTAAGTTCCAAACCCTTAATGACACCTATTGTCTTCACAATAGTACCATCTAATTGCACTACACCCTTATTCACAGGTTCATACTTAATACCCAACCTATCAACAATGTTTCTAGGCATGACAGAGGTACCTGCCCCAGAGTCTATCATACAATTGTACAACAATTTATCACATATGATTAGGGAAACAAAAAATGGAGGGGGCTTACTAGTTTTTCTTGTACTTACTTCCTCCTTTGGTTGGCATAGGTTTGTTGGAGCAGTTATCTTTTTTTCTATCAACTCCACATTAGGTTGACTAAACTTTGTTAGGGCCTCTTGGAGAAGATTCCTTTGGGCTAGAATTAGCAATGCATACCACATAGAGACATTCAAATTTGAATTCTTCATTTGATCCACTATGCTAAAAGGTATTTGATTGCCCTTTTGTGACATTTTAGTGACAATTGGATCACCCTTTGATTGCTGATTGGATTGGAATGGTACTGCCGGCATTGAATCTGTCCTTACAACACTCTGATCTACTTTCTTTGAAGGAACTTCAGGCACTTTCTCCTTTTCTATGACTGTTGGAGACACATTAAGTATGGAAGTATAGGCAACTGCTGGCACTGATGTATCTTCAGTAGCTCTTCTCTTTGCTCTTGTATTAAATTCTATGGGGCCAGTGCCTTGATTGACACCACAACAGTCATCAGGGGTCTAGTTCATCAAGGTAGCATTATGTTGTATTTGTTTTTGACCTCCAACCATTCCTTGATTAGTGCTAACTTGTTATTCTAAAATTGTTGGTTGCTCTTGCACTATTAAAGCATGACTGAACTGTCCACTCTGGCATAAGTTTTGGTCATGTGGCTGATTGCAAGGATAACACTAATCACTATATTGGGCTAGGTTGTTTTGAATTGGTACAAGGGGCCTTGAGGTACTTTCTACATTAAGGTTAATAGCATTTAATGGTCTAATATAGCTAGGCTAAATTTGCCTTTGCACATTGCCCTGATTTAGAGGCCTATTTTGCTGGTATATCTGATTATAGGGCTGAAATGGCCTACTGGATTGTGTTTATTGCCTCTTTAGTGCCACCAATTCATTGCTAAAGTTTTACAGTAGAGCTTTGACCTCATGTAATTCATTTGAGGGCACATATAAAGGGGCTGTAGGAGTGGTTATTGTAGGAATTAGAGTCACATTAGGTTGAGTGACAGGGGCCTCTGAGAATATAGGCATTGGTGGTCTTGGGGTGATCTTCCTTGCCTGGATTAGGCAATTTTCTACTTTTATTGTTGTGTCATAGGCATATGGCAATACAATCCGACCCATGGACTGGATCATGACAACAATATCTAGATTTAAAGACCTTAGATAATAGATGAATGCTATGTTAGGGGAGGGCTTCACTAACAAGGGAATTCTATCCCATCTCTTTTGAAATCTGTAATTGAAGTCCACCATATATTCATGGGGGACTCTCTTGATTGTAGCTAGTTGCTCCATTAGTGATAAGTGCTCACTCTTGTCTTCAAAGTGTTGGCATAGTTTAGTGCCCAAATTATCCTAGTTGTGTATAGAGTTGGCTTGGAGACCTCTCTACCACTATAAGGCCTTTCCCTTGAATGAAGAAGCCAGCAGTCTCACAACAACATTGTTAGCGGTGACATGATGGATTGAGAAAACACTAGCAACATCTTGAATATGCTCAACAAGGGTAGTAGAGATCTCACCAATAAAAAATGGAATAGCCTTTAAGGTTGAGGTGGGTATGTCATCATATTGTGCTAGGTCTAAATGACTATTTCCATGGAATGCAACAAATGGAAGATTTCTAGCCACAGTAGGGATATTCAGGTTGATTACAGGTATGCATAGGGTTCTTCCTGAATATTGAAATCTATCCTAAAAATTGACTAGAAGGGGAGTAGAATGAGCTGTTGAATGGGATGAGTTACTGCTTCTACTTGCCCTCACAGGGGACCTAGACAATCTATTTCTTCTTCTTCTATCAACAAAAGAGAGTTCTACAAATTGGAAATTACCTCTAGAAGAAGACCTCATCTGCATTCCAAGCATGAAATGTTGAATGATTGTATAGGAAATAGATCAACAAAGTTGCTAGGATTCTTGTTGAACACTTTCACAATAGAAAATGAACCAAGAATGGCACCAAATCCTTAGTCCAGCTATTACTCAGAGCAAAGAGTCCCACTGAGTGTGCCATAAACTGTTATCACATAGAATTGCACCTAGCTTGAAGAGAGTCCAAGTATTCTAATGACACAATGAGAATGATCTCAAGGTGTGGGACCTTGCAATATGAGATCAAACCTCCATAGAAGGCTGGTTCCTCATTCTAAGTCTAAAGCTTAGAGAAATTAACTAAACCTAGTTCTAGTGCTTACAGGGGAAAAGGGGTAGAAGGAAACAGAAAGGGAAAAGGTGATGCACCATATTTAATATGTAGTAGTTGATCTGAATCAACACAATAATGATCTCAACTCTAAAGAACTCACACAAACTTTCAGCCCTGACAGAGGTTTTGGAATAGAAAACCCTAACCTACAAAGGAGCCATTTTACTCATAAGATAGATTATAGCTTCAGATAAAACACAGAGACAAAATACAAGAGAGGTAAAACATTAGAAGTATATTGATCATGAAGGTCAAATAACCATTAAGAAGCATAACAAATTGTAGTAGAATTAGACACAAAATAATCAATTACATTCATTGTTGAATCAAACTAGAAGACATCAAAGGCCTAGCTACAGGCACAATGTATCAGACTTTAGTGATTCCTGCAATTGCATTACAAGGTCTGATTACAAAAATGTTTGGTGGCATAATAGCCTAGAACAACTCTCTCCTTAATGTTGGGAATTAAAGTGTCTCAACCTTGCAATTCCTAGCATTGATTTATTAATTATTTATTTAGTTTTTTGCTTGATTTGTATTTTACTTGCACATTTAGTTTTGGCATTTAGTTTGAGGTGGCATTGTGATATGTCATCCTACTTGTAATATGCTTTGAGTGGTCAAGTCAAACACATGTGGACTTGGGCATCCCATTTGAGGTGGCACTAATATGCCATGTGTTGACATCTTGTAGTATGACAGAGGTGTTATTGTGTATGACAGAATCTATGATGCGTAAGAGCCAAGTATAGAGATTCTCGAGATAAGTGAAAACAAGTGTCATAAAGTATCTTTGCATGTGGAGAAGGCATCTTTGGGCACCCAAGTTGGGCTATGACATGTTGTAAGAGGAATATGCTATATTTAGTCTTTATGACAGAATCTCTTACAACATTCAAGGTTGTTATGTTGGGAAAATCTATGACAGCTGTAAGATGCATAAGGGCATCTATCATAGTCTATTTTTAGCATGGAGTACTCTATCCTTGGGAAGTCAAATCTATCATGTTATGATAGATGTAAGAGAGATATTTGTAGCTTGGACAAGTGTCCTTTGATGCAGGAAAATGGCCATGTGGCCAAGATGGATGCCTATCTCTAGAGGCTTCTCAATATTGCCTTGTAACTCTATATAATGCGGTGTTTTGGAGGTGTAGTTACATAGTGTTTTTACAAGTACTGTTATGCTTCCAGAATCACTCCAGAAATGACAATTGAAGACTCTTAGAAGAACTTGCATTGCAAGTGTATTGTAATCCTTTCACAGATTTGATAATACATTGTGCAGGTTTTAGAGTGTGGGTTATTTTACCTGAAAAGGTTTTCCCCACGGTATATTTTGTGTCACCTTCTTTACGTATTGTGTTGCTGCTGTAATCTTTATGTTATATGTTTAACATTGTTGAAATTGTAAGGATTAAAATAAATTTGCATACTATTCCCCTCATTAGATTGGTGTAGGAAGTGTGTTTCGTGTACCTTGCTTCCTTTCAGTTGGTATCAGATCTTGATCACCTATGATCCTAGTTGTTGGGTAAGGTTTTTTTGAGCTAATCTTCAATTGAGTGGGAGTCTGTGCAGAGTATTCTATGATCTTGTTGCAGCGAGAAGATGGCAGGCACATCCAATAGAATGAAATTGGAAAAGTTTAATGGCAACACTTTTGAGTTGGGGAAACTCAAAATGGAAGACATGCTTGTTGACAGAGATCTATGGGAAGCAATTTCTAGCACAAGACCAATGAAAATGCCTCAAGATGAATAGAATCTCAAAGATCAAAAAGCTAAGGGTCTTGTGAGACTCTGTCTAGCTGATTCTATCCTATTGAATGTTCATGAAGAGAAGACTGCGAAGGAGCTGTGGAAGAAACTTGGTGATGTTTATCAGGCTAAATCCCTAGTAAACAAGTTATTCCTATGGAAGAAGCTGTATTCTTTGAGGATGGATGATGGAGGATCGGTTGCAGATCACCTAAATGCTTTTAACATGCTAGTTGTACATTTGACATTTGTTGGTGTAAAGATGGAGGAGGAGGATCGTTACATGACCGTTCTTTGTTCTTTGCCAAACTTGTGGGACCACCTTGTCATGGCCATTAGGAGTACTACAATCACATTCAAGATGGATAAAGTGGTCTCTTTTCTATTATTTGAAGAGATGCAGAGAAAGTCTTCTGAATCGATAAAGGAGGCTCTTGCGGTTCGTGGTAGACCCAAAGAGAAAGGGAAAAAGAAAGACAAGAAAGATGAAAAGGGAAAATCCAAATCCCGTGGGAGATCCAAATCTCTTGGAAAGTCCAAGGCACTTTGTTGGAACTATGGTAAATCTGGACACTTACGAAAGGAGTGTAAAGAGAAGCAAAAGAAAAAGAAGAAAAACATTTCTGATTCTAATTCTGACAAGTCACAAGATGATGATGATGCTTTTGTTGCAGCCTTGGCCACCCATGCATCAGAAGATGTGTGGATGATTGACTTTGGTGATTCTTTCCACATGACCTCACATTGAGGTTGGTTTACAAAGTATGAAGAATACAATGGTGGGAAGGTGTACTTGGGTGATGACTCTCACTTGAAGATAGTTGGTTGTGGAAGAGTCTTGATCCAATTCCCTAATGGACGAGTGAAGGGGATCAATGGGGTTATGTACATTCCCGGTTCATCATGAAACCTACTCTCTGTAATTAAATTGAATGATGCAGGTGTGCAGGTTATCTTCTCAGGTGGAGGATGCAAGATGACAAGAGGAGCTATGGTGCTTGCTAAGGGTACTTAGAGAGGTACTCTATTTTAGCTGGATGCATGCACTACTCAATGCAATCATTCTTCTGTTTCAAAGAAAAGACCTTCAGATTCTTCATCCTTACCATTGGAACTCGTAGTAAAGAAATGTGTTGCTTCTACTTCAAATGGTAGTGCTTTCTGGGTACCTAAGGGTGCTCATGCTTTGGAAATGAAACTTCCTGCTGAAAAGATAATGTTGTGGCATAAGAGACTTGGTCACATTGGTGAGAAGGGTCTTAGAGCCCTAAAAATTAAAAGCCTCATCGAGGGGTTAAATGATTGTAATCTTGAGTTTGACTTTTGTGAACATTGTGTATATGGAAAATAAAATCGTGTTTAATTTTACTCAAGTTTTCATAAGTCTTCTTGTGTGTTGGATCTTATTCATTATGATGTGTTTGGTCCTATGAATGTTACTTTGATTGCCAAATCATTGTATTTTGTATCATTCATTGATGATTATAGTAGGAGGACATGGATTTATTTTCTCAAAAGAAAATCTGAAGTCTTTACTCGGTTCAAAGAGTTTAAAGCTTTTGTAGAGAATCAGACTGGTAACAAGATTAAGTGTTTGAGAACTGATAACGGTGGTGAGTTTTGTTCCATAGAGTTTGATAAGTTCTATAAAGAACATGGGATTGAAAGACATAAGATAACTCCATACACCCTGCAGCAAAATGGAGTTGTAGAAAGAATGAACAAAACATTGATGGAGAGGGCTAGGAGTATGCTTAGTGGTGCTATCCTCGAATAAAAGTTTTGGGCTGAAGCTGTAGCCACTACTTGCTACCTGGTTAACAGGTCTCCTACTTCAACGCTCATTGATAAGACACCCATAGAGGTGTGGTCTGGTAAGAAGCCTTCAGTGAGACATCTTCACATTTTTTGTTGTGAGGCATATGCACATGTGCCTAAGGAGAAGAGGTCAAAATTGGAGAACAAGGAAGTTAAGTGTATCTTCATTGGCTATGGTGTCGGTGTGAAAGGGTACAAGCTTTGGGATCTTATGGATGAAAAAGTCTTGTATAGCACAAGTGTTATATTTAGAGAGGTAACACCTTCTCCTATTATTTTATAGCTAGAAGAAAAAGAAAAGAAAGAGGATGTGGTTCAGTTTCCTACTACCCTTGAGAAGACTGAACTGAAAGACCCTATTGGACCTAATGATGAGGAGAGGTCTAGCAGCTCTAAAAGTTTAGAAGAAGTAGAACCTCCACCTCAGCCTTTGAGGAGGTCCACATGAAATAGGAAGCAACCTAAGAGGTTTGGTTATACATTGCTTGATTCTAGTTGTGCTTTTTCTTTGCTTACTAACACCGATGAGCCTAGAATTATGACAGAGGCTATGGGCATGAAAGATGCATGTTCCTAGAAGGAGGCCATGGAAGATGAGATGACTTCTTTAGAAAAGAATAAAACTTGGGACTTGGTGCCTTTGCCTAATGGACGGAAACCTGTTGGATGCAAATGGGTGTTTAAGAAGAAATTTGGTGCAGATGGCAGTGTTGAGAAGTATAAGGCCAGATTGGTCGCAAAGGGGTATTCACAAGTGGAGGGAATTGATTATGGTGATATTTTCTCTCCCATTATAAAGTTGACATCTATTAGGTTCCTGTTATCTCTTGCAGCAGCTTATGATTTAGAAGTGGAACAAATGCATGTGAAGACAACTTTCTTGCATGGTGACTTGGAGGAAGAAATCTACATGTCACAGCCAGAGCACTACATAGTGAAAGGTAAAGAAAATTTGGTTTGCAAGTTAAAGAAGTATTTGTATGGATTGAAACAATCTCCTAAGATGTGGTACTTGAAGTTTGATGCCTTTGTGTTGTCTATTAGATTTATGAGATCAAAATTAGATCATTGTGTGTATTATAAGTTTGACAATGATCATATTCTCATTATTGCACTATATGTTGATGATATGTTTCTAATTGGGAATGGTAAGAATATGATTTCTGATTTGAAGTCTCAGTTGTCAGCACAGTTTGAAATGAAAAACTTAGGGGCAGCCAGGTACATTCTTGGGATGGAGATCCAAAGAGACAGAGCAAATAGAAAACTTTGGTTAGGCCAAAGTAAGTATGTTAACACTATGTTGGAGAGATTCAGTATGGTGGATTGCAGACCGTTGACTATTCCTGTTACGATGAGGACAAATTTATCTATTGATGATTGTCCAAAGTCTCATTTTGAAAGGGAAGATATGAGTAGAGTACCTTATGCTAGTGCAGTTGGTATCTTGATGTATGCCATGGTCTGTACAAGACTAGACATTACCCAAGCAGTGGGAGTCCTTAGTCAGTTTATGGCTAATCCTGGATGGGTACATTAGGATGCAATGAAGAGAGTGTTTAGTTATTTGAGGGGTACTTTCGAGTATTCCTTATGTTATCATGGTTATCCTACTAGACCTCAGCATTCTGTGAGTATTCATGGATTTGTGGATTCTAATTAGGCAGGTGACATTGACAGTAGGAGATCCACCAGTGCTTATGTGTTTACCATGTTTGGTGGTGCTATTAGTTAGATGATTAAGCGACAACATGTGGTTTCTTTGTCCACAATAGAAGTAGAGTACATGGCAGCAACTCATGCTTGTAAGGAAGACATTTGGCTTAAGAGGTTGTGTTCATATGTTGGTTTTGATGTAGGACAAATTACTATCTATTGTGACAATTAGAGTGCGATTTTCTTATCAAATAATCCTACTTTCCATGCTAGAACAAAGCACATTGATGTTCAATTTCATTTTGTTCAAGATATGGTAGAAGATGGGAAGGTGATGTTAAAAGAGGTTGACATTTTGAAGAATGTTGTAGATTCATTGACTAAACCTTTGGGCATAGATAAGTTCAGATGGTGTTCGGAGTCTATGGGCCTTTTGGCCCCTAGAAGTTAAATCTTGTCTTTTTATTGGCTCTTGCAAGGTGTTTGACAAGTGCGAGAATGTTGGGAATTAATGTGCCTCAACCTTGCAATTCCTAGCATTGATTTATTAATTATTTATTTAGATTTTTGCTCAATTTATATTTTACTTGCACATTCAGTTTTGGCATTTAGTTTGAGGTGGCATTGTGATATGTCATCCTACTTGTAATATGCTTTGAGTGGTCAAGTCAAACACATGTGGACTTGCGCCTCCCATTTGAGGTGGCACTAATATGCCATGTGTCAGTATCTTGTAGTATGACAGAGGTGTTATTGTGTATGACAAAATCTATGATGCATAAGAGCCAAGTATAGAGATTCTCAAGACAAGTGAATACAAGTGTCATAAAGTATCTTTGCATGTGGAGAAGGCATCTTTGGGAACCTAAGTTGGGCTATGACATGTTGTAAGAGGAATATGCTATATTTAGTCTTGTATGACAGATTTTCTTACAACATTTAAGGTTGTTATGTTGGGTGTCATGCCCACATTTCACATGTGTTCGTAACACGCTAAACCGCGTGTCATGTCCACATGCGTCATGTAGTCATGATACGAAATATCAAAAAATTTTCCCTATCTACTCTGAAAGCCTCCCTCGCACGCGCAAGCATGCTCGGTGCATCTGTTTAAGTTATCTAATAGATTGTTGATACGTTTTATTCCACTCTTGTTTACTTTGCTAGAGTCGGTTTATTTTATTTCGTATAAGGTTCTCTAGGTAGGTAGAGGATCTTTAAATAGTTATCTCAATCCATTAAATACTTTCTCGCATTCTTAGTAGAAATTCCTCTATCGATTTGATTTTAAACGTTGCTCATTTCACTGTTCACGTATTTCTTAACTTTCTTTTTTGATTATGTATTCAAAGTTATTCATATTCAACCATTTCCTATACTTGGTAATTCATTAATAAAAAGAATTTACCAAGCTATAGATAAAAATAATGTTCTTATGAACAAATTAAATGTAATTGCTTAATAGGGCAATTTAAATTAACCCATTAAAATTTGCCTAACTACATATATATGTTTATTTATATATATATATAAATTATATATATATATATATATAATATGTATATATATTTTTTAAACTCTTAGTGCTTGCTTTGCACTCACAATTATTATATATATAAATATACATATATATAGTTAACTATATAAAAATGCATTTATATATACAATATTGTATATTTATTATTAGTAGTGGAAAATCCACTAAAGTTAGGTCCAAATTTAAAATTAGAAATCCCATCACAAGAATGGGAATTTAAACCCTAAACTCCTTTTTATGTTGAAGTGTTGTTTGTTGCAGAGAAGGGACGAAGCGGCGGTCGCAGGGTCAGAGGTATGGCGGATGGCGGTGGCGCAGCACCAGTGGGGACTCTGGAGCGGTGGTGGGAATGGCGGTGGAGGGTGGTGAGGAGTGGTGCAGACGGTAGATGGAAGGACTGGTGGAGGCTGCGCAACGCAGTGAGGGGGGAAAGCGTCGCGTGGGAGGCACGATGGGAGTTCAGCCACAACATGGTTTATTGGGGTCGCGGGGGTGTGGGGACGGGCGAAGCCCCACCCACACCCCACTAAGTGGGTGTGGGTGGGGATCCGCCCCTCCTCACACCCCATCTATGTATATTACTGTGGGGGGTTTAACCCCCCCACCACTCCTCTAAAGAATATTCCGTGGTTGTGTAAAGTTTGTGAACTGCGAACTCTCCCATATTTGCTATTCAAAAATTTTTCAACGATTATTATTTATTTAATGATGTATATATATATATATATCATTTCCACTTTTACAATTAATTTAAAACTATTAAATACATATATATATTTTTATATATATAGATGTATCAAAAATTCCATTTTCACAACTAACTTTAAAGTAGAATGTGGTATGCAAAAATAATAAATATATATTCCTATTTATAAAATGATAACCCATGGCAAAATTCCTTTCACATTATTTTCAACATTACAATTTGAGTATACAATTAAATCAAAAGAAACAGAACATTTAATCATTTAAATTTGTAGTTTCTATTTGTGAATCTATCAAGTAAATTTTTCCTATGCAAATTACATTTAAGAATCAGAAATAAATACTTGTAACTATTTCATTTTCCTCCTTTTTATTTCAAGAACACACATAATACAATTTAGATTATTTCCCAATGCAACTTAACTTCAAGTTTTAACTTTGTATTCAAGGCAAAATGCATCTTACATAACACTAAAAAGAAAGTGACTTCTTACTAGATAATACAAGGAAATCATTTATTATTGATTCAATCAACAAACAAATCTCACAACTTAACTTGATAACAAAGAACCATTAAATGTAAGACTACCACAGCTCTCATACACTCAAGGGAGTAAAACACTCGCTTCTCCCAACTTACACAATGATGAAAGGTAACAATCAAATAAATCACAATTTAAACATACTAAGGGAGGATCATTCCTTCATTCCCAGGGTAACAATTTTTACAAAAATATCAAGAGAGATGTTCTCTCTACAACTCTTACATAAAGAACTATGATGGTCAAAATCCCATTTGCAAATAAGAAGTTCAACAGTTTCTTTCACAAGGTAAGTCATTCTTCAATTCTTTTACATGCTCCAACAATAACCTGCAAGACAACAAGGGAAAACAACAAACACCAGCTAGCTCTCCTCCCTACCTTTGACTCGCAAGAGAGTCACCCCCGAGCTAGGGAGACCATCCTCATATCCAGGGCAAGATAGACTAACCACATCACAACATAGAGCAACAACAAAGCAATGATCCACACACCCACAAGGTTGACACACATAACAAAGTCTCAGCTTAGGTGAGTACAAGGAGGGTAGGGGAGTAGACAATCTCTACCTCTAGGTGTCATCCTTTCACAATTTATCACAAGGTCTCAAGCCAATCATAATCACAAGGCCTCAAGCCTTCCAATGAATCAAGTAACCAAGGATATCCTAATAGGCTCTCAAAGCCAATAAGCCCTCAAGGCTAAAAATAGTACCATTTGCCCTCAAGGCATATCATGTATCCAGAACCAAGATGACACCCGAGGAGGGTCACACCTCCCCTCCCTAAACATGATGAGCATTGCCTTCCAGCTGGAAGGAGCTCTCTCTACACCCCAAACAAAAACCAAAAAAACAAACAGAAAGGCTCATAGAAGACATTTGCAAGACTCTTTCAACAATCAAGATACAAACATGCATATCATACATATGATCACACAAGAGAATAGATTAGTTCACCAACCTTCCAAAGCCCAATTATGGAAGTAATCTGATGAAGAGCTCCTTTCTCCTTCCTTCTCCAAATCTCCCTCTTTTTCCTCCAAGATCCAACCCCCTTACTCTCCTCATCCTCTTATTTTTAAAACTCATTCCTCCATTTTTCTAATTTCCCAAGTGGCAATAAACAACTCAACCCCCACTCCTCCATTAACCTAGTGGTCATAAAACAATGTACCCCCACTCAATAGGTTCCCCATTAAAGCCCGCATGTAGGATTAAAATAAAACAAGTAAACTTAAAATAAAAGAGAGAGTGGGTGACACAACACCCTCATTAAGGGGAACCCCACCAAAAGGAGGCACATGGAGACAAGCACTCCATTATTAGGGAATCATGAAGTGGCTCTATGACTTGGAAGTGGGCATGAGTGTGGATTCCACTCATCCCATGTTCCCCCATGCTTCCAATTTCCTCACTTTACTTCACCCTGAAGTTGAAGTGACCCTATGGAAGTTAACCCAAGGTTAACCTAGTCAAAAAGGTCCCTAAACCCCAGGGGTATAACCTAGGGTTGTTTTAAACCTAGTTAGGACTCCCAGAGTCAAATAAAACACATGAAGAGGGTCAAAAAGAATTAAAGTTAAAACAAGATTCAAAACATCAACTTACAACACTTATCATAATAAAAGTAATTCAGAAAAATAGCCCTTATCCCCTTAACCTCATGCAATATTAACACATTACAACATTACCACATTTTTCCAAAACAAGAGGTTGATCTCAGTTCCTCATGGAACTAGATCGGCTCACAAGGGGAACAACTTAGGATATGGGATGATCTCTTGTGTATGTGGTTTCATTAGTAATACCTGCACACTCAAACTCGAAGTCAATAACTCATAGAGATATCATAGTCGAAGCAATTGAATACATGCATATCTAAACATACTACCATATAACATACTGAAATCATAATGCACTTCCATATCCATACAACATTTACTTAAATACAACATCTAACTATCATCGCACAATTGTTTTCTTAAAATCACTTAGGTTCAATAATCAAGAATTCAGAATCAATAGTCTCTCAACATAAAAATAGTAACAATAGCACTACAAATAGTCTCATGAATAGTAGTGTAAAAAGTAGGCCTCACATTGGGAAAATCTATGATAGCTGTAAGATGTGTAAGGGCATCTGTCATAGTCTATTTTTAGCATGGAGCACTCTATCCTTGGGAAGTCAAATCTGCCATATTATGACAGATGTAAGAGAGATATTTGCAGCTTGGACAAGTGTCCTTTGATGTGGGAAAATGGCCATGTGGCCAAGATGGACTCCTATCTCTAGAGGCTTCTCAATATTGCCTTGTAACTCTATATAATGCGGTGTTTTGGAGGTGTAGTTACATAGTGTTTTTACAAGTACTGTTATACTACCGGAATCACTCTAGAAATGACATTTGAAGACTCTTGGAAGAACTTGCATTGCAAGTGTATTGTAATCCTTTCTCATATTTGATAATACATTGTGCAGGTTTTAGAGTGTCGGGTTTTTTACTTGAAAAGGTTTTCCCCATGGTATATCTTGTGTCACCTTCTTTATGTGTTGTGTTGCTCCTGTAATCTTTATTTTATATGATTAACATTGCTGAAATTGTAAGGATAAAAACAAATTTGCATACTATTCCCCTCATTAGATTGGTGTAGGAAGTGTGTTTCATGTACCTTGCTTCCTTTCACTTGAGATTACAAATTTTACAAAATTTATATCAATCTTCCCCTCTACAGTCAATGTTGAAAATGATCCTAGGGACTTAGGCCAACCCGTACCACATTCAATTTGTTGGTCAGAAATCACTTGCAACTAAGATAGAGCTCATACCTCTGGCAGACTTGTGACCTCTGAAAATGGATGTTTACATGCAGGACTGACAGATGCATTCAAGAGGGAATACAAAAAAGTCCTTCCATGCACCTAAAAATTTGAAATGTAGATGCAACTGTACTCCAACATTGAAGAATTGCACTATTCCATCCAACTTCAATTGGTTTTGGCCATGGAATGAATGCTAGGTACACCTATCCAATCGGCAACCTCTCCCACCACTGGAATCCTCATATGTCTATGTTTGAATCTAGACCATTGGATAGAGCTATCAGGAGCGAGATCGACAGCCATAATGTATTGCAAATAGCACTAAGGCATAGGGGAACACAATTGTAATGTGTAGGATGGCTGTGATGAGCCGTAGAGGTGACACCTGACAAGGAGAGAAAGGCCACCAGGAACCTTGTGATGTGTCAAAAACTTGCCACATAGCCCACATGCCTTTACCGCGGTAACATTTCTTTAAACCACCAACATCCATCAGTTATTGCCAAAATGGACAAAATACCAGGGATGAAAACTGCGACACGAAGGAGCACCACAATGTAATAGGAGACTGCCACATGGATACTCACTGCCTGACCTTTGTCTTCTTTGCCTTGTTAGCAAAAGGATCCATCAGCGAACCTCAGAGCTTTTAAACTTTTGAAGAAAGTTCACGATTTGTGAAATTTGCCGACAAAGGGCCTTCCTTGCATACCTTTAATTTAGCCAATTTTTTAATCTTTTCCTTGCCTTCCCTTTGTTGGGGAATTGCCTAATTGGCGAACCAAAGAATTTTTTGAACTTTTGAAGGAAGTTTATGATTGGGGAAAATCGTCGACAAAGGCAAGTGCTGCTCCCTTATGCCTTGGTCAATTTTTATGAAGTTGAATCTTCCATCCCTTTTTGTCAAAAAATCATCAATTCGGTGAACCGCTGAAAATATGAACTTTTGAAGAGTTTGTAAAAAATGAAAATTGCCAACAAAAGGGGAGAAAACACCCTTTCATGCCTTAGCCATTTTTATGTTTTTTTTTGGTTTTTTACAAGGATTTCTAGATGGATTTGAAGGGTTTAAGGCCTGCAGAGCTATATTCCAAAGCATTTCAAGGAGATTTTCAAGGTGAGCTGTTGGACTCAGGCAGAGGAAAATAGGTCAACAGTAAGCTCTCAAGAGTCTTCAAGATTTTAGTAGTTGTTTACTTGCTTTTGTAATGCATGTAGTTGTATGCTCTTGTTTGGTTCTGTTATTATTTTTGTGTTAATGTTTTGGGAGGGGTTGTTTATGGCAAATGCTCACCACTTATGTGGAAGAATATTGCCTTGTATTGGGGTTTGGAGAGAGGTGAGAACGTCCTTGGGGAAAGCTCACTCCTTGAGAGGAGTTGTTTAGCTTGAGGCTTTATTTTGAGGCTGTGGTTATGTGTGAGAGGTAAGAGTGCCCTCCTTGTGAATAGTGAAATATTAAGATTATTAAGTTGTAACATGAGAGGACATTGAGGAGAAAATGGTTAAGTTGAAATATGAGAAAGAAGTATGGAAGAGATGAGTAAGTTGGTATTGATGTCTTTCCCCTTGAGGAGAGTAGTCCACTCTCTCACCCTTGTTTCAAATCCATGGTTATGGATTTTGTGTTGTGAGTATCCATGGTTGGGAATGTGCTTATTTGTTATGTGTGTGTTTGACTCCCTTGTGTTTGAGAATATTTCGGGGTTACTTGTAGGCCTCCTAGGTTGGGGGAGGCTTGTCTCAAGCCAATGGTTGGGTGGTGAACTCCATTGGCCTTGTTGTCCTTTGTGTTGTATTATTGCAGGATCTATGGCTAAGGAAAAAGGAGAAGGAGAAGAGTCTCCTTGGAAAGTTTTGGGATGGTAAAAGTTGATCATCTATGTAAAGGCTATGTAAAAGTCTTAGCTCAATGAGCTTTGTAAATGGGTAGTTAGGATGTGGGCTTAAAGGGCTTCTCTTGTGATCTCCTATGTTTGTTCTACTCTTGAAAAGTTGTATTTACTTGAATGAAAATAATGAGAGGAAGATTTTTTTCACCATATGATGTTGTCATTATTTGAAATGTTGTAATTCTAAGATTAAGTTATATGCTTCTCTCTCTCCCCTACATGATTTTATTGATCATTACTTGGTTGCAAATAAATAAATAAATGATAAGTTTACTCTAGTTTATTGATTGTTGAAATATGAAAACACTTATATCTTTTTACCTTTATGACTATGTTTAAAAGAAAATAAATTAGATTCAATAGATACCTTCTTCTCTCTATTATGCTCATAAAAAATTTAAAAAAGTATATATATAATGTCATGGTTTTAAAGATATTATTTCATCTAATTACTTGTTGGCATAAAAGAAATATATCTTTCCTTTAAATTTAAGAATGGTTTTAAAAAAAAAAAAATCATAGCAATTGTTTTTTTTGTGATATTAAGGTGGTATATAAATATAAATAAATACATAACTTATATATATTATAAATTTTGTGTGTATTATTAAAAAAAAGTAGAAGAGAATAAATAAATAAATCAATAGATATATCTATATATATTATATTGTTATAATTTTGAAAGTTGAGATAAATGGGAATAAGGTATTGTTGTAAAGTTTAATTCCATATTAAAAAAATATTGTTGAAACGCTGCAGGGGTGCAGCAGGGTCGAAGCTCTGTCCACAACCCCTGCAATGTGTTGCAGGGTCTGGCGGGGCAGGGGGGTAACCACCCCTAGGGCTGTGGCCTGTGGTGACCGTAGACCCCCTTAAAAAGGCCACAGCTCCACAGAGCCACCACCCCCCAAACCCTTGCCTATTGTTATTTTTACAGTGCTTCAACATATTTATGAGCCCTTTTAAATACGATATACTCTGGTATATATACAGTATGTGTATATACTCAAAGATATATATATTTCAATATGCAACATATTCTCTTGCATATATACTATTGCAAGTATGAGCAGTAAGTGTTGTCATTGATGTCAACACCTAATGTTAGCATCTAAGGAAGTTACTTGGTTAAGTTGGAACAAGTGTTTGATTGTTCTGTCTCCCAGAATAGTGCAGTGTTTTGCTCCACATTTCCTCAATATTATAGACTGGAGTGTGAGACTGGGACATGATTTATAGAAGTGTTTAAATATGTTAGATCCTAAGTTTGGTGGTCTGGAACACTATGCAACAAAAGAGATCTATTCACTAGTTTGAAGATTGTGTCTGGCAATGTGTGCAGAGTGATAGGGAGAAAATGTTTTCCTCCGCATTTCTCCACAGATTAGAATTTGGCTTTGCGGTTCTGGACTTAAGATTTGAAAGTCCATAGCCATCTTCATTCTAGAGGATTTGTGATTTGGTGCTCCGAAAGATAAGTTTGTGTTGTTATACTTCAGGTGAAAGTTGTTGAGTTTAAGTGATATTTGTTGTCTTCTATTATCTCCAAGTGAGATCTGTTACGGATGGATTTTTCAGCTCTTAGGTGAATCTATGTTGTTTGTGGATGTGTCAAGATCGTGTTAAAGCATTGCACAAGGTCCACTAGTTATGATTGTGATCGAGGAAGCATGTGATTAAGAATTCTCCCAGTTTATGTTGTTTGGCCAATAATAGAAGGTAGATTGCCATATGGATTAAAGATATGTTTTGGATCAATGTCTTAAGTAGTTAAATGTTTTGTATGAACCTATATGAACATGCTTGTGCAAGGATTTGGGTCTGCATAGCATATAATGCATTGGATTGAGCCAACAAGCTACATCTTTCAATATACACGTTTCATATTTTGGATGCTGTGATTATGGATCAAATCATGATGTGGATATATAAGAGTGATGAATTTTGGTTGAGAAAATAGTAAGGTGTGATGTGATCAATGCGAGCATAACAATAGCAAAGTAGGAATAGAAGATCAGAGATGATGAAGACAAAGGATTCAGTATTCAGTTGCTAAATGATTGCACCTTGGCATACTGATAGATGCTTTTGTACTATTCATATTTTCTCTATAATTTCACTTGTACTTGGTAGTGAGCCATCTTCATTAAGGTAGTGAGCCTAGCTATAAGAATCCATTAGGGTTTAACAACCCTCATTGTAATCTTTCTAGGTTTAGGGTTGAGGCAGTGAGCCTGCTAGACCTAGTTGTACTTCATGGCAGTGAGCCAACATATTCTAGGCCCGTGGAGTGACCAAGCTTGAACATCACCATTTGTAAAAGATTACAATATATATTGAGAGCTAATCCTCTCCGTGGTTTTTCCCAACCTTGGGGTTTTCCACATAAAAATCCTGGTGTCCATGTGTTATGTCTTTGTGGTTGCTATTCATTTGCATATTGTGCTTTTGTTTAATTAATTTTGGAAAATGGTTAAAAGTGAAAGTGCATGAAAGGTTTTATGGAACACTGATTCAACCCCCTCTTAGTGTTCCTAATATTCAACATATACATATTGTATATATACACAGAGATTTATTTTTAGATACATATTTTTTGTTTCCTTCTATGGATACATGATACTATGTATACACAGTTGTGTGTATACACATGATTTTCTCATATTATTTGTTTTTCTTATATATATACCTTAAGCATGAAATTAGTATTGGTATGTTTTCAAACAAAATGATTCGTAGAAAGTTAAGAAACTATAGGAAAGTATTGACAAAGTAGAAATATGGTTAGTACTTCTATATTAAAGATTAAGAAACTATAAACAAAGGAGTAAATGAAACTTTTGAGCTTTTATTCTATAGATTATAATAATGGAAGTTTTTTTTTGTAAAGCTTGAAATAGAAAACATTCTTGCCAGAAAATAAATCATATTAATGCTATTATAGAAAATTAAATAGGGGAAATAATTCTTCCCAAAGGGAAGAGATTTCCCTTATGCCTCCAAACACCAACCTACAACCACAAATCCAACATTATGAGAAAAGCTTGTACTTGAGACTCTTTTATAACTTTATCTTAGGGTTGGGGAAGAGTTCCCCTAACTTTTAGGGACACTAAAACTATTTTAGAGAACTAAACTCTTTTAGGAAGAATTAAACTCCTTTTTTTGTGTGTGTTTGAAAGGCCCCTTAGTAAGAAAACTATTTTATTTAGTTATTCACCTATTTGACCCTTGAGGGTAAATTTTAAAGCTTAATGCCAAACATTTTCTTAGGTTGTTTAATTAAATTTCGTAGTGTTATTTTGTTTTATGGCAAGTGTGCCTTATCGTATTTTAGTCCAATGTATTATATTATTGTTGCAAGGCCTTTGTGAAGATTTTCCTTTTGATTTATTAATGTTAGGCTATTGTAAATGTATCTAATCTAATTTGATTCCTTTTATTATTTAGTCCTAGATGATGTTGATTTGTTTTAGGTAATATTTCTTTTTTGCCTCCACATTGGAATTGAATGATTTCACTATTTTATTCTAGGGTTAGGGTTTCAATTTAGTTTGAAACTAAAATTTTCACCTTCCCTTAGTAAACTCTAGGGATGGTTCTTTGATGGAGACCACCCCTCTTAGTGACACTTGTTGCACTACACACCCCCTTAATTTCTTTCATCATCCTAGGGATTGTGAAAGGAGTTTCGTGTCATCCCACACCTTGTTGACTTTCCACCTTAGTGTAACATGCCTAATGTGTGTTGCAATGACAACCATGTTATGTGTGTGTCACCAAGTGTCCATGACATGCACGAGGGTGTTTTAGAGTCAGGTGGGAATTTTTTTTAATATTTCATGTCATACCCACATGGCAAATGTGGGCATGACATCTTGATAGTGGGTCTGAATTTTAGATTTATTATCAATTCAACAACTAGTTAACATCTTCCAGTTTTATTTAAGTTCTCAAAGAATGATTTCCAGATATTATTGGCATATCTTTGGCAAGTACGCTTGAGAATCTTATTCTGTATAGGCTTCAAAACATTCTCATTGATATCAATTAGAACTTTAGGCTTTCTATGCAAATTTCTAAGAGGCATTTTCAATGGTAAAGTTGACTTAGTATTAGGAATTTCTTCAATTTTTACTTGAGATGGGATAAATGGCGTACATTCAATTGGAGATGGAAAATATGAAAAACCTTGAAGTTGAGATGTAGAATATGGTGTACCTTCAACTTGACACATTGAATGATGGTGTGCCTCCAACTTGAGAAGATAATGAAGATGTACCTCCAACTTGACTTGTGAGAGATGGAGTGCCTCTAATTTGAGAAGAGAATGATATTGTGCCTTCATTTAGACTTGTGAAAAATGGAGTGCCTCCAACTTCAAGATTTAATTTCCTCGTTGAATGGAGGTTTTGCATTCGTTACCTTTGTGTCACCAATTCCATCTCTCTTGGCTTGATTAGATGATTCATGTTCCTCTTGAATTGGTGGCATGTCTTCTTCTATGGTTGAAAATTTCCTACTTTCATGAAGTCGCCTCATTCTTTCTCTTTTCTTTTCATTCTCAGCTTCATTCTCTTTTGGAGTTAGAGTCTTTTCTTATTTCCTCAGCATGATGTTGATTTCTATATGCATCATGAATAAGACATAGGTAAATTAGTCCATCTTGGTACAATAGAGTAAAGTAATATCATACACAAATCTCAAAATATAATCATATAATCAAAGTGAATAAATGATTATAAATATGAAAATTTATAGTTTCCTAGGGTGGTCCAACCTGAAACATAAAGATCACACACATGTCATATACTAGTAATCTTTTACAAATCAAGATTAAGCTAGGATAACATTTGAATTACAAGGCAAGATGACATATATCATACCATTCTTGTACTTCATGAAGTAACTAACATTCATCATTTAGATGATATTTAAGATTGTATCATAGCAACACTTTATTTTTAGTGTTACATCAATGGACAAGATATGGTCAATATTTACAAATGGTGGTAGGCACAATCTCTAGGTTAATTGTGAACATTTTCTTAACATATCTTCTCAAAAAAATTTCTTGATCTTGTCTTAGGTTCTCTTTTAGTACTTTCTTCCTCTATCATATTTTTTTAAAAAATAGTGTATGTAGACTAACCTCCTACTAGCTAGAAAAAAATTGAGATAAACAAAAATGAAACACAAAGATTTTAATCAAGATCAATGGAAGATCTGAAAACATGACAAGTTAAATTAACGATGCAACATATTCATTCCTATTTAGGAAAAATCCCTTCTCTAATCCCTCTCCCATTCCTAGTCAAATTGGTTGTGAAATTATAATCAAGTGTCAAATTTAGTTTCTTTTTGCAGCTTCACCAAATTTGGTGTCTTTCTTTTGATCTTGACTGCTACTTCATGATGCATGACTCTTTC
The DNA here is from genome assembly GCA_027924645.1 of Cunninghamia lanceolata. NCBI lineage: Eukaryota > Viridiplantae > Streptophyta > Pinopsida > Cupressales > Cupressaceae > Cunninghamia > Cunninghamia lanceolata. The sequence continues at coordinate 11,075,920 of BSBN01000186.1, read as the reverse complement.
ATTAAATCATGAAAATGCTATGCAAATGAATATTATTTTAAATCTTAGAGGTTATTAAAACTTTTGGAGCCTTCTTTCACACATAATGATGCCTTGAATCTAGTAAGTACCACAACTCTTCCCCCTTGAAACCTAGGGTCCATGCATATGGAAAAAAAGAAGACTTCCTGTTGCTACTATAGTCTCAAGATTGCTATATCTTTGCATGCCTTTGACAGGGATAATGGAGGTTTTAGATACCTAATCTAGTTATCATAACTTCTTCATGATGTCTTTCCATCATTTCACTTCACAACCATGTTGAATAACCTAGTATGATACTCATGGCTTCATTATGCAAAGATAAACTCTTGATACTAACCCTTGATAAAGACAATTACTACTACAACTACAAATGTATCTTCTTTTGTATCCTTCCTCATAGTGACCACTCAACCTGTTGGAACCTAAAATTGCATACTAATTTTTGCAAAAAATTTTAGGCTTCCATGTGAAAAAATCAACTACAACTCTCATAAATACACTTGTGCAATCTACCCGAGGAGCCTACTTTGGAGAACCATAATTTTAAGCCTGCTTGGTTTTATACAAAATCACTTTGTAAACATACTTTCCTATCATATGTGAGTGCACATGTCTGATTTCATCTTCCTATGATGAGATTTGACTAAGTTTTGAGGAGTCAAGTTGAAGGGTTTTGGAAAAAAATTGTTGTTTGCACAGTGTAAAATCAGTCTGGGAAGCCAACTTGGGAGGTTAATATCTTGCAGATGCATAATGTTCATAATGAACCAATTGGTGTTCCTGATTAAACTTATCAAAATCTACTTCTATGTTTGGTTTGAAGGCTCCAACACATCATTTGCTATTTTTTCAAAATGAAAAGCAAACGCATTTAGCCCCGATTTCACAGTTTCACCTCCAGGGAGGTCAACTTTGGCCCTAAATATTTTGTGATTAGAGATGATTGGTGAAAAATATCTTGTACATGCAATCATCAAGACTAAATGAACTAAACTCTCCAGTTACAACTTCCTAGGAAGAGATTTAATGGTTTTTTAAAATTGCAAGTTGGTGAGCTCGAATTAGGTTTTGACAGGGGCAGTTTTCAAGAAGGTTAATTTGGAGGCTAATAAATAGCAATTGGGTCATGTTCATGACAAACCAATTGTTGTCTCAAATTCTTCCCATATTAATGTGCCTTCCTGCCAGTTCTCAAGATCCCAGTACTTCATTTGATATTTTTTTAAAATCAAATCCAAATGGGTTTTACATAGTTTTTTGACTGCATTCCCAGGCAGCTTCAGAAAGGTCAACTTTGGCACTTGATATTTTGTGAAGGAAGAGGAATGATGAAAAATAATTTTTTACACATGTTCATTTAAGCTAAATGACCTAATCTTCAGAATGGTACCTCCTCAAAATTAGATTTGATATTTCTCCAAAGAGGCAAGATGATAGGTTTCAGTTGAGTTTTAACAGGCACAAAAACATGATGAATGAGCTAATTTGATTGCGAGCAACTTTTAATCCTAATAAATTCATGTCAAACCATTCCATAACCATACTCCCCTATCATAACTCAACATACTGGTGCATTTTCATGACTCTGGGAGAAGTTTTGATCAGTTTCCCAGATTGATTCCAAAAGCTACATGGCCTATTTTGCTCATAGTGTAAGATACCTGAAGGTGGATTCTAATGATGCCCCATTTCAAATATTCACTCTAGAAGCATGTTAAGGCAGTCCAAAGTCAATTCAAGAGAAAAAACTTGTTTGAAAACAAAAAAAAATTTAGCTGGGCCCACAAGGGACCCAACATGTTTCACACAATTATGAAGTTGGAAGGAATGTGGATAGTAAGGAAGGATTGCCAAGTTTGTATGGGAAAATGAGGTCCCTAATATAACTTTTAGTATCATTCTAATTCCTATTGAAAGAAAGGTTAAGATATCCATTAATGCATAACAATATGAAGAACTTTGTAGATGCTGATACTCTACTTGCAAACCATGAGTAGCAAAGAGAAAGGCAAATGAATTGTTTGATAAAAAAACCTTGGAGAGATATAGTTTCATGGAATATGATGACTACATGATGGGTGAGAGGCAAATGTTTTCAAATGCTTTTACTCTAGATATTGTGGTTCCTGCTCTCTGTAGAAATGATAATCTGGAAAGAACGTATTAGCTCATAAATTTAATGGAAAAGTTATCAATAAGTGTTGAACATGCATGAGATTTTGATCATAAAGAACAACTGCATAGAATGTAGTTGACACTACCAGAATTGCGTGGAATGAAGAAGAGTTAGAGCTTCATAGTATGTCCATAAATTCTAGGAGAGGAGGATCTACTAGTGGTGGAGATGACATATAACATGAAAAATCATAGCATTCACGAGTCAATCAAAACCATAGAACTCCTTGAAACAGTCCTTCCTCTTTGAGAAGTATTTAGCAAATTGAGATTTCGTGAACCATTTTCCAGAGAATGTCAATTGAAGATTTGGGCATGAATTGCCTGATGAAGGATATGGTGGGATGAAATCATGGGCACTGTTGTGACAAGTCCAGAACCCCACAGTCAAACAATATTACATCTAGAATAGAATTGAGTTCTCACAATTTGGGAAATTGCATGTATACAAGGGTTTCCTAATTACTACAAGCTTTTTGGTTCTGTCAAACAAAGGTACATGCAACTTGGAAAAGCATTGGCAATACCAGTGGCTAAAGCATTAGGTTATGAGCTGGAGCTTGCCATTCAGAGAAAATCTAGTAGTTCTCATGTGGTTGAGCTTTCGTCAGATTTTTCTACCAACTCAATAGTTCCTTCAAAGAAAAGCGGGTGAACCTCGTTGAACTTCCAATATCAATTTTGAATTTTACATTCCAACATATGCTTCGGCTCAAACTCTTGAACTGTGAACTAATTTGTATATGCCACATTTGATAAGCTCTCCTCTAGACACACTAGGACCAAAGCATATTACTGTGAGGTAAAATATTATAAATGGAACTTTGTGAGGGTGCAAAAGTTATATTTATAAAAGTTCAAAAATTTCATTAAATAATTGTGAAAAGAGATGATGGTTTCAATTTTGCTTCAACTGATATGACAACACTCAAGTATTGAGTAAATGAAGAGGAAGCTCAGTGGATTATTTATGTGACGGATATGGGTCAGTCATTGCATTTTGAGATTTCAGAGATTATGGAGGATGCTTTCACTGAACTTTTGCCAAATATGTTATGTGAGTACCTTTACAATTTATCCGAAAATTTTACCAAGTTCTATTCAACTTGCAAGATGGTATCCCACTGAAGTTAGTCAAACTCATGCAATGAAGCTAATATAATTGAGCAAATATTTTAAAGATACTATGTGCTTTCCATCTCATGCTGGAAAATCTTGAAGATTGTAATGCTGAAAGACATGGTAACACTGTTCATAGACAGAGGTGAAGAAATGTTTGATGCAATAGAAAGGAAGGAGAAAAAGGAGGTAACCTTAACATTTTCTGCATCACCACTAGATGCTAAAGACATAAGAAACCCCAAAAAACCATGCAACACTATTCATTAGCAAGAAAAATGAAATCAGAATGAAAACATTAAGCTACATCGATTTAACAGGTTATGCCAATGGATATCCTTTCGGTAAGAGACAAACATACTTTCACCGATAAGTTAAATACATTTGCATCGGTGAGACATCTGGGATTGAAATGAGTTCTCAAGATCTCTCCGACAACATAGTTCACTCCGATGAGGAAGAAAAATCATCAAAGGAAAAAATAAGATTTCAAATGCAAGATAAGAGACTCAGGTAAACAAATTTAACTGAAGGTGAAAGAGATTTAATCAAAACTTTAATGAAAAATTTAAATACGAAGTAGATGGAATAATTCAAAAGAAGTGAGAAATATTTTGTGCATACAAAGCCTGGGGGATATTTTTTCACCAAGGAGGAAAGAACGGGGTAATAATTTTTACCCAAATGAATATTTTGGAAAAGCAAAGGTGAAAACACATAAAGGAATTTATAATTAAGAAATGAAATAAAGTCTAAAGTATTGATAAATACTTTATTTTTATGGGGGCAAAAGAAGTGAAATTAATTGATTATCATATCTATTGAAGATAATTTATTTATTGAGGAGTTGCACCGGATAGAATGGCATGTGAAAGGTTGTAACCCTAAAATCACAAACTAAATATGCCAGATGAAATCAAAGGGAGAAGGAATCATCAGTAGATTAGAAAAACATCATGATCAGAAGTAGGAGTTAGATAACTGGATGGATTGATTAGTTGCCGAGATAAAACATGTTATGCTGTATATTATAAAATCTTTTGAAATTGTATAATGGAGAAGAATGAATAAATTGGTCATTTAATATTGGTGTCTATTATTTGTTGAGCTGAACAATTCTTTGGCTATCTCCACATTGTTATTTCTCTGTTATTTAAACTTGAGTTTCCAAGTTGATATTTTAGTTTCATCGAGACACACTTGTTGTTTTTGTGGAATCGAATTAATTGGTTTCTATTAAAGAATTAAAATCCATTTGATTGATTACAGTAACCTGGAAGTAACATTTGGATCAATAAGAAGAGCCCTATAATTGACAAGATTTCCATACTGTCTCCAACTTGATATTGTCTTGTTATTCAAATTGAGCATCTACTCCATTTGTCAATACACACTTGCTGTCATTGTGTGATTCTATTGATTGGTTCCTTCAAGGAAGGATTAAAATCCTTTCAATAAGTCATAGTAACCTGGTAGGATCGAGTGGATCAATAACTTGTAGAGTCTATCAGTCACATTCTTGCACGTTTATATAAGGTATAAACAAACACAAGTGCCAAACAATTAGAATTGTAACCAGTAAGTAAATCATATATCATATACACCTTGACTCCATTAGCCCAATAGAAATAGGCCATTGGTCATACTAATTCCACTCTAGGATTCCATAAAATCTTATTCAAACAATTACATCTCAGATCTGAGTATTACTAGTAGAAGTAGTTTGTAAGCTCTCATCTATTCCACATCCTTTGCCACTATGGATAGAATCAACTGAAACATATTCATTCAATCTGCTTTAGCTATTAAGGTCCACCCACCTAGGTTTAACAGAACCTGAAGTGCAGGGAGTCATCAACCATATAGGTTAACTCCATTTGTTAGCTCAAAACGTTACAAGTCTGATCATAGCACCTGGCATCCTCTTAGGACTTGTAACCTACATTTTTGAGACCTAACACAACCAATACATGAAATTATTAACTTGAGTGGTATGTATATTCAACCCTTTTTTGGCAGGACTGTAGGTAGTGGGATAGTCCTTAATAGCCTTAACAAGTTAACAATGATTGAGTTGATTAAAAAAATACTTGTTACTCTTACCCTTGTCATTGGTGCCTTTGATGCTTCATAAATTATAGTTAACCCTATAATCGACAATAAGAGGCTAGTGACAACTTGATGAAACTATGATAGTCTAGGCTTTGATCATGAAAATGACTTAGGGTAGATAATACTAATTGTGGAAGGGTTCTTAGCTTTGTGAAAACCATGAAATTTTTGTCCACTTTGATGGATTTACCATGCAATATCTATAGAACTCAATACCCCATACTCTAGAATGGCTTAAAGAGAAGTGATATGTAAAAGTTGCAGGATCACCGTAAGAACCTCATATACAATAGTCTACCCTTGTTTATATCTCCCAAAGATCTTCATGTTGTCTTCACTACTCACACCCCAGGTGTATGCTTTAACAATGTTTGAAATGGTGGGGAGGCTTATGTTGTATCCTTCACATGTCCAAATGATCCTTCCTGCTATCCCTAAAGGTCAATCATAAACAATGGGAATTACATCATGACTTCAATTATTAATAGTGACTACCAAATACTCCATTTAGGATCAATCTTCTCTCTAAAATAGGATGTGCTTTCTTATGGAGATCTTAAGGCTCAAGAGATTCCAAAATTACATGAAAACTAGTCCTCTATGATTGTTGATATTTTGAAGACCTTACAAACCCCCTTATCAAACCTATTTAACAAGCTAGGATCTCAAAACCAAATCCTATTTACTATAATTGCTCTTAGAGTACACATAGATCACAAAAGGACTAAATGCATTATACTGCATGGAGGATTCATGATTTTCCTAGTGAACCTCATCAATACCTTGACTGTACTAAGATAATAGGTGACATTATGACACATTTGGATCACAACTTGAGGTTCTATAATAGTTCCATATTCAAGATGACTGTGCAATGTATACAGGAGCATGTGTAGATCATATGTATATTTCTGGACTATCATAGTCTTGGGCAACTTAAGACACTTATATTATCCTTCCTCCACCCTAAAACTTCATCACCCTCATGGAGATTCAAATACATCACAAAGGACTAGTTATATTATCATGCAAGGAGGCTCTAGTCAAGACTATCTTGATGGCATCATACCCTCCTTGACTATACTGTAGTACATGCACCCACCAATATCAATACTCTATCTTCCTTAACTATTTAATAAATCCTTGACAAGTCACTATCTATTCAAGACGACCTCATCGTGATTATAATTGTCCTAATAACTATGCCAATGACATGTATGGTTATCTTTTAGTTGACGGCAATCTTCCCTACCACATGAATATCCTTTCAAGAGCACCTAGATATGTTTATATAGTATCATGAATACATTTTTGCATAGATTTGAGATTAATTGACTTATAATTTAGTCTTGATTGCCACCTTGTGTATCATTTGCTATCCTACCCATGGGTGAGAGGTCATAACTATTCCTAGGGTTACATGATAGCTATTAAGGTATAATTTAGTCTTTAGGATGATATGATGGTTCTTCCAAGTGAGTATCTCAAGTGACAATCCTTAACTTGATTTTAGCATGATGATAATTAATTGAATAACATGATTTCTCTTAGTATCCTTCTAATTGTTTAGGTTAGTATTTGAACTAGGATAATAGCAACATGTGATTGCACATCTACTCCATAGTGAAAGTGTTTCCATGGCCTTGCTCTAGTTTAGGATTATCCTTGAATGTTGATAAGACTCCCTTCATAAATATATACCAATATATCTTGATTATTTCCTTCCCATGGTGATATGGCTTGTTGTCATAGATTGTCATCTCAAATAAATATAGATTTCACTTTCTCATGATAATTTAACTTATCAAAATGATAATCCTCTCACTTCCCTCATGACTGTCCTATAACATGAGATTTCATGCTTTAATATAATCATAACACGAAGTAAACTAATACATTTAAAGAACATACCTTAGATTTTGAGATTCGAGTTTCCCGATCCTCAAAAATTTGGCTTCAAAATCCTCAAAAATTTGATCTTTTTGGCAAGCTCCTTTATATTCAATGTTCAATTCTATATAACTCTAATAGGATTATGAAAATTAAGAAAAAAATAAACATATATCATCAAATTCAATATAAATACATGAAAATTAAAATTGAAACAATATGAAACATGAAACTATTAGTTTAAACAATCAAATTCTATCTAAAAACATCCAATTTACTTCTTCTACATTGAAAAACCAAAAAAAGGTGGTGGATTAAGCAAACAATTATTGTCAAAATGTCAACTAGCTAAAAAAGCATTTTGTTATCTGATTTTGCATGAAAAGTAGGGAATAACAGAGCACGTGGGACTAAATCACAGATCCCACATGCTTTTTGTCCATTATTTTGGTTCACCAAAACATGCTCATGTTATAATGCAAGCACATTTTGTCAAGCATGGAAAGTTTAAGTGCTTTCATGCATCGAAAGTCTTAAGTGTTGTCATGCATGGAAACTTATAATTTTTTTTAAGTGCATGGAAAGTGGGGAGGGAGATATAGAGGTGAGAGAGAGAGGGTAGGAGGTAAAGAGGGGGAGAGAGTTAGAAATAGAGAGAGATAGGAGATGAGGTAAAGAGGGGAGGGAGAGAGATAAAGATAGAGAGACTACTTTTGGCATGCAAACCTAAACCTAAGTAACCCTAAACCCCTAAACCTGAGCACCCCTAAACCTGAGCAACCCTAAACATCTAAACCCTAAATAATACCCCTAACCCTAAACCCAAGCAACCCTAAACCTCTATCTCTCTATCTCTACCATCCCTCTACCTCTCAATCTTTCTCCCTATGTCTCTGGCCATGTCTCCCACTCTCTATCTCCCTATCTGTCCCCTTAATCTCCTCTATATCTCCCTAACGGTCCTCTCTATCTCTAAATCATAAACCCTATACCTCTAAACCTTAACCCCTAACCCATAAACTATAAACCCTAAACCCTAAATAATGCCCCTATACTTTAACCCCTAACCCCTAAACCCTAAACTCGAGCAACCGTAAACCCCTAAACCCTAAACCCCAAACACTAAACCCAAGCAACCCTAAACCTCTATCTCCTTAGATCTCTCCCCTATCTCCCTATCTCTATCATCCCTCTACCTCTCAATCTTTCTCCCTATGTCTTTGGCCACGTCTCTCACTCTCTATCTTCCTGTCTCTCCCCTTGGTCTCCTTTATATCTCCCTATTAGTCCTCTCTCTCCCTCTCTAAGCCCTAAACCCTAAACCTCTAAACCTTAACCCCTAACCCCTAAACCATAAACCCTAAATAATGCCCCTAAATCCTAACCCCTAACCCCTAAACCCTAAACTTGAGCAACCCTAAACCCTAAACCCTAAACTTAAGAAACCCTAAACCTCTATCTCCCTAGATCTCTCCCCTATCTCCCTATCTCTATCGTCCCTCTACATCTCAATCTCTCTCCCTATGTATTTGAACATGTCCCTCACTCTATCTCCCTATCTCTCCCCTCTGTATCCTCTATCTCTCCCAATCTCTATCTCTCTCTAAACCCTAAACCCTAAACCCATAAATCCTAGCCCCTAACCCCTAAACCCTAAACCTGAGCAACTCTAAACCCTATACCTAAAACCATAAATAATGCCCCTAAACCCTAAACCCAAGCAACCCTAAACCTCTATCTCCCTATCTCTCCCCTATCTCCCTATCTCTATCATCCCTCTACCTCTCAATCTATCTCCCTATGTCTTTGGACATGTCCCTCACTCTCTATCTCCTTATCTCTCCCCTCTGGACACTCCTCTATCTCTCCCAATCTCTATCAGTCCCCTCTCTCTATCTCTCCCAATATTTATCGGTCACCTCTCTCTATCTCTCTCTAAACCCTAAAACCTAAACCCCTACACCCCTAACCCCTAACCCATAACCCATAACCTCTAAACCCCTAAACCCTAACTCCTAAACTGAGAAACCCTAAACCCCTAAAACCTAATCTATAACACCTAAACCCTAAACCCTAAATAATTCCCCTAAACTCTAAACCCTAAACTCTAAACCCTAAACTCATAAACTCTAAATAATGCCCCTAAAGCCTGATCCCTAACCCCTAAACCTGAGCAACCCTAATCCTCTCTCTCCCCAAACCCCTAAACTCAAGCAATCGTAAACCTCTATCTCCCTATCTCTATCGTCCCTCTACCTCTCAATCTCTCTCCCTATCTCTTTGGACATCTTGCTCACTCTCTCTCTCCCTATCTCTCCCCTCTATCTCCTCTATCTCTCCCTATTTGTCTCCTCTCTCTACCTATCTATCTCTCCCTATCTCCCTATCTCTTGCCTCTCTCCCCCTATCATTCCTCTATCTCCCTATCTCTCCGCCTCCCTTATCAATGAAGAAAATGGAAACAAGAAAACTTAGATTCTCTTTAGATATCTCTCTCTACCTCTCTCTCTCTCTCTCTCTCTCCCTATCTCTCCCCTTTCTCTCCCCTCCATCTCCACCCTCTCTCCCTCTTCCTCCCCCTCCCTCTCGCTTATCGACAAAGCAAATGGAAACACAAAAACTAGGACATGCAAAGAGGGATGAGGATATAAATTGGGAGGATGAAATGGAAACAAGATAAAATGAAAGTTCATTGGATGGGAAGAATGATGAATGGAGAGGTGTAAAATAGTAAAATAGGGAAAAATTGGTGGGATCTAAAGGGAAATTGGAAAGGAAAAGGAAAACTAGGAAAGCTAGGAAAATGAAAACTAGGAGAGAGAGAGAGAGAGAGAGAGAGAGAGAGAGAGAGAGAGAGAGAGAGAGAGAGAGAGAGAGAGAGAGAGAGAGAGAGAGAGAGAGAGAGAGAGAGAGAGAGAGAGAGAGAGAGAGAGAGAGAGAGAGAGAGAGAGAGAGAGAGAGAGAGAGAGAGAGAGAGAGAGAGAGAGAGAGAGAGAGAGAGAGAGAGAGAGAGAGAGAGAGAGAGAGAGAGAGAGAGAGAGAGAGTGTTTTATTTACCATAACGCGAGTCCATTATAACGCACTCGCGTTATGCTTTGCTTTGGTAATTTCCAAGCCTTTGGCTTGGATTTGCCTTAGGCTTCCAAACCAAAGGTTTGGACTATGTTTTAGACATCCAAAGACGTGTTTTTCTAGATTGTAACAAAAATTACATAATTTGGAGTGTGCTCCCCATCAGGTTTGCACATGTTTCAATGACAAGTTAAAAAAATACCACCATAATATTAAGCTCTCTCTTAGCTTTCTAACCATATAGTTTTTTTCATATTTTGAGTATGTTAAGTATTTCATCTTTAATTTCTTTTGTTAGTGTATCTATTTTTTTGTCGAAAACTAGTGTGTGGTATTTTTGACTTTTTTTTAACCGTTCATCGAAATTTCAAATAAATTACATTTTTAGAAATTAGACTCCATTCTACATGTATTCAATTTTTTTTTTTTGAATTTTTGATTTTTTAAAAAAAAATTTAGGGGGGAGCAAGCTCAATTTTTTGTTTTTTAGGATGTGTCCACTTTGAAAATTAATAAAAAATTAATTATTCATGAAAAATTATCAGAAAAATCAAGGATAAACTACATGGTGTTAGCTAATTTCTCATTGAAGCAATTTTTGAAATACTAAAAAGTTAACATTATAGGGGGAGCACACTAGATGCTATGTTATGTTTTAAAAACAATAGGACCAATTTGTGTGCTCCCCCTTTTTGAACCCCTTAATCTCAACTATTTTTTTAAAAAAATAGTAGTTTAGAAACTAGATTTGGAGCACTACGACTCTTGTTTTTGTTGTATCTTCAAATTTTGAGTGTAACTATCTTCAATTTCTCATCCAACATCAGTATTTCCTAATTTTAGAAAAAAAAGTGGTCTTAAGACCCCCTCTTGGTCCCCCATCTTTGTGCACTTACCCTTTGCTTGGTCCTATGTAGATATGCTTAGTTTAGATCCTTCATTAGTGGTACATCATTTGATAGTATATCCTGGTACAAAGCCGATCAAACAAAAGTTAAAAAAATTGCATCCCAAAATTGCTCTCCTAGTAAAAGAGGAATTAGAAAAACTACTAGCAATTGGCTTCGTCAAACCTATATATTATCCAAAATGGGTATCGAACATAGTTCCAATTTCCAAAGTTATTGGGGGCATCCAAGTTTGCACAGATTTCTGAGATTTGAATAAAGCATGTCCTAAATATGATTTTCCACTACCAAACATTGATATCATAGTTAGCCTAATAGCTGGACATGAAATGTTATGGTTGATGGATGGATTTTCTGGATATAAACCAAATCAAAATTGCTGAAGAATATCAACACAAGACTACATTTATATGTGTTTAGGGAGTTTATTACTGGAAGTAATGCCTTTTGGTCTTAAGAGCAGCCTATCAAAGAGCAATGACTGTACTTTTTCATGACATGCTTCATAAAACTATGGAGGATTATGTTGATGACATCCTTGGTAAATCCAAAACAAGAGAAGGTCATCTATATGTCCTTGTTAACATTTTTGATTGCTTGAAGGAATAGATAGTGCGCCTTAATCTAAAGAAGTGTGTATTTGGTGTCACATTTGGCAAACTCTTAGGATACATTATCTCTTGACGAGGTATCGAAGTGGATCTTGCTAAAGTGAAAGCTATAGTTGAAATATCACCTCCACAAAATTTAAAGAAATTATGTTGCCTTCAAGGGAAACTACAATCCATCAGAAGATTCATAGCACAACTTGCCGATAATGTCAACCTTTTGCATATCTATTGAGAAAGAATGTAGGATTTCATTGGGATGAACAGTGCCAACAAGCATTGATAAACTGAAAGAATGTCTTGCTCACCACCAGTTTTTGTACCACCTGTTCAAGGAAAATTGCTTCTTTCATACATATCAACTACATCAACAACATTAGGAGCATTGTTGGCACAAAATGATGACATTGGAAAAGAAAGAGCCATTTAATACATTAGTCATACTCCAGTGGGCTATGAGGTAAACTACACACCCATAGAGAAGGCATGTCTTGCTATTGTCTTTGCTTTGCAAAAGCTTCGAAATTATATGCTTAATCATCAAACTAAGCTCATTTCAAAAATTGATCCACTAAAGTATATCTTATCTAAGGTGACTCTAACAGGACAAATGGTAAAATGGATCATGATCTTAAGTGAGTTTGATATCGAATCTATGGATAGAAAAGCTATAGTGAAAGTTCAAAACCATGTCACACTTTTATAATGGGAACAACCAACACAAACATATTTTTCCAACTTAAATGTCAAAAAATTCATATGTATGTTTTGAATTTTAAAATGACATAAACTAATGAAATGTAGAGTTTTTAGTGTAGTTTATGCTTATAATTTTTAATTTTTTTAAAAAATAGGTGGATATTTTTTTTATAAATTTAATTGATGAATTTTAAATGCTGATATTTTTCAAAAAAAGTAACATCAATGGGACGTCAAGAAAAATATAGTAAAATTATTTTTTTTCTTTAATTTTTTTTCCCTAATTAGCCAAATATCTAATGCATGGATTTTTTTTAAAAAATTTTTGATAAATATATTTTTAAAAAAATTTTAAAGTTAATTTTAATTAGAACATAGTAGTTTCTATGGGACGTCAACTTTTTTACATTATATAATTGTTTTTTAAGAAAATACCCTCTTGGAGAGGATTCCCTCCTCTAGTGAACCATATATTTTTCAAATTTTTTGAATATGTTTAGCCTATTTATTTCTAATTTCTAATCAGCTTCATGTTCGATGGGAAAAACCTACTTACAATAAATATAAAAAATATATAATAAAATTAATCAAAATATGAAAAAAAAATTTCTGCAATCTACGTTCCAAGCACTACAAAAGAGTATTCGTCAATTTTTTTAAAAAATGTATTTTAATGGGAGAAATTTGTACTAGAAGATGAAATTTTTTGAAAATTATGGGGAAGGGGGGTGGATTGCCACATAGGATGCCACATAGATAGTTCCACCCAGAACTTTACTAGGTGGTACGGTTCTGCTTGGTAAAGTTCTAGGCGTAACTATCTGGGGCAGATTCAATAAGGGTGAGATGTTGTCGATTGATATAGTTCCGCCATAACTATTTTAAATAAATATAATTAATTTTTTAAAGTAATTATTTTTTGTTACAGGTCTCGTATAAACAACATCAGTATTAAAATAATTAACAAAGAGGCACATAATAAAAACATAAAATTAATAGGTATATTTTTTGTTTTTTTTTATAACAGTAATAAGAATTAGTATAGCTTTATTATTGTAATTATATATTAGGGTTTAATTAAATTTTTTGATTAGGATTTAGTTTATTTAATTTAGGGTTTAATTTTTTAAAGTAGGGTTTAATTTTTAATAATTATATTTTAGGGTTTAATTGAATTTTTTGATTAGGGTTTAATTGATTTAATTTAGGGTTTAATTATTAAAGTAGGGTTTAATTTTTTAAAGTAGGGTTTGATTATTTTTTAACTTAGGGTTTATAATTATTGATTTTATAATTAGGTTTTGATTGATATTTTTTAATTAGGGTTTGATTGATTTTTGTTAATTAGGGTTTATAAAAATTGATAAATACTATACAAAAAGACTCCTAGATTAATAATAAAAAAATATGCAATATAAATTAACAAAAAATAAACTTAAAAGTACAATTAACAATCTTAGATCTACGTCATCCATATGTTTGTTTATATGAACTTTCCCAATCCATATCTATGTATGCTCTTTCCTCACGTTGTAAGACAATCTTGGAAATCAGAAATAGCATGGATTTTTATTTTTTATTTTTTAGGGGTTTAAGCAACTTGGATTTCATCACCAAGTGCTTGGCCAAAGTTCATGTTCTGACGGGCTTTATAAATTCCAAGGAGCTATCATTTTTTGGCTAAGCGGTTGTGTATTTTAAGCACACCATGAAGTGAGGTGGTTTCATTCCACCAATACCTAGGCCTTAGACATCACCCTTGTATCATGGATTTGGGCCTCATGTACCACAAGGTATATCAAGGACTCCCTTAGTTAAGCCTTGTCTAAACATAGATTATGAAGCCATCGACTGTTTGTAACCTTTGATGCACTAGTAAGCTGTTACCCCTAGGGAGTTACTCATCCCGTGCATTTTTGGAGATGGTATAGTGGGTTGTGGGTATGGTCCCAATCCTCCATAGTTAGTGCTCTAAAACATTGGGCAGACACTATATACGAACAACATTAGCATATTGGTGAGCTCACAGATCAACCACTCCCACATGAGTAGTATAGGTTGTTTTCCTTGTCTCTCCCTTTGTGTAAAAGAGTTATATATACAAAATTGAAAAACCAAAACCTAAATCTAATACATATTCCTCATCCAATCCTATCATTCATCCTTATCCTAAAAATCTTTCATCCATAATCCACATCATAATCCACTATCCTAATACAATCCTATTCATCTCTCATCCATTTGTTAGATCCACTTAATCCACATCATAATCTATCCTCTATCCATTTTCCATCCATAATCCAGATTTTAATCCATTATTCCAATCCAATTTCATGCACATCATCCTATATATAAATCAAACTCCATCCACATCCAATCCAAATCCCCATCCAAGACATCACCTAATCCTAGATCCAACACCCACATACAAACATCAAAGTTGGTTTGATAAAATTCATTATGGAACCTATAACATCTATGTCCCATCCTTTGTGTGAAGTTCATCCCAAACCTAAATTTTTACTGAAAGGAGCTCTTCAAATTGACAATCCCAATCTCAATATTAGACACCTCTCCTAAGTTTAATTTGTCATTACACACATGAGTGCAAAATTCAAGAAGTTTATTAAAACTTAGATAAAGACCATGCATTAAATACTTAAATCCATATGTTAAATCAAGCAACATGTCAACCAAAAATACTATTTATTCATTTAATTTAGAATTTCTTTGTATGAAGTAGTCAAGTACAACCATTCCACCTAACAACAAGAATCATGTGGGAATATTAGAACTCTCCTAAGTTTAAATTGTCCTTACACATGAGTGTATAATATTCAAATAGTTTATTCAAACTCTTAGATAAAGACCATTCATTGTATTATTTAAACCATAATATACAAGCTATAAGTTTACCACTTGAACACTAGTTGATCTTTCCTGCACATATACATATTTGTGTAGGCACAAATTAAAAGGTAATTTGTGATGGGGAACAAAAGGAATAGGTTAAGGATTTTTGATTGAAGAAGATCTGACGAAGATAAAAATCTAAGAAGAAGAACTGAGAGAAATTCAACCTTAGAGGGATTGGTTGAACATAGTCAAGAAGCACAAGATCAAATTACTAATGAACAAGAGGAAGAACAACTTGGGTTTGAAAAAATTGAAGAAGAAATTGAACAACCTATGTAGAAAAAATTGTGACCAAGGAGGAAATTGATGACACAACTTATTTTAAGGATATGGAAATCTAGTGGATTTAGATGAAGATGTTCTTTTCAGTAAGATTTCACCTGAAGACATGTTACCTCAAAGTACAATAAAATTGCATTCCAAAATAACTTGGGATGAATTTTTTGAAGAAAAATCTCCAATAGGAAAAACACAATTATATGCTAAGTTTTTTAGGTGAAAAGAAATGATCCCTGCTTTGGAGTTGCCAGGGGTTGATAATAGGGAGAAAAAAACAAATCTAGAAAAATAGATAATAGTTGAAAACTTGAAAGAAGCTTTAAACTCTATTCAAAGTACAAGTACAACAAGTGATTTAAGTGCGACACACAAGGCATTGATGATTGTGATTTCATGTAAAAAACTATCACATATGAGACAGGTGAAAGCAATTGTCCAGAGTTATTGCATGTATCCAGGAGAACTATTCACAGATATATTTTAAAGAGAAATAAGCTTGATTAAAACATAGAAAAAAATGGGTAAATATTGTTAGGGTTCCCAGAAAAGAGAGAATCCTAGAAGATGTGAAGAAACAAGTCATTGAATATTAGATCAACCACTCTCGTGTTTCCTCTAATAGAAGGGATAATATACAAGTAACGGGTGAAGATGATAAAAAGTATCCTTATCCAAAAAATTTTGTAGATACAACATAGAGTGAATGTTTTGAAGCATTCAAACAAGAATTTCCACACATAAAGATATCTCAAAGGGTGTTTGAAAAGTTGCATCCATGTTTTGTATGCATTAATAAAGTGTGTGAAACTTGTTGTTGTCAGAATCACGTTGAATTTCATTTACACCTTCAATCATATAAAAAATTTATGGCAACGACTCATCCAAATGTTATAATCCATGCAAGTACAACACAATTTATGAAGTCTATCTTATGTAAAAAATAGAAGGTTCCGATGAATTCAATGTTCAATGTATAAAAAATAATTGTGTAAATTGTGGAGATTTGAAGAAGCTTGCTCTGATCGAAAATCTTGATCAATCAATGAAAATTATGTGGAAGAGATTTGAATATGAGAAACACACAACCAGGTTAGGAGTTGATTAAAAAAATTGTTCTAAAAAAAAGTGAATTGCCTTGTAATGAGTTTTTGAACAAATTTTATGGTCTCATATATCCACATATCCAACATTTTCATGGTGCAAGATGGAAGGAAAATCAATTTCGTGAGTCAAAGAATTGTTTTCCACAAGGTTGTATTCTTTTAGTTGTGGATTCTGCTGAGAACTATACATTTAGTCCTCAAACAGAGATTCAAAGTTAATATTATCATTCAAAGCAAGTTGCAATCTTTGTACATGTTTGTTATAGACATGCTGAGTTGCAAGTGGATGGTGTACAAAGTAGCCAACATGAATGAAATATCATCAAAGAGGTTCATTTTTATATCAGTGATGATACTCGTCATGATAGAAGCTATGTAGCCCATTGTTTTGGAATGTTTTTTGATGATTTGAGACAATGTGGCATACATGCTTCAAGTCATTGGATTTGGTCAGATGGATGTGTTGGTTAGTGTTGAATTTATTTTCTTTCAAAACTTTTAAATTATTTCCAAGTTTTAAACAACTTTTAATCCTCATTTGTTTACTTTATAGGACAATTCAAATCCTCTAAGGCATTTAATTGGTTAAGCCAACAACATGAGAGATGTACCATAAAATTTGTGTGGAATGGTTTTGAAAGTGGACATGGTAAAGGCGAGCATGACGGAGTTGGTGCATGTGTGAAGCATGAACTTCACCAACATGAGCTTTCTGGTAACACCATATGTAGTGCAAATGAAATTGTTGAATGGTGTAAGACTCATTTTGGGGCTTGTGAAGGAAAAAGTGGCTCAATAAGTACCGAATGCTATTTTTGGGAAGTCAAAGGTATTTCTTGTAATTCTTGTATCTACATTTATTTATGTTTACTACATGTACATTTTTTGAATACAAATTTAAATTTCCATGATTGTAGATATCGATCGCTCAAATCCTTATAATTGCCAAAAAAATGTGAGTATTAGAAGACTTCATCAAATGATGACTACTGGACATAGCAAACCACTCGCAATCCAAATTAGAGAAAAATCATGTTTTTGTGTTGACTGCATTGAGAATAATGCAAATGCTCTACAATGTCAACATATTATTTATGGATATGTTTCAGAATGGGAAATGAAACAATTAGTTTCAATGTCTCCTTATGAAGATAATGATAATATTGATTTCCATTATCCTTTATATTTAGTTGATTTTGAATGTGTATCTGATCTAATTGTTGCAGGTAAATGTTATTTACATGTATATTGATTACTTTAGTGAAATTGTCTTTATCTAAGTAACTACTTGTATTTGAATTGACTTTTGAATCTGTGTATTTTTTGTAGGAGATATCTTTGTTGTGATTGCAGATCCTGATAATACCGAAGGTGTAGATTACTATCTACTCAGATGCACACAACTCAAATGCAAGTTGACAAAATCTATGATAGATGGTGATGGACAAGAGTATACCATTGGATTTATTGTGGTTTAAGGTACTTATTATCAACAATAAAGATAGAAAAAAGTGGTATTATATTTGTTGATTATTTGCCAGGGAAAAAGGTTCTACATTACAATCACTTAGTTATAGCAACACGGTTAAATTTGGAAACTTTACGAAAAATAGGACGTAGCCAACAAAAATGGAAGTTGAGTATTTAAGACCATGGAAAGATTTTAGATATAATAAAGGATAGAGAGGATCCAAATTTTATGTAGGTACAAGAGCTAAGTTAAATGTATGTAAATTACATGTTGTACATCAATGTATTAAGGTGAAAGTTGAGAGCCGTGTCACACTTTTAGCCAATCAAATAATTCTAAGAAGAAGGTTTCCGAGCTATAGGAAGTTGCCCGACACCTTTCCACTTGGAACCACATGGTGCATATGTGGCATCTATGTGGCCGCAGGTTTTTGGGCCAAAAGGTATCAAGTGACTTCCTACCACCCAACATGGTTCTGAGTGGAACTATTAAAATAAAAAGAAAAAAAAGGTAGAAAAGTCATTTTTGCCCAGATTCTTGTCATTGTCAAACCCTTCCACCTGCAGCCCATGACCCCATAGAAGGTGCCAACAACCTGCAACAGTGTCTGTTTCCCTGCCTACTGACAACAACATGTAGGAATTTTTTGTTTTGTTTTTTAAATAGAATTAAATCAATTTTTATTGGTTTTTTAGGTTTTTCTTTTTTTCTATCAAATACAATATAATTTTTTTAAAAACGTATATAGAGGGCTTGAATTTCACAGTCAACCTTGCATGTCAAGCAATTTTTTAATGATAGTTATCTATTCAATTCTACCTTTAAAATACTATGACACACTTTAGTATAAGTAAATTATATAAAAACCAAATATATCTATCATCATAATCATATATAAATTTTGACAGTTTGTTCAAAATCTCTCCTTTCATATGATACAGTCTTTTCAAAATTTCAATTGTATTTTAAAGCTAAAACTCCTAAATACAGCTATGTAACTATCAAATTTAAGCCCTTTCACTTAGAAAAAGCTTTCAATGTTATAATATTGATGATAGTTTTATGAATAATTTTTCCTTATCATGAATATTATAGAAAAACTATCATCAATATTATAGAAAAAACTTTCACTTAGAAAAAAACTAAGTTATTTTATTGATAAATTAATGAGATAATGCAATAACATGAGGACTACCAATATTATGTTGATGAAATATTTATACCTTCATTAGTAGATGTGGTGGTATAATAATAGATTGAACATGTTGTAGAGCATTCATTTATCCTATATGCATGGTAGAGTCTAGATTTCAAGTCTTAAGAGTAAAATGGATATAATCCTAGAGAAGACACCTTAAAGAATATGGCATGAAGGACCATTCTTTACAAATCCATACATAATATAGGCTCTATGCATGTAGGATTTAAGAAAATTGAAACCATAGCATAAGTAATTCAATCTAAGCTAATAATCCATGAACAAGAACACAAGTTTCTTGTATTGTTATGAAGATATCTCTTTCAAAGGGTTTTCAAGGGGATTTATAGTCAAAAGGATCACTCAAGTCAATAAATGTGGCTAGGAGGACCAATGAGATAGTAGTTAACAAAATACACATTAAACACATTTGTTCAAACACCACACAGACAACAATACACCAAGGGGAGGAAATCTAGATGAATAAATTCAAAACCAATTTTAGACCCATTAGAAGACACCAAAATAGTAATCTACAAGTTGTTTCTCTTCTTTGTTCTATAATCTCACCACCAACTAATAAATTTTTAGCTTTGATATACATATATAGGGTCTTCGATAGTTGCAAGTATGTAGGGAGGTAACTCATGTGTGTTCGATTAGCCTCAAGTAACCTACATGACATACATACATTAGCATATTAGAAGGACAATGCAAATAAGATGAACAATATAACTTGGATCACAAACATCTGTAGCACAAGAGAAAAGAGACCATATCCTCATTACTAAAGATGAGCCAAAACAACCCAAAAGCATGTAGCTTAGCTATATAACCATATGAGAATCCACCAAGAATGCATCTACTAATCAAAATTTTTAATTAATGCCATTAGGTCATTGAGAATCTATAGGGATGATACAACTGAGAGGGGGGTGAATCAGTTGTAGCAAAACTTTAACCTTAGTTGATCAATTTCACAATCACATTAACTTGCTTTAACCACTTAATCTGATATGAAGAATAAACATGAAAAGTAGAAACAAAACTTAAGCACATCAACACCATTCACACATGAACACCAGATTTTTACGTGGAAAACCCTTAGAAAGGGAAAAAAACACGATGAGTGTTATCTCACAATATAATGTAGTAACAATACTAAATATCAAAGATGCTCACTGCCCAGGGCTCACTGCCCAATAGGGTGGCTCATTGCCAATGGATGGATTACTACTAGTGGGTGGCTCACTGCCAAGGGTTGAACTCATATAGTTGCATCTACAGCATGCTTGAGTTCAATTCCATTGAAGTGCAATATATCTCTTCTGCTCTGCCTTTTCAATCACACACTTTTTCTTCACATCTTCACACACATACATCATAACAATCACAACTTCATTACATGTATTTATACCTATCATCAACCTTGGAATGCACAACAAGGTCGGCATTACAATCTACGATCATTGGAACTTTCTCCAAGGTTGACATACATACATAATTTCAAAATAGGACTAGACCTAAACAAACTTGCAGAGGAAAAGAATGAAGGATGAATACATCATGGCTTAGTTCAAACCCCAAAACATCTTCATATGCTTGTACACGCTTCTACAATCCATGAATTATCTCCGCAACAATTTTGACTAACCAGGTCGATTAGAACAAGTATACAACATCAAGAATCACTAAGTCACATGCTTCAAAGAGTTTCATTATAGCTTGTAGATTAGAAACACACCTTCAATGCATTTAGGGGACATCTATGAACACCATAGAATCATTTGGAAACTAGAAAATCCAACTACAATAGATCTCAACTGACTTTTCTTGAAGATGGATCATAGATTGCTCTTAATCAGACACTGTCAAACTCTGCTAATCAAAAACTTGCTTTTCATAACACCAAATCACAAAACCTTTGGAATGAAGAAAGCCAAGGACCTTATAAAATTAAGTCCAGAACTACAAGACCAAAGAACATACTGCGGAGCAAAATACTTTCTCTCTGTTAGACTGCAAACTCTGTCAAGCACAATCTACATACTGGTGAATGAAAATTCTTCTGCACAGCAATCCGGACCACCAAATTCTAGATTTAGCATATTTAAACACTACTCTAAAACATAGCCAAATCTCATACTCTGGTCTTCAATACTGAGGAAATATGGAGTAAAACTTAGACAGTTATTCTGCAAGCCAAAATACTTTGCAACACACCGTTTCCACTTGAAGAGCAAATTTTCTTAAAAGCACTTGAAAAATTAGTATCAAGAATATCTTCTCATCATCTTCAGTACTTATATAAGACAATACAAATCAATTGATTCATCACAAATAAGCATAAAAACAAGAGCACAGTTGACACCAATGACAACATAGATATGTTGACATCAATGACAACACCGGTTAGCACATACTTGCAACAATAACTTGGATCACAAAAATCTGCAGCACAAGAGAAAAGAGACCATATCCTCATTACTAAAGATGAGCTAAAACAACCCAAAAGCATGTATCTTAGCTATATAACCATATGAGAATCCACCAAGAATGTATCTACTAATCAAATTTTGTAATTAATGCCATTGGGTCATTGAGAATATATAGGGATGATAAGAAACATTTGTAAATGCATTATCATTCTTTTGTGCATCTTTCATATGTTCACACATGTTTAGAGGATGGAGGAAGGAAATAGGATCCTTAATTTTAGCATCGTTAGCCACAAAATAGCACAAAACCAAAAAAAAAATTCAAGAGTTAGAGCATAGAAAAATTTAATACTATTAGGGCCTAACCACCTACAATAAAATCACAATTATGTTAAAATAATTTAGAAGAATGTATTCATGTAGGAAAGCTAGCCACCAGCCTATGTAATGGTCATAAAATCTATTGCATTAAAAAATAGTTAAAAATTGTATTCATGAAATTTACTAGTTAAATTGAATCTATGTTGTCCATGTGGAGGCCTTGAGCACCACATAGTGGAGAAAATGATGCATGAAGTGAGGTACAAGAAAAATACAATTATTTGTTAATGCTTAGTATTTGAAACAAACACGTGTGATGAAACCACCACAATGCCATTTCAATGTCATGTAGATGCTTATGGTTTTCTATAAAGGATGATGTGGGTGCCAACAAGACCAAATCAATCCTACCACCATCATAGGCAATGTGTGGAAAACAATTGTTCATCACAAAGACCACACTAGAGAAAAGTAGGCCCACCATGAAAATATATTCTTGTAGATTAAGATGGTGAGGCCATGGACTCGAAGTTGTCACTAAACTAGAAATCAAAAAAATTAATAGGTCTACGAGGTGCTTAGACTTGAAATAATGAACTAGGTGGATGCAAGAGACTAAAAAAAATATAATTTAGTAGTGAGTCAAATTCTTTAGAAGAATATGAGAAAATGTAAGCTTGTGTAGGAAAGACATAAATAACAATCCCTCCATGACATGTGGTAGCACCACATTAGACTATAAAACAAGCATAAATTAAACTAATTGAAGTCCTTACTTGATGAAATTATAGAATGTACTTTACTCAAAAGCTTTAGTTTGGACACAGGAAACTCTAGAACCTAATTGAGTTCTTTAATTTTAGAATTGCTAGCCATAATATAGCACAAAACCATAGAAAACCAAGAGTTAGAACATAGAGAAATTAATACTATTAGGACCTAACCACCTACAAAAAAACCACAAATATGTAAAGAGAATTAAGAAGAATGTATTCGTGTAGGAAATATAGCCACCAACCTATGTAATGGTCAGAAAATCCATTTTATTAGAAAAAGAGTAAAAAACTATAGCCATGGAATTTACTAGCTAAATTGAATCTACATAGTCCATGTGGAGGCCTCGAGCACCACATAGTAGAGAAAATGATGCATGAAGTAAGTTATATGAAATATATAATTAGTTGTTGACACCTAATATTTGAAACAAATACATGTATTTTGAAACCACCACCATGTTATTTCAATGTCATTTAGATGCTTATGATTTGCTACAAAGGATTATGTGGGTACCAACAAGACCAGATCGAGCTTGCCACCATCATAGACAATGTGTGGAAAACAATTATTCATCATAGAGACCACACTAGAAAAAACTAGTCCCACCATGAAAATTATAATTCTTGTGGGTTAAGATGGTGAGGCCATGGAATTGAAGTTGCCACTCAACTAGAAATCATAAACATTAATAGGTTTAGAAGGTGCTTAGACTTGAAATAGTGAACTACGTGGATGCAAGAGAATAAAAAAATATAAGTTAGTAGTGAATTGAATTCTTGATGCAGGAGCATCTCGGGTTGCAGAGCAATCTTGCAGATCAACCAAAAATATTTGTATTCTTTTCTTTCATTTTTAGTTTAGTTTAGTCATTTGCAGTTTCAACATTTTCTATTGCATTTTGCTGCATCTTCATATTAGAGATTGTAGAGTAGGACTTAGCATCTACATATTATCATCTACATCATATTCAGATTTTAAATGGTTTGGATTTGTTTCCTGAAAGTTATTGCTATTAGAAGATTGTTAGCTTTCACAGAACAAAGCATCCAAACAGTTAGTTGAAGGAGAAGGTTTACGGAGCACTTCCGTGACTTGTGGAGCCTAATGAAACATCATACATGGCACATAAGGATTAGATAGACCTTCCTTGAGGTCCACACCAAGTTTCATTCATTTGCAGAGAAATACCACATGTTGTAGGCTGGCCTACTTGTTTCCACATGCTACATCTTTCATTGGAGTTTGTGACCTCTTGTGGCTGACACTGAGGATTCTATGAGCTTGAAGATAATATATATAGATCTCTTAGATGTATTAGGAACTCAGTAGTTAAGTTATGTAGTTTTAGAGAGACAATTCTTTTCGGGAGGCACTTCAATGCCCTATCTTGCATATTTGTTGTAACCCAGAAAGCAGGCCTGTGACCCTTTGATTGTAGCCTGCATGTTATCAGTATATGTGTATTGTAATTATTTGATATATTGAATATATGAATCTTCCATTGCATTCTATATTTGTGTTGTTTCCATTATGTTTACTCTAGTTGGATGGCTTGGACATTTCATTCTTTGAACCCTCCTGCCATGACATGTTGCTGACATATGAGCATTGTAATTCTTTGATATACTGAATATATGAATTTTCCATTGCATTCTATATTTATGTTGTTTCCGTTGTGTTTACTCTAGTTGCATGGTTTGGAAAGTTCATTCTTTGAACCCTCCTACCATGACTGCACCAAGTGGTATCAAATTGAAGTTTTGAATCCTTTGGGAAGTGAAGGCATTTCATAAGATCTTATGGTGAACAAAGCATCGATATGAGGTAATCTACTTGTGTTTTTCAACAGAGCACTAATTGTGAGGCAGTTGCATTGGATCCTAGGAAGAGATGCCATTAAGGAGGATGCCTACTATGGCCAATGTTGCTAGAAGAATGGAAGAAATGATTGAGATGATGAGGATAATGGAAGTTTGATTGGATGCTATAGAAGAAGAGGACTAAACCCTAGACATGAAGATGAAAGTGATGATGAAGAATTTCAATCAGCCAACCAAAATGAAGAAGCCCTAGAAGAAGAAGAATTAGATTATGTAAAGATGTTGAAAGCTATTTTTAAGATTTGAAAGAGACCTAGAGTGGAAGTACCAAACTATACTGGAAATTTGAATCTGGAGGAATTGATTGATTGGATAAATAACTTGGAAGAATACTTTGAATATGAAGAAATTGAAGATTTGGAGAGAGTGAGATTTGCAAAAACTAAGTTGAAAGGACATGCTACTATTTGGTGGAAAGAAGTTTAGTTGGATAGAAATAGGAGAGGAAAATAAAAGATCACAAATTGGGATAGGGTGGTGACAAATTTGAAGAATTAGTTCATACCTGCTGACTATGAGTTGGAATTATTGAAGAGATTACAAAGCCTAAGGCAAAATGAGAAATCTGTGAAGGAGTACACTAAGGAACTTCATAAGATAATCATAAGGACTTGACACAGTGAAGCAAGAAAGGAGAAAGTGGTAAGATACATAAATGGATTGAGGACGAATATTCAAGAAGAACTAAGTTTGGTAAGGATGAAAATAATAGAGGAAGCATATCAGTTTGCATTAAAAGTTGAAGACAAGTTAAATAAGAAGCATAAGCAAAGATAGAGAGGTAGAAGAGGTAAATTTCAAAGATGTAGGACATCTTTTGGAGGAGAAAGATCATATGTGGAGAAAAATAAGGAAAGAAGTCCATACAAGAAGGAAGATAGAGATAGCAATTCATACTAGAGAGATCATAGAAGTTTCTACCACAATGAAGGATACATGAGAGATGAAAGAGGGTTTGACAAGAGATCATTTAGAGGGACTTGTTTTAAGTGTGGAGGTGAAGGACATAGAGCATTTGAATGTCATTAGGGAAGTGTAAGCAAGAGGACAAAAAATAGTGCAAGAACAACTTATGTGGAAGACAAACCTGTTGGATCACCTAGTTCAAAGGGAAAACTAGATAAAGGAGAATCATTAGTCATGAGGAGAGAATTATTTCAAGAAGAGACAACTAAGGAACCACTGCAAAGGAAAAGTTTGTTTTGGACCAGATGCAAATTAGATGTTGTAAAGTGATCATTGATAGTGGTAGTACAAATAATTTGGTTTCATAGGAGATGGTGACTAAGCTAAACCTGGAGAGATCAAACACCCTAAGCCCTACAAGATAGCATAGATTCAAGATGAACACAAGGTACTGGTGAGTGAACAATGTTTGGTGAAATTTCATATAGGATCTTATAATGATGAAGTATTGTGTGATATTATGCCAATGGATGTATGCAATATATTGTTGGGGAGACCAGGTGGTGCAGTCATGGTAGGAAGGTTCATAGAATGAACTATTTAGACCGTGCATCAAGATTAAACACAACATAAACAACTCAAAGATATGAAACAAATGCAGATTCAGTCATTCAGTATATCATAGAATTCAAATAGAGATCAGCTGGCAACATGCAGGCTTACAATTAGGGCTCATAGGCCTGATTACATACAAGTGAAAGATAAAGCTTTGAAGCTCCTTTACACAAAATCCAAACTATCAACTACCACTATGTGAACTAATACTTTACTAAGGATCTATTACATCAATATATATCAAGTCTGGATCAATAGATTCCTCCGCGTCGGTCAAGGAAGATCACAAATTCCAAAGAAGATATGTAACGTGTGAAAATAGATAGGTCAGACCTAAATGCATATGATGTAGAGGTGTCAGGTCTCCAATGGTAATCTAACAAAATGAAAAGATTCAAATAACTTGTGGCTTCAACCAATAAGGCTTCTCTAGTCTTCTCCTTGCCTTAAACTCCACCAAAGGGCTCAAATTTGGATTCCAACTTCTCAGATGAATTCTTGTACCTTCTAGGGTCTCAACCTACCCCAACCAACAAGATTCAATAGGTTTCATACACCTTTTTGACCAGTTCTTGACAACTCCCCTTAACTAGGCCTAATCCTTGTAGCCCTGTTTAGCGACTAATTTGTACTTTTCTCCAAACTTTCCCAAAGCACTCCAAAATATAATGACTGATCTGAGTACCCTCTATTGAGTTCTATAACATACTTCAAAATCATACACTATTGTTTTGGACAAAATATGACTGTCCTAACAACCCGGCTGTCTTCCTACAGGGCCTAATCCACCCACTTTACAAAGGAACCCTATTAAATACTTATCGCCCTCACTCCAAACCTAAACATACTCTTAAGAAAGGATTAAAAACAAAGGATTTTCAAGGTTTCAACGAGTGGTTTGCTCATTTGCATGTTTAAATACAAAACCCCCCTTTCTAGGCCTCAAAACCTAGGGCTTGCTAGATCTCCCACTTCCAATCACTTCCAGACCTCATTCAAAGGGCTAACACCATGTAATTGACCATATTAACCCTCAACAATCATAAAACCATCACCTTATTAAGGCCAATCTCCTGCTGCTGTAACTGAGCCACCATTTCAATGCTCTTTCCACATGCAATCTCTGACTTTCAATGGTGATCACCTGCCCATTTGCACTCCTCTTGCTTTGTCAGGGTTAGAAATCATATTATACATACAATCAAGGACCTATTCCATGAGAACCAAGCTCATACATTCATGGAAAGGTCCTATGAGACATTGAAACTTCTCAAAATGCTCAGGACAGCCTGCTGTTTTTTGTAACAGTCAATATAAACAGAGATAAAAACTGATCTAAAAACCTTTTCAGAGCATGAATAAGGTCTGATATGTTAAATGAGGATCTAAGACATTAAACAAGCATCCAACAATCAATAGATCAACAAAAACAAGAAGGAGATGCAAGAAAACTAAATTTTACTTGTTATTTCCAATCTGCCGTACAACTCAGACTTCCAAAATGACTCCTCTATGCCATCTCACACCTTGGGAAGGCTTATATAAATTTTTACTAACTACCACAATTAATTCCCAAAGGTTGGAGATGGTTAAACTTCCAAAACCATTCATTTTTTATTTTCCCGCCCAAATGCATTATTTAAAAATTTGAATATTAAACTTTGTTTTAAGTGACTTTTACTCTACCAAATTATCATGGTTCATCATGGTTGATCTTATTAGGATCATTATTCCTTATTCCTATCCTTAGACACTTCTAATTGACTCTTATTTGACTCTAGAGGCACTATTGGCCCACTTACATTATTTTTTTGGTCCTAGGGTCTTTACCAGGACCCTCAGGACATTTGATCATTACATCATTTTGCCCATTACAATATGCCATAATTGGTTCTAGGATGTTCCATTTGATTTGATTTGATCCATGGGTTCCTCCTTTGATCATTTGTGTCTTCTTGCTCCAGAGTGTTCTCTTAGGTGCTCCTGCAGCATACTCCCCAGCATGATAAAAACTCTTGTCCCAAGAGTCATGTGATCTGCTCGAAACCTCTTGCAGTCTTTTTGAAATGTTTCTTTGAGTTGTGATAGGAAACATGAATTCTCCTAGGGTTATCCTTCTCCTTCTACCTGCATGACTCTTACAAAAAATGTTAGCATCATAAAACATGGTTTGATGTCCTTGCCTAGGACCTTGCTGTTGTGGTGTTTCTGCCTTCTCCATCTTGAGATTTTGATCTATTTTCCCTTGTTGTTTGCCTTCCTTTTCCTGCCTTTTTATAGGGCAATCAATGTCCCCAATCTTTATGCAACTCAAGTCCCAAATTTGCTGCTTTTTAGGACTGTCATAAACCTTTCTCTGCTGCAACTATTCTCGCTGTTTAACCTGCACATTCAACTGCAATTTCTCTCCAAAACAAACAATAGCATGTTCCTTCTTATCTTCACACGGTAAAGACATTAGTTTATACTTTTTACCATCTTTGTGCACCAAATGACTATTTGTATAACTATCATGAACTGTCCTTCTCAAACACTGCCATGGTCTTCCCAAAATTATATGCCCACATGTCATTGAAATAACATCACATAAAACAAAATCATGATATGGACCAATTGAAAAATCAACATATGCCCTCTGATTAACCCTTACTTTCTATTCTTGACTTACCCAAGTGGCATTGTAAGGACTAGGATGATCAAATGTTTTCAATCCCAATTTATGCACCATATCCCAAGAGACTAAATTATCATGTGAACCTAAATCTATAATCAACTTGCATATTTTTCCATGTCTTAAACAATTAGTTTTAAAAATGGATACCTGTGGTGCTTGCTGCATTTTGCCTTTTCCACCATGAGCATTTCTCCAACCATTACTGAAGAGGCTAATGACATTTCCTGTTCTTCTTTCTTTTCCTCTTCTTGTGCCAAATGAACTCTTCTATGCTTGCTCTTATCAGCATCATCCTTCTTAGGACATTTGAAAGATGTGTGTCCCACTTCATTGCAATGATAACATTTGCCTGTGAATACTCCTCTACCTGATCCAAACCTACCTCCACCTCTATATCCACCTCTCTGATCTATAGAAAACTCTTTGCCCTTCTCATTGCTGCTCTGTCCTTCATTAGTAGGTTTGCCCTTACCTCTATATCCTCTTCCACTACCTCCTTGTCTTTCTTGCTTCCTCTTTACCCTCTCTTCAGCCCTGATGGCTAACTGAAAACATTCTCCAAGTGATTTTGGTATGGTCAAACCAATCTCATCTTGTAAGTTATACCTAAGCCCATTAAGGTATCTTGCCACTTTCTCTTCTTCATCTTCTAATCCTCCTCTAATACTAAGCTTATGAAATTGCTCAGTATAGGACATAACATCCATGTCCTTTTGTTTCAAATTATGCCTCATCCTCTTTGTTTGAATGGAGTAATCGGATGGAAGAAACTGATCCTTCATCATATCCTTCATCCTACCCCAAGAAGTGATTCTTGTTCCACCTCTAGCCACTCTTTCTGTTTGCACACTACTCCACCATGTAAGTGTTGTCCCTCTCAACTTTGTTTTTGCAAATTTAATCTTCTTCTCATCACTCATCTCCTCATACTCAAAGAAATTTTCAAGGGCATCTATCCACCCTAATAGCTCTTCACTATCCATCTTCCCCTGATAGATAGGTAACTCTATGTTTGCCTTTGTTCCACTACCTTGAACTACCTTCAGCAATCTCACAAATTTCTTTTCTTTAGGATCCAATTCATCTTCAGGAGGATTCTCATCTACCTCCTCATCTCCTTCTGACTCATTTTGTTCATCCTTTCTAGGATTCTTCTCCAATGCTTCCAATCTTGTCAAGATTGATGCATTCTCCCTTCTCACTTTTCTTAACTCTCTTTCTCTTGCAGCATCTTGTTCTCTTCTCTCCCTCAA
The DNA here is from genome assembly GCA_027924645.1 of Cunninghamia lanceolata. Classification (NCBI taxonomy): domain Eukaryota; kingdom Viridiplantae; phylum Streptophyta; class Pinopsida; order Cupressales; family Cupressaceae; genus Cunninghamia; species Cunninghamia lanceolata. The sequence continues at coordinate 11,045,482 of BSBN01000186.1, read as the reverse complement.
CTCTTTTTCTCTAGCCTCTAGGGCTTCCCTCAATTCATTATTCTCTCTAGCCATCTGATTCTTAGGGGGCATCTTCACAACTTTCACCAACCCTTACTCTTTCACAAGAACTTACTACTCCCTCAAGGACCTACTTGCTGCTCTGATACCAATATGATGCAGAGGTGTCAGGTCTCCAATGGTAATCTAACAAGATCAAAAGATTCAAATAACTTGTGGCTTCAACCAATAAGGCTTCTCTAGTCTTCTCCTTGCATTAAACTCCACCAAAGGGCTCAAATTTGGATTCTAACTTCTCAGATGAATTCTTGTACCTTCTAGGGTCTCAACCTACCCCAACCAACAAGATTCAATAGGTTTCATGGACCTTTCTGACCAGTTCTTGACAACTCCCCTTAACCAGGCCTAATCCTTGTAGCCCTGTTCAGCGACTAATTTGCATTTTTCTCCAAACTTTCCCAAAGCACTCCAAAAACTAATGACTAATCTAAGTACCCTCTATTGAGTTCTATAACATACTTCAAAATCATACACTATTGTTTTGGATGAAATATGACTGTCCTAATAACCCAGCTGTCTTCCTGCAAGGCCTAATCCACCCACTTTACAAAGGAACCCTATTAAATACTTATCCCCCTCACTCTAAACCTAAAAAAAGTCTTAAGAAAGGATTAAAAACAAAGGATTTTCAAGGTTTCAACGAGTGGTTTGCTCATTTGCATGTTTAAATACAAAACCCCCCTTTCTAGGCCTCAAAACCTAGGGCTTGCTAGATCTCCCACTTCCAATCACTTCCAGACCTCATTCAAAGGTCTAACACCATGACTTGACCATATTAACCCCCAGAAAACATAAAACCATCACCTTATTAAGGCCGATCTTTTGCTACTATAATTGAGCCACCATTTCAATGCTCTTTCCACATGCAATCTCTGACTTTCAACGGTGATCACCTGCCCATTTGTACTCCTCCTACTTTGTCAGGGTTAGAAATCATATTATACATACAATCAAGGACCTATTGCATGAGAACTAGGATCATACATTCATGGAAAGGTCCTATGAGACATTGAAACTTCTCAAAATGCTCAGGACAGCCTGCTATTTTTTGTAACAGTCAATATAAACAGAGATAAAAACTGATCTAAAAACCTTCTCAGAGCATGAATAAGGTCTAATACTATTAAATGAGGATCTAAGACATTAAACAAGCATCCAACAATCAATAGATCAACAGAAACAAGAAGGAGATGCAAGAAAACTGAATTTTACTTGTTATTTCCAATTTGCCGTACAACTCAGACTTCCAAAATGACTCCTCTATGCCATCTCACACCTTGGGAAGGCTTATATAACTTTTTCCTAACTCCCACAATCAATTCCCAAAGGTTGGAGATGGTTAAACTTCCAAAACCATTCATTTTTTATTTTTCCGCCCAAATGCATTATTTAAAAATTTGAATATTAAACTTTGTTTTAAGTGACTTTTACTCTACCAAATTATCATGGTTCATCATGGTTGATCTTATTAGGATCATTATTCCTTATTACTATCCTTAGACACTTCTAATTGACTCTTATTTGACTCTAGAGGCACTATTGGCCCACTTACATTATTTTTTTGGTCCTAGGGTCCTTACCAGGACTCTCAGGACATTTGATCATTACATTATTTTGCCCATTACAATATGCCATAATTGGTTCTAGGATGTTCCATTTGATTCGATTTGATCCATGGGTCCCTCCTTTGATCATTTGTGTCTTCTTGCTCCAGAGTGTTCTCTTAGGTGCTCCTGCACCAACATAGAACACTTCTAGAAAATGAATGGAATGATGTGCGGATCTCCTGGGAAGGTCGGCCACGAACCAAAGATCATTGAATGATGAGTCATTAGGATTCAAAGATTGGGAAATGCTTCCTCAAGTTTCTCCTTCAGCTGATTGTTTATGATTATCCAGATGCTCTGCTCTGAGAACAGTCAAACTTCTGATAGCAATATCTTTCTGGTATTGAAGTGTGGATCTCTGAATTTTGGATGTGATGTAGATGAATGAATGTAGGTGCTAAGTCCAGCTCCACAAGATCTGAAAATGCTACTAGATCAAAGTATAGAATCTTCTTCTGACTGAACTACCTGAACTAAACTGGAAAATGAAAAGAAACAAATTAACTACAAGCAAACTAAAATGTAATTGTTTTTATTTGATGCAAGATTGTTCTTGAACCAAGGATGCTCTTGCATCAGACATCTGGGGTTATTGAAAAAGTGAGTCCCTCACTTTTCTGGGGCTAGGAGAGAATCAAGATAGTCCACCTCAGCCTGAGAAATCCATGATGAATCTTCTTCCGATTTGCCTTTCCACTTCACAAGGTATTCTTTGTATTGTCTTCCTCTAGTGCTACACCCAACTTTGCTGTCCAAAATGTCTTCAATCTGCTCCAGTGCTTTGTGTGGTAATTGCTTCTTCAAGTCTTCTTCCATGCTATCACTGAACTTTGCTTCATGATACTGATAAAGGTCTGCAATGTTGAAAATAGGTGATATACCCAATGTCTCTGGTAGCTCCACTTCATATGCATTCCCTGAATCAAATTTCTTGAGTATCTTACAAGGTCCAAACTTCTTCATCTTCAACTTGTTATATGTCCCAACTAGAAATATTTCTTTTCTCAAGTACACCATCACTTCCTCTCCAACTTCAAATTCCTTATGTCTTCTCTTCTCATCAGCCTTCTCTTTGTAGTTACTCTTCAGATTCTCCAAATGCTTCTTCACCTGATTATGTACTACCTTTATGTGATCTACAAATTCTTTTGCTTCTGTACTCCTCTTTTCTTCCATGCTGATATCTCTTAATTCTGCTACTCCTCTAGGATTTACTCTAATAACAATCTCAAAAGGTATTCTTCCAATACTCTTGTTCACTGAATTATTGTATGCAAACTCTGCTTGTGAAAGAATCAAATCCCAACTTCCTATCTTCTCTCCAACCAAACATCTCAACAATTTTCCCAAACTCCTATTCACTACCTCTATCTTCATCTTCTTCCAATCTGAACTGAACTGAACTGAACTTCAAATCTATCTTCATCTTCTTCCAAAGTGTCCTCGAAAATTATCCAACAAACTTTGTATCTTTGTCTAAAACTATACTCTTAGGTAATCCATGTAATCTCACAATCTCCTTGAAAAATAGGTCAGTGACATGCACTGCATCAGTTGTCTTCTTACAAGGTATGAAATGAGCCATTTTTGAAAATCTATCAACCACTACAAATATTGAATCATGTCCTCTCTGTGTCTTAGGCAATCCCAACACAAGATCCATGCTTATGTCTTCCCAAGGTCTCTTCGGTACTATCAAAGGTTTATACAATCCAGTATTCTGACTACTCCCTTTTTCAACTTGACAAACTCTACAACTCTGCACAAATCTTTGAACATCCTTATGTATCTGAGGCCAAAAGTAGTTTTCACTCACTAAAGCCACTGTCTTATCAATGCCAAAATGTCCTACCAATCCACCACTATGCTTCTCCTTGATCAAATTATCTCTCATTGAACTTCTAGGTATGCACAACTGCCTTCCTTTGAACAACATATCTTCTTGAATGAAATAGTCCAACCACTTACTCCTATCTGTCACAATAGGTTCCTTACATGCTTTCCAAGGTTTTGCGAAATTAGTATCTCCCTCATACATATTCGTCAATTCATCAAAACCCAACACCTCAACTCTCATCTCTGTCAACAAGTTTCTTCTTCTACTCAAGGCATCATCAACTTTGTTTGATTTACCACTCCTATGCTTCAACACAAAAGTATAACTCTGCATGAACTCTACCCACCTCATATGTCTCTAATTCAACTTACCTTGATTGTTTAAATATTGTAAAGCTTGATGATCTGTTTACAACACAAACTCCTTAGGCAACAAGTAATGTCTCCACTTCTTCAAGACTTGAATTATGGCATAGAACTCTTGATCATAGACTAAATATCTTCTCCTTGCATCATTCAACTTCTCACTGAAATAAGCTAGAGGTCTACCTTCTTGACTTAATACTGCTCCAATTGCATTTCCACTTGCATCACAATAAACTTGAAATACCTTATTGAAATATGGTAATGCTAAAACATGTTGCTCTATCACTTTCTACGTCAACAATTCAAAACTTTTATCTACTCCAGATGTCCACTTAAAATCCCTTTTGTCACCTCTCATTGTCTCTGTCATAGGGTTGCAAACTGAACTAAAATTTCTGATGAACTTCCAATAGAAACTAGCCAATCCATGAAATGATCTAGCCTCTCCAATGCACTCTAGTGTAGGCCATCCAATAATTGCTCTCACTTTCTCAGGGTCCATCTTCAATCCTTTCATAAAAATCACAAATCCTAAGTATACCAACTCTTCCTTCATGAAACTACACTTCGTGATGTTTATCAACAATTTCTCTTCTCTCAACCTCTACAAAACTTGTCTAATATGCCACAAATGTTCCTCTTTTGTCTTACTAAAAATTAGAATATCATCCAAGTATACAATCACAAACTTACCCAAGAATTTCTTCAAGACTTCATTCATCAATCTCATGAAAGTAGTCAGTGCATTTGTCAATCCAAAAGGCATCACTAACCACTCATACAATCCTTCATTTGTCTTAAAAGAAGTCTTCCATTCATCACCTTCTCTGATTCTGATCTGATGGTATCCACTCTTCAAATCTATCTTTGTGAAATATCTTGCTCCACTCAAACAATCCATGATATCATCCATCCTAGGTAAAGGAAATCTGTACTTAACTGTAATCTTGTTTATTGTTCTAGAATCAGTACACATTCTCCATTCTCCATCCTTCTTAGGTGCTAACACTGTAGGTACTACACAAGGACTCAATCTTTCTTTGATCAAACCTTTCCTCAACAACTCTTGTATCTATCTATTTAGTTCTTTATTCTCTACCAGTGTCATCCGGTGTGCTGCTTTGTTAGGCAAACTCGCTCCTGGTATAAGATCCATGTGATGATTGATACTCCTTATAGGTGGCAATCCATCAGGTACATTATCTAATATGATGTCTTCATACTCTGTCAGCAATTCTCTTATCTCCTTTGGTTGTGTCTCTTCAGTCTCCTTCTTCAATATGTCAGGCTTCTTAAGAATCAAGGCATAACACATATTCTCATGTCTCAAAGCATCCATAAATTTTCTTCCATCTACTAAACAGATTCTAGCATTCCCACATACTTCATCTTTAGGATCATCCTCCAAAGGAATCAAAGTAATTCTTTTCCCATTTGCTGTTATAGTATCTGTATTCTTTCTCTGATGCAGGAGCATCCAGTGGTGTAAGGACAATCTTGCATCACCCAAAAAAAGATGTGTTTCAAAATTGTTGATGTTCTTCCCATTTCTTCTCAAAATTTATGGTTTTGGTCCCATAATCGCCTGAATAATGATGTAGAACTTTCAGTTTTTTCAAATTGCTAAAAATAGTAACTTGCTATTTTTAGAAAGTTTGCATTTGGGCACGGAATGAAGTCAAAATTTTACAGGAAGTTACATAACAGAAATATAAGAGCTTTGGCGAAGGAATCACGCAAAGATCATTTGCGAGATGAAAGATATTAAAGTTTTTGTTTCCCGAAAAATACCTGAAATTATTCAAATCCAGGTTTGAGGCACTAAATGGCCCCATACGAGCCCAAAAATGGCCAGAACGGGCATAGTGGGTTCTTAGCACGTAGAGCACTCCATGAGCTTTTCAATGCATAAAACGATTCGTCAATCAGACACTGGGATCAAAAGTTATGGCTCCCAGAAGTTGACCTATTTTTGGAGGGAGATGCAAATTTCAAAATTAGGTTGTTGGCCACCAACAAGGCTATTAATAACCATTTTTGGGAACTCTGGGAAGTAGTAGAGTTAAGGGGGCAAGTGTAGAGTCAAGAATAGGTGGGAAAACAAAAACCTTAGCTGATTTGGGGGTTACAAAAGGCGGAAGATTCCAGATAGTTGTAGTGTGTTGCGCCCTGTAGAGGACTGATTCCTCTGATTGTAATTAAGTTTTTGTAATGTAATGAGTTGCCTAGATCAATAAAAGAAAGTTCTAAACTCCATGTTCAATTTTTGTTATTGTGTGTTTTATGATTTACCCCCTTCGTCAAGTGGTATCAGAGCAAGGGTTCCTGAGTGTGTAGACAGATCACCGACTGGGAGGCAGTTTGCACCAGGACCTGAGGTTGTGGGTTTGCTATAGAGATCAAGATGCCTCCATGAAGAAACCGTGGTGGGAGGAATGCTTTTATAGAAGAGGGTTTTAGAGCCCTACAAAGACAAATCGACGCATTGCAAGAGGAGCTGCGAAGAGGGTTCGAACCAAGAAGGAGAGAGGAAAGCGAAGATGAAGTTGAAGAAGAGCTATCCGAGGAAGAACAAGAAGCTGTAGGAGATCCTGCAGAATTTAGGTTGTTGAGGGCCATTTCAAAGATTGGAAAGAGGCCCAGGATCAAAGTTTCTACATATTCTGGAGATTTGAATCTAGAATAGCTTATTGATTGGATCAATGACATGGAGGAATACTTCGAGTATGAAGATGTAGAAGACCTAGATCAGGTCAAGTTTGCAAAAACAAAAGTGAAGGGCCATGCCAATATTTGGTGGAAGGAGGTCCAGTTAGAGAGGAACATAAGAGAAAAGGGAAAGATCACCAGATGGGATCAGATGGTGGAGAAACTGAAGAAGCAGTTCATCCCTGTGGACTATGAGATGGAGTTGCTAAAGAAGCTGCAAGGACTGAAGCAAGGTAACAAGTCTATTAAAGAGTATATAGAAGAATTTTATAAAATTACTATCAGAACCAGTCATGCAGAGCCCAACAAGGAGAAGGTAGCCCATTACATTAATGGGTTGAGTCCGAGTATTCAAGAGGAGCTAAGCCTAGTCAGAATGACGACCATAGAAGATGCATACCAGTTTTCCCTGAAGGTGGAAGAGAAGATGAATAAAAGATTTGACAACAAGCAAAGGGGAAGAGGTCAAGGTGGAAGGAATGGTGGAAGGCCCTATGGAGGCCGTAATGAAGATCAAAAGAAAAGTGAAGAAGCTGGCACTAGTTGAAATCGGAGAGGGGATAACACCTACCACCCTCGTGACCAGAACAATGGTGAGCAAAGAGGAAGAGGTAGACCTGGGCAAGGACCTGGAAGAGGAGGTTTCAAAGGAACCTGTTTCCAATGTGGGGAAGAAGGGCATCAAGCATATGAGTGTCCACAACATCAAGGAAGGACAAATAGAAGACATGAAGGCAATGCACGAGTTGTACATGTAGATGAAGATGCTAAAAGGGGAGAAACCCTAGTTGTTAGGAGAACCTTGCTGAATGAGGAGAAAGAACCCAATCAGAGGAAGAGTTTATTTTGCACAAGGTGCAAATGTGAAGGTAAGTGTTGTGATATTATTACTGACAGTGGAAGCACTGATAATATTGTTTCAGAGGAGATGGTTGACAAGTTGAAGTTGACAAGAAGAAAGCATCCGCATCCATATTGGATTACATGGTTGCAGAAAGACCATAGAGCTTTGGTCAATGAGTAGTGTTTAGTGAAGTTCAAGATTGGTGATTACCATGATGAGGTGTTGTGTGATATCATACTAATGGATGCATGTTATATGCTATTGGGGAGGCCATGGCAGTATGATAGGAGCGCTGTCCATGATGACCGTGCAAACACATATTCCCTGACAAAAGATGGAGTTCGTCATAAGTTGAAGCCCTTGAAGGAGGTGGAAGAAAAGGTATGTAGTACTGCCAGAATTTGCCTAGTAGATGGTAGGAAATTTTTGGAGGGTATGAAGCATGAGCGTCATTGCTTTGCATTGATTCCTAAAATTAGTCAAGAGAACTGTGAAGATGTAACAACAGAAGTTTCAGATAAGTTGGAAGAGTTCCAGGACATTATCTCTGAACAATGTACCAGAAGGTTTACCACCAGTAAGGAAGATAAGTCATCAAATGGATTTGATACCAAGAGCCAGTTTGCCAAACAAGGCAGCCCACAGAATGACCCCTACAGAGAATGAAGAGCTGAACAGACAAGTTCAGGAGTTGTTGAGGAAGGGACTAATAAGGAAAAGCCTAAGTCCATGTGCTGTACCTACAGTACTAGCACCAAAGAAGGATGGAGAATGGAGGATGTGTACAGACTCTCGAGCCATTAATAAGATAACTGTCAAGTATAGATTTCCATTGCCAAGAATGGATGACATCATGGATTGTTTGAGTGGAGCCAAGTACTTCACGAAAATTGACCTGAAGAGTGTGTATCACCAGATCCGTATCAGAGAAGGAGATGAATGGAAGACAACCTTCAAGACAAAGGAAGGTTTGTATGAGTGGTTAGTCATGTCATTTGGGCTAACCAATGCATCGAGTACATTCATGCGGCTCATGAACGAGGTACTGAAAGAATTTTTGGGAAGTTTTGTTATTGTTTATTTGGATAATATTTTGATTTTTAGTAAGACTTGGGATGAGCATATGATGCATATCAGAAGAGTTCTAGAGAAGCTGAGGGAGGAGAAGTTGTTGATTAATCTAAAAAAATGTAGTTTTGCAAAGAAGGAGTTGGTATACCTGGGATTTGTTGTCTCAGAGGAAGGTCTTAAGATGGACCTAGAGAAGGTGAGGGCTATCATTGAATGGCCTACACCAAGGAGTACAACAGAGGTAAGATCTTTTCATGGTTTGGCAAGTTTTTACAAGAAGTTTATTAGGAATTTTAGTAGCATTTGTGCACCCCTAACTGAGACAATGAGAGGGGATAGAAAAGAGTTTAGATGGACTAAAGGAGCAGACAAGAGCTTTGATGCATTTAAGCAGAAAGTCGTAGAACAACCTATTTTGGCACTTCAAGATTTTAATAAGGTATTTCAAGTAGATTGTGATGCTATTAGTAGTGGTATATGAGCTATTTTGAGCCAAGAAGGTAAGCCCATTGCCTATTTTAGTGAGAAGCTTAATGATGCCAAGAAAAAGTATTCTGTATATGATCAGGAGTTTTATGCAATAGTTTAGGCTTTGAAGGAATGGAGGCATTATTTGTTGCCAAAGGAGTTTGTTTTATATACTGATCATCAGGATTTGTAGTATCTTAATAGTCAAGGAAAGTTGAATCAAAGGCACTTAAAATGGGTTGAGTTTTTGTAGAGCTATACTTTTGTTTTGAAGCATAGGAGTGGGAAGTCCAACAGAGTTGCAGATGCCTTGAGTAGAAGGCAAAATTTGTTGATAGAAATGAAGATAGAGGTTGTCGGGTTTGATGAGCTCAAAAGTTTGTATCCTGAGGATCTAGATTTTGCAAAGGCCTGAAAAGCTTGTTTGGAACCTGTTACTTTGGATAGGACAAAATGGTTGGATTTCATAATCCAAGATGGCATGTTATTTAGAGGAAGCCAGTTGAGCATTCCAAGGAGTTCCATGAGAGAGACCCTGATTAATGAGAAGCATAGTGGAGGATTAGCTAGACACTTTGGTCGAGATAAGACCATTGCTATTGTTGCTAAAAATTATTATTGGCCACAATTGCAATAGGATGTGAGGAAATTTGTGTAGAGTTGTAGAGTATGTCAGATGGCAAAAGGAGCAAGTCAGAACACAAGTCTATATTAGTCATTACCTATACCAGAGAAGCCATGGGATGATATCAGTATGGATTTTGTTCTTGGTTTACCAAGGACATAGAGAGGACATGATTCCATTTTTGTGGTGGTTGATAGATTCTCGAAAATGGCACATTTTATTCCTTGCAGGAAGACTAACGATGTTGTTCATATGCTGAATTATTTTTCAGAGAGGTGGTGAGATTACACGGTCTACCAAAGAGCATAGTTTCATATCAAGATACCAAGTTTGTTGGTTATTTCTAGAGGACATTGTGGAAGAAGTTGAAGACAGATTTGAAGTTCAGTTTTGCACACCATCCACAGACTGATGGACAGACAAAAGTGGTGAATAGGAGTTTGGGTAACTTGCTACGATGCTTAGTAGGGGATAAGCCCAAGGGATGGGATCTGATTTTACCACAGGCAGAATTTGCTTACAACAATTCTATCAATAAGAGTACTGGTAAATCACCATTCCAGATTGTATATGGCAATAGCCCAAGAAATTCTTCTGAGTTAAGGAAGCTGGACAATGGAGAAAAGACAAGTGCCAAAGCTAAAGACTTTGTAGAACATTTGAAGAATTTGCATGAAGAGGTGAGAAAGCACATTAATAAAATGAATATTCAGTACAAGGCTAAGGCAGATCAGAAGAGGAGATATAAGGAATTCTAGGTAGGAGATGAAGTCATGGTTCATTTGAGAAAAGAAAGGTTCCCAATTGGAACATACAATAAGTTGAAAATGAAGAAATTTGGACCATACAGAATCCTGAAGAAGCATGATTCAGGAAATGCATATGAGGTAGAGCTACCAAGTGGGATCAATATTTCCCTTGTTTTCAACATTGCTGATTTATCAGAATATCATGAAGGTGGGACAGAGGATGGACCAACAGAAGTGCAATGGAGTATTCTGGCATCTACTTCCATGGAGGAGATAGAAGAGATCTTGGATAGCCGTGTGGGAAGAAGTACTCAGAACCAAAAATATGAAGAATATCTAGTGAAATGGAAAGGAAGGCCTGTTGAAGATTCTTTTTGGTTGTCTAAGGCAGAGGTTGACCATTTGGGTTTTTCTCACACAAACACATGAGACGTGACAGGGTCACTTCTCAAATTACCCTAGGTGTCTGATGTAGGAGCATCCAGTGGTGTAAGGGCAATCTTGCATCACCCAAAAAAAGATGTGTTTCAAAGTTGTTGATGTTCTTCCCATTTCTTCTCAAAATGTGTGGTTCTGGTCCCATAATCACCTGAATAATGATGTAGAACTTTCATTTTTCCAAACTGCTAAAAATAGTAACCTGCTATTTTTAGAAAGTTTGCATTTGGATACAGAATGAAGTCAAAATTTACAGGAAGTTACATAACAAAAATATAAGACCTTTGGCAAAGGAATCATGCAAAGATCATTTGCAAGCTGAAAGATATTAAAGTTTCTATTTCCTAAAAAATGCCTGAAAATTATTCAAATCCAGGTTTGAGGCACTAAACGGCTCTGTACTGGCCCGAAAATGGCTGGAACTAGCAAAGCAAGTTCTTAGCACGTAGAGCACTTCGTGAGATTTCTGACGCATAAAACGGTTCGTCAATCGGACACTCGGATCAAAAGTTATGGCTCCCGGAAGTTGACCTATTTTTGGAGGGAGATGCAAATTTCAAAATTAGGTTGTTGGCCACCAACAAGGCTATTAATAACCATGTTTGGGAACCCTGGGAAGTAGTAGAGTTAAGGGGGCAAGTGTAGAGTCAAGAATAGGTGGGAAAATAGAAACCTTAGCTGATTTCGGGGTTACAGAAGGTGGAAGATTCCAAAGCCTGGTGATGGTAGCTGTAGTGTGTTGTAGCCTATGGAGGACTAATTCCTCTAATTGTAATTAAGATTCTGTAATGTAATGAGTTTCCCAGATCAATAAAAGAAAGTTCTATTGTCTGTGTTCAATTTCTATTATTGTGTGTTTTATGATTTACCCCCTTCATCATTCTCCCATCATGTATAGTTTTTCTATCATACTACCAAGGTCTACCCAATAAGATATGACAAACATCCATAGGCATAATATCACACAAGACTTCATCATGATAAGATCCAATATAAAATTTCACCAAACATTGTTCACTCACTAGTACCTTATGATCATCCTAAATCCATGCTATTTGATAGGGCTTAGGGTGTTTCAATCTTTCCAACATCAGCTTAGTCACCATCTCTTTTGAAACTAGGTTATCTGAACTACCACTATTAATTACAACTTTACAACACTTACTTCTGGATTTGCATCTAGGTCTGAATAGACTCTTCCTCTGTAGTGGTTCCTCATTTGTTTATGTTTGAAATAGTGCTCTCCTCATCACAAGTGATTCTCTTTTCTCATTTTTGCCAACTGAACATGGATCACTCAGTTCAACAGGTTCTTTGACATAGGCTGTTCTTCCACTATTTTCTATCCTCTTACTTGTACTACCCTAATTACACTCAAATGCTCTATGTCCTTCACCTCCATAGTTGAAACAAGTACCTCTAAATATTCTCTTATCCAATCCTCTTCCTTCCATTCTATATCCTTCATTCAAGTATGCACTAGGGTTTCCTCTCTAGTAAAAATTTCTATCATCTTTCTAATAAGCATTGTTATCTCTGTCCTCCTTAAACGGGCCAGCGTCAATCTTTTTCTACTTCGGATGTGATCTATCTCCTCTAGAATAAGTCCTACCTCTTTGAAATTTACTTCCTCTTCCTCTCTGTCTCTGATCCTGTCTTTTACTCAGTTTCTCTTCAACTTTCAGGGAAAACTAATATGCTTCTTCCAAAGATGTCATCCTTACCAAACTTAGTTCTTCTTGAATGTTCAATCTTAGTCCATTGATGTAATTAGCCACTTTCTCCTTGCTTGCTTCATTATGTCTTGTCCTTATGATCATTTTATGAAATTCTTCAGTGTACTCCTTCACAGATTTCTCCTTTTGTCTCAGGTTTTGCAATCTTTTCAATAGTTCCAACTCATAGTCAGCAGGTATAAACTGATTCTTCAACTTTGTCATCATGCTATCCCATTTTGTAATCTTTTCTTTTCCTCTTCTGTTTCTTTCCAACTAAACTTCTTTCCACCATATAGAAGCATGTCCTTTGAACTTTGTCTTTGCAAATTTCACCTTCTCTGGATCTTCAATTTCCTCATGTTCAAAGTATTCTTCCATGTCATTTATCCACTCAATCAATTCTTCAGGGTTCAAATTACTAGTGTAGTTCAGCACATCAACTCTAGATCTCTTTCTAATCTTCGAAATAGATCACAACATCTTCACTTGATCTAATTCTTCTTCTTCATAACCTTTTAGGGTTTCGCCAGTTTGTTCAACAGATTGAAATTCTTCTTCCTCATCATTTTCAACATTAGGTCTCGGTGTCAATCCTCTTCGCCTATCTTCTTTAACAACATCCAAATGAATTTGCATTGTTTTCATTATCTCCATCATCTCATCTATTCTACTAGCCATTGTTCTAATAGCAGCAACTCTCCTCAGTGGCATTCTTCCTAGGATCAAGTGTAAACTACCTCAAGTTCAGCAATCGGGCTACAAGGTGACAATTTCCTCACAATCGGCGATTAGTTGTAACACAAGTAACCTTCCTCAATTCAAAGATCTATCCACAACAAGACCTTACATAATTCCCTCATTAGCTTCTCTTAATTCACTCCCAAAGATTTGAACTTTTGCTTTGATACCACTTGGTGTAGTCATGGTAGGAGGGTTCATAGAATGAACTGTCCGGACTGTGCAACAAGAGTAAAAACAATGGAAATAACTCAAAGATATGAAACAAATATAGATTCAGTCATTCAGTATATCATGAATTCAAATAGAGATCAACCAGCAACATGCGGGCTTACAATTAGGGCTCACAGGCCTGATTACATACAAGTGCAAGATAAATCTTTGAAGCTCCTTTGCACAAAATCCAAACTATCACTATGTGAACTAGTTCTTTCCTAAAGATCTATTACATAAATATATATCAAGTCCGGATCAATAGATTCCTCCACGTCAGCCAAGGAAGATCACAAATTCCAAAGAAGAGATGTAACGTGTGAACACAGATAGGTCAGACCTAAATGCATAGAATAGTTTCGAAAAATGAATGGAATGATGTATGGATCTCCTAGGAAGGTCAGCCATGAACCAAAGCTCATTGAATGATGAGTCATTAGGATTCAAAGATCAGGAAATTCTTTCGCAAGTTTCTCCTTCAGCTGATTATCTGTGATTATTCAGATGCTCTACTCTGAGAACAGTCAAACTTCTGATAGCAATATCTTTCCGGTATTGAAGTGTAGATCTCTAAATTCTAGATATGATGTAGATGAATGAATGTAGGTACTAAGTCCAGCTCCACAAGATCTAAAAATGCTACTCGACCAAAGTACAAAATCTTCTTTTGACTGAACTTCCTGAACTGAACTAGAAAATGAAAAGAAACAAACTAAACTGCAAACAAACTGAAATGTAAATGTTTTTGGTTGATGCAAGATTGTTTTTGAATCAGGGATGCTCCTACATCACCATGGCAGTATGATAGAAAGGCTATACATGATGGGAGAAAGAATACTTATACTATAACATCTAATGGCAAGAAACATATCTTGATACCTTTGGAAGATGAGCCTGAAAGTGAAATATGTGGAAATGCTAGAATCTGTTTAGTTGATGGAAGGAAATTTCTCGATGGATTGAGACATGAGAATATGTGTTTTACTTTGATTCCTAAGAAGTACAGAGCCCTAAGTGTAGAGATTGTTATCGAAAGAGATGAAGAACCATCGCTAGAGGAGATAACTAAACTATTGACAGATTATGAAGACATCATATTAGATAATGTGTCTAAAGGATTGCCACCAATCCAAAGTATTAGTCATCATATGGATCTTATACCTGGAGATAGTTTACATAACAAAGTAGGACACCAAATGACACCAACAGAGAATGCAGAGCTGAATAAACAAATACATGAATTGCTGAGGAAATGATTGATCAGAGAAAGTTTAAGCCCATGTATAGTACCTATAGTACTAGCACCAAATACATATGAAGAATGGAGGATGTGTATAGACTCTAGAGCAATCAATAAGATCATAGTTAAGTATAGATTTCCATTGCCAAGAATGGATGACATCATGGAGTATTTGAGTGGAGCAAAGTCTTTCACAAAGATAGACTTGAAGAGTGGATACCATCAGATTAGGATCAGAGAAGGAGATGAGTGGAAGATTGCATTCAAGACAAATGAGGGATTGTATGAATGGTTAGTGATGCCTTTTGGATTGAATAATGCACCGAGTACTTTCATGAGGTTGATGAATGAGGTTTTGAAGAAGTTCTTGGGTAAATTTTTTATTGTATACTTGGATGATATTTTGATTTTCCTTAATACAAAGGAGGAACACTTGTGGCATATCAAACAAGTATTGCAAAGGTTGAGAGAAGAGAAATTGCTGATAAAAATAAAAAAATGTAGCTTCATGAAGGAAGAATTGGTATATTGGATTTGTGATTTCCATGGAAGGATTGAAGATGGACATTGATAAAGTTAGAGCAATTGTTGAGTGGTCAACACCTGTGAACATTGGAGAGGTTAGATCATTTAATGGATTAGCAAGTTTCTACTAGAAGTTCATCAGAAATGTCAGTTTAGTATGCACACCAATGACAGAGACAATGAGAGGTGATAGAAAGGATTTTAAGTGGACATCAGTAGCAAATAAGAGTTTTGAATTATTGAAGCAAAAAGTGACAGAGCAACCAATGTTATAATTACCATATTTTAACAAAGTATTTCAAGTTGATTGTGATGCCAGTGGAAGTGCAATAGGAGTAGTATTAAATCAAGAAGGGAGAAAAATAGAATATTTTAGTGAGAAGTTGAATGATGCAAGGAGAAGATATTCAATTTATGATTAGGAGTTCTATGCCCTAAGTCAAGCCTTGAAGAAGTGGATACATTACTTGTTCCCTAAGGAATTTGTGTTGTACACTAATCATCAAGCTTTGCAGTATTTAAATAGTCAAGGAAAGTTGAATTAGAGGTATATGAGATGGGTAGAGTTCATGTAGAGTTACATACTTGTATTGAATCATAGGAGTGGGAAGTCAAACAAAGTTACAGATGCATTGAGCATAAGAAGGAACTTATTGACAGAGATGAGAGTAGAAGTATTAGGATTTGAAGAACTGAAGCACATGTATGAAGAGGATCTTGATTTTGTAGAAGCATGGAAGGCATGTAAGGAAGCTATTGTGATAGATAGAAGTAAATAGTTAGATTATTTGATTCAGGAAGATATGTTGTTCAAAGGAAATCAGTTGTGTATACCTAGGAGTTCAATGAGAAATAATTTGATGAAGGAGAAGCATAATGGTGGATTGGTAGGACATTTTGGAATTGATAAGATAGTAGCTTTGGTGAGTGAACATTACTTTTGGCCTCAGATATATAAGGATGTAAGAAAATTTGTTTAGAGTTGCAGAATATGTCAAGTTGCAAAATGGAGTAGTTGGAATATTTGATTGTACAAATCTTTGGCAGTACTAGAGAGACCTTGGGAGGATATAAGCATGGATTTCATATTGGGTTTGCCAAGAACACAAAGGGGATATGATTCTATATTTGTAGTAGTTGACATATTTTTAAAGATGTCACATTTCATTCCTTGTAAGAAGACAAATGATGCAGTGCATGTTGCTAAGCTATTTTTCAAGGAGATTGTGAGATTGCATGGATTACCTAAGAGTATAGTTTCAGACAGAGATAGAAGATTCATTGGATACTTTTAGAGGACATTGTGGAAGAAGATGAAGACAAACCTAAAGTTTAGTTCAATATTTCACCCATAGACAGATGGACAAATAGAAGTGGTAAGTAGGAGTTTGGGTAACTTGTTGAGATGTTTAGTAGGAGACAAGGCAAGAAATTGGTATCTAATTGTACCACAAGCAGAGTTTGCATAAAATAATTTAGAGAATAGGAGTACAAGGAAGACACCATTTGAAGTTGTGACAAGAGTAAAACCTAGAGAAGTTGCACAGAGTTGAAAAAAATTATTATGGAGAATAAGAAGAGTGTAGAAGTAGAAGAATTTGTAGGATACACGGAGAACTACATAAATAGGTCAGGAAGCATTTGGAGGGGATGAACAGTAAGTATAAGGAGAAAGCAGATGAGAAGAGGAGACATAACAAATTTTTAGTTGGTGATGAAGTAATGGTGTATTTGTTTAGTATGAAAAGAAGAGAGTGGAGACAAGACAATGGGGTTAAGGGTTTGTCATGATCCTCCTTTCAGCACTAAACATTCAAGGACATTCAATCGAGTAGAGGAATCTACTACAGATCTCTTGTCACTTGAAACATAGGGGAAGATTGGAATTGTGTGAATTTGTTGTTTAATTAAGTCTAATTATGCTCAAAACCCTAATTTCATGAAATCATAAACAAATGGACAAATTACAGAAATTGATCACACACAGAAATATCAAATGACAATCAAATACATACTGGATTTTGAAGTTCAGTGTGTGGAAAAGTTGAGGACTAATGAGCGGGCGCCCTAGTCTAGTGTACTTGTTTTTGTTAGGATCTCTAAAGAATGTCTGCAACCTGTTCCTGCTGTCATAGAGATTTTACTGCCTTAGAATCTGGAGGACTAATGAGTGAGCACCCAAGTCCAAGCCCTAGTTTTCTTCCCAGATCTACAATTCTGACAGTCTGCACTACTCTCCTACAACTCCACTTCTTTTGCTTCCACAACCTATAACCTTGTAGTGTAGATCTCATGGAAGGAAGATGCTCTTCATGCCATGAGGAGATGGAGCCAAATCTGCAATTACAAACACAATTACAATACAAAATACTACTCTACAACACAATGAATGCCTTGAATCAAAATCACAAAATCACAATGCTCATCTAGTTTCCATTCTAGTTTACAAATGAATCACTAATCATGCTTATATATGCAACTACAAATATTCTCGCTAAGAATTTTTTAATTCAAACTTGAGATGTCGGCATAGGACCTAATAACGGTCACAAAAATGACACCCAAAAATAGGTCATGACCTAAAATAGGGTAGGACTAGGGTGCAGGCACCCAAGTCCTCCCCCTATTTCAGGTAGGATTTTATGTTAAGCACACCCCTTAGGTCCCATTTTCTATGAAACTTCAGGGTTTTCTCATTGGGAGTCACCATTAACATGCAAGATGACCTAAATGCATTCTAAAGGACCCGAGAGTTAAACCTTAAGAGGGAAAAGCCCCCAAGGGGACATTTTCTGATGTAACAATATCTAAGAGGGGTGAGATTTCTAGTAGGGACATATAACAAGCTAAAGATGAAGAAGTTTGGACCTTGTAAGATTCTTAGGAAGTTTGATTCAAGAAATGCATATCAAGTAGAGCTACCAGAGACATTTGGTATATCACTTATATTCAACATTGTAGACCTATATCAGTATCATGGGGGAGAATCAAGTGACATCATTGAAGATGGATTGAAAAATCAGTTACCATAACAACAACTGGAGCAGATAGAGGACATCTTGGATATTAGTTAGACACAGTACCAAAGGCAAGTAGTACAAAGAATATTTGGTAAAGTGGAAAGGAAGGCTAGAAGAAGATTCATCATGGATATCTTAGGCTGAGGTGGACCACCTTGGTTTTCCTCTAGCCCCAACAAAGTGAGGGACTTGCTTTTTCAACAACCCTGGGTATCTGATGCAAGAGCATCCCAGGTTGTAGAGCAATCTTGCATCAACCAAAAATATCTGCATTCTTTCTTTTCTTTTATTTTCAGTTTAGTTTCAACATTTTCTACTGCATTTTGCCACATCTTTATATCAAAGCTCACATAGCATGACTTAGCATCTACATATTATCATCTACGTCATATTCAAATTTCAAATGGTTTGGATTTGTTTCTTGAAAGTTATCGCTATCAGAAGATCGTCAACCTTCACATAACAAAGCATCCAGACAGTTAGTTGAAGAAGAAGATTTACGGAGCACTTTCGTGACTTGGGGAGCCTAATGGAACATCATACATGGAACTTAAGGATCATATAGACCTTCCTTGACGTCCACACCAAGTTTCATTGATTTGCAGATCAATACCACATGTTTTAGGCCGACCTACTTGTTTCTACATGCTACATGTTTCATTGGAGTTTGTAACCTCTTGTGGCTGACATGGAGGATTCTATGAGCTTGAAGATAATATATATAGATCTCTTAGATGTATTAGGAAGTCAGTAGTTATGTTATGTAGTTTTAGATAGACAATTCTTTTCAGGAGGCACTTCAATGCCCTATCTTGCATATCTGTTGTAACCAGAAAAACAAGCTTGTGACCCCTTTGATTGTAGCCTGCATGTTGTCGACATATGAGTATTGTAATTATTTTATATATTGAATATATGAATCTTCCATTATATTCTATATTGGTGTTGTTTCCATTGTGTTTACTCTAGCTGCATGGTTTGGACAGTTCATTCTTTGAACCCTCCTACCATGACTGCACCAATTCTATAGAAGAATATGAGAAAAATTGATATTGTGTAGGAAAGACATCTAGAACAATACCTCTAAGACATGTGGTAGCACCATAGTTTACTAGAAAAAATAAGTAGAAATTAGACCAATTGAATCCATTTATAAGTTTTAAATCTTAAAAAAAGATAAATTAATGTCTTCTACATATTTATAAATATCCATAGATGGAAATGTATGGCTAGGGATCATTAATAAATGTTGGCAAGTGTAAAATTTTATTTCATTTAACCTTAAAGTGGCATTTTCCTTTTAAAATAGCTCTCATGACTTCATTTACACCTACAATTTCTAATTCCAACACCTATAATCACATGCATACCCATTCACACATGCCATGGTACTGATACAAGGTCCTAGATTTTTTTAATCAAAATGCAATTTTTTTCATAATGAAGGCACTTCAATAGAGGAAAATCAAAATAAATGTTTTTAGTTTTGTAACTAATTTAAATGTGTAGATTAAATGTATTTAATTTTTAAATTTTAAATGTTTTTTAGTTTTGTAACTAAATTAAATGTGTAGATTGTTCATGTATCTAATTGTTAAATTTTAAATGTTTTTAGTTTTATTAATTTAAATGTGTAAATTGAATGTATTTAACTTTTATTTATGTTTTCAAATTTTATTAAATTTTTATTTTATAAATTAAATGTATGCAATTTTATTTTTAAATGTAGATTTGTGAATACATGTGTACACATTGTTTCATAGATCATGGATGATCAGGGTTCTCATCATAGTGTTGATCATACACATAGTGTTGATACTACTGATGCACATAGTACTAGGAGTGACTTGTATGCAGGCACTCTTGATAGACTAAGTAATGCTTGGACGCATTTGGATTAGATGATCCATAGTACACCAAACCTATCTAATAGAGATAGGTTGGTGGCTATTCGAGCTTATTTTACCCATATGATTGACACTGTCAAATCATAAATCTAATATGATGATGTTAGTATTGAGGATTTCTATGTGTCACTTGCTAGTAGTGTTATTGGGACTGTGAAATGACCAGTAGTTAATAGGGTCATTTCATTAGATATGGTTCATACAATGGTTCCACAGTATGCTAGATGAGATAGAGTTCGAGGCTTTCATCACCAGGTGCAAAGATCCTGTTGTTGGACCACTTATATACCCTAAGTGGTTGGCAGTACATCATCGATGGCCACATAATGATGAGTTATCATTATATTTTTGTAAACAATTATATGTTGTAGTTCATTTACAACTTGATGTTGATTACACATCTATCCCTGCTCATGCTGGACAAGGTCTTGGGAGGTTTTCTGATAAACCTCAATTCAAACGTCTTGAGTTGCCACCACCCATTGATAAGAGGGCAATAGTCGGTCCCAACCTTTTGGTACTTCCTAAAAGGTTGAATCTAGGACAATCAGCTGAGTCGGCAGTTGCATCATCAAGAGAGCTCATTTTTCAAAGTTTAGGTTCTATTGCCAATGAAATTGACCACTTGCCATATGACTGTGTTGGTAGATATATCTTACACCCACGCACCAACATTCTTTCAGTTGATTTGACTTCCACTAGTTATGTTCCTTACATCTGCACTGACATAGTTTCACCACGTGATGTGGCATAGACTATTAGAGAGGGTGCACTACATAGATTGAGTACATGTCTTGCACAAGATCTATTAGCTACGTATGAGTTTATCATTTTAGAGTACGAGATCCATCTTGACTCTGTGGTTGCACCTGTTAGCCAACACAGTGATCACCGAGCTACACATAGTCACACAGCCACACGGGGCTACATAGGGGGAGATCAGGTTGATCTAGGAGGTCAATTTACAACTCCTTCAAAACAAATTCCACCACATCCTAATATTGTTAATCCACCTTTTCCACCAGGATCATTCTGTGGAATTTTGTTTGATGATGTTGTGATGACCCTCAATTCATTTGACCTTAGTGGGATTGGGAGGGTCATCCATGGAGCTACACAGGTTGTTGATAATGAGGTATATATTAAATTTTGCAAACTTAATCTAGTGTAATTTATTTGTTATAAATTATATTTAAAATATAAAATTTAGTTTTGTGCATCGTGTGTGTTAACTCTTAAAATTAATCTTACATTAGGGACCGACTAGAGTGGTGGGACATGACACTGTGCAGCAAACACTAGATGTGGTTGAGCCTGGATGCAAGCTAAAGTATTTTATTGTATAGAATTTGAATATTAATGAGCATGACTTAGGAGGATAGGAGGAAAATACAAAAAAAATAGAGAAGATAACCAAGAAAGTATACAGTACATTGAGGGAGGATGATAAATAAGAACAACTAACTAATTCCCCTCATGATGCACAAAAAGAGGAAGAGTAGAATACACAACAAGACCAAACAAACTCTCCTCCACAAGACACATAGGACAATCAACAGAAAAATGAAAACATAGACGCATCCTCTTCTACCTATCTAGTTCATTAAGGAATTTTTGGATCAGAAAAAGCAAAGTCAATCGGTGGTTACATTGCAGCTGCTCCGACTTCCTCTAATAGGGTCAGAGGTTAACCTATCGGGGATATCACCTCTCCAAAATATATAGCTAGGGGATATCTTCCATGCCACCACAAGGGAGGATATACTCTAACATGTAGATAGTAATGAACATCTACAAGAGGTGGTGGATGCTAGATATAAAACCAATGGCCTAATGCTCAAATAGATAACCCATTACCCTTAACACAACAACTGAAGCAATTGGTTAGTAGCTTGCAAGAAGAAATGAGATATCAAGAAGACAAGGTAAAAAAGTAGGTTACCAATTAAATGAAAAAAAAAGAATGCTAGAGGCATCAAAGAAATGTGTAGCTTCACAGACATAGCTAGAAATACAAATCAAAAGCATCTAGCAAGAAATAGGGTAAGCCAATGTACTAGACCAATTTTGTTTACAATGGCCAAGTATTACAAAGGAAATAAAAGATCAAATGGATGGTATAGAAGCCCAAATAACACAAATAGCTGCAACATATAATCCTCTACAAGACATGAGTGAAGCCACAAGGGAACAAATAGAAATAATGTAGAAACAACTACAAATTGAGGATCAAAGAGAGTAGATCAAGGGACAAATAAAGCATACGAGAGAGGTAGTCATCCTCATAATAGCAAATTTGACTGAGGTATTAGCTGAAGAAAATAAAGGGCTCAAAAGATATAGATACCAACTACCCTAGGAGATGTAGAGAGCACCCACATTGTGATAGAGGCAAATTCAAGTGCTACAATTGGTGAAGAAACAATGAGATGCAACTTTACAATAACTCAAAGTCATTTATAAGAACATCCTATCCTCAAACTAGCACCACATGTATTGAGGACAAGACATACTTCAAAAAGGGGGGATGATGTTGGTAGGGGATGAATAATAGCAGGGCACACAACAAATCCTACTGTAAATCACCACAAGAGGAATATAGAGGACAAGGCCGACATAGATAGTGTCATTTTGTAAGGGACACACCGCTAATGTAACATATAGATATGTAATAGATAATATGTAAGATATAAGAGATATATAAGATTGAATTTAAGAGAAAATATATACAGAGCAGAGACTCAGACTTGTTGACTTGTACATAAGATTTTGATGAATATATAATGGAAATATAAGGATTGGACAAATGTCTTAGTGTATATGAATGTATTTAATATGTATGAATGATGTATTCTTACTACATTCTATAATTCCTTGCTATTCTTTATGATTCTCTCGCTGTATTATCTGGGGTATAAATTGACTATAGAGAATTGACTGAGGCTCAGATCTCTGTACCGAGTCCTCTCCATTTTGGATACATTGTACAACATCAAGACAATTGTTCCTACCACTTCTATGTTGCATGCAAGGTGTCTCATTTCTAGAAATGTGTCATCTATCTCTTCTTACAAAGAAGACCAAATAAAACTAAAATATTGTGAGCATAGAGATCTAAACATTTTTTAGTCTCCTCTTAATTGGATCCCCCTTCACCCTGCATATTTTTAGAATATAGTAGGATTTTTATAAGAAAAAAATCATAGAGGTTAGGGTATTGATCTAGATAACAACATTTGTAGTTTAATTTTTTTAATTTTGTTCATTTCTCTTTATCTCTCTCATTCTCTATCACATAGTTCACCTCATCCAAAATCCTAATGTCAAGCTCTCAAGTCAATCCATCCTAAATATAGTCATTATCCTATAGATCCACACACCAAAATTTCATTAGTAAAGCATAGGAAAAGAGCATATAGAAATCAAGTGTTGTTAAAAATTGTTCTTAAGATATATACTAGATTTTAGACATTTTAAAGTTGAAGTCTAACATTTAGGCACAACATCACTACATTCAGCTTCTTTCATTGTCATTATTTGTGTGACATGTTTTTGAAAGTGTAAATAAACCTTCCAAGAGAAGACAGTTGTTCTTACTGGTCACTTCTGTGTTGCATGTGTAGAAACCTAATACTGACCATGTCTTACATGTAGTTCCCCCTCGTTGTTGGCTTGCGATAGATGTCAGTTTCATATTACTCTCTATCAGTTCTGAAATAGTTGATAGTCCCTCATTGCATTTTTACAGTTCTGAGACATTTAGATTAGTATGTCATGGCTTATGCTCTCTTTGACCTTGATGGACTATGTTCAATGGATATATTTAGACATGTGTAATGTGTTATGATGACTTTAGTATTACTTTAGTTACGATATGATTGGACTTGATTAGTAATGGATTAACATTTGCATGTTTTATTAGATTCATTGATATCTATTTTCAAATGCAGTGGTTATAATCTTGTTCAAGAGCAGGGACAGGTTTGGCATTACTCGCTTTGAGTACCCTGCTATGCTACGATTCTCTGACTCTCAGTGTGTAGACATATATATATTTGATCGTATACAACTAGTTGTTTGGATGAAGGCTACAGGTACCGAACCTCGACTCCACTTGATATAGCAAGTTTGAGCAGGTTCTTGGACTAATGGGTATCAGTGATGGGAGATAACGCGAGGTCTATTCCACTAGGTCGGTTCTTGTCTTCTGTTGTGGTCTCGAGTCGTGTGTGACACTTGGTCCTTGCCTTGTATGTTGGAAATCTTGTGTTGAGGAGTGTCCTCAAGTTGTGGTTAATAATGCTTAATTATTCTCATGTGTGATTGAAAAATACTTTAATGAATTAATAATAATGCTTCTATTTTGTTTATTAGATAATATTTGGTTTAGCCAAGATTTTGGAATGACACCCTTGTAAGATTTTATAATGGACTAGAACTAATTATCTGTTGCCCAAGATTATGTGTGTCATAAGTTGTGGTTTCAAGATATTAGTATTTAGCTAATTTAAGAATAGTATTGGTTTTGTATTAATGGTTGTTGGTAGTTAGATATGATTCTAGATTTGGGAATCTTTTTTTTGAGTAAGAATTTAAAATTAGTTTGAGGAGTGGAATGCTGAGTAACGGATGCATGTCTGTATTAATTTTGAGCTGAACCATTTTATATTGTGGGATTTTGGTTCTGAGGGGGGGGTTGGAAAGAGAAAGGTAGAAATTGGGAGCAAAAATGAAAGAATTTGGTTGCAGGAACTGGAGAAAATTGGGAAATCTGGGTATGCTTTCATTATAAAATTTACTTGTATGATTAAGGGGATTTATTTTTTATCTGTGTGCTTCTGCCTTTGATGGATCTATTCCTACCAACTATTCTTCTTTAAACTCTAAGAAATGATTCATACTCCCCTATCGAAGTTGTTGAACTCAAAGGTGATTCCTCAAGATGTGTTGTGATTTCAATTTGATCTAAATTAATCATCTTGCATGTGTCATTAAAGGCTTCATTTTGGTCTTTATATCCCTTGTTTTCTATGTTCCTTGAAATAAGATCAAAGCTAACAGCAATCGGTTCTCCTGTATAATGTTATTATTAATTATATAAAGAAACTGAACCCCAGTGAGCTGTATAGAAACCCTCTAATATAAACTTATATATATTGAATCCATTCCTAGTAGATAAGTTTTTTTTTAATATCTCTTCAGTAATTTAACCCTTCTATGAAAGTAGATCGGCCTCTTTGGTATATGACAATCAGCCTCTTGTAGATTACATTAAATACCCTATAAAGCATAAACATCTCAATTCATAACTTCATATTTAACCTTTGGATATTGTACCCAACATACTAGCAAATCATCGATGCCTCCATTATTTGTTTCTTCCTCAGATTGTCAGCTATAGTACTAGCAGCGTTCTCGAGCACATAAGAACTTACCTTTTGATAAGGCCCTCCCTGTTGATTACTTCTTGATTAAACATCGTGGACCGGTTTACATACTTTTGATACGACAAAACTTTTGGAAGCTTTCTTCATACTATGTTAAACTATTTTAGGCTCTTTTTCTATTAGAGTTCCATGCAAGTAGAATCGCTAGTTTTTCAATGAAAATCTTAAGTCATTCCCTAGATATCCAACACTCCTAACATTTTTCCTTTCTATTTATCCTCATCTTGCGATCCCACGGCCTTTTTTGAACTTCATTCTCTGAACCTTTGGCAGCGTCTTGATATCATCCTCCAGTGCCAAATTTTGCCATATCACTTTCATTATCTCGTTTTGTAGACTACCACCAATTTCCCAAATCATGCTTCGAGGAATGGCTGTAGCTTTAGTTTTTTGTTATTATAAAACTGTGTGAACAAGGGTCTTTTAGTATAACTAGAGGTTAGCAATTATTTTCATCCAGAAGGATAGGAAACTTCCTATTTAAGACTCGTTGTGTACCCTTTTAACCGTGCCTTATGATTGGTCTCTTTTATAGCATGTTTTCGTTATATTTTATCAACATTTTTTGATAGCTTTAGGAAAGAGATTTAACTTTAGGATCTTTCTTGTAGTAAGGGAAGTAGAATGCTTAAACTCTTTTCCTGTGTTAGTTAGTTGACAACAAGCTCTGTTGTAGGTCATGTTCTTGAGTAGGGCACACTGTATGGTTTCACATTGGCTTAGCCTTTGCCATCGATTTAAGACCCGCGGGCTATGCTGAATGATGTGATTAGAATGGTATGCTTTAGGCTTTTGTTGCTTGCACTTTGTCACTGCCGTTGATATGGTACAGGGTGTAGTCAAAAAAGAAAACAGTGTTCTTTTGTAGTGGATGCTTTTTCCTTGTCTTGCTTAGGTTTTCAAGATAGTGGGATTGATGGGATCCATGTGAATAGGAAGTCAAATGCATCTCCTCTTTGTTTGCGTATTAGAACCTTTAGGGGTAACCGATAGTTAGAGGTCCATGCTCTTAGTAAGTACCTATGTATCATTTTGGTAGTCAAGTATGTCAATTGATTAGGAAATTACGTATGTTCATAGTATTTTGTTCTGAAACTGTAGCAGAGGAGCAAATATTTATGCAAATGGAATAAATGAATTACTTATTGTTGTGTTTAGTAAAGGGTGAGATGTTAGGAAAATATTTGTAAATGCTTGTAGTGTTTTCTTTATTATAGTGGTAGGTGGTAAACATGTTGTTGTAAAGTAGCTTATATATTTTTAGTTGTTCTTGGATATTATAGAAGGTATCATTGGAAACTTATGGCAATAGGAAAATACATATTGTTTTTGATAGAGATTGTTTATTATTAGATAAAAAGAAATATTTTGGTAATGATAGATGATCTCTTTAAGAATAGTAGTTAGTATGTCAATGGTAATCTCTTCTTATATGAAAATATATCATATTTATAGTGGTTTTAAATAGATATTGTAATAGTTAGATGGTTGACAAAAAGTATGTTATTATAGCATGGTTAATTATATATTGTAGTTGTTTATAGTAGGATGGGTCAGTAGTAAATCTTAGATGGAAATTCATGCTTGCAAATATTTATAATGGCGTAAAAGATGGTTAATATTCTTATTTATAGTTGTTTTCTTATTAGAATTGTAGTTGTGGGATGTTAAAGGGGTATGGAGGTGATTAGCAAAATGTTTATATGTCTATAGTTGTATCACTAGGCTTTATAGTTGGAATTATGATGGGAAAGTTAGTTTATGGGAAAGTATTTTTTAAGTATAGATGTTGTATAGCAATTTGTATGTTTTGGAAATTGAGATAGTTAAATGATCACCGAAGTTTTTGTACATTTGTTATTGTACTCAGTACGATGTCTTATTGGAAGATTGATGAAAGTTTTGTTATCAAGTCTTTTTGATATAGTAATGGTTAAATGTTAGATGTAAAGTTATGCTTGGGAAAGAAGTATATTTCTCTTGCAGGTGTCGTTATGTCAATGGTATTTATGCTCGTAGATGAATATGTGCAATGTTTTGGGTTGTGATTATTTTGGCAGTATTCTGTGTGTATAAGGAATATATTGTGTTTTAGTTGTTTGACTAAATTGTAGTTGGTATAATGTTGAGGAAGGGTTATGCTTAATGTAAATAATTACTTATTAATGTTGTATTAGAGAATGGTGGTCATGAAAATTATTAGATAGGAAATTTTGGTTAGAGTTGTATAGGAACTATGATCTTCATAAAATAGAATTTTCTAGTAAAAGAAGTCAAACCTCATAGTTGTTTTCATGATTAAATTAGAAGTATTTTGAAAACTCTTATGCACGATTATTCTCTTGGTCATACGTGTATTGGATCATTGTGCTTACCTTGGGGTGGAGTTTATGTTCATGTTTTGGTTAACTATGAAGTGTGAATCTTGAACGATGTCTTATGTACTTGGTGTTATGATGTGAAAACATTGTTGTTGTTGGATATTGGTCACCTTATCTTTGGTCATGTACCTAACTCTAGAGGTGTAGTTCAGGTTTTGGTTCAAATTATGGCATGTCAATGTATTTGGGATATCTAGATTTTTTGTATCTTGTAATGAATGGGGAATGGTCTCTTGGATACAATACTTGGTTCTTGATGGTAATGCTTCAATTTTGAAGAGGTTATAAGGATTTATTGTTGTGGCCTAGTGAATGGCATAAGTTATGGCTCGGATCTGATTGGTGACTTTTTCCTGCATGTTGTGGTATGTATGATTGACCAGAGAATGCTAAGGGAGTGGCTTTCATGGTGGAGCTGGTGCCTAGAGAGAGGCCGCCTGGGTAATTCCATGGAAGTTGTAAGCATGTGGAAAACTTAATAACTTAATCAAAGAGGGTTGGGAAAGAAAAACACTTAACAAGATAAGTAAGATACCTCACCCATGCCTTGAGTGCTCTCACAGGCTGAGGATGGGATGAGAAGGCTTGGTTGGCAAGGTCAACCTCCTTGTCTCCATGAGAGGACCTGTCGGCCCCGCATGTGTCACCCTATGGGGCCAGTGCCAAGAGAGAGACTGCCAAGGTAACCATAGATGGGGGCCAGCTTCTGGTGATAGATAGCCTGGGTAACCCATGCTAGGACCATGTGATGACACTCTCATTACACAGTTTAGTTGTTACTTCTTGGTTGTACCTCTAGAGTGATGTCTTGTCTGGTGTAGTTGTTGATATGGTCAGTTGTGTCAAGTCAGTTGTCATTCTTTTATTTGTTGTTACTTTGGCTTAGTGGAATCCTTGTTATCTCCTAGCTCGGAGGAGTGGATCTCAGGGTTCCACATGGTTGAGAGGCAGAGCTATCCATTGGTCATCTTGGAGATGCAATTCGTGTCTTGTGAAGAGGTGTTCTACTTCTAGATTGCTTTTTACCTTCAGTGTTGTTATATACCTTCATATGTATTCTTTTGTAAACCGACATGATCGGTCTTGTAATCTTGCATTGTAATTTTGTAAATTAACTGTCTTGCTAATGTTAAGGTTGATCTTATCTGTAGCAGTAGTATAATGTGTATCTCTTGTGTGGGTTTTAATATTCTATTCACTGATTCAGTTATGTTTCCCTAGAGGAGTTGGAAGTGCACTTTTCTTTATGTTGTGTATTATGTTATCTTGGTTACTGTTATTGCATTTACTTGCTTCAAAAAAAAAAAAATTTCTAGAATTTTGCTCTTGTTAGTCTTACTCTCTCTAGGGTTGCATGATGGGGCATTAAATTTGGTATCAGAGCCAAGTTTAAACACTGGGTACTCTGGTTGCAATTGAGCCCATTATGTGACTTAGTGCTTAAACTCTGTAGATTAATTGTAACCTAGGTTGCAACACTAAGACCTCTGGATTGTCGTGGTTGCCCTAGGTTAAATGTTTTTCTCATTGTAGTGAGTTGGTAATAGTATCTTCCACCTGTATGCATTAGTATGAAGGTTGATAAGTTTATAGACTTTCTCTTTAAGAAATGAATTCTTTATGGTTTATTCTACTTATGTGTCTGCTATGTTCTTACTCCTTTTTGTCTGGAAAGGTGATGTTACATCTAACAATATGTTCTCCCTGAATGTTAATGCATCTTATCATCTGGTGGCATCAGGCATCATGAGTTATGTGGTTATGTGATGTTGACATCTTTACATGGTTTCTTGAGAATATATATCTAACCCCTAGATGGTCGTGACCTCTTATGGAAGAATTGTTTTAAATTATTGAAGTTATCATTGTATATGCCGGTGTAAGAACTGTATGCAGGAGATCAAATGAGAGCTTGTGTTGGGCCTATGAGATCAGGAATGTGATAAGGTAATTCAATTATAGTTTGAATTATTCCTGTATGTGATATCATATATTCCTTTTATATCTTCTTGCATAAGGAAGCAATTGCATATTTCTGTAATTAGTAGAAAGAAATGGTATTGTATTAAAGATAGAAGTTCTTTAGATAAGAGGATGTAGTTAACATAATTGTTGGTGTACATTCTCTAACACATTCTGGATCTTGTGTCCTTGAGTGTTGTGAAGTGGATACTCCCTTTTATTGTGGCTAAAATTAGTCACATCATGATGTGAAATTGTTGTAATTTGGTTGTTTTGAAAATTTTGATAGTTGTTTCATGTGAAGTGAGAGGGGTTAACAGTGAGTTTTCTTCCTTTGAACTGTCTTATGTCAGGAATAGTCACCAAGACCCTTTTCTTTATTCTTGATTTATTGAAATTTGCCAGCACTTTGTGACTTAAAGTTGGATTTGATTGTTTTTTCCATGAGGGTTTGTATTTAGTTTTAAATTTTCTATGGTGGATATTCTGAATGTTTGATTTTGTTGACCCCATTTTGTAGTAAGTGTGGTTTCTATCATGTTCAATTTGAACCTCTAATAGTATGTTCAAGGGAGGACTCCATGGAGAATCGCACTTTGCATGGTTGGTAATTAGTGGTCAAAAAGATATGAGATGTATTTTTCCTTAATTATATGTGATTGCAATTCTTTGGATCGTATGAGATTGCCGAAAAAGTGTAATTAGATATAAGTAGATCATAGGATGCACCATAAAGGTAAAGAATAGATGTTCTTCTTGTCTTTTATTGAATATTTGTGCTTATTTTATGAACAATTATTTTATATGGATGAGTATGTTGGCAATAGAATATGACAATATTAATATATTATGTTTCTACCCTAATCTGTGACTTCCAGGAGTAAGTCAAGTTTTAGGGGGGGAGGATGTAGTGTCCCCTCATTGTTGGCTTGTGATATATGTTAGTTTCATATTACTCTCTGTCAATTCTGAAACAGTTGATAGTCCCTCGTTGCATTTTTATAGTTCCGAGACATTTAGATTAGTATGTCATGGTTTATGCTCTCTTTGACCTTGATGGACTATGTTCGATGGATATATTTAGACACGTGTAATGTGTTATGATGACATTAGTATTACTTCAGTTACAATATGATTGGACTTGATTAGTAATGGATTAACATTTGCATGTTTTATTAGATTCGTTGATATCTATTTTCGAATGCAGTGGTTATAATCTTGTTCAAGAGTAGGGATGGTGTGGCATTACTCGCTTCGAGTACCTTGCTATGCCGTGATTCTCTAACTCTCTGTGTGTAGACATATATATATTTGATTGTATACAACCAGTTGTTTGGATGCAGGCTGCAGATATCAAACCTCGACTCCACCTGATATAGCAGGTTTGAGCAGGTTCTTGCACCAATGGGTATCAGTGATGGGAGATAACGCGAGGTCTATTCCACTAGGTCAGTCCTTGTCTTCTGTTGTGGTCTCAAGTCATGTGTGATGCTTGGTCCTTGCCTTGTATGTTGGAAATCTTGTGTTGAGGAGTGTCATCAAGTTGTGGTTAATAATGCTTAATTATGCTCATGTGTGGTTGAAAAATACTTTAATGAATTAATAATAATGCTTCTATTCTGTTTATTAGATAATAGATGGTTTAGCCAAGATTTTGGAATGACACCCTTGTAAGATTTTATAATGGACTAGAATTAATTATCTGTTGTCCAAGATTATGTGTGTCATAAGTTGTGGTTTCGGGATATTAGTATTTAGCTAATTTAAGAATAGTATTGGTTTTGTATTAATGGTTGTTGGTAGTCGGATATGATTCTAGATTTGGGAATCTTTTTTTTTGAGTAAGAATTTAAAATTAGTTTGAGGAGTGGGATGCTGAGTAACGGATGCATGTCTGCATTAATTTTGAGCTGAACCATTTTATATTGTGGGATTTTGGTTCTGAGGGGGGGGGGTTGGAAAGAGAAAGGCAGAAATTGGGAGCAAAAATGAAAGAATTTGGTTGCAGGAACTGGAGAAATTTGGGAAATCTGGGTATGCTTTCATTATAAAATTTACTTGTTTGATTAAGGGGATTTATTTTTTATCTGTGTGCTTCTGCCTTTGATGGATCTATTCCTACCAACTATTCTTCTTTAAACTCTAAGAAATGATTCATACTCCCCTATCAATGTTGTTGAACTCAAAGGTGATTCCTCAAGATGTGTTGTGATTTCAATTTGATCTGAAATAATCATCTTGCATGTGTCATTAAAGGCTTCATTTTGGTCTTTATATCCCTTGTTTTCTATGTTCCTTGAAATAGGATTAAAGCTAACAGCAATCAGTTCTCCTATATAATGTTATTATTAATTATATAAAGAAACTGAACCCCAGTGAGCTGTATAAAAACCCTCTAATATAAACTTCTATATATTGAATCCATTCCTAGTAGATAATTTTTTTTGGTATCTCTTCAGTAATTTAACCCTTCTATGAAAGCAGATTGGCCTCTTTGGTATATGACGATCGACTTCTTGTAGATTACATTAAATACCCTATAAAGCATACACATCTCAATTCATAACTTCCTATTTAACCTTTGGATATTGTACCCAGCATACTAGCAAATCATCGATGCATCCATTATTTGTTTCTTCCTTAGATTGTCAGCTATAGTACCAGCAGCATCCTCCAGCACATAAGAACTTACCTTTGGATAAGACCCTCCCTATTGATTACTTCTTGATTAAACATCGTGGACCGGTTTACATACTTCTGATATGACGAAACTTTTGGAAGCTTTCTTCATACTATGTTAAAATATTTTAGGCTCTTTTTCTATTAGAGTTCCATGCAAGTAGAATCGCTAGTTTTTCAATGAGAATCTTAGGTCATTCCCTAGATATCCAACACTCCTAATGTTTTTCCTTTCTGTTTATCCTTATCTTGTGATCCCACGGCCTTTTTTGAACTTCATTCTCTGAACCTTTGGCAACATCTGGATATCATCCTCCAGTGCTGAATTTTGCCATATCACTTTCATTATCTCGTTCTGTAGACTACCACCGATTGCCCAAATCATGCTTCGAGGAATGACTGTAGCTTTAGTTTTCTATTATTATAAAACTATGTGAACAAGGGTGTTTTAGTATAACTGGAGGTTAGCAATCATTTTCATCCAAAAGGATAGGAAACTTCCTATTTAAGACTCATTGTGTACCCTTTTAACCATGCCTTATGATTGGTCTCTTTTATAGCATGTTTTCGTTATATTTTATCAACTTTCTTTTATAGATTTAGGAGAGAGATTTAACTTTAGGATCTTTCTTGTAGTAAGGGAAGTAGAATGCTTAAACTCTTTTCCTGTGTTAGTTAGTTGACTGCGAGCTCTGTTGTAGGTCATGTTCTTGAGTAGGGCACACTATATGGTTTGGCATTGGCTTAGCCTTTGCCGTCGATTTAAGACCCACGGGCTATGCTGAACGACGTGATTAGAATGGTATGCTTTAGGCTTTTGTCGCTTGCACTTTGTCATTGCTGTCGATATGGTATAGGGTGTAGTCGGCAAAGAAAATAGTGTTCTTTTGTAGCAGATGGTTTTTGCTTGTCTCGCTTAGGTTTTCAAGATAGTGGGATCGATGGGATCCATGCAAATAGGAAGTCAAATGCATCTCCTCTTTGTTTGCCTATTAGAACCTTTAGGAGTAACCGATGGTTAGAGGTCCATGCTCTTAGTAAGTACCTATGTGTTGTTTTGGTAGTCAAGTATGTCAATTGTTTAGGAAATTACGTATGTTCATAGTATTTTGTTTTGAAACCGTAGCAGAGGAGCAAATATTTATGCAAATGGAATAAATGAATTACTCATTGTTGTGTTTAGTTAAGGGTGAGATGTTATGAAAATATTTGTAAATGATTGTAGTGTTTTCTTTATTATAGTGGTAGGTAGTAAACATGTTGTTGTTAAGTAGCTTATATATTTTTAGTTGTTCTTGGATATTATAGAAGGTATCATTGGAAACTTATGGCAATAGGGAAATACATATTGTTTTTGATAGAGATTGTTTATTATTAGATAAAAAGAAATATTTTGGTAATGATAGATGATCTCTTTAAGAATCGTAGTTAGTATGTCAATGGTAATCTCTTCTTATATGAAAATATATCATATTTATAGTGGTTTTAAATAGATATTGTAATAGTTAGATGGTTGACGAAAAGTATGTTATTATAGCATGGTTAATTATATCTTTTAGTTGTTTATAGTAGGATGGGTCAGTAGTAAATCTTAGATGGAAAATCATGCTTGTAAATATTTATAATGGCATAGAAGATGGTTAATATTCTTATTTATAGTTGTTTTCTTATTAGAATTGTAGTTGTGGGATGTTAAGGGGGTATGGAGGTGGTTAGCAAAATGTTTATATGTCTATAGTTGTATCACTAGGCTTTATAGTTGGAATTATGATGGGAAAGTTAGTTTATGGGAAAGTATTTTTTAAAGTATAGATGTTTTATAGCGATTTGTATGTTTTATAAATTGAGATAGTTTAGATGATCCCCAGAGTTTTTATACTTTTGTTGTTGTACTTAGTACGATGTGTTATTGGAAGATTGACGAAAGTTTTGTTATCAAGTCTTTTTGATATAGTAATGGTTAAATGTTAGATGTAAAGTTATGCTTGGGAAAGAAGTATATTTGTCTTGTAGGTGTTGTTATGTCAGTGGTATTTATGTTCATAGATGAATATGTGCAGTGTTTTGGGTTGAGACTATTTTGGCAGTATTCTATGCGTATAAGGAATATATTGTGTTTTAGTTGTTTGACTAAATTGTAGTTGGTATAATGTTGAGGAAGGGTTATGCTTAATGTAAATAATTACTTATTAATGTTGTATTAGAGAATGGTGGTCATGAAAATTATTAGATAGGAAATTTTGGTTGGAGTTGTATAGGAACTATGATCTTCTTAAAATAGAATTTTCTAGTAAAAGAAGTCAAACCTCATAGTTGTTTTCATGATTAAATTAGAAGTATTTTGAAAACTCTTATGCATAATTATTCTCTTGGTCATATGTGTATTGGATCATTGTGCTTACCTTGGGGTGGAGTTTATGTTCATGTTTTGGTTAACTGTGAAGTGTGAATCTTGAATGATGTCTTATGTACTTGGTGTTATGATGCGAAAACGTTCTCCTTGTTGGATATTGGTCACCTTATCTTTGGTCATGTACCTAACTCTAGAGGTGTAGTTCAGGTTTTGGTTCAAATTATGGCATGTCAGTGTATTTGGGATATCTGGATTTTTCATATCTTGTAATGAATGGGGAATCGTCTCTTGGATACAGTACTTGGTTCTTGATGGTAATGCTTCAATTTTGAAGAGATTATAAGGATTTATTATTGTGGCCTAGTGAATGGCATAAGTTATGGCTCGGATCTGATTGGTGACTTTTTCCTTCATGTTGTGGTATGTATGATTGGCCAGAGAATGCTAAGGGAGTGGCTTTCATGGTGGGGCTGGTGCCTAGAGAGAGGCCACCTGGGTAACCCCATGGAAGTTGTAAGCATATGGAAAACTTAATAACTTAATCAAGAGGGTTGGGAAAGCAAAACACTTAACAAGATAAGTAAGATACCTCACCCATGCCTTAAGTGCTCTCACAGGTTGAGGATGGGATGAGAAGGCCTGGTTGGGAAGGTCAACCTCCTTATCTCCATGAGAGGACCTGTTGGCCCCGCATGTGTCACCCTATGGGGCTAGTGTCTAGAGAGAGGCTGTCAGGGTAACCATAGAATGGGGCTGGCTTCTGGTGATAGATAGTCTGGGTAACCCATGCTAGGAGCATGCAATGACACTCTCCTTACGCAGTTCAATTGTTACTTCTTAGTTGTACCTCTAGAGTGATGTCTTGTCTGGTGCAGTTGTTGATATGGTCGGTTGTGTCAAGTTAGTTGTCGTTCTTTTATTTGTTGTTACTTTGGCTTAGTGGAATCCTTGTTGTTATCTCCTAGCTCAGAGGGGTGGACCTCAGGATTCCACATGGTTGGGAGGTAGAGCTATCCATTGGTCATCTTGGAGATGTGGTTCGTGTCCTATGAAGAGGTGTTCCAGTTCCAGATTGCTTTCTACCTTCAGTGTTGTTATATACCTTCATATGTATTCTTTTGTAAACTGACACGATCGGTCTTTTAGTCTTACATTTTAATTTTGTAAGTTAACTGTCTTGCTAATGTTAAGGTTGATCTTATCTGTAGCAGTAGTATAATGTGTATCTCTTGTGTGGTTTTTTATATTCTATTCACTGATGCAGTTATGTTTCCCTAGAGGAGTTGGAAGTGCACTTTTCTTTATGTTGTGTATTATGTTATCTTGGTTACTGTTATTGCATTTACTTGCTTAAAAAAAAAAAAAATTTCTGGAATTTTGCGCTTGTTAGTCTTACTCTCTCTAGGGTTGCATGACGGGGCATTACATTACAACATTGTCTTTCGACATCCTCTTGTGACACTTTGCATCACCTTACATCACCTTGCGACATATTTTCCTCTAGGTCCCTTACATGACTCCTTCCATCATTCCCATTATTTAAATAAATTATATTTATTTAACTAATCCCTTTTATCCATTTATTCTCCTCTTGCACCAAATTAAAAAAAATATTTTAATTTAATCTCATTTTCCTCCATCATCCAATTTAAATAAATTAAATATTTATTTAAATGCCACATGTCTCCCATAATTTAAATAATTTTATTATTTAAATTATTTATTCCCACTTACATTCCTATTTTTAACCTCCTTAAATGTACATCATAAGCACTTCCTCTCCAAAATCAATTAAAAATCCTATTTATTCCCGCTCCCATCCTTATTTTAGTCACTTGTCATCCTCATTTATGGTGCGTCATGAGAACTAAAATTGGCTTTCAATCCTAGCCATCCACCTCATCCCTCACCCTTCTAATCTTGGCCATCCATTTGATTCCCTCTCCTTCTATAAATCAAACTTTCATTTTCATTTCAAACCTTCACACTCTCCCACCAAATTTCCATACACATGCATATCTCTCATTTCTCATTTATCTCATATCATTTTATATTATGTTGGTTGTGTGAGAAGCCCACAAATCATCCATAGGACAAATCAATGGAGCTTGGGTGCACTCCATTCTATCATATCAAAAGTCTGAAATTGTGCAAGGTTTGAAGGTATTGCTTTATTGTTTTATCTGTGTGTTATTTCTTTGCATGAATTTCTTTGGTTTCATTTTATCAAGCCTGATTATTTTTTATTAACTCACATTCCTTGATCTATCTTGCTTTTCGTAGGTTTTATTAACTTTTTGTTGCAGGTTTATGCCATTTTTGGACAAAACCCTAGTTTCTAAAGATTTCATCATATCTTCCAAATGACTACGATTTTTTCTAAAGATTTTAACTTTTATTTTTTTATCGTATAAGAAAGCTATAGTAGAAAAATTACATTTTTATCATCATTTTTGTACGAGTTATAATGATTTTATGTTTTTTCATAAATCTGCATTTTTGTGTGCACATCAGCAAATTTTTACAAATTTTTACATTTATGGAAATCTATTGAAATTATAATGGGGGTCTATTCTTTACAGGTTTATTTTTGAGGTCAAATAAGGTACAAAATAATCAGACCTTTGTCGACAATAGTTTTTTCATAAATCTACATTTTTGGGCACAAATCAAGGAATTTTTTGGAGATTTTTATATTTTTGGAAAGGTCTCAGAAAATTAGTAGGTCTCTTCTTTGTATTTTTATTTTTTAGGTCAAAAAAATTTCAAACTAATCAAATATATGTCAACTATGTAAACAAAAATGTATCTAAAATTGTAATCTTGTGGTGAGCATATCTTTTTATGGTTGCATTATAACATTATTTTCTGATTTTTCCATTTCTAATACATTTTCTTGCAGAAAAATCATTTGTCCAAGATTATCTTTTTCAATCTAACATACTTGTTTTGTATCTTTCACTTGGCAAAGATAAAATCATTGAAACTACTAACACATTGTGTGCAGCACCGATTGTCAAAGATCAATTTTTTCTCACTAATCTAGGCACTTAGTTTAATCTAGGGGATAGTAATTGAACATTATTTGCTTTGTCTTTAGATTGTAAAAAGGGTGTATTCTCTCTCCTCACACCCTTTGGTGATCTTGGAGATCAAAAACCCCTTCATTATCCTTTTGTTTATTTGTTCAATCCCACGGGCATTATCTCATGTTTTCTCTCCCCTTACACTTTGTGCGAGCTTGGGGATCAAAAGTGAATAGTTTTCCTTTCCTTTAGGAGGCCTGCTAGGGGATTTCATCACTCCTAGGGATGACCTCAACCACATGTTCTGATGGGGTATATCAAAGGGGGGAGAGCGAAAGTTGTACCTTAATCTAGCTACATAGTCATTGGGACAACCTTGGGGCCTCGGGTGATTCTAGACACAAGGTGAAGTGGTGTTTGCTTAACCGCTTATGTCACATCCCTTCAACAGGCTAGTGTTCATATATTTGGGCCTCATCATTTCACATGTATTTAAAGGACTCCCCTAGAAGCTCATAAAAGCCTAAATAAGACCCTTCAATTGTCATATCTTGCAGTGCATCGTTGCAAAAGGAGGAGAAGAGCTCACACTATTACCTCTATTCTTTGAGATGGAGTAAATGCTGGGCAAGACTTTAGTCTCCAAGGTAAGGGGTGTAAGGTGGTACATAACCTTGCATTCCCTATCTATCTAAGCAATGGTAAATGGATATCAAGGGGATGGAAATCATCATTATCTAATAGTGGAGATTGAAGTCGCACTTGAGTGAGTCCATGGGATATGACACTCCTACTTGAATAATTCTAGGTTTGTTCATGTGCTTGGTGTGTTTTTCTTGTACAATTCCAATAAAATCCACTTTATCTGCAAAGCAATTCACACCATTTTCTTTGTTAAGTCAATTCAACCTTTGTCTTTTTGTATTTGTTTTTCTTGCCAAAAATCTCAAAATCCAAAAAATAATTAGTCACAAATCAATCCACCTAATCCTCCTCATCATTCTATTCATAATCCCATTCTTGAGCCTAATCTAATCCATCATTTGTCAAAATGATTATGATCATTAACAAGCCTAGGTCAAATCCAATACCCAAAATCACAATCCTAGGAGGTCCACATTTCCCTCCCAAAGATGATGATAACCTTGTAGATCATGATGCATATTTTGAAGAACAAGCCAAACCACAAAGACTTAAACATATGTGTAAATCCATCCAAACACTAGAGAACAAGATCCAACAACAAGATCCTTATGGCACCCAAAGAATGTTTGATGAACTCAAAAGATTATATAGTAAGTATCTAGTCACTCCTACATCATCATCCATACATCCCATCAACAACCAATCCAACTTATCCATACCCCAAACTTATCCAACATCCACCTTACCTCACAAGTCCAAATTCCTAACCATGCTTCATCTTCACACATACCAAATCCCACTTTATTACAACAAGTCACCACCCAACAACTCCAACAACTCATCCAACAACAACAACAACAACAAGCCCTTCTTCAACAACTCATAGCCCAAGAAACACAAACACAACCACAACATTTATCATTTCAAGAACCAAAACCTTTATCCCATATGTCATCCTCATCAACTTCATACCAACCTAGTCCAACCACATATCCAACCTAGTCCAACCACATATCAAGCTAATGCTACCTAAACTTATCCCACTTCTCCCAATATCAACCAATATACATATCAATCCATACCCCAAGATCATCCCACTATTTATATCCAACAACACTCACCTCAAATTCCTTCACAATAAGAAATTACAAGTCCAAGTTACCCTTTGCACCAAGATAAAGTGTCCTTAAGTCCTCATGCTACCTTTGACAATGGAAATACCACTCTAGCTTATGCATCCTATGGGTATCTTCCTTCATCACCTAATCAAATGTCTATCCAAGAGCCTACTAGTCCTATCCCAACACCACCATTTAATCCCAACCCATTGGTCCATCAACTCCTTCATTTCCTTCATCGTTATGTTCCTCTAATCCTCCACCAAAAGATGAGGCTGAGATACTTTTATAAAAATTGGTCCAAGCAAACTTGATTGAGATACTACCAATTAAACATGGAAAAATTCAAGTTAAATCTCCTTGGTATAATAAAAATGACTATTGCACATACCATAGGATCAAAGGTCATAAGACATTTAATTATCCCACACTTAAGAGATTGATAAAAAACCTCATACACAGTGGTAAGATTGTGCTAGATAATACAAATCCATCCAATCCCATTATCCCTCCACCTAATCCTAATCCTAATCGTACAACATCTATCATTATTATCCATCCATCATGTTGTCCATCCACCCATATACTTATGAAGGATGTGATCCAATGACTATTAGCAAGGAATCAACCATCTCCATGTCATCAAACACCTATCCTTGAACCTATCCAAGAACCTTCAAGCAATATGTCTATTCCTCCAAATCCATATTATAGTCCACAACCCAACAAGCCTCTTGAAGATCCCCTTACCATAAGTGCAAGTCAAGATCCATTATACACACATATTATTGATCATCTAGAGCCTATCAAGCCTATCCAAGAGTCTCCTACTTCCATCCAAACATAAGAACTATGTCATGAGCTTAGTCCAGAGCATGTGGAAACACCAACCCCTCATCCTAATCAAGATCTAAACATCCTATCTAATCCCATTCCTGATTCCATTCCATCATATGATCAACCTATCCATAACCTATATCTTTTCTATGCTCAAGATATTATTTGTGACCAAGACCCTATCCATGAGTAAATAATCCAAATTCCTCCTATCCATAATTCCACCACTTCAAACACTAGTCTTATCCATCCTCCAACTAATCCTATCCATTATCCAACAACATCCACTTTCCTTGATGAGACACTTGGTCCTGAAGAAAATATAGACAATCAACTTCTTATTGAGCATAATGTTGATCAAGATCCTTAGGATCCTTCACCATCCTCTAACAATCCCATTCAAATTCTATCATCCTATCCTCTTGGATCCAACACCTTCATTCATGGTGGCTCTCTTGTAGGAGATAAACAACTTCTATCCATCACTCCACCATCCCCATCTAATAAGGGACTCACATCTTGTGTCCTAAATAATAAACATCCCATTGCACATTGCATACTCCAAAACATAAATTATCATGGAAAACGCTTAGGCCTTCATGAACAAGGTATTTTGGAGCCCATCCATGTCAAAGTTCCTCCATGATCACATGGCCTTGGCTATATACCCCAAGGAGAACAATCCCAAGATGTTGGTACCACCTCCATGCCTTCTAAATCCACTTCTTTC
This sequence comes from Cunninghamia lanceolata, assembly GCA_027924645.1. Classification (NCBI taxonomy): domain Eukaryota; kingdom Viridiplantae; phylum Streptophyta; class Pinopsida; order Cupressales; family Cupressaceae; genus Cunninghamia; species Cunninghamia lanceolata. The sequence goes on along the minus strand of BSBN01000186.1, from coordinate 11,004,170 downwards.
CATCCTAAACCCCATGCATCCCATTGCACTGCTAAAACATATGTCGTTATCCCTCCTCCATCATCACACAAATCCCAAAAGCATGTGACCATACACCGTCCTCCATCTACTTTACCTCCATTTCTCCCAAATCCTAATATCCCCATCCTCACATCCCCTTATCCTTTTATCCACAAGTCCACTAATCCCTCCATCCACACGTCCTGCTACCCTAAATTCCCCAAAATTCCTAATCATGATCAACTAATGCACACATCGACCAAACATGAAGCTATCACAACCCCCATGGTATTCAAAAATAGAAATTTGGATGCCTCCTTACATAAAGAAGAAAATCCTAAAGATCCTCATGCCATATGGTACCAATGCAAAGAATCAAAGAAAACTTCATCCATAAGGCTACCCAATCTCACACCTAAAAAATAAAAACAAAAAAAAAAAATAGTGTGGGTCCCCAAGAAAAAAGTACTTAGTCCAAATGGAGCATCCACAATCCAACAATCCCAAAAATCCCACTCCTCATCACAAAATCCTACAATTCCTAATATCATTTGGGTCCCAAAATTACTAAATTGACCATCCCCTAAGCAAACATCTCCATTACTCCCAATTCCTCCTTCCATTCGAAAGATTCAAAATCCAATTCGGTGTGTACAACCATTGGTCTTGGTTCCTTTCCATTCCACAACATTCCCATATACCTCCATCTCCCCATCTTCTATCTACTATCTCGCATATTTCCCCCATCATATCCCTATGGTCCATGCTTTTGCATAATCCATATCATAATCCACTATCCATCCACATCATAATCCACTATCATTCCCTGCATAATTCACTATCTATCCTGCTCCACCTCCCTCTCATGCAATCCTCTACCAACATCCATGTGTAAAATGACATTTGACATGATCCATATGTGACATTCGTCTATAATGGGACATTATCACCTTTCATGGAACTAGATGCTTGAGTCCCCATACTCTTCCAAATCTCTCTTATCCATATTCCCCTATCCCATAGAAAAATAAAAATAATCAAAAAATCAAAAAATCAAAAAAATCAAAAAAGAGAAATCAAAAAGAAAAAGAAAAAAAAGAAGAAGAAATCAAAATAGTAAAGAGAAATCCCTTCATCCAATGGTGAAAATCACCTCAGTGGTGCCTTGGATAAGTACCATGATGAAAATCTGGCAAACAGGCATCATGTGTAGATTCCTTATCTACGTGTCTTACACTTGGGGGCATGTTGTCTATCCCATCCTATTATTTTCCTCCTATCCTAACATCTTCATCCATCATATCCTCATACTTACCTATGTCATTTACCTATCCACATACCCATCTTCCATTCCTCCTTTTGATCTTGATATAGACATGGGGAAAAAATGTTGAAAAATGCTTTGGACATCTCTTGATATACCTCATCCTTTCTATCTAATTCTATCATCCTATTGTTATAAGATTTGTCATGTAAAGTCCTAAGCATTACACCAAGAATGGGGCATGTTATTCCTATGTGACATAGTCTTTGGAGATCACATCCTGAATTCTTCCGTCCATCTATCCTTTATGTATTTCTCATATATTATCCACTATTACCCATCCTTTTACCTATCCATCCATTTTACACTTCCTATCCCTCCCATCCACTATCGCCGATCTGTCTACCTATTCATGATTTTCCCTTGTCATTGGTATCTAGCATCTAAGATATCCAAACTGCAATCCAATGTCATCCCATAATATTTCTAATATCCCAAAAATACCAAAAAAATTACAACATTTTCAAAAAAATCCAAAAACATCAAAACACTCCAAAAATCCAAAAAAATCAAAACATTTCCAAAAATTCCAAAAAATTCCAAAAAATCAAAACATTTCCAAAAATTCCAAAAAAAATCAAATCATTTCCAAAAATTCCAAAAAAAATCAAATATCCAAAACAAAATCCAAGCAGTAAATCCAAATGCAAGTAATCCTTAATCCATAACAATCTAGTCAAAGTATTCGACCCAAATCATCCAATCACATCCTTCGTCTTGATCCTAATCTTGTTGTCAACCCAATCAATCAATCATCATCATCATTAATGGGATATATCATTCCTGCATCCTTGTGTTGATCTAGGGATATATCGTTCCCCGCAATGACAACACTATCTCAATCAATCAATCAATCAATTATTGGTTTACAACTTGACAAGGGAAATACCTTGTTTATTTTTGAATCAAGCAGAAACATTCATACAACGCACTATACCTTAACAAAAATCACCTATCTAGTCACTTTATCAACCGCCACATCATTTGATCTCAAAAAAAAATCATCATTCAACCTCATCTAGGTATATATCGTTCCCATCATCAAGCGCCTATCCAAACATCAATTAAACTCTTTGGAAAGAGATATAATGATTGTGTGACTTGTGTCATCATTTGGTCATTTGTTTTAATTTTATCTTTTCTATCTCCTTCTTTTGCTTTATTAAATCCACCTAGATCCATTTATATCTTGGTGTGTTACGATTAGCAGAGAATGGGGCATAGTGTTTTCTATGTCTGTTGGATATTCTTATCACTACAACTAATATTCATATCTTTTGTCTAGACAAGGTTGTATTATGATGTGTATAAGGATACTCCTTTTGTTTGTAGTGTCAAGTCCATGCAAAGGATACAAAGTCACCCTGGTCCCTTATACCTTGGTGCATAATATCCTCTTGCTATATCAAACTATTGTAATGTGGTTGTGTAGTTTTCATTGATCTCAACACTCAGTATGGTTGTCACTAATGTTGTTGTGTGGTTGATGTCAACACTCAGTCAACACTATGCTTGGATACTTATGATGATGATATACTATGTTGATGATGTGCTAGTAGTGGTTGCTGATGTTCATGGTTGGTTTCTAATGTTCATGCTTGATTACAGATGTTCATAGTTGGATGTCATGCCTGAATTAATGTCAAGTAAAGTTGTATTGAGCATGTTTGTGGTTAGTAGAGATGATTTCATGATGAAATATTAAGATGGGAATGAGAAGCATTAAAATTAATGATGATATATTAAGATGGGAATTAGAAGTTTTTCGAAGGATGAGAAGATGTTTCTGATGAACTGTTGCATGTTGTATGCTCTTTCCTGATGAGCCTAAGAAAGTATGAGTTGCTACAAGAATGTTTTGGCCTCCAGATGTTGGTGAAGATTTCTGTTGTAGGGAGTTGCCTATAAGACTACCTAGTAAAATGCTCTACATTCCTCTACATTTGAATAAATGGTCATGTAGTTCAAAATTTAAGTTCAATATGTTGTAAAGGTGTTAAATCCAAAGTTTCAGATTATTTTCTCCTTCGCAATGAAAGTTATAAGTGACAGAGTTCCAGTCTATGCTATGGCAGCATAATGTGATGATGGAGGCTAATTGGAAAGCTCCACATTCCTCTGCAAGTGAAGGTTTTCTCAAGTGGTTTTGTGAAAATGATTAGAGATGTTCAATGCATACTACATTGTAATATCAAGTGATTTGGTGGTCCACAAGTTCAATATGCAAATGACAGTATACTACAGATGACTTAGGATGCCTAATTGTTCCCATGTCACATGATTGAAGGTATGCAACACAAAATCTTTGTTGTGCAGAGTTCAAGAAGTGTTTGAATATGTTGTATGGGTTAGGCTGACTCATCTAGAAGAATTTCATGAAGATCTTTCATGCTTCCAGTACTGCACAAAGTTTTCAAGTCAGTATGGGAAGATTTATTGTTGGTGAGGCTGACTGAAGAATTTTGATGATGTGCACCACAAAGTTGTTGCTATGTAGAGTTCAAGGAGAGTTTGGAGGTGTTGTGTGGGTCATGCTGACTCATCTAGAGGAAGAACAAGTAATGTTTAGTCATTCATGAGTACTGCCAAGATTCTGAAGACTGATGTGCTACAAGATTCATGTGTTTTTTTCTTAAGGGTGACCTATTTCTAATGAGCTTGACGTCTGGATGTTATTCCTTGAAGGATGATGTTGTGAAGGATGTTTAGGATCGGGCTAAGCATGGTTGGGATCTGCAAGGCATATGTTTCTTTCTTGAGTGGTATGTAGTTCATGTTAGGGCTTGCTCTATACATGTTTCATGTTGTGTGATCTCTAGCTGACTTGTAAATTGTAATACTCTTGTTGTATTGGCCAACTTGTAATGTAATGAATGTAATGTCATGTATATATTATAAACCTATTTGATCTAGGTGAAGTATGATTACGATGATGAGAATATGAGTGTGTAAAGAGCAGAATATGAATATGATATGCATTATGATGTGTGATTGAAGAAGAAAGAGTAGAAACAATAAGGGTTGTCCTAATTCATCTTAAAGACATTTTTGTGACAGGAGGGAAGTGAAGAGTGTGCCCAATTGATCCAAACATCAAAAGAGAAGTGAAGAGGTAGAATTGCAATAATCAAAGGTGTAAGCTTCAATGTTAGTTTTCAGGCAATAGAATGACTGTCATATTGTAATCATTTCTGAGTTTATTCTCAATTCATAGAGTAATTTCTTCCTTGGGAGTGACCCTAAAACAAAGTCTTCATGGAGTAGTAGCTTCCTTGGGTTGTAGCCCTAAATCACAGTTGTAATTTTTATAGAAATGAGCTTCATATATTGTGAGTTAATCCTCACTGTGGTTTTTCCCCTTTTGGGGTTTTCCACATATATCTAGTGTTATGTGTTGATGTGCATTGTGTTGATCTTTCATGTTTATGTTAATGTTGCAATGTTCAAGTTTTAATCTTCTCTAGAGGATTTGAAGTTTGTTTGGATACTAATTCACCCCCCTCTTAGTATCCTGGTGTGTTCAATAATTGGTATCAGAGCCAAGTTACTTAGAAGAAGCTTAACCACTTAAGGAAGGTCTAGGATGGCTCATAATGGATCTTACATTAAGGCACCTATGTTTGATGGAACAAATTATTCCTTCTGGAAGTTAAGGATGGAAAACTATTTATCTTCTCTAGGGTATGGTATTTGACAATCTGTCAAGAAGGGATACACTACTCCTAGTAGTGATCCTATAGATGTAGATGTGATTAAGTTGTATGAGAACAATGCCAAGGCAAAGAGTGCTATAATGAGTGGGCTAGCTAATTCAAAACTTGTGAAGGTAATGGGTTGCAAATCTGCTAAGGATGTTTGGGTAAAACTTGAAATCATTTATGAAGGAGATAGTAAAGTGAAGCAAGGCAAGATGCGAATCTTCAAGAAGAAATTTGAGACCTTGAGGATGACATAAGATGAAGACATTGCTTGTTACATGCTCCAGGTGGATGTAATAGTTAATGGCATTAGAGGTCTTGGTGGAGAAGTGTTCAAAGAAGATGAGATTATGAAGAAGGTTCTGAGATCTCTTCCTAAATCTTAGAGTCATAAGGTTTCTGCTATTGAGGAACCTCAGGATTTGGATAAATATATAGTAGACCAATTATTTGGTTCTCTCACAGCCTTTGAAATGAGAGAATTTGACAAAGTTGCTCCAAAGAAAGAAGCAACATTCAAAGCAAGTAAGAAGACAGAAGATGAAGAAACTAATCAAGATGATGACCTTGATGAGGTAGAGGCAAACTTTGTAAGAAGATTTAAGAAGGGCATAGGAAAATACAAAGGTAACTTACCTTTCAAATGTTTCAATTGTGGGAAAATTGGTCATTTTACTTCTAAATGTCCTTTTAAAGAATCAAAAGGTAATAACAAATGAGAGAATCCAAAAATAAGTAAGTATTCCATGGAGAATAACTATTCTTTAGAAGATGAGGATCATGATGATTCAAATGATGAAACACTTTTCATGGCCTTGAATGCTAGTGACAAAAAAGATAATATTGGAAAATATGAAAAGTCTGATACCTTGCAAGTTGACCAAAATACTAATAAATCAATGGTTGTATGGACTGCCTTTCATGCAAAAGAAGAAGCCAAGGCTTGGATAATTGACAATGGTTGCTCTAATGACATGACTGGTGACAAGGAGAAGTTTATCATCCTTAAGATGTGGAATGGTGGAGCTGTTAAGTTTGGTGGTGATGAGTCAGTACAAATTTGTGGAAAGGGTGCTATAATTATTGATGGGAAGAATAGGACTGATGATGTCCTCTATGTCAAAGGGATAAAAAACAATCTTCTTAGTGTCATTCAGATGTGCAGTAAATGATACAATCTCACCTTTCATGCAAAAGGTTGTGAAATCAAGAAGGCAAGTTTCAGAAAACTAGTTGTAGAAGGTATCAAGTCATATGGAGATATCTATCATCTCAAGGAGGTAAATGGAAGATTCTGCTTATTGGCTCAATCTAGTGAGTGTCGACTATGACAAAAATGAATGGGACACATCAACTTTGATAGTATGGTAAAGATCAACTCTATTCATGCGGTGAGAGGTATGCCTAAGATAACCAAGCCTGCAAACACATTATGCAAGCAATGTCAAATGGGAAAGCAGAAAAACAAATTTCAAGAGCAAGGAGTATTCTTCTTCAATACCATTGGAGCTGATTCAAATTGACCTATGTGGCCCTACAAGAATAAAGAGTCAACAAGGTGAAAGGTATTTCATGTTTCTTATTGATGATTATTCTAGAATGACTTGGGTTACTTTCTTAAGAGAAAAATTAGAATCCTTTGATAAGTTCAAGATTTTCAAAGAAATAGTTGAGAATGAAATGGATGCTAAGATCAAATGTTTAAGCTCTGATAGAGGAGGTGATTTTACTTCAAATGAATTTTAAAAGTTTTGTGAAGAGCATGGCATTAGGAGACATCTGTCTACTCCTAGGACCCCTTAGCAGAATGGGGTAGTAGAAAGGAAGAATAACACTGTCCAAGAGATGGCTAGGGCAATGTTGAAAGATACAAATCTACCTAACATGTACTGGAAGGAAGTAGTTCACACTGCTATCTATCTAATCAACATAGTACAATTGAGGGTCAATAGCACTAAGACCCCTTATGAGCTATGGTATGGAAGACCTCCCACTGTTAGATACTTTAGGATCTTTGGTATAAAATGCTATATCAAAAGAAATGAAGAAGACCTAGGAAAGTTTGATTCAAGGAGTGATGAAGGGATCTTTCTTGGTTACTCAACTAGAAGCAATGCCTATAGATGCTACAACAAGAGGTTGGGAAAGATGATTGAAAGCACAAATGTCAGGGTGGATGAAGACTTGTATCAAATCTCACAAGAAATAGAATACTCCAAACTAGTAAGTACTCTTATGGTCACTGGTTGTCTCTTGAGAAAGAATGATGAGTCACTGGAGGTTGATCAGACTCTTTATAGATCTATTATTAGAGGATTATTGTACTTGAGTTATTATAGACCTAATATTATGCATGTAGTGTGTGTGGTTTCCAGATATCAAGCTAATCCTAAGCAAACTCATGAAAAGGAAGTGAAAAGAATATTTAGATACTTGAAGGGAACTGCAGATTATGGCTTATGGTATCCTAGAGGTAATGACTTTGATCTAAGTGCTTACACTGATGCTGATTGGGTTGGTTGTGTTGATGATAGAAGAAGTACAAGTGGTTATGCTTTCTTTTTAGGAAGTAGATTGGTTTCATGGAATCTAATAAGAAACAAGATTTAGTATCTCTATCAACTATAGAGGTAGAGTATATTGCAACAACATCCTATTGTACACAAGTGTTGTGGATGAAGCAAACATTGAAGGATATCAAGGTATTGTATGATGAGCCTATTCGTAAGTTGTGTGACAATACTAGTACTATCAATATTTCCAAGAATCTAGTGATGCATTCTAGAACCAAGCATATATCAATCAGGTATCACTTCTTGAGAGAGAAGGTTGCAGACAAGGAATTGAAGTTGGAATATGTTCCAACAAAGGATCAGATTGCAAACATTTTCACAAAGGCTCTTACAAAGGACACTTTTGAGTATCTCTGACAAAATTTAGGGGTAATTGCCCCTCCTTCTTTCTAGATGCATCATTGGTGCATCTATCTAGGGGGAGTTCATGCTATATCTTTTTCCTGAATTGATGGTTGCTACTTCTCAGGGGAGAAAGTAGTAGTTGTTGCTAACAGGGGGAGAAGGTTGAAAAGGAGACTTTGTAACCTAAGGAGGAGAAGTCACCCTTTGTCCTTGATGTCAAAGGCAGAGAATGACTAGGTGTGTGTTGCCATCAATGCCAAAGGGGGAGATTTTTTCACATATGGTTGTGTGGTTGTCATTGATTTCAACACTTAGTATAGTTGTCACTGATGTGGTTGTGTGGTTGACATGTCAACACTATGATTAGATACTTATGATGATGATATACTATGTTGATGATGTGCTAGCAGTGGTTGTTGATGTTCATGGTTGGTTGCTGATGTTCATGATTGATTGTTGATGTTCATGGTTGGATGTCATGCCTGAATTAATGTCATTTAAAGTTGTATTGAGCATGTTTGTGGTCAGCAGAGATGATTTCATGATGAATATTAAGATGAAAATTAGAAGCATTAAGATGAATGATGATATATTAAGATGGGAATTAGAAGCTTTGCTGAGGATGAGAAGATGTTATTGATGACATGTAGCCTATTGTATGCTCTTTTCTAATGATCCTAAGAAAGTATGAATTGCTACAAGAAGGTTCTGGCCTCTGGATGTTGGTGAAGATTTCTACTATAGGGAGTTGCTGGGAAGATTGCTTGGTAAAATGCTTCACATTCCTCTGGATTTGAAGATATGATCATGTGGTTCAAAATTTAAGTTTAGTATGCTGTAAAGGTATTAAATCCAAATTTTTAGATCCTTTTCTCCTCTGCAATGAAAGTTATAAGTGACAGAGTTCTGGTCTATGCTTTGGTAGCATAATGTGATGATGAAGGTTGATTGGAATACTCCACATTCCTCCACAAATAAAGGTTTTCTCATGTGGTTTTGTGAACTTGATCAGAGATGTTCAATGCATGCTCCATTGCAATATCAAGTGATTTGGTCCACAAGTTCATTTTTCAAATGATAGTGTAAGTACATATGACTCAACATGCCTAATTATTCCCAGGTCACATGATTGAAGGTATGCGTCTCAAAATATTTGTTGTGTGGAGTTCCAAAAGTGTTTGAAGATGTTGTATGGGTTAGGTCAACTCATTTGGAAGAATTTCATGAAGATCTTTCATGCTTCCAGTATTGCACAAAGTTTTCAAGTTAGTATGGGAAGATTTATTGTTGGTGATGCTGACTGAGGAATTTGATGATTTGTGCCACAAAGTTGTTGCTATGTGGAGTTCAAGGAGAGTTTGGAGGTGTTGTGTGGGTCATGCCAACTCATTTGGAGGAAGAACAAGTAATGTTTAATCATTCAAGAGTACCACCAAGATTGTAAAGACCAATGTGCTACAAGCTATGTGTTCTTCATTAAGGGAAACCTATTTCGAATGAGTGTGACGTGTAGATGTTATTCCTTGAAGGATGATGCTATGAAGGATGTTTAGGATTGGTCCAAGCATGTGTTGGGATCTACAAGGCATATGTTTCTTTCTAGAGTGGCGTGTAGTTCATGTTAGGGCTTGCCCTCTACATGTTTCATGTTGTGTGATCTCTAGCTAACTTGTAAATTATAATATTCTTGTTATATTGGTTGACTTGTAATCTAATTAATGTAATGTCATGTATATATTATAAACCTAGTTGATCTAGGTGAAGTATGATTGTAAAGATGAGAATATGAGGGTGTAAAGAGTAGAAGTAATAAGGGATGTCCCGAGTCATCTTGAAGACATTTTTCTGATAGGAGGGAAGTGAAGAGTGTGCCCAATTGATCCAATCATCAAAAAAGGAGTGAAGAGGCATAATTGCAATCATCAAAGGTGTTAGCTTCAATGTCAATTTTCAGGCAGTAGAAGGACTGCCATACTGTAACCATTTCTGAATTTATTCTCAGTTCAGGGAATAGTTTCTTCCTTGGGTTGTAGCCTTAATATAAAGTCTGTAGGGAGTTGTAGCTTCCTTGGGAGTGACTCTAAAACAAAGTCTTCAAAGAGTAGTAGCTTCCTTGGGTTGTAGCCCTAAAACAAAGTCAGCATGGAGTAGTAGCTTCCTTGGGTTGTAGTCCTAAATCAAAGTTGTAATTTTTATAATAGTAAACTTCATATATTATGAGTTAATCCTCACCATGGTTTTTCCTCTTTTGGAGTTTTCAATGTATATATGGTGTTATGTGTTGATGTGCATTGTGTTGATCTTTCATGTTTATGTTAATGCTATAATGTTCAAGTTTTAATCTTCTCCAGAGGATTTGAAGTTTGTTTGGATGATTCAACCCCCTATCCATTCCTAACTGGTGCAGGAGCACCTCGAGACATTGAGAATCTGGAGGATTCCTCATATTTTCTGTTGTGTCCAAATGTTATATTGTAAGGCCTTAATGCCATGTTGAATCTTAGTTGGCTGAGTAACAGCATAATCTTAAGTTTGTATATGTGTCAAGAAAAGATTAAAAGAGTTGTAATTGAACAAAGTGGATGTAACTGATTGGCATAGGTGGTTCATTTTCCACCTTGTGTAACTGCCGAGTGAGTCTTTAAATAGTTGGGTCTGTGTTTGTTAAACAGACAGAAAGGAATAGAGGGAAAAGATCGATATTGTATGTATAATTTTTGAGGAAGAAATAAAGAATTTCTATTTGGGTATAATCGCAGGAATGTAAGTTGGAAGCATTGCACTAGTTGAGGTTTCTTCGAAACCAGTGGAATGTCTTCCTTAGGAGTAGATTTATTTCTATTCTATTGAGTTTTGTAGTTTCTGTGTCATTTGTTTGGTTACAAGAGTCGCGGAGGAGGTTATCGGCGTGAGATTTGTGTTGTGACACCGAATATGCATTTTATGTATATACTGCAATTGTATGTCTAGAACATTTCATGTGTATACCACAAGTGTACCTAAGTATCTTTCATGTGTATCCCACAATTGTATATTGCAGTTGTACGTTGTGAAGATACATTGAAAATGTGCATTTCAAATGATACAAGGAGTGATCAGTAGAAAAGGTAAGGAAGATCGGCAACAACAAGTCAAGTTATGTATATGCGAAGTTGTAGTTATCGGTGTGGGAAGAGCCATCGGGTAAATAAAGGTGTGTTGAGCCGACGAATATATGTCATAGTGAAAGGTTCAAAGGAGTCAAAAGTGAAGTGATCGGTGTATCGGTATAAGAATTTCTGAGTTAACCGATAATGTTGTTTTGCCAATAGTGTATGTTGAATTGACGGTTGAACCGATTCAACAGTTCAACGGGTTCACGGGTTCAACGAGATACAACAGTTCAAAAAGGTTCATCCCGATTCCAAAGGTACAAAGGATTGATCGGTTTGAGAGTTGTAAGTCATGCTGGTTCAATAAGTTCAACGATTAATGTGGTTCAATGGTTCAACAACCGTTAGTTCAATAAGTTCAAGAGGTTCAAATGGTTCAACCACTCCTGTACCTCGACATGTGGTGTTGTTTTAAACATTTCCACTACATGCTCTGCATCAAAGTGGTATCAGAGTTGGCAAAAGATCTGGCAAAAGATTTGGTATCTGAAGGTGTTGTATTTGATTTCTGAGAAGGCAGGTGAAGATCTGAAGGAAAACTGAAGAGTTGTGTTGGTGACCATGTTGAAGATAGAGATCATAGGAAGTATTTTGAAGGATGATAGTAGTTGCAAGACTGTTGCAGATGCTCATGCCATCTAGTTGCTAGAAGGAATAGGGATTCTTGTAGTGTGGGCAAACGAGGATGAGGTCTGTCAAGACCATTCACCAACAAAGATTAAACTGGGGAGAAGGTGCAGAGAGCCCACTGAGGAGAGAGTGGTAGGTACATCTTCTAGGATCTGTTGTTGGACAAGAGGAATGGGTCTGTGAAGCAGTGTGTAAGGTAGACAGTTGATGGAGCATTGTGTTGTAGTCATGGAGGGTTTAATCAGTCTGAGAGTACTCCACTGATGGGAGTAAAAGGAGCTTGAAGATGCTCTAAAGTTGATGGTAGTTTGATTTTGTTGGTTGGTTGGTCACTAGTCCATTGATATGAAGATTTGTAGCCTGAAGCTGAAGAGTGAAAGATGAAGCCAGACAGAGATGCAGGAAAAGGTAGTTTTTTTTGTTTTGCAGGTACATTTCCAAGGGACTTGGAAATCTTTGTTGGTTGGTTGTATGGTGTAGGAGCACCTTGAGACATTGAGAATCTGGAGGATTCCTCATATTTTTTATTGTGTCCAAATGTTATATTGTAAGGCTTTAGTGCCATGTTGAATCTTAGTTGGCCGAGTAACGGCATATCTTAAGTTTGTATATGTGTCAAGAAAAGATTAAAAGAGTTGTAACCGAACAAAGTGGATGTAACTGATTGACAGAGGTGGTTCGCTTTCCACCTTGTGTAACTACCGAGTGAGTCTGTAAATAGTTGGGTCTGTGTTTGTTAAACAAATAGAGAGGAATAGAAGGAAAAGATCAATATTGTATGTATAATTTATGAGGAAGAAATAAAGAATTTATGTTTGGGTGTAATCACAAGAATGTAAGTCAGAAGCATTCCACTAGTTGAGGTTTCTTTGAAACCAGTGGAATGTCTTCCTTAGGAGTAGATTTATTTCTGTTCTGTTGAGTTTTGTAGTTTCTGTGTCATTTGTCCGGTTACAAGAGTCATGAGGAGATTATCAGTGTGAGATTTGTGTTGTGACACCAAATATGCATTTTATGTATATACTACAATTGTATGTCGAGAAAATTTCATGTGTATACCACAAGTGTACCTGAGTATCATTTCGTGTGTATCCCGCAATTGTATATCGTGGTTGTACATTGTGAAGATACATTGAAAATGTGCATTTCAAATGATACAAGGAGTGATCGGTAGAAAAGGTAAGGAAGACCAGCAACAACAAGTCAAGTTATGTATATGCAAAGTTGTAGTTATCAGTGTGGGAAGAGACATCGGGTAAATGAAGTTGTGTTGAGCCGACAGATATATGTCACAGTGAAAGGTTCAAAAGAGTCAAAAGTGAAGTGATCGGTGTATCGGTATAAGAATTTCTGAGTTAACTGATAATGTTGTTTTGCCAATAGTGTATGTTGAACTGACGGTTGAACTGATTCAACAGTTCAACAGGTTCACGGGTTCAACGAGATACAAAAGTTCAAAAAGGTTCATCTTGATTCCAAAGGTGCAAAGGATTCATCGGTTTGAGAGTTGTAAGTCATGCCAATTCAATAAGTTCAATGATTAACGTGGTTCAATGGTTCAACAACCATTAGTTCAATAAGTTCAAGAGGTTCAAATGGTTCAACCACTCCTATACCTCGACATGTGGTGCTATTTTAAACATTTTCACTACATGCTCTGCATTGGTGTAGGAGCACCTCAAGACATTGAGAATCTAGAGGATTCCTCGTTATTTATGTTGTGTCCAAATGTTATATTGTAAGGCCTTAGTGCCATGTTGAATCTTAGTTGGCCGAGTAACGGCATAATCTTAAGTTTGTATATGTGTCAAAAAAAGAGTAAATGAGTTGTAACCGAACAAAGTGGATGTAACTGATCAGTAGAGGTGGTTCACTTTCCACCTTGTGTAACTGCCGAGTGAGTCTTTAAATAGTTGGGTCTATGTTTGTTAAATAGACAGAGAGGAATAGAGGGAAAAGATTGATATTGTATGTATAATTTCTGAGGAAGAAATAAAGAATTTTTGTTTGGGTGTAATCATAGGAATGTAAGTCGGAAGCATTCCACTAGTTGAGGTTTCTTCGAAACTAGTGGAATGTCTTCCTTAGGAGTAGATTTATTTCTATTCTGTTGAGTTTTGTAGTTTATATGTCATTTGTTTGGTTACAAGAGTCGCGGAGGAGGTTATCAGCGTGAGATTTGTGTTGTGACATCGAATATGCATTTTATGTATATACTACAATTGTATGTCAAGAACATTTCATGTGTATACCACAAGTGTACCTAAGTATCATTTCGTGTGTATCCTACAATTGTATATCGCGGTTGTACGTTGTAAAGATACATTGAAAATGTGCATTTTGAATGATACAAGGAGTGATCAGTAGAAAAGGTAAGGAATACTGGCAACATCAAGTCAAGTTATGTATATGCGAAGTTGTAGTTATCAGTGTGGGAAGAGCCATTGGGTAAATGAAGTCGTGTTGAGCTGATGGATATATGTCACAGTGAAAGGTTCAAAGGAGTCAAAAGTGAAGTGATTGGTGTATCAGTATAAGAATTTCTGAGTTAACCGATAATATTGTTTTGCCGATAGTGTATGTTGAACCAACGGTTGAACCAATTCAACGGTTCAACGAGTTCATGGGTTAAACAAGATACAAAAGTTCCAAAAGATTCATCCCGATTCCAAAGGTGCAAAGGATTCATCAGTTTGAAAGTTGTAAGTCATGCCAGTTCAATAAGTTCAATGATTAATGCGGTTCAATGGTTCAACAATTGTTAGTTCAATAAGTTTAAGAGGTTCAAACGGTTCAACCACTCCTGTACCTTGACATGTGGTGCTATTTTAAACATTTCTGATGCATGCTCTGCATCACTAACCCTTAGCCTTTTCCATCCAACCTCTTTTCATCCATATCAAGAGCATACCCTATTCTCCTAACCCACCTATCCTCTCGACGAGGCATCTCATCCTTACATTCATTCCTCCTTGATGTAGAGGAAAAGAGAAACTCAACTTCATATAGGCAAAGTTCATTACAAAGTGTTTCAAACCCACAATCTTATCACAAACCAAAGCCCACAACATAGCACCATTTTGTTTTTTTCTACTTCTTAGGCCCAACCAGACCTCACAAGGCCTTCTCATCCCTTAAGGACTTTAACTCAATCAAAATAATCATTTACCAAGGACTGTCTCATCATGCGTGCAACTATCTCTTCATTGGCTGTCATAACTCCTAGTAGCCCTATTTTATAGAACTGTCAAACATCACTTTTATCGTAGAACCTTTCTCAAGACTGTGATGGGTGTTTTGAGTACCCATTAAGATGCTTTAAATCATATCAAGAAATCACCATTGGTCATTTTGAAAAGAATGCCTCAAATCATGACTGTCAGCGTGCTAACTAGGCCTAATAGGCTTTGCATACAAATAGGGCTTATTGAAAATGGGTATACCATGACTCCCCACACCTTGCATGTGTTTGGAACACTTCACAAAAGGTCTGCATAAACTTATTAATTCATCAAAAGTCCATCTTGTAATGATATGAGTACAAATCCCAAGGCTTACCTTCTTGACTGCCCTCTAAACTCTGTTTTCTGGACTGTATATAGAAAAACAGTCATAAAACCATGATTTTCTCCACCTCAACCTTAGTCATTTGGTTAGAGACCTCTAGAATATAAAAGCACATACTACCACAACCATTTTCCACCAAAGATTAGTAACATGCAATGGATAAAAAGGAAGAAACACAATTATCTCAGTCACTATTTACCCTAACAAAGGGTTTTGACTGTTTTTAGCAAATTTCCAATATCTACCTCAAAACAAAACCAAACTGCATGCAACAAAATGGAAAGGGAAGGTGATTGAAAGACCTTTCATTTGAAATCAAAAATATATGTCCTTCTGCCTATACTAGGCCGTACCATGCAAGGAAATAGTGAATTCCTGAAGAAAAACATAGAAAAACATTGCTTTTTACTATTTCATTTCAAATCTCCAATCACCTTCGAGTTTACAAAGGTATACAAGGCCTTTAAAAGGCATTATAATTTGTCTTTTTAGTTTCCAACTACTTGGAATGAACTATGACCCTTCATCTTCCATAGATTGCATTATTTTGCAATTGTGACAACTTTTACACATTATGTCCAAATGACTCCAAAATAACTTCAAATGATCAAATTGATCCTATTACAACATTGAATCTCTAAAATGGAATCAAATTCCAAAAAATTGGTCTATGAAAATGTTAATTTGCCAAGGTGCTCCTGCACCATACAACCAACCAACAAAATTTCCAAGTCCCTTGGAAATGTATCTGCAATAAAAGTCTTTTTCCTCTATCTTTATCTTCAATCTTCTCAGCTTCAGGCTTCAAATCTTCTCATTCATAGAAAGGTGACCAACCTGTTAGATTCTGAATAGACAACTAAGAGGGGGGGTGAATCAGTTGTCCAAAACTTGCTTCTAATTAAACACTTAAATCCTCTTTGTTATGTAACAGCATATTAATTAATCATTCATGAAAGCATAAAGCATAAACACTAGAGCAGATACACAACAATACATGAGACACTAAGATTTTTGAAGTGGAAAACCTGGTCAAGGGAAAAACCATGGGGTGATTAACCCAAGGATTATTCTCTGTTAGAAGAATAAGAAAAATAGATGGCACATGCCAATTAGGGCTCACTGCCCCAGCACACTACTCATAAGAGGCACACTGCCTACAAGAGACACACTATCTACAAAGTAACAAGTATTACAATCTTGAACTGGAGATTGACATCTTTACCATGCTTGGATCAGTTCCATTTAAGCCCAAAAACTCCTGCTCTACCTTTTGCACTTCTCTTCGCTATACCACACTTATCTGCTCCAAGACACCCTTTGAAATGAATTCACAAACCTTTATTTATACAAGGCATCAACTTAGGAACAATCATCTAAGTCAGCAATCATCCACAAGAACATTCACAAGATGAATAACTCATCCGGTCGGCCAGCCTGAACAAGAACATCTTCATTTGGAAGTATATCTCCAATTCTGGGCTCTAACACTAATGCAGATCGACAACACAATCTCAACATGATCCAAGAACTTTCACAGGCTTGTTTGAATGACTAGGTACATCCGTACTTCCTCTACTTACTAGAATCTCTTCTCTCCTGCCTTCGGTGCCTTAAGAACATAGTTTGTTATGACTGTCACAAAGGAGTAGTTCCTTCCAGATCTTCAAACTATGTACAAATCGAGATGACACATCACAAGGACATCCCAAACACTCCTTCCAATGTGCAGAAAAGGATAATGCACTTCCAGATCTCACCGGACCTTTTTGTAACACTCTATCACTCCGGAGCATCTCCCGGAACCAGTTCTACTTGATCGATCACAACTTCTTTAGATCTTCATGCGGACCTCTAAAATCTTAACTGGAATATCTCAAGATTCATATCTACAAACCCTTTAAACCGTATCCTTTGATCCTCAACCTATTGAGTACTTTTGTCTTATTCTCATCACTGTTCTTCACTATTCCTGATTGAGACTAATTTCCTCAATAACCCTAGCACACAGCTCATCCAATCCTTCTTATCAATGCAATATGAGTATGTTGACATCAATGACAACACTGGTTAACCTCATACTTGCAACACAACCAACCAACAAAATCTGAACTACCATCATCTTTAGAGCTTCTTCAGGCTGCATCTACTCCCATCAGTGGAGTACTCTTCAGGCTGCAACATCAAGTGCTTCTTCAGGTATCCATCTCTCACTGCTTCACAACAAACCAAGTCACCAAACCATTCATCTCACCCAACAATAGATCCTGGTGATGTACCTACCACTCTCTCCTCAGTGGTTTCTCTTTGCACCCTTATCCAGCCTAATCTCCATTGGAGAATGGTCACGATAGACCTCATCTTGTCTACCCACACACACAACCTCAGAAAACATCCTTCTGCAGCTAGATGGACCAAGCACCTGCAACCAAAAAACTTAGCAAACAAAACAATGGTCACCAACAAACTTTAACTCTTCATCTTAGAAATAACATCTCCTCCCAAAGCTTTTGCTAGCTTTGATACCAATTTGATGCAGAGGAAAAGAGAAACTCAACTTCATATAGGCAAAGTTCATTACAAAGTGTTTCAAACCCACAATCTTATCACAAACCAAATCCCACAACATAGCAACATTTTTTTCTTTCTACTTCTCAGGCCCAACCAGGCCTCACAAGGCCTTCTCATCCCTTAAGGACTTTAACTCAATCAAAATAATCATTTACCAAGGACTGTCTCATCATGCATGCAAGTATCTCTTCATTGGCTGTCATAACTCTTAGTAGCCCTGTTTTATAGAACTGTCAAACATAACTTTTACCCTAGAACCTTTCTCAAGATTGTGATGGGTGTTTTGAGTACCCATTAAGGTGCTTTAAATCATATCAAGAAATCACCATTGGTCATTTTGAAAAGAATGCCTCAAATCAGGACTGTCAGCGTGCTAACTAGGCCTAATAGGCTTTGCATACAAATAGGGCTTATTGAAAATGGGTATACCACGACTCCCCACACCTTGCATGTGTTTGGAACACTTCACAAAAGGTTTGCATAAACTTATTAATTCATCAAAAGTCCATCTTGCAATGATATGAGTACAAATCCCAAGGCTTACCTTCTTGACTGCCCTCTAAACTCTATTTTCTAGACTGTATATAGAAAAACAGTCATAAAACCATGATTTTCTCCACCTCAACCTTAGTCATTTGGTCAAAGACCTCTATAATATAAAAGCACATACTACCACAACCATTTTCCACCAAAGATTAGTAGCATGCAATGGATAAAAAGGATGAAACACAATTATCTCAGTCACTGTTTACCCTAACAGAGGGTTTTGACTATTTTTAGCAAATTTCCAATATCTACCTCAAAACAAAACCAAATTGCATGCAACAAAATGGAAAGGGAAGGTGATTGAATTAACTTTCATTTGAAATTAAAAATATATGTCCTCCTACTCGTACTGGGCCGTACCATGCAAGGAAACAGTGAATTCCTGAAGAAAAACACAGAAAAACATTGGTTTTTACTATTTCATTTCAAATCTCCAATCACCTCCGAGTTTACAAAGGTATACAAGGCCTTTTAAAGGCATTATAATTTGTCTTTTTAGTTTCCAGCTACTTGGAATGAACTATGACCCTTCATCTTCCATAGATTGCATTATTTTGCAATTGTGACAACTTTTACACATTATGTCCAAAGGACTCCAAAATAACTTCAAATGATCAAATTGATCCTATTGCAACATTGAATCTCTAAAATGGAATCAAATTCTAAAAAATTGGTCTATGAAAACACTAATTTGCCAAGGTGCTCCTGCACCACTCCTTGTCACTCCTTCAAGTGGTTGGGGCATCCTTTTCCCTCCATCCATACGTTTTCTTCTTTAAAATGATGTTACTTTTCTTAGTCACAACATCATCTCAAAGAGGGGCAAAATGTACACATCTAAAATTGACCATATCTTACAACATTGCCTTTTGACATCCTCTTGCGACACATTGTGTCACCTTGCATCACCTTTCGACATATTTTCCTCTAGGTCCCTTGCATGAACCCTTCCATCATTCCTATTAGTTAAATAAATTATATTTATTTAACTAATCCATTTTATCCATTTATTGTCCTCTTGCACCAAATTAAATAAATTTTATTTATTTAATCCCATTTTCCTCCATTATCCAATTTAAATAAATTAAACATTTATTTAAATGTCACATGTCTCCCATAATTTAAATAATTTTATTATTTAAATTATTTATTCCCACTCACATTCCTATTTTTAACCTCCTTAAATGTGTGTCATAAGCACTTCCTCTCCAAAATCAATTACAAAATCCTATTTATTCCCACTCCCATCCTTATTTTAGTCACCTGCCATCCTCGTTTATGGTACGTCATGAGCACTAAAATTGGCTTTCAATCCTAGCCATCCACCTCATCCTCCATGCTTCTAATTTTGGCCATCAATTTGATTCCCTCTCCTTCTATAAATTAAACTTTCATTTTCATTTCAAATCCTCACACTCTCTCACCAAATTTCCATATGCACATATATCTCTCATTTCTCATTCATCTCATATCATTTTATGTTATGTTGGTTGTGTGAGCAGCCCACAAATCATCCATGGGACAAATCAATGGAGGTTGGGTGCACTCCATTCCATCCTATTAGATGTCTGAAATTGTGCAAGGTTTGAAGGTATTGCTTTATTGTTTTATCTATGTGTTATTGCTTTGCATGAATTTCTTGGGTTTTAGCATGCAAGGTGCTTCATGTCTGGAAATACGTTATCTATATCTTCTTGCAAAGTAGACCAAATAAAGCTAAAACATTGTGAGCATATAGATCTAAACATTTTTTGTCTCCTCTTAATTGGACCCCCTTTTACCCTACATATTTTTAGAATATAGTAGGAGTTTTATAAGAAAAAAGCATAGAGTTTAAGGTACCAATCTAGATAACAACATTTATAGTTTAATTTTTAAAATTTTGTTAAAATTAAATGTGTAATCATTCAAATTAAATATAGTAAAATAAAAAACTTTACTTATATAATAATTATGCATAAATAGTTGGTACATTGTTACATCAATAAAAGAATTTGATTTTGCAATTTTTTGTTTTCAATTGTAGTTACTTTACCTATTCAACTATGTGTGTAAATGTAAATTATTTTTGGTTAATTTTATTTCAACTACCATCTAAATTACAATGTGCTAGAAAATTAAGATTTAACATATTATAAGGGATAAATTGTAAGCTTATATTTTTATACCTTTGTTTTATATTGTTTTGAATATATATCATAGACATATAGTTGTAATTTTCAATTTGATTTTGTGTATCAACTTACCTCTGAGTTGAATCTCATGAACCAATCTATGAACTAGGTCACACAACATGACATAGTCCACCTCATCCAAAATCCTAATGTGAAGATCTCAACTCAATCATAAAATTAACAAAAACTGAATATATTAAGGGAGGAGTTTAGTCTTTGTTCTTTCTTTTTTTGTATGAATTAATGGTAGAGAGAGAGAATTATATATATATATATATATATATATATATATAGAGAGAGAGAGAGAGAGAGAGAGAGAGAGAGAGAGAGAGGGGTAAAACTTTGAGTTGTGGAAATTGAAGGTTGGAGATATTTTTTTGGAGAGAGATCAATGGATCATTATAATTGTTGTGGTCTATTTTCTACCATCAACTATAGATCAAGATGATAGAAGAGATAGATATACTTTTAGGTTGTGTATTTCTAATTCAATCTTGATGAATGTTTTAGTTAAAAACATTTCTAAGAGTGATGAAATAAAATTATCACATTATATAACACTAACTGTCTTGTAAACAAGCTATTTAAAAAAAAAATTTATTCTTAAAAGATGCATGAAGGGACTTTGCAACCAAACATTTAAATGTTCATGTAGTAGTGAGTGAACTAGCTTCCATAGATGTAAAAATAGAAGAAGAGGGAAAATGTATAGCTTTGATTTGTTCATTATAGGATACCATCTTTCTATTTTGAAGCCTATTTATCTAAAGAGGATCCAAATACTTTCTTTGTTCTCTAGAACTAGGGGTGCAAATGTTGATTTGCATGGTTTGGGTTGTTGAACACACTAGGATATTGAGAGGGGGGGTGAATCAATATCTAAACAGACTTCAAATCCTCCGGAGTAGATTAAAACTTAAGAATTACAACATTAACATAAACATGAAAGATCAACATAATGCACATCAACATATAACACCAGATATACATGGAAAACCCAAGAAGGGAAAAAACACAACGAGGATTAACTCACAATATATGAAGCTCAAAATAACAACTTTGTGTTAGGGCTACAACCCAAGGAAGCGACTACTCCCTGAAGAAAGGTTTTAGGGTCACTCCCAAGGAAACTAAAACTCCCTGCTGACTTTGTTTTAGGGCTACAACCCAAGGAAGCAACTATTCCCTAATCTGAGAAGAAACTCAGAGATGATTATAGTATGACAGTCCTTCTACTATCTAAAAACTGACATTGAGACTCACACCTTTGATGATTGCAATTTTGCTTCTTCTGATGATTGGATTAATTAGGCACACTCTTTACTTTCCTCCTACACATAAATGTCTTCAAGATGAATCAGGACAACCTCTAACTCTTCTTCTCTTTCTTCTTCAGTCACACATCATAATGTATGTAATTTTCATACTCTGCTCTTTTTCACACTCACATATTCATCTTCACAATCATGCCTTACCTAGACCAACTAGGTTTACAATATATACATGAAATGACATTGATTTCACTACAAGTCAACCAATACAACAAGAATATTACATTTTAAAAGTCATCCAGAGATTACACAACATGAAACTTGCACAGGGTAGGCCCTATCATGAACAAGGTGCTACACTAGAAGAAACCACACACTTTGTGGACCCCAATTCATGCTTAGTCTAGTCCTAAATATCCTTCACAGTAATTCTCTTCAAGGAATCACGTATGCACACATCGTTCATTTGAAATAGGATGGCCTTAAGTAGGAAAACATGAAATATGAAATATAACGATCATCACTACTTGAAAACCTTGTGCAGTACTGAAACATGAAAGATCTTCATGAAATTCTTCTAGATGAGTCTTCATGACTCATACAACACCTTTAGATACACCTCTAACTCTGTACAACAAATACATTATGTCACATACCTTAAAACATGCATACTAAGATCAAACAGCGATCCAGAACATATTGTAACACACTGCCATTGAGAAACTAAGCTTGCAGACCTCCAAAACACCTAAAACTCATATGGATGCAGTCATACCCTTTTGTGAATATTTCCTCAAAACTTCATAGCCATATCTATCACTATAGAAAAATGTGGAGCATTCCAAATAGTCGTCATCATTACTTAATTCTACCAGAGCACAGATCAACATATTGTCTTCCATAACTTTCATTGCAGAGGGACAAATGATCTAAAAATTTGGATTTACCACCTTTACATCATAATTATCTTAAATTCTAAACTACATGACCATATATTCAAATGCAAAGGAATGCGGAGCCAAACATTGCAGTACTGTGAATACCTTTTTTAGGAACAACACTGTCTCCAAACTGTCAACTGTAAAACACTCTTTCAGTGATCCAAACAATATGAAACTTGGAACATACATGATTTGACACTATATGAGGCCATCTTCCACTCCACAGAGATACAACATCAAAAGCATGAAAATGCGAAGCAATCTCGTAGACAGTCTTCAAAACAATCTTTCTGTACTAGGAACTTTCACCAACATTCAGAGGCCAAACCTTCTTTGTATCAACACATACATTCTTAGGAACAATAGGAGAGAGCATACAATATGCTGTAGACCATTAGTAACATATCCCCAACATCAGCAATACATCTGATCATTTTAGTGCTTCTAATTCCCATATTAATGTATCTTCTTGATGCTTCTAATTCCCATCTTAATATATCTTCATAATCAACTCTACATTAACCCAGGCATGACATCCAACCATGAACTTCAGTAACCAAATTATATTTAACATGACATCCAACCATGAACACCATCACACATCCATGATAGTGTTGACATAATTACAACCTTGTGACAATGTTGACATCAATGACAACCTTAGGAACCATATGTGTAACAATCTCCCCCTTTGGCATTGATGGCAACACATACCTGCACATTCCCCCCCTTTGACATGAAGGATAAAGGGAAACTTCTTATCCCTTAGGTCATAACTTCTTCTTGCAACAAACAGACTCCCC
Organism: Cunninghamia lanceolata; assembly: GCA_027924645.1. Lineage (NCBI taxonomy): Eukaryota > Viridiplantae > Streptophyta > Pinopsida > Cupressales > Cupressaceae > Cunninghamia > Cunninghamia lanceolata. The sequence goes on along the minus strand of BSBN01000186.1, from coordinate 10,980,575 downwards.
CTATTATCCACAACCACTACCTTCTCCCCTTGAGAGGTAGCCACCATCAGTCTAGGAAAAAGATATAGCATCAACCTGTTGAAATTAGGGTAGACAACTGAGAGGGGGGTGAATCAGTTGTCACAAAACTGTATCTTTTGTTGCATTTAATCTTCTTTACCACTTATTAATAGATTAATGATATAACCATGAAAGGATGAATCAACAACACATGAGCAGAAACATAACCAACACACATAACACTAGGATTTTTATGTGGAAACCTAGTTAAGGGAAAACCACGATGGGGGTTAACCCAAAAGATTTATTCTCTATTAAAAGATTAGAAAAATGGAAAGGCACTTGCCTTCAGGCACACTACCCAGAGCTCACTGCTCTAAGAGAATCATTGTCTACAAAAATATTCACATGGTTAACACTGAAGGGTTAAACTAAGAAACAACATCTTCTCCATGCCAAGGTTTAGTTCCATTGAAGCTCACAACATATTTGCTTTGCCCCCAAACACTTCTTCACTACCTCCACATCTTCACACACATCAGCATACTTACACGGCTTCATTAAACTTATTTATACATGACATCAACTTTGGAATGAACATCAAAATCGGCCTTACAATCATCTGTCTGGAACATTCTCCAAGATAGGCATTACAAGAAATTACAATCACAAGATTTGACTTAATACAAAACTCTACATGTGGACCACTACACTATTAACCAAACATAGCTGGGACTCAAATCTTCCTCAAATAACACACCACGCTCCATAGAACTTCTCTTAGATCACCCGCAACACGCATGAAGCATCCGGCCAGCCAAGATTGGAAAGAGTAGCAACACCCAAGGAGAAATCTTCAACTACGAGCTCAATCCTTAATGTGGACCACCAACACAATAGGCACATGATCTAGAGACCTCCACAAGCACAATGAAATCAACAAGAACAATTCTACCACCTCAAATCACCAGAATCACATGCATCTTCATATGGGAACTTAATAACACTAACTATCATGACTGTCACACTAGAAAGATTGCTTGCGGACCTCCAAACCATGAACCCCTTGAGTTGAGGATACACACCAACATCCCAAACATAGCTTTAGAACTACAGACCATAATATTCCAATGCGGAGAAATCTAGACCAAATTCCTGCCAATCTATTACCTCTGAACAACTGCAAAACCTAGTTCTACTCAGATGGCCATAACTTCACCAATCCTCCATTCAAATGTCTCAAATCTTAACTGGAGCAACTTTAGACAATCCTCTACAACACCCTTAAATCTGCAGACTCTGATCTTGGTCTCACTGGGAATGCAGAGCAATCTACTTTACTGAACTGCACTGTCTCTGACAAAGAGATATGTTGACATCAATGACAACACATCATAGGCACATATTTGCAATAGAACCACCCCCCTTGGATAGATGCACCACTATGTATCTAGCATGATGGAGGGGTAATTACCCCTAACCTCTGTCTAAGATCCTCAAAAGTGTCCTTTGCAAGAGCCTTTGTGAAAATATCCGCAATCTGATCCTTTGTTGGAACATATTCCAACCTTCCTTCCTTACCGGCAACCTTCTCTCTCAAAAAGTGATACTTGATTACTATATTCTTGGTTCTAGAATGCATCACTAGATTCTTGGTAATATTGATAGCACTTGTATTATCACACAAAATAGGAACATGCTCATCATACAATACCTTGATATCCTTTAGGGTTTGCTTCATCCACAACACTTGTGTACAATAGGATGCTACTGCAAGATACTCTACTTCTACAGTTGATAATGATATTGAATCTTGCTTCTTGCTCTACCATGAAACTAATCTGTTTCCTAAAATGAAAGCACCACCACTTGTACTTCTATCATCAACACAATCTACCCAATCAACATCAATGTAGACACTTAGATCAAAGTCATTACCTCTTGGATACCATAAGCCATAATTTGGAGTTCCTTTCAAGTATCTAAATATTCTTTTCACTGCCTTCTCATGTGTTTACTTGGGATTAGCTTGATATTTGGCAACCACACATACTGCATGCATAATATTAGGTCTAGAAGTAGTCAAGTACAACAATCCTCCAATCATAGATCTATAAGAAGTCTAATCAACCTCGAGAGACTCATCATCCTTGCTCAAGTGACATCCAGTGACCATGGGAGTACTCACTAGTTTTGAATCCTCCATACCAAACTTCTTCAACATCTCTCTAACATACTTAGCCTAAGAAATAAATATACCATCATCTAGCTGAGCAATTTGAAGTCCAAGGAAGAAAGACATCTCACCAATCATAGACATCTCAAACTCTTTTTGCATCTCCTCTGCAAACCTCTTACACATATCATAATCTCCACCAAAGATGATGTCACCAACATATACTGCAACTATTAATATCATATCTCCTTCTTCCTTGATGTAAAGATTACTATTTGTAGTACCTTTATTGAAGCCCTACTGAAGTAAGTACATGTCCAACTTGGCATACCAAGCCCTATGTGCTTGCTTGAGACCATACAAATATTTCTTGAGTCTATACACCATGTCTAGATCTTTTGATATCTAATAATCATCTGGTTGCTCATGTTGGAAAGACGGTTGCCATTGCACCAAAAGATCAACCTGTTAATGCCTGATACAACCACTAGAGTTAATGAATCCACATGAGGTGGTTATGCCTTGTCACGAACCAAAGCGCTGTACTGCACAACACAAGGAGACCAAGGATGCACACCTTGTAACAATCCCCCTAGTGCAAGAAAGGGGTTCAAACCCATGAACCAGGCTCTGATACCAATTGTTGGAAAGATGGTTGTCGTTGCACCAAAAGATTGAACTGTTAATGCCTGATACAATTGCTAGAGTTAATGAATCCATGGGAGGCAGTTAAGCCTTGTCACGAACCCAAGCACTATGCTGCACAACACAAGGAGACCAAGGGCGCACACCTTGCAACAACTCAATGTAGACTTCCTCCTTTTGATCACCATTCAAAAATGCTAACTTGACATCCATCTGATAAACCTTAAAGTTCTTGTGAGAAGCAAGTACAAGAAACATTCTAATTGCCTCCATCCTGGATACCGGAGCATAGTTTTCCTCAAACTCAATGCCTTCAACTTGTGAATATCCTTTACACACCTATCTTGCTTTGTTCCTCACAAATTCACCTTCCTCATTCATCTTGTTTCAGAACACCCACTTTATTCCTATCACCTTATTGGTTGGTCTGGGAACTAATCCCCATGTCTGATTCTTCTCAATATGATCCAATTCTTCTTCCATTGTCTTTATCCAACCATCATCTTTGCTAGCATCAACAAATGTTTTGGGTTCTACCTTTGATAATAAACACAAGTTTACTTGCTCATGTGCTTTTGCAAAACTTCTCTTGGTCAACACACCTTTATCCTTGTCCCCAATGATCTGATCAGCTAAATGATTCTTCTAAACATACTTTGCTGGAGTATTGGGTATCTGCACTGGTTCTTGCTCCTTTTCTTCTTTCTCGTCTGCTTCTTCTTTAGTGCATGGAAAAATATCAGATCCGGTGTCTTTTGGTTCTTGTGAGATCTGATACAAGTCTTCATCTACTTTGACATTTGTGCTTTTAATCATCTTCCCCAATCTCTTGTTGTAGCATCTATAAGCCTTGCTTCTAGTTGAGTAACCAAGAAAGATCCTTTCATCACTTTTTGAATCAAACTTTTCTAGGTCTTCTTCATCTCTTCTAATATAACATTTTCTACCAAAGATCCTGAAGTATTTGATAGTAGGAGGTTTTCCATACCATAGCTCATAAGGGGTCTTAGTGCTATTGACCCTTAAATCAATCTACTTAAATATCATCCACTTCAATGGTCAAACAACCAATAGAAATTTTACATCTCATTCACAATAAAAAGTGGTAAATACTTGTCCTATTTTTATTTGTCAAAATTAACCTTTGACTATTGAAGTGGATAATATTTAAGAATAGCCCCCTTAAATGTACTCTATTAGTCATATAGACAACAATGTGAACTGCTTCCTTCCAATACATGCCAGGTAGATTTGCATCCTTCAACATTTCCCTAGCCATCTCTTGCATAGTCCTTTTCTTCCTTTCTACTACCCCATTTTTCTGAGGGATCCTAGGAGTTGACAGATGTCTGGGTGTGTGCATGAAGTTGAGTCCACTTTTTGGCCAAAAAGTGGAAGTGTTTTCCTTGATTTTTAGAATTTGTCACATTTGACCTAAAAACTTGAAGCACTTAAAGGTGGAATCTTAAAAAAAGCCAATAAATATGAAATGTAGTACTCAGAGTCTAGTTTCCAAATATGTAATTTTTTTTAATACCCAGATGATACAAATTAATTTTCAATAGACGTTTCTAAAAACTAATGTTTAAAAGTCACTTTTTTTACTATACCATGCACGTGTATGCCATCCATATTTTGACCTAAATAATCATATTTTTCTAAATCCTTTTGTGAAAAGATTTGTAACTCACTTAAGCACGCTTTCCAAATTTTTTTATAATTTGTTATTGAATTTTTTTTGTTAATTTTTTATTGGCCATATTTGGTGTTTTGAAAAATCGTTATGTATGTCATGCATAAGATGACCTAAACTTATCATTTTTTGAAATTTTTTTCAAATTGAAAAGAATTGTTTAAAGTACGCTTTTGTACAATTTGTTTTTTAAAAAAATTATTTTAATAAAAAGTTATTAAAATACTAAAAAACACTGATAATTCAAGTTTATTGACCTGTTTCATCAGAAATTAATTGAAAAATAGAAAAAATAATCCAATTGTAAAAAATTACATATTTGGAATCTATATTGTCTCATCTATAATGGGTTTTAATTTCATCAAAAAATTCTGCAAAAAAGGACTTTAGACATATGCCCAAAGTCACTAATTTCTTGTGACATTGACAAGACCTTCAACTTGTAGGTCAAACCAGGTCTAGAGCCTAGGTTTGGGTCCCCAACCCTTTTCCTGAACTGGTTAATAGAGCATAAAAATTGGGCCAGAAATTCAAATTTTAAGAAATGGGATCCTATTTCTAGAAAATGGGATCCTTCTTTTGGCTCGGGGTCCCGAAGCAAAACAGGATCCCGTTTCATAAAAAGTGGGATTTTGTTTCACTTTTCCCAATTTTGAGTTTTTGGCTATGTCCAAAACTTCCACCTTAAGTGGACTCAACTTTGTGCATTTACCTATCTCCTTTCAACTTGTTGTCTCTTTACTCTTGTAGGGCCACATAGGTCAGTGTGAATCAGCCCCAATGACATTGAAGAAGATGTTGGGAACATGGTCAAGAGACACTACTGTTATGATAGAGATTTGATGTTGTCATTGATGGAAACAACTAGATATGTTTAGAGACAACTTATGAGATAGGCTATGCATAGTATTTTTGGTCCGATAAGAAGAACTTAATCAAATTGACTAAGTGTTGGCAGCTCATTGAGTCAATGACAACAAATTGATTGATACTCCTCCGAAGATGAAGACTTTGGTTTGTGGTTTTGATATGTTGCATATAATTGTTTGATGGTATTATATTCCAAGTTTCATGTCTTGACAGTCTCCGGAAGTCATAAAGTGAATTGCCTAAGTCCAGGTAAGCAGAGTCTAGTTATAAACAATGCAAAACACCTGAGCATTTCGGTCTGCATTCCTCCAGTATTGATTGTTTCAATGTGTAGTTTGGAGGTGTTGTAAACACATGAGAAGTATCTAATTCCAAATTTGCAGACTCTGAAGTTCACAAGAAGATCATCTACAAGCTTCTAAGTTTTGACATTTAGTTTGATAGTGTTTCATAGAGACAAAGTCATTAGTTCTGAGATCCGCATCCTACCACACAAGAATATTATGACCTATGGTAGTGAAGGTATGATTGGTGATACATAATGAATGTTTGGTATGATTTTTAGAGTCCTGTGTGTTCTGCATTAGAAGTTATGACATGATAGATATTATGGTTAAGTGTTTACCTAAGGATGAGGCCGACACATAGTTGGATCGATGTGTGGTGAAGTTATATTGCTTTGATCATCATCCTAAGTGGTTCTAGAATAGGTCCAGACCTATATGAAGATTCTGGAATGATTGTATGGGTTCACATTGTTGTTTGTGCATAAGATCAAGCCAACAAGATATAATTTTTGTGTACATGTTTCATATCTAGCATGTCAACCTAGTTTTGAGTTAAATCTAGTTGTGGATATATATACTTGATAGATTTCAATATGATGAGGTGAATGAGTTGCAAAGGTGTTGTGTATGTATTCTTGTGATCCAAAAAATGTGGTAAGGGTTCAGAAGTCTAAAGAATAGAACATATGTGAGTAGGGCAGAGAAACAGGGTAGACATGATGAAGACCTTTGAATTTGTATATTGAGCTATCAATCAAACTGTATTCCAACATACTGTAGATGCATTTGTAACATTTCTTTCTTAGCAGTGAGCCACCCCTTTCTCTATCTTCTTTTGTTTATGGCAGTGAGCCTATTGCAGTGAGCACTTCTTTGGATAGTGAGCCCTTGGGCAGTGAGCCCTAAGGTAGTGAGCCTTTCTGTAATGTAGTTTTGATATCATAATATATTGTGAGCTAACACTCACCATGGTTTTTCCCTTTTTGGGGTTTCCACATAAAAATCCTGGTGTTTATGTGTTATGACTTTATGGTTTCTTTCCTTATGCTTATCCTTCTTTCATGTTATTGAATTGAGTAAATGGATTAAGGAACATGTGAAGAAATGGTTTTATAGAATACCGATTCACCCCCCTCAGTATTCCTTGTGTTCAACAATTGGTATTAGAGCAAGGTTCCTTGGAAGAAGCCTAACAACTTGAGGAAGATCTGGGAAAGTGAACACATGGAAACCAGAAGATATCCTACTCATACAGAAGCAATTCATCTAGGTAGAATTACAATTGATGATTGCACATATGTCAACAATGAAGAACTGGAAACTGCTCTTGAAGATCTTGATAAGTATGAAGCAGATATTCAGTATTTGAAGGAGAATGTTAAGGAAGTTGATGAATGCATCCTGAAGCTAAGGGAGAAAGTCAAGAAATCCAAGGATAGGACCAGAGAGCTAAGTGAATAGTTGAAGGTAACAAATGATACTCTAAATAGTTTATCAATGCTAATTGAAGAAAAAGAAATGGTTGAGGAGCATTTAAATCAAGTTTTGAAAGGCAAATTTGAAGAATGTGAAAAGTTGGCAAAAGATGTGCTTCTAAAGTATGATATAGAAGTAGCTAATAGCTATAAAGAAAAGTTCAAATAGGTTCTGGAAAGCTTGATGAGTTGATTAACAGCCAGAAAACCCCAGATGACAAACAAGGCTTGGGTTTTGAAAAAGGAGAAATCTCTAAATTAGGACAAGTTAACACTGAGATGAAGAGAGTCAAATGTAACTAGGTCTAGAATTAGAGAAACTGACCTAGAAGACCTCCAATCAGGCAACCAAATGCTCAAAGGTACCCATCTTTCAATGGCTATTGTTTTAATTGCAATAAGTTTGGTCATAAGGCTACTCAGTGTAGGAGCAGAATGAATCAAAATGTTCCATTATTCTCCGGTCAATGTTTCAATTGCAAGAGAATTGGTCATAGAGAAAATGAATGTAGAAGTCTAATAAGGAATGGTTTCAACAATGGAAGGAATACTCAATCTTTCAATGGAAAATGCTTTACATGCAATAGATTTGGGCATATGGCTAACCAATGCAAAGCAAGAATTAATCCAATTAATGAAAGGAACCAAGGATAGAGGAATGTTGTTTTCTACAATTGCAATAGGGTTGGACATGTTGCAAAATTTTGTAGAAGTAAGAATGTGAAAAGAAACAATCTTGCAAAAAAGAGGAAAACAAAACAGAGGGAAGATAAAGGTAAGAACAAAGTTGATCTGGTAGAAATCAAGAAGGAAATGAGAAAGGTCTAGATTAAGAAGGATGTAAATGGGGTTAAGGATGGATCCACACCAGTTTCTGGTGCAGACACTTCCTTCGAGAAGTAAATTGGAAGCTCTAGCTTAGGGGGAGCTCTTATTGAAAATCTTGATCCCCTAGCCAGATAGTTGGTGTTGAGATCCAGCACGAGGATATGAGTTAAAGATCTATTTGATGAATCTTTTGAACAAGTTACCAGTAGAAAAAGATCTAATGTGGTACATTGTGGAGCAATCTTGATTGACTATGCTTAACAGTGAAGTGTTTGACAACTTTTTGGAAAACAACATTTATGACAATTAGGTTTTGGTAAACAAAGGTTTAAAAGAGTTGCATGGGAAGGATTAATCACTTAGCATTCAAGTTTTCAAATGTCCAAGGAGATCAAATGAAGAACCCTAAGTGACTTCAGTGATTTCCAATGATTCAAAGAAGAGAAAACCCTAATTTTGGCAAAAAAAGGTATTTACAGTTAAAACCCTACTGTGAAATTGTTTGAATCATTACAGAAATGGCAACACCAAAATTAATCGATATCACTGAGAGACCTCAATTAAAATTCAAGAAACACCAATTCAAATAAATGGAAGTAGACCCTAGTGGTGTACTCTCTGAAGTATTGTATGGTGTAATGTATGAAGAAGATATTAGAGCATACATTCACATTGCCCTAGAAGAGAACTTGAAAGGAAGCTAGGTGTACAGAAATCACTTCCTACACTAATCTAAAGAGGAGAGAAGAGTGCAAATTATTTTCAATCCTTACAGTTACTGAATGTTAAACACAACAAAGGTGATATTGCAGTAATACACATACACACAAAAATGAGACATAAGAGAGAGACACAAGATATACGTGGGGAAAACCCTTATCGGGTGAAAAACCCCACATTCTAAAACCTGCACAATGTATTATCAAAACTGCAATGGTTTACAATAAACTTGCAATGAGTCTTCGAGACTCATATTTGGCAACAAACTGATAGCATAACAGTACCTATCAATTACATAATACATCTCCTCTCCAAAACACCTATTTATATAGAAAATACAAGGCAAAAATGGCTCTATCTTGAGATGGGCGTCCAACATAGCCTCATGGCCCAAAACCCATGCCTATGGACACTTGTCCAACATTGTAGGATGTTCCTGACACTTGTCAAGTCACTCCATCCCAAAGAGGTTGCCTATTCCCAAGTTGGGCAATGACAGATGCTCTTACAACTCTTACAACTATCATAGAATCTGGCATACTGACATATCTTACAACTGTAAGAGAATCTGTCATAAATAGGCTATAAACAACATATTCTCTTACAACATGTCATAACCCTCCTTGGGGCACCCAAAGATGCCTTCTTCCAAGATGATTTGTGACACATGTCTTCACCTGTCATAGAACCTTCTATTTCTGACTCTTACATGTCATAGATTCTGTCATAGGAATCTGTCATAACCATTTCGGTCAAGATTCACTTACACACTAGTCAAGATGCTGACACATGGTAGAAAACCTCTACCACACAAAAGGGATGCCTATCTCCACATGGAGTGTGTTGACCATCCTAGTCATCTTACAAGTGGAGTGACAACTCATCATGCCACTTCACACTAAATGACAAAACAAGATGTGCAACAAAATTACAACATAGGCTAAGTAAATAAATTATATTACAATAATAGATGCAAGGAATTACCAAGGTTGCGACACCTTAATTCCCAACATTCTCCCATTTGTCAAACACCTTGTAAGAGCCAATAGAAATAACATGATTTAACTACTATAGGCCAAGAGGCCCATAGACTCCAAACACCATTTGAACTTCTTTGTGCCCACTGGTTTTGTCAATGCATCTGTAACATTCTTCAAGGTATCTACCTTCTCCAAATTCACCTTCCCATCCTCTACTATGTCTCGCATGAAGTGAAACTATACATCAATATGCTTTGTTCTGGCATGGAAAGTTGGATTCTTTGCTAGGCAAATCACACTCTGACTGTCACAACAAATCGTAATATGTACTGCATCAACACCAATACCTGAACACAATCTCTTAAGCTAAATGGTTTCCTTACAAGCATGAGTTGCTACCATATACTTAGCTTCTATCATGGAGAAAGAAACCATAGGTTGTCGCTTACTCATCCAACTAATTGCACCATAAAACATAGTAAACACATAGGCATTGGTGGATCTCCTGCTATCAATGTCACCTGCCTAATCAAAATTCACGAATCCATGAATACAAACTAAATGCGAAGGTCTTATAGCATTACCATGATAGCATATGGAATACTCAGAAGTACCCCTCAAATATCTAAACACTTGCTTAACTGCATACCAATGTACCCATCCAAGATTAGCCATAAATTGACTAAGGACTCCCACTACTTGGGCAATGTCTAGTCTTGTGTAGACCATAGCTTACATCAAACTACCAATAGCACTAGCATAAGGTACTCTGCTCATGTCCTCCACCTCACTAGGAGATTTTTGATAATCATTAATAGACAACTTTGTCCCCAATGAAACATGAACACACAATGGTCTACAATCTGCCATGCTGAACCTATCCAACATGGTCTTCACATACTTACTCTAGCTTAACCAAAGTTTTCTATTAGCTCTGTCTCTTCTAATTTCAATTCCCAGAATGTACTTGGCTGCCCCTAGATTTTTCATCTCAAACTATGCTGACAACTGAGAATTCAAGTCAGAAATCATATTCTTACCATTCCCAATCAACAACATATCGTCAACATACAATGCAATAATGAGATTGCGATCATTGTCAAACTTGTAATACACATAATGATCAGATTTCAATCTTAGAAATCCAATGGACAATACAAAGGCATCAAATTTCATATACCACATCCTAGGAGACTACTTCAAACCATACAAAGACTTCTTTAACTTGCAAACCAAATTTTATTTACCTTTCTCTATGTAATGCTCTAGCTATGTGTTGATCATGATGTTAGTCATAAGAAAACATAGAATACAAATTGTACAACAACCTTTACTCTTCTTGAAAGATACGATGAATTCAAAGAATTCATGATCCCAAGTCTCCATGGATTAATTCATAACCTACTGACGTTACTCAGTGGTTGATGTGCATTGCTGTTTTCCATTTTGGGGCCTTACATTCATCAACAGGATCTGGTAAGATGCTACAAAGAAATGTTATTTCACAGTATATTCCTCTAGATGATGTATTTGTACTTAAATCTTTGCATGATATTTGTCAATTTGACATGCTTCAAGTCAAATATGCTACTGATTTTTAGTTATCTTTGAGATATCTGCATATTTATTACTATTTGCTTCTGATTGTCAATTATTGCAATTGTGATGGTGGATTATTCTGAAATTAAAAGAAACTAAAAAGAATACTTCAATTAATGATGAACCTTTAGTTATCGAGCCACATACACATCAGATACAGTCATGAAGAGAAGAAATCAAACCATATGTTCACCAGGACATTCCACAGCTAGATACAGTTGACGCTAACTTTGAAGGAAAGGAATGAAGACAACACATGCAAGCTAATATGCACTCCAAGGGATGCAGCAAACCAAAGCATGTATCAAGAATTCATGCACTGATTACTCAAGATTTATGATGGATTGTAATCAAAACAGTTTTCTCATTCATTAAGTATGCAAGAACATATATGTATACAACAACTTTGAAATAAGCCCTAAATATTTCAGCAAACAGATTTCAATTAAGTTTTGAATCTCTAAAATAAGGCATCCCTGCACCTTTTATAGAACAAGGTGAGGGAGCGGTTACAATTGACCTACGGTCATGATTTATCTATTAAGATCTATGGTGGATATTCATCCTTGACATAGTCAACATTTCACATGGCACAGGTTGCCAATTGGCAACCATCCAAATTGCTTGTCTTCTCTGAATGCCGATGCTATGCCTTCTTTGGTATCACATCTTCATCTACTCTTCATCAGGAGCATCAGGATTATCACTTCCCATACCTTCATCATCATGATGAACATTACTTTGCATATGGGCCTACATGATTACCCTAACATTTTCATATGCTCCCACCACTCATTCAACTTCTCTACCATCCTGAGTTTTTGCTTTGGCAATGGCGTGTTTGTGGGCATGATATTTATTTCGAAGAGCCTCCAATTTACTCCTGCTGCTTGATGTTTCATTGTAATTCTCCACCCTGACCTTGATCCTCATGATCTTGTCCATGGCTTCTTCTGTCAGGTGGATAAGAGGGTCATCAGCTATTAACTGAAAGTTGTCATGCAGATCTTTCACTGTAAAATCTTCATCTTGAGTCTCAATATTTCCTTCTATTTTCCCCTCTAGGGCTTCCAGGATCTCTGCTTCGAATGATATCATGTCATGTAGCTTCATGCTAATATCTCTTAACTTGCTGTTGCATCTTTTTAATACACCATTTTCAAATCTGATATCTTTATACCAGATATCCATCAGTATGGCGGTGTTACTGTCTAGCACCTGTCTATTTATTAGAACTAGAAGATTAATCCTCTTCATTTCATCCAAAGCACTCAAGGCTTTCTCTAATTGGAAGGACCTTCTTTTGGCCTCCATTTGCAACTTATCAACTTTCCTTCTGGAGATTCTTAGAGAATTCCACCTCTGTAAAGAGGCTTTCACTACTTCTTTAGCTCCACTAAGTGTGGATAACATCCACTTTCTCATTATTACCGATTCGTGCTTCATAAGGTCTAGCTTATTGACCTCTTCCTAAGAAATTGCAGTCAATGGGACTGCTTTTGAATTTGAAGTATCATCAGGGTTAAGTAACCCTTTTATGTAGGCATGCAGCTGAGCAATGTGCTCTTTATGCTGCTTATTTTTCTCTTTATCCTTCTTTACCCTTTGGGTCAAAGAATCAATTATATCTTTTCCCTCTTGACCTTCTTGGTCTTCATTGGCAAATCCTAAATCAACAGTAGTAATCTGGAATTCTTCCAGAGTGATCTTGCCTTTTTCCTTCTCTACTGTGGGAAGTGCTATCTGAGCAGTCCTTCTGCCTGTAGCAGGATCTCTTCTTATGGCCGAGGTTAACCTGACCTCCCTCTTTGGCTTCATCATGGTCTCTAAAAATAGAGTTGACACATCAAACTCTTGAATCTCCAAACCTGACTCTGTATCTATTTCTTTCTCAAGCCATGGAGGAACTTGGTCTCTTGATCCTTGGCGTCCACCATCATCATACTGATCACCTTGACCTCTAGTAACTGCATCTGTTTTTGATGGAGATGGTGACTTCCTTATTTCTTCCTCATGATGCTCTTCATGAGGGTGATCTTGGGGTACTTCCTTCTGTTGAGGGATTTCTTCTTGTGGTGGACGATCTTGCGATGCATCCACATGATGATCCTGTAATTGATCCTGTACTTCATCATTTTTTGTTTCATCCCCTTTGGGAATTTCCTCATTATGAGGCACATTTGCATCCGTAAATGTTATTGTATCTACCTTAGGTGCCTCTATCTAATTTTGGATCACATTCTGATCTGCACTTGTAGTATCCATCTCTTGAGTCTTTAGGTCATGCTGACCTGATGTATCCTTTTCACCAGAGGCTTCTTGAGTCCGGGGTACTTCTTCACTTATCATGGCTTTATCATTTCCACCCTTTTCTTGGACCTCAACTATTTTGGGCTCTTTAGATATATCTAGTTGTTGTTGATTCATGTCTGCTGTGTGGCTTTCCACCTCTACTAGCTCGATCTCCTCAACATTTTCTATTCTCTTAGGTGCACCCACTAGATTTTTAGGATGTGCTACATCCTCCCTGTATGTTAAATCTATCACTTCTAGGCTAGTCATCTGATCAAATAGTTTATCAAGCCCTATTTGTTGTGCAATCCTTTCTAGGCTGTTTTCCTTTTCCTGTTCCAGTTGCTTCATTTCTTCTAACACAGCCACCTGTACTAATGGAGTTCCTTCTGGAGTTATGCGGGTGTTAGCAGCAAGGGTTTCCATTTGTTGGAAGGTTACATCCTTTACTACCTCATCATCAGATAAGTCAACTATCTTTTCTAGTGAGACAAGACCACTTTGAATTGGCCTAGAAGCTTCTTTCGTTTGTTCTTCAGCTTGTTCAGTCTTAAACTGAACAATGGTGGGAAGTGGTACATTATGTTATAGTTCCTTTCTGAATACTTCTCTACAAGCTCCCCTCAATACTATGGGGTCATGTTTTATTTCACCTCTCATGGATGTCCTTGGTTTCTTAGGTGTGGATGCCATCACCTGAGGTGCTTTTCTTTTTCTAATGAGGGGCATTGGGTCTTCCTCTGCAAGCTCTTCATCAAGAGGAACATCCTCTTCCATTTGTTTTTGTGATGCCTGACCCTCCTCATATGTTTCCATAGTTTCAACAGTTGGCCTCTGGATCTTTTTAGCTTTTTGTTTATCCATAGGAGGCGGTACTGATGAGGCTGATGCCTATCCTGATGCAGATGCATCCTTAGCTATTATAATCACTCTTTCAACTATTACCCCTTTAGGTTCACTATCAGTTTTCTTACCTCTGGGGGGTCTCTTGCTTTGTTCTTGAGGCGGCATTCTTTCTCCTTTAGATTTCCTCTTCTTAATCAGAAAGTCATCATATTCATTGTCAAGAAGCTCTTGCCTCTTCTTCTTATTGTCGACTGTAAGGGCTACACCCTTCTTCTTCATTGCATTTATTTGTTCATTTCCCCAAGACTGGGTTAGCTGCGGCATCCTTCCTGTAAATCTTCCAATAAGATATCCTCAGGCTGTGTAAGATCAGGTGCTGAGATTGTGTCATTGTATATCTTCTTCTCCTCATATTCATCAGCTATTATTTTGCCATCATCCCTCTTTAACTGAGCAGGCACTAGAATACAATCAAAATTTCTAATCTGGTTGAGAGTCAGCCTTTGGTATTTTTTTCTTCTAGCCTCAGCTTCATCCTCATAATCTGTCCAGAAATCCTCTAAGTGCTTCTAATGGATGGGCTTCCCCATGATTTTCTACATCCTCCCATATGGGTCATATGATCTTGCCAAAGGGAATGGTTGTAACTTCATCATGTCTAGACCAGCTATAGCCTTCTTAATGTTATCAGAATCCTGGCATATATACCAACCTATTGTTATTGGAAACAATACTGGTGGAATCTTATTATTAGCTTTGTAAGCATCCAATATTATGGATATCTGTCTCATGAACTCCATCAAAATAACTCCATCAGTGGGATATCTTGGGAGCATGAGGGGTTGTCCTGCAAAGCCCTCTATTCTGATATAAGAGAATGTGGTATATTGTATAAACTAGGCACCATGCTTGTATATGACTTCTTGATCTTCCATGCTCAGTCTTTTAGTCCTATCTTCTTCCATTGTCCTGACTAGATGCATAGAAAATGCATCATTTACTGATTTGTAATTTGGAAGATAATTTTGTCATTGTAGTTGGGGATAATGATCCCAGATGTGGGCATCATTAGTAGTGCCACCAATCTTTCCTTCTGTTGCAAGTGCACTAAATGTACATTTGTATGCACATGAGTACACCACATATGAAGTCATATGAAATGAACACTCCAGGCCTCCTAGGTTCATGAGCTGCTCATTTAGGGCATCACTTATCATTTTGGCCCATAATGGCTTGTTGTCTATATACAGACACATCAGGATAACCCCATACATCCAATCTTTGAAACTCCCAGCTTCAGGCTGGTCTGTCACTCTGCTAAGTAAGGCTATCATATACTGGTACTCATCATCAAAGTCAAACTTGTACATATGCACTGGTAATTTGGTGGCGGCAGGGTAGGGATTGTTCTTTGCCCTCCACTGATACATTCTCTTCCTAGAAGCTTTCTTGTTATTTATATATTCGGTTTCCAGCTTCTTCAGATCCATGCTGACAACCCTCTTTCCCAATGGCAAATTGAAAGTGGCCGCAATCCTCCTGATGGATAGATCTGCATACACTCGACCATGCTTTTCCACTTTCCTTGTTTGTGGATTATAGTTTCTGGCACATTCAATGATCAATTCTGGATTCTCTATAGAATATGGAAATTTGGCTACATTCCACATTCTTGACACGAAAACAACATCTAACAGGGTATTATTCCTGTCCTCATGCATTCTAGATGACCAAGTGACCAAATCAGTGTTTCCCTGGTGTGTATCTGTGATGACCCCATATTTGAACCGTACACCTTCAAGCTGAGCGAACATTGGTTTAAGGAATTCAGCATCAGATTTACTCAACCTCTTCTCTGCCATGGTTACTTGCAATAAACAGGACCAGTCTTACCATACAATACCTCACATATATGCATACAACACTATATCTTCATGGCATGATGCACATTATATTAATTAATCATCACTTCATCATGATGTGCATAACATATATCTTCAAACCAGAAAAGCATACTACCTGGACATGCAGAAAATGACAGGAGGAGGGTTTTAATTACTTACTTGATAGCATTTAACTCCTTGATTATGCTGATGATTATATGAAAGAGATTTAGATACCAGTGATAATCACGTGTCCTATTCTCCTGCAAGCTGTGTGTGTCCGTAGGTAGGCCGTATGAGGGTTTGAAAGCTCTGTGCTCTGCAAAGACTGGTTTTATTGCAAGGTAAGTGTAAAATGATAGTGTAAATTCACTTTATCCTCCTTTATTAGGGTAATTTTAGGGCAACACAGGGTTTATTCAATCTTAACCATTGATCTCCTGTCATTAATCCTTGGGTGCTACCAATTGTCTAGATCATGTTTGCAATCGGTGAAAATTCACCTACTGCATTTATGGCATTTAATGTTGCGTGACAAGAGGAGCAGGGTGATCTTCAGAAGATTGGGTGATATTAAGAAGATCGGGTCATGTTTAAAATATCGGGTGATATTAAGAAATATCAGGATGATGTCATCAAGATGATGACTTAGTTCATCATTGTCGCACTATGACATCATCGTCATGTTATGTAGAAAGGGTCGCTATTGGAAATATACCTCCGCGAGGTAAAAAGGGTGATGATGTCACCATCATGGCAATTTTCTCGTCTATCAGGATTATATGACATCATCATGATATTGGCTCTAGGGTGATATTTTG
The DNA here is from genome assembly GCA_027924645.1 of Cunninghamia lanceolata. Taxonomy (NCBI): domain Eukaryota; kingdom Viridiplantae; phylum Streptophyta; class Pinopsida; order Cupressales; family Cupressaceae; genus Cunninghamia; species Cunninghamia lanceolata. The sequence continues at coordinate 10,963,460 of BSBN01000186.1, read as the reverse complement.
TGACAGGGTGATATTCAAAAGATAGGGTGATATTCTAAATATCAGGTGATAATATGAATATCAGGTGATATCCAAAATATCGAGTGATAATCTAAATATGACCCCCACAAAATATATGACGTTGTTCGACAGGTAAATGCTTCTATCACCTAAAATTGATGTCTGGATCTCCAGATAAATGATTTATCGGGTGATAAATTTGGATCAGGAGGATCTTTCATAAGATGACTGATGTTAAGAAATATGACCCCCCTGGAATATTAGGTTTGACTAGGACTTTGACTCACCATAACTCTCATTCCCTAAGGAATATCAGGGTGATCCAAAAGGCAAACCTGCATGAAATTTTGTGCTCTATCCAACCATGAGGTTATTGACATGAAATATGAACTTTGAAAAAATAACCTCATCATGATGACTTACCCTATCCCCTTATGTAGGATCATCTGCATGACTTACTTTTACTAGACCGCCAACAAGCAGAAAACACCAAGCCAAGCCAAGCAAAAAGGTTGGGTCCCTATTTTGTCAAGTCAAAATGGGGCATGTTGTGTAACCACACAACACTATGACATGTAAATCTCTTACTGCAAATCACCATGAAGGAAAGATGTCTTCACATCCATCTATTCTACCTCTAAGTGATAAGCAGCTGCAAGAGATAACAAGAACTGAATGGATGTCATATTTGCAACGGGAGAGAAAATTTCACCATAATCAATTACTTCCACTTGTGAGTACCCCTCCGCAACCAATCTAGCCTTGTACTTTTCAACACTGCCATTTGCACCATATTTCTTCTTGAACACCCATTTGCATCCAACAGGTTTCCATCCTTCAGGCAAAGGCACCAAGTCCCATGTTTTATTCTTTTCCAAAGAAGCCATCTCATCTTCGATGGCCTCCTTCTAGGAACCTGCATCTTTCATGCCCATAGCCTCTGTCACAGTTCTAGGCTCATCAGTGTTAGTAAGGCAAAAGAACAACTAGAATCAAGTAATGGATAACCAAACCTATCAAGTTGCTTCTTTGTTCATGTAGACCTCCTTAATGGCTGAGGTTGAGGTTCTGCTTCTTCTTTTGAGCTTTCAAAGCTACCAAAGCTCTCCTCATCATCAGGTCTCACAGGGTCTGTCAGTTCAGTCTTCTCAGGGGTAGAAGGAAACTAAACCACATCTTTCTTTTCTGTCTATTTTGGCTATAAAACAATGGAAGAAGGTGTTAGCTCTCTGAAGATAACACTTCTGCTATACAACACTTTTTCAGCCATAGGATCCCAAAGCTTGTATCCTTTCACATTGACACCATAACCAATGAAAACACACTTAACAACCTTGTTCTCCAATTTAGACCGTTTCTCCCTAGGCACATGTGCATATGCCTCACAACCAAAAACACGAAGATGTGTAAATGAAGGCTTCTTACCAGACCACACCTCCATAGGTGTCTTATCAACAAGAGCTGATGTAGGAGACCTATTTACCAGGTAGCAAGCAATGGCTACAGCTTTAGCCCAAAACTTTTGTTTGAGGCTTGCTCCACTAAGCATACTCCTAGCCTTCTCCATTAGTGTCATGTTCATCCTCTCTGCAACTCCATTTTTCTGTGGGGTGTATGGAGTTGTCTTATGTATTTCAATCCCTTTCTCTTTACAGAACTTATTGAACTCTAGCGAAGAAAACTCACCACCGTTATCAGTTCTCAAATACTTAATCTTTTTACTAGTCTAATTTTTAGGAAAAGCTTTAAACTTTTTAAACTGACTAAAGACTTCAGTCTTGCTTCTAATAAAATAAACCCATGTCCTTCTACTGTAATCATTTATGAAAGATACAAAATATACATATTTGGAAATCAAAGGAATATTAACAGGACCAAACACATCAGAATGAATAAGATCCAATACACTAGAAGACTTGTGAGAACTAGCGTAAAACTGAACAGGGTTTGGCTTTCCATATACACAATGTTTGCAAAAGTCAAACTTGAGATTACAATCATTTAACCCATCAATGAGGTTTTTATTTTTCAGGGTTCTAAGACCCTTCTCACCAATGTGGCCATATCTCAAATACCATAACATAGTCTTTTTAGCAGGAAGTTTAACTTCCAAAGTATGTGCACTACCATCAGAATGTGTTACAACATATTTCTTCACTGCTCGTTCACATGGTGGGGATGAAGTGACTGCAGCCCTTTTCTTCGAGTCAAAAGAACTATTGCACTGTGTAGTGCATGCCTCCAACTAAAAAAGAGTACCCCTCTGAGTACCCTTCGCAAGCACCATAGATCCTCTCATCATCTTGTATCCATCCTTCGAAAAGACAACATGCACACCTGCATCATTCAACATACTTACAGAAAGCAGGTTCCATGCCAAGCCTGGGATGTGCATAACCCCAGTGATCCCCTTGATTCATCCATCAGGGAATTGGATTGAGACTCTTCCATGACCAAAAATCTTCATATGAGAATCATCACCCAGGTACACTCTTCCACCATCAAACTCTTCATATTTTGTGAACCAGCTTCAATATGAGGTCATGTGGAATGATGCACCAGAATCTATCAACCACACATCATTAGATGCATGGGTGGCTAGGGTTGCAATGAAGGCATCACCATAATCTTGTGACTTGTCAGAATCTAAATCAGGGGTGTTCTTCTTCTTCTTCTTCTTTTCCTGTTTGTATTCCTTTCAAAAATGCCCCATTTTCCCATAGTTCCAATAGAGAGCCTTGGACTTTCCACGAGATTTGGATCTCCCACAGGATTTGGATCTGCCCTTTTCACCTTTCTTGTCCTTCTTCCCTTTCTCTTTGGGTCTTCCACGAATTGCAAGAGCATATTTGGCTGACTAGGTTATCTTTCTCTGCACTTCTTCAGATAACAATGAAGATACTACATCATCCATCTTGAAGGTGGTGGTAGTGGTTCTGATAGCCATGACAAGATGATCCCATGAATCTGGCAAAGAACAAAGTAGGGTCATACATCGATCCTCCTCCATTTTCACACCCACAGATGTCAACTATGCAACAAGCATGTTAAAAGCATTCATATAGTCCGCAACAGATCCTCTATCTTCCATTTTCAGAGAAAACAACTTCTTTTTTAGAAAGAGCTTGTTCACCAAGGACTTGGCCTAATAAACAAATCTCAACTTCTTCCAAAGATCTTTCGCAGTCTTCTCCTCATGGACATTCAATAGGATAGAGTCAGCTAGACAGAGTCTTATGAGACCCTTAGCCTTCCGATCTTTAAGGCCCCAATTAGCTTGTGACATTGCCATAGGTTTTGTTCCATCAATAGTTTCCCATAGGTCACGATCAACAAGTAAATCTTCCATATTGAGCTTCCACAACTCAAAATTTGTGCCATTCAACTTCTCCACCTCTACTCTTCTAGATGTGCCTGCCATCTCCTTCCTACAAAAAGATACATAATACTTTTTACAGAATCCCACTCAACCTAAGATTAGCTCAAAAAACCCCTACCCAGCAGCTAGAACCAAAACTAGCCAGGGTCTGATACCAACTGAAAGAAAGCTAGGTGTACAGAAATCACTTCCTACACTAATCTAAAGAGGAGAGAAGAGTGCAAATTCTTTTCAATCCTTACAATTACTAAATGTTAAACACAACAATGGAGATATTGCAGCAATACACATACACATAGAAATGAGATAGAAGAGAGAGACACAAGATATACGTGGGGAAAATTGTTATCGGGTGAAAAACCCCACACTCCAAAACCTGCACAATGTATTATTAAAACTGAAATGGTTTACAATACACTTGCAATGCAAGCTCTCAGGAGTCTTCGACACTCATATCTAGAGACAAATCAGCAGCATAACAGTACCTGTCAATCACATAATACATCTCCTCTCCAAAACACCTGTTTATATAGAAAATACAAGACAAAAAAAGTGCTATCTTGAGATGGGCATCCAACATGGCCTCATGGCCCAAAACCCACGCCTATGGACACTTGTCCAACATTGTAGGATGTTCCTAACACTTCTCAAGTCACCCCATCCCAAAGAGGTCACCTATTCCCAAGTTGGGCAATGACAGATGCTCTTACGACTCTTACAACCGTCATAGAATCTATCATATTGACATATCTTACAGCTGTAAGAGAATCTATCATAAACAAGATATAAATAGCATATTCTCTTACAACATGTCATAACCCTCCTTGGGGCTCCCAAATATGCCTTCTTCCAAGATGCTTTGTGACACATGTCTTCACCTGTCATAGAACCTTCTATTTCTAACACTTACATGTCATAGATTTTGTCATAAGAATTTGTCATAACTGTTTTAGTCAAGATTCACTTACACACTAGTCAAGATGCCGACACATGGCAGAACACCTCTACCACACAAAAGGGATGCCTATCTCCATATGGAGTGTGTTGACCATCCTAGTCATCTTACAAGTGGAGTAACAACTCATCATGCCACTTCACACTAAATGACAAAATAGGATGTGCAACAAAATTACAACATAGGCTAAGTAAATAAATTACATTACAATAATAAATGCAAGGAATTACCAAGGTTGAGACACCTTAATTCCCAACAACACTATGGTAAGTAGCTTATAGATTTGTATGTAAAACATCTAAGCAGTGATAATTTTGATTTGAAGGAAGAATTTAAGGAATTGGAAGAAAAGAAATTCATTTAGTATATTGACTTCCCAACATTTTGCAGAGGATGAATGGGTCTGGTATGTGCTAAGTAGAATTCATGATGAGTTTATGTGGCTTAACACACCCTTCATGATTACAAAAGATGCTATAAGGGCCGTGACAGGATTGAACTCTACTGGAAAGGTCCCTGTACTAAAGGCTATAAAGAATAGCACTGTGATGGAGGCCATCAGAGCTCAATTTGACAAAAAGGGCATTAATAGTTAACAAAATTGAAGACCATGTAGTAAGGTTTGCATCGATGGTGGTTGGTTACAAGATATACTTCACAAACCAAGAGAACTCTATCTCTGGAATAGCCATATACACCACCTATGAGATGATCAAGAAGAATGTTGATTATGATCTATGTGAGTTTCCCTGGCAACAACTAATGGAAAATCTTAAGAGGACCAAGGAGCATAAGTATCCACTCAAGTTTGGATCAATGCATCATGGTGGTTGTGGAGCCAAGGACAATTTGGATCCTTGCAATGGGCTATGAAGTAGCTGCAAATGTGTTGAATGGTTATGCTGAACTCATGTTGAGTAAGCCTAGAGATCCTATAGAAGAAAGATTTGGCACCTATGAAGAAATCTTTGTCAAAGTTCATGTTGAATTAAGAAAGACTAAAAGTGTAAAGAAGGATAGAAAAATGGTAGATGAATATGCCTAGATCAAGGGGTTTACCAAAGAACAAATTACAGAAGCAAGAAAAAAGTCTAAAGGAGAAAGGGCAGCTAAAGAAGCAAGATGAACTAGAGAAGGCTCCAGAAGAGCCTAAAAAGAAAATAGAGGAGCCTACAGTACCAAAAATAAGAACAAGAGGTTCAACCTCTACTGAAGCAACATCCAAGTCCTTTGATCCCACTCCTTCTGTGACTATAGAAGCACCTGCAAAGGAAACCACTGCAAAAGAGCACAAAAGAACGAAAACCAAGGGAAAAAGAATGTATTTTAGTGTAGGAGCTGATGATGAGGAGACTGCGACATATGAAGAGGTAAAGAAAATGAAGACTAAGGCCAGCGAATTCTCAAAGAGAAAATAGGACAAGCCCTCTAGTAAGAGCAAAAATAAGAAAAAGCCAAGGCAAATAGAGCCTGAGAAAGAAAAAGCTACAATAAACTTGGACGATGTTCTAAATGCTATGGCAACACATGGCAATCTAAAGCCTATAGCAGACTATAGCAGACCTATATGATGAGTATAATGATGTAGACAAGAACATCATTGAAACTAGAGTGATCAAATTTCTAAAAATGTTTAACAAAGCCCTCCTTGAGGTAATTATAGATCTACTTGATAGCCTTGATAGTATCATGTCTTCTAGAAAAGAAGCAGCAATGGCCAAAGACTTGGAATTAAGAGAACATGCCTTGATACAATTGTGTCTAGATATAATAGATGAAGAGAAAACAAGAGTCAACAAGGTAATTGGGAGAAAGATTGACATAAAAACAAGGACCAACATTTTGATGTTTGGAGATATAGAGAAGTTGGTGAAGGACACAGAACAAATAACTCTTGATGTCCTAAAAGAACTCAACATCCCAACAATCTATGACAAGGAATAAATAAATGTTGGTAATGACAATCCTCTTTCAGAAGACAGCTTTGGGCAAGATTTGAATCAAACAAAGACTTCTCTGGTAAGCCCTAGAAAAGATGAAGAAATAAAGGAACAAGAAGGAGATAAGACTCCTGAGAATACTGAAGTCCCCCTGGAGCAAACTGAAAATGTTGATCGAGGGAATCAAGAGGATGGGCAAGCTAAGAAGAGTCCTTCTCTGAAGCACAAAATTGATGAGCAAGAAGCTATGGAGCTAGATCCACCAGATTAGAACAAAGAAGAAGTCGTAAGAGACATTGCTATAATTCATGACCCAGTTGACACTGTCAGAGAATTTTTGGAGAAGCATAGATTTTTGATTCACCTGAGTTGCTACAAGGACCAATAAACCTAGCCTCAATGTCACCTCTGTAGAAATTCAAACTAGTATCAATTGTTCAAGCCAAAGCTTAGGAAGAAATCCTAAGGTCTTATATTCAAGAGAGTGAGTTTATTGGTGAGGCATCTAATGTTTTAGAAAAATTGATGCCTGGGCTACAGAAGGACACATCTCTTGCCCCAATTGAATAGTTCAAAATGCTATTAAATTCTATAAGTTCACATTTTAAATCTTTTGAAAAAGATGCAAATATTAAGGTTAGGGCAGAAATTAGTGATAAGAGGTTAGTTGGGTTGAAGGATAAGCTGGCTAAAGATATAATTTTGCTAGACAATAGCATCAAGAACATAGATACTACTATTAAGGATGTTAGTGAGATATACAAATTTTGACTAAAATGGCCTGAGACAACAAAGGAAATGAAGGAGAAAATAGATGACTTGGAACTTCAATTAATAAAAATCTCAAAAACATTTGATCCTACATCTGACTCCATCAACAACAAAAAGGCAGAAATTGAGGGCATTCATGCAAAGATAAGTAGTCTACAGAACAAGAAAGAGGCCACTAAGAGAAGAATGTGCCAAGTCATAGAAATAATAGAATCCAAGATTGATTCTATGACTAGTCTTTTAGTAGAGGCAATAAAGGTAAAGACAATTTAACTGATGTGCCTACCATAGTAGACAAATATGAGGAATTGATGTTTCAAGTGAATGGAAACATTCAAATTTTGAGAAGTGCCAAGGCCAAATGGGATGGAGAAATAGCTCAATTAAAAGCCATATACTCAAACATCCTCTCCACCTTTTAGTAGGGAAGCTATATGATTGCACCTGTACATTTGTGGACAAGTATAATAATTTTGCAACTTTGACATAATTTTGTTACTTGTACATACACCTTTTCCATTGATGTCAAAGGGGGAGAAGAAGAACCAATGAAAAATGGCCAAACATCTTAAGGAAAGAAGAAAAACAGAGTGTACATAGTAAGGGGGAGCAGTGTGAGCATTATTAACTAAGTGTTTCCATCAATGCCAAAGGGGGAGATTGTTGGCAACATGGTCAAGAGACACTGTTGTTATGATGGAGATTTGATGTTGTCATTGATGGGAACAACTAGATATGTTTAGAGACATCTTTTGAGACAGGTTATGCATAGTGTTTTTGGTCTGGTAAGAATAACTTAGTCAAATTGACTAAGTGTTGGCAGCTCATTGAGTCAGTGATAGAGAATTGATTGATACTTCTCCGTAGATGAAGACTTTGGTTTGTGGTTTTGATATGTTGTATATAATTGTTTGATGGTATTATATTCCAAGTTTCATGTCTTGAAAATCTCCAGAAGTCATAAAGTGAATTGCCTAAGTCCAGGTAAGTAGAGTCTAGTTATAAACAATGTAGAAAACCTGAGCATTTTAGTCCGCATTCCTCCGGTATTGATTGTTTTGATGTGTGGTTTGGAGGTGTTGTAAACACATATGAGAAGTATCTAATTCCAGATTTGTAGAATCTAAAGTTCACTAGAAGATCATCTACAAGCTTCTAAGTTTCAACATTCAGTTTGACAGTGTTTCATAGAGATAGAGTCATTAGTTCAAAGATCTACATCCTACCACACAAGAATATTATGACCTGCGGTAGTGAATATATGATTCACTAGTACAAAAACAACAATATGTGATTAAAAAAACTACTAAAAACTACTTATAAATGACTAAACTTGGTCACGTGACCATTAGTAGTTTATTGCCAGTCATTTATAATGAGACCAAATTTATGACTAAACTAATTTTAGTCATTTATTTGGTCATTTTGATTGATCAATTTGGTAGTATATTTAGTTATTGAGCTTGGTCATGTGGCCATTAGTAGTTTATTGCCAGTCATTATTTCGTTGTTTTGATTGACCAAGTTGGTAGTATATTTTTAGTCATATTTATTCACTGATTTCTACCAATTGGTAGTATATTTATTCAGTAGTATATTTAGTCATATATTTTTAGTAATATTTATTCACTGATTTCTGTCATTTGGTAGTATATTTAGTCAATTGGTAGTATATTTAATTATTTTTGAGGTTTAAACATAAAACACAAAAAACATAATCAATCATTCATTTGCACATAATGAAACAACTATTAAGAAGGCAAAATACTAAAATTTTATTGTGAAAAGGTGTTCTTATAGTAGATACAAGACTTAAATATGTATTTTCTTTGAAAAATGTGTTACAAAGTGTGTTTCTCAGTGCCGTGATTGAGAAAACTGAGTTACAATGCTCTATTTTTTGCTTATACAACTCTAAAACATGAAAGAACTACTTGAAAAATGAAGCCTAAATATTTCATCATGGGATTTACATCTCAAAATCTAAATAAATGTATCAAAACTTGCTTAATATTGCTAATTGTGTTGGAAACAAGGTGGATAACTGAGAGGGGGGGGGGGTGAATCAGTTATCTTAAATATTTAACTTTCTTTTCTTCTTTAACAATTAGTGTAGCATCAAAACATATAAGCATTCATAATCATGAGAGTAGAAAAGAAATCAACACACATAACATAGATTTTTATGTGGAAAACCCTATTAAGGGAAAAACCACGAGGTGACTAACCCAAGATTGTATTCTCTATTAAAAGAATAAGTACAAAATGGCACTTGCCAATTAGGGCTCACTGCCTGAGCACACTGCTCACAAGAGGCACACTGCCTACAAGAGACTTACTGTCTACAAGATTATAGAAGGTAACCAAATGTTTGAACTAAAGTGAGGCATCCACATATGCTGAGGTTCAGTTCTGGTTAGGCTCAATATACTAATCTACTGCACTTCATACTTCCTTTGTTTTAGTGTTGCTATTCTGTCACATACTAGACTTGTATTGCTGCTTCCACACTTCTCTCTACCTTTTGTCACACACTCTATCATACACAACACACCTTCATACTAAAATCCATCTGGTATATATATCCACACCAAGGATTTCAACATCTTTCTAGTTGGCAACCGGATTACTCAATATATTTACTAAATACTGGTCTGTCGGTTGAATCCATGCTTAATATGTGATGCGTATCAAAAATATAGACATAGAAGTCATCAATCATGTTGGCCAACCATGAATGATCCCTCAAGAAGCTTGATCACCATCAATTTCTCATCTGGATTAAAGTCTAATGCTCTGTCAGTTAGTTCTTCCTCAGTCTACTCTACTTGTCAGGAACTCAACACTTAGATGCTCATATCTTTTCACTCTTTCATCATCAGAGGCTCAATCTCTAGAATGTAGCAGTCATGGTACTCCTCTTGACTTCCCCAAGTCTGTACTTTGCTGAGATACATCCTTTGAGAGATCCGGACCTGATTGTCAAACCTTACTACATGCTCTGTTCTTGTTCACCGGACCAAAACATTCTTCAATCTTACTTTCGGTATGGTCATACTATGCTCTGCGGATGTGTGGGATGGACTTTGTTGCCATCATTGACAACAATCATGAAGCCACATAGTGTCTCTTGCCAACAATCTCCCCCTTTGGCATTAATGGCAACACTTAGTGAAAAATGACTAAGTGTCGTAACAAGCTCCCCCTTGGCTGATGCTCTGTCTTATGTATATTTTTACTGGAGCTCCCCCTTAGATGGATTCCACATTTTTCACTACCCCTCACTCCCCCTTTGACATCAATGGCAAAGGGGGAAATCCACACACCAAAATTTGCAAAAATCAATCTATACATAGCCGCATCAGTATATATACATGTTATACTTACATATACTTAAGTACATCCGCAAAAGTGGTTTTCAACTGGACAAATTTTGTTGCCCAACTCTGCTTCATCCTGTCCAAAATTGAGATATGACTACTTAACAAAAATGCAAAAGCTTCTGCCCTCTTTATGTCTACCGGATCACTAGTCTAGACTGTAGTCTGAGCATCAGTTAGGGCCTCATGTATTGCCTCTAACTTAAGGATAATTATCCCTCTTAGTTCACTCATTCTGCTTATTCTATTCTTCTTCTCCTTCTCAAGCCTCTTTATCTCATTTATAGTGGCAATAGCCTGGCACTCTTGATTCATTATGGATGAGGTGAGAGGATCAAAATTATGAGATAAACTTGACAGTATACCCTCTCGTTCTTCTGCCTTCTTTGCAATGTCTGTTGTCACTGTGGACCAAGATAAACAAAAATTGTATAATTCTCTACCATCTTTAAGAGCATTTTCTAGGCTCTTTATCCCAATATCCAGATTTCTCCTATCATTTGCTATGAGTCCCTGTACTTCAAAGAATCTCTTTCCCAAAAACTCTTTCCAAACTTTCTCTTCTACTGATTTCTCCAAAGAATCAAAATGTGTGCTAACAAAATTAATAAGAGATTTCAGATTACTAGATGAAGAGGCCAAAAGATCCTTTTGGAAGGATGGCATGATTTTCTCCAGCACACCAGATGCAATCTCTATCAGCTCACATTCTTCCATGTGAGACTTCAGAAGCTTTTCTTTTGCTTTATCTTGAGCAAAAGATGCTACCTTCATTGTCTAGATCGGAGAGAGGGAGTCAAAATTGAGTGGTACTTGGAACAGTTCTAGTTCATCTATCTCCATCAATTCCTTGGTCAAGAAATTCTTCATTGCTTTTGCAGTGTCTCTTGCTAGAGACTTCTTTCCTTTTGCAGTCTCAAAGCTGTCATTAGAGATCTTCTCTATTTCTTCTTCTTCTCTTCCCTTTTTCTCCTCTTCTTGACTTACTTTCTCTTCTTTTCTTGCTTCTCCTTCAGTTCCGGAGTCTGCAGGGGGATTCGGAAGAGAGATATTTTCTTCTTCATGGACTTCCTTTTTTGAAACAGAGGAATCCAAGTTCTTAGTCCTCTCCTCACCTATCTCCTTTGACACTTCTGCATTTTTCTCAGTAGATTCTTCTTTTGATGTACTTAGTCCTTCATCATCCATGGCAGAAGGTTCATCACTTATGCCCTCTATAATAGGAAGATTGAATCTTTTGTAGGCATTCTGGAGGATGTCTTCTGTCTCTTTTGCTACCTAATCTGTCTCTCCAAGCATAAGTTTGTTCATTCTGGCTTTGCTTCAGAACTCATCCTTGCAGTCCTTGAAGATCGTGGTCATTTGTTTCGGATTAATGGAAGGATAGAGCTGAATTGTAATCTATTCCCAGATCTCCAAATCCTTTTCCTTGGCATTGTATTTTTTGAGTTCAAGTACCTTCTCTAAACTCTTGGGAATTAGAGAGACGATTTCAATGAATGATTTATTATAAATGTTTAGGTACTTAACTATAGCTTCTTCCAAGATCCTTTTGTCTGTGTCACTATACTCATCATAGAATTCTATCATTAGTTGCAGATTGCCATTCACAGTGACTACCTTGATGACATCATCAATAGAGAGAGTAGGCCTTTCAACAAATTCTTCTATCTCTTCTTCCTTGTTTTGACCGGTAGAGGGTTCCCTGAAAGTTTTCTTCTTCTTTCTCATTTTCTTAACTTCCTCATCGGTCTGTATTTCTTCATCATCCTTTTGGCTTATATAGGATCTTGTGGCCTTAGTTTTTGTTCTCTTTTCTCCCTTTCCAGATGTCTTGGCTTTTGGTTTGGAGGATCTTGAGCTCTTAGAAGTGGTAGGTGCAGAGCTCTTGGAGGATCTAGTCCGGGAGGAGATTTTCACTGGATCACTTTCTTTTTCTACTTCTTGTTTCTCTTTCTCTGCTCTTTCTACTTTCTCTCTATTTGCATCAACTACCTCTTTTGAAATGCCATATATTTTGGCAACTTCCTCTACTCCCTTCTCACTTTTCTTTTCATCTCTGGTTGTCTTAGCTCAACATGAATTTTCACACTCAATTCTTGAAAGGTTCCAAACCTTTCTGCCTCAGGGTTCTTAGGCTAATTCAGTAGGTGTTGGACATGCAGTTCCAGGATTTTCTCATCTACCTCATAGCTCATTGGCATAATCCAGACTATTTTGGGCTCTACTGCCTCCATTAGGCATTGATCAGTGTCTACCATAAAACAGACTGTATCCTTATATTTTTCAACTTTTATCTAAGGAATTCTTTCTCTGGCCTACATCATACCTTGGAAGTTCTTGAAATATCCCCAGAGTGCTGTGCTTTGAGCCTTGGCATCACCAAGCCCATACATATAATCTCTGATTTGTATGGCAAATGGTCTGTCATTTTGCCATACCCAGCCACTTGTTCCGGGTAGCTCATTCATATAGTAAAAGAAGAGATATAGTACTAGGCCACCATACTTAAATGAGTTCTTCTTATCCTTTTTTATTTTCTGCAATTTTTCTAACAGTTGGCTCAGAAGAAGTTCACATAGATCATAGTGTGCATTTTCCCTTAGCATTTGATATGCAGTATAAATTACAGTTCTAAATAAAGAGTTCTCCCTGCTGGAATGATATATTTTGTAGCTAATTATCATATAGGCAAATTTGATATCTGGATCTGTGATATCTTCTATTGTCATTGCTCTCTTGTCAAACTTTGATTTGGTAGCCTCACTTACTATTTGGTTCTTGACCGATTTGAGAGTAGGCAACCCACCAGATGAGTGCAAACTGGTTACTACCCTAATGACATCTTTTGTTATCTTGAATGGCCTCATCAACCACATGCAGTTGTCATGTATTATGCTAAGAACATACCGGACCCATTCATCCTCTACAAAATAGGGAAAGTGGATGCAATGTCCAAAATGCTTATCCCAGATGGCCTTGTATTGAGGTTTAAGTTCAAATGTTTCATCTATTAATTTCTTGTGATAGATATCCATCAGCTTGGATTCCCCAAATTCCTTAATATTGGCATGTATGTATACCCTAACATCTTCTACATGCAGAACCCCATGTAGAATGCTAGAGAAGGGCCTAAGGGATCAACTTCTAGGGATTTGTAAGGATGTTTCTTGAACTTAGGGTGTGGCCTATCAATGATCTTAACAACATTTAGAGTAGCCATCTTGCAAAAGATTCAAAGGGAGATATCCAAGAAAGGAAATACCTTTTTACGCTTCTAGGGTTCACGATATGAGCTGGAAAAGATCGTTGGTTGAACCGGATTCTGCGGTTGATCTTTGAGAGGGTTGAAGCAATCTTGTTTGTAGAGCTCTTTCTTTCTTCTTCTCAAATGCAAATGTGCAAATGATGAATAAAAGAACCCCTATATTTCTGTGCAAACCTTAATTTCATATTGCAATAAATGCACACCTTAAGTCATTTCGGTTCTCTTGTTCTGACCTTGTTCTGAGAGAGATCCTTCCGAATCACTGAGATGCACTTAGAATTATTATTGGTGATAATTGACAATGTATCTCCCTTTCTCCAATCATTCCATTTATCCATAGATCAAGATATTTCAATTTTGAATCATACCAGATCTAACTGTGAAAATCTTTCTTTTACCGGATGATTGTCAAACCAGATCAATCTTGGATGATTAACCTCTTCAAACCCCTTGCGGATCTTTCATATTTTTACCGAGGGTTATTTAGATATTTCTTTGAGAACCCTTTAATCTGCAACTTTCCATGTGCCAATTTTAGGCACCGATTGACTAGCTAGGGGAATTTATTTTCCTTTGTGATTCCCCCTGAGCCAGAGCTCATCTATTTAGTTTCTGGAAGGAATATCAGCACTAGATTTTGGTGCAGATTCATCCCCAACATTTCCTGTACTTCTCATCACCCAAATCTTGTTCATCTCCCTTTGAACTTCATCCGCATTCACTTTTCCTTTTCCTTTGTCTTGATTTTGATTATGATGCATTGGACCCTTTTTATCCTAATTCTTACTTCTGCAGAATTTGGCATTATGACCGGATCTATTGCAATTGTAGAAAACAACATTTCTTTGCAAATTTGACTGATATCCTTTTGATTTGCATTGATTAGCCATATGTCCCATTCTATTGCATGCAAAGGATCTACCATTGAATGAATTATTTATTTGCATATTTCTACATTCATGAGATTTGTGACCATACCTTTTGCAGTTAAAACACTGTCTAGAGAAGGATGAATTAGTCTAATTCATTCTTCTTCTCCACTAATTTGCTTTATGACCAAAGTTATTGCAATTGTAGCAGTATCCATTGAAGGATGGATATCTTTGAGCATTTGGTTGCCTTACCAGAGGTCTTCTAGGCCTATTCCTTGGATTTCCTGATCCAGAGTTCTTCTGACCAGATTCAGAGCTTTCACCTTTCTCATACCCCAAGCCTTGCTTCTCATCTACCCTCTTTTGGCTTTCAAGAAGAACATCAAGTTGAGCAGAGCTTATCTTGAATTTCTCTTTGTATTCATTTGCTATTTGAAGATCCCTTTTAAGAGTGTCTATCTGATTCTCAAGTTGTTCTTCATTATCTCTAGCTTCTTCAAGATCAGATTCCAGATGGCTAATTATTCTATCCATTTTGTGGTAGTCTTCTGACTTCTCCTTAAGAGATTGTTTTAGATTAATTTCAATTTTTCTTTTCTCTCCAATTTCTTGGGTGAATTTCATAACCCCTGATTCCATTTCATGTCTTACCATAATGACCTCTTTTGATAGCTTCTCACATAGCTTGTTCTTCTCATTCAGATCTTCATTAGTATCATTAGCTTCACTTTGACTTGCTAATTATTGAAGTAGTTCCTTTCTCCTTTTCACAGAGATACTCAGTTTCTCTTTTAGTTCATTTATGAAATCATCAGCTTGTTTGAGTCTTTCCCTCAAGTTATTGACTTCAAAGTGAGATTGCTCAAGATCACCTAGGGCAGACTGAAGTTGTTCCTTCATACCATACATATCCATTGAGATTCCCAGATCTTCCTCAAGCTGTTAGGCTCTGTTTGGAGGAACTTAGCTCTGATACCAATTGTTGGAAACAAGGTGGATAACTAAGAGGGGGGGTGAATCAATTATCTTAAATATTTAATTTTCTTTTCTTCTTTAACAATTAGTGTAGCATCAAAACATATAAGCATTCATAATCACAAGAGTAGAAAAGAAATCAACACACATAACATAAGGATTTTTATGTGGAAAACCCTATTAAGGGAAAAACCATGGGGTGACTAACCCAAGATTGTATTCTTTGTTAAAAGAATAAGAAGTACAAAATGGCACTTGCCAATTAGGGCTCACTACCTAAGCACATTGCTCAAAAGAGGCACACTGCCTACAAGAGACTTACTGTCTACAAGATTATAGAAGGTAACTAGATGTTTGAACTGAAGAGAGGCATCCACATATGCTGAGGTTTAGTTTTGGTTAGGCTCAATATACTGATCTATTGCATTTCATACTTCCTCTGTTTTAGTGCTGCTATTCTGTCACATACTGGACTTGTATTGCTGCTTCCACACTTCTCTTTACCTTTTGTTGCACACTCTATCATACACAACACACCTTCATACCAAAATCCATCTAGTATATATATCCGTACCAAGGATTTCAACATCTTTCTAGTCGGCAACCAGAATACTCAAGATATTTACTAAATACTGGTTTGTCAGCTGAATCCATGCTTAATATGTGATGCGTATCAAAAATATAGACATATAAGTCATCAATCATGTTGGACAACCATGAATGATCCCTCAAGGAGCTTGATCACCATCAATTTCTCATCCAGATTAAAGTCTGATGCTCTGCTGGTTAGTTCTACCTCAGTCTACTCTGCCCGTCAGGAACCCAACACTTAGATGCTCATATCTTTTCACTCTTTCATCACTGGAGGCTCAATCTTTGGAATGTAGCAGTCATGGTACTCCTCTTGACTTCCCCAAGTTTGCACTTTACTGAGGTACATCCTTTGAGAGATCCGGACCTGATTGTCGAACCTTGCTACATGCTCTGTTCTTGTTCACCGGACCAAAACATTCTTCAATCTTACTTCTGGTATGGTCATACTGTGCTCTTCAGATGTGTGGGATGGACTTTGTTGCCATCAATGATAATAATCATGAAGCCACACAGTGTCTCTTGCCAACAAATTGCTGCATTACTTCTTCTTTGCTGCATCTCCTGCCTTGGTCTGCACAAACAGAACCCAGCAATGTAATATGCAAATTGCCCCTTTGTAAGAGAAAGCAAATAAGTAACTTACTTTAACATGTTCTTTAAAAGAATATTTACCTTCTTGACTCCATAGATCTTCTTAGATCTATTCCTAGAGGAAGCACAAAATGACAAGAGGAGAACAAAACACATTCCAAATGGTTTAGGGTGAATCAGACCTACAACATATCCACTCCTTCAACCATAGTACTTCTATGCAATAGTGATGCTACAATCATAGGGAGTGATGTTGCTATAGTATCTATTTAGAGATAGATAACCATTTAACCATAGAAGTGATATTTCCCAATAGATTATAAGTTTAAAATATCTAGGATTTCATATCACTTAGAGACATCTATAATAAAAGTACTATTAATAACTTGGAAACATACGTCCATTAGTTGGTAAAATAAGACATTCTCGCATTGAGACTTGGCTAAACTAAGTTTCAAATGAGAGTTAATAAATTTTAAAATATAAAGTTTCTAGCAACAAAATTCATGCAAGCAAATATTGTTTACAAGAAGAAATATTAAAACCAATACATTGTGTTTTCAATAGAGCCACAATGTCTCCAATAAATGCAACAACCATAGAGATAGAAGGTCCCATTGGAGCTAGAAAAACATATCTATAACTTGCATAGAATAGGGTTGATGCCACTTGTGTCTGCTTCTGTGGAGCAGAATAAGTAGGTCAAGCTTAAAATGAGCACAAAAATTAATATCTTGAAAATTATTAAAATTAATGAGACTTTATCAAAATACTTCATTCAATTCTATATTCAAAGCATATCATCTACATAATCATTTAGTTCTCCAGTATATGCATCCTTATTAGAAATGTGCACTTCATCAAAGAAACAGAGGAACTTCAAGAGTGAAGCTTCTAAAAGAAGTTATCCTTCAAACCTCAAAGTTCTACACTCATTAGAGTCACAGACTGATTATTTGACAAAAATAATAAGAAAGATACATATTTAATACAATAAATGAGACAAACAACAAACCTGAGAGCTTAGCTGACAAACAAGTTTCCCAGCTATTCGTAATGAAGAAGCAATTAGAACATTGTATCTTGGAAATACAGATCCATCACCGCAACAAAATAATTTGGTCAACTTCAAGATTTAAACTTCTCAATGCCTATTATATCATATGCACTTGTAGCAAAATGACATACAGAAACAAGATTTTGTTGAAACAGTTAGATCATAATATACATCATTTGTCAAAACTCAAAACATGTTAATTTATGCAAAATATCTCTTGTCGATTGGGAAAGACAAATCATGAAGCACAAGAAGACAATTTAAGCCCTAAGTAATGCATTCACCAATCAAGTAATTATACCTTCCAAATAATTTATGCATGAAATGCTTACATAGCTCAGTAAAACTAAGAACAAAGCTTTCATCCATGAAGTATTCATCTGCAGAAAATTCAACAACTTGTTCCATTTAAAATATATCCAATTCATTAGAAGATAAGCCATCTAAATACTCTCTTCTAAGGAATAGTTAATTATATAAAAATGAACAACAACAAAAAATGAGATGTTGCATTTCAAGGCTTACAAAATTAATACAATGGGAGCTTTGGAATAGGGTATGGACATCCATCAAAACATAAAGGATAGAGGAATTTTGTTAGATGTTGTAGTTACAACTACCCTATTAGACATGTATGCAAAATGTGGAAGCATATAGACAAGGCACGTGAACTGTTTGACATAATGTCTGAAAGAAATGTGGTCTCATAGACTGCAATGATTGTAGGATATGTACAAAATGGATTTGTTGAAACGGCTTTAGAAATTTTAAAGCAAATGCAATTGGCTGGTGTAAAGCCAAATTCCACAACCTTTGCACTGGAATCCTCGTTACCTGTGTCAAAATGGTCCAAGCTTTGGAATAGAGTATGGGCATCCATCAAAATATAAAGGATAGAGGAATTTTGTCAGATGTTGTAGTTTCAACTACCCTATTAGACATGTATGCAAAATGTGGAAGCATAGATAGGGCACGTGAACTGTTTGATATAATGCCTCAAAGAAATGTGGTCTCATGGATTGCAATGATTGCAAGATATGCACAAAATGGATTTGTTGAAAAGGATTTAGAAATTTTAAAGAAAATGCAATTGGCTAGTGTAAATCCAAACTCCACAACCTTTGCCAGCATCCCCCTACCTGTGTCAAAATGGGATCTTTGGAATAGGGTATGGACATCCATCAAAACATAATGGAAGGGGGCTTTTTTAGATACTATAGTTGTAAATGCTCTGGTAGACATGAATGCAAAATGTGGAAGCATAGACAAGCCACAAGAATTGTTTGACAGAATCCCTCAAAGAAATGTCATCTCACAAGGAATAGAATGATTGTAGGATATGCACAAAGTGGATTTGTTGAAAAGTCTTTAGAAATTTTAAAGCAAATGCAATTGGCTGGTGTAAAGCCAAATTCAACAACCTTTGCCAGCATCCTTCCTGCCTGTGCCAAAATGGGAGCATTGGAACAAGGTATGGACATCCATCAAAAAGTAATGGATAGAGGAATTTTGTTAGATGTTGTAGTTTCAACTGCCCTAGTAGACATGTATGCAAAATGTGGAAGCATTGACAAGGCATGTGAACTATTTGGCAGAATGCCTCAAAGAGATGTCATCTCATGAAATGCAATGATTGCGAGATATGCACAAAATGGATTTCTTGAAAAGCATTTAGAAACTTTCAAGCAAATGCAATTAGTAGGTGTAAAGCTAAATTCAACAACCTTTGCTAGCATCCTCCCTGCCTGTGCCAAAATGGGAGCTTTGGAACAGGGTATGGACATCCATCATAACATAATGGAAGGGGCATTTTTGTTAGATATTATAGTTGGAAAAGCTTTGGTAGACATGTATGAAAAATGTGGAAGTATAGATAAGGCATGTGAATTGTTTGATGTAATAGCTCAAAGAGATGTCATCTCTTGGAATGCAATGATTACAGGATATGCACAAAAATGGATTTTTTGAAAAGGCTTTAGAAACTTTCAAGCAAATGCAATTAGCAGGTGTAAATCCAAATTTGACAACCTTTGCCAGCATCCTACATGTGATATCATGGATACCCGCTCTCCCACAAGCACTTCAAGTCATGCCTGCGGTGATGTGAGGCTTTCCCACATCACCGCAGACATGAATTGAAGTGTTTGTAGGAGAGCGGGTGATGCGGGGCTTTCCACTAACAACTCACTATCTTGCACTTTTGTTTGAAGGCTCTCAGTATTGTGTCTAGTTTGATAGAATGCCTCAATGAAATGTCATCTCATGGAATGGAATGATTGCAGAATATGTACAAAATGGATTTTTTGAAAAGGCTTTAGAAACTTTCAAACAAATGCAATTAGCAGGTGTAAAGCCAAATTTGACAACCTTTTCCAGCATCCTCCATGCCTGTGCCAAAATGGAAGCTTTGGAATAGGGTATGGACATCCATCATAACATAATGGAAGGGGGATTTTGTTAGATATTATAGTTGGAAATGCTCTGGTAGACATGTATGCAAAATGTGGAAGCATTGACAAGGCATGTGAACTATTTGGTAGAATGCCTCAAAGAGATGTCATCTCATGGAATGCAATGATTGTGGGATATGCACAAAATGGATTTTTTGAAAAGGCTTTAGAAACTTTCAAGCAAATGCAATTAGTAGGTGTAAATCCAAATTTGACAACCTTGACCAGCATCCTCCCTGCCTATGCTAAAATGGAAGCTTTGGAACAGGGTATGGACTCTATCATAACATAATCCAGAAGGGGGATTTTTGTCAGATATTATAGTTGGAAATGCTCTGGTATACATGTATGCAAAATGTGGAAGTATAGATAAGGCACATGAACTATTTGATGGAATGGCTCAAAGAGATGTCATCTCTTGGAATGCAATGATTGTAGGATATGCACAAAATGGATTTGTTGAAAAGGCTTTAGAAATTTTAAAGCAAATGCAATTGGCTGACGTAAAGCCAAATTCCACAACCTTTGCCAACATCCTCTCTACCTGTGTCAAAATGGGAGCTTTGTAATAGGGCATGGACATCCATCAAAACATAATGGAAGGGGTCTTTTTTTAGATATTATAGTTGGAAATGCTCTGGTAGACATGAATGCAAAATATGGAAGCATAGACAAGCCACAAGAACTGTTTGACAGAATGCCTCAACGAAATGTCATCTCATGGAATGGAATGATTGCAGGCTATGCACAAAATGGATTTGTTGAAAAGGCTTTAGAAATTTTAAAGCAAATGCAATTGGCTGGTGTAAAGCCAAATTCCACAACCTTTGCCAGCATCCTTCATGCCTGTGCCAAAATAGGAGCATTGGAACAAGGTATGGACATCCATCAAAAAGTAATGGATAGAGGAATTTTGTCAAATGTTGTAGTTTCAACTACCCTGGTAGACATGTATGCAAAATGTGGAAGCATTGACAAGGCCTGTGAACTATTTGGTAGAATGCCTCAAAGAGACGTCATCTCATGGAATGCAATGATTGCAGGATATGCACAAAATGGATTTTTTGAAAAGGCTTTAGAAACTTTCAAGCAAATGCAATTAGCAGGTGTAAATCTAAATTCAACAACCTTTGCCAGCATCCTCCCTACCTGTGCCAAAATGGGAGCTTTGGAACAGGGTATGGACATCCATCATAACATAGTGGAAGGGGGATTTTTGATAGATATTATAGTTAGAAATGCTTTGGTAGACATGTATACAAAATGTGGAAGTATAAATAAGGCATGTGAATTGTTTGATGGAATGGCTCAAAGAGATGTTATCTCTTAGAATGCAATGATTGTGGGATGCTAGCTTGCAAGGTATCAGTCTCTTCACATTTTTTAACATCATCCTTTTTGATACTAAGATTCAAGGCCATGAAAAGTGTTTCATCATTTGAATCATCATGATCCTCATCTTTTGAGGACCAATTGCTCTCTATGGAATACAAACTTCTTTTGAACTTGTTGGTCTTGTTACTATCCCTTGATTCTTTGAATGGACATTTGGAAGAAAAATGACCAATTTTTCCACAATTGAAACATTTAAAAGGTAACTTACCTCTATATTTGCCTTTGCCTTTCTTCAAAGTTCTTACAAAGTTTTCTTCTACCTCATCAAAGTCATCATCTTGATCAATTGCTTCATCTTTTGTCTTCTTACTTGCTTTGAATGATGCTTCCTTCTTTGGAACACCTTTGTCAAATTCTCTCATTTTAAAATCTATAAGAGAGCCAAACAATTGATCTACTGTATATGTATCCAAATCCTGAGTCTCCTCAATAGAACATACCTTATGATTGTAAGATTTGGGAAGAGTTCTTAGTACCTTCTTCACAATTTCATCTTCTTTCACTTTACCACCAAGACCAATGGTACCGTTACAAATTTCATCCACTTGGAGCATGTAACTAGCAATGTCTTCATCTTCTGTCATCCTCAGTGTCTCAAATTTGCTCTTGAAGATTTATATCGTGGCTTGTTTTACTTTACTATCTCCTTCATAAATGCTTTCAAGTTTTACCTATACATCCTTAGCAGATTTGCAACTCATTACCTTTGGAAGTTATGAATCCTCTAGTCCACTCATGATAGTGCTCTTTGCCTTGGCATTATTATCATACAACCTAATCTCATCCACATCTATAGGCTTAGAACTAGGACTAGTGTAGCCCTTTACAATAGCTTGCCATACACCAAACCCTAGAGAAGATAGATAGTTTTCCATCCGTAGCTTCCAAAAGGAATAATTTGTTCCATCAAACATAGGTACCTTGTGAGATCCATTAGGATCCATCTTAGACCTTCCTCAAGTAGTTAATCTTCTTTTGAGTAACTTATCTTTGATACCAATTGTTGAACATGTCAGGATACTGAGAGGGGGGTGAATTAGTATCTAAACAAACTTCAAATCCTCTGGAGCAGATTAAAACTTAAGTATTACAACATTAACATAAACATGAAAGATCAACACAATGCCCATCAACACATAACACCGGATATACATGGAAAACCCAAGAAGGGAAAAACCATGATGAGAAGTAACTTACAATATATGAAGCTCAAAATAATAACTTTGTTTTAGGACTACAACCCAAGGAAGCTACTACTCCCTGAATAAAGGTTTTAGGGTAACTCCCAAGGAAGCTACAACTCCCTACTGACTTTGTTTTAGGGTTACAAACCAAGTAAGAAACTACTCCCTAATCTGAGAATAAACTTAGAGATGATTACAATATGATAGTCCTTCTACTATCTGAAAACTGACATTGAGACACACCTTTGATGATTGCAATTCTACTTCTTCTGATGATTGGATCAATTAGGTGCACTCTTTACTTTCCTCCTATCACTAAAATGTCTTCAAGATGAATTAGGATAGCCTCTAACTCTTATGCTCTTTCTCCTTTAGTTGCACATCATAATGCATGTAATATTCATACTATACTCTTTTTCACACTCACATATTCATTTTCTCAATCATGCCTTACCTAGACCAACTAGGTTTACAATATATACATAAAATTATATTGATTTCACTACAAGTCAGCCAATACAACAAGAATATTACATTTTACAAGTTGACTAGAGATTACACAACATGAAACTTGCATAGGGTAAGCCCTATCATGAACAACACGCTACACCAGAAGAAACCACACATTTTGCAGACCCCAATTCATGCTTAGTCTGGTCCTAAACATCCTTCATAACACCATTCTTCAAGGAATCACCTTTGCACACACCGCTCATTTGAAATAGGATGACCTTAAGTAGGAAAACTTGAAATATGAAATATAACAGCCATCACCACTTGAAAACCTTGTGTATAGTATTGGAACACAAAAGGTCTTCATGAAATTCTTCTATATGAGTTGTCATGACTCATACAACACATTCAGATACACCTCTAACTCCACAAAACAAATAAATTGTGCCTCATACCTTAAAACATGTGTACTGAGATTAAACAACCATCTGGGACACATTGTAACACACTGTCATTGAGAAACTAAGCTTGTGGACCTCCAAAACACCTAAAAGTCATATGGATGCACTCATACCCTCTTGTGAACATGTCCTCAAAACCTCATAGCCATATCTATCACTGTGAAGAAATGCGGAGCATTCTAAATAGTCTTCATCATTACTTAATTCTGCCAGAGCACATACCAGAATACTGTCTTTCATAACTTTCACCACAGAGGGACAAATGATCTAAAACTTTTGATTTAGTACCTTTACATCATACTTATCTTAATTTCTAAACCACATGACCATATCTTCAAATGTGGAGGAATTTGCAGAGCCAAACATTGCAGTACTGTGAGTACCTTCTTTCGGAACAACATTGTCTCCAAACTATCAACTGTAAAACACTCTTCTGGAGGTCCAAACAATTTAAAACTTGGAACATACATGTTTTGACACTATATGAGGCCATCTTCCACTCCACAAAGATACAACATCAAAATTATGAAAATGTGGAGCAATCTCCTAGATAGTCTTCAAAACAGTCTTTCTGTAGCAGGAACTTTCACCAAAATCTAGAGGCCAAACCTTCTTTGTATCAACACATACATTCTTAGGAACAATAGGAGAGAGAATATAATATGCTTTAGACCATTAGTAACATCTCCCAAACATCAACATCACATCTGATCATTTTAGTGTTTCTAATTCCCATATTAATGTATCTTATTGATGCTTCTAATTCCCATATTAATATATCTTCATAATCAAATCTACATTGACCAAGGGATGACATCCAACCATGAACTTCAATAACCACATTATATTCAACATGATATCCAACCATGAACTGTATCTTCTTTGCTGGATAGGACATGACATCCAACCATGAATACCATCACACATCCATGATAGTGTTGACATCAATGACAACTTTTGTGACAATGTTGACATCAATGAAAACCTTAGGAACCATATGTGTAACATGGGTATACCACTCAATTATGTTGTATTTGCAAAAAATTGTACAAAAACAAGCTTATCCTCAAAAGTTGGGTGGAAAAAAAAATCAAAAAGGTAAATTGATTGAGGCGGAAGATGTGTAGAATTTGAAAAAAGAAAGACATGATGAAATGATCAATTCAATTGGAGGTTTTGATTTGATAATAGGTGGAAGCCCCTATAATGATTTGATAGGAAACAACAATAGCACAAGGGATGGGCTGGATGGGCTAGAGGGGAAGCATTCCTTCATTTTCTATGAATTTCTAGATATTTGAATTATGTAAGGCATGCAATACATTCAAGTGTAACTTGAAAAAATAATGTAACCTTCATTTTGTATTCAACTAGACTTCAATAGATTTTAAATTCCTTATTTTTCATAGCCAAGTTCCTGCCCAAGAAACTTTTAACATTTTTCATCTTTCTAATCTTGTTGTCTTGATATTTTTCTTACACAAAATAAATTTATTTCTTTTCTCTTATAACTTTTTCCCCATCACATTTCATTTCTCTTTTTGGTCTTGTTGTGTCTTGATCCTTGTCAAATCCATTCTTGCACAAATTATATATTCTCCTATTGTTTTGATTCTATGTCAAATTTTTTTGCACAATCAACATGGGACTAATTACAAGTATGGATGTTTCCAATTGTAGACTCGTATGCTATTCTACTAGCAAATTCTTTATTTTGTACATGTTTGCACTTAAATAGATTAGTAATTTATTGTTTTTCATAGTCGTGTTCCCCTAAATTGAAGAGGTTAGCAAAAACAAGTATTGAAAATTATTGACATTATTGTGTATCAATAAATTTTAGAATTATTTTTTTTATGATAGTGTAAGTGTATTTAATAGGACTTATTAAATTTTAGATGGGTGAGTTGTGTTTAAGGAAGACAAAATTGTATAGTCAAGAATATGAGTAATTGAACTAATAACTAGATTTTTACTTAATGTTTAGTATATTGGTTATAATAGTAGTTAAAGTTATATTATTTGATTAGAAATTTTTTATAGAAAGTTTCTAATAAGGATGCAAGGTAATTGAAATTAATGGGTCATACTTGAGTAAAATACATGCAAGACAATGTAATGTATCACCACCTTACATTTTTTTACCTTCGTCAATCAATATCATATGATTTAGCTCATTTATTTTGTAACCATTATTAATTGATAGAATGATGATGGTTTAGATTCAAGATACATACATCAATAATATTGAAATTCATTTATCACTCATCATTCTACCATCGATAAGCATTTATGTATACAAAGTAACATGGTGAGTGAAAGTAGATGACCAAAATTTGACGCAAAAATATTTTGTAATGGGAGCTTCTATTCATTATTCAATTAAACAACTATTTTTAAATATCTATATTTTATTTTTTATGATTTTTTCTTTGTTCTCTAGAACTAAGGGTACAAAAGTTGCTTTGCATCATTTGGGTATACCACTCAATTATGTTGTATCCACAAAAAAATGTAAATAAAAAAAGCTTATCCTCAAAAGCTAGGTGGAAAAAAGACATCAAAAGGGTAAATTTATTGACATGAAAGATGTGCATAATTTGACAAAAGAAAGACTTGATGAAATGATAAATTCAATTGGAGGTTTTGATTTGATAATAGGTGGATTATGAATTATGTAAGGCATGCAAGCATTCCTCTATTTTCTATGATTTTCCATGGATTGTGAATTATGTAAGGCATGCAATCTATTCAAGTGTAACTTGATAGAATATTAATGAAACCTTCATTTTGTACTAATCTAGACTTCTATAAACTATAAATTCCTTATTTTTCATAGCCAAGTTCTTGCCCAAATTGAAGAGGCTACCATAAACAAGTCTTGAAAATTATGGACATTATTATCATTTTGATTGTATGTAGCATATTTGTTTGCATAATCAACATGCCATTGAAAGTGTAGTGAGACCTTACAATAGCACATTTGAAAGTGCAATGAGATCTTATACCTGAGCACATTTTAAAGTTTGAAATGGTCACCAAAATGAAAATAGATCTAGAAATTATGAGGATAAGGAGGTTGTTTATTTAGATTATATATAATTTAAGTATGGTATTATATTATTAAATTATATATTTAGTATTTATATATTTATTGTACTACATTATATTTACTTTATATATAAGATATATAATAGAAAATTATATTTCTTATTATACACAATATTTTCTATAACGCAATTTACTAAATTTATTTCTAATATAATATCATATTATAAGATTGTATATTTATATTAAATATATTATATCTTCATTATTTATTTATATTTGTTATTTAATTATGCATTTATTTTATATATAATATCTATATTCTAGTCATATTTATTATTATATATTATGCATTATTAAATATAATATATTTTTTACACATAATATTATTTAAATTAACCTATAAGAAATCTAACAACTTTGAGAGAGAGAGAGAGAGAGAGAGAGAGAGAGAGAGAGAGAGAGAGAGAGAGAGAGAGAGAGAGAGAGAGAGAGAGAGAGAGAGAGAGAGAGAGAGAGAGAGAGAGAGAGAGGTGTCCAATTTAGCCCATGGTTTTTTTGAAATGACAACTAGTTTATAGGATGGAAAAAAATATAAATATAACCATTGGCATAGTGTTTTGGTATCATTTAGATTGTATTGTAGGGATTTTTAAGCTTTTAGTTTCTAGGTCTATGTATCAACATGCTATCAAAGTGTTAACATATGGGCTACAACATTAGTGGAGTTTCTCAATCTATTGTAAGCTTATTTTGAAGGAATATATTATGGTTTTTGGTGGTGGGTTTCTTACTCAAAAGGGTTTCCCAAGTATATATGTCATCTTATCTTCTCTTTCTCCTTCGCTTATTCTTCTATATTTAATTAAGGTTGCATGTGTTTTAGATCAATAAATTTTATTACTTTCCATTGCTCCTAATTGAGGAATAAACATTGTAAAACCAACATTTGGTATGAAAAATTTGTTTGGATTGATCCCATGAAGGAATGGATACATTTATTATGTTGATTTCTATTTTTGTTGTTGGATAATTCATGTGGATTTGAAATAAGATTTGAAAATCAAAAGTCATGGCAAACACCTTGACAATTGAGATTGAGAAGTTCAAGAGGTAAAACTTTTGAGTTGTGAAAATTGAATGTTGAAGATCTTTTAGTGGAGAGAGATCAGTGGACTATTAGGTTGTGTCTTCCTAATTTAGTCTTCATGAATGTTTTAGTTCAAAACATTGCTAAGAGTTTATGAGATAAAATTATGGACATTGTTTTGATTATATGGAGCAAATTTGTTTGCACAATCAACATGGGGCTAATTGCAAGCTTAGATGTTTCCAATTAAAATCCAAGGGTTATTAGTTTGATTCATCATGCTAACCATGGTTTCCTTCTGCAAGTGTTAAATAAAAGTCTGGAGGATGTGAAAAAAAAAATTTAATAAAAGAAAGCACTTAGATCTAGAAAAGGATTACTATGAAACCCATCAAAAGAAACCATTTTAAAATATAAATCTCAAATAAAGTATGTCTTCTAAAGGTTTGTTTGTAGAAAATAAAGATGTAAGTTTTTGTTTACCACACCATGTTAAATGATTGGTTGGATTTGGAGTTCCAAATCACCTTATGGGTCAGTAGTGGAAGCTTAAAGAGTTTGAGGAAGGCCCACCATACTTTTACTTTGAATATGTGTTTAGTATGCCAAAGGGTATATGGGCAAACCATATCCTTATTTATGTATGATGTTAAACTAAAATTTGTGGATTCAAAGTACTTTTTAGTTATCATAATTGAAGAGACATTTCCTAAAACAAAAAATTATTGACCATCATGAGATTGAAAAACTAAGCTTAACTACATAAACATAGTGGCAAAAAGTGTTCCATTGTGTGATAAACATGGGGCTATGGTCAAGTATTCTAATGGAAAACCCTACATTAAAGATCAGGCTATGGTACTTTTACAATGTAAAAAGTGGACCTTGGTATGGGTTAGTCTAGATCATCTAGATCCATTGGAGCCTCATGAAATGGTACTTTTACAAAAATGGAAAGAGAGAGAGGAATAGGAAAGAGAGATAGAGTGGGAGAGAGAGATATAGATGAGAGAGAGAGAGAGAGGGAGAGAAAGAGAAAACAAAAATGTAACATGGTGTGGTAAATTAAATTTTAGATATTTATTTTCTATAGACAAACCTTTGGAAGACATGCTTTAGCTTCTCAACTGGTTTCTTGTGATGGGTTTCATAGTAATCCTTTTTAAATATAAGTGTTTTCTTTTATCAAATTTATTTTTTTGCACATCCTCAAAGATTTCATCCAATCCTTACAAAAGGAAACCATGGTTCTAGCACGAGTAATCAAACTAATAACCATAGGATTGTACTTGGCAACATCATATAATCAAAATAATGTCCATAGTTTTCAATACTTGTTTTTGCTAGCTTAGAAAATATGTTCATAATAGTGAAAATGTTATAATTTCTAGAGATTCCCACATGCACTTTCATTTATGTTGTACATCAATGTATTAAATGTATTGGTTCCATTAATTATTTTTTCTAAGTTGGCCCAATCTTTTCTTAATCATTTCTATGTGAATATAGGTTTGACAACTATAATTTATAATTCATGTGTAAGTGTGCTTAAGGTCTTGATGGAAGGATTAATGATTCATTAACTAGATTTTAGTCTTTTATGTGGTAAAATTAAATATCAACTCTATAATGATAAGTTAATAAGTATCTAAATGTTTAGGGATTTTTATTTCTAATTCTAAGGACAATGTATATTTGAATAGTTATGTTGCATTCAATGTATTAAATATGTTCACAATAGTGAAAATGTTACAATTTCTAGAGATTCCTACATGCTTTCATTGAAGCTCTTTAATCATTGTAGACTAGTTGTAGTAATTAGCAAGTCCTTGTTACAGGGATTTACATGTCAAGCAATACATCATTTATGTTACATGCATCAATGGATTTAAAAATATGTCCAATGTATTAAAATTTGCAACAATTTATAATTCCTAAAGGGCTTAACATGTAATTAAAATTTTCAAGTACTTTGAGGGACTATGCTATACAATGGTCTCATTCTTTACTATATTGGTTCCATTAATTATTTTTTCTAAGTTGGCCAAATATTTTCTTAATCATTTCTATGTGAAGATGGTTTTGAAGACTATAATTTATGATTCATGTGTAAGTGTGCTTAAGGTCCTAATGAAAGGATTAATGATTCATTGACTATATTTTAGTCTTTAATGTGCTAAAATTAAATATTAACTCTATAATGATAAGTTATAAAGTATCTAAATGTTTAGGGATTTTTATTGCTAATTGTAAGGACAATGTATATTTGAATATAGTTATGTTGCATTCATGGATTTGTGTGCTCATGTTTTAAGAATGTTGGATTAAAATTATTGTCTTATAATGTATTGAACATGGTTCTTCTCATGTGCCTCCTATGACTTCATATCCTTGCAAGTTTCAAAAGCATAGTAATTTTTAAAATGGTAACAATGAGAAAGAGAATAAGCCTAATACCAATTATGTGGCTAATGCTTCTAATGTTATTATTTAAGCATAACATTTCAAGAAATTAACAAAATTGAGTGAGCCCTTTGTAAATGCGCTTCAAAATTTTCTTGATTCTAATATAATCACTCTTCAACCTACTCATCCATTGGATCCATCTAAAGGGCTACTTAAAGGGTATAATTAGAATGCATTATGTAATTATACAATTTCAATTTAGATTCATGCAAAGTATTGTTTAGTTTTTAACATATATATTATTCAATTACGACATTAATGAAGACATATTTAATTTTCAACTAAGTAAATGAAGAGATATTATGAAAGATATATTAAAAGGTATATATTACAAGAACAATGTATATATACATGTTAAATAGATAATACTGAAATAAATTGATCAATATTCAAATTTTATTTTTGGCATAAATGATAAATTGAAATTTGAAATATCTATATATTATTACTTTCTTAAATTGTACATGTCAAATTACTTTTAAATCAATAATTTTTATATTATGATATATCATTAATTATATTAGAACATACATATAAGTTTAGTTCATATATAAATCAAATATAAATGTAAAACATATATATTAAAATTATCAAATAAAAAGTCAATTGCATAATTCTATAACTAAACATCTAAATGTGCATATGTATCATATATAAAGAAATGCTAGAGATGCTACATATACTGTATAGATCACATGTGATAAATAACAAAGTTCATAATATCTATGCTATATAACTAAACATGTAAATGCAAGTATGCACATGATATAAAGACATGCCATGTATGCTACATGATATAAATAAGTCTGGTTCAAACATAAGCATGATCTAAATAAAAAACAAATAGTCTAGCAACATCATCAGCACCTCCTATGGGTGGAATAGGCCTCACTCAACACAAGACTAAAATGATGAGTTGAGCCTTGTCCTGAACCTTGTGTAGATACCATCCATTTATGAATATCTGAGTCATGTGTAGATCCATGAACATAAAAATTATCTCTATGATTAAATATATATTAAAAAATATGGAATCTCAAGTACTTTTTCAAACTTTATATAATAAAATACTTTACCTCTCATCTAGGCTCAACCACATGTGGTGTCTACTACACAGTGTCATGTCCCACCACTCTAGTTAGTCCCTGATGTAAGATTGATTTTAAGAGTCAACACACATGATGCACAAAACTAAATTTTATAATTTAAATATATAACAAATAAATTACGCTAGATTAAGTTCACAAAATTTAATATATACCTCGTCATCGACAACCTATGTAGCTCCATGGATGACCATCCCAATCCCACTAAGGTCAGATGAATTGAGGGTCATCACAACATCATCAAACAAAAGTCCACGGAATGATCCTAGTGGAAAAGGTGGAATAACAGTATCAGGATGTGGTGGAATCTACTATGAAGGCATTGTAGGCTAACCTCCTAGATCAACCTGATCCCCCCCTACGTAGCCCTGTGCGGCTATGTGACTATGTGTAGCTCGTCAATCACTACGCTAGCTAACATGTGCGGCCACAGAGTCAAGAGGGATCCCATACTCTAAACTAATAAACTCATACATAGCTAATAGATCCTATGCAAGACATGTACTCAATCTGCATAGTGCACCCTCTCCAGTAGTCTGTGCCACATCACATGGTGAAACTATGTCAGTGCGGATCTAAGGATCATAATTGGTAGAAGTTGAATCAATTGAAGGAATGCTAGTGCATGGGTGCAAGATATATCTACCAACATAGTCAGATGCCAAGTGGTCAATCTCACTGGCAATAGAACCTAAACTCTGAAAAATGAGCTGTCTCGATGATGCAACTACTAGCTCAGCTAATTGTCCTAGATCCAACCTTTTGGGAGGTGCCAAAAGGTTAGGACTTGTTGGAACCCAGAAAAACTAGCTTCCAAAATGCTTCATTTTCCCCTAAAAAAATAAAAATTCCATCATTTTTCCCATTTTTGCCTTTACAATTGAAATCCGCTATTTAAAACTGATTAGAGAGATCTTTTATAGGGATTTTTAGTTTAAAAATTGACAATGTATCATTCCCCTATGTTTCCCCTTTTTTTCCCTTAGAAAATTTTGTCATTTTTGCCTTCAGTCGGTGAATCAACAAATTTTTGAACTAGTGAACTAGTTTGAAAGTTTGCCTTTTAGCTGACTCACTGATAAGGTGGCATGAAGGCATCTGCAGCAATGAAGAGGCTGCAACTAGGGGGCTTCAAGTCTATTATCAGCAAAGGGCCAGGTTCAAAAATGTTGGGAATTAAGGTGTCTCAACCTTTGCAAATTCCTAATGTTGTATTTATTTATCCCATGTTGAGTTAGCAAAGTCAGCACCTTGTGTATATGCAGCAGGGTAAATTTTGGTGACTTTGGCAGCCGCGGTTTCCCCCTTGAATAAGTAACAGGGGTTTGGGCGCAGCGCCCCCAAGACAGGGTCAAGGGGTGTAGCCAGGTACATTCTAGGAATGGAAATCAGAAGAGACAAAACCAACAGAAAACTTTGGTTAAGCCAGAGTAAGTATGTGAAGTCCGTGTTGGACAGATTCAGCATGGCAGATTGTAGACCATTGTGTGTTCCCGTTTCTTTGGGGACAAAGTTGTCTGTTGAGGATTGTCCAAAATCTTCTAGTGAGGTGGAGGACATGAGCAGAGTACCTTATGCTAGTGTTGTTGGCAGTTTGATGTATGCTATGGTCTACACAAGACCAGACATTGCCCAAGTAGTGGGAGTCCTTGGTCGATTTATGGCTAATCCTGGACAGGTTCATTGGGATGCAGTTAAGTGAGTGTTTAGATATTTGAGGGGTACTTCCGAGTATTCCATTTTCTATCATGGTAATGTTTCAAGACCTCTGCATTCTATTGATATTCGTGGATTTGTGGATTCAGATTGGGCAGGTCACATTGACAGTAGGAGATCCACCAGTGCTTATGTTTTTACACTGTTTGGTGGTGCTATTAGTTGGATGAGTAAGCGACAACCAGTTGTTGTTTTTTCCATGATAGAAGTTGAGTATATGCCAAAAACTCATGCTTGTAAGGAAGCCATTTGGCTTAAGAGATTGTGTTCAGATATTGGTGTTGATGCAGGTCAGATCATGATCAGTTGTGATAGTCAGAGTGCAATTTGTCTTGTGAAGAATCTAACTTTCCATGCTAGAACAAAGTACATTGATGTTCAGTTTCACTTCGTGTGAGACATGGTTGAGGATAGAAAGGTAAATTTGGAGAAGGTAGATACTTTGAAGAATGTTGCAGATGCATTAATGAAACCAGTGGGCACAGAGAAGTTCAGATGGTGTTCGGAGTCTATGGGCCTCTTGGACCCTAGTAGTTAAATCTTGTCATTGCTTTTGGCCCTTGCAAGGTGTTTGACAAGTGGGAGAATGTTGGGAATTAAGGTTTCTCAACCTTTACAAATTCCTAATGTTGTATTTATTTATCCCATGTTGAGTTAGCAAAGTCAGCACCTTGTGTATATGCAGCAAGGTAAATTTTGGTGACTTTGGCAGCCGTGGTTTCCCCCTTGAATAATTAATGGGGGTTTGGGGGCAGCGCCCTTAAGACAGGGTCAAGGGGTGTAGCCCCTTGCGGGGTCTAGGGGTAGCACCCTTGGTGCGCTCCCTGTCATGGTATAGGACAGGGTCGAGGGGCAGCGCCCTCGTGGGGGCTCGGGGGCAACGCCCCCAAAACCTCAAATAATTTTTAATTAATGACAAGTGTCGGTGAGTATCTCTGCACGAGAGAAAGGCATCTTTGGGCAGTTAAGGGAGGTTATGACATGTAAGAGGAATATGATATTTTTAGTCAGTGTATGACGGATTCTATGACAACTGTAAGGTGCGTAAGAGCATCTGTCTTAACCTATCTTGGGACCAGGCACCCACTTTGGGATGGGATGTTGGACAAGTGTCCTTAGGCATGGGTTTTGGGGCATGAGTCCAAGATGGACGCCCATCTCTAGAAGGTTCCATATTTACCTTGTAAACTCTATATAAACAGGTGCTTGGATGGGAGATAGATAACTTTGGTACAAGTACTGTTATGCTACCGGAATATCTCCAGATTCGACATTCAAAGACTCCTGAAAGAGCATTGGCTCTAAAACTGTATTGTAATCTGTTATTGTTTACTGTAATACATTTGAGCTGTGTTTTGGAGTGTGGGGTTTTTCACCCATAAGGGTTTTCCCCACGTATATCTTGTCTCTCTTCTTCTATCTTCTTTCTGGTTCTTGTGTTTTGCTGCAATATCTCATTTTAATGGTTTAACATTTCTGTAATAGTTAGGATAAAGTTGAATTTGCATAGCCCTCTCCTCATTAGATTAGTGTAGGAAGCATTTTCCACACACTTAGCTTCCTTTCAAAAAACCCGTGTTTTCATCAACAAGAGTGGTTCGATAAATTATAGGTTATTTACCGATAGACAAGGAGGAAAGAAGATGGTTCATGATTGGCAATATTTGCCGATAATGGGCCAAATACATGGTGAAGGTGATAGGTTTGACAGATTGACTATTTGTCAACAAGGCAAATAAAGGGGCAAAATGAGAGTGATCAAGGTTTGACATCTGGCCCTTCTTTCAATAAAAAAAATGAGGGAAAAGAAGTGAAAAGTGGACAGGCTCACAAAGGGGCCTTTTTGTTGATAAAGGCAAAATGCAAAGAAATAAGGCTAAAGCAAGGAGCTTTGTCAAGAAACTAGGGAAAACCTGAACTTGAGAAAAGTTTGGTTTTCTCTTAGTTTGCTGATAGGGCAAAATTGCTGACGGCAAACAAGGTGGGTAAAATGGTAAGAAAAAGATAAGGTAGGGGCCAAGTTCATGATGGGCACTTTTCACTGACAAGGTGGAAAGGGCATGGAGGTAAGGTTCAGTAAAATAGATTTATGTCGATAAAAGGCAAAAGGGGACAAAGGATGGTCAAATTCAAGAAAAAGGTGAAGTTGTTGACAAAAGAAAAGGATGCGCCAAGCTATCAGGTTTGAGAAGATAATGATTTTCTAAATAAATGGAGATAAAGTAAGCTTCGACAAATTAAAGATTTGCCGATAAAGGGGAAAATGGCCTAGTTTTGAGAAGTTGCATTTTGCCGACTAAAATGGGAAGTAGTTTGCAGTAAGTGAAGTTTGCTGATGAAGATCCCAAAGATGCAAGGGTGGTGAGTTTGTGCTAGGATAGTTTTATCGATGAGGCAAAATCAAAACAAAGGTCAAATATATGGTGTGAGGTTGCAAAGTTGCAGTCATCATGGGTACTTTGTTGATGGATGATATAGTGTTTGTAGTTAATGCACAGATACTCGAATTCAATGAGGGATGTAGTGTGCCAGTAACCATACTTTCTGCAGGTTCCCTCAAGGATGTGAGTTAGTTTGCAGGGCATGGGTGCCCAAATATTCTACTAATTCTTCTGACAAGGCAATACGCCACGTTCAGTGTTGCAGCGCTTTTGCTTGTTGACCAGTATTTCCATGACCTATGCTACACTGAAGGAGCTGATTGTTATATATGCATCATTTTGTGATGTTTTCAGGGTTGGTCACCAAGCCAATTGTCTCGTCTAGAATGTCTCAGGATAATTTCAGGGCTTCAAATCAAGATAGTCAGGGTAATGAATGGAGGAATGTGTTTGATGTAGCGTAGGAATGAATTGTAATAAATATTTTGTGTAGTGGTATGTCTCCATGGCTATTTGTAATGATTCAAGGGAATGAATAATCACATTTATATATTTCTCCTTCACCACATTTGCTGGTGTGATTGTAAGAGATTTGATAATGTGTGACAACATTCAAGTGAATACATGCTTTATGTTAGGTCATTTCTTTGTTGCAAGTGGGTTAAATTATAGTTTGGTTGTGGATAATTAAGTATGTCCAATGTATGAAGTGTAATTTGAGAAATTTATGTGAATACATTTTAGTTTTCTGTTGATACTGGTTCAATCCTTTCTTCCCTCTTTATTGCATATGACTCAGTTGTCCAATGGACTAGGCATCGGTCCATATTAAAGAAGGATCAATCACTATTTTAAAACAAACACATCATTCA
Organism: Cunninghamia lanceolata; assembly: GCA_027924645.1. Classification (NCBI taxonomy): domain Eukaryota; kingdom Viridiplantae; phylum Streptophyta; class Pinopsida; order Cupressales; family Cupressaceae; genus Cunninghamia; species Cunninghamia lanceolata. The sequence continues at coordinate 10,927,056 of BSBN01000186.1, read as the reverse complement.
CCTATAGTTTAGGGGAGAAACCATCTTTCTTGTGCATGTACATTTGTACAGTTGAATCAGCTATATAGGGGTTTTGTGATAGCTAGTCATTCTTGACTTAGTGATAGCTTTTGGAGTCAAGATGATGAGTTAGGTTTGTCTATTCATTTATTTTTAGTTGTTCATCTAGTTTTGATATTAATGCCTACTTAGGTATACCCCTTGGAATATCCCTCTAGAGTTTAATCTAAGCTCAAAGAGTAGAGGAGTCTACCCACTCCTATTAGTTGGCCAAGCTCACCCAAAACTTGTTGATAAACCTCTTACTATCACCCTGACGATAGTCCCTAGTCTAGGTGATTTAGGAATGTTTTAGAGTTGTGTGTAGCCATTATTTTGGGTCTCAATAGATTGGCATTGTTGCCAGGGAGGACTTGAAAGGTCGAAGTCACTTTAGCCATTGCCAAGGTTTTGGCATCTGGATTATTTTTCACGCCCCTATAACAGCACATTTACAACACTTATGTAGTTTGTTGTTGTGTGTAAGTTTGGCAGCCCATTAACTTATGCCAATAGATTGGTGCCATTGCCAGGGATGAATTAGAGGGTTGATTAGTTTAAAGCCCCCCTGTAACAGTGATTTACAATTTGCATGTGTTTGGGTAAGTTGGCAGCCTGCCAACTTATGCCAATAGATTGATGCCATTGCCGGGGAGGATTTGAAAGGACAAAGAATTTGAAGACCCTTGTAATAGCCGTTGTTAGGTGCAGTTTGTTGATGTGTGTAAGTTTGGCATCCCGTCAACTTACACCAACAGATTGGTGCCATTGCCGAGGATGACTTTAAGGGTTCAAAGAAATTGAAGACTTTGCTGGTGAGCTGAACCTAGAATCAATTTTGGCCTTGAAGATCAGTCACACTTCAAGGAATTCCTCTTTGGAGGAGGTGATGACTCTATTATCAAAGAACATAAATTTGTTACTGATGTACCCTGGTTGTTGTTGATGATTTGAATGATCCATCTTGAGGTGCAGCAACTGGTGAAAATAAAGGTACATGATTTTCTTCCTAACCTTTGGAATTTGTTGTTGCTATCATGCTGAAGGAACAAATTTATATGCCTAAGTTTTTTCCCTACTTTATAGTATGTTTTAGTCATGGCCAATTGGTATGAGCCTGGATACCCTAGGGATGATCTATCATCTAAGTCTTCATATATATTAGACCCTAGAAATTATATTGGAGTGGATTCCCATGACCATCCTAGAAATACATTTTCCAGCCATGGCTCTGCAGGTTATATAAACCAAAATCCATATGCACCCATGCAAAATCATAATGACTTAGCAATGCAGAAGTATGAAATTGAAAAAACCAAATAGTTGTTGGAGTCATTATTACATCAAGAAGAAGAAACACAAAATTAGATTAGGCTGTTAGAGTTTAGGATGTAGTCTAATACATTCCCTGCTATCCCAAGAAATTAGTTTGATTAGTCCCCTGCTCCTCCCTTAGATCCTGTATATGATCAACTAGACCTCTCATGGGTTAATTACAAAACAATGAGTATGCCAACCAAGGTCTACAAATAGTTGCCCAAGTTTGATGGGTATGATATTTGGGAAGGAGACACACATGTTGATGTATTCTCAAAATTAATGGAAGAACATCAGTTTGAGGATGAAGACATGTGGATGAGCTTCTTTGTTAGGTACTTGCATGGAAAGGAAAGAGAATGGACCCAATGTTTTCCTGGGAAGTCCTTTGCCTCATGGAATGAACTTGTGGCAGCATTTGAAAATAAATTTGTCCAAGGACTTGACCCGGCTGATCTTGTCACAGAGCTAGAAAAAATCAAGAGACAAGAGGGAAAGTCAAGTAGGGACTTTGGTCATAGGTTTACTGTTGTCCTTTCCAATATTCCAAATGATTTCAGACCTAACATTCCCACTTGCATTAATATGTTTTTCAAAGCATATAAGACTAGATTGAGTTGTGAGCAGGAAGATTTCAAAATAATGAGTATGAAACACTAGATTCCATTGAGAAGATAGGAGATAACTACATAAAGGGTTTTTTATCAAAAAATGCATGCGTTTCTGGTAATAAACATGTTGATCCAAATAGTAGCAGTGTGGATACAAACAAGAAGATAAATGCAACATCAAATGACGATAATTGTGTGGTCAGAAGGGTAGAAGTGGAAGATGGTCCACCATATGGCAATGATGCAGATGATGAGGAAAGTATATGCACCAACCTTTGGCTAGACAGTTCATCAAGTGAGAGTGAAAATGAAGACAATGGTAACTTCCAACCTAATTTCCAACCTAATGCTGAGGTATGTGGCTTAGTGAACAATGAGGATGTTGTGTGCATAAGTGAGCAATAGATTGAATCAACTTGTAAAGTTGATTATGAAGATTGTGCACAAGTAAATGAAATAAATAGTGAGCAAGGAACATGTTTCTTGTTTGATGTATTGCCCTCCTTTATTCTTGTATGTGGTGAAGTAGTTAATGTTTGCTTGCACAAGGATGACATATAGGTGGTTGCACTTGAGGATACCCGATCAGTGATAGTTGTTGGTGCAGCCATGAAGTTTTAGTGTGAAGAGCTTGTCCTGGACTTTGAACATGGTGATCATGTGGACACATACGAGAACATGTTTCTTTGGTGCAAGGTATGTTGTCTTCCTCATGCAGAGTGTGCTTCATCTTAGCAACAAGGAAATAAAATAAGAATGAATGTGGAAGAAGAATTGTGTCATTAGTTTGTTTATAGTAATGAATATAACACAACAAGTTGCCCAAGTGAAAGTCAAACAAAGAGACAATTGGAAGAACATGGTTCTTAATTTGAGGTGTCTTGAGATATTGATTTATGTGTTGATGTTTTAAATTGTAGCCTGAGTCATGCTTATGATTTAGATGTTGAAATTTGTAGCAGTACATATGAAAATTTTGTTCAAGAGCTTGATGGAGTTACAAATGAATATGAATGTTTCCACTTTAATGTGGAAAACTTTTTATCTATTTAATGTCTTGGTGTTGCAATAGAGGTTGAGTCCTTTGTATTGGACATTGATGTAAATGAGCGGTGATGCATGTTTATGCCTGAGTTTCAACATGTTGGAACCCAACTTGAAGACATAAGTTTTAAGCTGGAGTCTTTCAAGTTTGCTCTGTGAGATTAAGTGCCTTCTCTTGTGGATCAACAATGCAATCAGGCATAGTTTGCTTTTTCATGTGAATTGGATGTATTTTATTTTTCCCTCAATTTGCATGAAGAGGTCAGCAAGTATGATAGCATTGCACATGATAATGGAGATTTTTCTTCATTTATTTCTATTGTTGCTAACCTAAAATTTAGTTTCTCACCTTTTGCTGCTAGGAACAAGCATGATGTTGGGACCTAAAATTTTCTACAATTTTTTGCAAAAATATTAGGGTTCCCATGATGTAAAGTATAGTTTTTGCACTCTGAAATACATTTGCTAAATCAATCTCAGGAACCTATTTTGGAAATGATGGCCTTGATTGTTAATACATAAAGTCCACTACGTATTGCCTACTTCAAACTCCCTTGGTGCAAAATGCTTGGAAGATTGCAGACTATGTACAAAGTAGAGATGGGGACTATGGAATAGGAAATGAACATCCATCTGAGCACAACAAAAAGAGAATTTTAACAGATGTCTAAAATATATTGCGAAGCAACCTACATTCTCGCCAGAAGATACAAAATTAAAAAACTCAGTAGAAAACCCTAATCGGCAAGATATGAACGATCGGAGTGGATTTATTAAGTCCTTCCGATTGCATAAGTCACTCTGATAAATAGAGCTATAGAGATTTTGGTAAGACTCTTACTGAGGGAGGATGTATCGGAAGGACATCTATTATCGGGAAGGATCTTGTAGGTCTTACCAATGATGAAGATTACTCCGATAAAGAAAACCCGAGAGGTACTTTGGGAAGAGTCCTGCTAATGGATAAACTAAGAGATGAGACATGTAAGAAAGACAAAAGGAATCAGAACCATATGATAATCTCACAGCAATGGTTCAAGTCAACCTGATGGCTATACAAATGATTTATCCCATCCAACTGAATGACAAGGGAGACATGTCAGGAAGACTTGTATGATTAGAGCAGAAGCTTTGGGTCCTACCAACTACGTGAGTTACACTGATCATGAAAACCAAAGAGCCTTCGGTGACAGTCACACCGATGCATTAAGTAGTGAATGAAACATGTCGTGGAACTAAAATATTTATAAAATAAAGAATAATTGTTGTATGTTTTGTACCTTGTATGTATGTTTCAAGTTATACATTATAGTACACATACAAGGCATAACTTAGGAGAGATTAAAATTTGGTTACAGGGATGGATCAAGACTTAATGTATATTGGAGGATGCATTTTCATGGTATATACAAGTCGGAGTAAAAAATGAATGAACTATGGTTCATAAAAGCAAGAAGTCCAAAAAGGAGATACAATTGAGTTTGTATATATCGGGCATTGTATATGAAGGTTGGATACAAGTAGTGTTGTAACATGGAATACGAGTAAGGAATAAGGTGGGTCCCACTGCTTGCACATTGGGTTTGCATAATAACAATGTATGTCTTCAACATACAAGACGATGTACAAGTGAAGATACAAGCTAGATGTCAAAAGAAGTTCAATATAGAAAAGTCTTTGTATGTTTGCTTGTATGTATACAAGATACAAAGACAAATGCATACAAAGGAAATGTATATACAAATGCACGAAACACCATGTGGGCCCCATTGCCAATGGATATACAAGTTTATACAAGCCCAGATTTGAATGACAGATTAAATATTGTGAATTTTATCTAGGGTCCGCTATTGTATATAAAGCACATGCATTCGATATACAAAAAGGTGATGCAAATGTAGATTCGAAGGAGATTTCAAATTCATTTCATAAATCTAGTTGGGCCGGCTCTTGTATATGGAAGAAAATATATGCAATATACAAAAGATTTATATATATAGAGGCACAAATCTGGCGATTCCTCAGGTATATGTTGCAAATACATAAGATATATGTACACACTACAATACAAAGGAAAAGGGCATCCCACCCGCAATGACCAAAGCATTTTAATAGTAAGAAGGTCAAGATTAAAATTTTGTTATTGAAAAAGATTAAAATAACAAAAGGTTGCACCGGATGTATGAAGAGTCATAACCCTACAACTACAAAACATATATAAGGGGGTCCAGGGATCATCAGTAGATCAGTAGATTAGAAAAAACATCATGATCAGAAGTAGGAGTTAGATAACTAGATGGATTGATCAGTTGCCAAAATAAAACATTATGCTGTATATTGTAAATTTTTTTGAAATTGTATAATGGAGAAAAATGCATAAATTGATGATTTAATATTGGTGTCTATTGTTTGTTGAGCTAAACAATTATTTGGTTGTCTCCACATTGTTATTTCTCTGTTATTTGAACCTGAGTTTCCAAGTTGATATTTCAGTTTCATTGAGACACACTTGTTGTTTTCGCATAATCGAATTAATTGGTTTCCATTAAAAAATTAAAATCCTTTTGATTGATTATAGTAACTTGGTAGTAACATTTGGATTAGTAAGAAGAGCCATATAATTGACAAGATTGCCATACTGTCTCCAACTTGATATTGTCTTGTTATTCAAATTGAGGATCTCCTGTCATTGTGTGATTTTGTTGATTGGTTCCTTCAAGTAAGGATTAAAAACCCTTTCAATAAGTCACAGTAACCAGGTAGGATTGAGTGGATCAAGTAGAGTCTGTCAGTCACATCCTTGCATGTTTATACAAGGTATAAACAAATACAAGTGCCAAACAATCAGAATTGTAACCAGTAAGTAAATCATATATCATATACACCTTGAATCCATTAGCCCAATAGAAACAGGCACTAGTCATACCAATTCCACTCTAGGATTTCATAAAATCTTATTCAAACAATTACATCTCAGATCTTAGTATTAAGAGTAGAAGTAGTTCGCAAGCTTTTATCTATTCTACACTTTATGCCATTATGAGTAGATACCTGAATTCATTTGAGTCATACATTCCTTTTATCTTCTTCAACTTTCAAGGTTCACCCGCCTAGGTTTAGCAGAGCTTGAAGTGCAGGGAGTCATCAACCATTTACGTTAACTCCGTTAGTTGGTTAAAAAACGTTGCAAGTCTGATCATAGAGCCTGGCATCCACTTAGGGTTTGTAACCTGCATTTTTGAGACCCAACAAAATGGTGACTCTGCTGGAGAGTAATCTATAATCTGGTTAAAGATCATCTCATTATAGAGTCAGTAAACTTTTTGAATTCTGACACAAATTGGTAACTCTGCTTGGAAGAAGGACCCGGAAAAGAAAAAATCATTCCTCTTTTGATAAGAGGTGGCGACTCTGAAAAGGAATTTAATGAAGAATATAAAATATTGTAAACAATACCATCTGCAGTCAAAATGAATATATCAGAAGAAGAGGGACTGTTGGAGTTATTAAAAAAAATGGCTGATTCAAGAAATACAACGATTAAAAGCCAAACAAGCTTCAAGTTCATTACAACATATACCAACAACTAATGAGAATGGGTATAATGATCCTTTGAACTCACAAGTGTTCCATGATTCAGGAAATAGATATAGTGCATACCATGCACAACAAAACAATTATTTACTGCAAGCCTCATACCAAGTAAATGCTTATCCCGTATTCCCTAACCAAAGATCAATCATCTACCAAAACCCATATGGCCCTCAAAACTTTATCTCAGACATTGATTAACCATTTAACTGCAATAATATCCTAGGCTACCCAAATCCTTATCCCTGCGAGCTGATAGAAATACTAAAGCATCTCTCTAAATTTTATGGAGAAGGGTGTGAATTAGCTCATTATCATATACAACGATTTTGGGATTTCATTTTAGAATTTCAGATTTTTCCAAAAGATGTCATTATGAGGTGTTTTTCAATATCTTTGAGGGATGACACAAGGGATTGGTTTATAGACTTACCTATGCAAAGTATCTCTTCATGGGAAGATATCAAAAGACTATTCCTTAGCCACTACAACAACTAGTATGAAGATGAATATGAGGAATCTGATCAAGCAATGCACCCAGTAAACGAGACATATGCAAGTGAAAATTTTCATGATGATATTTCAGATTTAAATAGAGAAGAAGTTTTAAAGGATCAATTCTTCACTTGGGATCATGATTGAAATTATCAGAATTTTGCGCAAGACTTGGAGCCATAGCATATACCTGAAAATGAGAGTAATCTTCAGAATATGGATTTTCCTTTTGTCCCAGCCCACCCATCGTAATACCTAAATCAAAAGTTTGAGGAAGAGGATGATTGTTCTTAGCAAACAGGGCAACCTCACGATGAGGAGGAAATGCACATATCTGAAAATGATTTTCAGATTTCTTCAAACCCATTGTATGATGAAAAAGTAAAAGAAGATCAGATGACATTTTGCCAAGGTGTGCCAGAAAATGAATTCCATGTGTATGCAAACCCATTCTATGAAGAGGATGAAATGTTCTCAGATAGTCAAGAAAATGAATATGCTGATAATGCTGATGATGAATCCATAAATGAAGAAAAGTCATATGATAAAATGAACATAGTTGATTATTGTCATGATGATGAAGAGAACAATGTGCACTCCCAGTTTTCAGATCAGCCAGGGGGTCAATTCACAATGCATGACAGTAAGAATAATAATGAAAAAAGTTACATTAAAGAGGGATCCTCTTCATGTAGCAAAGATGTATCACATGGAGGTGAGATTGCTTAGATTATACCTAACTTCTAGATGCATGATGATGAACAAAACACTAGCAATATTGAGCATGGAAAATTCATCAACACTATGAATTCATTCAATCAGATAAGCTTTAAAAATATTGACAGATTAGCTTTACCACAGCATGATGAGAATCAAATTTTTGACAAAGGAAAATATATCTTTTTCTTTTTATGGTGTGGTTTTTTAAACCATATCATTTTAGGGCAAGAAGTGATATCTGGACTCTATGCCCAATGGAGTAGGCACTAGTATGCTCCCCAGAGATCTAGAATCTTGCTATGCCCACAGGGGGCATACATCCCCAGACAGAGCCACTATTGGGACATAAAATTTTCTGCAATTTTTTGCAAAAATTTTAGGGTTCCCATGATGTAAAGTATAGTTTTTGCACTATGAAATACATTTGCTAAATCAATCTCAGGAACCTATTTTGGAAATGATGGCCTCGATTGTTAATACACAGAGTCCACTACGTATTGCCTACGTAAAACTCCCTTGGTGCAAAATGCTTGGAAGATTGCAGACTATGTACAAAGCAGAGATGGGGACTATGGCATAGGAAATGAACATCCATCTGAGCACAACAAAAAGAGAATTTTAACAGATGTATAAAATATATTGTGAAGCACCCTACATTCTTGCCAGAATATACAAAGTTAAAAAACTCAGTAGAAAACCCTAGTCGACAAGATATGAACGATCAGAGTGGATTTATTAAGTCCTTCCGATTGCATAAGTCACTTCGATAATTAGAGCTATAGAGATTTTGGTAAGACTCTTGCCGAGGGAGGATGTATCAGAAGGACATATATTATCAGGAAGGATCTTGTAGGTCTTATCGATGATGAAGATTACTCTGATAAAGAAAACCCGAGAGGTACTTTTGGAAGAGTCTTGCTGATGGATAAACTAAGAGATGAGACATGTCAGAAAGACAAAAGGCATCGAAACCATATGACCTATGATAATCTCACAATGATGGTTCAAGTCAAGTTGATGGCTATACAAATGATTTATCCCATCCAACTGAATGACAAGGGAGACATGTCGGGAAGACTTGTATGATCGAAGCAGAAGCTTTGGGTCCTGCCGACTACGTGAGTTACACTGATCATGAAAACCAAAGAGCCTTCGGTGATAGTCACACTAATGCATTAAGTAGTGAATGAAACATGTCGCGGAACTAAAATATTTATAAAATAAAGAGTAATTATTGTATGTTTCATGCCTTGCATGTATGTTTCAGGTTATACATTGCAGTAGACATACAAGGCAGAACTTAGGAGAGATTTAAATCTGGTTAAAGGGATGCATCAGGACTTAATGTATATCAGAGGATGCATTCTCATGGTATATACAAGTCGGAGTAAAAAATAAATGAGCTATGGTTCATTAAAGCAAGAGGTCTAGAAAGGAGATACAATTGAGTTTGTATATATCAGGCATTGTATATGAAGGTTGGATACAAGTAGTGTTGTAACATGGAATATGAGTAACGAATAAGGTGGGTCCCACCACTTGCACATTGGGTTTGCATAATAACAATGTATGTCCTCAAGATACAAGCTGATGTACAAGTGAAGATACAAGTCAGATGTCAAAAGAAGTTCAATATAGAAAAGTCTTTGCATGTTTGCTTCTATGTATACAAGGTACAAAGACAAATGCATACAAAGGAAATGTATATACAAATGCATGAAACACCACGTGGGCCCCATTGCCAATGGATATACAAGTTTATACAAGCCCAGATTTGAATGACAGATTAAATATTGTGAATTTTAGCTAGGGTCCGCTATTGTATATAAAGCACATGCATTCGATATACAAAAAGGTGATACAAATGTGGATTCAAAGAAGATTTCAAATTCATTTCATAAATCTAGTTGGGCCTGCTCTTGTATATGGAAGAAAATATATGTGATATACAAAAGATTTATATATATAGAGTCACAAATCTGGTGATTCCTCAGGTATATGTTGCAAATACATAAGATATACATACACACTACAATACAAAGGCAAAGGGCATCCCACCTGCAACGACCAAAGCATTTTAATAGTAAGAAGGTCAAGATTAAAATTTTGTTATTGAAGGAGATTAAAATAACAAGAGGTTGTACCGGATATATGAAGAGTCATAACCCTATAACTGCAAAACATATATAAGGGGGTCCGGGAATCATCAACAGATCAGTAGATTAGAAAAAACATCATGATCAGAAGTAGAAGTTAGATAACTGGATGGATTGATCAGTTGCTGAAATAAAATATTATGCTGTATATTGTAAAATCTTTTGAAATTATATAATGAAGAAAAATGCATAAATTGATGATTTAATATTGGTCTCTATTGTTTGTTGAGCTAAACAATTTTTTGGTTGTCTCCACATTGTTATTTCTCTGTTATTTGAACCTGAGTTTCCAAGTTGATATTTCAGTTTCATCGAGACACACTTGTTGTTTTCGTGTAATCAAATTAATTGGTTTTCATTAAAGAATTAAAATCCTTTTGATTGATTACAGTAACTTGGTAGTAACATTTGGATTAGTAAGAAGAGCCATATAATTGACAAGATTGCCATACTGTCTCCAACTCGATATTGTCTTGTTATTCAAATTGAGGATCTACTCCATTTGTCAATACACACTTGTTGTCATTGTGTGATTCTGTTGATTGGTTCCTTCAAGAAAGGATTAAAAATCCTTTCAATAAGTCACAGTAACCTGGTAGGATCAAGTGGATCAATAAGTAGAGTCTGTCAGTCACATCCTTGCATGTTTATACAAGGTATAAACAAACACAAGTGCCAAACAATCAGAATTGTAACCAGTAAGTAAATCATATATCATATACACCTTGACTCCATTATCCCTATAGAAACAGGCACTGGTCATACCAATTCCACTCTAGGATTTCATAAAATCTTATTCAAACAATTACATCTCAAATCTTAGTATTAGGAGTAGAAGTAGTTTGCAAGCTTTTAACCATTCTACACTTTATGCCATTGTGAGTAGATACCTAAATTCATTTGAGTCATACAGTCCTTTTATCTGCTTCAGCTTTCAAGGTTCACCCGCCTAGGTTTAGCAGAGCTTGAAGTGTAGGGAGTCATCAACCATTTAGGTTAACTCCGTTAGTTGGTTCAAAAATGGTGCAAGTCTGATCATAGAGCCTGGCATCCTATTAGGGTTTGTAACCTACATTTTTGAGACCCAACACATGACATGGATGTAAATAGGTCAAGTACCTATCTTTTATGGTTGCCATGTGGTAATGATTTCATTAATGAAGATGACCTTGGCTCCACAAGCATATGTTGCAAAATAGCACATGTTGGGGATAGTTTTTAGTTGTTGTAGTTGGGTGAAAATTACAAATTTGGTTTGAGGGAGATCAACTCCTTCATTCAACTTGTATTTGATAGAGGCAAGTGGTTGTGACAGTTTTGTGCATGTTGGACCTACACGTGCCTATAAATTTTGGTCATAGTCAAATTTCTTTTTGTGCCTTCATGCTCATGACTATGTGTTTTCCTATATATATACTTTGTAAATACATTTCTGTTGTTCCCCTATTCGTTTTTGTTTTTAGTCTTCTCAGAGATGTTTTGTAGTTCTCGTTGTGCCAAAGTTTGGTACATGTCCCCAACCAAAGCCACTACTGGAGCCCAGAAAAAACTAGCTTCTAAAATGCTTCATCCCCCCCCCCCCCCCCAAAATCCAAAAATTCCATCATTTTTCCTTTTTTTTTCCTTTACAATTGAAATCCCTTGTTTAAAACTGATCAGAGAGATCTTTTATACCAATTTTTAGTTAAAAAATTGACTAAGTATCATTCCCCTATGTTTTCCCTTTTTTCCCTTAGAAAATTTTGTCATTTTTGCCTTCAGTCGGCGAATCGGTGAATTTCTGAACTAGTGAACTAGTTTGGAAGTTCACCTTTTAGTTGACTTTCCAATAAGGCAGCATGAAGGCATTTGCAACAATGAAGAGACCATGGCTAGGGGGCTTGGAGTCTATTACCGGTGAAGGTCTAGGTTTGAAAACCCATGTGTTCACTGACAAAAGTGGTTTGGCAAATAGGTTATTTGCTGATAGACAAGGAGGAAAGAAGAAGATGGTTTGTGATTGGTAATATTTTTTGATAATGGGCCAAATGCACGACGAAGGCAATAGGTTTGGCAGATAGACTATTTGTCAACAAGGCAAATAAAGGGGCAAAAAGAGAGTGATCAAGGTTTGGCATTTGGCTCTTTTTCTGATAAAAGCAAATGAGGGAAAATAAGTGAAAAGTGGGCAGGTTCGCTAAGGGGCCTTATTTTTTTATAAAGACAAAATGTAGAGAAAATAAGGCTAAGGTAAGGAGCTTTGTCAGGAAAATCAGGAAATCCCAAACTTGAGAAAAGTTTAGTTTTCTCCTAGTTTGGTGATAGGGCAAAATTGCCGATGGCAAACAAGGTGGAAAAAATGATAAGAAAAAGACAAGGCGGGGGCTAGGTTTGTGATGGGCACTTTTCCCCGACAAGGTGGAAAGGGAACAAAAGTAAGGTTTGGCAAAATATATTTTTGCCAATAAAAGGCAAAAGGGGACAAAGGCTGGTCAAGTTCAGGCAAAAGACGAAGTTGCCAACAAAAGAAAAGGATGTGCTAAGTTTCTAGGTTTGAGAAGATAATGATTTTCTAACTAAAGGGAGATAAAGTAAGGTTCATAAAATTAAAGATTTGCCGATAAAGGGGAAAATGGCCTAGTTATGAGAAGTCACATTTTATCGACTAAAAGGGAAAGTGGTTTAAAGTGAGTGATGTTTGCTGATGAAGATCCCAAAGATTCAAGGGCGGTGAGTTTGAAGTGGGATATTTTTCTGATGAGGCAAAATCAAAATGAAGGTCAAATATATGGCATGAGGTTGCAAAGTTACAGGCGTCATGGGTACTTTGCTGATAGATGATACATTATTTGTAGTGAATGTGCAGATACTTGAATTCAATGAGGGATGCAGTGTGCTAGTAACCATATTTTTTGTAGGTCCCCTCAAGGACGCGAGTCAGTTTGTAGGGCATGGGCACCCAAAATTTTCACTGATTCTTCTAATAGGACCATATGCCATGTTCAGTGTTGTAGCGCATTTTCTTGTTGATTGGTATTTCCATGACTTGTACTACACTGAAGGAGCTGATTTCTATATATGCATCATTTTGTGATGTTTTCAGGGTTGGTCGCTGAGCCAATTGCCTGGTCTGCAGTGTCTCAGGATAATTGTAGGGCTTCAAATCAAACCAATCAGGGTAATGAATGAATTGTAATGCATATTTTGTGAAATGGTATGTCTCCGTGACTATTTGTATTATTCAGGGGAATGAATAATCGTCGTTATTTATTTATCCTTCACCATAGTTGTTGGTGTGATTGTAACATAGATTTGATAATTTGTGACAACATTCAAGTCAATACATGCTTTATGTTGGGTCATTTCTTTGTTGCAAGTGGGTCATTATAGTTTGGTTCTATATAATTAATTATGTCCAATGTATGAAGTATAATCTAAGAAGTATATGTGAATACATTTTATTTTTTTGTTGATGTTGGTTCAGTCCTTTCTTCCCTCTTTATTGCTTATGACTTAGTTGCCCAATGGAGTAGGCATCAGTCTATATTGGAGAGGGATCAATCACTCTTTTAAAACAAACAAATCATTCAACTATGGCTTAGGGGAAAAACCATCTTTCCTGTGCATGTACATTCGCATAGTTGAATCAACTATATAGGGGTTTTGTGACAGCCAGTCGCTCTTGACTTAGTGACAGCTTTTGGAGTCAAGATGATGAGTTGGGTTTGGCTACTCATTTATTTTTAGTTGTTCATCTAGTTTTGATATTAATACCTACTTAGGTATACCCCTTGTAATATCCCTCCAGAGTTTAAGCTGAGCTCAAAGAGTAGAGGAGTCTACCCGCTCTTGTTAGTTTGCCAAGATCACCCAAAACTTGTTGATAAACCTCTTCCTATCACCCTGACGAAAGTCCCTGGCCTAGGTGATTTAGCAATGTTTTAAAGTTTTGTGTAGCCATTATTTTGGGTCCTAACATGATTGACTATTTCCCTCTTATCAATGGGTGTTGGTAGCTAAGGACGTTTGAATTGAGGTTTATTAGAAAACCTCCCAAGACCCTGTCCAACATGAGTAGGCATAGATGTGTAATCAACATCAAGTCATAAATGAACTACGACATATAATTGTTTGCAAAAATATAATGGAAAATCATCATTATGTGGCTATCAATGATGTGTTGCCAACCACTTAGGGTATATAATTGCTCCAACAATAGGATCTCTGCACCTAGTGATGGGATAGCCTCGAACTCTATCTCATCCAGCATAGTGTGAAAACATTGTATGAAACATATCTAATGAAATGACCCTATTAACTGCTGGCCATTTCATAGTCCCAGAAACACTACTAGCAAGTGACACATAGAAATCATCAATACTAACATTGTCATATGGGTAATATGATTTGACAGTGTCAATCATATGGGTAAACTAAGCTCGAATAGCCACCAACCTGTCTATATTAGATAGGTTTGGTGTACTATGGATCGTCTAATCCAAATGTGTCAAAGAATTATTTAGTCTATCAAGAGTGCTCGTATACAAGTCACTCCTAGCACTATGTGTATGATTAGCACTATGATGAGAACCTTGATCATCCGTGATCTATGAAACAATGTGTACACATGTATGCATAAATCTACATTTAAAAATAAAATTGCATACATTTAATTTATAAAATGAAAATTTAATAAAATTAAAAAACATAAATAAAATTTAAAAGTTAAATACATTCAATTTACACATTTAAATTAACAAAACTAAAAACATTTAAAAATTAAAAATTAACTACATTCAATCTACACATTTAAATTAACAAAACTAAAAACATTTAAAATTTAAATATTAAATACATTCAATCTACACATTTAAATTAGTTACAAAACAAAAACATTTATTTTGATTTACCTCTATCAAATGCCTTCATTATGAAGAAAATTGCATTTTGATTAAAAAAACAAATTCTAGGACCTTGTATCTATACCATGGCATGTTTGAATGGGTATACATGTGATTATAGGTGTTGGAATTAGAAATTGTAGGTGTAAATGAAGTCATGAGAGCTATTTTAAAAGGAAAATGCTACTTTAAGGTTAAATGAAATAAAATTTTACACTTGCCAAAATTTATTAATGATCCATAGCCATACATTTCCATCTATGGATATTTATAAATATGTAGAAGACATTAATTTATCTTTTTTAAAGATTTAAAGCTCACAAATGGCTTCAATTGGTTTAACTTCTGCTTATTTTTTCTAGTAAACTATGGTGCTACCACATGTCCAAGAGGGATTGTTCTAGATGTCTTTCCTACACAATCTTAAATTTTCTCATATTCTTGTATAGAATTCAACTCACTACTAACTTATATATATTTTTAGTCTCTTACATCCACCTAGTTCACTATTTCAAGTCTAAGCACCTTCTAAACCTATTAATTTTTATGAATTCTAGCTGAGTGGTAGCTTCAATTCCATGGCCTCACCATCTTAACCCACAAGAATTATAATTTTCATGTTGGGCCTACTTTTTGCTAGTGTGGTCTCTATGATGAATAATTGTTTGCCACACATTGCCTATGATGGTGGCAAGCTCGATCTGGTCTTGTTGGTACCCACATCATCCTTTGTAGCAAATCATAAGAATCTAAATGACATTGAAATGACATGGTGGTGGTTCCATCACACATGTATTTGTTTCAAATATTAGGCATCAACAACTAATTATATATTTCTTGTAAGTTACTTCCTGCATTATTTTCTCTACTATGTGGTGCTCAAGGCCTCCACATGGACTATGTACATTCAATTTAGCTAGTAAATTCCATGGCTATAGTTTTTTACTCTTTTTCTAATGAAATGGATTTTCTGACCATTACATAGGTTGGTGGCTATATTTCCTACATGAATACATTCTTCTCAATTCTCTTTACATATTCATGATTTTTTTTGTAGGTGGTTAGGTCCTAATAGTATTAATTTCACTATGTTCTAAATCTTGGTTTTTTATGGTTTTGTGCTATTTTATGGCTAACAATGCTAAACTTAAGGACCTCAATTAGGTTCTAGAGTTTCCTATGTCCAGACTAAAGCTTTTGAGTAAAGTACATTCTATAATTTCCTCAAGTAGGGACTTCAATTAGATTAATTTCTACTTGTTTCATAGTCTATTGTGGTGCTACCACATGTCTTGGAGGGATTGTTCCAGATGTCTTTCCCACACAAGCTTACATTTTCTCATATTCTTCTAAAGAATTCGATTCACTACTAAATTATATTTTGTTTAGTCTCTTGCATCCACCTAGTTCACTATTTCAAGTCTAAGCACCTCACAGGCCTATTAATTTTTATGATTTCTAGTTGAGTGGCAACTTCGAGTCGATGGCCTCACCATTTTAATCCACATGAATATATTTTCATGGTGGGCCTACTTTTCTCTAGTGTGGTCTTTGTGATGAACAATTGTTTGCCACACATTGCCTATGATGGTGGTAGGATTGATCTAGTCTTGTTGGCACTCACATCATCCTTTATAGAAAACCATAAGCATCTACATGACATTGAAATGGTATGGTGGTGGTTCCATCACACATGTGTTTGTTTCAAATACTAGGCATTAACAAATAACTGTATTTTTCTTGTACCTCACTTTATGCATCATTTTCTCCACTATGCGGTACTGAAGGCCTCCACATGGACAACATAGATTAAATTTAACTAGTGAATTTCATGGCTACAATTTTTAACTCTTTTTTTAATGCGATGGATTTTGTGACCATTACATAGGTTGGTGACTAGCTTTCCTACATGAATACATTCTTCTAAATTCTTTTAACGTAATTGTGATTTTATTGTAGGTGGTTAGGCCCTAATAGTATTAATTTTTCTATGCTCTAACTCTTGATTTTTTGTGGTTTTGTGCTATTTTGTGGCTAACAATGCTAAAATTAAGGATCCTATTTCCTTCCTCCATCCTCTAAAGACATGTGTGAACATATTAAAGATGCACAAAAGAATGATAATGTATTTACAAATGTCTTGAGCCCTATGTAATGTTATTTCAAAGGTTTCTTATCATCCCTATAGATTCTCAATGACCTAATGGCATTAATTACAAAATTCAAGATTAGTAGATAAATTCTTGGTGGATTCTCATATGGTTATATAGCTGAGCTACATGCTTTTGGGTTGTATTGGCTCATCTTTATTAATGTGGATATGGTCTCTTTTCTCTTGTGATGCAGACTTTTGTGATCCAAGTTATATTGTTCATCTTATAAATGCATTGTCCTTCTAATATGCTAATGTGTGTATGTCATGTGGGTTACTTGAGGCTAATTGAACACACGTGAGTTACCTCCCTACATACTTGCAGCTTTTGAAGGCCCTATATATTTATATCAGAGCTAAAATTTTATTTGTTGGTGGTGAGATTATAGAACAAAGAAGAGAAACAACTTGTAGATTACTATTTTGGTGTCTTCTAATGGGTCTAAAATTGGTTTTGAATGTATTCATCTAGATTTCCTCCCCTTGGTGTATCATTTTCTTTGTGGTGCTTGAATGTCATGTCTCGATATTAAGGCATTGTTTAAATTAAAGATTTAAACATCATGAAAAAGATGGAGAAATTGCTTCATCAAATATGGTGCTTGTTATCATCGATTTAGATGATAATCATGTATATAATAATATTAAATAAACATGTATAATTTTATTAGTATATAATAATATTAATTTATGAATATTTTTATATAATTAAAATACTATATATTTATTGTATTACCAATTTAAGTATTATTATAATTATAATTGTTACAATATAATAATACTATTTAATATATAAATATAAATATAATTAAATATTATTATAATATTATACATATATATAAATCAAATATTATAAACCAAGGCTGACCTTTATTATGGGAGACCATAAAGATCGATCCCTATGTTAATCATAAAGACCAAAGTTTATGTGAATGCTACCTTAATATTATAAAAAGTAGCGCATGTGAAAATAGGCTATGATTATTTATAGGAAGGAATAACAATTATGATAAGTATACGAATCATGTTTAGCAAGGTAGCGCTTAGGATTAAGTAAAGACATTACTAGTTGTTTTGAATAGTTTTCTTTATGAAATATTGCCTCTTGGCAATAGTTGCAACCATTCACCTATACCTTTGAAGATATAAGAAGGAAGTCTAAAGTGGGAAGGAAGAAATCATTATTCAACATGGATTCAATCACAATCAGCAACTAAGACACTCAGATCCAACGTTCAGAGAAAAGAAACAAGATTAATTCAGATAGAAGAAAAGAGCATTCAGCAGTAAGGAAACTGTAGTCACTAGCCAAGGAAAATGGAAGAGAGTAAATACATCATAAATTTCTGAAGTTTAAGTTTGCATAAATAAGCAAAAAAACCAGTGAAGAGGTAAGGCAAATTTAGACCCGATCAGGTATGTTATTCAATCATATCAAAATGTACACAATTTCATAATATTGTTTACTATTTTAACATGGAATCAAGATTATAGAATCATAGAAATTGAATATAGAAATATCATCATTAAATCAGATATAGATTATGAGAAAGCATAGAATATGTTATGCATATGTTTATAATGTAAAGAGAAATAATGTGAATGTGTAATGTATATGTTTCTAATAATATGAATATATAAGGCATATGTTTATTATGTTAAGAGAAATGATATGATTATGATTATAAGGTTACAAGCCTTAAGTACAATTGTGGAAAGTATATGGATTTGATTATTGGTCATTAACCCTAATTATGATATGAAAATGAGAATTGAATACTAATGTTCTCTTTTGTAAGTTGAAATTTTGTGCAAGGTTAAGGAAAATTTTGGCTTACTAGAAGGGGATATTACATTGAACAAATGTGTTTAATGTGTATTTTGTTAACTACTATCTCATTGGTCCTCCTAGCCACATTTATTGACTTGAGTGTTCCTTTTGACTATAAATCCCCTTGAAAATCCTTTGAAAGGGATATCTTAATAACAATACAAGAAACTTGTGTTCTCGTTCATGGATTATTAGCTTATATTGAATTAGTTATGATATGGTTTCAATTTTCTTAAATCCTACATGCATAGAGCCTATATTATGTATGGATCTATAAAGAATGGTCCTTCATGTCATATTATTTAAGGCGTCTTTTCTAGGATTATATTCATTTTACTTTTAAGACTTGAAATCTAGACTCTACCATGCATATATGATAAATGAATTCTCTACAACATGTTCAATCTATTATTATACCACCACATCTACTAACGAAGGTATAAATCTTTCATCAACATATTATTGGTAGTCCTCATGATATTGCATCATCTCATTGATTTATCAATAAAATCACTTAGTTTTTTCTAAGTGAAAGTTTTTTCTATAATATTCATGATAAAGAAAAATTATTCATAAAACTATCATCAATATTATAACATTGAAAGTTTTTTCTAAGTGAAAGGGCTTAAATTTGATAGTTGTATAGCTGTATTTAGGAGTTTTAGTTGTAAAATACAATTGAAATTTTGAAAAGACTATGTCATATGAAAGGAGAGATTTCAGACAAACTGTCAAAATTTATATAGGATTATGATGATAGATATATTTGGTTTTTATATAATTTACTTATACTAAAGTGTGTCATAGTACTTTAAAGGAAAAATTTAATAGACCTAGTTGTCATAAAAAAATTACTTGACATGCAAGGTTGATTGCGAAATTTAAGCCCTGTATATATGTTTTTTTAAAAAATTATATTGTATTTGACAAAAAAAACTGAAAAAACCAATAAAAATTGATTTAATTTTATTTAAAAGAAAAAAAAGAATTTCCTACCTACTGTTGTTGGCAAGTAGGGAAACAGACAATGTTGCAGGTCATTGGTGCTTTTTGTGGGGTCATGGGCTTTAGGTGGAAGGGTTTGAAAGAAACAGGAATCAGGGTGAAAATGACTTTTCCACCTTTGTTTTTCTTTTTATTTTAATAGTTCCACTCGGAACCGTATCGGCAAGTAGGAAGTTGCCTGCTACCCTTTCGCTCAGAAACCTACGGTGACGTAGGCGCCACATATGTGCAATGAGGTTCAAGTCAGAAAGGTGTCAGGCAACTTCATATGTAGTGCCCCTCCATTTTCACCTTGTATGTGTAGGTGGTCAAACTATGAAGCATGAAGATGAAGGTAAGATACTCAGAATACTTAGGGTATGTTAGACAGGTTGAAGGTAGGTTTACTGTTTTGATGTAGTTGATGACACTCAATGATGGTTATTATGATGGCACTGTTGATGTTTATGATTAATACATTATGCTTATGATGTGATCATTTATGGGTTAATTGATTATGTAGATTAGTTTAGTATGTGATTTATGCAACTATTTGATGATGTGTTATTAGGTTGTTTATGAACTTGGTTAATGTGGATATTTTTGATGTGTTTTGTGAAGGGATAGTGTAGTATTACTCATGTTGAGTACCCTACTACGTTGCGATTCCTTGTCACAGTGTGTCTATTGGATGATTATATATATGTTGTATTTGACACTTTTGTTTACTGCAGGATTGCAGGTACCAAGCATCGACTCCACCTGAATTGGCAGGTCTGAGCGTGCCTTTACACCAATGGATAATTTAGATGGGAGATAACATGGGGTTCCCTTTGTCAGCCAATGTCTTTAGTTTGTCATCATCCATGTATTTCCAGTCATGGGTGTAGTTGTCGCCCAGTTGGTACTTGTCCTCGGGTGTTGGTCATCCTTTGGTATGTGGTTGTTATTGGTTGTTTATTATAGTTTAAGGTTCATTTTATTGAACTTAGTGACCAATGTATTAAGTTGTTGATTATAGTTGTTTGGTTCATTTTATAGAATAAGTGATCTATGTGTATAAATGTGTTGATGTTTAATCATTTTGGTTATATAGTCAATGTGTATTTGTTGGAGATTTATCAATTGTTATAATAATAATAATAATAATAATAATAATAATAATAATTATAATTATATATATATATACATCAATATTAGTTATCTAATTAATGTAGAAAATTGAGAATATTAATTAGTTGATTTTTATATTAAATTAAATTAGTAGCTTTGAAAGCTAGCAATAATAATAATAATATTGTTAATATTTAGTACTTTATTTGAGTTTATTTGATATGTGAAATTTTATTTTATTTTGCCATTAATTTATTGTTGGAGTGGGTTGTCAGAAATTTGAAAAAAAATATTCCTGTTCGTGGTATTTATAGTTAATAATAATAATAATAATAATAAAGTTATTGAATCAATTATTAATATTTAATACTTTAGTAATTGATTAAACTTTGGGCTGGAAGATATTATTTTGATATTGTCATTAATTGTTTTGAGGAAGCGTTTGCTGGAAATAATTTTCAAGATTTGAAAATATTCCAGATAGTGGTGGTAGAAATGCATTTAAAATTTTGGATAGTGCATGCCAGTAACGGAAGATTGGGGGATTTAGGAATTTATTATCTTGGTCTATTTTTGGTTTTGGGAAGATTATTTTGAGGGAGAGTTCTTGGAAAAAATACACAGAAGGATTGGGAAGAGGAAGAAATTAGGGAAGAAGACTCAGAAGTTTGAATTTAATCCAGGTATGTCTATTGTTAAATGGAAACTCTCTTTCTCTCTCTTTCAATTGTTGCTTGTCTAGAATCCATGGTTGCATGTGGTTATATGTTTTGAGATAATCTTGCACATCAATTTTTCCCCACCGTTGTCTTCACATTGGCAATTTAGCGATGTTCACTCTTATTGAAATCAACTTTCTTCTATCAACGGCTTCATGCAAATCAATGCCTGTTGAACAATTTTATTTTATATCTATAATTCTCCTTTTTTGGACATCTATTCTGGAGGGTGAATATTTCTATTTGCCTCTAAAAATACTTCTCAGTAGATGGTCATTAGTGTGAACTGTTAGGGTTTACCCGGCAGAAGATATCAATTAAATGCAAATAAAGATTAAACAGAGAAATGGAAATACATAGAAATAATAATAGCGAGAGACAAGTTTTAACGTGGTTCACCCAAACTCAAGCTACATCCACCAAACAGAGAGTCCAATATTATTATCCAGTAAATCAAAACTGATTACAATCAGCAATCCCTGCAACTCAATACCGCTGCAAAATGCTACAATACAATATCAAAACCCTAACCCTAGCCCCTTGACCCCGTAGGAATTTGGGGGGAAACTGCGCTGATAAAAGTGGGGTAAATATAACCTCTGAGTCTGATTAGGCTCCATATAACAACATGAACCTAGTTCCTTCTTCCTAGCTATCGATTTGTGCTTTCAATCAAACCATTTCATCTAATTTTTCATGCCATTTGTTAGAGACCTGTGAGTGCCTGCAATGATGTGACCAATTAGGATGAATTTTTTTTATCTAAACTCTCAATCTTCTCTTCTTCTTGGCTACAATTGTATGACTTCCTTATGCACTGGAAACACGTTTCAAACTTAGCATATCCGCTAAGGGGAGGGCTCCTTTTTGCAAATCTTTCCTTTGCCTGAAACCTCAACTTTGCTTATGAATTTAAGTTGAGATCTATGCATTTCTTTTACCAAGAAATTTTCATCTGACAATTTATTTTATGTTGAGTTCTTCCATCCTCTTGTCAGCTATATGGCTCTGAGAAGACTTCTCAATTTTTGCCTTAAAAAAATTATTAATTGTTGCAAGAAATTTTAGGGGAATCAAGGAATTTTAGATTTTGATTTTAGTGATATAAACAATGAAATTCTTTTACCTATTTATAACCCTTTGATATTCTTCATCTATCCTTGATTGCCGTATAGCTGGGGCTTCCTTATGGCAATAGATTGAAACATAAACCATTGCTGAAGCAAATTGTAGGTAGATTCACTAGGAAACAATGCAATTTCAGAACCTTGATCAAACTATTTATTAATTTTTTTTACCTGATATGAAATTCTTCTGAACCTTTGTCTTTCCATGGCCTTTAGCTAGAGCTTCACATAAAATTTTTATGATATTAAAAGATATCTCTTGCCTAATTTCTCTTATATAAATGAGCTCATTGGTAAAATTAATAACTTTCTAAAATCAATATTATCTCTAATTAAATGGGCAGATTTTCTTAGTTATATAATTGAAAAAAAAAGAAAGAAATAATGTGTTGTGGTAGAAATAGAAGATTTCTTTTAGTTAGATAAATATTAATTTTATTATCCATTTGTAAAATTATGTAGTTTATTTAGTATTATATTCTCATATTAGTATTGGTTTAGGAGATGTTATAGTAGTATTTAGTTTTCTAGTAATTGTATGGTTAAGAGCATAATAATAGTTTTAATTTGAGTTTATTTTGAAGATGTGATGTCAACTTCCTATTTAATAGGGAAGAATAGTTTTATGGATGTGTTTTATTTTCTTTTAGTATTTTTTTTAATAGAAAAATCAAATTCCTATTATTAGGATGTGTTATATTTAAGTATTTTTATATTTCAAATCATATCCCTATTATTAGTGATGTGTCATATTTGAGTATTATTATATTTCATTTATGAAAATTCAAATCCCTATTATTTCAGGATGTGTTATATTTAAGTGATATTTTATTTATGAGAAATCAAATCCCTATTATTTCAGGATGTGTTATATTTAAGTGTTATTTTATTTATGAGAAATCAAATCCCTATTATTTCTAGATGTGTTATATTTAAGTGATATTTTATCAATACCTATTATTACCTATTATTGAGGGATGTGTTATATTTAAGTATTATTTTATTTCATCCCTATTATTTAGGGATATGCTATATTTAAGCATTATTTTATAAATAAAAAGTCAAACCCTTTTAAAATAATTTATTGATTTATTATTTTATGCCTCATTTAAAAGATTTGAATGTAGATGTGATTTAATTTTGGGTGTGGACAGGGCTTAAATTTGACAGTCAACCTTGACTGTCAAGCAATTCTTTTATGACAGTTATCTATTCAATAGTGCCTTTAAAATAGTATGACATGCTTTAATATAAATAAATTATATAAAAACTAAATATATATATCATCATAATCCTATATAAATTTTGACAGTTTGTCCAAAATCTATCCTTTCATATGATACAGTCTTTTCAAAATTTTAGTTGTATTTTACAGCTAAAATGTCTAAATACAGGTATACAACTGTTAAATTTAAGCCTTGGGTGTGGATATTAATATTTTTGTTGCATATTTTAAATATAAGAATATTAAAAAGTATTATTCAATTAGTAACTAATTAGAATATTTATTTACCAAGTTTTATTTAATTAATGAGTATTATATAGTATAAAACGTTTAACATTTAACTCATATACTTTCTAAAGATTTAAATAGATGATCGGCTTTAATCTTCTTTATGATCCTTTATGTTTTTCTTATGCGATTATTTTGATTAGAAATCACAAAGTTGTCAAGAATTTTAAAAAGATCCTCATTAGTGTAGAAAGAGGTTTAGTCCAATAACGGGTAGTATCTTGTTTGACTAAATTTTTTGTTAGTAACCCTTTCAAGTTATTATTGTTTTGCATTGTTGGGATGAAGCTATCTTATGTTGTTAGATGATTTATCATGCTTGGAATAATTTTACATTCTTTAAAACCATTATTAGTGCATCAGATCATATGTTACATCTGTGGTTTTGTTATTGAACTATTGATGAGGGATTTTGGTTTATGATGTGTTTTGGAAGTGATTGTGATGTGTGACCATTGTGTTTTAATGGTGTCATGTGTTGTGTTATTTGGGGAAAGTGGTTTCCAGAGGCCTAGGAGGATGTGATTGTGTGGGGGTTGGCTTTGTGTGCCTTTTGTGAGTTGAATGAAATGTATTCTTGAAATATGGTTTCTTATTCATGTTGGTATGATACATGTGCAAGATGGGTAATGCCTTGCTTAGAGTACCTATTCTTGTGGTTTTGTCTTGAACTCATGTTGATGTCATGTTCATGATGTGGTTGTAGAGTCCTTCTTGAATGTTGGGGTTCATTATTATATTGAGCATGGAATAAAATATTATGTTGGTTTATGTAATTGGTTGTAATTTGGAAGCAAGATGACCCATGCCTTGCTATGGTTTCATGTTGTTTATGGTTGTCATGACTATTTCAACTGGAAGTTTTGGGACAATGATTCAAGAGTTGGTCCTTGAGACAGGATTTGTATGTAAGAGGATAGATGCCTTGCAGTGTCATTATCATGCATGCATTTTGGTGATTTCTATTTTTTATTTTGATAGGGGTACTAGTTGTATGTAGGAGAGTGGCTTTCATGGTGGGGCCGGTGCCCAAAGTGGCTGTCTGGATAACCCCATGAAAGTTGTAATCAAGTGATAACATAATAATTAACCTAGATGGGTTGGGTAGTTAAACACATAATAAGATAATTATGATGCCTCACCCATGCCTATAGCGCTTTCTTAGGCTAAGGATGAGATGAGAAGGCCTAGTTGGCAAGATCAACCTCTTTGTCTTCATGAGAGGATGTGTCAGTTCTGCATGTGTCACCCTATGGGTCCGGTACCTAGAGAGGCTGCCAGGATAACCATAGATGGGGCACAGTTTCTAGAGAGAGATAGCCAGGATAACCCATGCTATGACCATACGATGACACTTTTCCTACTGTAGCTTAGTTACTTCCTTTTTGTTATCTTCTGATGTTGCCTCTGGAGTAGTGTTAGCCATTGTTGATCTATGTTTGTGTGTCAATTTTGTATCTGCTTATTTGTACCTTGTGATCTTTGACTTAGTGGAACCTCATTGTTATCTCCTAGCACGGGGGGTGGACCTCAGGGTTCCACATGGTTGGGTGGTTGTGCTTTATTCCATTGGTTTTATGGCATCATGGCTTGTGTGTAAAGAAGATGTATCTCTCTTGATTCTAGTTTTGCACCTGTATCGAAGACGAACATTTGTA
Organism: Cunninghamia lanceolata; assembly: GCA_027924645.1. Lineage (NCBI taxonomy): Eukaryota > Viridiplantae > Streptophyta > Pinopsida > Cupressales > Cupressaceae > Cunninghamia > Cunninghamia lanceolata. The sequence goes on along the minus strand of BSBN01000186.1, from coordinate 10,901,106 downwards.
CTATTTGTATTTAGACCTTTTGTATCAAAAGAAATCCTTATGTAATTGATGTATCTAGAAAGAGAGCTTTTGTATCAATGAAACTATGTAATTCCCCTTGTAAGATATACTATTTTATACTTGTAATCTTAATGCAAACTTCTTGATGTATTTGGATGTCGTAATGAAAGATGCTAGTTGGTGTATTTGATTAAACTATGTATGTTGTTGGTTGTTGTTATATTTCAATAATGTAGCTATGTAATCCCTAGAGATGTTAATTTAACTTGTGCTATTAGACCATGTTATGTTTTGTTATTACCACTTCTTTAGGAAAAAATTTTTTTCCCTTTTTATTGCTTAGTTAAATTTATATTTAGGGTTGCATGGAAGGGCATTACATCATATCACTGGGAAACCTTCCGCTCAGAATTATTTGATTGGCTTAAAGTGTGAAACAACTCTCAACTTTCACCCTAGATTTACTACTAGAACAAAATCTCCCTGGCAATGCCATAAAAAATGATAAGGGTCATTGTACCTTGGCATTTAATCATGTTTATTTTTCAAATCCAAGGATGTGTCCATGGTACTAGTTTGGAATAGAAACTAGAAATTAACAATCCTTAAACTATCTATTGAAATGAAATATACTTATTCAATGAAATTCTTGTTTTTAACTAACTATTGTGAAGGAAATCTAATCTAGGAATTAGACTAGTACAATGCTGAAATGATTCATCTAACTACAAATTTGGAAAAGACATTAAAACAAAATTGACAAGAATCTGATTTACTTCTATGAAAGAAGGACAACTAAATTAAAGAACCTATAGTAATGTAAGAAATAAATAAACCAATACTAGCCTTCCTTCTATCAATGGGAGTGGGCCCTTGCTCTACACTTTCAGAATTGAAGACTAAGTAGAAATTTCAGAACATACCAAATTAGAAGAACCACCTTTCTTTAATCTTGTATTTCCAAATAGAGTATATAAGGGTAATAACAAAAGTATATGTTTCTGCAACTATATGAGACTACAAAAAACTATCCATCTCTATCATATTGTTGGCAATATGTGTTGTCATTGATGTCAACTCAATATTTGTTAACTTAAAGTCATGATTGTATAGAGATCTTGTATAGAAGTTGAAGAGGTTGATTAGAGATAGTTTGATGTAGTTAATGGACAGTGGAAGATTTGAGAGAGATGGTTTGACACAGTTAAGGATGAGAAATGATTAGAGATAGTTTGATGTAGTTGATGGATAGTGGAAGATTTGAGAGAGATGGTTTGACACAATTAAGACATGGGATCAGCATGTTTAGGGAAAGTTAGTTTGAAAGACCTAGCAGGTGTTGAGATGTTTGAAAGAATGTTACTTAACAATTTTGAGCTTTTTCTCATACTTGTGTTGTTGGAAGAAGCCGTCTAAGGTAAAAACTACATATTTTCCTAAGTTTGTGACACTACTTTTTGGTACGCATTCCTCTGCAGTATATGATCTAGTTTTGTAGATCTGGAGTTAAGTTTGGTAGTTTGCAAAGAAGCTATTTCTAGAATTTCATGGTCCATAAACATTTCTATAGCAAGAGTTATATGTGACTATTCTCCAAATTACAGTATAACGATGTTAAGCATCTCAGAATGCTTCACATTCCTCCAGAGTGATAGATATAGTTGTGTGGATTTGGGGATATGTTTAGAATGGTATATGGATGCATCCATATGTGTTTCAGATGTTTTGGTAAACCACAACCCAATATCCACATTCCTCCGTAGTATATGATCTAGTTGTGTAGATCTGGAGTTAAGTTTGGTAGTTTGCAAAGAAGCTATTTCTAGAATTTCATGGACCATAAACATTTCTATAGCAAGAGTTATATGTGACTATTCTCCAAATTACAGTATAATGGTGTTAAGCGTCTCAGAATGCTTCACATTCCTCTAGAGTGATAGATATAGTTGTGTGGATTTGGGGATATGTTTAGAATGGTATATGGGTGCATCCATATGTGTTTCAGATGCTTTGGTAAACCATAACCCAATATCCTAAGTGTTGATGGATCACAACCAGTCCGGGATGCTCTATTTTCATCAGTTCGGTATGTTTCTCTTCTTGTAGCAGCATATAATGATTAGATACTTTAGGAAAAGGTTGTAAGGGTGCTATTGGTAAAGTATATTGTTCACATCTTGGTACGCATGATGTTTTTAGTCTCTCCCCAGTGGTGTAAAGATGAACAGTTGGCAATGTTGATGTTGCTTGGGCCAACAACATGGTTTCCTTCATTTAAGGTTGATCCTAATTAATTAATTTTTCTTTGAAGGTTGTGTTGTGATGCATTTGACCCTGTTATGCTATGTGTAGTGATCTGCAACTCATTTTCTCTTCATAATGTATTTTTTGAGCCGACCTATATAGTACAACACATTTCATCTAAAGGTCATCTTGGTGCAAACCTAATTGAAATTTTGAGTTGTTGCGGAGGGTATTTATAGGAGAACAAAATCATTTGTGAGTGTGCTGAGGATAGAGTTTGGAGGATGTTAAGTATGAAGTACATGGGAAGTCATTATGATGGAGTAATTGTGTGAATAAGGGACTACAAAATTAGCATATGTTAGATGCCTTCTTTATAGTAATTCATGTTCATGTTATCATTGTAAGTTTCATGTATCATGCTATTAGATAGTGAGTCTCTTCAACAGGTCCTTGTATCTTTCCCTAAGGTTGTGCACCTTAGCCTGCAAGTCCATTAGGGAGCGGTGATCTTCCTTAGACAATGCTCACCTTAAAACAAAATTGTAAATTTTGTTAAGAAGTGAGTTTCATATATTGTGAGTTAATCCTCACCATGGTTTTTCCCTCATTGGATTTTCCACATAAAAATCTCGGTGTCCTTGTGTGGTGCATGATTTTCTTCTTGTTCTTCTTCTTTTGGTTAAAGTGATTTGATGTTTAAGATGCAAATGGAATTGATTTAATGTTTAAGAATAGATTGATTCACCCGCTCCCCTCTCAGTCTCTAGACGTGTTCAAAACCTACTGCCTCCATACAATATATATCATATTTTTGTTGATATCATATCTCTAGAGTCTATTAGTTTACTCCCAGTAAGATCTTTATTCCAAAGACTAAACATGCAACTATCTATATCAAAATATAACCATGTAGAACTTAAAAGAGACTTAAGTGACACTAGAGGTGTCCTTAAATCTAGAGTTTTGATTTTAATAAAATAGGCCATAGAGACCCTGATAAAAATGAATTAATTTTAAAACAACATATGACTAGAAGTCTCTAATTCATGTAAAAATCAAATGATAGGTGTTCTTTATTTCCCACAAGCTAGCAGTTATCTTCTTCTAAAAACTCTAGCCTTCATATGTCAAAATCTAGAGCTTTACAGAATCTTTGGAGATTCTGGTAGTGAAACAACTCTGAAGATTTTGTGCTACTCTGGAGACTTTGTGCAGTCAACAAAAGCTCCAAAAATCACCAGATAGATCATTAGGAAACAACTCCGAAGGTCTTGTGATCAACAACCCTTACTATCCTAATAATCCAACTCCATAGATCCTCCAACCATTTTGCAAAATATTGGCATTCTTTGTACTATGTCTTCTACTCAATGCCAGAGATAGTTACGAAAATCTCTAGAGTCTTCAAAAACCTTTCTTTGCCTAGTAGATAAACCTTTCTAATAAAAAGAAGACATTTCTTCAAAGTTTTGTCAGTTCAAATCCAAAACATGAGTCTATTTATCACAAGAGCAACTTCAGTATTTGATCTTTAATTAACATAATTTAAACAAGGTTTTACAGTTTCCATAATGCAATCAGCAAATAAGGTGGTGCATGAAATGCAAAAAGAGAACATAAGGGTGTGTTTGGATGAGTGCTACCTGCCACTCATCATCCATTCCAAAGGATTTGAAATGTTGAACCGCCTTTTAAGTTTGGTTTTAGGCTCAAGAAAGACATGGTAACCCAACCCTTAGCCTTGGACCTGCAAGTATAAGGTCATGTCAATAGTAAGAGAAAAAATAACTTTGGTAATATGGCTAATGACTTTTTTTTCATAATTTTTTAATGACATTAAAACCCATTATAGATGATGATATCTAGCTTTCACATATGTAATTTTTTTTGTTACACATATGGTTCCTAAGGTTTTCACTGATGTCAACACTGTCACAAGGTTGTTATTGATGTCAACACTATCTTGGATGTGTGATGGTGTTCATGGTTGGATGTCATGTTGAATATAATATGGTTACTGAAGTTTATGGTTAGATGTCATGTCATATCCAGCAGAGCAGATATAGTTCATGGTTGGATGTCATGTTGAATATAATGTGGTTGCTAAAGTTCATGGTTGGATGTCATGGTTTGATCAGTATAGAGTTGAGTATGAAGTTATATTAATATAGGAATTAGATGCAGTAAGATGACCAGATGTGTTGTTGGTGGACTAAAGCATATTGTATGATCTCTCCTACTGTAAGTAAAAATGCATGTGTTAATACAAAGGAGTTTTGACCTCTAGAAGTTGGAGACAGTTTCTGCTATAGGATTACTACCTTTGAAGACTATTTAGGAGATTGCTCCATATTCCTCCATATTAGAAGTTATGATGAAGGAAGACCCTAGGTTGCAAAGCAATCTTGTATCACCAAAAATATTTGCATTCTTTCTTTGTTTTCTTTCATTTTTTAGTTCAGTCAGTAGCAATTTTAGCATTTTGTAGCACATTTTGCCACATTTGCATTTTAGAGCTTGCAGAGTAGGACTTAGCATCTAGACATTAGTATCTACATCATATCCAAAATTCATCTCATTTGGATCAGTTTTTGAAAAGATAGCACTATCAGAAGATCATCTGGTTTCACAGAGTAGAGAATACAAATAGCCAGTGGAAGGAGAAGGTTTCTAGAGCACTTTCATGACTTATGGAGCTAAATGAAACATCATTCAAGATAATTTGGGACCTAGTCAACCTTCCTTGAGATCTGCATCAAGTTTCCATCATTTGCGGAGGAGTACCAGTTGTTTAAGGTCGACCTATTCATTCCTGCACATTACACCTTCATTGGAGATTGTAACATCTTTCTTAATCGACATGGAGGAATTATTAAGCTTGGAGATGATATATATAGATCTCTAGGATGTATTAGAAAGGTAGTTAAGAAGTTTAGATGTTAGATAGCTTTGATAGTTAGATTTTTGGTACTGTAAGGTGCTTAAAAGCCATATCTGTTGTGGCTAAAGATCAGGCCTGTGAGCCCTGTTTTCTAGCCAGCATGTTGCCGGCATATAAAAATTCTAATTACATGATATATTGAGCATTTGAATCTTCCCTTGCATTCTATATTTGTGTTTTTCCCATTGTGCTTACTCTAGCTGCATGGTTTGGAAAATTCATTTTGTGAACCCTCTGACCATGACTGCACCAAGTGGTATCAAAGTGAAGTTTTGAATCCTTGGGAGAGTGAAGGAATTTCAAAAGATCTCGCTGTGAAGTAGATCTCTAACTTGAGGTAGCCTACTTTTGTTTGTCAATAGATCACCATGTGTGAGGTAGTTGCTACCTTGTAGTTAGATCACTGAATTTGAGGCAGTTGCACTTGGATCCTAGGAAGAGATGCCATCAAGGAGAATACCTATTGTAGGCACTATGGTTGGAAGAATGGATGAGATGATGGAGATGATGAGAACAATGAAGATCAAATTGGATGTTGTAGAGGAAGACAAAAGAAAAGGACTAAGCCCTAGACATGATGTTAAAAGTGATGATGAAGAATTTCAATCTATTGACCAGAATGAAGAAACCCTAGAAGAAGAAGAATTAGATCAGGTAAAGGTATTGAAAGCTATTTCTAAGATTGGTAAGAGACCTATAGTGGATGTACCAAACTACACTAGAAATTTGTATTCAGAAGAATTGATTGATTGGATAAATGATTTGGAAGAATACTTTGAATATGAAGAAATTAAAGATTCAGAGAAGGTAAGATTTGTAAAGACCAAGTTGAAAGGACACGCTGCTATTTGGTGGAAAGAAGTTTGGTTGGATAGAAATAGAAGAGGAAAATAAAAGATCATAAAATGGGAAAGGATGGTGACAAAGTTGAAGAATTAGTTTATACATGTTGACTATGAGTTGGAATTGTTGAAAAGATTGCAGAACTTGAAACAAAAGGAGAAATTTGTGAAGGAGTATATTGAAGAATTCAATAAGATGATCATAAGGACTGGGCATAGTGAAACAAGTAAGGAGAAAATGGCAAGATACATAAATGGATTGAGAATGAACATTCAAGAAGAACTAAGCTTAGTAAGGATGACAACATTAGAAGAAGCATATCGGTGTGCCCTGAAAGTTGAAGACAAGTTGAATAAGAAGCATGAGTAGAGAAAGAGAGGTAGAGGAGGTAAATTTTAGAGAGGTAGAACATATTCTGGAGGAGAAAGACCTTATGTAGAGAAAAATAAGCAAATTAGTCCATACAAGAAGCAAGATAGAGATAATAGTTCATATCAGAGAGATGACAGAAACTTCTACCACATAGGAACCCCTAATTCTTACTAGAATGAAGGATACAAAAGAGAAGAAAGAGGATTTGACAAGAGAACATTCAAAGGAACCTATTTTAAGTGTGGAGGTGAAGGACACAGAGCATTTGAATGTCATCAGGGAAGTACAAGTAAGAAGATAAAGAATAGTGGAAGAACAACTTATGTGGAAGAAGAACCTATTGGATCACCTAGTTCAGTTGGAAAACTAGAGAAAGGAGAATCATTAGTCATGAGGAGAGCACTATTTCAAGTAGAGACAACTGAGGAACCACCGCAGAGGAAAAGTTTGTTCCGGACCAGATGAAAATCATGAGGTAAATGTTGTAAGGTTGTAATAGATACCGGTAGTACTAATAATTTGGTTTTAGAGGAGATGGTAACTAAGTTGTTCTCTAAAGAGATTGAAACACCCTAAGCCCTAAAATCATGGATTCAAGATGAACATCAGGTACTAGTGAGTGGACAATGTTTGGTGAAATTTCATATAGGATCTTATCATGATGAAGTATTGTGTGATATTATGTTGATGGATGTATTTCATATATTGTTGGGTAGACCATGGCAATGTGATAGGAAATCTATACATGATGGAAGGAAGAACACTTATACAGTAACATCTAATGGAAAGAGAATTACCTTGGTACCTTTGCAAGATGAGCCTAATAGTGAAGTGTGTGGAAATACTAGAATCTGTTTGGTAGATGGAAGGAAATTTCTTGATGGATTGAGACATGAGAATATGTGTTTTTATTTGATTCCTAAGAAGAGTTGAACCCTAAGTACAGAGATTGAAGAATCACAGCCAGAGGAGATAATTGACTTGTTGACAGAGTATGAAGACATCATATCAGATAATGTCCCAGAAGGATTGCCACCAATCCAAAGTATCAGTCATCATATGGATCTTATACTTGGAGCTAGTTTTCTTAACAAAGAAGCACACCAGATGACACCAACAAAGAATGAGGAGCTGAATAGATAGATACAGGAGTTGTTGAGGAAGGGATTGATCAGAGAAAGCTTAAGCCCTTGTGTTGTACATGTAATGTTAGAACCAAAGAAATATGGAGAATGGAGGATGCATACAGACTCTAGAGCAATCAATAAGATCACATTTAAGTATAGATTTCCATTGCCAAGGATAGATGATATTATGGATTGTTTGAGTGGAACAAAGTATTTTACAAAGATAGACTTGAAGAGTGGATACCATCATATCAAAATTAGAGAAGGAGATGAGTGGAAGACTACATTCAAGACAAATGAAGGATTGTATAAATGGTTAGTGATGGACTAACTAATGTGCTGAGTACTTTCATGAGATTGATGAATGGGGTTTTGAAGAAATTCTTGGGTAAGTTTGTTATTGTATATTTGGATGATATTCTAATTTTTAGTAAGAAAAAAGAACATTTGTGGCATATTAGACAAGTATTACAGAGGTTGAGAGAAGAGAAATTGCTGATAAACATCAAGAAATGTAGTTTCATGAAGGAAGAATTGGAATTTTTGGGATTTTTGATTTCTACAGAATGATTGAAGATGGACCCTAAGAAAGTTAGAGCAATTATTGAATGGCCAACATCTGAGAGCATTGGAGAAGTCAGTTCATTTCATGGATTAGCTAGTTTCTACTAGAAGTTCTTTAGAAATTTTAGTTCAGTATGCAACCCTATGACAAAGACAATGAGAGGAGACATAAAGGATTTTAAGTGGACGTCAAGAGTAGATAAATTTTTTGATTTATTGAAGTAGAAAGTGATAGAGAAACCAGTGTTAGCACTACCGGATTTAGCCAAGGTATTTCAAGTAGATTGTGATGCTAGTGGAAATGCAATAGGAGCAGTGTTAAGTTAAGAAGGTAGACCGGTAGTATATTTCAATGAGAGGTTGAATGATGTGAGGAGAAGATATTCATGCAAGAGAGTGATTCTGGATTTAACTGTGTATGTTTTTGCTTCAAAGAAAAAAAATACACAATTAAATCTAGAAGCACTCTCTTGCATTTATTTCATGGATTGTGGAAAACTCATGCCTACTATAGAAGATATTCAATTTATGATCATGAGTTCTATGCCATAATTCAAGCCTTGAAGAAATGGAGACATTACTTGTTGCCTAAGGAATTTGTATTGTATACAAATCATCAAGCTTTGCAGTATTTGAGTAGTCAAGGAAAGTTGATTCAGAGACATATGAGATGGGTAGAGTTCATGCAGAGTTATACTTTTGTATTGAAGCATAGAAGTGGGAAGTCAAACAAAGTTGTAGATGCATTGAGCAGAAGAATAAATCTGCTAACAAAGATGAGATTTGAAGTGTTAGGTTTTGAAGAACTGAAACATTTGTATGAAGATCTTGATTTTTCAGAACCTTCGAAAGCATGTACATGGCCTGTTGTGACAGATAGAAGTAAGTGGTTGGATTATTTCATTTAGGAGGATATGTTGTTCAAAGGAAATCAGTTGTGTATACCTAGGAGTTCAATGAGAGACAATTTGATAAAGGAGAAGTATAGTGGTGGAATGGCCAGACATTTTGGAATTGACAAGACAGTGGCTTTGGTAAGTGAAAATTATTTTTGGCCTTAGATATAGAAGGATGTAAGGTAGTTTGTTCAGAGTTGTAGAGTATGTCAAGTTGCAAAGGGGAGTAGTTAGAATACTGGTTTGTACAAATCTTTGGCAGTACCGAAGAGACCTTGGGAAGGCATAAGCATTGATTTCATATTAGGATTGTTGACTATATTTGTAGTGGTGGATAGATTTTCAAAGATGGCACATTTCATACCTTGTAAGAAGACAAATGATGCAGTGCATGTTGCTGACCTATTTTTCAAGGAGATTGTGAGATTACATGGATTACCTAAGAGTATAGTTTCAGACATAGACACAAGATTCATTGGATACTTTTGGAGGACATTGTGGAAGAAGATGAAGACATACTTAAAGTTTAGTTCAACATTTCATCCACAAACAGATGGACAAATAGAGGTGGTAAATAGGAGTTTGGGAAACTTGTTGAGATGTTTGGTGGGAGATAAGGTAGGAAATTGGGATCTAATTCTATCACAAGTAGAGTTTGTATACAATAATTTAGTAAACAGAAGTATAAGGAAGACACCATTTGAGATTGTAACCGGAGTAAACCCTAGAGGAGTAACAAAATTGAGAGATATCAGCATGGAGAATAAGAGAAGTGCAGAAGCAGAATTATTTGTAGGATACATGGAGACAGTGCATGATCATGTTAAGAAGCATTTTGAGGAGATGAACAGTAAGTATAAGGAGCAAGCAGATGAGAAGAGAAGACATAGAATTTTCAGTGGAAGATGAAGTTACGGTACATCTAAGAAAAGAGAGATTTCCAGTAGGCACATACAACAAGCTGAAGATGAAGAAGTTTAGACCATGTAGGATACTCAAGAAGTTTGATTTAGCAAATGCATATGAAGTGGAGCTACCAGAGACATTGGGTATATCACCTATATTCAACATTGTAGACTTATATCAGTATCATGAAGGAGAATCAAGTGACAGTATTGAATATGGTTTGAAGAAGCAGTTACCACAACAAGCACCGAACCAGATAGATGACATCTTGGACAACAGAGTTGGATTCAGTACCAGAGGCAAGCAATAGAAGGAATATTTGGTGAAGTGGAAAGGAAAACCAAAAGAAGATTCATCTTGGATTTCTTAGGCTGAGGTAGACCATCTTGGTTTGCCTTTAGCCCCAACAAAGTGAGAGACTTACTTTTTCAACAACCTCAAGTGTTTGATGCAGGAACATCCCAGGTTGCAAAGCAATCTTGCATCACCAAAAATATTTGCATTATTTCTTTGTTTTCTTTCATTGTTCAATTTAGTTTAGTTTAGTCAGTAGCAGTTTCAACATTTTGTACTACATTTTGTTGCATTTATATTTTAGATCTTATAGAGAAAGAATTAACATCTAGACATCATCATCTACATCATATCCAAAATTTAGCTCATTTGGATCAGTTTCTGGAAAGATATCACTATCAAAAGATCACTTGGTTTCATAGAGCAGAGCATACAGACAACCAGTGGAAGGAGAAGGTTTCTGGAGCACTTCCATGACTTGCAAAGCTAAATGAAACATCATTCAAGATAATTTGGGACCTAGTCAACCTTCCTTGAGATCCGCATCAAGTTTCCATCATTTGTGGAGGAGTACTAGTTGTTTAAGGGTGACCTATTCATTCCTACACATTGCACCTTCATTAGAGATTGTAACATCTTTCTTGGCTAATGCAGAGGAATTCTTGATCTTGGAGATGATATATATAGATCTCTAGGATATATTAGAAAGGTAGTTAAGAAGTTCAAATGTTAGATAACTTTGATAGTTAAATTTTTGGTACTGTAAGGCGCTTAAAAGCCATATCTGTTGTGACTGAATATTAGGCTTGTGAGCCCTATTTTGTATCCTACATGTTGCTAGCATATAAGTATTTTGATTACATGATATATTAAGCATTTGAATCTTCCATTACATTCTATATTTATGTTGTTTTCATTATGTTTACTCTTGTTGCATGGTTTGGACAGTTCATTCTGTGAACCCTCCGACCATGACTACACCAAGTTATGGCTATACAGTTTTGGAGCTATGTTTTGGGTGCAGTGAAGGTGATAATTCCAAAGTTTCAGATCATCTATCCTTTTGCTGTGAAAGTTATGCATGATAAAGTACTAGCATGTGTTTTGGTAGAATAAGGTGGTGTTGAAGGCCTATTGGAATGCTCCGCATTCCTCTAGATGTGAATGTTTGCCTTTGCAATTTTGTGGACATGCTTATGGATGTGCATTACATGTTTCCTTGCAGTTTCAAGGTTCTCGGTGGTCCACAATTTCATTTTTTCAATGACAGTATGTTGTAGTGTGTTCTAGATGACTTGTTGTTCTTAGAGTTTATGCTTGAAGATTTATGGCACAAAATCCTTGATGTGCAAAGGTAAGGGAGTGTTTGGAGATGTTGTATGAGTCATGTAGACTCATTTGGAAGAGTTTCATGGAGATCTTTCTTGTTTCTAGTACCACACAAGGTTTTCAAGTTGTTGTGGCCATTATGCTTTAGGTTTCATATGTCTTTGCTTAAAGCCATCCTATTTTCAAATGAGCGGTGTGTACGAATGTACTTCCTTGTTGTTTGATAACATGTGAAGGATTTTTTGGACCTAGTTAAGCAAGTGTTGATGTTCGCAAGGCATGGGTCTTCTGCTGGTGTAGCATGTAGTCTTGTTTAGGACTTGTCCTCTACACGTTTCATGTTGTGTGTTGTTTGGCCAACTTGTAATTATATTTTTCATATTGTCTCTGATTGACAAGCAATATAATCAATGTAATATAATGTGTAGGTGAGGTCTGATTGCAAAGTGATTGATAAGGCTTGCAAGCAACATAAGAAGCTAAATGAATGCATTATGATGTGAGACTGAAGGAGAAAGAGCAAATGTGTTAGAAGCTGTCCCGATTCATCTTGAAGACATTTGTGTGATAGAATCAATGTAATATAATGTGTAGGTGAGGTCTGATTGCAAAGTGATTGATAAGGCTTGCAAGCAACATAAGAAGCTAAATGAATGCATTATGATGTGAGACTGAAGGAGAAAGAGCAAATGTGTTAGAAGCTGTCCCGATTCATCTTGAAGACATTTGTGTGATAGGAAGGAAGTAGAGAGTGTGCCTAATTGATCCAATTATCAGAAGAAGTAGAATTGCAATCATCAAAGGTGTGAACTTCAATGTCAATTTTTAGGTAGTAGAAGGATTGCCATACTATAATATTTTCTAAGTTTGTTCTCAAATTAGGGAGTAGTTACTTCCTTGGGTTGTAGCCCTAAAACAAAGTATGCAGGGAGTTGCAGCTTCCTTGGGAGTGACCCTAAAGAAAAGTTTTTAGGGAGTAGTAGCTTCCTTGGGTTGTAGCCCTAAAACAAAGTTATAATTTTGAGCTACATTTATTGTGAGTTAATCCTCACTGTGGTTTTTCCCTTCTTGGGTTTTCCATGTATATCTGGTGTTATGTGTTGATGTGCATTTTGTTGATCCTCATGCTTATGCTATAATACTTAAGTTTTAATCTACACCAAAGAATTTGAAGTTTGTTTAGATACTGATTCAACCCCCTCTTAGTTTCTTGGTGTTTTCAACATTTTTATGATTGAATTTGTTTTTTCTATTTTCTAATTAATTTATGAGGAAATTCGTCCATAAACTTGAAATGTCAGGTGTTTGTAGTTTTCTAAAACTTTTAATTTTTAAAGTTTATTTAAAAAAAATATATGCCATCAATCTACACATAATTATTTACACAATGAAAAATAAATAAATAAATAAATGATTAGTTTAGCTCAAACTATGTTTGCCGGACACGAGGGGTTTTCAAAAATAACAATTAGGGTCAATAAAAAATTAATAAAAAATATTTAGAAAAAACTTATAAAAAATATCTTCATCAATCTTCACTATAATACACATCTTTGCCTAGAAGGGATTAAAAAATAATTTTATTTAGATCAAATTATGCTTGCTGAACACATGCATGGTATGGTCCTCAAAAAATGACTTTTAAAAAGTGGTTTTTGTACAAATGTATATAAAATTAATTTTTATCATCTGGGTATTAGAATAAATTACATATTTGAAAACTAGACTCTAAATCCTACATTTCATATTACTAGATTTTTTAAAGATTATATGTGTAAGTGCTTTAAATTTTTATTCCAACTATGACAAACTTTGATTTTCAGGAAAAACACTTCCACTTTTTGACCAAAAAGTGAACCCAACTTCTTTCCCACACCCAATTGCCACCCCCTAGGTACTTAACCCCCTCTCATGAGGCTAGAACCTAGAGGATTCTACTACAAAACATAATTTTTTTCTTGATTTATTTGTAATCCCTTCTTATTAACTCCTTTATTACCATAATTGATGAATTTATTATTCCAAACCTTTCCTTTATTTCTTTACTAGGGTCTTGGTAATGGAACCAAATTGTTAGCAAGAATGGGGTGTATATCAAGGATCTAAGCCTAAGTTTCTTGAGAGTTGTATTTACACCCCAGTAAAGGTGATAAGAGGAAGGTTACAGGTTTATGTGCTAAGTTATAGAAGGTTGTAGCAGGATATAACACTACAAATTAAATGAATTCACACATATACATATACATCATGCGCATAACTCATTAGACATCCATTATATCAACTTGCAGTATTTGTTATATATATATATATATATATATATATATATATATATATATATATATATATATATATATATATATATATATATAATACAATGCTCACTTATACATCAATCCTTCATATATTTTACATTCATTCATATATATCACATTACATCTCATACTTTTGTCTTCTATATCTTATGCTTCTCTTGCTAATATATTACATTCTACACTACATTTTGTATTCTCTACTTATATCTACATATGATTATACAAAGAATTGTGTCTCTTGTAGTTGGTATGTTTTTTGGATGATTTGGTAATGATCTGAGTATGTTGCATTCCCTTTGTGGTGGACCTAACTTGTTGTATAGTTGACTCTGTCCTACCAACAATAATATCTACTGCACTCATGTAGATAACAAACATCAAATAATCAAGTCAATAATCTTCCATGTATAATTTAATGCTATGGTATTTCCTAAAACAACTAATAGTACCCCCATCTACAATCATGACCTGAAATTATAAAGGTAGATAGATAAAATAATTTAGAAAAGCAACTAACTTCTTATTGATGAACTTGTGAGTGCTTCTTGTGTCTATCAATATTGTTACTCTCTCTTTCTTCAAGACACTCACTACCTTGAGAGTTTGTGGGGTGTTAATGTTAGAAAGTGCATGATAAAAAATGAGAATTACAAGAAATATACCTTTCTTTAAACATACATAATTTTTAATTTAATAAGCAAAATAATAATTTAATTATATATTGATAACAATTTAAGGCTCAAACATTTACACTTATTATATTTGTCCAAATTCAAATTTCAACTACTAAAAAAATCTCTTAAATTTATGATTTTTTATAAAGGAAATCAATACTCTTCTATCACATTATTTATTTTCTCACAAGAAATATGAAAATATGATATTTTAAATATGAAAATATGATATATATTTTTTAAAATTATAGAATCAAAATTCTAAAGCTTACATTTTTAATTTTGAAAGTTAAAGACTTTGGTTAAAAAAATAAAAAAAAATTCTTTAATTTTTAAAAAATTGATAAAAACAAAATAAATAAAATATTCATCCACGGCTAATCAACTAACCAATCAATCAACTGCTTAAATAAAAATGTAGATAAAAGCAACCGTAAAATCATAGAGTTTGAATTAGAACCAAATGCCATCATTATCTTGTGTGCTTATAAAAGAGGAAATTAATGTACCCACAAGATATCATGTAACTTCACATGTATCCAAGTGAAGAACAGCTTTGAACCTTCATCTTTTATTAAAGGCTGCTTCCCCACATGTAATTGTCAAAAGTTCTTCCTGCAAAAATCTTTGGACAGGAATATTCATATCAGAGTTGTTGGTCAATGTTTTTGGCTTCTTCCTCTCCATTACACAACATTTTCCCATATATCTTTGGAGTTTAGAGGATTTGGTTTATATCACTATCGTTCAAATCCCTCTGGATCCATACACGTGTCGAAAGTAGCTGCAGCTACGTGTTTAAATAGGAGAGGCCGATGAAATGAGTTCCCGCCTCTAAATCACCACAGAACTTTTAGGGTTCTCAGCCTTCCACGACACAACATTACAACCGTTGGATGCCCGACATCGGACGGTCAGGAAGTACAATCAGCCGCTCATTTAATCTTTCACGTGTTTAATCGTAGATTTCATTGCTGTGTTTTGCTGTCATAGCTTTGAGATAAACGCCAAGAAAAATTGGAATCCAACGCAGGGAGGCAACACTAAGGCCTCTAATAATCTAAGATTACTAACTGTAGATTAATTCGAAATAGAATGATAACATTGTGTAGTATAAGTTTGTAGAATTGATGTGAAAAAAGATATAATTTTCTATTATATTTGTAGCAAAGGGGGTTTGTTAAGATTGTGAGAGTTTGTGAATTGGGCAAAGAAAGTTTAAAATGCAAGCTCCTGAAGTTTCCACTTCTACCCAACAGCAATCTGCAAGTGGTGAGAAAACTTCCAGTTCAGGAGACCAAAATGAAGCAGTCAATACATATGGTAAGTCCTCCTGTGCATGACTATAGGATTTAAGATAATGTGTTTGGAAAAAGGCTTGGGTATTGTTGAAAAATGTTTATACTCCTGTATAAATTAGATCAAATGAGTATTGAAATCTTTAGTAAAATGGGTTTTCCATCTATGGTGTTTATCTATTTGTTTAAATGGTTGTTCATTTGATTTTGTTGTACTGATTATATTGTCAAGATAGATTGTGATATTGTCTCTTTAGAAAATCATTGTATGGTTTGGTAAGAATTTCTGGGTCTGCTTGTGGGTGGTGTTGAGTTGTTTAGTTGCTGAAGTCATTCATCACCATAAAAAGGTTATAAGCGAATGCTTGAGCAAGCACACCTAGAAGCTCTTAGCAACCTTATTTGCTGCTAATAAAGTACTCGAAAAGCAAACATTATATGGTTTGCAAGCCTAAGATGATGTATGTAGAAGATGGCTTGTTTTTCATTGCAAAAGTTTTGATGCATATAATTGGTCTGTTGAATATTTTTTACACATCTCAACAGACAGTAGGTCAGATGGCTATAGAAAATGGGTCTGTTGTTTATTGTGTGTATCTATTTAAAGGCTTATCAATCACCTTAGTTTCTAATTTGTAGAAACTTGAAACTAAGATAATGTATGTAGAAGATGGCATGTTTTTCTTGCAAAAGTTTGATGTATAGAATTGGTCTATTGAATTGGTTCGATGGCTATATAGACCTTTTAGGAAATGGGTCTGTTGCTTATTTTGGGTATATATTTAAAGGCTTATCAATCACCTAAGTTTCTAATTCGTAGAAAATATAAAACTACTTTTTTAACTGCTGAAAGCAGAACGGTAGTTGACCGAGCAGCTGCCCTACTCTTTCTTCTTTTCCTGCAATTAGGTAGAGAAGGTAGAGCCAAAACTTGCTTACATGATTATTCATTTGATTGTCCAGCTATAAATAAATTGTTGAGCTGTTTTCAAGGTTGTGATATTGTACTGTGTTTAGATAACCTAATATGGGGTCCAGTTCTGAAGTACTGTATCTGATTGGTAGATATTCTAAATCCATTTGACTGTTTTGTAGGTTGTTTAGATAATTATTTGCTCTGATAGATAGTTCTATTCTCTGATGTTTAGATGGATTGTACTCACTGTAAGATATTTTTTGTCGACGTTGAGACTTCCACTGTAAATGCAGAGCTGCATTAATAGGAAGTGTATATCTTGTCGTACTGTTTAATGCAGTAAATGAGAGCGATGACGATTTACGAAGAGTGCCACAGATGGGATTTATGGCAGGGCAGAGTGTGAATTCTGTTGCAGTCAAGATAGAGAACCAGCAGCAGCACTCTACTAGTGGTGGGGGCCAGAGAAAGCGAGGCAGAACACCTGCTGACAAAGAGCACAAACGTCTTAAAAGGTGTGCATTTTGTTTGTTTTAGAATTGATTTTCCAGAATTCTAAATTATGAACTTCTGTTATCATTCTAAGGTTTAATTTGCCTCTGTGATCATAATATATTATTTAGTTTTAAAAACCATATTAATCATCAAATATCCCACTCAATCATGTCATTTCATGTGTTATTAAATTACTATTATTATTATTTTTAATGATAATGTAATTGTTGGTTGTTTTTTAACTAATCAATATAATATCATATTTATAACTTGCAGTAGATTAAATAGTTTAATTGCTTTTAAATAAAGAGTTTTTAAAGATGATATACACTTTTAAACTTTATTAATTACCTTAAGATTCTGAAACTTCTTAACATTGAGATATTTATATTTTGTATAAGTCATTTTGTATGATAAATAGTTATCCATTTGAATTGATTCAGTAAAAATTTGTATTATTTTATGATAAATTTTATTTTGATAAATCATATGTATATTTGGATTTAGAAAGGAATATGTTATATTTGTAAATTGATTATAATGAAACAATATTAGATTAGTTATTTCAAATTTTTTTGTTAATTTTCTTTTCTTATCATTAATCAATATGGCACAATAATATATATAATTATTATAATTTTTTTGATAAATTAAAATAGGGTTTTATAGGCACCTTTCCTTAGGAAAAAAATCACATACATAAACAAATAGATAAACTGAAAGAGAACAAACAAATCTACAAAAGCTTCCTCCTATATTCAAACAAACCCCACCACTGATCAACTCAACTTGAGGGACTCAATGCATCATCATTCTTAGAGATCACCAACACATGATTCATGAATTTCTCTAGGTACACTACTCTTCAAAATAGTGGGAAGTTGGTACTATGAACTACAAATTTCTGAATTACCTTCCCTTATCACCTACTATAGATTTTCTAAACACAAAGCTAAGTCTTGGCTATACAAAGACAAATTGACATTTTTTTCAATGATAGTTGGGTTAAATTTTACAAATACTCCACATTTTGTTGGAGGTTAGCCATCAAATGAAAACTAAGAGGGACATCATCATCAAGATTATCTCTCAAAAGAATGAGATCGTCACAAAGGATGGTTCTTTTAAGAGTTCATTTCCTAGCCTTTAAATCAAACATTTGGGCTTCCAATTTATAGAAGAAATCTTTAATTATAGACACCCTCATCAAAAAAACTCTTACATTGGCAAGAACTTCTTCATCCGATAGGTCTATTTTGCCAAATGTAAGGTTAAAATGTCTAGAATACTAAATTTTTTTCTTAAGAGGTAGTCAAAGATTACAACACTATAAGGAAAGATCTTGGCTAAGTAACTCCTTTTCATGACAACTTGAGCAACTTGAATGATCTAGAATCAATAGAACTTGCATAGCGAAAATCCCATGAAATAAGAAGAAATTGAAGATGTTGTGAAGCAAGGAATACTGCTAGGATTAACTATTTGGAGGGATATGAATGAAGGGTGCAATGTGTATCTTTCCATCAAAAAAAAATGGGAAAAGTTTTTACATATCAAAGATTTTCAAATAAAGTTAACACTTGTCTAAAACCATGATTATAACTACTCATAATAATATATGAGTGGAGATTGAAAGTTGAAGTTAGTGATTTATTTCCCATTAAGAGAGTCCTTTCTAATACTTCCCTCAAGTTTCATTCATCTAGATCATGCCACTATGCTTGGTAGAGAAGGGAGATTGATTGACACTTGCATTCATGATCATATTAGTGGCCATGTCACATTCCCAATAGTAATGGCAAAATACAAACTTATTTAGTTAATTACACAAGAGCTGGGTTTCATGTAAGATGCTGATCAATATCCAATCCTATAATTGATTCTTATTCAAGACATTGATCACTAGAAGGGAGTTTCCTTCCACTACCATTTTTTTGTTGCTAAATTTAAAAAACTTTTGTTCACAATGAGACAAATAAGCTATTATTAAAACAAAACAAAGATAACAAAATTAAAATAAATATTGACATCACAAGTCAAGGAGAAATTATAGATTCTCATCAGAGTCATGATCCAATTCCACATTAGGAGGTTGATTCAGGACTCTAGAACATTGTCCATCATGAAATAACCTTACATGAATTAGGTGAGATAACTTGCATAAATCTTGGATTAGAGTAAGCATATAGATTCCTAGATATCCTCTACCAAACTTTTGAACCTAGAAGGAACAACCAATTTGATCGAGAGCAGTCAAAGATTTTATTGAATTGTTTGATTTGGTACTTAAGAATAAAAAAGCTCCTCTAATGAAATGGCCAGAAGAATAGTGAAACACCACACTTGCACTTGCTAGCCCTAGGCAACCTCCAAGTGCTTCATCAAAATTCATTTTTTAACAATCACTTTTAGGTGGCATCTTAAATGTGATAGGTTTTGCATAGAGATTGTATTGATTATCCCATTGATAGTGAAGACATAATTATTATGTTATCTACACAAAGAACCACAATTTTACATATCTAACATCACAATTATTCACATAATTATTAGGGTCAAATGGGAGTGTACTTAGATATTGTTTGAACTTTGAAGTAATCAACAATCTTGGCATACTCTACCTTTGGTGTTTTCTTCAAGCCATATAAATATATTTAGTCTTGTAAAATGATGCATTTGATTGGGACTTACAAATCCATGTCTTTGGCCAAGTAACCCCTTTTATTAGGGTCAAAGGGGAATTTTATTAGATCTTGTTTGAATTTTGAAGAAATCAACAATCTTGGTTTACTATATATTTGGTGCTTTCTTCAAGACATACATATTTTTAATCTTGTAAAATCAGCATTCAATTGGGACTCACAAATCCATCTTTGGTAGAGTAACCCCTTTTCATGTTAGGTTGAGCAACTTGGATGACTTTGAAACAACATAACCAATATAGAAAAGCCCACAAAACAAGAAGAAATTACTAATGTTAAGAAGGAAAGGAATGGTGCTAGGGATTTCTTCTTGGATTTGTATCATCAAAGGGTGAAATGTGTATATAAGCCCATAGAAAATAGTATAAATTCTTTCAAAAGTATATCAAGGATTTTTAAATAGATGACACTCATTAAAACCATGATTATATCTACTCATACTAATGTACGAGTCAGGATTGGAAGATGAAATTAATGATTTATTTCCCATGAGGGGAATCCATTCCAATACTTACTTTAAGTTCCATTCATCTAGATTGTCGATGTGCTTGGTAGAGAAGGGAGATTGATTCACACCTACATTCACCAACATATCAATGAACATGTTAGATTCTCGATAGTAATGATAAAATACAACGTTGTCTAACTAATTGCACAAAAGATAGGTTTAAACTAAGATGTTGTTCAATCTCTAATCCTATAATTGATTCTTACTAAAACCATTGATCACTAGAAGGGAATCCCCTTCCACTACCAGAATTTTGAACCTAGAGGGAACAATCAATTTGATCCCTTCTAGAGTAGTTGAATATTTTATTTAGTTGTTTGATTTGGTACTTAAAAATAAAGAAGCCCATTCAATAAATTGACTAGAAGAAGAGAAAAATAACACATGACATGTGCAACCCTAAGATTCCTCTAGATTCTCTATCAAAATTCATTATTTAACAATCACTTTTAGGTGGTAGCTAAAATGATTGGGTTTTCTTAGAGATTTTATGGATTACCAAATTAATAGTGGAGACATATAATTATTATGTAATATACATAAAGAACCACAACTATATGTCCAACATCACTATTTTTCACCTTAATATTTGAGTCAAATAGGAGTTTTACTAGATCTTGTTTGAACTCTGAGTAATCCAAGAATCTTGGCATATTATAACCTTTGTTTCTTTCTTCAATCCATATAAGCATTTTCAATCTTGTAAAATGATGTGTATGGTTGGAACTCATAAATCCATGTGTTTTTTCCATTTATATCTTTGTACTTTATTCACCTTTAAGCAATGCATTCTTTAAATGCATTTGATGAAAAGGCCATTTAAAAATAGTACTCAATTCAATAACAACCCTATTTTTATTCCTTTTTTAGTCTGAACAAATGTATTGTTAAAATTTTCTTTTATTAGGAGTATCATTTTTCTATAAACCTTATTTTAATGTTAATAATGCAAAAATATTATATTTGAAGTTGTTCATATAAACCTAATTAGTGCCAACAATATTTATACATTTAGAAGTTTCAATTATTCGTACATATATATATTTTAATTAAGGGTAAAAGGAGAATTTTGAAAGGGTCCCAACCGTTATAGAAATACTAGAATAGACATAGCAATGAAGCCTAGCACCCATGAAGGAAAAAAACAACAAAGAACAAATGACACTAAGGTTGTAAACATACAACACTTATAGGACCTCCCAAAAGGGAATAAAAACAACTAGGAATCATTGAATAAAATAAGAGAGCAACTAAATCAAGGTGGGTTGAAGTTGTAGTGCTCCAAGGAGCTCTAAATACTACCACCAACCTAACCACATAATTAATGGGGCTAATTTCCTTACTGACTACACTCCCTTTTTATTGCTAATTTGAAATAATAAGAATTCATAGGACTTCTTGTTAATCTCCCAACCAAGTGCTTTTTCCTTTTATCCTTACTAGTGGAAGGTAGGATGGGAAAATGCAAAGCACCAATTGGGCCCTCATTAAAAAACTTCCACTCTTGACTAGCCTCTTCTAAAGCCCTCCCATTAGACCTAAGGGGATCTGAAAATGGAATACAATGATTGTTGGTCCTATCTAAGGAAGTGTCACCCTCATTGTCACCACCAACCAAGGGCAACACCTCCAAAGGTTGAGAGAGGCCAAGATCCATATTATCTTTTTTCCTTTAGGAAAATTGCTTCCTCCTATTGTTTAGGAAACCAATAGTAGAGTGACCATCTTTGTGGCATTTTGGGCACATAATTGTGGAGTCCTTGTAGACAATCTATTGCACCCACTCAACAATTTTGGAGGACAATGCAATAGAAGAAGTATCATGTCCACATCTACATTTACACAAAATATAGCATACAATAGGAATTTCTTGGAGCTAGTCACAGTATCAATATCTATGAGCTAACCAAGAGAGTTAGAAATATCTTTCAAAACTTCATCCTCCCAATACTCCAATGGTAGGCTTGGGAGCCTATTCTAGATGGGGATCCTGTTGATATGGTCTTTCTCAGAATCATAACCCTTTTTTGATCTTTTAGGAAGAACCCTCACTTACCTAGAAACTATGGTCCATCCAAGAGGGTTCGAACACAATCTTCATGGTTTGAGAAGGAGATCAAGAAGAAGCCATTTCTCATAGCTAAAAATTCAATATGGCCACATAATTTCTATTTTCTCAATGCCCATTTCCTAAAAAATTCAATGTTTGGCCTAATACCTAGAAACTTCCAAATGAGAGATATTGCCATCCTATAAGAGGACCTATCAATATTGAACCAAGAATCCTTAGAAAAATCTCTTTCTATCCCAAATTAGATTCAAAGAAAAGGATTGAGTAAAATTGGAATAGGGAATAACTACAACATCCTCAACCCTAAATTTCTTTACAAATAGTCCTAAATTCATACCAATAGCAACTAAAGGATCTTCAAACACCAATGAGGACTTATCAGGTACATGCTTCTCCAACTACATGCTTTGAGTGATAGTAGACATGACCTTGTCCCCCTAGGAAGATCCAATAGTGCCTCCAAAAAGAGATACTTTGCATCATCCCCCTTAGAAGCACAAGAAGGAATAGGAAGATCACAATATTCAATGTAGCTGGATTCAAGCCTTCATAATCCATGCCCCTCAAGCCAACATTATTTTGTTGGCCACTCGGATGATGACATCAAAACTTTAAACTTTGAATGCAAAAGAAAGGATGAGAGGGTAAAAGTACAACGCTATGTCACACTTTTAGCCAACTTATCAACACAAGTGAATTTAAGTATTTCTAACTAAAAATCAATTTTGGTCAAACATATGATCTTGTAAGATTCATTCTAGCTAAGTTAGATGTGTCCACAACTTTTTGAACTAAAATTGTTGGCTAAATGCATATGTAGCACCACTATGAGGCCAATTTACCAAAAAAATAAAATTATTTGAAAAACTTGATATTTTAACAACTTCTAGTCATGTAAATAACATTTTTTTAAAAATATAAAAACACCCTTTTGTAGATCTAAGTTTAGTTTTCAAATATATATATTAATAGTTTAATTATTATTTATATTTTCCTTTCTATTTTTACTAAAAGTAGGTTATTAGCACAAAACATTAGGTCGATTACCATGCCAAGGAAAAATAGTAAAACTTATTAAAAAAATATAAAAAAATATGATGCATTAGATAAAAGAATCTATATCAAGATGGTATAATTTTTTTTCTATTTTAGGTAAATAGTTAATATAAAAGTTGACATCGAATGGAAACAACTACTTTTAATAGACACACATTTTATTATTTATTTAAAAATATATATTTATCAAAATTGGAAAAAAATATATCCATGCACTAAAGTTTCAAGTTATAAATACACAAAAAAAAATTAAGAAAAAAAAAATTACTATATAAAGATTGACGTTTCATGTAACTTCATTTTTCAACATTTTATCGGTAACTAAATTATAGTGTCAATTTATTAAAAACTATATTCAAATAATTTTTTAATTTTTTCAAAAAATACAAACATAAAAATATACTAAAAAATAAATATTTTATTAGTTTACATCATTTCACAATTCAAAACATATATGTCACTATTTAGTTATTCAAGTTTAAAAGTTGGATCATCATTGGCCGTTTCCTTTATAAAAGTGTGACACAACTTTGTGTTTTTACCTGAGAAACATATATTTTAACACCTATTATGAGCCATAGCCAATGGGAGAACATTGCCTTGTAATAGTTGATTGTGAACCCTCAATAATAGGGGAGCCAACCTTCCTAGTAGCCACTAGACATGCCTCAAAATCTTTTCAATGGGCCTCAAACCATTGATCTAATAGTTTTTCATCCTCAACATAGTAAAACTCCCCATTTCATTTGTCCTCGTCTTCGTTGTTCTCCTTGTGGTGTTTTTTTGGACTTGCAATGAGCCTTATCATGGTCGAAAACCCTCTCACCACCATTTTCCTACTCATAGTGTTTATGAAAGCTTCACATGGTTTGTTATTTCTCATTAAAGAGCCATGATTTTCTTGCATGCATCTTCCCATCATTTCTTACCATTAGCTTCATAAAAATGAGAATCACATACTTTAGAATTTTTCTCGCGAAATAGTAAACATGATTTTTATCTCTTACTTTTTAGATAATCATTTTGAAAGATTTTAAAATTTTTAACTTCAAGAAGCTTTTTGAAAATTATATCACTAGCTTATTTCTTCTCTATATTTTCATGTGAAAGTAACTTAACAATTAAATTTTAGATTTCTTGAAAAAGCCTCTATCTTACAATGCCCAATTTCATTAGAAAAATATTAAACTAATTAAATTCACTTTTGTTTTTGAAAAAAAAATTAATTCATAATAGTTAAAAAATACTTTATAAAAGTTCTAATTCTTTCCAAAATTTATTTATACATGTAACACAGCTTTAAAACTACTCAAATTGATATTCTTCATTGTAAACATTCTCTTCCTGACTTTGTATCCACATAACACAACTTTGTTAGTAGTGATTGGATCCAAATGTAAACCTTACTCTTTTAATGGAATAGTATCTTGCTATTTAGATAACTTAGTCTAAAATAAGCATGGAACATGGATCAATAAAAATGATATCAAGCCATTCACTTAACAATTTAAAACTTTTGAAATTATATAATTAATACGTATATTGAAGCCACTTGCAGTATAACTGTACATATAAAAATTTAAGTTTAGTATTTATTTATTTTCTTATTTTAAAATTGGATGACATTTAAGTTTTGCTCTATTTAAATATCATTTGATTTAGTTAATAATAATTTTACTTCCATCACACTAAAAAATGTTAAATATATATTCCATTTTTATTAGCCAAAATTTACCTTTGCCTAAACAATTTGAAAAGGAAACTTATAATTTTTTTCTTATGTTTTAAAGTCCTTTCTTTTATGTGGTCTTGTGTCAGAGATGGTGATTAATAAATTTGGATCATTGCAGATTGTTGAGGAATAGGGTATCTGCACAACAAGCAAGAGAAAGAAAGAAAGCTTATGTAGGTGAGCTAGAAACCAAGGCAAAGGAGCTTGAAGACAAGAATAGTGAGTTGGAAGAGAGAGTCTCAACTCTACAAAATGAGAATTTTATGCTTAGACAGGTATGCATTAAAGGTTCAAGTAGCTCTTGATTGTTTCTATCTTTTTTTCTTTTTTGGTAAGGTAAAAGAAGTGTGATCATGTCTTGTAATTGGTCATGTAGATTTTGAAGAACACCACTATGAAAAGCAAAGGAAGTAGGGTTGCTGATCCTTGAAAGAATTGAACATGGAGTAGTTAGGTAGATTACTAGTCTCTTAGATTTTTGATTACCCCTTCCTTATTTCATTTTGGGTATTAGTGTATATACTCTACGAATATAGAGTTATACAAATCTCTTATTGTATCAAACCATTAATCTTCTGTAATATTGCAAATATGTTATCTCTCTAATATTGCAAACTTATAGAATCAACCAAAGAGTCTTGGGATGACTTCTTAATAATTTGGATAAGTGAATAATCCTTTGTAGATTATATTCTAAATTGTGCCTCTAAAGATGACCTAAGTCTATTAAAAAGTAAAATATTAGAACTAGAAAAGGTATGCTTATTATACTTTTAAATGTAAATTACTTCTATTAAAATTTAATTCAAGAGTTTTATTTTTACAAATTACAAAAAGTTTGAACGGTTCCCAAATAATTATTTATTTATGTTTATTATGTATACACATATTCATTATTATTTTTATTTTCAAAATATTAAACATTAACTATTTATTTATTTTAAAAAAAATTTATATAAAAAATTATATTAATCATTGAAGATGAGAAGGTTGTTTTTCAATATAAATCTTTTGTTGTGAATTATTATGTATCTTTTAGATGTATATGATGTCAATTTTTGGACGAATTAAAATTAATAGTTAAAATACTTTTGATAGCAATGTTAAATGTTTGTATTTTTTAGTTGTTACTTATTACAAATAATTAATTTATGGTCGATTTTTTTCCATAAAAACAATTTTATTGTTGAGCTATTTTGCATTCAATTTTAAATCATTACATTTTTTAAAATTGTAATAAATAAAAGATTAAAATGAGTCATCTTTTTTATTGCTTATAATAAGAACTTATGACCTATGCAATTACATCAAGTGTCTTGGACCTCAATTTATTATTTGAAAGGATTTATTGTTAATGAAATGACCCACATCTGAAATGTAAAAGGACTATTCACAAAGTGGATTGGTAGCTTAGTGGTAGAACATCCCACTAACAAATGGGAGGTCCTCGTTTCGAGTCTTAGTTGGTCCATATAAAGTTTAACATGACCTACTTTTGATTGGGCCTCCTTGCACGTGGAAACAAATAAACCCCTCTACGATGAATCCCCTATCCTAGTTTTCGAGGAAGGAATTATAAACGAAGTCATTGAAAGTGAAGAATATTTCATGGCACACAATTTAATTTGCTCTTCTTGACCTCCATCAGTGGATTACTGATGGTTGGTGACCATTCTTGGAAGGTAACTTGGAAATCTATGACCATTCTTGGAAGGTAACTTGAAATCTACCCCTGCGCTCCTGGTTTCTTTATTGTTGTTTTTGACTATGAGAGGGATTGTGATGCTATACTATGTGGAAAACACTAGATTTGGGGCCATAATGTACTTATGCTCAAACCATGGCATCTAGACTTTAATCCTTCTACCGAGTCTTTGAAGGTTAAACCTGTGTGGATTCATCTTCCAAACCTCCTGCTCCAATTCTAGTTCAATGCATGTTTTGAGGCTACTAGAAATTCTCTTGGCTATTTTCTGGTGATTGATCATGATGCCTGAGATTTCACACATACTACCTTCACCCACATTATTGATGACCGTGATACTTCAAAGGCTCTTCCTGCAAATATTACCTTTAGAATTGCTTAGTGTACTTGGTCTTAGACATTAGACTATGAAGGTTTTCCCTTCTAGGGTCATTGGTGTTATTAAACAAGACACACCATTGTTGAATGCCTCAACTCCAAGCATAATTCAGGCGATCATACTACATGGTGGAAGGATGCCCTCCCACAACATTTACTATGGATGGACCTTTGGTGAATCCTCTATCTCTCTCTACATCCGATCAAGTTGATAAAAAGAATATCGAAAAACCCACAAAGTCTGCATTGAAATCGAAAAAATCTTTATCAGAAAGGGAAGAGACATTATCTCCTATTCAAAGTGAGAAATCACAAAAGGAGATCCTGGTTGATTCTATTAATAGCTCTACAATATGTGATGAGGGATGTGTATCTACCTTTTGTCTTTCTCAGAGTGGAATGTGGTGCATAAGAAAAAAAAAAAGAAATATCTAAAAAAAGATACTACAATCCATAAGATGAATTTGCGATCACACTCTAAAACTAATATTAACAACTATAATGTAACCCTCTAAGAGTCTGATGCAATTTTTTGAGCTGTTTGAACTTTGAATATATAAGTGCTGCCAAGGAACTTTAAATATATGGGAGCTGCGATCACAAAAATAAAATAACAAAATATTGTAACTTCAGTTCTCTTGCACACTGACTTAAGTGTAGACCAATTTACTGCACAAATTATTCCAAGGTATAATATATATCAAAAAATTCTTCAGCAGGCTGTCACTCTACTGAACAGGCTAGATAATTATCTCATTTTACACACGTTAAGGGAAGGCAATAAGGTGGTGGACTTGTTAGCAAATATAGCTGTTGGGACTGAGAGCTTACCTATACTATTCCCACCTGGAGATCAAATCCACTCAAACATTTTGTCAAACCTCCTGTCACATGAGATGTAAGAAGTGATGGGTAGTAGATCAGCTTGATTTTAATCTGTTCGGGCAACATCATTATGGCATTTTTAAGAAATTCCTTTAAAAGTATTATCTTAGATGGCGTACACCTTGTCAAATCTTCTATCGATTGAGATGAAATTTGTGACAAACATCAGTTTGGTTTGAATATGGCCTAGACTAGCATCACCCTTCTGACATGTTTGGTACATTCACTTAAATGCGGCATAAATTTCTTCTTTCATCTTCTGACAAGTCTGTGGAAGAGGATTGATAGTTCTCATGAGGTTCATTGATCTAAGACTACTTAAGCTATTTCAGCTGTTATGGTGGGCAGGCGGGGATTGCGAATCCATCCTCATAATATGACATCTTAAGGGAAATGACTAGCCTTAAATGCCTTGTTTAATTGAGTTTTCTCTGGGAGTGCAACGGCTTCATCTCGCTTGTAGGGATGTACTAACAGAGGACACGTTGCAAGTTCCATATGGTGGCCTACTATTAGTTGTGTACTTCAAATCTTGTCGGTAGTGTTCTCTGATGACATGATGTCATTGTGGTACTTCGCTAGCTTGTTTCTGCCAAGATGACATGGGCTCTCAATGCTACTACATATGGTGGTGTTAGTTTTGATAAAGGATGTTGATTCTTCTATTCTAGTTGCTTTTTTACTATCGTTCGCACTTCCCTCTGTCGTCTCATCTTCCCTGCATTTTTCCTACCTTTGTTTCCTATACATCTCTAATGGGAAGCCTACATGGCCGACATATGCCTTAACCAAAGACTGTTTTTCCCAGCCCTCGAGTGGGAATCGGAGATTAGAGGGAGGGTCAAGTCGGCAGACTTGATGACTCTGCTCGATTGGGGTTGCACTCTCATCCAGTTTGCAGTGAGGAATATAGCTGGCCATGCTTAGATAAGAAGCTATGAGGGGCGTGTGTTAAATTATTCAGATGTCGTCTCCCAGCTCTTATCTAATATTATGGACCTAGTCATGGATGGCGAGTTTGTGCATGCTCTAGCATTATAACTGTTTTATAAAAAAATATTTACACTGTTGAAAGGTGCGAAACGACGGTGTCTGCTTACAGAATGGATCAAGGGGATGCTTTAATTGGGGGGCTCTTCAATCTTGCATCTCTACGCACTTCTCCTCTGCAGCAAGCCATTTACAAGGCCTTGCAAGCCAGTTTAAAATCTCTGAGCAGCGGTGAAATTGATGATGCATTGCGGTCTCATTGCTTTTTGATTTCCAAGAAAAAAGCTGACAGGATAAAGGATGTGTTCACGGCCATCCAGTTTCTAAGGATTCATGCCCCTGATTTAGCTCCAGGAATGCCCCGGTATGCTTTGGAGGACTCTAACGAAGGAGCTCAGCATTCTGCGGCTATGGTATTGGATGAGCAGAATTTACCTATAGCTCTGGGGCGGCATGAAGGTTGGTGTCGGGTTGTTTTTCTATGTCCTAGCATGGGTGATGGGTCGCGTGTGCGTTTGCTTTGGACGATGTGATACAGGGGTGGTTTCTCACTTTCTCTGTTTTGTGCCACGGCTGCTCTAAGTCGTGTTTTTTCCGGCAGATGTTTTTCATTTCTACCTTATGTTTTTCGTTGTTAATGATCGTTGTCTCAGGTCTGTCAAGGGCCTTCGTTGTTGTTTTAGTTTTTTCATGGACTTGGCTTTGGCCATTTTAACTGTAATACTTTTAAGCTTCTTTAATCTATGGGTGTCCCGTGGTACTCGAATGTTTAAAGAAAAAAAAAAAATTCATAGTTTACTGTTCCGTGGTAGTCGAATGTTTTTTTTTCAAATTTTTCTCTGATTTCGAAGGCGACTAGACTTACACCGACCCTGCAAATGCATTTCACTGATGTCAAATAAACGCTTCGTTCCCGTTGTGGTCAGAGTTGTCATTGCCAGTGGGGTAGTTGATGTTATTAATATTTTTAGTGTTAAATTTACAGTCAAAGTCTAGAAATTTGAATGTATTACTGCTATCACAGTACTTGAAGAGTACTAGCTAAGCTGATTTTTAACTGGGTCAGGAATCAAAAAATTGATAGAAACTCGAAATTAAAATTAAATGTCTAAGAATTATTTTTAATGCTTTTTAATTTTACTGTTTTCTATTTAGGCTGCACTCGGCGAGTACTTGGCTACATTGCCAATACTTGTAACTCAGTAAATACTTTCAACTACTTGCTCAGTCATCTTTTTTGAGTCCAAATGTTGCATTACGTCTCTTTTCAGTTAAATTTGTTGAAGATAGATCAAATTCACTCAGTTTATCTATTCTGTTATGCTAGATTTTTTGACCATGAATGTTGAGGTTTTCTATTAAAGCATAGTTAAAATGACAAAGATACGAAAATTTGCTTTCAACCAGCCCATTGATTCATCATTGGAGGTCCCAAAATTGTCCAATCTTTACCACTTCAAACTGTTCAATATCTTACTGAATGATCACGTATCACTTACATTCATAAGAACTGTTCAATATCTTCTTGAATGATCACGTATCACTAACATTCATAGAAACTAATTAGATGCTCAGTTCAGTGGTCAAAGAATTGTTTAGATGCCAGTTACAGCTATTCTTAAACTACACTCAATGTAGTGGTCAAAGGTAAATTTTGGTCAATAAAAGTAGGACAATTATTTAACACTTTTTGATAAGAATGAGTGTAAAATACACTGTTTGACTGTTGAAGAGCATGATATTTAAGTAGACTGGCCAGTTACATGGATCATTTCTAACACATTTAAATGTGGTGCTAAGACTCGAATCAGTAGTTGGCTTGCCCTTAGAAGATGTCACAGAAAATTTTGGTATAATGTTTGTTATGTGATTCTCATTTAGTGAGTGGAGAACATTGTTTAGGGTCATGATCATGTGAAGGGTGCCAAGGCAGATCCACCATTACAATCCCTGCAGTGACATTAGCTCATAACATCACGATCATGTGAAAGGTGCCAAGGTAGATCCACCATTATAATTCCCACAGCCACATTATAGATCCACCATTAGAATCCCCACAGCCACATTAGCTCATAACATCACGATCATGTGAAGGGTACCAAGACAGATCCACCATTAGAATCCCCTGCAGCTACATTAGCTCATAACATCATGATCATGTGAAGGGTGCTAAGGCAGTTCCACCATTAAAATTCCCCACAACCATATTAGCTTGTAACATCTGATCATGTGAAGAGTGTCAAGGCAGATCCACCATTAGAATCCTCCGCAGCCACATTTGCTCATAACATTAGTGTAATTGTCAATGATCCCAGGTTGCCTCGACAATTGCTCCTTTTTCAAATTTAAATTTCATTTCATACAGCACAAGGTATGGATTACCCATATTATAAATATATTGTACATATTTTCACAGAATTCAGTGTTCAAATAGCGTCCCTTTCTGAAATTCAACTAAAGCTGGGCACGTGTCATTCATCTTTTGATCCAGTTTGGGGATGCTTCTCAATTCGGCACATTATATATGAACTTTTTAGCAATGTATCTCGAGCTGCAAATCTACTTTTCAAATTATATAAACTAATCCACTATATACATCTAATGAAAGTTTATAGAAATTTTCACTTCACAATTTTGTTCGTTCTTTCTTGAAAAGAATTGGCACTATCTTCAACTATAGATTTATGTTTAAAGTAGAGATTGATAATCATCTTAATGGGAAAATTAAATGTTCCTTCAGAATTAAAAGGAAAAATGAAAAAAAAAAAATTATTTTTTAAGTTATTGATATGATTAAAGAAATATTAATAGGTTTTTGTCCTTCCATTCCATAATGTTAGGTTTAATATCTTTTATTTACATTGCAAAAAATATTGTGTCATTGATCACAAATCAAGTGACACACCAATACCTATGTTATAACAAAAATATGTTTCCTACACTTTCTAATGTTACATTTAGTAAACTTACCTACTTTATGATTTTGTGCTCAACTAAATTATCCAATTATTGCTATCCTCAACTTTAAATGCAATTTTAATCACTAAATTATTCATAGGAAAGGGATAAAATACATCTTGTGTTGTATTTGTAACTTTATAAAATGTCCACCAAAATAAAATTAAGGTGAAACACATAACCCTTCCTTCAATACATATTATCTTGAGATTATTTAAAATACTCAACCCACCCCTTAATACTTGGGGGTTTATTGACCTTTAATTGTCTTAATAAAAAATCCCTAATATAAATGTGATATAACGTTTCTCACTCATTGAAGGATATGTCGAAGAGATATAGAAGATTATCCTAAGATTGCTAAAAAAATAGTTAGTGACATTGTCATGAAGAAGTTGCCAAATGCAAGTATGTGGACCTCTATATGTTTGGTATGTTGGTGTGGTATTGGATTGTGGAAAATCTAATTAACACTTTTATTATCACACCAAAGTATAGTAAGCTCATCATATTGAAGAAGTCACTCAGTGAGCATTTGAGGTTCAACCAAATAATCTTGTTGAAACCTCCACCTCTTTGGAGAAAGAGAAATATAAGCCTACTTATTAGTGAACCAAGTGATAGAAATTGAATCAAGAAGAAATGTATACTTGACACTATATTGAAGAAGAAACTTGGTGAGCATTTGAGGAAGCCAAAAAATATTATTAGAACCTTTGTCTCTATTGGAGGAAGGGAGATGGAAGCCTACTTCTTACTCAACCAAGTGATGGGAATTGAATCAAGAAGAAACACATACCTAACATATTTTATAATCATCTATCTCACCTTCTCAATTAGAGTTTAGTAACCCCACCAAAATAAGAGCTTCACTCCTTTTTTAATTAATACCAAAGTGATAGGTTCTACATAGGTAAGTATCATCTTTGCTTCTCTCTAGTGACTCATGAGGTTTTTCATAATTTGAGAGATCAAACCAATAACAAATGTAAGATCAAGCATATTATGAGACAATTACCAAAGGCTTTCAACAAATTGTTAAAACAAGGTAGGATTGATCTTTAGAGTAGTGAATTCATTTGAAACTTTGACTCTAGTTTGAAAATGAGTAGGAGCTACTTTACAATTCTGTAAATGAAACCTATGAAATATGTCATATGCATACACAGACTAAGAAATAAATATCTGACTCTTTCTTTGAGATACTTGAAGACCAAGAAAGTAGTGCAACACGCCTAGAAATTATTAACTTCACATGGTAGATCAAGTCAAGAAAACTTTTTGTGATATTGAAATCATCAACATACAAACCAAGAACAATGAAGTCATATTTAATATGTTTAGTGTAAACACTAGAATGAAAGTTACATTAAGAAAATTGAATATCAATATTATACATGTATATTCTCATATTAAGATTATAGATCTTATTTGAGACCATCAAGGGACTTCTTGAGTTTGCATGCCAATGAAGAGTTTAAGGAGTCAAAATTTTTTGGGGCTACTTTATCTAAGTTTATTCCATGTAAATCACCATTGAAGAAGGTTCTCTTCACATATATTTTAGAATAAGATCCCATTGATATGATGTTGCAAGAGTAAGAGATATCTGAATGGAGAACATATTGAAAATAGGCGCAATTTTTTTGAATAGTCAACATCTTCAAAATGGGAAAATGCTTTGGATGGTATATGTGCTTGGCGGTTTTCAAATCTTCTAGGTCTTGAAAATGCACATGCACTTATACCATATTCCAAGGTACTATGCTCTTTATTAGCTTCTAGGTGAGATGAATAGAAGAGGAGAGAAGGAAACACAACTATAGGGCACACTAAAGGTTCATTTGAATGTATTTCTAGGATGCTAAGGAACAAATGATTAGACATGGAAAGATTCCATAAGGGAAGCTATATCTGATGCATGGAGATACTCATGATGTGACAAACCAATAAGATTGGGTGACTAACAAAGGAAAAATGTGACTTAGCTATGATCCTATGGTGCATGTCAAAGGACAATTGGTAGAGAAGCAACAAAATGGTACATAAAAAATAGAAATGCAACGTGATGCATGATGTCAAAATCACTAAAAATAATGTGGAATTGAATCATGGTAATGCCGAGATTTTATTTTGATATACCCAATAATGACGAGATGTGTGCATTAAGGATCACAAGGTACTACGGATAAATAAGAAGGGTCATTTTATTTGTCAATTCACTATATAATAAAGCTTTATATTGAAGAGAAATCTTTCTTCTAAGATTAGAGAATATTTTGGAGTGAAGCCATTGCACATTGAGTGAGCTGCAATAGATTATTTGTAGAGCAAAAGTGGAACAACAAAAACCACCTACACATGAGAGGACATGACATCATGACACCCCAAAGTAGTAGAAAGGATGTTGATATAAATGCAAGAAGACATCAATAGATTAGAAAATCCAAGAGGTGTAATTGCCATACCCATAGATATGGAACTTATGAGAGTACCCATGTCAAATTAGTGACAACAAAAGAAAAAATTAGGGCACTTATTAGTTCCTTCAAAAAATGTATGTAGAATCATTTCTTTATGTTTAATTACAAGTGTATAATAGAAGGAATTATGGTGGAAGTTTAGAATGGATGGCAAGGATTGGATTAGTGATGGATGGCTAGAATTAAGTGAGACATAGATTTGTAGTCATGTGACAAGTGTCTCATGAAGGTTAATTGAGAGGAATTAAGTCAAAAGGCTTCCTTCTAATAAGGATTTCTAGAAGCTTCTAGTCATATGAAGATAGAGACAAATAGGGAATTAAATAATAAAATTATTGAACTTTTGGAGAGGGATGATTTGGAAAACATTAATTAAATAAAATTTTAATTTATTTAATTAATTTGGATGAGGGAGGAAAAGTGGGAATTAATTAAATAAATATAATTTATTAATTAATTGGCTAATGGGAAGATAAATGGGATTAAAAGGGATTAGTTAAATAAATATGATCTATTTAACTAATTAGGTGATGATATGGAGTATGCAACCTGGTTCTAGGACAAAATGTCTCATAAGGTGTCTCAAGGTGGTATCAACAAGGTGATGTCACAAGACATATGTCAATTTTAGGTGTCTACATTTTGCCCCTCTTTGAGATGGTGTTGCAACTAAGAGAAGTAACATCATTTAAAAGAAGATAAGGTATGGATGGAAGGGAAAGAGGATGCCCCAACCACTTGAAAGAGTGACAAGGAGGAATGGATGAAGGGATATGATGATAATGTAAGGATAAGATGATGATGTAAGGATATGATGATGATGTAAGGATAGGATGATGCCCCCTTGAGAGGATAAGTAGGTTATAAGAACATGAGTAGGCTCTCAAAATGAATGAAATGATAAAGGATGGATAAGGAGATGAAGGATGCAAGATAAGGTATGGATGAAAGAGATGAATGATACACTATGCTACAATGAAGTGAGCCACTATATAGTTTGATATAGCATTAGACATTATGCACCAAGGTATAAGGACTAGGGTGACGATGTGTCTTGTGCACCTAGTGTAATACAACCTTGTCTAGATGTATGAGGAAGAAAAAATAGAGCATTGAAGTTATAATGCACAATAGGTATGATATGACCTTAGATGCAAAGGTATGCAAAAAGCTATTCCAACATACTTAAGATATGAATATTAGCTGGAAAGATATAGATTTGATAAAAATGCAAGACAAAATGATAACACACAAGAAAGCAAGCAAACATGCACAAATGATTAATAAACAAACAAGGTATTTCCCCTGTCAAGTTGTAAACCAATGATTGATTGATAATGATTGATCAATGACAGTGTTGTCATTGTGGGGAATGATATATCCCTAGATCAACACAAGGATGTGGGAATGATATATCCCATTGATGATGATGATGATGATGATTAATGATTTGGTGTACGAAAAGATTACGATCAAGACCAAAGGATGTGATTGAATGATTTTGATAGATTGATTGGCTAGATTGGTATGGATTAAGGATGACTTGCACTTAGATTTATTGCTTAGATTTTTGGATATTTGATTTTTTTGTATTTTTGAGAATGTTTTGATTTTTTGGGATTTTGTTGGAATTTTTAAATTTTTGTTTAAATTTAAATTTTTTTTTGTATTTTGAATATTTTTGGATGGCATTGGATTGCAATGTAAATAGCCTTTGTGCTAGATACGAATGACAAGGGAAAACCAAGTCTGAAGGCAAGGATGGAGGTGGGATTAGATAGATGGATAAGAGGATAGTTGATAGTAAATAGGATGGATAACTCGTGATAGATAGATGGATAAAAGGATAGGCAATAGTAAATAGGAGGGAAGACTCATGATATATGGATAGATAAGAGGATAGACAATAGTGGATGGGATGGAAGACTCATGATAAAGGGATGGATAAGAGGATAGGCAATAGTAAAT
This sequence comes from Cunninghamia lanceolata, assembly GCA_027924645.1. Classification (NCBI taxonomy): domain Eukaryota; kingdom Viridiplantae; phylum Streptophyta; class Pinopsida; order Cupressales; family Cupressaceae; genus Cunninghamia; species Cunninghamia lanceolata. The sequence goes on along the minus strand of BSBN01000186.1, from coordinate 10,864,456 downwards.
GAGATGGAAGAGAGGTTTATGATGTGATCTCCAAAGACTATGTCACATAAGAATAACATGCGCCATTCTAAGTATAAATGCATAGGACTTGACATGACAAAGCTTATGATGATAGGGTGATAGGATTGGTTGGAAAGGATGAGATATGTCAAGAGATATGCAAAGCATTTGTCAACATTTTCTCCTATGTCTTTATCAAGATCAAAAGGAGGAAGGGAGAATGGATGGACTCAATAGGATAGTTATGTGGGTATAATGGCTAAGGATGGTAAGATCTAGTATATGATAGGATGGGGTAGAAAGGGAATGATAGGTTGGATATGATAGTTTGGATGAAACAATGTGACCCCAAGTGTAATTCACATAGATAATCAACATACACATGACACCTATTTTCTAGGTTTTCATTATGGTACTTATCCAAGGTGCCACCAAGGTGGTTTACACCATTGGACAAATAGATTTCTCTTTACTATTTTGACTTTTTTTCTTTTTTTTTTTTATCTTTTTTCTTTTCTTCTCTCTTTTTTTAAATGGGATATTTTGATTGGATAAGTGGATATGGACAAGAAGGATAAATGGAAGAGGATAGAGACTCAAGTGTCTAGTTCCATGAAGGGTGATAATCCCATTAGAGATGGATGTCACACATGGACCATGTAAAATGTCATTATGCTCGTAGATGTTGGTACAAGGGGATTGTATGAGAGGGAAATGGAGTAGGTAGATAATAAATTATGGAGGGAAGGATAGTGGATTATGAAAGGTTTATGGAATGATGGATGATAGCGTAATGGATTATGATGTGGATTATGTATGGATGAATAGTCGATTATGCAAAAGCATGGACCATAGGAAGGTGGTGGGGGGGATATGTAGGATAGTGGATGAAAGATGGGGAGATGGAGGTATAGATCATGGAAATGTTGTGGAATAGAGAGGAACCAAGACCAATGGTTGCACACACTGAATTAGATTCTGAAGCTTTTGATTTGGAGGAGGTGTAGAAAGCAATGGAGATATTTGCCTAGGGGATGGTCGATTTAGTGATTTAGGGGCCCACATGGACTTAATTTCTTTTTTCTTAAGGACCTAAACCTTTTTAGTTTAGTAGTTTTCTTGTGGAGGTATGGGCTTGCGTAGCCTTTTTGATGGATTTTGCTTTGACTCTTTGCATTGGTGCCCTATGTCATGAGGATCTTTGGGATTTTTTTCTTTATGGGTAGAGGCATCCAATTTTTTATTTTTGAATCCCATGAAATTGGTGGAAGATTCATGTTTGGTCGATGTGTGCATTTGCAGATCATGATTAGGAATATTAAGGGATTTATGGATGGAGGGATTAAAAGTGGATTTGGGGATAAAGGGATGAGGGGATTGGAGGATGGGGATATTAGGCATTGGAAGAAGTGGAGGTAAAGTGGATTGGAGGATCTAGGAATGTTAGGAGTTGGAAGTAGTGGAGGTAGAGTGGATGGAGGGATATTAGGAGTTGGAAGGAGTGGAGATAGAGTGGATGAAGGGATATTAGGAGTTGGAAGGATTAGAGGTAGAGTGGATGGAGGGAGGTGTATGGTCACATGCTTTTGGTATTTATAGGACAATAGATTTCAGGAAAGGAAGCATATGTTTTGGGGGTATGATGTGGTTTGTGATGGAAAGGAGTGGATTTAGAAGGCATGGAGGAAGTACCAACTATTGGCAAGAGACACTGCTCCAGAATAGAGTTGTATGTTGTCATTGATGGCAACAAGGCTCAAAGATCCCTTCAATATGATGAGAAGACACTACTCGGGAAAGTCATATTGGAATTCAGGTTTGGTTGGCAAAAATGGCTAAGTATGGAAAATGCTCAGGTATGAGACAAAAAAAGGATCAGTACTCCTCTGCAAGCTAAGATGTGAAGATGCGGTTTAGGTATGATATTCATGGATACTTATTGCTCTTATATTCCTATAATCAAGTCATGACTTCTTGTGGAAGTTATTTGATGAAAAGGCTAAGTTCAGGCTAGCAGAAGTAAGACAAGAACAATAAACGTTACAGAGTGAAGTGATCCTCATTCCTCCGCATTAGCATGCTTTGTTATTTGGAGTTGAAGACATGTTAAGAAATCAATAATGACTACTGAATATGATTCATGAAGCCCCATTTGGTCCGCAACATGAGTTGAGATGTAACAGAGGAACTTATCATACATGTTATTAAGAAACAAGCTGACAAGTTGGTTAAATTCTTGTGCGGAGAAGAAATATGAGTTGGATGATAAATGTAAGTGGTTGTATGATTAAAGACAACACATATGAAGACATATACACAATGGTTTGGATCCGTGTTAAAGATTTAAATAAAGAACAAGCCGACAGAATATAACACTTGGTATACACATTTCATAATTTCCTTGCCGACCTGATCATGAGAAAGATTTAGTTGCAGATATAAATAGAGGATGGATTTCAGTGCTTGGGAGTATGACATGAAGAGTGATATGTGTGTGTGTGAAATATGCGAAGATATAAGAGCCGCATCAAATGAAGAAAGATTGTGAACATATGTAAGAGTAGAGCAGCGAAATGGGGGCAGACTAAAATGAAGAGTTTTAAGTTAGTATTCATAAGCTTAATTGGAATTGTAATCATGCATAAGTAGATGCAATCACAGTAGTTCATCTTTGGTAGTGAGCCACCCTTCTTCCTTTTCTTCTTCTTCTTTCTTTAGGCAGTGAGCTCTGGGCAGTGAGCCCTAAGGTAGTAAGCCTCTTGTAATTCGGTAGTACTATAACTAATAAAATTCTATGGGTTAGCCCCCACCATGGTTTTTCCCTTTTTCAGTTTTCCATGTAAAAATCTTGGTGTTCATGTGTTATGTCTTTATGGTTGTTGTTCATTTGTTTAATCTTCTTTCACATAATTAAATTTGGTAAATGGATAAAAGAGCAAGTGCACAAATGGTTTTATAGAACACTGATTCACCCCCCTCCCAGTGTTCATTGTATTCAACAATTGGTATCAGAGCCAAGTTCCTTGGAAGAAGCCTAACAGCTTGAGGAAGATCTAGGAGGGAATTCTCATGGCAACCAAAAGGTATCTCATTTATCTTGAAGCAATTCATCATGGTAGCATTCAGAGTGGTGATCATGTATATGTTGACAATGAACAATTCCAAGTAGTTCTAGAAGATCTTGACAACTCTAAAGCTAACATCAAGGAAGAAGATGATTGTATTTTGAAACTAAAAGAGAAAATAAACAAATCTTAGGAAAGAAGGAAAGAATTATGTGAAAAATTAAGACAAGCAAGTGAATCCTCAGAAAATCTTCTCAGGGTGATTATTGAAGAAAAGGCCAAGATTGAGGAATATTTGAACCAAGTTGTGAAGAACAAGTCAAAAGAATGTGAAAAAATGGAGAAAGAAGTTCTACTCTTAAAGATTGATTTAGAAGCAACCAACAACTACAAAGAAAAATTTAAAATAATCTCTACAAAACTTGATGAGTTGTTGGACAGTTAAAAGTATCCAAATGATAAACAAGGCTTGGGATTTGAAAAGGGAGAAAGTTCAAATTCAGGACAAGACAGATCTTAAGAAGGAAGAGGTAGAAACCATCCAGTAAGGAATCAAAGAAGAAGACCTAAAAGACCTCCGATTAGGCAACCAAATGCTCAAAGCTACCCATCTTTTTATGGTTACTATTTTAAATGCAATAAGTATGGTCATAGGGCTATTCAGTGTAGAAGCAAAATGAATCAAAATGTTCCATCTTTTTCTAGTCAATGTTTCAACTATAAGAAAATACGTCATAAAGCAATTGAGTGCATAAGTGTGTCAAGAAGTTATCCAAACAATTCAAGGATTAGTCAATCTTTCAATAGACAATATTTTGTGCGCAATAGATTTGGGCATTTGGCCAATCAGTGCAGATCAAGGCCAATTCCCAATTACAAAAGAAATCAAGGTTAGAAAAATATTTTTTGTTTCAATTGCAACAAGTCCAGAAAATTTGCCAAATTATGTAGAAGCAGAAATGTAACAAGAAACCATCCTGTAGAGAAAGGGAAAACATGACAGAAAGATGTCAAGGGCAAGAACAAGGTTGATCCGAAATGAGCAAGATCTGGATCAAGAAAGATGCTAATGAAGTTAAGAATGAATCTGCACCTATCTCTGGTGCAGATACTTCCTCTGAGAAGTAAATTGAGAGCTCTGGCTGAGGGGGAGCAGTGTTAAAAATCTAAATCCTCCAGCCAAAAAGTTGATGTTGGAATCTAGCATGGAGATATGTGGTAGAATCCGACAAGATAAATCCTCTAAAAGAAAAACTGGAAGAAAACAAGCTAATGAGAAACTTTGCGGAGCAATTTTTAATTGACTGTATCTATCAAAAGGGAACATATAGCTTTGGAACAAGCATTAATAATGATTAGGTTAAGTCATGTAGAGGATAAAAGGAACTAGTTTAGTCTTAAAATCACTTTGTACTCGAAGCTATCAGGTGTTCAGAGAGATTGAAGTAGAATTTGAGCAGCGACAACCAATATTTGAAGTGTTTGGAGAAATTCGAAGAAAGGAAATCTAACGTAGCAGAACAAGGTATTCTCATTGAAACCCGATTAGATAATCTGATTAAAATTCTAAAATGGCAACTTCGCAAGTGGTTGATGTTATTGAGAGACCTTGACCTAAATTTAAGAAACACCCATTTAAAGCAACAAAAGTGGATTTGATGGGTGCATTCTCTGGCATTCCTCATCGAGTTCTATATGTCGATGATGTTAGGGCATATATTCATGTTGCCCTAGATGAGCACAACAACACTTGCTTGTTAGATTTGTATCTCAAGCATTCAAGTGATGACCAATTTGATCTAAAGGAAGAATACAGAGTCCTAAAGGAAAAGAAATTCATTCAATATGTGGATTTCTCTACATTTACAGAGGATGTGTCCATGCACACTTTCTTGACACCTCAACAACCCACTACATCAACACCTTCTGCCCCTCCATCTGAAATGGATGATGTCAAGAATATTCTTAGGACATTTTCAAATGAAATTATTAATCTCAAAAGGCAACAAACTTCTTATCCAAAACCTCCTTACTAGGGATTCCAAGGTGATAGGCCTCCATACTAGCCAAACCAGTACCAAGGGGCATAGAGACCAAACAATCCTCAACCTTCAAACTAGTTACTTGCAGTACCCACACCATTACAAGATGTCCCAGCTAACCTAGGAAGAGAAATGGTCCATGGACAAAACAACCTAGCAGAAGATGCCAATGCTTGGTGTTTCCCTTGCAACAACGCCCATATGCCTAGAGATTGTCCTAGGGGCAATTTGCAGCAGAAGATAGCAGAGAAAAGAAGAATGGAAAGTCAAGTTGTTGTGTCTAATACTCTTCCATATCAGTCACCTGGTGTTTAGAATGTAGTAATGGTAACCCAAATGCAAGGAATGTCCATTGAACAAGAAGAAGAAATTGCCCTAGAGCATGCCTTATTTTCATGGATTGAAGAAGAGGACTCAGTGTTTGTAAGTGAAGCATCTACCTCCAAGAAGCCCTTGGTATAGTGTGACTATTTCACTAGGTCAAAGAGAAGGATGGTTGAACAACTTGAAGCTATCAATAACGAAGTGGCTAGAGTTCCTTCATTCCAAACTCAATATAACCCCACTTCAAGACAAGAGGTACCCATGGTAGCTTAGAATCAAGAAGTCTACAATTAGGTGATGGAAAGAGCAAGATACCCCTACTATCCTAAGACACATACTCTCGGGCCTATGAATGTGGTTGAGCAATTAAAGAAAACCCCTGCAAATGTATCAATATGGGATATGTTAGCTATCCCTGAACAAATGTCACTATTGCAAGAAGCATTGTAGTCTCAGACAGATTCCAAAGTTATTAACCCAAAAGAAGGAGAAAAGGGAAAGGCTCAAAATAAATATGCTCCACCTCAGCAGACTGCTGCTCTGGTAAACACCATTCTAGAGATAAGTAAGCCTAAGCCAGACCCATTTTATTTAACCCTAATAGTGGGTAAGAAATTGCTACATAACTCCATGATAGACTCAGGGGCTAGTACCACAATTATGCCTAAACAAGTAGCTAATGCTTTGAAAATAGACTCAGGGGCTAGTACCACAATTATGCCTAAACAAGTAGTCGATGCTTTTAAAATAGAGTACCAACCATTAGCTAAAGGAGTCATGTAGTTAGGTGAGAAGTCTATCCAAACCATAGGAATCATCAAACAACTCCCATTGCAGCTATATACTTGCCCAAATATTACTTCCATGCAAGATGTAGTGATCATTGATATTCCCCTAGTCTTTAGACTATGCCTATCTAGAGATTTCACTGCTAAAATAGGATGGTATATGTCACTAGATTGGTCACACTTGATTTTGTGAACCAAGTATGGGACAAAGATGAAGGTGATGTCTAAGCCTCTATCTAAAGAACATATCACTAAAGAAACACCACCAAAGTTTGAAGCATCTCATGCTATGATGACTAGAGAGGATAGAGCCTTTATTGAAGATATAGGGGAATGGACTGAATATGATCAAAAGGAAGAAGAGAACAATTAGTTGATCTCTAAGATGTAGAGTGACCCTTATGACAATTATGATTCTACTGGTTTAGGAACATATGTAATCTTTGAGGAAGGTGAAGAAATACCAAACATTATGAGTCTAGAGATAGTCGAAAAGGAGGATTCTAATAAAGACTCTAAGATCTGGACCTTAAACTTTGATGGAGCTAGGAGTAAGAATGGTGTAGGAGTAGGTATCTATCTCACCTCTCCAAAGGGAGAAAAGATTCTTAGAGCCATACGCTTCTAGTATGCTTGCACAAATAATAATGTTGAATATGAATCTTTGGTACATGGTCTTATGTTAGCAAAGAAGAAAGGGATAAAGAGCCTAATATTCAAAGGTGATTCAGAGCTGGTTGTGAAACAAATAAGAGAGAAGGCTGTAGAAAAGAATGTGAGAATGAGATCTTATTGCCACAGGATTTGGGACCTGATTGATGGCTTTGATGCTTTTAATATAGAGGTTGTACCTAGTGTTTAGAATATTGAAGTAGATAGGATGGCACAGATTGGTTCTTAGTTCAACCCAACAGGAGATCTACTTATCAATAATAAAGTAGTGAAAGTCATTATTAGACCAGCAATCCTTGATAATGTTCAAAACTGGCACATTTTTGACAATGACCTTCAAGTACTTCTATTTTTACAGCAGTCTGGAGATTTTGCTGACCAGTTGCAACCCAAGATTGAGGAAGCATATGGAGACCAGATCATTCAGTTGAAATCTAATAAGATCTTGAGGGGGTTAATAAATTTAGAAAACCTTTTTGACCTAGATGATGCAAGCATAGATAAGAGAAAATTCACAACAAGAAAAGAAGATTATTCTAAAATTTAGGTTAGTGAAGGAAGGAAGCTAAAAGTAAGTAATGCCACCACTCAGGAGGAAAATGATAAGTTAATCTCTTTATGCAGCCAATATGATAGAGTAATTGCATGGACCTATGATGATCTCCATGGTTATAATAGGGACATTATCCATCATACCATAGAGCTTGCTAAAGGATCAAAACCTATCCACCAGAAATAGAGACTAGTGAATCCTAGAATTGAACCTTTAATGGTGGATGAGTTACAAAATCTTCTTGAGTCTAAGATTATTTTCCCAATCAAGAATTCAACTTAGGTATCAAATTTAGTGCCAATAAGAAAGAAGAGTGGAGATATTAGGCTCTGTGTAGACTTCAGAGACTTAAATAAAGTTGCATTAAAGGGTCATTATCCTCTGCTATCCATGTAGCAAATCTTACAAACAATGGCTAGATTAGAAAGATTTTCTCTACTTGATGGTTTTTCAGGATACAATCAAATTTGGTTGGCAGATGAGGACCAACACAAAATAACGTTCACAACCAAATGGGGAACCTTTACATATGCCAAGATGCCCTTTGGTGTCTCAAATGCGGGTGCCACTTTTCAGTGCACCATGGATATAGCGTTTAAGGGACTCATAAATAAGATCATTCTGATTTATTTAGATGATCTCACTGTATTTACAAAAAATACCAAAGATCACTTTGAGCATTTAGAAGCTATTTTTCAGAGGTGCCAAGAGTTTGGGATTTCTTTAAATCCTAAGAAGTGTGTTTTTGCTGTACCTCAAGGGAAACTTTTAGGACAAATTGTTTCAAAAGATGGAATCTCTATTGATCCAGAGAGATTTAAGGCCATACTGGACTTATCCTTACCAGTCAATAAAAAGGCAGTCCAATCTTTCCTAGGAAAGATTAATTTGTTCAGTAGATTCATATCTGATTTTGCAGGGTTAGTCAGGCCTATTACTCTAATGTTGAAGAAGGACTTAGTCTTTAAGTGGGCAACTAAAGGGAGGCAGGCTTTTGAAAAAATTAAGAAGGCTATCTCTACTACTCCAGTACTGCGGAACCCTGATTTCTCCAAACACTTCATAATGTATGTGTACGGAGGTGAACACAATATTGCAGATGTCCTAACTCAAAAAGATGACAAAGAAGAAGGAGAACATCCGGTTGCATTCTTCTCTAGGACATTGAGAGAGTATGAATCTAGGTATAATTTTGTTGAAAAGAAAGCTTATGCCATAGTTAATACACTTAAGAAATTCAAACACTTGGTAATAGGGAACAAAATTTTGATACTAGTAGCTCATTCAAGTGTTAGAGAATACATTATGGAGGGTGAAATTACAGAAAAAAGAGCTAACTGGATAACCAAGATCTTCGAATATGATGTAGAAGTAAAGCCTACTAAATTGGTTAGAGGAAGAGGGCTTTGCCAATATATTGTTCAAGACACATAAGCATCAATGTCAAAAGAAGCAGAGGATGAAATAGTGTTAAAACTCCAAGAGCTTGATCAAGACTCTTGGGTATCTAACAAGATACAGTTTATCAAAAAATGGTATTTTCCCTAGGGAGCTCTCTCTTGACTAAAGAAGATAATATAGGTAGCAAGGAATTAATTTTGTCTTGATTGATCACATGCTTTTTAGAAAGAATTTTGATGGAATTTTACTAAGGTGTGTTGAAAGGGATGAAGCTCAAGAGATACTACATGAGTTACATTATGGAAAATCAGGAGGACACTTTTCAGTGAAGACTATTGCTATCAAAATTACACAGGCCAGGTATTATTGGCCTACTTTGATCTCAAATTGCCATCAAATGGTTAAAGAATGTCAAGCCTGTCAATTCTATGTTGGGAAAAGGAAAAATGTAGCTTTGCCCTTGAATCCTATAATTATAGAAGAGCCTTTTGCACAATGGCGATTAGATTTCATAGGTATGATTTATCCAATCTCTAGTTTAGGACACAAGTGGATTCTCACCGTCACTGACTATTTTACTAGATGGAGTGAAGTTGTCCCACTTAAAGAAGCCACTAAGAAGGTTATTCTAGATTTTCTGGAAGAGATAAGTACTCGTTTTGGCACTCCCTGCACCATTATATCTGATAATGCAAAGGCATTTCTAGGCTCAAAATTATTTGAGTTTGCTTTGAAGAATGGTATATATATTTGAATACTTTGTCCAACTATTACCCACAGGGAAATGGTTTAGCAGAGTCCACCAATAAGAATCTAATTAGACTTATAAAAAGGATGGGGATTGATCCCCAAAGGGAGTGACATAAGCATCTCAAAACAACACTATGGGCTGATAGAATTACACCAAAGTAGGTGATCAAGATATATCCTTATGAATTAGTCTATGGCAAGAGCATAGTTATGCCATTAACTATGGAAATCCTAGCTTTACAGATGGTTAAACGAATGGAAATTGAAGAGAATGGTCTGATGCAGGTGAGACTTGCAGAGTTATTGGAAATTCAAGAGAAGAGAGAATCAACACATGAATCCTTCATGAACCATCAATAGACTATAAAGAGTTGGTTTGACCAAACGACTTCTGAACCAAATTTTGAGGTTGGGTCTTTGGTTTTAAAATGGGATGAGAGGTCTTCTAAGCCAAGGTGTCACAGCAAGTTTGATTCATTATGGATTGGTCCTTTTAGAATTCGTACCTGCAAGCAACATAACGCATATGAACTGGAGAATATGGAGGGAGAACCTGAAGAGATTGCTATCAATGGGATCTTTTTGAACCATTTCACATAGTTTCAAATTCTGTCGTTGTACTATAGTTAGTTAGTGTTTTAATGTGTGTTTCCTTTTTTGTTTGCTTTTGCTGCTTTCCTAATAAGTGTTCTAGTAACACATGTCATCAGTAGATTGGCCTCTAGGCCTCATATGTCCCCTTCCCTCTAGGCCATTAAAGTACACGTACTTTAAGGATGATAGCCAATCATTCTTAAAGATCATTGTCATTAATGAGAAGTGTCACGAAAAAGACTTAAAATATTTGCTAACTATGACTTTGGCGTGCATCTTGAGTCATTTATCATGATTACTCATTTAATGACACATTAATTCTTCTGACATGGTCGAGAGGTTAAAATGTCCCTTTACCATTTCATTGCTTCAGAGGTCTTTCTAAAATTCCTTCTATCCATTCCTTTTAAGTCTTTAGTGTGAGTTCTACCCATAGCAAAGTTTCAAGTTTAGGTTTCTAGAGTCCAGATTCTTGTGCAGAAATAGTAGAGCAAAGAATCATGGAGGAAGAACAACCCCTCAAAGGAACTGAACAGGAGGGTCTCTTTGATTTACTAGAAAAAATGGAAGAAAAGCAAGGTGTATGCATCAGCCAAAGGGCAGCCAAGAATCAATTGGCCTTGGACAAGGCCCTTAGAGAAGAGGAACACGGTCAACCCTTCACAAGTGGAGGACTATGTAGATGGAATTTTTGACCCTCGTGTTGCCAAGAATCCAAAGAATTTGAGGGAGGGAGCACACCAGAGGTTTCTCCTATGAGCAAAGAAGGGTGAGTCTGAGATTTTTGGCATGAGAATTTGGACTTCTCAATTGGCCCAATTAATGGTTCCTATTGTCCATCCTTATCTCGAGTTAATTCGGCTGTGTACAAACCTATTTGATGCTAGACTTCAACAATTGAGAAGAATGGCCTTATGCTCCAAATCATTCCTAAGGAAATTTAGGACATGTTAGGTCTATATCATGACCGAGATGCTCATTTTTATGATATACCTAAAATGGAGAGCATATGGCAGGGTGTTTGTGTGAAGGTTGGGTTTCTAAATGCAGAGCTATGTCTAGATGAAGACAATGCTCAGTTGCCTCCATTACCTCTAGCCTGACTTTGGTTCACTTCAAATGTGCAGGATGCTTGTTCTCTGTTGGCCTTAATTTTTGGTCAGGATGATGATGCCACTATATATGATTGGCAGTTGGTAGCTATTTTCAGACTCAAGATAGTTGATAAGGCCACACAATACAAATTTGATTTTGTAGAGCATTTTTCATAGGCCTTGGTTCAGCAACTCTCCAATTTCGCATCCATTCAAACTTTTAGGTACTCAGCATATCTCTTCCACCTAATTTTATGTCAGAATTACCAGTTTTTTCAATGGTATTTTTGACTGGATATGTATGACCCGGAGGTAGATAGTAAGAAAACTACTCCTATGTCTTCATGGACTCATATTCTTTCAGAAACCTTAGACCCATATGAGTTTGTCAAATATTTTATAGCACCCATTTTTGAGCAATGGTACACTGAGGGTATTGAGAGTATAGAATGACTGAAAGGACAAGGGATATTATGGTAAATTCCAAAGTTCCTTGTGACTATTTCTGACTATTTCTTTGGGGCTCATTTTACTATAGTAAGGCTTCATGGTTTTGCTAGTGAACTAGTCATGCTCCCGAAGGTTTTAACTCCTAGGGTCATGGTCCTAGAGGTTGCCTACCAGCTATCAATAATTGATAATAACTTTGGGAGTAAGAAGAGGAAAAAGAAATTTTATGATACCCCTTGGACTAAATTAGGAATCACGATAAACAAAAGGGAATTAGAGTATATTTTACTAAATAAGCTAGAAAGTTATGGGTTTTTAATGATACAAGATCAATGGAATTATGATCTAGACAAATTCCTGGCATCCTGGATTTAGAAGAGTAATGTTCACATGGTTTTCCTTCATGAGAGTTCACCATTTTGGGAGTAGTAGAGATCGCCAAAGATAGATACTCTAGATGTCTATGTGGATTTGATAGATGTGCCCGTTGAATCTCCCAAGCCATGGGAGAGACATTATTCAAGATTATGACCCTAAGAAGCACATGACTCATGGTTTGAGGCTGACTTTGAAGAAGAAAGATTGGTTAGCTAAAAAGATAGCAGCCTATTGGAAATATAGGCAAGAAATTTCAGAGCTTACTAGAACTTTCAAGCAAGTTGCAACAGACGAGGAGTGGGAAAGGTTATGGGATAAAGATCACATGACTCCTATTTCTAGCCCTAACAAAATAAATTTTCTGAGCCATGAAAAGGAGACGGAAGAAAAGGAAGAAACTGTTGAACAAATTCCAAGAACCACTTGGCCACCATCTCTTAGTGTCCTTGCACAACATAAAGTTACACAATAGCCATCTCATGAGACCCAAATAGATTTGGCATCGGGGGGTCTTGGACCGGCTACTTCAAAACAATCACCCATTTCTATACAAGAAGCAACACAGGAGGAAGATCCTAAAGACACAGTTGAGAAGCCTCTGAGGAAGAGGCAAAAGATGAAGAAACAAGTAGTGGATGAAGAGGAAGATATCATGGAGGATTCACAACAACAAACGCTTGCTACAAAGGTGCTACCACAGGTAAGTATCTCTCCTCTTTTTTCTCCTTCTCACTCTTCTTCTTCTTTAGGGGTGGCAACCCAAATGCCCCATATTTTCACATCTCCTGCCACCTCTGTTGTGCCTTCACAATCTATTTCCTCCCCTATCAGCTCATCAATCTTATCAATATCCCAGGCTTTTAGCTTATCTATGCTTTCCCCAACCATGCCAAAAAGAATCTTTGTCCAACTTGACCCCAGTCAACAAATTACCACTGTACCATATTGTCTCCCACAAGGTTACTCCTTCGTCAAAGGACTAATAGCTTCTCCCCCTACTTTTCAAAGTCAAGTAGAAGTAGCCAAGCAAGCAAGGGAATCCAGAAGAGAAAAGAAGAGAATGAAGGAGAGCAAAACCCCTGCTACTCCACACATGAAAACATTATTTGATCCAATTCAGTAAACCCTCACTATTACTCATATGAGCCCCAATGTGGTCAAGCCTTTGGAGGAAATGAGACCAGAGGATTATACTATGAATGCATTGGCCATGTATTTGACCTAGTTTAGTCCTCAGGACAAGGTGGAGTTGATGAATGAAACTTCTATAGCTGTAACAATAGACTACTTGAAGGTGACTAATGAGTTATAGAATGCAGAGTTAGACCTCAGTAAAACAATGGCCACCATTAGTCGCCTTATTGCTGAGATAAAGGCACAAGATTTGGAAAATGATAACTTGAATAAAGATATCCAATCTACTATATCACTGCAAGTGTATCAAGCATCTCAAGCGAATGTTACGGCCTTACAGGCTAAATTGACACAAATAAAGGGTACTACCAGTGCTCTTGAGTAGGAAAAGATTCTTGTAAAAAAGAAGGTCCAAGACAAGGTCCAGGAGGTGTTATATCTACAACAAAGTCTAAAGAAAGAACAAGACCAGAGTAGCACTTATCAAGTGTAATATATGGCCAAGCAAGAGAAGCTCAAACAATTGACCATTGAACTACATCAGAAGCCTCAAAGCATTGGAGTCTTAGCAATGGTAAAAGAACTTTATGTATCTTCATGGTAGAGGATCTCAGATGAGGTCACATAATTGAAGCCTGTTTTTAGTTTTCTCTTGAATGTCGAGCGGCTGTGTGAAAAGGTTGAGTCTTCTGTAGAAGCTACATTGTCCTATATTTTTATGAGAGTTTAAGACTCTCAACTTTTATTGCAGAAATTGTATGATGCCCCAGATGAATCCTTGCTAGCAATAGGGGTTACTAATAGGATGACTGCAGCAGAAAGAGTCAATGAAGTGTTGAGCTGCAATAAAGCTACAACAACGTGCAAGTCCTTGCTAAATGTTGTGAAAGAGTGTGTTAAAGGCATGAAGGGGCATATAGAAAGGTTGGTACAGATGAGACTCCCATCCACTTCCCCTGATAATAGCACAATTTTGATGACAAATGAGATAAAGACATTACTTCTCTCAAAGCAAAATGATCAGACTATTTTCCAGAGTCTGAGTGATTCATCGAGTGTTCAAGAGGTGGAGTCATTCTTGCTTCCAATGGTGGTTAGAATTCCAATTGCATATAGTGGTGCAGATCCTATAGACCTTTTTGTTAGTGTGAAAAGTTACATTATCTATCTAGTTAGCTTTTAGCATGTCTAGAAGATTAATATTCACACTTAAATTTAAGTCCAAGTTTGGGCTTCTTACCTTTTTGTCTCATCTCATCTAGTGAAGACATGTGTTCTCACCTTTGTGAGACACCTACTTCATGCAAACTTGCCACTTACTCAAACATGTTTCATTTGAGTAGACAAGTGTTGCACCTTTGGAGGGTTGCTCAGTCATTGTGTATAAGCTTCTCACTCCCTCATGCTTGCCTACATAAGCAAGTCTCCTATGTACATTTCATTCATCTTTTGGAAATCTAATTTGGTATATTGTGTAGAAAATAGCTTTGTGGTTTTATTCTTGCATGTTGATCCTTGCTTTTTCCAATATGGTATTAGAGCATTACATGCAAAATTTTTCTCGTCATAGCTAATCTTGCCCATAGCCAAGTCCAAAGATTCTCGTAAAGCTAGGATTTTTTTCAAAAAAGCAATTTTTTTTAGAAAATCTTACTTTGGGCAAAGTTTCCTTGCCAAATTTTAGTTTTTGGCCCGAATATGGGCATTTTTCTTCACATTTCTGAGAGTTTTTACATCACATTAGTGATATTTGTGGCCAATTCGGCCTCTTTTATAGTTTGCAGGAGTCATTATCTTTTTGGAGGGATCGACAGTATTGTATTTGTTCTGAATAGTTTGATTTGGTGCAGTTTAACTTTGCAAGGTTGAAGCTCAAATCGTGGCCTCTGGCTTCCATCCGTCAAGATTCTTTATCATTGTTTATGCCCAACCAGTTAGCATTTTTTGCAAGTCAAAGATTTCTAAAATTTTGTTACAGAGATCTGCTCCTTTTCTAGCATTCATTCTGTGTCAAGGGATCGATTTAAGTTTTTTTTTGTTGTAGAGATACCATTGGTGACCCCACAACTGATGCCACATCATACATTGGTGGTCACATTGGCAATTTCTCAAGCTACAAATTTGATGAAAAGAGATCGTTGTTTGAGGTTGAAAGCCTACCAAGGGTCGTTATTTACTATTGCATTTTTGCAGGCCACAACTTCTCTTCTCAAAGCTCATTGTTTCTAGACATCTTTAGTCTAAGGTCGCAGCTTCCTTCTAAAAGGTCATTATTTCCTTGTTGCCATTGAAGCCTTCATACCAACTAGGTGGACTTGTTTTTGGTAGTTGACATTTTGTTTTTGTCACTAAAGTAGATTGAAGGCACTAAGGCCATCACTTCAGGCGGCATCTTTGGTGATAATTGATGGTTTCTTTCATTTGGGCCACTCACTATCTATTCAAAGCCACTGATTTGCAAGGTTGACTTTCATTGTTTACTTATGGCAGATCTCTTGACCATCTAATCCATGCCTCAGTCCAATCTCCATGCTTGGCAACACATTTCTTCTAGATTGAACCAGTATTTTAGTCCTATTTGGACTTGGCCTCTACTTAGACCATCTCAACTTATTCCATGGCTTGATTTTCTTTTGGAGTTTATTTTGCTTTGTGATGCCAAATTCACAACTCACAGTTTGTAAGGAGGTCACGCATTTCAATCATAAGATTGAATCTTCACTTCACAAGTAGTTTAGTTTTGTGACAGACGGCTTCATTTACAAGGAATAATCCATGGCGGTAGATTCCACGTCATTCTATACACTTGTTGATTTGGTTGTTGTGATGGTCACTAATTTTTAGTGGCAGTTGCTTTTTCATTATTATAGTGTAAGCATCTTTATAACATTTTATGTAACACTTGGTAAATGTAAAAGGTGACAACCCCACATCCTCATGAGCTTCAACAATGCCATCACCAATTCTGTTGTGATTTGGTTGTTGATAGCCATCAGTCAACGATCTGTTATAAGCAGTTGTTTGTTCTCTATGAAACTCTTTGTAATAGATAACCCAATATTTCCATTGTAGTATGTGAATAGGAGTCTAAACAATCTATTTTTGAAATTATAATATCATAATAGTAACATTTAATGTTACATATGTGATTAAAGTCTTGATGTTGTAAACAATTGTAATAGTGACATTTAACGCACTAAAGTGCCACAAACAAGGGGAGGTCACCTAATACTAAATTTAGGGGGTGTATAGAATGTGCCTTGAACATTTCAAAGTTGTGCCAAAGAGCACTTCCATAGAATCATGTGAAGAGCACTTCATTGAGTTGTGTCTAGAACACTTCCACACTTTCTTTCCATTTTTTTAGTTATGGGGGTTATTCATGCACTAATTTATAAAGTGCCACAAATATCATTTGGGATGAAAACATTGAATTATGGGGGGGTTCATAGAGTTGTGTTAAGTGCATTTCCAAGTTGTGCCAAGTGCACTTCCACAGAGATATGTCAAGATCACTTCAACTACTACTTAATCATTCTTCTTGACATTTTTTCCCACATTGTATTGAGAAGTGTCAAGAACACTTCCACTTCAACATCACTATCACCTAATGCTACATGTGCATCCAGAGTTGATTCTTCAAGAACTTCCAGAGATTCATCACATCAGAAGATTGATATCAGTTCATTTGCTTCTACAGATTTCAGAGTTGCTTCATAGAAGGCTTCCAAAAAATCTTCAAAGAAGGACTCTACATTAGATTTGGATTGTAGCCACATGGCATGCAATTGACACTCCACACATGGATCTTGAAAATATTGCAAGACTATTACTTTTAGTTGTGTCATGTCCAGTACACTTTCTTTATTTCTCTTTTTTGGAGGAAAGTTTTTTTCCCATAGGGTTTTCTTTCTTTCTCCATTTTATGAGAGATGCATTTGTACGTGGGTACTTGATCAGGTCTAGTTACCAGTACCCATCATTGTTTCACTTCTCCCTAAGTTGTACTTAAGGGGGGGTGTTAGTGTGAAAAGATACATTATCTATCTAGTTAGCTTTTAGCATGTCTAGGAGATTAATATTCACACTTATTTAAGTCCAACTTTGGGCTTCTTACCTTTTTGTCTTACCTCATGTGGTGAAGACGTGTTCTCACCTTTGTGAGACACCTACTTCATGTAAACTTGCCACTTACTCAAACATGTGTCATTTGAGTAGACAAGTGTTGCACCTTTGGAGGGTTGCTCAGTCATTGTGTATGAGCTTCTCACTCCCTCATGCTTTCCTACATAAGCAAGTCTCCTATGTACATTTCATTCATCTTTTGGAAATCTAATTTGGCATATTGTGTAGAAAATAGGTTTGTGGTTTTATTCTTGCATGTCGATCCTTACTTTTTCCAATACTTTTCTCATAAGGATATTATTGGCTTGGATTTAGCATTCTAAGCATTATAGAAGAGAACGAGTTTATTTGATTCTGAGTGGTCTGGGTATTAGGCCACTTTGCAAAAGCTCTAGATCCCTATTTCAATGCTGGTACAATTTTGGTTTTTGTGTATCTTTTTGCATATTTTTGGGTTCTCTCTATGCATTCATAGAGTCCCAAGTGAGTCTTTAAGAACTGTAGAGTTTTAAAACTCTACATTTTGCTATTGTTTATTTCTAGCATTTCTGACAATATGCAATCCTAGATCGGCTAAGTATCAGTGTTTTATCAAGTTATGTGTCAAGGTGGCGAGGTTTTGAAGGTGCATAGTGGTGAAGAAAATTAGAAGTAGTGTGGAGTTGCCATGTGGTATCTATAGAACAAGCTAGGTGTCATCTTTCAGTTTGACTATAGCACTTGATGTGTTCCCCAAAAGTTTCTTTTAAAGAGTTTTGAGTCTCGATAAATGGTGTCACGTGTCGGCATGGTGGAGATTCAAAGGAAACTTTTTGTGAAGGTATCTCAGTTGCCCACTAGCTTGCCACATGTATTTTTATGTATATCACAGAGCTTGCCATGTGTTCATGTGTTTGGGCTTCCTTATTAATCTTTACGCATCTTAAGGTGATGTATGATTGTGGTAGGACCCAAGCTTCAATATCAGTTTTGACACCAACGGGCCCGCTATGTTTCACAAAGCAGTTAAGTCTTGTGTAAAGTATGGGGGCAGTGAAGGATACTACGTGTTAATATGGTGCGTGTTTAAGGAAGATTTTGAAAAGGGCCTTGCAGGGAGAGCGCCATGATGCTACGTATACTATTTTTGGAGTCTTTTGAAGCCCGCGGCTGGTGCCACTTGTTTCAATGGTATTTGATGCGCCTGCCGACTAATGAGGATGTAGAGAATGGGCGGGAAGATCTAGTATATCTAAAGACTTAGAGTGTCATTTATAAGGAGAAGAGTCGATGCAAGTGTCCAGAATCTAAAGAAAATCTTCAAGGCATGGGTTTTCAATGGCATCTCCAGTTAAACGCCAGTTCTATTTTTACAGGCGGTTGGATTCACAGTTGTCGTCTAGGTTTGGAGCTTCATTTTTATGCTATAAATAAGAGGGTTTGTAATATAGAAGATATAGAGAAATATTTAGGAGAAATATTTGTAATATAGGATTTTGTGCTGTCGACTAAGGATATATCATTTTGCCTTTGCAGTTGCTTCAAAGAAATAGAAACATTGTGTATCTATACATACTCTTTGCCTTGTATACTTTGTTGAAAATATTAATGAGAAGAGACCTCTGTTCTGTGCATTCTGTGGTGTTTTCTAAGTCATTTTGCAAGATCTTTAAATTCATCCATTGAATGAAATCTATTATACATTCTATTTATGTTAATCATGCATTTAGCTCTTTAACTTAGCATAAATCTTTATGATTTAATCATTGTGCTTATTGTGGAATTAAGACATATCATTGATGCATCGCCTCAGGAAGTTAGTTTTATATTGTATCTATAATCTTATTTTTTTCCCCTTTCCCAAAACCCCATTGAAAAAGGAAGAGCCATCTTCTTTAAAATCTGGAGGTTGCTTCAAGAGTCAATCCCACATTCTTGAAGCTTCTCATGTTGGTGCTAAAACCTGCACAATTTTATACATCAACAGGATGAATGGGAAAGATATGTATTAAGCTGAATCCATGATGAATTCATGTGGTTGGGACAACCTTTCAAAATTACAAAGGAAGCAATTAGGGTGATAACAGGGTTAAATGATACTAGAAGCATGCCCATGTTAAAAGCTGTGAAGAACCAAACAGTTACAGAGGCCACCTAAGCACAATTCGACAAAAGAGCACTGACAATCAACAATATCATAGATCATGCGGTAAAATTATCTTCCATGGTGATAGGTTACAAGGTCTACTTTATAAATCAGGAGAACTCTGTCTCTGGCACTGTAATTTACATTGCTTATTAGATGATTAAAGAGAATAGAAGACATGATATTTCCACAGTCCATGATATGATTGAAAAACTTCTGGTTTAAACTGTGTAGCTTTTTTTAACATCATAGTTTAAACCAGAAGTTTTTCAATCAATTAAAGAGAATGCTGGCTATACTTGTGTGAGCTACTGTAGATTCATTTGATGGAGAATTTGAAGAAGATAAAGGAGAGCAAGAACTATCCATTCAAGTATGGTACATTGATCATCTATCTATTCTTCTATTTCCAAAATGAATTACCAAATATGAACAACCTACTTAGGTCAAGTAGCATACCAGTTGCTACTCAAATTAGCAATCATTTGAATAGCATTGGAAGTTTTGATGAGCAAAAGGTAGCACTACGGGGGTATTTCAAAAATTTCTAGAGTAGGATGTGTTGGAACTGGAAATTTCTAGTCAATTATTTCAAAATTTTTATGGTCCCATGATGATTAACTTGATTGTAGTACTCAAAAAATTTCATAAATCTGGTGCTCTTGTTGGACTAAAATGAAACATCAGCCATATGTAGAATTCTTTAGTCATATGCATCACGTAAAGGGCACAGGTTGTACTTGTGTTGTTTTCTTGATTGGGAAAGCATTGGTTGGTTACAACAAAGTCAAGAATGATTTAAGAGAGATGTGCAAATGGACAATGATCTACTCCAAGTTGTAGCATGTCCCACAATCACCCTTGCAATTTTGGACAAGTTGAGTTGATCTGCAGCATGCCACGCCACACTCAAAGCATGAATGAACTCCAAATTAAAGCAAATGAAATACCATGATGAATTCAACTACAGATTTTGTTCACACGACATTAAAAAGGAAATAGAAAGATAGTAGATTTCTAATGTAAAATTGTCTGTAGCAAGTTACAGTTGCAATGCGCGACCCAGGTGACAAATGCAACTCGCCCGTGAGCGATGAAAGAGTGGACATTTTTCCCTGGTGAAAGTGCATTTTTGAGAATACAGTTCTACAATAATTGAAGATACAAGTACAATCCTTGCCCTTATCATTGGCCTTTCTTATAATATTTCTAAGATACAAGTATAGTCCTTGCCCTTATCATGGGCCTTTCTTTTGATATATCCTTGTTGTTTATCTTTTTGGTTCTTCAGCCCATGGGATGTCTTTTGGGGCATCTATCATTAGATCAACTATCTTTTATCCAAGTGGGAGAGCTTCTTCTAAATTGCTCATATCAGTATACCTGTCTTACCTAAAAACACAAGGACATACTTCCAAATATTTTTCGCATGTTAGCCAAACAATAAAGGAAGTAAATAATTATTCATTTTCCTGAAAAAAACCTGTTAGAGTTCTTTATCAATCTACCTGAAAGGGAAAAGTAAAATACTTACACTTTCCATGCTTATCAGAAGTGTCAACACAAACTTGTTTCAATGATAACATCAAATCGGGTTGAGAGGGGAAAATCCCCGTCTTGTTAACTGATCAAATATATATACAAACATATATGTGTGTGTGTGTGTGTGTGTGTGTGTGTGTGTGACCAAATGAAATAACTAAATAATAATATTATTCCAAGTAAGTTTCAATTAGATCTTAATAACTCAATCCCGTCATAGAGAAAGTTATTACCTGTCAAATCATACCAGTTATAAAGCTCAAATGAGATGATATGAGAGTGGAGTAGGCCAAAGATATACTCGAGACCTCATTATTACATTTCAAGTTTCTTGCTTTCTCACATGTCAATTGTAATTCAAGCTTCAAGCATAACATCATTATTTCTACCCTCTTTACCAAGACAATCCGCTTCAAGCATAATATCATTATAATTCATTTATGGAGATCATATCATACCTCTATCTAATCCTGCTTCGGTACTGAGCCCAATGCTAAGAAGAGGATTGCCGTGCAATATTTGAATAATAAAATGCCTATTGAGATACTTCAAAAACTCTTCAGCCTTATATATATATAAGAGAGAAAAGAAATGTGGCACCTTTGAAGCGTGTTAACAGGGGAGGAACTCAAGCTTAATAAGACATGATTGATACTGTGTGCTCCATTTAATGCTATTCACTGGATGAGGCTATACAAGATAGTTCTTATTTTATAACACTCCAGTTTCCTCTTCCATCATTCCCAATGCCATTTCAATTTTTAGTTATTTTTACAGTGGAAGCCATCAATTGCGGAGGGATGGAGACCCTTGTGAGGTTGGTTAGTACCAAATGCCAAATGGCCTTTCTAGGACCTGTTACTTTTCTTTGATTATAGTGTGTCTTATGTCAATCTGATGAACTAATGGTTGGAGCCATTAGAATGATTATTGGAAGAAAGTTTATGGGGGAGGCTGAAATGTATCGAGTTGATACCGACATCACTTCTAGGGTGCTAGCAATGTTGCTAGAGATGGAGATTGACAAAGGAACAACATAGCAGATGATGAGGGGCTTGTTTAATCCTAAACAATTGGGGGGTTTGGAGGTAACCCTGGAAGCTGCAAGTATAGGTGTTGGAATACCATGACCAAGGGATATGGCCTCTTTAGATGATCCCGATGCTATTCTGAAGCTCTATCCTTTCATTTTAGATCTCAAAGCGCCAGACCTCATGATGGTCAAAGAGAAGGCACTGACAGTAGTAGGATTCATCCAAAGAGTCCTCGGTCTGGTGGTGGAAGAAGGGTTTGAGTGGGCGGCGACTTTCAACCTTCAATTGCTTGCGTATGATCAGGAGTAAGTCAAAGAAAAGCCTAAATTTTGTTATCTTTATGTAAGTTAACATGTAGTAGGCTTATTATAAGCTTCATAATAGCTACCTTTTGAATATAGAAGCAAAGAGTGATCCCTGTGTGGACAAGATAATATAATCAATGTAGATATTATGAATAGACCCTACGAGGTCCCTAAATCTTCCTCTTCTGTAGCAATTTCTGACAGACTTTAATTATAAATATAGCCAGAAACTTAAATCCCTGATTCTGATAGAATTTAATGGTTTGGAATTAATATATGACATTAGATACAAGTAAAGATCTTATTAGCTTAATGAGAGGAATATATATCTAAGAGAATGTATGCAGAAACGTTCCTAAATTGAGAGATAAAATAAACAACACTTCTCTAATGTTTCAGATAGAATTTAATATTGCTTCATTAGAGCTAAATTTAGTAGAAAGGCAGATGCCATCAGCCCCTTTGTTAGCTAGGGAGTCAACTTTACTATCACCTTCTCTGAAGATGTGATTAAAAGTGCACCTTCTAAAAGAAATAGTGATGTCAAGGGCATTAACTAGTAGGGAATTTAGTCTCCAGTTAGGCATACTCCCTTTTCATAAGGCATTAATGATGATCGCAGAGTCTCCTTCGACCTCTAATTTTGCAATTTTTAAATCTTTGGAAATTGTCAGACCTTCATTCAGGGCAGTTAATTCGGCTGTGTTATTTGTTACTTCTCCTAGGGGTTTGGCCAAAGTTACAATTTCTCTCATTTTTGAATCATGGATTACACAATCTATACCTGTGACTCCTGGGTTACCCCTAGACGCCCCATCAAAATTTAGCTTGAACCAACCTTCTTTAGGAGGTTGCTACTTGCATTCTTGTCTCTTATTGGTGGTATTGTGGTTACCTGGTCCCACAAAGGAGGGAAGTTTTAGTCCTACCCATTTACCACGCATCTTTTCATCCCAGTGAGTCATTGTGGTTTCTTTTTTGGAGTTATTTAGAACCCTACTGTCGACAATTTCTATGATAACGACTTCAAACTTAATAATTAGATGCTCAAAAGTCAATTTTCTATCTTTAAATATTCTTCTATTTCTTTCTTTCCAAAGCTCCCATAACATGATCAAAGGGATAATTGTCCATAACATATGGTAAATGCTTTGTTTATGAGTATTAGGCCAGCATTGGAATAGGTTCATAATGTTATTAGGAATGGCAGTAATCGAGCCCATCTTATTGCTTAGCCAGTTCCAACATTTATTAGAAATTTGACAGTTGAGTAGGATATGGTCTGTTGTTTCTTGATCCTTTTCACAAAGGGGGCATCTGCTATTCCCCTCATATCCCATCTTAGTGAACCTATCTATAGTTAGAATTTTCTTTTGTAGGGCCATCCATGCAAACATCCTAGCTTTTGGGAGACAGTTCTTATTCCAACAAAGTCTCAGTGGTATCTCTGATTTTGGTCTGAGCTGCTATTTGATTAAAATTTTATAACCATCCTTAGTTTTATAGTTTCCTGATTTGGCCCCATCCCAAACTAATTTGTCTGTGTCTCCTTTGAGGGATACCTTCCTTTCTTTAAGGATGTCAAGTAGTTTCTTTTTTTTATTATTCGAGATGTTCCTATTTTCCAGGGATTTCCATTTCCATCCCTAATTCTCCCCATGATTGGGGAATTCTATGTAATCTTTTACATGTTTCCCCCATTGGGATTCTAGAATTCTTTTGGCATTTTCTAAGTTATCCAAGCTACTTATCATCTCAAACCCCCAAATGAGTCATCCAAAAAAGTGCTTGATTACCGTCACCAAGATTCCAAGTAAGTTTGTCCATTATGAGTTTTTTGCAATCCATCATAAAATTCCAAAGGTGAGAGCCTTTACGGGGATTAGCCATTCTAAATAGGAAGGCCAGTTTCTCACCTCTAAGATATTTGTTTCTAAGGATTTTTACCCACTTTAAATTAGGCTGCTGGTACATTTTCCATACAAGTTTGGCATCTAATGCCTTACTTTGTTCCTTGATGTTTTTCAAACCCAAGCCACCTTCCTCTTTTGGTCTACAAATCTTGTCCCAAGCTACAAGTGCCATTTTATTTTTATCCTCCAAACCTTGCCATAAAAAAGTTCTTAGGGTTTTGTTGATTTGTTCACATTTTTCTACTAGAAGATTCATACAAGATAATTGATATATTGGGATAGCTGAGAGAATCAATTTTAAAATTGTCACTTTACCAGCTGAGGATAGCCATTTGCCTTTCCATGATTCTATTTTTTTTCTCAATATTAGAAGTGATATGGTCCTAGAGATCATTAGTCTTATTTCTTTTACCTAGAGGTATGCCTAAATATTTACATGGCATTACCCCTCTTTTAAAAGACAAGATTCTGCAAATTTCCCTTTTAGTTTCAAGATCTGTGTTGAAAAAATAAATTGTTGATTTATCAACATTAACCTCCTATCCAGAGGCCCTACAGTAGGAGTCCAGGATTTCTTTGAATGCCTTAGTTTCTTTGATGCACTCCATACCAAAGAGCATAGTATCATCTACAAACTGTTGATGAGTTGTAGGCTCTACACCAAAAGTGATTTTGATTCCCTGAATCTTTCCTTCTTCCCTAGCCTTGGTGATCATCCTCCCTAAAATTTCTACCATTTTAATAAAGAGAAAAGGGGAGATAGGGTCCCCTTGTCTCAATCCTCTTGATATGCTAAAAAAGCCTTCCGGCATCCCATTGGTTAAGACTGAGATCTTAGGGTTAGAAATACATGCATAAATGAGGTTTATCCACTATTTAGTAAAACCAAAAGCCTCTAAGGTTTTGCAAAGGAAATGCCAGTCAACCTTGTCATAGGCTTTATTGATATCTAATTTAATTAGCATACTAGGTTTTTTATTATGCTGTATGGTGTGAATGGCTTCTTGGGCTGTAATAACTCCATCATATATAGATCTTCTCGGAACGAACCCTGTTTGCTCATCACTTATGATGTCTGGTAGAACTATTTGAATCCTATTAGCTAGGGTTTTAGTGAGTATTTTATAAATAGTGTTACAAAGAGAAATAGGCTACAGATCCCCCAGGATTTCTAGCTTCTCTTTTTTTGGGATGAGTGTGAGAAAAGTATTATTCACCTCTTTTAGAAGGTTGCTCAAATTTCTTACCCCTTCTAATGCTTTGACCACTTCATCTCCAATGAAGTGCCAACATTTCTAAAAGAAGAAGGCTGGGAAGCCATTTGGTCCCAGAGCTTTGACCGGTTGCATTTGAGAGATCACCAGTTCAACCTCAGTCTTGGTGAATTTACCATTGAGAGCTTTGTTTTGATCCTCTGAGATACTCCTTGGAATATATTTCAATATGGCTTGTTGGTGTAACCAATTAGATCCCTCCTAATTGTTAAGGATATTTTTAAAATACCTAACCATTTCACATGCAATTTATTGAGGATCTTCGATCCAGACATTGTTCACATCCTTAATTTTAAATATTTTGTTTACATTTCTGCGTACTCTGGTGCAGTTATGAAAGAACTTAGTGTTCTTATCTCTAGCTTCAAGCCAGGTCTCTCTAGACTTTTGATGCCAAAAGATTTCCTCTTTGGCTAGGATATCTTCATATTTATTTTTCAGCTACTTTTCTTTTAAATACAATTCTACATCCATGCCTTTAGTAATAACACTTCTGTTGAGGTTTTCAAGTTCCTCTTCTAGCTTATTTTTGATCTCAAAGATATTATCAAAGTTAGTTTTATTCCAACTAAGAAGCTTACATTTGATAGTTTTCAGTTTGGATACTAAACAAAAAATCTTAGAACCAGATACTCTAGTTTCTTTCCACCATTGCTCAATTAAGGTTATAAGGTTATTATCTTTGACCCACATTTGTTCAAATTTAAAGGGGCACCATTTGGGTTGGTAGTGTTCTAAGATACTTAGCTGGACTGGGTAATGATCAGAGCCCGAGTATGGTAAGATCTCAGCCATTAGAATATAAGAGAGTTGAGCCCAATTACCCCTGAACATGAATCTATCAAGTTTTTCTGTAATATTGCTAAAGCCCTTTCTTCTATTATTCCATGTGAATCCTTCCTGTGCAGTTTTAATTTCCAATAAATTGTTCTTCTAAACCTAGTCTTTAAAGTCATTCGCTACTGTGGATAGCCTTACAGAGCCTCCTAACTTTTCTTTAGGGTCTAGGATCGCATTGAAGTCTCCACCCAAAATACATGCCTGATCTTGTAAAGTTCCCATGAATTGTTCTATTTCTATCCAAACTGATCTCTTATCCTGGTTCTGGGAAGGACCATAAATGTTAAAAAGAATAAAGTGTAGATTGCTTCTGATGCTTTTAACATTCCCAACAATCCAGTTCTTCTTACAACTTATCACTAAAAATGAAACCACTCTAGGGTCCCAGATTACCCCAAGGCCTCCTAAAGCACCCTCAGCTAGAACTCCAGCTAGCTCCCATATTCCTAACTTCTTATTTAGAGTGTCTACCTCTTCTTTATTGAGTTTAGTTTCTTGGATCATTAGTATATCTAGTTTTGTGTTGGTTATACAACGTTTTATGATTCGCTATTTGTTAGGGGCATTGAGACCCCTAACATTCCAAGTGTAGACTCTCATGGCACTGAGGGAAGGCACTTCCCCTTCCCTACATTAAACAGTGTGGTGATCATAGTTTGATCAGTCACCTTGCCTACTTTCTCTCTTAGTTCCAATAGTGATTTCCTACCCCTTTTTTATTACTTTTGGCACAATATGGGGTATCCTTACTGAAATCGGTTATAACAATTCCTAGCCATAGATCTGCTTCCTCCAACTCTCTATCTCCTTGATCTTTTGGGTCCTCTTTATTACTATATTGCCTTTTCTCCCATTCTTTAAGTTCCAAGATCTTGGCGATAATATTTTCCTTCTCTTTGCTAGCTTCCTCAATTACCACTTCCTCTATTGCCTTGTCGAGGATCTCATTACAGATCTCTTCTAGATCTGTATGGCTGAACTTATCTATGGGTATCTTTTGATTCTCAGTTTCTTTATGTTTTTCCTCTAGTTCATATGTGTTTGGGACCCATTCTAAGGGTCTCTAAAACCTCTGGATCTATACTTCCTTCCACTGCTGGGGGATTATTATTTCTAGTCTCTTCTAAAGGAGCTTCCCCCTCCTCAAGTTCCATCCTTTCTTTGCCTATCTGAGGTTCATAAATCTACTTTGGAGACTTAGCCGCTACGGGTGTTTCTTTACTTAAGCTTTCCTATGTATGGTTCATATTCTGTATAGTAAGATCATAACTATGATTCTAGGTGTTTCCTTTGGTATTTTGAGTAGATTTAGGGCATTTCTTGGGTTGAGCTGATACCATACTCAGGTTTTGATTTTGTCCAGACAAATCCCTACTACCACTGTGGTGCTTCTTAAGGGAAGGAAGGCTAGTCCTCTGATATTCCACAATAAATCCACCTTTGTTATCATTAAATCTGATGTTAACACCTGAAGACTGGGGATTGGAGTTCTGATTAGTATGTATTTTTGAAACTCTGTTGATAATATTACTAGGGGAAGGACCCTGGTGAAATACTGGCTTGATATAGTAATTAGCCAAATTAGTATTGATTTCAAGATGTTCGAGGTCTTTGATGCTTATATCCATTTTTACTAACAGGAAAACATCTGAATGAGATAAGAAGTCCTTCTCCATTCCTATGAATTCTTCTAGATGATTACCTATCTTCCTTAAGATTTCACTATGGATAAGCTTGACCGGGAGATTTGGTAATTTGACCCATCTAGCTAATTTAAGTTTCATTTTACTGGGGTTAAAATTTGCTTACCAATCTATATATTCAAAATTATGCCCTTTATAGAACAAGCTTCTGCTGTTTAATATTTCTTTTTTAAGGTCTTCACTTTTGCAATCAATGAATATGAAATCTTCAGAAGTGATAGTGATACTTACCTGATCTTTGTGGAGAACTTGGACCCAATCCATAATTTCCTTCATAGGCTGCCCTATCCCACACCATTGGATAAAGAAACCATGAGTTTTAGAATGATTCCCCAAACCATATGAATAAATATTGCTAATATTTATTGATGCTTTCTTTCCCATGGCCTTAGCTTTTTGATAATGCATTGAACTCATTTGTAGCCTTGACCAAGGGTGTCTGGGGTTTGCCTGCTCTTGAATTGCTACCTAGTTGTTGCCCATCCCAAGAGTGTTAGATGTCATGTTTCCAAGTTTAGGGTTTTGAGAGATTGGTCATTGGTGGGGTGCTTTGGAATTTGACATGCTGCTTATTAAGGACTTTTCCTTCGAATGAATGATCCTGGGGGCCGGTTTTGAAAAACCCTCCACAATTCTTTGCCTTGGAAGGGAAGGGTAGGAGACAATAGGGGGTTGTTGAGCATTACGGCTTCTTTCCCTGCCTAATGAAGTGCGATTTGCTCCAGTTGCAAATGCAGGGGTTACTGAGGTAATTGGGATAGCCCAAATCCCTAAAACCCTAGCTTGGGCATTCTCTCTTAAAGCACCATCTACCCTAACTCCCCTCTGCGATTTCCTACTCTTCATGGTTTGCCAACCCTATTCATCGTGATGTTGTGGAGAGGGAGCCCAGCCCCCGTAAAAAACCTTCTCCTTCCACTTCATAGTGCTGCGAGGGTGCTCTGCCCTAGTTTCATTCTTGGCCTTTTTGTTAATGCAGCTTTATCATAGGAAACCTACTTTTTTTCTCATTTTTGCTTTTTTCATTATAATGCACATCTTTGCCTAGAAGGGATTAGAAAAATTATTTTAGTTAGATCAAATTATGCTTGCTGAACACATGCATGGTATGGTCCTAAAAAAATATCTCAGTATTAGAATAAATTATATATTTGAAAAATAGACTCCAAATCCTACATTTCATAGTACTAGACTTTTTAAAGATTATATGTGTAAGTGCTTCAAATTTTTATTCCAACTATGACAAACTTTGATTTTCAGGAGAAACACTTCTACTTTTTGACCAAAAAGTGGACCCAACTTCTTGCACACACCCAATTGCAACCCTCTAGGTGCTTAACACCCTCTCATGAGGCTAGAACCTAGAGGATTCTACTACAAAACATAATTTTTTTCTTGATTTATCTGTAATCCCTTCTTATTAACTCCTTTATTACCATAATTGATGAATTTATTATTCCAAAACTTTCCTTTATTTCTTTACTAGGGTCTTGGCAATGGAACCAAAATGTTAGCAAGAATGCGGTGTATATCAAGGATCTAAGCCTAAGTTTCTTGAGAGTTGTATTTACACCCTACTAAAGGTGATAAGAGGAAGGTTACGGGTTTATGTGGTAAGTTATAGAAGGTTGTAGCAGGATGTAACACTACAAATTAAATGAATTCACACATATACATATACATCATGCACATAACTCATTAGACATCCATTATATCAACTTGCGGTATTGGTTTTATATGTATATGTATATGTATATATATATGTATTTATATACACACACACACACACACACATATATATATCATGCACATAACTCATTAGACATCCATTATATCAACTTGCGGTATTTGTTTATATATATATATAAAACAAATACCGCAAGTTGATATAATGGATGTCTAATGAGTTATGCGCATGATATATATATATATATATATATATATATATATATATATATATATATATATATATACCGCAAGTTAATATAATGGATGTCTAATGAGTTATGTGCATGATATATATATATATATATATATATATATATATATATATATATATATATATATATATATATATATATATATATATATATATATATATATATATATATATATATATATATATATATACAATGCTCACTTATACATCAATCCTTCATATATTTTACATTCATTCATATATATCACATTACATCTTATACTTTTGTCTTATATATCTTATGCTTCTCTTGCTAATATATTACATTCTACACTACATTTTGTATTCTCTACTTATATCTACATATGATTATACAAAGAATTGTGTCTATTGTAATTGGTATGTCTATTGGATGATTTGGTAATGATCTAAGTATGTTGCATTCCCTTTGTGGTGGACCTAACTTGTTGTATAGTTGGCTTTGTTGTACCAACAATAATATCTACTGCACTCATGTAGATAACAAACATCAAATAATCAAGTCAATTATCTTCCATGGATAATTTAATGCTATGGCATTTCCTAAAACAACTAATAGTACCCCCATCTACAATCATGACCTGAAATTATAAAGGTAGATAGATAAAATAATTTAGAAAAGCAACTAACTTCTTATTGATGAACTTGTGAGTGCTTCATGTGTCTATCAATATTGTTACTCTTTCTTTCTTCAAGAAACTCACTACCTTGAGAGTTTGTGGGGTGTTAATGTTAGAAAGTGCATGACAAAAAATGAGAGATTAAACATCCATAATTTTAATTTACAAGAAACATACCTTTCTTTAAACATACATAATTTTTAATTTAATTAGCAAAATAATAATTTAATTATATATTGATAACAATTTAAGGCTCAAACATTTACACTTATTATATTTGTCCAAATTCAAATTTCAACCACTAAAAAAATCTCTTAAAACTTATAATTTTTTTAAAAGGAAATCAATACTCTTCTATCACATTAAAATATGATATTTTTTTTAAACTATAGAATCAAAATTCTAAAGCATGCATTTTTAATTTTGAAAACTTATGCTATAAATCATTATTATTTATAATTTTTAAAAAAGGAAATCAATACTCTTCTATCACATTATTTATTTTCTCACAAGAAATATGAAAATATGATATTTTTAAAAAAAATTATAGAATCAAAATTCTGAAGCATACATTTTTAATTTTGAAAGTTAAAGAATTTGGTTAAAAAAATATTAAAATTTTTGATAAAAACAAAATAAATAAAATATTCATCGAGAGCTAATCAACCAACCAATCAATCAACTGCTTAAATAAAAATGTAGACAAAAGCAACCGTAAAATCATAGAGTTTGAATTAGAACAAAATGCCATCATTATCTTGTGTGCTTATAAAAGAGGAAAATGAATGTACCCACAAGATATTATGTAAGCTTCACATGAATCCAAGTGAAGAACAGCTTTGAACCTTCATCTTTTATTAAATGCTGCTTCCCCACATGTAATTGTCAAAAGTTCTTCCTGCAAAAATCTTTGGACAGGAATATTCATATCAGAGTTGTTGGTCAATGTTTTGGCTTCTTCCTCTCCATTACACAACATTTTCCCATATATCTTTGGAGTTTAGAAGATTTGGTGCATATCACTATCCTTCAAATCCCTCTGGGTCCATACACGTGTCGAAAGGAGCTGCAGCTACGTGTTTAAATAAGAAAGGCCGATGAAATGAGTTCCCGCCTCTAAATCACCACAGAACTTTTAGGGTTCTCAGCCTTCCACGACACAACATTACAACCGTTGGATGCCCGACATCGGACGGTCAGGAAGTACAGTCAGCCGCTCATTTAATCTTTCACGTGTTTAATCTTAGATTCCATTGCTGTGTTTTGCTGTCATAGCTTTGAGATATACGCCAAGAAAAATTGGAATCCAACGCAGGGAGGCAACACTAAGGCCTCTAATAATCTAAGATTACTAACTGTAGATTAATTTGAAATAGAATGATAACATTGTGTAGTATAAGTTTGTAGAATCGATGTGAGAGAAGATATAATTTTCTATTATAGTTGTAGCAAAGGAGATTTGTTAGATTGTGAGAGTGTGTGAATTGGGCAAAGAAAGATTAAAATGCAAGCTCCTGAAGTTTCCACTTCTACCCAACAGCAATCTGCAAGTGGTGAGAAAACTTCCAGTTCAGGAGACCAAAATGAAGCAGTCAATACATATGGTAAGTCCTCCTATGCATGACTATAGGATTTAAGATAATGTGTTTGGAAAAAGGCTTGGGTATTGTTGAAAAATGTTTATACTTCTGTATAAATTAGATCAAATAAGTATTGAAATCTGTAGTAAAATGGGGTTTCAATCTATGGTGTTTATCTATTTGTTTAAATGGTTGTTCATTTGATCTTGTTGTACTGATTATATTGTCAAGATAGATTGTGATATTGTCTCTTTAGAAAATCATTGTATGGTTTGGTAAG
Organism: Cunninghamia lanceolata; assembly: GCA_027924645.1. Taxonomy (NCBI): domain Eukaryota; kingdom Viridiplantae; phylum Streptophyta; class Pinopsida; order Cupressales; family Cupressaceae; genus Cunninghamia; species Cunninghamia lanceolata. The sequence continues at coordinate 10,831,913 of BSBN01000186.1, read as the reverse complement.
AATTTCTGGGTGTGCTTGTGGGTGGTGTTAAGATGTTTAGTTGCTGCAGTCATTCATCACCATAAAAAGGTTATAAGCGAATGTTTGACAAGAGGACCTAGAAGCTCGTAGCAACATTATTTGCTGCTAATAAAGTACTCGAAAAGCAAACATTATATGGTTTGCAAGCCTAAGATGATGTATGTGGAAGATGGCTTGTTTTTCATTGCAAAAGTTCTGATGCATAAAATTGGTCTGTTGAATATTTTTTACACATCTCAACAGACAGTAGGTCAGATGGCTATAGAAAATGGGTCTGTTGTTTATTGTGTGTATCTATTTAAAGGCTTATCAATCACCTTAGTTTCTAATTTGTAGAAACTTGAAACTAAGATAATGTATGTAGAAGATGGCATGTTTTTCTTGCAAAAGTTTGATGTATAGAATTGGTCTATTGAATTGGTTCGATGGCTATATAGATCTTTTAGAAAATGGGTCTGTTGCTTATTTTGGGTATCTATTTAAAGGCTTATCAATCACCTAAGTTTCTAATTCGTAAAAAATATAAAACTACTTTTTAAACTGCTGAAAGCAGAACGGTAGTTGACCCAGCAGCTGCCCTACTTTTTCTTATTTCCTGCAATTAGGTAGAGAAGGTAGAACCAAAACTTGCTTACATAATTATTCATTTGATTGTCCAGCTATAAATAAATTGTTGAGCTGTTTTCAAGGTTGTGATATTGTACCGTGTTGAGATAACCTAATATGGCGTCCAGTTCTAAAGTACTGTATCTGATTGGTAGATATTCTAAATCCATTTGACTGTTTTATATGGTTTAGATATTTATTTGCTATGAAAGACAATCCTATTCTCTGAAGTTTTGTTGGATTGTACTCTGAAGGATTTTTTTTGTCGACGTTGAGACTTCCACTGTAAATGCGGAGCTGCACTAATAGGAAGTGTATTTCTTGTCGAACTGTTTAATGCAGTAAATGAGAGCGATGACGATTTACGAAGAGTACCAGAGATGGGATTTATGGCAGGGCAGACTGTGAATTCTGTTGCAGTCAAGATAGAGAACCAGCAGCAGTCTACTAGTGGTGGGGCCCAGAGAAAGCGAGGCAGAACACCTGCTGACAAAGAGCACTAACGTTATCCATAGTATAGTTATCCATTTGAATGATAAATAGTTATCCATTTGAATTGATTCAGTAAAAATTTGTATTATTTTATGATAAATTTTATTTTGATAAATCATATGTATATTTGGATTGAGAAAGGAATATGTTATATTTGTAAATTGATTATAATGAAACAATATTAGATTAGTTATTTCAAATATTTTTGTTAATTTTCTTTTCTTATCATTAATCAATATGACACAATAATATATATAATTATTATATATTTTTGATAAATTAAACTAGGGTTTTATAGGCACCTTTCCTTAGGAAAAAAATCACATACATAAACAAATAGATAAACTGAAAGAGAACAAACAAATCTACAAAAGCTTCCTCCTGCATTCCAACAAACCCCACCACTGATCAACTCAACTTGAGGGACTCAATGCATCATCATTCTTAGATTCGTGAATTTCTCTAGGTATACTACTCTTCAAAATAGTGGGAAGTTGGAACTATGAACTACAAATTTCTGAATTACCTTCCCTGATCACCTACTATAGATTTTCTAAACACAAAGCTAAGTCTTGGCTATACAAAGACAAATTGACATTCTTTTTCAATGATAGTTGGGTTAAATTTTACAAATACTCCACATTTTGTTGGAGTTTAGCCATCAAAGGAAAACTAAGAGGGACATCAGCATCAAGATTATCTCTCAAAAGAATGAGATTGTCACAAAGGATGGTTCTTTTAAGAGTTCATTTCCTAGCCTTTAAATCAAACATTTGGGCTTCTAATTTATAGAAGAAATCTTTAATTATAGACACCCTCATCCAAAAAACTCTTACATTAACAAGAACTTCTTCATCTAATAGGTCTATTTTGCCAAATGTAAGGTTAAAATGTCTAGAACACTAAATTTTTTTCTTAAGAGGTAGTAAAAGATTACAACACTATAAGGAAAGATCTTGGCTAAGTAACTCCTTTTCACGACAGCTTGAGCAACTTGAATGATCTAGAATCAATAGAACTTGCATAGCAAAAATCCCATGAAATAAGAAGAAATTGAAGATGTTGTGAAGCAAGGAATAGTGCTAGGATTAACTACTTGGAGGGATATGAATGAAGGGTGCAATGTGTAGCTTTCCATAAAAAAAATGCGGGAAAAGTTTTTACTTATCAAAGATTTTCAAATAAAGTTAACACTTGTCTAAAACCATGATTATAGCTGATCATAATAATATATGAGTGGAGATTAAAAGTTGAAGTTAGTGATTTATTTCCCATTAGGAGAGTCCTTTCTAATACTTCCCTCAAGTTTCATTCATCTAGATCATGCCACTGTGCTTGGTAGAGAAGGAAGATTGATTGACACTTGCATTCATGATCATATTAGTGTCCATGTCACATTCCCAATAGTAATGGCAAAATACAACCTTATTTAGTTAATTACACAAAAGCTGGGTTTTATTTAAGATGCTGATCAATATCCAATCCTATAATTGATTCTTATTCAAGACATTGATCACTAGAAGGGAGTTTCCTTCCACTACCATTTTTTTGTTGCTAAATTTAAAAAACTTTTATTCACGAGTAGACAAATAAGCTATTATTAAAAGAAAAAAAAGATAACAAAATTAGAGTAAAGATTGGCATCACAAGTCAAGGAGAAATTATAGATTCTCATCAGTGTCATGATCCAATTCCACATTAGGAGGTTGATTTAGGACTCTAGAACATTGTCCATCATGAAATAACCTTACATGAATTAGGTGAGATAACTTGCATAAATCTTGGATTAGAGTAAGCATATAGATTCCTAGATATCCTCTACCAAACTTTTGAATCTAGAAGGAACAACCAATTTGATCGAGAGCAGTTAAAGATTTTATTGAATTGTTTGATTTGGTACTTAAGAATAAAGAAGCTCCTCTAATGTAATGGCCAGAAGTATAGTGAAACACCACACTTGCAACTGCTAGCCCTAGGTAACCTCCAAGTGCTTCATCAAAATTCATTTTTTAACAATCACTTTTAGGTGACATCTTAAATGTGATAGGTTTTGCATAGATATTGTATTGATTATCCCATTAATAGTGAAGACATATAATTATTATGTTATCTGCATGAAGAACCATAATTTTACATATCCAACATCACAATTATTCACATAATTATTAGGGCCAAATGGGAGTGTACTTAGATATTGTCTGAACTTTGAAGTAATCAACAATATTGGCATACTCTACCTTTGGTGTTTTCTTCAAGCCATATAAATATTTTTAGTCTTGTAAAATGATGCATTTGATTGGGACTTACAAATCCAAGTCTTTGGCCAAGTAACCCCTTTTATTAGGGTCAAAGGGGAGTTTTATTGGATCTTGTTTGAACTTTGAAGAAATCAACAATCTTGGTTTACTATATATTTGGTGCTTTCTTCAAGACATACATATTTTTAATCTTGTAAAATTAGCGTTGAATTGGGACTCACAAATCCATCTTTGGTAGAGTAACCCCTTTTCATGTTAGGTTGAGCAACTTGGATGACTTTGAAACAACATAACCAACATAGAAAAGCCCACAAAACAAGAAGAAATTACTAATGTTAAGAAGGAAAGGAATGGTGCTAGGGATTGCTTCTTGGATTTGTATGATCAAAGGGTGAAATGTGTATATAAGTCCCATAGAAATAGTATAAATTATTTTGCAAGCATATCAAGGATTTTTAAATAGCTGACACTCATCTAAAACCATGATTATATCTACTCATACTAATGTACGAGTCAGGATTGGAAGTTGAAATTAATGATTTATTTCCCATGAGGGGAATCCATTCCAATACTTACTTTAAGTTCCATTCATCTAGATCATCACTGTGCTTGGTAGAGAAGGGAGATTGATTCACACCTACATTCACCAACATATCAATGACAATGTTAGATTCTCGATAGTAATGATAAAATACAACCTTGTCTAACTAATTGCACAAGAGTTAGGTTTAAACTAAGGTATTGTTCAATCTCTAATCTACAATTGATTCTTACTAAAACCATTGATCACTAGAAGGGAATCACCTTCCTCTACCAAACTATTGAATCTATATGGAACAATCAATTTGATCCCTTCTAGAGTAGTTGAATATTTTATTTAGTTGTTTGATTTGGTACTTAAAATAAATAAGACCATTCAATAAAATGACCAAAAGAAGAACAAAACAACACATGCCATGTGCAAGCCTGTGTTACCTTAGGTGTTCTATCAAAATTCAATTTTTAACAATCACTTTTAGGTGGTAGCTAAAATGATTGGGTTTTCTTAAAGATTTTATGGATTACCACATTAATAGTGGAGACATATAATTATTAATGTAATATACAGAAAGAAACACAACTATAAGTCCATATAAGTATTTTCAATCTTGTAAAATGATGTGTTTGGTTGGAACTCAAATCCATGTGTTTTTTCCATTTATATCTTTGTACCTTATTCACCTTTAAGCAATGCATTCTTTACATGCATTTGATGAAAATTCCATTTAAAAATAGTACTCAATTCAATAACAACCCTATTTTTAATCTTTTTTTAGTATGAACAAATGTATTGTTAAAATTTTCTTTTATTAGGAGTATCATTTTTGTATAAACCTTATTTTAATGTTAATAATGCAAAAATATTATATTTGAAGTTGTTCATATAGACCTAATTAGTGCCAACAATATTTATACATTTAGAAGTTTCAATTATTCCTACATATATATTTTTTAATTAAGGGTAAAAAGAGAATTTTGAAAGGGTCCCAACCCTTATAGAAAGACTAGAATAGACATAGCAATGAAGCCTAGCACCCATCAATGAAAAAAAAAACAAGGAACAAATGACACTAAGGTTGTAAACATACAACACTTATAGGACCTCCCAAAAGGGACTAAAAACAACTAGGAATCATTGAATAAAACAAGAGACCAACTAAATCAAGGTGGGTTGAAGTTGTAGTGCTCCAAGGAGCTCTAAATACTACCACCAACCTAACCACATAATTATTGGGGCTAACTTCCTTATTGACTAGACACTCCCTTTTTATTTGCCAATTTGAAATAATAAGAATTCATAGGACTTGTTGTTAATCTCCCAACCAAGTACTTTTTCCTTTTATCCTTACTAGTGGAAGGCAAGATGGGAAAATGCAAAGCACCAACTGGGCCCTCATTAACAAACTTCCACTCTTGACTAGCCTCTTCTAAAGCCCTCCCGGGGATCTAAAAATGGAATACAATGATTGTTGGTCCTATCTAAGGAAGTGTCACCCTCATTATCACCACCCACCAAGGGCAAGACCTCTAAAGGTTGAGAAAGGCCAAGATCCATAGTTTCTTTTTTCCTTTAGGAAAATTGCTTCCTCCTATTGTTTAGGAAACCAATAGCAGAGTGGCCATCTTTGTGGTATTTTGGGCACATAATTGTGGAGTCCTTGTAGACAATCTATTGCACCCACTCAACAATTTTGGAGGACAATGCAATAGAGGAAGCATCATGTCCACATCTACATTTACACAAAATATAGCATACAATAGGAATTTCTTGGAGCTAGTCACGGTATTAATATCTATGAGCTAACTAAGAGAGTTAGAAATATCCTTCAAAACTTCATCCTCCCAATACTCCAATGGTAGGCTTGGAACCCTATTCTAGATGGGGATCCTGTTGATATGGTTTTTCTCAGAATCATAACCCTTTTTTGATCTTTTAGGAAGAACCCTCACTTACCTAGAAACCATGGTCCATCCAAGAGGGTTCAAACACAATCTTCATGGTTTGAGAAGGAGATCAAGAAGAAGCCATTTCTCATAGCTAAAAATTCAATATGGCCACATAATTTCTATTTTCTCAATGCACATTTCCTAAAAAATTCAATGTTTGGCCTAATTCCTAGAAACTTCCCAATTAGAGATATTGCCATCCTATAAGAGGACCTATCAATATTGAACCAAGAATCCTTAGAAAAATATCTTTCTATCCCAAATTAGATTCAAAGAAAAGGATTGAGTAAAATTGGAATAGGGCATAACTATAACATCCTCAACCCTAAATTTCTTTACAAATAGCCCTAAATTCATACCAATAGCAACTAAAGGATCTTCAGACACCAATGAGGACTTATTAGGTACATGCCTCTCCACCTCCATGCTTTGAGTGATAGTAGACATGACCTTGTCCCCCTAGGAAGATCCAATAGTGCCTCCAAAAAGAGATACTTTGCATCATCCCCCTTAGAAGCACAAGGGGGAATAGGAGGATCACAATCTTCAATGTAGCTGGATTCAAGCCTTCATAATCCATGCCCCTCAAGCCAACATTATTTTGTTGGCCACTCGGATGATGAAATCAACACTTTAAACCTTGAACGCAAAATAAAGGATGAGAGGGTAAAAGCACAAAGCTGTGTCACACTTTCAAGTAACTTATCAACACAAGTGAATTTAAGTATTTCTAACTAAAAATCAATTTTGGTCAAACATATGATCTTGTAGATTCATTCTAGCTAAGTTAGATGTGTCCACAACTTTTCAAACTAAAATTGTTGGCTAAATGCATATGTAGCACCACTATGAGGCTAATTTACCAAAAAAATTATATTATTTCAAAAACTTGATATTTCAACAACTTCTACTTGTGTAAATAATATTTTTTAAAAAATATAAAAATACCCTTTTGTAGATCTATAAGTTTAGTTATCAAAAATATATATTTTAATAGCTTAATTATTATTTATATTTTCCTTTCTATTTTTACTAAAAGTAGGTTATCAGTACAAAACATTAGGTTGATTACCATGTCAAGGAAAAATAGTAAAACTTATTTAAAAAAATTGAAAAAAATATGATGTGCTAGATAAAAGAATCTATATCAAGATGGTATAATTTTTTTTCTATTTTAGATAAATAGTTAATATGAAAGTTGACATCGAATGAAGATAACTACGTTTTAATAGATGCACATTTTATTATTTATTTAAAAATATATATTTATCAAAATTAGAAAAAAATATATCCATGCACTAAAGTTTCAAGTTATAAATACACAAAAAAAATTAAGAAAAGAATAAATTACTATATAAAGATTGACATCTCATGTAACTTCATTTTTCAACATTTTATCAGCAACTAAATTATAGTGTCAATTTATTAAAAACTATATTCAAATAATTTTTTAATTTTTTCAAAAAATACAAACATAAAATATAATAAAAAAAAATATTTTATTAGTTTACATCATTTCACAATTCAAAACATATATGTCACTATTTAGTGATTCAAGTTTAAAAGTTGGATCATTGTTGGCCGTTTCCTTTATAAAAGTGTGACACAACTTTGTGCTTTCACCTGAGAAACATATATTTCAACACCTATTATGAGCCATAGCCAATGGAGAACATTGCCTTGTAATAGTCAATTGTGAACCCTCAATAATAGGGGAGCCAACCTTCCCAGTGGCCACTAGACATGCCTCAAAATCTTTTCAATGGGCCTCAAACCATTGATCTAATAGTTTTTCATCCTCAACATAGTAAAACTCCCCATTTCATTTGTCCTCATCTTCGATGTTCTCTTTGTGGTGTTCATTTTTTGGACTTGCAACAAGCCTTATCATGGTTGAAAATGCTCTCACCACCATTTTCCTACTCATAGTGTTTATGAAAGCTTCACATGGTTTGTTATTTCTCATTAAAGAGCCATGATTTTCTTGCATGCATATTCCCATCATTTCTTACCATTAGCTTCATAAAAATGAGAATCACATACTTTAGAATTTTTCTTGTGAAATAGTAAACATAATGATTTTATCTCTTACTTTTTAGATAATCATTTTGAAAGATTTTAAAATTTTTAACTTCAAGAAGCTTTTTGAAAATTATATCACTAGCTTATTTCTTCTCTATATTTTTATGTGAAAGTAACTTAACAATTAAATTTTAGATTTCTTGAAAAAACCTCTATCTTACAATGTCCAATTTCATTAGAAAAATATTAAACTAATTAAATTCACTTTTGTTTTTGAAAAAAAAATTAATTCATAACAATTAAAAAATACCTTATAAAAGTTCTAATTCTTTCCAAAATTTATTCATACATGTAATAGAACTTTAAAACTACTCAAATTGATATTCTTCATTGTAAACATTCTCTTCCTAACTTTGTATCCACATAACACAACTTTGTTAGTAGTGATTGGATCCAAATGTAAACCTTGCTCTTTTAATGGAATAGTATCCTCCTATTTAGAGAACTTAGTCTAAAATAAGCATGGAACATGGATCAATAAAAATGATATCAAGCCATTCACTTAACAATTTATAACTTTTGAAATTATATAATTAATACTTACATTCAAGCCACTTGCAGTATAACTATACATATAAATTTAAGTTTTAGTATTTATTTATTTTCTTATTTTAAAATTGGATGACATTTAAGTTTTGCTCTATTTAAATATCATTTGGTTTAGTTAATAACAATTTTACTTCTATCACACTAAAAAATGTTAAATATATATTCCATTTTTATTAGCCAAAATTTACCTTTGCATAAACAATTCGAAAAGGAAACTTATAATTTTTTTCTTATGTTTTAAAGTCCTTTCTTTTATGTGGTCTTGTATCAGAGATGGTGATTAATAAATTTGGATCATTACATATTGTTGAGGAATAGGGTATCTGCACAACAAGCAAGAGAAAGAAAGAAAGCTTATGTAGGTGAGCTAGAAACCAAGGCAAAGGATCTTGAAGACAAGAATAGTGAGTTGGAAGAGAGAGTCTCAACTCTACAAAATGAGAATTTTATGCTTAGACAGGTATGCATTAAAGGTTCAAGTAGCTCTTGATTGTTTCTATCTTTTTTTCTTTTTTGGTAAGGTAAAAAGAAGTGCGATAATGTCTTGTAATTGGTCATGTAGATTTTGAAGAACACCACTATGAAAAGCAAAGGAAGCAGGGTTACTAATCCTTGAAAGAATTGAACATGGAGTAGTTAGGTAGATTACTAGTCTCTTAGATTTTTGATTACCCCTTCCTTATTTCACTTTGGGTATTAGAGTATCTAGTCTACGAATATAGAGTTATACAAATCTCTTATTGTATCAAACCATTAATCTTCTGTAATATTGCAAATATGTTATCTCTCTAATATTGCAAGCTTATAGAATCAACCAAAGAGTCTTGGGATGACTTCTTAATAATTTCGATAGGTGAAGAATCCTTTGTAGATTATATTCTAAATCGTGCCTCTAAAGATGACCTAAGTCTATTAAAAAGTAAAATATTAGAACTAGAAAAGGTATGCTTATTATACTTTTAAATGTAAATTACTTATATTAAAATTTAATTCAAGAGTTTTATTTATACAAATTACAAAAAGTAGAGATTGATAGTCATCTTAATGGGAAAATTAAATGTTTAAAGTAGAGATTGATAGTCATCTTAATGGGAAAATTAAATGTTCCTTCATAATTAAAAAGAAAAATGAACTTTTATTTATTTTTATTTTTTAAGTTACTGATATGATTAAAGAAATATTAATAGGTTTTTGTCCTTCCATTCCATAATGTTAGGTTTAATATCTTTTATTTACATTGCAAAAGATATTGTGTCATTGATCACAAATCAAGTGACACACCAATACCTAGGTTATAACAAAAATATGTTTTCTACACTTTCTAATGTTACATTTAGTAAACTTACCTACTTTATGATTTTGTGCTCAACTAAATTATCCACTTATTGCTATCATCAACTTTAAATGCAATTTTAATCACCAAATTATTGATAGGAAAGTGATAAAATAGATCTCGTGTTGTATTTGTAACTTTCTAAAATGCCCACCAAAATAAAATTAAGGTGAAACACATAACCCTTCCTTCAATACATATTATCTTGAGATTATTTAAAATACTCAAACCACCCCTTAATACTTGGGGGTTTATTGACCTTTAATTGTCTTATTCAAAAATTCCTAATATAAATGTGATATAACATTTCTCACTCATTGAAGGATATGTCGAAGAGATATAGAAGATTATCCTAAGATTGCTAAAAAATTAGTTAGTGACATTTTCATGAAGAAGTTGGAAAATGCAAGTATGTGGACTTCTATATATGTTTGGTATGTTGGTGTGGTACTGGATTGTGGGAAATCTAATTAACACTTTTATTATCACATCAAAGTATAGTAAGCTCATCATATTGAAGAAGTCACTCAGTGAACATTTGAGGTTCAACCAAATAATCTTGTTGAAACCTCCACCTCTTTGGAGAAAGAGAAATATAAGCCTACTTATTAGTGAACCAAGTGATGGAAATTGAATCAAGAAGAAATGTATACTTGACACTATATTGAAGAAGAAACTTGGTGAGCATTTGAGGAAGCCAAAAAATATTATTAGAACCTTTGTCTCTATTGGAGGAAGGGAGATGGAAGCCTACTTCTTACTCAACCAAGTGATGGGAATTGAATAAATAAGAAACACATACCTAACATATTTTATGATCATCTATCTCACCTTCTCAATTAGAGTTTAGCAACCCCACCAAAATAAGAGCTTCACTCCTTTTTTAATTAATACCAAAGTGATAGGTTCTACATAGGTAAGTATCATCTTTGCTTCTCTCTAGTGACTCATGAGGTTTTTCATAATTTGAGAGATCAAACCAATAACAAATGTAAGGTCAAGCATATTATGAGACAAATACCAAAGGCTTTCAACAAATTGTTAAAACAAGGTAGGATTGATCTTTAGAGTAGTGAATTCATCTGAAACTTTGACTCTAGTTTGAAAATGAGTAGGAGCTACCTTACAATTCTGTAAATGAAACCTATGAAATATGTCACATGCATACATGGACTAAGAAATAAATATTTGACTCTTTCTTTTAGATACTTGAAGACCAAGAAAGTAGTGCAACATGTCTAGAAATTATTAACTTCAAAATGATACATGTAAAAATTAACTTCACATGGTAGATCAAGTCAAGAAAACCTCTTATGATATTGAAATCATGAACATACAAACCAAGAACAATGAAGTCATATTTAATATATTAAGTGTAAACACTAGAATGAAAGTTACATTAAGAAAAATGAATATCAATATTATACATGTATATTCTCATATTAAGATTATAGATCTTATTTGAGACCATCAAGGGACTTCTTGAGTTTGCATGCCAATGAAGAGTTTAAGGAGTCAAAATTTTTTGGGGCTACTTTATGTAAGTTTATTCCATGTAAATCACCATTGAGGAAGGTTCTCTTCACATATATTCTAGAATAAGATCCCATTGATATGATGTTACAAGAGTAAGAGATATCTGAATGGAGAATATATTGAAAATAGGTGCAATTTTTTTGAATAGTCAACATCTTCAACATGGGAAAATGCTTTGGATGGTATATGTGCTTGGCAGTTTTCAAACCTTCCAGGTCTTGAAAATGCACATGCACTTATACCATATTCCAAGGTACTATGCTCTTTATTAGCTTCTAGGTGAGATGAATAGAAGAGGAAAGAAGGAAACACAACTATAGGGCACACTAGAGGTTCATTTGAATGTATTTCTAGGATGCTAAGGAACAAATGATTAGACATGGAAAGATTCTAGAAGGGAAGCTATATATGATGCATGGAGATACTCATGATGCGACAAATCAATAAGATTGGGTGACTAACAAAGGAAAAATGTAACTTAGCTATGATCCTATGGTGCATGTCGAAGGACAACTAGTAGAGAAGCATCAAAATGGTACATAAAAAAATAGAAAAGCAATGTGATGCATGATGTCAAAATCACTAAAAATTATGTGGAATTGAATCATGGTAATGCCAAGATTTTATTTTGATATACCCATTAATGATGAGATGTGTGCATTAAGGATCACAAGGTACTACATATATATAAGAAGGGTCATTTTATTTGTCAATTCACTACATAATGAAGCTTTATATTGAAGAGAAATCTTTCTTCCAAGATTAGCGAATATTTTGGAGTGAAGCCATTGCACATTGAGTGAACTGCAAGAAATTGTTTGTAGAGAAAAAGTGGAACAACAAAAACCACCTACACATGATAGGACATGACATCATGACACCCCAAAGCAGTAGAAAGGATGTTGAGATAAATGCAAGAAGACATCAATAGATTAGAGAATCCAAGAGGTGTAATTGCCATAGATATGGAACTGATGAGAGTACCCATGTCAAATTAGTGACAAAAAAAGAAAAAATTAGATCACTTATTAGTTCCTTCAAAAAATGTATGTAGAATCATTTCTTTATGCTTAATTACAAGTGTATAATAGAAGGAATTATGGTGGAAGTTTAGAATGTAGATAGTACAAAATAAAAATAAATAGAATAAGCATGACAAGGCATTGGTCAAAATATGCATTCTTAAGTTTTGCAAGTTACCATACATTGGTAATTTTGAAGCCTTAGTTTAATTTCTTGTAAGTAGGTTTCATAATGACATTTCATAGTTGAGGGATGATGAACAAATCCCTATAAACGTAAAGATGATTTATGAAATTACTCCTCTACCCTATGATGAGATGAGGGAAGAAAATGTGGAAGTGTACAAATATTTTGAGAAAGCGATGCTAACATCAAGCAATAGCAGAGAATACCTTTTTTGGTTAGAAGTTGTATGCAGAAAAATGGATAAAAGATAATAAGAGGATAAATGACTAACCCAATACCTTCACCTTCAAACCAAGTCTTCCACACTTGATAGAACAAAGTCTAAATGTTCTACTAGCTATGTTCTCTATGATCTTTGATGGATAGGATGAGATGTTGATTGCTCAAATCTATGGAATAACAACTAGTATGAGGATGATAGATAAGAGGATCTACAGTGATTTAGATAGCATGATGTTGTATGAAGAATTTGTTGTCCCAATGGCTTGGGTGAGGCTTGATTTATAGGAGATGAGGGATATGAATGGATGGCGAGGATTATATTAGTGATAGATGGATAGAATTAAGTGACATAGATTTGTAGTCATGTGAGAAGTGTCTCATGAAGGTTAATTGAGAGGAATTAAGTCAAAAGGCTTCCTTCCAATAAGGATTTCTAGAAGCTTCTAGTCATGTGAAGATAGAGACAAATAGGGAATTAAATAATAAAATTATTTAACTTTTGGAGAGGGATGATTTGGAAAGCATTAATTAAATAAAATTTTAATTTATTTAATTAATTTGGATGAGGGAGGAAAAGTGGAATTAATTAAATAAATAAAATTTATTAATTAATTGGCTAATGGGAAGATAAATGGGATTGAAATGGGATTAAAAGGGATTAGTTAAATAAATATGGTTTATTTAACTAATTAGGTTATGAAAGAGAGTATGTAACCTATTTCTAGGACAAAATGTCTCATAAGGTGTCTCAAGGTGATATCAACAAGGTGATGTCACAAGACATGTGTCAGTTTTAGGTATCTACATTTTGCCCCTCTTTGAGATGGTGTTGCAACTAAGAGAAGTAACATCATTTCAAAGAAGATAAGGTATGGATGGAAGGGAAAGACGATACCCCAACCAGTTGAAAGAGTGACAAGGAGGAATGGATGAAGGGATATGATGATAATGTAAGGATAAGATGATGATGTAAGGATATGATGATGATGATGATGTAAGGATAGGATGATGCCCCCTCAAGAGGATAAGCAGGTTATAAGAACATGAGTAGGCTCTCAAAATGAATGAAATGATAAAGGATGGATAAGGAGATGAAGGATGCAAGATAAGGTATGGATGAAAGAGATGAATGATACACTATGCTATAATGAAGTGAGCCACCCTATAGTTTGATTTAGCATTAGACACTATGCACCAAGGTATAAGGACTAGGGTGATGATGTGTCTTGTGCATCCAATGTAATACAACCTTGTCTAGATGTATGAGGAAGAACCATTAGAGCATTGAAGTTATAATGCATAACAGGTATGATATGACCTTAGATGCAAAGGTATGCAAAAAACTATTCCAACATACTCAAGATATGAATATTAGCTCGAACGATACAGATTTGATAAAAATGCAAGACAAAATGATAAAACACACAAGAAAGCAAGCAAACATGCACAAATGATTAATAAACAAACAAGGTATTTCTCCTGTCAAGATGGAAACCAATGATTGATTAATATGATTGATCGATGATAGTGTTGTCATTGTGGGGAACGATATATCCCTAGATCAACACCAGGATGTGGGAATGATATATCCCATTGATGATGATGATGATTAATGATTTAGTTTATGAAAAGATTAGGATCAAGACCAAAGGATGTGATTGAATGATTTGGATAGATGGATTGACTAGATTAGTATGGATTAAGGATGACTTGCACTTGGATTTATTGCTTGGACTTTTGGATATTTATTTTTTTTGTATTTTTGAGAATGTTTTTGTTTTTTCAAATTTTGTTGGAATTTTAAAATTTTTGTTTGGATTTAAATGTTTTTTTGTATTTTGAATATTTTTGGATGGCATTGGATTGCAATGTAGATAGCCTTTGCGCTAGATACCAATGACAAGGGAAAACCATGTCTAAAGGCAAGGATGGAGGTGCGATTAGGTAGATGGATAAGAGGATAGCTGATAGTAAAGAGGATGGATAACTTGTGATAGATAGATGGATAAAAGGATAGGCAATAGTAAATAGGAGGGAAGACTCATGATAGATGGATAGATAAGAGGATAGACAATAGTGGATGGGATGGAATACTCATGATAAAGGGATGGATAAGAGGATAGGCAATAGTAAATGATATGGAAGAGAGGTTTATGATGTGATCTCCAAAGACTATGTCACATAAGAATAACATGCCCCATTCTAAATATAAATGCATAGGACTTGACATGACAAAGCTTATGATGATAGGGTGGTAGGATTGGTTGGAAAGGATGAGATATATCAAGAGATATCCAAAGCATTTGTCAAAATTTTCCCTTATGTCTTTATCAAGATCAAAAGGAGGAAGGGAGAATGGATGGACTCAATAGGATAGGTATTTGGGTATAATGGCTAAGGATGGTAAGATAGTACATGATAGGATGGGGTAGAAAGAAAGGGAATGATAGGTTGGATATGATAGCTTGGATGAAACAATGTGACCGCAAGTGTAATTCACATAGATAATCAACCTACACATGACACTTGTTTTCTAGGTTTTCATTATGGTACTTATCCAAAGTGCCACCAAGGTGGTTTACACCATTGGACGAATAAATTTCTCTTTACTATTTTGACTTTTCTTCTTTTTTCTCTTTTTTCTTTTCTTCTCTCTTTTTTTAAATGGGATATTTGGATTGGATAAGTGGATATGGACAAAAAGGATAAATAGAAGAGGATAGTGACTCAAGTGTCTAGTTCCATGAATGGTGATAGTTTCATTAGAGATGGATGTCACACATGGACCATGTAAAATGTCATTATGCTCATAGATGTTGGTACAGGGGATTGCATGAGAGGGAAATGGAATAGGTAGATAATGAATTATGGAGGGAAGGATCGTGGATTATGATGTGGATTATGAAATTTTTATGGAAGGATGGATGGTAGGGTAATGGATTATGATGTGGATTATGTATGGATGAATAGTGGATTATGCAAAAGCATGGACCATAGGAAGGTGATGGGGGGGATATGTAGGATAGTGGATGAAATATGGGGAGATGGAGGTATAGATCATGGAAATGTTGTGGAATAGAGAGGAACCAAGACCAATGGTTGCACACATTGAATTATATTTTGAAGCTTTTGATTTGGAGGAGTTGTAGAAAGAAATGGAGATATTTACCTAGGGGATGGTCGATTTAGTGATTTAGGGGCCCACATGGACTTAAGATCTTTATGATTTTTGGATGGAGTGATATTTTTGGGATGCTTCATTGGACTTAATTTCTTTTTTCTTAAGGACCTAAACCTTTTTAGTTTAGTACTTTTGTTGTAGAGGTATGGGCTTGGGTAGCCTTTTTTATGGATTTTTCTTTGACTCTTTGCATTGGTGCCGTATGTCATGAGGATCTTTGGGATTTTTTTCTTTATGGGTAGAGACATCCAAATTTTTATTTTTGAATCCCATGAAATTGGTGGAAGGTTCATGTTTGGTCTATGTGTGCATTTGTGGATCATGATTAGGAATATTAAGGGATTTATGGATGGAGGGATTAAAAGTGGATTTGGGGATAAAGGGATGAGGGGATTGGAGGATGGGGATATTAGGTGTTGGGAGAAGTGGAGGTAAAGTGGATTGGAGGATCTAGGAATGTTAGGAGTTGGAAGTAGTGGAGGTAGAGTGGATGGAGGGATATTAGGAGTTGGAAGGAGTGGAGATAGATTGGATGAAGGGATATTAGGAGTTGGAAGGATTGGAGGTAGAGTGGATAGAGGGAGGTGTATGGTCACATGCTTTTGATATTTTTTGGACAATGGATTTTAGGAATGGAAGCATATGTTTTTGGGGTATGATGAGTTGTGATGGAAATGAGTGGATTTAGAATGCATGGAGGAAGTACCAACAGTTGGAAAGAGACACTACTCCGGAATAGACTTGTATGTTGTCATTGATGGCAACAAGGCTCAAAGATCCCTTCAATATAATGAGAAGACACTACTCAGGAAAGTCGTATTGGAATTTAGTTCCGGTTGGCAAAAATGGCTAAGTATGGAAAATGCTCAGGTATGAGACAGAAAAAGGATCAGTACTCCTCCATAAGATAAGATGTGAAGATGCGGTTTAGGTATGATATTCATGGGTACTTATTGCTCTTATATTCCAATAATGAAGTCATGATTTCCTCTGGAAGTTATCTAATGAAAACGCTAAGTTCGGGTTAGCAGAAGTAAGACAGGAACAGTAAACAGTGCAGAATGAAGTGATTCGCAATCCTCTACATTAGCATGCTTTGTTCTGTGGAGTTGAAGACATGTTAAGAAATCAATAATGACTACTGAATATGATTCATGAGGCCCCATTTGGTTCGCAGCATGAGTTGAGATGTAACAGAGGAACTTATCATATATGTTATTATGAAACAAGTCGACAGGTTGGTTAAATTCTTGTACAGAGAAGAAATATGAGTTGGATGATAAATGTAAGTGGTTGTATGATTAAAGCCAACACATATGAATAAATATATAATGGTTTGGATCCGCATTAAAGATTTAACAAAAGAACAAACCAATAGGATACAACACTTGGTATACACGTTTCACAATTTCCTTGCTGACCTGATCGTGAGAAAGATTTAGCTGTGGATATAAATAGAGGATGTATTTTAGTGCTTGGGGGTATGACGTGAAGAGTGATATGTGTGGGTGTGAAATATGCAAAGATATAATAGCCGCATCAAATGAAGAAAGATTGTGAACATATGTAAGAGCAGAGCAGAGAAATAGGGCAGACTGAAATGAAGAGTTTTGAGTCATTATTCATAAGCTTAATTGGAATTGTAATCATGCATACGTAGATGCAATCACAACAGTTCATCTTTGGCAATGAGCCACCCTTCTTCCTTTTCTTCTTCTTCTTTCTTTAGGTGGTGAGCCTCTTGTGAATAGTGAGCCCTATGGCAGTGAGCCTCTTGTAATTCAGTATTACTATAACTAATAAAATTCTATGGGTTAGCCCCCACCGTGATTTTCCCCTTTTTGGGGTTTCCACATAAAAATCATGGTGTTAATGTGTTCTGTCTTTATGGTTGTTGTTCATTTGTTTAATCTTCTTTCACATAATTGAATTGGTAAATGGATAAAAGAGCAAGTGCACAAATGGTTTTATAGAACACTGATTCAACCCCCCTCTCAGTGTTCATTGTATTGAACAATTGGTATCAGAGCCAAGCTCCTTGTAAGAAATCTAACAACTTGAGGAAGATTTGGGAGGGAATTCTCATGGCAACCAAAAGGTATTTCACTTGTATTGAAGTCACCATGGTAGCATTCAGATTGGTGATCATGTATATGTTGACAATGAACAATTCCAAGTAGTTCTAGAAGATCTTGACAACTCTAAAGCTAACATCAAGGAAACAGATGATTGTATTTTAAAACTAAAAGAGCAAATCAACAAATCTCAAGAAAGAAGGAAAGAATTATGTGAAAAATTAAAACAAGCACGTGAATCCTCAGAAAATCTTCTCAGGGTGATTGAAGAAAAGACCAAGATTGAGGAATATCTGAACCAAGTTGTGAAAAACAAGTCAGAAGAATGTGAAAAAGTGGAGAAATAAGTTCTTCTCTTAAACATTGATTTAGAAGCAACCAACAACTACAAAGAAAAATTGAAAATAATCTCTGCAAAACTTGATGAGTTGCTAGACAGTCAAAAGTATCTAGATGATAAACAAGGCTTGGGATTTGAAAAGGGAAAAGTTCAAATTTAGGACAAGATAAATCTAGAGAAGGAAGAGGCAGAAACCATCCAGTAAGGAATCAAAGAAGAAGACCTATAAGAATGCTGATTAGGCAACCAAATGCTCAAAGGTACCCATCTTTCAATGGTTACTATTTTAAATACAATAAGTATGGTCATAGGACTATTCAGTATAGAAGCAAAATGAATCAAAATTTTACATCTTTTTCTGTTCAATGTTTTAACTATAATAAAATAGGTCATAAAGTAATTGAGTGCAGAAGTGTGTCAAGAAGTTATCCAAACAATTCAAGGATTAGTCAATCTTTCAATAGACAATATTTTGCATGCAATAGATTTGGGCATATGGCCAATCAGTGTAGATCAAGGCCAATTTCCAGTTATAGAAGAAATCAAGGTCAAAAAAATGTTGTTTGTTTCAATTGCAACAAGTCCAGACACTTTGCCAAATTCTGTAGAAGCAAAAATGTAACAAGAAACCATCCTATAGAGAAAGGGAAAACATGGCAGAAAGATGTCAAGGGCAAGAACAAGGTTGATCCGAAATGATCAAGATCTGGATCAAGAAAGATGCTAATGAAGTCAAGAATGAATCCACACCAGTCTCTGGTGTAGATACTTCCTCTGAGAAGTAAATTGAGAGCTCTGACTCAGGGGGAGCAGTGTTAAAAATCTAAATCCTCCAGCCAGAAAGTTGATGCTGGAATTCAACATAGAGATATGTGGTAGAATCCAATAAGATAAATCCTCTGAAAGAAAAACCAGAAGAAAACAAGCTAATGAGAAACTTTGTGGAGAAATTTTCAATTGACTACATCTATCAAAAGGGAACATATAGCTTTTTGGAACAAGCATTAATAACGATTAGGTTAAGTCATGTAGAGGAAAAAAAGGAACTAGTTTAGTCTTAAAATCACTTTGCACTCGAAGCTATTAGGTGTTTAGAGAGATTGAAGTAGAATTTGAGCTAGCGAGGGTGACATGATTAAGGATAGGTTAGTGAAGGTAGAAGGAGCAAAAGACTAACAGGAATCAAACCAGCATTTAGCAGAATCAATGCCAACAAGATTCACAGTGATTTTTACTTTAGAGGTCATCATTTGTGGCAGGATGGAGACTCTAGTAAGGTTGGTTAGCACCAAGCGGCAAATGGCTTTCCTTGGACCTGTGACAACTCTTCCTCTACAGCGCATGCTTCAATGCTTAGATGAGCTAATGGTAGGAGCCATCCAGATTGATAGTCTGGAGGAGGTTTATGGAGGAAGCATAGAGGTATCGGGTTGATACTGACATAACTTCCCAGGTGTTGGCTATGTTATTGGAGTTGGAGGTTGGAAAAGTGTAGATTGAACAAATTATGCGGGGTCTATTTTATCCTGAGCACCTGGGGGATTTGGGGAGAGCTTTGGGAGCTGTGAGTGAAGGGATTGGGATACCTAGGCATCAAGATATGGCTGACCTGAATGACCCTAATGCAGTAATCAAGCTTTACTCAATTGAGGGCGGGAATGGCTTAGATTAGACTAACTAATTTGACTTCTTTAGCCTAGGGGGCCAGTGGTAGGGCACTGGAGCTGTCATCCTCTATTAAGGATTATGTTTAATGGTTAGGTAGGAGCCATCAGCTCCTTTATTAGCTAAGTGATCTGCTTTGACGTCACCCTCTCTGAAGATGTGATTAAAGATACATTTTCTAAAAGAGGTAGTTAGGTCAATGGCCATGGATAGGAGGGAGTTGATCCTCTAGTTAGGCATGCTCCCTTGTCTTAGGGCATTTATAGTAATTGCCGAGTCACCTTCCACTTCAAGTTTTTCAATTTTCAGCTCTTTACACAATTTGAGTCCCTCAATTAGAGCCAATAATTCAACTGTGTTATTTGTTGCATTGTTTAGGGGTTTGGCAATAGCTATAATTTCCTTCATTTCCCAGTCATGAATTACACAGCCTATACCTATAGCTCCCGAGTTGCCTCTGGAGGCACCATCAAAGTTTAGTTTGAACCATCCTTTTTTAGGATGTTGCCATTTGCATTCTTTTCTTTTGTTGGAAATTTTGTGGTTACCTAGACCCACAAAGGGGGGTAATTTTAATCCTTCCCATCTACTCCACATCTTTTCATCCCAACAGGACATTTTGGCTTCTTTCTTAGGATTGTTCAACATCCTACTATTCGCAATTTCTATAATAATAGCTTCTATCTTGGAAATAAGTTGTGCATAAGACATCTTTTTCTCCTTGAATATTCTCCTATTTCTCTCTTTACATAGCTCCCAAATCATGATCAAGGGGTTATTGTCTACAATAGACTATAGATGCTTTGTTTATGAATGTATGGCCAACAAAGAAACAAATCTAAAATATTATTAGGAAGAGCTATTACCCAGCCTAGATTATTGCTTAACGAACTCTAGCATTTGCTTGAGAATTGACAAGTAAGTAGAATGTGGTCTGTTGTCTCCTACTCCTTCTCACATAAGGGGCATCTACTGGGTCCTTCAAAAACCATTATAGTAAACCTTTCTGTTGCTATTATTTTCTTCTATAAGGCTAGCCATGAGAACATCCCAGCTTTTGGAAGGCAATTCTTATCCCAACACAATCTCAGATGTAGTGTCATTTTAGGTCTTATCTATTGTTTGATAAAAATTTTGTATCCCTCTTTTGTGTTATAAGTTCCTGATTTGGATCCATCCCATACCAATCTATCGGTGCCTTTTGAGAAGGATATATTCCTCTCATTGAGTATACCAAGTAAATTCCTTTTATCATTGACTGGGATGTTCACATTCTCTAGTGACTTCCATTTCCATCCTTGGTTAGCATCCCTATTAGAGAGGTCTATGTAATCTCTTACATATTTCCCCCATTGGGATTCTAGGGTTCTTTTTGCATCTTCCAAGTTGACCAGGTTGTTAATCGGCTCAAACCCACCCCAGGAGTCTTCCTAGAAGAGAGCTTAATTACCATCCCCCAGATTCTAGGTAAACTTGTCCATGATGAGTTTCCTATAGTCCATCATAAAGTTCCAAAGTCGAGTCCCTTTGGGGGGATTGGCCATTCGGAAGAGAGAAGCTAAATTGTTTCCTCGTAAATATTTGTTCCTAAGGATTTTCACCCATTTCAGATCTGGTTGTTTATACATTCTCCAAATTAGTTTGGGTCCTAAAGCTTTGCTTTGTTCCTTCATGTTTTTCAGACCCAAGCCCCCCTCATCCTTAGGTCTACATATTTTATCCCAGGCTACTAATGCCATTCTTTTCTTATCCTCTGTTCCTTACCATAGGAAAGTTCTTAGGATTTTGTTAATTTCTTCTTGTTTTTTTACTAGGAGCTTAATGCATGAAAGTTGATAAACTGGTATCACTGAGAGGACAGATTTTAACATTGTGACTTTTTCGGCTGAAGATAACCATCTGCCTTTCCATGACTCCACTATCTTTCTGATCTTAGAAGTAATATGGTCCCATAAATCTTTAGTCTTATTGTTTTTGTCCAGCGGTAGACTTAGATACTTACAAGGTAGTTCTCCTCTTTTGAAGGTCAGAATTTTGCATACTTCCCTCTTAGTTTTGGGGTCTGTATTCAAGAAGAAAATTTCTAATTTGTCAGTGTTGATTTCCTAGCCGGAGGCCAGGGTAAATGAGTTTAGGATTTCTTTAAAGGTTCTTGTTTCTACACTATTGCCTTTACCATAAAGCATGGTGTCATCCACAAACTGTTGGTGTGTTATGGGACTTAGTTCGGAGGTGATTTTAATTCCTTGGATCTTACCTTCTGCTCTATAATTGGTGATCATCCTAGCTAGAGCTTCTACCATTATAATAAAGAGGAAGGGAGACATTGGATCTCCTTGTCTTAATCCTCTTGACATACTGAAATAACCTTCTGGGGTTCCATTGACTAAGACAGAGACCTTGGGACTAGAAATGCATTCATAAATGAGGTTTACGTTATGTTTTGTTATTACCACTTATTTAGAAAAAAAAAATTTGCACTTTTTATTTCTTAGTTAAACTTATCTTTAGGGTTGCATGGTAGGGCATTACATCATATCACTGGGAAACCTTCCGTCCAGAATTATTTGATTGGCTTAAAGTGTGAAACAACTCTCAACTTTCACCATAGAGTTACTATTATCACAAAATCTCCCTAGTAATGACATAAAAAATGATTAGGGTCATTGTACCTTGGCATTTAATCATGTTTATTTTTCAAATCTAGGGATGTGTCCATGGTACTAGTCTACAATAGAAACTAGCAATTAACAATCCTGAAACTATCTACTGAAATGAAATCTACTTATTCAATGAATTCATGTTTTTAACTAACTGTTGTGAAGGAAATCTAATCTAGGAATTGGACTAGTACAATGCTAAAATGATTCATCTAACTACAAATCTAGAAAAAACATTAAAACAAAATTGACAAGAATCTAATTTACTTCTATAAAAGATGGACAACTAAATTAAAGAACCTACAGTAATGTAAGAAATAAATAAACCAATACTAGCCTTCCTTCTATCAATGGGAGTGGGCCCTTGCTCTACACCTTCAGAATTGAAGACTGAGTAGAAATTTCAGAACATACCAAATTAGAAGAACCACCTTTCTTTAATCCTGTATTTCCAAATAGAGTATATTAGTGTAACAACAAAAGTATATGTTTCTACAACTATATGAGACTATCAAAAACTATCTATCTCTATCCTACTATTGGCAATATGTGTTGTCATTGATGTCAACTCAATATTTGTCAACTTAAAGTCATGATTGTATAGAGATCTTGTATAGAAGTAGAAGAGGTTGATTAGAGACAGTTTGATGTAGTTAATGGATAGTGGAAGATTTGAGAGAGATGGTTTGACACAGTTAAGGTTGGGAAATGATTAGAGATAGTTTGATGTAGTTGATGGATAGTGGAAGATTTAAGAGAGATGGTTTGACACAATTAAGACATGGGGTCAGCATGTTTAGGGAAAGTTAGTCCGAAATACCTAGCAGATGTTGAGATATTTGAAAGCATGTTACTTGACAATTTTGAGCTTTTTTTCATACTTGTGTTGTTGGGAGAAGCTATCTAAGGTAAAAACTGCATATTTTCCTAAGTTTGTGACACTACCTTTTGGTATGCATTCCTCTGTAGTATATGATCCAGTTGTGCAAATTTGGAGTTAAGTTTGGTAGTTTGCAAAGAAACTATTTCTAGAATTTCATGTCATAAACATTTCTATAGCAAGAGTTATATGTGATTGTTCTCCAAATTGCAGTATAACGGTGTTAAACGTCTCAGAATGCTTTGCATTCCTCTAGAGTGATAGATATAGTTGTGTGGATTTGGGGATATGTTTAGAATGGTATATGGGTGCATCCATATGTGTTTCAGATGTTTTGGTGAACCACAACCCAATATCCTAAGTGTTGATGGATCATAGTCAGTCTGGGATGCTCTATTTTCATCAGTTCAGTATGTTTCTCTTCTTGCAGTAGCATATAATGATTAGATACTTCAGGAAAAGGTTGTAAGGGTACTATTGGTAAAGTATATTATTCACATCTTGGTATGCATGATGTTTTTAGTCTCTCCCCGGTGGTGTAAAGATGAACAGTTGGCAATGTTGATGTTGCTTGGGCCAACAACATGGTTTCCTTCATTTGTGGTTGATCCTAATTAATTTTTTTTTCTTTGAAGGTTGTGTTGTGATGCATTTGACCCTGTTATGCTATGTGTAGTTATCCACAACTCATTTTCTCTTCATAATGTATTTTTTTTAGCTGACCTATATAGTACCACATGTTTCATCTAAAGGTCATCTTGGTGCCAACCTAATTGAAATTTTGAGTTGTTGCGGAGGGTATTTATAGAAGAACAAAATCATTTGTGAGTGTGATAAGGATAGAGTTTGGAGGATGTTAAGTATGAAGTACATGCGAAGTCAGTATGATGGAGTAATTGTGTGAGTAAGGGATTGCAACATCAGCATATGTTAAATGCCTTCTTCACAATAATTCATGTTCATTTTTTCATTTTAATTTTCATGTATCCTGCTATTAGATAGTGAGTCTCTTCAACAGGTCCTTGTATCTTTCCCTAAGGTTGTGCACCTTAGCCTGCAAGTCCATTAGGGAGTGGTGATCTTCCTTAGACAGTGCTCACCTTAAAATAAAATTGTAAATTTTGTTAAGAAGTGAGTTTCATATATTGTGAGTTAATCCTCACCATGGTTTTTCCCTTATTGGATTTTGCACGTAAAAATCTTGGTGTCCTTGTATGGTGCATGATTTTCTTCTTGTTCTTCTTCTTTTGGTTAAAGTGATTTGATGTTTAAGATGCAAATGGAATTGATTTAAAGTTTAAGAATAGATTGAATCACCCGCTCCCCTCTTAGCCTCTAGATGTGTTCAAAACCTACTACCTCCATAGAATATATATCATTTTTTTGTTGATATCATATCTCCAGAGTTTATTAGTTTACTCCCAATAAGATCATTATTCCAAAGACTAAACATGCAACTATCTATATCAAAATATAACCATGCAGAACTTAAAAGAGACTTAAGTGACACTAGAGGTGTTCTTAGAGCTAGAGTTTTGATTTTAATAAAATAGGCCATAGAGGCCCTAATAAAAAGGAATTAACTTTAAAACAACATATGACTAGAAGTCCCTAATTCATGTAAAAATCAAATGATAGGTGTTCTTTGTTTCCCACAAGCTAGAAGTTGTCTTCTTCCAAAAACTATGGCCTTCATATGTCAAAATCTAGAGCTTTACAGAATCTCTGGAGATTCTGTACTACTCCGGAGACTCTATGCAGTCAACAAAAGCTCCAAAAATCACTAGATAGCTCATTAAGACACAACTCTGAAGGTCTTGTGATCAGTAACCCTTACTATCTTGATAATCCAACTCCATAGATCCTCCAACCGTTCTGTAAAATGATGGCATTCTTTGTACTATGTCTTCTACTCAGTGCCAGAGATAGTTACAAAAATCTCTGGAGTCTTCAAAAACCTTTCTTTGCCTAGTAGATAAACCTTTCTAATAAAAAGAAGACATTTCTTCAAAGTTTTGTTAGTTCAAATCCAAAACATGAGTCTTTTTATCACAAGAGCAACTTTAGTATTTCATATTTAATTAACATAATTTAAACAAGGTTTTATAGTTTCCATAGTGCAATCAACAAATAAGGTGGTGTATGAAATGGAAAAACATAACATAAGAGTGTGTTTGGATGAGTGCTACCTGCCACTCATTACCTGTTCCAAAAGATTTGAAATGTTGAACTGCCTTTTAAGTTTGGTTTTAGGCTCAGGAAAGACATGTTAACCCAACCCTTAGCCTTGGACCTACAAGTACAAGGTCATGCCAATAGCAAGAGAAAAAATAATTTTGGTAATATGGCTGATGACTTTTTTTTCATAATTTGTTAATGAGATTAAAACCCATTATAGATGATGATGTCTAACTTTCACATATGTAATTTTTTTGTTACACATATGGTTCCAAAGGTTTTCATTGATGTCAACACTGTCACAAGGTTGTTATTGATGCCAACACTATCTTGGATGTGTGATGGTGTTCATGGTTGGATGTCATGTTGAATATAATATAGTTACTTAAGTTCATGGTTGGATGTCATGTCATATCCAGTAGAGAAGATATAGTTCATGGTTGGATGTCATGCCTTGATTAGTGTAGAGTTGAGTATGAAGTTATATTAATATAGGAATTAGAAGCACTAAGATAATCGGATGTGTTATTGGTGGACTAAAGCATATTGTATGATCTCTCCTACTGTTCCTAAGAATGCATGTGTTAATACAAAGGAGGTTTGACCTCTAGAAGTTGGTGACAGTTTCTGCTATAGGATTACTACTTTTGAAGACTATCTAGGAGATTTCTCCACATTCCTCCGTATTAGAAGTTATGATGAAGGAGCACCCTAGGTTGCAAACCAATCTTGTATCACCAAAAATATTTGCTTTCTTTCTTTGTTTTCTTTCATTTTTTAGTTCAGTCAGTAGCAGTTTTAGCATTTTGTACTGCATTTTGCCACATTTGCATTTTAGAGCTTGTGAAGTAGGACTTAGCATCTAGACATCATCATCTACATCATATCCAAAATTCATCTCATTTGGATCAGTTTTCAGAAAGACATCGCTATCAGAAGATCATCTGGTTTCACAGAGTAGAGTATACAAATAGCTAGTGGAAGGAGAAGGTTTCTAGAGCACTTTTGTGACTTATGGAGCTAAATGAAACATCATTCAAGATAATTTGGGACCTAGTCAACCTTCCTTGAGATCTGCATCATGTTTCCATTATTTGCAGAGGAGTACCAAATGTTTAAGGTTGACCTATTCGTTCCTGCATGTTACACCTTCATTAGAGATTGTAACATCTTTCTTGGCTGACGCAAAGGAATTCTTAAGCTTGGAGATGATATATATAGATCTCTAGGATGTATTAGAAAGGTAGTTAAGAAGTTTAGATGTTAGATAGCTTTGATAGTTAGATTTTTGGTATTGTAAGGTGCTTAAAAGCCATATCTGTTGTGACTGAAGATCAGGCCTATGAGCCCTATTTTGTAGCCTGCATATAAAAATTCTAATTACATGATATATTGAGCATTTGAATCTTGCATTGCATTCTATATTTGTGTTGTTTCCATTATGTTTGCTCTTGCCACATGGTTTGGACAATTCATTCTGTGAACCCTTCGACCATGACTGCACCAAGTGGTATCAGAGTGAAGTTTTGAATCCTTGGGAGAGAAAAGGCATTTCAAAAAATATTGTTGTGAAGCTGATCTCTGACTTGAGGTAGCCTACTTGTGTTTGTCAATAGATCACCATGTGTGAGGCAGTTGCTCTTGGATCCTAGGAAGAGATGCTATCAAGGATAATACCTATTATAGGCACTATGGTTGGAAGAATGGATGAGATGATGGAGATGATGAGAACAATGAAGATTAGATTGGATGCTATAGAAGAAGACAAAAGAAAAGGACTAAGCCCTAGATATGATGTTAAAATTGATGATGAAGAATTTTAATTTGTTGACCAGAACAAAGAAACCCTAGAAGAAGAAGAATCAGATCAGGTATAGGTATTGAAAGCTATTTCTAAGATTGGTAAGAGACCTAGAGTGGATGTACCAAACTACACTAGAAATTTGTATCCAAAAGAATTGATTGATTGGATAAATGATCTAGAAGAATACTTTGAATATGAAGAAATTGAAGATTCAGAGAAGGTAAGATTTGCAAATACCAAGTTGAAAGGACATGCTGCTATTTGGTGGAAAGAAGTTCAGTTGGATAGAAATAGAAGAGGAAAATAAAAGATCATAAAATGGGATAGGATGGTGACAAAGTTGAATAATCAGTTTATACATGCTGACTATGAGTTGTAATTGTTGAAAAGATTGCAGAACTTGAAACAAAAGGAGAAATTTGTGAAGGAGTATACTGAAGAATTTCATAAGATGATCATAAGGACTAGGCATACTAAAGCAAGTAAGGAGAAAATGGAAAGATACATAAATGGATTGAGAATGAACATTCAAGAAGAGCTAAGCTTAGTAAGGATGACAACATTAGAAGAAGCATATTAGTTTGCCCTAAAAGTTGAATAAGAAGCATGAGCAGAGAAAGAGAGGTAGAGGAGGTAAATTTTAGAGAGGTAGAACATATTCTGGAGGAGAAAGACCTTATGCAAAGAAAAACAAGCAAATTAGTCCATACAAGAAGGAAGATAGAGATAATAGTTCATATTAGAGAGATGACAGAAACTTCTACCACATAGGAAACCCTAATTCTTACTAGAATGAAGGATACAGAAGAAAAGAAAGAGGATTTAAGAAGAGAACATTCAGAGGAGCTTGTTTTAAGTGTGGAGGTGAAGGACACAGAGCATTTGAATGTCATTAGGGAAGTACAAGTAAGAAGACAAATAATAGTGGAAGAACAACTTATGTGGAAGAAGAACCTATTGGATCACCTAGTTTAGTTGGAAAATTAGAGAAAGGAGAATAGTCATGAGGAGAGCACTATTTCAAGTAGAGACAACTGAGGAACCACCGCAGAGGAAAAGTTTGATTTGGACCCGATGAAAATTAGGAGGTAAATGTTGTAAGGTTGTAATAGATAGTGGTAGTACTGATAATTTGGTTTCAGAGGAGATGGTAACTAAGTTGTTCTCTGAAGAGATTGAAACACCCTAAGCCGTACAACATATCATGGATTCAAGATGAACATCAAGTACTGGTGAGTGAACAATGTTTGCTGAAATTTCATATAGGATCTTATCATGATGAAGTATTGTGTGATATTATGTTGATGGATGTATTTCATATATTGTTTGGTAGACCATGGCAGTGTGATAGGAAAGCTATACCTAATGGAAGGAAGAACTCTTATACAGTAACATCTAATGGAAAGAGAATTACCTTGGTACCTTTAGAAGATGAGCCTAATAGTGAAGTGTGTGGAAATGCTAGAATCTGTTTGGTAGATGGAAGGAAATTTCTTAATGGATTGAGACATGAGAATATGTGTTTTTCTTTGATTCCTAAGAAGAGTTGAACCCTAAGTACAGAGATTGAAGAATCACAGCCAAAGGAAATAATTGACTTGTTGACATAGTATGAAGACATCATATCAGATAATATCCCAGAAGGATTGCCACCAATCTGAAGTATCAGTCGTCATATGGATCTTATACTTGGAGCTAGTTTTGTTAACAAAGAAGCACACCAGATGACACCAACAAAGAATGAGGAGCTGAATAGATAGCTATAGGATTTGTTGAGGAAGGGATTGATTAGAGAAAGCTTAAGCCCTTGCGCTGTACCTACAATGTTAGAACCAAAGAAAGATGGAGAATGGAGGATGCATACAGACTCTAGAGCAATCAATAAGATCACATTTAAGTATAGATTTCCATTGCCAAGGATAGATGATATTATGGATTGTTTGAGTGGAGCAAAGTATTTTACAAAGATAGACTTGAAGAGTGGATACCATCAGATCAAAATTAGAGAAGGAGGTTAGTGGAAGACTGCATTCAAGAAAAATGAAGGATTGTATGAATGGTTAGTGATGCCTTTTGGACTAACTAATGTGCCAGGTACTTTCATGAGATTGATGAATGGGGTTTTGAAGAAATTCTTGGGTAAGATTGTTATTGTATATTTGGATGGTATTCTAATTTTCAGTAAGAAAAAAGAAGAACATTTGTGGCATATTAGACAAGTATTGCAGAGGTTGAGAGAAGAGAAATTGATGATAAACATTAAGAAAGGTAGTTTCATGAAGGAAGAATTGGAATATTTGGGATTTTTGATTTTTGAGGAATGATTGAAGATGGACCCTAAAAAAGTTAGAGCAACTATTGAATGGCCAACATCTGAGAGCATTGGAGAAGTTAGATCATTTCATGGATTAGCTAGTTTCTACCAGAAGTTCATTAGAAATTTTAGTTCAATATGCAACCCTATGACAAAGACAATGAGAGGAGAGATAAAGGATTTTAAGTGGACATTAGGAGTAGATAAAAGTTTTGATTTATTGAAGTAGAAAGTGATAGAGCAACTAGTGTTAACACTACCAGATTTAACCAAGGTATTTCAAGTAGATTGTGATGCTAGTGGAAATGCAATAGGAGCAGTGTTAAGTCAAGAAGGTAGACCAATAGCATATTTTAGTGAGAGGTTCAATGATGCAAGGAGAATATATTCATGCAAGAGAGTGCTTCTAGATTTAACTGTGTATGTTTTTTCTTCGAAGCAAAAACATACACAGTTAAATCTAGAAGCACTCTCTTGCATTTATTTCATGGACTATGGAAAACTCATGCCTATTATAGAAGATATTCAATTTATGATCAGGAGTTTTATTCCATAATTCAAGCCTTGAAGAAATGGAGACATTACTTGTTGCCTAAGGAATTTGTGTTGTATACAAATCAACAAGCTTTGTAGTATTTGAGTAGTCAAGGAAAGTTGATTCAGTGACATATGAGATGGGTAGAGTTCATGTAGAGTTATACTTTTGTATTGAAGCATAGAAGTGGGAAGTCAAACAAAGTTGTAGATGCATTGAGCAAAAGAATAAATTTTCTGATAAAGATGAGATTTGAAGTGTTAGATTTTGAAGAACTGAAACATTTGTATGAAGATCTTGATTTTGTAGAACATTGGAAAGCATGTACAGGGCCTGTTGTGACAGATAGAAGTAAGTGGTTGGATTATTTCATTTAGGAAGATATGTTGTTCAAACTAAATTAGTTGTGTATACCTAGGAGTTCAATGAGAGACAATTTGATAAAGGAGAAGCATAGTGGTGGAATGGCCAGACATTTTGGAATTGACAAGACAGTGGCTTTGGTAAGTGAAAATTATTTTTGGCCTTAGATATATAAGGATGTAAGGTAGTTTGTTCAGAGTTGTAGAGTATGTCAAGTTGCAAAGGGGAGTAGTTAGAATACTAGTTTGTACAAATCTTTGGTAGTACCGAAGAGACCTTGGGAAGACATAAGCATGGATTTCATATTAGGATTGTTGACTATATTTGTAGTGGTGGATATATTTTCAAAGATGGCACATTTCATACCTTGTAAGAAGACAAATGATGTAGTGTATGTTGCTGACCTATTTTTCAAGGAGATTGTGAGATTGCATGGATTACCTAAGAGTATAGTTTCAGACATAGACACAAGATTCATTGGATACTTTTGGAGGACATTGTGGAAGAAGATGAAGACATACCTAAAGTTTAGTTCAACATTTCATCCATAGACAGATGGACAAACAAAGGTGGTAAATATGAGTTTGGGATACTTGTTGAGATGTTTGGTGGGAGATAAGGTAGGAAATTGGGATCTAATTCTATCACAAGTAGAGTTTGCATACAATAATTCAGCAAACAAAAGTATAAGGAAGACACCTTTTGAGATTGTAACTAGAGTAAACCCTAGAGGAGTAACAAAATTGAGAGATATCAGCATGGAGAATAAGAGAAGTGCAGAAGCAGAAGAATTTGCAAGATACATGGAGACAGTGCATTATCATGTTAAGAAACATTTGGAGGAGGTGAAAAGTAAGTACACGGAGCAAGCAGATGAGAAGAGAAGACATAGAATTTTTAGTGGGAGATGAAGTTATGGTACATCTGAGAAAAGAGAGATTTCCAATAGGCACATACAACAAGCTGAAATTGAAGAAGTTTGGACCATGTAGGATACTCAGGAAGTTTGATTCAGCAAATGCATGTGAAGTGGAGCTACCAAAGACATTAGGTATATCACCTATATTCAATATTATAGACTTATATCAGTATCATGAAGGAGAATCAAGTGACAATATTGAAGATGGTTTGAAGAAGCAGTTACCACAACAAGCACCGAAGTAGATAGAGGACATATTGGACAATAGAGTTGGATGCAGTACCAGAGGCAAGCAATAGAAGGAATATTTGGTGAAGTGGAATGGCAGACCAAAAGAAGATTCATCTTGGATTTCTTAGGCTGTGGTAGACCATCTTGATTTTCCTTTAGCCCCAGCAAAGTGAGAGACTCACTTTTCCAACAACCTCAGGTGTTTGATGCAAGAGCATCCTAGGTTGGAAAGTAATCTTGCATCACCAAAAATATTTGCATTCTTTCTTTGTTTTCTTTCGTTGTTTAGTTTAGTTTAGTTCAGTCAGTAGCGGTTTCAACATTTTGTACTGCTTTTTGTTACATTTACATTTCATAGTTTGCAGAGAAAGAATTAGCATCTAGACATCATCATCTACATCATATCCAAAATTCAGCTCATTTTTTATTAGTTTCTGGAAAGATATCGCTATCAAAAGATCACCTGGTTTTATAGAGTAGAGCATACAGACAACCAATGGAAGGAGAAGGTTTCCAGAGCACTTCCATGACTTGAAAAGCTAAATGACACATCATTCAAGATAATTTGGGACTAGTCAACTTTCCTTGAGATCCACATCAAGTTTCCATCATTTGTGGAGGAGTACCAGCTATTTAAGGGCGACCTATTTATTCCTACACGTTGCACCTTCATTAGAGATTATAACATCTTTCTTGGCTGACATAGAGGAATTCGTGATCTTGGAGATGATATATATAGATCTCTAGGATATATTAGAAAGGTAGTTAAGAATTTTAATATTAGATAACTTTGATAGTTAAATTTTTGGTACCGTAAGGCACTTAAAAGCCATATCTGTTATGACTGAAGATTAGGCCTATGAGCCCTATTTTGTAGCCTGCATGTTGCTAGTATATAAGTATTTTGATTACGTGATATATTGAGCATTTGAATCTTCCATTACATTCTATATTTGTGTTGTTTCCATTGTGCTTACTCTTGTTGCATGGTTTGGACAGTTCATTATATGAACCCTCTGACCATGACTACACCAAGTTATGGCTATACTATTTTGGAAATATGTTTTGGGTGCAGTGAAGGTGATAATTCCAAAGTTTTAGATCATCTACCCTTCCGCTGTGAAAGTTATGTATGATAAAGTACCAGCATGTGTTTTGGTAGAATAAGGTGGTGTTGAAGGCCTATTGGAATGCTCTGCATTCCTCTAGATGTGAATGTTTGCCTTTGTAGTCTTGTGGAAATGCTTATGGATGTGCATTACATGCTTCCTTGAAGTTTCAAGGTTCTTGGTGGTCCACAAGTTCATTTTTTCAATGACAGTATGTTGTAGTGTGTTCTAGATGACTTGTTGTTCTCAGTGTTTATGGTTGAAGATTTGCGGATTTGCGGCACAAAATCCTTGATGTACAAAGGTAAAGGAGTGTTTGGAGATGTTGTATGAGTCTTGTAGACTCATCTGGAATAGTTTCATGGAGATCTTTCTTGTTTCTAGTATCGCATAAGGTTTTCAAGTTGTTGTGGTAGTTTTGCTTTAGGTTTTATAAGTCTTTGTGTAAAGTTGTCCTATTTTCAAATGAACGGTGTGTGAGGATGTACTTCCTTGTTGTTTGATAACATGTGAAGGATGTTTTGGACCTAGTTAAGCAAGTGTTGATGTTCACAAGGCATGGTCTTTTTCTAGTGTAGCGTGTAGTCTTGTTTAGGACTTGTCCTCTATATGTTTCATGTTGTGTGTTGTTTGGCCAACTTGTAATTATATTTTTCATATTGTCTCTGACTGACAAGCAATGTAATCAATGTAATATCATTTGTAGGCGAGGTCTAATTGCAAAGTGATTGATAAGGCTTGCAAGCAACATAAGAAGCTAAATGAATGCATTATGATGTGTGACTGAAGGAGAAAGAACAGATGTATTAGAAGCTGTCCTAATTTATCTTGAAGACATTTATGTGACAGGAAAGAAGTAGAGAGTGTGCCTAAATAATCCAATTATTAGAAGAAGTAGAATTGAAATCATCAAAGGTGTGAACTTCAATCTCAGTTTCAGGTAGTAGAAGGACTGTCATACTGTAATATTTTCTAAGTTTATTGTCAAATTAGGGAGTAGTTGTTTCCTTGGGTTGTAGCCCTAAAACAAAGTCTGCAGGGAGTTGTATCTTCCTTGGGAGTGACCCTAAAGAAAAATTTTTAGGGAGTAGTAGTTTCCTTGGGTTGTAGCCCTGTTGGCATCATTTTTTACTTACCCAAAAAATTGAACTTTTTCTGATAAATTACCATCATGCCGTATGCACATTTCTTTCACTAATCCAAGTAAAGGTTCCAAATTCTAATCTTTTGTGGAATATATCAAGAATGTTGAAGGCATTAGATCCAGTTACAAAATAACTTTGAATAACAAAAACGGTTGGAGGCATAAATAACTATCTTGGGAATCATGTTTAATCCATTATCAAATTAATGTTCAACACCGATCAAACAAGCCATTTTCATAATCATCGGGCATCATGATTTATTTCAGAACCATTGGCAACTCCCGTAAAGTTTCAAGGGATAAACTTGAGCATTGTTTCAAACTGCATGATGCCCAAAAGTCAGCATGTCATGAAGGTGGCAAAGAAACCCTATAATTGTTTTAGGATGAGAGGCCAAACATATGAAGACTCCTACAACATCATTTTCATCAAGGTTATCTTCAGCATACAATGTAATTGCAGGTAGTATTATTCATCAAACCTTACATGGACGCGAGTGCAATGGGAGATTTGGCCACCAAATTTCACCTCCTTCTCCAAGCATACTCACGGCCTATAAAAACTGGACTCCACAAATGTTTTCCAGCGTCTTCTCGAGTTGTACTTGAATGACAGCTTTCAAACAGGGTATGGAAGTCCTTGAAAGCATTATCAAAAATGTTTTTTTTTATCATATATTACAAGCTCAGGCAAATATATCTGTAAGATGTGGATTCATAGACAGGGCATATGAACTGCTTGACCCTTGCTAGCATCCTCTTTACGCAACCTAGATAGGGCGTCTGAACTATTTTACACTACCTCAAAACAAATGTAGTCTCGTGGAATGCAATACAGGGCAAGGCGTTTAAACTCTATGATAGCATGCCTCAGAGAAATGTCGCTTCATGGACTCCAATGGCATAGAAAATACACAAAATGGATTTTTTGGAAAGGCTTTATGAAGTTTTGATTAAATGCATTTAACAAGAGTAAAACTAGACTCTTCAATCCTCAACATCATACTCCAGTCTACATCAACATAGGTGCATGGGAATATTCATTAGATATTATAGTTGGAAATACCCTAGTGGACCTGTATACAAAATGTGGGTGTATAGCCAAAGCCCGTGAATTGTTTGATAAAATGCGTCAAAGAAGTGATATCTCCTAGACTGTGAGAAGAGTAGCATATACACAAAACAAATGATGTTGAGAAGGCTTTAGGAACCTTCAACCGAATGGAACGGGTCATTGTAAAACCAAAATCCACAATCTTTTCTACCATTCATGTGGAGCTTTCAAATAGGACATATGAAATATTTGTCAAGAAATATCAAAGAAATGTGGTTTCATGTGCTCTCATGACTCAAGATATGTACAAAAATGATTTGTTCAAAATGTGTTTAAAACTTTCAAGTGATTCCATTCACAGGTGGAAAGCCAGATTCCATATCATTTGCCAGCATGCTCCCAGCCCGTGCCAAGATCGGATATTCACAATAGGGTATGGACATCCATCAAAGCATAATTGAAAATGGAATTTTCTCATATGTAATAAGTGCCTCGATTGATCTTGATCATGTGGAAGAATAGAGGAAGCACGTTAGCTGTTTGACAAATTGCCTCGAAGAAACGTCGTCTCATGTACAACATTGACTTCAGCTATTGAAAATTTGTTCTACAACCTTTGCAAGTATCTTCCAAGACCTACACTGACATCATCTCCAATAACACTAAATTGGGAGCTTTAGAATCGGCATTCCAAAGATTGGTGGTAAGGATCTAGACCTCTATTTATTATACAGGGAAGTAACTGCTCGTGGAGGACTGTAAATGGTCATGAATGAGAGAAAATGGAAGGAGATCACAGTTGTGCTTAACACTCCTCGTACTACCACAAGTACATCATTTGTTCTTCGCAAGTACTACATTAATTTGCTCCACCATTTTGAGCAGGTTCACTTCTTTCAAAGTCCAAGGGCCCTTGGTTCCTCCTAACTCTTTCTTACATAGTTATTTTAAGTGCCTAAGTTAGGTAGTTACTCTAAGTGACTATCTTTACAAAAGAAAGTTAGTTGTGCAAAGTTAGTACACTTAGGTAGTTTTACCAAGTACTTACAAAAAGTGGTTGAGGTAGTTACCCTAGGTGGTTACTAACCTCACCTATAAATATATCATTGTAATTCAATCAAAGGGAGTTCCACTTTTTCACATGATAGTGTATGAAAGACTCGAATATTGTTATTCAAGTTTGAAAGCAATAAAGAAATGTTTTGAATGTGTGTTCAACTTGATTTCATGTGTTGTTTTTGGTATTCGTATGTTTCATCAATAATGATCATGTGCTTTCCTTTCAAAGTTGCATTGTGAGAAATATATTTCGCATCAAGTTTTGGTATCTCTACTTGGATGCATGGAAGTTAAATTCATGAGTTTAACTCTTATTTCATCACTACTATTTGTTATTTCTTTGTTTTTATTCTTATAATTCTAAAAATCTAAATACCCCTATCATATGAGGGAGCTGCCCCTCTTAAACACAGAGAGGAATCGACATAGACTTGCGATTCTTCAACTGTTGTGAGCAGGTTGTTGCTAATCCAAGGGCGAACGGAGTTACTCAAGAAGATTAATTTAAAGCAACAAATCTATTTACCAACAAATTTTTGGTGACTCTACTGGGGAAACCAGGTGAAGCGTTGGTGCCTTTTTATTCTTCAAGAATATACAAGTATCTCCCCAGAAAATAAAATTAGTGAGTCTATCTGAAAGAAGAATCCTAGAAGATGGTTTGGTATCTAAGAACCCAGATACATAACATGCAACTTCCTGAATCAGACAGTGATAGTGATGATGAAGATTATCCTTCTCCTATGTCCTCTACTCAACAAAATCAAGTTCTTGATGACCCTAAGCAAGTAGAGTTTTTGAAGAATTTCTATGGTGGCATGCAACTCAATTCTAACCATATTCATCCTTCTTTGCTTCAAACATTACAGAAGATTGAACAAAAAGATGGGAAGAAGACTCATTTTCTTGCTCCTGATCACAACTTCCTATTAGAGGAAATTCATACACCTGAAGAGAAAAGAAACTATGTTGAGATATATCTTTCGCATGATGAGGACAACAATAAAGAGGCAAATATTTTTCCTACAAATGAACCAGTATTGAACAAGATGTTTTCAAATCAAGAGCCTGAAAGAAGCTCATTGGAACATGCATGTCCACTTAAGGAAGACCAACAAGAAGAAGTGATGAAGATGGAAAAAGAACATTGTATGGAAACATGCAATGATGAAGAAGAAACTTTTCTAGATGATGGTGCATTCCTAGTTTCTTTGAAGAATGTCACTCCTCTTGTGACAACTTATTCTGCTTCGACAACTATATTTTCTGAGCAAGGTTTCCATGACATGGTTAATGTTCATGGGAATGCAGAAGAAATTTTGGACCGAAGTGTAAACAAAGAGGATGAAGATGAGTTGCAAAATGTTTTTTTCACACACA
Source organism: Cunninghamia lanceolata (assembly GCA_027924645.1). Lineage (NCBI taxonomy): Eukaryota > Viridiplantae > Streptophyta > Pinopsida > Cupressales > Cupressaceae > Cunninghamia > Cunninghamia lanceolata. The sequence continues at coordinate 10,794,227 of BSBN01000186.1, read as the reverse complement.
TGCAATCCGAGCAAGAGGAGAATAATGAAGAAAGAATGCCCCAAGAGCTCTCTCATGAGGTTTTCATCACAAATTCGCCTCTCAAGACTCCTGATGATGATTTTCTTTGCAAAGAAGATGTCATCCTCTCTCCTTTATCACCTGTTAAAGAAGAAGTCTTCCATGAACCAAAAAACAAGGATCTTAAAAGAGAAGTAAATAATTTCAAGACTTCCATGCAGCCCAAGCTTCAAGAAAATGATGAAGAAGAGAAGAATAAAGATGGATCTCATATAGCTTTTGTTCCAAACTAGTTTCTCAATACTTCTGATGATGAATTTCTATATGGAAAAGATATTCCTACATCACCAATCACTGAGGTGGAAAGATATGTTGATGAAATCAGAGGTATAACATCTATTGGACAACTTTGTACTACTATAACCGATGGAGAGGCAACCATAAGTGAGCCCTTGCAAATATCTTTCTTAGCTTTAGAAATGGAGACCCTTACCTTTGAAGATATTGATAGAGCCTCAATTAGTGGTACAGATGATACAAAAGTTAAAGATCAACTTCAAAATGAAGATGAATCATCAAGCATTTACTCTTTACCATACATGCAATTGGAGTATGAAGTTTTCAGATTTCATGAAGAGTTCCATGGTGAAGAAACACCGAGTCCAGAGAATATTGAGCAGGTTAAAATTGAAAACTATGTAGATACATTAACAAATGTCCATGTCTCGTTAGAAGTGCAATCTTTGTTGTATGGAGTATTTAAGGTTCAAAGCAATCCTCTTTTCAAATCTTTAGACCTAGAAGACATCACTATTTCAAAGGATAGTTTTGGGAATTGTGCCAACAATGAAGCAAGGAATGAGGTAATGGATAATCCAATGGAGGAATTCAATAAAGTTAACTCTCATGATGTTTATGTCCCAAGTTGGTGCTTGAAAGGTTTAGACAATGATTCCTTCTATAGCCAAGGTCCTTTATTTGTGGACGAGTTCATTTCCATAGATGATTCTCAAGTTGATACTCAAAAACATGATTCAATGGGTATATCTACACGGATTTCTTCACATTGCAAATTGTATGAAGGTTGTCCAATTCATGGGATAATTTGTTGCAAACTAGATTATCAGAAAGATCTTCAGATAGAAGATATTGGTGTGCTCGGCATGATGCTGGAAGATATGTCTGAAGCTACACAGAGCAACACCAATTCAATTTGGAAGGACTCAAATGCTTATGATGAGAAATGGTTGTTTGGTGTATGATTCAAAGAGTCCTCACATTTCATGTATTCTATTTTTTTCATCATCTTGTGATGTCCATGGAGTCTACATGTGCCTCATCTGTGCACCTCTCTTTTTCGTACAGGTGCCTATTTTTCCCAACCTATCAATGGTTTTACATGATCATTCTGGAACAGTTTTGAGGTAGGAGTCACCTACCATGTACATAGGTTATTTAGGAGTTTTTGTTGTGTCTATCTTGTTTCAGTTTCTGTTGGTTTTCGTTTGTCTTGTCTCTTTGGGTATCCTTGTTCTCCTGAACAATGTGTTATCTTCTGACTCTATTTGCCCAATGGATTTAATGCACTGTTCATTTCTAGAGATTCTAGGTTCATCCTGTGTCCACAAGGTCCTTGTCCCCAGTTAGAGCCAGCTGTTGGCATCATTTTTTACTTACCCAAAAAATTGAAATTTTTCTGATAAATTACCATCATGCCATATGCACATTTCTTTCACTAATCCAAGTAAAGGTTCCAAATTCTAATCTTTTGTGGAATATATCAAGAATGTTGAAGGTGTTAGATCTAGTTATAAAATAACTTTGAATAATGATATGTATGCAAACGGTCGGAGGCATAAATAACTATCTTGGGAGTCATGTTTAATCTGTTATCAAATTAATGTTCAACACCGATCAAACAATCCATTTTCATAATCATCGGGCATCATGATTTATTTCAAAACCATTGGCAACTCCCATAAAGTTTCAAGGGATAAACTTGAACATTGTTTCAAACTGCATGATGCCCAAAAGTTGGCATGTCATGAAGTTGGCAAAGAAACTATATAATTGTTTCGGGATGAGAGGCCAAACATATGAAGACTCCTACAACATCATTTTCATCAAGGTTATCTTTAGCATACAATGTAATCGCAGGTAGTATTATTCATCAAACCTTACATGGATGCGAGTGCAATGGGAGATTTGGCCACCAAATTTTGCCTCCTTCTCCAAGCATACTCACGGCCTATAAAAATTGGACTCCACAAATGTTTTCCAGCATCTTCTCGAGTTGTACCTGAATGACAGCTTTCAAACAGGGTATGGAAGTCCATGAAAGCATTATCAAAAATGTTTTTTAATCAGATATTATAAGCTCAGGTAGATATATCTGTAAGATGTGGATTCATAGACAGGGCATATGAACTACTTGACCCTTACCAGCATCTTCTTTATGCAACCTAGATAGGGTGTCTAAACTATTTTACACTACCTCAAAACAAATGTAGTCTCGTGGAATGCAATACATGGCAAGATGTTTAAACTCTGTGATAGCATGCCTCAGAGAAATGTCACTTCATGGACTCCAATGGCATAGAAAATACACAAAATGGATTTGTTGGAAAGGCTTTATGAAGTTTCAATTAAACACATTTAACATGAGTAAAACTAGACTCTTCAATCCTCAACATCATACTCCAGCCTACATCAACATAGGTGCATGGGAATATTCATTAGATATTATAGTTTGAAATACCCTGCTAGACTTGTATACAAAATGTGGGTGCATAGCCAAAGCCCGTGAACTATTTGATAAAATGCGTCAAAGAAGTGATATCTCCTAGACTGTGAGAAGAGTAGCATATACACAAAACAAATGATGTTGATAAGGCTTCAAGAACCTTCAACCGAATGGAACGGGTCATTGTAAAACCAAAATCCACAATCTTTTCTACCATTCATGTGGAGCTTTCAAATAGGACATAAAATATTTGTCAAGAAATATCAAATAAATGTGGTTTCATGCGCTCTCATGACTCAGGATATGTACAAAAATGATTTGTTCAAAAGGTGTTTAAAACTTTCAAGTGATTCCATTCACAGGTGGAAAGCTAGATTCCATAACATTTGCCAGCATGCTCCCAGGCCATGCCAAGATTAGATATTCACAATAGGGTATGGACATCCATCAAAGCATAATTGAAAATAGATTTTTCTCATATGTAATAAGTGCCTCGATTGATCTTGATCATGTGGAAGAATAGAGGAAGCACGTTAGTTGTTTGACAAATTGCCTCAAAGAAATGTCGTCTCATGTACAACATTGACTTCAGCTATTGAAAATTTATTTTACAACCTTTGCAAGTATCTTCCAAGACCTACACTGACATCATCTCCAATAACACTAAATTGGGAGCTTTGGAATTGGCATTCCAAAGATTGGTGGTAAGGATCTAGACCTCTATTTATTATATAGGGAAGTAACTGCTCGTGGAGGACTGCAAATGGTCATGAATGAGAGAAAATGGAAGGAGGTCACAGTTGTGCTTAACATTCCTCACACTACCACAAGTACTTCATTTGTTCTTCACAAGTACTACATTAATTTGCTCCACCATTTTGAGTAGGTTCACTTCTTTCAAAGTCCAAGGGCCCTTGGTTCCTCCTAACTCTTTCTTACATAGTTATTTTAAGTGCCTAAGTTAGGTAGTTACGCTAAGTGACTATCTTTACAAAAGAAAGTTAGTTGTGCAAAGTTAGTACACTTAGGTAGTTTTACCAAGTACTTACAAAAAGTGGTTGAGGTAGTTACCCTAGGTGGTTACTAACCTCACCTATAAATATATCATTGTAATTCAATCAAAGGGAGTTCCACTTTTTCACATGACAGTGTATGAAAGACTCGAATAGTGTTATTCAAGTTTGAAAGCAATAATGAAACATTTTGAATGTGCGTTCAACTTGATTTCATGTGTTGTTATTGGTATTCGTATGTTTCATCAATAATGATCATGTGCTTTCCTTTCAAAGTTGCATTGTGAGAAAGATATTTCGCATCAAGTTTTGGTATCTCTACTTGGATGCATGGAAGTTAAATTCACGAGTTTAACTCTTATTTCATCACTACTATTTGTTATTTCTTTGTTTTTGTTCTTATAATTCTAAAAATCTAAATACCCCTATCATACGAGGGAGTTGCCCCTCTTAAACGCAGAGAGGAATCGACATAGACCTGCGATTCTTCAACTGTTGTGAGTAGGTTGTTGCTAATCCAAGGGCGAACGGAATTACTCAAGAAGATTATTTTAAAGCAACAAATCTGTTTACCAACAAGCCCTAAAACAAAGTTATAAGTTTGAGCTACATTTATTGTGAGTTAATCCACACCATGGTTTTTCCCTTCTTGGGTTTTCCACGTATATCTGGTGTTATGTGTTGATGTGCATTATGTTGATCTCTCATGCTTATGCTATAATACTTCATTTTTAATCTACACCAGAGAATTTGAAGTTTGTTTAGATACTGATTTAGCCCCCTCTCAGTTTCATGGTGTTTACAACATTTTTATGATTGAATTTGTTTTTCTATTTTTTAATTAATTTATGAGGAAATTCGTCCATAAACTTGAAATGTCAGGGGTTTGTAGTTTTCTAAAACTTTTAATTTTTAAAGTTTATTTAAAAAAAATATATGCCATCAATCTACACATAATTATTTACACAATGAAAAATAAATAAATAAATAAATGATTAGTTTAGCTCAAACTATATTTGCCGAACACTAGGGGTTTTCAAAAATAACAATTAGGGTCAATAAAAAATTAATAAAAAGTATTTAGAAAAAACTTATAAAAACATATCTTCATCAATCTTCACTATAATACACATCTTTGCCTAGAAGGGATTAAAAAAGTAATTTTATTTAGATCAAATTATGCTTGCTGAACACATGCATGGTATGGTCCTAAAAAAATGACTTTTTAAAAAGTGGCTTTTGTACAAGTGTATATAAAATTAATTTGTATCATCTGGGTATTGGAATAAATTACATATTTGAAAACTAGACTCCAAATCCTACATTTCATATTACTAGACTTTTTAAAGATTATATGTGTAAGTGCTTCAAATTTTTATTCCAACTATGACAAACTTTGATTTTCAGGAAAAACACTTCCACTTTTTGACCAAAAAGTGGACCCAACTTCTTGCACACACCCAATTGCCACCCCCTAGGTCCTTAACCCCCTCTCATGAGGCTAGAACCTAGAGGATTCTACTACAGAACATAAATTTTTTCTTGATTTATCTGTAATCCCTTCTTATTAACTCCTTTATTACCATAATTGATGAATTTATTATTCCAAACCTTTCCTTTATTTCTTTACTAGGGTCTTGGTAGTGGAACCAAAATGTTAGCAAGAATGGGGTGTATATCAAGTATCTAAGCCTAAGTTTCTTGAGAGTTGTATTTACACCCTAGTAAAGGTGATAAGAGAAAGGCTATGGGTTTATGTGGTAAGTTATAGAAGGTTGTAGCAGGATATAACACTACAAATTAAATGAATTCACACATATACATATACATCATGCGCATAACTCATTAGGCGTCCATTATATCAACTTGCGGTATTTGTTATATAAATATATATACAATGCTCACTTATACATCAATCCTTCATATATTTTACATTCATTCATATATATCACATTACATCTCATACTTTTGTCTTATATATCTTATGCTTCTCTTGCTAATATATTACATTCTACACTACATTTTGTATTCTCTACTTATATCTACATATGATTATACAAAGAATTGTGTCTCTTGTAGTTGGTATGTCTTTTGGATGATTTGGTAATGATCTAAGTATGTTGCATTCCCTTTATGGTGGACCTAACTTGTTGTATAGTTGGTTCTGTCCGACCAACAATAATATCTACTGCACTCATGTAGATAACAAACATTAAATAGTCAAGTCAATAATCTTACATGGATAATTTAATGCTATGGTATTTCCTAAAACAACTAATAGTAGCCCCATCTACAATCATGACATGAAATTATAAAGGTAGATAGATAAAATAATTTAGAAAAGCAACTAACTTCTTACTGATGAACTTGTGAGTGCTTCTTGTGTCTATCAATATTGTTACTCTCTCTTTCTTCAAGAAACTCACTACCTTGAGAGTTTGTGGGGTGTTAATGTTAGAAAGTGCATGACAAAAAATGAGAGATTAAACATGCATAATTTTAATTTACAAGAAATATACCTTTCTTTAAACATACATAATTTTTAATTTAATTAGCAAAATAATAATTTAATTAAATATTGATAACAATTAAAGGCTCGAACATTTACACTTATTATATTTGTCCAAATTCAAATTTCAACCACTAAAAAAATCTCTTAAACTTATAATTTTTAAAAAAGGAAATCAATACTCTTCTATCACATTATTTATTTTCTCACAAGAAATATGAAAATATGATATTTTTTTTAAACTATAGAATCAAAATTCTAAAGCATACATTTTTAATTTTGAAAACTTCTGCCATAAATCATTATTATTTATAATTTTCAAAAAAGGAAATCAATACTCTTCTATCACATTATTTATTTTCTCACAAGAAATATGAAAATATGATATTTTTAAAAAAATTATAGCATCAAAATTTGAAAGCATACATTTTTAATTTTAAAAGTTGAAGACTTTGGTTAAAAAAATATTAAAAGATTCTTTAATTTTTTAAAAATTGATAAAAACAAAATAAATAAAATATTCATCTAGAGCTAATCAACCAACCAATCAATCAACTGCCTAAATAAAAATGTAGATAAAAGCAACAGTAAAATCATAGAGTTTGAATTAGAAAAAAATGCCATCATTATCTTGTGTGATTATAAAAGAGGAAAATGAATGTACCCACAACAATCATGTAAGCTTCACATGTATCCAAGTGAAGAACAGCTTTGAACCTTCATCTTTTATTAAAGGCTGATTCCCCACATGTAATTGCCAAAAGTTCTTCCTGCAAAAAACTTTGGACAGGAATATTCATATCAGAGTTGTTGGTCAATGTTTTGGCTTCTTCCTCTCCATTACACAACATTTTCCCATATATCTTTGGAGTTTAGAGGATTTGGTTTACATCACTATCCTTCAAATCCCTTTGGATCCATACACATGTCGAAAGGAGCTGCAGCTACGTGTTTAAATAGGAGAGGCCGATGAAATGAGTTCCCGCCTCTAAATCACCACAGAACTTATCCATTAAGGCAGTAATTGGATTGTACTCATCCAGTGGGTTGCCTGCTCTCAAATTAGTCAAAAACCATAGTGAGCCTACCAGATCAAAATTTGACAAAAGAGAAATGAGAATAGAGGATATCACAGATCTAGATATCAAATTTGCCTCTATGATAATTGGTTATAAGATATATCACTCCAGCAGGGAGAATTCTATATCCAGAACAACAATATACACTGCTTATCGGATGCTAAGGGAAAATACTGATTATGATCTTTGTGAGCTTCTCCTGAACCAGCTGCTAGATAATTTGTAGAAGATAAAGAAGGATAAGAAGAATTCATTTAAGTACGGTGGCTTGATACTATGTCTATTCTTCTACTATATGAATGAGCTACCCGGAACTAGTGGCTAGATATGGTAAAATGACAGACCTGTTGCCATACAATTTAGAGATTATATGTATGGGCTTGGTGATGCTAAGACTCAAAGCATAGCTCTTTGGGGATATTTCAAGAATTTCTAAAGTATGATGCAGGCCAGAGAAAGAATTCCGTAGACATTAGTTGAAAAATATAAAGATACAGTGTGTTTTATGGTAGATATAGATCAATGCCTAATGGAGGCAATAGAACCCAGAATAGTCTGGATTATGCCAATGGGCTATGAGGTGGATGAGAAAATTTTGGAAATCCATGTCCAACACCTACTAAGTCAACCTAAGGACCCTGAGGTAGAAAGGTTTGGAACCTTATAAGAATTGAGTGTGAAAATTCATGTTGAACAAAGACAACCAGAGATGAAGAGAAAGGTGAGAAGGGAAGTAGAAGAAGTTGCCAAAAGATATGGGATATCAAAAGAGGTGGTTGATGCTAATAGAGGGAAAATAGAAAGAGTAGAGAAAGAGAGACAAGAAGTAGAAAAAAAAGTGATCTGGTGCAAGCCCGGTCCCAGACCAGGTCCTCCAAAAGCTCTGCACTTGCCACCTCTAAGATCCAAAAAGCCTCAAAACTGGAAGCCAAGACATCCAGAAAGGGAGAGAAGAGAACAAAGACAAAGGCCATAAGGTCATATATAAGTCAAAAGGATGATGAAGAGACAGAGATAGATGAGGAGGTTAAGAAAATGAAGAAGAAAAAGAAAACATCTGTGGAATTCTCTGCCAGCAAGAACAAAGAAGAAGTAGAAGAATTTGTTGAAAGGCCTACTCTTTCTGTTGATGATGTCATCAAAGCAGTCACTGTAGATGGGAATCGGCAGCCCATAACTAAATTTTATGATGAGTATAATGACACTGACAAAAGATTATTGGAGGAAGCCACAATCAAGTACTTGAATATCTATAATAAAGCATTCATTGAAATCATCTCTCTAATCCCCAAGAGTTTAGAGAAAGTATTTGAACTCAGAAAAGATAATGCCAAGGAAAAGGATATGGAGATCCAGGAACAGATAGCTATTCAGCTCTATCCTTCCATCACTCCTCAACAAATGAACATGATCTTCAAAGACTGCAAGGATGAGTTTCAGAGCAAAGCAACCTGGATGAACAAACTTATGCTTGGAGAGACAAATCAAGTTGCCAAAGAAATAGAGGACATCCTCCAGAATGCATTTAAAAGATTTAATCTTCCTATTAGAGAGAACATAGATGATAGACCTCCTACCATGTATGATAAAGGACTAAGTACATCTAAAGAAGAACCTACTATAAAAAATGCAGAAGAGCCAAAGGACATAGGTGAGGAGAGGACTAAGGACTTGGATTCCTCTACTCCAAAAGAGGAAGTCCCTGCAAAAGTAAACATCTCTCTTCCAGATCCCCCAACAGATTCTAGAACTAAAGGAGAAGGAATAAAAGAGAAGGTAAGTCAAGAAGAGGAGAAAAAGGGAAGAGAAGAAGAACAAATAGTGAAGACATCTGTTGACACCTCTGAGGCTGCAAGAGGAAAGAAGTCTCTAGCATAAGACACTGCAGAAGCAGTGAAGAATTTTCTGACCAAGGAAATAATGGAGATTGATGAACTGGAACTATTCCAAGCACCACTCAATTTTGATTCCCTCTCCCCGGTTGAGATAATGAAGATAGCATCCTTTACCCAAGCAAAGGCAAAAGAAAAACTTCTGAAGTCTCACATGGAAGATTGTGAGCTGATAGAGATTACTTCTAGAATGTTGCAGAAGATCATTCCATCCTTTCAAAAGGATCCTTCGGCCTCTCCATCCAGTAATCTTAAATCTCTGATAAACTTTGTCAATACTCAGTTTGATTCCTTAGAAAAGGCAACAGAGGAAAAGATCTGGAGAAAGAATTTTTGGGAAAGAGATTCTTTGAGGTGCAGGGACTTATAACAAATGATAGGAGAAATTTGGATATTGGGATAAAGAGCTTAGAAAATGCTCTTAAAGATGGTGGAGATTTATACAAATTTTGTCTATCTTGGTCCACAGTGAAGCAGCCATTGCCAAGAAGGTGGAAGAATAAGAGAGCAAACTATCAAGTTTATCTCAAAATTTTGATCCTCTCACCTCTTCCATAATGAATCAAGAGTGTCAGACTATTGCCACTATAAATGAAATAAAGAGGCTTGAAAAGGAGTAGAAGAATAGAATAAGCAGGCTAAGTGAACTAAGAGGGATAATTATCCCCAAGTTAGAGGCAATGCATGAGGCCCTAATTGATGCCTAGACCACAGCTGGACCAGTGATTCCGCAGACTTAAAGAGGGTAGAAGCTTTTGCATTTCTGTTAAGTGGTCACATCTTAATTTTGGACAGGATGAAGCAGAGTTGGGCAACATAATTTGTCCAATTGAAAACAACTTTTGTGGATATACTTAAGTATATGTAAGTATAATATATATATATATATATATATATATATATATATATATATATATATATATACTTATGCGGCTATGTATAGGCTGATTTTTGCAAATTTTGGTGTGCAGATTTCACCCTTTTCCATTGATGTCAAAGGGGGAGTGGGGAGTAGTGAAAAATGTGGAATCTAGCTAAGGGGGAGCTCTGGTAAAAATGTACATAAGATAGAGCATTAGCAAAGGGGGAGTGTGCTATGACACTTAGTCATTTTTCACTAAGTGTTGCCATCAATGCCAAAGGGGGAGATTGTTGGCAAGAGACACTGTGTGGCTTCATGAGTGTTGTCATTGATGGTAACAAAGTCCATTCCACACATCTGCAGCACATGGTATGTCTTTACTGGAAGTCAGATTGAAGAGTGTTTTGGTCTGGTGAGAAAGAACAAAGCATGCAATAAGGTCTAACAATCAGGTCTGGATCTCTCAGAGGAAGTATCTTAGCAAAGTGCAGACTTAAGGAAGTCAAGAGGAGTACCATGACTTCTACATTCCAAATATTGAGCCTCCGGTGATGAAAGAGTGAAAAGATATGAGCACCTAAGTGTTGGGTTCCTCTTTGGCAGAGTAGACAGAGGAAGAACTGACCGACAGAGCATCAGACCTTAATCCATATGAGAAATTGATGGTAATCAAGTTTCTTGAGGGATCATTCATGGTTGGCCAACATGATTGATGACTCCTATAACTATTTTTTTAATACGCATCACTTAGTAAGCATGGATTCAGCCGATAGACCAGAGTTTGGGAAAATCTTGAGTATTCTAGATGCCAACTAGAAAGATGTTGAAATCCTTTGTACAGATATATATAACAAATGGATTTCGATGTGAAGGTGTGTGTTGTGTAATAGTGTGTATGAAGAAAAGTAGAGAGAAGTGTGGAAGTAGCTATACAAATCTGGTATGTGACAGAACAACAGCACTAAGCAGAGGAAGAGTGAAGTGCAGCAGATCAGTATATTGAGCCTAATCAGAACTGAACCTTAGCATATGTGGATGCCTCTGATCAATTCAAACACCTAGTTACTTTCTATATACCTTGTAGACAGTGAGTCTCTTGTAGGCATTGAGCCTCTTGTGAGTAGTGTGCTCAGGCAGTGAGCCCTAATTGGCAAGTGCCATTTTGTACCACTTATTCTTTTAATAGAGAATACAATCTTGGGTTAGTCACCCTGTGGTTTTTCCCTTAACGGGGTTTTCCACGTAAAAATCCTTGTGTTATGTGCATTGATTTCATTTCTACTCTCATGTTCATTTATGCTTATATGTTTTGATACTGCACTATTGTTAAAGAAGAAAAGAAAGTTAAGAAATTTAAGATAACTGATTCACCCCCCGCTCTCAGTTATCTGCATTGTTTCCAACAATTATGATAAATTTTATTTTGATAAATCATATGTATATTTGGATTGAGAAAGGAATATGTTATATTTGTAAATTGATTATAATGAAACAATATTAGATTAGTTATTTCAAATATTTTTGTTAATTTTCTTTTCTTATCATTAATCAATATGACACAATAATATATATAGTTATTATATTTTTTTGATAAATTAAACTAGGGTTTTATAGGCACCTTTCCTTAGGAAAAAAATCACATACATAAACAACTAGATAAACTGAAACAGAACAAACAAATCTACAAAAGCTTCCTCCTACATTCAAACAAACCCCACCATTGATCAACTCAACTTGAGAGACTCAATGCATCATCATTCTTAGAGATCACTAACACATGATTCATGAATTTCTCTAGGTATACTACTCTTCAAAATAGTGGGAAGTTGGTACTATGAACTACAAATTTCTGAATTACCTTCCCTTATCACCTATTATAGATTTTCTAAACACAAAGATTAGTCTTGGCTATACAAAGACAAAATTGACATTCTTTTTCCATGATAGTTGGGTTAAATTTTACAAATACTCCACATTTTGTTGGAGGTTAGCCATCAAACGAAAACTAAGAGGGACATCATCATCAAGATTATCTCTCAAAAGAATGAGATAGTCACAAAGGATGGTTCTTTTAAGAGTTCATTTCCTAGCCTTTAAATCAAACATTTGGGCTTCCAATTTATAGAAGATATCTTTAATTATATACACCCTCATCCAAAAAACTCTTACATTAGAAAGAATTTCTTCATCCAATAGGTCTATTTTGCCAAATGTAAGGTTAAAATGTCTAGAATACTAAATTTTTTTCTTAAGAGGTAGTCAAAGATTACAACACTATAAGGAAAGCTCTTGGCTAAGTAACTCCTTTTCATGACAACTTGAGCAACTTGAATGATCTAGAATCAATAGAACTTGCATCGCGAAAATCCCATGAAATAAGAATAAATTGAAGATGTTGTGAAGAAAGGAATAGTGCTAGGATTAACTACTTGGAGGGATATGAATGAAGGGTGCAATGTGTAGCTTTCGATCGGAAAAAAATGTGGGAAAAGTTTTTACATATCAAAGATTTTCAAATAAAGTTAACACTTGTCTAAAACCATGATTATAGCTACTCATAATAATATATGAGTGGAGATTGAAAGTTGAAGTTAGTGATTTATTTCCGATTAGGAGATTCCTTTCTAATACTTCCCTCAAGTTTCATTCATCTAGATCATGCCACTATGCTTGGTAGAAAAGGGAGATTGATTGACACTTGCATTCATGATCATATCAATGGCCAAGTCACATTCCCAATAGTAATGGCATAATACAACCTTATTTAGTTAATTACACAAGAGCTGGGTTTCATGTAAGATGCTAATCAATATCCAATCCTATAATTGATTCTTATTCAAGACATTGATCACTAGAAGGGAGTTTCCTTCCATTACCATTTTTTTGTTGCTAAATTTAAAAAACTTTTATTCACAAGGAAACAAATAAGCTATTATTAAAAGAAAACAAAGATAACAAAATTAGAATAAATATTGGCATCACAAGTCAAGGAGAAATTATAGATTCTCATCAGAGTCATGATCCAATTCCACATTAGGAGGTTGATTCAGGACTCTAGAACATTGTCCATCATGAAATAACCTTACATGAATTAGGTGACATAACTTGCATAAATCTTGGATTAGAGTAAGCATATAGATTCCTAGATATCCTCTACCAAACTTTTGAACCTAGAAGGAACAACCAATTTGATCGAGAGAAGTCAAAGATTTTATTGAATTGTTTGATTTGGTAGTTAAGAATAAAGAAGCTCCTCTAATGAAATGGCGAGAAGAATAGTGAAACACCACACTTGCACCTGCTAGCCCTAGGTAACCTCCAATTTCTTCATGAAAATTCACTTTTTTAACAATCACTTTTAGGTGGCATCTTAAATGTGATAGGTTTTGCATAGAGATTGTACTGATTATCCCATTAATAGTGAAGACATATAATTATTATGTTATCTACACAAAGAACCACAATTTTACATATCCAACACCACAATTATTCACATAATTATTAGGGTCAAATGGGAGTGTACTTAGATATTGTTTGAACTTTGAAGTAATCAACAATCTTGGCATACTCTACCTTTGGTGTTTTCTTCAAGCCATATAAATATATTTAGTCTTGTAAAATGATGAATTTGATTGGGACTTACAAATCCATGTCTTTGGCCAAGTAACCCCTTTTATTAGGGTCAAAGGGGAGTTTTATTGGATCTTGTTTGAACTTTGAAGAAATCAACAATCTTGGTTTACTATATATTTGGTGCTTTCTTCAAGACATAAATATTTTTAATCTTGTAAAATCAGAATTCAATTGGGACTCACAAATCCATCTTTGGTAGAATAACCCCTTTTCATGTTAGGTTGAGCAACTTGGATGACTTTGAAACAACATAAGCAACATAGAAAAGCCCACAAAACAAGAAGAAATTACTAATGTTAAGAAGGAAAGGAATGGTGCTAGGGATTGCTTCTTGGATTTGTATGATCAAAGGGTGAAATATGTATATAAGTCCCATAGAAAATAGTATAAATTCTTTTGCAAGCATATCAAGGATTTTTAAATAGCCGACACTCATCTAAAACCATGATTATATCTACTCATACTAATGTACAAGTCAGGATTGGAAGATGAAATTAATGATTTATTTCCCATGAGGGGAATCCATTCCAATACTTACTTTAAGTTCCATTCATCTAGATCGTCGCTGTGCTTGGTAGAGAAGGGAGATTGATTCACACCTACATTCACGAACATATCAATGACCATGTTATATTCTTGATAGTAATGATAAAATACAACCTTGTCTAAGTAATTGCACAAGAGATAGGTTTAAACTAAGATGTTCAATCTCTAATCCTATAATTGATTCTTACTAAAACCATTGATCACTAGAAGGGAATCCCCTTCCACTACCAAACTTTTGAACCTAGAGGGAACAATCAATTTGATCCCTTCTAGAGTATTTGGATATTTTATTTAGTTGTTTGATTTGGTACTTAAAAATAAAGAATCCCATTCAATAAATTGACAAGAAGAAGAGAAAAACAACACAAGACATGTGCAACCCTGAGATTTCTCTAGGTGATCTATCAAAATTCATTATTTAACAATCACTTTTAGGTGGTAGCTAAAATGATTTGGTTTTCTTAGAGATTTTATGGATTACCACATTAATAGTGGAGACATATAATTATTATGTAATATACACAAGGAACCACAACTATATGTCCAACATCACTATTTTTCACCTTAATATTTGAGTCAAATAGGAGTTTTACTAGATCTTGTTTGAACTCTCAGTAATCCAAGAATCTTGCAATATTATAACCTTTGTTTCTTTCTTCAAGCCATATAAGTATTTTCAATCTTGTAAAATGATGTGTTTGGTTGGAACTCATAAATCCATGTGTTTTTTCCATTTATATATTTGTACTTTACTCACCTTTAAGCAATGCATTCTTTACATGCATTTGATGAAAATGTCATTTAAAAATAGTACTCAAATCAATAACAACCCTATTTTTATTCTTTTTTTAGTATGAACAAATGTATTGTTAAAATTTTCTTTTATTAGGAATATCATTTTTCTATAAACCTTATTTTAATGTTAATAATACAAAAATATTATATTTGAAGTTGTTCATATAAACCTAATTAGTGTTAGGGTTAGCCGGCAGAAGATATCAATTAAATGCAAATAAAGATTAAACAGAGAAATGGAAATACACAAAAATAATAATAGCGAGAGTCAATTTTTAACGTGGTTCACCCAAACTCGGGCTACATCCACCAAATAGAGAGTCCAATATTATTATCCAATAAATCAAACCGATTACAATCAGCAATCCCTGCAACTCAATACCGCTGCAAAATGCTACAATACAATATCAAAACCCTAACCCTTAGCCGCTTTTTATCAAGCTTTTTGTCGGTTACAAAATAGGGTTTTCTTATGTTGGTCAATGAAAAAATTAACTCCCGGTGCATTATAAAATAATAAAAACCCGTCTTGGGGGCACTGCCCCAAAACCCCCGCAAGGGGCGCTGCCCCTTGACCCCGTAGGAATTTGGGGGGAAACCGCGCCGATAAAAGTGGGGTAAATATAACCTCCGAGTCTGATTAGGCTCCATATAACAACAATTAGTGCCAACAATATTTATACATTTAGAAGTTTCAATTATTCCTACACATATATTTTTTAATTAAGGGTAAAAGGAGAATTTTGAAAGGGTCCCAACCCTTATAGAAATACTAGAATAGACATAGCAATGAAGCCTAGCACCCATCAATGAAAAAAAAGGAACAAATGACACTAAGGTTGTAAACATACAACACTTATAGGACCTCCCAGAGGGACTAAAAACAACTAGGAATCATTGAATAAAATAAGAGAGAAACTAAATCAAGGTGGGTTGAAGTTGTAGTGCTCCAAGGAGCTCTAAATACTACCACCAACCTAACCACATAATTATTGGGGCTAATTTCCTTACTGACTACACTCCCTTTTTATTGCTAATTTGAAATAATAAGAATTCATAGGACTTCTTGTTAATCTCCCAACCAAGTGATTTTTCCTTTTATCCTTAGTAGTGGAAAGCAGGATGGGAAAATGCAAAGCACCAACTGGGCCCTCATTAACAAACTTCCACTCTTGACTAGCCTCTTCTAAAGCCCTCCCATTAGACCTAAGGGGATCTAAAAATGGAATACAATGATTGTTGGTCCTATCTAAGGAAGTGTCACCCTCATTGTCACCACCCACCAAGGGCAACACCTCCAAAGGTTGAGAGAGGCCAAGATCCATATTTTTTTTCCCTTTAGAAAAATTGCTTCGTCCTATTGTTTAGGAAACCAATAGCAGAGTGGCCATCTTTGTGGAATTTTGGGCACATAATTGTGGAGTCCTTGTAGACAATCTATTGCACCCACTCAACAATTTTGGAGGACAATGCAATAGAAGAAGCATCATGTCCACATCTACATTTACACAAAATATAGCATACAATAGGAATTTCTTGGAGCTAGTCACGGTATCAATATCTGTGAGCTAACCGAGAGAGTTAGAAATATCCTTCAAAACTTCATCCTCCCAATACTCCAATGGTAGGCTTGGGAGCCTATTCGAGATGGGGATCCTATTGATATGGTCTTTCTCAGAATTATAACCCTTTTTTGATCTTTTAGGAAGAAAACTCACTTACCTAGAAACCATGGTCCATCCAAGAGGGTTCAAACACAATCTTCATGGTTTGAGAAGGAGATCAAGAAGAAGCCATTTCTCATAGCTAAAAATTCAATATGGCCCCATAATTTCTATTTTCTCAATGCCCATTTCCTCAAAAATTCAATGTTTGGCCTAATTCCTAGAAACTTCCCAATGAGAGATATTGCCATCCTATAAGAGGACCTATCAATATTGAACCAAGAATCCTTGAAAAATATCTTTCTATCCCAAATTAGATTCAAAGAAAAGGATTGAGTAAAATTGGAATAGGGCATAACTATATCATCCTCAACCCTAAATTTCTTTACAAATAGCCCTAAATTAATACCAATAGCAACTAAAGGATCTTCAGACACCAATGAGGACTTATCAGGTACATGCCTCTCCACCTCCATGCTTTGAGTGATAGTAGACATGACCTTGTCCCCCTGGGAAGATCCAATAGTGCCTCCAAAAAGAGATACTTTGCATCATCCCCCTTAGAAGCACAAGGGGGAATAGGAGGATCACAATCTTCAATGTAGCTGGATTCAAGCCTTTATAATCCATGCCCCTCAAGCCAACATTATTTTGTTGGCCACTCGGATGATGACATCAACACTTTAAACCTTGAACGCAAAAGAAAGGATGAGAGGGTAAAAGCACAAAGTTGTGTCACACTTTCAGCCAGCTTATCAACACAAGTGAATTTAAGTATTTCTAACTAAAAATCAATTTTAGTCAAACATATGATCTTGTAAGATTCATTCTAGCTAAGTTAGATGTGTCCACAACTTTTTGAACTAAAACTGTTGGCTAAATGCATATGTAGCACCACTATGAGGCCAATTTACCAAAAAATAAAATTATTTGAAAAATTTGATATTTTAACAACCTCTACTCATGTAAATAACATTTTTTAAAAAATATAAAAATACCCTTTTGTAGATCTATAAGTTTAGTTTTCATATATATATATATATATATATATATATATATATATATATATATATATATATTAATAGTTTAATTATTAATTATATTTTCCTTTCTATTTTTACTAAAAGTAGGTTATCAGCACAAAACATTAGGTTGATTACCATGTCAAGGAAAAATAGTAAAACGTATTAACAAAAAAGAAAAAAATATGATGCACTAGATAAAAGAATCTATATCAAGATGGTATAATTTTTTTTCTAATTTAGATAAATAGTTAATATGAAAGTTGACATTGAATGGAAACAATACACACACATTTTATTATTTATTTAAAAATATATATTTATCAAATTTGGAAAAAAATATATCCATGCACTAAAGTTTCAAGTTATAAATACACAAAAAAAATTACTATATAAAGATTGACGTCTCATGTAACTTCATTTTTCAACATTTTATCAGCAATTAAATTATAGTGTCAATTTATTAAAAACTATATTCAAATAATTTTTTAATTTTTTCAAAAAATACAAACATAAAATACACTAATTTTTTTTTTTTATTAGTTTACATCATTTCACAATTCAAAACATATATGTCACTATTTAGTGATTCAAGTTTGAAAGTTGGATCCTCGTTGGCCGTTTCCTTTATAAAAGTGTGACATAACTTTGTTTTTTTACCCTAGAAACATACATTTCAACACCTATTATGAGCCATAGCCAATGGGAGAACATTGCCTTGTAATAGTTGATTGTGAACCCTCAATAATAGGGGAGCCAACCTTCCCAGTAGCCACTAGACATGCCTCAAAATCTTTTCAATGGGCCTCAAACCATTGATCTAATAGTTTTTCATTCTCAACATAGTAAAACTCCCCATTTCATTTTTCCTCATCTTCGTTGTTCTTCTTGTGGTGTTTTTTTGGACTTGCAACGAGCCTTATCATGGTTGAAAACCCTCTCACCACCATTTTCCTACTCATAGTGTTTATGAAAGCTTCACATGGTTTGTTATTTCTCATTAAAGAGCCATGATTTTCTTGCATGCATCTTCCCATCATTTCTTACCATTAGCTTCATAAAAATGAGAATCACATACTTTAGAACTTTCCTCGCGAAATAGTAAACATGATTTTTATTTCTTACTTTTTAGATAATCATTTTGAAAGATTTTAAAAATTTTAACTTCAAGAAGCTTTTTGAAAATTATATCACTAGCTTATTTCTTCTCTATATTTTCATGTGAAAGTAACTTAACAATTAAATTTTAGATTTCTTGAAAAAACCTCTATCTTACAATGTCCAATTTCATTAGAAAAATGTTAAACTAATTTAATGTCACTTTTGTTTTTGAAAAAAAATTAATTCATAACAATTAAAAAATACCTTATAAAAGTTCTAATTCTTTCCAAAATTTATTTATATATGTAACACAACTTTAAAACTACTCAAATTGATATTCTTCATTGTAAACATTATCTTCCTAACTTTGTATCCACATAACACAACTTTGTTAGTAGTGATTGGATCAAAATGTAAACCTTACTCTTTTAATGGAATAGTATCCTGCTATTTAGATAACTTAGTCTAAAATAAGCATGGAACATGGATCAATAATTATATAATTAATACTTATATTCAAGTCACTTGCAGTATAACTATACATATAAAAATTTAAATTGGATGACATTTAAGTTTCGCTCTATTTAAATATCATTTTATTTAGTTAATAACAATTTTACTTCCATCACACTAAAAAATGTTAAATATATATTCCATTTTTATTAGATAAAATTTACCTTTGCCTAAATAATTTGAAAAGGAAACTTATAATTTTTTTTCTTATGTGGTCTTGTATTAAAGATGGTGATTAATAAATTTGGATCATTGCAGATTGTTGAGGAATAGGGTATCTACACAACAAGCAAGAGAAAGAAAGAAAGCTTATGTAGATGAGCTAGAAACCAAGGCAAAGGAGCTTGAAGACAAGAATAGTGAGTTGGAAGAGAGAGTCTCAACTTTACAAAATGAGAATTTTATGCTTAGACAGGTATGCATTAAAGGTTCAAGTAGCTCTTGATTGTTTCTATCTTTTTTTCTTTTTTGGTAAGGTAAAAGAAGTGTGATCATGTCTTGTAATTGGTCATGTAGATTTTGAAGAACACCACTATGAAAAGCAAAGGAAGCGGGGTTACTGATCCTTGAAAGAATTGAACATGGAGTAGTTAGGTAGATTACTAGTCTCTTAGATTTTTGATTACCCCTTCCTTATTTCATTTTGAGTATTAGAGTATCTACTCTACGAATATAGAGTTATACAAACCTCTCATTGTATCAAACCATTAATCTTCTATAATATTGAAAATATGTTATCTCTCTAATATTGCAAGCTTATAGAATCAACCAAAGAGTCTTGGGATGACTTCTTAATAATTTGGATAAGTGAACAATCCTTTGTAGATTATATTCTAAATCGTGCCTCTAAAGATGACGTAAGTCTATTAAAAAGTAAAATATTAGAACTAGAAAAGGTATGCTTATTATACTTTTAAATGTAAATTACTTATATTAAAATTTAATTCAAGAGTTTTATTTATACAAATTACAAAATTTTTGAAAGGTTCCCAAGTAATTATTTATTTAATTTTATTATGTATAAACATATTCATTATTATTTTTATTTTCAAAATATTAAACATTAACTATTTATTTATTTTTAAAAAAATTTATATAAAAAATTATATTAATCATTCAAGATGAGAAGGTTGTTTTTCAATATAAATCTTTTGTTATGAATTATTATGTATCTTTTAGATGTATATGATGTCAATTTTTGGATGAATTAAAATTAAGAGTTAAAGTACTTTTTATAGCAATGTTAAATGTTTGTATTTTTCAGTTGTTACTTATTACAAATAATTAATTTAAGGTCGATTTATTTCCATATAAACAATTTTATTGTTGGGCTATTTTGCATTCAATTTTAAATCATTACATTTTTTAAAATTGTAATAAATAAAAGATTAAAATGAGACATTTTTTTTATTGGTTATAATAAGAACTTATGACCTATGCAATTACATCAAGTGTCTTGGACCTCAATTTGTTATTTAAAATGATTTATTGTTAATGAAATGACCCACATCTGAAATGTAAAAGGACTATTCACAAAGTGGTTTGGTAGCTTAGTGGTAGAACACCCCACTAACAAATGGGAGGTCCTCGTTTCGAGTCTCAGTTGGTCCATATAAAGTGAAGAATATTTCGTGGCACACAATTTAATTTGCTCTTCCTGATCTCCATCAATGGATTACCGATGCTTGGTGACCATTCTTGGAAGGTAACTTAGAAATCTACCACTGCGCTCGTGGTTTCACACTAGATCTGGGGCCATAATGTACTTATGCTCTTCCTACAAACATTACCTTTAGAATTCCTCAGTGTAGCACTTATGCTCTTCCTACAAACATTACCTTTAGAATTCCTCAGTGTAGCTGGTCTCAGACATTAGACTCTGAAGGTTTTCCCTTCTGGTGTCATTGGTGTTATTAAACAAGACACATCGTTGTTGAATGCCTCATGCCTCAACTCCAAGCATAATTCAGGCGATCATACTACATGGTGGAAGGATGCCCTCCCACAACATTATATTATGGATGGACCTTTGGTGAATCCTCTATCTCTCTCTACATCCGATCAAGTTGATAAAAAGAATATCAAAAAACCCACAAAGTCTGCATTTAAATCGAAGAAATCTTTATCAGAAAGGGGAGAGACATTATCTCCTATTCAAAGTGAGAAATCACAAAAGGAGATCCTGGTTGATTCTATCAATAGCTCTACAATCTATGATGAGGGATGCGTATCTGCCTTTTGTCTTTCTCAGAGTGGAATGTGGTGCATAAGAAAAAGAAAGAAATATCTTAAAAAAATGCTAAAATCCATAAGATGAATTTGCGATCACACTCTAAAACTAATATTAACAACTATAATGCACCCCTTTAAGAGTCTGATGCAATTTTTTGAGTTGTTTGAACTTTGAATATATAAGTGCTGCCAAGAAACTTTGAATATATGGGAGCTGCGATCAAAAAAATAAAAATAAAAAAGTACTGTAACTTAAGTTCTCTTGCACACTGACTTAAGTGTAGACCAATTTACTGCACAAATTATTCCAAGTTATAATATATATCAAAAAATTCATAGTTTTACTGTTCCGTGGTACTCGAATGTTTTTTTTTCAAATTTTTCTCTGATTTCGAAGGCGACTAGACTTACACCGACCCTGCAAATGTCAAATAAAAGCTTCATTCTTGTTGTGGTCAGAGTTGTCACTGCTAGAGGGGTAATTGATGTTATTAATATTTTTAGTGTTAAATTTGCAGTCAAAGTCTAGAAATTTGAATGTATTACTACTATCACAGTACTTGAAGAGTACTAGCTAAGCTGATTTTTAACTGGGTTAGGTATTAAAAAATTGATAGAAACTTGAAATTAAAATTAAATGTCTGTGAATTATTTTTAATGCTTTTTAATTTTATTATTTTCTATTTAGGCTGCACTCGTTGAGTACTTGGCTACATTGCCAATACTTGTAACTCAGTAAATACCTTCAACTACTTGCTCAGTCAGCTTTTTTCAGTGCAAATGTTGCATTATGTCTCTTTTCAGTTAAATTTGTTGAAGATAGATCAAATTCACTTAGTCTATCTATTTTGTTATCTTAGGTTTTTTTTTTTTTTCCAAAGAAAAAGGTGGTAAACTACCCATACCAAGGATTATATTAAATAAAATCGATTACAAGATAGAGGGGAGGCAAGGGCCTCAACCCCAAAGAACATACAACTCAGACTAGCGAAACCTAACTACTGGCACCAGGTAAAGGAACGAAGGATGAATATTCTGTATTACTAAGACCATTTTTAATGCAGTAAAATGCATATATCTTGACAGTGACAAAATCTTTGTGGCCAGCTGAAGACATGCATCAAACAGAATTGGGCCAGTAGATGCATCTATAGCTGTTCGAACAGTAGAAACAAGTTGTGCCTGATACTACTCGGTCAAAAAGAACTCAGGGAGTTCTGGATCTTCTGTTTTCTCAAACTTATCCACTATTGTACTGAGCAATGTTACCCTTAGTGGCCACATCTTCTCAAAGGTGTCGGTATTGATCTGGTAAGCAAGAGAAACTAGCTCTGGGTTGCCGTGGCACTCCTTCCATATCATATTTTAAGGTGTTCACTAGCTGACAAGGCAGATCACATTGACCTGGAAAAAAGACCTCCGTGTTTGATAATTGATCAATAGCTAGATTTGCTAATGTGTCTGCCACCTGATTTCCCTCTCAGTAAGTATGTGAAATAAGGTAGGTATCAAAAAATGGTAAGGAAGAGACATCCTGCTGTAGAATGTAATTGACCTTCCAATTAGCTGAACCTTTGGACTTTAAAGCATTGATGATAATAAGCGAGTCCCCCTCGATCCAGACATCTTTAACATCTAAAGCAATGGCCAGCTGAATACCGTGAACAAGGGCCCAGACTTCGGCTTCATTGCTTGTTCCTTCAATTAATTTTGAAGCCTTCATTGCCACTAGGGAGCCATCCACCTGTCTGATGACACAGCTTGTCCCAGAGGGGCTTGGGTTGCCTCTACTTGCCCCATCAAAATTTAACTTAAAGGAGTGGCGGCTAGGGGGGATCCATTTGATGAGGTTTCTGTCTAGAGGTCTATCCTTTATGGAACCTTTATCCTAGGTTTTTTGATCATGAATGTTGAGGTTTTCTATTAAAGCATAGTTAAAATGACAAAGATACGAAAATTTTCTTTCAACCAGCCCATTGATTCATCATTGGAGGTCCCAAAATTGTCCAATCTTTACCACTTCAAACTGTTCAATATCTTAGTGAATGATCATGTATCACTTACATTCATAAGAATTGTTCAATATCTTCTTGAATGATCACGTATCACTAACATTCATAGTGTTAGTTAAAAAACACAGATCAGAAATGAAAGACAGAAAAAGGAGAACATCACATAAGAAAAATAGAACCCAATGTTTTAACGTGGTTCACCATATCTAATGGCTACGTCCACAAAAGACGTAGAGGATTCTCATTCATAAAACTTTATACAGAAATCTACATTTCCAGTTCTCTTACAAATCTATTCATTGTAACAACACACACACAACTCCAATACAAATATATTCTCTTCTCTCAGAACACCAACCGTCTACTGCAGATAGAATCATCAACACACAAGAAAGGAATATTGCAGGCCAAGAAATGGTTGTTACAAGAAGGACGGTTACAGAGAATAAAAATAGTGTTTGCAGAAAGGCAGAGTTGCCGTTACATTGGGCTTCACACATCCACGTGCCCAACAATCTTCCACTTGAAGACCAATGGGAATGGAAGAGAACTAAACAAAGAAATCCCCTACATCAAGCACATTGTCACATCAGCCACAACGAAGATTTTAGCTTCACCAGATTTTGTTCAAGAAAGCTCCGGATGAACCTCCTCCAAAGCACGTCAGTTTTAAGTTTCTCTGTTGCCACTTTCTACTATTGTGGCTCTTCTATAGGAGGCTCCATCAACGAAAATGATGGATCAGCTTCAACATTATGACAGTTATCATAGCTAGGATTGGCAGCATCCCACACAAACTCTTGGGGGTGCGTGGGCAGCATCTCGGCATTCAAACCACCCACATCTTTGCTAAGCAAGCCCTTCTCATTCGCACAAACTGCACAAGAAATCAACAAATACAATAAATGCATCAGGTAACCAATATCTTTTACCTTGGTGGTGCTCATAACACTCTACTCATCCTCTTCAAGTAAAGGTACACCCCAGAGGTAAACCTCCTCCGGCTCAGCCTGAGGGATGGATTCCTCCGCTGCCGGCTTAACTTCTTCCACCGACTCTACTAGAGCGACTTGTTCCTCAGGCACTGACTTAACTTCTTCCACCGCCTCGGCTGACTTTACTTCTTCGGCCTCCACATCTGGCACCATTGACAAATAATGCTCCGCTAGCACATTGTGTGTGTGATACTGCAAAATCACATCCTCATCACCCAAAGCATCCTAATTCTCAACCTCTACCAAAACATGCAAATCATCCATTTCCATTGGCAAATCAAATCTAACATTTTTCCTCACTTCAGACTGAGCCACAACACCTTTTATTTCATGCATCTACTCCATGTCACTCCCAGATTCCATCATGCCAAGAAACTCCTCAATAATAGAATCAACTTCATCAATTAATTCATCCAAAAACATCTAATGAATAACTTCTACTTCATCATGACTTTGTTGAGAGCCACACGACCAAGACATGAGAGCTTGAACCCAATCTTCCTAGTTGGGACTCTCTTCCATATCTGCTTCATCCATAGCTCTGAAAATTTCTTCCATGTCTCAAGCTTCTTCACCAAGTTTCTCCACCAAGTTTCTCCACCAGGCTCTGATACCAATTGTTAGTTAAAAAACACAGATCAGAAATGAAAGACAGAAAAAGGAGAACATCACATAAGAAAAATAGAACCCAATGTTTTAACGTGGTTCACCATATCTAATGGCTACGTCCACAAAAGATGTAGAGGATTCTCATTCATAAAACTTCATACAAAAATTTGCATTTCCAGTTCTCTTACAAATCTATTTGTTGCAACAGCACACACACAACTCCAATACAAATATATTCTCTTCTCTCAGAACACTAACCGTCTACTGCAGATAGAATCATCGACACACAAGAAAGGAATATTGTAGGTCAAGAAATGGTTGTTACAAGAAGGACGATTACAGAGAATAAAAATAGAGTTTGTAGAAAGGCATAGTTGCCGTTACATTGGGCTTCACACAGCCACGTGCCCAACACATAGAACTGTTTAGATGCTCAGTTTAGTGGTTAAAGAATTGTTTAGATGCCAGTTACAGCTATTCCTAAACTACAATCAGTGTAGTGGTCAAAGGTAAATTTTGGTCAATAAATGTAGGACAATTATTTAACACTTTTTGATAAGAATGAGTGCAAAATTGTTAGACTGTTTGACTGTTGAAGAACATGATATTCAAGTAGATTGGCCAGCTACATGGATCATTTCTAACACATTTAAATGTGGTGCTAAGACTTGAATCAGTAGTTGGCTTGCCGTTAGAAGATGTCACAGAAGATTTTGGTATAATGTTTGTTATGTGATTCTCATTTAACGAGTGGGGAACATTGTTTAGGGTCACGATCATGTGAAGGGTGCCAAGGTAGATCCACCATTACAATCCTTGTAGTGACATTATCTCATAACATCACGATCATGTGAAAGGTGCCCAGGTAGATCCACCATTAGAATCCCCACAGCCACATTATAGATCCACCATTAGAATCCCCACAGCCTCATTAGCTCATAACATCACGATCATGTGAAGGGTACCAAGACAGATCCACCATTAGAATCCCCTGCAGCTACATTAGCTCATAACATCATGATCATGTGAAGGGTGCTAAGGCAGATCCACCATTAAAATTCCCCACAACCATATTAGTTCATAACATCAGATCCACCATTAAGATTCCCCACAACCATATTAGCTCATAACATCATAATCATGTGAAGAGTGTCAAGGCAGATCCACCATTAGAATCCTCCACAGCCACATTTGCTCGTAACATTAGTGTAATTGTTGATGATCCCAGGTTGCCTCGACAATTGCTCCTTTTTCAAATTTAAATTTCATTTCATACGTCCCAAGCCATGGATTACCCATATTATAAATATATTGTACATATTTTCACCGAATTCAGTGGACAAATAGCGTCCCTTTCTGAAATTCAACTAAAGTTGGGCACATGTGTCATTCATCTTTTGATCCAGTTTGGAGATGCTTCTCAATTCGGCACATTATATATGAACTTTTTAGCAATGTATCTCGAGCTCCAAATCTACTTTTCAAATTATATAAACTAATCCACTATATACATCTAATCAAAGTTTATGCACTATCTTCAACTATAGATTTATGTTTAAAGTAGAGATTGATAGTCATCTTAATGGGAAAATTAAATGTTCCTTCAGAATTAAAAGGAAAAATGAAAAAAAAATAAAAATTATTTTTTAAGTTACTGATATGATTAAAGAAATATTAATAGGTTTTTGTTCTTCCATTCCATAATGTTAGGTTTAATATCTTTTATTTACATTGGAAAAGATATTGTGTCATTGATCACAAGTCAAGTGACACACCAATACCTATGTTATAACAAAAATATGTTTCCTACACTTTCTAATGTTACATTTAATAAACTTACCTAGTTTATGATTTTGTGCAATTTTAAACACCAAATTATTGATAGGAAAGGGATAAAATATATCTCGTGTTGTATTTGTAACTTTATAAAATGCCCACCAAAATAAAATTAAGGTGAAACACATAACCCTTCCTTCAATACATATTATCTTGAGGTTATTTAAAATACTCAACCCACCCCTTAATACTTGGGGGTTTATTGACCTTTAATTGTCTTACTCAAAAATCCCTAATATAAATGTGATATAACATTTCTTACTCATTGAAGGATATGTCGAAGAGATACAGAAGATTATCGTAAGATTGCTAAAAAATTAGTTAGTGACATTGTCATGAAAAAGTTGCCAAATGCAAGTATGTGGACCTCTATATGTTTGGTATGTTGGTGTGGTACTGGATTGTGGGAAATCTAATTAACACTTTTATTATCACACCAAAGTATAGTAAGCTCATCATATTGAAGAAGTCACTTAGTGAACATTTGAGGTTCAACCAAATAATCTTGTTGAAACCTCCACCTCTTTGGAGAAAGAGAAATATAAGCCTACTTATTAGTGAACCAAGTGATAGAAATTGAATCAAGAAGAAATGTATACTTGATACTATATTGAAGAAGAAACTTGGTGAGCATTTGAGGAAGCCAAAAAATATTATTAGAACCTTTGTCTCTATTGGAGGAAGGGAGATGGAAGCCTACTTCTTACTCAACGAAGTGATCAGAATTGAATCAAGAAGAAACACATACCTAACATATTTTATGATCATCTATCTCACCTTCTCAATTAGAGTTTAGCAACCCCACCAAAATAAGATCTTCACTCCTTTTTTAATTAATACCAAAGTGATAGGTTCTACATAGGTAAGTATCATCTTTGCTTCTCTCTAGTGAATCATGAGGTTTTTCATAATTTGAGAGATCAAACCAGTAACAAATGTAAGATCAAGCGTATTATGAGGCAATTACCAAAGGCTTTCAACAAATTGTTAAAACAAGGTAGGATCGATCTTTAGAGTAGTGAATTCATCTAAAACTTTGACTCTAGTTTGAAAATGAGTAGGAGCTACCTTACAATTCTGTAAATGAAACCTATGAAATATGTCACATGCATACACAGACTAAGAAATAAATATTTGACTCTTTCTTTGAGATACTTGAAGACCAAGAAAGTAGTGCAACACACCTAGAAATTATTAACTTCAAAATGATACATGTAAAAATTAACTTCACATGGTAGATCAAGTCAAGAAAACTTCTTATGATATTGAAATCATCAACATACAAACCAAGAACAATGAAGTCATAGTTAATATGTTAAGTGTAAACACTAGAATGAAAGTTACATTAAGAAAATTGAATATCAATATTATACATGTATATTCTCATATTAAGATTATAGATCTTATTTGAGGCCATCAAGGGACTTCTTGAGTTTGTATGCCAATGAAGAGTTTAAGGAGTCAAAAAATTTTGGGGCTACTTTATGTAAGTGTATTTCATGTAAATCACCATTGAGGAACGTTCTCTTCACATATATTTGAGAATAAGATCCCACTGATATGATGTTGCAAGAGTAAGAGATATCTGAATGGAGAACGTATTGAAAATAGGTGCAATTTTTTTGAATAGTCAACATCTTCAAAATGGGAAAATGCTTTGGATGGTATATGTACTTGGCGGTTTTCAAACCTTCTAGGTCTTGAAAATGCACATGTACTTATACCATATTCCAAGGTACTATGCTCTTTATTATCTTCTAGGTGAGATGAATAGAAGAGGAGAGAAGGAAACACAACTATAGGGCACACTAGAGGTTCATTTGAATGTATTTCTAGGATGCTAAGGAACAAATGATTAGACATGGAAAAATTCCATAAGGGAAGCTATATTTGATGCATGGAGATACTCATGATGCGACAAATCAATAAGATTGGGTGACTAACAAAGGAAAAATGTGACTTAGCTATGATCCTATGGTGCATGTCGAAGGACAACTAGTAGAGAAGCAACAAAATGGTACATAAAAAATAGAAAAGCAATGTGATGCATGATGTCAAAATCACTAAAAATCATGTGGAATTGAATCATGGTAATGCCAAGATTTTATTTTGATATACCTATTAATGATGAGAAGTGTGCATTAAGGATCACAAGGTACTATAGATATATAAGAAGGGTCATTTTATTTGTCAATTCACTACATAATAAAGCTTTATATTGAAGAGAAATATTTCTTCCAAGATTAGAGAATATTTTGGAGTGAAACCATTGCACATTGAGTGAACTGCAAGAGATTATTTGTAGAGCAAAAGTGGAACAATAAAAACCACCTACACATGATAGGACATGACATCATGACACCTCAAAGTAGTAGAAATGATGTTGAGATAAATGCAAGAAGACATCAATAGATTAGAGAATCCAAGAGGTGTAATTGCCATACCCATAGATATGGAACTTATGAGAGTACCCATGTCAAATTAGTGACAACATAAGAAAAAATTAGGGCACTTATTAGGTCTTTCAAAAAAATTATGTAGACTCATTTCTTTATACTTAATTACAAGTGTATAATAGAAGGAATTATGGTGGAAGTTTAGAATGTAGTAGTACAAACTAAAAATAAATAGAATGAGCATGACAATGAATTGGTCAATATAGGGATTCTTAAGTTCTACAAGTTACCATTATTACATTGGTAATGTTGAAGCCGTAGTTTAATTTCTTGTAAGTAGGTTTCATAATGACATTTTATATTTGAGGAATGATGAACAAATCCCTATAAACCTAAAGATGGTTTATGAAATTACTTCTCTACCCTATGATGAGATGAGGGAAGAAAATGTGGAAGTGTACAAATATTTTGAGAAAGCAATGCTAACATCAAGCAATAGTAGAGAATACATTTTTTGGTTAGAAGCTGTATGCAGAAGAATGGATAAAACATAATAAGAGGATAAATGACTAACCCAATACCTTCACCTTCAAACCAAGTCCTTCACATTCAATAGAACATAGTCTAGATGCTCTACTAGCTATGTTCTCTATGATCTTTGATGGTTAGGATGAGATGTTGATTGCTCAAATCTATGGCATAACAACTATTATGAGGATGATAGATAAGAGGATCTAGAGTGATTTAGATAGCATGATGTTGTATGAAGAATATGTTGCCCCAATGGCTTGGGTGAGGCTTGATTTATAGGAGATGAGGGATATGAATGGATGGCGAGGATTAGATTAGTGATGGATGGCTACAATTAAGTGAGACTTAGATTTGTAGTCATGTGACAAGTGTCTCATGAAGGTTAATTGAGAGGAATTAAGTCAAAAGGCTTCCTTCTAATAAGGATTTCTAGAAGCTTCTAGTCATGTGAAGATAGATACAAATAGGGAATTAAATAATAAAATTATTTAACTTTTAGAGAGGGATGATTTGGAAAACTTTAATTAAATAAAATATTAATTTATTTAATTAATTTTGATGAGGGAGGAAAAGTGGGAATTAATTAAATAAATATAATTTATTAATTAATTGGCTAATGGGAAGATAAATGGGATTGAAATGGGATTAAAAGGGATTAGTTAAATAAATATGATTTATTTAACTAATTAAGTGATGAAAGGGAGTATGCAACCTGGTTCTAGGACAAAATGTCTCATAATGTGTCTCAAGGTGGTATCAACAAGGTGATGTCACAAGACATGTGTCAATTTTAGGTATCTACATTTTGCCCCTCTTTGAGATGGTGTTGCAACTAAGAGAAGTAACATCATTTCAAAGAAGATAAGGTATGGATGGAAGGGAAAGAGGATGCCCCAACCACTTGAAAGAGTGCCAAGGAGGAATGGATGAAGGGATATGATGATAATGTAAGGATAAGATGATGATGATGTAAGGATATGATGATGATGTAAGGATAGGATGATGCCCCTTTGAGAGGATCAGTAGGTTATAAGAACACGAGTAGGCTCTCAAAATGAATGAAATGATAAAGGATGGATAAGGAGATGAAGGATGCAAGATAAAGTATGGATGAAAGAGATGAATGATACGCTATGCTACAATGAAGTGAGCCACCCTATAGTTTGATTTAGCATTAGACATTATGCACCAAGGTATAAGGACTAGGGTGACGGTGTGTCTTATGCACCTAGTGTAATACAACCTTTTCTAGATGTATGAGGAAGAAAAAATAGAGCATTTAAGTTATAATGCACAATAGGTATGATATGACCTTAGATGCAAAGGTATGCAAAAAGCTATTCCAACATACTCAAGATATGAATATTAGCTAGAAAGATAAGATTTGATAAAAATGCAAGACAAAATGATAACACACACAAGAAAGAAAGCAAACATGCACAAATGATTAATAAACAAACAAGGTGTTTCCTTTGTCAAGTTGTAAACCAATGATTGATTGATAATGATTGATCGATGATAGTGTTGTCATTGTGGGGAACGATATATCCCTAGATCAACACAAGGATGTGAGAATGATATATCCCATTGATGATGATGATGATGATTAATGATTTGGTTTACGAAAAGATTAGGATCAAGACCAAAGGATGTGATTGAATGATTTGGATAGATTGATTGACTAGATTGGTATGGATTAAGGATGACTTGCACTTGGATTTATTTCTTAGATTTTTGGATATTTGATTTTTTGTATTTTTGAGAATGTTTTGATTTTTTGGGATTTTATTGGAATTTTTAAATTTTTGTTTAAATGTAAATTTTTTTTGTATTTTGAATATTTTTGGATGGCATTGGATTGCAATGTAGATAGCCTTTGAGCTAGATACCAATGACAAGGGAAAACCATGTCTAAAGGCAAGGATGGAGGTGGGATTAGATAGATGGATAAGAGGATAGCTAATAGTAAATAGGATGGATAACTCATGATAGATAGATAGATAAAAGGATAGGCAATAGTAAATAGGAGGGAAAAATCATGATATATGGATAGATAAGAGGATAGACAATAGTGGATGGGATGGAAGACTCATGATAAAGGGATGGATAAGAGGATAGGCAATAGTAAATGAGATGGAAGAGAGGTTTATGATGTTCTCTCCAAGGACTATGTCACATAAGAATAACATGCCCCATTCTAAGTATAAATGCATAGGACTTTACATGACAGAGCTTATGATGATAGGGTGATAGGATTGGTTGGAAAGGATGAGATATATCAAGAGATATCCAAAGTATTTGTCAACATTTTCCCCTATGTCTTTATCAAGATCAAAAGGAGGAAGGGAGAATGGATGGACTCAATAGGATAGGTATGTGGGTATAATGGCTAAGGATAGTAAGATCTAGTATATGATAGGATGGGGTAGATAGAAAGGGAATGATAGGTTGGATATGATAGTTTGGATGAAACAATGTGACCCCAAGTGTAATTCACATAGATAATCAACATACACATGACACTTGTTTTCCAGGTTTTCATTATGGTACTTATCCAAGGTGCCACCAAGGTGGTTTACACCATTGGATGAATAGATTTCTCTATAGTATTTTGACTTTTCTTCTTTTTTTTCTCTTTTTTCTTTTCTTCTCTCTTTTTTAAATGGGATATTTGGATTGGATAAGTGGATATGGACAAGAAGGATAAATGGAAGAGGATAGGGACTCAAGTGTCTAGTTCCATGAAGGGTGATAGTCCCATTAGAGATGGATGTCACACATGGACCATGTAAAATGTCATTATGCTCATAGATGTTGGTTAAGGGGATTGCATGAGAGGGAAATGGAGTAGGTAGATAATGAATTATAGATGGAAGGATAGTGGATTATGAAAGGTTTATGGAAGGATGGATGGTAGGGTAATGGATTATGATGTGGATTATGTATGGATGAATAGTGGATTATGCAAAAGCATGGACCATAGGAAGGTGGGGGGGGATATGTAGGATAGTGGATGAAAGATGAGGAGATGGAGGTATAGATCATGGAAATGTTGTGGAATAGAGAGGAACCAAGACCAATGGTTGCACACACTGAATTGGATTTTGAAGCTTTTGATTTGGAGGAAGTGTAGGAAGCAATGGAGATATTTTCCTAGGGGATGGTCGATTTAGTGATTTAGGGGCCCACATGGACTTAAGATCTTTAAGATTTTTGGATTGGGATTTTTGGATGGAGTGAGATTTTTGGGATGCTTCATTTGACTTAATTTCTTTTTTCTTAAAGACCTAAACCTTTTTAGTTTAGTACTTTTCTTGTGGAGGTATGGGCTTGGGTAGCCTTTTTGATCAATTTTGCTTTGACTCTTTGCATTGGTGCCCTATGTCATGAGGATCTTTGGGATTTGTTTCTATATGGGTAGAGACATCCAAATTTTTTATTTTTGAATCCCATGAAATTGGTGGAAGATTCATGTTTGGTCGATGTGTGCATTCGTGGATCATGATTAGGAATATTAAGGGATTTATGGATGGAGGGATTAAAAGTGGATTTGGGGATAAAGGGATGGGAGGATTGGAGGATGGAGATATTAGGCATTGGGAGAAGTGGATTGGAGGATCTAGGAATGTTAGGAGTTGGAATTGGTGGAGGTAGAGTGGATGGAGTGATATTAGGAGTTGGAAGGAGTGGAGATAAAGTGGATGAAGGGATATTAGGATTTGGAAGGATTAGAGATAGAGTGGACGGAGGGAGGTGTATGGTCACATGCTTTTGGTATTTGTAGGAAAATTGATTTCAAGAATGGAAGCATATGTTTTAGGGGTATGATGTGGTTTGTGATGGAAAGGAGTGGATTTAGAAGGCATGGAGGAAGTACCAACTGTTGGCAAGAGGCACTGCTCCAGAATAGAGTTGTATGTTGTCGTTGATGGCAACAAGGCTCAAAGATCCCTTCAATATGATGAGAAGACACTACTCGGGAAAGTCATATTGGAATTTAGGTCCAGTTGGCAAAAATGGCTAAGTATGGAAAATGCTTAGGTATGAGACAAAAAAAGGATCAGTACTCCTCTGCAAGATAAGATGTGAAGATGTAGTTTAGGTATGATATTCATGGATACTTATTGCTCTTATATTCCAATAATCAGGTAATGACTTCCTCCGGAAGTTATCTGATGAAAAGGCTAAGTTCAAGCCAGCAGAAGTAAGACAGGAACAGTAAACAGTTCAGAATGAAGTGATCCTCATTCCTCCGCATTAGCATGCTTTGTTATGTAGAGTTGAAGACATGTTAAGAAATCAATAATGACTATTGAATATGATTCATGAAGCCCCATTTGGTCTGCAGCATGAGTTGAGATGTAACAAAGAAACTTATCATACATGTTATTATGAAACAAGCTGACAAGTTGGTTAAATTCTTGTGCGAAGAAGAAATATGAGTTGGATGATAAATGTAAGTGGTTGTATGATTAAAGCCAACACATATGAATACATATACACAATGGTTTAGATCTACGTTAAAGATTTCAATAAAGAACAAGCTGACAGGATACAACACTTGGTATACACGTTTCACAATTTCCTTGCCGACCTGATCATGAGAAAGATTTAGTTGCAGATATAAATAGAGGATGGATTTCAGTGCTTGGGGGTATGATGTGAAGAGTGATATGTGTGGGTGTGAAATATGCGAAGATATAATAGCCGCACCAAATGAAGAAAGATTGTGAACATATGTAAGAGTAGAGTAGAGAAATAGGTGCAGACTGAAATGAAGAGTTTTGAGTCAGTATTCATAAGAATAATTAGAATTGAAATCATGCATAAGTAGATGCAATCATAGTAGTTCATCTTTGGCAGTGAGCCACCCTTCTTCCTTTTCTTCTTCTTCTTTCTTCAGGCAGTGAGCCTCTTGTATTTCGGTAGTACTATAACTAATAAAATTATATGGGTTAGCCCCCACCGTGGTTTTTCCCTTTTGCGGTTTTCCACTTAAAAATCTTGTTGTTCATGTGTTATGTCTTTATGGTTGTTGTTCATTTGTTTAATCTACTTTCACATAATTGAATTTGGTAAATGGTTAAAAGAGAAAGTGCACACATGGTTTTATAGAACACTTATTCACCCCCCCTCCTAGTGTTCATTGTATTCAACAATTGGTATCAGAGCCAAGTTCCTTGGAAGAAGCCTAACATCTTGAGGAAGATTTGGGAGGGAATTCTCATGGCAACCAAAAGGTATCTCACTTATCTTGAAGCAAGTCATCATGGTAGCATTCAGATTGGTGATCATGTATATTTTGACAATGAACAATTCTAAGTAGTTCTAGAAGAGCTTGACAACTCTAAACCTAACATCAAGGAAGAAGATGATTGCATTTTGAAACTAAAAGAGAAAATAAACAAATATCAGGAAAGAAGGAAAGAATTATGTGAAAAATTAAAACAAGCAAGTGAATCCTCATAAAATCTTCTCAAGGTGATTCAAGAAAAGACCAAGATTGAGGAATATCTAAACCAAGTTGTGAAGAACAAGTCAAAAGAATGTGAAAAAATGGAGAAAGAATTTCTGCTCTTAAAGATTGATTTAGAAGCAACCAACAACTACAAAGAAAAATTCAAAATAAGCTCTGTAAAACTTGATGAGTTGTTGGACAATTAAAAGTATCTAGATGACAAACAAGGCTTGGGATTTGAAAAGGGAGAAAGTTCAAATTCAGGACAAGACAGATCTAAAGAAGGAATAGGCAGAAACCATCTAGTAAGGAATCAAAGAAGAAGACCTAAAAGACCTCCTATTAGGCAACCAAATGCTCAAAGCTACCCATCTTTCAATGGTTACTATCTTAAATGCAATAAGTATGGTCATAGGGCTATTTAGTGTAGAAGCAAAATGAATCAAAATGTTCTATCTTTTTCTGGTCAATGTTTCAACTGTAAGAAAATAGGTCATAAAGCAATTGAGTGCAGAAGTGTGTCAAGAAGTTATCCAAACAATTCAAGGATTAGTCAATCTTTCAATAGACAATATTTTGCATACAATATATTTGTGCATATGGCCAATTAGTGTAGATCAAGGCCAATTCCCAATTACAAAAGAAATCAATGTCAGAAAAATGTTTTTTGTTTCAATTGCAACAAGTCAGGACAATTTGCCAATCTCTATAGAAGCATAAATGTAACAAGAAACCATCCTGTAGAGAAAGGGAAAACAGGGCAGAGAGATGTCAAGGGAAAGAATAAGGTTGATCTGAAATGAGCAAGATTTAGATCAAGAAAGATGCTAATGAAGTCAAGAATGAATCCGCACCAGTCTCTGGTGTAGATACTTCCTCTGAGAAGTAAATTGAGAGCTCTGGCTTAGGGGGAGCAGTGTTAAAAATCTAAATCCTCTAGCCAGAAAGTTGATGCTAGAATCCAGCATGGAGATATGTGGTAGAATCCGACAAGATAAATCCTCTAAAAGAAAAACTAGAAGAAAACAAGCTAATGAGAAACTTTGCAGAGCAAGTTTTAATTGACTGTATCTATCAAAAGGGAACATATAGATTTTTGGAACAAGCATTAATAACAATTAGGTTAAGTCATGCAGAGGATAAAAAGGATCTAGTTTAGTCTTAAAATCACTTTGCACTCGAAGCTATCAGGTGTTCAGAGAGATTGAAGTAGAATTTGAGTAGCAACAACCAATATTTGAAGTGCTTGGAGAAATTTGAAGAAAGGAAATCCTAACTTAGCAGAACAATGTATTTGCATTGAAACCCGATTAGATAATCTAATTAAAATTTTGAAATGGCAACTTCGCAAGTGGTTGATGTTACTGAGTGACCTCGACTTAAATTTAAGAAACACCCATTTAAAGAAATAGAGGTGGATTTGATGGGTACATTCTCTAGTATTCATCATGGAGTTCTATATGTCGAAGATGTGAGGGCATATATTCATGTTGCCCTAGATGAGTACAGCAACACTTGTTTGTTAGATTTGTATCTCAAGCATTTAAGTGATGACCAATTTGATCTCAAGGAAGAATACAAAGTCCTAAAGGAAAAGAAATTCATTCAATATGTGGCTTTCCCTATGTTTATGGAGGATGTGTCCATGTACACTTTTTTGACACCTCAACAACCCACTACATCAACACCTTCTACCCCTCCATTTGAAATGGATGATGTCAAGGATATTCTTAGGACCTTTTCAAATGAAATTATTAATCTCAAAAGGCAACAGACTTCTTATCCAAAATCTCCTTACCAGGGATTCCAAGGTAATAGGCCTCCATACCAGCCAAAGTAGTACCAAGGGGCACAGAGACCAAACAATCCTCAATGTTCAAACTAGTTAGTTACAGTACCCACACCATTACAAGTTGTCCCAGCTAACCCAGGAAGAGAAATGGTCCCTAGACAAAACAACCTAGCAGAAGATGCCAATGTTTGGTGTTTCCCTTGCAACAATGCCCATATGCCCAGAGATTGTCCTAGGGGAAATTTACAGTAGAAGATAGCAGAGAAAAGAAGAATGGAAAGTCAAGTTGTTGTGTCTAGTACTCTTTGATATCAGTCACCTGGTGTTTAGAATGCAGTAATGGTGACCCAAATGCAAGGAATGTCCATTGAACAAGAAGAAGAAATTGCCCTAGAGCATGCCTTATTTTCATGGATTGAAGAAGAGGACTCAGCGTATGTAAGTGAAGCATCTACCTCCAAGAAGCCCTTGGTACAATGTGACTATTTCACTAGGTCAAAGAGAAGGATGGTTGAACAGCCTAAAGCTATCAATAATGAAGTGGCTAGAGTTCCTTCATTCCAAACTCAATATAACCCCACTTCAAAACAAGAGGTACCTATGGTAGCTTAGAATCAAGGAGTCTCCAATCAGGTGATTGAAAGAGAAAGATACCCCTACTATCCTAAGACACATACGCTCAGGCCTATGAATGTGGTTGAGCAATTAAAGAAAATCCCTATAAATGTATCAATATGGGATATGTTGGCTATCCCTGAATAGAAGTCACTATTGCAAGAATCATTATAGTCTCAGATAGATTCCAAAGTTATTAACCCAAAAGAAGGAGACAAGGGAAAGGCTCAAAATAAAGATGCTCCACCTCAGCAGACTGTCGCTCTGGTAAACACCATGCCAGAGATAAGTAAGCCTAAGCTAGACCCATGTTATTTAACCCTAATAGTGGGTAAGAAACTGCTACATAACTCCATGATAGACTTAGGGGCTAGTACCACAATTATGCCTAAACAAGTAGCTGATGCTTTGAAAAGAGAGTACCAACCATTAACTAAAGGAGTCATGCAGTTAGATGGGAAGTCTATCCAAACCATAGGAATCATCAAACAACTCCCATTGCAACTATATACTTGCCCAAATATTACTGCCATGCAAAATGTAGTGATCATTGATATTCCCCCAGTCTTTGGACTATGCCTATTTAGAGATTTCACTTCTAAAATAGGAGGGTATATGTCACTAGATTGGTCACACTTGATTTTTAGAACCAAGTATGGGACAAAGATGAAGGTGATGTCTGAGCCTCTATCTAAAGAACATATCACTAAAGAAACACCACCAAAGTTTGAAGCATCTCATGCTATGATGACTAGAGAGGACAGAGCCTTTATTGAAGATATAGGGGAATGGACTGAATATGATCAAAAGGAACAAGAGAACAATTAGTTGATCTCTATGATGCAGAGTGACCCTTATGACAATTATGATTCTACTGGTTTAGGAACATATGTAATCTTTGAGGAAGGTCAAGAAATACCAAACATTATGAGTCTAGAGATAGCCGAAAAGGAGGATTCTAATAAAGAGTATTAGATCTAGACCTTAAACTTTGATGGAGCTAGGAGTAAGAATGGTGCAGGAGCACGTATTTGTCTCACCTCTCCAAAGGGAGAAAAGATTCTCAGAGCCATACACTTCCAGTTTTCTTGCACAAATAATGATGCTGAATATGAATCTTTGGTACATGGTCTTATGTTAGAAAAGAAGAAAGGGATAAAGAGCCTAATAGTCAAAGGTAATTCATAGCTAGTTATGAAACAAATCAGAGAGAACCCTGTAGAAAAGAATGTGAGAATGAGATCTTATTGCCACAAGATTTGAGCCCTGATTGATGGCTTTGATGCTTTTAATATAGATGTTGTACCTAGAGTTCAGAATACTGAAGTAGATAGGGGCACAAATTGGTTCTTAGTTCGACCCAATAAGAGATCTGCTTATCAATAATGAAGCAGTGAAAGTCATTATTAGACTAGCAATCCTTGATAATGTTCAAAACTGACACATTTTTGATAATGACCTTCAAGTACTTCTATTTTTACAACAGTCTAGAGATTTTGCTGACCAGTTGCAGTCCAACATTGAGGAAGCATATGGAGACCAGATCTTTCAGTTGAAATCTAATAAGATCTCGAGGGGTTTAATAACATTAGAAAACCTTTTTGACCTAGATTATGCAAGCATAGATAAGAGAAAATTCACAGCAAGCAAAGAAGATTATTCTAAAATTCAGGTTAGTGAAGGAAGGAAGCTAAAAATAGGTAATGCCACCACTCAGGAGGAAAAGGATAAGTTAATCTCTTTATGCAACCAATATGATAGAGTGATTGCATGGACCTATGATGATCTCCATGGTTATAATAGGGACATTATCCAACATACCATAGAGCTTGCTGAAGGATCAAAACCTGTCCACAAGAAACAGAGACCAGTGAATCCTAGAATTGAACCTTTAATGGTGGATGAGTTACAAAATCTTCTTGAGTCTAAGATTATTTTCCCAATCAAGCATTCAACTTAGGTATCAAATTTAGTGCCAATAAGAAAGAAGAATGGAGATATTAGGCTCTGTGTAGACTTTAGAGACTTAAATAAAGATGCATTAAAGGATCAATATCCTCTGCTATCCATGTAGCAGATCTTACAAACAATGGCTAGATCAAAAAGATTTTCTCTGCTTGATGGTTTTTTAGGATACAACCAAATTTGGTTGGCAGATGAGGACCAACACAAACTAATGTTCACAACCAAATGGGGAAACTTTGCATATGCCAAGATGCCCTTTGGTCTCTCAAATGCTGGTGCCACTTTTCAGTGCGCCATGGATATAGTGTTTAAGGGACTCATAAATAAGATCATTCTAATTTATTTAGATGATCTCACTGTATTTACAAAAAATACCAAAGATCACTTTGATCATTTAGAAGCTATTTTTTGGGATTTCTTTAAATCCTAAGAAGTGTATTTTTTATGTACCTCAAGGGAAACTTTTAGGACATATTGTTTCAAAAGATGGAATCTGTAATGATCCAGAGAGAGTTAAGGCCATATTGGAATTATCCTTACAAGTCAATAAAAAGGCAGTCCAATCTTTCCT
Source organism: Cunninghamia lanceolata (assembly GCA_027924645.1). Lineage (NCBI taxonomy): Eukaryota > Viridiplantae > Streptophyta > Pinopsida > Cupressales > Cupressaceae > Cunninghamia > Cunninghamia lanceolata. Next base: position 10,753,843 of record BSBN01000186.1, on the reverse strand, counting down.
GGGAAAGATCAATTTTGTCAGTAGATTCATATCTGATTTTGCAGGGTTAGTTAGGCCTATTACTCTAATGTTGAAGAAGGACTTAGCCTTTAAGTGGGCAACTGAAGGGAGGCATGATTTTGAAGAAATTAAGAAGGCTATCTCTACTACCCCAGTACTATGGAACCCTAATTTCTCCAAACACTTCATAATGTATGTGTACGGAGGTGAGCACAATATTGCAGTTGTCTTAACTCAAAAAGATGACAGAGAAGAAGGAGAACATCTAGTTGCATTTTTTCTCTAGGACATTGAGAGAGTATGAATCCAAGTATAATTTTGTTGAAAAGCAAGCTTATGCCATAGTTAATGTACTTCAGAAATTCAGACACTTGGTAATAGGGAACAAAATCTTGATACTAGTAGCTCATTCAAGTGTTAGAGAATACATTATGGAGGATGAAATTATAGAAAAAAGAGCTAATTGGATAACCAAGATCTTTGAATATGATGTAGAAGTAAAGCCCACTAAATTTGTTAGACGAAGAGGGCTCTACCAATATATTGTTTAAGACACATAAGCATCAATGTTGAAAGAAGCAGAGGATGAAACAATGTTAAAACTCCAGGAGCTTGATCAAGATTCTTGGGTATCTAATAAGATATAGTTTATGAAAACTAGTATTTTCCCTAGGGTGCTCTCTCATGACAAAAGAAGATACTTAGCAAGGAATTAATTTTGTCTTGATTGATCACATGCTTTTTAGAAAGAATTTTGATGGAATTTTACTAAGGTGTGTTGAAAGGGATGAAGCCCAAAAGATACTACATGAGTTACATTATGGAAAATCAGGAGGACACTTTTTTAGTGTAGACTATTGCTATCAAAATTACATAGGCCAGGTATTATTAGCCTACATTGCTCTCAAATTGCCATCAAATGGTTAAAGAATGTCACGCCTGTCAATTCTATGTTGGGAAAAGGAGAAATGCAGCTTTGCCCTTGAATCCTATAATTATAGAAGAGCCTTTTGCACAATGGGGATTAGATTTCATAGGTATGATTAATCCAATCTCTAGTTTAGGACACAAATGGATTCTCACTGCCACTGACTATTTTACCAGATGGAGTGAAGTTGTCCCACTTAAAGAAGCCATCGAGAAGGTTATTCTAGATTTTGTGGAAGAGATAAGTACTCGTTTTGGCACTCCCTGCACCATTATATCTGATAATGCAAAGAAATTTCTAGCCTCAAAATTATCTAAGTTTGCTTTGAAGAATGGTATATATATTTGAAGACTTCATCCAACTATTACCCATAGGGAAATGGTTTAGCAGAGTCCACTAATAAGAATCTAATTAGACTTATAAAAAGGATGGGGACTGATCACCAAAGGGAGTGGCATAAACATCTCAAAACAACACTATGGGCTGACAGAATTACACCAAAGCAGGTGATCAAGATATCTCCTTATGAATTAGTCTATGGCAAGAGCATAGTTATGCCATTAACTATGGAAATCCTAGCTTTACAAATGGTTAAACGAATAGAAATTGAAGAGAATGGTCTGATGCAGGTGAGACTTGCAGATTTATTGGAAATTCAAGAGAAGAGAGAATCAACACATGAATCCTTGATGAACCATCAACAGACTGTAAAGAGTTGGTTTGACCAGATGACTTCTAAACCAAATTTTGAGGTTGGGTCTTTGGTTTTAAAATGTGATGAGAGGGCTTCTAAGCCAAGGTGTCATAGCAAGTTTGATTCATTATGGATTGGTCCTTTTAGAATCTGTACTTGTAAGAAACATAACGCATATGAACTGGAGACTATGAAGGGAGAACCTGAAGAGATTCCTATCAACGAGATCTTTTTGAACCATTTCACATAGTTTCAAATTCTGCCGCTATACTATAGTTAGTGTTTTAATGTTTGTTTCCTTTTTTGTTTACTTTTGCCACTTTCCTAATAAGTGTTCTCGTAACACATGTCCTCAGCACATTGGCCTCTGTGCTCATATTTCCCCTTCCCTCTAGGCTGTTAAAGTACATGTACTTTAAGGACGATAGCCAATCATTCTTAAAGATCGTTGTCATTAATCAGAAGTGTCATGAAATCTTGTTAGACTTAAAATATTTGCTAACTGTGACTTTGGTATGCATCTTGAGTCATTTATAATGATTACTCATTTAATGCCACATTAATTCTTCTAAAATGGTCAAGAGGTTAAAATGGCCCTTTACCATTTCATTTTCCATTTCATTGCTTCAGAGGTCTTTCTAAAATTCCTTCTGTCCATTCCTTTTAAGCCTTTAGTGTGAGTTCTAGACATAGCAAAGTTTCAAGTTTAGGTTTCTAGAGTCTAGAGTCTTGTGCATAAATAGTAGAGAAAAGAATCATGGAGGAAGAGCAACTCATCAAAGGAACTAAACAGGAGGGTCTCTTTGATTTACTAGAAAAAATGGAAGAAAAGCAAGGCATATGCATCAGCCAAAGGGCAGCCAAGAATCAATTGGCCTAGGACAAGGCCCTTAGAGAAGAGGAACATAGTTGACCCTTCGCAAGTGGAGGACTACGTAGATGAAATTTTTGACCCTTGTGTTGCCAAGAATCCAAAGAATTTGAGGGAGGGAGCACACTAGAGATTTCTCCTACGAGAAAAGAAGGGTGAGTCTGAGACTTTTGGCATGAGAATTTGGACTTCTCAATTGGCCCAATTCATGGTTCATGTTGTCCATCCTTATCCTGAGTTAATTCGGCTATGTGCAAACCTCTTTGATGCTAGACTTCAACAATTAAGAAGAACAACCTTATGCTCCAAATCACTCCTACGGAAATTTAGGACATGTTAGGTCTATATCATGACCGAGATGCTTGTTTTTATGATATACCTAAAATATAGAGCATATGGCAGGGTGTCCGCGTGAAGGTTGGGTTTCTAAATGTAGAGCTGCATCTAGATGAAGACAATGCTTAGTTGCCTCCATTGCCTCTAGCCTGACTTTGGTTCACTTCAGACGTGCAAGATGCTGGTTCTATGTTGGCCTTAATTTTTGGTTAGGATGATGATGCCACTGTACATGATTGGTAGTTGGCAGCTATTTTTAGACTCAAGGTAGTTGATAAGGCCACACAATACAAATTTGATTTTACAGAGCATATTTCACAGGCCTTGGTTCAGGAACTCTCCAATTTCGCATCCATTCAGACTTTCAGGTACTCAGCATATCTCTTCCACCTAATTTTATATCAGAATTACTAGTTTTTTCAATGGTATTTTTGACTGGATATGTATGACCCGGAGGTAGATAGTAAGAAAACTGCTCCTATGTCTTCATGGACTCATATTCTTTCAAAAACCTTAGACCCATATGAGTTTGTCAAATATTTTTTAGCAATGGTACACTAAGGGTATTGAGAGTACAGAATGACTGAAAGGACAAGAGGTTTTATGGCAAATTCTAAAGTTTCTTGTGACTATTTCTGACTATTTCTTTGGGGCTCATTTTACTATAATAAGGCTTCATGGTTTTTCCAGTGAACCAGTCATGCTACCGAAGGTTTTAACTCCTAGGGTCATGGTCTTGGAGGTTCCCTACCAACTATCAATAATTGATAATAACTTTGGGAGTAAGAAGAGGAAAAATAAATTTTATGATACCCCTTGGACTAAATCAAGAATCACGATAAACAAAAGGGAATCAAAGTATATTTTACTAAATAAGCTAGTAAGTTATGGGTTTTTAATGATACAAGATCAATGGAATTATGATCTAGACAAATTCGTGGCCTCCTAGATTTAGAAGAATAATGTTCACATGATTTTCCTTCATGAGAGTTGGTCATTTTGGGGGTAGCGGAGATCGACAAAGATGGATACTCTAGATGTCTATGTGGATTTGATAGATGTGCTTGTTGAAGCTCCTAAGCCATGGGAGACATTTTACATTGTTATTCAAGATTATGACCCTAAGAAGCACATGACTCATGGTTTAAGGCTGACTTTGAAGAATAAAGATTGGTTAGCTAAAAAGATAGTAGCCTATTGGAAATATAGGAAAGAAATTTCAGAGCTTACCAGAACTTTTAGGCAAGTTGCAACAGATGAGGAGTGGGAAAGATTATGGGATAAAGATCACATGACTCCTGTTTCTAGCCCTGACACAAGAAATTTTTCAATCCATGGAAAGGAGATAGAAGAAAAGGAAGAAACTCTTGAACAAATTCCAAGAACCACTTGGCCACCATATCTTAGTGTCCTTGCACAACATAAAGTTACACAACAAGCATCTCATGAGACATAAATAGCTTTGGCATCGAGGGGTCTTGGAATGGCTACTTCAAAACAATCACCCATTTCTATACAAGAAGCAACACAGGAGGAAGATCCTAAAGACACAATTGAGAAGCCTCTGAGGAAGAGGCAAAAGCTAAAGAAACAAGCAGTGGATGAAGAGGAAGATATCATGGAGGATTCACAACAACAAACCCTTGCTACAAAGGTTCTACCATAGGTAAGTATCTCTCCTCCCTTTTCTCCTTCTCAGTCTTCTTCTTCTTTAGGGGCGGAAACCCAAATGCCCCATATTTTCACATCTCCTGCCACCTCTGTTGTGCCTTTACAATCTATTTCCTCCCCTGTCACCTTGTCAGTCTTATCAATATCCCAAGCTTTTAGCTTACCTATGCTTTCCCCAACCATGCCAAAAATAATCTTTGTCCAACTTGACCCCAGTCAACAAATTACCACTATACCATATTGTCTCCCACAAGGTTACCCCTTTGTCGGAGGACTAATAGCTTCTCCCCTTGCTTTTCAAAGTCAAGTAGAAGTAGCCAGACAAGCAAGGGAATCCAAAGAGAAAAGAAGAGAATGAAGGAGAGCAAAACCCCCGCTACTCCACACATGAAAACATTCTTTGATCCAATTCAGCAATCTCTCACTATTACTCATATGAGCCCCAATGTGGTCAAGCCTCTGGAGGAAATGAGACAAGAGGATTATACTATGAATGCAGTGGCCATGGATTTGACCTAGTGTAGGCCTCGGGACAAGGTGGAGTTGATGAATGAAACTTCTACAGCTCTAACAATAGACTACTTGAAGGTGACTAATAAGTTATAGAAGGTAGAGTCAGACCTCAGTAAAACAAATGCCACCATTAGTCACCTTACTGCTGAGATAAAGGCAAAAGATTTGGAAAATGATAACATAAATAAAGATATCCATTCTACTATATTGCTGCAAGTTTATCAAGCATCTCAAGCGAATGTTATGGCCTTACAGGCTGAATTGACATAAATGAAGGGTACTACCAGTACACTTGAGCAGGAAAAGATTCTTGCAGAAAAGAAGGTCCAAGATAAGGTCCAGGAGGTGTTATATCTACAACAAAGTCTAAAGAAAGAACAGAACCAGAGTAGTGCTTATCAAGTGCAATATATGGCCAAGAAAGAGAAGCTCAAACAATTGACCATTGAACTGCATTAGAAAAACTCAAAGCATTGGAGTCTTAGCAATGGTAAAAGAACTTTATGTATCTTCATTGCAGAGGATCTCAGATGAGGTCACACAATTGAAGCCTGTTCTTAGTTTCCTCTTGAATGTCGAGCGGTTATGTGAAAAGGTTGAGTCTTCGGTAGAAGCTACCTTGCCCTATATTTCTATGAGAGTTTAAGACTCTCAACTTTTATTGCAGAAATTGTATGATGCCCTAGATGAAGCCTTGCTAGCAACATGGGTTACTGACAGGATGACTGCAGCAAAAAGAGTCAATGAAGTGTTGAGCTGCAATGAAGCTGCAACAATGTGCAAGTCCTTGCTAAATGTTGTGAAAGAGTGTGCTAAAGGCATGAAGGGCCATATAGAATGGTTGGTGCAAATGGGACTCCCATCCACTTTCCCTAATAATAGCACAGTTTTGATGACAAATGAGATAAAGACATTGCTTCTCTTGAAGCAAAATGATCAGACTATTTTCCAGAGTCTGAGTGATTCATCAAGTGTTCAGGAAGTGGAGTTAGTCTTGCTTCCAATGGTGGTTAGAATTCCAATTGCATATAGTGGTGCAGATCCTACAGACCTTTTTGTTAGTGTGAAAAGTTACATTATCTATCTAGTTAGCTTTTAGCATGTCTAGGAGATTAATATTCACACTTAAATTTAAGTCCAACTTTGGGCTTCTTACCTTTTTGTCTCACCTCATGTGGTGAAGACATGTGTTCTCACCTTTGTGAGACACCTTCTTCATGCAAACTTGCCACTTACCCAAACATGTGTCATTTGAGAAGACAAGTGTTGCACCTTTGGAGGGTTGCTCAATCATTGTGTATGAGCTTCTCACTCCCTCATGCTTGCCTACATAAGCAAGTCTCCTATGTACATTTCATTCATCTTTTGGAAATCTAACTTGGCATATTGTGTAAAAAACAGCTTTGTGGTTTTATTCTTGCATGTTGATCCTTGCTTCTTCCAATATGGTATTAGAGTGTTGCATGTAAAATTCTGCCTGTCATAGCTAATCTTGCTCATAGCCAAGTCCAAAGATCCTTGTAAAGCTAGGATTTTTTTCAAAAAAGAAATTGTTTTAGAAAATCTGACTTTGGGCAAAGTTTCCTTGCCAAATTTTAGTTTTTGGCCCGAATCTGGGCATTTTTCTTCACATTGCTGAGTGTTTCTGCATCACATTGGTGATATTTGTGGTTAATTCAGCCTCTTTTATAGTTTTCAAGAGTCATTATCTTTCTGGAGGGATCTATAGTATTGCATTTGTTCTGAACGGTTTGATTTGGTGCGGTTTAACTTTGCAAGGTCGAAGCTCAAATCGTGGCCTCTGGCTTCCATCCGTCAAGATTCTTTGTCGTTGTTTATGCCCAACCAGTCAGCATTTTTTGCAAGTCAAAGATTTCTAAAATTTTGTTAAAGAGATCTGCTCCTTTTTTGGCATTCATTATGTGTCAAGGGATTGATCGACATTTGTTTTTGTTGCAGAGATACCACTGGTGACCCCACAGCTGATGCCACATCATACATTGGTGGTCACATTGGCGATTTCTCAAGCTACAGATCTGATGAAAAGAGATCATTGTTTGAGGATGAAAGCCTGCCAAGGGTCTTTATTTACTATTGCATTTTTGCAAGCCGTAGCTTCTCTTCTCAAAGCTCATTGTTTCCAGACATCTTCAGTCTAAGGTCGCAGCTTCCTTCTAAAAGGTAATTGTTTCCTTGTTACCATTCAAGCCTTCATACCTACCAGGTGGACTTGTTTTTGCTGAAGTAGATTGAAGGCACTAAGGCCATCACTTTAGGCAGCATCTTTGGTGATAATCGATGGTTTCTTTCGTTTGGGCCACTCAATATCCATTCAAAGCCGCTGATTTGCAAGGTCAACTTTCATTGTTTACTTATGGCAGATCTCTTGACCATCTAATCCATGCCTCAGTCCAATCTCCATGCCTGGCAACACGTTTCTTCTAGATTGAACTAGTATTTCAGTCCTATTTGGACTTGGCCTCTTCTCATGCCATCTCGACTTATTCCATGGCTTGATTTTCTTTTGGAGTTTGTTTTTCTTTGTGATGCCAAGTTCACAACTCACAGTTTGTAAGGAGGTCACGCATTTCAATCATAAGATTGAATCTTCACTTCACAGGTAGTTTAGTTTTGTGACAGATGGATTCATTTGCAAGGAATAATCCATGGTGGCAGATTCCACGGCATCCTATACACTTGTTGATTTGGTTGTTGTTATGGTCACTAATTTTTAGTGGCAGTTGCTTTTTCATTATTACAGTGTAAGCATTATAACATTTTATGTAACACTTGGTAAATGTAAAAGGTGACAACCCCATGTCCTCATGAGCTTCAACAATGCCATCACCAATTCTATTGTGATTTGGTTGTTGATAGCCATCAGTCAACGATCTGTTATAAGCAGTTGTTTGTTCTCTATCAAACTCTTCGTAACAGCTAACCCAGTATTTCCACTGTAGTATGAGAATAGGAGTCTTTAAACAATCTCTATTTGAAATTGTAATATCATATTAGTAACATTTAATGTTACATATGTGATTAAAGTCTTGATGTTGCAAATAATTGTAATAGTGACATTCAACGTACTAAAGTGCCACAAACAAGGGGAGGTTACCTAATACTGAATTTGGGGGGTGTATAGAATGTGCCTTGAACATCTTAGAGTTGTGCCAAAGAGCACTTCTATAGAATCATGTGAAGAGCACTTCATTGAGTTGTGTCTAGAACACTTCCACACTTTGTTTCCATTTTTTCAGTTATGGGGGTTATTCATACACTAATTTATAAAGTGCTACAAATATCATTTGGGATGAAAATATTGAATTATGGGGGGGTTCATAGAGTTGTATCAAGTGCATTTCCAAGTTGTGCCAAGTGCACTTCCACAGAGATATGTCAAGATCACTTCAACTATTGCTTCATCATTCTTCTTGACATTTTTTCCCACATTGTATTGAGAAGTGTCAAGAACACTTCCACTACAACATCACTATCACCTAATGCTACATGTGCATCCAGAGTTGATTCTTCAAGAACTTCTAGAGATTCATCATAGCAAAAGATTGATATCAGTTCATTTGCTTCTACAGATTTTAGAGTTGCTTCATAGAAGGCTTCCACAAAATCTTCAAAGAAGGACTTTACATTAGATTTGGATTGTAGCCACATGGTATGCAATTGACACTCCACACATGGATCTTGCAAATATTGCAAGACTATTACTTTTAGTTGTGTCATGTCCAGTACACTTTCTTTATTTCTCTTTTTTGGAGGAAAGTTTTTTTCCCATAGGGTTTTCTTTCTTTCTCCATTTTATGAGAGATGCATTTGTACATGGGTATCTGATTAGGCCTAGTTGCCAGGACCCATCATTGTTTCATTGCTCCCTAAGTTATGCTTAAGGGGGGTGTTAGTGGGAAAAGTTACATTATCTATCTAGTTATCTTTTAACATATCTAGGAGATTAATATTCACACTTATTTAAGTCCAACTTTGGGCTTCTTACCTTTTTGTCTCACCTCATGTGGTGAAGACATGTGTTCTCACCTTTGTGAGACACCTACTTCATGTAAACTTGCCACTTACTCAAACATGTGTCATTTGAGTAGACAAGTGTTGCACCTTTAGAGGGTTGCTCAGTCATTGTGTATGAGCTTCTCACTCCCTCATGCTTTCCCACATAAGCAAGTCTCCTATGTACATTTCATTCATCTTTTGGTAATCTAATTTTGCATATTGTGTAGAAAATAGCTTTGTGGTTTTATTCTTGCATGTTGATCCTTACTTTTTCCAATACTTCTCTCATAAGGATATTATTGGCTTGGATTTAGCTTTCCAAGCATTGCAGAAGAGAACAAGTTTATCTAATTCTGAGTGGTCTAGGTATCAGGGCACTTTGCAAAACCTCTAGATCCCTGTTTTAATGCTGGTACAATTTTGGTTTTTGTGTATCTTTTTGCATATTTTTGGGTTCTCTCTATGCAGGCATAGAGTCCCAAGTGAGTCGCCAAGAACTGTAGAGTTTTAAAACTCTACATATTGCTATGTTTTATTTCTAGCATTTCTAGCAATATGCGATCTTGGATCGGCTAAGTATCGGTGTTTTATCAAGTTATGCCCGCGTGTATGACATGTGTCAAGGTGGCGGGGATTTGAAGGTGCATAGTGGTGAAGAAAATTAGAAATAGTGTGAGTTGCCATGTGGTATCTATGGAACAAGCTAGGTGTCATCTTTCAGTTTGACTATAACACTTGATGTGTTCCCCACAAGTTTCTATTAAAGAGTTTTGGGTCTCGATAAATGGTTTCACATGTCAGCATGGTGGAGATTCCAAGGAAATTTTTTTGTGAAGGTATCTCAGTTGCCCACCAGCTTGTTGCATGTCTTTTTATGTATATCACGGAGCTTGTCATGTGTTCATGTGTTTGGGCTTTCTTATTAATCTTTACGCGTCTTAAGTTGATGTATGATCGTGGTGGGACCCAAGCTTCAATATTAGTAAAGGTAACAAGTAACACCATGTGTCGGCATGATGGATGTTTGAAGAAGAAGTTTTGGTAAAGTTTTTAGAAGCAATGCAAAGCCATATCAGTTTTGACACCAGCGGGCCCGCTATGTTTCACAAAGGAGTTAAGTCTTGTGTAAAGTATGGGAGCGGTGATGGATACCACATGTCAGTATGGTGCGTGCTTAAGGCAGCTTTTGAAAAGGGCCTTGGAGGGAGAGTGCCATGATGCTACGTATACTATTTTGGAGTCTTTTGAAGACCGTGACTGGTGCCACCTGTTTCAATGGTATTTGATGTGTTTGTCGACCAATGAGGATATAGAGAATGGGTGGGAAAATTGAGTATATCTAAAGACTCAGATTGTCATTTATAAGGAGAAGAGTCAATGCAGGTGTCCAGAATCTAAAGAATATCTTCAAGGCATGGGTTTTTATTGGCATCTCTAGTTAAACACCAGTTTTGTTTTCATAGGTGGTTGGATTCACAGTTGTCGTCTGGGTTTGGAGCTTCATTTTTATGCTATAAATAAGAGGGTTTGTAGTATAGAAGATATAGAGAAATATTCAGGAGAAATATTTGTAATAGAGGATTTTGTGATGTCGACTAAGGATATATCATTTTGCCTTTGCAGTTGCTTTAAAGAAATAGAAACATTGTGTATATGTGCATACTCTTTGCCTTGTATACTTTGTTGAAAATATTAATGAGAAGAGAGCTCTATTATGTGCATTCTGTAATTTTTTCTAAGTCATTTTGCAAGATCTTTAAATTCATCCATTGAATGAAATCTGTTATACATTCTGTTTATGTTAATCATGCATGTAACTCTTTAACTTAGCTGAAATCTTTATGATTTAATCATTGTGCTTATCATGGAATTAAGACATATCATTGATGCATCGCCTTAGGAAGTTAGTTTTATATTTATCTATAATCTTATTTTTTCTGCCCTTTCCCAAAACCCCATTAAAAATGGAAGGGCCAGCTTCTTTAAAATTTGGAGGTTGCTTTAAGAGTCAATCCCACATTCTTGAAGCTTCTCATGTTGGTGCTAAAACCTGCACAATTTTATACATCAACAGGATGAATGGGAAAGGTATGTATTAAGCTGAATCTATGATGAATTCATGTGGTCTGGACAGCCTTTCAAAATTACAAAGGAAGCAATTATGGTGGTAACAGGGTTAAATGATACTGGAAGCATGCCCATGTTAAAAGTCGTGAAGAACCAAATAGTTATAGAGGCCACCAGAGCACAATTTGATAAAAGAGCACTGACAATCAACAATATCATAGATCATGCGGTAAAATTATCTTCCATGGTGATAGGTTACAAGGTCTACTTCACAAATCAAGAGAACTCTGTCTTTGGCACCACAATTTACATCGCTTGTTAGATGATTAAAGAGAATGCCAACTATGACTTGTGTGAGCTACTACAGATTCAACTAATGGAGAATTTGAAGAAGATAAAGGAAAGAAAGAACTATCCATTCAAGTATGGTACATTGATCATCTGTCTATTTTTCTATTTCCTGAATGAATTACCAAATATGAACAACCTACTTTGGTCAAGTAGTAGACCAGTTGCTACCCAAATTAGAAATCATTTGAATAGCATTGGAAGTTTTGATGAGCAAAAGGCAACACTGTGGGGGCATTTCAAAAATTTCTAGAGTAGGATGTGTTGGAATTGGAAGTTTCTAGTCAAATATTTCAAAATTTTTAGGGTCCCATGATGATTAACTTGATTGTAGTACCCAAAAAATTTCATAAATCTGGTGCTCTTGTTGGACTAAAATGAAATATCAGCCATATGTAGAATTCTTTAGTCATATGCATCACGCAAAGGCTACAAGTTGTACTTGTGTTGTTTTCTTGATTGGGAAAGTATTGGTTGGTTACAACAGAGTCAAGAATGATTTAAGAGAGATGTGCATATGGACAATGATCTGCTCCAAGTTGTAGCATGTCCCATAATCACCCTTGCAATTTTGGACAAGTTGAATTGATCTGCAGCATGCCATGCCACACTCAAAGCACAAATGAATTCCAAATTAAAGCAAATGAAATACCAGGATGAATTCAACTACAGATTTCATTCACACAACATTAAAAAGGAAATGGAAAGGCAATAGATTTCTAATGTAAAATTGCCTATAGCAAGTTACAGTTGCAATGTGCAACCCAGGTGGTAAATGCAAATCGCCCATGAGTGATGAAAGAGTGGACATTTTTCCCTGGTGAAAGTGCATTTTTGAGAATATAGTTCTACAATAATTGAAGATACAAGTACAGTCCTTTCCCTTATCATTGGGCTTTCTTACAATATTTCTGAGATACAAGTACAGTCCTTGCCCTTATCATGGGCCTTTCTTTTGATATATCTTTGTTGTTTGTCTTTTTGGTTCTTTGGCTCATGGGATGTCTTCCAGGGCATCTATCATTAGATCAACTATCTTTTATCCAAGTGGGAGAGCTTCTTCTAAATTTCTCATATCAGTATACTTGTCTTACCTGAAAACATAAGGACATACTTCCAAATCATTTTCACATGTTAGCCATACAATAAAGGAAATAAATAATTATTCATTTTCTTGAAAAAACCTGTTAGAGTTCTTTATCAATCTGCCTGAAAGGGAAGAATAAAATACTTACACTTTCCATGCTCATCAGAAGTGTCAACACAAACTTGTTTCAATGATAATATCAAATCGGGTTGAGGGGAAAATCCCCGGCTTGTTGACTGATCAAATATATATACAAACATATAAATATATATACTTGTATAAATACATGTGTGTGTGTGTGTGTGTGTGTGTGTGTGTGTGTGTGTGTGACCAAACAAAATAACTAAATAATAATATTATTCCAAGTAAGTTTCAATTAGATCTTAATAACTCAATCTCGTCATAGATCTTAATAACTCAATCCCGTCATAGAGAAAGTTATTACCTGTCAAATCATACTAGTTATAAAGCTCAAATGAGCTAATATGAGAGTGGAGTAGGCCAAAGATATACTTGAGACCTCATTATTACATTTCAAGTTTCCTTCCTTCTCACATGTCAATTGTAATTCAAGCTTCAAGCATAACATCATTATTTCTACCCTCTTTACCGAGACAATCTGCTTGAAGCATAATATCAATATAATTCATTTATGGAGATCAAATCATACCTCTATCTCATCCTGCTTGGGTACTGAGCCCAACGCTGAGAAGAGGATCACTGTGCAATATTTGAATAATAAAATGCCTATTGAAATACTTCGAAAACTCTTAAGCCCTGTATCTATATATATACATCTATATATATATTATATATATATAGATATATGTATAAGAGAAAAGAAAGGTGGCACCTTTGAAGCATGTTAACAGGGGAGGAACTCAAGCTTAATAAGACATGATTGATATTGCATGCTCTATTTAATGCTATTCACTGGATGAGGCTATACAGGATAGTTCTTATTTTATAATGCTCCAGTTTCCTTTTCCATCATTCCCAATGACATTTCAATTTTTAGTTATCTTTACAGCGGAAGCCATTAGTAGCAAAGGGATGGAGACCCCTGTGAGGTTGGTTAGTACCAAACACCAAAAGGCCTTTCTAGGACCTATTACTTTGCTTCGATTGTAGCGTATGCTACGTCGGTCTGATGAACTAATGGTTGGAGCCATTAGAATGATTATTGGAAGAAAGTTTATGGGGGAGGCTGAAAGGTATTGAGTTGATACCAACATCACTTCTAGGGTGCTAGTAATGTTGCTAGAGATGGAGATTGACAAAGGAACAATAGAGCAGATAATGAGGGGCTTGTTCAATCCTGAACACTTGAGGGGTTTGGAGCTAACCCTGGAAGCTACAAGTATAGGTGTTGGAATACCATGACCAAGGGATATGGCCTCTTTAGATGATCCTGATGCTATTCTGAAGCTCTATCCTTACATTTTAGATCTCAAAGGCCCAGACCTCATGATGGTCAAAGAGAAGGCGCTGATTGCAGTAGGATTCATCCAAAGAGTCCCCAGTCTAGTGGTGGAAGAAGGGTTTGAGTGGGTAGCAACTTTCAACCTTCAATTGCTTGTGTATGATCAGAAGTAAGTCAAAGAAAAGCCTGAATTTTGTTATCTTTATGTAAGTTAATATGTAGTAGGCTTATTATAAGCTTCATAATAGCTTCCTTTTGAATATAGAAGCAAAAAGTGGTCCTTGTGTGAACAAGATAATATAATCAATGTAGATATTATGAATAGACCCTACGAAGTCTCTAAATCTTCCTCTGTTGTAGCAATTTCTAATAGACTTTAATTATAAATATAGCCAAAAACTTAAATCCTTGATTCTGATAGAATTTAATGGTTTGGAATGAATATATGACATTAGATACAAGTAAAGATCTTATTGGCTTAATGGGAGGAATATATATCTAAGAGAATGTATGTAGAAATGTTCCTAAATTGAGAGATAAAATAAACAACACTTCTCTAATGTTTTAGATAGAATTTAATATTGCTTCATTAGAGCTAAATTTAGTAGAAAGGCAAATGCCATCAGCCCCTTTGTTAGCCAGGGAGCAGCTTTACTATTACCTTCTCTGAAGATGTGATTAAAAGTGCACCTTCTAAAAGAAGCAGTGATGTCAAGGGCATTAGCAGTAGGGAATTTAGTCTCCAGTCAGGCATATTTCCTTTTCATAAGGCATTAATGATGATCATAGAGTCTCCTTCGACCTCTAATTTTTCAATTTTCAAATCTTTGCAAATTCTCAGACCTTCAATCAGGGTAGTTAATTCGACTATGTTATTTGTTGCTTCTCTTAGGGGTTTGGCTAAAGTTGCAATTTCTCTCATTTCTGAATCATGGATTCCATAGCCTATACTTGCGACTCCTGGGTTACCCCTAGATGCCCCATCAAAATTTAGCTTGAACCAACCTTCTTTAGGAGGTTGCCACTTACATTCCTGTCTCTTATTGGTGGTATTGTGGTTACTTGGTCCCACAAAGGAGGGCAGTTTTAGTCCTACCCATTTACCACACATCTTTTCATCCTAGTGAGTCATTGTGGTTTCTTTTTTGGAGTTATTTAGAACCCTACTATTGACAATTTCCATGATAACGGCTTCAAAATTAATAATTAGCTACTCAAAAGTCAATTTTCTATCTTTAAAGATTCTTCTATTTCTTTCTTTCCAAAGCTCCCATAACATGATTGAAGGGGTAATTGTCCAAAACATATGGTAAATTCTTTGTTTGTGAGTATCAGGCCAACATTGGAATAGGTTCAGAATGTTATTAGGAAGGACAATAATCTAGCCCATCTTATTGCTTAGCCAGTTCCAACATTTATTAGAAAATTAACAGTTGAGTAGGATATGGTCTGCTATTTCTTGATCCTTTTCACAAAGGGGACATCTGCAAGGCCCCTCATATCCCATCTTAGTGAACCTATCTACAGTTAAAATTTTCTTCTGTAGGGCCATCCATGCAAACATCCCAGCTTTTGGGAGACAGTTCTTATCCCAGCAGAGTCTCAGCGGTATCTCTAATTTTGGTCTGAGCTGCTGTTTGATTAAAATTTTATAAGCATCCTTAGTTTTATAGTTTCTTGATTTAGCCCCATCCCAGATTAATTTGTCTGTGTCTCCTTTGAGGGATACCTTCCTTTTTTTAAGGATGTCAAGTAGTTTCTTTTTTTCATTATTCAAGATGTTCCTATTTTCTAGGGATTTCCATTTCCATCCCTGATTCTTCCCATGATTGGGGAAATCTATGTAATCTTTTATATGTTTCCCCCATTGGGATTCTAGGATTCTTTTGGCATTTTCTAAGTTATCCAAGCTACTTATCATCTCAAACCCCCCCGTGAGTCATCCCAAAAAAGTGCTTGATTACCATCACCAAGACTCCAAGTAAGTTTGTCCATTATGAGCTTTCTGTAATCCATCATAAAATTCCAAAGGCGAGAGCCTTTAGGGGGATTAGCCATTCTAAATAGGAAGGCCAGTTCCTCAGCTCTAAGATATTTATTTCTAAGGATTTTTACCCACTTTAAATTAGGCTGCTGGTACATTTTCAATACAAGTTTGGCACCTAATGCCTTACTCTATTCCTTGATGTTTTTCAAACCCAAGCCACCTTCCTCTTTTGGTCTAAAAATCTTGTCCCAATCTACAAGTGCCACTTTCTTTTTATCCTCTAAACCTTGCCATAAGAAAGTTCTTAGGGTTTTGTTGATTTCTTCACATTTTTCTATTGGAAGATTCATACAAGATAATTGATATATTGGGATAGCTGAGAGAACCGATTTTAACATTATCACTTTACCAGCTGAGGATAGTCATTTGCCTTTCCATGATTTAGCTTTTTTCTTGATCTTAGAAGTGATATGGTCCCAAAGATCATTAGTCTTATTGCTTTTACCCAGAGGTATGCCTAAATATTTACATGGCATTACCCCTCTTTTAAAAGACAAGTTTTTGCAAATTTCTCTTTTAGTTTTAGGATTTGTGTTGAAAAAATAAATTATTGATTTATCAGCATTAACCTCCTATCCAGAGGCCCTACAGTAGGAGTCCAAGATTTCTTTGAACACCTTAGCTTCTTTGATGCACCCCATACCAAAGAGCATAGTATCATCTACAAACTGTTGGTGAGTTGTAGGATCTACACCAGAAGTGATTTTGATTCCCTGAATCTTTCCTTCTTCCCTAGTCTTGGTGATCATCGTCCCTAAAAATTCTGCCATTATAATAAAGAGAAAAGGGGAGATAGGGTCACCTTGTCTCAATCCTCTTGATATGCTAAAAAAGCCTTCCAGGGTCCCATTGATTAAGAGTGAGATCTTAGGGTTAGAAATACATGGATAAATGAGGTTTATCCACTGTTTAGTAAAACCAAAAGCCTCTAAGTTTTTGTAAAGGAAATGCCAGTCAACCATGTCATAGGCTTTACTGATATCTAATTTAATTAACATACTAGGTTTTTTATTATGCTGTATGGTGTGAACGGCTTCTTGGGCTGTAATAACTCCATCATATATAGATCTTCCTAGAACAAACCTTGTTTGCTCATCACTTATGATGTCTGGTAGAACCATCTGAATCCTATTATCCATGGTTTTAGTGAGTATTTTATAAATAGTGTTACAAAGAGAAATAGGTCGCAGTTCCCCCAGGCTTTCTGGCTTCTCTTTTTTGGGATGAGTGTGAGAAAACTATTATTTACGTCTTTTAGAAGGCTGCTCGAATTTCTTACCCCTTCTAATGCTTCAACCACTTCATCTCCTATGAAGTGCCAACATTTCTAAAAGAAGAAGGCTGGGAAGCCATTTGGTCCCAGAGCTTTATCCGGTTGCATTTGAGAGATCACCAGTTCAACCTCAGTCTTGGTGAATTTACCATTGAGAGCTTTGTTCTGATCCTCTGAGATAATCCTTGGAATATCTTTCAATATGGCTTGTTGGTGTAACCAATTAGATCCCTCCTGATTGTTAAGAATATTTTCAAAATACCTAACCGTTTCACATGCAATTTGTTGAGGATCTTCGATCTAGACATTGTTCGCATCTTTAATTTTAAAGATTCTGTTTACATTTCTACATACTCTAGTGTTGTTCTGAAAGAACTTAGTGTTCTTATCTCCAACTTCAAGCCAGGTCTCTCTGGACTTTTGATGCCAAAAGATTTCCTCTTTGGCTAGGATATCTTCATATTTAGTTTTCGGCTATTTTTCTTTTAAATACGATTCTGCATCCATGCCTTTAGTAATAACACTTTTGTTGAGGTTTTCAAGTTCCTCTTCTAGCTTAGGTTTGATCTTGAAGATATTACCAAAGTTAGTTTTGTTCCAACTAAGAAGCTTACATTCGATAGTTTTTAGTTTAGATACTAAACAAAAAAGATTAGAACCAGATACTCTAGTTTCTTTCCACCATTGTTGAATTAAGGTTATAAGGTTATTGTCTTTGACCCACATTTGTTCAAATTTAAAGGGGTACCATTTGGGTTAGCATTCTTTTGAGATAATTAGCTGGAATAGGTAATGATCGGAGCCCGAGTATGGTAAGATCTCAGCCGTCAGAATATAAGAGAGTTGAACCCAATTACCCCTGAACATGAATCTATCAAGTTTTTCTACAATATTACTAAAGCCCTTTCTTCTGTTATTCCATGCGAATCCTTCCTATGCAGTTTTAATTTCCAATAAATTGTTCTTTTAAAACTAGTCTTTAAAGTCATTTGTTGTTGTGGATATCCTTACAGAGTCTCTTGACTTTTCTTTAGGGTCTAGGATCGCATTGAAGTCTCCACCCAAAATACATCCCTGATCTTGTAAAGTTCCCATGAATTGTTCTATTTCTGTCCAAACTGGTCTCTTATCCTAGTTCTGGGAAGGACCAGAAATGTTAAAAAGAATAAAGTGTAGATTGCTTCTGATGCTTGTAATGTTCCCAACCATCCAGTTCTTCTTACAACTTATGACTGAAAATGAAACAACTCTAGGGTCCTAGATTATCCCAAGACCTCCTGAAGCACCCTCAGCTGGAACTCTAGCTAGCTCCCATATTCCTAACTTCTTATTTAGTGTGTCTGCCTCTTCTTTTTTGAGTTTAGTTTCTTGGATCATTAGTATATCTAGTTTTGTGTTGGTTATACAACGTTTTATGATTCACTATTTGTTAGGGGCATTGAGACCCCTAACATTCCAAGTGTAGACTCTCATGGCACTGAGGGAAGACACTTCCCCTTCCCTACATTAAATAGTGTGGTGATCTTAGTTTGATCAGTCACCTCGCCTGCTTTCTCTCTTAGTTCCAATAGTGATTTCCTACCCCTTTTTTATTTCTTTTGGCACAATCTGGGGTATCCTTACTAAAATTGGTTATAGCAATTCCTAGCCATAGATCTGCTTCCTCCAACTCTTTATCTCCCTGATCTTTTAGGTCCTCTTTATTACTATCCTGCCTTTTCTCGCGTTCTTCGAGTTCCAGGATCTTGGTGATAAGATTTTCCTTCTCTTTGTTAGCTTTTTCAATTACCACTTCCTCTACTGCCTTGTCAAGGATCTCATTACAGATCTCTTCTAGGTCCATATGGCTGAACTTATCTATGGGTATCTTTTGATTCCTAGTTTCTTTATGTTTTTCCTTTGGTTCATATGTGTTTGGGACCCATTCTAGGGTCTCTAAAACCTCTGGATTTGTAATTCCTTCCAATATTGGGTGATTATTATTTTTGGTCTCTTCTAAAGGAACTTCCCCCTCCTCAAGTTCCATCATTTCTTTTCCTATTTGAGGTTCATATATCCTCTTTGAAGACTTAGCTACTACAGGTGTTTCTTTACCTGAGCTTTCCTATGCATGGTTCATATTCTGTATAGTAAGATCATAACTATGATTCTGGGTATTTCCTTTGGTATTTTGAGTAGTTTTAGGGCATTTCTTGGGTTGAACTAATACCATACTCGGGTTTTGATTTTGTCTAGACAAATCCCTACTACCACTATGGTGCTTCTTAAGGGAAGGAAGGCTAGTTCTCTGATATTCCACAATAAATTCACCTTTGTTATCATTAAATCTAATGTTAACACCTAAAGACTGGGGATTGGAGTTCTTTTTAGTATGTATGTTTGAAACTTTGTTGATAATATTACTGGGGAAAGGACCCCGGTGAAATACTGGCTTGATATAGTAATTAGCCAAATTAGTATTGATTTGAAGAGGTCTGAGGTCTTCAATGCTTATATCCATTTTTACTAAGAGGAAAACATTTGAATGAGATAAGAAGTCCTTCTCCATTCCTATGAATTCTCCCAGATGATTACCTATCTCCCTTAAGATTTCACTATGGATAAAATCGACTGGGAGATTTGGTAATTTGACCCATCTAGCTAATTTAAGTTTCATTTTACTGGGGTTGAAATTTAGTTGCCAGTCTATATATTTGAAATTATGCCCTTTATAGAACAAGCTTTTGTTGTTTAATATTTCTTTTTTAAGGTCTTCACTTTTGCAATCAATGAATATGAAATCTTCAGAAGTGATAGTGATACTTACCTGATCTTTGTGGAGAACTTGGACCCAATCCACGATTTCCTTCACAGGCTACCATATCCCACACCATCGAATAAAGAAACCATGAGTTTTACAATGATTCCCCAAACCATCTAAAAAAATATTGCTAATATTTATTGATGCTTTCTTTCCCATGGCCTCAGCTTTTTGATAATGCATTGAACTCATTTGCAACCTTGACCAAGGGGGTCTGGGGTTTGCCTACTCTTGAATTTCTACCTGGTTGTTGTCCATCCCAAGAGTGTTAGACATTGTGTTTCTGAGTTTAGGGTTTTGAGAGATTGGCCATTGGTGGGGTGCTCTGGAATTTGACATGTTGCTTATAAAGGGCTTTTCCTTCAAATGAATGATCCTGGGGGCTAGTTTTGAAAAACCCTCTGCAACTGTTTGCCTTGGAAGGGAAGGGTAGGAGACAATAGGGGGTTGTTGAGCATTATGGCTTCTTTCCTTGCCTAATGAAGTGCGATTTTCTCTAGTTGCAAATATAAGGGTTGCTGAGGTAATTGGGATAACCCAAATCCTTGAAACCCTAGCTTGGGCATTCTCTCTTAAAGCAACATCTGCCCTAACTCCCCTTTGCGATTTCCTACTCTTCACAGTTTGCTAGCCTTGTTCATCATGATGTTACGAAGGGGGAGCCCAGCCCCCATAAAAAACTTTCTCCTTCCACTGCATAGCGCTGCGAGGGTGCTCTACCCTAGTTTCATTCCTAGCCTTTTTGTTAATGCAACTTTGTCGTGGGAAACCTACTTTTTTCTTGTTTTTGCTTTTTTCATTATAATACACATCATTTCCTATAAGGGATTAGAAAAATAATTTTATTTAGATCAAATTATGCTTGTTGAACACATGCATGGTATGGTCCTAAAAAATAAATTTTAAAAAGTGGTTTTTGTACAAGTGTATATAAAATTAATTTTTATCATCTCAGTATTAGAATAAATTATATATTTGAAAACTAGACTCCAAATCCTACATTTCATATTACTAGACTTTTTAAAGATTATATGTGTAAGTGCTTCAAATTTTTATTCCAACTATGAAAAACTTTGATTTTTAGGAAAAAACACTTCCACTTTTTGACCAAAAAGTGGACCCAACTTCTTGCACACACCCAATTGCCACCCCCTAGGTGCTTAACCCCCTCTCATGAGGCTAGAACCTAGAGGATTCTACTACAAAACGTAATTTTTTTCTTGATTTATCTGTAATCCCTTCTTAATAACTCCTTTATTACCATAATTAATGAATTTATTATTCCAAACCTTTCCTTTATTTCTTTACTAGGGTCTTGGTAGTGGAACCAAAATGTTAGCAAGA
The DNA here is from genome assembly GCA_027924645.1 of Cunninghamia lanceolata. Classification (NCBI taxonomy): domain Eukaryota; kingdom Viridiplantae; phylum Streptophyta; class Pinopsida; order Cupressales; family Cupressaceae; genus Cunninghamia; species Cunninghamia lanceolata. The sequence continues at coordinate 10,732,424 of BSBN01000186.1, read as the reverse complement.
ATGGGGTGTATATCAAGGATCTAAGCCTAAGTTTCTTGAGAGTTGTACTTACACCCTAGTAAAGGTAATGAGAGGAACGTTACGGGTTTATGTGGTAAGTTATAGAAGGTTGTAGCAGGATATAACACTACAAATTAAATGAATTCACACATATACATATACATCATGCGCATAACTCATTAGACATCCATTATATCAACTTGCGGTAATGGATGTCTAATGAGTTATGCGCATGATATATATATATATATATATAATGCTCACTTATACATCAATCCTTCATATATTTTACATTCATTCATATATATCACATTACATCTCATACTTTTGTCTTATATATCTTATGCTTCTCTTGCTAATATATTACATTCTACACTACATTTTGTATTCTCTACTTATATCTACATATGACTATACAAAGAATTGTGTCTCTTGTAGTTGGTATGTCTTTTGGATGATTTGGTAATGATCTGAGTATGTTGCATTCCCTTTGTGGTGGACCTAACTTGTTGTATAGTTGGCTCTGTCATACCAACAATAATATCTACTGCACTCATGTAGATAACAAACATCAAATAATCATGTCAATAATCTTCCATGGATAATTGAATGCTATGGTATTTCCTAAAATAACTAATAGTACCCCCATCTACAATCATGACCTAAAATTATAAAAGTAGATAGATAAAATAATTTAGAAAAGCAACTAACTTCTTATTGATGAACTTGTGAGTGCTTCTTGTGTCTATCGATATTGTTTCTCTCTCTTTCTTCAAGAAACTCACTACCTTGAGAGTTTGTGGGGTATTAATGTTAGAAAGTGCATGACAAAAAATGAGAGATTAAACATCCCTAATTTTAATTTACAAGAAATATACCTTTCTTTAAACATACATAATTTTTATTTTAATTAGCAAAATAATAATTTAATTATATATTGATAACAATTTAAGGCTCAAACATTTACACTTACTTATTATATTTGTCCAAATTCAAATTTCAACCACTAAAAAAATCTCTTAAAACTTATAATTTTTTAAAAAGGAAATCAATACTCTTCTACCACATTATTTATTTTCTCACAAGAAATATGAAAATATGATATTTTTTTTAAACTATAGAATCAAAATTCTAAAGCATACATTTTTAATTTTGAAAACTTCTGTCATAAATCATTATTATTTATAATTTTAAAAAACGAAATCAATACTCTTCTATCACATTATTTATTTTCTCATAAGAAATATGAAAATATAATATTTTTTTTAAATTATAGAATCAAAATTCTGAAGCATACATTTTTAATTTTGAAAATTAAAGACTGGTTAAAAAAATATTAAAAAATTCTTTAATTTTTAAAAAATTGATAAAAACAAAATAAATAAAATATTCATCCAGAGCTAATCAAGCAACCAATCAATCAATCAACTGCCTAAATAAAAATGTAGATAAAAGCAACCGTAAAATCATAGAGTTTGAATTAGAACAAAATGCCATCATTATCTTGTGTGCTTATAAAAGAGGAAAATGAATGTACCCACAAGATATCATGTAAGCTTCACATGTATCCAAGTGAAGAACAGCTTTGAACCTTCATCTTTTATTAAAGGCTGCTTCCCCACATGTAATTGTCAAAAGTTCTTCCTGCAAAAATCTTTGGACAGGAATATTCATATCAGAGTTGTTGGTCAATGTTTTGGCTTCTTCCTCTCCATTACACAACATTTTCCCATATATCTTTGGAGTCTAGAAGATTTGGTGCATATCACTATCCTTCAAATCCCTCTGGGTCCATACACGTGTCGAAAGGAGCTGCAGCTACGTGTTTAAATAAGAAAGGCCGATGAAATGAGTTCCCGCCTCTAAATCACCACAGAACTTTTAGGGTTCTCAGCCTTCCACGACACAACATTACAACCGTTGGATGCCCGATATCGGACGGTCAGGAAGTACAGTCAGCCGCTCATTTAATCTTTCACGTGTTTAATCGTAGATTTCATTGTTGTTTTTTGCTGTCATAGCTTTGAGATAAACGCCAACAAAATTGGAATCCAACGCAGAGAGGCAACACTAAGGCCTCTAATAATCCAAGATTACTAACTGTAGATTAATTCGAAATAGAATGATAACATTGTGTAGTATAAGTTAGTAGAATCGATGTGAAAGAAGATATAATTTTCTATTATAATTGTAGCAAAGGGGGTTTGTTAAGATTGTGAGAGTCTGTGAATTGGGAAAAGAAAGTTTAAAATGCAAGCTCCTGAAGTTTCCACTTCTAACCAACAGCAATCTGCAAGTGGTGAGAAAAGTTCCAGTTCAGGGGACCAAAATGAAGCAGTCAATACATATGGTAAGTCCTCCTATGCATGACTATAGGATTTAAGATAATGTGTTTGGAAAAAGGCTTGGGTATTGTTGAAAAATGTTTAAACTCCTGTATAAATTAGATCAAATGAGTATTGAAATCTTTAGTAAAATGGGTTTTCAATCTATGGTGTTTATCTATTTGTTTAAATGGTTGTTCATTTGATTTTGTTGTACTGATTATATTGTCAAGATAGATTGTGATATTGTCTCTTTAGAAAATCATTGTATGGTTTGGTAAGAATTTCTGGGTCTGCTTGTGGGTGGTGTTGAGTTATTTAGTTGCTGAAGTCATTCATCACCATAAAAAGGTTATAAGCGAATGCTTGAGCAAGCAGACCTAGAAGCTCTTAGCAACCTTATTTGCTGCTAATGAAGTACTCGAAAAGCAAACATTATATGGTTTGCAAGCCTAAGATGATGTATGTAGAAGATGGCTTGTTTTTCATTGCAAAAGTTTTGATGCATAGAATTGGTCTGTTGAATATTTTGTACACATCTCAACAGACAGTAGGTCAGATGGCTATAGATATCTTTTAGAAAATGGGTCTGTTGTTTATTGTGTGTATCTATTTAAAGGCTTATCAATCACCTTAGTTTCTAATTTGTAGAAACTAAGAGAATGTATGTAGAAGATGGCATGTTTTTCACTGCAAAAGTTTGATGCATAGAAGTGGTCTTTTGAAAAAGTTTGATGTATTAGACAGTAGGTTCGATGGCTATATACCCCTTTTAGAAAATGGGTCTGTTGCTTATTTTGGGTATCTATTTAAAGGCTTATCAATCACCTAAGTTTCAATATAAAACTACTTTTTAAACTGCTGAAAGCAGAACGGTAGTTGGCCCAGCAACTGCCCTACTTTTTCTTATTTTCCTGCAATTAGGTAGAGAAGGTAGAACCAAAACTTGCTTACATAATTATTCATTTGATTGTCCAGCTATAAATAAATTGTTGAGCTGTTTTCAAGGTTGTGATATTGTACTGTGTTGAGATAACCTAATATGGCGTCCAGTTCTAAAGTACTGTATCTGATTGGTAGATATTCTAAATCCATTTGACTGTTTTATATGGTTTAGAAATTTAGGTATTTGCTATGAAAGACAATCATATTTTCTGAAGTTTTGTTGGATTGTACTCTGAAGGATTTTTTTGTCGACGTTGAGACTTCCACTGTAAATGCAGAGCTGCACTAATAGGACGTGTATATCTTGTCGTACTATGTAATGCAGTAAATGAGAGTGATGACGATTTACGAAGAGTACCAGAGATGGGATTTATGGCAGGGCAGACTGTGAATTCTGTTGCAGTCAAGATAGAGAACCAGCAGCAGTCCACTAGTGGTGGGGGCCAGAGAAAGCGAGGCAGAACACCTGCTGACAAAGAGCACAAACGTCTTAAAAGGTGTGCATTTTGTTTGTTTTAGAATTGATTTACCAGAATTCTAAATTGTGAACTTCTGTTATCATTCTCCGGTTTAATTTGCCTCTGTGATCATAATATGATATTATTTAGTTTTAAAAAACATATTAATCATCAAAAATCCTTCTCAATCATGTCATTTCATGTGCTATTATATTATTTTAATTTTTTTTTAATGACAATGTAATTGTTGGCTGTTTTTTTTGACTAATCAATAGAATATCACTTGATTCAATATTGAACATTTATAACTTGTAGTGCATTAAATAGTTTAATTGCTTTTTGAACATGTATAACTTGTAGTAGATTAAATAGTTTAATTGCTTTTAAATAGAGTTTTTAAAGATGATGAACACTTTCAAATTATATTAACTACCTAAGAAATATTAAATTTAGTTATAATTAAAATAAGTAAACTTCTTAAGAATGAGTTATTTATATTTTATCTAAGTCATTTTTATGATAAATAGTTTGTTATTCATTTGAATTGATTCAGTAGTAATTTATATTATTTTATGATAAGTTTTATTTTGTTAACTCATGTATATTTGGATTGAGAAAAGAATATGTTATATTTGTAAATTGGTTATAATGAAACAATCTTAGATTAATTTTTTGTTTTTTTTTTAAAAGGTGGTGAATCACCTAGACGTATATTGATCAAAATATAATAATATATATGAGAAGTATAGCTTCCATCTAGTGTATGCTCTGTTCTAAACTATCAGAGCCCAAAAAACATACATGACGGGTCCTATAATGGGCATAAGCTATTGTCCTTAAAGGAAAAACAAAACACACATGTGGCTTTTTTAAAGTAGGAAAACAAAGAAAACATCGCAACACACCCTAGGAGTTTCAGTCAAGTGGGGGAAGAGAAAAATGACCCCTTATTACTAGTCCTCCCTTTCCCTCTCCCTGGCACCGTGGCTAGCTCCTTGTCCTTACGTTGGCTCCATGGTGCTCATCCCGGTCGTGGCCAACACATTTGAGCTATCTGGCTCATACTCATCGTCCATGGGACTTGAATCCTCATTGTTTGTTATCGCCTTGGGGAGGTGGGGTGCCAGTCAGGGGCATGCATCCTGAGAAAGCGGATTGAAATGAATACATCCCTGCATCTAGCTGTCATCTTCTTGGAAAAATTGTGGTTATGGCCATGGAGGGCCCTGCGTGGATTGCTTATGCACCCGCATCCCAGTCCTTTCTGCATTGCCTTGAATACACATTTGGTTGCTGAGGATGTTCTTAGAGTACGTATTGGGAACAGACCTCCCACCATGGCTTCTCCCTTTGTTAAGTCATAGCCCTACATTGCATGTTGATGGGGAACGCACAGCGAAAACAGCAGATCGGGCCCTAATTACCTCACAATCGGCCATACTTCACATATGAGCCACCGATACATCACCATCGGCCAGACAACCGCCAATCAGAACGACTTACTAAAGTCTCTCCATCGGTCCACCTTACACCGATGAGTCCACTTCGCTCTACCTTCGGTGAGACCCACCTCGTCGGCGAGCACTTATAGGCCTTGGCCGATGCGCCGATGAAACAACATCCTTGGCTAGACTTTCACTATCGGTCGAACTTTCTCTAGAGTTGTTGATGGACCGATCACCCCGATGTCACTTCCGACCTCCGCTCATCGGCGTGACAATTGCTATCGGCCACCTTATGGTTTGCTATGCCGATACGCCGATCTGTCGTCGCACAATCTACCTTCTCCGAACCCTAGCACATGGAGATGCTAGGTCAACCTACTGTGCGAAATGCACTGTCTGGATCCTCTGCACCGTCGAATAATGGAACAAAACAGAAAATGAAAGCAAATATTTATACAACGAAGCCATTCCACTGATTTCAATAGAAATCTCACTAGTGGAATGCTTCATGACGACATACAACAACAAAATGGAAAGGACAGAGAAAACAAAAATCTACAGCTATACAAATTGCAATTATAGGAAACGTAAATCGAATTGATGGAACAGAATGATTCTATTTCTCCTTAGCACAATCACAATTACATTCGATCACACTCTTTCTTCGATCTAATTACAATGAAAATGATATATGCCCATTTGGTTCCATCCTTTGGGTTTATAAACTCGCCTTGAGGAAAACCAAACCCGATTCCAAGTGGCTGGGAGACAATTGTCTAAATAGCCTCCAACTACCCTACTGCCTTATTTTGGCATTATGTGGTTACAATTTGACAAATGTCCCCTAAGTCACTTGGGACTTACAAAATGAACCTAGATACAAACTGAAATGAAAATGCATTGGTCAAATAGACCTTATTACAAAAGAAAACATGATTTTCTAGGTGCTCCTGCACCATACTCCTTGGGTGAAAGTTGTCTCAAGTCCTCTTAGAGACTAACTGTTGTAAATCACCACCTCGCTTTTTGATGTCTTCTTCCAGCATCCATGTGGCCTCGGAGTCTGGAAGTCCTTGCCATTTGACTAAGTGCTCAAAATAGGTCTAATTTCTTCTCTTCTTGGCTGTCCTGCTATCCAAGATACATTCCATCTTCAGTGGTTCCTTAGGTGGTAAATATTGCACCCACTCTGTATTGTCTTGGACAGAATCTGCTGTACCTTCACCTATATCAGGACTCCTATATAATGTTAGATCAGCAACATTGAATATAGGTGAAATAGCAATATCATTAGGGAGTTCAATTTTGTAAGCATTAGAACCATATTTCTCCAAAATCTGACAAGGTCCAATTTTTCACATCATCAACTTGCTGTGTTTTCCTGTGGGCAGTTTGTTCTTGTTGAGATGAACCATGACCATATCTCCTATTTGGTATTGCACATCCCTTCTTCTTTGATCCACTCTAGCCTTAATCTTCTGACTATTCTGGTGTAGAGTATCTTTGACTTGTTGATGGATCTCTTTCATAGCCTCTGCAAATGTATCAACATGTCCACTCCTTTTGTCTAACGCTTGAACATCTCGCAATTCAAAAATTTCTCTAGGATGACTACCATAAACAATTTCAAAAGGACTTAGACCTGTACTTCTATTTGTAGAATCATTATAGGCATATTCTGCTTGTGGGAGTACCACATCCCAACTACTACCATGTTCTCTTGTCAAACATCTCAGCAGATTGCCTAATGACCTATTCACAACCTTAGTTTGGCCATCAGGCTGAGGATGATAGGATGAACTAAAAGACAAGTTTGTACCTAATCTTTTCCACAAGGTTCTCCAAAAATGTCCCACAAATTTACTGTCTCTGTCAGATACAATACTTAAAGGCAATCCATGAATCCTGACAATTTCTTTAAAGAACAAACCTACAATGTAACTAGCATCATTGGTGGTTTTACAAGGAATAAAGTGCGCCATTTTGCTGAATCTATCTACCACAACAAACACACTATCATAACCTATCCTTGTCTTGGGCAATCCCATCACAAAATCCATACTCAAACTTTCCCAAGGTCTGTTTGGTATGGGCAAAGGTTGGTATAGTCTAGCATTGGTTGAGACTCCCTTTGCTCTCTGGTAAATCATACAATTCTCAACAAACCTTCTGATATCAGATTGCATCCTTGGCCAAAAGTAAAACCTTCTTACAAGATCTAAGGTCTTATTGAGCCCAAAATGTCCTCCTAAACCACCATAATGTTTCTCCTTCACTGTATTATCCCTCATAGAACCCTTAGGAATACATAGTTGACTTCCTTTAAACAAAAGTCCATCTTGCAATGTATAATCTAAAAATTCACTGTGGAAAGCATTGGCAAACTCACTACATACCTTACGAATCTCGTTAAAATCTTGGTCCTCTTCATACAACCCTTTGAGTGACACAACACCCATACTTTGTATAGCTGCACTTCTTGCACTGTCAACACCCTTTTGCTTAGAGCATCAGCAACCTTATTGGTTATTCCTTTCTTATGCTTGATGATGAAGGTGTATGCTTGAAGACTTTCCACCCATTTCATGTGTCTATGACTGAGCTTTTCCTGTCCATTCAAAAAATTGAGAGCATGGTTGTCAGTGTATACAATAAATTCTTTAGGAAGCAAATAGTGCCTCCATTTCTTCAGAGCTTGTACCATAGCATACAACTCTAAATCATAAGAGGAGTACTTCCTCTTGGCTTCATTTAACTTTCACTGAAGAAGGCTACTGGTCTGCCTTCTTGGCTCAACACTACTCCTATGGCCAACCCACTTGCATCACATTCAATGGTAAAAACCTTACTGAAATCAGGAAGTACTAAAACAAGATACTTGGTAACTTTCTGTTTCAGACTTTCAAACTCTGATGTGCCTCTTTTGTCTACACAAACTTCATCTTTCCTCCATGCTTGATGGTCTCTAACATAGGTACACAAATATCACTGTAGTTCTTAATAAATTTTCTGTAAAATGTGGCCAAACCATGAAAAATTCTGACCTCTCTTGTTGTCCTAGGTGTAGGCCAATTCAAAATAGCTTCTACCTTGGAAGGATCCATTTTTAAATCACCCTTAGAGATGACAAAACCTAGGTACACCAATTCTTGTTTCATGAAGTCACACTTTTCCAAGTTTATCATTAACTTCTGATCTTGCAGCCTCTTCAAGACTATCTCCAAGTGTTTCAAGTGTTCTTCCTTGCTCTTACTGAACACCAAAATATCATCAAGGTAGACTACCACAAATTTCCCTATGAATTCCTACAACACCTCATTCATTAGCCTCATAAAGGTACTAGGGGCGTTTGAAAGACCAAACGGCATCACAAGCCACTCATACAACCCTTCATTGGTTTTGAAAGCTGTCTTCCACTCATCCCCTTCTCTTATCCTTATCTGATGGTACCAACTCTTCAAGTCTATCTTAGAGAAATATGTAGCACCTCCCAAATAGTCCATTAGATCTTCAATTCTAGGAATAGGAAACCTGTATCTGATGGTTATCCTATTTATTGCCCTAGAATTAGTACACAGTCTCCATTTTCCATCCTTCTTTGGGGCTAAAATAGTAGGTACTGCATATGGGCTAAGGCTCTTCCTTATCAGCCCTTTGTTTAGGAGTTCTTGAATCTAATTTTCTATCTCTTCATTCTACTGAGGTGTCATCCTATATGCTACCTTATTAGGAAGTACTGCTCCTGGTATGAGATCTATCTGATGGCTAATGTCTCTGACAGGTGGTAGGGAATCAGGTATATCTTTTGCAATCACTCCTTTGTAACTCTCAAGTAAATCTCTGACCTCCTTAGGTCCTACTTCTCTCACAATTTTCTTCTTGTCCCCCTTAGGCTTCACAATCAAAGCAAAACCTACTCCATCACCTTCCTTTAATGTGTCCTTGATTTCTTTCTCTCCTACCATCATTACACTAGACCCTACATGTTGTGGATCCTCTTCTACCAATGACTATATCCCGTAAGTCACACCATCCTTTTGGAATGAGTAAGCATTCTTTTCTCCATCATGATGAGCCTTCCTATCAAACTGCCATGGTCTGCCTAACAAAAGATGGCAAGCATCCACTGAAAGGATGTCACATAAGATTTTATCTCTATACCCCCCAATACTGAATTCTACCCATGCCTGTTCATTGATGAGTATGTGCTGCCCCTTATTCAACCAATTGACTTAATATGGACTGCTATGGGGTATCTTTTCTAACTTCAACTTATTCACTGCTTCCAAAGATATAATGTTATTAGTAGAACCAGAGTCAATAATAACTTTACAAACCTTACTTTGGATCTTGCAGTTGATTCTAAACAAAGCCCTTCTTTGAGATGGTTCAGTCTGCACTGGTTCCTTGAGCAGCATCCTCTTGATCGTCATATTCTCTCCTGTTTCTGATGCTAGATTCACTTCAAGATATGTCACACTCCTTGCATCTTCTTGAATCAAAGTGGTTCTCTTCTCACCACCATGAGAAGTTGAGGCCTTCTCTGGACACTTGTATGCTGGGTGCCCTATCTGATTAGAGTTATAACATCTCATATTGGAGAATTTGGATCCTCTACCTGATCCACTTGTACCACCTCTTCCATTAGGCCTTCTTCCTCGATAGCCTCCTCTGCTACTGGAGTCCCCAACTTGCTCTTCTTGGCTAGACTCACCACTAGGCCTCTGGTTAGGACTTCTTCCTTCAAAACTGCCTCTGCCTCTAAAATTCCTTCCACCTCTACCTCTATTATTCTGCTCACTCTTTCTCTTTATCTTCTCTTCAGCCCTTAAGGCCATTTGGAAACACTTGTTCACTATTTCTGGTGCTAAGATGCTAATCTCATCTTGAATGTTCATCCTTAGGCCATTCAAGTATCTGTCCACCTTCTCTGACTCTTCTTCTTGTCTCTTTGATCTGAGATTGAGTTTATGAAACTCTTGTGTGTATGCATTCACATCAAGGTCTCTCTATCTAAGATTCTGCAACTTCTTATACATCTGCATGTTATAGTCCAGAGGTAAGAATTGTGCCTTGATTTTGGTCTTCATCCTTTCCCAGGAGGTTATCATATTCTTCCCCTCCTTGACTCTCTCTCCTTGCTCATAATTCCACCATGCAAGAGCAGATCCCTTCAATCTTGCCTTTGCCAACTTAACCCTCTTATCATCAGGGACTTCTTTGTATTTAAAATGATTGTTCAATGCCTCAATCCAGTCAATCACCTCTTCAGCTTCCATACTTCCACTATACATAGGTAACCCATCTATGGTGTCCCTATTGACTGACTTCAATGCATTTACAAATGCCCTTTGGTCTGCTAGTATCTCCTATGTCTTTTTATTTGTTTCATCAATTTCTGTATTGTCTTCATTGCTGTCACTTTCATCTTCCCTATCTTTGCTTTCGGACTACTTGAACTCTCCCAACTTGGATTCAAGCATCTCCTCGATCAACTTCTTAATGGCATCCTGCAACATACTTTTGGGAGGCATCCTCTCCACCTCTGTCTCTCTTTCTTTGTCTGACATAAATATTCACAAATAGCACCCAAATGCCAACACTCCTGCAAATCCTCAATTCGACTTTCCACCCAAATCTTTTCCCTACTCTAATACCAATATGATGGGGAGTGCACAGTAGACATAGCAGATCAGGCCCTAATTACCTCACAATTGGCCAGACTTCACATATGAGCCGCTGATACATCACCATCGGCCAGACAACCGCTAGTCGGAATGACTTACTAAAGTCTCTCTGTCGGTCCACCTTGCACCGATGACTCCACTTTGCTCTACCTTCGATGAGACCCACCTCGTCAGTGAGCACTTATAGGCCCTGACCGATGCACCGATGAAACAACATCCTCGGCAAGACTTTCACTATCGGTCAAACTTTCTCCAGAGTTACCGATGGACTGATCACTCCGATGTCACTTCTGACCTCCGCTCGTTGGCGTGACAATTGCTACCAACCAGCTTAGGGTTTGCTGTGCTGATACGCCGATCCACCATCGCATAATCTACCTTCTCCGAACCCTAGCACATGGAGATGCTAGGTCAACCTACTGTGCGAAATGCACTGTCTGGATCCTTTGTGTCATTGAGCAATGGAACAAAATAGAAAATGAAAGCAAATATTTATACAACGAAGGCATTCCACTAATTTTGACAGAAATCTCACCAGTGGAATGCTTCATGATGACATACAACAACAAAATGGAAAGCACAAAGATAACGAAAATCTATAGCTATACAAATTGCAATTACAGGAAATGGAAATTGAATTGACAGAATAGAATGATTCTATTTCTCCTTAGCACAATCACAATTACATTCGATCACACTCTTTCTTCGATCTGATTACAATGAAAATGATATATGCCCATTTGGTTCCATCCTCTGGGTTTATAGACTCACCCCGAGGAAAACCAAACCTGATTCCAAGTGGCTGGGAGACAACCATCTAAACAACCTCTAATTGCCCTACTGCACTATTTTGGCATTATGCGGTTACAATTTGACAAATGTCCCCTAAGTCACTTGGGACTTACAAAATGAACCTAGATACAAACTGAAATGAAAATGCATTGGTCAAATAGACCTTATTACAAAAGAAAACATGATTTTCTAAGTGCTCCTGCACCACATGTCTCCACCGCTCTAAATTGTATAGATAATCAAGTACCAAGCTAGTTGCTATGGCATGAACATAATGTCCATCTTGGATGATGTCCATTATGTTCGATAGGAGTGTAGATACTATGTCCAACCAGTGAAGTATCCTATCCTCCAATCCTTGGAGCCATTTCTGGCCACATATATTCTGTATTGCAAATTGTAACATCGTGTAGCCAGTGTCAAAAATCTGGTTTAGGTTCATAATTTTAACTCTTTCTCTGATCTCTAGCTTTCATGGCATGACTGGAAATAGGAGGTGTTGGTTGACACTTTCATTCTCCATTGATGTACCTACAGGAAGGAAACAGACAAAAAAAACAAAACAAAGAAAAAATGCAACAGGAGGTCTAAATGTTTTGATTCACAATGGTTTGTAGCACTAGTGGATATAAATTTTGATGTGAGATGGCTCTGGATTATTCCTTCTATCACTGTTGTTGTCCTATCATCCCTGGGATGGCATCACTCATCAAAGATTTATGAAAACAATTATAAAGGATGGAAATCCTTTCTTGATATGGCTCATATAGCCATTTATGGCTCCCTTTTGCTTTGTCCCATCCACATTTACAAATTGTCCTTCTTTAGGCAGCGTGGATGTTGAATCCCTATCATGATCTTGCCTAATAAATTTGAATGACCAGTTGGACTACCTCCCATCCGAGATTTCTCAACCAAAGTTATGACGAGTTGGATCTCTTTCATGCAAGCGACTCTTAGATTAGTTATTTCAAATATTTTTGTTAATATTATTTTTTGTATCATTAATCAATATGACACAATTTAATATATAATCATTTTTTTTTTGATAGATTAAACTAGGGTTTTATAGGCAGATCTCCTTAGAAAAAAATTACATATATAAACAAATAAACAAACTAAAATAGAGTATGACTTACAAAAAGTTATAGAAATGAGCCTCCCAACTTGCGAGAAAGAGATCAAACAAATCTATGCAATCTTCCTCCTACATTTAAACCAACCCCACCACTAGCCAACTCAACTTGAGGGACTTAATGCATCATCATTCTTAGGGATCACCAAAACATGATTTGTGAATTGCTCTAGGTATACTACTCTTCAAAATAGTGGGAATTTGGTATGAACTACAAATTTCCAAATTACCTTCCCTTATCACCTACTATAGATTTTCTAAACACAAAGCTAAGTCTTGGCTATACAAAGACAAATCAACACTTGGCTATACAAAGACAAATCAACATTCTTTTTTAATGATAGTCGGGTTAAATTTTACAAATACTCCACATTTTGTTGGAAGTTAGCCATCAAAGAAAAAATAAGAGGGATCTCATCATCATGATTATCTCTCAAATAAATGAGATCGTAACAAAGGATGGTTTTTGTAAGAATTCATTCCCTAGCCTTCAAATCAAACATTTGGGCTTCCAATTTATAGAAGAAATCTTTAATTATATAGACATCATCATCCGAAAAACTCTTAAATTAGCAAGAACTTCATCCAATACTTATTTTGCCAAAGGTAAGGTCAAAATGTCTAGAATACTAAATTATTTTCTTAAGAGGTAGTCAAAGATTACAACATTGTAAGGAAAGATCTTGGCTAAGTAACTCCTTTTCATGACAACTTGAGCAACTTGAATGATCTAGAATCAATAGAACTTGCATAGCGAAAATCCAATGAAATAAGAAGAAATTGAAGATGTTGTTAAGCAAGGGATAGTGCTAGGGATAACTACTTGGAGGAATATGAATGAAGGGTGCAATGTGTAGCTTGCCATAAAAAAATAATGCAGGAAAAGTATTTTACATATCAAAGATTTTCAAATAAAACTAACACTTGTCTAAAACCATGATTATAGTTTCTCATAATAATATATGAATGGAGATTGAAAGTTGAAGTTAGCAATTTATTTCCCATTAGAAGAGTCCTTTCTAATACTTGCCACAAGTTTAATTCATCTAGATCATCAATGTGCTTGGTAGAGTAGGGAGATTGGTTCACACTTGCATTCATGATCATATCGGTGGCTATGTTACATTCCCAATAGTGATGGAAAAATCCAATCTTATTTAGTTAGTTACACAAGAGCTGGGTTTCATCTAAGATGTTGATCAATCTCCAATCCTATAATTGATTCTTACTCAAGACATTGATCAGTAGAAGGAAGTTTCCTTCCACTACCATTTTTTTGTTGCTAAATTCAAAAAAAATTATCCACAAGGAGACAAATAGGCTATTATTAGAAGAAAATAAACATTCCAAAATTAGAATAAAGATTGGCATCACAAGTCAAGGAGAAATTATAGATTCTCAATTAGACTCATGATCCAATTCCACATTACGAGGTTGATTTAGGACTCTAGAACATTGTCCATCATGAAATAACCTTACATGAATTTGGTGAGATAACTTGGATAAATCTCAGATTAGAGTAAGCATAGATTCCTAGATATCCTCTACCAAACTTTTAAACCTAGAAGAAACACCCAATTTGATCCAGAGAAGTCAAATCTTTAATTGAATTATTTGATTTGGTACTTAAAATTAAAGAAGCCCTTCTAACAAAATGACTAGAAGAATAGTGAAACACCACACCTGCACCTGCTAGCCCTAGGTTACCTCCAGGTGCTTCATCAAAATTCATTTTTTAATAATCACTTTTAGGTGGCACCTTAAATGTGATAGGTTTTGCATAGAGATTTTATTGATTATCCCAATAATAGTGAAGACATATAATTATTATGTTATCTACACAACGAACCACAATTACATATCCAACATCACAATTATTCACATAATTATTAAGGTCAAATGGGAGTGTACTTAGATCTTGTTTGTGTTAGAATCTGAAAAGATTATTAACCTAGAAAACTAGTGCAAACGAATAGATATCTAGACTATGAATGCAAATGATACGAAATCAAAATAGAAACATAGAGTCAGTCTCCAAGAGAGTAATGCAAATGCTAGAAGCAAAATAGCATTAAGAGGATGCAAAAGCAAAAGATGCAAAATACAAGCCAGGTAGCATGCTTATATAGACTAGGAAGAGGGAGGAGGTGGCAACACTGACCAATCAAGAGAAACCATCTATCGGACTAAAGATAGAAAAGTATCTTCCCAAGATAGCTAATGGATGCTCAAATGTAGGAAGGTGACACCTCGCAACGACTCACCTAATAAGACATGCTTTATTAACCTAAGCGAGATTAATAGAAGTGTAGGAAAAACCTAGGAATATAGGGAAAAATAAATAACCCAACTAGGAAATAAAAACCTACACTAACACCCCCCCATAAGTGAAGCTTAGGTGGATGTAGAAATGGGTCCCGACAAATCAAGCCTGATGAGGTATCCATGTATGTAAAATTCCCCCCAAAGAGAGAAAAAACTCCCCCCAAAATAGAGAGAGAAGAGACCCCCCAAAAGTAGAGAGAGTCAGGACTCCGAGTGAGAAGAAGAAGCCCCCCCAGAAGATGAAGCGTCCCACAGCCCCAACAAAGCTCGCAAATGAAGGAACTTGCTCTCAGTGAAGGGTTTGGTGAAGATATCAGCAACCTGCTCGGAAGTCGGACAGTAGCGAAGGTCGATGACGTGGCCATGGATGAGCTCCCAGATGTAGTGCATGTGGATCTCTATGTGTTTGGTCCGCTGATGATGGACCAGATTCTGTGAGATCTGAATGGCACTCTGGTTGTCACAAAATATGACTGATGGCCGTCTGATTTGGATACCAAACTTAGTGAGAAGATTTTGAAGCCAAATGGCCTCAATGGCGGCATTCACACCACCCTGATACTCAGCCTCAGTAGAAGATACAGCAATAGCAGACTGCTTCTTGCTCGACCAACAAATAGGACTCGAACCAAGTGAGAAGCTGTAACCTGAAGTAGACTTGCAATCCTGAGAATCGCTCACCCAATCTGAATCTGTGTAGCCCACCAAGTCAAGCTCAATAGCTGCTGCATAGTGAATCCCAAAACTGTGAGTACCTTGAATGTAGTGAAGGATTCACTTGGCTGCTTTCTAGTGCAACTCATGAGGCTCCTGCATGAATCGAGAGACCATGCCTACAGCATATGAAATGTTGGGTGAGTCAGATAAATAAGACTCCTGACAAGCTGTCGATACAAAGTGCCATCAACAAGTGGAGAAGAACACTGAGCCTCAAGTTTGACTCTAGAAAGAAAGGGAGTCGGAGCAGGCTTACAGTCAGCCATATGAAACCTCGAGAGCAAATCTAGAGCATACTTGGACTGTGTGATGGTGATCCCGAAAGAAGAATGAAAGATCTCAATCCTGAGAAAGTATTGCAACAAGGCCAAGTTAGTCATCAAAAACCTGTCATGAAGGGCAGTTTTGATAGCCCCAATGGTGGATGAAGAACTCCTTGTGATTAGTAAGTCATCAACATACAGAACCAGAAATAGGAGTGAATCATCCTGCTACAGAATGTAGACATTGGGATCAGAATGGCACTGAGTAAACCCAACTGATAGAAGGAAGGAGTCCATCTTGGTATACTAGGTCTGAGGAGCCTATTTGAGGTCATAGAGAGACTTTTGAAGATGGCACACAAGTGAAGAATCCTGAATGAACCCCTATGGCTGCTCCATGTAGATCTCCTCCTGAAGGTCACCATGAAGAAAAGCACTCTTCACATCCATCTGGTGTACTTCCCAATGATTGGCTATAGCAATGGCAAGAACAAGTCAGATGGAATTCATTCGGGTAACTAGCGCAAAAGTCTCAGAGTAGTCAATCCCAGGAACCTGAGAGAATCCTTTGGCGACCAAGCGAGCCTTATGCTTGTCAACCGACCCATCTGCTACAAATTTTGTCTGATAGATCCACTTACATCGAACAACTTTTCTTCCCGTAGGAAGAGGGACAAGATCCCAAGTATGGTTCCTCATCAAGGAACTATACTCCTCCTGCGTTGCTGTATCCCACTCAGGAATACCAGAAGCCTCATGAAAAGACTATGGATCTGAGGCAATAGCAATGAAGACATGTGGAGCATCCTGGAACTATGAACAAGTTCACCTGGTGTCTGATGGATCCCCAACCCAATCACCTGCAGATTGTAAGGTCTGTCTAGCCCAAAGTGGACCGGAAGTTGGAGAACATAGAGGAGAATCATCAACCTCTGAATGATGACTAGGAGACGAAGGAGGTGAGTCCTCTGAATCGCTCTCTACATTAGAAGTGGAGGTAGAAGACTACTCAGGTGAATCTGACTCATCAGAAGATCTATCATGTATCCCAAGTGACTCTAATGTCAAGGTAGGAGTTGGAGAAGTGATAGAAAGGGAGCTCAAAGAGCCCTCCTCAAACTGGACACTCCTCTCAATGAACAACTCATGTGTAGTAGGGTGGAGCAACCAATAACCCTTCATACCATTAGGATAACCTACAAATATGCAAGGTCTGCTTGGCAGATCCAAGGCCTTGCATTTCTCTGCAGGAATGTGGGCCCATGCAAGAGAACCAAAAACTCGAAAGTGCTTAACTGATGGTTTCTGACCGCTCCAAGCTTTAAAAGGAGTGACTCCCTTCAAGGCTTAGTGAGGAACATGGTTCTGGATATAACAAGCACAATTAATGGCCTCTGCCCAATGCTGTGGTGCAAGAGATCTAGAGTGAATCATGCAATTCGCTATTTCCTTCAAGGACCTAATCTTCCGTTCCGCAACACCATTTTGTTGAGGATTGTCTGGAATTAAATGCTGCAAATCAGTCCCCTCTAAAGTGCAAAACCTCTCAAATCGATGGTTGACATACTCACCACCATTGTCAGTGCGTAAAACTTTGATGGCTTTCCCAGATTGCTTCTCTACAAAAGTCTTGAAGTCCTGAAAGTGATCAAATACCTCAAACTTCTATTTGAGAAAGTACACCTAAGTATATCGATAAAAGTCATCAATGAATGTGAGGACATATCTAGCCCTGCTGAAAGAAGGATGCTGAAATGGACTAGCCAAATCACTATGAATTAACTCTAGTATTTGTGAAGCTCTCCATGCCTTACCTTTGTCAAACTTTTCCTTAGGATGCTTACCAAGAATGCAACCTTGGCAAACACCACCTGAAAACTGAACTAAAGGCAACCCTGTGACCATGCTCTGCTGGTTGAGCTACTGCAAGTAGTAGAAGTTAAGATGGCCAAACTGCTAATTCCATAATCTACTCACATCATTAGAATGAGTGAGCAAAATAGTCGAAGGAGGATTAGGAACAAAGTGAGAAAATAGATAGAGCCATGACTGATGATCTGCTCTCCCAACTGCAACTGTAGAACCACTACACAACTCATGAATCTCCACTGAATCAGGAGTGAACTCAACCCACTTGCCTGAACCTGTGTGAGTGATCTGGTATACCGATAGGAGATTAGTTGATAATGAGGGTACACAAAGAACATCATGGAATGTACCATCCCCCACATCAACAGACCCTCTCCCACACACCTCAACAGGAGTGTCATCACCCATCAAAATAGAAGGCATAGTACAAGGCTCCAAAGATGTAAGTTCTTCCTTAGATGAAGTCATGTGGTGTGAAGCACCTGAATTAAGAACCCAAGTGGATGGTGAAGAAGCAATTGCAACAAGGGCCTTGCCCTTTCCTTTCCCCTTATTTTCTTTAGCCTTGTTAGACCCCTCATTAGAACTCTGTTTGATAGAATCAGGAACACTGATATTATTCTTCTCAAGAATGTGTGTCAAGTGATCAATTTGTTTCTTCAGACATTTATGTTCATCATGACTGGGTCTTTTACAATAGGCACATTGGACCCTCTCTTTCTTAGGCTTGTCACCCTTGGAAGATTGGGTCTCATTAGTTGCTTTTGAAGCAACCGGTAACTGATCCTTCTTCTCCTTGCTATTCTTTTGTTTCTTATCCTTACCATTGTTGTTACTACTTTGTCCTTTTTGTTCTTTTGTGCCTTGGTTGGCAGCTAAGGCATGTGACTTAGAGGACTTAAGAGTGCCCACTAGATTAGCTTGTCCTGTTCCCGAGTGAGATTGACAGCAAAATCATCTAAAGATGGCATGGTGAATTGAGTACCAAGTGC
Organism: Cunninghamia lanceolata; assembly: GCA_027924645.1. Taxonomy (NCBI): domain Eukaryota; kingdom Viridiplantae; phylum Streptophyta; class Pinopsida; order Cupressales; family Cupressaceae; genus Cunninghamia; species Cunninghamia lanceolata. The sequence continues at coordinate 10,713,472 of BSBN01000186.1, read as the reverse complement.
ACCCTTAGTAGCATAGAAAGTAGAAACAAACACAGAATATTCTGAACTTAGTTTAGAGAGAATACTAAGAATCAGTTGTTGATCATTCTTTTCAATTCCACATTGTTTTAACTGCAGCCTTAGTGATTTCAATTTAGTGAAGAAATCTTGGATTATGTTGAAATTGCCTGGACTTAAACTAATTAGTTCATTTTCCAACATATGACCCCTCATTGAATCTTGTGTGCCAAATAGTGTTTCTAGCTTTGTCTAGATTTCATTTGGTGTATTCAAAGACTCAATGTGAAAGAGCAAATCAGGAGAAATAGAAAAACACAATGTTTCATATGCCTCATCACATTTGTTAAACCACTTAGGCTTATCTTCATCTTTAGTAGGTTCAGTTTTAAGTCCCATAGTTATCCTATTTAATCCAATTTTCCTTAAGTGAATTGTCATGCATGATTTCCACTCAAAGCAATTGTATGGAGTTAGGATGGGCACATTTGTTTGATCCATGATGAAGAAATGCAGAGAAGAAATGTTGAAAAGAAGAGAACCCAACTAAGACAACCCCTCCTTTTCACTGAATCAAAGAACCCCCCCAAGAAAATATAATTTGACACTTTATATTAGTGTGTTTACAACTGCCTCTAGCAAGAAATACTAAGTGGTCTTGATTTCAATGCATTACAAAACCCTCATGAAGAGCATATGTTGAAAATACAACTTTAACACAATACCCAGAGAAATAAACAACACCACTGCGATCTACTTGAAAAATCATGCACTTTCAAAAAATGAATTGCCTCGATACGAGGTCGTATGTGAAAGTTATGATCCTCTGAAGTTCCCAAAATGAGAACTGTGCAGTGTCACGACTAAGAATCTGTAATTTTTGAAAAATCTCTGCATCAAAATCAAAAAATGAATGCACTAGTGCATAGAGCACAAAAAAATAGCCAAAATCAAAAAAGTATTCGTGGGAAACGGAGTCCATATGAGCAAGAATGGAGCATTTGAAAACTGCCTTCAAAACTTCAACTGCCAATGGAGAGGGGTATTGTTGCAGCTTTCTAAATTTGATTCTGCAAAATATACAGACTGCATGCAAAAAATGAAAGATACCTAGATGGTTTTTCTATGCTACGAACAAAACTCAGAAGGCATTTTTCTTGCTGATGTACAGAAGATGTAGTTTTAATGTAAACAAAACACTTTTAGCTACAAAAGATGACCCCAACAACCAAAAACTGACATGCAAAGGCTGAATCAGCTACCTAAGACAAGAAAAGGCATGCTGGAACCTGCAATATTGATTGAAAACACCAAATATGCAAGCTGGTTGTCAGATTGGAGCTTGAAACCCCAGTTTTGCAACTGTGTCTGATGATCTCTGATTTTGGTGAAGCAAAATCCAAATCTGACTTTCTCAATCCTCCTAGACGCATTGGAACAGTTGGAATTGCTGCCAATATAACCAGAAACGCTGCAATCACCTAGATTTCATAAAACACATGTGCAAACCCCTGAGATTAAAAAAGTTTCTGTCAAACTTTTATGATTCTCAAGATCATCCAAAGATGCAAGAGAAGAGCATACTGGGTTTTTCAAAAAATTATAATAAGATTTATTAGCCCCCCCTGAATCTCTCAAATATCGAAACTAAAAATCTACTCTTGCACATAGAACAACTCTGATACCATGTTAGAATCTGAAAATATTATTAACCCAGAAAACTAGTGCAAACGAATAGATATCTAAACTATGAATGCAAATGATATGAAATCAAAATAGAAACATAGAGTCAGTCTCTAAGAGAGTAATGCAAATGCTAGAAGCAAAATAGCATTAAGAGGATGAAAAAGCAAAAGATGCAAAATACAAGCCAGGTAGCATGCTTATATAGATTAGGAAGAGGGAGGAGGTGGCAACACCGACCAATCAAGAGCAACCATCTATCAGACTAAAGATAGCAAAGTATCTTCCCAAGATAGCTAATGGATGCTCACATGTAGGAAGGTGACACCTCACAATGACTAACCTAATAAGACATGCTTTATTAACCTAAGCGAGATTAATAAAAGTGTAGGAAAAACCTAGGATTATAGGGAAAAATAAATAACCCAACTAGGAAATAAAAACCTACACTAATAGTTTGAATTTTGAAGTAATCAACAATCTTGGCATACTCTACCTTTGGTGCTTTGTTCAAGCCATATAAATATTTTTAATCTTGTAAAATGATTCATTTGATTGGGACTTACAAATCCATGTCTTTGGCCGAGTAACCCCTTTTATTAGTGTCAAAGGCGAGTTTTATTGGATCTTGTTTGAACTCTGAAGAAATCAACAATCTTGGTTTATTATATATTTGGTGCTTTCTTCAAGACATATACATATTTTTAGTCTTGTAAAATCATGCATTCAATTGGGACTCACAAATCCATCTTTGGTAGTGCAACCCCTTTTCATGTTAGGCTGAGCAACTTGGATGACTTTGAAACAACATAGCCAACATAGAAAAGCCCACAAAACAAGAAGAAATTACTAATGTCAAGAAGGAAAGGAATGACCTCATAGGTATTACTTCTTGGATTTGAATGATCAAAGGGTGAAATGTGTATATAAGTCCCATAGAAAATAATACAAATTCTTTTGCATATCAAAGATTTTTAAATAGTCAGCACTCATCTAAAACCATGATTATATCTACTTATACTAATGTATGAGTCAGGATTGGAAGTTGAAATTAATGATTTATTTCCCATGAGGGGAATCCATTCTTATACTTACCTTAAGTTCCATTCATCTAGATCATCATTGTGCTTGGTAGAGAAGGGAGATTGATTCACACCTACATTCACTAGCCTATCAATGACCAAGTTATATTCTCAATAGTAATGATAAAATACAACCTTGTCTAACTAATTGCACAAGAGTCAGGTTTAAACTAAGATGTTGTTCAATCTCTAATCTACAATTGATTCTTACTAAAACCATTGATCACTAGAAAGGAATCCCCTTCCTCTACCAAACTATTGAACCTAGATGGAACAATCAATTTGATCCCTTCTAGAGTAGTTGAATATTTTATTTAGTTGTTTGATTTGGTACTTAAAATAAATAAGACCATTCAATAAAATGACCAGAAGAAGAGCAAACAACACATGCCACGTGCAACCCTGTGTTACCTTTAGGTGCTCTATCAAAATTCAATTTTTAACAATCACTTTTAGGTGCTAGCTAAAATGATTGGGTTTTCTTAAAGATTTTACGGATTACCACATTAATAGTGGAGACATATAATTATTATGTAATATACAGAAAGAACCACAACTATAAGTCCAACATCACTATTTTTCATCTTAATATTTGAGTCAAAAGGGGAGTTTTACTAGATATTGTTTGAACTTTGAGTAATTCAAAAATCTTAGCATATTATAGCCTTTGCTTCTTTCTTCAAGCCATATAAATATTTTCAATCTTGTAAAATAATGTGTTTGGTTGGGACTCACAAATCCATGTGTTTTTTCCATTTATATATTAGTACCTTATTCACCTTTGAGCAATGCATTCTTCGCATTCAATTGATGAAAATGCCATTTAAAAATAGTACTCAATTCAATAACAATCCTGTTTTCATGGGACATTCCATGGTAGCTCGCATCCTTGTGGATATTGACATTTCTAAACCCCTTCATGGGGATGTGGTCTTGATGGTAGGGGATATGCCCTAGACACAACTATTGGATTATGAGGGTATTCCTTTTAGATGCAGAATGTGCTTTGCTACCGGTCATTTAGCCTCTGGCTGTCCTCACTCGTGGCACAACGGAGATGCTACTTGGTGGAAGGATGCTTTCATGGATCACTTGAGTATCAGTGCTTCACCGGAGGACTGCTCGTCCCATGGGGATGATTCTTCTGAGGAGATTGAGCTTGTTGCTGAGGATGCTATTGTGGGGGAGGTGAGGACTACTCATGCAGTTCCCTCGCTCACTCTAGATTCTTTTGAGCTTTTACCTACTCATTTGTCTGCTCCTCCTATTGTGGGTCATCTTGCTTCTTCTGATCCGATTTCTGCTTCTTCAGTTTTGCCCTCTTTGGGCTCGGCTTCCCTGAGGGTAGATTCTTCAGTAGCTGTTGGGGTTCTCCTTGAGCCCTCAATGCTTGTGGCTTCAAGGGAGGTTCCCCCCTCTCCTCTTTCTATTGTTCCTGGTTCTAATCCCTTCTGGACAGTGGTCCAGCGTAGGAAGAAAGGTCCTTTGCTCTCTAGTGGCAAAGGCTTTAGGTGTTCTGGTTCAGGTTCTGGTGTCGTGTACAGCCTTGTTGTTTGTTCTCCAGCTGGGCTATTGTTCTTGTGTTGTCGTTATGCTATCCTTAGTTTTTGCCCTTGTGGCCTTGTCTGTTTCGGGTTCAACCCTTTCTTTTGGGCTATGTTGTATCTGGGTTCGGCACCCTTATTTTTTCGCTTATCTCAATAAAAAATAATCCTACTTTTATTATTATTTTTAGTATAAACAAATGTATTGCTAAAATCATTTTCTTTTATTAGGAGTATTATTTTTCTATAAACCTTATTTTAATGTTAATAATGCAAAAATACTATATTTGAAGTTGTTCATATAAACGTAATTAGTGCCAACAATATTTTTACTTTTAGAAGTTTCATAATTCCTACATATATTTTTTAATTAAGGGTAAAAAGAGGATTTTGAAAGGGTCCTAACCCTTATAGAAAGACTAGAATAGACATAACAATGAAGCATAGTAGGTTCATCAAAGAAAACACAACAAGAACAAATGACACTAAGGTTTTAAACATACAACAACACTTATAGGACCTCCCAAAAGGGACTAAAAACAACTAGGAAACATTGAATAAAATAAGAGATGAACTAAATCAAGGTGGCTTGAAGTTGTAGTGCTCTAGGGAGCTCTGAATACTACCACCAACCTAACCACATAATTATTGGGGCTAATTTCCTTACTAACTACACTTGCATTTTTATTGCTAATTTTAAATAATAAGAATTCACAGGACTTCTTGGTAATCTCCCAACCGGGTGCTTTTTCCTTTTATCCTTACTTGTGGAAGGCATGATAGGAAAATGCAAAGAACCAACTGGGCCCTCATTAACAAACTTCCACTCTTGACTAGCCTGGACTCTAAAGCCCTCCCATTAGACCTAAGGGGCTTCGAAAATGGAACACAATTATTGTTGGTCCTATCTAAGAAAGTGCCACCCTCATTGTCACCACCCACCAAGGGCAACACCTCCAAAGGTTGAGAGAGGCCAAGATCCATATTTTCTTTTTTCCTCTAGGAAAATTGCTTCCTCCTATTGTTTAGGAAACCAATAGAAAAGTGGCCATCTTTATGGCATTTTGGCACATAATTGTGGAGTCCTTGTAGAAAATCTATTGTACCCACTCACCAAATTTGGAGGACTATGCAATGGAAGAAACATCATGTCCATATCTACATTTACACAAAATCTAGCTTACAATTTAGGAATTTCTTGGATCTGGTCACTGCATCAATAGCTATGAGCTAACCAAGAGAGTTAGAAATATCCTTCAAAACTTTACCCTCCCAATATTCAAATGGTAGGCTTGGGAACCTATTCCAGATGGGATTCTTGTTGATTTGGTCTTTCTTAGAATCATAAACCATTTTTGATCTTTTAGGAAGAGCCCCAACTTACCTAGAAACCATGGTCCATCTGAGAGGGTTCAAACACAATCTTCATGGTTTGAGAAGGAGATCAAGAAGAAGCCATTTCTCATAGCTACAATTTCAATATGGCCACATAATTTCTATTTTCTCAATACCCATTTCATTAAAACATCAATGTTTGGCATAACTCCTAAAAACTTCCTAGTGAGAGATATTGTCATCCTATAAGAGGCCTTATGAATATTGTACCAAGAATCCTTAGAAAAATCTCTTGCTATCCCAATTAGATTCAAAGAAAAGGATTGAGTAGGATTGGAATAGGGCATAACTATAACATCCTCAACCCTAGATTTATTTACAAATAGCCCTAAATTCATACCAATAGCAACTAAAGGATCTTGAGACACCAATGAGGACTTATCGGGTATATCCCTCTCCATGCTTTGAGTGATCGTAGACATGACCTTCTCCTCTTGGAAAGATCTAATAGTGCCTCCAAAAAGAGATACTTTGCATCATTCCCCTTAGAAGTACAAGGGGGCATAGGAGGATCACAATCTTCAATGTAGCCATTTAGGCCTTCATGATCCATGCCCCTCAAGCCAAAATTATTCTGTTGGCCACTTGGATGATGACATCAACACTTTGAACCTTGCACACAAAAGGAAGGAGAAACATACATTTCAACACCTATTATGAGCCATAGACAATGGGAGAACATTGCCTTGTAATAGTCGATTATTCAAACCGTCAATAATAGGGGAGCCAACCTTCCCAGTAGCCATTGGACATGCCTCAAAATCTTTTCGATGGGCCTCAGACCATTGATCCAATAGTTTTTCATCGTCAACATATTAAAACTCTCCATTTCATTTGTCCTCATCCTCATTGTTCTCCTTGTGGTTTTTGATTTTTTGGACTTACAACAAGCCTTATCGAGGTCGAAAACCCTCTCACCACCATTTTCCCACTCATAGTGTTTATGAAAGTTTCATGTGGTTTGTTATTTCTCATTAAAGAGCCATGATTTTCTTGCATACATCTTCCCATCCTTTCTTACCCTTAGCTTCATAAAAATGAGAGTCACATACTTTAGAATTTTTCTCATCATCAAGAAATAGTAAACACGATGATTTTAGTCTCTTACTTTTTAGATAATCATTTTGAAAGATTTTAAAAAGTTTACCTTCAAGAAGCTTTCTAAAAATTATATCACTAGCTTATTTCTTCTCTATATTTTCATGTGAAAGTAATTTAACAATTAAATTTTAGATTTCTTGAAAAAGCCTTTATCTTACAACATCCAATTTCATTAGAAAAAGTATTGAACTAATTAAATTCACTTTCATTTTTGAAAAAAAAAAATTCATAACAATTAAAAAATACCTTATAAAAGTTCTAATTCTTTCAAAAATTTCTTTATACTTGTAACACAACTTTAAAACTACTCAACTTGATATTCTTCACTGTAAACATTCTCTTCCTAACTTTGTATCCACCTAAAACAACTTTCTTAGTAGTGGTTGGATTGAAATGTAAACCTTGCACTTTTAATGGAATAATTTCCTCCTTTTAATGGCATAAGTTTTCTTAGCCCAAGTGCAATTTCTTCTTGTGGTTGGTGGTTCAAAATCGTTGTCTTACTTGGGATAATCTAAGTAAGCGGGGGTTCCAGGGTCCCTCCATGTGTGCCCTGTGCCGTAATAGTGAGGAAAGTGTTTCTCATCTTTTTTTCCAATGTTCTTTTTCTAGGGAGATTTGGCTTTTTTGGTGGAGTGTGTGGAACCAGGTTTGTTGGCATGTCTCCTATTTGGCTGAGTTTTTTGATCGTTGGGGCACAGCCCCTGTTAAAACCTCTTTTCTTCAAGTTACTTAGGCTCTTGGACCTTCCTTTATAATTTGGAATATCTGGTTGGAGAGGAATCGTAGGATCTTTCAAGATGTGATGTTGGGAGCCCATCACTTGTGGTGGAAAATTCTTCATTCTTTGGGTGAAACTATTTCAACAAATTGTGATTTGATGGAAGTAGTGGATCCTCAAGATGTTGGTTGCTACAAGCGTCTTCATCTTCCTCCTCAACAAGGTCACCTCATGAGAAATAAATGTCGACACCCTCTTTGGAAGCTAAATAGGGAGGCGCATTGGACTCCTCAGGGAGTTTTGAAACTTAGCACAGATGGTTCTTCTTGAGGAAACCTTGGTCATGATGGTATTGGTGGAGTTGGTCGGGATAGTTCTGGGTCTGTGCAGTTTATCTTTTCTGTTTATAAGGGTCTTCATTTTAACAATCTGATGGAGGCTCTTGCCATTTTATATGGGGTGGAGCGTGGCTGTCATCTTGGATGGAGAAGGATCATTTGTGAGTTTGATTCCCAGGTGGTGGTGAATTTGTTGAATAGACAACATTTAGCTGATGTTAATTGGCACTTAGCTTTGGTTGTTAAACAGATTCTTAATCTATGTGATTCTTTGGATTCAATTTCTTTCATTCATATTCCTAGAGAATGGAATAGAGTAGTGGATTGTTTGGCCAAATTGGCTTCTGATCACATGCAACACTAGAACATTGTGGATTGGGGTCAATTACCCCTGGAGTTGTCTCAAAAGTTGGATAATTTAGTGGAGCTTGATAGGGCTGAGTAATGCCCTTGCTTTGTACTCTTTCTTGTTTGAATAAATTTTTACCCCTCTTTTAGTTTAACACTAAAAATTTTGAAATTATATATAATTAATACTTATATTCAAGCCACTTGTAGTATAACTTTTACACAATTTAAAAAAATTATACATATAAAAATCTAAGTTTAGTATTTATTTATTTTCTTATTTTAAAATTGGATAACATTTAACTCTTGTCCTACTTAAATATCATTTGGTTCAATGGTCAAATAGTTAATAACAATTTTTCACCTCATCCACACTTAAAAATGTTAAATATATATCCTATTTTTATTAGCTGAAATTTACCTTTGCCTAAACAATTTGGAAGGGAAACTTATAATTTTTTTCTTATGTTTTAAAGTCCTTTCTTCTATGTGGTCTTGTAGTGGAGATGGTGATTAATAAGTTTGGATCATTGCAGATTGTTGAGGAATAGGGTATCGGCACAACAAGCAAGGGAAAGAAAGAAAGCTTATGTAGGTGAGCTAGAAACCAAGGCAAAGGAGCTTGAAGACAAGAATAGTGAGTTGGAAGAGAGAGTATCAACATTACAAAATGAGAATTTTATGCTTAAACAGGTATGCATTAAAGGCTCAAGTAGCTCTTGATTGTTTCTATCTTTTTTTTTTGGTTTTTGTAACGTAAAAGAAGTGTGATCATGTCTTGTAATTGGTTATGTAGATTTTGAAGAACACCACTATGAAAAGCAAAGGAAGCGGGGTTACTGATCCTTGAAAGAATTGAACATGGAGTAGTTAGGTCTAGATTAGTCTCTTAGATTTTCGATTGCCACCTTCCTTTTTTCATTTTGGGCATTAGAATCTCTACTCTATGAATATAGAGTTATACAAATCTCTTATTGTATCAAACCATTAATCTTCTATAACATTGCAAATATGTTCTCTCTCTAATGTTGCAAGCTTATAGAACCAATCAAAGAGTCATAGGATGACTTCTTAATAATTTGGAGAGGTGAATAATCCTTTGTAGATTATAATCTAAATCATGCCTCTAAAGGTGGTAAGTCTATTAAAAAGTAAAATATTAGAACTAGAAAATGTATGTTTATTATAATTTTAATGTATATTCATTAGTCCAACTAACATGAGATGTAAATTACTTGTATTAAAATTTAATTCAAGAGTATTTTTTTTTTACGAATTACAAAAAGTTTGAAAGGTTTTCAAACAATTATTTATTTATGTTTATTATATATAAACATATTCATTGGTTTTTTATTTTATTATTTTTATTTTCAAAAATATTAAAAATTTAACTATATATTTACTTTTAAAATATTTTTATATAAAAAATTATATTAATCATTCATGATGAGAAGGATGTTTTTCAATATAAGTATTTTGTTATGAATTATTATGCATCTTTTAGATGTATATGATAATTTTTGGACAAATTAAAATTAAGAGTTAAAATACTTTTGATAGCACTGTCAAATGTTTGTATTTTCAATTTTTCTTACCTATTATAAATAATTAATTTAAGGTCCATTTTTTCCATATAAACAATTTTATTGTTCAGCTATTTTGCATTCAATTTTAAATCATTACTTTTTTAACATTATAATAAATAAAAGATTAGACCCAGACATCTTTTGATTATTTATAATAAGAACTTATGACCTATGCAATTACATCAGGTGTCTTGAAAGGATTTATTGTTAATGAAATGACCCACATTTAAGCTGTAAAAGGACTATTCACAAAGTGGGTTGGTAGCTTAATGGTAGAACACCCCACTAGCAAATGGGAGGTCCTAGTTTCAAGTCTTAGTTGGTCCATAGAAAGTTTAACATGGTACTCGTGTCAAATTAGGAATTGTCAAAGAACTGATCACAAAGTGAGTTTGTAGCTCAATAGTAGAACACTCCAAGCCTCCTGCTTTAGGGTTTTATGCGAATAGGTTTGCCTGCCTTCACTTGGACGTCCCTCCTCCCGACGGCTCCTCTCCAAATGCGGCAAAGAAAAAGGGTTCATCTATGTTGAAGGTTAGTTCCAGGGACCGTGAGATTTCTCACCACAATCTGGGATCTCTTGGCCACAAAAATGTTGCGCCTGCTTCTGATTGGGCCTCCTTGCTTTCTCACCCCACTCTGAGATCTCCCGGCTACAGAAAATGCTACGCTTGCTTCTGACCGGGCCTCCTTGCATGGGGAAATAAATAAACCCCTCTGTGGTGAATCCCTTGTTCTAGTTTTCAAGGAAGGAATTAAAAATGAAGTCATTGAAAGTGAGGAATATTTCACAGCACATGGTTTAATTCGCTGATTCAATCACCTATGGCATGCTCTTCCTAACCTCAATCAATGGATTACTGATGCTTGGTGGCCATTCCTGGAAGGTAACTTGGAAATCTACCCCTGCGCTAGTGGCTTCTTTATTGTTGTTTTTGACTGTGAGAGGGATGATATACACTATGGAAAACACTAGATCTGGGGCCAGAATGTACTTATGCTCAAACCATATCATCTATACCTTAATCCTTCTATCGAGCCTTTCAAGGTTAAACTTGTGTGGATTCCTCTTCCAAACCTCCCACTCCAATTATGGTTCGATGCATGTTTTGAGGCTATTGGCAATTCTCTTAGTTGTTTTCTAGTGATTGATCATGATACCTCAGATTTCACACATACTAACTTCGCCCGCATTCTTGTTGATCTTGATACTTCAAAGGATCTTCCTCCAAACATTACCTTTAGAATTGTTGAGCACAACTAGTATCAGATATTAGACTATGAAGGTTTTCCCTTCCGATGCCATTGGTGTTATTGAAAAAAAATAGAGAAAATAAAACAGAGTGCAGCAAATACAAAACACTTAAATATATTATTGCATAGAAAATCTCCAGAATCTTTCTTAGTTACAATGGCAGCCTTGCTACTATTTTTATAACATTCATAGAAATCTCCAGAATATCTTAGAATGACTAAGAGAAGTGTCAAGAAAGGAAAGATCTAGAGGTTTCTTCTTAGAGATGGAAGTTTCCATATTCTGGAACATTCCATAATAAATATTATCTCCAACATTCTGGAACATTCTATAATAAACATTATCTCCAACACCCCCCCATAATGTTTATTTGGAGAAGATAATTACAAAAGATTATTATATAGCAACTTCCTTGAGATTTAACAAGTCTCTAAATTTGATAAATTTCACTTCAGGTAGTGCTTTTGTAAATATGTCAGCAATTTGATTTTCTGTTCCACAAAATTTTAACTCCACCACTTGATCTTCTATCAGATCACGAATAAAATGATGATGCACTTCTATATGCTTTGATCTAGCATGATAAATTGGATTTTTTGCTAGCTTGATAGTACTTTGATTATCACAGAATATAGTAGTTGGACAAACTTGTGGATGTTGTGTTTCTTCAAGTAGTCTTCTAAGCCATAATGCTTCTTGAGATGCCTTTGATGAGCCAACATATTCAGCTTCTGTAGATGATAGTGATATTGTTGCTTGTTTCTTGCTGCTCCAAGAAATTGGTCCTGACCCAAGATGAAACATGTACCCTGAAGTTGATTTTCTGTCGTCAATATCACCTGCATAATCAGAATCTGTATATCCAACTAATGTTGGCTCTCCTCCATATTTGTACTCAATTCCAAGTTGATAAGTGCCTTTAACATATTTTAATATTCTCTTAGTTGCTTTCCAATGCTCAATGTGTGGATCTGACATGTACCTGGATACAATACCAACTACATATGCAATGTCTGGTCTAGTTATGGTGAGATACAAAAGACTCCCAACTAATTGTCTATATAATTGTCCATCTACCTTCTTTTGAGTAGAATTAGCACTCAACTTTAAGCCTACTTCACATGGTGTATTAGATGCTTTACAGTCAGTCATATTAAACTTTTTCAATACATCAAGAGCATATTTGGTTTGAGATAACATGATTCTTCCTTTTTCTTGCCATACTCGCATACCTAGAAAATAGTGCATCAACCCTAAATCAGTTATTTCAAAAGCTTGTTTGAGTTGATCCTTAATTATTTCAATATTATGTGTGTGATCCCCTGTAATAATCAAGTCATCCACATACAATACAATAATAACAACTTTACCATCACTATGTTTTACATACACATCTGGATCAGCTTTACTTCTTTTAAATCCTGCATTTATAAAGTACTCATTTATTTTGGAGTACCATGCCCTTGGTGCTTGCTTAAGACCATATAATGATTTTTTTAATCTACACACTTGATGTTCTTCACCACTTTTAACAAATCCAGGTGGTTGTTGCATGTAAATTTCTTCTTGAAGATCACCATGTAGAAAGGCACTTTTTACATCCATTTGATAAATTTTCCAACCAAATTTTGTAGCTAGAGCAACTATTGTATGAATTGAACTCATTTTAGCAACTGGAGCAAAGGTTTCAGTATAATCAATACCTTCTGTTTGTGAGAAGCCTTTAGCCACAAGTCTTGCTTTATATTTTTCAATAGCTCCATCTGATGTGAACTTTACTTTGTAGGTCCACTTGCAGCCAACCACACTTTTACCTTTTGGAAGAGTTGTCAATTCCCAAGTTCTATTTTTCATCAAAGAATTGTATTCATCTTGCATTGCTTCTTCCCATTCTTCTTTCCCTTTTGCTTCCTCATATGTACTTGGAGTGTCAACCTGCATCACCTTAGTCATAAGAGCATAGTTAGCAAACATATTTCTAGGGCCTTCTTGGTATATTTCTTGAATGCTTCTAGTCTTTTGTGTGTCATCATCACTTTCACTTGATGCTTCAATTTGTGTTCCTTCTCCTCCTGTAGAAGATTGCACACCTTGATTTTGAGCATTAGTATAAGTAGACTTATCTTCTTCAATCAATATTGGAAAGTAAGATAATGTAGAAGAATGTTCACTTTCAATATCTTCATCAAACCATACATTCCTTTTGATATAAATTTCATTTGTTTTAGGATTATATAACCTATATCCTTTTGATTCGTCACTATACCCAACCATTATGCACTTCTCACTCTTTCTTTCTAACTTGCTCCTTTTTTCATCAGGGATGTGGGCATATGCATTGCATCCAAAGACTCTAAAATGAGATACTGTAGGCTTCCTACCACTCCATGCCTCTTCTGGTGTTATATTCAAAACTGCCTTAGTAGGTGTTCGATTCAAAATGTAAACTGCAGTACAAATTGCTTCAGCCCAAAATTTAACTTCTATATTTCTAGAGTGAAGCATGCACCTAACCATTTCTATTATAGTTCTATTCTTCCTTTCTGCAACTCCGTTTTGTTGGGGTGAGTAGGAGACTATTGATTCCTTATTTATACCATGTTGTTTACAAAAATCTAAAAAAACTTTGTTCATATATTCCATACCTCTATCTATTCTTATTATCTTCAGAGATCTTCCACTTTGATTTTCAGCCAGTGCCTTAAACTCTTTAAACTTATCAAACACTTCATCCTTCTTTTTTAAGAAATAAACCTAAATTCTTCTAGTATAGTCATCAATAAAGGTGAGGGCATACCTTGATCCTGCAAGAGATGGTGTGCTGAAAGGACCCATTACATCACTATGAACCAAATGTAAAGGAGTCTTTGCTCTCCATGATTTACCTTGTGGGAAACTTTCCACATGTTGCTTTCCCATAGCACATCCTTCACACACCTTGTGACTTGATGAAATTTTTGGAAGCCCATGCACCATATATAGTTTGTCCATAAGCTTGAGGCTTTGATAATTGACATGTCCCATACGCTCATGCCATAACCTGCTCATATCATTATATTTGGCAATAGCACACATATTCTCATTTCCACATTTAGAAGTAAATTCTTGAAACCTATATAATCCATTCTCCATTTTACCAATTGCAGTCACTTTGTAGTTATTACTCACATCCTTGATCAAACATTTGTCATTGTAGAATTCTATTTTATACCCCTGATTTGCAATTTGAGATACAGAAAGAAGATTTATCTTCAATTCTGGAACTAACTTCACATTTTTGAACACACCATTATCTACTTTAGCATTTCCAGTTCCTTTAACTTCCAAAGCACTATTATTCCCCAAATATATTTTCTCTGGATTGTTATCATTTCTTAGTGATGCAAATTGTTCTTTATTATAACACATATGCTGTGTGGCCCCAGAATCAATAACCCAGTCATCTTTATAAGAATCATTTGCTTTAAGTGCAATACAGAGAGCATTACTTTTAGAATCATAATTTTTTGTAAACTTATTTGTCTTCCTTTCTGTATCTTTGATCCTCTTATAGCATTCATTTGCTTTATGACCCAACTTACCACAGTAATTACATTTCCATTTGCTTCTATTATAATCCTTGGCTGGAGTATACCTATTGTCATACTTCCAATTTTTCTCTCTTGAATGATTTTCTTGTGTACTTCTGTAATTTTGTTTCCCTCTTATTATGAAAGCTTCATTATTAAATGACTCCCTTTCTTTGATTTGACATTTTTCTTCTTGCACTAATTTAGCACATAACTCTTCATATTTTATGCTCTTTAATTTATCAGTAGTATCTAGCCCTCTTATAAATCATTGATAAGATCCTGGGAGACTTTGTAAAACTATTTGCACAAAATCTTTTTCACCTATATCCTTTCCAAGAGAAGCAAGTTCATTTCTCTTTTCCTTTAATTTACTTAGATGAGGGACTAACTCTTGTGAATTTGATAATTTTATGTTGTATAGTTCTGCAGTGAGGGTTAGAATCCATACATCACCTGAATTTTCATATGTAGTTTTCAAAATATCCCACACTTTAACTCCACTTCCTTCATTGCGAACTTCTGGAAAAACTTCTTCTGAAAGCGTAAGCTTGATCAGTGCTGCTGCCCTCTTATCTCTTTTATCCCAATCTTCTTGATCTTTTCCACTGTTTGCTGGTCTTTTTTCACTACCATTAACAATTTCAAAGCAATTTTGAAGTGTTAGAAAAATCTCCATACGTGACACCCAATCATACTAATTTTTTCCATTTAATTTAATTGTAGGTAAAGGAATACCAATTGAATCCATTGTATCAAATTCCCTCTTTTTAAGATGAGAATTGAAATCAGAAATCTCTCACCAATTTCTGCTGATTTGATTCTTCTCTTTGCTGCAATATTTTTGTTTCTTTACCACAAACAATGGTGATCAGCCTCCAATCACACAACCTGCATAATGCACATCCAACACTACAAAAAACACATATTACAGCCCCAAGATTTGAGAGGGCTCTGATACCATATTGAAAAAAAATAGAGAAAATAAAACATAGTGCAGCAACTACAAAACACTTAAATATATTATTGCATAGAAAATCTCCAGAATATCTTAGAATGACTAAGAGAAGTGTTGAGAAAGGAAAGATCTAGAGGTTTCTACTTAGAGATGGAAGTTTCCATATTCTGGAACATTCCATAATAAATATTATCTCCAACATTCTGGAACATTCTATAATAAACATTATCTCCAACAGGGGTTATGAAACAGGACACATCGCTTTTGAATGCCTCAACTCCAAGTATAATTCAGGCAATCATGCTACATTGTGGAAGGATGCCCTCCCACAACATTATATTGTGGATGGACCTTTGGTGAATCCTCTCTCTCCCTCTACATCCGATCAAGTTGATAAAAAGAATATCAAACAACCCACAAAGTCTACATTGAAATCGAAGAAATCTTTTTCAGAAAGGGAAGAAACATTATCTCCCGTTCAAAGCGAGAAATCACAAAAGGAGGTCCCGGTTGAATCTATCAATAGCTCTACACTCTGTGATGAGGGATGTGTATTTGCAATAAATGATCAATCTCCTTTACCCTCCTCAAAGTGGAAAGTGGTTCATAAGAAAAAGAAAGAAATATCCAAAAAAGATGCTACAATCCATAAGATGAATTTACGATGACACTCTAAAACTGGTATTAACTCTAATGCACCCCTTTAAGAGTATGCAAGTTTTTGAGCTGCCCCCTTGGCAGCATTTACCAATCAAAAATAAAATAGTATAGAAAAGTACTGTAACTTCAAGAGTCCTCTTGTACAGTGACTGAAGTGTAGACCAATTTACTGCACAAATTATTCCAAGGTATAATATATCAAAAAATTCATAGTTGTACCTTTCCGTGGTACTCAAATGTTATTTTTTCAAAATTTTCTCTAATTTCAAAGGCGACTAGACTTTCACCGACCCTGCAAATGCGTTTCACTGATGTCAAATAAACGCTTGTTCCCATTGTAGTTAGAGTTGTCATTGCCAGCGGGGTAGTTGATGTTATTAATATTTTCAGTGTTAAATTTGCAGTCAAAGTCTAGAGATTTGAATGTATTACTGCTATCACATAGTGTACTTGAAGAGTACTAGCTAAGCTAATTTTTAACTGGGTCCAGTATCAAAACTTTGATAGAAACTCGAAATTAAAATTAAATGTGCAAGAATTATTTTTAATGCTTTTTCATTTTATTGTTTTCTATTTAGGCCGCATTGCCAATACTTTCAAGTACTTGCTCAGTCATCTTTTTTGAGTGCAAATGTTGCATTACGTCTCTTTTCAGTTAAATTTGTTGAGGATAGATCAAATTCACTCAGTTTATCTGTTCTGTTATGCTAGATTTTTTGACCATGAATGTTGAGGTTTTCTATTAAAGCATAGTTAAAATGACAAAGATACGAAAATTTGCTTTCAACCAGCCCATTGATTCATCATTGGAGGTCCCAAAATTGTCCAATCCTTACCACTTCAAACTGTTCAATATCTTACCGAATGATCACGTATCACTTACATTCATAAGAACTGTTCAATATCTTCTTGAATGATCACGTATCACTAACATTCATAAAAATTGTTTAGATGTCAGCTATCGCTATTCTTAAAGATGGCAGCTATCGCTATTCTTAAACTACATTCAGTTCAGTGGTCAAAGTGTTAAGTTTATGATCAGATATAAAAATAGAAATTTAATTTAAGTTCAGACACATTAACACAGTATATTCCCTGGGAAAACCCTCCTTCTCGAGGGAGAAAAACCTAGCCAATAATTTCTCTTATATTATAGAATAGATAATGCAGAAATCTACTTTACAAGCAAGATGACAATGAAGGTGATTGAATTCTTCTCCAAGTGCTAATTCTGCCTTCAATCAAACTTGATCCGCTATAAAAGAAAGAAATTGTGTGTATTCTAAAATGACAAATATTGCATCTGTATATATATATATATGTAATTGTGGTGCCTCTTCATGAATGGGGTGTGACTCCTCATTGAGTCAACCTGGAAATCTCTCCATGCTACAAAACATCAACACTCCCTCTTAACTAGGGAGATATCTTTCCAGATACCCATGTCATGAAGTCTCTCAACATGACACTCACAATGACTACACCCATTAGTGAGAAGAATTTATGATCACCTCATCGTGATGTCAACCACTATAGCTACTCCCATATGTGGAAAAGGAACATATCACCTCATCATGATATTAACCATCATGGCTGCTCCCATGTATGGCATATGTACATAAGTGCTCATCACGGAAATGTGATGTCATCACCTCATCGTGATGTTCATCATGGCTACTCCCAGAGGGTAAAAAACACAAGTACAAAAAAATCATCACGGACTCTCTCATGTGATGTTGTCATGGAGTCACACTCATGACATCCACCATGGCTACTCCCAGAGGTGGAACCAAGGGCTTTCACCTCAAATCTCTCTCACAGAGAGAAATGCATTAACAAGGGCTTGCACCTCAAATCTCTCTCCCAGAGAGAAATGCATTATAGTACATCTCAAGAAGTCACTGATATTGAGATTCTCTCTCAGCAAGGGCTTCATTCTCTACAACTCCAAGCTTGTTTCAAAAATGCACAAACTTCACTTTGGCAAGAGGCTTGGTGAGAATGTCTACCGTCTGCTCATCAGTGCTAATATATTTCAACTGGATTACTTTCCTCAATACCATATCTCTGATATAATGGTATTTGATCTCAATATGTTTAGTTCTGTCATGAAATACCAGATTGACAGAAAGCTTCACACAGCTTTGATTATCACAATGAATGTCAGTTGGCTCCAATGATTGTCCAAACAATCTTGTAAGGAGCTTCCGAAGCCACACTGTTTCTCGAGTTGCCACACAAGCTGCAATATACTCAGCCTCTGTGGTGCTCAGTGCCACTGAAGACTGTTTCCTGCTACACCAGGATATCATCGCAGACCCCAAACTAAAGCAACATCCAGAGGTACTCTTCCGATCAGTAACACACCTTGCCCAATCAGAATCAGTATATCCATGCAGCTTTAAGTTTATACTAGAAGAATATCTCAAGCCATACCCAACTGTGCCACATAAGTATCTTAGGATATGCTTTACTGCGACTAGATGTATTTGCCTTGGTTCACACATGACCTGACTAGGTGCACTCACTGCATAGCAAATATCTAGTCTAGTATTAACTAGATAGATCAATGATCCAATCAACTGTCTGTACATAGTAGGATCCACCAGATCTAAACTAGCTGCAGCCTCTTTTAACTTCAACAAATTTGTCTCCATTGGTGTAGACATGGACTTGCAATCCATCATACCAAATCTCTTCAAGATGTCAATAGTATACTTTTCTTGACTTAGAATGATCTCATCTAGCTTCTGCCATACTTCTAAACCAAGGAAGTAATGCAAAAGACCAAGATCCTTCATTTCAAATTCTGAAGCTAACTCCTTCCTGCATTTGATAATGAGGTGATCTTCTCCAGTAATAAGTAGATCATCAACATAGAGAACCAAGATTAATGCTTTGCCATTAATTACCTTGAAGTATAGGTTTGAATCAGCATCATTCTTGGAGAAACCCAAGCTCATCAGGTATCAATCAATTCTTTCGTACCAAGCACGAGGAGCCTACTTAAGGCCGTACAAAGCCTTCTTCAGCTTGTAAACATGAGACTCCTTCCCATGAACCTCAAAACCATCAGGTTGCTCAATATATACCTCTTCCTCGATTACACCATTTAGAAATGTTGTCTTCACATTCATTTGGTGTATTTTCCATCCTTTAAATGTTGCAATAGCAATGATAGTCCTGACGGATGTATAATTAGCAACTGGAGCAAAGGTTTCCTCATAATCTACTCCCTCTTTCTGAGGGAATCCTCTAGCCATAAACCTAGCCTTGTACTTCCCAATGCTCCCATCAGCCACATGCTTGATCTTGAAGAGCCACTTAGAAGAAACAATAGATTTTCCTTCAGGTCTAGGTACGATGTCCCAAACATCATTTTTGATGATGGATTAATACTCTTTAGCCATAGCATCTCTCCATACTTGCTGACTAATAGCTTCCTCAACATTGGAAGGCTTAGACTCAATAATTTGACTCATTAATAACACATAATCTGAGAACTTATTAGGTCTCTTGCTTTCTCTAAGAGATCTCCGGGGAGTTACATATTTTCCCACCTATTGCATGGTTTCTTGAGCCCATAGAGGCCTTTTTCGTACTACAACAATATCACTAGGTCCATCAATTGGTTCCAAAGGCTCAACTGGATCATCATCTTCTTTTTGATCAGTAGCCTCCCTCTGAATATCAGGAGTATGGTCAACTTCCATATCCTGAGGAGACTCTTGGTCTTCATTATCTATCTCCATCTTCTTTGTTGATACAAATTCCTCATCCAAGGCTGACCCAACCTTGTGCCCTCGAGAGATGTCTCCAGTGAAGTTAGGTGCCACCAAGTTAGTCCTATGGCTGCAAGCTATGACTATGTTGGGCATATCCTGATATCATTGTATTCCACAACATCACATCCAATGCAGGTGTATTATCAAAAATTTGTTTTGCTTCCTCAATGCTCCCACATTTTGCATACATGGTAACAAGTGCACTTCTTACAAAAAGAGCTAAATCAAAACTAGTTTTAATGATGTTGGCATGGACCTGCTTTCCCTTTCCTATGGCTACTGCTAGGTTGGCACATGTAGCAAGGACACTGGCAAAAGTGGATTCATCCAACATTATATTTTCTTGCTGCATTTCACGAAAGAGCTACAGAGCACTCTCAGATTGTTCATTATGTGCATATGCCAAAATCATGGCACACCATAAGAAGCTATCTAGTTTGCGCAGTTTTGTGAACACTTTGATTGCATCATCTGTGCATTTTCCTTTAGCATACATGGTTAAAAAGGGTGTTTGCCACACAAATAGCATGCTGAAAGCCAGTTTTAATGACATGGGTATGTACTTGCCTACCCTCTTCAATGGCTATCAAGTTAGCACATGCACTAAGAACACTTGCAAAGGTAAACTGGTAACAACTTAAACCCATACCTTGCATCTGGTGAAAGAGACTTAGGGCTTCCTCTGAGTACCTATTTTGCATATATCCCTGGTCTTAATAAAATTGGCATGGACTGCCAACCCCTCTTCAATTGCACCTTGACCTCCATAGGCAGTGAGGGCACTAGTGTTAATTTTAGTAGCTAGGTTGGATCCCTTCTAGAGACCGACCTAGTCATAAAATGCTGAAGGCCTATCGGCCTTAGCATTTTAAGAATCCTAGTTGTATTATCCAATTTAAGGCAGGCCCTAATTAGGCAAACTCATTATTCAATGTATCTTGAAATTGCAAATAGGTTAGGACCTATTTCAATGTAACGTATATATAATTTGAACTATTATAACTTGGCACCAAATTTTTTAAGGCCGACCAAAGTTATTGTTTGTGAGATCTCCTATAAATGTAAAGTGACTTGTAGTCACAATTGATACCGAAAAACATACACTGAATTTTGCTATGCGAAAACTATCCTTCGGTGATCTGCTTCATCTGCAATTGTTCGCTGTTTTGCTGATAGTTAAACCATTCGATAGGTTCAACGGTTCGATGGTTCAACAGGTTCAATGGTTCAGTAGGTTCAATTGTTCGCTACTTTGCCAATAGTTAAACCATTTGATAGGTTCAACGGTTCAACAGTTCAATGGGTTCAACGGTTCAGCAAGTTCAACACTTTGTTGAACCGTTTGATAGGTTCAACGGTTCGACGATTCAACAAGTTCAACCTTTCAATGTTCTGCCGATAGTTGAACCATTTGATAGGTTCAATGGTTCAATAGGTTCATCGGGTTCAAGGAGTTCAATGATTCAACCAATTCAATGGTTCATCCCGCTGTCATCTGCAATCATCTGCGGACCTGGTCTTGGTGAAGCGAATCTACTCTAGCATAAGTGAAGTTGTGTTCTTGTTGCATATGCTTTGTGCCCTAGCTGGGCAAAATTGTAATCTGCTTCTGCTATTAATCAAATCAGATCTGAGATTTTCTTGCTGGGTTTTTCACCTCTAAGAGAGAGGTTTTCCCAAAGTACATGTGTGTTATGTGTGTATTTGTGTTATCTTGTTTCTTACTATCAATTTGATTGCTAAAATTAACATGGTATCAGAGCTTGGTTCAAATTAGTGTAATCAGATTTGCAGTAATTAGTCATTTACATTCTGCTCTTATCATTAAAGTTCAGATAAGATGGCTCTTAGTCTCAAGGTTGAAGACAGATTGGATGGGGCATCCAATTTCACGTCATGGAGAGTTTGAATCATGCTTTCATTGAATGTAAGTGATCTTACAGACTTTGTGAGCAAAGATTCGTCTGAGCCTAAGGAGGAAGGAGAAAAGACCCAATGGAGGAAGAAAGACCTTCAAGCTCAAAAGATCTTAGTTGATTCCGTGAAGGATCACATTGTTCTCATCATCTCCAAGCTGAAGACAACAAGTGAAATGTTTAGAACTTTGGAGGAGATGTACGAAATCAACAACACCAGTCATGTCCTAGCTTTGAAGCAATGGCTTCATCACATCAAGATGGCTAAAGGTGAATCCATCATGGCTTACTTCATGAGGATTTCTGATTTGAGAGATCAGCTCTCATCTATTGGAAAGATTGTTGATGAAAATGATTTAACTATGCTAGCCCTCAATGGTCTTCCAGCATCTTGGGAATCCTATATTCAAGGAATTAGTGCATGGGCTGATCTACCAAAGTTTGACAAATTAAGGGCTGATTGTATTCAAGAAGAATCTTGATTGACTGCTATAGGAGTTATCAAAAACACTCATGAAGACAATCATGTCCTTGGTACCCAGTCTTTCAAGAAGAAAGGAGGCTATTGGAAGGAGAACAATTTCAAGAGGAATAGAGATCAAAGGTCTAATCCACCTCATGATTCGAAGAAAAAGAAAAAGGACCTGTCTCACATCAAGTGCTTCAGGTGTGACAAATTTGGTCACTATGTAAGGGACTATTTATCCTAGCCTAAGCAACAAGGAGCAAACTTAAATGAAGTCTCAAATCAGTCTAATACTGAAGACTTCCTTTTCATTTCTGCTCTGTCAAGCAATGTACCTTCAGACAATGATACTTGGCTGATTGATAGTGGTGCATCTAGACACATCACCGACTATCAAGAGCACCTCTCAGATTTAGTGGAGAAAGAGTCTAATCTTCATGTGGTCATTGGTGATGATGCTCACTATTCTGTGAGAGGTTTTGGTACTACTTCCCTTAATTTAGATTCTGGAATTTCTCTTCACCTTAGTGATATTTTGTTTGTGCTAGGAATCAAAAGAAACCTTATCTCCATATCAGCACTAGAAGATAAAGGTTATCAGATTGCATTTTCTAAAGGAAGAGTGCTTGCATGGCCTAAGAAGTTGAGCATCAAATCAGCTTGTGTCATTGGGAATAGGTATGAGAGCCTATATAAGCTTTCAGCACATCCAGTTCAAGCTCTCATTCATGAAGCTCTTGAGTCAAGCAAGCTATGGCATAGAAGACTTGGACATCTTCATTTCCAAGCCCTCCCTACACTAGAGAAGATAGTTAAAGGTATGCCTAAACTTAGTCATATTCATGATGATACATGCAAAGGTTGTGCTATGGGTAAAAACACTAAGAGTCCATTTCATCAAAGTAAAAGTAGGTCCAAAGAGAAATTAGCTCTTGTGCATTCTGATTTATGTGGACCTATGTTTGTTGCTTCCCCAAGTGGATTCTTGTATTATGTAATCTTTATAGATGACTACTCTAGGAAAACTTGGATTTACTTTCTCAAATCAAAAGAATCTGATGAAGTTCTAAGTAGATTCAAAGAATTTAAAGCTTTAGCTGAAATTCTATCTGGGAAAAGAATTAAAGTTTTAAGGTCTGACAATGGAGGTGAATACACCTTGGGTAGTTTTCATGATTTTTGTGTTGAGGCAGGGATCAAGAGGGAGTTTTGTGTTCCCTACAACCCTCAACAAAATGGGGTTGCAGAAAGAAAGAACAGATCCATGGTTGAGGTAGCAAAAGCTATGATTCATGATTAGGATCTGCAGACTTTCCTATGGCCCGAAGCATCTAGGACTACTGTCTACATTTAAAATAGGTGCCCTCACCGCATATTAAAAGATATGACTCCAGAAGAAGCATTTACAGGGATCAAACTTGATATCAATCACTTGAGAATCTTCGGGAGTCCAGTATATATCCATGTACCCAAAGAGAAGAGAACCAAGTTGGAACCTTCTAGCAAAAGAGGC
Source organism: Cunninghamia lanceolata (assembly GCA_027924645.1). Lineage (NCBI taxonomy): Eukaryota > Viridiplantae > Streptophyta > Pinopsida > Cupressales > Cupressaceae > Cunninghamia > Cunninghamia lanceolata. Next base: position 10,689,555 of record BSBN01000186.1, on the reverse strand, counting down.
ATTCTTGTGGGCTACAATGAAACATCCAAAGCATTTAGAATTTACATTCCAGGTCAAAAGTTTATTGAGGTTAGTAGAGATGTCACTTTTGAAGAAAATATTGCACTCAAAAGATCTAAAGGCTCAAGTATAGAGATTGACAATGAAGTCCATGATAACCCTCAAGACATGGATATTGAGCATGATACTAAGATTCAGAGAGAGTCTACAGAATCTAAAAATCATGATGATCCAAGTGAACCTTTGGATCCTACCGATGGCCTAGGGACATTACCATGAGTAAGAAGAGACCTCTCTAGATTCAAGAGGTAGAAAAGTTTGTAGCTCCAAGTGACACAATCAAAAAAAGTAGGAGGCCTCAGAGATTCTCCAACTATGTTGCATTGATGTGCAATCTCATTGAGACTGAACCTTCCAACATTGAAGAGGCCATGAAACAACAAGCATGGAAGAATGCTATGGATGAAGAATATCAGTCTATCATCAAGAATGATGTTTGGGATATTGTGCCTAGACCCAAAGGTAAGTCTGTCGTATCTTTCAAATGGTTGTTTAAAATTAAACATGCTGCTGATGGAAGTATTGAGAAATACAAACCTAGATTTGTGGCTCGTGGCTTCTCTCAGAAAGAAGGCATAGATTATGAGGAAACCTTTGCCCCTGTTGCTTGATATACCTCTATCAGGACTATCATTGCTATTGCTGCAGCTAAGGGATGGAAATTGCATCAGATAGATGTAAAGACAACCTTCCTCAATGGTGTTATTGAAGAAGAGGTCTACATTGAGCAACCTGAAGTCTTTGTGATCCATAAGAAAGAATCTCATGTATGCAGATTGAAGAAAGCATTATATGGCCTTAAGCAGCCCCCCCGTGCTTGGTATGAAAGAATTGACAAGTACTTGGTAAGCCTAGGATTTTGTAAGAATGATGCTTATCCTAACCTTTACTTCAAGGTATTCAATGGTGAAATGTTGATTTTGGTTTTATATGTTGATGACTTATTCCTAACTGGAGAAGATCATCTCATTCTTCGATGTAAGGAAGAATTGACTTTAGAATTTGAAATGAAAGATCTAGGTCTCATGCATTTCTTCCTAGGGTTAGAAGTATGGCAAAGACCCAATGAAATTATTCTAAGTCAAAGAAAATATACCATTGACATTTTGAAGAGATTTGGAATGTTAGATTGTAAACCTATGCCTACTCCTATGGAAACTAACTTAAAGAAGTTGAGTGAATCTGCAGCTAGGTCTAATCTTGTGGATCCTACTGAATACAGGCAGCTGATTGGATCCTTGATGTATCTAGTTAGCACTAGACCTAACATTTGCTATGCAGTGAGTGCTCTCAGCTAGTTCATGTGTGAACCAAGGTAGATTCATCTTGTTGCAGCCAAGCATATCTTGAGATATTTGCGTGGTACAGTTGGATATGGATTGAAGTACTCTTTCAATACAGTCATTACCTTGGAAGGCTATTCTGATTCTGCTTGGGCAGGAAGTGTCACTGATAGAAAGAGCACTTTTGGAGTTTACTTCAGCTTGGGATCTACCATGATATCCTAGTGCAGCAGGAAACAGTCTTCAGTAGCATTGAGTACTGCTGAAGTAGAATATATTGCAGCTTGTGTGGCATCTAGAGAAGCAATGTGGCTTCGAAAACTCCTTGCAGGATTGTTTGGACAACCTTGGGAGCCTACAGTTATTCATAGTGATAACCAGAGCTGTGTGAAACTCTCTGCCAATCCTGTGTTTCATGACAGATCAAAGCATGTGGAAACTCAGTATCACTATATCCAGGATATGGTGCAAAGGAATGCTATTCAGCTAAAGTACATCAGCACTGATGAGCAAACAATGGATGTTCTCACCAAACCTCTTGCTCAAGTAAATCTTGCACATTTTTGAGACAAGCTTGGAGTGGTGGAGAACGAAGCCCTAGCTGAGAGGGAGTCTCAGCATCAGTGATACATTATATTGTATCTTCCACCCTCTACGAGTAGGCATGGTGGTAATGCACTTTTCTCTGGGAGAAGGTTGAGGTGAAAGCCCTCTTCCACCCTCTGCAAGTAGGCATGGTGAATCCACCCTCTAAAAGTAGGTATGGTGGATATCATGGGAGAAATTCCATGGTGTGCTTGTTCACCCTCTAGGAGTATCTATCATAAACGACATATGCAGATGACAATAAGCACTGATGTTTTCATCTATGGGAGTATCCATGGTGGTAGTCACTATGTGACTTGATCCTTATGAAGGAATCCTCCCTAGCTAAGAGGAAGTGTTGATTTTAGTAGCTAGGTCAGATCCCTTCTAGAGACTGACCTAGTCATAAAATGCTGAATGGCCTATTGGCCTTAGCATTTCGAGAATCCCAGTTGTATTATCTGATTTAAGGCAGACCCTAATTGGGTAAACTCATTATTCAATGTATCTTGAAATTGCAAATAGGTCAGTACCTATTTCAATGTAATGTATATATAATTTGAACTATTATAACTTGGCGTCAAATTGTTTAAGGCCAACCAAAGTTATTGTTTGTGAGATCTCCTATAAATGTAAAGTGACTTGTAGTCACAATTGATACCCAAAAACATACACCGAATTCTGCTATGTGAAAACTATCCTTCAGCGATCTGCTTCATTTGCAATTAGTTCGGTGCTTTGTCGATAGTTGAATCATTCGATAGGTTCAACAGTTCAACGGTTCAACAGGTTCAACGGTTCAGCAGGTTCAACTGTTCGCTGCTTTGCCGATAGTTGAACCGTTTGATAGGTTCAATAGTTCGATGGTTCAACAAGTTCAATAGTTCAGTAGGTTTAACTGTTCAACGCTTTGCCGATAGTTGAACTATTCGATAGGTTCAATGGTTCGACAGTTCAATAGGTTCAACCTTTCAATGTTCTGCCAATGGTTGAACCGTTCAGTAGGTTCAACGGTTCAATAGGTTCATCGAGTTCAAGGAGTTCAATGATTCAACCGGTTCAGTGGTTCATCCCGCTGTCATCTGCAATTATCTGCGCACCTACTCTTGGTGAAGCGAATCTAATCTAGCATAAGTGAAGTTGTGTTCTTGCCGCATATGCTTTGTGCCCTAGTTGGGCAAAATTGTAATATGCTTCTACTATTAATCAAATCGGATCTGAGATTTTCTTGCTGGGTTTTTCACCTCTAAGAGAGAGGTTTTCCCAGGGTACATGTGTGTTATGTGTGTATTTGTGTTATCTTGTTTCTTACTATCAATCTGATTGCTAAAATTAACAACTAGCAAATGTGAAATGATTCGGCTTCACACCTCTTAGGCACATTTCATAGAAAATATCCAAGGCTTCATCTCCATGTTTATTTTGGGTATATCCTGTAATCATGGATGTCCATGAAACGACATCTCTTTCAGGCATTCCGTAAAAAACTTGGCGAGCATGAAACATATTGCCACATTTAATATAAACATCCACAAGAGTACTTGCCACATTCATGTCTAATGAAAAACCTATTCTAATAACAAGGGCAGACCACAAACTTCTACTAGCAAAATCGCCACCCAAGAAGAAAATTCGATATGCTCCTCTCCACAGATCGACTCTTCCAATGACTCCTGAGATAATTCCTCAATGTCTTCTTATCAAAGTCAATTTTTTCTTGAATTCACCAAGGTCCTTCATGATAGATTGCCTTAGATAAAGAGTTGTCTTGACTGCTTAAATCTGATTAGATCTTTTCTTAAACCCGCTCTAATACCATGTTAAGTTTATGATCAGATATAAAAATAGAAATTTAATTTAAGTTCAGACACATTAACACAGCATATTCCCTGGGAAAACCCTCCTCGAGGGAGAAAAACCCAGCCAATAATTTCTCTTATATTATAGAATAGATAATGCAAAAATCAGCTTTACAAGCAATATGACAATAAAGGTGATTGAATTCTTCTCCAAGTGCTAATTCTGCCTTTAATCAAACTCAATCTGTTGTAGAAGAAAGAAGTTGTGTGTATTCTCAAATGACAAATATTGCATGTGTATATATATGTAATTGTGGTGCCTCTTCATGAATGGGGTGTGACTCCTCATTGAGTCGGTCTGGAAATCTCCCACTGCTACAAAACATCAACACAAAGAACTATTTAGATGTCAGCTACAGCTATTCTTAAACTACACTCAGTTCAGTGGTCAATGGTAAATTTTCATCAATAAAAGTAGAACAATTATTTAACACTTTTTGATAGGAATGAGCGTAAAATTGCTAGACTATTTGACTGTTGAAGAGCATGATATTTAAGTAGATTGGGCAGCTACATGGATCATTTCTAATACATGTAAATGTGGTGCTAAGACTTGAATCAATAGTTGGCTTTCCCTTAAAAGATGTCACAGAAGATTTTGATATAATGTTTGTTATCTGATTCTCAAGCCTCATGCATTTCATGAGTGGGGAACATTGTTTAGGATCATGATCATGTGAAGGGTGCCAAGGAAGATCCACCATTACAATCCCCACAGCCACATTAGCTCATAACATCACGATCATGTGAAGGGTACCAAGGCAGATCCACCGTTAGAATCCCCACAACCACATTAGCTCATAACCAAGGCAGATCCACTGTTAAAATCCCTTGCAGTCACATTAGCTTGTAACATCACGATCATGTGAAGGGTGCTAAGGTAGATCCACCATTAAAATCCCCTGCGGCCACATTAGCTCATAACATCACGATCATGTGAAGGGTGCCAAGGTAGATCCACCATTAGAATCCTCTGCAGCCACATTAGCTCATAACAACAGTGTAATTGTTGATGATCTCAGATTGCCTCGATAATTGCTCTTTTTCAATATTTTGGACTTCAATTTCATTTCGTTCGGCACAGGGCATGCATTACCCATATTATAAATATATTGTATATATTTTCACAGAATTTAGTGGACAAATAGTGTCCCTTTCTAAAATTCAATTAAAGCTGGACACATGCGTGATACATCTTTTGGTCCAGTTTGGAGATGCTTCAAAATTCGGCACATTATATATAACTTTTAGCAATGTATCTCAGAGCTGCAAATCTACTTTTCAAATTGTATAAACAAATCCAATATATACATCTAATAAAAGTTCATAAATTTTCTTTCAACAATTTCATTCGTCCTTTCTTAAAAAGAATTGGTACCATATTCTTCAACTATAGATTTATGTTTAAAGTAGAGATTGATGTTCATCTTAATGTGAAAATTAAATGTTCCTTTAAAATTAAAAGGAAAATGATTGAGGAGAATGATACGAAAGCTAATCAAAATTAATTTAGCTGTAAAAATTTAAAATTTTATATCAGATTAACGATATGATTAAAGAAATATTAATAGGTCCTTGTCCTTCTATTCCATAATGTTGATTTAATATTGCAAAATCTATTTTGCAATTGAAAATCAAGTGACACACCAACATCTATGTTATAATAATAAATATATTTCCTACACTTTCTAAATGTTGCATTCAGTAAATTTACCTAATAAATATATTTCCTACACTTTTAACCTTGGTCTCCACAATAAGGACCAAGTGGTCTTAACCACTAGACCACACCCACTCCACACCTACTTTATTATTTTGTGCTCCACTAAATTATCCAATTATTAGGTATCTCGTGTTGTATTTGTAACTTTATAAAATGCCCACCAAAAAGTAAACCAAAAGAAAATTAAGGTGAAACACATAACCCTTCCTTCAATACATATTATCTTGAGATTATTTAAAATGCTCAACCCACCCCTTAATACTTGGGTGTATTGACCTCTAATTGTATTATTTAAAACCCCTAATATAAATGCGATATAACATTTTTCACTTGAAGGATATGTTGAAGAGATCCACAAGATTATCTTAAGATTGCCCAAAAAAAAAAAAAGTTAGTGACATTGTCATGAAGAAGTTGCCAAATGTAGGTATGTGGACCTCTATATGTTTGGTATGTTGGTGTGGAGTTGGTTTGTGGGAAATTGACGCAAAGAAGTTTCTTCACTCTCACAGAAAACTTACACTCACACTTCACAATCACTTACAGGCAAATCCTCTCTGCCTATCAATTTCAAAATATTATGAAAATTGCAACAAACAGCAAATTAAAATGCACTCAGTTTTATTGGACAAAAATATACAAATCACAATTACAATTATTTCTCTATGGTGCTTCCTGTTCTCTTTGCTTTATCTTTTCTTCTCTTAAGCAGCGATTTTTTACCTCTCTTAGCCACGTTTTTTATTATCTCCTCCGTTTTCTGTATGTAATCTCCCTCTTTCACTTAGAAAGGTATGTAAAACCCAATCAATTTCCTGGCCAAAATGGGCGACTTCCCCCTTTCTACCTCCCACGTTCAAGCTGTTATACTTCACACCCACCTTTTATTCTGTGGTATTGCCTTAAAGAGAGGCGTTTTAACTCTCCCCATTCAATGTCTTTTTCTTTTTACAGATGAGGAATCATCAAAATGGCAGCGAATGTCCTTCTGTATCTGGCCGTCCACCTTCTCTGGCTGCGTGTCTTCCAAAATTCCCAAATCGACCCCCTATGTCGTAGAAATCTGTGACTCTTCAATTTCAAAAAGAAGACAAAAGATAAATGAAACGTCGCCAGAATTTCAATGCTGGGATTAAGGCATGAAATGTATTTATTTACTAACAAAGGATCCTTTATTCCACGTAAGGTCCCAGCCCACACCTCACTTTCAATCGGCCAGCAGAAAGAGTTTTAAATTCTTTAATGTTTTGCAAACATTATCTCTGTCCACTATCAAGATATATGATTATATCTGTTATGAAGATCAAATAATCTTGGATAATGGATAAAGGAGAAATTGCATCTGGAAAGACCCCCAAGAGTGCTCATAGTACAAGAATGGTTGCTAGCATCATCTCGGTTTGCACAATATATCCAACTCTCTAGAGGAATGTTATAGCTAGATGAAGTAAACTGATTCATAGTTGAGGGAGTATCGACCTCCTCTTCGTGAAAACTCAACTCAAATTTATGTAATTGTGACAGGACAATGGAATAGAATACTCAAGTTGAAAACCAACTTTTGTGATATCTCCCCACCAGCTGTTCGAAATCTCATGAAAACTTGCAGGGATGAAGATATTGACAATACCCAACTCTCTACCAAGCCGTTTGTTCTCAAGTGCCACCGAACTCCAGATTTTGTGATTTCACCAAACTACCAGCACAAGTCGCAAAACATTAAATTCTTCAAAACCTGAAGGTATTTGCTCATAAGACCTTCGTGTATAATTCCAGGATGGAATAAACAATCTGCTTGTCGAAGGATTTTTTATGAAACTTCACCAAGCTCCCGAAACAATTGTTTTACGGAAACTGACTTCTTGAGCGCCGGGACTGAATTCAAGCAACACTGCCACACTGCCTCCCCGACTGTGCCAAACACACATAGTGCTGAGAAAAGCCATTAGAATCCAACAAACCAAACAAAATTGAAAATTAAACCTGCAATTGTTTTTGGTTGATGCTGATCGCCGATTCGCCCAGGATGCTCCTGCATCAGAAATCTAATTTACACTTTTATTATCACACCAAAGCATAGTAAGCTCATCCTATTGAAGAAGTCACTTAGTGGGCATTTGAGGAAGCTAAATAATCTAGTTGAAACCTCTACCTCTTTAGAGAAAGGGAAATATAAGCCCGCTTCTTACACAACCAAGTAATGGGAATTGAATCAAGAAGAAATGTATAGTTGACATTATATTGAAGAAGAAACTTAGTGAGCATTTGATGAAGCCAAATAATCTTATTAGAACCTTTATCTCTATTGGAGGAAGGGAAATAGAAGCTTGCTTCTTACTCAACCAAGTGATGACAATTGAATCAAGAAGAAACACATACCAAACTATATTTATGATCATCTATCTCACCTTCTCAATTAGAGTTTATAAACCCCACCAAAATAAGAAGAAACACATGCCAAATTAAGTTGTTCTCTAAAGAGATTGAAACACCCTAAGCCCTACAACATATCATGGATTCAAGATGAACATTAGGTATTGGTGAGTGAACAATGTTTGGTGAAATTTCATATAGGATCTTATCATGATGAAGTATTGTGTGATATTATGTTGATGGATGTATTTCATATATTGTTGGGTAGACCATGGCAGTGTGATAGTAAAGCTATACATAACGGAAGGAAGAACACTTATACAATAACATCTAATGGAAAGAGAATTACCTTGGTACCTTTAGAAGATGAGCCTAATAGTGAAGTGTGTGGAAATGCTAGAATCTGTTTGGTAGATGGAAGGAAATTTCTTGATGGATTGAGACATGAGAATATGTGTTTTTCTTTGATTCCTAAGAAGAGTTGAAACCTAAATACAGAGATTGAAGAATCACAGCCAAAGGAGATAATTGACTTGTTGACAGAGTATGAAGGCATCATATCAGATAATGTCCTAGAAGGATTGCCAACAATCCGAAGTATTAGTCATCATATGGATCTTATACTTGGAGCTAGTTTTCTTAACAAAGCAGTACACCAGATGACACCAACAAAGAATAAGGAGTTGAATAGATAGATATAGGAGTTATTGAGGAAGGGATTGATCAAAGAAAGCTTAAGCCCTTGTGTTGTACCTATAATGTTAGAACCAAAGAAAGATGGAGAATGGAGGATGCATACAGATTCTAGAGCAATCAATAAGATCACATTTAAGTATAGATTTCCATTGCCAAGGATAGATGATATTATGGATTGTTTGAGTGGAGCAAAGTATTTTACAAAGATAGACTTGAAGAGTGGATACCATCAGATCAAAATTAGAGAAGGAGATGAGTGGAAGACTGCATTCAAGACAAATGAAGGATTGTATGAATGGTTAGTGATGCCTTTTGGACTAACTAATGTGCCAAGTACTTTCATGAGATTGATGAATGGGGTTTTGAAGAAATTCTTAGGTAAGTTTGTTATTTATATTTGTATGATATTCTAATTTTTAGTAAGAAAAAAGAACATTTGTGGCATATTAGACGAGTATTGCAGAGGTTGAGAGAAGAGCAATTGCTAATAAACATCAAGAAATGTAGTTTCATGAAGGAAGAATTGGAATATTTGAGATTTTTGATTTCTACGGAACGATTGAAGATGGACCTTGAGAAAGTTAGAGCAATTATTGAATGGCCAACATCTGAGAGCATTGGAGAAGTCAGATCGTTTCATGGATTAGCTAGTTTCTACCAGAAGTTCATTAGAAATTTCAGTTCAGTATGCAACCCTATGACAAAGACAATGAGAGGAGACAGAAAGGATTTTAAGTGGACATCATGAGTAGATAAAAGTTTTGAGTTATTGAAGTAGAAAGTGACAAAGCAACCAGTGTTAGCACTACCGGATTTAACCAAGTTATTTTAAGTAGATTGTGATGCTAGTGGAAATGCAATAGGAGTAGTGTTAAGTCAAGAAAGTAGACCAGTAGCATATTTCAGTGAGAGGTTGAATGATGCGAGGAGAAGATATTCATGCAAGAGAGTGCTTCTGGATTTAATTGTGTATGTTTTTGCTTCGAAGCAAAAACATACACAGTTAAATCCAGAAGCACTCTCTTGCATTTATTTCATGGACTGTGGAAAACTCATGCCTGCTATAGAAGATATTCAATTTATGATTAGGAGTTCTATGCCATAATTCAAGCCTTGAAGAAATGGAGACATTACTTGTTGCCTAAGGAATTTGTGTTGTATACAAATAATCAAGCTCTGCAGTATTTGAGTAGTCAAGGAAAGTTGATTAAGAGACATATGAGATGGGTAGAGTTCATGCAGAGTTATACTTTTGTATTGAAGCATAGAAGTGGGAAGTCAAACAAAGTTGTAGATGCATTGAGCAGAAGAATAAATTTGCTAACAAAGATGAGATTTGAAGTGTTAGGTTTTGAAGAACTGAAACATTTGTATGAAGATCTTGATTTTGCAGAACCTTGGAAAGCATGTACATGGTTTGTTGTGACAGATAGAAGTAAGTGGTTGGATTATTTCATTTAGGAGGATATGTTGTTCAAAGTAAATCAGTTGTGTATACATAGAAGTTCAATGAGAAACAATTTGATAAAGGAGAAGCACAGTGGTGGAATGGCCGGACATTTTGGAATTGACAAGACAGTGGATTTGGTAAGTGAAAATTATTTTTGGCCTTAGATATATAAGGATGTAAGGTAGTTTGTTCAAAGTTGTCGAGTATGTCAAGTTGCAAAGGCAAGTAGTTAGAATACTGGTTTGTACAAATCTTTGGCAGTACCGAAGAGACCTTGGGAAGACATAAGCATGGATTTCATATTAGGATTGTTGACTATATTTGTAGTGGTGGATAGATTTTCAAAGATGGCACATTTCATACCTTGTAAGAAGACAAATGATACAGTGCATGTTGCTAACCTATTTTTCAAGGAGATTGTGAGATTGCATGAATTACCTAAGAGTATAGTTTCAGACATAGACACAAGATTCATTGGATACTTTTGGAGGACATTGTGGAAGAAGATGAAGACATATCTAAAGTTTAGCTCAACATTTCATCCATAGATACATGGACAAACAAAGGTGGTAAATAGGAGTTTGTGAAACTTGTTGAGATGTTTGGTTGGAGATAAGGCGGGAAATTGAGATCTAATTCTATCACAAGTAGAGTTTCCATACAATAATTCAGTAAACATAAGTACAAGGAAGACACCATTTGAGATTGTAACCGGAGTAAACCCTAGAGGAGTAACAAAATTGAGAGATATCAGCATGGAGAATAAGAGAAGTGCAGAAGTAGAAGAATTTGGAAGATACATGGAGACAGTGCATGATCATGTTAAGAAGCATTTGGAGGAGATGAACAGTAAGTACAAGGAGCAAGCAGATGAGAAGAGAAGACATAAAATTTTTAGTAGGAGATAAAGTTATGGTACATTTGAGAAAAGAAAGGTTTCCAGTAGGCACATACAACAAGCTGAAGATGAAGAAGTTTGGACCACGTAGGATACTCAGGAAGTTTGATTCAGCAAATGCATATGAAGTGGAGCTACCAAAGACATTGGGTATATCACCTATATTCAACATTGCAGACTTATATTAGTATCATGAAGGAGAATCAAGTGACAGTATTGAAGATGGTTTGAAGAAGCAGTTACCACAAGCACCGAACCAGATAGAGGACATCTTGGACAACAGAGTTGGATGCAGTACCAGAGGAAAGAAATAGAAGGAATATTTGGTGAAGTGGAAAGGCAGACCAAAAGAAGATTCATCTTGGATTTCTTAGGATGAGGTAGACCATCTTGGTTTGCCTTCAGCCCCAGCAAAGTGAGAGAATCACTTTTTCAACAACCTTTAGGTGTTTGATGTAGGAGCATCCTAGGTTACAAAGCAATCTTGCATCACCAAAAATATTTGCATTCTTTCTAGTTTTCTTTCATTGTTCAGTTCAGTTTAGTTCAGTCAGTAGCAGTTTCAACATTTTATACTACATTTTGTTGCATTTACATTTCAAAGCTTGTAGAGAAAGAATTGGCATCTAGACATCATCATCTACATCATATCCAAAATTTAGCTCATTTGGATTAGTTTTTGGAATGATATCGCTATCAAAAGATCACCTGGTTTCATAGAGCAGAGCATATAGACAACCAATGGAAGGAGAAGGTTTCCGGAGCACTTCCATGACTTGCAAAGCTAAATGAAACATCATTCAAAATAATTTAGGACCTAGTCAACCTTCCTTGAGATCCGCATCAAGTTTCCATCATTTGTGGAGGAGTACCGACTGTTTAAGGGCTACCTATTCATTCTTGTACGTTGCACCTTCATTAGAGATTGTAACATCTTTCTTGGCTGACGCAGAGGAATTCGTGATCTTGGAGATGATATATATAGATCTCTAGGATATATTAGAAACACAGTTAAGAAGTTCAAATGTTAGATAACTTTGATAGTTAAATTTTTGGTACTGTAAGGCACTCAAAAGCCATATCTATTATGACTGAAGATTAGGCCTGTGAGCCCTGTTTTGTAGCCTGCATGTTGCTAGCATATAAGTATTTTGAATACATGATATATTGAGCATTTGAATCTTCCATTACATTCTATATTTGTGTGTTTCCATTATGTTTACTCTTGTTGCATGGTTTGGACAGTTCATTCTGTGAACCCTCTGACCATGACTACACCAAGTTATGGCTATACGGTTTTGGAACTATGTTTTGGGTGTAGTGAAGGTGATAATTCCAAAGTTTTAGATCATCTATACTTCCGCTATGAAAGTTATGCATGATAAAGTACCAACATGTGTTTTGGTAGAATAAGGTGGTGTTGAAGGCCTATTGGAATGCTCTGCATTCCTCCAGTTGTGAATGTTTACCTTTGCAGTTTTGTGGACATGCTTATGGATGTGCATTACATGCTTCCTTGCAGTTTCAAGGTTCTTGGTGGTCCACAAGTTCATTTTTTCAATGATAGTATGTTGTAGTGTGTTCTAGATGACTTGTTCTCAGAGTTTATGGTTGAAGATTTGTGGCACAAAATCCTTGATGTGCAAAGGTAAAGGAGTGTTTGGAGATGTTGTATGAGTCCTATAGACTCATCTGGAAGAGTTTCATGGAGATCTTTCTTGTTTCTAGTACCACACAAGGTTTTCAAGTTGTTGTGGCCATTATGCTTTAGGTTTCGTATGTCTTTGCTTAAAGCTGTCATATTTTCAAATGAGCGGTGTGTGCGGATGTACTTCCTTGTTGTTTGATAACATGTGAAGGATGTTTTGGACCTAGTTAAGCAAGTGTTGATGTTCACAAGGCATGGGTCTTCTGCTGGTGTAGCATGTAGTCTTGTTTAGGACTTGTCCTCTACACGTTTCATGTTGTGTGTTGTTTGGCTGATTTGTAATTATATTTTTCATATTGTCTCTGATCGATAAGAAATGTAATCAATGTAATATCATGTGTAGGCGAGGTCTGATTGCAAAGTGATTGATAAGGCTTGCAAGCAACATAAGAAACTGAATGAATGCATTATGATGTGTGACTGAAGGAGAAAGAGTAGATGTGTTAGAAGCTATCCTGAGTCATCTTGAAGACATTTGTGTGACAGGAAGGAATTAGAGAGTGTGCCTAATTGATCCAATTATCAGAAGAGGCAGAATTGCAATCATCAAAGGTGTGAACTTCAATGTCATTTTTTAGGTAGTAGAAGGATTGTCATACTGCAATATTTTCTAAGTTTGTTCTCAAATTAGGGAGTAGTTGCTTCCTTGGGTTGTAGCCCTAAAACAAAGTCTGCAGGGAGTTGTAGCTTCCTTGGGAGTGACCCTAAAGCAAAGTTTTCAGGGAGTAGTAGCTTCCTTGGGTTGTAGCCCTAAAACAAAGTTATAATTTTGAGCTACATTTATTGTGAGTTAATTCTCACCGTGGTTTTTCCCTTCTTGGGTTTTCCATGTATATCTGGTGTTATGTGTTGATGTGCATTGTGTTGATCTCTCATGCTTATGCTATAATACTTAAGTTTTAATATACACTAGAGAATTTGAAGTTTGTTTAGATACTTACTCACCCCCCTCTCAGTTTCTTGGTGTTTTCAACATTTTTATGATTGAATTTATTTTTCTATTTTTTAATTAATTTATGAGGAAATTCGTCCATAAACATGAAATGTCAGGTGTTTGTAGTTTTCTAAAAATTTTAATTTTTAAAGTTTATTTTAAAAAAATATAATATATGCCATCAATCTACACATAATTATTTACACAATGAAAAATAAATAAATGATTAGTTTAGCTCAAACTATGTTTGTCGGACACAAGGGGTTTTCAAAAATAGCAATTAAGATCAATAAAAAATTAAAAAAATATATTTAGAAAAAACTTATAAAATTATTTCTTCATCAATCTTCACTATAATACACATCTTTTCCTAGAAGGGATTAGAAAAATAATTTTATTTAGATCAAATTATGCTTGCTAAACACATGCATGGTATGGTCCTAAAAAAATGATTTTTAAAAAGTAGTTTTTGTACAAGTGTATGTAAAATTAATTTGTATCATTTGGGTATTAGAATAAATTACATATTTGAAAATAGACTCCAAATCCTACATTTCATATTACTAGACTTTTTAAAGATTATATGTGTAAGTGCTTCAAATTTTTATTCCAACTATGAAAAACTTTAATTTTCAAGAAAAAACTTCCACTTTTTGACCAAAAAGTGGACCCAACTTCTTGCACACACCCAATTGCCACTCCCTAGGTGCTTAACCCCCTCTCATGAGGCTAGAACCTTGAGGATTCTACTACAAAACATATTTTTTTTCTTGATTTATCTGTAATCCCTTCTTATTAACTCCTTTATTACCATAATTGATGAATTTATTATTCCAAACCTTTCCTTTATTTCTTTACTAGGGTCTTGGTAGTGGAACTAAAATGTTAGCAAGAATGGGGTGTATATCAAGGATCTAAGCCTAAGTTTCTTGAGAGTTGTATTTACACCCTAGTAAAGGTGATAAGAGGAAGGTTACGGGTTTATGTGGTAAGTTATAGAAGGTTGTCGCAGGATATAAGACTGCAAATTAAATAAATTCACACATATACATATACATCATGCACATAACTCATTAGACATCCATTATATCAACTTACGGTATCTGTTATATATATATACAATGCTTACTTATACATCAATCCTTCATATATTTTACATTCATTCATATATATCACATTACATCTCATACTTTTGTTTTATATATCTTATGCTTCTTTTACTAATATATTATATTCTACACTACATTTTGTATTCTCTACTTATATCTACATATGATTATACAAAGAATTGTGTCTCTTGTAGTTGGTATGTCTTTTGGATAATTTGGTAATGATCTGAGTATGCTGCATTCCCTTTGTGGTGGACCTAACTTGTTGTATAGTTGGCTCTGTCCTACCAACAATAATATCTACTGCACTCATGTAGATAACAAACATCAAATAATCAAGTCAATAATCTTCCAGGGATATTTTAATGCTATGGTATTTCCTAAAATAACTAATTATGCCGAAGGCATTCCCTTTGTGAGAGAGATAGCTGACTTTTGAAATCAACGGTTGACGTCTCCTGAAATGCGTGCAAGACGATTGAACGAGTGTTGGCCGTTCGATTTCGTTGTCACCGTAAAAGTCCAAACTTAAAATTTGCGAGAGGGAAGGCAGATGATCAAAATCGTTTCATCCATTTATTTTAAACCAATAAAGAGCTGCCACTCCACCATTTTTCCCTTTTGTTTCCATTTTTCATTCTCAGTATCCAGTCAGTCAGTTTCCATCACCGTTGATGTTTACTCTTTTTGCTCTGTTCAATAATTTTGTCCTCTTCTCTAAGCATTTAAATCCTTCACTAAAGGATTTGTTTACCATGGTCCATGGGGGACAATGGGAAGTCGTGTTTGAATGTCAACTTAGGC
This sequence comes from Cunninghamia lanceolata, assembly GCA_027924645.1. NCBI lineage: Eukaryota > Viridiplantae > Streptophyta > Pinopsida > Cupressales > Cupressaceae > Cunninghamia > Cunninghamia lanceolata. Next base: position 10,674,073 of record BSBN01000186.1, on the reverse strand, counting down.
ACCGCATTTAGCGAAGCTCCACAGACCTTTTAGTTATACATATCTGTATGCAAATAAAGTCATATCCATGGAGCAAACTCACTCCTTCAACTTCTCATATATATTTTATTCAAACAAAAATATTTCAATATAAAAATGTTCATAGTTTGAAAAATAAAATGACTTTAATGGTGCCATTAAAAAGGGGTAATTTAATCAAATCCTAACAAATTTTATATTGTGTGAAGTATAATAATATGGGTGGGGGCATATAGTATTAAAATACAAAATTTGATATCCTTCTATTTGGAAGAAATAGCTAACAAGGATAAGCATTTGATTAGGAGAATGTTGTCTTTCAAGTGCACCCTATGTTGTGATCAATATGGATGGTTTATGTTCATGTTAAAATTACTTTTAAATTGGATTTATTTATTTGGTTGCAAACTTTTAACTAAGAGCATGTGCTCTTCAAGTGTTATTAGTGTCGTCACTATACATATTTTTTGAAAAGTGTTTGTTTGTGGTTCTAATATCGTAGTATTGCAATGTCTTTGACAAATCTCTCCCAAGATTCTAAAGTGATATATGATGGTGTCAATAGGAGAAGAAAAAGAAGCCAAACAACCCTAGAAATTTTGAATTGACATGCAATAAGAAAGCATGTGGTAGGAGAAGAACGTCAGTAATGGCAATGGAATATGAAAGCACGTGGTAAGAAAAGAATGTTGGGCTATAGTGTGTCAAATATTTTTAAACAAATCTCGTGTCGACTCTTAGAGATGGTCACGATAGTTGGGTTTTAGTTGACTTTGGTGTCTTTAACTTTTTCTTAATTTGGTAGAGGCACACCAAGTAAAAGGGTTGGTGGGAATGCTATTTTAAATTTGTATGGATTGCTTGGAGGGAATTACTGGTTTTTTTGCCTTATATTACACCTAGCTATGGTACTTTATCTTTATTTTTATAAAGATAAAATTTGAGACTCTTCCTTGGAGATAATTGCATGGGTCAAGTGGATGTGAGGGTAAGGTATTGTGTCTCTGGTTCAAGTTTTTTAGTTTTTATATAATTTTTAGAAAAAATCAAACCCTAATGAGATCTAAATAATAAAACACAATACTACTTTTATTTAAAAATTTGATAAATTAAACCACTCTCAGAGTCACTTTAAAAGATTATAAATGAGTTATAATTATTTGCTTATTCTTAATACATAACAATTTAAATATGACATTAATAAATTATAATTTATATTTTACTAAATTAAGTTGATAAGAAGGTTTAGGGATGACTTTTCACAATTTATCTCACAAAAGTTCTTAAAGGCATTTGATGCACACCATTGAACATACAAATACTTACAATGTTTACACTCTTAAAAGAGTCAGAAGCTCATTACAAAGAAAATTTCAAAAATTAATATTAAATAATACTACTAATAATAAATCAAATTATAATATCATAATACAAAGTTATAATGACATGATTTTAAATATGATTAATTTAATTAGAGATTTTGATGTGATAATAGGTGGAAGCCCCTATAATCGTATAACAAGCAACAATAGGAACACAAGGGATGGACTAGAGGGGAACATGTCTTTTTTTTGTCAAATTTTGCACATCTTTCACCTCAATCAATTTACCCTTTTTATGTGTTTTCTTCACCCAACTTTTGAGGATAAGCTTATTTTCTTTACAAATTTTTGCAGACACAACATAATTGAGTGGTATACCCCAATGATGCAAAGTACCTTCTGGACCCCCAATTCTAGAGAAATATGGTATTCTATAATGAACAAATCAAAGTGATACATTTTTATTCTTATTCCATTTTTACATCTATGGAAGCCAATTAACTCACTACTAGAGGAAAAGTATGTAAATGTTTGGTTTCATACAATGCTTATTCCTCAATTAGAAGCAATGGATAGTAATTTAAGATTTGTTTATCTAAAACAATGTAATCTTAATTAAAAATAGAAGAATAAGTGAAAGAAATAGTGAAGATAAGATGACATATATGCTTAGAAAAACCCTTTTGAGTAAGATACCCACCACCAAAAGTAAACTTTAATATATTAGTGAAACATGTCATTTGCTTAAGGACCCGATAATTCACCTTTAAGACCTCTTTAGTGTACCCATTGCACATTGAAGTGTAGTTATCTCTAACAATAGCAACATCCCATCTCCAAGCTTCATTCATTCATACATGGCATGACATCAATACAATTGGAAACAATGCCACTTAGGCTAAAAATGGACATTTGCAACAACTAACTTGAAAGTCAAACAAATGGAAAGAATACTTAACACCAATTCTATCACATTTTAAATCACAATATGATATTATTATCAGGCCCTTTCAAATATAAGACACATACGATATTATTATCACCATTAGCTATATTTTTAAAGACCGAGTCACCCATTGTGAAAACAGTGAGGGTAAATATAGTCATTGGATATTACTCATATTTTTTGGGCTTTGTCGACATCTAAATCAAAATAAAGACTTGATGATATGATTAATTCAACTAAAGGTTTGATCTGATAATAGGTGGAAGCCCCTATAATATATAAATTTCCATGGGTTGTTTCATATGTAAGGCATGTAATGCATTCAAGTGTAACTTGTTAGAATAATGAAACATATATAATAATGAGTAATAAATATTATATTAAATAAAACATATATAAATATATTTAAATAAATATATGAATATATATATAATATTAAATTAATAGAGGAAGTATATATGGTGGGCAACTTAGAGGAGGAGCTGAAGGAGTGAAAGGGGAGGTGGTGGGTAATAGAGTGTCCCACATGATGGGTTGTTTTATGCCAGTTGGGAATGAGCATGAGAATGTGGGATTCGTATTATTTGAGCCATTAGATGAGGGGCTGGGACATTCTCTTTTCTATGTGAGGCCCCTAATCCCTATTACTTAATGAAAAGGTAATTACTCTCCATAATCTCATCCCTTGAATAAAATATTTGTCATGACACCATTGACTCCACTTGTTTAGTGTAATGAACATCATGATAAATGCATTTATTTCCCTCCTTGTGTTTCCTCCATTGTTTGCAACTCACAATCATTTCTTAATTCTCTCTCTCTCTCTCTCAACCTCCCTCTCAACCCATGCTATATATATTATATTTAATAATATATATTACATTGAATATAATATATTATAATAAATATAACTAGAATATAGATTTTATATTTAAAATAAATAGATAATTAAAACATTACAAGTTACCACTTGGACAATAAGCATGGAGAGCTAATTTCCCTTTCTTTATCACTTATCAATTCTCTCTCTCTAGCTCTTTCTCCCACCTCATTGTATCTTTGTCCCTCTATCCCTATACATCTCTCTATCTACCCATCTCTCCCTTTCTCTACCTCTCTCTATATATTTATGTCTCCATCTCTCTTTCTCTATTTTCTGGACCTCTCTTTGTTGCTTCTCTCTCTCTCTCTCTCTCTCTCTCTCTCTCTCTCTCTCTATATATATATATATATATATATATATATATATATATATATATATATATATATATATATATATATATATCTTTTTCTATCTTCTTCTTTATCTTTCTCCCTCCAACTTATAATCTATTGAATTACAGATTAGTAAAAAATTAAGGTTTCATTATTCTGTCAAGTTACATTTGAATGCATTGCATTCCTTACACAATTCACAATATGTGGAAATTCATCCTGTTGTTGACTATTAGATTAACATAGGGACTTCCACCTATTATCAAATCAAAACTTCCAATTGAGCTAATCATTTCATCAAATCTTTCTTTTGTCAAATTTCAAGCACATCTTCTACCTCAATCAATTTACCCTTTTGATGTGTTTTTTCCACGCAACTTTTGAGGATATGATTGTTTTATTTACAATTTTTTATAGAAACAACATAATCAAGTGGTATACCCAAATGACGTACAACAACTTTTGTGCCCCTAGTTGTACAGAACAAAGAAAGGATATTGATCTCCTTTAGATAAATAGGATTCACAATAGAAAGATGGTATGCTATAATGAAAAAATCATAGCGATAAATTTTCCTCTTCTTCTATTTTTACATCTATGGAAGCCAATTGACTCACTACTACATGAAAAGAATTTAAATGTTTTCCATGACTTATTAATCTCAATTACCTATGTAAAATTATATGATATGTTAGATGAGAGGGACTACTCACTTATGTTGTATGCAGGTGGCAATACGTTAGTATGCAATGGGTACATTGAGAATGGTTATCAAAAATTGTAAATTACACATGCAAAGTATATTACATCTCCTAAGTAGACAATAAGGAAGCCTATGCATAGTGGTTTCTATACTATTGTACAATGAACATTGAGAAGTTCTTAATATTGGGAAAAAAATTAGAAAATGGTGTCATTTGTTTTGCATAGAGGTTAGAATTTAAAGTTATGCGATAAAAAAATGAAACCAAAGTGTGCAATGGGTAGGCCAAGATTGCATGGAGGGAAAAGAAACTAGTGGTTCATTTACAAATGTGAAATGAACATTGAAGAGGCCATAAAAAATTGGCGAGCAATGACATGAACCTACAGTACGGTAAAAGGAATCTATTATCCACTTGGATATAGAATATCATGGGATCAATCCAAATAAATCTGTGATACCAAATGTTGGTTTTACAATGCTTATTCCTAAATTAGGAGCATTGGGAAGTAATAGAATTTATTGATCTAAAACACATGTAACATTGATTAAACATAGAATAATAAGTGAAGGAGATAGAAAAGATAAGATGACATATGTGTACTTGGGAAAACTATTTTAAGTAGAAAACCCACCACCAAAAGTAAAATAAAATAAATTCCTTCAAAATAAGCTTACAATAGATTGAGAAACTCCACTAATGTTGTAGCCCATGTGTTAACACTTTAATAGCATTAGACCTAAACTAAAAGTCTACAAATCTATAATAGATTTAGACCTAAACTAAAAGCCTACAAATCCCTACAATACAATCCAAATGATATCAAAATACTAAGCCAAGGGTTATATTTATAACGTTTTTCTATCCTATAAACCACTTGTCATTTCAACAAAACCATGGGCTAATTTTGACACCCCTCATGAGAAGTCAACAATCACAAAATAGAATATAACTCTCAATGTGTAAGATTCCACTTTTGAATCCACCAACTTAGGTGGTACACTTTTGGGATCTTCTTAAAACATACCTTTCTCACAATGACATCCTTTAGCAAGACTTGTAGAATATTTCCATTCAACCATTTCTACAACCCACTAAGCTTGCCTCCATGATTGAAACTATACAATATATTTCTTTCTCTCCACCTAAAATTACATTCCTTTTAATTATTGAGGAATCCCTCCCAATAATTATACTATTGACCCACAAGGTGATCTAGAACTCCGAATCCACCCAATCCTTTGACATGGTGTGGTTAATGAAAATTTATATCTTTAATTTCTACATACATTTGAACCTTTGGAAGACATACTTTCTTTGAGCTTTATCTCTTGAAATAGTTTCTTGTGATGGGTTTCATAATAATCCTTTTCTAAATCTAAGTGCTTTCTTTTATGAAATTTGATTTATTGCACATCCTCTAGGCTTTCATTCAATTCTTCAAAAAGGAAACCATGGTTAGCATGACTAATCAAAATTTATAATAACCCTAGGATTGTAATTGGCATATAATCAAAATAATTTCCATAAAAATTTTCAATACTTATTTTTGCTAACATATTCAATTTGGGGGAACATGACTATGAGTAAACAAGAAATTACTAATCTATTTAAGTGTAGACAAATACAAAATAAAGAATTTGTTACCATAATACCATATGGGTCTACAAATTGAAACTTCCATACTTAAAATTAGTCCCGTGTTGATTGTGCAAACAAATTTAGTACTTGTTTTTGGTAGCCTCTTCAATCTAGGTGGGAACTTGACTAGGAGAAATAAGGAATTTATACAAAATGAAGGTTTCATTATTCTATTAGGTTATATTTGAATGCATTGCATGCCTTACATAATTCACAATCCATGGTTCAAATTCATACAAAATAGGCCCATCCCTTGAGGGGCTTCCACCTATTATAAGATCAAATCCTCCAATTGAATTAATCATTTCATCAAGTCTTTCTTTTGTCAAATTCTGCACATCTTCCACCTCAATTAATTTACCCTTTTGATGTGTTTTATCCACCCAACATTTGAGGACAAACTTGTTTTCTTTATAACTTTTGATAAGCATAGCTCCCCATGGGCACTAAATGTTTAGAAAATAGACTCTCTATAATGGTAATTGCTTTACAAAAAATAAATTACTCTCCATAATATTATCCATTAAATAAAATAGTTGTCATGATACCATTGACTCCACTTGTTTATTGTAATTAACATCATGATAAATGCATTTATTTCCCTCCTTTTGTTTCCTCCATTGTTTGTAACTCACAATCATTTGTTAACTCTCTCTCTCTCTCTCTCTCTCTCTCTCTCTCTCTCTATATATATATATATATATATATATATATATATATATCCCTCCCTCTCTCTCTATTTCTTCATCTCTCTATATATCCCTCTCCCTCTCTCTTTATGTCTCTCGCTACCTATGTACTCTCTCTCTCTATGTTCCACTTTATGGTTACATAAATCTTATTCATTTGATAGAGAGATATTAGGAAATCAAATTTAAGATTTACCCTCCCCTCTCATTCTTGGGGAGCCCCATTCATTGGAAGCTAAGTGAAACAAGAGTCTTCTTGAGTATAGTGGTTGATTCATGTGCACAATTATTTACATCCTTACCATTTCTAGAAACGTATAAAGACTGATAAGTCTTCTTCTACTCTCTGTCCTAGAAAAATTGACCCTCATTGTTGATCAAATTCACTGGGTGTTAATGGATTTTAGCTATGTGAAGGGGTAGTCATGACCTTTGGCTTTAAAATCTAATGACTCTCTCATTGCCACATTGACATTCAGTGCATATAAACAATATTATTTTAAATGTGAACAAGTATACATGAATAAACATTACGCAATTCCCCATTAGTAATTAAATAATTCTTTTTACATCATCCAACAAAGATAAAAGGATGATATGAAGAAACGATATACAAACATTGAAAGTCATAGAATTCAATTTCGTCCTCTTTCTTAGGTAGACACACATTTTGCAAGCATAGATGTAAGGAATATACGTGTCCTAGAAGTGGATAGAACTTAAACCTACTAGTCATTAGTTCTTTTTATTTTTTACAATGTGCAAGCAAGAATGAACAAAAAAATGAGAAAAGACATGACAAAAAAGATCAAGAAAAGTAAATCAATGAACAAAATAAAACTAGCGAAATCAAATGGCTATGAAAATTTCAATTATCTTGCATCCTTCTCTATTTCTCTATCTATCTCCCTATTTCTCTCTTTCTCTTCCTCTCTATCTATTTGTTTGTCTCTCTCTCTTCCCCTCTTTTCTCTTTCCACTTCTCTATTCCTCTCTCTATGTCTCTCCCCTATCACTCTTTCTCTCCCCCTCTATCTATGTACCTCTCTCTTCTCCTCTCTCCTCCCTCTCTCTCCTCACCCTCTCTATTCTTGGCTATCCTTCTCTCCTACTCTCATCTCTCTCTATCTTCCTCTCCCTTCACCTCCCCCTCACACCCCTCCCTCTCTTTGTCTCTCTCCAACCCTCTCCCCCTTCCTCTATTACACTATTACATTTCTTATAGGCTAATTTAAATAGTTTTATATTAAAAAATATACTATGTAGTAATTATATAGTATATTTTATTTGTCTTAATAGTTTATATTATATAAGTATAATATATAATAAAAAACATGACTATAAAAGTAGATTTTATATATAAAATAAATATTTATTTAAACAATGAAGTGAAATAGAGAGATATAGAGGGGGACAAATAGATATATAGAGAGGTAGAGAGATAGATAGATAGAGAGATAAAGAGGCATATATGCACCATGCAAAAAAGTCCATACACATGCTAATAGTTACCAAAGCAAAAAAAGGAAAACAATTTTGTCATTTCCATAACTATTACCCATTGCTATTCAAAACTAACTAAATTGTTAATCATGTCAACATATTTAATCTACTCCATTTCACCCTCACCCTAGCCAAAAGTGTATGCTCTCTTCCCAAGTATAACAAATGGCCATGCACTATACCACTAATTACTTCTTTTCTATATGCTATTTCGGCGTACCCATTGCATCTTTAAAGAATACAAATTTCTTTTCAAAAATAACATATTTACAAGACACTTAGTTTGATTTAATGCAATAATTTTATCTCATAAACTCTTCACAAAGTTTTTAACTAAAACATTCATGAAGATTGAATTACAAAGACACAACCTAATAGTAAATATTAAAATAATTATTTATACAAAGGTTAAGCATGCAGCCATGTTTTCTACTTGAAACTAAAAAGTGATTCTGATCCATAACTTATAGTTACCCTTTGGCATATTATACACATATTCAAAGTAAAAGTATGGTGGGCCTTTCTCAAACTCTTTAAACTTCCACTACCGACCCACAAGGTGATTTGGAACTCCAAATCCAACCAATCCTTTAACATGTTGTGGTAAATAAAAATTTATATCTTTATTTTCTATAGACAAACATTTGGAAGACATACTTTATTTGACCTTTATCTTTTGAAATTATTTCTTATGACAAGTTTCATAGTAATTGTTTTCTAAATCTAAGTGCTTTATTTTATGAAATTTGATTTTTTGCAAACCTCTAGGCTTTCATTCAATTCTCGCAAAAAGAAACCATGGTTAGCATGGCTAATTAAACTAAGAATTCTAGGATTGTAATTAACAACATCCAAGCCTACAATTAGTCCCATGCTAATTGTACAAACAAATTTGCTCCATATAATCAAAATAATGTCCATACAAGCCTGCAATTGGCAACATCCATACTTACAATTAGTCCCATGCTAATTATGCAAACAAATTTTCTACACAAAATCAAAATAATAATAATGTCCATAATTTTCAATACTTATTTTTGGTAGCCTCTTTAATGTGGGTAGGAACTTGGATATGAAAAATAAGGAATTTATAATCTATTGAAGTCTAGATTAGTACAAAATGAAGGTTTCATTATTCTATCAAGTTACACTTGAATGCATTGCAAGCCTTACATACAAAATAGAGGAATGTTTCCCCTCTACCCCATCACTTGTGTTCTTGTTGTTGCTTGTTAGAATATTATAGGGGCTTCCACCTATTATCACATCAAAACCTCAAACTAAATTAATTGTTTCATCAAGTATTTCTTAAAATTCCACTACCAACCTCATTAAATACATTTCAACTATGTATTTTTTGTCAAAATATACTCAACATCCACTTCAATAGCCGCCCATGCACCAATAGTTATTGTATCCATCCATACACCAATAGTTATTATGGTGTTGCGTAGTAAGGGTATGAATCAATTTACCCTTTTGATGTGTTTTTTCTACCCATTTTTTGAGGATAAGCTTGTTTCCTTTACAAATTTTTGTAGATACAACATAATTGAGTGGTATGCCCAAATGATGCAAAGCAACCTCTGAACCCCCAATTCTAGCAAACAAAGAAAGGATATTGATCCCCTGTAGATAGATAGGCTTCAAAATAGAAAGATGGTATCCTTTAATGAACAAATCAAAGTGATACATTTTTCCTATTCTTCCATTTTTACATCTATGGAAGCTAATTGACTCACTACTAGATGAAAAACATTTAAATGTATCTAAATTACAAATTACATTTATATCTGACTTGTCCCATTCATCTTGATCCATTGTTGATGTTAGAAAATTTAGTGCAACAATTACTATGATCCACTCATCTATCTCCACTAAAAGATCTTCAACCTTCAATTTCCACAACTCTTGATGTTTTACCTATTGAACTTCTTGATCTCAATTGTCAAGGTGTTGGTCATGACTTCTAATTTTTAAATATTATTTTAATTCCACATGAATTATCCTAGAAGTCCAACAAATTGAAAGAACACTTAGCACCTTCTATTGTTTAAGTATCCCCTCGTTTCACCACCACCCCAATAGTAGATGATCAATATTTTCAAGCATTCTCTTGAAGTGAACTATTGCTATACCAGCCATTCATAAACATATTGTTTATCAATGTTTATGAATGGCTGGTATAACAACAGTTCACTCTAAATCATCACTCATCTATATTGCTATATTGCTATACTAACCATTCATCTAGACATTAATGATGAAAATATCTAGAACCATTGTCGGCATATAGAGGAAGAGTAAGAGAGAGTAAGAAAATATCTAGGATGAAAATTGCATGTTCTCTTCTCAATAAATGTCAATATTTAATGTGAAATTATAAGCAAACCACTAATTATTTTTATCTAAATGAGTTTCATTGGTCCAAAATTGTTGGAGTACATTGACATTAGGTTGTTTGAAGCATTCTCCAACCATAATCAAATCCCTTTTGGAGCCTGTTCAATCATCCTCTTCTGTAACCTTTGTAAACTCCCCCCAGTTAAAGACATTCCCATGTATACTGCAACATCATATGGGGGAATGGTCTACCAGAGCTTCTCCATGGTAGTAGTTAAACTGAGTAATATATTCTAACAAATTGATCTAGACCCAACACAAGTTGCTTTCTGCACTCTTCTCTCACATATAAGAAATGCAGAGCCAACAATTACAGATTGGAAGGTTATAATCTCATGTTCAAGTTCTTCACTTACCTTAATTGAGCAATCATCTTTTTTATCCACTATACATTTATTTGAAACAAATTAGTTAGTATCATATTAAACATATGCTCCAATCTTTGACAATGCTAATTGCCAAGTCCAATGTTGAGAAACTTAATAGGACACCATGCCCAACTCCAAAGGATGAACAAATTGAAGCTAAGATCCTCTTATGTATTGGCCAAGAAGTTATGCTATGTTCTAATTTGTGGGTGTAGGAAAGCCTTGTGAATTGTGCAATTGGCTAGGTTAAAGAAATTGTATACAAAAACAACCAAAAACCCCCATACCTTCCCTTATTTGTTGTAGTACAATTCAATCATTACATAGGCCCACCCTAGGATCACACCCAACCAAAAAAGTTCCCATCATCCCACTAAGCCATGGCATGTGTCACCAAACTCCTCTACAAATGGCATAGGCCTTAATAATACATAAATCATAAGGTCTAACACTTGAAGGGGAAACAATCAACATCGACAACATTGATCAACATGGACTCACATTCACAACTATACCAAGACTACGCAACTTTGTAGGTCTTTGAATATGAACCAACTTCACATTCTAAAGATATATGCATGCATGCAACGTAGTCCATATGTTGCACTAAGAAAGCAAGAAGAGGGTTCATTAAGAGCACTTTCAAATGGAAATAGATAACTAGCACAAAAAAGAGGTTTCTAAGTTTTATAACTATTTATTTGTCCACAATGAAACATTTTCCTCTTATTTACCAGAATGTATTTTTACAATCATGTATACATGTCATTTTAATCCATTTCATTTTAATGTAGAAAAACAATGCATATCATTATAGGATAAGAGAGTTAAAATGATGGAGTGATAGTAGGCAATAAAAATGGGAAACAAAGATGTCAATTATTAAAACATTGCATATATTTTGGATACTCTTTCTCAAGGATACTAATATTAGAAGAAAGGGGAAAAAATCCTTTCTACTATTGTCACAAATAAAAGTACGTAAATTTACAAAACATTCTTGTATATATACAATTTTCTTACCATTGTTGATATAGATAGGTTACAACTGTGATTGATTTCATTGCTTAATAATTTTTTTACAAATGAATATTATGGATTATGTTCTCAATATCAATTCTATACTAGCACCTTCTTACATTATAGATTTCAATATTTTGTAGAGTGTGCACATTTGTACAATATAGTATGTTACCCAAAAAAACTTAGGTTTGATTTTTCACATAGAACTTTCAATTCTAATTTCTCTCTAAAAAAAATCATGCTCTATTATTTTTTGATTCCAATATTAACAACTTTTCAATGTTCATTGTGCAATCATCTAGAAACCAAGATAGATAAGCTTCCTTACAATCTATTTAGGAGATTTAATTCTAAAATGTAATTACTATTATTACATTTCTAAGAATAACTATGGATGGTTAATTGTTAACTGTAATTACTATTATAATTTAATTACTATTATAATTTACATGTGACATATATATTTTTCTACAATCATTTAGATGAGCAAATAACTTCTTATTGATGAAGTTGTGAGTGCTTCTTGTGTTTATCAACATTGTTACTCTCTCTTTCTTCAAGAAACTCACTACCTTGAGAGTTTGTGGGATGTTAATGTTAGAAAGTGCATGACAAAAAATGAGAGATTAAACATGCATAATTTTAATTTACAAGAAATATACCTTTTTGTTAAACATACATAATTTTTAATTTAATTAGCAAAATAATAATTTAATTATATATTGATAACAATTTAAGGCTCAAACATTTACACTTATTATATTTGTTCAAATTCAAATTTCAACCACTAAAAAAATCTCTTAAACTTATACAATAGATCATTATTATTTATAATTTTTTAAAAAGGAAATCAATACTCTTCTATCACATTATTTATTTTCTCACAAGAAATATAAAATATGATTTTTTAAAAAAAATTATAGAATCAAAATTCTAAAGCATATGTATTTTTAATTTTGAAAGCTAAAGACTTTGGTTAAAAAATATTAAAAAATTCTTTAATTTTTAAAAAATTATAAAAAACAAAATAAATAAAATATTCATCCACAACTAATCAACCAATCAATCAACTACCTAGATTAAAATGTAGATAAAAGCAACCGTAAAATCATAGAGTTTGAATTAGAACAAAATGCCATCATTATCTTGTGTGCTTATAAAAGAGGAAAATGAATGTACCCACAAGATATCATATAAGCTTCACATGTATCCAAGTGAAGAACAGCTTTGACTCTTGCAAAAATCTTTGGACAGGAATATTCATATCAGAGTTGTTGGTCAATGTTTTGGCTTCTTCCTCTCCATTACACAACATTTTCCCATATATCTTTGGAGTTTAGAGGATTTGGTTTATATCACTATCCTTCAAATCCCTCTGGATCCATACACATGTCGAAAGGAGCTGCAGCTACGTGTTTAAATAAGAGAGGCCGATGAAATGAGTTCCCGCCTCTAAATCACCACAGAACTTTTAGGGTTCTCAGCCTTCCACGACACAACATTACAACCGTTGGATGCCCGACATCGGACGGTCAAGAAGTACAGTCAGCCGCTCATTTAATCTTTCACGTGTTTAATCGTAGATTTCATTACTGTGTTTTGCTGTTATAGCTTTGAGATAAACGCCAAGAAAAATTGGAATCCAACGCAGGGAGGCAACCACTAAGGCCTGTAATAATCTAAGATTACTGTATATTAATTCGAAATAGAATGATAACATTGTGTAGTATAAGTTTGTAGAATCGATGTGAAAGAAGATATAATTTTCTATTATAATTGTAGCAAAGGGGGTTTGTTAAGATTGTGAGAGTGTGTGAATTGGGCAAAGAAAGTTAAAATGCAAGCTCCTGAAGTTTCCACTTCTACCCAACAGCAATCTGCAAGTGGTGAGAAAACTTCCAGTTCAGGGGACCAAAATGAAGCAGTCAATACATATGGTAAGTCCTCCTATGCATGACTATAGGATTTAAGATAATGTGTTTGGAAAAAGGCTTGGGTATTGTTGAAAAATGTTTATACTCCTGTATAAATTAGATCAAATGAGTATTGAAATGTTTAGTAAAATGGGTTTTCAATCTATGGTGTTTGTCTATTTGTTTAAATGGTTGTTCATTTGATTTTGTTGTACTGATTATATTGTCAAGATAGATTGTGATATTGTCTCTTTAGAAAATCATTCTATGGTTTGGTAAGAATTTCTGGGTCTGCTTGTGGGTGGTGTTGAGTTGTTTAGTTGCTGAAGTCATTCATCACCATAAAAAGGTTATAAGCGAATGCTTGAGCAAGCAGACCTAGACGCTCTTAGCAACCTTATTTGCTGCTAATAAAGTACTCGAAAAGCAAACATTATATGGTTTGCAAGCCTAAGATGATGTATGTAGATGAAGGCTTGTTTTTCATTGCAAAAGTTCTGATGCATAGAATTGGTCTGTTGAATATTTTTTACACATCTCAACAGACAGTAGGTCAGATGGCTTTAGAGACCTTTTAGAAAATGGGTCTGTTGTTTATTGTGTGTATCTATTTAAAGGTTTATCACTCACCTTAATTTCGAATTATTAGAAAGTTGAAACTAAGATAATGTATGTAGAAGATGGCATGTTGTTCTTGCAAAAGTTTGATGTATATAATTGGTCTACTGAATTGGATCGATGGCTATATAGACCTTTTAGAAAATGGGTTTGTTGCTTATTGTGGGTATCTATTTAAAGGCTTATCAATCACCTAAGTTTCTAATTCGTAGAAAATATAAAATTACTTTTTTAACTGCTGAAAGCAGAACGGTAGTTGACCCAGCTGCTGCCCTACTCTTTCTTCTTTTCCTGCAATTAGGTAGAGAAGGTAGAGCCAAAACTTGCTTACATGATTATTCATTTGATTGTCCAGCAATAAATAAATTGTTGAACTGTTTTCAAGGTTGTGATATTGTACTGTGTTTAGATAACCTAATATGGGGTCCAGTTCTGAAGTACTGTATCTGATTGGTAGATATTCTAAATCCATTTGACTGTTTTGTATGTTGTTTAGATAATTATTTGCTCTGATAGATAGTTCTATTCTCTGATGTTTAGATGGATTGTACTCACTGTAAGATATTTTTTGTCGACGTTGAGACTTCCACTGTAAATGCAGAGCTGCATTAATAGGAAGTGTATATATTGTCGTACTGTTTAATGCAGTAAATGAGAGCGATGACGATTTACGAAGAGTACCAGAGATGGGATTTATGGCAGGGCAGACTGTGAATTCTGTTGCAGTCAAGATAGAGAACCAGCAGCAGCACTCTACTAGTGGTGGGGGCCAGAGAAAGCGAGGCAGAACACCTGCTGACAAAGAGCACAAACGTCTTAAAAGGTGTGCATTTTGTTTGTTGTAGAATTGATTTTCCAGAATTCTAAATTATGAACTTCTGTTACCATTCTCAGGTTTAATTTGCCTCTGTGATCATAATATATTATTAGTTTTAAAAACCATATTAATCATCAAATATCCCACTCAATCATGCCATTTCATGTGTTATTAAATTATTTTAATTTTTTTTTAATGATAATGTAATTGTTGGTTGTTTTTTAACTAATCAATATAATATCATATTTATAATTTTTTTTAACGATAATGTAATTGGTTGTTTTTTAACTAATCAATATAATATCATATTTATAACTTGCAGTAGATTAAATAGTTTAATTGCTTTTAAATAAAGAGTTTTTAAAGATGATATACACTTTTAAACTTTATTAACTACCTTAAGATTCTGAAACTTCTTAACATTGAGATATTTATATTTTATATAAGTCATTTTGTATGATAAATAGTTTGTTATTCATTTGAATTGATTTAGTAAAAATTTGTATTATTTTATGATAAATTTTATTTTGATAAATCATATGTATATTTGGATTGAGAAAGGAATATGTTATATTTGTAAATTGATTATAATGAAACAATATTAGATTAGTTATTTCAAATATTTTTGTTAATTTTCTGTTCTTATCATTAATCAATATGACACAATAATATATATAATTATTATATTTTTTTGATAAATTAAACTAGGGTTTTATGGGCACCTTTCCTTAGGAAAAAAATTACATACATAAACAAATAGATAAACTGAAAGAGAACAAACAAATCTACCAAAGCTTCCTCCTACATTCAAACAAACCCCACCACTGATCATCTCAACTTGAGGGACTCAATGCATCATCATTCTTAGAGATCACCAACACATGATTCGTGAATTTCTCTAGGTATACTACTCTTCAAAATAGTGGGAAGTTGGTACTATGAACTACAAATTTCTGAATTACCTTCCCTTATCACCTACTATAGATTTTCTAAACACAAAGCTAAGTCTTGGCTATACAAAGACAAATTGACATTCTTTTTCAATGATAGTTGGGTTAAATTTTACAAATACTCCACATTTTGTTGGAGGTTAGCCATCAAACGAAAACTAAGAGGGACATCATCATCAAGATTATCTCTCAAAAGAATGAGATCGTCACAATGGATGGTTCTTTTAAGAGTTCATTTCCTAGCCTTTAAATCAAACGTTTGGGCTTCCAATTTATAGAAGAAATCTTTAATTATCGACACCCTCATCCAAAAAACTCTTACATTAGCAAGAACTTCTTCATCCAATAGGTCTATTTTGCCAAATATAAGGTTAAAATGTCTAGAATACTAAATTTTTTTCTTAAGAGGTAGTCAAAGATTACAACACTATAAGGAAAGATCTTGGCTAAGTAACTCCTTTTCATGACAGCTTGAGCAACTTGAATGATCTAGAATCAATAGAACTTGCATAGTGAAAATCCCATGAAATAAGAAGAAATTGAAGATTTTGTGAAGCAAGGAATAGTGCTAGGATTAACTACTTGGAGGGATATGAATGAAGGGTGCAATGTGTAGCTTTCCATAAAAAAAAAATGCAGGAAAAGTTTCTACATATCAAAGATTTTCAAATAAAGTTAACACTTGTCTAAAACCATGATTATAGCTGCTCATAATAATATATGAGTGGAGATTGAAAGTTGAAGTTAGTGATTTATTTCCCATTAGGAGAGTCCTTTGTAATACTTCCCTCAAGTTTCATTCATCTAGATCATGCCACTATGCTTGGTAGAGAAGGGAGATTGATTGGCACTTGCATTCATGATCATATCAGTGGCCATGTCACATTCCCAATAGTAATGGCAAAATACAACCTTATTTAGTTAATTACACAAGAGCTGGGTTTCATGTAAGATGCTAATCAATATCCAATCCTATAATTGATTCTTATTTAAGACATTGATCGCTAGAAGGGAGTTTCCTTCCACTACCATTTTTTTGTTGCTAAATTTAAAAAACTTTTATTCACAAGGAGACAAATAAGCTATTATTAAAAGAAAACAAAGATAACAAAATTAGAATAAAGATTAGCATCACAAGTCAAGGAGAAATTATAGATTCTCATCAGAGTCATGATCCAATTCCACATTAGGAGGTTGATTCAGGACTCTAGAACATTGTCCATCATGAAATAACCTTACATGCATTAGGTGAGATAACTTCCATAAATCTTGGATTAGAGTAAGCATATAGATTCCTAGATATCCTCTACCAAATTTTTGAACCTAGAAGGAACAACCAATTTGATCAAGAGAAGTCAAAGATTTTATTGAATTGTTTGATTTGGTACTTAAGAATAAAGAAGCTCCTCTAATGAAATGGCCAGAAGAATAGTGAAACACCACACTTGCACCTACTAGCCCTAGGTAACCTCCAAGTGCTTCATCAAAATTCATTTTTTAACAATCACTTTTAGGTGGCATCTTAAATGTGATAGGTTTTGCATAGAGATTGTATTGATTATCCCATTAATAGTGAAGACATATAATTATTATGTTATCTACACAAAGAACCACAATTTTACATATCCAACATCACAATTATTCACATAATTATTAGGGTCAAATGGGAGTGTACTTAGATATTGTTTGAACTTTGAAGTAATCAACAATCTTGGCATACTCTACCTTTGGTGTTTTCTTCAAGCCATATAAATATATTTAGTCTTGTAAAATGATGCATTTGATTGGGACTTACAAATCTATGTCTTTGGCCAAGTAACCCCTTTTATTAAGGTCAAAGGGGAGTTTTATTGGATCTTCTTTGAACTTTGAAGAAATCAACAATCTTGGTTTACTATATATTTGGTGCTTTCTTCAAGACATACATATTTTTAATCTTGTAAAATCAGCATTCAATTGGACTCACAAATCCATCTTTGGTAGAGTAACCCCTTTTCATGTTAGGTTGAGCAACTTGGATGACTTTGAAACAACATAACCAACATAGAAAAGCCCACAAAACAAGAAGAAATTACTAATGTTAAGAAGGAAAGGAATGGTGCTAGGGATTGCTTCTTGGATTTGTATGATCAAAGGGTGAAATGTGTATATAAGCCCCATAGAAAATAGTATAAATTCTTTTGCAAGCATATCAAGGATTTTTAAATAGTCGACACTCATCTAAAACCATGATTATATCTTCTCATACTAATGTACAAGTCAGGATTGGAAGACGAAATTAATGATTTATTTCTCATGAGGGGAATCCATTCCAATACTTACTTTAAGTTCCATTCATCTAGATCATCGATGTGCTTGGTAGAGAAGGGAGATTGATTCACGCCTACATTCACCAACATATCAATGACCTGTTAGATTCTCGATAGTAATGATATAATACAATCTTGTCTAACTAATTACACAAGAGATAGGTTTAAACTAAGATGTTGTTCAATCTCTAATCCTATAATTGATTCTTACTAAAACCATTGATCACTAGAAGCGAACCCCCTTCCACTACCAAACTTTTGAACCTAGAGGGAACAATCAATTTGATCCCTTCTTGAGTAGTTGAATATTTTATTTAGTTGTTTGATTTGGTACTTAAAAATAAAGAAGCCCATTCAATAAATTGACTAGAAGAAGAGAAAAACAACACATGACATATGCAACCCTGAGATTCCTCTAGGTGCTCTATCAAAATTCATTATTTAACAATCACTTTTAGGTGGTAGCTAAAATTATTGGGTTTTCTTAGAGATTTTATGGATTACCACATTAATAGTGGAGACATATAATTATTATGTAATATACACAAATAACCACAACTATATGTCCAACATCACTATTTTTCACCTTAATATTTGAGTCAAATAGGAGTTTTACTAGATCTCGTTTGAACTCTAAGTAATCCAAGAATCTTGGCATATTATAACCTTTGTTTCTTTCTTCAAGCCATATAAGTATTTTCAATCTTGTAAAATGATATGTTTGGTTGGAACTCATAAATCCATGTGTTTTTTCCATTTATATCTTTGTACTTTATTCACCTTTAAGCAATGCATTCTTTACATGCATTTGATGAAAATGTCATTTAAAAATAGTACTCAATTCAATAACAACCCTATTTTTATTCTTTTTTAGTATGAACAAATGTATTGTTAAAATTTTCTTTTATTAGGAGTATCATTTTTCTATAAACCTTATTTTAATGTTAATAATGCAAAATATTATATTTGAAGTTATTCATATAAACCTAATTAGTGCCAACAATATTTATACAGTTAGAAGTTTCAATTATTCCTACATATATATTTTTTAATTAAGGGTAAAAGGAGAAGTTTGAAAGGGTCCCAACCCTTATAGAAATACTAGAATAGACATAGCAATGAAGCCTAGCACCCATCAATGAAACAAACAACAAGGAACAAATGAGACTAAGGTTGTAAACATACAACACTTATAGGACCTCCCAAAAGGGCCTAAAAACAACTAGGAATCATTGAATAAAATAAGAGAGCAACTAAATCAAGGTGGGTTGAAGTTGTAGTGCTCCAAGGAGCTCTAAATACTACCACCAACCTAACCACATAATTATTGGGGCTAATTTCCTTACTGACTACACTCCCTTTTTATTGCTAATTTGAAATAACAAGAATTCATAGGACTTCTTGTTAATCTCCCAACCAAGTGCTTTTTCCTTTTATCCTTAATAGTGGAAGGCAGGATGGAAAAATGCAAAGCACCAACTAGGCCCTCATTAACAAACTTCCACTCTTGACTAGCCTCTTCTAAAGCCCTCCCATTAGACCTAAGGGGATCTAAAAATGGAATACAATGATTGTTGGTCCTATCTAAGGAAGTGTCACCCTCATTGTCACCACCCACAAATGGCAACAACTCCAAAGGTTGAGAGAGGCCAAGATCCATATTTTCTTTTTTCCTTTAGGAAAATTGCTTCCTCCTATTGTTTAGGAAACCAATAGCAGAGTGTCCATCTTTGTGGCATTTTGGGCACATAATTGTGGAGTCCTTGTAGACAATCTATTGCACCCACTCAATAATTTTGGAGGACAATGCAATAGAAGAAGCATCATGTCCACATCTACATTTACACAAAATATAGCATACAATAGGAATTTCTTGGAGCTAGTCACCGTATCAATATCTATGAGCTAACCGAGAGAGTTAGAAATATCCTTCAAAACTTCATCCTCCCAATACTCCAATGGTAGGCTTAGGAGCCTATTCCAGATGGGGATCCTATTGATATGGTCTTTCTCAGAATCATAACCCTTTTTTGATCTTTTAGGAAGAACCCTCACTTACCTAGAAACCATGGTCCATCCAAGAGGGTTCAAACACAATCTTCATGGTTTGAGAAGGAGATCAAGAAGAAGCCATTTCTCATAGCTAAAAATCTAATATGGCCACATAATTTCTATTTTCTCAATGCCCATTTCCTAAAAAAATCAATGTTTGGCCTAATTCCTAGAAACATCCCAATGAGAGATATTGCCATCCTATAAGAGGACATCAATATTGAACCAAGAATCCTTAGAAAAATCTCTTTCTATCCCAGATTAGATTCAAAGAAAAGGATTGAGTAAAATTGGAATAGGACATAACTATAACATCCTCAACCCTAAATTTCTTTACAAATAGCCCTAAATTCATACCAATAGCAACTAAAGGATCTTCAAACACCAATGAGGACTTATCAGGTACATGCCTCTCCACCTCCATGCTTTGAGTGATAGTAGACATGACCTTGTCCCCCTGGGAAGATCCAATAGTGCCTCCAAAAAGAGATAGTTTGCATCATCCCCCTTAGAAGCACAAGGGGGAATAAGAGGATCACAATATTCAATGTAGCCAGATTCAGGCCTTCATAATCTATGCCCCTCAAGCCAACATTATTTTGTTGGCCACTCAGATGATGAAATCAACACTTTAAACCTTGAACGCAAAAGAAAGGATGAGAGGGTAAAAGCACAAAGCTGTGTCACACTTTCAACCAACTTATCAACACAAGTGAATTTAAGTATTTCTAACTAAAAATTAATTTTGGTCAAACATATGATCTTGTAAGATTCATTCTAGCTAAGTTAGATGTGTTCACAACTTTTTGAACTAAAATTGTTGGCTAAATACATATGTGGCACCACTATGAGGCCAATTTACCAAAAAAATAAAATTATTTGAAAAACGAGATATTTCAACAACTTCTACTCATGTAAATAACATTTTTAAAAAAATATAAAAATACCCTTTTGTAGATCTATAAGTTTAGTTTTCAAATATATATATATATTAATAGTTTAATTATTATTTATATTTTCCTTTCTATTTTTACTAAAAGTAGGTTATCAGCACAAAGCCTTAGGTCGATTACCATGTCAAGGAAAAATAGTAAAACTTATTAAAAAAAACTGAAAAAAATATGATGCACTAGATAAAAGAATCTATATTAAGATGGTATAATTTTTTTTCTATTTTAGATAAATAGTTAATATGAAAGTTGACATCGGATGGAAACAACTACGTTTTAATACATGCACATTTTATTATTTATTTAAAAATATATATTTATCAAAATTGGAAAAAAAAATATCCATGCACTAAAGTTTCAAGTTATAAATACACAAAAAAAAATTAAGAAAAAAAAAATTTACTATATAAAGATTGACGTCTCATGTAACTTCATTTTTCAACATTTTATTAGCAACTAAATTAGTGTCAATTTATTAAAAACTATATTCAAATAATTTTTTAATTTTTTCAAAAAATACAAACATAAAATATATTAAAAAATAAATATTTTATTAGTTTACATCATTTCACAATTCAAACATAAATGTCACTGTTTAGTGATTCAAGTTTAAAAGTTGGATCATCATTAGCTGTTTCCTTTATAAAAGTGTGACACAACTTTGTGTTTTTACCCGAGAAACATATATTTCAACACCTATTATGAGCCATAGCCAATGGGAGAACATTGCCTTGTAATAGTTGATTGTGAACCCTTAATAATAGGGGAGCCAACCTTCCCAGTAGCCACTAGACATGCCTCAAAATCTTTTCAATGGGCCTCAAACCATTGATCTAATAGTTTTTCATCCTCAACATAATAAAACTCCCCATTTCATTTGTCCTCATCTTCGTTGTTCTCCTTGTGGTGTTTTTTTGGACTTGTAACGAGCCTTATCATGGTCAAAAACCCTCTCACCACCATTTTCCTACTCATAGTGTTTATGAAAGCTTCACATGGTTTGTTATTTATCATTAAAGAGCCATGATTTTCTTGCATGCATCTTCCCAACATTTTTTACAATTAGCTTCATAAAAATGAGAACCACATACTTTAGAATTTTTCTCAGAAAATAGTAAACATGATTTTAATCTCTTACTTTTTAGATAATCATTTTGAAAGATTTTAAAATTTTTAACTTCAAGAAGCTTTTTGAAAATTATATAACTAGCTTATTTCTTGTCTATATTTTCATGTGAAAGTAAATTAACAATTAAATTTTAGATTTCTTGAAAAAGCCTCTATCTTAAAATGTCCAATTTGATTAGAAAAATATTAAACTAATTAAATTCACTTTTGTTTTTGAAAAAAAAAAATTCATAACAATTAAAAAATACCTTATAAAAGTTCTAATTCTTTCCAAAATTTATTTGTACATGTAACACAACTTTAAAACTACTCCAATTGATATTCTTCATTGTAAATATTCTCTTCCTAACTTTGTATCCACATAACACAACTTTGTTAGTAGTGATTGGATCCAAATGTAAACCTTACTCTTTTAATGGAATAGTATCCTACTATTTAGATAACTTAGTGTAAAATAAGCATGGAACATGGATCAATAAAAATGATATCAAGCCATTCACTTAACAATTTAAAACTTTTGAAATTATATAATTAATACTTATATTCAAGCCACTTGTACATATAAAAATTTAAGTTTAGTATTTATTTATTTTCTTATTTTAAAATTGGATGACATTTAAGTTTTGTTCTATTTAAATATCTTTTGATTTAGTTAATAACAATTTTACTTCCATTACACTAAAAAATGTTAAATATATATTCCATTTTTATTAGCCAAAATTTACCTTTGCCTAAACAATTTGAAAAGGAAACTTATAATTTTTTTCTTATGTTTTAAAGTCCTTTCTTTTATGTGGTCTTGTATCAAAGATGGTGATTAATAAATTTGGATCATTGCAGATTGTTGAGGAATAGGGTATCTGCACAACAAGCAAGAGAAAGAAAGAAAGCTTATGTAGGTGAGCTAGAAACCAAGGCAAAGGAGCTTGAAGACAAGAATAGTGAGTTGGAAGAGAGAGTCTCAACTCTACAAAATGAGAATTTTATGCTTAGACAGGTATGCATTAAAGGTTCAAGTAGCTCTTGATTGGTTCTATCTTTTTTTCTTTTTTGGTAAGGTAAAAGAAGTGGGATCATGTTTTGTAATTGGTCATGTAGATTTTGAAGAACACCACTATGAAAAGCAAAGGAAGCGGGGTTATTGATCCTTGAAAGAATTGAACATGGAGTAGTTAGGTAGATTACTAGTCTCTTAGATTTTCGATTACCCCTTCCTTAATTTCATTTTGGGTATTAGAGTATCTACTCTACGAATATAGAGTTATACAAATCTCTTATTGTATCAAACCATTAATCTTCTGTAATATTGCAAATATGTTATCTCTCTAATATTGCAAGCTTATAGAATCAACCAAAGAGTCTTGGGATGACTTCTTAATAATTTGGATAAGTGAATAATCCTTTGTAGATTATATTCTAAATCGTGCCTCTAAAGATGACCTAAGTCTATTAAAAAGTAAAATATTAGAACTAGAAAAGGTATGCTTATTATACTTTTAAATGTAAATTACTTATATTAAAATTTAATTCAAGAGTTTTATTTTTACAAATTACAAAAAGTTTGAAAGGTTCCCAAATAATTATATATTATGTTTATTATGTATAAACATATTCATTATTATTTTTATTTTCAAAATATTAAACATTATCTATTTATTTATTTAAAAAAAATTAATATAAAAAATTATATTAATCATTCAAGATGAGAAGGTTGTTTTTCAATATAAATCTTTTGTTATGAATTATTATGTATCTTTTAGATGTATATGATGTCAATTTTTGGACGAATTAAAATTAAGAGTTCAAATACTTTTGATAGCAATGTTAAATGTTTGTCTTTTTCAGTTGTTACTTATTACAAATAATTAATTTAAGGTTGATTTTTTTCCATATAAACAATTTTATTGTTGAGCTATTTTGCATTCAATTTTAAATCATTACATTTTTAAAAATTGTAATAAATAAAAGATTAAAATGAGACATCTTTTTATTGCTTATAATAAGAACTTATGACCTATGCAATTACATCAAGTGTCTTGGACCTCAATTTATTATTTGAAAGGATTTATTGTTAATGAAATGACCCACATCTGAAATGTAAAAGGACTATTCACAAAGTGGGTTGGTAGCTTAGTGGTAGAACACCCCACTAACAAATGGAAGGTCCTCGTTTTGAGTCTTAGTTGGTCCATATAAAATTTAACATGACCTGCTTTTGATTGGGCCTCCTTGCATGGGGAAACAAATAAACCCCTTTCTGGATGCTTGGTGACCATTCTTGGAAGGTACCACTCTTGGATGATGCCTCAGATTTCACACATACTACCTTCACCCAAATAAACCCCTTTCTGGATGCTTGGTGACCATTCTTGGAAGGTACCACTCTTGGATGATGCCTCAGATTTCACACATACTACCTTCACCCACATTATTGTTGACCGTGATACTTCAAAGGCTCTTCCTGCAAACATTACCTTTAGAATTGCTCAGTTTAGCTGGTCTTAGACATTAGACTATGAAGGTTTTCCCTTTTGGCGCCATTGGTGTTATTAAACAAGACACATCATTGTTGAATGCCTCAACTCCAAGCATAATTCAGGCGATCATACTACATGGTGGAAGGATGCCCTCCCACAACATTATACTGTGGATGGACCTTTGGTGAATCCTCTATCTCTCTCTACATCCGATCAAGTTGATAAAAAGAATATCGAAAAACCCACAAAGTCTGCAGTGAAATCGAATAAATCTTTATCAGAAAGGGAAGAGACATTATCTCCTATTCAAAGTGAGAAATCACAAAAGGAGGTCCCAATTGATTCTATCAATAGCTCTACACTCTGTGATGAGGGATGCGTATCTGCCTTTTATCTTTCTCAGAGTGGAATGTAGTGCATAAGAAAAAGAAAGAAATATTAAAAAAAGATGTTACAATCCATAAGATGAATTTGCGATCACACTCTAAAACTAATATTAACAACTGTAATGCACCCCTTTAAGAGTTTGATGCAATTTTTTGAGTTGTTTGAACTTTGAATATATAAGAGCTGCCAAGAAACTTTGAATATATGGGAGCTGCGATCAAAAAAATAAAATAAAAAAGTACTGTAACTTCAGTTCTCTTGCACAC
Organism: Cunninghamia lanceolata; assembly: GCA_027924645.1. Taxonomy (NCBI): domain Eukaryota; kingdom Viridiplantae; phylum Streptophyta; class Pinopsida; order Cupressales; family Cupressaceae; genus Cunninghamia; species Cunninghamia lanceolata. Next base: position 10,648,374 of record BSBN01000186.1, on the reverse strand, counting down.
TGACTTAAGTGTAGACCAATTTACTGCACAAATTATTCCAAGGTATAATATATATCAAAAAATTCATAGTTTTACTGTTCCGTGGTACTCGAATGTTTTTTTTTCGAATTTTTCTCTGATTTCGAAGGCGACTAGACTTACACCGACCCTGTAAATGCATTTCACTGATGTCAAATAAACGCTTCGTTCCCATTGTGGTCAGAGTTGTCATTGCCAGCGGGGTAGTTGACGTTATTAATATTTTCAGCGTTAAATTTGCAGTCAAAGTCTAGAAATTTGAATGTATTACTGCTATCACAGTACTTGAAGAGTACTAGCTAAGCTAATTTTTAACTGGGTCAGGTATCAAAAAAATTGGTAGAAACTCAAAATTAAAATTAAATGTCTAAGAATTATTTTTAATGCTTTTTAATTTTATTGTTTTCTATTCAGGCTGCACTCGGCGAGTACTTGGCTACATTGCCAATATTCGTAACTCAGTAAATACTTTCAACTACTTGCTCAGTCAGCTTTTTTGAGTGCAAATGTTGCATTACGTCTCTTTTCAGTTAAATTTGTTGAAGATAGATCAAATTCACTCAGTTTATGTGTTCTGTTATGCTAGATTTTTTGACCATGAATTTTTAGGTTTTCTATTAAAGCATAGTTAAAATGACAAAGATACAAAAATTTGCTTTCAACCAGCCCATTGATTCATCATTGGAGGTCCCAAAATTGTCCAATCTTTTACCACTTCAAACTGTTCAATATCTTACTGAATGATCACGTATCACTTACATTCATAAGAACTGTTCAATATCTTCTTGAATGATCACGTATCACTAACATTCATAGAATTGTTTAGATGCTCAGTTCAGTGGTCAAAGAATTGTTTAGATGCCAGTTATTGCTATTCTTAAACTACACTCAGTGTAGTGGTCAAAGCTATTAACACTTTTTGATAAGAATGAGTGTAAAATTGTTAGACTGTTTGACTGTTGAAGAGTATGATATTTAAGTAGACTGGCTAGCTACATGGATCATTTCTAACACATTTAAATGTGGTGCTAAGACTCGAATCAGTAGTTGGCTTGCCCTTAGAAGATGCCACAGAAGATTTTGGTATAATGTTTGTTATGTGATTCTCATTTAGCGAGTGGGGAACATTGTTTAGGCTCACGATCATATGAAGGGTGCCAAGGCAGATCCACCATTACAATCCCTGAAGTGACATTAGCTCAGAACATCACGATCATGTGAAAGGTGCCAAGGTAGATCCACCATTATAATCCGCACAGCCACATTATAGATCCACCATTAGAATCCCCACAGCCACATTATAGATCCACCATTCGAATATCCATAGCCACATTAGCTCATAACATCATGATCATGTGAAGGGTACCAAGACAGATCCACCATTAGAATCCCCTGCAGCTACATTAGCTCATAACATCATGATCATGTGAAGGGTACTAAGGCAGATCCACCATTAAAATTCCCCACAACCATATTAGCTCGTAACATCATGATCATGTGAGGAGTGTCAAGGCAGTTCCACCATTAGAATCCTCCGCAGCCACATTTGCTCATAACATTAGCGTAATTGTCGATGATCCCAGGTTGCCTCGACAATTGCTCCTTTTTCAAATTTAAATTTCATTTCATACGGCACAAGGCATGGATTACCCATAATATAAAATATATTGTACATATTTTCAGAGAATTCATTGGACAAATAGCGTCCCTTTCTGAAATTCAACTAAAGCTGGGCACACGTGTCATTCATCTTTTGATCCAGTTTGGAGATGCTTCTCAATTCGACACATTATATATGAACTTTTTAGCAATGTATCTCGAGCTGCAAATCTACTTTTCAAATTATATAAACTAATCCACTGTATACATCTAATGAAAGTTTATAGAAATTTTCATTTCACAATTTTGTTCGTTCTTTCTTGAAAATAATTGGCACTATCTTCAACTATAGATTTATGTTTAAAGTAGAGATTGATAGTCATCTTAATGGAAAACTTAAATGTTCCTTCGGAATTAAAAGGAAAAATGAATTTTTTTTTTTAAGTTACTAATATGATTAAAGAAATATATAATAAGTTTTTGTCCTTCCATTCCATAATGTTAGCTTTAATATCTTTTATTTACATTGCAAAAGATATTGTGTCATTGATCACAAATCAAGTGACACACCAATACCTATGTTATAACAAAAATATGTTTCCTACACTTTCTAATGTTACATTTAGTAAACTTACCTACTTTATGATTTTGTGCTCAACTAAATTATCCAATTATTGCTATCCTCAACTTTAAATGCAATTTTAATCACCAAATTATTGATAGGAAAGGGATAAAATACATCTCGTGTTGTATTTGTAACTTTATAAAATGCCCACCAAAATAAAATTAAGGTGAAACACATAACCCTTCCTTCAATACATATTATCTTGAGATTATTTAAAATACTCAACCCACCCCTTAATACTTGGGGGTTTATTGACCTTTAATTGTCTTATTCAAAAAATCCCTAATATAAATGTGATATAACATTTCTCACTCATTGAAGGATATGTCGAAGAGATACAGAAGATTATCCTAAGATTGCTAAAAAATTAGTTAGTGACATTGTCATGAAGAAGTTACCAAATGCAAGTATGTGGACCTCTATATGTTTGGTATGTTGGTGTGGTATTGGATTGTGGGAAATCTAATTAACACTTTTATTATCACACCAAAGTATAGTAAGCTCATCATATTGAATAAGTCACTTAGTGAACATTTGAGGTTCAACCAAATAATCTTGTTGAAACCTCCACCTCTTTGGAGAAAGAGAAATATAAGCCTACTTATTAGTGGACCAAGTGATAGAAATTGAATCAAGAAGAAATGTATACTTGACACTATATTGAAGAAGAAACTTGGTGAGCATTTGAGGAAGCCAAAAAATATTATTAGAATATTTGTCTCTATTGGAGGAAGGGAGATGGAAGCCTACTTCTTACTCAACCAAGTGATGGGAATTGAATCAAGAAGAAACACATACCTAACATATTTTATGATCATCTATCTCACCTTCTCAATTAGAGTTTAGCAACCCCACCAAAATAAGAGCTTCACTCCTTTTTTAATTAATACCAAAGTGATAGGTTCTACATAGGTAAGTATCATCTTTGCTTCTCTCTAGTGACTCATGAGGTTTTTCATAATTTGAGAGATCAAACCAATAACAATGTAAGATCAAGCATATTATGAGACAATTACCAAAGGCTTTCAACAAATTGTTAAAACAAGGTAGGATCGATCTTTAGAGTAGTGAATTCATCTAAAACTTTGACTCTAGTTTGAAAATGAGTAGGAGCTACCTTACAATTCTATAAATGAAACCTATGAAATATGTCACATGCATACACGGACTAAGAAATAAATATCTGACTCTTTCTTTGAGATACTTGAAGACAAAGAATGTAGTGCAACACGCCTAGAAATTATTAACTTCAAAATGATACATGTAAAAATTAACTTCACATGGTAGATCAAGTCAAGAAAACTTCTTGTGATATTGAAATCATCAACATACAAACCAAGAACAATGAAGTCATATTTAATATGTTAAGTGTAAACACTAGAATGAAAGTTACATTAAGAAAATTGAATATCAATATTATACATGTATATTCTCATATTAAGATTATAGATCTTATTTGAGACCATCAAGGGACTTCTTGAGTTTGCACGCCAATGAAGAGTTTAAGGAGTCAAAATATTTTGGGGCTACTTTATGTAAGTTTATTCCATGTAAATCACTATTGAGGAAGGTTCTCTTCACATATATTTTAGAATAAGATCCCACTGATATGATGTTGCAAGAGTAAGAGATATCTGAATGGAGAACATATTGAAAATAGGTGCAATTTTTTTAAATAGTCAACATCTTCAAAATGGGAAAATGATTTGGATGGTATGTGTGCTTGGCGGTTTTCAAACCTTCTAGGTCTTGAAAATGCACATGTACTTATACCATATCCCAAGGTACTATGCTCTTTATTAGTTTCTAGGTGAGATGAATAGAAGATGAGAGAATGAGACACAACTATAGGGAACACTATAGGTTCATTTGAATGTATTTCTAGGATGCTAAGGAACAAATGATTAGACATGGAATGATTCCATAAGGGAAGCTATATCTGATGCATGGAGATACTCATGATGCAACAAATCAATAAGATTGGGTGACTAACAAAGGAAAAATGTGACTTAGCTATGATTCTATGGTGCATGTCGAAGGACAACTAGTAGAGAAGCAACAAAATGGTACATAAAAAAATAGAAAAACAATGTGATGCATGATGTCAAAATCACTAAAAATCATGTGGAATTGAATCATGGTAATGCCAATATTTTATTTTGATATACCCATTAATGATGAGATGTGTGCATTAAGGATCACAAGGTACTACAGATATATAAGAAGGGTCATTTTATTTGTCAATTCACTACATAATAAATCTTTATATTGAAGAGAAATCTTTCTTCCAAGGTTAGAGAATATTTTGGAGTGAAGCCATTGCACATTGAGTGAATTGCAAGAGATTATTTGTAGAGAAAAAGTGGAACAACAAAAACCACCTACACATGATAGGACATGACATCATGACACCCAAAAGTAGTAGAAAGGATGTTGAGATAAATTCAAGAAGACATCAATAGATTAGAGAATCCAAGAGGTGTAATTTCCATACCCATAGATATGGAACTTATGAGAGTACCCATGTCAAATTAGTGATAACAAAAGAAAAAATTAGGGCACTTATTAGTTCCTTCACAAAATGTATGTAGAATCATTTCTTTATGCTTAATTACAAGTGTATAATAGAAGGAATTATGGTGGAAGTTTAGAATGTAGATAGTACAAAATAAAAATAAATAGAATGAGCATGACAAGGCATTGGTCAATATAGGGATTCTTAAGTTCTGCAAGTTACCATACATTGTTAATGTTGAAGCCCTAGTTTAATTTCTTGTAAGTAGGTTTCATAATGGCATTTTATATTTGAGGGATGATGAACAAATCCCTATAAACCTAAAGATGATTTATGAAATTACTTCTCTACCCTATGACGAGATGAGGGAAGAAAATGTGGAAGTGTACAAATATTTTGAGAAAGCAATGCTAACATCAAGCAATAGTAGAGAATACATTTTTTGGTTAGAAGTTGTATGCAGAAAAATGGATAAAAGATAATAAGAGGATAAATGACTAACCCAATACCTTCACCTACAAACCAAGTCCTCCACACTTGATAGAACATAGTCTAGATGCTCTACTAGCTATGTTCTCTATTATCTTTGATGGATAGGATGAGATGTTGATTGCTCAAATTTATGGCATAACAACTAGTATGATGATGATAGATAAGAGGATCTAGAGTGATTTAGATAGCATGATGTTGTATGAAGAATATGTTGTCCAATGGCTTGGGTGAGGCTTGATTTATAGGAGATGAGGGATATGAATGGATGGCGAGGATTAGATTAGTGATGGATGGCTAGAATTAAGTGAGACATAGATTTGTAGTCATGTGACAAGTGTCTCATGAAGGTTAATTGAGAGGAATTAAGTCAAAAGCTTTCCTTCTAATAAGATTTCTAGAAGCTTCTAGTCATGTGATGATAGAGACAAATAGGGAATTAAATAATAAAATTATTTAACTTTTGGAGAGGGATGATTTGGAAAACATTAATTAAATACAATTTTAATTTATTTAACTAATTTAGATGAGGGAGGAAAAGTGGGAATTAATTATATAAATATAATTTATTAATTAATTATATGAATATAACTTATTAATTAATTGGCTAATGGGAAGATAAATGGGATTGAAATGGGATTGAAAGGGATTAGTTAAATAAATATGATTTATTTAACTAATTAGGTGATGAAAGGGAGTATGCAACCTGGTTCTAGGACAAAATGTCTCATAAGGTGTCTCAATGTGGTATCAACAAGGTGATGTCACAAGACGTGTCAATTTTAGGTGTCTACATTTTGCCCCTCTTTGAGATGGTGTTGCAACTAAGAGAAGTAACATCATTTCAAAGAAGATAAGGTATGGATGGAAGTGAAAGAGGATGACCCAACCACTTGAAAGAGTGACAAGGAGGAATGGATGAAGGGATATGATGATAATGTAAGGATAAAATAATGATGTAAGGATATGATGATGATGTAAGGATAGGATGATGCCCTGTCAAGAGGAGAAGCAGGTTATAAGAACACGAGTAGGCTCTCAAAATGAATGAAATGATAAAGGATGGATAAGGAGATGAAGGATGCAAGATAAGGTAGGGATGAAAGAGATGAATGATACACTATGCTATAATAAAGTGATCCACCCTATAGTTTGATATAGCATTAGACATTATGCACCAAGGTATAAGGACTAGGGTGACGATGTGTCTTGTGCACCCAGTGTAATACAACCTTGTCTAGATGTATGAGGAAGAAAAATTAGAGCATTGAAGTTATAATGCACAATAGGTATGATATGACCTTAGATGCAAAGGTAGGCAAAAAGCTATTCCAACATACTCAAGATATGAATATTAGCTGGAAAGATACATATTTGATAAAAATACAAGACAAAATGATAACACACAAAAGAAAGCAAGCAAACGTGCACAAATGATTAATAAACAAACAAGGTATTTCCCCTGTCAAGTTGTAAACCAATGATTGATTGATAATGATTGATCGATGATAGTGTTGTCATTGTGGGGAACGATATATCCCTAGATCAACACAAGGATGCAGGAATGATATATCCCATTGATGATGATGATGATAATTAATGATTTGGTTTATGAAAAGATTAGGATCAAGACCAAAGGATGTGATTGAATGATTTGGATAGATTGATTGGCTAGATTGGTATGGATTAAGGATGACTTGCACTTGGATTTATTGCTTAGATTTTTGGATATTTGATTTTTTTTGTATTTTTGAGAATGTTTTGATTTTTTGGGGTTTTGTTGGAATTTTTAAATTTTTGTTTAAATTTAAATGTTTTTTTGTATTTTGAATATTTTTGGATGGCATTGGATTGCAATGTAGATAGCCTTTGCACTGCATACCAATGACAAGGGAAAACCAAGTCTAAAGGCAAGGATGGAGGTGGGATTAGATAGATGGATAAGAGGATAGCTAATAGTAAATAGGATGGATAAGTTGTGATAGATAGATGGATAAAAGGATAAGCAATAGTAAATAGGAGGGAAGACTCATGATATATGGATAGATAAGAGGATAGACAATAGTGGATGGGATGTAAGACTCATGATAAAGGGATGGATAAGAGGATAGGCAATAGTAAATGAGATGGAAGAGAGGTTCATGATGTGATCTCCAAAGACTATGTCACATAAGAATAACATGCCCCATTCTAAGTATAAATGCATAGGACTTGACATGACAAAGCTTATGATGATAGGGTGATATGATTGGTTGGAAAGGATGATACATGTCAAGAGATATCCAAAGCATTTGTCAACATTTTCCCCTATGTCTTTATCAAGATCAAAAGGAGGAAGGGAGAATGGATGGACTAATAGGATAGGTATGTGGGTATAATGGCTAAGGATGGTAAGATCTAGTATATGATAGGATGGGGTAGATAGAAAGGGAATGATAGGTTGGATATGATAGTTTGGATGAAAGAATGTGACCCCAAGTGTAATTCACATAGATAATCAACATACACATGACACCTATTTTCCAGGTTTTCATTATGGTACTTATCCAAGGCACCGCCAAGGTGGTTTACACCATTGGACGAATAGATTTCTCTTTGCTATTTTGACTTTTCTTCTTTTTTTAAATGGGATATTTGGATTGGATAAGTGGATATGGACAGGAACGATAAATGGAAGAGGATAGGTACTCAAGTGTCTAGTTCCATGAAGGGTGATAGTCCCATTAGAGATGGATGTCACACATGGACCATGTAAAATTTCATTATGCTCATAGATGTTGGTATAGGGGATTGCATGAGAGGGAAATGCGGTAGTTAGATAATGAATTATGGAGGGAAGGATAGTGGATTATGAAAGGTTTATGGAAGGATGGATGGTAGGGTAATCGATTATGATGTGGATTATGTATGGATGAATAGTCGATTATGCAAAAGCATGGACCATAGGAAGGTGGTGGGGGGGATATGTAGGATAGTGGATGAAAGATGGGGAGATAGAGGTATAGATCATGGAAATGTTGTGGAATAGAGAGGAACCAAGACCAATGGTTGCACACACTAAATTAGATTCTGAAGATTTTGATTTGGAGGAGGTGTAGATAGCAATGGAGATATTTGCCTAGGGGATGGTCGATTTAGTGATTTAGGGGCCCACATGGACTTAATATCTTTATGATTTTTGGATTGGGATTTTTTGATGGAGTGAGATTTTTGGGATGCTTCATTTGACTTAATTTATTTTTTCTTAAGGACCTAAACCTTTTTAGTTTAGTACTTTTCTTGTGGAGGTATGGGCTTGGGTAGCCTTTTTGATGGATTTTTCTTTGACTCTTTGCATTGGTGCCCTATGTCATGAGGTTCTTTGGGATTTGTTTCTTTATGGGTAGGGGCACCCAAATTTTATTATTGAATCCCATGAAATTGGTGGAAGATTCATGTTAGGTCGATGTGTGCATTCGTGGATCATGATTAGGAATATTAAGGGATTTATGGATGGAGGGATTTAAAGTGGATTTGGGGATAAAGGGATGAGGGGATTTTAGGATGGGGATATTAGGCATTGGGAGAAGTGGAGGTAAAGTGGATTGGAGGATCTAGGAATGTTAGGAGTTGGAAGTAGTGGAGGTAGAGTGGATGGAGGGATATTAGGAGTTGGAAGGACTGGAGATAGAGTGGATGAAGGGATATTAGGAGTTGGAAGGATTAGAGGTAGAGTGGATGGAGGGAGGTGTATGGTCACATGCTTTTGGTATTTGTAGGATAATGGATTTCAGGAATGGAAGCATATGTTTTGGAGGTATGATGTGGTTTGTGATGGAAAGGAGTGGATTTAGAAGGCATGGAGGAAGTACCAACTGTTGGCAAGAGACACTGCTCCATAATAGAGTTGTATGTTTTCATTGATGGAAACAAGGCTCAAAGATCCCTTTAATATGATGAGAAGACACTACTCAGGAAAATCATATTGGAATTCAGGTCCGGTTGGCAAAAATGGCTAAGTATGGAAAATGCTCAAGTATGAGACAAAAAAGGATCAGTACTCCTCCGCAAGATACGATGTGAAGATGTGGTTCAGGTATGATATTCATGGATACTTATTGCTCTTATATTCCAATAATTAAGTCATGAATTCCTCCAGAAGTTATCTGATGAAAAGGCTAAGTTCAGGCCAGCAGAAGTAAGACAGGAACAGTAAACAGTGCAAAATGAAGTGATCCGCATTCATCCACATTAGCATGCTTTGTTTTTTGGAGTTGAAGACATGTTAAGAAATCAATAATGACTACTAAATATGATTCATGAAGTCCCATTTGGTCCGTAACATGAGTTGAGATGTAACAGAGGAACTTATCATACATGTTATTATGAAACAAGCTGACAAGTTGGTTCAATTCTTGTGCGGAGAAGAAATATGAGTTGGATGATAAATGTAAGTGGTTCTATGATTAAAGACAACACATTTGAAGACATATACATAATGGTTTGGATCCATGTTAAAGATTTAAATAAAGAACAAGATGACATGATACAACACTTGGTATACATGTTTCACAATTTCCTTGCGAACCTGATATAAATAGAGGATGGACTTCGGTGCTTGGGGGTATGACATGAAGAGTGATATGTGTGGGTGTGAAATATGCAAAGATATAATAGCCCCAGCAAATGAAGAAAGATTGTGAACATATGTAAGAGTAGAGCCGAGAAATAGGGGTAGACAGAAATGAAGAGTTTTGAGTCAGTATTCATAAGATTAATTGGAATTGTAATCATGCATAAGTAGATGCAATCACAGTAGTTCATCTTTGGTAGTGAGCCACCCTTCTTCCTTTTCTTCTTCTTCTTTCTTCAGGCAGTGAGCCTCTTGTAATTCAGTAGTACTATAACTAATAAAATTCTATAGGTTAGCCCCCACCGTGGTTTTTCCCTTTTTTGGTTTTCCACGTAAAAATCCTAGTATTCATGTGTTATGTCTTTATGGTTGTTGTTCATTTGTTTAATCTACTTTCACATAATTGAATTTGGTAAATGGATAAAAGAGCAAGTGCACAAATGGTTTTATAGAACACTAATTCACCTGCCCCCTCTCAGTGTTCATTGTATTCAACAATTGGTATTAGAGCCAAGTTCCTTGGAAGAAGCCTAACAGCTTGAGGAAGATCTGGGAGGGAATTCACATGGCAACCAAAAGGTATCTCACTTATCTTGAAGCAAGTCATGATGGTAGCATTCAGATTGGTGATCATGTATATGTTGACAATGAACAATTCCAAGTAGTTCTAGAAGATCTTGACAACTCTAAAGCTAACATCAAGGAAGAAGATGATTGTATTTTGAAACTAAAAGAGCAAATAAACAAATCTCAAGAAAGAAGGAAAGAATTATGTGAAAAATTAAAACAAGAAAGTGAATCCTCAGAAAATATTCTAAGGGTGATTGAAGAAAAGACCAAGATTGAGGAATATCTGAACCAACTTGTGAAGAACAAGTTAGAAGAATGTGAAAAAATGGAGAATGAAGTTTTGCTCTTAAAGATTGATTTAGAAGCAACCAACAACTACAAAGAAAAATTCAAAATAAGCTCTGCAAAACTTGATGAGTTGCTGGATAGTTAAAAGTATCCAGATGATAAACAAGGCTTGGGATTTGAAAAGGGAGAAAGTTCAAATTTAGGACAAGACAGATCTAAAGAAGGAAGAGACATATACCATCTAGTAAGGAATCAAAGAAGAAGACCTAAAATACCTCTGATTAGGTAACAAAATGCTCAAAGCTACCCATCTTTCAATGGTTACTATTTTAAATGCAATAAGTATGGTCATAGGGCTATTCAGTGTAGAAGCAAAATGAATCAAAATGTTCCATCGTTTTTTGGTCAATGTTTCAACTATAAGAAAATAGGTCATAAAGCAATTGAGTGCAGAAGTGTGTCAAGAAGTTATTCAAACAATTCAAGGATTAGTCAATCTTTCAATAGACAATATTTTACATGCAATAGATTTGGGTATATGGCCAATTAGTGCAGATCAAGGCCAATTCCCAATTATAGAAGAAATCAAGGTCAGAAAAATGTTTTTTGTTTCAATTGCAACAAGTCTAGACAATTTGCCAAATTCTGTAGAAGTAGAAATGTAACAAGAAGCCATCCTATAGAGAAAGGGAAAATAGGATAGAAAGATGTCAAGGGCAAGAACAAGGTTGATCTGAAACGAGAAAGATCTAGATCAAGAAAATGCTAATGAAGTCAAGAATGAATCCACACCAGTCTCTAGTGTAGATACTTCCTTTGAGAAGTAAATTGAGAGCTTTGGCTTAGGGGGAGTAGTGTTAAAAATCTAAATCCTCTAGCCAGAAAGTTGATGCTGGAATCCAACATGGAGATATGTGGTAGAATCCGACAAGATAAATCCTCTGAAAGAAAAACTGGAAGAAAACAAGCTAATGAGAAACTTTGTAGAGCAATTTTTAATTGACTGTATCTATCAAAAGGGAACATATAGCTTTTTGGAACAAGCATTAATAACGATTAGGTTAAGTCATGTAGAGGATAAAAAGGAACTAGTTTAGTCTTAAAATCACTTTGCACTCGAAGCTATCAGGTGTGCAAAGAGATTGAAGTAGAATTTGAGCAGCGACAACCAATATTTGAAGTGTTTGGAGAAATTTGAAGAAAGGAAATCCTAACTTAGTAGAACAAGGTATTCTCATTGAAACCTGATTAGATAATCTGATTAAAATTTTGAAATGGCAACTTCGCAAGTGGTTGATGTTACTGATCGACCTTGACCTAAATGTAAGAAACACCCATTTAAAGCAATAGAAGTGGATTTGATGGGTGCATTCTCTGGCATTCCTCATGGAGTTCTATATGTCGAAGATGTTAGGGCATATATTCATGTTGCCCTAGATGAGCACAGCAACACTTGTTTATCAGATGTGTATCTCAAGCATTTAAGTGATGACCAATTTGATCTCAACGAAGAATACAAAGTCCTAAAGGAAAAGAAATTCATTCAATATGTGGATTTCCCTACGTTTACAGAGGATGTGTCCATGTACACTTTTTTGACACCTCAACAACCCACTACATCAACACCTTCTACCCCTCCGTCTGAAATGGATGATGTCAAGAATATTCGTAGGACCTTTTCAAATGAAATTATTAATCTCAAAAGGAAACATACTTCTTATCCAAAACCTCCTTACCAGGGATTCCAAGGTAATAGGCCTCCATACTAGCCAAACCAGTACCAAGGGGCACAGAGACCAAACAATCCTCAACCTTCAAACTAGTTAGTTACAGTACCCACACCATTACAAGTTGTCCTAGCTAACCCAGGAAGAGAAATGGTCCCTGGATAAAACAACCTAGAAGAAGATGCCAATGCTTGGTGTTTCCCTTGCAACAATGCCCATATGCCTAGAGATTGTCCTAGGGGCAATTTACAACAGAAGATAGCAGAGAAAAGAAGAATGGAAAGTCAAGCTGTTGTGTCTAATACTCTTCCATATCCATCACCTGGTGTTTAGAATGTAGTAATGGTGACCCAAATGCAAGGAATGTCCATTGAATAAGAAGAAGAAATTGCCCTAGAGCATGCCTTATTTTCATGGATTGAAGAAGAGGACTCGGTGTTTGTAAGTGAAGCATCTACCTCCAAGAAGCCCTTGGTATAGTGTGACTATTTCACTAGGTCAAAGAGAAGGATGGTTGAACAGCCTGAAGCTATCAATAATGAAGTGGCTAGAGTTCCTTCATTCCAAACTCAATATAACCCCACTTCAATATAAGAGGTACCTATGGTAGCTTAGAATCAAGGAGTCTCCAATCAGGTGATGGAAAGAGAAAGATACCCCTACTATCCTAAGACACATATGCTTGGGCCTATGAATGTGGTTGAGCAATTAAAGAAAACCCTTGAAAATGTATCAATATGGGATATGTTGGCTATGCCTAAACAAAATTCACTATTGCAAGAAGCATTGTAGTCTTAGACAGATTCCAAAGTTATTAACCCAATAGAAGGAGACAAGGGAAAGCCTCAAAATAAAGATGCTCCACCTCAGCAGACTACCACTCTGGTAAACACCATGCCAGAGATAAGTAAGCCTAAGCCAGACCCATTTTATTTAACCCTAATAGTGGGTAAGAAACTGCTACATAAATCCATGATAGACTCAGGGGCTAGTACCACAATTATGCGTAAACAAGTAGCTGATGCTTTGAAAATAGAGTACCAACCATTAGCTAAAGGAGTCATGCAGTTAGATGGGAAGTTTATCCAAACCATAGGAATCATCAAACAACTCCCATTGTAGCTATATACTTGCCCAAATATTACTGTCATGCAAGATGTAGTGATCATTGATATTCCCCCAGTCTTTGGACTATGCCTATCTAGAGATTTCACTGCTAAAATAGGAGGGTATATGTCACTAGATTGGTCACACTTGATTTTGAGAACCAAGTATGGGACAAAGATGAAGGTGATTTCTGAGCCTCTATCTAAAGAACATATCGCTAAAGAAACACCTCCAAAGTTTGAAGCATCTCATGCTATGATGACTAGAGAGGACAGAGCCTTTATTGAAGATATAGGGGAATGGACTGAATATGATCAAAAGGAAGAAGAGAACAATCAGCTGATCTCTATGATGTAGAGTGACCCTTATGACAATTATGATTCTACTGGTTTAGGAACATATGTAATCTTTGATGAAGGTCAAGAAATACCAACCATTATGAGTCTAGAGATAGTCGAAAAGGACGATTCTAATAAAGACTCTTAGATCTGGACCTTAAACTTTGATGGAGCTAGGAGTAAGAATGGTGCAGGAGCAAATATCTGTCTCACCTTTCCAAACGGAGAAAAGATTCTCAGAGCCATACACTTCCAGTTTGCTTGCACAAATAATGATGATGAATATGAATCTTTGGTACATGGTCTTATGTTAGCAAAGAAGAAAGGGATAAAGAGCCTAATAGTCAAAGGTGATTCAGAGCTGGTTGTGAAACAAATTAGAGAGAAGGCTGTTGAAAAGAATGTGAGAATGGGATCTTATTGCCATAGGATTTGGGACCTGATTGATGGCTTTGATGCTTTTAATATAGAGGTTGTACCTAGAGTTTAGAATACTGAAGTAGACAGGATAGCACAAATTGGTTCTTAGTTTGACCCAATAAGAGATTTGCTTATCAATAATGAAGCAGTGAAAGTCATTATTATACCAGTAATCCTTGATAATGTTCAAAACTGGCACATTTTTGACAATGACCTTCAAGTACTTCTATTTTTACAGCAGTCTGGAGATTTTGCTAACCAGTTGTAGCCCAAGATTGAGGAAGCATATGGAGACCAGATCATTCAGTTGAAATCTAATAAGATCTCGAGGGGTTAATAACATTAGAAAACCTTTTTGACCTAGATGATGCAAGCATAGATAAGAGAAAATTCACAGCAAGCAAATAAGATTATTCTAAAATTTAGGTTAGTGAAGGAAGGAAGCTAAAAGTAGGTAATGCCAGCACTCAAGAGGAAAAGGATAATTTAATCTCTTTATGCAACCAATATGATAGAGTGATTGCATGGACCTATGATGATCTCCATGGTTATAATAGGGACATTATCGAACATATCATAGATATTGTTGAAGGATCAAAACCTATCTGCCAAAAATAGAGACCAGTGAATCCTAGAATTGAACCTTTACTGGTGGATGAGTTACAAAATCTTCTTGAGTCTAAGATTATTTTCCCAATCAAGCATTCAACTTAGGTATCAAATTTAGTGCCAGTAAGAAAGAAGAATGGAGATATTAGGCTCTGTGTAGACTTTAGAGACTTAAATAAAGATGCATTAAAGGATCATTATCCTCTGCTATCCATGTAGTAGATCTTACAAACAATGGCTAGATTAGAAAGATTTTGTTTGCTTGATGGTTTTTCAGGATACAATCAAATTTGGCTGGCAGATGAGGACCAACACAAAACAATGTTCACAACCAAATGGGGAACCTTTGCATATGCCAAGATGCTCTTTGGTCTCTCAAATGCTGGTGCCACTTTTTAGCACACCATGGATATAGCATTTAAGGGACTCATAAATAAGATCATTTTGATTTATTTAGATGATCTCACTATATTTACAAAAAATACCAAAGATCACTTTGAACATTTAGAAGCTATATTTTAGAGGTGCCAAGAGTTTGGGATTTCTTTAAATCCTAAGAAGTATGTTTTTGTTTTACCTCAAGGGAAACTTTTAGGACATATTGTTTCAAATGATGGAGTCTCTATTGATCTAGAGAGAGTTAAGGCCATACTAGACTTATCCTTACCAGTCAATAAAAAGGCAGTCCAATCTTTCTTGGGAAAGATCAATTTTATCAGTAGATTCATATCTGATTTTGCAGGGTTAGTCAGGCCTATTACTTTGATGTTGAAGAAGGACTTAGCCTTTAAGTGGGCAACCAGGCTTTTGAATAAATTAAGAAGGCTATATCTACTACCCCAGTACTGTGGAACCCTAATTTCTCCAGACACTTCATAATGTATGTGTACGGAGGTGAACACAATATTGTAGCTGTCTTAACTCAAAAAGATGACAAAGAAGAAGGAGAACATCCAGTTGTATTCTTCTCTAGGACATTGAGAGAGTATGAATCTAGGTGTAATTTTGTTGAAAAGCAAGCTTATGCCATAGTTAATGCACTTAAGAAATTTAGACACTTGGTAATAGGGAACAAAATCTTGATACTAGTAGCTCATTCAAGTGTTAGAGAATACATTATGGAGGGTGAAATTAGAAAAAAGAGGTAACTAGATAACCAAGATCTTCGAATATGATGTAGAAGTAAAGCCTACTAAATTGGTTAGAGCAAGAGGGCTCTGCCAATATATTGTTCAAGACACATAAGCATCAATGTCGAAAGAAGCAGAGGATGAAACAATGTTAAAACTCTAGGAGCTTGATCAAGACTCTTGGGTATCTAACAAGATACAGTTTATGAAAACTGGTGTTTTCCCTAGGGTGCTCTCTCCTGACAAAAGAAGATGCTATAGGTAGCAAGGAATTAATTTTGTCTTGATTGATCACATGCTTTTTAGAAAGAATTTTGATGGAATTTTACTAAGGTGTGTTAAAAGGGATGAAGCTCAAAAGATACTACATGAGTTACATTATGGAAAATTAGGAGGACACTTTTGAATGAAGACTATTGCTATCAAAATTACACAGGCCAAGTATTATTGGCCTACATTGTTCTCAAATTGCCATCAAATGGTTAAAGAATGTCAAGCCTATCAATTCTATGTTGGGAAAAGGAGAAATGCAGCTTTGCCCTTGAATCCTATAATTATAGAAGAGCCTTTTGCACAATGGGGATTAGATTTCATAGGTATGATTAATCCAATCTCTAGTTCAGGACACAAGTGGATTCTCACTGCCATTGACTATTTTACCAGATGGAGTGAAGTTGTCCTACTTAAAGAAGCCACCGAGAAGGTTATTCTAGATTTTGTGGAAGAGATAAGTACTCGTTTTGGTACTCCCCACACCATTATATCTGATAACGTAAAGGCATTTCTAGGCTCAAAATTATCTGAGTTTGATTTGAAGAATGGTATATATATTTGAAGACTTCGTCCAACTATTACCCACAGGGAAATGGTTTAGCAGAGTCCACCAATAAGAATCTAATTAGACTTAACAAAAGGATAGGGACTGATCACCAAAGGGAGTGGCATAAGCATCTCAAAACAACACTATGGGCTGACAGAATTACGCCAAAGCAGGTGATCAAGATATCTCCTTATGAATTAGTCTATGGCAAGAGCACAGTTATGCCATTAACTATGGAAATCCTAGCTTTACAGATGGTTAAACGAATGGAAATTGAAGAGAATGGTCTAATGCAGGTGAGACTTGTAGAGTTATTGGAAATTTAAGAGAAGAGAGAATTAGTACATGAATCCTTGATGAACCGTCAACAGACTGTAAAGAGTTGGTTTGACCAAATGACATCTGAACCAAATTTTGAGGTTGGGTCTTTGGTTTTAAAATGGGATGAGAGGGCTTCTAAGCTTGGGTGTCAGAACAAGTTTGATTCATTATGGATTGGTCCTTTTAGAATCTGTACCTGCAAGAAACATAACACATATGAACTAGAGACTATGGAGGGAGAACCTGAAGAGATTCCTATCAATGGGATCTTTTTGAACCATTTCACATAGTTTCAAATTTTGCCGTTGTACTATAGTTAGTTAGTGTTTTAATGTCTGTTTCCTTTTTTGTTTGCTTTTGCCGCTTTCCTAATAAGTGTGCTAGTAACACATGTCCTCAACACATTGGCCTATGTGCGTCATATTTCCCCTTCCCTCTAGGCCATTAAAGTACATGTACTTCAAGGACGATAGCCAATCATTCTTAAAGATCGTTGTCATTAATGAGAGGTGTCACAAAATCTTGTTAGACTTAAAATATTTGCTAACTATGACTTTGATGCGCATCTTGAGTCATTTATCATGATTAATCATTTAATGCCACATTAATTCTTCTGACATGGTCAAGAGGTTAAAATGCCCCTTTACCATTTCATTGCTTTGGAGGTCTTTCTAAAATTCCTTCTCTCCATTCCTTTTAAGCCTTTAGTGTGAGTTCTAGCCATAGCAAAGTTTCAAGTTTAGGTTTCTAGAGTCTAGAGTCTTGTGCAGAAATAGTAGAGAAAAGAATCATGGAGGAAGAACAACCCATCAAAGGAACTGAACAGGAGGGTCTCTTTGATTTACTAGAAAGAAAGCAAGGCGTATGCATCAGCTAAAGGGCAGCCAAGAATCAATTGGCCTAGGACAAGGCCCTTAGAGAAGAGGAACACAGTCGACCCTTCGCAAGTGGACTATGTAGATAGAATTTTTGACCCTTGTGTTGCCAAGAATCCAAAGAATTTGAGGGAGGGAGCACACCAGAGATTTCTCCTATGAGCAAAGAAGGGTGAGTTCGAGACTTTTGGCATGAGAATTTGGACTTCTCAATTGGCCCAATTCATGGTTCTTGTTGTCCATCCTTATCCTGAGTTAATTCAGCTGTGTGCAAGCCTGTTTGATGCTAGACTTCAACAATTGAGAAGAACGGCCTTATGCTCCAAATCACTCCTAGGAAATTCAGGACATGTTAGGTCTATATCATGACCGAGATGCTCTTTTTTATGATATAACTAAAATGCAGAGCATATGGTAGGGTGTTCACATGAAGGTTGGGTTTCTAAATGCAGAGCTACATCTAGATGAAGACAATGCTCAGTTGCCTCCATTGCCTCTAGCCCGACTCTGGTTCACTTAAGACATGCAGGATGCTGGTTCTATGTTGGCCTTAATTTTTGGTCAGGGTGATGATGCCACTATACATGATTGGCAGTTGGCAGCTATTTTCAGACTCAAGATAGTTGATAAGGCCACACAATACAAATTTGATTTTGCAGAGCATATTTCACAGGCCTTAGTTCAGCAACTCTCCAATTTCGTATCCATTCAGACTTTCAGGTACTCAGCATATCTCTTCTACCTAATTTTATATCAGAATTACTAGTTTTTTCAATGATATTTTTGACTGGATATTTATGACCTGGAGGTAGATAGTAAGTAAACTACTCCTATGTCTTCATGGACTCATATTCTTTCAGAAACCTTAGACCCATATGATTTTGTCAAATATTTTATAGCACCCATTTTTGAGCAATGGTACACTGAGGGTATTGAGAGTACATAATGATCGAAAGGACAAGGGGTTTTATGGCAAATTCCAAAGTGCCTTGTGACTATTTCTGACTATTTCTTTGGGGCTCATTTTACTATAGTAAGGCTTCATGATCTTACCAGTGAACCAGTCATGCTCTCGAAGGTTTTAACTCCTAGGGTCATGGTCTTGGAGGTTGCCTGCCATCTATCAATAATTGATAATAACTTTGGGAGTAAGAAGAGGAAAAATAAATTTTATGATATCCCTTGGACTAAATCAGGAATCACGATAAACAAAAGGGAATCAGAGTATATTATACTAAATAAGCTAGCAAGTTATGGGTTTTTAATGATACAAGATCAATGGACTTATGATCTAGACAAATTCCTGGCCTCTTGGATTTAGAAGAATAATGTTCACATGGTTTTCCTTCATCAGAGTTGGCCATTTTGGGAGTAGTAGAGATCTTCAAAGACAGATACTCCTGATGTCTACGTGGATTTGATAGATGTGCCTGTTGAAGCTCCCAAGCCATGGGAGACATTTTACACTATTATTCAAGATTATGACCCTAAGAAGCACTTGACTCATGGTTTGAGGCTGACTTTGAAGAATAAAGATTAGTTAGCTGAAAAGATAGTAGCCTATTGGAAATACAGGCAAGAAATTTCAGAGCTTACTAGAACTTTTGGGCAAGTTGCAATAGACGAGGAGTGGGAAAGATTATGGGATAAAGATCACATGACTCCTATTTCTAGCCCTGACACAAGAAATTTTCTGAGCCATGAAAAGGAGACAGAAGAAAAGGAAGAAATTGTTGAACAAATTCCAAGAACCACTTGGCCACCATCTCTTAGTGTCCTTGCACAACATAAAGTTACACAACAACCATCTCATGAGACCCAAATAGCTTCAGCATCGGGGTCTTGGAGCGGCTACTTCAAAACAATCACTCATTTCTATACAAGAAGCAACACAGGAGGACGATCCTATAGACACAGTTGAGAAGCCTTTGAGGAAGAGGCAAAAGTTGAAGAAATAAGTAGTGGATGAAGAGGAAGATATCATGGAGGATTCACAACAACAAACCCTTACTACAAAGGTGCTACCACAGGTAAGTATCTCTCGTCCCTTTTCTCCTTCTCAGTCTTCTTCTTCTTTAGGGGTGGCAACCCAAATGCCCCATATTTTCACATCTCCTACCACCTCTGTTGTGCCTTCACAATCTATTTCCTCCCTTGTCAGCTCATCAATCTTATCAATATCCCAGGCTTTTAGCTTACCTATGCTTTCCCCAACCATGCCAAAAAGAATCTTTATCCAACATGACCCCAGTCAACAAATTACCACTATACCATATTGTCTCCCACAAGGTTACCCCTTTGTCAGAGGACTAATAGCTTCTCCCCCTACTTTTCAAAGTCAAGTAGAAGTAGCCAGGCAAGCAAGGGAATCCAGAAGAGAAAAGAAGAGAATGAAGGAGAGCAAAACCCCTGCTACTCCACACATGAAAACATTCTTTGATCCAATTCAGTAATCTCTCACTATTACTCATATGAGCCCCAATGTGGTCAAGCCTCTAGAGGAAATGAGACCAGAGAATTATACTATAAATGTAGTGGTCATGGATTTGACCTAGTTTAGGCCTCAAGACAAGGTGGAGTTGATGAATGAAACTTCTACAGCTATAACAACAGACTACTTGAAGGTGACTAAGAAGTTACAGAAGGCAGAGTTAGAACTCACTAAAACAAAGGCCACCATTAGTCACCTTACTGCTGAGATAAAGGCAAAAGATTTGGAAAATGATAACTTGAATAAAGATATCCAATCTACTGTATCGCTGCAAGTGTATCAAGCATCTCAAGCAAATTTTATGGCCTTACAGGCTGAATTGACACAAATAAAGGGTACTACCAGTGCACTTGAGCAAGAAAAGATTCTTGCAGAAAAGAAGGTCCAAGACAAGGTCCAGGAGGTGTTATATCTATAGCAAAGTCTAAAGAAAGAACATGACTAGAGTAGCACTTATCAAGCACAATATATGGCCAAGCAAGAGAAGCTCAAACAATTGACCATTGAACTGCATTAGAAGGCTCAAAGCATTGGAGTCTTAGCAATGGTAAAAGAATTTTATGTATCTTCATGGCAGAAAATCTTAGATGAGGTCACACAATTGAAGCCTGTTCTTAGTTTCCTCTTGAATGTCGAGAGGTTGTGTGAAAAGGTTGAGTCTTTAGTAGAAGCTACCTTGTCCTATATTTCTATGAGACTTTAAGACTCTCAACTTTTATTACAGAAATTGTATGATGCCCCAGATGAAGCCTTGATAGCAACAGGGGTTTCTAACAGGATGACTACAGCAGAAAGAGTCAATGAAGTGTTGAGCTGCAATGAAGCTACAACAACATGCAAGTCCTTGCTAAATGTTGTGAAAGAGTGTGTTAAAGGCATGAAGGGGCATATAGAAAGGTTGGTGCAAATGGGACTCCCATCCACTTTCCCTGATAATAGCATAGTTTTGATGACAGATGAGATAAAGACATTGCTTCTCTCGAAGCAAAATGATCATACTGTTTTCCAAAGTCTGAGTGATTCATCAAGTGTTCAAGATGTGGAGTCAGTCTTGCTTCCAATGGTGGTTAGAATTCCAATTGTATATAGTGGTGCAGATCCTATAGACCTTTTTGTTAGTGTGAAAAGTTACATTATCTATCTAGTTAGCTTTTAGCATGTCTAGGAGATTAATATTCACACTTAAATTCAAGTCCAACTTTGGGCTTCTTATCTTTTTGTCTCACCTCATGTGGTGAAGACATGTGTTCTCACCTTTTTGAGACATCTACTTCATGCAAACTTGCCACTTACTCAAACATGTGTCATTTGAGTAGACAATTGTTGCATCTTTGGAGGGTTGCTCAGTCATTGTGTATGAGCTTCTCACTCCCTCATGCTTGCCTACATAAGAAAGTTTCCTATGCACATTTCATTCATCTTTTGGAAATCTAATTTGGCATATTGTGTAGAAAATAGCTTTGTGGTTTTATTCTTGCATGTTGATCCTTGCTTTTTCCAATATGGTATTAGAGCATTGCATGAAAAATTCTGCCCATCATAGCTAATCTTGCCCATAGCCAAGTCCAAATATCCTCATAAAGCAAGGATTTATTTCAAAAAAGAATTTTTTTTTTAGAAAATCTGACTTTGGGCAAAGTTTCCTTGCCAAATTTTAGTTTTTGGCCTGAATCTGGGCATTTTTCTTCACATTGCTGAGTGTTTCTGCATCACATTGGTGATATTTGTGGTCAATTTGGCCTCTTTTATAGTTTTCAGGAGTCATTATCTTTCTGGAGGGATCTACAGTATTGTATTTGTTCTGAACGGTTTGATTTGGTGCGGTTTAACTTTGCAAGGTCGAAGCTCAAATCATGGCCTCTGGCTTCCATTCGTCAAGATTCTTTGTCGTTGTTTATGCCCAACCAGTCAGCATTTTTTGCAAGTCAAAGATTTCTAAAATTTTGTTACAGAGATCTGCTCCTTTTTTAGCATTCATTCTTTGTCAAGGGATCGATCTACATTTGTTTTTATTGCAGAGATACCACTGGTGACCCCACAGCTAATGCCACATCATACATTGGTGGTCACATTGGCAATTTCTCAAGCTACAGATCTGATGAAAAGAGATCGTTGTTTGAGGTTGAAAGCCTACCAAGGGTCACAATTTACTATTGCATTTTTGCAGGCCACAACTTCTCTTCTCAAAGCTCATTGTTTCCAGACATCTTCAGTCTAAGGTCGCAGCTTCCTTCTAAAAGGTCATTGTTTCCTTGTTGCCATTGAAGCCTTCATACCAACCAGGTGGACTTGTTTTTGGTAGTTGACATTTTGTTTTTGTCGCTGAAGTAGATTGAAGGCACTAGGGCCATCACTTTAGGCGGCATCTTTGGTGATAATCGATGGTTTCTTTCGTTTGGGCCACTCACTATCCATTCAAAGCCGCTGATTTACAAGGTTGACTTTCATTGTTTACTTATGGCAGATCTCTTGACCATCTAATCCATGCCTCAATCCAATCTCCATGCCTAGCAACACATTTCTTCTAGATTGAACTAGTATTTCAGTCCTATTTGGACTTGGCCTCTGCTCAGGTCGTCTTGGCTTATTCCATGGCTTGATTTTCTTTTGGAGTTTGTTTTGCTTTGTGATGCCAAGTTCACAACTCACAGTTTGTAAGGAGGTCACGCATTTTAATCATAAGATTGAATCTTCACTTCATAGGTAGTTTAGTTTTGTGATAGATGGATTCATTTGCAAGGAATAATCCATGGCAGGAGATTCCACAGCATTCTATACACTTGTTGATTTGGTTGTTGTGATGGTCGCTAATTTTTAGTGGCAGTTGCTTTTTCATTATTACAGTGTAAGCATCTTTATAACATTTTATGTAACCCTTGGTAAATGTAAAAGGTGACAACTCCACGTCCTCATGAGCTTCAATAATGCCATCATTGATTCTGTTGTGATTTGGTTGTTGATAGCCATCAGTCAACGATCTGTTATAAGCAGTTGTTTGTTCTGTATCAAACTCTTTGTAACAGCTAACCCAGTATTTCCATTGTAGTATGCGAATAGGTGTATAGAATGTGCCTTGAACATTTCAGAGTTGTGCCAAAGAGCACTTCCGTAGAATCATGTGAAGAGCACTTCATTGAGTTGTGTCTAGAACATGTCCACACTTTCTTTCCATTTTTTCAGTTATGGGGGTTATTCATGCACTAATTTATAAAGTGCCACAAATATCATTTAGGATGAAAATATTGAATTATGGGGGGGTTCAGAGAGTTGTGTCAAGTGCATTTCCAAGTTGTGCCAAGTGCACTTCCACAGAGATATGTCAAGATCACTTCAACTACTACTTCATCATTCTTCTTGACATTTTTTCCTGCATTGTATTGAGAAGTGTCAAGAACACTTCCACTATAACATCACTATCACCTAATGCTACATGTGCATCTAGAGTTGATTCTTCAAGAATTTCTAGAGATTCATCACAGTAGAAGATTAATATCAGTTCATTTGCTTCTACAAATTTCAAAGTTGCTTCATAGAAGGCTTCCACAAAATCTTCAAAGAAGGACTTTACATTAGATTTGGATTGTAGCCGCAAGGCATGCAATTGACACTCCACACATGGATCTTGTAAATATTGCAAGACTATTACTTTCAGTTGTGTCGTGTCCAGTACACTTTCTTTATTTCTCTTTTTTGGAGGAAATTTTTTTTCCCATAGGGTTTTCTTTCTTTCTCCATTTTATGAGAGATGCATTTGTACATGGGTACCTGATCAGGCCTAGTTGCCAGGACCCATCATTGTTTCACTACTCCCTAAGTTCTACTTAAGGGGCAGTGTTAGTGTGAAAAGTTACATTATCTATCTAGTTAGCTTTTAGCATGTCTAGGAGATTAATATTCACACTTATTTAAGTCCAACTTTGGGCTTCTTACCTTTTTGTCTCACCTCATGTGGTGAAGACATGTGTTCTCACCTTTGTGACACACCTACTTCATGCAAACTTGCCCCTTACTCAAACATGTGTCATTTGACTAGACAAGTGTTGCACCTTTGGAGGGTTACTTAGTCATTGTGTATGCATTTCTCACTCCCTCATGCTTTCCTACATAAGCAAGTCTCCTATGTACATTTCATTCATCTTTTGGCAATCTAATTTGGCATATTATGTAGAAAATAGCTTTGTGATTTTATTCTTGCATGTTGATCCTTACTTTTTCCAATACTTTTCTCATAAGGATATTATTGGCTTGGATTTAGCATTCCAAGCATTGCAGAAGAGAACAAGTTTATCTGATTCTGAGGTGGTTGGGTGTCAGGCCACTTTGCAAAAACTCTAGATCCCTATTTCAATGCTGGTATAATTTTGGTTTTTGTGTATCTTTTTACATATTTTTGGGTTCTCTCTATGCAGGCACAGAGTCCCAAGTGAGTCACCAAGAACTGTAGAGTTTTAAAACTCTACATTTTGCTATGTTTTATTTCTAGCATTTCTGACAATATGCGATCCTGGATCGGCTAAGTATTAGTGTTTTATCAAGTTATGCCCATGTGTATGACATGTGTCAAGGTGGTGGGGTTTTGAAGGTGCATAGTGGTGAAGAAAATTACAAGTAGTGTGGAGTTGCCATGTGGTATCTACGGAACAAGCCAGGTGTCATCTTTCAGTTTGACTATAGCACTTGATGTGTTCCCCACAAGTTTCTTTTAAAGAGTTTTGAGTCTCAATAAATGGTGCCACGTGTCAGCATGGCGGAGATTTAAAGGAAACTTTTTGTGAAGGTATCTCAATTGCCCGCCAGCTTGCCACGTGTCTTTTTATGTATATCACGGAGCTTGCCACGTGTTCATGTGTTTGGGCTTCCTTATTAATCTTTACGCGTCTTAAGGTAATGTATGATCGTGGTGGGACCCAAGCTTCAATATTAGTAAAGGTAACAGATGACACCATGTGTTGGCATGATAGATGTTTGAAGAAGTTTTGGTAAAGTTTTTAGAAGCAATGCAAAGTTGCCATGTATCTCAGTTTTGACACCAACAGGCCTGCTATGTTTCACAAAGGAGTTAAGTCCTGTGTAAAGTATGGGAGAGCTGAAGGATACCACATGTCAGTGTGGTGTGTGTTTAAGGAAGTTTTTGAAATGGTCTTGCAGGGAGAGCACCATGATGCTACGTATACTATTTTTGGAGTCTTTTGAACCTGCGATTGGTGCCACCTATTTCAACGGTATTTGATGTGCCTATCGACCAATGAGGATGCATAGAATGGGTGGGAAGATCTAGTATATCTAAAGACTCAGATTGTCATTTATAAGGAGAAGAGTCGATGCAGGTGTCCAGAATCTAAAGAAAATCTTCAAGGCATGGGTTTTCAATGGCATCTCCAGTTAAACACTAGTTCTATTTTCGCAGGCGGTTGGATTCATAGTTGTCGTTTGGGTTTGGAGCTTCATTTTTATGCTATAAATAAGAGGGTTTGTAATACAGAAGATATAGAGAAATATTCAGGAGAAATATTTGTAATAGAGGATTTTGTGTTGTCGACTAAGGATATATCATTTTGCCTTTGAAGTTACTTCAAAGAAATAGAAACATTGTGTATCTATTCATACTCTTTGCCTTGTGTACTTTGTTGAAAATATTAATGAGAAGAGACCTCTGTTTTGTGCATTCTATGATGTTTTCTAAGTCATTTTGCAAGATCTTTAAATTCATCCATTGAATGAAATCTATTATACATTTTGTTTATGTTAATCATGCATGTAGCTCTTTAACTTAGCAAAAATCTTTATGATTTAATCATTGTGCTTATCATGGAATTAAGACATATCATTGACGCATCACCTTAGGAAGTTAGTTTTATATTGTATCTGTAATATTATTTTTTCTGCCCTTTCCCAAAACCCCATTGAAAAAGGAAGAGCCAGCTTCTTTAAAATCTGGAGGTTGCTTCAAGAGTCAATCCCACATTCTTGGAGCTTCTCATGTTGGTGCTGAAACCTGCACAATTTTATACATCAATAGGATGAATGGGAAAGGTATGTATTAAACTGAATCCATGATGAATTCATGTGGTTGGGACAACCTTTCAAAATTACAAAGGAAGCAATTAGGGTGATAACAGTGTTAAATGATACTGGAAGCATGCCCATGTTAAAAGCCATGAAGAACCAAACAGTTATAGAGGCCACCAGAGCACAATTCGACAAAAGAGCACTGTCAATCAACAATATCACAGATCATGCAGTAAAATTATCTTCCATGGTGATAGGTTACAAGATCTACTTCACAAATAGGGAGAACTCTGTCTCTGGCACTGCAATTTACATCACTTATCAGATGATTAAAGAGAATGCTGACTATGACTTGTGTGAGCTACTGCAGATTCAACTGATGGAGAATTTGAAGAAGATAAAGGAAAGAAAGAACTATCCATTCAAGTATGGTACATTGATCATCTGTCTATTCTTCTATTTCCTGAATGAATTACCAAATATGAACAACCTACTTTGGTCAAGTAGCAGACTAGTAGCTACCCAAATTAGAAATCATTTCAATAGCATTGGATGTTTTGATGAGCAAAAGGCAGCACTGTGGGGGTATTTCAAAAATTTCTAGAGTAGGATGTGTTGGAACTGGAAATTTCTAGTCAATTATTTCAAAAATTTTAGGGTCCCATGATGATTAACTTGATTGTAGTACCCAAAAAATTTCATAAATCTGGTGCTCTTGTTGGACTAAAATGAAATATCAGCCATATGTAGAATTCTTTAGTCATATGCATCATGCAAAGGCCACAGGTTGTACTTGTGTTGTTTTCTTGATTGGGAAAGCATTGGTTGGTTACAACAGAGTCAAGAATGATTTAAGAGAGATGTGCAAATGGACAATGATCTACTCCAAGTTGTAGCATATCCCACAATCACCCTTGCAATTTTGGACAAGTTGATTTGATCTGTAGCATGCCATGCCACACTCAAAGCATGAATGAACTCCAAATTAAAGCAAATGAAATACCAAGATGAATTCAACTGCAGATTTTGTTCACATGGCATTAAAAAGGAAATGGAAAGACAATAGATTTCTAATGTAAAATTGCCTGTAGCAAGTTACAATTGCAGTGTACGACCCAGGTGGCAAATGTAAATCACCTGTGAGTGATGAAAGAGTGAACATTTTTCCCTGGTGAAAGTGCATTTTTGAGAATACAGTTCTATAATAATTGAAGATACAAGTACAGTCCTTGCCCTTATCATTGGGCTTTCTTACAATATTTCTGAGATACAAGTACAGTCCTTACCCTTATCATGGGCCTTTCTTCTGATATATCCTTGTTGTTTGTCTTTTTTGTTCTTTGGCCCATGGGATGTCTTCCGGGGCATCTATCATTAGATCAACTATCTTTTATCCAAGTTGGAGAGCTTCTTCTGAATTGCTCATATTAGTATACATGTCTTACCTAAAAACACAAGGACATACTTCCAAATCTTTTTCGCATGTTAGCCATACAATAAAGGAAGTAAATAATTATTCATTTTCCTGAAAAAAACCTCTTAGAGTTCTTTATCAATCTGCCTAAAAGGGAAGAATAAAATACTTACACTTTCCATGCTTATCAAAAGTGTCAACACAAACTTGTTTCAATGATAATATCAAATCAGATTGAGAGGGGAAAATCCCCAGCTTGTTGACTGATCAAATATATATAAAAACATCTATAGATATATATATACTTGTATAAATACATATGTGTGTGTGTGTGTGTGTGTGTGTGACCAAATGAAATAACTAAATAATAATATTATTCCAAGTAAGTTTCAATTAGATCTTAATAACTCAATCCCGTCATAGAGAAAGTTATTACCTATCAAATCATACTAGTTATAAAGCTCAAATGAGCTGATATGAGAGTGGAGTAGGCCAAAGATATACTCGAGACCTCATTATTACATTTCAAGTTTCCTGCCTTCTCACATGTCAATTGTAATTCAAGCTTCAAGCATAACATCATTATTTCTACCCTCTTTACCGAGACAATCTGCTTCAAGCATAATATCATTATAATTCATTTATGGAGATCAAATCATACCTCTATCTCATCCTGCTTGGGTACTAAGCCCAACACAGAAGAGGATCGCCGTGCAATATTTGAATAATAAAATGCCTATTGAGATACTTTGAAAACTCTTAAGCCCTGTATATATATATATATATATATATATATATATATATATATATATATATATATATATATATATATATATATATATATATATATATATATATATATATATATATAAGAGAAAAGAAAGGTGGCACCTTTGAAGTGTGTTAACAAGGGAGGAGCTCGAGCTTAATAAGACATGATTGATACTGTGTGCTCCATTTAATGCTATTTACTGGATGAGGCTATACAAGATAGTTCTTATTTTATAACACTCTAGTTTCCTCTTCCATCATTCCCAATGCCATTTCAATTTTCAGTTATCTTTACAGCGGAAGCCATCAGTTGCAGAGGGATGGAGACCCCTGTGAGGTTGGTTAGTACCAAACGCCAAATGGCCTTTCTAGGACCTGTTACTTTGCTTCAATTGCAACGTATGCTACACCAGTCTAATGAACTAATGGTTGGAGCCATTAGAATGATTGTTGGAAGAAATTTTATGGGGGATGCTGAAAGGTATCAAGTTGATATCAACATCACTTCTAGGGTGCTAGCAATGTTGCTAGAGATGGAGATTGACAAAGGAACAACAGAGCAGATGATGAGGGGCTTGTTCAATCTTGAACACTTGGGGGTTTGGAGGTAACCCTGGAAGCTGCAAGTATAGGTGTTGGAATACCACAACCAAGGGATATGGCCTATTTAGATGATCCTGATGCTATTCTGAAGCTCTATCCCTTCATTTTAGATCTTAAAGGACTAGACCTCATGATGGTCAAAGAGAAGGCGCTGATAGTAGTAGATTCATCCAAAGAGTCCTCAGTCTGGTGGTGGAAGAAGGGTTTGAGTGGGTAGCGACTTTCAACCTTCAATTGGTCGCGTATGATCAGGACTAAGTCAAAGAAAAGCCTAAATTTGTTATCTTTATGTAAGTTAACATGTAGTAGGCTTATTATAAGCTTCATAATAGCTACCTTTTGAATATAGAAGTAGAAAGTGGTCCCTGTGTGGATAAGATAATATAATCAATGTAGATATTATGAATAGACCCTACGAGGTCCCTAAATCTTCCTCTGCTATAGCAATTTCTAATAGACTTTAATTATAAATATAGCCAGAAACTTAAATCCCTGATTCTGATAGAATTTAATGGTTTGCAATGAATATATGACATTAGATACAAGCAAAGATCCTATTGGCTTAATGAGAGGAATATATATCTAAGAGAATGTATGCAGAAACGTTCCTAAATTGAGAGATAAAATAAACAACACTTCTCTAATGTTTTAGATAGAATTTAATATTGCTTCAATAGAGCTAAATTTAGTAGAAAGGCAGATGCCATCAGCCCCTTTGTTAGCCAGGGAGTCAGCTTTACTATTACCTTCTCTGAAGATGTGATTAAAAGTGCACCTTCTAAAAGAAGCAGTGATGTCGAGGGCATTAGCCAGTAGGGAATTTAGTCTCTAGTTAGGCATACTCCCTTTTCGTAAGGCATTCATGATGATCACAGAGTCTCCTTTGACCTCTAATTTTCAATTTTCAAATCTTTGCAAATTCTCAGACCTTCAATCAGGGTAGTTAATTCAGCTATGTTATTTGTTGCTTCTCCTAGGGGTTTGGTTAAAGTTGCAATTTCTGAATAGGTAGGCCGGTTCCTCACCTCTAAGATATTTGTTTCTATGGATTTTTACCCACTTTAAATTAGGTTGTTGGTACATTTTCCATACAAGTTTGGCACCTAATGCCTTACTCTGTTCCTTGATGTTTTTCAAACCCACGCCACCTTCCTCTTTTGGTCTACAAATCTTGTCCCAAGCTACAAGTACCATTTTCCTTTTATCCTCCAAACCTTGCCATAAGAAAATTCTTAGGGTTTTGTTGATTTCTTCATGTTTTTCTACTGGAAGATTCATACAAGATAATTGATATATTGGGATAGCTGAGAGAACTGATTCTAACATTGTCACTTTACCAGCTGAGGATAGCCATTTGCCTTTCCATGATTCCACTTTTTTCTTGATCTTAGAAGTGATATGGTCTCAGAGATCATTAGTCTTATTTCTTTTACCTAGAGGTATGCCTAAATATTTACATGGCATTACCCCTCTTTTAAAAGACAAGATTCTACAAATTTCCCTTTCAGTTTCAAGATCAGTGTTGAAAAAATAAATTGCTGATATATCAGCATTAACCTCCTGTCCAGAGGTCCTACAGTAGGAGTCCAAGATTTCTTTGAACATCTTAGCTTCTTCGATGCACCCCATACCAAAAAGAGCAGAGTATCATCTATAAACTATTGATGAGTTGTAGGATCTACACCAAAAGTGATTTTGATTCCCTGAATCTTTCCTTCTTCCCTAGCCTTGGTGATCATCCTCCCTAAAACTTCTACCATTATAATAAAGAGAAAAGGAGAGATAGGTCCCCTTGTCTTGATCCTCTTGATATGCTAAAAAAGCCTTTTGGGGTCCCATTGATTAAGACTGAGATCTTAGGGTTAGAAATACATGCATAAATGAGGTTTATCCACTATTTAGTAAAACCAAAAGCCTCTAAGGTTTTGCAAAGGAAACGTCAGTCAACCTTGTCATAGGCTTTACTGATATCTAATTTAATTAGCATACTAGGGTTTTTATTATGCTGTATGGTGTGAATGGCTTCTTGGGCTGTAATAACTCTATCATATATAGGTCTTCCCAGAACAAACCCTGTTTGCTCATCACTTATGATGTCTAGTAGAACTGTTTGAATCCTATTAGCCAGGGTTTTAGTGAGTATTTTATAAATAGTGTGACAAAGAGAAATAGGCCACAGATCTCACAGGCTTTTTGGCTTCTCTTTTTTGGGATGAGTGTGAGAAAAGTATTATTTACCTCTTTTAGAAGGCTGCTTGAATTTCTTACCCCTTCTAATGCTTCGACCACTTCATCTCCTATGAAGTGCCAACATTTCTGAAAGAAGAAGGCTAGCAAGCCATTTGGTCTCGGAGCTTTATCCAGTTGCATTTGAGAGATCACCAGTTCAACCTCAGTCTTGGTGAATTTACCATTGAGAGCTTTGTTTTGATCCTCTGAGATAATCCTTGGAATATCTTTCAATATGGCTTGTTGGTGTAACCAATTAGATCCCTCCTAATTGTTAAGAATATTTTCAAAATACCTAACCATTTCACATGCAATTTGTTGAGGATCTTCGATCCAAACATTGTTCGCATCTTTAATTTTAAAGATTTTGTTTACATTTCTGCGTACTCTAGTGCTGTTATGAAAGAACTTAGTGTTATTATCTCTAGCTTCAAGCTAGGTCTCTCTAGACTTTTGACACCAAAAGATTTCCTCTTTGGCTAGGATATCTTCATATTTAGTTTTCAGCTATTTTTCTTTTAAATAAGATTCTACATCCATGCCTTTAGTAATAACACTTCTGCTGAGGTTTTCAAGTTCCTCTTCTAGCTTAGTTTTGATCTTGAAGATATTACCAAAGTTAGTTTTGTTCCAACTAAGAAGCTTACATTTGATAGTTTTCAGTTTGGATACTAAACAAGAAAGCTTAGAACCAGATACTCTAGTTTCTTTCCACCATTGTAAAATTAAGGTTATAAGGTTATTATCTTTGACCCACATTTGTTCAAATTTAAAGGGGTACCGTTTGGGTTGGCAGTCTTCTGAGATACTTAGCTGGACTAGGTAATGATCAGAGCCCGAGTATGGTAAGATCTCAGCCGTCAGAATATAAGAGAGTTGAGCCCAATTACCCCTGAACATGAATCTATAAAGTTTTTCTGTAATATTGCTAAAGCCCTTTCTTCTGTTATTCCATGTGAATCCTTCCTGTGTAGTTTTAATTTCCAATAAATTGTTCTTTTGAACCCAGTATTTAAAGTAATTCACTGTTGTGGACAGCCTTACAGAGCCTCCCAACTTTTCTTTAGGGTCTAGGATCGCATTGAAGTCTCCACCCAAAATACATGCCTAATCTTGTAAAGTTCCCATGAATTGTTCTATTTCTATCCAAACTGATCTCTTATCCTGGTTCTAGGAATGACCATAAATGTTAAAAAGATTAAAGTGCAGATTTCTTCTGATGCTTTTAACGTTCCTAACCATCTAGTTCTTCTTACAACTTATCACTGAAAATGAAACCACTCTAGAGTCCCAGATTACCCCAAGGCCTCCCGAAGCACCCTCAGCTAGAACTCCAACTAGCTCCCATATTCCTAACTTCTTATTTAGAGTGTCTACCTCTTCTTTATTGAGTTTAGTTTCTTGGATCATTAGTATATCTAGTTTTGTGTTGGTTATACAACGTTTTATGATTCACTGTTTGTTAGGGGCATTGAGACCCCTAACATTCCAAGTGTAGACTCTCATGGCACCGAGGGAAGGCACTTCCCCTTCCGTACATTAAATAGTGTGGTGATCTTAGTTTGATCAGTTGCCTCGCCTGCTTTCTCTCTTAGTTCCAATAGTGATTTCCTACTCCTTTTTTATTACTTTTGGCACAATCTGGGGTATCCTTACTAAAATTAGTTATAGCAATTCCCATCTGTAGATCTGCTTCCTCCAACTCTCCATCTCCTTGATCTTTTGGGTCCTCTTTATTACTATCCTACCTTTTCTCCCGTTCTTCAAGTTCTAGGATCTTGGTGATAAGCTTTTCCTTCTCTTTGTTAGCTTCCTTAATTACCACTTCCTCTATTGCCTTATCGAGGATCTCATTACAGATCTCTTCTAGATCTATATGGCTGATCTGTGGGTATCTTTTGATTCCCAGTTTCTTTATGTTTTTCCTCTGGTTCATGTGTTTTGGACCCATTATGGGGTCTCTAAAACCTCTGGATCTGTACTTCCTTCCACTGCTGGCGGATTATTATTTCTGGTCTCTTCTAAAGGAATTTCCCCCTCCTTAAGTTCCATCCTTTCATTGCCTATCTAATTTGCTTTGGAGACTTAGCCACTATGGGTGTTTCTTTACCTGAGCTTTCCTATGCATGGTTCATATTCTGTATAGTAGGATCATAACTATGATTCTGGGTGTTTCCTTTAGTATTTTGTGTAGATTTAGGGCATTTCTTGGGCTGAGCTGATACCATACTTGGGTTCTAATTTTGTCTAGACAAATCCCTACTACCACTGTGGTGCTTTTTAAGGGAAGGAAGGCTAGTCCTCTGATATTCCACAATAAATCCACCTTTGTTATCATTAAATCTGATGTTAACACCTGAAGAATGGGGATTGGAGTTATTTCTAGTATGTATTTTTGAAACTCTGTTGATAATATTACTGGGGGAAGGACCCTGGTGAAATACTGGCTTGATACAGTAATTAGCCAAATTAGTATTGATTTCAAGAGGTTTGAGGTCTTTAATGCTTATATCCATTTTTACTAACAGGAAAACATCTGAATGAGATAAGAAGTCCTTCTCCATTCCTATGAATTCTCCCAGATGATTACCTATCTTCCTTAAGACTTCACTATGGATAAGCTCGATCGGGAGATTTGGTAATTTGACCCATCTAGCTAATTTAAGTTTCATTTTACTGGGGTTGAAATTCGGTTGCTAGTCTATATATTCAAAATTATGCCCTCTATAGAACAACCTTCTGATGTTTAATATTTCTTTTTAAGGTCTTCACTTTTGCAATCAATGAATATGAAATCTTCAGAAGTGATAGTGATACTTACCTGATCTTTGTGTAGAACTTGGACCCAATCTGCAATTTCCTTCATAGGCTACCCTATCCCACACCATCGGATAAAGAAACCGTGAGTTTTACAATGATTCCCCAAACCATCTGAATAAATATTGCTAATATTTATTGATGCTTTCTTTCCCATGGCCTCGGGTTTTTGATAATGCATTAAAATCATTTGCAACCTTGACTAAGGGGGTCTGGGGTTTGCCTGCTCTTGAATTGCTACCTGGTTGTTGCCCATCCCAAGAGTGTTAGACACTATGTTTCTGAGTTTAAGATGTTGAGAGATTGGTCATTGGTGGGGTGCTCTGGAATTCGACATGCTTCTTATAAAGGGCTTTCCTTTGAATGAATGATCCTAGGGTCTAGTTTTTAAAAACCCTCCACAACTCTTTGCCTTGGAAGGGAAGGGTAGGAGACAATAAGGGGTTGTTGAGCGTTACAACTTCTTTCCTTGCCTAGTGAAGTGCGATTTTCTCTAGTTACAAATGCAGAGGTTGTTGAGGTAATTGGGATAGCCCAAACCCCTGAAACCCTGGCTTGAGCATTCTCTCTTAAAGCAACATTTGCCCTAACTCCTCTCTATGATTTCCTACTCTTCACGGTTTGCCAGCCCTGTTCATCGTGATGTTACGGAGGGGGAGCCCAGCCCCCGTAAAAAACCTTCTCCTTCCACTGCATAGCGCTGTGAGGGTGCTCTGCCCTAGTTTCATTCCTAGCCTTTTTGTTAATGCAGCTTTGTCGCAGGAAACCTGCTTTTTTTTTCTCATTTTCGCTTTTTTCATTATAATACACATCTTTTCCTAGAAGGGATTAGAAAAATAATTTTAGTTAGATCAAATTAAGTTTACTGAACACATCCATGGTATGGTCCTAAAAAAATGACTTTTAAAAAGTGGTTTTTGTACAAGTGTATATAAAATTAATTTGTATCATCTCGGTATTAGAATAAATTATATATTTGAAAACTAGACTCCAAATCCTACATTTGATATTACATGACTTTTTAAAGATTATATGTGTAAGTGCTTCAAATTTTTATTCCAACTATGACAAACTTTGATTTTCAGGAAAAACACTTCCACTTTTTGACCAAAAAGTGGACCCAACTTCTTGCACACACCCAATTGCCACCCCCTAGGTGCTTAACCCCCTCTCATGAGGCTAGAACCTAGAGGATTCTACTACAAAATGTAATTTTTTTCTTGATTTATCTGTAATCCCTTCTTATTAACTCCTTTATTACCATAATTGATGAATTTATTATTCCAAAGCTTTCCTTTATTTCTTTACTAGGGTCTTGGCAGTGGAACCAAAATGTTAGCAAGAATGGGGTGTATATCAAGGATCTAAGCCTAAGTTTCTTGAGAGTTGTATTTACACCCTAGTAAAGGTGATAAGAGGAAGGTTACGGGTTTATGTGGTAAGTTATAGAAGGTTGTAGTAGGATATAACACTACAAATTAAATGAATTCACACATATACATATACATCATGCGTATAACTCATTAGACATCCATTATATCAACTTGTGGTATTTGTTATATATATATATAGACAATGCTCACTTATACATCAATTCTTCATATATTTTACATTCATTCATATATATCACATTACATCTCATACTTTTGTCTTATATATCTTATGCTTCTCTTGCTAATATATTACATTCTAGACTACATTTTGTATTCTCTACTTATATCTACATATGATTATACAAAGAATTGTGTCTCTTGTAGTTGGTATGTCTTTTGGACGATTTGGTAATGATCTGAGTATGTTGCATTCCCTTTGTGGTGGACCTAACTTGTTGTATAGTTGGCTCTGTCCTACCAACAATAATATCTATGACACTCATGTAGATAACAAACATCAAATAATCAAGTCAATAATCTTCCATGGATAATTTAATGCTATGGTATTTCCTAAAACAACTAATAGTACCCCCATCTACAATCATGACCTAGATAGATAAAATAATTTAGAAAAGCAACTAACTTTTTATTAAACCAACTAATAGTACCCCCATTTACAATCATGACCTAGATAGATAAAATAATTTAGAAAAGCAACTAACTTCTTATTGATGAACTTGTGAGTGCTTCTTTTGTCTATCAATATTGTTACTCTCTCTTTCTTCAAGAAACTCACTACCGTAAGAGTTTGTGGGGTGTTAATGTTAGAAAGTGCATGACAAAAAATGAGAGATTAAACATGCATAATTTTAATTTACATGAAATATACCTTTCTTTAAACATACATAATTTTTAATTTAATTAGCAAAATAATAATTTAATTATATATTGATAATAATTTAAGGCTCAAACATTTACACTTACTTATTATATTTGTCCAAATTCAAATTTCAACCACTAAAAAAATCACTTAAACTTATATTTTTTAAAAAAGGAAATCAATATTCTTCTATCACATTATTTATTTTCTCACAAGAAATATGAAAATATGATATTTTTTTAAAACTATAGAATCAAAATTCTAAAGCATACATTTTTAATTTTGAAAACTTATGCCATAAATCATTATTATTTATAATTTTAAAAAAAGGAAATCAATACTCTTCTATCACATTATTTATTTTTTCACAAGAAATATGAAAATATGATATATTTTTTAAATTATAGAATCAAAATTCTAAAACATACATTTTCAAGTTTGAAAGTTAAAAACTTTAGTTAAAAAAATATAAAAAAATTCTTTTAATTTTTAAAAAAATTGATAAAACAAAATAAATAAATCCACTGTTAATCAACCAACCAATCAATCAACTGCCTAAATAAAAATGTAGATAAAAGCAACCGTAAAATCATAGAGTTTGAATTAGAACAAAATGCCATCATTATCTTGTGTGCTTATAAAAGAGGAAATGAATGTACCCACAAGATATCATGTAAGCTTCACATGAATCCAAGTGAAGAACAGCTTTGAACCTTAATCTTTTATTAAAGGCTGCTTCCCCACATGTAATTGTCGAAAGTTCTTCCTGAAAAAATCTTTGGACAGGAATATTCATATCAGAGTTGTTGGTCAATGTTTTGGCTTCTTCCTCTCCATTACACAACATTTTCCCATGTATCTTTGGAGTTTAGAAGATTTGGTGCATATCACTATCCTCCAAATCCCTCTGGGTCCATACACGTGTCGAAAGGAGCTGCAGCTACGTGTTTAAATAAGAAAGGCCGATGAAATGAGTTCCCGCCTCTAAATCACCACAGAACTTTTAGGGTTCTCAGCCTTCCACGACACAACATTACAACCGTTGGATGCCCGATATCGGACGGTCAGGAAGTTCAGTCAGCCGCTCATTTAATCTTTCACGTGTTTAATCGTAGATTTCATTGCTGTTTTTGCTGTCATAGCTTTGAGATAAACGCCAACAAAAATTGGAATCCAACGCAGGGAGGCAACACTAAGGCCTCTAATAATCTAAGATTACTAACTGTAGATTAATTCGAAATAGAATGATAACATTGTGTAGTATAAGTTTGTAGAATCGATGTGAAAGAAGATATAATATTCTATTATAATTGTAGCAAAGGGGGTTTGTTAAGATTGTGAGAGTGTGTGAATTGGGAAAAGAAAGTTTAAAATGCAAGCTCCTGAAGTTTCCACTTCTACCCAACAGCAATCTGCAAGTGGTGAGAAAACTTCCAGTTCAGGGGACCAAAATGAAGCAGTCAATACATATGGTAAGTCCTCCTATGCATGGCTATAAGATTTAAGATAATGTGTTTGAAGAAAGGATTGGGTATTGTTGAAAAATGTTTATACTCCGGTATAAATTAGATCAAATGAGTATTGAAATGTTTAGTAAAATGGGTTTTCAATCTATGGTGTTTGTCTATTTGTTTAAATGGTTGTTCATTTGATTTTGTTGTACTGATTATATTGTCAAGATAGATTGTGATATTGTCTCTTTAGAAAATCATTGTATGGTTTGGTAAGAATTTCTGGGTCTGCTTGTGGGTGGTGTTAAGTTGTTTAGTTGCTGAAGTCATTCATCACCATAAAAAGGTTATAAGCGAATGCTTGAGCAAGCAGGCCTAGAAGCTCTTAGCAACCTTATTTGCTGCTAATAAAGTACTCGAAAAGCAAACATTATATGGTTTGCAAGCCTAAGATGATGTATGTAGAAGATGGCTTGTTTTTCATTGCAAAAGTTTTGATGCATATAATTGGTCTGTTGAATATTTTGTACACATCTCAACAGACAGTAGGTCAGATGGCTATAGAGATCTTTTAGAAAATGGGTCTGTTGTTTATTGTGTGTATTTATTTAAAGGCTTATCAATCACCTTAGTTTCTAATTTGTAGAAACTAAGATAATGTATGTAGAAGATGGCATGTTTTTCATTGCAAAAGTTTGATGCATAGAAGTGGTCTTTTGAAAAAGTTTGATGTATTAGACAGTAGGTTCGATGGCTATATACCCCTTTTAGAAAATGGGTCTGTTGCTTATTTTGGGTATCTATTTAAAGGCTTATCAATCACCTAAGTTTCTAATTCGTAGAAAATATAAAACTTCTTTTTAAACTGCTGAAAGCAGAACGGTAGTTGGCCCAGCAACTGCCCTACTTTTTCTTATTTTCCTGCAATTAGGTAGAGGAGGTAGAACCAAAACTTGCTTACATAATTATTCATTTGATTGTCCAGCTATAAATAAATTGTTGAGCTGTTTTCAAGGTTGTGATATTGTACCGTGTTGAGATAACCTAATATGGCGTCCAGTTCTAAAGTACTGTATCTGATTGGTAGATATTCTAAATCCATTTTACTGTTTTATATGGTTTAGATATTTATTTGCTATGAAAGACAATCATATTCTCTGAAGTTTTGTTGGATTGTACTCTGAAGGATTTTTTTTGTCGACGTTGAGACTTCCACTGTAAATGCAGAGCTGCACTAATAGGACGTGTATGTCTTGTCGTACTGTGTAATGCAGTAAATGAGAGCGATGACGATTTACGAAGAGTACCAGAGATGGGATTTATGGCAGGGCAGACTGTGAATTCTGTTGCAGTCAAGATAGAGAACCAGCAGCAGTCTACTAGTGGTGGGGGCCAGAGAAAGCGAGGCAGAACACCTGCTGACAAAGAGCACAAACGTCTTAAAAGGTGTGCATTTTGTTTGTTTTAGAATTGATTTTCCAGAGTTCTAAATTATGAAATTCTGTTATCATTATCAGGTTTAATTTGCCTGCGATCATAATATGATATTATTTAGTTTTAAAAAACATATTAATCATAAAAAATCCTTCTCAATCATGTCATTTCATGTGTTATTATATTATTTTAATTTTTTTTAATGACAATGTAATTGTTGGCTGTTTTTTTGACTAATCAATATAATATCACTTGATTTAATATTGAACATTTATTACTTGTAGTACATTAAATAGTTTAATTGCTTTTTGAACATGTATAACTTGTAGTAGATTAAATAGTTTAATTGCTAGATTAAATAGTTTAATTGTTTTTAAATAGAGTTTTTAAAGATGATGAAAACACTTTCAAATTGTATTAACTATTTAAGAAATATTACATTTAGTTATAATTAAAATAAGTAAACTTCTTAAGAATGAGTTATTTATATTTTATCTAAGTCATTTTTATGATAAATAGTTTGTTATCCATTTGAATTGATTCAGTAGTAATTTGTATTATTTTATGATAAGTTTTATTTTGCTAACTCATATGTATATTTGGATTGAGAAAGGAATATGTTATATTTGTAAATTGATTATAATGAAACAATCTTAGATTAGTTTTTTTTTTTTTTTTTTTTTTTAAGAAAGGTGGTGATCCACCTAGACGTATATTGATCAAAATATAATGATTTACATGAGAAGTATAGCTTCCGTCTAGTACATGCTCTGTTCTAAACTATCAGAGCCCAAAAAACATACATGACAGGTCCTATAATGGCCATAAGATATTGTCCTTAAAGA
The DNA here is from genome assembly GCA_027924645.1 of Cunninghamia lanceolata. NCBI lineage: Eukaryota > Viridiplantae > Streptophyta > Pinopsida > Cupressales > Cupressaceae > Cunninghamia > Cunninghamia lanceolata. Next base: position 10,607,994 of record BSBN01000186.1, on the reverse strand, counting down.
AAAAACAAAACACACATGTGGCTTTTTTAAAGTAGGAAAATAAAGAAAACATCGCAACACACCTCGGGAGTTTTAGTCGAGTTGGGGAAGAGAAAAATGACCCCTTATTACTGGTCCTCCCTTTCCCTCTCCCTAGCACTATGGCTAGCTCCTTGTCCTTCCATCAAGATCCATGGTGCTCCTCCTGGTTGTGGCCAACACATTTGCACTGTCTGGCTTATACTCATCGTCCAAGGGAGTTGAATCCTCATTGTTTGTTATCACCATGGGGAGGTGGGGTGCCTAGTCAGGGGCATGCATCCTAAGAAAGCGGATTGAAATGAATACATCCCTGCATCTAGCTGTCATCTTCTTGGAAAAATTGTGGTTGTGGCCATGGAGGGCCCTGCCCAGATTGCTTATGCACTCACATCCTAGTCCTTTCTGCATTGCCTTGAGTACACATTCGGTTGCTAAGGATGTTCTTAGAGTACGTATTGGGAAGAGACCTCCCACCATGGCTTCTCCCTTCGTTAAGTCATAGCCCTATAGTGCATGTCTCCACCACTTTAAATTGTATAGATAATCAAATACCAAGCCGGTTGCTATGGCGTGAATATAATGTCCATCTTGGATGATGTCCATTATGTTCGATATGAGTGTAGATACTATGTCCAACCAGTAAAGTATCCTGTCCTCCATTCCTTGGAGCCATTTCTGGCCAGATATATTTTGAATTGCAAATTGTAATTGTTGTCACGCAGAATTGCACCCTGCTTAGAGAGAGTCCAAACATTCTAATGACACAATGGGAATGATCTCGAAGTGTGGGACCTTGCAAACTGAGATCAGACCTCTAGAGAAGGCTAGTTCCTTATTCTAAGCCTAATGCTTAGAGGAATATATCTAAACCTAGTGCTAATGCTTGCAGGGGAAAAGAGTTATAAAGAAACTGAAATGAAAGGGGTGATACACTAGGTTGAATAAAAGAGCCATCACAAAACTAAGAAAATGCACAAAATGATTAGATACAACAAATAAACATACACAGATCAAGCGGATTTTAACAGAGGTAAGGAGCAAGAGATGATTAGAAGGAATTATACATTCACAAACACATCATTCTTAGATCACACAGAGTCAAAATAGCATGAAGGGGTAAAATAACTAGCATGTATTTAATCAAAAGGCAAGGTTACAGTAGAGGAATGCTCTATTTGGAATCAGAAGCATCGATTCTAAATCTTCCAACCTTTTTTATATCTCATGTCTATGCATATATAGCATTTTGCATTTGACCTAAGTCGGTTACAATGAATTGTCCCACGAGCTTTGTCAGAAAATATCATCACCAGAAGGGACGTCCACCTGCAAGAAGTTATGGAATAAAATATCTAGAACAGGGTAGGTGGAAGATATTTTGAATCTTCAATGTGAGCTGCTGAATCATTGACCTGCACCAATAAACACAACAAATATCTACATTGAAGGACCTCTACAAAACTTAATTCAGTCATTGAGATGTCCTGTCGTCAAGCACATGAAGATCTGTTAGCAAGACATAGAGCCCATACGCATTGAAGAGTTTCACCATCCACCATGAATGCACCCACAAAGCTCACCAACCAGAGTTACTATGAAAATATTAGCCTTTGCACATGCCAAAATGGTCGTTGAAACGTCCAGTCGGCCGAGCATGCAAATCCAGATCATATTTTGAAAGTGACAAAATTGCCCTCAAAAGCCCAGTAGATGGAAAAGGAGACAAAAATAAGCACTATTGCCTTTCGAAGCATGTTGAAATTTGCCAGAATGAGGGAGATATCCATGGCTAAAGTTGTGGTCAACTGCACCCTGCACTTGTATATCACTTTGCATTTGCAATTGTATATGCTAATTACGCTGCTAGGTTCACTTTATACATTTATGCAATTTTTTTCCTTTCGCCTTTTGCATATTCAACTTTTGTATATCTTGCATCTCCCCGTGTATATGCTTTTGTATGTGTAATTGTATATACAATACAATGGCCAACATACAAAAGTGGACCTTAGCCATTGTATCACCTTTTGTATATATGCCCTCGCCATGTGTCATCATTTTATTGGTCGTTGAGCTGAACCTAGGACCCACCACTGCACATTGTCTCGCCAAAAATCTATTGTATGTGTCTTTGTATATGTGATTGTATATGAGATACAATCGCATGTAAATACAATGCAGAACTCAAAGGATTATCAACCAGAATGGATTATTGAAACAGGTCCCACTTGTATCTTTATTTTTTTGCATATCGGCACATACATGCACTTCAACATACAACCTGCGGACCCCACCACTGAGTTTGCCAAATTTAATTTCCCAGTCGGGTCTGCATTGTATATCCCTTGTATATTGCCTTTGTATATGCGATTGTATATAGGATTGTATATGGGATGATACAATCGCATATACATACAATAGGCAGACCCCAAATGATTATCTGCCACATTTGATTCTTCAATCACGTCTAGATTGTATCTATCTCCTTTTGCATCACCTTTTGTATATCGCATATACAATGCAAACATACAAACAAAAATGCATACAACCACATGTACATACAAACGTTGCATCTGACTTTTGCATGTGACCCTTGCATATGCACTTGTATCTGCCCTTGTATCTGCGAAAATACAATGCGAACATATGTACAAAGATGCATACAACCGCATTTGCCTTTCTAAACCAAATTGCATATTCCTTCAGGTCTGGGATTCTATCTCAGGATTGTATATTGCCATTGTATCTAAGATTGTATGTACAAAGATACAATCACATATACATAAAAAATGGATACACCTTTTGTATCTCCCCCTTGTATATTGCCTTGTATCTGTGAATGTATATGCACTTGTATATACAAAGATACATACAAAGAGACTAAGCATGAAATTGAGAAATCCTTGCGATGGAAGATACTTGAAGTAAAAAGATTTCTAAGTTTTTCTGGGTTTTCTTCAAGGATTCTCCAGGAAAATTTTTTGGATTTTTGGCAAGGCAGAGCATAGGTAATTGAAGGATTTAAGCTTTGTAGGGTTATTTTCTAAAGGATATTCAAGGAATATACAAGGTGAGCTATTTAACTCTGGACAGAGGAAAATGGGACAACATTTTGGTGACTTCTCAGGGATGTTTGCCTGCTAAACATCAGACCAATGGCCTTAAGCATTCCATTGGGCACAGGGTCATACAGAGGCTTAAAAACACTTCTGACAATCAATCTTGACCTCAGTAACTCAGCATAATAGCAATGAAGAACACTTGGAAAACCAAAACAAAATGTTTAAAGCAACTCATCTAACTGTGCTAGACAGTACTTAGGGGAAACAAAAAGGTATCTAAACTATTGTGCAGCAACACTTATTATAAGCAAGAAACTTAATCTACTATTTTACAAGGCACCTCATACCTCAAAACACCTCTGTAGGTGTATCCCATTAATTGGGATATGCAAATTTTCTCCATCCATGTTTGATAACTGAAATACATTGTGCTCCTTGCATTCATTAATGATAAATGGGCCACTCCACATGCCGTCAAACTTGGAGTGCTTCCCTGGCCTACTTTTCAACTCATCCCATTTGAATACCATATCACCCTCCCTAAAAATCTGGGAGTGGCTTTCTTATCAAAAACTCTTTTTGTCTGAAGCTGATGACACTCTATAGCTTTCATAGCTTTATCTCTGATCTCTTCAAGCTCCATAAGTTGAGCATATTTGACAGCCATGGGATCTCCTTCTTCAAACATCTCCAGTTGATTAATGATATCAAGTATTGGTAGCTCCACAGATACAGGCAGTCTTGCCTCTTTTCCATAAACTAACATATATGAGGAGTTTCCAATAGACCTCTTGGGAGTTATTCTATCTTCCCATAAAGAAGATTTCATATTAGTGTGTCAGGCTCTTTGGTTGTCCTCCATTGATCTTTGGATAATCCTTATGAGATTCTTATTTGTGGATTCAGCCAAACCATTACCCTGTGGGTAATAATTTGATGAAGTGTTCAAATAGATTCCATTCTTCACAGCCCAATCAGTTATCTTCAATCCAACAAAGGCTAAAGCATTGTCTGAGATAATTGACTCAGGTACTCCAAATCTAGATACCAAATCATAATAAAAGTTCAAAACAACATTCTCATTGGATTCCTTCAGAGCCACTGCTTCAGTCCACCTTGTGAAATAGTCTATTGTTGTAAGTACCCACCTGTGGCCTGCACTTGATGGTGGGTTAATGGGATCTATAAAATCAATGCCCCATCTCATGAAAGGTTGTTCTACTTGAATCAGCTGCAGAGGTAAAGCTAGAAGCCTTTCTTTGCCTGCAAAAATGACACATTTTACACACTTTTTGGCCCATGCATGGGCATCCTTGAATAAGCTGGGCTAGTAATAGCCAGCTCTCATTATTTTCCAAGCAGTAGTCCTTGGGGTAAAATGACCCCCTACTATTCCATCATGAAACTCATGCAGCACCTTCTCAGTTTGATCATTATCAATGCATCTTAAGAACACACTATTAAAATCCTTTCTGAAAAGGATGTCATTAATTAAAACATATGGAATAGACTGCAGTCTAAAATATCTTCTCTTCGTTCTACCTAAACCTATTGGACAATCACCAGTTTGCAAAAAATGATTCATGTCATTAACCCAACCTGTTCCAACTACTGTTGTATCATTCTAATGTTCATCTTCAATGGTCAGAAGCACCTCATCTTCCTTCTCTGTTTCATTTTTAGACCTAGTAGCAAGCTGTTCACTGAGTCCTCTACCTCTGATGAGCTTGGTTATCTTGATATCTACGTCATATTCCATGACTTTGCTAATCCAACCAGCCCTTTTCTCATTAACATCCTTACCTAACATAAACTCTTTCACACCAGGGTGAGCAACCATCAAATGTACCTTATTGTTAGAAATAAGATGCCTAAACTTCTTGAGACTCTTTACCACTGCAAGGACATGTTTTTCAATGAAACTATACCTCTGTTCATACTCCTCTAGTCCTTGACTAAAGAAAACGATTGGTTGCTCAAAGCCTTCACTTTGCTGCTATACCAGAATTGCAAAAATTGTATCTAAACTACCATAAGCATATGAAATAAACTCTTTTGAGAAATCAGGATTTACTAGAGTCGGTGCAGCTGATAACGCTTCTTTTATGGACTCAAAGCTGAGTTTGGCCTCTTTTGTCCAACTAAAAACTACATTTTTCTTTAACATAGAGGTTAATGGCTTCAATAAATTTGCAATGTCAGGTATAAATCTTCACAGAAAATTAATTCAGCCAATAAAACTTTGTAGTCCCTTCTTGTGTCTAGGTAAAGGCATCTCCAAAATAGCTCTTACTCTTTCTATATCAATGGTAGCCCCCTCCTTTGACACAATGTGTCCTAAAAGCTTTCCTTCATGTACAGTAAAAATACATTTCTTGGGATTGAGAGATATCCCAAACGCTTTACATCTCTCAAATACTTTTTTCAAGTGAGATAAATGTTCAGCTGCATCTTTAGAGAATACTGTGATGTCGTCAAGGTACACAAGTACCAATTTATAAAGCAAACCTTTAAAAGCCATATCCATAACTCTTTGAAAAGTAGAGCTAGCATTTGACAGACCAAAAGGCATCCTTTTGTAGGCCATGGTGCCCCATTTGGTTGTAAAAGTAGTTTTAAACCAATCTTCCTCCTTGACTAATACTTGATTATAACTGGAATATGCATAGAGTAAGGAGAATCTTTCTGAGCCAGCCACTACTTGAAGAATTTGCTCCATTGAGGGCAGCGGGTAGTGGTCCTTCAGGGAGGCTCTATTAAGGTCTCTAAAATCAACACAGCCTAATCTCTCCATTCTTTTTCCTCACAGGAACAAGATTCAAAACCCAAGAAGTACGCTTGATCAGAAAAATGATATTCCCCTTGATCAGCTTGGTTAATTCTTCAATCATCAGAGGCTCAAGTTTTGGATTTAAAGGTCTTTGTTTTTGCCTTACAGGTTTCGCACTTGGCTCTAACTCTATAGTATGCTGGGCAATATGAGAGTCAAACCCCTTTAGGTCTGAGTATTCCCAAGCAAACATAGCCTCAAATTCTTGACAAAGAGTAATAAAAACTTTCCTATCCTTAGGTGTACAGATTTTACCAATTTTGAGAAGCTTTCCTTTGAAAATTTTCAGCTCCTCATAATGTTCCTCTTTGACCTGCATGCTGGTTTCGCTTTTTTTAGTTGATCATCCGTACCAAAAATAGATTCGAAGGTTACTAATTCTCTGGGCAGCTTATTAGTCCTTAACTAAACAACTTGATCATCATCATATTGATGTTTGAGTTTGTTCTGATTCATCACAGAAAACTCATCCTCTTCTAATAGGAAACGCAGAACTTGCTCATCACTCTCAAAAACCTACCAATGAATGTTGTTGTCAAGGATAGAGGGCCTATCAACTATCTTCACATGAGGCTGTATCTTTTCTCTTTGAATATCACTGGGGATATCGAACTGAGCCCCAATTGCAGCTAACCTATCTGCATGATTGTTCTGATTTCTTGGAATAGAGATTAGATTGAAAGCATCAAACTCCTCAATCATATCCCATACCCTATGTTTAGAGCATTTCAAAACATCATTCTTTGTAACATGTAGTCCCCTCACCTAATTCACAATAAGTTCACCGTCCCCATACACCCACAAATAGCCAATTTTCCTCTTCCTTGCCCACAGCAAACCTTGAATCAACCCTTCATACTCAGTAGTGTTATTTGTATATGAAAAAGCAAAATGAAAAGCAGAATAATATCTGTCACCCTATGGAGACACAAGCATTGCACCACCACCAGATCCATTCCTATTCCTCGAGCCATCAAAGTAGATTTTCCATACCTCATCTTGCTGTTCTATCTGCTGCTCTGCACTCTTTACAAGGTTTGGAATTATTGTTTCAGGTTCGTGCAGTATGTAAGCCCCCATACCAGTTTCTTGAATGTGTCCTTCAAGATCATCTACAATATTTTCTAAGGCTGACTCCTTTAACATCACTTCTGGTATACTTTCAGCTTGCAATTCTTGAGCAGCAACAAGCTCAGGATCATCAGAAATAATGCAATTTGCATTAACAGTACTTGGGACATAAGGCTCTATGTGATATTTGGCAAGCAATTCAGATTTTAGGGTCACTTTTGTGCCATATCGGGTCCTAAAAAATATGTGGGACCAATCTGAGGATAAATATCCTCTTATCTTGGTTGTAAACTCTCTTAACAAACACACGGCAAAATAAGGAGGTAATTCTATGAAGAACACCTCTTGAGAAATGCAAACATTTGGACAGGTATGCAAAGTGAGGCCTAGATCTTTTATCACACCTATAATGTTAACAGTTGTGCCATCTAGCTGAAGCACACCCTTCTCAAGGGGCTAGTATTTCAATCCTAATTGGTCTGCAATCTGTTTTGGCATTATAGAACTACTTGCACCACTATCCACCATGCGATTATGTACTAACTTGTCTCCTATTATTAATGACACATAAAATGGAAGTGATTTAGCACTCGTATTTGGGTATTTACTGTTGTCCTGGGATGAATTGGTAAGGACAACCCTAGTTGGGTCAACAGTTGCATCATTTGATGCTTTTAAATCAGACAAGGCAAATTGTAACATGTCCTTTTGACCTCGGATGGCTAAGGAATCGCACATAGATATTGTCGCATTCATTTTCTTCATATTTTCAATAATATTAAAAGGTGAAGTGACATTTACCTTCTGATGTGACTTTGTAACAGCAATATCAGCCTGCAAATGAGGCTGTTCCTTGGTAGTTGCTTGATTATTCCTTTGCAAAATATGGGGAATCTGGGATGTAGAAGGATCAACAGGTCCTTTTCCTTTGTTTGCTACTTGATCTATCTCATAACCCCTCTTTCTAGCTCTCGTATTTGCTGCAACTAAAGTATCATCTCTATTTACGCCACATAACTCATCTTCCTACCAGTTTAGGAAGGCAGTATCACTCGGAGGCTGTTCTTGCTACTATACTGTCCCATCATAAGGTGTGTTTGGCTATGAAACTATAATGTTTTGCAACATTAGAGCCTGATTCATCACTCCATTTAAACAGGTTGCCTGACTGTGTGGCTGATTGCATGGAAAACACTATTCATACTCGGCTGCAAGGTTATTCTGAGTAGGGACAAGGTCTCTAACTACATTAATGGGTATGGGATTGTAAGGTTGGAAGGGCCTCTGGTTCACATTCTGCCTAGCCCCCTGGTAATTGCTTTGATATATAGACCTGTTGGCTTGGTATGGCTAGTTTTTCCCTTGGCTATGTGGCTGATAAGGCTGTCTATTCTGTGACTGCTATTTTTTTATATTCGCCAGCTCATTCCCAAAAGTCTACAAGATATTCTCTATTTTTTGTTGGCTATTTTTTTTATCTCTCTTAACTCCTGTGATGAGCTAGAAACAGCAGTCTCAGGATTGGCAGTACTTGGCAATGCTACTGCAGCAGGTAAAGGGGCAAAAGATGGGATCGACAAAGGCATTGAAGCTTGAATTTCAGGAAAAAAGGGCACTAGTGGTCTAGGTGCTATTTTCCCAGCTTGAATCAGGCTATTTTCTACTCTAATAGCTATTTCATATGCATCAGGTAAACTTGTACCTCCCAACGATTGTATCATTACTGAAATGTCACTATTAAGAGCTTTAAAAAAAATAGAAATGCATATTCTGATGAAGGCCTTACCGTGGCAGGAATTTTGTTCCATGTCTTCTAAAACCAGAAATTGAAATCCATCATTTGCTCCTGGGTAACTCTCTTCATTGTAGCTGTTCAACCAGTGATAAGTTATCTAACTTATCTTGAAATTATTTGTTCAACTTATCACCCAGATCATCCCAAATTCCAATGGTTTGCACTAGTAAACTCCTGAACCACTATAATGCTTTTCCTTTAAATAAGGCAGCTAGTAGCCTGATGGCTACATTTTCTTGAGTTACATGATGAACACCACATAGAGAAGCTACATCTCTAATGTATTTGATTGGGGTAGTTTGATCCTTCCCCAGTGAAATAAGGTAGGCTCTTCAAAGCTGCCATGGGTATATTATCATGCACTATCAAATTCAATGGGTTGCCCCCATCAAAAGCCACAAACGACTGATTCCTTGCCATTGGAACAACTGGAGGTGGGTTTGCTTGAACCGGTATAGGAACTACAGGTACTATTGGCCTAAAACTTGGTGGAGTTGATTGTATTCTTTTTGAAACTGGAGTTCTTACCACAGTTCTACTCTGTCTTCTAGGCGGAGACAACTGCAAGTAATCAAATGAACTCAAACTCTAAGTTTGTATTTTTCTCATAAAAATGTAATAGCACTGATCTACTTATCCTTTCTTAGAATGAGTCACCAGATATGCTCAACTACCCCTTAAAGGCCTGATAATGCTGATAGCATATCAAAACCAACAATATGATTGTAACATAGCACTGTTTGGACTCGAATAGATTTGTCCCACCGGGCGTGCTAGAAACTATTGTCACGTAGAATTATACCCTACTTGGAGAGAGTCCAAGCATTCTAATGACACAATGAGATTGATCTTGAAGTGTGGGACCTTACAAACTGAGATCAGACCTCTAGAGAAGGCTGGTTCCTTATTCTAAGCCTAGTACTTAGAGGAATATATCTAAACCTAGTGCTAATGCTTGCAGGGGAAAAGAGTTAGAAAGAAACTGAAATGAAAGGGGTGATACACTAGGTTCAATAAAAGAGCCTTCACAGAACTAAGAAAATGCATAAAATGATTAGATACAACCAATAAACATACACAGATCAAGCAGATTTTAACAGAGGTAAGGAGCATGAGATGATTAGAAGGAATTAAACATTTACAAACACATCATTCTTAGATCACACAGAGTCAAAATAGCATGAAGGGGTAAAATAACCAGCATGTATTTAATCAGAAGGCAAGGTTACAATAGAGGAATGCTCTGTTTGGAATCAAAAATATCGATTCTAAATCTTCCAACCTTTTTTACATCTCATGTCTATGCATATATAGCATTTTGCATTTGACCTAAGTTGGTTACAATGAACTGTCCCACGAGCTCTGTTAGAAAATATCATTGCCAGAAGGGACGTCCACCTACAAGAAGTTATGGAATAAAATATCTAGAACAGGGCAGGTAGAAGATATTTTGAATCTTCAATGTGAGTTGCTAAATCATTAACCTACACCAATAAAGAACAACAAATATTTGCATTGAAGGACCTCTACAAAACTTAATTTAGCCACTAAGATGTCCTATCATCAAGCACATGAAGATCTGCCAGTAAGACATAGAGCCCATACACATTGAAGAGTTTGACCATCGACCATGAATGCACCCACAAAGCTCACCAACCGGAGTTACTGTGAAAATATCAGCCTTTGTACATGCCAAAATGGTCGCTGAAAAATCCAGTCAGTCGAGCATGCAAATCCAGATCATATTTTGAAAGTGAGAAAATTGCCCTCAAAAGCCCACCAGATGGAAAAAGAGATAAAAATAAGCACTATTGCCTTTCGAAGCATGTTGAAATTCGCCAGAATGAGAGAAATATCCACGGTCAAAGTTGTGGTCAACTGCACCCTCCACTTGTATATCATTTTGCATCTACAATTGTAATGCTAATTACGCTGCTAGGTTCACTTTATACATTTATGCAATTTCTTTCCTTTTGCCTTTTGCATATTCAACTTTTGTATATCTTGCATCTCCCCTTGTATATGCTTTTGTATGTGCAATTGTATATACAATACAATGGCCAACATACAAAAGTGGACCTCAGCCTTTGTATCACCTTTTGTATATATGCCCTCGCCATGTGTCATCACTTTATTGGTCGTTGAGCTAAACCTAGGACCCACCACTGCACATTGTTTTGCCAAAAATCCATTGTATGTGTCTTTGTATATGTGATTGTATATGAGATACAATCGCATGTACATACAATGCGAACTCAAAGGATTATCAACCAGAATGGATTATTGAAACAGGTCCCACTCGTATCTTTGCTTTTTTGCATATCGGCACATACATGCACTTCAACATACAACCTACAGACGCCACCACTGATTTTGCCAAATTTAATTTCCCAGTCGGGTCCGCATTGTATATTCCTTGTATATTGCCTTTGTATATGCGATTGTATATAGGATTGTATATGGGATGATACAATCGCATATACATACAATAGGCGGACCCCAAATGATTATCCGCTGCATTTGATTCTTCAATCACGTCTAGATTGTATCTATCTCCTTTTGCATCACCTTTTGTATATCGCATATACAATGCAAACATACAAACAAAAATGCATACAACCACATGTACATACAAACGTTGCATCTGACTTTTGCATGTGAACCTTGCATATGCACTTGTATCTGCTCTTGTATCTGTGAAAATACAATGCGAACATACGTACAAAGATGCATACAACCGCATTTGCCTTTCTAAACCAAATTGCATATTCTTTCAGGTCTGGGATTGTATCTCAGAATTGTATATTGCCATTGTATATAAGATTGTATGTACAAAGATACAATCACATATACATAAAAAATGGATACACCTTTTGTATCTCCCCCTTGTATATTTCCTTATATCTGCGAATGTATATGCACTTGTATATACAAAGATACATACAAAGAGACTAAGCATAAAACTGAGAAATCCTTGCGATGGATGATACTTGAAGACAAAAGATTTCTGGGTTTTTCTGAGTTTTCTTCAAGGATTCTCCAGGAAAGACTTTTGAAGTTTTGGCAAGGCAGAGCATGGGTAATTGAAGGATTTAAGATTTGTAAGGTCATTTTCTAAAGGATATTCAAGGAATATACAAGGTGAGCTATTTAACTCTGGACAGAGAAAAATGGGACAATATTTTGGTGACTTCTTAGGGATGTTTGCCTACTAAACATCAGACCAATGGCCTTGAGCATTCCATTAGGCACAGGGTCATACAGAGGCTTAAAAACACTCTTGACAATCAATCTTGACCTCAGTAACTCAGCATAATAGCAATGAAGAACACTTGGAAAACTAAAACAAAATGTTTAAAGCAACTCATCTAACTGTGCTAGACAGTACTTAGGGGAAACAAAAAGGTATCTAAATTATTGTGCAGCAACACTTATTGTAAGCAAGAAACCTAATCTACTATTTTACAAGGCAACTCATACCTCGAAACACCTCTACAGGTGTATCCCATTAATTGGGATATGTAAATTTTCTCCATCCATGTTTGATAACTGAAATCCATTGTGCTCCTTGCATTCAGTAATCATAAATGGGCCACTCCACATGCCGTCAAACTTGGAGTGCTTCCCTGGCCTGCTTTTCAACTCATCCCATTTGAGTACCATATCACCCTCCCTAAAAATCTGGGAGTGGCTTTCTTATCAAAAACTCTTTTTGTTTGAAGCTGATGACACTCCATAGCTTTCATAGCTTTATCTCTGATCTCTTCAAGCTCCATAAGTTGAGCATATTTGACAGCCATGGGATCTCCTTCTTCAAACATCTCCAGTTGATTCATGATATCAAGTACTGGCAGCTCCACAGACACAGGTAGTCTTGCCTCTTTTCCATAAACTAACATATATGGGGAGTTTCTAATAGACCTCTTGGGAGTTATTCTATCTTCCCATAAAGTAGATTTCATATTAGTGTGCCAGGCTCTTTGGTTGTCCTCCATTGATCTTTTCATAATCCTTATGAGATTCTTATTTGTGGATTCAGCCAAACCATTACCCTGTGGGTAATAATTTGATGAAGTGTTCAAATAGATTTCATTCTTCACAGCCGAATCAATTATCTTCAATCCAACAAAGGCTAAAGCATTGTCTGAGATAATTGACTCAGGTACTCCAAATCTAGATACCAAATCATAATAAAAGTTCAAAACAACATTCTCATTGGATTCCTTCAGAGCCATTGCTTCAGTCCACCTTGTGAAATAGTCTGTTGTTGTAAGTACCCACCTATGGCCTGCACTTGACGGTGGGTTAATGGGACCTATAAAATCAACGCCCCATCTCATGAAAGGTTGTTCTACTTGAATCAGCTGCAGAGGTAAAGCTGGAAGCCTTTCTTTGCCTACAAAAATGACACATTTTACACACTTTTTGGCCCATGCATGGGCATCCTTGAATAAGTTGGGCCAGTAATAGCTAGCTCTCATTATTTTCCAAGTAGTAGTCCTTGGGGCAAAATGACCCCCTACTGTTCCATCATGAAACTCATGCAGCACCTTTTCAGTTTCATCATTATCGATGCATCTTAACAACACACCATTAAAATCCTTTCTGAAAAGGATGTCATTAATTAAAACATATGGAATAGAATGCAGTCTGAAATATCTTCTCTTTGTTCTACCTAAACTTGCTGGACAATCACCAGTTTGCAAAAAATGAGTCATGTCATTAACCCAACCTGTTCCAACTACTGTTGTATCATTCTAATGTTCATTTTCAATGGTCAGAAGCACCTCGTCTTCCTTCTCTGTTTCATTTTTAGACCTAGTAGCAAGCTGTTCACTGAGTTCTCTACCTCTGATGAGCTTGATTATCTTGATATCTACGTCATATTCCATGACTTTGCTAATCCAACCAGCCCTTTTCTCATTAACATCCTTACCTAATAAAAACTTTTTCACACCAGGGTGAGCTACCATCAAATGTACCTTATTGTTAGAAATAAGATGCCTAAGCTTCTTGAGACTCTTTACCACTGCAAGGACATGTTTTTCAATGAAACTATACCTTTGTTCATACTCCTCTAGTCCTTGACTAAAGAAAGCGATTGGTTGCTCAAAGCCTTCACTTTGCTGCTGTACTAGAATTGCAGAAATTGTATCTAAACTGCCATAAGCATACAAAATAAACTCTTTTGAGAAATCAAGATTTATCAGAGTCGGTGCAGCTGATATTGCTTCTTTTATGGACTCAAAGCTGAGTTTGGCCTCTTTTGTCCAACTGAAAACTACATTTTTCTTTAACATAGAGGTTAATGGCTTCAATAAATTTGTAATGTCAGGTATAAATCTTCGCAAAAAAATAATTCTGCCAATAAAACTTTGCAGTCCCTTCTTGTGACTGGGTAAAGGCAGCTCCAAAATAGCTCTTACTCTTTTTGTATCAATGGTAACTCCCTCTTTTGACACAATGTGTCCTAAAAGCTTTCCTTCATGTACAATAAAAATACATTTCTTGGGATTGAGAGATATCCCAAACTTTTTACATCTCTCAAATACTTTTTTCAAGTGAGATAAATGTTCAGTTGCATCTTTAGAGAATACTGTGATGTTGTCAAGGTACACAAGTACCAATTTATAAAGCAAACCTTTAAAAGCCATATCCATAACTCTCTGAAAAGTAGAGCCAGCATTTGACAGACCAAAAGGCATCCTTTTGTAGGCCATGGTGCCCCATTTGGTTGTAAAAGTAGTTTTAAATAGATCTTCCTCCTTGACTAATACTTGATTATAACTGGAATTATCCATATAGTAAGGAGAATCTTTCTGAACTAGCCACTACTTATAGAATTTGCTCCATTAAGGGCAGCGGGTAGTGGTCCTTCAGGGAGGCTCTATTAAGGTCTCTAAAATCAATGCACAGCATAATCTCTCCATTCTTTTTCCTCACAGGAACAAGATTCGAGACCCAAGAAGTATGCTTGATCAGAAAAATGATATTCCCCTTCATCAGCTTGGTTAATTCCTCAATCATCAGAGGCTCAAGTTTTGAATTTAAAGGTCTTTGTTTCTGCCTTACAGGTTTTGCACTTGGCTCTAACTCTATAGTATGCTAGGCAATATGAGGGTCGAACCCCTTTAGGTCTGAGTATTCCCAAGCAAACATAGCCTCAAATTCTTGATAAAGAGCAATAAAAACTTTCCTATCCTTAGGTGAATAGATTTTACCAATTTTGAGAAGCTTTCCTTTGAAAATTTTTAGCTCCTCATAATGTTCCTCTTTGACCTGCATGCTGGTTTTGTTTTTTTTAGCTGATCATCAGTACCAAAAATGGATTCCAAGGTTACTAATCCTCTGGGTAGCTTATTAGTCCTTAACTAAACAACTTGATCATCATCATATTGATGTTTGAGTTTGTTCTGATTCATCACAGAAAATTCATCCTCTTCTAATAGGAAACGCAGAACTTGCTCATCACTCTCAAAAACCTACCAATGAATGTTATTGTCAGGGATAGAGG
This sequence comes from Cunninghamia lanceolata, assembly GCA_027924645.1. Classification (NCBI taxonomy): domain Eukaryota; kingdom Viridiplantae; phylum Streptophyta; class Pinopsida; order Cupressales; family Cupressaceae; genus Cunninghamia; species Cunninghamia lanceolata. The sequence continues at coordinate 10,592,701 of BSBN01000186.1, read as the reverse complement.
ACCTATCAACTATCTTCACATGAGGCTGTATCATTTCTCTTTAAATATCACTGGGGATATCGAATTGAGCCCCAATTGCAGCTAACCTATCTGCATGATTGTTCTGATTTCTTGGAATAGAGATTAGATTGAAAGCATCAAACTCCTCAATCATATCCCATACCCTATGTTTATAGCATTTCAAAACATCATTCTTTGTAACATGTAGTCCCCTCACCTAATTCACAATAAGTTCACTATCCCCATACACCCACAAATAGCCAATTTTCCTCTTCCTTGCCCACAGCAAACCTTGAATCAACCCTTCATACTCAGTAGTGTTATTTGTATATGAAAAAGCAAAACAGAAAGCAGAATAATATCTGTCACCCTATGGAGACACAAGCATTGCACCACCACCAGATCCATTCCTATTCCTAGAGCCATCAAAGTAGATTTTCCATACCTCATCTTGTTGTTCTATCTGCTACTCTGCACTCTTTACAAGGTTTGGAATTATTGTTTTAGGTTCGTGCAGTATGTAAGTCCCAATACCAGTTTCTTGAATGTGTCCTTCAAGATCATCTACAATATTTTCTAAGGCCGGCTCCTTTAACAGCACTTCTGGTATACTTTCAGCTTGCAGTTCTTGAGTAGCGACAAGCTCAGGATCATCAGAAATAATGCAATTTGCATTAACAGTACTTGGGACATAAGGCTCTATGTGATATTTGGCAAGCAATTCAGATTTGAGGGTCACTTTTGTGCCATATCAGGTCCTAAAAAATATGTGGGACCAATCTAAGGATAAATATCCTCCTATCTTGGCTGTGAACTCTCTTGACAAACACATGGCAAAATAAGGAGGTAAATCTATGATGAACACCTCTTGAGAAATGCAAACGTTTGGACAGGTATGCAAAGTGAGGCCTAGATCTTTTATCACACCTATAGTGTTAACAGTTGTGCCATCTAGCTGGAGCACACCCTTTTCAAGGGGCTAGTATTTCAATCCTAATTGGTTTGCAATCTGTTTTGGCATTATAGAACTACTTGCACCACTATCCACCATGCAGTTATGTACTAACTTGTCTCCTATTATTAATGACACATAAAATAGAAGTGATTTAGCACTCATATTTGGTTGTTTACTGTTGTCCTGGGATGAATTGGTAAGGACAACCCTAGCTAGGTCAATAGTTGCATCATTTGATGCTTTTAAATCAGACAAGGCAAATTGTAACATGTCCTTTTGACCTAGGATGGCTAAGGAATCCCACATAGATATTGTCACATTCATTTTCTTCATATTTTCAATAATATTAAAAGGTGAAGTGATGTTTACCTTTTGATGTGACTTTGTAGCAGCAATATCAGCCTGCAAATGAGGTTGTTCCCTGGCAGTTGCTTGATTATTTCTTTGCAAAATATGGGGAATCTAGGATGTAGAAGGATCAATAGGTCCCTTTCCTTTGTTTGCTACTTGATCTATCTCAAAACCCCTCTTTTTAGTTCTCATATTTGCTGCAACTGAAGTATCATCTCTGTTTACACCACAACTCATCTTCCTACCAGTTTAGGAAGGCAGTATCACTCGGAGGCTGTTCTTGCTACTATACAGTCCCATCATAAGGTGTGTTTGGCTGTGAAACTGTAATGTTTTGCAACATTAGAGCCTGATTTATCACTCCATTTGAACAGGTTGCCTGACTGTGTGGCTGATTGCATGGAAAACACTATTCATACTCGGCTGCAAGGTTATTCTGAGTAGGGACAAGGTCTCTAACTGCATTAATGGTTACGGGATTGTAAGGTTGGAAGGGCCTCTGGTTCACATTCTGCATTAATGGTAAAATGGTTTGCACTAGTAAACTCCTGAACCACTGTAATGTTTTTCCTTAAAATGAGGCAGCCACTAGCCTGATGGCTACATTTTCTTGAGTTACATGATGAACACCACATAGAGAAGCTACGTCTCTAATGTGTTCGATTGGGGTAGTTTAATCCTCCCCCAGTGAAATAAGGTAGGCTCTTCAAAGCTGCCATGGGTATATTATCATGCACTGTCAAATTCAATGGGTTGCCCCCATCAAAAGCCACAAACGGCTGATTCCTTGCCATTGGAATAGTTGGAGGTGGGTTTGCTTGAACTGATACAGGAACTATAGGTACTACTGGCCTAAAACTTGGTGGAGTTGATTGTATTCTTTTTGAAACCAGAGTTCTTACCACAGTTCTACTCTGTCTTCTAGGTGGAGATAGCTACAAGTAATCAAATGAACTCCAACTCTAAGTTTGTATTTCTCTCATAAAAATGTAACAGAACTGATCTACTTATCCTTTCTCAGTATGAGTCACCAGATATGCTCAACTACCCCTTAAAGGCCTGATAATGCTGATAGCATATCAAAACCAACAATATGATTGTAACGTAGCACTGTTTGGACTCGAACAGATTTGTCCCACCGGGCGTGCCAGAAACTATTGTCACGTAGAATTGTACCCTGCTTGGAGAGAGTCCAAGCGCTCTAATGACACAATGGGAATGATCTCAAAGTGTGGGACCTTACGAACTGAGATCAGACCTCTAGAGAAGGCTGGTTCCTTATTTTAAGACTAATGCTTAGAGGAATATATCTAAACCTAGTGCTAATGCTTGTAGGGGAAAAGAGTTAGAAAGAAACTGAAATGAAAGGGGTGATACACTAGGTTGAATAAAAGAGCCCTCACAGAACTGAGAAAATGCACAAAATGTTTAGATACAACCAATAAACATACACAGATCAAGCAGATTTTAACAGAGGTAAGGAGCAAGAGATGATTAGAAGGAATTAAACATTCACAAACACATCATTCTTAGATCACACAGAGTCAAAATAGCATGAAGGGGTAAAATAACCAGCATGTATTTAATTAGAAGGCAAGGCTATAGTAGAGGAATGCTCTATTTGGAATCAGAAACATTGATTCTAAATCTTCCAACCTTTTTTACATCTCATGTCTATGCATATATAACATTTTGCATTTGACCTAAGTCAGTTACAATGAACTGTCCCCCGAGCTCTGTTAGAAAATATCATTGCCAGAAGGGACATCCACCTGCAAGAAGTTATGGAATAAAATATCTACAATAGGGCAGGTAGAAGATATTTTGAATCTTCAATGTGAGTTGCTGAATCATCAACCTACACCAATAAAGAACAACAAATATCTGCATTGAAGGACCTCTACAAAACTTAATTCAGCCTCTAAGATGTCCTGTCGTCAAGCACATGAAGATTTGCCAGCAAGACATAGAGCCCATACACATTGAAGAGTTTGACCATCGACCATGAATGCACCCACAAAGCTCACCAACCAGAGTTACTGTGAAAATATCAGCCTTTGCACACGCCAAAATGGTCGCTGAAACATCCAGTCAGTCGAGCATGCAAATCTAGATCATATTTTGAAAGTGAGAAAATTGCCCTCAAAAGCCCACCAGATGGAAAAAGAGACAAAAATAAGCACTATTGCCTTTCGAAGCATGTTGAAATTTGCCAGAATGAGAGAGATATCCACGTTCAAAGTTGTGGTCAACTGTACCCTCCACTTGTATATCATTTTGCATCTACAATTGTATATGCTAATTACGCTTCTAGGTTTGCTTTATACATTTATGCAATTTCTTTCATTTCACCTTTTGCATATTCAACTTTTGTATAACTTTGCATCTCCCCTTGTATATGCTTTTGTATGCGCAATTGTATATACAATACAATGGCCAACATACAAAAGTGGACTTTAGCCTTTGTATCACCTTTTGTATATATGCCCTTGCAATGTGTCATCACTTTATTGGTCACTAAGATGAACCTGGGACCCACCGCTGCATGTTGTCTTGTCAAAAATCCATTGTATGTGTCTTTGTATATGTGATTGTATATGAGATACAATCACATGTACATACAATGTGGAACTCAAAGGATTATCAACCAGAATGGATTGTTGAAATAGGTCCCACTTTTATCTTTGCTTTTTTGCATATCAGCACATACATGCACTTCAACATACAACCTACAGACCCCACCACTGAGTTTGCCAAATTTAATTTCCTAGTCAGGTCCGCATTGTATATCCCTTGTATATTGCCTTTGTATATGCGATTGTATATAGGATTGTATATGTGATGATACAATCGCATATACATACAATAGGCGGACCCGAAATGATTATCCGCTGCATTTGATTCTTCAATCATGTCCAGATTGTATGTATCTCCTTTTGCATCACCATTTGTATATCGCATATACAATGTGAACATACAAACAAAAATGCATACAACTGCATGTACATACAAATATTGCATCTGACCTTTGCATGTGACCCTTGCATATGCACTTGTATCTACCCTTGTATCTGCGAATATACAATGTGAACATACGTACAAAGATGCATGCAACTGCATCTGCCTTTCTAAACCAAATTGCATATTGTTTCGAGTCTGGGATTGTATCTCAGGATTGTATATTGCCATTGTATATAAGATTGTATGTACAAAGATACAATCACATATACATAAAAAATGGATACACCTTTTGTATCTCCCCCTTGTATATTGCCTTGTATCTGTGAATGTATATGCACTTGTATATACAAAGATACATACAAAGAGACTAAGCATGAAACTGAGAAATCCATGTGATGAAAGATACTTGAAGAAAAAAGATTTCTGGGTTTTTTTGGGTTTTCTTCAAGGATTCTCCAAAGAAGACTTTGGGATTTTTGGCAAGGTAGAGCATGTGTAATTGAAGGATTTAAGCTTTGTAGGGTTATTTTCTAAAGGATATTCAAGGAATATACAAGGTGAGCTATTTAACTCTAGACAGAGGAAAATAGGACAACAGTAACATTGTGCAGTCAATGTCAAAAATCTAGTTTAGGTTCGTAATTTTAACTCTTTCTCTAATCTCTAGCTCTCATGGCATGACTAGAAATAGGAGGCATTGGTTGATGCTTTCATTCTCCATTGGCCTACCTACAGGATGGAAACAAACAAAGAAAACAAAACAGAGAAAAAATGCAATAGGAGGACTAAATGTTTTGATTCACAATGGTTTCTAGCACTAGTGGATATAAATTTTGATGTGAGATGGCTCTGGATTATTCCTTCTATCACTGTTATTGTCCTATATCCCTGGGATGGCATCACTCATTGAAGATTTATGAAAACTATTATAAAGGATGGAAATCCATTCCTGATTTGGCTCATATAGCCATTTATGGCTCCCTTTTGCTTTGTCCCATCCACATTTACAAATTGTCCTTCTTTAGGCAGCATGGATATTGAATCCCTGTCATGATCTTACCTAATAAATTTGAATGACTAGTTGGACTGCCTCCCATCCGAGATTTCTCAACCAAAGTTATGATGAGTTGGATCTCTTTCGTGCAAGCGACTCTTAGATTAGTTATTTCAAATATTTTTGTTAATATTATTTTTTGTATCATTAATCAATATGACACAATTTAATATATAATCATTATTTTTTTTGATAGATTAAACTAGGGTTTTATAGGTAGATCTCCTTAGAAAAAAATTACATATATAAACAAATAAACAAACTAAAATAGAGTATGACATACACAAAGTTATAGAAACGAGCCTCCCAACTTGTGAGAAAGAGATCAAAAAAATCTATAAAATCTTCCTCCTACATTTAAACCAATGCCACCACTAGCCAATTCAACTTGAGGGACTCAATGCATCATCATTCTTAGGGATCACGAACACATGATTTGTGAATTGCTCTAGGTATACTACTCTTCAAAATAGTGGGAAGTTGGTATGAACTACAAATTCCAAATTACCTTCCCTTATCACCTACTATAGATTTTTTAAACACAAAGCTAAGTCTTGGCTATACAAAGACAAATCAACATTCTTTTTTAATGATAGACGGGTTAAATTTTACAAATACTCCACATTTTGTTGGAAGTTAGCCATCAAAGAAAAACTAAGAGGGATATCATCATCATGATTATCTCTCAAAATAATGAGATCATCACAAATGATGGTTCTTGTAAGAATTCATTTCCTAGCCTTCAAATCAAACATTTGGGCTTCCAATTTATAGAAGAAATCTTTAATTATATAGACACCATCATCCAAAAAACTCTTAAATTAGCAAGAACTTCTTCATCCAATACATATTTTGCCAAATGTAAGGTCAAAATGTCTAGAATACTAAATGATTTTCTTAAGAGGTAGTCAAAGATTACAACACTATAAGGAAAGATCTTGGCTAAGTAACTCCTTTTCATGACAACTTGAGCAACTTGAATGATCTAGAATCAATAGAACTTGCATAGCGAAAATCCAATGAAACAAGAAGAAATTGAAGATGTTGTGAAGCAAGGGATAGTGCTAGGGATAACTACTTGGAGAAATATGAATGAAGGGTGCAATGTGTAGCTTGCCATAAAAAAATAATGTAGGAAAAGTATTTTACATATCAAAGATTTTCAAATAAAACTAACACTTGTCTAAAACCATGATTATAGTTGCTCATAATAATATATGAATGGAGATTGAAAGTTGAAGTTAGTGATTTATTTCCAATTAGAAGAGTCCTTTCTAATACTTCCCACAAGTTTAATTCATCTAGATCATCAATGTGCTTGGTGGAGTAGGGAGATTGGTTCACACTTGCATTCATGATCATATCGGTGGCTATGTTACATTCCCAATAGTGATGGAAAAATACAACCTTATTTAGTTAGTTACACAAGAGCTGGGTTTCATCTAAGATGTTGATCAATCTCCAATCCTATAATTGATTCTTACTCAAGACATTGATCAGTAGAAGGGAGTTTCCTTCCACTACCATTTTTTTGTTGCTAAATTTAAAAAAAATTATCTACAAGGAGACAAATAGGGTATTATTAGAAGAAAATAAACATACCAAAATTAGAATAAAGATTAGCATCACAAGTTGAGGAGAAATTATAGATTCTCATTAGACTCATGATCCAATTCCACATTAGGAGGTTGATTCAGGACTCTAGAACATTGTCCATCATGAAATAACCTTACATGAATTTGGTGAGATAACTTGGATAAATCTCGGATTAGAGTAAGCATAGATTCCTAGATATCCTCTACCAAACTTTTAAACCTAGAAGAAACACCCAATTTGATCCAGAGCAGTCAAATCTTTTATTGAATTATTTGATTTGGTACTTAAAAATAAAGAAGCCTCTCTAACAAAATGACTAGAAGAATAGTGAAACACCACACCTGCACCTGCTAGCCTTAGATTACCTCCAGGTGCTTCATCAAAATTCATTTTTAAATAATCAATTTTAGGTGGCACCTTAAATGTGATAGGTTTTGCATAGAGATTTTATTGATTATCCCAATAATAGTTAAGACATATAATTATTATGTTATCTACACAACGAACCACAATTACATATCCAACATCACAATTATTCACATAATTATTAGGGTCAAATCGGAGTGTACTTAGATCTTGTTTGAATTTTGAAGTAATCAACAATCTTGGCATACTCTACCTTTGGTGCTTTCTTCAAGCCATATAAATATTTTTAATCTTGTAAAATGATTCATTTGATTGGGACTTACAAATCCATGTCTTTGGCCGAGTAACCCCATTTATTAGGGTCAAAAGGGAGTTTTATTGGATCTTATTTGAACTCTGAAGAAATCAACAATCTTGGTTTATTATATATTTGGTTCTTTCTTCAAGACATATACATATTTTTAGCCTTGTAAAATCATGCATTCAATTGGGACTCACAAATCCATCTTTGGTAGTGCAACCCCTTTTCATGTTAGGCTGAGCAACTTGGATGACTTTGAAACAACATAACCAACATCTAGAAAAGCCCACAAAACAAGAAGAAATTACTAATGTTAAGAAGGAAAGGAATGATCTCCTAGGGATTACTTCTTAGATTTGTATGATGAAAGGGTGAAATGTGTATATAAGTCCCATAGAAAATAATACAAATTCTTTTGCATATCAAGGATTTTTAAATAGTCGGCACTCATCTAAAACGATGATTATATCTACTTATACTAATGTATGAGTCAGGATTGGAAGATGAAATTAATGATTTATTTCCCATGAGGGGAATCCATTCTTATACTTACCTTAAGTTCCATTCATCTAGATCATCGTTGTTTTTGGTAAAGAAGGGAGATTGATTCACACCTACATTCACTAGCATATCAATGACCATGTTATATTCTCAGTAGTAATGATAAAATACAACCTTGTCTAACTAATTGCACAAAAGTTAGGTTTAAACTAAGATTTTGTTCAATCTCTAAACTACAATTGATTCTTACTAAAACCATTGATCACTAGAAGGGAATCCCCTTCCACTACCAAACTATTGAACCTAGATGGAACAATCAATTTGATCCCTTCTAGAGTAGTTGAATATTTTATTTAGTTGTTTGATTTGGTACTTAAAATAAATAAGCCCATTCAATAAAATGACCAGAAGAAGAGCAAAACAACACATGCCACGTGCAGCCCTATGTTACCTTTAGGTGCTCTATCAAAATTCAATTTTTAAGAATCACTTTTAGGTGGTAGCTAAAATGATTGGGTTTTCTTAAAGATTTTATGGATTACCACATTAATAGTGGAGATATATAATTATTATGTAATATATAGAAAGAACCACAATTATAAGTCCAACATCACTATTTTTCACCTTAATATTTTTCACCTAGATATTGTTTAAACTTCGAGTAATTCAAAAATCTTAGCATATTATAGCCTTTTCTTCTTTCTTCAAGCCATATAAATATTTTCAATCTTGTAAAATGGTGTGTTTGGTTGGGACTAACAAATCCATGTGTTTTTTCCATTTATATCTTTGTACCTTATACACCTTTGAGCAATGCATTGTTCACATTCATTTGATGAAAATGCCATTTAAAAATAGTACTCAATTCAATAACAATCCTATTTTCATGGGACATTCCATGTTAGCTCACATCCTTGTGGATATTGACATTTCTAAACCCCTTCATGGGGATGTGTTCTTGATGGTAGGGGATAGGCCCTAGAAACAACTATTGGATTATGAGGGTATTCCTTCAAGATGCAGAATGTGCTTTGCTACTGGTCATTTAGCCTCTGGCTATCCTTGCTCGCGGCTTAAGGGAGATGCTACTTGGTGGAAGGGTGCTCTCGTGGATCACCTGACTATCAGTGCTTAGCCAGAGGACTGTTTGTCTCATGGGGATGGTTCCTCTAAGGAGATTGAGCTTGCTGCTGAAGATGCTGTTGTGGGGGAGGCGAGGACTGCTCATGCGGTTCCCTCGCTCACTCCAGATTCTTCTGAGCTTTTACCTGCTCATTTGTCTGCTCCTCCTGTTGTGGGTCATCTTGCTTCTTCTGATCCAACTTCTGTTTCTTCAGTTTTGCCCTTTCCAGGCTCGGCTTCCCTAAGGGCGGATTCTTCGGTGGCTGTTGGGGTTCTCCTTGAGCCCTTAGTGCATGTGGCTTCAGGGGAGGCTCCCTCTCTCCTCTTTCTGCTATTCCTAGTTCTAATCCCTCCTGGACAGTGGTCCAGCGTAGGAAGAAAGGTCCTTTTCTCTCTAGTGGCAAAGGCTTTAGGTGTTTTGGTTCAGGTTCTGGTGTCGTGCAGAGCCTTGTTGTTTGTTCTCTAACTGGGCTGTTGTTCTTGTGTTGTCATTCTGTTATCCTTGGTTTTTGCCCTTGTGGCCTTGTTTGTTTCAGGTTCAACCCGTTTCTTTTGGGCTGTGTTGTATCTGGGTTTGGCACCCTTGTTTTTCGGCTTATCTCAATAAAAAACAATCCTATTTTTATTATTTGTTTAGTATAAACAAATGTATCACTGAAATCATTTTCTTTTATTAGGAGTATCATTTTTCTATAAACCTTATTTTAATGTTAATAATGCAAAAATACTATATTTGAAGTTGTTCATATAAACGTAATTAGTGCCAACAATATTTATACTTTTAGAATTTTCATAATTCCTACATATATTTTTTAATTAAGTGTAAAAAGAGGATTTTGAAAGGGTCCCAACCCTTATAGAAAGACTAGAATAGACATATCAATGAAGCCTAGCAAGTCCATCAAAGAAAAAACTACAAGGAACAAATGACACTAAGGTTTTAAACATACAACACTTATAGGACCTCCCAAAAGGGACTAAAAACAACTAGGAATCATTGAATAAAACAAGAGACAAACTAAATCAAGGTGGCTTGAAGTTGTAGTGCTCCAAGGAGCTCTGAATACTATCACCAACCTAACCACATAATTATTGGGGCTAATTTCCTTACTAACTACACTCGCTTTTTTATTGCTAATTTTAAATAATAAGAATTCATAGGACTTCTTGTTAATCTCCCAACTAGGTGATTTTTCCTTTTATCCTTACTTGTGGAAGGCATGATAGGAAAATGCAAAGCACCAACTGGGCCCTCATTAACAAACTTCCACTCTTGACTAGCCTGGACTCTAAAGCCCTCCCATTAGACCTAAGGGGCTCCAAAAATGGAACACAATTATTGTTGGTCCTATCTAAGAAAGTGCCACCCTCATTGTCACCACCCACCAAGGGCAACACCTCCAAAGGTTGAGAGAGGCCAAGATCCATATTTTCTTTTTTCCTCTAGGAAAATTGCTTCCTCCTATTGTTTAGGAAACCAATAGCAAAGTGGCCATCTTTGTGGCATTTTGGCACATAATTGTGGAGTCCTTGTAGAAAATCTATTGCACCCACTCACCAAATTTGGAGGACAATGCAATAGAAGAAGCATCATGTCCATATCTACATTTACACAAAATCTAGCATACAATTTAGGAATTTCTTGGATCTAGTCAGTGCATCAATAGCTATGAGCTAACCAAGAGAGTTAGAAATATCCTTCAAAACTTCACCTTCCCAATATTCCAATGGTAGGCTTGGGAACCTATTCTAGATGGGGTTCCTGTTGATATGGTCTTTCTTAGAACCATAACCCATTTTTGATCTTTTAGGAAGAGCCCCAACTTACCTAGAAACCATGGTCCATCCGAGAGGGTTCAAACACAATCTTCATGGTTTGAGAAGGAGATCAAGAAGAGGCCATTTCTCATAGCTACAATTTCAATATGGCCACATAATTTCTATTTTCTCAATACCCATTTCATTAAAACATCAATGCTTGGCATAACTCCTAAAAACTTCCTAATGAGAGATATTGTCATCCTATAAGAGGCCTTATCAATATTGTACCAAGAATCCTTAGAAAAATCTCTTGCTACCCCAATTAGATTCAAAGAAAAGGATTCAGTAGGATTGGAATAGGGCATAACTATAACATCCTCAACCCTAGATTTATTTACAAATAGCCCTAAATTCATACCAATAGCAACTAAAGGATCTTGAGACACCAGTGAGGACTTATCATGTATATCCGCCGTCTCTACCTCGATGCTTTGAGTGATTGTAGACATGGCCTTCTCCCCTTGGAAAGATCTAATAGTGCCTCCAAAAAGAGATACTTTGCATCATTCCCCTTAGAAGTACAAGGGGGCATAGGAGGATCATAATCTTCAATGTAGCCATTAAGGCCTTCATGATCCATGCCCCTCAAGCCAAAATTATTTCATTGGCCACTCGGATGATGCAATCAACACTTTGAACCTTGCACGCGAAAGGAAGGAGAAACATACATTTCAACACCTATTATGAGCCATAGACAATGGGATAACATTGCCTTGTAATAGTCGATTGTTCAAACCCTCAATAATAGGGGACCCAACCTTCACAGTAGCCACTGGACATGCCTCAAAATATTTTTGATGGGCCTCAAACCATTGATCCAATAATTTTTCATCCTCAACATATTAAAACTCTCCATTTCATTTGTCCTCGTCTTCGTTGTTCTCCTTGTGGTTTTCATTTTTTGGACTTACAACAAGCCTTATCGAGGTCAAAAACCCTCTCACCACCATTTTCCCACTCATAGTGTTTATGAAAGTTTCATGTGGTTTGTTATTTCTCATCAAAGAGCCATGATTTTCTTGCATGCATCTTCCCATCCTTTCTTACCCTTAGCTTCGTAAAAATGAGAGTCACGTACTTTAGAATTTTTCTCATCATCAAGAAATAGTAAACATGATGATTTTAGTTTCTTACTTTTTAGATAATCATTTTGAAAGATTTTACAAAGTTTACCTTCAAGAATCTTTCTGAAAATTATATCACTAGCTTATTTCTTCTCTATATTTTCATGTGAAAGTAATTTAACAATTAAATTTTAGATTTCTTGAAAAAGCCTCTATCTTACAACATCCAATTTCATTAGAAAAAGTATTAAACTAATTAAATTCACTTTTGTTTTTGAAAAAAAAAAAAATCATCACAATTAAAAAATACCTTATAAAATTTCTAATTCTTTCAAAAATTTCTTTATACTTGTAACACAACTTTAAAACTACTCAACTTGATATTCTTCATTGTAAACATTCTCTTCCTAACTTTGTGTCCACCTAACACAACTTTGTTAGTAGTGGTTGGATCGAAATGTAAACCTTACACTTTTAATGGAATAGTATCCTCCTTTTAATGGCATAAGTTTTCTTGGCCCAAGTGCAATTTCTTCTTGTGGTTGGTGGTTCAAAATCGTTGTCTTACTTGGGATAATCTGACTAAGCGGGGGTTCTAGGGTCCCTCCATGTGTGCCCTGTGCCATAATAGTGAGGAAAGTGTTTCTCATCTCTTTTTACAATGTTCTTTTTCTAGGGAGATTTGGCATTTTTGGTGGAGTGTGTGGAACCAGGCTTGTTGACATGTCTCCTCTTTGGCTGAGTTTTTTGATTGTTGGGGCACATCCCCTATTAAAACCTCTTTTCTTCAAGTTACTTGGGCTCTTGGACCTTCCTTTATAATTTGGAATATCTCATTGGAGAGGAATCACTGGATCTTTCAAGATGTGATGTTGGGAGCCCATCACTTGTGGTGGAAAATTCTTCATTCTTTGGGTGAAACTATTTTGGCAAATTGTGATTTGGCAGAAGCAGTGGATCCTCAAGACGTTGGTTGCTGCAAGCATCTTCATCTTCCTCCTCAACAAGGTCACCTCATGAGAAATAAATGTTGACACCCTCTTTGTAAGTTAAATAGGGAGGGGCATTGGACTCCTCCTCCTCAGGGAGTTTTGAAACTCAATATAGATGGTTCTTCTCGAGGAAACCTTGGTCATGCTAGTATTGGTGGAGTTGGTTGGGATAGTTCTGGGTCTGTGCAGTTTATCTTTTTTGTTTATAAGGGTCTTCATTCTAACAATCTGATGGAGGCCCTTGCCATTTTATATGGGGTGGAGCGTGGCTGTCATCTTGGATGGAGAAGGATCATTTGTGAGTCTGATTCCTAGGTGGTGGTGAATTTGTTGAATAGACAACAATTAGCTGATGTTAATTGGCACTTAGCTTTGGTTGTTAAATAGATTCTTAATCTATGTGATTCTCTAGATTTCGTTTCTTTCATTCATATTCCTAGAGAATGGAACAGAGTAGCGGATTGCTTGGCCAAATGGGCTTCTGATCACATGCAACACTGGAACATTGTGGATTGGGGTCAATTACCCCTGGAGTTGTCTCAAAAGTTGGATAATTTAGTGGAGCTTGATAGGGCTGAGTAATGCCCTTGCTTGTACTCTTTCTTGTTTGAATAAATTTTTACCCCTCTTTTAGTTTAACAATAAAACTTTTGAAATTATATATAATTAATACTTATATTCAAGCCACTTGTAGTATAACTTTTACACAATTTAAAAAAATTATACATATAAAAATTAAAGTTTAGTATTTATTTATTTTCTTATTTTAAAATTGGATAACATTTAACTCTTGTCCTACTTAAATATCATTTGGTTCAATGGTCAAATAGTTAATAACAAATTTACACCTCATTAACACCTAAAAATGTTAAATATATATCCTATTTTTATTAGCCAAAATTTACCTTTACGTAAACAATTTGGAAAGGAAACTTATAATTTTTTTCTTATGTTTTAAAGTCCTTTCTTCTATGTGGTCTTGTAGTGGAGATGGTGATTAATAAATTTGGATCATTGCAGATTGTTGAGGAATAGGGTATCGGCACAACAAGCAAGGGAAAGAAGAAAGCTTATGTAGGTGAGCTAGAAACCAAGGCAAAGGAGATTGAAGACAAGAATAGTGAGTTGGAAGAGAGAGTCTCAATCGTACAAAATGAGAATTTTATGCTTAGACAGGTATGCATTAAAGGTTCAGGTAGCTATTGATTGTTTCTATCTTTTTTTTTGGTTTTTGTAAGGTAAAAGAAGTGTGATCATGTCTTGTAATTGGTTATGTAGATTTTGAAGAACACCACTATGAAAAGCAAAGGAAGCGAGGTTACTGATCCTTGAAAGAATTGAACATGGAGTAGTTAGGTCTAGATTAGTCTCTTAGATTTTTGATTGCCACCTTCCTTATTTCATTTTGGGTATTAGAATCTCTACTCTATGAATATAGAGTTATACAAATCTCTTATTGTATATCAAACTGTTAATCTTCTATAACATTGCAAATATGTTCTCTCTCTAATGTTGCAAGCTTATAGAACCAACCAAAGAGTCTTAGGATGACTTCTTAATAATTTGGAGAGGTGAATAATCCTTTGTAGATTATAATCTAGATCATGCCTCTAAAGGTGGTAAGTCTATTAAAAAGTAAAATATTAGAACTAGAAAAAGTATGTTTATTATACTTTTAATGTATATTCATTAGTCCAACTAACATGAGATGTAAATTACTTGTATTAAAATTTAATTCAAGAGTATTTTATTTTTACGAATTGCAAAAAGTTTGAAAGGTTTTCAGACAATTATTTATAAATAGGTTTATTATATATAAACATATTCATTGTTTTTTTAATTTTATTATTTTTTTTTCAAAAATATTAAAAATTTAACTATATATTTACTTTTAAAATATTTTTATATAAAAAATTATATTAATCATTCATGATGAGAAGGATGTTTTTCAATATAAGTATTTTGTTATGAATTATTATGCATCTTTTAGATGTATATGATAATTTTTGGACAAATTAAAATTAAGAGTTAAAATACTTTTGATAGCAGTGTCAAATGTTTGTATTTTCAATTTTTCTTACCTATTACAAATAATTAATTTAAGGTCAATTTTTTCCATATAAACAATTTTATTGTTCAACTATTTTGTATTCAATTTTAAATCATTACTTTTTTAATATTGTAATAAATAAAAGATTAGAACTAGATAGCTTTTTGATTATTTATAATAAGAACTTATGAGCTATGCAATTACATCATGTGTCTTGGACCTCAATTTATTATTTGAAAGGATTTATTGTTAATGAAATGACCCACATCTAAATTGTAAAAGGTTCACAAAGTGGGTTGGTAGCTTAATGGTAGAACACCCCACTAGCAAATGAGAAGTCTTAGTTTCAAGTCTTAATTGGTCCATAGAAAGTTTAACATGGTACTAGTGTCAAATTAGGAATTGTCAAAAAACTGATCACAAGGTGGGTTAGTAGCTCAATAGTAGAACACTATGCGAATAGGTTTGCCTGCCTTCACTTGGATGTCCCTCCTCCCGATGGCTCCTCTCCAAATGCAACAAAGAAAAAGGGTTCATCTATGTTGAAGGTTAGTTCTAGGGACCGTGAGCTTTCTCACCCCAATCTGGGATCTCTCGGCCACAAAAATGTTGCACCTGCTTCTGATTGGACCTCCTTGCTTTCTCACCCCACTCTGAGATCTCTGAGCTATAGAAAATGCTACACTTTCTTCTGATTGGGCCTCCTTGCATGGGGAAATAAATAAACCCCTCTTTGGTCAATCCCTTGTTCTAGTTTTCGAGGAAGGAATTAAAAATGAAGTCATTGAAAGTGAAGAATATTTCACGGCACATAGTTTTCGAGGAATGAATTAAAAATGAAGTCACTGAAAGTGAAGAATATTTCACAACACATGGTTTAATTGGCTAATTCAATCGCCTATGGCATGCTCTTCCTAACCTCCATCAATGGATTGCCGATGTTTGGTGGCCATTCCTGGAAGGTAACTTGGAAATCTACCCCTGCGCCCATGGCTTCTTTATTGTTGTTTTTGACTATGAGAGGGATGATATACACTATGGAAAACACTAGATCTGGGGCCAGAATGTACTTATGCTCAAACCATGTCATCTATACTTTAATCCTTCTATCAAGCCTTTCAAGGTTAAACCTATGTGGATTTGTCTTCCAAACCTCCCACTCCAATTATGGTTCGATGCATATTTTGAGGTTATTGGCAATTCTCTTAGTTGTTTATTAGTGATTGATCATGATACCTTAGATTTCACACATACTAACTTCACTCGCATTCTTGTTGATCTTGATACTTCAAAGGCTCTTCCTCCAAACTTTACCTTTAGAATTGTTGAGCGTAACTGGTCTCAGACATTAGACTATGAAGGTTTTCCCTTCCGATGCCATTGGTGTTATGAAACAGGACACATCGCTTCTGAATGCCTCAACTCCAAGCATAATTCAGGCAATCATGCTACATGGTGGAAGGATGCCCTCCCACAACATTATATTGTGGATGGACCTTTGGTGAATCCTCTCTCTCCCTCTACATCTGATCAAGTTGATAAAAAGAATATTGACCAACCCACAAAGTGTACATTGAAATTGAAGAAATGTTTTTCAGAAAGGGAAGAAACATTATCTCCCATTCAAAGCAAGAAATCACAAAAGGAGGTCCCGGTTGGTTCTATCAATAGCTCTACACTCTATGATGAGGCATGCGTATCTGCAATAAATAATCAATCTCCTTTGCCCTCCTCAAAGTGGAAAGTGGTTCATAAGAAAAAGAAAGAAATATCCAAAAAAGATGCTACAATCCATAAGATGAATTTATGATCACACTCTAAAACTGGTGTTAACTGTAATGCACCCCTTTAAGAGTCTAATGCAAGTTTTTGAGCTGCCCCCTTGGCAACATTTACCAATCAAAAATAAAATAGAATAGAAAAGTACTGTAACTTCAAGAGTCCTCTTGCACAATGACTGAAGTGTAGACCAATTTACTGCACAACTTATTCCAAGGTATAATATATCAAAAAATTCATAGTTGTACCTTTCCGTGGTACTCGAATGTTATTTTTTTGAATTTTTCTCTGATTTCAAAGGCGACTAGACTTTCACCGACCCTGCAAATGCATTTCACTGATGTCAAATAAATGCTTGTTCTCGTTGTAGTTAGAGTTGTCATTACCAGTGTGGTAATTGATGTTATTAATATTTTCAGTGTTAAATTTGTAGTCAAAGTCTAGAAATTTGAATGTATTACTGCTATCACATAGTGTACTTGAAGAGTAATAGCTAAGCTGATTTTTAACTGGGTCAGGTATCAAAACTTTGATAGAAACTCGAAATTAAAATTAAATGTGCAAGAATTATTTTTAATGTTTTTTCATTTTATTGTTTTCTATTTAGGCTGCACTCGGCGAGTACTTGGCTACATTGCCAATACTCGTAACTCAGTAAATACTTTCAACTACTTGCTCAGTCAGCTTTTTTGAGTGCAAATGTTGCATTACGTCTCTTTTCAGTTAAATTTGTTGAAGATAGATCAAATTCATTCAGTTTATCTATTCTGTTATGCTAGATTTTTTGACCATGAATGTTGAGGTTTTCTATTAAAGCATAGTTAAAATGACAAAGATACGAAAATTTGCTTTCAACCAGCCCATTGATTCATCATTGGAGGTCCCAAAATTGTCCAATCTTTACCACTTCAAATTGTTCAATATCTTACCGAATGATCACGTATCACTTACATTCATAAGAACTGTTCAATATCTTCTTGAATGATCACGTATCACTAACATTCATAAAAAATGTTTAGATGTCAGCTATCGCTATTCTTAAACTACATTAAGTTCAGTGGTCAAAGTGTTAAGTTTATGATCAGATATAAAAACAGAAATTTAATTTAAGTTCAGACACATTAACATAGCATATTCCTTGGGAAAACCCTCCTTCTTGAGGGAGAAAAACCTAGCTAATAATTTCTCTTATATTATAGAATAGATAATGCAGAAATCTGCTTTACAAGCAATATGACAATGAAGGTGATTGAATTCTTCTCCAAGTGCTAATTCTGCCTTCAATCAAACTTGATCTGCTGTAGAAGAAAGAACTTGTGTGTATTCTCAAATGACAAATATTGCATGTGTATATATATATGTAATTGTGGTGCCTCTTCATGAATGGGGTGTGACTCCTCATTGAGTTAGCCTGGAAATCTCTCGCTGCTACAAAACATCAACACTCCCTCTTAGCTAAGGAGATATCTTTCTAGATACCCATGTCATGAAGTCTCTCAACATGACACTGACAATGACTACACCCATTACTGAGAAGAATTTATGATCACCTCATTGTGATGTCAACCACTATGGCTACTCCCATATGTGGAAAAGGAACATATCACCTCATCATGATATTAACCATCATCGCTGGTCCCATGTATGGCATATGTACATAAGTTCCCATCATGGAAACATGATGTCGTCACCTCATCGTGGCGTTCACCATGGCTACTCCCAGAGGGCAAAAAACATAAGCACAAAAAAATCATCATGGACTCTCTCACGTGATGTTGTCATAGAGTCACACTCATGACATCCACCATGGCTACTCCTAGAGGTGGAACCAAGGGCTTTCACCTCAAATCTCTCTCATAGAGAGAAATGCATTAACAAGGGCTTGCACCTCAAATCTCTCTCACATAGAGAAATGCATTATAGTACATCTTTAGAAGTCACTGATATTGAGACTCCCTCTCAGCAAGGACTTCATTCTTCACAACTCCAAGCTTGTTTTGAAAATGCACAAACTTCACTTTGATAAGAGGCTTGGTGAGAATGTTTGACGTCTACTCATCAGTGCTAATATATTTCAACTAGATTGCTTTCCTCAATACCATATCTCTGATATAATGGTATTTGATCTCAATATGTTTAGTTCTGTCATGAAATACCAGATTGACAGAAAGCTTCACACAGCTTTGATTATCACAATGAATGATAGTTGGCTCCAACGATTGTCCAAACAATCCTACAAGGAGCTTCCGAAGCCATATTGCTTCTTGAGCTGCCACACAAGCTGCAATATACTCAGCCTTTGTGGTGCTCAGTGCCACTGAAAACTATTTCTTGCTACACCAGGATATCATCCCAGACCCCAAACTAAAGCAACATCCAGAGGTACTCTTCCGATCAGTAACACACCCTGTCTAATCATAATCAGTATATCCATGCAGCTTTAAGTCTATACTAGAAGAATATCTCAAGCCATACCCAACTATGCCACGTAAGTATCTTAGGATATGCTTTACTATGACTAGATGTATTTGCCTTAGTTCAAACATGAACTGACTAAGTGCACTCACTGCATAGAAAATATCTAGTCTAGTATTAATTAGATAGATCAATGATCCAATCAACTATCTATACATAGTAGGATCCACCAGATCTAAACTAGTTGCAACCTCTTTTAACTTCAACAAATTTGTCTCCATTGGTGTAGACATGGACTTGCAATCCATCATACCAAATCTCTTCGAGATGTCAATAGTATACTTTCCTTGACTTAAAATGATCTCATCTAGCTTCTACCATACTTCTAAACCAAGGAAGTAATGCAAAAGACTATGATCCTTCATTTCAAATTCTAAAGCTAACTCCTTCCTGCATTTGATAATGAGGTGATCTTCTCCAGTAATAAGTAGATCATCAACATAGAGAACCAAGATTAATGCTTCACCATCAATTACCTTGAAGTATAGGTTTGAATCAACATCATTCTTGGAGAAACCCAAGCTCATCAGGTATCAATCAATTCTTTCGTACCAAGCACGAGGAGCTTGCTTAAGGCCATACAAAGCCTTCTTCAGCTTGCAAACATGAGACTTCATCCCATGAACCTCAAAGCCATCAGGTTGCTCAATATATACCTCTTCCTTGATTACACCATTTAGAAATGATGTCTTCACGTTCATTTGTTGTATCTTCCATCCTTTAAATGTTGCAATAGCAATGATGGTCTTGACGGATGTATAACGAGCAACTGGAGAAAAGGTTTCCTCATAATCTACTCCCTCTTTCTAAGGGAATCCTCTAGCCACAAACCTAGCCTTGTACTTCTCAATGCTCCCATCAGCCGCATGCTTGATCTTCAAGAGCCACTTAGAAGAAAGAATAGATTTTCCTTCAGGTCTAGGTACGATGTCCCAAACATCATTTTTGAGGATGGATTGATACTCTTTAGCCATAGCATCTCTCCATACTTGCTGACTAGTAGCTTCCTCAACACTGGAAGTCTTAGACTCAATAATTTGACTCATTAATAACACATAATCTGAGAACCTATGAGGTCTCTTGCTTTCTCTAAGAGATCTTTGGGGAGCTGCATATTTTCCCACCTCTTGCATGGTTTCTTGAGCCCATAGAGGCCTTTTTCATACTACAACAATATCACTAGGTCCATCAGTTGGTTCCAAAGGCTCAACTGGATCATCATCTTCTTTTGGATTAGTAGCCTCCCTCTGAATCTCAGGAGTATGGTCAACTTCCATATCCCGAGGAGACTCTTGGTCTTCATTATCTATCTCCATCTTCTTTGCTAATGCAAATTCCTCATCCAAGGCTAACCCAACCTTGTGTTCTCAAAAGATGTCTCCAGTGAAGTTATGTGCCACCAACTCAGTCCTATGGCTGCAAGCTATGACTATGTTGGGCATATCCTGATATCATTGTATTCTACAACATCACATCCAATGCAGGTGAATTATCAAAAATGTGTTTTGCTTCCTTAATGCTCCCACATTTTGCATACATGGTAACAAGTGCACTTCTTACACAAAGAGCTAAATCAAAACCAATTTTAATGATGTTGGCATGGACCTACTTTCCCTTTCCTATGGCTACCGCTAGGTTGGCACATGTAGCAAGGACACTGGCAAAAGTGGATTCATCCAGCATTATATTTTCTTGCTGAATTTCACGAAAGAGCTGCAAAGCACTCTCAGATTATTAATTATGTGCATATGCCAAAATAATGGCACTCCATAAGAAGCTACCTAGTTCGTGCAGTTTTGTGAACACTTTGATTGCATCATCTGTGCATTTTCCTTTCACATACATGGTTAAAAAGGGCATTTGCCACACAAATAGCATGCTCAAAGCTAGTTTTAATGACATGGGTATGTACTTCCCTACCCTCTTCAATGGCTATCAAGTCAGCACATGCACTAAAAACACTTGGAAAGGTAAACTGGTTACAACTTAAACCCATACCTTGCATTTGGTGAAAGAGACTTAGGGCTTCCTCTGAGTACCTGTTTTGTTGGCAAGAGACACTATATGGATTTATGTATGTTGTCATTGATGGAAACAAAGGCTATCCCACACATCCGTAAGACATGATGAGTCTCTACTGGAAGTCAGATTGAAGAAGTGTTGTGATCCGGTAAGTAAGAATAGAGCAGTCAGCAAGGTCCAACAGTCAGGTTCGGATCTCTCAGAGGAAGTATCTCAGTGAAGTGCGGATTTGGGGAAGTCAAGATGAGTACCTTGACTAATAGATTCCAAGGATTTAGCCTCCGGTGATGGAAGGGTGAAAAGATATGAGCACTTGAGTGTTGGGTTCCTATTTGGCAGAGTAGACAGAGGAAGAACTGTACCGACAGAGTGTCAGACCCAAATCCAGAAGAGATATTGCTAATGACTAAGTTTCTTGAGATATCATTCATGATTGGCCGACATGATTGATGACTTCTTCAAGCATCTCCTAGATCCGCATCACTTGGTAAGCAAGGATCCAGCTGACAGATCAAAGCTTGGGAAAATATTGACTATTCCAGATGCCAACTAGAAAGGTGGTAAGATTACTTATGTGGATATATATACCAAATGAATTGAGATATGAAGGTGTGTTGTTGTGGTTGTGTAATTGTGTGAATAAAAGAAGAAGAGTAGTGGGAAGGCAGGAAGATAGGTCTAGAATGTGACAGGATAGCTAAACCAAAAGAAAGTTAGAATGAAGTCTAGCAGATCAGTTTATTGAGCTCAACCGGAACTGAATCTTAGCATGTGTGGATGCTTCTCATCAGTTCAAACATTGTGTTATCTTTCTCTTTTGTAGGCAATGAGCCCTAAATTGGTAGGTGCCATTTTGTACTTCTATTCTTCTAACAGAGAATGCATTCTTGGGTTAATCACCCCATTGTTTCTCCCTTAATCGGGTTTTCCACGTCAAAATCATTATGTTATGTGTATTGACTTTGTTTCTACTTTCGTGCTTGTTTGCTTTGATGCTGCACTAATTATTAAAGAAGAACAAAAAGTTGAATAAATTAAGATAACTAATTCACCCCCCCTCTCAGTTATCAACAATTAACCTATCAGAGCCAAGTTCCTCCCAACAGAGCCTAACAACTTGAGGAAGATCTGGGAATTCAAATGGATGTGTATGGTATGAGGGAGCAACTTAAGTCTGCCCTTGATGATCTTGAGCAGTCAAATTCTGAAGTCAATAAATTGAAGGAAAGACTCAAACAGGCTAATGATTTCATAAAAGAACTAAAAGAGAAACTGAGTCTCTCTATGAAAAAGAGAAAGGAGCTACTTTAGCAATTGGCAAGTCAAGGTAAAGCCAATGATACAAATGGAGATCTGAAAGAGAAAACCAAGTTATGTGAAAAGTTATCAAAAGAAATCATCATGATAAGACATGAAATGGAATCAGGAGTTATGAAGTTCACCCAAGAAATTGAAGAGAGAAGAAAATCTAAAGATGATCTAAGACAATCTCTCAAGGAAAAATTAGAAGACTGCCACAAGATGGATAGAATAATCAGACATCTTGAATCTAATCTTGAAGCTGCTAAAGATAATGAAGAAAAACTTAAGGATCAAATTGTCTCTCTTAAAAGGGATCTTCAAACAGCAAATGAATACAAAGAGAAATTCAAGATAAGCTCTGCTCAACTTGAAGTTCTTCTTGAAAGCCAAAAGAGGGTAGATGACAAGTGTGGCCTGGGATATGAAAAAGGTGAAAGCTTCAGATCCGGTCAGAAGAATTTTGGATCAGAAAATCTAAGGAACGGGCCTAGAAGACCTCTGGTAAGGCAGCCTAATGCTCAAAGATATCCATCCTTCAATGGATTCTGCCACAACTGTAATAACTTTGGTCATAAAGCTAATCAGTGTAGAAAGAGAATGAATCAAACTAATACATCCTTCTCCGGACAGTGTTTCAACTGCAAAAGGTATGGTCACAAATCTCATGAATGCAGAAATATGCAAATGAACAATTCATTCAATGGTAGATGCTTTGCATGCAATAGAATGGGTCATATGGCTAATCAATGCAGATCAAGAGGATATCAATCAAATATGCAAAGAAATGTTGTTTGCCAAATGTGCAATAGATCCAGTCATATTGCAAAATTCTGTAGAAGCAAGAATTAGGACAAAAGAGGTCTGGTACATCATAATCGGAATCAAGATAAGGGAAAATGAAACGTAAATGCGGATGAAGTTCAAAATGAGATGAACAAGATTTGGGTGAAGAAAAGTACAAAGAATGTAGGGGATGGATCCGCACCAGACTCTGGTGCTGATATTCCTTCTGGAAATTAAAAGTGAGCCCTGGCTCAGGGGGAGACACAAGAAAACCATTTTCCCCTAGCCAATCAATTGGTACCAGAACTGGCACAAGGAGAGTTGTGAATTAAAGGGTTCATAAGAGAAACATCGAAATAAACTATGGTTAAGATATGGAAGATCCACAAGATGTTTAGATCAAGATTGATCCGGTTCTTCAAATCATCTGAATAAGGCAAACCAGAATGACTTAGGTTGAGCATTTATTGCAAATTGGTATTAGGGTTTGCGGAGTAATATAAGGGTTCTTCGTACTAAACATTTGTTCATTCTACATTTAAGAAGAAGCAAAAAGGAGCTCTGCAACAAATTTCCTCAAGCCCATCAAAGATCATTTGCAGAAGTTGATTCATCCACAAATCGATCCGGCTCACTCTGTGAAACCTAAAGATGCAAAATGTATGTTCTGTTCCTAAACACCTCTCTGCAAATATTTTTAAAGATGACTACTCTGAATATTGTGAAGATCACTGATAGGCCTTGCCCCAAATTCAAGAAACATCCCTACAAATCGTTGGAAGTAGATCCCCTAGGAGCATTTTCCAGTGTTCCGCATGGTGTCTTGCATACAGAAGATATTAGGGTTTACATTCACGTAAATATTGAAGAATTCAGAGAGTTTAAATTGAGGGATATCTACCACAAACAACTAATAGATGATTCATTTGAGCTCCAACCCTAATACAAGGCCCTCCGGGACAAGCACTTTGCACAGTGTATACATTTCCCCTACTTTGCTGAGGATGAATGGGTCCGGTATGTCTTGAGTAGAATACATGACAACTTCATGTGGTTGAATGGACCATTCAAGATCACAAAAGATGCCATTAGTGCAATTACCGGTTTGCACTCATCCAGTGGGATAGCTATTCTCAAATCGGTCAAGAATTAGACTATAAATGAGGCCAGTGGATCGAGGTTTGACAAAAGAGCAATGACAATACAAGATATCACTAATCCGGATATCAAGTTTGCCTCCATGATCATTGGATACAAGATATATCATTCTAGCAGGGAGAATTCAGTACCTGGAACTACTATCTACACTGCTTATGAAATGTTAATTAAGAATTCAGATTATGACCTTTATCAGCTCCTTCTAAACCAACTCTTGGAGAATCTGCAGAAAATAAAGAAAGATAAAAAGAATTCATTTAAGTATGGTGGGTTAATATTGTGCTTATTCTTCTACTTTATGAATGAGCTACCCAGATCCAGTGGATGGGTATGGCAGAATGACAGACCAGTTGCCATACAAATCAGGGACTATTTGCATGGACTTGGTGATGACAAAGCACAAAACACAGCTCTCTGGGGTTTCTTCAAAAACTTCCAGAACATGATGCAAGCTAGAGAGAGAATTCCCCAATCTCTAATTGAGAAATACAAAGACACAGTATGTTTTATGGTAGAGACTGATCAGTGCCTAATGGAGGCAGTGGAACCAAGATCAGTGTGGATCATGCCAATGGGGTATGAGGTGGATGAGAAAATCATAGAGCTGCATGTTCAGCACATGCTGAGTCAACCAAAGGATCCCAAGGTTGAAAGGTTTGGAACATTTGAAGAATTGAGTGTGAAGATCCATGTTGAGCTAAGGCAACCAGAGATGAAAAGAAAGGTAAGAAAAGAAGTAGAAAACATTGCCAAAAGCCTTGGCATCTCAAAAGAGGCACTTGATGCCAATAGGGAAAAGAAGGAAAGGACTGAGAAAGAGAAGAAAGAGGTAGAAAAGAAAAGTGTTCTGGTAGAATCCTCCTCCCAGACCAGATCTTCTAGGAGCTCTACTCCTACCACTGATAAGAGCTCAAATAAATCAAAACCAGAAGCAAAATCATCTGGTAAAGCAGAGAAAAGAACTAAGACAAAGGCCACAAGGTCTTACATCAGGTAGAAGGATGATGAAGAGACTGAGTCAGATGAGGAGGTAAGGAAAATGAGGAAAAAGAAGAAAGTATCTGGTGAACCCTCTACCAGTGAAGACAAGGAAGAGATGGCAGAAGAGTTTGTTGAAAAACCCACTCTATCATTCGATGATGTCGTCAAATCAGTTACTGTGGATGGAAACCTTCAACCAATGGCTAAATTCTATGATCATTATAATGAAGTTGACCAAAAGATCTTGCAGGAAGCAGCAGTCAAGTATCTGAATATCTACAATAAGGCTTTTATTGAAATTATATCTCTTATTCCCAAAAGCCTAGAAAAAGAGTTAGAAATAAGAAAGAATAATGCTATGGCAAAAGATCTTGAGATCCGAGAATAGATAGCCATTCAGCTTTATCCTTCAATTGATTCAAAGAAAATGAATATGATCTTCAAAGATTGCAAGGATGTGTTCCGGAGCAAAGCAAGAATGAATCAACTTATGCTCGAAGAAACTGACAAAATAGCAAAAGAAACAGAAGAGATCCTCCGGAATGCATACTGAAGATTCAACATTCCTATTATAGAGGACTTGGGTGTTGATCCCTCGGCTACAAGTGTTGAAAAAGAATCTACTGAGGCAATGATAGAAGAAGTAATGGACAGCGGTGAAGAAAAAGATAAGGACTTGGAATCCTCTGCTCCGAAAGAGGTGGTCCGTGAACAAACAAACATCACTCCTTTGGTTTCCCCTATTGACTCCGGATCCAAAGGAGAAGAAAGAATGGAGGATAAAGAAAAATGAGTGAAAAAAAAGAAGATGACAGTACTAAGGTTACAGAAGGAAAGAAGACGTCAGCAGAGAAGACCACAACTATTAGTGGTAAGAGTGTAGAAGGAGAGAAAGCTCCAAGAGACAGCTCTAAGACTACAGAAGAGAAGACGAATCTGTCTCCAGCAAGAGACACTGCAGAAACTGTCAAAGAATTCTTAAACAAAGAGACAATGGAGATTGATGAACCAGAACTTCTACAATGGCCATTTAATTTTGATTCTCTTTTTCCGGTACAAACAATGAAGATAGCTTCATTTGCTAATGCAAAGGCTAAAGAAAAACTCCTGAAGTCTCACATGGAAGACTGTGAGCTAATAGAAGTTGTATCTGGAGTATTAGAAAAGATCATGCCATCTTTTCAAAAGGATCCCTCAGCCTCCTCATCTGGTAATCTCAAATCTCTAGACAATAGTGTTAGCACACATTTTGATTCCCTAGAGAAGTTAGTAGAGGATAAGGTCTGGAAGGAATTTTTGGCAAAAAGATTATCAGAGGTACAAGGGTTAATAACTCATGATAGGAGGAATATGAATATTGAGATAAAGAGCTTAGAAAATGCTCTTAAAGATGGTGGGCAAATGTACAAATTTTGTTTATCATGGTCCAAAGTAACATCAGATATTGAGAAGAAAGTGAAAGAACATGAAGACAAACTGACAACACGCTCTAAGAATTTTGATCCTCTCTCCTCTTCCATAATAAATCAAGAATGTCAGACTATTGCAGTCTTGAATGAAATCAAGAAGCTTGAGAAGGAAAAGAAAAATAGAATAAGCAGGTTGGGTGAACTTAGAGGGATAATTATCCCTAAGTTAGAGGCCATGCATGAGGCCATAAAATAAGCTCAAATCACAGCCCAGACTAGTGATCCGATAGATTTAAAAAGGGCATACGCGTTTGCATTCCTGTTGAGTGGTCACATCTCAATTTTGGATAGGATGAAGCAAAGTTGGGCAACAAAATTTGTCCAATTGAAGACAACTTTTGTAGACATACTTCAGTATATGTAAGTATGCTATATATATATATATATTTATGTGGCTAAGTATAGTTGACTTTTTGAGAATTTTGGTGTTCGGACCCTACCCTTTGCCATTGATGTCAAAGGGGGAGTGAAAAGTAGTGAAAAATAAGGAATCCAGCTAAGGGGGAGCTCTAAAAAATGTATATAAAAATAGAGCATCAACCAAGGGGGAGTATAGTGTGACACTTAGTCATTTTTCACTAAGTGTTGCCATCAATGCCAAAGGGGGAGATTGTTGGCAAGAGACACTATATGGGTTTATGTATGTTGTCATTGATAGCAACAAAGGCTATCCCACACATCCGCAAGACATGATGAATCTCTTCCAGAAGTCAGATTGAAGAAGTGTTGTGATCCGGTAAGTAAGAACAGAGCAGTCAGTAAGATTTGACAGTCAGGTCCGGATCTCTCAGAGGAAGTATCTCAGTGTAGTGCGGATTTGGAGAAGTCAAGATAAGTACCTTGACTAATAGATTCCAAGGATTTAGCCTCTGGTCATGGAAGGGTGAAAAGATATGAGCACTTGAGTGTTGGGTTCCTGTTTAGCAGAGTAGACAGAGGAAGAACTGTACCGACAGAGTGTCAGACCCAAATCTGGAAGAGATATTGCTGATGACTAAGTTTCTTGAGGTATCATTCATGATTGGCTGACATGATTGATGACTTCTTCAAGCATCTCCTAGATCTGCATCACTTGGTAAGCAAGGATCTAGCCAACAAATCAAAGCTTGGGAAAATATTGACTATTCCAGATGCTGACTAGAAAGGTGGTAAGATTACTTATGCGGATATATATACTAGATGAATTGAGATATGAAGGTGTGTTGTTGTGGTTGTGTAATTGTGCGAATAAAAGTAGAAGAGTAGTGGGATGGCAGGAAAATAGGTTTGGAATGTGACAGGACAGCTGAACCAAAAGAAAGTTAGAATGAAGCACAACAGATCAGTTTATTGAGCTCAACCGGAACTGAATCTTAGCATGTGTGGATGCTTCTCATCAGTTCAAACATTGTGTTATCTTTCTCTTTTGTAGGCAGTGAGCCTCTTGTGAGTAGTATGCTCAGGCAGTTAGCCCTAAATTGGCAGGTGCCATTTTGTACTTCTATTCTTCTAATAGAGAATACATTCTTGGGTTAATCACCCCATGGTTTTTCCCTTAACCGGGTTTTCCACGTCAAAATCATTGTGTTATGTGTATTGACTTTGTTTCTACTTTCATGCTTGTTTGCTTTGATGCTGCACTAATTAGTAAAGAAGAAAAGAAAGTTGAATAAATTAAGATAATTGATTCACCCCCCTCTCAGTTATCAATATGTTTTGCATATATCCCTGGTCTTAATACAATTGGCATGGACTGCCAACACCTCTTCAATTGTACCTTGACCTCCACAGGCAGTGAGGACACTAGCAAATGTGAAATGATTCAGTTTCACACCTCTCAAGTACATTTCATAGAAAATATCCAAGGCTTCATCTCCATGTTTATTTTGGGTATATCTTGTAATCATGGATGTCCATGAAATGACACCTCTTTCAGGAATTTCGTCAAAAACTTGGCGAGCATGAAACAAATTGCCACATTTAAGATAAACATCCACAAGAATACTTGCCACATTCACGTCTAATGAAAAACCTGTTCTAATAACAAGGGCAGACCACAAACTTCTACCAACAAAATCGCCACCCAAGAAGAAATTTTGATATGCTCCTCTCCACAGATCGACTCTTCCAATGACTCTTTAGATAATTCCTCAATGTCTTCTTATCAAAGTCATTTTTTTCTTGAATTCACAAAAGTCCTTCATGATAGACTGCCTTAGATAAAGAGTTGTCTTGACTGCTTAAATCTAATCGGATCTTTTCTTAAACCTACTCTAATACCATGTTAAGTTTATGATCAGATATAAAAATAGAAATTTAATTTAAGTTTAGACACATTAACACAGCATATTCCCTAGGAAAACCCTCCTTCTCGAGGGAGAAAAACCTAGCCAATAATTTCTCTTATATTATAGAATAGATAATACATAAATCTGCTTTACAAGCAATATGACAATGAAGGTGATTGAATTCTTCTCCAAGTGCTAATTCTACCTTTAATCAAACTCGATTTGTTGTAGAAGAAAGAACTTGTGTTTCTTCTCAAATGACAAATATTGCATGTGTATATATATGTAATTGTGGTGCCTCTTCATGAATGGGGTGTGATTCCTCATCGAGTCAGCCTGGAAATCTCCCGCTGCTACAAAACATCAACACAAAGAACTATTTAGATGTCAGCTACAACTATTCTTAAACTACACTCAGTTCAGTGGTCAATGGTAAATTTTCATCAATAAAAGTAGGACAATTATTTAACACTTTTTGATAGGAATGAGCGTAAAATTGCTAGACTATTTGACTGTTGAAGAGCATGATATTTAAGTAGATTGGGCAGCTACATGGATCATTTCTAATACATTTAAATGTGGTGCTAAGACTCAAATCAATAGTTGGCTTTCCCTTAAAAGATGTCACAGAAGATTTTGATATAATGTTTGTTATCTGATTCTCAAGCCTCATGCATTTCGTGAGTGGGGAACATTGTTTAGGATCACGATCATGTGAAGGGTGCCAAGGAAGATCCACCATTACAATCCCTATAGTGACATTAGCTCATAACATCACGATCATGTGAAAGGGTGCCAAGGTAGATCCACCATTAGAATCCCCACAGCCACATTAGCTCATAACATCATGATCATGTGAAGGGTACCAAGGCAAATCCACCATTAGAATCCCCACAGCCACATTAGCTCATAACCAAGGCAGATCCACCATTAAAATCCCCTACAGTCACATTAGCTCATAACATCACGATCATGTGAAGGGTGCTAAGGCAGATCCACCATTAAAATCCCCTGCAGCCACATTAGCTCATAACATCACGATCATGTGAAGGGTGCCAAGGCAGATCTACCATTAGAATCCTCTGCAGCCACATTAGCTCATAACATCAGTTTAATTGTTGATGATCTCAGATTGCCTCGATAATTGCTCCTTCTCAATGTTTTGGACTTCAATTTCATTTCATTCAGCACAGGGCATAGATTACCCATATTATAAATATATTGTGTATATTTTCACAGAATTCAGTGGACAAATAGTGTCCCTTTCTGAAATTCAACTAAAGCTGGACACATGCGTGATTCATCTTTTGGCCCAGTTTGGAGATGCTTCAAAATTCGGCACATTATATATAACTTTTAGCAATGTATCTTAGAGCTGCAAATCTAGTTTTCAAATTGTATAAGCAAATCCAATATATACATCTAATGAAAGTTCAGAAATTTTCTTTCAACAATTCCATTCGTCCTTTCTTAAAAAGAATTGGTACCATATTCTTCAACTATAGATTTATGTTTAAAGTAGAGATTGATGTTCATCTTAATGTGAAAATTAAATGTTCCTTTATGATTGAGGAGAATGATACGAAAGCTAATCAAAATTAATTTAGCTGTGAAAAATTAAAATTTTATATCAAGTTAACGATCAGATTACAGAAATATTAATAGGTCCTTGTGCTTCTATTCCATAATGTTGATTTAATATTGCAAAGTATATTGTGTAATTGAAAATCAAGTGACACACCAATATCTATGTTATAATAATAAATATATTTCCTACACTTTCTAAATGTTGTATTCAATAAATTTACCGACCTTATTATTATTATTATTATTATTATTATTATCTGATTGGTAAGTGAGGGATTTTTAGGCTGGCCCACTTGAGCGGAGGTCACAAGGGGGATCTCCTCCCCATAGAACTGCCACCACCACTGCAGTGTGGATCACCAGCGGTGCGGCCCTGCTAAGTCTGCCATCATGCCACTTGTGGCGCGGATCATCACCAGTGGATTTGTCATTGTACACCATTGCTACCATGACCTGTCGAGCTGTAGAGACCAGAGTACACCAAAATTCGAACAGACTCCACTTAAGGACCTCGGAGTGCCAAGAGTCACCTACATAGAGCCACAACCATTTAGAAGCCAGGGTGTTTTTGGGGGGATTTGAACCTTAGTCTCCACAATAAGGACCAAATGGTCTTAACCACTAGACCACACCCACTCGACACCTACTTTATTATTTTGTGCTCCACTAAATTATCCAATTATTAGATATCTCGTGTTGTATTTGTAACTTTATAAAATGCCCACCAAAACTTAAACCAAAAGAAAATTAAGGTGAAACACATAACCCTTCCTTCAATACATATTATCTTGAGATTATTTAAAATGCTCAACTCACCCTTAATACTTGGGTGTATTGACCTTTAATTGTATTATTTAAAACCCCTAATATAAATGCGATATAACATTTTTCACTTGAAGGATATGTTGAAGAGATCCACAAGATTATCTTAAGATTGCCCAAAAAAAAAAAAAAATAGTTAGTGACATTGTCATGAAGAAGTTGCCAAATGTAGGTATGTGGACCTCTATATGTTTGGTATGTTGGTGTGGAATTGGTTTGTGGGAAATTGACGCAAAGAAGTTTCTTCCCTCTCACAGAAAACTTACACTCACACTTCACAATCACTTACAGGCAAATCCTCTCTGCCTATCAATTTCAAAATATTATGAAAATTGCAACAAACAGCAAATCAAAATGCACTCAGTTTTATTGGACAAAAATATACAAATCCACAATTACAATTATTTCTCTATGGTGCTTCCTGTTCTCTTTGCTTTATCTTTTCTTCTCTTGAGCAGCGATATTTTACCTCTCTTAGCCACGTTTTTTATTATCTCCTCCGTTTTCTGTATGTAATCTCCCTCTTTCACTTAGAAAGGTATGTAAAACCCAATCAATTTCCTGGCCAAAATGGGCGACTTCCCCCTTTCTACCTCCCACGTTCAAGCTGTTATACTTCAAACCCACCTTTTATTCTGTGGTATTGCCTTACAAGAGAGGCGTTTTAACTCTCCCCATTCAATGTCTTTTTATTTTTACAGATGAGGAATCATCAAAATGGCAGCGAATGTCCTTCTGTATCTGGCCGTCCACCTTCTCTGGCTGCGTGTCTTCCAAAATTCCCAAATCGACCCCCTATGTCGTAGAAATCTGTGACTCTTCAATTTCAAAAAGAAGACAAAAGATAAATGAAACGTCACCAGAATTTCAATGCTGGGATTGAAGGCATGAAATGTATTTATTTACTAACAAAGGATCCTTTATTCCACGTAAGGTCGCAGCCCACACCTCACTTTCAACCGGCCAGCAGAAAGAGTTCAAACATTATCTCTGTCCACTATCAAGATATATGATTATATGTTATGAAGATCAAACAATCTTGGAAAATGGATAAAGGAGAAATTGCATCTGGAAAGACCCCTAAGAGTGCTCATAGTACAAGAATGGTTGCTAGCATCATCTCGGTTTGCACAATATATCCAACTCTCTGGAGGAATGTTATAGCTAGATGAAGTAAACTGATTCATAGTTGAGGGAGTATCGAACTCCTCTTCGTGAAAACTCTTGTGACAGGACAATGGAATAGAATACTCAAGTTGAAAACCAACTTTTGTGATATCTCCCCACCAGCTGTTCGAAATCTCACGAAAACTTGCAGGGATGAAGATATTGACAATACCCAACTCTCTGCCAAGCCATTTGTTCTCAAGTGCCACTAAACTCCAGATTTTGTGATTTTGCCAAACTACCAGCATAAGTCACAAAACATTAAAATCTTCAAAACCTGAAGGTATTAACTCACGAGACCTTCGTGTATAATTCTAGGATGGAATCAACAATCTGCTTGTCGAAGGATTTGTCATGAAACTTCACCAAGCTCCCGAAACAATTGTTTTACAGAAACTGACTTCTCACGCACCGGGACTGAATTCAAGCAAAACTGCCACACTCCTCCCTGATTTTGCCAAGCACACATAGTTCCAAGAAAAGCCATTAGAATCCAACAAACCAAACAAAATTGGAAATTAAACCTGCAATTGCTTTGGTTGATGCGGATCACCGATTCCCCTGGGATGCTCTTGCATCAGAAATCTAATTTACACTTTTATTATCACACCAAAGTATAGTAAGCTCATCCTATTGAAGAAGTCACTTAGTGGGCATTTGAAGAAGATAAATAATCTTGTTGAAACCTCTGCCTCTTTAGAGAAAGGGAAATATAAGCATGCTTCTTACTCAACCAAGTAATGGGAATTGAATCAAGAAGAAATGTATACTTGACATTATATTGAAGAAGAAACTCAATGAGCATTTGATGAAGCCAAATAATCTTATTAGAACCTTTATCTCTATTGGAGGAAGGGAAATAGAAGCTTGCTTCTTACTCAATCAAGTGATGACAATTGAATCAAGAAGAAACACATACCAAATATATATTTATGATCATCTATCTCACCTTCTCAATTAGAGTTTATCAACCCCACCAAAATAAGAGTTTCGCCCCCATTTTAATTACTGCCAAAGTGATAGGTTCTACATAGGTAAGTATTGTCTTTGCTTCTCTCTAGTGACTCTAATGAGGTTTTTGAATAATTTGAGAGATCAAACCAATAACAAATGTAAGCTTAAGCATATTGTGAGACAATTACCAAAGCATTTTAACAAATTTTTAAAACAAGGTAGGATCAATCTTTAGAGTAGTGAATTAATGTGAAACTTTGAGTCTAGTTTGAAAATGAGTAGGAGCTATCTTACAATTATTCAAATAAAATCTATGAAATATGCCAAATGTATACATGGACTAAGAAATAAAACTTCTACTCTTTGTTTGAGATACTTGAAGACCAAGAAAGTAGTGCAACAAGCCTAGAATTATTCATATCAAAATGATACATGCAATAATTGACTTCACATGGGAGATCAAGTCAAGAAAACTTGTGATGTTGAAATCACCAACATACAAACCAAGAACAATGAAGTCCTATTTAATATTTTGTGTAAACACTTGAATCAAAGTTACACTATGCAAATTGAATATCAATATTATACATGTATATTCTCATTAATATTAAGATTATAGATCTTATTTGAGACAATCAAGGGACTTCTTGAGTTTGCATGCCAATGAATAGTTTGAGGAGTAAAAAATTCTTGGGGCTACTCCATGTAAGCACCATTGAGGAAGGCTCTCTTCACATATTTTAGAAGAAGATCCCACTAATAATCTTGCTCCAAGAGAAAGGGCTAGATAAATGGAGAACGTATTAAAAATAGTTGCAATTTTTTTAAATAGTCAACATCTTCAACTTGGGAAAATGCTTTGGCTGCTAGATGTGCTTTGTGGTTTTCAAAAGCTTCCATGTATTGAAAATGCATATGCACTTATACCATGATCCCAAGGAACTATACTCTTTATTGGCTTCTAGGAGAGATGAATAGGAGAGGAGTGAAGGAAACACAAGTATAGGGCACACTATAGGGACACTAAGGAACAAAGGATTAGGCATGGAAAGATTGTACAAGGGACACTATATCTGATGCATGGAGATACTCATGATGTGATAGATCAACAAGATTGGATGAGTAACAAAGCAAAAATGTGACTTAGCTATAATAGGGTGCATGTCACATGACAACTAGTAGATAAGTGACAAAAGGGTATGCCAAATATTAGAAAAGCAATGTGATGCATGATGTCAAAATCTCTGAAAACAATGTGGAATTGCATCATGGTAATTCCAAGGTTTTATTTTGATATACTCATTTATGTTGAGATGTGTGCATTAAGGATCACAAGGTACTACAAAAATCTATTAGGGTCATTTTATTTGTCAATTCATTAAATAATCAAGATTTACATGTGGAAGAAAAAAACTTTCTTCTAAGCTTAGAGAATGTTTTAGAGTGAAGCCATTACATAATGAGTGAATTTCAAGAGATTATTTATGGAGCAAAAATGGCAGAACAAAAACAACCTACACACATTATAGGACATGGCATCATGACACCCCAAAGTAGTAGAGAGGATGTTGATATAATACAAAAAGACATTGATAGAGAAATTAGAGGTGTAATGGTCATGCCCATAGTTCTGGAATTGATGAGAGTACCCATGTTAGATTAGTGTTAATGGAAGAAAAATTAGTGCACTTGTTAAACTTCAAAATCTCTGTGTAGAATCTGAATTTCTTTATGCTTAATTATAAGTGTATAATAGAAGGAATTATGGTGGAAGTTTAGAATCTAGATAGTACAAAAATGTCACATCCCTCTTTTTGAAAACAATTATGCTATTTACTTTCTTGCGAATTTTAGTAATTTAATATGTTGTGAATGACATGGAAATTGACGATTTATCTTACAAAGTTGTTATATTGAATTGTGGAATCTAATGATTACGATCAAGGTGATATTGTAGACTAAATGTCTTTATAATAAATGCAATGATGTTTGGATATATAATGTTTTGATTTGAACATAGGTGCTTTGACCACAAAATTGTATGTGAGTCTGTCGATGCAGGAACAGGTGGACCGTGTTCGATGGGAAGAGAAAGTACCTTCGAGAGAGAGTATAGACTCTAGAAATTAACCATGGGCATTTGTTACTGAGATCGCCAAACAGGTAGATAAACCTTGGAACCAACCAGTTAGTCTTGTTTGTTGGTTGGGTTAGTTAACTAGATGTCAACGCCAAAGGATAAAGTGTGATATCCTAGTCGAAAGTCATCATGTAGAATCTTGGAGTCGTCGATGTCATTGTAAGTCCATCATAGCAAGTCGACTTATTTAGACGTTTAATATTTTCGTTTATAAGTATTTATTGAACCATCTTGTGGTGAAATTGTAAATCTTGTCTCGTAGTCGAAAGACGTGAGAAGTCAGCTTTGTGCATCTAACGTCGTAAGAACTCATTCGCGTTACGATCAATCCGTCATGATTGTCGTAAAATGCGTCGAACTTGTATTGTGAAGTTATTCTATTCTTGTAGATTGACGAATGTCGATTTGAAGCCTTAACGTGAAATAATTTATTTGGTCATCGTTTAACGTGAGTCTTTTCTTCTATCTTTGACCGCGAGTACTTGTCAATCTAACTTTGAGCTTTCTTAATAAGTTGGTCTTTGCCTCTTTCTCCTTTTCGACCAAAACGATGCTCTAGTCATTTCCTAACCACCGCCAAGACGAGCTTAACTCCACAATACTTCCTATGGTGGCTTTTGGATTGAATTAGATAACTTGGTATTCAAGTGAAGGCGGAGTTGTTATGTCTTCTAGCAAGCCACGTCGCCATAGGAACCACCACCTTTTGATTGGTCGTGATTAATGGGAAGTCAGGTTTAAAATCAACTATGTCGACCCATATGATTAAATTTATGTCAACTGAGAACTCTTTGGAGAGATTCCTTTTACCATGACGTGAGAGGAAGGTAGTTTACAATTGTGAACGAGAGTAACCGATATTAAATGGTGATACTCCATTATCTAGGAAGGTGGAGAGGTTTCGGTGGCTATTGTGCGAAAGAAGATGGAACTGCGGAGTTTAGAGAGAAGTCGGAGATAGTTTTAGAAGTAGAGAGATTAATGGAAGGCGGATGAAAGTTGTTATAACCTTCCTCGCAGGCAGTAGGAGAGAGGGGAGCATGAAATGAGAGTTTAATGAGAGGTTTTCCTTCACAAGGTGAAAAGAGGAAGGAGTAGCCCATCGTTGAGGGTGAAATGGCAGGAAAAATTGCGAAGAAGGAGGAGAAGTAACTGCAAAGTTACAGTTGAGGGAGACATTGACGGATAGGGTGAAGCTGCGAGAAAAGAATTAAAAAAAAATGGTGATTGTTGTTGGTTGGAGACCATCACGGGAGAAGAAGAAAGTAGTTTGAGGGAATAGTGGTCGTGGTTGTAAGGGAGGAGTCGGCAGTAAAAGAGGGGAGAAGGCCATCATCGTGAGAGGAGGTGGTGATTGGTAGGTTGAAAAATGCGGAGTTAAGAGATAGAAAACGGCAGAGAGAACAGAATTATGGGGCGCCTGCATTGTGAAGAAAGGAAAAATGGCAGTGAAAGAGCATGCGAGAGAGTTGTGTAGTAGTAAGAGAGTTTGGTTTGGAGTGGCTATCAAGGTGTGGGGAGAAGGAAAAATAGTGAGAGAGATAACTAAGGAAGCCTGTAGTTGTCTGAGGGTGAATGTTTTCTAAGTAAGGAGCCTGCCTTGACTTGAATAATGTCCTGCAGAGAGAAGGGTCTGTTTAGTGTGGACTGTCGTTATTTCAGAAGGAGATAAAAGAGATAGCTTGGAAGAAAAGTAGAGGAGAACGTGGAATTGCCACAGCAACCTCCATTTTCATCAACAGGTTCATTTCCTTCTTTACTTTTCTTAGTTTAGACCAGTAAGTAAGTAAGTCCCACTTTTGCAAAAGATCAATACGTTTAAAATGAGAAGAAATGTATGACAACGTAAACCTAGTATGATATCTGTGTGCGGTCAATCCACGTAATAGTATCATTGCTGTGTTTGAGATTTGAAAACTCAGAAATAGAAGTATTGCTGTCTCATCACTGTGTTTGTGATTTAAAAACTCAGAAAAAAGAAGTAGGCTGTCTTCTAGAATTCGTAAACTCAGAAATTGTAGCATTTCTTGCCATGAATTAAATGGTGTAATAAAAGAACGTAGTTCTCTAACATATATTCATTTAGAAACGAACTTATCATGATGCAAGATGTAATTTGCCTTCCTTGAACGATAGCTACACAGCAAGTAAACATGTTGTTCCGCGTGCATGTTGCGTAGGAGTCAAAAACCACAGTTTTAAGCACGTTTTGACGTAAAATTAGAGTGTTTGATAGCCAGAAAATGCAGTTGTAAATAGCTGATGTCTTAACCATCATACATCTTTAGTTAGAGGTCAACCATGTGTTGGTCATCTCTATTGACATAAGAAAGATTCCATAATCATTTATATTTTATTTATGACTCTCATCTTGTTGAACCATGTGAAACTAATGACATGGAAAGAGGAGTAGGAAGATAAAGTTTTAGTAATGATTAGGAAACCATCATGGTTCTGAAATGAACAATTTGAGTTGAAAACCTGCATGTGAGTTGAAATTACGTTGCATGCGACAGTGCTAGAATCATTTTATCTTGTAGACCATATGAGTCTAGAATCCTTGAATTTTGGGATAATGGGAAATGGCTTTAAATATTTGAGTATGTTGTGTAAACATGGGAACCAAGTAAACAAATAGGAAACCACTTAGGAGTGGGCGCTTATAAGAAATGTTTTTACTTGAAAATGGATTATGAAATTCTGAACTCGAGATTAGAGTAAAAGTTGCGCCATGCGCTATTGTAGGAGGATATCCTAAACCCTTGAGGTCATCAAGGTCGTCAACTGGTTAAAACTATACAAATAGGGAACTATAGGATTTCGACCAGTTCAAGTCAAGTAGGGTGGGTGAACCAAGTTCATGCGTTCCTAGAACGCTAATTAAAAACAAATCCTTTGGCCAAGGTGATGTACTATCCTCAAGTGCATCGAACGTTCACCGTAACTAGATGGCGTTTCTTGTGGAGTGTCGTGCATGACTAGAGGGTATCTAGGGATCTACACGATAACAAGACACGTAGGTTACAACACCAGAGCTCAGATGGCAAACACCAATGGTTATCCTAAGTCTATCCTCTTGAGTAGGGTAGGGCCACTTCCGGTTAGGAAGGAGTGCGGGAGACCGACGGTCTGTGGTTGGAGGTTAAGCTCCTTGAAGATACTTTCTCTTCCAAATACTGAGGAATGCCGAGTCTTGAATGTGATGGGTCGACAATCGAGATGCATGATAATGGTATGTTTCCAATAATTGTTGTTTCAAGAAAATTTCATTTGATAGAAAACAAAATGTTTAATGTATATCATTTCTTTCAGCTTTATCAAAATGAGATCATGTTTATGATAAAATGAAAAATGTTGTATCAGATTATAGATGAGTAACTTTTGTATTTGATTTCCTAGTAAAAAAAAAATTACCGTTGTAAAAACTTAGTTACTTCTTGTCATTTCGGATTTGGATGTTACATATGGTATCAAAGCTAACCAGGTTCAGCACTAGGGCTAATGAGTCCACTAACCTAATTTGGAAATCATCATTATGCGGGTAGCTAATGATTTGGTTTATTGTGCCAGGATGGTATACACCAAGAAAACTGCAAGAAAATCCTTCGCGGGTAAGAAGCGTTATCTACAAGCTAAGCAGAAATGACTTGCGATGATCAAGACCATAGAGAAAACCAATGACGAAAATGACATATGGCTTGATGATGTGGAAACCTTAGCCAATGCAATGTCACGACTTAAGCGAGTGAGGAGAGAACTCCTAGAGGGAGCAGCGATGGCTGCTCGAACCATGATCAACCACTGCTCCTGGATTGTAACTGATAGTGTACATGTTAGTGTACCTGAGAGTGTACCTAGTACTATACCCATGATCACTAGAGATCCACGTGTAGTACCTAGAGCTGAGATTATTGAGTTATCTTCTGATAGTGAGTCTGAGGGGTATACACCTCGTGATTATGTGTCGGACAATGAATCTGAAGGTTACACTCCACTAGATAACACTATGTAGAAACATGAGATTTGTCTCCACTAGATAACACTATGTAGAAACATGAGATTTGTCTATCTCTAATGATGTTGAAACAATTTTGCAAAGTGAATAAAGACAAAATTTTGGTTTGAGAACAATTATGATTATGATCAAATGATGTGTTCTTTGATGATGTTTAATTTAATAAGCGCAAAACTGATTAGTATATGTTTAATCAGGTGTGAAATTAATCTAGCATGGACCAATTAGGGTTTAATGAGGGGGAGGATCGGGAAGGTCATAACTCTTGGGAAAACTCCACTGACAAGTTGGATAGAATTCTCAACATGCTCACGGAAACCAAGGAAAGATTGAACAAACTGGAAAGGAAAATGGATGAAACTGGCAACATAGAGGGTGGAAACGAGAACTCACACTTCACAAGCAAGAGTAAACATTGGGATAATGGCACGACAAGTGAGCGTCCTGATGACAGTGAAGCCCAAAGAAGAACCAAGGATAAACTTGCCTTAGAGTTATCTAAGGATATGAAGAAGGTTAACCCTCCAAAGTTTGATGGAACGAAAACTGGAGATGCAGCTGAAGCATGGTTGACTAAGATGGAGAAATATTTTGAGATCAGAAACTACTCTGAGGTTACTAAAGCCGTGTGGGGAGCCTATCAGCTGTCTGGGGAAGCGTCCACTTGGTGGATGAATAAGAAAATGGAGTTGGAATTAAGTCCCTTGAAAGTGACATGGGATGAGTTCGTGGAACTATTTTGAAAACGGTGGTTACCTCAATTATACTTTGATCAGAAGTTAACGGACTTCCAAAACCTCAGGCAAGGTGAACTATCTGTGGTCGAGTACGCAGAAAAATTCACTAGGTTACTGAAGTATGTTCCCCAATACCAAAAGGACGAAAGGTTCCGAATCAGAAAGTTCATCATGGGACTCAATCCTCAGGTCGGTGGTGAGGTGGAGGTGCATGGTCCAAGCACAATGGATCAAGTTTATGAAAAGGCAATAAAACAGGAGCAGAAGATTAAATCTATCTCTGCTTACCGTGACAAGAAACGCAAGAAGTTTGACAAGAACTACAATGATCAGTCTTTTAAAAGAAAAAATGATAAGGGGTATGGAAACAGGAGGTTTGATAGGGGAAATCAAAAGAATCAAGGAGGATTTGGTAATGAGCGTAGAGGTGAAGATTTTAAGAGAAATGCAAATTTTAAGAAGAATGGTGATTCTGCAAGTAGGCCATCTAAGAAGCGAGGACCTATAGGAGGATGCTTTTCTTGTGGAGGAGATCATTATGCCAACCGTTGTCCCAACAAGAAGCCGAATGGGAGGCCTAGGAACACGGAGCTTCCTTCACAACAAGAAGCCTTTTAGCAAAGGATTCATGCCGCTCTTGACAATTGGCAAGCGGAGTATCAAATCACTCCTATTGAGATGACAGGAACCTTATTTGGAGTTCTTGTTTCTATTCTATTTGATACTGGTGCAACAGGAAATTTTGTGTCACCTAGAGTCTTAGGTAAATTTTCTAAAAAAGCTGGTTTTATGTCAAAACCTTGGACAGTAGAGTATGCAAATAATTCAAAGGCTCAGGTAGAACAATGTTTGTTCGAAGCTAGGATTGATGTTTCTAACTTTGCCACTGAGGCAAACTTATACGTAGCACATTTAGGGTCCTACGATGTCATCCTAGGAATGAGTTGGTTGTGGAAACATCGAGCCAAAGTAGATTACTTTCATAAAACCATTGAGTGTCTGGATAAGACAGGCAAAACTGTAAATCTCCAAGGAATACAGAGGGAAATAAAGGTTAGATCCATTTCTTCAAAACAACTAAAGCGGGCTAGGCGAAAAGGATGTCAACTTTTTGCAGTCAAGATGGACCTAGTAGAGGAAACCTCGGAGAAACAATCATTTGAAGAAAGATATCCATATTTGTGCAACTTCAGGGATGTATTTCCTAAGGAGTTACCAGGCTTGCCTCCGAAGAGAACATTTGACTTTGGTATAGACATTAAACCAGGATTAGAGC
Organism: Cunninghamia lanceolata; assembly: GCA_027924645.1. NCBI lineage: Eukaryota > Viridiplantae > Streptophyta > Pinopsida > Cupressales > Cupressaceae > Cunninghamia > Cunninghamia lanceolata. The sequence goes on along the minus strand of BSBN01000186.1, from coordinate 10,550,633 downwards.
CAATCTCTAAAGCTCCGTATCGTATGACTACCACTAAATTTATGGAATTAAAAGCTCAGTTGCAGGAGCTTTTGTCTAAGAATTTGATTAGGCCAAGTGTATCACCATGGGGTGCCCTGGTTATCTTTGTCAAAAAGAAAGATGGAACTCTAAGGCTATGCATAGATTATAGGATGCTTAACAAGGTAACTATAAAGAACAAGTATCCCTTGCCACGGATTGATGATCTATTTGACCAAATGTGTGGCGCATCGTCTTTTCCAAGATAGATCTGAGATTTGGATACCATCAGTTAAGGTTGAAAGACGAAGACATTCCTAAGACAGCTTTTAGAACGAGGTATGGTCATTATGAGTTTACGGTGCTGTCGTTTGGATTGACCAATGCACCTGCTGCATTCATGAATCTCATGAATAGTGTATTCAGAGATTGTCTTGATAAGTTTGTACTAGTTTTCATCGATGATATTCTGATCTATTCCAAGGATGAAGAGGAGCATGCACGACATCTTCAAATAGTCTTGCAACGGTTAAGAGAACATAAATTGTATGCGAAACTCTCCAAGTGCACTTTCTTTCAGAAAGAAGTATAGTATTTAGGGCACATAATATCAGCCGATGGGATATCAGTTGATCCGGCCAAAATAAAATCTATTATGGAATGGCCTGAACCTACCAATGTGTCAGAGGTACGAAGTTTCATGGGATTGGCAGGGTATTACAAGAAATTTGTGTTGAATTTCTCAAGCATAGCTAGCCCCATTACCTCTTTGCAGAGAAAAGGAAAAAAATTTGTGTGGACGGATGTATGTCAAAAGGCTTTTGATTTGTTAAAAGAAAAATTAACAACCGCTCCAATTCTAAAAGTTCCTGACCCAGAGGGAGAGTTTGAGGTTATCACTGATGCCTTGGGGGAAGGATTGGGAGGTGTGCTTATGCAAGATGGCAGGGTAGTAGCCTATGAGTCAAGGAAGTTGAAAAATTATGAGCAGAACTACACTCCTCATGACCTAGAGATGGCAGCAGTGGTTCACGCCCTTTAGATGTGGCGACATTATTTGTTGGGAAGGACTTTTATTTTAAAATCAGATCACCAAAGCCTTCGCTACATATTCACACAACCTAATCTCAATGCAAGGCAAAGGAGATGGTTGGAACTAATAGCCGATTATGACTTTGAAATTTCTTATATCAAGGGCAAGGAAAACTGAGTAGCGGATGCCTTAAGCAGAAGAAGGCATATAGCCTCTATAATTTCCATACATGCTAACTTTAAAGACTTAGTATTGCAAAACTTATATGGGGATGAGTATTATGAACAAGTGAAACAGGTGTTGTACTCAAACCCTAAGGACCCAAGATATGACGGATTCAGTTTTGAATCCAATGGATTGATGAGATTCAAGGGAAGAATATATGTTCCTGATTCAGTTGAACTTAGAAACCTTATGTGGAAGGAAGTTCACTGTGCTCCTTACTCTGGACACCCTGGTGTAACTAAACTGTTAGCGGATGTAAAGCCGCTATATTTCTGGAAGGGAATGAAAAGCGATGCTGCAAAGTTTGTAGCTAGTTGTTTGGAATGTCAGAGAGTTAAGGCAGAACACCAACATCCTGCTGGGTTGTTGTACCCACATGATATTCCAGAATGGAAATGGCAAATTATTAGTATGGATTTTGTCCAGGGGTTACCAATGTCTAAGAATAGGCATGATGCAATATTGGTTGTTGTGGATAAACTAACCAAGGTTGCACATTTCATACCGGGAAACTTGACAGATGGAGCACATCTTTTGGCTCGCAAATTTGTGCAAGAAATTTTCAGATTGCATGGGGTGCCTGAAAAGATAATATCTGATAGAGATGCTCGGATAACATCACGGTTTTGGCAAACCTTATTTTCTGCATTAGGGACTAAACTAAATGTAAGTACTACTTATCACCCCGAAACTGATGGACAGACGGAAAGAGTGAATCAGGTATTAGAAGACCTTTTGAGAATGTATTGCATGGATCAGCAATACAGATGGGAGGAATATCTACCTCTTGTCGAATTTGCCTATAACAATTCCTATCATTTTGCCATTAAGATGGCACCATTTGAAGCATTATATGGAAGGAAATGCAGAAATCCTATAAGCTAGGATAAGCTGGAAGATAGGATAAGCATTGGACCTGAAATGCTTGCTGATATGGAAGAAAAAGTTAAAGTGATTAGGAAGAGGTTGGCAGAAGCCAATGACAGGAAAAAAGAGTTATGCAGATTGCAAGTGAGTGCCTAGACACTTCTCTGTTGGCGAGAAGGTGCTTTTGTGAGTGAAACCCCAAAAGAGTTCTATAAAGTTTGGTAAATCTTCGAAATTGGCTCCTCGTTATGTCAGACCTTTCGAAGTTCTTGAAATTATCAATCCGGTTGCCTACAAAGTTGCTCTACCTCCAGCCTTGTCTAAGATGCATAATGTTTTTCACGTTTCATATTTAAAGAAATATTATGTAGGTAATAACCACATCCTAAACTGGAATTCCTTACAGATGCAAGAACCCGGGGTGGTTGTGATCGAGCCACTCAAGGTGCTCGAAATGCGTAAACTTCGTTTACGTAATCAAGAAGTTTTGCAATGCAAAATACAGTGGGACCAATATGGCGAGGATAGCGCCACTTGGGAAGATTACAAAGATATTTACCAAAGATTTCCAAAACTTTTTAAAGACATTAATGTTGCATTATAGAAAGTTTGTTTTAAGTTTAAGTTTTTGCTTGATAAACTTAATCATCGTGGACGATGATTTTTAAAGGGGAAGGATATGTCACATCCCTCTTTTTGAAAACAATTATGCTATTTACTTTCTTGCGAATTTTAGTAATTTAATATGTTGTGAATGACATGGAAATTGATGATTTATCTTACAAAGTTGTTATATTAAATTGTGGAATCTAATGATTACGATCAAGGTGATATTGTAGACTAAATGTCTTTATAATAAATGCAATGATGTTTGGATATATTATGTTTTGATTTGAACATAGGTGCTTTGACCACAAAATTGTATGTGAGTCTGTCGATGCAGGAACAGGTGGACCGTGTTCGACGGGAAGAGAAAGTATCTTTGAGAGAGAGTATAGACTCTGGAAATTAACCATGGGCGTTTGTTACTGAGATCGCCAAATAGGTGATAAACCTTGGAACCAACCAGTTAGTCTTGTTTGTCGGTTGGGTTAGTTAACTAGATGTCGACGTCAAAGGATAAAGTGTGATATCCTAATCGAAAGTTGTCATGTAGAATCTTGGAGTCGTCGATGTCGTTGTAAGTCCATCATAGCAAGTCGACTTATTTAGATGTTTAATATTTTCATTTATAAGTATTTATTGAACATCTTGTGGCGAAATTGTAAATCTTGTCTCGTAGTTGAAAGAAGCGAGAAGTTGGCTTTGTGCGTCTAACGTCGTAAGAACTCGTTCGCGTTACGATCAATCCGTCTTGATTATCGTAAAACGCGTTGAACTTGTATTGTGAAGTTATTCTATTCTTGTAGATCGACGAATGTTGATTTGAAGCCTTAAAGTGAAATAATTTATTTGGTCGTCATTTAACGTGAGTCTTTTCTTCTATCTTTGACCGCGAGTAGTTGTCAATCTAACTTTGAGCTTTCTTAATAAGTTGGTCTTTGCCTCTTTCTCCTTTTCAACCAAAACGATGCTCTAGTCATTTCCTAACCACCGCCAAACCGAGATTAACTCCACAATACATCCTATGGTGGCTTTTGGATTGAATTAGATAACTTGGTATTCAAGTGAAGGCAGAGTTGCTACGTCTTCTAGCAAGCCACGTCGCCATAGGAACCACCACCTTTTGATTGGTCGTGATTAATGGGAAGTCGGGTTTAAAATCAACTATGTCGACCCATATGATTAAATTTATGTCAACCGAGAACTCTTTGAAGAGATTCCTTTTACCATGACGTGAGAGGAAGGTAGTTTGCAATTGTGAACGAGAGTAACCGATATTAAATGGTGATACTCCATTATCTAGGAAGGTGGAGAGGTTTCGGTGGCTGTTGTGCGAAAGAAGATGGAACTGCGGAGTTTAGGGAGAGGTCGGAGGTAGTTTTAGAAGTAGAGAGATTAATGGAAGGCGGATGAAAGTTGTTATAACCTTCCTTACGGGCAATAGGAGAGAGGGGAACGTGAAATGAGAGTTTAATGAGAGGTTTTCCTTCGCAAGGTGAAAAGAGGAAGGAGTAGCCCGTCGTTGAGGGTGAAATGGCAGGAAAAACTATGAAGAAGGAGGAGAAGTAACTGCGAAGTTAGAGTTGAGGGAGACATCGATGGATAGGGTGAAGCTACGAGAAAAGAATTAAAAAAAAATGGTGATTGTTGTTGGGTGGAGACCATCATGGGAGAGGAAGAAAGTAGTTTGAGGGAATAGTGGTCGTGGTTGTAAGGGAGGAGTCGGCAGTAAAAGAGGGGAGAAGGCCATCATCGCGAGGAGAGGAGGTGGTGATTAGTAGGTTGAAAACTGCGGAGTTGAGAGATAGAAAATGGCAGAGAGAACGGAATTACGGGGGGCCTGCATTGTGAAGAAAGGAAAAACGACAGTGAAAGAGCATGCGAGAGAGTTGTGTAGTAGTAAGAGAGTTTGGTTTGGAGTGGCTGTCAAGGTGTGAGGAGAAGGAAAAACAGTCAGAGATATAACTAAGGAAGCCTGTAGTTGTCTGAGGGTGAATGTTTTCTAAGTAAGGAGCCTGCCTTGACTTGAATAGTGTCCGGCAGAGAGAAGGGTCTGTTTAGTGTGGATTGTCATTATTTCAGAAGGAGATAAAAGAGATAGCTTCGAAGAAAAGCAGAGGAGAACGTGGAATTGCCACAGCAACCTCCATTTTCATCAACAAGTTCATTTCCTTCTTTACTTTTCTCAGTTTAGACCAATAAGTAAGTAAGTCCCACTTTTGCAAAAGATCAATACGTTTAAAATGAGAAGAAATGTATGACAACGTAAACCTAGTATGATATCTGTGTGCGGTCAATCAACGTAATAGTATCATTACTATGTTTGAGATTTGAAAACTCAGAAATAGAAGTATTGCTGTCTCATCACTGTGTTTGTGATTTAAAAACTTAGAAAAAAGAAGTAGGCTGTCTTCTAGAATTCGTAAACTCAGAAATTGTAGTATTTCTTGCCATGAATTAAACAGTGTAATAAAAGAATGCAGTTCTCTAACGTATATTCATTTAGAAATGAACTTATCATGATGCAAGATGTAATTTGCCTTCCTTGAACGATAGCTACACAGCAAGTAAACATGTTGCTCCGCGTGCATGTTGCGTAGGAGTCAAAAACCACAGTTTTAAGCACGTTTTGATGTAAAATTAGAGTGTTTGATAGCCGAAAAATGCAGTTGTAAACAGCTGATGTCTTAACCATCATACATCTTTAGTTAGAGGTCGACCATGCGTTGGTCATCTCTATTGACATAAGAAAGATTCCATAATCATTTATATTTTATTTATGACTCTCATCTTGTTGAACCATGTGAAACTAATGACACGGAAAGAGGAGTAGGAAGATAAAGTTTTAGTAATGATTAGGAAACCATCATGGTTCTTAAATGAATAATTTGAGTTGAAAACCTGCATGTGAGTTGAAATTACGTTGCATGCGACGGTGCTAGAATCGTTTTATCTTGTAGACCATATGAGTCTAGAATCCTTGAATTTCGGGATAGTGGGAAATGGCTTTAAATATTTGAGTATGTTGTGTAAACATGGGAACCAAGTAAACAAATAGGAAACCACTTAGGAGTGGGCGCTTATAAGAAATATTTTTACATGAAAATGGATTATGAAATTCTGAACTCGAGATTAGAGTAAAAGTTGCACCATGCGCTATTGTAGGAGGATATCCTAAACCCTTGAGGTCATCAAGGTTGTCAAATGGTTAAAAGTATACAAATAGGGAACTGTAGGATTTCGACCAGTTTAAGTCGAGTAGGGTGGGTGAACCAAGTTCATGCGTTCCTAGAACGCTAATTAAAAACAAATCCTTTGGCCAAGGTGATGTACTATCCTCAAGTGCATCGAACGTTCACCGTAACTGGATGGCGTTTCTTGTGGAGTGTCGTGCATGACTAGAGGGTATCTAGGGATCTGTGCGATAATAAGACACGTAGGTTACAACACCAGAGCTCAGATGGCAAACACCGATGGTTATCCTAAGTCTATCCTCTTGAGTAGGGTAGGGCCACTTCCGGTTAGGAAGGAGTGCGGGAGACCAACGGTCTGTGGTTGGAGGTTAAGCTCCTTAAAGATACTTTCTCTTCCAAATACTGAGGAATGCCGAGTCTTGAATGTGATGGGTCGACAATCGAGATGCATGATAATGGTATGTTTCCAATAATTGTTGTTTCAAGAAAATTTCATTTGATAGAAAACAAAATGTTTAATGTATATCATTTCTTTCAGCTTTATCAAAATGAGATCATGTTTATGATAAAATGAAAAATGTTGTATCAGATTATAGATGAGTAACTTTTGTATTTGATTTCCTAGTAAAAAAAAAATTACCGTTGTAAAAACTTAGTTACTTATTGTCATTTCAGATTTGGATGTTACAAAAAACACAAATATAATGAGCATGACAAGGCATTAGTCAAAATAGGGATTCTTAAGTTGTGCAAGTTACCATACATTACTAATGTTGAAGCCCTATTTTGGTTTCATGTAAGTAGGTTTCATAATGACATTTTATATTGGAGGGATGATGCACAAATCTATATAAACCTAAAGATGATCTATGAGATTACCACTCTACCTTATAATGAGATGAGGTAAGTGTTTAGTGTAAAATATGAAGAGGGTTAATTTTGATGGTTTGTATTGATCCTCCTTTCACCACTAAACATTCAAGGACATTCAACCAAGTAGAGAACTTTGCTACAGATCTCTTGTCACTTGGAACATAGGGGAAGATTGAAATTGTGTGATTTTGTTGTTTAATTAAGCCCAATAATGCTCAAAACCCTAATTTCATAAATTTGTAAACAAACGGATAAATTACAAAAAATCATCGCACACAAAGATATCAAATGACAATCAAATGCGTACTAGATTTCAAAGTTTGGTGTCCAAAAAAGTCAGGGACTAATGAACGGGTGCCCTAGTCCTGTGCCACAATTTTCTTAAGGATCTGGGAATCTTGTCTGTAACCTGTTCTCGCTGTTCTGGAGATTTTCCAGTTGCGGGATTCAGAGGACTAATGAGCAGGCGCCTGAGTCTAGGTCCCCGCTTTCTTCTTTGATCTGCAATTCTGACAGTCTGTACTACTCTCCTGCAACTCCACTTCTTTCACCTTCACAACCTGTAACCTGTAATCACAGAAAAGTGGGTTAGCGGTTGTGGTGTTTAGAGGCTTGCCTCAGTCAAGCCCTAGAGAGACATTCAAGTCTTCCCAACACCATTGTCAGATAAAGGGTGTGTATCCCTGTAGAGTAGCGGCAAAATCTAACTGATAAATGATAGAAAACACAATTGATATCATCTTGTAGTGAAGATCTCATGGAAGGAAGATGCTCTTTATGCCATGAGGAGATGGATGCCAAATCTACAAATGCAAACACAAGAACAACATAAAATACTGCTCTGCAACACACAATGAATGCCTTGAATCACCTTAACATAAGTTTGTCAATCAAAATGTCCATCTAGTTTACATATAGTTTTCAAATGATAACCTAATCACTCTTATATATGCAACTACAAGTATTCCCGCTAAGAATTTCATAATCCAAACTTACCGTGTCGACATAGGACCTAAATAACGGTCATAAATTGACACTTTAAAATTGGTCCTGACCTAAAATAGGGTAGGACTAGGGCGCAGACACCCAAGTCCTCTCCCCTATTTCAGGCAAGATTTATGTTAGGTGCATCCCCTGAGTCCCAATTACCATGAAACTTCAGGGTTTTCTCATCAAGAGTCATCAAAATCATGCAAGATGCTCTAAATCCATTCTAAAGGACCTGGGAGCTAAACCTTAAGAGGAAAAAGCCCCCAAGGTTACTTTTTCTAACATAATATTTATCCCCCACTTTAATGTATGTATAAATGCAAGGCCAATACATGGATTAAAGTATGGTCAACAAACACAGTAAACGCGTCAAGCACAGAGAAGACATGTCAATCACAGTGAAGACAGTAATAGGCACACAAAACACGGAGAAGACAATTACAATTATGCAAAACATGGAGAAGACAGCATTGAAGACACACAAAACACAGTGAATGTTGTGAATACAGTGATGATTTTTTTTTCTTTTTCTCATATATGAAATGTAGATGCAACTTGTACAAGGAAAGTAAACACACCGCCCATAATGCAAGAGGGACTCATCGCCACCGGTCTTTAAACTGCATATGAGGCAACACACATGCCAAACAAATCTCAAAGTGCAGGAGGGATTCATCGCCACCAGTCTTTAAGACTGCACTTGAGAACAAACATGTCATACAAATCCCAAAGCATAGGAGGGACTCATCACCACCGGTCTTTAAGACTATGCTTGGGAACAAAAACACAATACACACACACTTAGAAGACATGGAGAAAATATGGTAGACAAGTGATGGAGTATTCCTATTTCTAGGTTCATCACCATCTCAGGCACATTACAGGCACACACTAACAATTGGGCTTCGCCACAACAATCACCGAAGACACACTTAAGGGTTAAGTTAGTCACAAAATTGCTCCCCGCCTTCGTAAAGGACTTTTAGAAAATGACAGGATGTGCACTCTCCTCGAGAAATACACCATCTCGCCTCCATAGAGGGCTTAAGATAAAAAGGATATACACGATATCCCAGCTTTACAGAGGGCTTAAATGATTTCAATAGATTTCAAACAAATCTCAGAGTGCAGGAGGGACTCATCGCCACTAGTCTTTAATACTGAACCTGAGAACAAACACACTTTGCTAGCATCTAAAATAGGCAGCTTACCTTATATATGCCCCCACTGTAAGGTGGTTTATATCATGTACCGATATCCAGCATATTAATGTAGGAAGAAAAATGACAAGGGAACATGGACTCTTGCAAAGCCCATGCCCCCCGAAGGTGACATGTACTTTACGATCGTCAAATATTCCCACAAACACATTCCTACATGAAAAGTGTTAGCATCCATATAATCATGATAAACAACAATGCACATATAATCATTCACATAGAGAGCTGAGGTTATACTGCAGATTCAGAGACCGAGGATAACCATCGGACTATACCGCAAAGATCTCAAACCCGAGTGTAACCAAGGCAAGATTCAAAGATAAACAAAGTGCACGGAGCAACAATATTGTTATGGTTTGTAAGTACAATAAGATAACATCAAGATCACATGGAGTGATTCTACTAGACAAGTGTCAGATAATATATATCAACCCCATAGTCATGTATGGATTTGGTCCATTTTTTGATTTCTCACTGAAGGAACACTAGGTCTATATCAGTATAATATGGTTTTTGTCATCCGTCCACTACATAGAAACACTAGAGGAAGGGAAACAATAAATCAAGAGAGGAGAAACAAGTGCCTTAGGGACAATCAAATAGGAGGGTTCCCCCAAGTCACCAACCACAATGCTATGTTCATACAACACACAATAGTGAAAATAGAGGAGAAGCAATATAGAAGAATGATGATACAAATAGAAGAAGGGTCACAACAGAGGTGGTCTCCTAGTATCCTAGACCTTACAAGAGAATCAAGGGTCATCCCAAGAGGCCTAAACAACACATAACACATCACGAGGGAAACACAACATGGAGGGGAGGTCAAATACACAAGCCAATCGTGCTACGACATAAGGTGACCACCAGGGTTAGAGATACTTACCTGTTAAGAAAAGACGGTCTAAAATTTAGAACTTGCGAGTATCTCGAAGAGATGCTCTATCAAGTTTTGTACGAAGCTTGAATGGTTCTTGTAAGAGTTCTGTTTGTTGTCTTGAAGTCCATGTAATGCTTGTTTCTCAAATCCTTGTGTATGTGAAACCTTTTTTTGCTTATGAGGAGGAGAACCACTATTATTTCCAACTGATGACAATCTTCTTACTCTTTTCTAATTTTTAGCTAGCTTTCTTTGTTGAGTTTGTCTATCCTAGTAACAAGGACTATCTTGCTCTATCTCAATCTTTTCCTTGATTGTAGTTTCTTGTGGCAGTTGTTCTATTTGTCTTTCTGATGCATTTTGGTTATCTCTCGATCCTTGTAAAGATAATGGAGGAACCTCAACATAAATACCTTTTCCTCGTCGACGAGGTGGGTTATCTAATTTTTCCTTATCCACTTCTATTATACCCACAATGTTATCATAATCCAAATAATCATCTTCTACTTCCACTATATTTTATTCCAATATGTTGTTATCAGTATGCTTAGGGAAAGGATTAGTAAAGATTTGCAAATTTTGATTCAGCAGAGCAACCGACTTATTTCCATTATCATTCACACCTGATACCTGTATAACATTTGAGTCGATGATGTGTTGTATTTCATGTTTAAGACGTACACATCGTTTAATGTTATGTTCTTGTTGTCGATGAAAATGACAAAAGGCATTAGTATCGAAATAAGGTCCTTGTATTTTGGTAGGATCTAAAGGTTTAATCGGGGGAAGCTTCATAAGATTATTACTCATAGCTTGGTTCATGATAGAATGATAGGAATCAGATATCAGAGTAAACTTTCTTTGCTGATATGGTGCCTTCTTCAGATTAGTGATAGCAGGCACTTGGGAAAAGTTATTCGAATTTGGTCCATTAACCTTGATGAAACTTTTATTATTCCTCTTAAAGTTGTTTTTTGATGGTCCACCCGTGGATTGACCACCTTGAGCTGATGAGTTTTGGTTTTCATGCTGACTATACAAAAGTTGATAATCATGAAGGATAGTACATAAATGTTGAAAGGAGTTATACTTCATCAAGAGAATCTTATCACATATGTTAGGTTGTAGATTTGTAATAAACACCTTCTGAACATCCTCATCCTTCATTTGATATTGAATTTGTGCATAGAGAGCTTGATACCGACTAATAAACTCAGTTAAAGTTTTCTTTCGGACCTTGCTTGCAATGAACTAAATCGATCAAAGAGACTTGAGGTCTAATGTTTACCTAAAAATGTTGTAAAAATTGATCAACTAAATGTGAAAAAGAGTGTATTGAATTTGGAGGTAAAGGGAAAAACCATTCTAAAGTAGTATCTTTTAGAGATTGCGGGAAAAGTTTAGGTAACAAGTCCTCTTCAAAGTAGAAATCATTACACATAGCCGTGAATGCTGCCACATGAGTATTAGGATCACCTTTTCCACCATATTTTCAAAGCGAGGAGTCTCAAACCTCTTAGGCATATGAGTTCTCAAGATTGCATAAGATAGGGGATTATGGACATGATAAGTTGGTATATTAGGTTGCGAGGAATTTGTCAAATTTGTCACTTTTTGTTGTAAAGAATTCATGCCTTGCAAAAGTTGATTTAAGATGGCATCATTGGGGGATGTGGTTTGTTGCGAGGAATTAGAACCAAAGTGAGGAGGTGATTGAGACTGAGTAGTGATAAGCGGAGGCTATGAATAGTTCAATGGTGGTTGGACATAGTGATAGGTGGAAGGTGGTTGTGAATAGTTATATGTAAGAGGTGGCTGAGAATAGGTGGGATACAGAGGTGGTTGAGAATAAGTATTCATAGAAGAGGTCCCCTTAGAAACCAATTTCTGATAGTTAAATCCCACAACTTTGTAATTTTGCAAACTAGTTCCATTAGATACTCCAATACCAGTGGTAGCATTACTACAAGCATTTGCATTAGTTGTTAAAATTGTCGATGTAAATGTAGACATTCTAGTGGTCGGTATAGGTTGCGATACTTGCGTATGAGACGGTGATGACATGTTGTTAGTAAATTTTGCACATTTAGTCACTGGCATGACATTAGTTTACACAATATGTGTTAAAATTTGAATAAAATTAATACCATATTGTCCTTATTTTATCAATTCCCTAATGTTGTGAATCACAGGTATAGCTTCTTTTGTTATCCTTTTAGTTTGCACAAATTCTTGAAAATCAACTAACTCTTTGTCAAGTTTGTTTATTTGCTCATTAGGTACATGTGTTACCACCTCAATAGTGTCCTCAACATCATGAAATACTTGATCTTCCATAGTGGTTGTATGAGGTATAGTATCTTGCAAAATTTGTGTCTCTCCTTTTGTAAAGAAGGTATTCAATGGGTTTTCAGAGGTAGGAATATCATTTTCTTCAAGGGTACTAGATCCCATGAGTCTTCTACTTCTTCTTAAAGGGGTATTTATATTAGGGCAGTGGGTCATAAGGCTCATGTAAGAGCATGCAATACAGAATGCACAAACTAATAGAACAAACCCTAGGAGCAAGATATGTTTAAGATCCAAAATGCTTGATTTTTGAACTTTTTTCAATGCAAATCACTAGGAGAAAAATGTGTTGTAACAAAATTGATCAGGGGAAGCAAATAATATGTCTGGTGTCAGTACAATAAAGCAATAATATCCTTCACAACACATTTTTGATGCAAACCTAGAGTGATGACAAGTCAAAACCTAGTGAAAATACACTAAAATATGCAATTTTTCACAACTTTTCAATGCAAAGATCTGATAAAAAGGGTTTTAGAAAGAATTTTAGGAGGTGCAATAGATTATAACAGTAATATCAATCACCTAAGGCCATAAAATCTATTACAACATGCTTGGAGTGTAAATCTAAGTCAAACCCTAATGAAAATATAGCCAAAATATGTAATTTTTCACCAAATTTCAATGCAAAGGCGCAATAAAAAAGGTGTTGTAAGGAATTTGAGGAGGGCCATAAGATAATAACCCTGATAATAGCCAATTAGTATAGAAAAATCCTTTACAACATGCCTATGGTGCAAATCTAGAGAGACGATAAAGCCAAAATCTAGTGAAAAAGCAAGGTTTTCAAACCCTAGACATGAAATTTTGCAAGGGGTCATCCCACAATAATGGGTTAGACTTTTTGGCCAAACTTGACATTAAAATCAACATTTTGAACTAAATCTTCACTTTCTAACACCTATAGCCGCTAAACCATTAGGAATTTGAAGATGATGCGAACTAGTGATTTGTGAGATTTTGTCTATAGATTCTAAATATATTTTTTTCAAAAACAATTGGAGTTAAACTGTAAAATTTTTTGCGTCTTTTGATAAATAATTTTTAATAATAAGCAACATTTTTTTAAAGTGATGTGTATTCTGTCGCACATAACTTTTTTTCTACAAAGGATAAAATTTTGATTATTTTGAATTTAGATTGGTAATATCGATATCTAGAGGATGCATTTGGTTTCATAATATTTTGTTGAATATATTTTTTAATTATGTTTTAAAGTCAAACCAATTATAATTTAGACATAGACATATTTTGTCCAACATAACATTTTTTGTATGTATCATAATTCAATTTTTTTTGTTGGAATAAGGACATCAATACCTATAGGACATGTATTTTTAAAAAAAAATCTCTATTTTCCTATTTTTTCGTATGTGTGAAATAAAGGCCTTGATGTTCATTGAAAAACCTACATTCACAAGAAATAAAAAATAAATATAATAATCAAATTAAATATATTTAAAATTATACTTTTTGGGAAGCTTATAATAAAGATTACATACTTACAAAACATAAATTTTAAATGAATTCATTTGATCCCCCCAAAAGGTAATTCAAAAGTAGTTTTTTATCAGCATTTCAATAGGTGTAGATGAGACTCCATTATAGGTATGGTTTAAAACTAGTGGGGTTCTATCCAAGGGGGTTTGATCAAACCCTCTTAAATTAAAATCCTTTAAATGAAACCTTTCAAGGCTTAAATCATTATATTTTGTAAAAATATGTGATTTTAGCAAAAATTAGGATGTCCCAAAAAGTGTAACACATTATTGTGGTAGCACCCCAAGAAAACCACTATGATGAAACACTATAGTTAGAAATCAGTCCTAATGAGTGTTTTGAAAGGGTAGTAAAATCTGAAACAAGATTTTGACTACAAACCCTAACTAATACAAAACCAGGTTATATGAAAAAATGCACAATTTAAAGCGATTTTTAACAATTTGATCATGAAAATGCAATGTAAATGAATGATGAATGATGAATTTTAGATCTAATGATAATGATAGAAATTTATTGAAATTAAATGCCAACTAATTCAAATTATTTGAAAAATGCCAATTTTTTTCAAATTTTCATTTTTTTTGTAATTTTTTGAATGCAGTAAGATGAACAATGATATGAATGAATAAAATAAATTTAGATCTAAAGTACAACACTCAGAAAGGTACATAAAACCTTAAAACACGAGTTCACCAAAATGTTTAGGGTAAAATATGAAGAGGGTTGATTTTGATGGTTTGTATTGATCCTCCTTTCACCACTAAACATTCAAGGACATTCAACCGAGTACAAAACTCTACTACATATCTCATGTCACTTGGAACATAGGGGAAGATTGGAATTGTGTGATTTTGTTGTTCAATTAAGCCTAATTATGCTCAAAACCCCAATTTCATAAATTCGTAAACAAATGAATAAATTATGAAAAATGATCGCACAAAAAGATATCAAATGACAATCAAATGCGTACCATATTTCAAAGTTCAGTGTCCAAAAAAGTCAGGGACTAATGAGAAGGCGCCCTAGTCGAGTGCTACAATTTTCTTCAGGATCTGGGAATCTTGTCTGTAACCTATTCCTGCTGTTCTGGAGATTTTCTAGTTGCGGGATCCAGAGAACTAATGAGCAGGCACTCGAGTCCAGGTCCCTACTTTCTTCTTTGATCTACAATTATAATAGTCTGTACTACTCTCATGTAACTCCACTTCTTTCACCTTCGTAACCTGTAACCTACAGTCACAGAAAAGTAGGTTGGGGGTTGTGGTGTTTAGAGGCTTGCCTTAGTCAAGCCCAGGAGAGACATTCAAGTCTTCTGAACACCATTGTCAGATAAAGAGTGCATATCCATGTGGGATAGAGGCAAAATCTAAATGATAAATGATAGAAAACATAATTGATATCACCTTGTAGTGAAGATCTCATGGAAGGAAGATGCTCTTCATGCCATGAGGAGATGGATACCAAATCTACAAATACAAACACAAGAACAACACAAAATACTGCTCTACAACACACAATGAATGCCTTGAATCACCTTAACATAAGCTTGTCAATCAAAATTTCCATCTAGTTTTCAAATGATAACCTAATCATGCTTATATATGGAACTACAAACATTCCCGCTAAGAATTTCGTAATCCAAACTTACCATGTCAGCATAGAACCTAAATAACGGTCATAAACTGACACTTTGAAATTGGTCTTGACCTAAAATAGGGCAGGACTAGGGAGCAGGTGCCCAAGTCCCCCCTTATTTTAGACATGATTTATGTTAGGTGCATCACCTAAGTCCCATTTGCCATGAAACTTTAGGGTTTTCTCATTGGGAGTCATTAAAATCATGAAAGGTGCTCTAAATGCATTCTAAAGGACTTGGGAGCTAAACCTTAAGAGGAAAAAGCCCCCAAGGTTACTTTTTCTGACATAATAGGAAGAAACTGTGGAAGTCTACAAAAATTTTGAGAAAACAATGATGACATCAATCAATATTAGAGAATATATCTATTGGTTAGAAGATATAAAGGTACTTTGATGCAGGGGCATGTTGCCCTACAATTTTGGTTTTTCTTCTTTTTGTTGTTTTGGTTCTTTTTGTTAGCTTTTCTTTGTTATTTAGTGGTGTCTCTTTGTCTTCTGTCTTTATCTTGTAAACTCATGTTGATGTGTCGATGAGAGATTAAGAAAGAACAATTGTTCTTTAAAGAAACTGATCTGAAGTTTATTTCATTTCTATTCTCTTTCTCCCCCTGATGATGGATCACAGAGTGTGATCTAAAACACCTTTTATGATGTAAAAAAAGCTATACATAGTTTAACTAGAAGCTTTTCAATTCATGTCATGGACTGTGGAAATATCATGTCCTTAAAGAATAATTTCCTATCGTCCAAGTGATAGAAACTCATTTGAAGAGAATCCATTTCTGTAACCATTATTTTTCCTTACCTATCAGCTTACTTGTTGATTTGGTCTTGATTCGATAGTTTGGACAGTTTAGTAGGGAAGTTGAAGGGCCTTGGCTTGGCGGTTGGTAGAGAGATAGGGGAAAACGAAGTGATAGGGTCATTGGGTGAAGGGGGCTGACGGTGGTAAGAGAAGAGGGAAGTGAATCGACAGGAGCATAGCAAAGCAGGTCAGGAGGATAGAAGAAAAAGGAGGAGTTAGTATTATTTTTCTACAGATAGAACAACCGATTGTGCAGGGGGATAGCTTGATTATGTAATGCTTGGTTAGTGTAATAGAATAGTGGAGAGTTGGGTTTTACATTCTATCTTATGTGAATTCTTGTTCATTAAGAAACTGAATATAAATACTTCCTGTCATTTTGGGATAATTGTTTATTAATCTCCTGTCATTTTTTCTAAGTTTCTCTTTTGTTCTAAATCACTATGAAGTTGTTGGTTCTGTGACTAGCAAGGTTCCATCATACTTCTAGGTTGGTAGTGGAAGAAATGTCCAATCCAAAAATAAGTGGCATGTGCTTATATTAGACTCAAATTATTATGTAAAGACCAAGGGGATTAGATTTTAATTGGTCTTACTTATGTTGGCTACTAGATTGTAATTTGAACAAAGTGAAGTATGATTATTGTGCATACTTGGAAATAAAATCATAGAGAACACACAATTAACTTGGGATGAAGATGAGGATTTATATTTTGGTTCCCTACTAATTATTCATGTATTAGGATACTATGGCTTAATCACAAGAAATACTATAGGAGAACCTAGCCAAATCCCAAAAAAGTGGTTCACACATCTTATTAAATCACCTCTATGAATTTATGTGATATCACCATATACATGAATAGAAAATAAAAGAATGGGATCAAGCCCTTAAGCATCAATGTAAAGTCCAATGGTGGTGTAGGCCAAATGTGCTTTTGCAATACCCCATAGTGCATTTTAATTCTTGTAGACATTTTATGTGAGTACACTTTACATATATCACCTCAACATTGGAGGAAAATGACTTTCCTTATTTCATCATGAAAAAGGATGTGGAAGCTTTGAGAGGAAATATAATTTTCTTATAGGGGATTATGTACTTGTTACATGTAGTCATCTTTATATCTCATTGTTGTTCTTAGATAAACCAACACACATGGGATGATAATGATGATGATGGTCCAAATATTGCCATGCCCAATGTTGGGAAACAAAAGGATGTGGAAAAAAAGAGTCAACATCAATTGTAGTATATAAGGGAAAGTACAAGTTTCTACATCCCCTTTTAAATCACACAAGAAGTAACATGTAAGTGGTGTGAAAATTTGAGAATCAAGATGTGAGCAATGACAAGATCCTCCTAGACACCCCCACTTATCCCTAAGTGTGTCTGAATGTGTATTAGAACTCTATACAAAAGACTATATAGTCTCACATAGATCACCATAAACAAATGTAAGTCCAACAATTGTAACCCCTCATCAACCAAAAATTGTTCTCCTCCATATAGAATCAATAAGTAAGACTTGTAGTTACATATTTTGCATAGGGGTAGGATGAGGCTCCACCATAGAGGTAATCTCATATTCATTATCCATAGGATATATGGGTAAGTGCAAGAATATGGGGGGCCAAAAAGGGGTCTTAAGTGGCCACTTTTTTTCTGAAATCAGGAAATGCTGGCCTTGGATGAGAAATTGAGCATAGTTACACTCAAAATTTGGAGATGCAACCAAAACAATGTTCATAGTGCTTCGAGTCTACTTTCTAAACTACTATTTTTTTTGAAAATGGCATAGATTAGGGGGTTCAAAAGAGGAAGCCACAAAAATTGGTGTTGTTTCTATCAAAAAAACATAACATAGCATGTCTTGTGGCTCCCTCAAAAGGTCAACTTTTTTTTGGTATTTTAAAAATCGCTTCAGTGAGAAATTAGCTAATAGCATGTAGTTTATGCCTAATTTTTCTAATAATTTTTTGATGAATATTTAATTTTTTACTAATTTTCAAAGTGGACACATCCTAAAAAATAGAATTTTGGCCATGCTACCCCTATAAATTTTCAAAACTAATTGAAAATCATTTTTTTCTTTTTTTAATGTGTAGAATGGAGTCTAGTTTCTAAATATGTAATTTTTTTGAAATTTCAATGAATGGTTAATTTACAATGAAAAAAAGACCAAACAGTGGTTTTTGCCCAAAAACGGACACACAAACAAAAGAAATTAAAGATGAAAGGCTTAACATTGTTAAAATGTGAAAAAAATCACATCGTCAAATAGCTAAGAGAAAGCCTAACATTACCCAGGTGTTCGATTTGTTCGACCTTGAAACACATGCAAATCTGAGGGTTAGCACGAACGAAATTATGTGAAATCTTGAAGAATATGGAAAAACACATGTGTGGATGTTGAAAAGGCATTCCAAGCCTTTGGGTTGGAAATCCGAAGCCCAAGGCTTGGGATTCCCAAAGCAAAACATAACGCGAGCGCGTTATAATGCGCTTGTGTTATTGTTTGCTTTGCATTTTCCCTTTTCCGCAAATGTTTGTGATGTTTGTGATGTTTTAAATAACGCAAGTGCGTTATAATGCACTCACATTATGTTCCCCTTGAATTTTTTTATGTTCAAGGTTATTAATCATGTATGTATGCATGTATGCCTATATGTATGTATGCATCTATGTATGCCTATATGTATATATGTATAGTGTCGAGGGTAGAGGAGGGTAGAGATGGGAGTGAGCCAAATAGGGGAGGAGAGGGGTGGATAAGGATTGAGTGATTAAGGTTTAAGGTTGAGGGTTGAGGGTTTAGGGATAGGATTTAGAGTTTAGGGATAAGGGATTAGAGTTTAGGACCTTGAGGGATTAGGGTTTAGGATTGAGGCTTTAGGGATAGCGTTTAGGGTTAAGGGTAGAGGGATTAGGGTTAAGGTAGAGTGTTGAGGGTAGAGGGATTAGGGATAGGGTTTAGGGTTGAAAGTTTAGGATTGAGGGATTAGGGTTTAAGGTATAGTTTTGAGGGTTTAGGGATAGGGTTTAGGATTTAAGTTTTAAGTGTTGAGGGTTGAGGATTTAGGGATAGGGTTTATGGTTTAGGGATAAGGGATTAGGGTTTAGGGTTTAGGGATTAGGGTACCATAAATTATAATTAGGGATTAGGTTTTATGGTTTAGGGACTAAGGATTAGGGTTTAGGGTTAAGGGATTAGGGTTTAGGGTTTAGGGATGTATAGTTAAGGGGTACCATAAATAAACTGGAATTTAGGAAGGGTTGGGAAAATTTTGTGAATCATCATGGGCTGGAGATTAGAGATTTTGTTGTGTTCAAGTACATATCCAAGTCATAATTTAAGGTTAAGATATTTCAAAGAACAGGGTGTGTGAAAAACATCAATGCTCTTCAGCTTATGAATACCAACATTGATACAAATAAAAGATGCCCTTCTTCTAACAGAGTATGCAGTTCAAGTGAATTGATGGGCAACAAGCTGTCGAATGAGTTGGTTTAATGGGCGTGCCTCCTTCTTCAAGGCCCCGGTGGGCAGGAGTGGGATGTACAATTAAGGGGTACCATAAATAAACTAGAATTTAGGTAGGGTTGGGAAAATTTTGTGAATCATCATGGGCTGGAGATTGGAGATTTCGTTGTGTTCAAGTACATATCCAAGTCATATTTTGAGGTTAATATATTTCAAAGAACAGGGTGTGTGAAAAATATCAATGCTCTTCAGCTTATGAATACCAACATTGATACAGATAAAAGATGCCCTTCTTCTAACAGAGGATGCAATTCAAGTCAACCAATGGGCAGCAAGTTACTGATCTTGAATTGGTTTCTGATGAAGAAAACAATGATGTTGTTGAAGCAATGGGAGAAACTCAAAATTGTAAGTCTAATTTAATTTATTTCAACTTTCAAAGCAATTATTTGAACTGTAGCTTTACCTAGAGGATTGGTATAACAAAAACTTAATTATGTTACAAGCCTTTCTTTGAAGAACCCTGGACATTATGGACCCTATCATCTAGAAAAGCACATGACAATGAACTCTGCCCCACCTTTCAAATCAGATATTTACCTTTTTATTCAATGAAAATGAAGTCACAGAATGTAAACCGACCGTGCATAACAGTAAGATCAAATTCTCTGCCTTCTATTCTTATTACTCTTACTTTATTAAGAGAAGGGTGTCAAAAAGAATGGGTTTAATTGTAAGCTAACATAAGGCAAAAGTGTTTTGTTATTACATTTTTCTGAGGGATCTCTAATAGTCTAATATAATGCAATCTTCTATAATATGAATATCTGCATTTGTGTGAATGCTAAGCTTTAATATAGTAGAGTATTAAATCAATGCAATCAGCTATTTATTGGGTTAAAATAACTTAGTTTTTGTAATGGTTTGGGAATGGAGGAGTTGCCAAAAATAGGTGAATGTCCTCTACAATTACCAAGAGAAAAAAGTTTAGTAGTTCTTGTGGATAGAACCAGTAAACAATGGGAGATTATTTGCCTGTTTCATAACAATATACCTCCCCTAAGTGCGAGGTGGATAGCAAGAAACATAGATGTACCCCAATGCAAAGCTTTTCTCATAATGATCATCCTTTTGATTTCAACTGTTAATTACTCACTATGGATGTACCATACGCAAAGCTTTTCTCATAGTGTGTACACCTATTGGCATAATGAACCCCAGATGGGCCAGAAAAACATGCCATATAATATTACTAACATTAAAAAAGTTCATAGCCATTTTTCTGACATATTCTTGCAACTCAGATATCTTTAAGAGAAGAGTGTCAAAAATGATGGGTTTAACAACCTAACATAAGGCAAAGCAATTTTGTTGAGTTTAGGGTTGAGGGATTATTGTTTAAGGTATAGTGTTGAGGGTTGAGGGTTTAGGGATAGGGTTTAGGGTTGAGGGATTAGGGTTTAGGGTTGACAGATTAGGGTTTAATGTTGAGAGTTGAGGGTTGAGGGTTGAGGGATAGAGTTGATGGTCATAGGATTAGGGTTAAAGTAGAGTGTTGAGGGTAGAGGGATTAGGGATGGGGTTTAGGGTTGAAGGTTTAATGATTGAAGGTTGAGGCTTTAGGGCTGAGGGTTAAGGGATTGGGGTTTAAAATATAGTGTTGAGCATCGAGGGTTTATGGATAGGTTTTAGGGTTTAATTTTTACGGGTTAAGGGTTGAGGGATAGGGTTTAGGGTTTAGGGATAAGAGATTAGGGTTTAAGGTATAGTGTCGAGGGTTGAGGGTTTAGGAATAGGGATAGCGTTAAGCATTTAGGGATGAGGGATTAGGGTTGAGTGTTGAGGGATTAGGGTTAAGGGTTGAGGGATTAGGGTTTAAGGTATAGTGTCAAGGGTTGAGGGTTTATTGATAGTGTTTAGGGTTGAGGGTTGAGGGATTAAGTTTTAGGGTTAATGGATTAGGGTTTAAGGTATAGTGTTGAGGGTTGAGGATTTAGGGATAGGGTTCAGGGTTGATGGATTAGGGCTTAGGGTTGATGGATTAGCATTTAATATCGAGGTTAGGGTTAGAGTGTTGAGGGTAGAGGGATCAGGGATAGGGTTTAGGGTTGAAGGTTTAAGGATTGAGGGTTGAGGCTTTAGGGATGAGGGTTTAAGGCTTAAGATATAGTGTCAAGTGTTGAGGGTGCAGGGATAGGGTTTAAGTTTTAAGGGTTAAGGGTTGAGGGATAGGGATTAGGGTTTAAAGTATAGTGTTGAGGGTTGATGGTTTATGGATAGGGTTTAGGTTTGAGGGATTAGGGTTTAGGGTTGATGAATTAGGGTTTAATGTTGAGAGTTGAGGGTTGAGGGTTGAGGGTTGAGGGTTTAGGGATAGGGTTGATGGTCAAGGGATTAGGGTTAAAGAAGAGTGTCAAGGGTAGAGGGATTAGGGATAGGTTTAGGGTTGACGGTTTAAGGATTTAGGGTTGAGGCTTTAGGGATGAGGGTTAAGGGATTAGGGTTTAAGATATAGTGTCAAGTGTCAAGCATGTAGGGATAGTTTTTAGGGTTCAAGTCTTAAGGGTTAAGGGTTGAGGGATCAGAGTTAAGGGTTGAGGGATTACAGTTTGACGTCAATGGTATAAGGGTTGAGGGAAAGGGTTTAGGGTTTAGGGATAAGGGATTAGGGTTTAAGGTATAGTGTAGAGGATTGAGGGTTTAGGAATAGGGATAGAGTTTAGGGTTTAGGGATGAGGGATTAGGGTTGAGGGTTGAGGGATTAGGGTTTAAGGTATAGTGTCTAAGGTTGAGGGTTTATTGATAGTGTTTAGGTTTGAGGGTTAAGGGATTAGATTTTAGGGTTGATGGATTAGGGTTTAAGGTATAGTGTTGAGGGTTGAGGGTTTAGGGATAGGGTTTAGGGTTGATGGATTAGGGTTTAGGGTTGACGGATTAGGGTTTAGGATTGACGGATTAGCATTTAATGTCGAGGTTAGGGTTAGAGTATCGAGGGTAGAGGGATTAGGGATAGGGTTTAGGGTTTAAGGTTTAAGGATTGAGGGTTGAGGCTTTAGGGATGAGGGTTTAAGGCTTAAGATATAGTGTTAAGTGTTGAGGGTGCAGGGAAAGGGTTTAAGTTTTAAGGGTTAAGGGTAGAGGGATAGGGATTAGGTTTAAGGTATAGTGTTGAGGGTTGATGGTTTATGGATAGGGTTTAGGTTTGAGGGATTAGGGTTTAGGGTTGATGAATTAGGGTTTAATGTTGAGGGTTGAGGGTTGAGGGTTTAGGGATAGGGTTGATGTTCAAGGGATTCTAGGGTTAAAGAAGAGTGTCAAGGGTAGAGGGAATAGGAATAGGGATTAGGGCTGAAGGTTTAAGGATTTAGGGTGGAGGCTTTAGGGATGAGGGTTAAGGGATTAGGGTTTAAGATATAGTGTCGAGTGTCGAGCATGTAGGGATAGGTTTTAGGGTTCATGTTTTAAGGGTTAAGGGTTGAGGGATCAGAGTTAAGGGTTGAGGGATTAGGGATAGGGTTGGAGGGTTTAGGGATAAGGGACTAGGGTTTAAGGTATAGTATCGAGCCCGTTGAGGGTTTAGGAATAGGGATAGCATTTAGGGTTTAGGGATAAGAGATTAGAGTTGAGGGATGACAGATTAGGGTTAAGGGTTGAGGGTTGAGGGATTAGGGTTTAGGGATAAGGTTTAGGGTTGAGGGATTAGGGTTTAAGGTATAGTGTTGAGGGTTTAGGGTTGAGGGATTAGAGTGAAGGGTTGAGGGATTAGGATTTGATGTTGAGGGTTGAGGGTTGAGGCTTTAGGGTTTAGGATTTAGGGATAGGGTTGAGGGTCGAGGGATTAGAGTTAAGGGTTGAGGGATTAGGGTTTGACATTAAGGGTTGAGGGTTGAGGTTTGAGGGTCGAGGGTTTAGGGATAGGGTTGAGGGTTGAGGGTCAAGGGATTAGGGTTAAAGTAGAGTGTCGAGGGTATAAGGATTAGGGATAGGGTTGGAGGGTTTAGGGATAAGGGATTAGGGTTTAAGGTATAGTATTGAGCCCGTTGAGGGTTTAAGAATAGGGATAATGTTTAGGGTTTAGGGATAGGGTTTAGGGTTGAGGGATTAGAGTTAAGGGTTGAGGGATTAGGATTTGATGTTGAGGATTGAGGGTTGAGGCTTTAGGGTTTAGGGTTTAGGGATAGGGTTGAGGGTCGAGGGATCAGAATTAAGGGTTGAGGGATTAGGGTTTGATGTTGAGGGCTGAGTACATTAAGGTTTGAGGGTTGAGGGATTAGGGTTAAAGTAGAGTGTCAAGGGTATAAGGATTAGGGATAGGGTTGGAGGGTTTAGGGATAAGGGACTAGGGTTTAAGGTATAGTATCGAGCCCGTTGAGGGTTTAGGAATAGGGATAGTGTTTAGGGTTTAGGGATGAGGGGTTAGAGTTGAGGGTTGAGGGATAAGGTTTAGGGTTGAGGTAGACAAGAAGTGATTGAGAGACATAGAGAGGTGAGAGGTACAGAGGTGAGGGGAGAGATAAGTGAGATATAGAACATGAGCTAATGGAACTAGAGGTGAGATATTGTAAAGGTGCTATCAAAGGTGAGATAGGCACAAATATTTATGGATAAATCTATAGTATAACACGCTCGCATTTTGTCCTTCTATAGAAATGGTAAAAAAGTGTTGACCCCTGTGTTCCAGGCCCACATGCTCTATTTTCATGTTGATTATGCGTGTGCTCTGACAAAAAAGAAGTGCTTTCATGCTATTGGGAAGTTCACATGCAGGATTTTACATATTCTACCACCTTTGCATGATCTTTCCACCACCTTTTCTGCTTTTGCAACTTGAGAAGGAGGAAATAACATAGTTTTCACACCAAGTTTGATATATATCTATTCAAGTTTCAATTTTTGTAGTGTTGCAATGTTAATTGTGATTCAATTTTAGGAATTTAACATTATAGATTGGTTAATAGTATTGTTGTTAGTAATTATATTTGAGTGTTATTTAATTTAATATTGAAAAGGAAGCAAGTGGTGAAAAACTCAAATTGTTGAGGAGTTTGATGCAAAAAGAAAAAAACACTACATAATTAGGTACTCTCTCCATTCAAATCTTCATTTTTTAGGTATGTCAAGTCTGTACATGCAAGTTCTTTACATTTTCCTTAATTCTATTTGAATTACTTTATCATACATGTTTAAAATAGACACATTCCCAATCAAGAAAGCACCCTACAATCTCACATGATGCCATGTATATTTTCTACACTTGGGCTCTTTAATAATTATGTGTAATAAATAGACCTTAACATACCATGATGTCAAACTATACAAGAATAAATCCTTACAACATAATAAAAATAAAATCCCACTATTATCTTGTCATATTAACAAGTTAAAATACAAATGAATAGGTGCCAAGATCATACAAGGATGCACATGACATGATGATTTGTATGCACATATCTTGGGCTAGGACATTCCTTATGCACCTATTCATGATGATTTGTACATGCACATGACACAACAATTGTTGTCTATTCCTTCACAAGCCACCCAAATCTTAGTATCCCTAGTACCAACAAAACACCTTCTCAATTCCAAATCCTAGTAGCCCTAGTAACAACAAACATGTCAAATTGGGTCTACCTCAACCTTTTCAAGCATGAAGTCCCATGTACTCTTTTCATGGCTGCAATAATTTTCTTTATATGCTTTGTACCTATTTTGGTTGAGTGACATTTACTTTTTTACATGATGATTGTATGTACATTTACTATGAAGGGTTGAATGACATATATTTTAGTTATTTGTATGGATTCATTTCTTAGGAACTAATATTGGTCTCTTTATCATGCAACAGACAAATTCTCTGTCATGCCGAGGAAACAATCAAGAATTAAACCAACACAGGAAGAGATAGAAGCTAAGAATGCAAAGAAAGCAGTGGCTATGAGGGAACTTCATGAGAAGAGGAAATTGGACATGATAAATGAAGACATGCCAATTGAAGAGGAACCACAACCATCACAAAGAGATATGGTATTGGCGGCACAAAGAGAATGAATGCAAAAACTTTGTGCTATGAGAGATTTGAATACCATAGTTGGAGACACGTCCTCTACCGCAAGTCAACATGTAGGGACACCATCTACCACATCTCAAGTTGAGAGTACATCATCACTCACATGTGATGAAGGAGGTATGCCATCATTCCCACCTCAACCTCAAGGTACATCATCTATTCCATCTTTGATCGAAGGTATGCCATATAGCCCATCTCATTTAAATATTGATGAAATTCCTAATGTTGAGATGAATTTATCTAACTTAACACCACCTAGAATTTTGCATAGAAAGCCAAAGTATTTGATTGATATTGATGAGAATATTTTACAGCCAATGGAAGGTAAGATTCCAAAATGCACTTGTAGAAGATATGCTCATAAGATTTGGAGATTGTTCTTTGAAAAGTTAAATGAGACTGTAAGATGTCAACTATTCCTTGAAATGATGCGAAGTATAAAGTATAGGTCCATCATGAAGATTCTTGGGTTGAGAACATCAAAGGCTCCAAGTGAAAAATCTATTGTCAAGAATCTAATGAGTGCGTATGAGAGTGTCGGTAACACCTCATGATGCAACACGATGTATGATTACATCGACTATAGTAAGTAGTCAAATGAGGAAAGCTCATCTCATTAGAAAGACGAGTCAAGAATTGAGAATTAATAGGAAAACTTTATCAAGAGCCATTGGAAGACGCCAAAGAATTGAGGACACTATGCCAATGAATTATGGGCATTCTCGAGGAGACTACCATGAAAAGATAAACCAATTGTTGAAGCATCGAGATCACTAATTGAAGACTTTTGGAAGAATTACACAAGGGTATCTTTGAATCAAAGGGATGTGGCAAGAAGGAGAATCGGTAGTTAGAATTGTGAGCCACATCCAAAGCATTTTTTGGATGAGACTCAAACACAGTTTTATGGTAAATTTCTAGAGAAGTATCCTCAAATTAAAATTTGTCAAAGATATTTTGAAATGTTAAAACCTTTCTATGTCAAGATATATCACACACGCACTATTTGTTGTTGTAGATTACATATTGAATTTTCTAACCATTTTGATGTTTATAGGTCTATATGTTTAGATATGCATACTAACAATGTTTTGCAGGGTTGTGCCATACGTGCCCCACCAACATCTTCAAGAGACTTCATATCAAGAATTTTATGTGAAAGAGAGGAAGGCCAAATATTCTACAAGAAATTATGCTTGGATGGCACATGTAATCGCTGCGGTGGCTTGCAACATTTGCCAATATGTGAACATATGGAAAGAACACATGCGGTTGGAAACAAACTAGTAGAGTTTGGAATGTATAAAATAGTGGCATACAATACAAAAGATGGTAAAGAAGCAAAGATGTGTGAATTAGTTATTGAAAAGATTCTAGTGTATCAGTTTATGCCTATATTTCGTGATAGCATAGTGTATGAGTATGCAAGACATGCCCTTAGAGCTCGATGGTTGGACTTGCAATTCAAATTATACAAGGACACATTTCCAGTTGGTAGCATTGTTTTAGTCGTCGACTTTGCAGGGAACTACAGTCTACAGCCACAGCGTGAGGTGCAATCACAATATTACAAATCCACACAGGTTTCTATATTTGTGCACATCACATTCATCTATGCGAATGATAGTACAGAGGATGACAGAAAGATCATAAGGGAGTATAATTTTTATATTAGTGATGATCGCACGCATTCTACGGAGTTCATGCAAGGTTGCTTTCAGGTGTTCTACAATGATTTGGCTAGAGGGGCATATCGTTCAGTCAGCATATCATATGGTCAGATAACTATGCGTCACAATTCAAGAACTCACAAAATTTCTATTGGCTGAGTAGGAGGCATAATTTTATAGGTATTCAGCATATGTGGAACTTTTGTGAGGCCAGGCATGGAAAGGGGGAGCATGATGGTGTAAGAGCATGTATCAAAAGAGCCATAGCACGAGAAGAGTTAAAGTATAAAGACAATGCAAAGTTGACAGATGTAAAATTGATTATCGAGTGGTGTAATGCTTCCATGGGTCGAGGTAATGAAGGTAAGTCTTCAGTTCATAGATTTTTTTGGTTGATAGATGATACTAACATTGCACCATATGAGGACTGTTGTACACTAACAGGATCAAATGAGATGCACTCTTTCAGAAGCTCAATTGCAGGTTCATGGAGTATCCATATGTGAAAGATGTCATGCTTTTGTTCTTCTTGTACAATTCAAGCTTGGGATGAGTGCGAGTCAAAGGAGTGGGTTGACGAATGGCAGTTAAGTTACCTTAGCCCACTTGACATGTATCGACCCTCGACAGCATTGGAACTAACACGGATGGAATCATTAGTTGACTTTGACCACATATTAGATCTAGTTCAACCAGGTAATATATCTATTTGCATAGTTTTTGAAATTCCTAATGTCATCTTACTTTGTAGTGTTTTTGTAATGTTGACTAATTTCATCTAATTTGCTACACATATCAATGTAGGGCACGTATATGCAGTTATTGTAGATGAAGATAATGAAGAGGGAACAGATTATTACTTATGTCATTGTGTTGAGGCTAAAAATAAATTAGAGGCCCCAGTTACAGATGGAGAAAACATCGAATACCCTACAGGTTAGTGGTTATTACTAGAACATGGCTTAGAAGGTACCCACATAAGGGTGTTACTGTTTGGCTGTTTCACAACTTTGACATGCATCAAAAGATTCTTCATTACTCGAACCTTGTCGTGGCATCCAATGTTCATTTGATACAGTATCGGGGTAGACCTTTGAACAAAATCTTGTGGAAGGTGCGTGAGTCTGACCATGAAGCAATACTTGACACAATAAAGAGTAGAGCAGACCCGGATGGTTCATTGGATTAATTTGTAAGTATTCACATTGATTTTGTAAAGTCATGTTACATTGAGTTGTAAGTATGCACATTAATTTGTAAGGTTTCTCTTTTTTTATTTCCTGCTGCACTTTTACACATATACACATTTTTACATCATGTTATGCTTCATGGGGTTAGACCTAAGTGATGGATAAAGTTGATCCTGAGAATAATGTATAAGATCTAGGTAATGTATAAAATATAGGTGTCTCTAGGTGTCTTAGTTTCTAACTAGTTAATAGGTGTATCTAATTGTGATGTAGAGGCAATGGGATAGTTGGAGGATGGCAAACTAGACAAGGTTTCCTTATGCTCTAAAGCCCAAATTTCATGATCATTATACAAAAGTGGGAACAATAGTTAGAGACTCTAAATTCTTCATGGAAAAGTTGATTTTAGATGCTATGGGACCATTCCAATCATTGCCAAAGGCAGACCAAACTCAGGATTAACACTTCCTTCACAAACCCAAGAAATGGCTTGTAGCCCTAAAAAAAGAGAATAGTCCTAATAACTTTTGATACAGATCTTCAAACACAGAACTTGGACAATTAGTAGATACCCATTTGGACTCCCTATCACATATCCAAAACTAGGTATAGGTTGTTTTGGACGATATACCCTAACCTATAACTCCTCTCAATAACCTAGAGCCCTAATTAGGCCTAAAATACAAAGAGACCCCCCTTAAATTCACATGCAGAACTCAACCAATGACTTGAACACTTAGTATTCATGCCAAAACTATGAATTTTGTGGGTTTTATCCTCCTACAATCTGTTGTTCCCAAAAATGCCTCTATGGTTCTGTCTCTATGTCTCTAAACATCACCTAACACATGGTTTTGATAGGTTTCCTCAAAGAAAACTGCTTCTCCTTAGATTTCCTACCAAAAACTCATCATAGCATACTAAAATAGACCTACTACAACCCATTCCACTGATCAAAAGTTAATCAAATCAGTGGAATGGCCAAAAAATGCATGATTCTTACCAAAACCTTAGATAAGAGTTTCTTAAACTGTTTTCAGGAAAATGAGTCTTACTCTACTCTAGAATTGTTTCAAGATGCCAAACTAGATGCAAATGAATGTTAACTCACTCTAGTTTCATGCCACCACCATAGTCCTTCAATTGCACTAATAGTGTAGGCGCACCTAGGTTGTCATGCCTCCAAGAGGGGTCAAAAAATAAAATTTTGTTTTGATTGAGTCAATTGTATGTAATAAGGTCTTCTATGACCATTTCATTTATTTTTAAGTCACTTTGGGTCATTTAGGGTCAGTTTGAGTCTTTGAGTCCTGTTGTAAAAAAATATCAATGTTGTCAAGTTGCACAAAGTAACTTTTGCATTTTTAGTGTCCTGCTTCTGATGTGACCAAATTAACAGTTCCAACACGTCTGGATGGGTACGTTTACACTAGGCATGGTCCTATTTTTCACCCAAAACATGTCAAAATAGTCCGAGCTACATTGTACCGATGATATCCCCGAAGAGTCCAAAGTGCAAAAAGGTAACAATCTTTGACGAGATGTTACTCAAAAATCGTGTCACTTAGAAACATTTTGTCTAAGGCAACACGATCATGTAGAGTGCCTCTATAATAACCTCTCTTAGTTTTTTATATCTCTAAGGCATTTGCCCGTGGTGAAAGGTTTTCTGCTGCCCCAAAAATCATCAGAAGGAGGTAGTGTAAAGTTGCAAAGGGGTGTAACTTTCGCCCTGCTCCTAAGGCAACCAAACTAACTATTCCAACGCATCCAGATGGGTACATTTACACTAGACATGGTCTTGTTTTTCACCCAAATATGTTGAAACAGTCCGAGCTACATTGTACCAATGATATCCCTGAAGAGTCCAAAGTGCAAAAAGGTAGCAAGCTTTGATGAGATGTTACTTGAAAACTGTGTCACTTAGAAATATTTTGTCTAAGGCAACATGATCATGTAGAGTGCCTCTACAATAACCTCTCTCAATTTTTATATCTCTGAGGCATTTGCCCGTGGTGAAAGGTTTTCTGCTGCCCTAAAAATTGTTAGAAGGAGGTAGTGTAAAATTGCAAAGGGGTGTAACTTTCATCTTGCTCCTAATGCAACCAAACTGATTGTTCTAACGCATCAGGGTGGGTACATTTATGCTAGGCATGGTCTTTTTTTTCACCCAAACATGTCTAAATAGTCTAAGCTACATTGTACCGATGATATCCCTGAAGAGTCCAAAGTGCAAAAAGGTAGAAATATTTGACGAGATGTTACTCAAAAACTGTGTCACTTAGAAACATTCTATCTGAGGCAACATGATCACGTAGAGTACCTCTACAATAACCTCTCTTAGTTTTTTATATCTCTAAGGCATTTGTCCGTGGTGAAAGTTTTTCTACTGCCCCAAAAATTGTCAGTGAAAGGAAGCTAGGTGTGCGGAAAATGCTTCCTACACTAATCTATTGAGGAGAGGACTATGCAAATTCAAATTTATCCTAACTATTATAGTAATGTTAAACCATTAACATGAGATATTGCAGCAAAACACAAGAACTAGAAAGTAGACAGAAGAAGAGAGACAAAGATTTATGGTGGGGAAAACCCTTATCAGGTGAAAAACCCCACACTCAGAAACCTGCACAATGTATTAACAAATCTGAAAGAATGTTTACAATACACTTGCAATGCAAGCTTCAATGGTCTTTGACACTCATGTCTGGAGTCATTCCGGCAGCATAACAATACCTATAAACCTGTGATACAAACTCCATCACCAAGCACCTGTATATAAAGAAAATACAAGGCAATATTGGACCTATCTTGGAATGGGTGTCCAATATGGCATCTTGGACCAAAACCCACACCTAGGGACACTTGGTCAACATTGTAGAATGTGTCTGACACTTGTCCACAACTCCCATCCCAAAGAGGTCGCCTATTTCCAAAATGGGCTATGATAGATGCTCTTTCAACACTTACGACCGTCATAGAATCTGTCATAGCGGTTACAACTTACAGCTGTAAGAGAATCTGTCATACACATGCTATATATAGCATATTCTCTTACAACACATCATATTCCACCTTGGGGTACCCAAATATGTCTCATTCAAAGATGCTACATGACACATGTCATTACCTGTCTTACAACCTTCTATTCTCGACTCTTACATGTCATAGATTCGTCATAGGAATCTGTCATAACTGTTTTGGTCAAACATTCCTTACACAACATAGAAGATGCCGACACATGTTAGAATATTCCTACCACTAAGTGGGATGCCTATCTCCTCATGTGAGGACAAAATAACAAGTTGTCATAATCCATGTAGGATTGACACATCACCGTGCCACATCCCACAATATGACAAAGTGGAATTTTGAATTATTTACAAGATAGGAAATTGAATAATAAATACAAACATTACAAATGCAGAGAATTACCAAGGTTGAGACACCTTAATTCCTAACATTCTCCCACTTGTCAAACACCTTGTAAGAGCCAATAGAAAAAAAATAAGATTTAACTACTATAGGCCGAGAGGCACATAGACTCTGAACACCATATGAACTTCTCTGTGCCCACTAGTTTCATCAATGCATCTGCAACATTCTTCAAAGTATCTACCTTCTCCAAATTTACCTTTCCATCCTCAACCATGTCCCTCATGAAGTGAAACTAAACATCAATGTGTTTGGTTCTAGCATGGAAAGTTGGATTCTTTGCAAGGCAAATTGCACTCTGACTGTCACAACTGATCATGATTTGACCTGCATCAACACCAATATCAGAACACAATCTCTTAAGCCAAATGGCTTCCTTATAAGCATGAGTTGCTGCCATATACTCATCTTCTGTCATGGACAAAGCAACAACAGGTTGTCACTTATTCATCCAACTAATAGCACCACCAAACAATATAAAAACATAAGCACCGGTGGATCTCCTACTGTCAATGTCACCTGCCCAATGTGAATCCACAAATCCATGAATATCAATAGAATGCGAAGGTCCTGAAACATTACCATGATAGAAAATGGAATACTCGGAAGTACCCCTCAAATATCTGAACACTCGCTTAACTACATCCCAATGAACCCGTCCAGGATTAGCCATAAATCGACTAAGGACTCCCACTACTTGGGCAGTGTCTAGTCTTGTGCAGACCATGGCGTACATCAAACTGCCAACAACACTAGCATAAGGTACTCTGCTCATGTCCTCCACCTCACTAGGAGATTTTGGACAATCCTCAACAAACAACTTTGTCCCCAAAGAAATGGGAACACACAATGGTCTACAATCTACCATGTTGAATCTATCCAACATGGACTTCACATACTTACTCTGGCTTAACCAAAGTTTTCTATTGGTTTTGTCTCTTCTTATTTCCATTCCTAGAATGTACCTGGTTGCCCCTAAATCTTTCATTTCAAACTGAGCTAACAACTGAGATTTAAAATCAAAAATCATATTTTTACCCTTCCCAATGAGCAACTTATTATCAACATATAGTGCAACAATGAGAATATGATCACCATCAAATTTATAATACACATAGTGATCCGATTTCAATCTCACAAATCTAATTGACAACACAAAGGCATCAAACTTCAAGTACCATCTCCTAGGGGATTGTTTCAAACCATGCAAAGACTTCTTAAGTTTGCAAACCAAATTTTCTTTAGCTTTCACCATGTAATGCTCTGGCTATGACATGTAGATCTCTTCCTCCAAATCACCATGAAGGAAAGTTGTCTTCACATCCATCTATTCTACCTCCAAGTCATAAGCTACTACGAGTGACAACAAGAATTGAATGGATGTCAGCTTTGCAAAGGGAGAGAAGATTTCACCATAATCTATACCCTCCACTTGTGAATACCCCTTCGCAACCAATCTGTCCTTATACTTCTCAATACTACCATCTGCACCAATCTTCTTCTTGAACACCCATTTGCATCCAACGGGTTTCTATCCAGGAGGTAAAGGTACCAAGTTCCAAGTTTGATTCTTTTCCAAAGAAGACATTTCTTCCTCCATGGCCTCCTTCCAGGAACCTACATCCTTCATATCCAAAGCCTCTGATACAGTTCTAGGTTCATCACTGTTAGTGATTAAAGCATAAGCACAACTAGAATCAAGAAATGCAAAACCAAACCTTTCAGGTTGCTTTCTTATCCATGTGGACCTCCTCAAGAGCTAAGGTTGAGGTTCAACTTCTTCCTCTGAGATTTCAGAGCTGCTAGAGCTCTCCTCATCATTAGGTCCAACATTGTCTTTTTGTTCAGTCTTCTTAGGGGTGAGAGGAAACTGAACAACATCCTCTTTCTTTTCTTTTTATTCTGGCTGCAAAACAGTGGAAGAAGGTGTAATCTCTCTAAAGATGACACTTCTGCTATACAACACTTTTTCAGCCATGGGGTCCCAAAGCTTGTATCCTTTCACACCAACACCATAGCCGATGAAGATACACTTAACAGTTTTGTTCTCCAACTTTGACCACTTCTCCCTAGGCACATGTGCATATGCCTCACAACCAAAAACATGAAGATGCCTTACTGAAGGCTTTCTACTAGATCACACCTCCATGGGTGTCTTTCCAACAAGAGCTAATGTAGGTGATATGTTTACCAGATAGCAAGCAGTGGCAACAGCTTCAACAAAAAACTTTTGTTCTAGACCAGCTCCACTAAGCATACTCCTCGCCTTCTCCATCAGTGTCATGTTCATCCTCTCTGCAACTCCATTTTGCTACAGTGTGTATGGAGTTGTCTTATGTCTTTCAATCCCAAGTTCCTTGCAATACTTATTGAATTCTATAGAACAAAACTCACCACCGTTGTCAGTTCTCAAACATTTAAACTTTTTACCAGTTTGATTTTTAGCAAAATCTTTAAACTCCTTAAACTTGCTATAGACTTCAGACTTTTGAGAAAATAAATACATGTCCTTCTACTGTAATCATCTATAAAAGATACAAAGTATACAGATTTTGATAACGAAGGAACATTAATAGGACCAATGACATCAGAATGAATAAGGTCCAACACACCAGAAGACTAATGACAACTTGAGTAAAACTATACACGATTTTGTTTTCCATAAATGCAATGTTCACAAAAGTCAAACTCAAGATTACAATCATCTAACCCCTTAACGAGGTTCTTATTTTTCAGGGTACGCTGACCCTTCTCACCAATGTGGTCAAATCTCTTATGCCATAACATTGTCTTTTCTGTAGGAAGTTTAACTTCCAATGCATGATTACAACTATCAAGACTAGATACAACAGATTTCTTCACTACTCGTTCAGATGGTGGGGATGAAGTGACTGATGTCCTCTTCCTTGAGTCAGAAGAACTATTGCATTGTGCAATGCATGCTTCTAGCTGAAACAGAGTACCTCTCCGAGTACCCTTAGCAAGCACCATAGATCCTCTAGTCATCTTGCATCCTTCTTTCGAAAAGACAACCTACACACCTGCATCATTCAAACTACTTACAGAATGTAGGTTCCATGCTAAGCCTAGGATGCACATAACTCCAGAGATCCCCTTCACTTGACCATCAGGGAATCAGATAGAGACTCTTCCACAACCAATGATCTTCAAATGAGAGTCGTCACCTAGATACAACTTTCCACCATCGAACTCCTCATACTTAGTGAACCAGTCTCGATGCAAGGTCATGTGGAATGATGCACCAAATTTGATTAACCACACATCATTAGATGCATGGGTTGCCAGGGCTGCGATGAAAGTATCACTGTCATCTTGTGATTTGTTAGAATCTGAGTCAGGAGCTTTCTTCTTTTTCTTCTTCTCCTCTTTGCATTCCTTTCAGAAATGCCTGGTCTTGCCATAGTTCCAACAAAGAGCCTTGGACTTTCTAGGAGATTTGGATCTACCCTTCTCAGCTTTCTTGTCCTTCTTCTTCCCTTTCTCCTTGGGTCTTCCATGAACTGCAAGGGCTTCTTTAGCTGCCTCAGAAGACTTTCTCCACATCTCTTCAGACAACAGCGAAGAAACCACTTCTTCCATTTTGAATGTGGATGTGGTGCTTTCGATTGCCATGACAAGATGATCCCATGAGTCCGGTAGAGAACAAAGTAGGGTCATACACTAATCCTCCTCCTCCATTTTTACACCAATAGATGTTAATTGTGCAACTAGCATATTAAAGGCATTCATATGCTTAGCCACAGATCCTCTGTCCTTTATTCGAAGAGAATACAACTTTTTTCTCAGGAAAAGTTTATTGACTAGGGATTTGGCTTGATACACATCCCCCAACTTCTTCCAAAGAAGTTTTGCAGTAGTCTCCTCATGGACATTTAACAACACATAATCAACAAGACTAAGTCTTATGAGACCCTTAGCCTTCCAATCCTTAAGATCCCACTCATCTTGAGTCATTGTAGCTGGTTTAGTTCCGTTCACACTTTCCCAAAGGTCTCGGTCAACTAACATGTCTTCCATTTTGAGCTTCCACAGCTCAAAATTACTGCCATTGAACTTCTCTACTTCAAACCTTCCTGATGTGTCTACCATATCCTTGCTGCAATAAGATATAGAATGCTCTGCATAGACTCCCACTCTATCTAAGATTAGCTCCAAAAACCCCAACCCTACAACTAGGACCAAAGGTGATCAAGCTCTGATACCAACTGAAAGGAAGCTAGGTGTGCAGAAAACGCTTCCTACACTAATCTATTAAGGAGAGGACTATGCAAATTCAACTTTATCCTAACCATTACAGCAATGTTAAACCATTAACATGAGATATTGCAGCAAAACACAAGAACCACAAAGTAGACAGAAGAAGAGAGACAAAGATTTATGGTGGGGAAAACCCTTATTGGGTGAAAAACCCCACACTCATAAACTTGCACAATGTATTAACAAATTTGAAAGAATGTTTACAATACACTTGCAATGCAAGCTTCAATGGTCTTTGAAACTCGTGTCTGGAGTCAATCAGGTAGCATAACAATACCTATAAACCTGTGATACAAACTCCATCACCAAGCACCTGTATATAAATAAAATACAAGGCAATATTGGACCTATCTTGGAATGGGCATCCAATATGGCATCTTGGACCAAAACACATGCCTAGGGACACTTGGTCAAGATTGTAGAATGTGTCTAACACTTGTCGATAGCTCCCATCCCAAAGAGGTCACTTATTTCCAAAATGGGCTATGACAGATGCTCTTTCGACACTTACGACTGTCATAGAATCTGTCATAGCGGTTACAACTTACAGCTATAAGAGAATCTGTCATACACATGCTATAAATAACATATTCTCTTACAACACATCATATTCCACCTTGGGGTGCCCAAATATGCCTCATTCAAAGATGCTACATGACACATGTCATTACCTGTCTTACAACCTTCTATTCTCGACTCTTACATGTCATAGATTCGTCATAGGAATCTGTCATAACCATTTTGGTCAAACATTCCTTACACAACATAGAAGATGCCGAGACATAGCAGAATATCCCTACCACTAAGTGGGATGCCTATCTCCTCATGTGAGGACAAAATAACAAGTTGTCATAATCCATGTAGGATTGATACATCATCGTGCCACATCCCACAATATGACAAAGTGGAATTTTCAATTATTTACAACATAGGCAATTGAATAATAAATACAAACATTACAAATGCAGAGAATTACCAAGGTTGAGACACCTCAATTCCCAACAGTCAGAAGGAGGCAGTGTAAAGTTGCAAAGGGGTGTAACTTTCGTCCTGCTGCTGATGCGACCAAACTGACTATTCCAATGCGTCTGGATGGGTACATTTACGCTAGACATGGTCTTGTTTTTCACCCAAACATGTCGAAACAGTCCGAGCTACATTGTACTAACGATATCCCTAAAGAGTCCAAAGTGCAAAAAGGTAACAATCTTTGACAAGATGTTACTCAAAAACCGTGTCACTTAGAAACATTCCGTCTAAGGAAACATGATCAAGTAGAGTGCCTCTACAATAACCTCTCATTTTTTTATATCTCTAAGGCATTTGCCCGTGGTGAAAGGTTTTTTGCTACCCCAAAAATCATCAGAAGGAGGTAGTGTAAAGTTGCAAAGGGGTGTAACTTTCATCCTGCTCCACAGTGCAAGTTTTAAGTTGATTTCCTCCAAGGTGCCAATGTGAGGTTGTTTTGATGGCAAAGGGTGCCTTGATTCATGATGTTGAATCTCCTTCCTCCTAGGTGCCAAAATGGATAGTTTAGACAAAAAAAGGTGCCTTAGTATACTTAGCTCATTTCTTGGCAATTTGATGGCTTCAATCACTTGTTCAAACCTATAGGAGACCACTTTACACTTAGGCGCTAGATCTTAGGATTTAGAACATCTTCCTTCAAGGCGCCAAAATGAGGTTATTTAGACACAAAAGTGTGCCTCTATACAAGATGCTTATTCTCCTTCCACTTAGGTGCTCATTCATGATGCTCCAAGTGACAATAGGTGCCTAGACTTCCTTTGGTAAGATTTAGTCATTTTGAAGGTTCTAATACTAGGCGCTACAGTTGGAAGTGATTTAAAGTTCATTTTCATCTAGGTGCCCAAAATGGATGGTGGAGACAAGAAAAGGCGCCTAGGCTTCTTTTGACGATTTTCAAAGTCTTCCTAAGTTATATTATGTTATATTGACCATTAGGCGCAAATGGATGATTTAGGATGACTCAATGCACATATCCAAGGTGATATCTTTCTAGGCGCAATCTTCACTAAGTTTAGACTTCACTTTACATAAGGCACCAAATGGATAGTTTAGAGAGAGGCAAAAATGAGCCTAGAGGTATGATGCTCAGTTTGATGTGTTTGATCAACTTTGATAATCAAGATGAATTGCCTCCCTTAAGGCACCCTCCTTTAT
Organism: Cunninghamia lanceolata; assembly: GCA_027924645.1. Lineage (NCBI taxonomy): Eukaryota > Viridiplantae > Streptophyta > Pinopsida > Cupressales > Cupressaceae > Cunninghamia > Cunninghamia lanceolata. The sequence continues at coordinate 10,512,141 of BSBN01000186.1, read as the reverse complement.
ACTTTGAAACATCCTTTCAATACCAAGGCGCAATTTTGAGGTTGTTTGGATGATGAAAGATGCCTTGAGTTCTAGGTGGATTTTTGAGGTTGTGCAAGTAGAGAAATGCGCCTAAGGTCTTAAAGCAAATTTGCACCTAAAACTGAAAATCCCTGAGGTATGACTTATGGAAGCCTATAGCCCCAATGTTATGTTGCATACTAAAATTAAGTAAGACTCAATGTAATCTCATAACCTTGCCTTATATGCAAGAGGAATTACATTTAATAACCACAATGGTCATCAGGTGCTCATAAGCATATGATTTTGACTATCTTATTCAAAACAACAAACATACTCTTTGCATCTCAATATGGTATAATAATAAGAAATTAAGAAATATTTTCAATTGACCAACTCATAAAGAATATGGATTAGCATACTCATTTGAATATTTTCAATTGAGCAACTCATAAAGAATATTAATATTTTATGTTCAACATGATGATTCATTTTTTTTTAAATACAACTTTTATCTTTTAGTTCCAAAATGAGGTTTAGGTGATACTTGAATAACAATAGCTAGCTTATTGGATCAACAAACATCCTATGTAATACAATTAGACTTTAAATATTTGAAGTAGCCATCTACAAATATCCATTCAAACGTGGATTTATAATGCAAGTATGGACGCCATCAATAAAAAAGATTTGTATTAACCAAATATCCATATAGGCTTACAAGAATGCCATATAGGCATAAAATGTCAACTATATGCAATACAAAATATATGTCCACAAATGCCATATAGGCATACAACAAAGGAACACAATAAAAAGTCATTCCCCTCTGGTTGGTGAAGAGAATAGATCACGGGTAGCCTTTGATCTTCTAGGGGATGGAGACGTGCATGTGGGTGGTCTACTACGAATCCGAGGGCTAATCCTCCTATTTAGTTCTTCCTGCATCTTTAGCTATTACAATAAAAAGTATAGACATTAATATATAGAAATTACATGTTATAAAAATGAAACATTTAACAAAATAATCACTTACCACTACCATATAATCTATCTCCTCACTTGCCTCAGTAGCAGGAATAGGCCGTGGTGATGTCATGTCTTATAGAAACCATCCAGATAGAAATTAAACTTCAAATCAATAATCTTTTTGATTTTACAAAAATAAACAACTATAACAATTAATGTAAATTAAAATTTACTAATCTACTTCATACCCCTGTAAATGCCATGGAGCTATGAATCGCAGAGGTCACACCATGCTCCATTGCCCTATGAACATCAGGAGGTGTCTCCGTAGCTTGCATCATCTAGAAATAAAACAACATTATTCAATTATGAAAACTATAATAGTGATCCAAATCATGGCTCCTAACATACACACACGTTCATCTAAACATGGAAGTACACACAATAAAGCACACAAGTCACATACAAAAATCTAGTAAGTACAATTCATTCATTAATCTATTTATTTTATTACCTCCATGAAGCTTTGATGTCCACCACCGCTGGCAGGTGTTGCCGTGAAATCTCCAATATTAACCTATTCAACATCCAAAATCAGATATTAGAATCCCATTCATATAACGATGCTATTCACATGTAATATTTATAATTGTTTACTAGTTACATACCCCGATAGTAGATGATCTAGTGTAATATGCAGGTGGAGAACCACTGAAAACTGCATCAACGCTATGACTCTGAAATTTTATTAAAATCATCAAACTAAATTAGTTAATCTTGCATTTCAAAAATGAAATTTAATAAATTAAATTCAATAAACTTTCTAATATTTACTTAAGTATCAAGGCTGAAAGTCTCACTCAGGAGGGTATCTGTCATCACCATCTGCTCAGCTGCAGATGTAGCCTGTGCACCTACGTCCTAACTATCCATGGGCTCATAACCACAGGCTGACCCGCAAGTCTGACAAGCATGGGGTGGGAACCTACTCCTCGCACTATCTCCCAACCCACTATGTGCTGTAGGACTGGCATGCTCTATGATGCTCTAGGTCAAGGCACTAATGGACTGAAGTGTATTGACCTCAACACTCTCCTTCACAATGGAAGGGATAGAAACATGCTCATGGACTGGTCTGCTGATAACTCATCTCACTGCCCACTGTGGGTTAACATGTACCCCTGGTCTATCTTGTGCTAACCCCCCACCTCTACCCTGGAAGTCCCACATATCAAAATAGTTAAGTACTTTATTGAGGACAAACTCGCAGTAGAGTTTCCTCAAAAAGTATTGTGGGACCTCATTATTATTGCATGGAGGATGGTCAAAAACCATCCACCACCTCTGTCCAAAATTGTCCCTTATCGCTTGGTTATTGCACCAATGGATAGGGAACCTCTTGCATGTAATGGGTAGAGGTTGATTTGTTTGTGGGTTTGTGAAAATCGAACATAAGTCTAATTTTGTAATTTGTAATTTTTTCACATCTTGGTATAACAGCTTGTCTGCATAATAGTCTCTAAACTCTCTCCTCTTATCTATCCAACTAGATATTTACTTGCTAATTAAATCTACATTTGATAACATAGATTCAAGAGATTCAGCAAGCGTGGACCTATCCAAGGTTGAAGTGGAAGGATGTTTCAACCTTGCAATTATATCTTCAATTTCTTTTTTGTTGTTTTCAATTTGCCCTATTATATTTTCTTGTGTTCCAGGGGCATGTTGAGGAATGGATGGAGGAGGTTGTTGTTCCACAGGTATTTCCTCCTTAAGATTTTATGGATTTTGAGGAGGAGGTGCATTAACATTTCCTGACAATTAATGAAATATACATAAAAAATCAACTCAAACCTACCTATTTAAAAACAAATTAAAAAAAAAACAAATAAAACTCACTCCTTTGGCATGCTCGATGTCGTGCCAGCATTTTGGTGATGAATTGATAAGGTTTTGGTGTTGATATGAGTTTTCCAAAACGCGAGCACGCTTCCTAGGGTTTGTAGGCTACGGGGATAGAGGAGAAAAAAGAAATGAAATGAGATGAAAAGGTTTTTTTTAATTTATAATAAGTCATAACGCTATGGTTTGGTTTTGACAAGCCTTAGGCTCGTCATTACCAAACCATAACGCGAGCGCATTATAACGTGCTCACGTTATGCATTAAATTTTTTTGAAATCAATTTGGCCACTTTTTGGCCCCCCATCTTTTTGCACTTACGCATACCTATGAAGGTAACTTAGGCATCTAAATCTACTTAGGGAGAAACATCATAAACACATACCATTCTTAGAGAATCCAACACAACACAAGTGAGGTTACATGTTGAATGAGCATAATAGGAGATCCTATCTAGTAGACAAAAATGTATTATACAACTAAATTACCTATGCCTAGTCTTGGAACATCTACAGAAACTAAGGTAGATGGTTCTTAGCATCTTCTTTTGACTTTTGAGTAATTGTCTAATGGTGACTCCATGTTAATATGATTGCATGGTTTACTTACGATGAAAATTTCTACTAGGCTATGCTCCCTCCTTGATAGCATAACATAACACATTAAGAAGAAATTAGAGGAGGTGAGCTAATTGAAGGAAGAGTTGGAGTAAGGCCCAAGTAGAGCACAAGGACATTAAAGATTTATTTGACTCTTTATCATACCAAATTATAATAAAAAATGTGCATTCCATAGCACAAATTTACAAAATCAATGCCCTTACACGGTCAATAGAGGAGATTACCCAAACAATATTATGTGCTAGCACCACACACTTGCACAAGTTGCAAGACAAAGTTTTATTGGTGCACCCAATCTATTGAATGATGACATGATTTCATGATAGATTATGGGACCTAAAAGGATATTGAAGGATCATATTGGTACATTTTAAGCATCGGTTAATCCATTTCTTGTTCCTATGCTCACATGTCATGATCTAGAAGTGCGCCTAAATTATATGGACGAGGAGGATGAACAAAAGGACAAGGAGTAATAAAAAGTTGTAGAACTAGATGCATAGATTGCTATTGAGAAAAAGAAGAGAAAAGAATAAATAGATTTCATCAAGAGAGAGGAATCATGAAAAAAAAAGAAGCATTAGAGTAGGCACTCAACTTGATGTTATAAAACACACAAAGTAGACTAGGATTTGCATAATTGAAGTTGAATGTTTAGCTGAAGGCTATGAATACACATTTTTGGTTGCATGAAAGATGTTTGTAGAAATTTCTAATTGGTCATATGGCTAAATCCTAGACTTGCACCATTGTATGTTAAACTTTGTGTGATCCAAGATGAGATTAATTGAGAAGATCTTATAGATGGTGAGTTGAAGATACTAAATGCATGAAATATAAATCTACTATAGTGAATGATTGTCAAGAGAAAGACAAAAACTACCATACTTATGCAAGTGAATACAAAGTTAATGATTGTCAAGAGAAAGACAAACACTACCATACTTATGCAAGTGATAATGACTTAATAGAAGCTCACTAAGATTTATGGCCTTGACTTATTTACATGAACCAAAGTTGTGAGGTTCTACATTTTACCATTTAAGCTCATGGTTGACATCAATGATTTTTTAGTGGCAAATTTTTGTCGATTGGTGAATAGTTGAAATTGGGGATTCAAATTTTGGTGAATATTACAAGCTATAAGACAATTTGAATTGTCACATTTTAATTAAAATTTAGTTTAGTCCCTATTAAATCGCCCAAGCATTTATTTTATTAAACCTTTAAACTCAATTATTTCACTACAATATTCAATACATGATTAGATTTGATTCACCTAACTTTTATAAGTGATAGTACAAATCCAAATTAATTTTCCAATAATATTATATAATTTTTGGTTACTTTAGGGCCATTTCTCCAATCTTTAGTTACACCATTGATTTTATTTCTAATTTAATGGTTGTTGTTGTATTCTGCAAGATAAAATTGGAGATCAACGATCCAACAACAATTCTAGGCCTTAGGAGCATTGGAACCTGTGGGTGCATTTAGCTCACAGAATACAATAACAATCGTTAGATTAGAGATAAAAGTAATGGTTTAAAAGGAATTTAGGGCTCAATGAAAATTGGAAATCACAGGGGCATTTTAGCTCACGAAATACAATGACACCCATTAAATAATAGATAAAATCAACTGTCACAAAGAAATTTAAGGTCCAAAATATAATTGTAATTGTAAGATTAGAGATAATTTTATTTATATGATGTTGATTTAAAACATGTAATCCATGTGAGCTGCCTCTTTTTAATTTAATGTTCTACCTCTTCTGTGCCTTCCCCTTTTAATTTATTCATTCTTCTATTCATATATCTTTCTCTCTTTATTATCTTTTTGAATTATATTTTTAATCCTCTTTTATTTTAACCTTTATTTTAATATTAAGGTTTTCTTCTACTTATTTATTATTGGATTTATTTAATTTTTTAAACTATCTTCCTCTTCTTCATGTACTTCCCAATCCTTCTCATTTTATTTAATTTTAGCCTCTTATTTATTAATTGGAATTTATTTCCATATTATATTTTTACTATTAAGAGTCAGTTATTTTATTCTACTTTATTATGTATTTATTTCCTTTATTATTTGGTTATTCATCTTTTTAACTTTCTCCTTACATTTTGGCGCAAATGTTGGAAAAATATTTTTTTTGGAGTAAAATATTGAAAAAGGATGGAAAAGGTCAATAATGGTGATCTGGTAGTGAAAAATAGGATGATGAAGAAAAATAGACAAAAGCAACAGAAAAATAAAGAAAAATGGGAAGAAATGGGGAGTAGGGGTGAAAATTAGGGCTAGGGGGCTTATAAATGGGGGTTTGGGGGTCTACAATCCTCATTTTCTCTCACCATCAAAAATCTAGAGTAGAGTAGCAGTGAAAAGATGGTGGGCATTCCAATGCATAGGCATCAGGCAGAGCACGTGTAGACACACCAATGGCCAAGTGGATCGGGCACTCCAGTATGTATTCGATCCCTAGGTCTTTGGGGTAGACATAGGTGCAATAAATGCTAGAGAAACTTAGGCAAACAAAAGTGCAACTTGAGTAGATTGGCGCTAATGTCGCATAATTTTCACAATTGTAGAAGTGTTTAGTGCTTTTGTTTTAGTTTGGTGCATTTGTCTCCTAAATGTGCATATTAGTTTTAGTGGAGCACAATTATAGCATAAATATGTGCAATTGTCAGATTTTGGCACAAATGTTGAATGGGTGTGTGTGATTGTGAAAGTGGTACACAATTGTAGGATGAAATGGTGCATTTTCATGAGTGAATTTCTATTGTTGGGTAATTTGGCACAAATATAGTATAAGTGTGCACAATTGTGATAGATTGGTGCAATTGTATGCTAGATTGGCACAAATGCAATAGATATACATAATTGTAGGATAGATTGGCACAAATGTGAAAATGGCATGTAGTTGTATGATAAAGTTGTGTTTATGCTAGAATTTAACAATTGATGACCCATGTGGCATAGATGCAGATTGTACTAGACCTAATTATGTTGTGGGAGCATCAGCCACCAACGATGGTGTTGAGACCATAGTTGATGGTGATGGAGAAGGAGTTTCTAGGAGACATTGGTTTGTAGCATATCACTTACATGCTAGAGATTTGGGCCCATCGAGTGATGATGACAACTTTATTAGAGTGATGGCATAGTGAGTGATCTACTTTTATCTTGGCAACATGTGAGATTACCATTAACTTAGAGGATGTATGGAGGATACTACACATTCCCATTCATGGGAGCATGTGATCTATGGTATGGCAATGGGTAAGGAGGCCATGGAGTGAGTACTTATGACAAAGGATCTAGGACTCGAGTATGGTGAGTTTGAAATGAGGAGAGGGATCCAGAGGTATGATGCATTACCCTTGGTAGTGGCAGGATTGATTGGAGGAGTGTTGGTAGTAGATAAGAGGTCTCAAGGATTCTCAGCTGGATGGGGGTGACTTTTGGATAGGATACTGACAGATGCAGTGGTTTACACATGGGGGCCATATGTACTAGCTCAACTTTATCATGGGATGCACTAGGTGGTGTATAGGGCGGGAGCAAGTTTGGACTGCAGTGTGATATTGTTGCGTATCTAGGCATGGTAGCACATCGCTATTATATGAACAATAATAGATATGAGTAGAGGTTGTTAGAATACACTAATATACTGAGAGGGGGTGAATCAATATATACCAAAACTTAATCAATTCAACTTTGTTAACCAAAACCTTTACTGACTTAAACAAAAGATAAAGCAAATTAAGCAGATAAAAGCATAACACATGAGCACACAACCATCAGACCAGATTTATGTGGAAAACTCTAGAAGGGAAAAACCACAGTGAGAAAGCTGGTTGGATCTATTGTCAAAATCTAGCCTCACAAATAATGATAAAATGAATTACAACAAGTTTTATGGCTACAACCCAAGGGAGGAAACACTCCCTGAAATACAGTGCAACAACAAACTGTGAATGAGGCTACAACCTCTAAACATATCACTCAACAAATTTCACTAATCAATCTCCTTTGCAACATCAACACACTTAACTCTGACTCAAATCTTCACTTCCTCTGCATAATTGTCACTACTGTCTTCAACACATCTTTACATACACACTCTCTCACTTTCACACTGACTCACATAACCTCACACTCACACACTCAATCACACAACCCACAACAAACAAGCTCTTTTATTTATACCTTCCACAAACAACAAAATATTTCTCCAACGTCGGCCAAGATGAAACATGTAAACATGAAACCAAGTTGGCATCCAAACGATGTAGAAATCCAATGCAGTTTAGGCTAAGAGATAACTAGGACCTATTCTTTCCTTAACACATTCTTCCAAGCTAGCGCACGCTTTAAAACATTCAGCAGGATCATTAGAACACATGAAGTCGGCCCAAAAAACACTTATCCTTCCACAAAATAGCTCCAGACCTAAAATGGTACCGGAGGGACCAATTAAGATCATGTGGATCATTTCACAAGCAACATGAGACTTCCACAAGCCTTCTCAAACATTACTTCCTTTGAAATATATGTATTCTTTTGGCACAAACATACAGATGCAAATCCTGGCACCACTCACAAATTCTGAACATACAGTCTTGAGATAGAATATTGAAAAATCAACTTGTAGTGCACTTTAGCACTTGAAACCTAAAATGAACAATCATACTGAATATCTAGATTCATCCTCCAAATATCAAATCCAAAAGATGAACTGTGGTGCAATGCAGTGGCTTTTGCTTTTTCCTCCAAACAACCCTAATCAACAACATGATATATCTTTGTTCTGCTGACTCTGGAGGACCTCTGCGGTAAAACATATCAACTAGAACTTTAATATAATAAACTTCTCAATTACATCTACTATCCTTCAAACCGCAGAACCTCATCTTCAAAAATGGAGAAATGCAGAGCATTTTTTTGACATATCCTAACTACAACCATCCTGAACCTCTGTCTTCACTCTGCTAGCTCTAGAATCTTCTGCGTTAACTTTCAAGCTCTAAAATTAGGAATGTACAAGATTCAGACTTGTCTCTATCTAACTCTCAAACCGCAAGGTCATACCTTCAAATGCAGAGGAATGTAGAGCATTCTACCGAGCTTATTAAGTGCAACTTCAAGTGCCTTAGAATTCTTGAATCTTTTTCTCAATATTTAAGAAATACTTTTCATTAGGAAACAATGAATACAACATTCACCATACCAGAGACTTCATTCACAACATCATACAATAACAATCACAACTCTTTTCATCAAAACAAGAATCTTCATGTTAGCACAACCTTTGTCAATGAACTTTAGAAGATAGGGTGCAACTGTGTACAGATGATACTCATCCAATCAATATACATAGACATGACATTCATCATCTTACCTTTTACTTCACAAATTCTCTGATCTATCTCTTTATTATTCCTTTGTCTTTTTCTCTGATCACCTTAGCATATACTCATCACTTTGCATCACTATTCTTTGGCATCATTCATCATCAATTCCACTTCCAACCTTCAACACTGTTGACATCAATGACAACACATATGCAACAATCTCCCCCTTTGGCATTAATGGAAACACTTAACCTAATATGCAAATTTCTCCCCCTTTGACATCAAGGACAAAGGGCCAGTGGTCTTCCTTTGAACTGATCTTCCTTTAGCTCCCCCTAACTAGTTAATCCTTGTCATCCTTATCAACTTCTTAACTACCTACTCCCTCTGAGAGGGAGCCTCCATCAATCAAGGGATAAAGATATGTCTTGAACTACTCCCCCTAGATAGATGCATCATCTATCCATCTAGTTAAAAGGAGGGGAAATCACCCCTAACTTTTTTCTCAGATAATCAAAGGTATCCTTAGAATGTGCCTTTGTGAAGATGTCTGCAACTTGATCGTTTGTAGGCACAAGCTCCAATCTAACTTGTTGATGTGTAACCTTCTCTCTAAAAAAGTGATACTTGATAGATATGTGCTTGGTTCTAGGATGCATCACTAGATTCTTTGAAATATTTATGGCACTTGTATTGTCACAAAGAATAGGAATGGGTTCATCAAATTCTACCTTGATAACCTTCAATATTTGCTTCATCCATAGTACTTGAGTGGAACAGGCTGCCATAGCTATATACTCTACCTCATCTATTAATAAGGACACTGAATCTTGCTTTTTACTAATCCATGAGACCAACCTATCTCCCAAAAACAAATCTCCTCCACTGGTACTTCTATCATCGACACTACGAGCCCAATCTGCATCAGTATAAACACTCAGGGAAAAGTCATCACCCTTTTGATACCACAACCCATGTTCCAGAGTGCTCTTCAAATGTCTAAATATTCTCTTGATTTCCTTCACATGTGTTTCCTTAGGATCTTCTTGAAACCTTGCAACTAAACACACAATTTGCATGATGTTAGGCCTTGATGATGTTAGGTATAGTAGGCCCCCAATCATAGATCTTTACAGGGTTTGATCAACTTTAGGTGACTCATCATCTTTACTCAAATGGCAACTAGTTACCATAGGAGTACTCACTAGTTTGTAGTCTTCCATGCCAAACTTATTTAACATCTCCTTGACATACTTTACTTGAGAAATAAAGATGCCATCATTTGATTGAGTAATTTGGAGTCCAAGAAAGAATGATAGCTCACCTAACATAGACATTTCAAATTCTTTCTGCATCTCTCTTGCAAACTTCTTACACATCTCATCATATCCACAAAAGATTATATCATCAACATACACATCAACAATTAGAATTTGTTCACCTTCAATTTTGATGTAAATATTACTATATGTGACCTTTCTTGAAACCTTGCTAGAATAAGTATTTTTCCAACCTTGCATACCAAGCCATAGGGGCTTGTTTGAGACCATACAAAGCCTTCTTAAGTTTACATACCATGTTTGGGACTTCTGATAATTGAAATCCATCAGGATGCTCTATGTAGACCTCTTCTTTTAAGTCACCATTTAGAAAGGCAGATTTTACATCCATTTGATATACCTTGAATCCCTTATGAACTGCAAATGCAAGGACCATTCTAATTGGTTCCATTCTTACCACTGAAGAAAATGTCTCTTCATAATCAACACCTTCAACTTGTGAATAACCTTTGCAAACCAACCTTGCTTTGTTCTTGACCACCTCTCCATCTTCATTCAGTTTATTCTTGAATACCCATTTTGTACCTATTACATTCTTGTCTGTAGGCCTTGGCACCAACTCCCAAGTCTAATTCTTCTCTATTTGATTTAGTTCTTCTTCCATAGCTTGTATCCATCCTTCATCCTTGTTGGCTTCATTAAAAGTTTTAGATTCCACTCTTAATAGTAAAGAAAAACTTGTTCATTTGTTTATACAAATCTTCTTCTTGTCTGTATTCCTTCATTCTTGTCTCCAATGATCAGTTCTTTTGAACATACTTGGCAAGAGTCTTGGCAGTCTTCTCTTGAGTTTCTTCCTTTTCTTCAATTTTTTCTTCTTCTTTTGTGTAGGTAGGTTCATCTAGCCAAAAGTCTTCTTTCTCATCTATGACTCTTCATCCACTTTAACATTCGTTCTTTCAACTATCTTCCTCAACATTTTGTTGTAGCATTTGTAGGCTTTATTCCTAGTTGAATATCTAAGAAAGATTCCCTCATCAGCTCTTGAGTCAAACTTTCCCAGACCTTCTTCATTCCTTTTGATGTAGCATTTACTTCCAAAAAATCTAAAATACTTGACTAATGCTGGTCTTCCATACCATAACTCATAAGGTATTTTGGTATTGTACACTCTTAGTTGTCCTTTGTTAAGAATGTAGGCAACAGTATGGATTGCCTCTTTCCAATATATATTTGGCAACTTGGCTTCACTCAGCATTGTTCTAGCCACCTCTTGAACTGTTCTATTCTTTCTTTCCACTACTCCATTTTGTTGAGGAATTCTTGCAACATAATAATTCCTTTTTATTCCATGTTCTTCACAAAATTCTTCAAACTCACTTGAGGTGAAATCACCACCTCTATTAGACCTTAGACACTTGATTCTATCATTTGTTTCATTTTCAACCATGGACTTAAAAATCTTAAACCTACTGAAAGCTTCTGGTTTTTCTTTCAAGAAGGTAACCCATGTCATTCTAGAGAAATCATCAACAAGCAACATAAAATACCTCTCACATTGTAGATGCTTTGTCTTGGAGATCAATATGAACTAGTTCTAATGGCCTTGTAGATAAATACTCCTTGGACTTGAATCTTATAATTGTTTGCTTCCCCATCTGACATTCCTTGCATAAGGTGCTTGCAGGCTTGATCTTTGGCATGTCTCTTACTACTTCCGTGGAGTTGATCTTCACAAGATTATCAAAGTTGATGTGCTCCATCCTTTTGTGCCATAGCCAACATTCATTTGTTTTTCCTAGAAGACAAGGCCTTTCATTAATTACCTTTAGATTATACAAGTTGCCTTCTATCTTAGATCCTTCAGCCACCAATTTTTTTGACTTTGCTCTTCTGATTTCACACCCTTGATCATGAAATGTGAGACTATATCCTTTGCTACACATTTGGCTTACACTGAGAAGATTATACTTGAGACTTTCTACATAAAGATCATGTGTCTGATACTTTCCATTAATACTTATGGTACCTTTTCCAGTGATTTTTCCAGAAGAGTTATCTCCAAACCTGACCAGTCCACCATTCCACTTACCAAGATTGATGAATTTGCTCGTCACCTGTCATATGATCTATGCATCCACTATCTATCACCCAAAGATTTTTTTACCTTGAGCATGAAATGTTGTTTGGACAATCATTGAATCTTCAACTCCATTATTTGTCTCCTGCCTTTTGGAAGAATCACTTTCCTCTGCTTGCTTAGTAACATCCATCAATTGAGATTCTATTTTTGCCAAATCACTCCTACAATATATTGCTATATGTCCAAGCTTGTTGCAAATTTGACATACCACATTAACACCCACTAGTGAAGTAAGAGGATTCCTACTTACAAGATTTCTTCTATTCATTTCAGACTTGTAATCTATAACCTTATGACAAAATTTTTTGCAGATACAACAATAACCAAAGAAAATATGATTTAAACTATTCATGGAGAATTGCCTTGCATTAAGAGATCTTTTTTGAAGCATGATGAGTTATGTACATTAAGTATCATATGGTATTCCAAGATTTGCCTTCTCTAACTCCCTTTTGAGTGACTGAATTTCCTTCTCAATTCTTCTACATTCTTTTGTCTTAGATTCAATCAGAGCACTTTTGTCTTGATTCTTTTTCCTTACACAATCCAAGTCTTTAAGAGCATAAATAAGTTCACCCTCAAAATCAACTTCATATTGTTCTTCATCTATAGTCTTGTCTGAACCATCTGAGATCACCCTAGCCATGAATAGAGATTCTCCTTTTTCCTCATCTGATAGATATTGATCTACTTCTTCTCTAGAAATGGAGTCTTCTTATGAAGAAGATTCCTCTTGAAATTGTTTCTCTTGAAACCCTTGCTGCTATTTTCATTTTCTCCAAAAGGACATTTAGAGGCATAATGACCAATTTTACCACAATTAAAACGTCTGAAAGGTAACTTACCTTTATAATTTCTTGATCCCCTTTTCAGTTTCCTCACAAAATTTTCTTCTTCTTCCTTAGCTTCATTACATGCATCAAACATTCCTTCATTATTCACAATATTGAAAGCATCTTCTCTTTGGCGTGGTCCTATGACTTCATTTCTCATCTCATAGGTAGTGAGGGACCCAAACAACTCTTCCATTGTAAGTTTCTTCAGATCTTTGGCTTCTTCAATTGCAAATACTTTTGAATCAAATATGTGAGGGAGAGTTCTTAAGACTTTCTTCACAACTAATAAGTCAACTATATCTTCACCCATACTCCTGATTCCATTAACTACTTCATCTACTTAGTGCAAATATCAGGCAATGTTCTCTTCTTTCATCCTTCGATTCTCAAACACTATTTTGTAGGATTGTAATTTTGCTTCCTTTATGGTGTTATTTGGACTTCATAAAGATCTTTGAGCTTCTTCCATATATCCTTTGTTGTCTTGCACCTCACAACCTTGACTAACTCTGAACTGCTCAAACCACATAAGACGGCATTCTTGGCTTTAGCATTGTTTTCATGAGCCCTTTTTTCATCTGAATCAGTAATAGGGTGTTTAGGTTCAACATAATCATTGATGATAGCACTCCAAACATCACACCCTAGTGAAGTTAGATAGGCTTCCATCCTAACACTCCAAAAATCAAAGTTACTTCTATCGAATATTGGAGCTTTAAATGAGGACTCCTTTTCAGCCATGTGTTCTATTCCAAGATCTACCTTCAACTATTAGATTGCACCAAGGAACTCAACTTTGATACCAATTGTTAGAACACACTGATATACTGAGAGGGGGGGTGAATCAGTATATACCAAAACTTAATCCAATTCAACTTTATTAACCAAAACCTTTACTGACTTAAACAAAGGATAACATGAATTAAGTAGATCAAAGAACAATACATAAGAACACAACCATAACACCAGATTTATGTGGAAAATGCTAGAAGGGAAAAACCACGATGAGAAAGTTGCTTGGATCTACTATCCAAATCTAGCCTCACAAATAATGATAAAATGGATTACAACAAGTTTTAGGGATACAACCTAAGGGAGGACACACTCCATGAAATATAGTACAACAACACTTATAGAATTAGGTTACAACCTCTGAACATCTCACTCAACATATCTCACTAATTAATCTTCTCTGCAACATCAACACACTTAACTCTGACTCAAATCTTCACTTCCTCTCTACAGTTGTCACTGTTGTCTTCAACACATCTTCACATACACACTCACTCACTTTCATAGTCACTCACATAACCTCACACTCACACACTCAATCACACAACCCACAACAAACAAGTTCTTTTATTTATACCTTCCGTAAACAATAAAATATTTCTCCTACGTTGGCCAAGATGAAATGTGTAAACATGAAACGTGTAATGGCCACACCAAGTCGAGATTCAAACAATGTAGAAATCTAATGTGGTTCAAGCCAAGAGATAACCAGGACCTATTCTTTCCTTAGCATGTTCTTCCAATCTGGCACACACTTTAAAACATCTGACAGGATCATCAGAACACATGAAGTCAGCCCAACAAACACTTATCCTTCCACAAAATAGCTATAGACCTAAAGCGGTACTAGAGGGACTAACTAACATCATCTAGATCATTTCACAAGAAAAATGAGACTTCCACAATCCTTCTCAAATATTCCTTCCTTTGAAATATATGTATTCTTTTTGGCGCAAACATGTAGATATGAATCCTAGGGCATCACTCACAAACTCTGAACACACATTCTTGAGATAGAACATTGAAAAATCAACTAATGGTGCACTTTAGAACCTAAAACCTGAAATGAATAATCATAATGAATATCTGAACTCATCCTCCAAAGATGAACTGCGGTGCAATGTGGTGGCTTTTGCTTTCTCCTCCAGACAACCTTGATTAGAAACATGATATATCTTTGTTCCACTAACTCTGGAGGACCTCTTTCGTACAACTTATCAATTGGAACTTTAATATAACAAATTTCTCAATTACATCTGACTATCCTTCAAACTACAAGACCTCATCTTCAAAAATGGAGAAATGCGGAGCAGTTCTTTGACATATCCTGACTGCAACTATCTTGAACCTATGTCTTCACTTTGATAGCTCTAGAACCTTATGCGTTAACTTCTAAGCTCTAAAATCAGGAATGTACAAGCTTCACACTTGTCTCTATCTAAATCTCAAACCACAAGGTCATACCTTCAAATGTGAAGGATTGCGAAGCATTCTACCGAGCTTCTTCAATGCATCTTCCAGTGCCTTTGAATTCCTAAATCCTTTTCTCAAGATATAGGTAATGCTTTTCATCAGGAAATAATGAATATAACATTCACCATAGCAGAGACATCATTCACAACATCACACAAAAACAATCACAACTCTTTTCATCAAAACAAGAATCTTCATGTTAGCACAACCTTTGTCAATGAACTTCAAAAGATAGGGTACAACTATGTACAGATGATACTGACCCAATTAGTAAACATAGTACATGACATTAATCATCTTACCCTTTACTTCACAACTTCTCTAGTCCATCCCTTTATTATTCCTTTGTCTTTTTCTCTGATCACCTCAGCATATACTCATCACTTTCATCACTATCCTTTGGCATATCTGATCATCAATTGATCATCATTTCCATTTCCAACCTTCATCATTGTTGACATCAATCCTATCCATTACACTGTTGACATCAATGACAACACATATGTGTTAGAAACTTTCTTGTGTTGTCTTTGATGTCAACTCCCAGCAGATGGTTCACTTGGTTTCCAAGTGCTTTTGATCAAATTTGATAAAAACAATGTGTAGTGTTACAGAGGTACTCTCAGTGTTATGCTCCGCATTTCTTCCTAATTGAATATATGCTTGTGTAGTTTGGAAGTATTGATTAGAGGTGTTATATCCAAAGTTTTGGGTTCAGGATCATGTAGAAGTAGAAGATGTGTATGATATAATATTTGACTGTGAAGGAGGGTGTCTGGGAGAAATGAGAATGCTCCATATTTCTCCACATTGAGATTTCCTATCTTGTTGATTAGGGAGAGTGCTTATATTATTTGTATCTACCTTCCTTTGTAGTTTCTTATGTTGAGATGCTCCGCAAGTTTAGTTCTTGTGCTGGCAATCATTAACAGTGTGTCATGATGTGCATAATGAAGACATTCTTTGATTCAGATGGTTGCGGCAGTGTTGTAGAAGTTTATGTTGATAATAAGTATTCTGGGAAGGTATGTGAATGCTATAGACTATCTCTTTCTAGTTCACATGAAGTTTTTGGACTTGTAGAAGTGTGGATATGGTCATTATCTCAGTTTTGGTTGACCTGGCTTACTAGCAACATTTGTGGAGGTACCTCATGGATTGTGGATGTGGCAAGCATCTTGGTGATACAAATTTGAGTCCTAGTTAACCCTTTACATGGTCCACTTACACTTATTTCCACCATGGAAGTGTTTAGTGCCGACCTAATTGGTGTTGCATGTTTGAGGTGCACACACCTCATTAGGACTAACCTAATTTAGATAGGTCTTAGTTACAGTAGATGGTATAAATGCAAGATGAAGTTGAGTGGAGTTAGGTAGAGAAGAGTGTGTGAATGTGAATCAAGGGCAGTGAGCCTATTGATTTGATTTTCAGTGTTGTTATTCATATATATGAGCTAATCCTCACCGTGATTATCCCTTATTGGGTTTTCTGCATAAATCTGGGGTTCTTATGTGTTTGGATGTGTTTACATTGATGCTTCATATGTTTACATTTTGCTAATGCATGTTGAGAGGTTAATGATTGATATTGCTTTGAAGGTTTAAGGTTTTAATACACAACTAATTCACCCCCCCTCTCAATTGTTCTATGCATTCTAACAATTGGTATTAGATCCAAGTTCTTTGAAGAAGCTTAACCACTTGGGGTACATCCGGTGACACATAGGAAAGGTATGGAGGTTCCAATGTTGGATGGAACAAATTTTTCTTTTTGGAAGATGAGGTTGGAAAGCTTTCTTGTCTCACTAAGATATGGTGTATGTAAGATAGTTGAAAAAGAGTATACTATACCTCCTAATGGCTCAAAGGATGAATATGATATTAAAGAATATGAGAACAATGGCAAGGCAAGGAGTGCTCTTCTGAACAATCTCTCTGATTCTGAATTAGTCAAGGTGATGACTTACAAAACTACTCATGAGATCTGGAATAAGTTGGCAAGTACCTATGAAAGAGATGACAAGGTCAAGCAAGCAAAGATGTAGATTTTGAAGACCAAGTTTTAAACCCTAAAGATGTCAGAAGATGAAAATATGACAAGTTACATGCAGAGAGTGGATGAATTTGTCAACTCCATCTGGTGGTGCCTGCATGAGTATTTAGGTTTCAAGCATTTAGATATGTAGGTACCTTCCATAAAATTCATAAAAATTCTGTCTTTTGGCCTCTGCAGTAGAAAAAATTGAAAAAATCTATTGTATGCATGTCACTTTGTATATACAAGGGTTTTTGTATATACATGCAGGTCAAATGTGCAATTGGCAGGTCAGAAATTTCCATCGTCCTTTGAAAAAATGAGTTATATGCATTTTTGAATGCATATCGGGCTTGAAAAGGTGCATGCACAAGGGTGAATCTTTCGCAAATTCTCAGGGATATTCACTGCTTGTATATCGACTCTTCTTGTATATCGGGCTTGTATGTCTGAACATACATGTGCAACATACAAAGGAAATGTACATTGAAAAATATACAAGGGAGTGCACATACATTTGCTACAGTGCGGCAGAGATGCATTTGGTGGGGCCCGCAGGTATATACAAACGAGTTTGTACATGTTCAACATGCAAGCACACAAATGCAAAGGCAAGCATACAAACCAGATTTCAAAGGGTTCTTCCAATCCAGTTCATAAGAATGTGGAGTCCACGCCTTGTATGTATATCCGTGTTGTATGTTTACACATACAAGTCAATATACAAAGGAAAATATACAATCTGGACTTGATTGAAAATCATATGCAGAGAATAAGGTTTGGGGTCCATAACATGTATATTGGATGCTTGTATGTGTTGATATACATTGCAAAGATACAAAGGTTAAGATGCAAGCCAAATTTCAAGGCGGATGCAGTGTGTTTCATAATTTGTGAAGTCCGCGCCTTGTATGTATGAGGTGAATGTATATTGCACTTGTATGTGCAATGTGATATGAAAAAGGGGGAGATACAAGCCGGAACAGAACTTGATTTCAAATTGTTCTATAAAATTTGAGGTCCGGCTTGTATATAAAGTGATTGTATATGCTTTTGTATATACAATGGGCGAAAGGGCAAAATGCATGTTAGTGATGGAAAAGTCAAGGAGCAAAGGGGTGCCTACGTGGCACATTATCACTGGCTAATGACTTTTCTGCAGGATTTTGAGCCGTGGATCACAACGATGGAAGGAGGATCTACGAATATATTTCAAGTTCGTAGTAGCAATGGATTTTCTTTGCATTTGAGGCCGCATTTCGACAGGAAATACTCCAGAGGCACGTTGCTGCTGCGTCTTCAGAGCTGCGGGTAGTTGGGCATTGATGGCGGTACACAGAGGAATGATCGATGGAGTGACAGGTTACCAACCCAATTTTATGAGGAAAATCTTCTGGCTGCAGTGCAGATCCAGATCTCACCTACTTTCTCATCTGTTTCCCACCTACTGCATATATTTTTGGGCGCCAATCTAAAGATGCATTGAATCTGGAAACATTTTGATTTGCCTTGTAAATTTTGCCAAGTACATAGTTTTTTCTATAAAAGGCAAATTGTGTCACTCCTTTTAGTGGTTGAAGACTTGGGCATTTTTGTGAAAATAATGAAAAATAGAGTATTTCTTGGCTGTTGTATCTCTTTGGAGTTTATGAGTTGCATCTAAATGTACATTGCAGATATTCTCAGTTTCACTGTTGTTTCATATGAAAAATGCATTGTGCATGTGTTTACCTGTCTGTCTCCTTTGTTGCATGCTTTCCTTCTTCTGAATCTAGTTGCTAAGGGTTTCATAGATTCTAGGATACAAGTTTCTGTATTGCATGTTTAATCTGTGACTTCCATTCAAGGAGTAGATTAAATTGTCTTAGGTTAAGTATGAAGAAGGTTATATGTCAACTGGGATATCTGTAAGTAGAGGCAGTTAAATACCCTTTCTTGGGTGATGTTTGTAAGGCAAGCATGAAACCTGACCCCTTGAAAATTGAATCCAAAATGCAATCCATTCTTGTGTATACATCTAGTTGACTCCTTGCCCTGAGATAGGCACCGGTCTGCTTCTAGATTAATAGTTATGATCCAAAACCCCCTGTCTTGCATCCAAACCATCAAACCAATCATTCCATATTTCCAGCCTGTTAGTTGTAGGAGTAGGAGTAGGAACCCCTGCATACTCTTAGCCTGAACCAAACAAACATGTCCAAGAGTGTTTTCAAACTTGTGATTTATCATTCAAATCTTGGTCCATACATGAGAGTATTCTGCCTTTTATCACAAAGCTAAATCTTTATGTTATTGGGTGAGTCAAAGTAAAATCTTTAGCTAATAGGGATACCCCCCTTGGTGCGGCAGAACCAGAAGTGAAGGGGAGGGAGCTCACGCAACCTCCTGTATTAGTTGGTCGAATTTGCCTATGCATTGGAACTAGCAAACCCACTACTGATTCAGAAGAAAAACCAACAAATGGTGACTCTACCGGGGAAAAAGTGTCTTATCCATGAAAGTTTGAGTCTAAAAGATTGAAAAAGTAGACCTAGAGGTGTTTGTTGCAGAAAAATCTAAAAAGTTATATGTGTGGCTCTGCTGTGGGAGAACTTAGAAAGAAATCAACTTTCAGCTTTAGCTTGTTTGAAGCTTATTCCTCTGCCAAGGAGGTGGCGACTCTGCATATAAATAACCTGATAGGAGGACACCAGAGGTGTTGAATTTGTAGTTGTTGCAACATGTCCAGGTATTTCCATAAATTTTAAAAGGTTCCCTATTTTGTGAAATAGCACTGGTTAAAAGGGAAATGTTAGTTAAAGATCGCATGCTTTTGTGAGGACCTAATTTGTATTTCAAAAGGAGAATACGATATTGTTGAAAAGACTCATATAGGGGACTTTAGGCAAGCTAAAATAGTAGTTGTATCTTAAAAGCCTAAGGTCATTGTTGTAAAAGAAAATCTGAGTTGAAAAGAGGGTTGCAGAAACACATAATGATGTATTGTCATCCCATGCACCCTTGTGAGGTGTCAAATGCAAAAATGTATAGTGATCCATCCCAGCCATGTAATAAAAAGAGTTTCAGCATTGTAGATATAATCCCATCAATTTTAATGGCATTTGTGGCTACCCAAATTCAATGGTGCTAGGGATGAATCAGCTGAGAGACACTTGCAGCAGTTTATAAATGTAATAGATGATTGCGAGATTGACCATGAAGATGTAGTTATTAGATTATTTGTTCAATCTCTAGATGAAGATGCAAGGGATTGGTTCTCCTATCTTCCAGCTTACTCTATCAACTCTTGGCAAGAATTTAAATCTACATTTTTAGAACAATATGGTGAAAGAATTTTTGAATTTGCAGTCATCAGTGATTTCATGTATATCCATATAGAAGAGGATGAGTTGATTCCAGCTTTTAACCTTAGATTTATGAAGGCCTTGAGAAGAATACCAAAATGTATGAGACCTAATGATGCATTGTGCCTTGTCTATTTGGGAGCATTTGATAGGAAAATAAGCTATAGATTGAGAGATAAAGAGCCCATCACATTGCATCAGGCACATCAGTTTGCAAAAGACATTGAAAATAATTAGAGGTATGGGATTCAAAAAGGTAATTTCTCTAAAAACATTTGCTACCCTAAGGCCACCAATGTTGATGAGGGATATAGTTTAAATGTTGGAGATGAATGTCAAAGTACTCACACCCCTGTTGTCCCAGTTTTTGCATCATTCCAAGTTGATGATGTTTCTATTATAGAGGAGGATGTCCTGATTTGCCCAGAAAATGAAGTTGACAATAATAATTTTTCAAGTAATATTTGCATACCAGTCCTAAATAAAGAGCATTCATGTTTAAATGATCCAGTTGTGCAAAGTTGTGATCATATGGATCAAGAGTCAATATCAGTTTCATCAGGAAGCATTAGAGGGCTGGAAAATGATGTAGATAGTTCAACTTCAAAGTGCATTGAAATAGCAAAAATTTTGTATGTGGGGCAATCAAATGTTAAAGATGATAAAGATGATATCCATGATTAGTTCATGGATCAGGTTTGTTCTTCTTATGACTATGGATTTGTCAATGATGAAAAAAAAATGGATTGTCATGAAGAAGAAACAGAGACCTTTGCAATGAGAGTGAATCCCCTCTATGATGAGCCTGTAGATGCATTTGACATTGTGAGTCATGACTTTCAGTGGTGTAGGATTAACCCTTTGTTTGAAAATGATGATACTAATTTGCAAACTGTGGATAATGAATATTCATCATCATTTGGTTCAGACATGTGCAACTATGTGTATGTGGATCAAGATTTGTTTTCAATGTTAATAAGTGATATAAATGATATTGGGAGTCTCATATATTCTGAGTGTTTTCATCTTTTGGATCAGCTGGGTGAATGCCTGATAATGTGCAACAACCAGGTAAGTAATGCGTATTGCCAAATGCAATATGAGGATATACTATTTGAAGATTATAACATACATATGTTGCCCAATCCTGAAGCATATTCTACTATGTATGGTTGTATGTCTGATTGTAAGATGCAGAGCGACAGAGGCTAGACTGACAGAGGCAAGCTTCCAAAATTGGTAAAGCGTGTAATTGACAAGATCAGCATGTGGGCAAATTGTTTTAATGTTTTCAGTTCTGATTGGGGTTATTCAAAGTGGAATCAGGCATTTGACAGGAAAAAGTTGTGGTTCTTCATTTTTGGCTGCCCAGGGCCACCAAAATAATGTTTGAAAATATAATTTGTGTGCAGGTTGGTGCAATGTTCGACTTTGTTGCCTAATGGGTAAGGCCCAATCTGCGAAACTTGAGATTCTGAAGTTCTCACCATGCCTGCAAGAGGCATGTGTCCCCAGATAGAGCCACTGGTGGTGCTTGCATGAGTATTCAGGTTTCAAGCATTTAGATATGCAAGCACCTTCCATAAAATTCATAAAAATTCTATGTCTTTTGGCCTCTGCAATAGAAAAAATTGCAAAAATCTGTTGTATGCATGTCACTTTGTATATACAACGGTGTTTGTATATACATGCGGGTCAAATGTTCAATTGGCGGGTCAGAAATTTCCATCGGCCTTTGAAAAAATGAGTTATATGCATTTTTGAATGCATATCGGGCTTGAAAAGGTGCACGTACAAGGGGGAATCTTTCGCAGATTCCTGGGGATATTCGCTGCTTGTATATTGGCTCTTCTTGTATATCAGGCTTGTATGTCTGAACATACATGTGCAACATACAAAGGAAATGTACATTGAAAAATATACAAGGGAGCGCACATACATTTGCTATAGTGCGGCAGAGATGCATTCGGTGGGGCCCGCAGGTATATACAAACGAGTTTGTACATGTTCAACATGCAAGTGCACAAATGCAAAGGCAAGCATACAAACCGGATTTCAAAGGGTTCTTCCAATCCAATTCATAAGAATGTGGAGTCCGCGCCTTGTATGTATATCTGTGTTGTATGTTTACACATACAAGCTGATATACAAAGGAAAATATACAATCTGGACCTGATTGAAAATCAAATGCAAAGAATAAGGTTTGGGGTCCATAACATGTATATTGAATGCTTGTATGTGCTGATATACATTAAAAAGATACAAAGGTTAAGATGCAAGCCAGATTTCAAGGTGGATGCAGTGTGTTTCATAATTTTTGAAGTCCACACCTTGTATGTATGAGGTGAATGTATATTGCACTTGTATGTGCAATGCGATATGCAAAAGGGGGAGACACAAGCTGGAACGGAACTCGATTTCAAATTGTTCTATAAAATTTGAGGTCTGGCTTGTATATAAAGTGATTGTATATGCTTTTGCATATACAATGGGTGAAAGGGCAAAATGCATGTTAGCGATGGAAAAGTCAAGGAGCAAAGGGGTGCCTACGTGGCACGTTATCACTAGCTGATGACTTTTCTATAGGATTTTGAGCCGTGGATCACAGCGATGGAAGGAGGATTGACAACTATCTTTCAAGTTCACAGCAGTGATGGATTTTCTTTGCATCTAAGGCCGCACTTAGGCAGGAAATACTCCAGAGGCATGCTACTACTGCATCTTTAGAGCTACAGGTAGTTGGGCATTGATGGTGGTACACAGAGGAATGATCGATGGAGTGATAGGTTACCAACCCGATTTTATGAGGAAAATCTTCTGGCTGCGGTGTAGATCCTGATCTCACCTGTTTTTTCCTCTATTTCCCACCTGCTGCATATATTTTTGGGTTCCAATCTGAAGATGCATTGAATCTGGTGACAATTTGATTTGCCTTGTAAATTTTGCTGAGTACACAATTTTTTCTATAAAAGGCAAATTGTGTCACTCCTTTTAGTGGTTGAAGACTTGGGCATTTTTGTGAAAATAATGAAAAATAGAGCATTTCCTGGCTATTGTATCTCTTTGGAGTTTATGAGTTGCATCTAAATGTACATTGCAGATATTCTCAGTTTCACTGTTGTTTCATATGAAAAATGCATTGTGCATGTGTTTACCTATCTGTCTCCTTTGTTGCATGCTTTCCTTCTTCTAAATCTGGTTGCTAAGGGTTTCATAGATTCTAGGATATAGGTTTGTATATTGCATGTTTAATCTGTGACTTCTATTCAAGGAGTGGATTAAATGGTCTTAGGTTAAGTATGAAGATGGTTGTATGTCAACTGGGATATCTATAAGTAGAGGCAGTTAAATACCCTTTCTTGGGTGATGTTTGTAAGGTAAGCATCAAACTTGACCCCTTGAAACTTGAATCCAAAATGCAATCCATTCTTGTGTATATGTCTAATTGACTCCTTGCCCTAAGATAGGCACCGGTCTGCTTCTGGATTAGTAGTTATGATCCAAAACCCCCTGTCTTGCATCTAAACCATCAAACCAATCATTCCATATTTCCAACCTGTTAGTTGTAGGAGCAGGATTAGGAACCCTTGCATACTCTCAGCCTAAACTAGACAAACATGTCCAAGAGTGTTACCAAACTTGTGATTTGTCATTCAAATCTTGGTCCATACATGAGAGTATTCTGCCTGTTATCACAAAGCTAAATCTTTATGTTATTGGATGAGTCAAGGTAAAATCTTTAGCTAATAGGGATACCCCCCTTGGTGTGGCAGAACTAGAAGTGAAGGGGAGGCAACTCATGCAACCTCCTATATTAGTTGGCCGAATCTGCCTGTGCATTGGAACTAGCAAACCCACTGCTGATTCGGAAGAAAAACCAACACCATCAACAGTCTTGGTGGAAATCTGGAGGAAAGTGAAGTGGTAAAGAAGGCACTATGAACTCTTCCAAAATCTTATAGTGTTAAAGTTTCTTCTATTAAATAAACTCAAATTTTGGATAAGTATTCTAGGGATCAAATGTTTGGTACTCTAACTACTTTTGAGATAACAGAATTCGGTCAAGATGATTCAAGGAAAGAAACTGCTTTTAAGGTTAGCAAGACAGAAAATAATATTGAATTAGAATCATATGACTTTGATGAAGTGGAAGCAAATTTTGTAAGAAGATTGCAAAAGGGCTCTGGAAAATACAGAGGTAAGTTACCTTTCAAATGCTTTAACTATGGAAAGATAGGTCATTATGCTTCAAAATGTCCAATCAAAATTTCAAATGAGAAATATAAGGATAACAAAGGAAAATCATTCAAGATAAGTTATTATGTTAAAGAAGATGAGATCATATCTGATGATGAGTTTGACTAGCCAGATGATGAAAGTAATGAATGCTTGTTCATGGCTTTGAATGATGAAACTAATTCTGAAAAGGGTATGAAGGGAATTGCTCCAGAAACAAAGCATAATATCACAGGAGCTCTGGTAACTACTTTTAATGCAAAAGAAGAGGAGAATCTCTGGTTAATTGATATTGGGTTTTCAAATCATATGATAGGTGATAAGAATAAGTTTGTTAAGTTTGAGATGTTTTATGAAGGTTTTGTTAAGTTTAGAGATGATGCATTTGCCAAAATATGTGGAAAAGGTTCAATCAGTTTTGATGGCAAGCACAATACAAATGATGTTCTCCATGTCAAGGGCCTCCAACATAATATTCTAAGTGTAGGACAAATGTGTAGTAGAGGATATAAACTTGTATTTCAGGATGGTGGCTGTGAAATCAAAAAGGAAAATTGTGAAACTCTGATTGCTATAGGGACAAGGACAAAAGGAAATATATATCAACTCAAAGCTGCTAATGGTATGTGTTTCATGACTCAAGATAATGAATGTTGGCTATGCAATAGAAGAATGTGTCACATCAATTCTGACAGTCTAGTGAGGATCAACTCTACTCAAGTTGTGAAGGATCTTCCAAGAATTACAAAGCCTATCAATGTAACCTGCAAGGAATGTCAGATTGGGAAGAAAACAAGGAAGAACTTCAAGATCAAAGAGTAATCTACCACTAGACCTCTGGAATTGGTGCATATAGATCCGTGCAGACCTACAAGAGTAGGAAGCTTTCAAGGTGACATGTATTTCATGTTGTTAATTGATGATTACTTTAGAATGACTTGGACCATAACTTTTCTCAAAGAAAAATCAGAAGCTCTAAATAGGTTCAAAGCATTCAAGGTTATGGTTGAAAATGAAATTGATTTGAAAATCAAGTGTTTGAGGTCTAATAGAGGTGGTGAGTTCACCTCCAATGAGTTTAACTACTTTTGTGAAGATCATGGAATAAAAAGGCATTTGTCAGCCCCTAGGACTCCTCAGCAGAATGAAGTTGTGGAAAGAAAGAATAGGACAGTTTAGGAAGTAGTAAGGACAATGATGAAATAAGCAAATCTACCAGATATCTATTGGAGAGAAGCCATTCACACTACAGTCTACATACAAAACACAGTACAAGCAAGGGTCAATAGTTCAAAGACTCCATATGAACTATGGTATGGAAGAACTCCTATTATAAAGTATTTTAGAGTGTTTGGAAGCAAGTGCTATATCAGGAGAGATGAAGAAATATTGGGAAAGTTTGATACAAGATTAGAGGAAGGAATCTTCCTTGGATATTCTACAAAGAGAAAGGCTTACAGGTGCTACAATAAGAGACTGAAGAATTTAGTGGAAAGTGCAAATGTCAAAGTAGATGAAGAACCATGTCAAATTTTAGTGCTATTAGAAGGACATGAATATGACGAGACCCCTTGCAGAGAAGATGAAAGAGAGGAAGAAAAGGAAAAGGAGAAGCAAGTTAACGAAGAAGATGCTCCGGAAAGGATTCCTAAGACCCCTAAGTATGTGCAGAAGAATCATTCTAAAAATTAGATCATTGGAGATAAGAAAAAAGTTCTCTTAATAAGGAGAAGTATTTCTACGAAAGATGAATAGGTAAATTTGTGCTTATTGCCTCAAATAGAACCCAAAATAGTGACTGAAGCACGCAAAGATGAGCACTAGATCAAGGCTATGGAAGAAGAATTGATACAGATTGAGAAGAATCAGACTTGGGAAGTTGTCCCAAGACCAGTAGACAAAAATGCGATAGGAACTAAATGGGTCTTCGGGAACAAATTGAATGAGAATGGAGAAGTAGTCAGAAATAAGGCTAGGCTTGTGTGTAAAGGTTACTCACAAGTGGAAGGAATAGATTATGAAGAGACATTTGCTCCAATGGCAAGATTGGAGGCCATTAGATTGTTCTTGGCCTTTGCATCTCATAAAGACTTCAAAGTTTATCAGATGGATGTGAAATCTACATTCCTGAATGGAGAGTTGGAAGAAGAGGTATACATTGAGTAACTAAAAGGCTTTCAGTTATTAGATGATCCAAATATGGTCTATAGATTGAAGAAGGCATTGTATGGATTCAAACAGGCTCCTAAAGCTTGGTATGCAAGATTGGATAAGTACATGCTGTAACAAGGTGTTATGTCATAAAATGTCCCCTAGGACTTTTACCTCGTAAGTTTAGCTCCCGGGTCCCTTAATTTTAATCATGCATGTTAGAAATGAATCCCACAACAAAATGTCCCAAAACCCATGACAAATGGGACTTAGGGGACATTTCAAATCTTAACCCTAACCCAAAACAAGTCCCAAGAGAAGGGCACCCACACCCTTGCTTGCCCTATTTTGGTGGGGTCCCAAATTTTAATGTCAGCAAAGTTACGATTAAAGGTGTTCCTTGTCGGCATCTTAAGTTTGAATTACAAAATTAAAGAGGGAATGCATATATAATCAAGTTTAGGACTTCATTTGTAAACTAGAAGATGATTTTGATTTCAAGGTGAACTTATGATCATAGAGCATTCAAGGCATTCGTTGTGTTGCAGAGTAGAATTATGTTGTTGTTGTGTTTGTTATTGTAGATTTGGCTTCATCTTCTCATGTTGTGAAAGATCTTCATCTACGTGAGAGCTACACCTCTGAGGTGATATCTATTTATTCTTCAATCAATCATTTATCAATTTGTTTTTACCTCTATCCTACAAGGACACACATTCTCTATCTAACAATGATGTTGGAAGGCTTGAATGCCATTTTGGGGCTTGACCGAGGCAAGCTCCTAAACACCACAACCCCCAACCCCTCTCTTTGTGATTACAGGTGACAGATGTCAGATCTTGTAGAGAGGAGTTGCAAAGGACTGTTGTAGAGCATAAGGAATTAGGATCTAAAGAAAAAGGTGAGAAATAGCTCAGGAATGGCTTGGGCACCTACTCTTTTGCGTATCAGTTTCATGTCACAGAGAATCTTTGAAGTGGTTGTAGTCAGTGGTGGAAAAGATCTTGAAGCCCTTAGAAAAAACAACACCTTGTGCTTGGGCACCCACTCTTTAGCTCCCAACCTTTATGTATTCCAAAACTTAAAATCTAGTATGTATCTAATCTGTATTTGACTATCTCTGTGTGACCATTTACCAAGTTTCATCCATTTGTTTACGATTTTGCATAATTAGGGTTTTAATCTTAATCAGACTAAAATCAGTACATTAATCAATCACTCCCAAATTTCCCTATCATTCCAAGTGACAACAAACCTGTAGTTGAGTCCTCTTGTAGAAGTTGTGATTCAACCTGGTTAAATGTCCTTGAATGTATTGAGTGAAAGGAGGATCTAACTAAACCATCCATCAATCCCATGAACCCTCTTTTCATCCTTTACACAAGGATTCAAAAAGGGCACTATAGATAGTAATGTGTACTTCAAAGTTGAAGATCAAATCTTGATTGGGGAAGTGTATGTTGATCAGTGTTAACTTTAAGAAACCCCTCTTGAAAAAAGATATAAAATCTTGGTGAATCTTTCATTTTTTTGGAAAAAAATATTAATTTATATTGGTGAATCTTTCCTTTTTTGAAAAAAGTATTAATTTTATTCACGATTTTTTTAAAATCACAAGAAATTTGTAAAAAATCCTGGTGAATCTTTACAAAAAATAGGTAAATGAATTAATTACCATGGTGAATCCTTCCTTTAAAAAAATAAATTCCTATGGAAAAGTAAGGGCCCGAGGGTGGTAGTGATTGACTATTTTAAGGTGTAGTGCTCATGTCTATAATTCCTTAATTCCTTAATATTTTAAATCAAACATTGAATATTTAAATTGGCCCTAAATTAATTTTCACCACCATTGATTTTATTTATAATCTAATAGTTTGGGTTCTATTATGTGGGCCAAAATGTACCCACAAAGCTCCAATGCCCATGGGGCCCAAATGCAATTTCAAGCCAATGGGCATTGGAGCTTCATGGGTATATTTTGGCTCATGGAATTTAACTTTAGTCATTAGATTATAAATTAAGATCAACAACCCAATTACAATTTTAGGCTCGATGGGCATTAGAGCTCCGTGGGTACATTTTAACCCATGGAATACAACCCCAACCATTAGATTATAAATAAAATCAATGGTGGTGATTAAAAATTGGCAATATGGCCCTAAAGTAACCAATAATTCTATAATATTATTGGTGAATTAATTTCATTTTCTACTATAACTTATAAAATTTAATTGAATTTGATCTAATTAGGTATCGAATATTGTGGCAAATGTTTGAGTTTAAAAGTTTAATATAATAAATGTTTTGGCGATTTAACTAGGACTAAAATAAAATTTTGTAAAAATGTGGTGAATCAAGTCACCTTACATCTTGTACTATTAGCTAATTTTTGAATCCCCAATTTCAACTATTAGCCAATTGGCAAATATTAGCCACTAAAAAATTAGTGATGTTGATGATATAATCTTTGAAGGAATTGAAGGTATGTGCAAGAGATTTGCAGAAGAAATGCAGAAAAAATTTGAAAGGTCAACATGTGGGGAAATGAACTTCTTCCTTGGGTTAGAAGTCAGTGAATCAGAAAAGGGCATTTTCATTTCACAATCAAAATATGATAAGGAAATGTTGAAGAAGTTTGGAATGGAAGACTCCAAACTGGTATGTACTCCCATGACTACTGGTTGTAAGTTAAGTAAAGATGATGAATCCCCTAAGGATGATCAGAGCAAGTACAAATCAATGATTGGTGGACTATTATACCTGACTGCTACTAGACTAGATATCATGCATGCAGTCTGTCTTTTGGCTAGATTCCAAGCTGATCCCAGAGAGTCACATGTATCAGTAGTAAAGAGGATATTCAGATACCTGAAAGGCACTCTAGAGTTCGGCCTATGGTATCCCAAGGATATTGATTTCTCCTTGAGTGCATATACAAATGCATATTAGGCACGATGTATAGATGACAAAAGAAGTACACGTGGTGCTACTTTCATTCTAGAAAGCAGACTTGTCTCATGGTTAAGTAAGAAGTAGGACTTATTGTCATTATCTACTACAAAGGAAGAATATATTGCAGCAACATCTTGCTACACACAGGTGTTATAGATGAAACAAACATTGAAGGATATTTGAAAGTGCCATATGATGAACCTATTCCTATCCTATGTGAAAATGCAAGTGCTATCAACATTTCAAATAATCCAGTGATGCATTCAAGGACAAAGCATATTTCAATCTGATATCACTCCCTAAGAGAAAAGGTTGTAGAGAATGAGGTGAGATTGGAATATGTGCCTACCAAGGATCAAGTTGCAGAATCTTTACAAAGGCTCTCCCCAAGGATACTTTTGAGTATCTCTGATAGACATTAGGGGTTATTTCCCCTCCTCTTAAGTAGATGCATAAGTGTGTACATCTATCCAGAAATCATTTCAAGATACACTTATGGTCTTGGAATGATGTTGAAGGCTACCTTTCAAGGGGAGTAGGTAGTGATACTATTTGTTGGTATAGTCAGATGGAGCATATCCTACAACCTTAAGGGGGAGTGTGTAGAAGAAGTGAGAGCAGTGGAGATAGAGCGATACTTGCTAGTGTTGGAGTTGTTGCCCTTTTCCATTGATGTCAAAGGGGGAAAGAGTTGAAGTGATTGAAAAACCATTGTGCAGAGAGGTGTATTAAGAGTAAAAGTTGTTTCTGTCAGGGGGAATATTACTAGTTGTAGAGCTGCTGGTTGATTGCTTTTGGTCTTGATGGTTTTTCAAAGAGCTAATGTTGCCATCAATGACAAAGGAGAGATTGTTGGAAACTTGATGATGTTGTCATTGATGTCAACTCCTAGTAGATGGTTCACTTGGTTTCCAAGTGCTTTTGAGAAAATGTGATAAAAAAGATGTGCAGTGTGACAAAGGTACTCTTAGTGTTATGCTCTACATTTCTTCCTAATTGAAGATATGCTTGTGCAGTTTAGATGTATTGATAGTAGTGATCAGAGGTGTTTATAGGTGTTATATCCAGAGTTTCAAGTTCTAGATCATGTAGAAGTAGAAGATGTGTTTGACAAAATATTTGACTATGAAGGAGGGTGTCTAGGAGAAATGAGAATGCTCCACATTTCTCTGCATTGAACTTTCCTATCTTGCGGATTTGAGAGTGCTTATATTATCTGTATCTACCATCCTTTGAAGTTTCCTATGTTGGGATTCTCCACAAGTTTAGTTCTTGTGTTGGTGATCAGTAACAGTGTGTAATGATGTGTATAATGAAGACATTCTTTGATTTAGATGGTTGTGGCAGTGTTGTAGAAGTTTATATTGATGATGAGTACTCTGGGAAGGTGTGTGAATGCTGTAGAGTGTCTCTCTAGTCCGCATGATGTTTTTAGACTTGGAGAAGGGTGGATATGGTCATTAGCTCAAGTTTGGTTGACCTGGCTTACTAGTGCCATTTGTGGAGGTACCTCGTGGATTATGGATGTGATGAGTAGCTTGGTGATACAAATTTGAGTCCCAGTTAACCCTTGATATGGTCCACTTACAATTCTTTCCACCATGGAAGTGTTTATTTTTTACCTAATTGGTTTTGCACGTTTGAGGTGCACACACCTCATTAGGACTGATCTAATTGAGGTAGGTCTTGGTTGTAGATGGTATAAATGCAAGATGAAGTTAAGTGGAGCTAGGTAGAGAAGAGTGTGTAAATGTGAATCAAGGGAAGTGAGTTGTGTGCGAACTTAAATGTTAATGAATTCAGAATGAAGTGATCAAAAGGTGTCTGCATTTTGTTGGGATAAGGTGCCATTAACCTTGTAAATCACAATATTGTATTTATTCCATTTATTATATGTAATTTGTAATTATCCATGAGGAGATGTACTAGTTTCACTGGCAAGGGTAATTTTGGAGTAACTGGAGGTAATTACAGAGTGACTTTTATTGTTGGTAAATGTAAAAACTCAAAGTAAATGAGGGTAGGTGTGTTCCCTTGAGGAATCTACTATATTTGGCATGTATGACAACTATCATAATGTTTGGTAAGTGAATCTCTGACAGCTGCAAGTTATCATTAGATTATGTGATTCTATGACGCATATGACAGATATGTTAGTTGTATATTTTCTATATTTAGCCCAAGGTTCCTATCTTGGAAAGATACTCTTTTGTGGAATCTATGATGGTTATGATGTGTCATAAGATGTTGTAAGAGGCCAGATTTAGTCTTGTGCCCCCAACCTTTGCATGGTTGTTTTTGGAAAGTGTAAGATGCTTGTAAGATCGTAATTAATGTTTACAAGTTGGAGAATCATAGGAGAGAGATGGTGAATGCCTAGAATGGAGTGGAAAACATTTCTATAAGTATTTTCCATGTATTTGTTTCTGTAATATAGATTTTAGGTACTCATGTGTTGCCGGAATGCTGTCGGATTGAAGACATGTGGAGAGAGTTGTGTAGTTGATGTATTGTATAGATTTTTTACAGATTAATACAAATTTGTGCTTCTTTCTTGGTGGAGTTTTTATCCACAAGGGTTTTCTCCACAAAAACACTGTGTCATTGTGTTGAGTTCTTCATCTTTGACATATTTTCTGCAGTGGGTTTTATGTTTTGTTACAATCTCCATTGTTAATGCACACTTAAAGATTGCTGAAATTTATCTTGAATCAGATTTCCATTAAGTACTTGTCCTTTCATTTCTAACATTTGGTATCAGAGGCTGGTCATCTTTGACTCTTGGGTGGTAGTGTGGAAGCTGTAGCTACAGTGGGAGATTTGGTTGTCCTTGTTTTGCAGATCTTGTGTTGTTATTATAGCTCCATCCACTGTTGCATCAACCTCTCGAATGGACATTGAGAAGTTCAATGGAACGGGGTATGAGTTGTGGAAGATGAAAATGGAAGATTTGTTCGAAGAAAGAAACCAATGGTTGGCTGTCCAAAAAGAGAAGAAACCTGATGATGTCTCTCAAGATGAGTGGGATAGACTAAATAAGAAGGCACGGGGAACCATCTATTTGTGTCTATCAGATTATGTCATGTTGAATGTCACAAAGGAAGAGACTGCACACAAGTTGTGGAAACAGTTTGGTGAGATCTATCAAGCCAAGAGTATGGTAAATAAACTTTACTTAAAAAGGAAGTTGTTTTCTTTGAAAATGAAAGAGGGTGAGTCAGTTGCAGAGCATTTAAATTCTTTTAATTTGTTGATGAGTTAGATTGCTTCAGTAGATGTTGAAGTAGATGAGGAAGATAAATGTATCTTGCTTCTTTTTTCTTTACCTAAATCATGGGAAAATGTCATTTTGGCTATCACTGCTAACCTCACAGATCCAAAGTTGGATGCTCTTGTTGCAAGTTTACTAGCACAGGAATTGAGAAAGAAGAGTTTGGATAGTTCAAGTGATGCTCTTAGTATTAGGGGAAGGTCTAAGGAAAGGGGACCCAAAGGAGATCAAAAAGGGGCTAAGGACAAGTCCAAGGCCTGGTCTAAGGCTCCTAGTAAAAAGAATAGAGTTATGTGTTGGAACTGCAGTAAAAGGGGACATGTGAAGAAGGAGTGCAGAAACCCCAAGAAATAGTGGGAGAGTGCTTCGGATAAGTCCTCGAATGCAAGTGAAGAAGTTTTACTTTCTACATGTAATCTTGTTTCTATTGATCACTGGTTGGTTGACTCAGGATGCTTGTTTCATATGACCCCACATAAGGAATGGTTCTCCACATATGAAGAATATGATGGAGGTAATAGCTACCTTGGTGACAACTCTTCATATCTGATTATCAGGAAAGGAAAGGTATTGTTGTGTTTTAGTGATGGGAGGATTAAAACCCTCCCTAGTGTTTTGCATGTTCATGGATTAGCTAGAAATCTAATTTCTATTTCAAAGTTGAATGATTTGGGAATGCATGTGACATTTGACAAGCATGGCTATAGATTGGTAAGAGGGAACTTGGTGGTAGCGAAAGGAAAGAGATTCAGGAACTTGTTTAATCTTGAAGCCACTACAGTTTGTAATGCCTCTTATTTTTCTGAGGCTTCTAAAAACACTTGTATGTTGTGGCACCGCAGATTGAGCCACACAAGCAATAATGTATAAAAAACTATTAAGAATAAAGAATTGTTGGACGGTTTCTCTTATTCTGATGAGCACTTTGATTTCTATGAGCATTGTGTGTTTGGTAAACAAAATAGAAAATCATTTCCTTTAGGAAGCAATAGAGCAAAAGAGAAATTAGAGATTATTAATACAGATGTGTTTGAACCTATGGATAATGAATCTATTGGAAAATCTCATCATTTTGTCACCTTCATTGATGATGTATCCAGATTTACATGGATTTATTTTATGAAACATAAATCTGAAGTTTTCACTAAGTTTAAGGAATTCAAAGTCTTAGTAGAAAACCAATCAGGTTTAAAGATAAAAATATTAAGATCTAACAATGGAGGGGAATAATGCTCTAAGGAATTTGATGAGTTTTGCAAGCATGTAGGTATAATCAGACAAAAGACAACTCTGTATACACCATAACAGAATGGTGTTGTAGAAAGTGTTAGATTTCAGGCAGACAACTGAGGGGGGGGTGAATCAGTTGTCCAAAACTTTCTTCCAATTAAACACTTAAATCCACTTTGTAATTCAGCAGCATGATAATAAATCAATCATGGAAACATAATGCATTAAATCAAGAGCTGAAACACATCAACACACAAGACACCAAGATTTTGACATGGAAAACTCGGTTAAGGGAAAAACCATGGGGTGATTAACCCAAGATTGTATTCTCTATTAGAAGAATAGAAAGAACAAAATGGCACATGCCAATTAGGGCTCACTGCCTGAGAACACTACTCACAAGAGGCTCACTACCTACAGGAGACACACTGTCTACAAAATAATAAGTGTTACATACTTGAACTAGAGAATAGCATCTTCACCATGCTTGAGTCAATTCCATTTAAGCTCAATACTTCTGCTCTGCCTTTCGCTCTGCTCCTCTCTACCACACTCTCATCTTGACAAAACCCACTTTGAAATGACTTTACAGCTCCTTATTTATACAAGACATCGACTTAGGAATTATCATCCAAGTCGGCATACATAATAGAGCAAGTACATAAATACAACATGATTTATTACAAAAAGACTTCACGCAGATCAACACACTATCGGCTACACAGATCTGAGACTTCAATCTTTCTTTGGGAACACCCAATTCTTCATAGGACACCTTCCAGATCATCCACAGGATGTGTAACTCATCCAGTTGGCTAGACTTAAGAAGAACATCATCATCCGGAAGTAAATCTTTAATTACGAGCTCAATCTTCAATGCGGACCATTAACACAAACTAGACACAATCCAAAGACCTCCACAAGCTTGCCTGAATCACCAAGAACATCCACACTACTACTGTCTACTGAAATCATTCTCTCCTTCATCTGGAACCTCAAGAACACAGTCTGTCATTGTTGTCATATTGGAGTAGATGCTTGCGGACCTCTAGACCATGAACCAATTGAGTTGTCACTTCACATGGACTTACTAAACACTCCATCAAATCTACAGAACAGGATATTGCATTTTTGGATCTCACCAAACCTATTTGTATCACTCTGTTACCTCTAAACATCTGCTAGAACCGGTTTTACTTAAGTGGCCATAACTTCTTCAGATCTTCATGTGGACCTCTGAAATCTTTACTGGATCATCTTAAGACACATATCTACAAATCCTTTGAAGTGTATCCTTTGATCTTCATCTTATTTAGGATCTTTAGCTCACTGTCTTCACTGTTCTTCCCTGCTCTTGATTAGGACTAATTTTCTCAATATCCTCAGCACACAGCTCATCCAATCCTTATCATCAATGTAATAGGAGTATGTTGACATCAATGACAACACCGGTTAGGCTCGTACTTGCAACAGAAAGGATGAACCAAACAATTATGGAAAGAGCTAGAAGTATGCTTAGTGGTGCATAGTTGGATAAATGCTTTTGGGCATAGGTTATGTGTACTGCTTGCTACTTGATAAACAAATCTCCTTGTAAGGATCTTGACTTGACACCTTTTGAAGTGTGGACAGGTAAGAAACCTTTTGTTTCACATTTAAGGGTTTTTAGCTATGAGGCTTTTGTTCATGTGTCTAAAGAAAAGTGATCTAAGTTGGATCCAAAGGCTGAGAAGTGTACATTCATTGGATATGGTGATAATGTCAAATGTTATAAGCTTTGGAATCAACTAACCCACAAGATTATATTTTCTAGAGATGTTATTTTGAGGGAACTTAGAGTTATTTCTGAGCCTAAGCAACCAAAAGAGAAAGAAGAAAAGGTAAAGAAGGTGCACTTTGATTTAGAGAAGCAAGATGCACCTCAAGAAGAACAGAATGATGGATTGGGGGGTGAAGAAGAAGAAGAAGATTCAAGTAGTTCTAATGAAGATGAGTCTGTTATTATAGAAGAAGTTGGTGCAAATGATCATGTAGAAGAACGAGTAGAGTCTCTTACTCCACCCTTGAGGAGATCCACAAGACAATAGAATCTAGTTGACAGGTATAGCCCACTAGATTTCCATTGTTTATATGCTTTATTGAGTACTAACGATGAACCTAGATCCTACAGGGAAGCTACTTCTGTAGATGATAGTGAGTCTTGGCAGCTAGCCATGTAGGAGGAGATGATGACTTTAGACTCTTGTAACACCTAGGATCTTGTTTGTTTGCCCAAAGGAAGAAAGGCCATAGGTTGTAAGTGGGTCTTCAAGAAGAAGTTTGGAGTAGACAGTTCATTAGAGAAGTACAAGGCTAGATTGGTA
The DNA here is from genome assembly GCA_027924645.1 of Cunninghamia lanceolata. Classification (NCBI taxonomy): domain Eukaryota; kingdom Viridiplantae; phylum Streptophyta; class Pinopsida; order Cupressales; family Cupressaceae; genus Cunninghamia; species Cunninghamia lanceolata. The sequence goes on along the minus strand of BSBN01000186.1, from coordinate 10,475,184 downwards.
GCCAAGGGCTACTCCCAGAGAGAGGGAGTTGATTTTGGTGGGATATTCTCTCCTGTTGCTAAATTGACTTCTATTAAATTTATCTTATCCATTGCTACAGCTTATGATTGGGAGATTGAGCAAATGGATGTTAAGAATGCGTTCTTGCATGGAGATCTTGAAGAAGAAATTTATATGCAACAACCTATAGGTTTTGAGGTAAAGGGAAAAGAACATTGGGTTTGTAGGTTAATGTCATGCCCACATTTTCCTTGTGGTCACAACACACATCGCACGTGTCATAGCCACATCTGTCATGTGGTTATGACACGAGATATGAAAAACTTTTCTCACACTGTCCTAAAAACCCCTTTCGCATGCGTACGCATGCTCAACGGTGTTCTCTCATGGCGAAACACTATACTCATCGGCGGAATACAAGTACAATGGCGTGCAACCAGAAGCATATAGATCAACAAGAGGGTCTATACAACGCTGCTAACGTCATTGCAAGAGTGAGATTACCAAAGTTCTTAAATCGAATCCTCGGCAATGTTCGGTAGCAGAATGCCTTACGGCGTTAGTGGGAATTACGCTGCACTCATTTACGCATGTGGTTCACTGATAGAGGATCCACTCCCCACGACGCCTTGTTCCGACTAAACCGGCTAGTGATCTCCCTATTTAGTCTTTTTTTCAGCCAGGCACGGTTGTCTGTCTCCTCTCTTGTTTCCAGAAACATACTCCTCCTATGACTTAGCATTTTCAACAAGGCAGTTTGGTTGCCCTCTCTTCCCTTTCCACAAGTTCTTAAGTTTGATTATATCTTCATCGCCCTCACCTTAACTATCTCTTAGTTCATTTAATGTGTTTATATTTCGGTCTCTCTCTCTCTTTCATTTTCTATGCTTTCTTTATGTGCATCCTGTCCTTTCTTCATGATTTACGTCAATCAGGGTTATCACTGCAGTTATAGTTGATATTAAACCTAATGTCAGATGATCTAAGTCACAAAGGCTGGTTTACTATTTCGCTGGACTCGGTCTCCTAATCTTCCCCGATCTAGGTTCCTCCTCTTCGTAAATACTTAGTCAACTTGTTCCTAAACACAATTGACAGAAGGGTCCGTCAACTTAGTTCTCTTATCCCGTGTGAGAAATGTCGCGCATTTTCTCCTCTGTGTTTTCCAATGTTAGTTTTTTTTTTTTCATCGGAACCTCTTACAGGTTTACATATGAGATCGTTTGCTACAGTTGAGATTAATATGGCCACATGGATTGTTAGTGGTGGCTTCTTAAGTTTATTTCCAGTGTTCTTTTGAGCAAGGAATTGTGTAATTTTCCTCTTCATTTTCCGGATGATTATTTGTGCGTTTTTAGTTGAAACTTCCGAGAAACTCTTTCCAAAGTATCACTGAATATTCCTAAACTCTCTTTCAATTATAATTTTATTTTCTCTTGTTTAGAATTACTGTTGTTACTGTTACTCTTAATTACGATTCATACACTGATTGTAATTCATATGACGTTGTCAATAGATGTAGGTGGTTCACCACTTTATAAAACTCTGTTCATGGTAATATATCTTCTTTGGTTGTTGTGTTCAACACTTAATAACATCTCCTGTGAGATTATATTTGTTATATATTTTTTTTTTCTCTATATCCATGAAACATAGTTTATAACGATTTTAAACGAGGGCCCAATAAATTGGTTCATAGATTTACTCCTATATATATATATATATATATATTTATATACATATTTATAATATATTTATTTTAATGTCTATGTATGGACAAATTGGTTTACCACAACTTATATATATCGATATCTCCATCTATATATATATATATAGATATATAATCATTATTATATTATATATATAGCTATCTACATAGACATATATAATATATATATATATGCCTATATATAGAGCTATATAAAAATAAACTGAATTTATATTCCAAATAACCCATTCAAATGTTAGGGCCCAAGCCCTAACATTTTTTATTGCTTTAGACTCACAGCAGACGGCGGCCATGGGCGGCGGTGGCCGCAGTGACAGAGGAGCATGGTCGGGGTGGCCACAGAGTGGCGGAAGGAACTTTGTGGTGGCCGCAGAGCGGCGGACGAAACTTTGTGGTGGCCGCAGAGCGGCGGACGAAACTTTGTGGTGGCCGCAGAGCGGCAGACAAGATCCGCGGGAGGCATAAGGGTTTGGAGGGGGGGGAAGATGTGGAGTGGGGCGGAGCCCCACCCACATTCCCACGACGTGGGGTGTGGGTGGGGCTCCGCCCCACTCCACACCTCCATATGTAACAACTTGCGGTGGGGTTTACTCCCCACCGCCCATATAAAATTTCGACTGTGTTTTTTTTTTTTAATCCGCAGCTTACATGTTGACAGTCTTTCACCATTCGTTGGTTCTTAACACTACTAATATATTAACAAGTATATATATATATATATATATATATTTATATATATTCATATATAAATATATATATATATATATATAGATATATCAACAATAATATATTTATATATATATTTCATATATATATATATATATATATATATATATATATATATATATATATATATATATCCCCCTTTTTTTTTATATTGATATATAACAGTTCTAATTACTTTCAATTACTCTATTATTTTCTAAAATGATAATTACTCAAAATGAGAAATATATATATATCTCTATATATATATTTAGAAATTATTTAGAGAACAAAAAAAATACTCTTTATATATTTGTATAATTCCAATTTCTACAATTTCTCTAATTCACTACTCTATGCATTTTCTCCAAATCAACCTATTATAAGGAAATTGTCATAACAATTAGATATATATATATATATATATATATATATATATATATATATATATATATATATATATATATATATATATATGCCAATTTCACCAAATGGTAAATAGCATTTCCCTCATTTTAAGTATAAATTTCCATTTTTATAAACATAGAAGACTTGTAAATTTACAACCAGATTATATTTACATGCTAGATTTCCTCTAATCCTCCTAATTTAACAGAATCCATTATATAGGGAGAATAACTCAAATATTTAAAACTGTCTTTTCCATTTTAATATTGAACAGAAAATTAGCATTTCAACTAGTGAAGCAATTCCAAACTTTCAATGTAAACAACTCAGATTAAGTTGCAAAAACGAACTTATTCTTTTCAGTAATACTTGAAACACAAAAATTTCTATTGAACAAAGGTTGCAAACAACAACTTAAAAATTTAAGCACATTCATATTACAGCTTCTCAATCATGAATACCAACTTCCCAGATATGAACTTTCTCCTCCCAAACAGTATACAACTGAAAACTTATGACAACCAATAAAATCCAATAATAACAAGATCAGGGAGGTGATTTTCTTCACTCCCAGAATATCATTAAATTACAACAATAACAAGAGAGGTGTTCTCTCTTCATCTCTATGAAATGAACCAGGCCTAATTCCCATGACAAGAAGCTAATCTGTTTCTTCATAAATAGCCAACCAGAAGCTCCAAGAGAAAAAACCTGCGTATCAAAGACAAACAAAGCAGAAAATACCACTTGTCTAGCTCTCCTCCCTACCGTAGACCCGCAAGAGGGTCACCCCCGAGCTAGGGAGACCATACTCACACCTGGGTACTCAAACACTCCACTTCACAACAGAAACAACAACAATCCCAAAGCACACATACACCCGTGGCTATTTTACACAATACGGAAACTCAGCTACAGTGAGTTTCGTAAGGGGCAGGAGAGTGGATACACTCGACTCCAGAGTGTCACCCTGACAGTTAAATGAACTCATATAAATTTCTCTTGGTCTCAACCAAGTGTGATCACATTTTGTAAGAAATCTGTATATGACTCTCAAGTCAAAAATACAGTCACAGATACATGCCCTCAAGGCTTTCAACATCCCAAAAGATGGAACAGGTATGCACCCGAGGAGGATCTCTCCTCCCCTACCCGAAACTTGATGAGCATTTCTCCCAAGTGGGAGACGCTCTGTCAAACACCCGACAAGAACCCCACAGAAAACAGATTTAAACACATATTTCACACACATTTCATACACATTTCAGTCCTACCAAAACAAAGGTAAAATTCAGACCAACCTTGCAAAGCCCTCCTGGAATGAAGTTGTTGCAGAGTCCACAGAGTTCACTTCCAAGCTTAGCCACCAACTCCCTCTCTCTTCTCTATCTTCCAAACTAACTTCTCTATTTTTTGTAAGGCCAAAATGAAAGATTTTCCCCAAAATTCAACTAACTCCCTCTCATCCCAAAATTTGAAAATAAATAACCCAAAATTCTCTTTCTTTCCAATTTTGAGAAATGGGGAAGTGACACTTGTCACCTCCTCACCCTTCCCAAAAATCACTATTCTGTCCAGGTGGCTTATGTCACTCTCCATTCCCAAGGGTACTCCTTATTCCTTTCATGTGACTCCACTTTCTCATGGGAGAAATAAAAAAAAAGAGTTAAATGGGAACAAGACAGGTGACCCATGCCTCTTTCTCCTTTCCTCACATGGGTGTCCCCATAGTACATGGGGGAATCTTACTAAAGAAGAGGTAACTTTTACTAATGGATGGCATCTCTTATCTAGGGGAAAGTAGAGGGGATGGGTTGAGTGTTGGTACAACCCATCATGTCCCCTCCTACCTCCAATTTTCGCCACTTAACTTCAGGGGAAGGTTAAGTTGACTAGATGGAGGTTACTCAAGGGTTACCCATGCCAAATGGGCCCCTAGACCCATGGGGTAGAACCCAGGGTCAATTTTAACCCATACAAGACACCCCAGGTCAAGGTAAAGCACAAGAAAAAGGGCTTCATAATTTAAATAAAAATAGAAATTTCAAATTCAATCTCTTTACAACACTTACTTATAAAAATAATATTACATGAGGGTAACCTAACCCACTCGACCATACGAAAGACCACATTACATCATGACATCAAACACAAAGAGATCTTGGTTCTTCGTGGAACCAGATCGGCTTAACAGGGAATAACAATTAACAAGGTGTGGAATGATCTCCGAAATCTGTGGTTTGATTAGTAGTCCCTGCACACTCAATTACAAGATCAGTAACCACATAAATTCATCATAGCCGAAGCAACTTAAATAACACATGCATTCACATGCCTTAGTACAATTTAACATAATTAAAAATCATATTACAATTTTCCATCATCTCTAATTCATTTTTCTGAAAAGTAACTTATCCAAACATCACCCAATTAGTTTTTCCGAAAACATAATAAAGTTAAATAGTCTGACAAATTTCGGGAACTGCTATCCCACAAATATGAAAGTAACAATAACAGTACTGTAAATAGTCATGACAACAGTAATAAAAAGGGCGGTCCTCACATCCTCTCCCCCTAAGACGGTACTTCCTCCTGGAAGTCGTCAAAAAGGTGAGGATACAGGGTCTTCAATCTCTCTGCATCTTCCCATGTTGCAGTGACTTCGTCGTATAAGTCCCATTGGACTCTAACCTGGTCCAGCTCTCAACCTCGAAGGGCCAGCGTCCGTCGAGCCAATATGCGAATTGGCTCCAACGCCAGTTGTCCGTCTGCCTCTACCTGAAGAGCACTCCAATCCAACACATGAGATAAGTCAGAAATATATAGACGTAAAACTGATACATGAAATACATCGTGGATACGTGACAGGCTAGGTGGCAAGGCTAGACGATAGGCTACTGGTCCTATCCGCTCCAAGATTTCGAAAGGTCCTACAAATCGAGGTGCGAGTTTAGAGCCTTTTCCGTAACGGATTGGACTTTTGTGCGGCCGCACTCTCAAAAATACTCTTTCCCCCACAGAGAAGCTTCGGTCTGTCCTTTTAGCATCGGCATACTTTTTCTACCTGTCCTGTGCTTCCAGAAGCCTCTGTCTTATCTGTTTAATTTGCAGTTCCATATTCTAAACTATCTCTGGGCCGATGACTGTTCTGTCCTCTATACGATCCCAACTTAAAGGTGTTCTGCATGGTCTGCCATATAATGCCTGGAAAGGAGGCATACCCAACGAGCTATGATGCCCATTATTGTAGGCGAATTCAACTAGATACAGGTACTCCTCCCATCTAGACTGGTGGTCCATCACATACATGCGAAGCATGTCTTCTAACACCTGGTTAACTCTCTCTGTTTGTCCATCGGTTTCCGGATGATATGCAGAACTGAAGTTGAGCTGTGTGCCCAACGCCTGATGTAAGGCTTTCCAGAACGATGAAGTGAATACGGAGTCTCTGTCAGATATAATGCGGCGAGGTACTCCATGAAGTCTAACAATCTGATCAAGAAACACCTTTGCCACTGATGGTGCATTGTACGTTGTACATATTGGTGAAAAATGCGCCACTTTGGTCAGCTTGTCAACTGTCACCATAATAGCATCATGGCGACGTGATGACATAGGTAGACCAACGATAAAATCCATAGAAATGGTATCCCATTTCCATTCAGGTATCTCGTGTGGGTACAACAGTCCCGCTGGATGCTGATGTTCGGCCTTGACCCTCTGACATTCCAGGCAACGAGCAACAAATTCGGCAATGTCACGCCTCATCCCAGCCCAATGATAAAGCTGTCGTAAATCAGCATGCATCTTCTTCACTCCTGGGTGTGCTGCGTAGGGTGCTCTATGAGCCTCTGATAGGATTATTGTACGAAGATTACCCGCATGGGGTACATAGATGCGTTGCCGATGTCGAAGCATACCATCAGAATCAAGGGTATATCCTGTAAATTTGCCCTCAAGGGCCTTCTGATTTAGTACTGCCTGCTGCACTTCAAGAAACCATTCGTCCTCCGGCAGATGCTGTAAGATGCGATCCTTCAAGTCCATCTTCAAGGTCAGGGTCTGGATCTCGTGGCATCTTCGACTCAAAGCATCAGCGACCACGTTCTCCTTCCCTTTTATATAATGGACATCGAAGTCATATTCTCATAGGAATTCCATCCAACGCCGTTGGCGGGCGTTCAAATTAGGCTGTGTAAAAATATACTGCAAACTATGATGGTCTGAATGGAGTTCAAAGCGTCGCCCTAAGAGAAAGTGTCTCCAGCGAACCAAGGCATGAACAACAGCTGCAAGCTCTAAGTCGTGCGTAGGATAGTTTAACTCATGTGTCTTTAGTTTCCGCGATTCGTATGCGATCGCTCGTCCATCCTGCATAAGCACGGCTCCCAAACCTTCTAATGATGCATCCGTGCAAACTACAAACTCTTCCGAAGGATCTGGTACTGCTAAAATAGGAGCGCTCGTAAGACGCTCTTTGAGGACTCCAAAAGCCTTTTCACACTGCTCGGTCCAAGTGAAACCCTTCCCTTTTCGCTGAAGGGAAGTAATGGGATGTTCTATCCTGGAGAAACCTTCGACAAACCGACGATAATACCCAGCTAACCCCATAAAGCTTCTGACCTCTGTCACGTTCGTGGGTGCCGGCCACTCCTGGATTGCTCTAATTTTAGATGGATCTACGGAGATGCCATCGCCTGATAAAATGTGTCCCAAATACTGCACCTCTGTCCTGAAGAAGGCACACTTCGTCAAGTTGCCATAAAGTTGCTGCTCTCGTAATTTCTGCAAAACTTGACGCAAGTGCTCTACATGCTCCTCCTCAGTCCGTGAATAAATCAGAATGTCATCTAGGAATATGATCACGAACCGGTCTAGGTATGTACGGAACACCCCGTTCATGAGACTCATGAATACTGCAGGAGCATTCGTCAACCCGAAAGGTACCACTGTGAATTCATAATGGCCATATCTGGTTCGAAAAGCAGTTTTATGAATATCTGACTCCGTGATGCGCAATTGATGATACCCAGATTTTAGATCGATTTTCGAGAACACTCTGGCTCCCTGCATCTGATCAAAAAGGTCGTCAATCCTAGGTAGAGGATAACGATTCTTCACCGTCACCTTGTTCAACTGCCTGTAGTCCATGCATAGACGAAGAGATCCATCTTTCTTCTTCACGAAGATCACTGGTGCGCCCCATGGTGAAACGCTAGGTCGGATGTGTCCCTTCTCAAGTAATTCTTCCAACTGCAGCTTAAGTTCTGTGAGTTCATGGGTCGTCATTCTATAGGGTGCGCGGGATATCGGCTCTGCACCTGGCACTAAGTCAATGTGGAAGTCCACTTCTCTACGTGGAGGCATACCAGGTAATTCTGGCGGGAACACATCGGCAAACTCTCTAAGGATAGGGTGATCATCTAAAGTAGCCTCAGGTTCATCCTCTGCTCTATCACTGACTGTGATGGCAAACATCTGACATCCCCTCCGCATACAGCGCTTAAGCTGTTGTGCGGATATCATACGAACTGCCGTGGGCTTTTGAATGCCCACTATCTCAACCGACGAACCTTGATCGTCTAAACAGCTAATCGTTCTCTGGCGACAATCAAGCTTGGCTCTATGTGCCGCAAGCCAATCCATACCCAGAACTACTCCGTAAGACCCTAATGGCATAACCCTAAGGTCGCATGTTGTGGTGAAGGGTCCCAATGTGATCTCACAGTCTTTAACCAAGGTATCTACTGACATCCTGGCCCCTGAGGCCAACTCAACTTCCCACCTAATGTCTTGCCTAGAAGCCACCAGCCTGCAACGCTCCACTAACGATGTAGACAAAAAGGAGTCAGTAGCTCCTGAGTCAAAAAGGATCGAGATGGGAAAGTCTCTAATCGTACCTGCTGCCTCGATGACAGAAGCCTGGAAATCGGCCTGGCGGTTATCAATCGCTGCAAACATGTGGTGAGATCTGCCCACGTCACCTACGGTCTGCTCGGACCCACCTGATCGGGGCTGACCCCCTACAGTAAATCCCTGCGGACACTCTCTAGCCAGATGCCCTGCCCCACCACATACATAACATGGTCCTCTAACCTGTAACTGCCCTGACTGTGTTCTGCCCGATTGTTGTTGCCCGGTCCGTCCGGTGGATCCCTGTGAGCCTCTGTAAGACTGCTGGGACCTTGCGGGTCCTGCTGATGAACCCTGCTGTCTCTGATCCCTGCGTGGTCCCTGCTGCTGCCATCCATGGTTCTGTCCTCCCTGTCCCCTCTGTTGAAATTTGGATTTTTGCTGATGTTGCTGTTGCTGTGGAGGCCTAGGAGGTAATGATGAAGGATTATATCCTCCTCTCTGTGTTGTGTTTTGAGGCCTTCGGAAATTTTGCTGTTGTTGGGGATTTCGTTCCTGATACTGTGGGTGTGAATTCTGTCCTCGTCCCTGAATTTCCTCTGATATAAGGGCCTTTTCAACAGCTTCGCTCATGGTCTGGGGATTTGCCATACGAACTGGTCCTGCTATCTCGTGATTTAGCCCCCTGATAAATTTGTGTATTAAGATTTTCTCGTCATGGAGGTATTCCGCGTAACGAGAAAGTTCTATAAATCGGCTCTCATACTGAGTAACGGTGAGTCCCCTCTGCTGTAGATCATGAAACTCATCGATTCTGCGCTGTCTATAATGTTCGGACAAATACCGCGCATTGAAGCGCTCAATGAAGGTGTCCCATGTGAGTGTATCCACGGAGAGTCAGCGCTTGCACTCCTCTGTGCGCCACCAGGTGGCTGCTGCATCCCTAAGAAGATGAACTGCCACTCGTGCTTTCGTGTTGCTCTCATACGGTCGCAATGCGAAACACCTGTCTAAGCTAATTAGCCAAGCCTTGGCCACAGCTCCCTCTGTAGCTCCTGCGAAGGTGGGTGGGTTGAGCCTCAGTAGATCTCTGATAGGGTCCCCTCTGTCTCTAAGTCTCCCAAGTGGCTCTTCCACACCATCCTCATATACTCCATGCTGAACCTGTTCTTGTCTCAAAAGTCTCGGAGGACTCCTGCTCCGTGCTCGGGAGGCCGACCCCTACCTCCTCTACTGTTGTGTCAGGAATCTCAACGAAGGTCTCCACACGTATCACCTCTAGTGGATCAACGCGGGGCTCCATACGTGGCTCAATACGTGACTCGGCACGTGGCTCCTCTCGCGGATCAACACGAGGCTCTATACGTGGCTCAGGAATCACTGGTGGTAACCTGTCCAACATAGTCTATAGTGCCTGTAAGATCTGTGGACCTATATCCGTTACTGGTGTCGCCTGTGGTACTAGTGGTACTTGTGGTACAGGTGGTGCAGGTGGTGCTGCTGAATCTGCGGGTGCCAGTCCCTCGGCTGAGGAATCGCTGTGCACCTCGACTGACGCTGTGTGGCGTGATCACGTTCGTCGAACACGTCGGGGAGGCATCCTACAAAACAAGGTAGAAACTAATTAGCCAAAGTTGCGGAATAATAACGTGCCCAAATACGCCCAGTGTTTACAAACTTGGCTCTGATACCAAAAGTCATGCCCACATTTTCCTTGTGGTCACAACACACATCGCACGTGTCATAGCCACATCTGTCATGTGGTTATGACACGAGATATGAAAAACTTTTCTCACACTGTCCTAAAAACCCCTTTCGCATGCGTACGCATGCTCAACGGTGTTCTCTCATGGCGAAACACTATACTCATCGGCGGAATACAAGTACAATGGCGTGCAACCAGAAGCATATAGATCAACAAGAGGGTCTATACAACGCTGCTAACGTCATTGCAAGAGTGAGATTACCAAAGTTCTTAAATCGAATCCTCGGCAATGTTCGGTAGCAGAATGCCTTACGGTGTTAGTGGGAATTACCCTGCACTCATTTACGCACGTGGTTCGCTGATAGAGGATCCACTCCCCACGACGCCTTGTTCCGACTAAACCGGCTAGTGATCTCCCTATTTAGTCTTTTTTTCGGCCAGGCACGGTTGTCTGTCTCCTCTCTTGTTTCCAGAAACATACTCCTCCTATGACTTAGCATTTTCAACAAGGCGGTTTGGTTGCCCTCTCTTCCCTTTCCACAAGTTCTTAAGTTTGATTATATCTTCATCGCCCTCACCTTAACTATCTCTTAGTTCATTTAATGTGTTTATATTTCGGTCTCTCTCTCTCTTTCATTTCTATGCTTTCTTTATGTGCATCCTGTCCTTTCTTCATGATTTACGTCAATCAGGGTTATCACTGCAGTTATCAGTTGATATTAAACCTAATGTCAGATGATCTAAGTCACAAAGGCTGGTTTACTATTTCGCTGGACTCGGTCTCCTAATCTTCCCCGATCTAGGTTCCTCCTCTTCGTAAATACTTAGTCAACTTGTTCCTAAACACAATTGACAGAAGGGTCCGTCAACTTAGTTTCTCTTATCCCGTGTGAGAAATGTCGCGCATTTTCTCCTCTGTGTTTTCCAATGTTAGTTTTTTTTTTTCATCGGAACCTCTTACAGGTTTACATATGAGATCGTTTGCTACAGTTGAGATTAATATGGCCACATGGATTGTAGTGGTGGCTTCTTAAGTTTATTTCCAGTGTTCTTTTGAGCAAGGAATTGTGTAAATTTCCTCTTCATTTTCCGGATGATTATTTGTGCGTTTTTAGTTGAAACTTCCGAGAAACTCTTTCCAGAGTATCACTGAATATTCCTAAACTCTCTTTCAATTATAATTTTTATTTTCTCTGTTTAGAATTACTGTTGTTACTGTTACTCTTAATTACGATTCATACACTGATTGTAATTCGTATGACGTTGTCAATAGATGTAGGTGGTTCACCACTTTATAAAACTCTGTTCATGGTAATATATCTTCTTTGGTTGTTGTGTTCAACACTTAATAACATCTCCTGTGAGATTATATTTGTTATATATATTTTTTTTCTCTATATCCATGAAACATAGTTTATAACGATTTTAAACGAGGGCCCAATAAATTGGTTCATAGATTTACTCCTATATATATATATATATATATATTTATATACATATTTATAATATATTTATTTTAATGTCTATGTATGGACAAATTGGTTTACCACAACTTATATATATCGATATCTCCATCTATATATATATATATATATATATAGATATATAATCATTATTATATTATATATATAGCTATCTACATAGACATATATAATATATTATATATGCCTATATATAGAGCTATATAAAAATAAACTGAATTATATTCCAAATAACCCATTCAAATGTTAGGGCCCAAGCCCTAACATTTTTTATTGCTTTAGACTCACAGTAGACGGCGGCCATGGGCGGCGGTGGCCGCAGTGACAGAGGAGCATGGTCCGGGGTGGCGCAGAGCGGCGGAAGGAACTTTGTGGTGGCCGCAGAGCGGCGGACGAAACTTTGTGGTGGCCCGCAGAGCGGCAGACAAGATCCGCGGGAGGCATAAGGGTTTGGAGGGGGGGGAAGATGTTGGAGTGGGGCGGAGCCCCACCCACATTCCCACGACGTGGGGTGTGGGTGGGGCTCCGCCCCACTCCACACCCTCCATATGTAATAACAACTTGCGGTGGGGTTTACTCCCCACCGCCCATATAAAATTTCGACTGTGTTTTTTTTTTTTAATCCGCGGCTTACATGTTGACAGTCTTTCACCATTCGTTGGTTCTTAACACTACTAATATATTAACAAGTATATATATATATATATATATATATATATATATATATATAATATTTATATATATTCATATATAAATATACTATATATATATAGATATATCAACAATAATATATTTTATATATATATATATATATATATATATATAATATTTAATATATATATATATATATATATCCCCCCTTTTTTTTATATTGATATATAACAGTTTCTAATTACTTTCAATTACTCTATTATTTTCTAAATGATAATTACTCAAAATGAGAAATTATATATATCTCTATATATTTAGAAATTATTTAGAGAACAAAAAAATACTCTTTATATATTTGTATAATTCCAATTTCTACATTTCTCTAATTCACTACTCTATGCATTTTTCTCCAAATCAACCTATTATAAGGAAATTGTCATAACAATTAGATATATATATATATATATATATATATATATATATATATATATATATATATATATATATATATATATATATATGCCAATTTCACCAAATGGTAAATAGCATTTCCCTCATTTTAAGTATAAATTTCACTTTTATAAACATAGAAGACTTGTAAATTTACAACCAGATTATATTTACATGCTAGATTCCTCTAATCCTCCTAATTTAACAGAATCCATTATATAGGGAGAATAACTCAAATATTTAAAACTGTCTTTTCCATTTTAATATTGAACAGAAAATTAGCATTTCAACTAGTGAAGCAATTCCAAACTTTCAATGTAAACAACTCAGATTAAGTTGCAAAAATGAACTTATTCTTTTCAGTAATACTTGAAACACAAAAATTTCTATTGAACAAAGGTTGCAAACAACAACTTAAAAATTTAAGCACATTCATATTACAGCTTCTCAATCATGAATACCAACTTCCCAGATATGAACTTTCTCCTCCCAAACAGTATACAACTGAAAACTTATGACAACCAATAAAATCCAATAATAACAAGATCAGGGAGGTGATTTTCTTCACTCCCAGAATATCATTAAATTACAACAATAACAAGAGAGGTGTTCTCTCTTCATCTCTATGAAATGAACCAGGCCTAATTCCCATGACAAGAAGCTAATCTGTTTCTTCATAAATAGCCAACCAGAAGCTCCAAGAGAAAACACCTGCGTATCAAAGACAAACAAAGCAGAAAATACCACTTGTCTAGCTCTCCTCCCTACCGTAGACCCGCAAGAGGGTCACCCCCGAGCTAGGGAGACCATACTCACACCTGGGTACTCAAACACTCCACTTCACAACAGAAACAACAACAATCCCAAAGCACACATACACCCGTGGCTATTTTACACAATACAGAAACTCAGCTACAGTGAGTTTCGTAAGGGGCAGGAGAGTGGATACACTCGACTCCAGAGTGTCACCCTGACAGTTAAATGAACTCATATAAATTTCTCTTGGTCTCAACCAAGTGTGATCACATTTTGTAAGAAATCTGTATATGACTCTCAAGTCAAAAATACAGTCACAGATACATGCCCTCAAGGCTTTCAACATCCCAAAAGATGGAACAGGTATGCACCCGAGGAGGATCTCTCCTCCCCTACCCCAAACTTGATGAGCATTTCTCCCAAGTGGGAGACGCTCTGTCAAACACCCGACAAGAACCCCACAGAAAACAGATTTAAACACATATTTCACACACATTTCATACACATTTCAGTCCTACCAAAACAAAGGTAAAATTCAGACCAACCTTGCAAAGCCCTCCTGGAATGAAGTTGTTGCAGAGTCCACAGAGTTCACTTCCAAGCTTAGCCACCAACTCCCTCTCTCTTCTCTATCTTCCAAACTAACTTCTCTATTTTTTGTAAGGCCAAAATGAAAGATTTTCCCCAAAATTCAACTAACTCCCTCTCATCCCAAAATTTGAAAATAAATAACCCAAAATTCTCTTTCTTTCCAATTTTGAGAAATGGGGAAGTGACACTTGTCACCTCCTCACCCTTCCCAAAAATCACTATTCTGTCCAGGTGGCTTATGTCACTCTCCATTCCCAAGGGTACTCCTTATTCCTTTCATGTGACTCCACTTTCTCATGGGAGAAATAAAAAAAAAGAGTTAAATGGGAACAAGACAGGTGACCCATGCCTCTTTCTCCTTTCCTCACACGGGTGTCCCCATAGTACATGGGGGAATCTTACTAAAGAAGAGGTAACTTTTACTAATGGATGGCATCTCTTATCTAGGGGAAAGTAGAGGGGATGGGTTGAGTGTTGGTACAACCCATCATGTCCCCTCCTACCTCCAATTTTCGCCACTTAACTTCAGGGGAAGGTTAAGTTGACTAGATGGAGGTTACTCAAGGGTTACCCATGCCAAATGGGCCCCTAGACCCATGGGGTATAACCCAGGGTTAATTTTAACCCATACAAGACACCCCAGGTCAAGGTAAAGCACAAGAAAAAGGGCCTCATAATTTAAATAAAAATAGAAATTTCAAATTCAATCTCTTTACAACACTTACTTATAAAAATAATATTACATGAGGGTAACCTAACCCACTCGACCATACGAAAGACCACATTACATCATGACATCAAACACAAAGAGATCTTGGTTCTTCGTGGAACCAGATCGGCTTAACAGGGAATAACAATTAACAAGGTGTGGAATGATCTCCGAAATCTGTGGTTTGATTAGTAGTCCCTGCACACTCAATTACAAGATCAGTAACCACATAAATTCATCATAGCTGAAGCAACTTAAATAACACATGCATTCACATGCCTTAGTACAATTTAACATAATTAAAAATCATATTACAAGTTTCCATCATCTCTAATTCATTTTTCTAAAAAGTAACTTATCCAAACATCACCCAATTAGTTTTTCTGAAAACATAATAAAGTTAAATAGTCTGACAAATTTCGGGAACTGCTATCCCACAAATATGAAAGTAACAATAACAGTACTGTAAATAGTCATGACAACAGTAGTAAAAAGGGCGGTCCTCACAGTTAAAGAGGTCCATTTATGGTCTAAAACAATCCCCTAGAATGTGGTTTCAAAAGTTTGACTCATTTGTTTTGAAATTGGGTTTTGTTAGAAGTGAGGAGGATCATTGTGTTTACATTCATTGTGTTGATGATTCTATACTGGTTATTGCTTTGTATGTTGATGACATGTTTTTCAGCAATACTAAGGGTATGATCAGTGAGCTTAAAGCCCAACTTTCAAATGCATTTGAGATGAAGGATCTTAGTGCTGCAAGGTATATTTTGGGAATGGAGATCAGGAGGGACAGAGTTAACAAAAATCTTTGGTTGTCACAAAGTAAGTATATGAATACTATTTTGCAGAGGTTTAGTTTGCAGGACTGTAACCCAGTTAGAGTTCCTTTACCCATTGGTACTAAGCTTTCATTAGATATGTGTCCAAAGACTGAGGATGATTTTGAGGATATGCCTAATGTGCCATATGCTAGTGCTATAGGGAGTTTGATGTATGCAATGGTTTGCACTAGACCAGATATTGCCCAAGCAGTGGGAGTTTTGAGCATATTTATGTCTAACCCTGGTAGATAGCATTAGGATAAGGTTCCATTAACCTTGTAAATCCCAATATTGTATTTATTCCATTTATTATATTTAATTTGTAATTATCCATGAGGAGATGTACTAGTTTCACTGGCAGGGATAATTTCAGAGTAACCGAAGGTAATTACAGAGTGACTTTTACTGTTGGCAAATGTAAAACCACAAAGTAAATGAGGGTAGGTGTGCTCCCTTGAGGAATCTACTATATTTGGCATGTATGACAACTATCATAATGTTTGGTTAGTGAATCTATGACAGCTGCAAGTTGTCATAAGATTCTGTGATTCTATGATGCATATGACATATATGTTAGTTGTATATTTGTTATATTTAGCCCAAGGTTCCTATCTTGGAAAGATACTCTTTTGTGGAATCTATGATGGTTATGATGCATCATAAGATGCTATAAGAGGCCAAATTTAGTCTTGGGCCCCAAACTTTTGCATGGCTATTTTTGGACAAGTGTAAGATGCCTGTAAGATGGTAATTAATGTTTATAGGTTGGAGAATCTTAGGAGAGAGAAGACTTGAACACCTAAAATGGAGTCGAAAACATTTCTATAAGTATTTACCATGTATTTGTTGCTGCAATATAGATTTTAGGTACTCAGGTGCTGCCAGAATGTTGTCGGATTGAAGACTTGTGGAGAGAGTTGTGTAGCTGATGTATTGTACATATCTTTTACAGATTAATACAAACTTGTGCCTCTTTCCTGGTGGAGTTTTTTACTTGCAAGGGTTTTCTCCATGTAAACACTATGTCATTGTGTTGAGTTCATCATGTTTGACATCTTTTCTATAGTTGGTTTTATGTTTTGTTACAATCTCTGTTGTTAATGCACACTTAAAGATTGCTGAAATTTATCTTGAATCAAATTTCCATTAAGTAGTTGTGCTTTCATTTCTAACACATTTTAGTGTGCCAGAAGTTACTAGAGGCAGTGAGCCAAAGGTTACAGATGGAAAGGAGTGGTAGTGGTGGATCTCTCATGTTGCTTTGAGATAGTGAATCTATCTATAACAATCTTCTTCTTTCTTCTCTCCTTTGGGCAGTGGGCCTATTGATTTTCGGTGTTGTTATTCATATATATATGTGAGCTAATCCTCACTGTGGTTCTTCCCTTATTGGGGTTTCCACATACATCTAGTGTTCTTATGTGTTTGGATGTGTTTGCATTGATGCTTCATATGTTTACATTCTGCTAATGCATGTTAAAAGGTTAATGATTGAAATTGCTTTGAAGGTTTAAGGTTTTAATAAACAACTGATTCACCCCCTATCTCAATTGTCCTATGCATTCTAAAAATATGCTAGGCTTTCCTTATGTTAATGTTTGAGGGGATACTGTGACATTGTCAATTAGGAGACATAGCTTATTGGAGATGGATGTTAGATGAGCTAGGTTTAGTGGTTTGGAGGCCATGGTGGTTATGTAAGCCATGGGATGGAGATGATGATAATTTGGCCTATATTAGGAAGCTTAGATACATCATGGGGTGTACGCCACATATTATTGAGAGATATATGCTAGATATAGTGTTATAGTAATTTGGAGTATGAAAAACTGCACCAATGCATGAGGTAGTGTTTGTGAGGTCAGTGCAAGAGACCAATGACTGGGGTCCACAAGTAGATCCAAATGTAGCTATTATAGAGTTTGAGGGGCTCGTATCGATCCCATGGGTGAGGGTGATAGATGTGGATGATGTCAGGATGACATCAAATTATGACACATGGTGGGCGACCAATAGGCTTGTATGAATGACCATTCTAGGAGTGGTAGGTAGTAGGAGGAGGTGGGGAGAGGTTGGGGGTAGAGGAGCTAGTGATGAGGAGAGGAGGGTTCAACAACAGAGGAGGAGGGAGGTTAGACAGCCTTTAGGCACACATACTGGTGGAGGCAGAGGGGATGAGGGATTGGTAGAGGTGATCATGGCATAGGGTCCAGGAGCTGATGGTATACCAATGGCATAGGTTCCTTAGGTTTAGGTACTAGCATAGCCATGGGTTCAGCCACATGTATTGGTGTAGGATGTATATGATGAGGAGGAGAGGGATGTACATGTAGGACATATCAGAGGAGATGGGGAGGAGGAGTTACAGGTGAGATTGGATACCGTGATATCAAAGTAGGATGTACTTATCATTGACAGGGACTAGGTTCATGCTATGGTGCAACAACTACAGGGGTTAGTACAATGGACATCAGAGAGAGATGCTGAGGGGGTTCAACAACAATAGGCAGAGTCACTTGCAGTGAGGCTCCAACAAGAATAGGATTTTTGTAAAGGAGTTGTAGTTGGTGGAGGGAAGGTAGAGGTGTTTTCTTGGTGCACTTAGTTGGCCGGAGAGGCTTACTATTACAAGGGATTATATGAGAGTGCAATTCCTGCAGGACAAAGGAAGCTTAGATTTAGCACACTTATTCGATCTATAGGAGGATCAAGGTCAATGAGATCAGATCCTTTGGTTATGGGACCACAAGGAGGATAGGGACCACCACCACTAGCACTAGGGGCACCAACAATAGGGACACAACCACCACCTACGAGAGTACAACCTTCACCCATAGGGGCACAACCTTCTTTGTTAGCATAGCCTCTCCATCTGGAGAGGGGAGTTCTTCATAGACACTTGATACTATTATGACATGTGTATATAATGATGTAGAGATGATTATGATGTAGATATGATGTATATTATGATTCCTATGAGCTTTATATTTATTATGGCTCATGTAGCCTATGTATAGGCTTTTATTTTGTATCATTATACACATATTTATAACTATGAGATGAGATGGACTATTGGCGACAGATGTGATGTTTATGATATTTTATGTTTATGATGTGTATGATGATATGATGTGCTAGATGGATGTTATGGATATATAATGTTATGTATGATATTTATTATGGTCATGGATTTATGATGATTTTATTATGGCTATATGATGTGTGTATGATATATTTGTGATATGATAGATATCTATGATGTTAATAATTGTATAATGTGATTTATTTGTCATGTAATGGATATATATGATATGATGGATATAATGGATTTATGAGATGATGGTATGGGTAATCGATTTATGATGTTATGATGATATTTGTTAGTTATAATGATGATGGGATTTGATGACGATTTCATGGATAACTAATGTTTGTTTGTGGATGCAAGAGAAGGATGAAAGAATGAACTAGATGGAGTAGATGTAGGATGAATCAGAATGATATGTATGTAATGGATAGAGATGATTGTTTTGGCTATGCAAAACAATGTAAAGAGAAATCCTTATTTTAATATAGAAAAATGGATATTATGCACCAAGGTATAAGGAACTAGGGTGACTTTGTATCCTTTGCATGGAATTGACTCTTCAAACAAAA
Source organism: Cunninghamia lanceolata (assembly GCA_027924645.1). NCBI lineage: Eukaryota > Viridiplantae > Streptophyta > Pinopsida > Cupressales > Cupressaceae > Cunninghamia > Cunninghamia lanceolata. Next base: position 10,455,665 of record BSBN01000186.1, on the reverse strand, counting down.
GGGTGTCCTTATGCATGCCCAATATAATATAATTTGTTGGAGATATGTTTGGAATAAGAACTTAGAGTATGATAAAGTCCTGGTACACAAAAATTATTTAATAACCTTATATGAAAAGGACAATCGGTATGTAGAAAGCTATTCCAACACATACAAGATAAATATTAGCTAAACTAATAAGAGCATCCAACAAACACAACACACGAAAATCAATGCCCCATTCTATGCTTAGCCGTAACACACCAATATATAGAAAGATCTAGGTGGCTTTGAATAAACAATAGAAAGAGACAAGAAGATAAATCAAAAGAAAAGACCAACAAATGAAACAAAACCATGCAACCATCATAATCTCTTGCCAAGAGTGTGATTGATATAAGATTGTGCCTGATATGGGAAAGATGTATCATGTTGTTAGGTGTAAGTTTTGTGATATCTCTAGATGTTTAGGCAATAGGTATTTAGGCATCATGATGTCTCAAAAGGTAGTTGTTGCAATGATTTCCATTAGAGAATTTTGTTTTGATGTGTAGTTTTTTGCTTGAGTATTAAGTCTAATGGATGCACATTTATTATGGGTGAGAGATGGATGAAAATTTGACTTGCATATGATTTATTTCTTAGATTTTGGATATTTTAATTTTTCTGTATTGTTGGTATGTTTTGATTTTTTGAATTTTTGGGAATATTTGTTGTTTTTTATGTTTTGGTATGTTTTGATTTTCTTTTGTATTTTTGGGAATATTTGATAACATAAGGTGAGTAGGTTTATTATTAAAAAGGGTAAGTATCAATGGTAGAAAACCCTCTCTAGGATGACCAGGTATATATCAAGAATGTCCCCAATTAGGTACATGATAATTTATTATGGAATGGATAGGATATGTGATTGTGGATGGGATAGGATACGTAATAACAATATCTGATAATTATCAAGTCATGAAAGTAGGATAGGCGGATGGATAGGAAAGATAATATATGAGGGATGAGGGTTTTTGTATTAGGAATGAAATGGATAAGAACCTAATAGATAGTGGATGATAGTCTTTACACATGGCACCTATTTTCTAGGTTTCCACCATGGTACTTTCCCAAGGCGTCACTGAAGTGGTTTTCACCATTGAATGAACTATTTCTATTTTACTTTTTTTCATTTTTTCATTTCTTTTTTATTTTTTTACTTCTATTTTTAATTTTTTGACTAGCTAGGATATCCAAGGGTCAAGAATAGAAAATCTTGAGGTGAATGATATTGATTGGTTCATTGAGAGGTTGACCCTCTGGTGTTGCAAGCTGATAGGAACCTAATCCATAGGTAACTGTGATGACAAATGGTCCTTTCCAATTGGATTTAAACATACCTTTCTTCTCACATTCTTGTAGATTTCACTGATTCCCTTTAAGGAAAAGGTCACCAATTTCAAATCGACAGATCTTGATCTTCTTGTTGTAACTTCATCGAAGGCAATTCTTATATACTTGAAGGTGATTCAGGGCTTGAAGATACTTCTCATCTAGGAGTTCCGAATCGTGTAACCATGTTATGTGATACTCCTCCTCATCAATGAGGTTTTGCAAGGAAATATACAAGGGAGCTCAATCTCAATTGGCAATATGGATTTAGAACCAAATATGAGATAATATGGAGTGGCTCTGGTAGGTGTATGGATATTGGTTCGATAAGCCATAAGGTTGGATTAAGTTATAGATTCCAGTCATGACCAACTTCATTCATAGTCTTTTTCAGGATCTTTAGGATAGTTTATTAGATGCCTAATCTTTGTCGTTTCCTTGTGGGTAATAGGGGTGGAAAAGTGATGTTAGATGTGGAATTTATTACAAAATGACTGAACATATTGATTCTTAAAAGGTCTACCATTATCAATGATAATGGCGAGGGGGATTCCATACTAGAAAATAATGTAATACAAGATGAACTTAGGTATTTGGGTATCAGTAATATAAGCCAGTGGAATTTCTTCTACCCATTTGGTGAAGTATCCGGTAGTGGCTATTATGAATTTATGGCCATTGGAGGATGGAGGGGTTATTTTTCCAATGAGATTGAGCCCCCAATAAGAAAAGGGCCAAGGTTTGTTATTGGTTGCAATTCTTGAGATGGTGCATGAATGGGATCACCATGTTGTTGGCACTCCCAAACATTTCTTAGAAAACTGATGTGCATATTGTTCCATACTAGGCCAATAGTATCTAGTTTGCATCAGCTTCTTCGCAAGGGTAGGACCATTAGAATGTGAGCCACAGATTCCCACATGTACCTCATGTAAGGCAGTTTGGCCAAGATTACCCTTTAGACTTCTTCGATATAACATATTGCCCAAGATGGTAAAGTGGGATGATCAACGAATTAAGGTTTTACATTGGTTGGATAATAGGTTAGGTGGAAGGGATTGGTCATGAAGATAGGTATATACATCTTGGTACCATGGGGATGTAGGACCAACTAGTTCATAGACAAGTTCAGACTCAAGGACTTCATATGCAGGGATAAAGAGTTATTCCATGAGAAAATCACACCATTGGCTATTGTTGAGCATGTTAATGAGAGAAAATGGTTGCCATTGCATCTGCAACTTTGTTATTTAGTTGAGTAACTTGTTAAAATTAAATTGCAGAAATATACTTCTTGAAGTCATCAACCATTTGCTTGCAGGGGATTAGCTTATCATCCTTAGTTTGATATTCATCATTAGCCTGCTTGATAACCAATTGTGAATCTCTATATACATGCATTGTGTCAATATTCCACTAGACAACCATTCTTAATCCTATAATTAGAGCTTCACTATGTTATTATTACATGAAAATGTAATCATATATGTGTTAGGGATGAAATAACCTTGGGGTGTGATGAAGAGAATTCCTACTCTAGAACCATGAGAAGTGAACGATCCATCAAAGTATAATTTCCATTGTGTCGATGGAATGATGGAACATATGGATTCATCAGGAAACTCTATAATAAGTGGATAATTTGTTTGAATAGGAGCATTGACGAGTTAATTTTCTATAACCTGTCCCTTTATAGCCTTATCATCCACATATTTTTTTGGTTCTCCAAACTGTACCCACCAACTTCTAAAAGATAGGAAACCTTTATGATCAAAATTGAGTGAAGCTTGGCCAACAAATGGGAGATTGTTTTCACTCTTCTCCCCTACTCTTCAAGCTCTGGAAGACCTAGGTGGGTCCCCCTTTATGACACTAGATACAAATTTAGCAACAAAGTTGAAACACGGTGCCTAGAAGATGAAAGGCTTTATATATTTTGACAAAGATTTGTATATCTGAATACATGGGTGGCTTATTCCTTCTAGTCCCTCAAGGCTCTAGTGTAAAGGTTGGAAATAATTATAAATAAATTACAAATGGCTTAAGATTTATCATTTTAAGGTTGGGATTCTGGAAATGGAGATTGTAAAATATTGACTGGTGCCTATCATGGGATATAGAGTCATATGTCATACATCTTATATAACAATGTGTAAACATATCTTAATGGTTATCTAATTTACTACCACCTTGTGATAACATAACCTCTAGAAGCCTGCAATGCAATCATACCTAATAACCCATCTGAAAATATAACATTCCCATCATTCTTGTGAAAGTATCTACTCTATTCCTTGAATAGAAAACAATCACAGTGTAAAGGGTGAAAAGAGGGTTCACGGGATTGATGGATAGTTTAACTAAATCCTCCTTTCACATAATACATTCAAGGACATTTAACCAAGTCGAATCACAACTTCTGCAAGAAGGCTCAACTATAGGTTGACTATTACTTGTAATGATAGGGAAATTTGGAATTGATTGATTAATGTGTTGATTTTAGTTTGATTTAGCTTAAAACCCTAATTATGCAAAATCATAAACAAACAGATGAAACTTGATAAATGCTCACACAAAGATAGACTAAATATAGATCAGATACATACCAGATTTTGAGTTCTAGAGTATGGAAAATTCGAGGGCTAAAGAGCGGGCGTCCAAGCCTAAGGTACTATTTTTTTCTGAGGGCTTTGAGATCTTTTCCATCATTGACTGCATTTCCTGCCTTTTTCTTCAGATCCTGATTCCTTATGCTCTGCAACAGTCCTCTACAACTCCTCTTCGCAAGATCTGATACCTATCACCTACAATCACAAGGAGAGGGGTTGGGGATTGTGGTGTTTAGGAGCTTGCCTCGGTCAAGGCCCAAAATGGTATTCAATCCTTCCAACACCAATGCTAGATAGAGAGTGTGTGTCCTTGTAGGACAGAGGCAAAAATAAATTGATAAATAATTGATTGAAGCACAAATAGATATCACCTCAGAGGTGTAGCTCTCAAGTAGATGAAGATCGTTCACAACATGAGAAGATGAAGCCAAATCTGCAATAACAGACACAACAACAACACAATTCTGCTCTACAACACAATGAATGCCTTGAATGCTCTAAAATCATAAGTTCGCTAAAATCTTATAATCATCTTCTAGTTTACAAATGAAGTCCTAAACATGCTTATATATGCATTCTTGCTTTAATTTTGTAATTCAAACTTAAGATGTTGGCAATGGACACCTTTTAATGGTCTCCAACCGAGATACAAATTTGGGACCCCACCAAAATAGGGCAGGGCAAGGGCGTAGGCACCCTTGTCCTAGGACCTATTTTGGGTTAGGGTTAAGCTCTGCAATCTCCCCTAAGTCCCATTTGTCATGGGTTTTAGGGCATTTTGTCTCAGGATTCATTTATAACATGCATGATGAAAAACAAGGGACCTGACAGATAAACTTAGGAGGTAAAAGTCCTAGGGGGGACATTTTACAACATAACATTTAGCCCCCAATTTAATGTATGTATGATTTTACGACCCATACATGCATTAAAGTACAGTCAAAACACAACAAGCACACTAGGCACTTGAAGCTAACGCATACACAAAGATTGAGGAACTATTTCTAGCCCCGAGTCTTAGGTAAGCATTAGGCAAAACACATCACAGATAGGTAAAACACAATGAAGACAATAACAGGCATGCAAGACATGGAGAAGACAGTATTGAAGACACACAAAACATGATGAAGACAAGAGAGCAGTGACGCAAAACACGATGAATACAATTATATAATTTCTTTTTCTTTTTCATATATATAAATGCATGAAAATAAATAATGCAACACACAAAACCCAATAATGTAGGGGAGACTCATCGCCACACCCTTTACACTACACCAAGGGGAGAAAACATGCCATACAAAACCCAAGCATAAGGGAGACTCATCGCCACACCCTTTACACTATGTGAGGGCAAAACATGCCATACAAAACCCAAGTGTAGGGGAGATTCATCGCCACACCCTTTACACTACACAAGGGGGAAAACACATGGAAGACACACGGAAGACATGAGCGCTATATAGTATGCTAAAGACATACTATATGTCTTAAACATGAAAAACAAGGCAATGGTTGGAGTTGATTGCTAAGTTCCCACCATCTCAAGCACACTATAGGCACACCTGACAGGTGGGCTTCTGCCACAACAATCAACAAAGACACGCTTAATGGAGGGTAGTCTCAGATCGAACCCTACCTCTGCAAAAGAATTTTGAAATAAAAGGATGTGCACTAGCTCAAAAGATACATTATCCTGCCTCCACAGAGGGATTATGAATAAAAGGATATGTACTAGCTTAAGAGATACGTTATCCCACCTATGTAGAGGGATTTCTTGATTTCAATATAGATAAAGATGTGTACTCGTGCTAAAGATACAACATCTTGCCTCTGTAGAGGACTTACAAACACACTTCTTTAGTACCAAAATCATCAAATAACTTACCTTATAAATGCCTCACCCTAAGGTGGTTAATGTCGTGTATTGATATCAAGCACATTAAGGTAGAGAGAAAACACATAAGGGAACAAGAGCTTTCGCAAAGACCATGCCCCCAAAAGGTGACATGTGCTTATGACTGCTAACTGTTCCCACAAGCACATCTTAATCTAAGCAAAAACTGAAATCTATGCATGAAAACAAACAAGCCAAGGCTACACATATGGGTTGGAATTCGAGTATAGCCATTGGGCTTATACTACAAGTATCTCAAAACTGATTGTAACAACAAGGCAAGATACAAAACAATCAAAGTGCATGGAGTATATGTATTGTTATGATTTGTTAGAAAAGATAAGACAACATCAAAATATCACACAGAGTGATTCTACTAGCCAAGCGTTGGATATGTAAATCAACCCCATCTTCATGTATGGACTAGGTCCATTTTTTCTTTGCTTACTGAAGGGACATGTGGTTTGTATCAGTTAGTTGTTTGTTTTTCATCATCCACCAACTAGTTAGAATCACTAGAAGAAAGTAAATAATAAAATGAGAGAGGAGATCAAGTGCCTTAGGAATAACAACGTAGGAGGATGCCCCCAAGTCATCAACCATAATGCTATGCGCCTAAGACATAACACACAACAATAAAATAGAAGAGATGCAAGATATAAGAATGATGAAACAAATAGAAGAATTGTCACAACAGAGGTGGTCTCCTGGTATCCTTGACCTTACAAGAGTATCAAGGGTCATCCAAGGAGGCCTAAACAACACATAACACATCACAGGGAACACAACACAAGAAGGGAGGTCACATAAATGAGAAAATGATGCTACGACATAGGTGACCACCAGGGTTAGAAATATTTACCTATTTCTAAGGAGTGCTCGGACTTGTGAACATCTTAGACAGGTGCTCCATCAAGTTCTGTAAAAAGTGTGAGTAGTTCGCATTTGTTTGATTCATATTTTCAGGATGACCAAATGGTGCTTGTTTATCAAATCGTTGTATATTTGAAATCTTATGTTGCTTATGAGGAGGGGAACCAATACTATTTCCCACTGATGATAACCATCTTATTCTTTTTTGATCCTTGAATCTTTTTTTAATCTTTTGGTGGCAGAATGGATTATCTTCCACCATGTCATCCTTTCCTCGTATCATAATATTTTGTCGTGGTTTTTCAATTTGTCTATTGTCCATCTTTGTTAACTCCCAATCCTTGAAGGGATAATGGTGGAGGAACCTCAGCATAAATACCCTTTCCTTGTGGATGAGGTGAGTTTTCAATCTTGTCCTTATCCACTTCTATCATACTGATTAGTTCGTCATAATCAAGATAGTCATCTCCTTGCTCTATTGTATTTTGCTCTACCATATTGTTCTCGTTATGCCTAGTAAATGGATTAGTAAATATCTGTAAATTCTGATTTGGAGGAGCAATTGACTTATTTCCATTACCATTCACACCACTTACCTGTATAACATTCGATTCGATGAGGTCTTGAATTTCATGTTTAAGATGCATACATCGTTTAGTATCATGCCCTTGTTGCCGATGATAATGACAAAAAGCATTAGAATGAAAGTGAGGTCCTTGCATTCTACTACTAGATCTAATGGTTTGATCGAAGGGAGCTTCAAGAGATTATTACTCACTGCTTGATTCAGGATAGAATGTAAGGAGTCAAATATTGGAGTGAATTGTCTTTGCTGTTGTCAAAATGGTGCCCTCTTTGGATTAGTGATAGCAAAAACTTGTGAAAAGTTGTTTGAATTCGATCCATTAACCTTGATGAAACTCTTATTATTCCTCTTAAATTTGTTTTGTGAAGGTCCGGCCATGGATTGACAAACTTGAGCCGATGAGTTTTGGTTTTCATACTGATTAGACAAAAGTTGGTAATCACGAAGGGCTATGCATAAATGTTGAAAAGAGTTATATTTCATCAAGAGGATCTTATCAGGGATGTTAGGTTGTAGATTTGTAATCAATACCTTCTAAACATCCTCATCATTCATCCAGTATTGAATTTGTGCATAAAGAACTTGATACTGACTAATAAACTCAGTTTACTTCTCTTTTGGACCATGTTTGCAATGAACTAAATCAATCTGTAAAGGGTAAAACTTGGATGTTAGGTTTTTGGTCGTTTTAGTGTATATCCTCCTTTCACCCTTACATTCAAGGACCTAGGGTCAAGTTTCAATGTACTATCATACCCTAGGTCACTATTGAGATGTAGAGAAACTTGGATTTTTATGATTAGATTGACAATTTCCTTCTCTTATGCTCAATTATACCTTAAAACCCTAATTATGCAAATACAACAGTAAACAGATGAATTATGGAAAATGCTTCTGCAGATAGATGTAAAATACCAAATAACTATGCATCTATTTTTGGGGTTCAGAGATGCAAAAGTCAGGGACTAAAGAGAGGGCACCCAAGTCCAGTGCCCTACTTTTTGTTGAGATCTAGAAACTCAATCTGCAACCCGTATCTGTTGTATCAGAGATTTTCTCATTACAAAACTTTGAGGACTAATGAGCGGGTGCCCTAGTCCAGGTACCTATTTCTTTCACTGATCTACAATCCCAACACTTTGTTGTGCCCTCCTACAACTTCACTTTGTCTACATCATCAACCTGTAACCTGCAACCATGAAAACTTTGGGAGGGGGTTGTGGTGTTCAGAGGCATGCCTCAGTCAAGCCCCGAAGAGACATTCAAGCCTTCTGAACACCATTGTCAGATAGAGAGTGTGTAACTAGGGAATAAATGCTTAATGACCACAATAGCTATCACCTTGTAGTGAAGATCTCATGGGAGGAAGAAGCTCTTCATTCCATGAGGAGATGGATGCTCAAATCTATAAACACAAACACATAGACAACACAAATCTGCTCTTGCAACACAATGAAAGCCTTGAATCACTTCTAGAATGCCAATGCTCATCTAATGATCATCGAGTTGAAATCTAGTTTACAAATGAATGCCTAAACATGCTTTTATATGCAACTACAAACACTCCCGCCAAGATTTTGTAAATTCAAACTTACCATGTCGGCCTAGGGACCAAATAACAGTCATAAACCAACACTCCAAATTTGGGCCTGACCCAAAATAGGGCAGGACTAGGGCGCGGGCTCCCAAGTCCTCCTCCTATTTTGGGTAGGGTTAAGCTCAAGGGGTCCCCCTAGGTCCCATTTGTCATGATACCCATGGTTCATTCCATCGGGATGCCAAATTATGAAGTAAGATGTCCTAAATGCAGCTAAGAGACCCGAGAGCTAAACCTTATTTTGGAAAAGCCCCCAAGGGGACATTTTCTGACATTACATTTAGTCCCCACTTTAATTTATGTATAAACATGAGGCCAATACATGCATTAAAGTACGGTCAACAAATAGAGCAAACACACCAAGCACGGAGAAGATACGCCAAGCACATTAAAGACAATGACAGGCACACAAAACATGGAGAAGACAATTATAGTCACGCAAAACATGAAGAATATATTGAATGCATAGAAGACATGCATGATTTTTTTCTTTTCTTTTTCTCATATATATGAAATGCAAATGCAAGTACAAGAAAGTAAACAAACCTCCCATAATACAGGATGCACTCATTCACATAGGTCTTTAAACTGTATATGGGGCAACACACACACAAGACACACAAAACCTCCCAAAATGCAGGATGCACTCATCGTGTAGGTCTTTAGACTGCATATGGGGCAACAAACATGCCAAACAAAGAAAGCACACCAACACATACACTCTAAAGACACAAAGAAAAAATGACAGACAAATGATGGAGTGTCCCTATTTCTAGGTTTAGCACCATCTCATGCACATTATAGGCACACATTGATGATTGTGCTTCACCACAACAATCACTAAAAACACACTTAAGGGTTGAGTTAGTCACAGAACTGCTCCTCACCTCTGCAAAGGACTTTTGAAAATGACAAGATGATGCAATCTGTGCATGAGAAGTATGTTGATAACTGAGAGGGGGGTGAATCAGTTATCCTAATTATTTCTTTTTCTAAACTTTCTTATTAATCAATGCAGCATTAATTCAAACAAGCAAACATAACCATGAAATGGAGATACACATGACACAATATTTTTGACGTGGAAACCCTATTAAGGGAGAAAACCACAAGGTGATTAACCCAAAGATTATTCTCTATTAGAAGAATAAGGAAATACAAAAAGGCACTTGCCAATTAGGGCTCACTGCCTGAGCACACTGCTCACAAGGAGGCACACTGCCTACAAGAGACACACTATCTACAAAATGAGTCTTATACAATACTTGAACTGATTGGTAGCATCCACATATGCTGGGGTTCAGTTCTGGTTAGGCTCAGTACACTAATCTGCTGCACTTCATCTTTCCTCTTCTCTTATGCTGCTTTCCTTTCACATACCGGACCTTCCTTACTGCTTCTGCTCTGCTCTGCTTTTATTCGCACATCAATAACACCTACAACCCTTCTCACAACTAAATCCATCCTATATATATATCTACACAAGTGATTTCATTATCTTTCTAGTCGGCACCCGGAACAGTCAATCTTTTCACAAACTCTATTCTATCGACTGAATCCTTGCACATCAAGTAATGCGGATCAAGCATATACTTGTAGAAATCATTAATCATGTCGGCCAAACATAATTCATGTCTTCATAACCTTTACCACCATCAGAAACACATCCGGAAAATAGTCTGATGTTCTATCAGTCAGTTCTTCTTCTGTTCACACTGTCACTCAGGAACTTGGTACTCAAGTATTCATATCTTTTACCTCATCTATCACCGGAGGCTAAAACCTTGGAATCTATCACTCAAGGTAGTACTCTTTACTTCCCCAAATCTGCACTTCACCAAGATACTTCCTCTGAGAGAGCCAGACCTATCTGTCGGACCTTGCCACATGCTCTGTTCTTGTTTGCCGGACCACCACATTCTTCATTCTGACTTCCGGTAGAGACACACCATGTCCTACGGATGTGTGGGATGAACTTTGTTGCCATCAATGACAACATTCATGAATCCATATAGTGTCTCTTGCCAACAATCTCCCCCTTTGGCATTGATGGCAGCACTTAGTGAAAAATGACTAAGTGTTTACACTATGCTCCCCCTTGGCTGATGCTCTGTTATTATATACATTTTCCGAAGCTCCCCCTTAGTTGGATTCCACATTTTTCACTACTCTTCACTCCCCCTTTGACATCAATGGCAAAGGGTAGGGTCCGCACACCAAATTTTTCAAAAAAAAAATTTTACTATACTTAGCTGCGTAAGTATATATATATGGAATACTTACATATACTGCAGTATGTCTGCAAAAGTTGTTTTCAGTTGGATGAGTTCTGCAGCCCAACTTTGCTTCATTCTATCCAAAATTGAGATGTGACCACTCAACAAAAACACAAAAGCTTCTACCCTCTTAAGATCTGTCGGATCATTTGTCTAGGCTGTGATTTGAGCTTCACTTATGGCCTCATGCATGGCCTCTAACTTAGGGACAATGATCCTCCTAAGTTCACCCATTCGGCTGATCATGTTCTTCCTTTCCTTCTCAAAATTCTTTATTGCATTTGTGATTGCAATAGTCTGACACTCTTGATTGACTATGGAGGAAGAGAGAGGATCAAAACTTTGAGACAAACTTAGTAGTTTATCCTCTTGCTCTTTTATTTTCTTCTCAATCTCTACTGTTGCTTTGGACCATGAAATACAAAATTTGTATACTTCTCTGCCATCTTTAAGAGCATTTTCTAAGCTCTTTATCCAAATATTCATATTCCTCCTATCATTAATGATCAATCCTTGTACCTTTGAGAATCTCTTATTCAAAAACTCCTTTTGGACCTTTTCTTCAGCTGACTTCTCTAGAGAATCAAAATGTGTACTAACACTGCTGACTAGAGTTTTGAGATTACTAGAAGAGGATGCTATGGGATCCTTCTGAAAAGTTGGCATGATCTTTTCCAAAACTCCAAATGCTACCTCTATAAGTTCACAGTCTTCCATGTGAGATTTCAGTAGTTTCTCTTTGGCCTTCGCATTGGCAAATGAAGCTATCTTCATTGTCTGTACTGGAGAGAGTGAATCAAAATTAAATGGTCCTTGTAGAAGCTCAGTTCATCAATCTCCATTGTTTCTTTGTTCAGGAATTCTTGGACAGTTTTTGCAGTGTCTCTTGTCGGAGACAGATGTTTCTTCTCTTATGCATTCTTAGGACTGTCCCTTAGAGCTTTCTCTCCTTCTACATTCTTACCACTATCAGTTGTGGTTTTCTCTGTTGGGGTCTTCTCTTCCTCTGCAACCTTGGTACTATCAACTTTTTCTGCTTCTTTCTCCAGTATACTCTCATCTCCTTTAGATCTGAAAGCTGTAGGGGAAACTGGAGGAGAGATATTTGTTTATCCATGAGCCACTTCTTCCAGAATAGGGGATTCTGAGCTCTTGTCTTTACCAGAGTCCTCTGTGATGGGAATGTTGAACTTTTTAAGAGTATTCCAGAGAATCTCTTCAGTCTCTTTTGCCACCTTGTCGGTTTCACCAAGCATGAGCTGATTCATCCTTGCTTTGCTCCTGAATTCATCCTTGCAATCTTTGAATACCATATTCATTGTTTTGGGATCGATTGCAGGATATAGCTGAATAGCTATCTATTTCTGGATCTCAATGTCTTTTGCCATGGCATTGTTCTTTCTTATTTCTAACTCCTTTTCTAGGCTCTTAGGAATTAGAGATATAATTTCAATGAAAGCCTTATTGTATATGTTCAGATACCTAATTGTAGCTTCCTGCAGGATCTTTTGGTCAGCCTCATTGTAATCATCATAGAATTCGGCCATTGGCTGAAGGTTTCCATCCACAGTGACTGATTTGATTACACTTTCTAGAGATAGGGTGGGCTTTTCAACAAATTCCTCTACCATTTCTTCCTTGTCTTAACCTGTGGAGGGTTTACCGGATCCTTTCTTCTTCTGCTTCTTTATTTCCTTTACCCCCTCATCTGATTCAGTTTCCTCTTCATCTCTTTGACTTGCATAAGCCCTTGTGGCTTTTGTCTTTGATCTTTTCTCTCTTTTGCCGGATGCCTGGACTTTTGGTTTTGATGTTCTTGAGCTTTTGGCTATGACAGGTACAGATCTCTTTGATGATCTAGTCTGGGTTGAGGTTTCTACCGGAGCACTTTCCTTGCTTTTCTTTTCTGCCTCTTTCTTCTCCTCCTCAGCCCTTTCCATCCTTTTCTTGTGGGCATCAAATGCCTCCTTTGAGATGCCAAATCTTTTTGCAACATTTTCTACTTCTTTTCTCACCTTCCTCTTGATCTCAGGTTCTCTGAGTTCCACATGAATCTTTACACTCAGTTCTTCAAAGGTTCCAAACCTTTCTTCCTTTAGATCCTTTGCCTGACTTAGCATGTGTTGAACATGCAGCTCCACAATTTGTTCATCAACTTCATACCCCATGGGCATGATCCACACAGTTCTTGGTTCTACTGCCTCCATTAGGCATTGATCTGTCTCTACCATAAAGTATACTATATCTTTGTATTTTTCAACAAGAGACTAAGGAATTTTTTCTCTTTCTTACATCATGCTCTGAAAGTTCTTGAAGTATCCCCACAGAGCTGTATTTTGTGCTTTGTTGTCACCAAGTCCATGCAAATAATCTCTTATTTGGATAGCTACTGGCCTATCACTCTCCCACACCCAGCCACTAGATTCAGGAAGCTCATTCATAAAGTAGAAAAATAAGCACAATATTAATCCACCATACTTGAATGAATTATTTTTGTCTTTCTTGCTTTTTTGCAGATTCTCCAAGAGTTGGTTCAAGAGAAGCTGACAAAGATCATAGTCTGCATCCTTTCTTAACATTTCATAAGCTATGTAGATGGCAGTTCCAGGTATAGATTTTTCCCTGCTAGAATGATATATTTTATATCTAATGATCATGGAGGCAAACTTGACATCCAGATCAGAGATGTCATCTACTATCATTGCTCTTTTGTCAAACTTGGATCCGGTAGCCTCACTCATAGTTTGATTCTTCACAAATTTAAGAACAGGAATCCCACCAGATGAGTGTAATCCGGTAACTACCCTAATGGCATCTTTTGTGATTTTGAATGGTCCATTTAACCACATGAAGTTGTCGTATATTCTGCTCAAAACATACCTGCCCCATTCATCCTCAGTAAAAACAGAGGAAATGTATGAATTGTGTAAAGTGCTTAATCCGGAGGCCCTTGTATTGGGGTTTGAGCTCAAATGAATCATCTAACAGTTGTTTGTGATAGATATCTCTTAGTCTGAATTCCCCAAACTCTTCAATATTTGCGTGTATGTAAACCCTAATGTCTTCTGTATGCAAAACGCCATGCGGAACACTGGAAAAGGCTCCTAGGGGATCTACCTCCAAGGATTTATATGGATGTTTCTTAAATGTGGGCTGAGGTCTATCAGAGATCTTTACTATATTTAGAGTAGCCATCATCAAACAATCTTACTGAAGGATATCAAGAATGATAAATACCTTTTATGCAGGTTAGGGTACATGAAGAAATCCAAATAGAGCTGTATGAAGAGTTGCCTTGATATTTTGGGAGAAGTTGTTTGCAGAGCTCCTTTTCTTTCTTCTTTGCATGTGAGTGTGCAAATGTGTAAATGACAAACAAATGAACTCTTTTATTCCAAGAAGCCCTAATTTTCACCTTGCAATAAATGTGCAACCTAATTCATTCTGGTTTGCCTGGTTTTCCTTGTTCAAGGAGGAAGAAACTCATCTGGATCATTATGATGCCTTTGTGATCGATGTTAGTGATGAATCACAATGTCCACTTCTTCTCCTGATCATCTCATATATCCGCAGATCAGGCTATTTCAATTTAGATCCATACCGGGCCAACCTTGTGAGAAACCTCTTTTCCTGGAAGACTTGTTTAACTAGACCAATTCTAAAGGAATTAAACTTTTTAAATTTTCTTGCAGATCTCTCAGATCTTTACCTAACCTTCTTTACATGTTTCTCTAGAAACCATTTGATCCGCAGCTACACATGTGCCAATTTCAGGCACCAATTGACTGGTTGGGGGAACAAGTTTTTCTTTGTGTCTACCCCTGAGCTAGAGCTCATCTCTTAATTTCTGGAAGGAATATCAGCACCAGAGTCTGGTGCGGATCCATCCTCTACATTCTCTGTACTCTTCTTTACCCAAATCTTGTTCATCTCACTTTTAACTTCATCCGTATTCACCTTTTGTTTCCCCTTATCTTGATTCTGTCTATGATATACCAGACCTCTTTTGTCCTGATTCTTGCTTCTACAGAATTTTGCAATATGACCAGATCTATTGCAAATTTGAAAAACAACATTTCTTTGCATATTGGATTGATATCCTCTTGATCTGCATTGATTAGCCATATGACCTATTCTATTGCATGCAAAGCATCTACCATTGAATGATTTGTTCATTTGCATAATTCTACATTCATGAGATTTGTGACCATACCTTTTGCAGTTAAAACACTGTCCGGAGAAGGATGAATTAGTCTGATTCATTCTCTTTCTGCACTGATTAGCTTTGTGACCAAAGTGATTGTAGTTGTGGCAGTATCCATTGAAGGATGGATATCTTTGAGCATTAGGCTGTCTTACCAGAGGTCTTCTAGGCCTGATCCTTGCATTTTCTGATCCAAAATTCTTCTGACTGGATCCAGAGCTTTCTCCTTTCTCATATCCCAAACCACACTTGTCATCTACCTTCTTTTGACTTCCAAGAAGAACTTCAAGTTGAGCAGAACTTATCTTGAATTTCTCTTTATACTCATTTGCTGTTTGAAGATCCCTTTTTAGAGAGACAATTTGATCCTCAAGTTTTTCTTCATTATCTTTAACATCTTCAAGATCAGATTCAAGATGTCTGATAATTATATCCATCTGGTGGCAATCTTCTGATTTCTCCTTGAGAGATTGTCGTAGATTATCTTCAGTTTTTCTTTTCTCTTCAACTTCTTGGGTAAACTTCATGACTCCTGATTCCATTTCATGTCTTACCATAATGATTTCTTTTGATAAATTCTCACACAACTCAGTTTTTTCCTTCAACTCTTCATTTGCATTATTTGCTTCACCTTGTCTTGCCAATTGCTAAAGCAGCTCTTTTCTCTTTTTCATAGAGAGACTTAATTTGTCTTTTAGTTCTCTCATGAAATCATCAGCCTGTTTGAGTCTTTCCTTTAATTCATTGACTTCAGAGTTTGACTGTTCAAGATCATCAAGGGCAGTCTTGAGTTGCTCCCTTAAACCATATGCATCCATTCAAACTCCCAGATCTTCCTCAAGCTGTTAGGCTCTGTTAGGAGGAAATTAGCTCTGATACCAATTGTTGATAACTGAGAGGGGGGTGAATTAGTTATCCTAATTATTTCTTTTTCTAAACTTTCTTATTAATCAATGCAACATTAATTCAAACAAGCAAACATAACCATGAAATGGAGATACACATGACACAATATTTTTGACGTGGAAACCCTGTTAAGGGAGAAAACCACAGGGTGATTAACCCAAAGATTATTATCTGTTAGAAGAATAAGGAAATACAAAATGGCACTTGCCAATTAGGGCTCACTGCCCGAGCACACTGCTCATAAGGAGGCACACTGCCTACAAGAGACACACTGTCTACAAAATGAGTCTTATATAATACTTGAACTGATTGGTAGCATCCACATATGCTGGGGTTCAGTTCTGGTTAGGCTCAATACACTGATCTGCTGTACTTCATCTTTCCTCTTCTCTTATGCTGCTTTCCTTTCACATACTAGACCTTCCTTACTGCTTCTGCTCTACTCTGCTTTTATTCGCACATCAATAACACCTACAACCCTTCTCACAACTAAATCCATCCTATATATATATCCGCACAAGTGATTTCATTATCTTTCTAGTCGGCACCTGGAACAGTCAATCTTTTCACAAACTTTGTTCTGTCAGCTGAATCCTTGCACATCAAGTAATGCGGATCAAGCATATACTTGTAGAAATCATTAATCATGTCAGCCAAACATAATTCATGTCTTCATAACCTTTACCACCATCAGAAACACATCCAAAAAATAGTCTGATGTTCTGTCAGTCAGTTCTTCCTCTGTTCACACTGTCACTCAGGAATCTGGTACTCAAGCATTCATATCTTTTACCTCATCTATCACCGGAGGCTAAAACCTTGGAATCTATCACTCAAGGTAGTACTCTTCACTTCCCCAAATCCGTACTTCACCAAGATACTTCCTCTGAGAGATCTGGAACTATCTGTCGGACCTTGCCACATGCTCTATTCTTGTGTACCGGACCACCACATTCTTCATTCTGACTTCCGGTAGAGACACACCATGTCCTGCGGATGTGTGGGATGAACTTTGTTGCCATCAATGACAACATTCATGAATCCATATAGTGTCTCTTGCCAACAAAGTACACCATCCCTGCCTCCGCAGAGGGCTTTAGATAAAAAGGATATGCGCATGATATCCAGCCTCTGTAGAGGGCTTACATGATTGATTGATTGCAAACAAACTCAGGATGCAGGATGCACTCATTGCGTAGGTCTTTAAACTGCACTTGAGGATAAACACATTGCTAACATCTACAATAGACATCTTACCTTATATGCCCCCACCCTAAGGTGGTTGATATCATGCTCGATATCAAGCACATTAAGGTAGGAGCAAAACACAATCTTTTACAAAGCCCATGCCCCCCAGAGGTGACATGTATTTTGCGATTGCCAAATGTTCCCACAAACACATCCCTGCAAGAAACATGTTACTGTCCATAATCATGATAAACAACAACATCAATGCATATGAGATTTGAGGTATGCAAGATTCAAGGTAGACAAAGTGCACAGAGAAACAATATTGGTATGATTTGTATATGAGATAGAACACCATTAAATTCACTATGCAGAAAGCATGAGTGCTTCCACTAGCCAAGTGTCAGATAAGATATACAACCCCATCATCATATTAGGAACTAATTCCATTTTTTAATTTCTCTCGAAAGGGATGCTAGGTCCACATCATTATAAATATTTTTCGTCATCTGCCCGCTAGATAGAAACACTAGAGGAAGGGAAATAGTAAATAAGAGAGGAGAAACAAGTGTCTTAGGGACTGTCACTTAGGAGGGTACCCCCAGGTCACCAACCATAATGCTATGTCCGCAAGACACAACACACACCAATGAAATTAGATAGAGAGGCAAATATAGAAGAATGATAATACAAATAGAAGAAGGTCACAACAAAGGTGGTCTCCTGATATCCCAGACCTTACGAGAGAATCAAGGGTCATCCCGGGAAGCCTAAACAACACATAACACATCACGGGGGAAGCACATAATGAGAGGGATAAAGGGTTAGATATACTTACCTGTAGGATCTTCATATCAGATTTTGGAACTTGTGAAGCTCTTGGAGAGGTACTCGATCATGTTGAGTGCAAAATTTGAGTGGTTCTTATGAAAGTCTTGTTTATTATCATATGATGCTTGTTTTGTAATTCCTTGTTGAAGTGAGACTTTTTGTTGCTTATGAGGGGGAGAACCACTATTATTTCCAACTGTCGACAGTTGTCTTACTCTTTTTTTGATTTTTAGCAAGTTTTCATTGTTGAATCTTTCTAACATAGTAACAAGAATTATCCTATACCTTCTCACTTGTCTGTATCAGTTGTTCTAGTTTTTTTTCTGGTGCATTTTGATTATCTCCTGATCCATATAAGAATAACGGTGGAGGAACCTCAGCATAAATTCCTTGTCTTCGTGGACGAGGTGGATTATCCACTTGCTTCTTATCCACTTCGATCATGCCCATGATATTATCATAGTCTATATAATCATTGTCATCTATTTCCACTAAACTTTGTTCCATCATATTGGTATCAGTATGTTTAGGGAATGGATTAGTAAAGATTTGTAAATTTTGATTCGGCGGAGAAACTGATTTGTTTCTGTTATCATTCACACCAGATACCTAGATGATATTTGAATCAATAAGGTCTTGTATTTCATGTTTAAGATGCATACATCTTTCAGTATCATGTCCTTGTGTCTGATGAGAATGACAAAAGGCATTAGCATCAAAGTAAGGTCCTTGTGCTTTACTAGGATTGATAGGCTTAATTGGGGGAAGCTTCAGAATGTTATTATTCATAGCTTGATTCATGATAGAATGATAAGACTCAGATATCAAAGTACACTTTCTTAGTTGATATGATGTCTTCTTCAGATTTGTGATAGCAGACACATTAGAAAAGTTGTTTGTATTTAGTCCATTAATCTTGATGAAACTCCTATTATTATTATTCCTCTTAAAGTTGTTTTGTGATGATCCACCCATGGATTAACTAACTTGAGCCGATGAGTTTTCATTTTCATACTGACTAGACGAAAATTGGTAATCACAAAGGGTGGTGCATAAATGTTGAAAGGAGTTATACTTCATCAAGAGGATCTTATCACAGATATTAGGTTGTATATTAGTGATAAACACTTGCTAAACATCCTCATCTTTCATCTGATATTGAATTTGTGTATACAAAGCTTGATACCGACTAATAAACTTAGTTAACTTCTCTTTTGGACCTTGCTTGCAATGAACTAAATCAATCAAAGAGACTTGAGGTCCGATATTTGCTTGAAAATGTTGTAGAAATTGATCAATCAACTGTAGAAAGGAGTGTATTGAATTTGGAGGTAAAGAGCAAAACATTCTAAAGCAGTATCTTTGAGAGATTGTGGGAAAAGTTTTTCCAACAAGTCCTCTTCAAAGTAGAAATCACTACACATAGCTGTGAATGCTGCCACATGAGTATTAGGATCACCTTTTCCACCATATTTTTCAAAGCGAGGGGTCTCAAACCTGTCGGGCATAGGAATTCTTAGGATTGCATAGGAAAGGGGATTACGGGCATGATATGTTTGTATATTAGGTTACAAAGAGTTTGTCAAGTTTGTTACCTTTTGTTGTAAAGCGGTCATGCCCTACAAAAGTTGGTTTAGGATGGCATCATTGGGAGATGCAGTTTGCTGCGAGGAGTTGGAACCAAAGTGAGAAGGTGAATGAGCTTGAGATATGATAGGTAGAGGCTGAGAATATGTCAATGGTGGTTGGACATAATGGTAGGTGGAATATGGTTGTGAGTAGGTAATAGGTGGCTAGAAATGAGTGGAATAGATAGGTGGTTGAGAACAATTATGCATAGAAGAGGTCCCCTTAGAAACCAAATTTTGATAATCAAATCCCATAGCTTTGTAATTAGTGTCATTGGATACTCCAATACCAGTGGTAGCATTACTACAAGCATTCACATCAGTTGTTAAGATTGTTGATGTAAAAGTGGATATTCCCGTAGTCGGTATGGGTGCTGATACTTGTGTATGAGACAGTGACAAAGTGTTATTTATTAGTTTTACACATTTAGTCACTGGCATGATATTAGTATGTACAATATGTGCTAAACCATGGATTGCATTAAAACCATCTTGTCCTTTTATCAATTCTCTTACATGGTGAATCACAGGTACAACTTCTTCAACTATCCTCTCAGTTTGCACATAGTCTTGGAATTCAGCTAAGTCTTTGTCAAGTTTATTTATTTTCTCATCAGATACATATCCTTTCATCTCAATAGTATCATCAACATCATGAAAAGTTTTCTCTTCCATTGTACTTGTGATAGGTGTAATGTCTTGTAACATTTGTGTCTCTCCTTTTGTAAAGAAGGTGTTCAATGTGCCAACTTATTCAAGGGCACTAGATTTCATGTGTCTTATGCTTCTTCTTAAAGTAATGTTTCTCTTAGGGTAGCGAGTTATTAGACTCATGCAAATCTAGGATGACGGCAAGTCAAAATATAGTGAAAATCGCTAAAATATGTGATTTTTCACCAAATCTCAATGCACAACAGCATGAAAAAGGGAGTTGTGAGGAAAATGATGATGGAAAACAAATTATATCAGTAATAAAAGCCTCTTAATGCCAAAATATCTGTCACAACATGCTTTTAGTGCCACTCAAGGTCAACCCCTAGTGAAAATATAGCAAAAATAGGTAATTTTTCACAGTTTTTCAATTCCAAGACCTAGAAAAAGGGGTGTTGTAAAGAATTTTAGGAGGTACAAAAAATAATAGAAATTTTATCAGTTACCTCAATCCATATAATTTGTCACAACACATTTGGAGTGCAAACTAGGCCAAACCCTAGGGCAAAAATAGCAAAAATGTGTAGTTTTTCACCAAATTTTCAATACAAGAGTCCAATAAAAAGGTGTTGTGAAGATTTTTATGAGGGGTAGGAAATTATTACCCTGATAAAAACCAATTAGTGCAAAAATATCTTTCACAAAACACATATGGTGTAAATTTAGAGAGTCGATAAGGCCAAATCTAGTGAAAATCAATGTTTTTGAAGCCCTAGGTTTGAGATATTGACACAAAATGCTATATGAATGTTTTTAAATATGATTTATAATTAAAATTAAATAAATTCATATCTAAAAATGATTTCCAAATCCTAACATGCAAAATGCAAAATGCAAGTGCAAATTTAATGAAAAATCAATGAAAATGCTAGTTTTTTTTGTTGACTTTCTCTATGCAAAAATGCAAATTTTTAAGATCTAAATGCAAATTTGTTCCAAAATGCAAGACTACAGCCAAATGAACATTTGAATGAGTCTCTAAAATTAGTAGAAAAATATGAAATAAGATTTTACCTACAAACCCTAGATTTTGGAATTACTAGGTTATATGCAAAATTTACAATTTTCAACAAAACCCTCGCAATTTTATGATAAAAATGAAATACAAATTACTGATTTTTTGTAATTGTCTACAATTTAAATCAGATATAATGAATAAAATTAGAAATTTGATGAAATTCAAATTAATTCATGCAACATGCAAACCCTAAAATGCTTTTTTTTTCAATTTTTCCAAATTTTCATTTTTTTTGTAAATTTTCCAATGCAATAAGATGAATGACTATATGAATGAATGAAAATCAATGCAAATCTGAAGCAAAACACTCAGCAAGATGAAAACAAGTCCAATAACATTGGGTTCACCAAAATGTAAATGGTAAAATTTAGATGCTAGGTTTTTGGTAGTTTTGGTGTATATCCTCCTTCACCTTTACATTCAAGGACCTAGGGTCGAGTTGCAATGTACTATCATACCCTAGGTCACTATTGAGATGTAGGGAAACTTGGATTTTTATGATTAGATTGACAATTTCCTTCTCTTATGCTCAATTATACCTTAAAACGCTAATTATGCAAATACGATAGTAAACAGATGAATTATAGAAAATGCTTCTACAGATAGATGTAAAATATCAAATAACTGTGCACCTATTTTCAAGGTTCGGAGACGAAAAAGTTGAGGACTAAAGAGCAGGTGCCCAACTCCAATGCCCTGATTTTTGTTGAGATCTAGAAACTCAGTCTACAACCCATATCTGTTGTATCATAGATTTTCCCGTTGCGAAATTTGAGGACTAATGAGTGGGCACCCTAGTCCAAGTAGCTGTTTCTTTCACTGATCTATAATCCTGCCACTTTGTTGTTCCCTCCTGTAACTTCACTTTGTCTGCATCATCAACTTGTAACCTGCAACCAAGAAAACTTTGGGAGGGGGTTGTGGTGTTTAGAGGCTTGCCTCAGTCAAGCCCTGGAGAGACATTCAAGCCTTCTGAACACCATTGTCAGATAGAGAGTGTATGCCTAGGGAGGCAGAGGCAAAAACCAAATGATAAATGCTCAATGATCACAATAGATATCACCTTATAGTGAAGATCTCATGGGAGGAAGAAGCTCTTCATTCCATGAGGAGATGGATGCTCAAATCTACAAACATAAACACATAAACAACACAAATCTTCTCTTGCAACACAATGAAAGCCTTGAATCACTTCTAGAATGCCAATGCTCATCTAATTATCATCTAGTTGAAATCTAGTTTACAAATGAGTGCCTAAACATGCTTTTATATGCAACTACAAACACTCTCGCCAAGATTTCGTAAATTCAAACTTACCGTGTTGGCCTAGGGACCAAATAACGGTCATAAACCGACACTCCAAATTTGGGCCTAGCCCAAAATAGGGCAGGACTAGGGTATAGGTGCCCAAGTTCGCCCCCCTATTTTTGGTAGGGTTAAGCTCAAGGGGTCCCCCTAGGTCCCATTTGTCATGATACCCATGGTTCATTCCATCAGGATGCCAAATTATGAAGTAAGATGTCCTAAATAAAGCTAAGAGACCCGAGAACTAAACCTTATGAGGGAAAAGCCCCTAAGGGGACATTTTGTGACATTACATAATCAATGAGACTTGAGGTCCAATATTTTCTTGAAAATGTTGTAGAAATTGATCAATTAGTTGAGAGAAAGAGTGTATTGAATTCAGTGGTAAAGATAAAACCCATTCCAAAGTAGTATCTTTGAGAGATTGCAGAAAGAGTTTCACTAACAAGTCCTTTTCAAAGAAGAAATCACCACACATAGCCATGAATGCTGCCACATGAGTATTAGGATCACGTTTTCCACCATATTTTTCAAAGCGAGGAGTTTCAAACTTGTCAGACATAAGAGTTTTTAAGATTGCAAAAGATAGACAATTTCGAGCATGGTATGTTGGTAAATTAGGTTGAGAAGAATTTGTCAAGTTTTTCACCTTTTGTTGTAAAGACTATCATGCTTTGCAAAAGGTGGTAGTGAAAGGTGATTGAGAGTGAGGAGGATGGAGAGGTGGTTAAGAGTTATTATACATAAAAGAAGTCACCCTAGGTGGTTGATTATGATAGTTGAATCCCACAACCTTGTAATTTTGTGAATTTGTGCCATTAGATACTCCAATACTAGTGGTAGCATTACTACAAGCATGTGCATTAGTAGTGAGAATTGATGATGTAAAAGTAGACATTCCAATAGTCGGTATAGGTGCGGATACTTGCGTATGAGTCAGTGATGACTTGTTATTAATAACATTCACACATTTGATCACCAACATAAAATTACGATGCACTATATACACTAAGCCTCTGAGTAGGTTAACACCATCTTGTCCTTCTTTTAATAACTCTCTTATGTTATGAACAGTAGGTACAACTTCTTCTTCTATCCTTTCATTTTTCATAAATGCTTGAAAGTCGGCTAGTTCTTTATCAAGTTTGTCTATTTGTTCATCAGGCACATGTACTATTACATCAATAGGGTCCCCAACATCATGAAATACTTGTTCTTCCATTGTAGTTGTAGGAGGAATGATATCTTGCAATGTTTGTGTTTCTCCTTGTTGAACTGCACTAGACAACTGAGAGGGGGGGGTGAATTAGTTGTCCTAAAACTTTTAACCAAATATGATCATCAACTTATCAATTAATTATATTCAAATATAACCATGAAAGAATTAAATTAGAAGCTCAACACAAAAACATAAACAACACAAGAGAAACTAGATTTTTACATGGAAAATCCTAGAAGGGAAAAACCACGGTGGGTGTTAGCCCACAGAAATATATATGTTATATCAATACAAAAAAATAAAGGCTCACTCCCTACAGGGCTCACTACCCAAATTGTTCACTACAAAGAAAGGCTCATTGCCTATGGATGGCTCACTACCAAAGGGTGGCTCACTGCCAAAAGAGGGCTCACTGCCAAAGGGTTGAACTGAGATAACAACATCTATTTCATGCCAAGGTTCAGTTTCATTGAAGCGCAAACACCTCTGCATAGCTCTGCTACTTTAATTCACTTTATCTTCACATCGCCACACTTGGATACATTTTCATGACTCAATTACAAGTATTTATACACTACATCAACCTTGGAATGATCATCAAGGTCGGCATTACAATCATCAACCGTTGGAACAATCTCCAAGGTTGGCATTACAAATATACATAAAATATGTCTAGACCTAATACAATTTTAGCTAAGGAAAAGATGTAAGAATGTATGTGGATCACGCCATGGCTTAGCTAGGACTCAAACACAATCTTCCACGCTACAACATGCTATCACAATCTTCGATGCATCTTTGCAAGAGATGAATTCAACCAGGTTAGCCAAGACTGATGTTAACACAAGTATTCTCAAGAACACGCTTCATGCATGATCTAAATTACACCTTAATGACCAATCTAAATATAGGATCATGATTAGGAAACATATACAAGCACATTATAATCACCAGGAACAACCGTACGATCTCTAACAATTCTATCAACAAGATTCTTCAAACCGGAGCACAAGAATAATATTGCCAGCCACTGTCATGAGTAAAAGATAGCTTGCAGACCACCAAATCATGAACCATTACACTTGAAGGCATTTAACATCATCACAGACTTACTACCAGAAACACAGACCAAAATACTTCAATGTGGAGGAATGTGGAGCAAAACACCTTCTCCTTGTCACCACCAAACACACAAAAAATTGTTCTCACTCTAGTGAACATATCTCACTTAATTCTTCATACCAGAGGCTCAAACTCAGAATATGACATCTTCAGACATGCTTCTAAATAAATTCCAATCCGCAGGTAAAGATATTCACTCTTCAAGAAATGCAGAGCATTCTTCTGGATTGTTCTTCTGCATGTAATGCACTATTTCTATTGCAACACATTGTTATCACTGGAGGGGCTAATTTTCTCAATATCCTCAACAAAGTAAGAGCACAGTTGTGGTGCAGGAGCACCTAGAAAATCATGTTTTCTTTTGTAATAAGGTCTATTGACCAATGCATTTTCATTTCAATTTGTATCTAGGTTCATTTTGTAAGTCCCAAGTGACTTAGGGGACATTTGTCAAATTGTAATCGCGTAATGCCAAAAATAGCAATAATGCCAAAAATAGGCAGTAGTGTCTCCCAGCCAGTTGGATTAGTCTCCCAGCCACTTGGAGTCAGTTCGGTACTACTCAGGGCGAGTTGATAAATACTCTGAGGAATGAACCAAATGATATATTGTAATCTGATCAAAGAAGTAGTTTGATCGAATGTGGTTGTATTGTGCTCAGGAGAAATAAAGTAATTATGTTCTGTCCATTTCATTTCCATTTCTTATAGTTGTAAATCGTGTAACTATAGATTTCCATTCATTCTACATTTTCCATTGTTGCTGTATGTCATCGTGAAGCATTCCACTAGTGAGATTTCTATCGAAATCAGTGGAATGGCTTCGTTGTATGAATATTTGTTTTGCTCTTTGTTTTGTTTTTCCTGTTCGGTAGTGCAGAGGATCCAGACAAGGCATTTCGTGTACTAGGATGACCTAGAATCCCCATGTGCTAGGGTTTGAAAGGAAGTAAACTGTGTGATGACATTTTTTGCGAATCAGCCAAAGGTTACCAGAGTTCACCAACGAAACGAGTCTCACTAAAGGCAATTGCCATTGGGGCTTTGGCAGAAAGATGAGAGACTTGGTTGACGGAGTTGAATCAGTGGCTCTTTATTAGTTTGTCGAATGTGAGAAATTAGGGTATCAGTCTGTGGTATCCGCTGTACGCTCCCCATCATATTGGTATTAGAGCCCGAAAAGATTTGGGTGGCAAATTGAATTGAGGATTTGCAGGAGTATTAGTGTTTGGGTGCTATCTATGAATGTTTATGTTAGACAGAGAAAGCGAGACAGAGGCAGAGAGGATGCCTCCCAAAAGCATGTTGCAGGATTCCATTAAGAAGCTGATCGAGGAGATGCTTGAATCCAAGTTGGGAGAGTTCAAGCAGTCCAAAAGCAAAGATAGGGAAGATGAAAGTGACAATGATACAGAAATTGTTGAAACCAGTAAAAAGATAGAGGAGATACTAGTAGACCAGAGGGCATTTTGAAATGCATTAAAGTTAGTTAATAGGGACACCACAGATGGGTTACCTATGTATGGTGGAAGTATGGAAGTTGAAGAGGTGATTGATTGGATTGAGGCATTGAACAATCACTTCAAATATAAAGAAGTCCCTGATGATAAGAGGGTTAAGTTGGCAAAGGCAAGGTTGCAGGGATCTGCTCTTGTATGGTGGAATTATGAACAAGGAGAGAGAGTCAAGGAGGGGAAGAACATGATAACCTCCTGGGAAAGGATGAAGACCAAAATTCAGGCACAATTCTTACCCTTGGACTATGATGTACAAATGTATAAGAAATTGTAGAATCTCAAATAGAGAGACCTTGATGTGAATGCATACACACAAGAGTTTCATAAACTTAGTCTCAAATCAAAGAGACAAGAAGAAGAGTTAGAGAAGGTGGCCAAGTATTTGAATGGCCTAAGGATGAACATTCAAGATGAGATCAACATCTTAGCACCGAACACAATGAACAAGTGTTTCCAAATTGCATTAAGGGCTGAAGAGACGATAAAGAGAAAGAGTAAGCAGAATAATAGAGGTAAAGGTGGAAGGAATTTTAGAGGTAGAGGCAGTTTTGGAGGAAGAAGTCCTAACCAAAGGCCTAGTGGTGAGTCTATCCAAGAAGAGCAAGTTGGGGACTCTAGTAGCAGAGGAGGCTACTGAGGAAGAAGCCGTAATGGAAGAGGTGGGACAAGTGGATCAGGTAGAGGATCCAAATTCTCCAATATGAGATGTTATAACTGCAATCAAATAGGGTACCTGACATACAAGTGTCCAGAGAAGGCCTCAACTTCTTATGGTGGTGAGAAGAGAACCAGTTTTATTTAAGAAGATGCAAGGAGTGTGACATCTCCTGAAGTGAATTTAGCATCAGAAATAGGAGAGAATCTCATGATCAAGAGGACGCTGCTCAAGGAACTAGTACAAACTGAACCATTGCAAAGAAGGGCTTTGTTTAGAATCAACTACAAGATCCAAGGTAAGATTTGTAAAGTTATTATTGACTCTGGTTCTACTGATAACATTATATCTTTGGAAGCAGTGAATAAGTTGAAGTTAGAAAAGGTACCCCATAGCAGCCCATATAAAGTCAGTTGGTTGAATAAGGGGCAGCACATACTCATCAATGAATAGGCATGGGTAGAATTCAGTATTAAGGGATATAGAGATAAAATCTTGTGTGACATCCTTCCAATGGATGCTTGCCATCTTTTGTTAGGCAGACCATGGCAGTTTGACAGGAAGGCCCATCATGATGGAGAAAAGAATGCTTACTCATTCCAAAAGGATGGTGTGACTTATGGGATATAGTCATTGCTAGAAGAGGACCCACAGTATGTAGGGTCTAGTGTAATGATGGTAGGAAAGAAAGAATTCATGGACACATTAAAGGAAGGTGATGGAGTAGGTTTTGCTTTGATTGTGAAGCCTAAGGGGGAAAAGAAGAAAAGTGTGAGAGAAGTAGGACCTAAGGAGGTTAGAGATTTGCTTGAGAGTTACAAAGGAGTAATTGCAAAGGATATACCTAATTTCCTACCACCAATCAGAGACATTAGCCATCAGATAGATCTCATACCAGGAGCAATACTTCCTAATAAGGCAGCATATAAAATGACCCCATAGCAGAATGAAGAGATAGCAAATTAGATTCAAGAACTCCTACACAAAGGGCTGATAAGGAAGAGCCTTAGCCCATGTGCAGTACCTACTGTTTTAGCCCCAAAGAAGGATGGGAAATGGAGACTGTGTACTGATTCCAGGGCAATAAATAGGATAACCATCAGATACAGGTTTCCTATTCCTAGAATAGAAGATCTAATGGATTGTTTGGGAGGTGCTACCTATTTTTCTAAGATAGACTTGAAGAGTGGGTACCATTAGATAAGGATAAGAGAGGGGGATGAGTGGAAGACAGCTTTCAAAACCAATGAAGGGTTATATGAGTGGCTTGTGATGTTGTTTGGTCTTTGAAATGCCCCTAGTACCTTTATGAGATTGATGAATGAGGTGTTACAAGAATTCATAGGGAAATTTGTGGTAGTCTACCTTGATGATATCTTGGTGTTCAGTGAGAGCAAGGAAGAGCACTTGAAACATTTGGCGATAGTCTTGAAGAGGCTGCAAGATCAGCAGTTATTGATAAACTTAGAAAAGTGTGACTTCATGAAACAAGAATTAGTGTACCTAGGTTTTGTCATCTCTAAGGGTGATTTGAAAATGGATCCTTCCAAGGTAGAAGCTATTTTGAATTGACCTACACCCAGGATAGCAGGAGAGGTCAGAAGTTTCCATAGTTTGGCCACATTTTATAGGAAATTCATTAAGAACTATAGTGACATCTATGTACCTATGTTAGAGACCATCAAGGGTGGTGGAAAGATGAAGTTTGTGTGGAAAAAAGAGGCAGATCAGAGTTTTGAAAGTCTGAAACAGAAAGTTGCCAAGTATCCTGTTTTAGTGTTACCTGATTTCAATAAGGTTTTCACAATTGAATGTGATGCAAGTGGATTGGCCATAGGAGCAGTGATGACTCAAGAAGGCAGACCAGTAGCCTTCTTTAGTGAAAAGTTAAATGAAGCCAAGAGGAAATACTCCTCTTATGATTTAGAATTGTATGCTATGGTACAAGCTCTAAAAAAATGGAGGCACTACTTGCTTCGTAAGGAATTTATTGTATACACTGACAATCATGCTCTCCATTTTTTGAATGGATGGGAAAAGCTCAGTCATAGACACATGAAATGGGTGGATAGTCTTCAAGCATACACCTTCATCATCAAGCATAAGAAAGGAATAACCAATAAGGTTGCTGATGCTTTAAGTAGAAGGGTGTTGACAGTGCAAGAAGTGTAGCTACAAAGTATGGGTGTTGAGTCACTCAAAGGATTGTATGAAGAGGACCAAGATTTTAAGGAGATTTACAAGGTATGCAGTGAGTTTGCCAATGCTTTCCATAGTGAATTTTTAGATTATACATTGCAGGATGGACTTTTGTTTAAAGGAAGTCAACTATGTATCCCTAAGTGTTCAATGATGGATAATATTGTGAAGGAAAAATATAGTGGTGGTTTAGGAGGACATTTTGGGCTCAATAAGACCTTAGATCTTGTAAGAAGGTTTTACTTTTGGCCAAGGATGCAATCTGATATCAGAAGGTTTGTTGAGAGTTGTATGATTTTCTAGAAAGCAAAGGGAGTCTCAACCAATGCAGGACTGTACCAACCTTTGCCCATACCAAATAGACCTTGGGAAAGTTTGAGTATGGATTTTGTGATGGGATTGCCCAAGACAAGGATAAGTTATGACAGTGTGTTTGTTGTGGTAGATAGATTCAGAAAAATGGTGCACTTTATTCCTTGTAAGACCACCAATGATGCTAGTTACATTGCAGGTTTGTTGTTTAAAGAAACTGTCAGGATTCATGGATTACCTTTGAGTATTGTATCTGACAGAGACAACAAATTTGTGGGACTTTTTTGGAGAACCTTGTGGAAAAGATTGGGTACAACTTTGTCTTTTAGTTTAGCCTATCATCCTCAGACTGATGGCCAAACTAAGGTTGTCAATCGGTCATTAGGCAATCTGCTAAGATGTTTGACAAGAGAACATGGCAGCAGTTGGGATGTGGTACTCCCACAAGCAGAGTATGCTTATAATGAATCTACAAATAGAAGTACAGTTCTAAGTCCTTTTGAATTTGTTTATGGTAGTCATCCTAGAGGAATTTTTGAATTAAGATATGTTCAAGGGTTGGATAAAAGGAGTGGACATGTTGATACATTTGTAGAGGCTATGAAAGAGATCCATCAACAAGTCAGAGATACTCTACACCAGAACAGTCAGAAGATCAAGGCTAGAGTGGATCAACGCAGAAGGGATGTGCAATACCAAATAGGAGATATGGTCATTGTTCATCTCAATAAGAATAGACTACCCACAGAAAAACACAGCAAGTTGATGATGAGAAAAATTGGACCTTGTCAGATTCTGGAAAAATATGGTCCTAATGCTTACAAAATTGAACTCCCTGATGATATTGCTATTTCACCTATATTCAATGTTGTTGATCTAACATTATATAGGTGTCCTGATACAGGAGAAGGTACAACAGATTCTATCCAAGACAATCCAGAGTGGGTGCAGCATTTACCACCTAAGGAACCACCGAAGATGGAGTGTATCTTGGATAGCAAGATAGCCAATAAGGCCTGAAATCAAACATATTTTGAGCACTTAGTCAAATGGAAAGGACTTCTAAACTCAGAGGCCACATGGATGCTGGAAGAAGCCATCAAAAAGTAGGGTAGTGATTTACAGCAATTAGTGTCTAAGAGGACTTGAGACAACTTTCACCCAGGGAGTATGGTGCAGGAGCACTTAGAAAATCATGTTTTCTTTTGTAATAAGGTCTATTGACCAATGCATTTTCATTTTAGTTTGTATCTAGGTTCATTTTGTAAGTCCCAAGTGACTTAGGGGACATTTGTCAAATTGTAATCGCATAATCCCAAAAATAGCAATAATGCCAAAAATAGGCAGTAGTGTCTCCCAGCTGCTTGGATTAGTCTCCTAGCCACTTGGAGTTAGTTCGGTACTACTCAAGGTGAGTTGATAAATACCCTGAGGAATGAACCAAATGATATATTGTTATCTGATCAAAGAAGTAGTGTGATTGAATGTGGTTGTATTGTGCTCAGGAGAAATAAAGCAATTCTATTATGCCCATTTGATTTCTATTTCTTATAGTTGTAAATCATGTAACTATAGATTTCCATTCATTCTGCATTTTCCATTGTTGTCGTATGTCATCGTGAAGCATTCCACTGGTGAGATTTCTGTCGAAATCAGTGGAATGGCTTCATTGTATGAATATTTGTTTTGCTCTTTATTTTATTTTTCCTGTTTGGCAGTGCAGAGGATCCAGATAGGGCGTTTCGCACAGTAGGATGACCTATCATCCCCATGTGCTAGGGTTTGGAAGGAAGTAAACTATGCGATGACATTTTTTTGTGAATCGGCCAAAGGTTACCAGAGTTCACTGATGGAATGAGTCTCACCAAAGGCAAATGCTATCGGGGCTTTGGCAGAAAGATGAGAGACTTGGTCGATGGAGTTGAATCGATGGCTCTTTTGTTAGTTTGTCAACTATGAGAAATTAGGGCATCGGTCTATGGTATCTGCTGTGTGCTCCCCATCAAGCTGACACCAATGGCAACACAGATATGTTGACATCAATGACAATATCAATTAGGCACATACTTGCAACAATATTCCCCTTTGTCATTAATGGAAACATATGATGTGAAAAACTAAAAGGACCATCAAGACAAGATTCTTCCCCTTTCTCTTTACACAACTGCATTCTTTCTCCCCCTAAGTTTTTCACATGATTTCTCTCCCCCTTTGACATCAATGGCAAAGGGCACATACTTGCACGCTATTACTCTGATCCATTTACTTTACCAGAAACACTTAGCTACTCCCCCTAAGAGGTAGCCTTCAGAAGATCAATCCAGATCAAGGAATGACACTTTGAGCTCCACTAGATTGATGCATTCCTATGCATCTTAGTTCAAGACAGAAGGGGTAATGACCCCTAACTTCTCTCTGAGATAATCAAAGGTATCTTTAGGTAGAGGCTTAGTGAAAATATCTACAATCTAATCCTTTGTGGACACATATTCCAACTTTACTTTATTCTCTATCACCTTCTCTCTCAAAAAGTGACACCTTATTGATATGTGCTTTGTTCTTGAGTGCATCACTGGATTCTTTGAAATGTTTATGGCACTTGTATTGTCACAAAAGATTACAATTGGATCTTCATACACAATTCTTATATCCTTCAAAGTCTACTTCATCCATAATACTTGAGTGCAATGACATGTTGTAGCAATATACTCTACTTCTGCAGTTGACCAAGATATTGAATCTTGTTTCTTGCTTAGCCATGAGACCAATCTATTACCCAAGAAAAAGGCACCTCCACTTGTACCCTTTCTGTCATCAACATCTCCAGCCCAATTTGCATTTGTATAAGCACTAAGAGTGAAATCATTGTCCTTTGGATACCATAAACCATAATTTAGAGTACCTTTCAAATACCTCAAAATTCTCTTAACTGCCATCACATGCGATTGTCTTGGATCAGCTTGAAACCTTGCAACAAGATAGAATGCATGCATAATATTAGGACTAGTTTGAGTTAGATAAAGCAATCCTCCAATCATGGATCTATAATTTTTCTGATCATCCTTAGGTGATTCATCAGTTTTGCTCAACTTGCAACCAGTCACCATAGGAGTACATACTAGTTTAGAGTCTTCCATCCCAAACTTCTTCAACAACTCTTTCACATACTTAGACTAAGATATGAAGATTCCTTTATCGATTGGTTAATTTGTAGACCCAAAAAGAAATTCATTTCACAAAACATGGACATTTCAAATTTACTCTTCATCTCACCGGCAAACCTTATGCACATACCTTCATCTCCTCCAAAGATAATTTCATCAACAAAGACCTCAACAATCAAGATCTGATCATCATTGATTTTGAAGTATAGATTGCTATCTGCAGTGCCTTTACTAAATCCCAGTTGCAATAAATACCTGTCTAACCTTGCATACCAGGCTCTAGGAGCTTGTTTGAGTCCATACAATGCTTTCTTCAACCTGCATACCATATCATCTTGATTTGGCAATTGGAATCCCTCTGGTTGCTCAATGTATACTTCCTCTTCTAATTCACCATTCAGGAAGGTAGATTTCACATCCATCTGATATACCTTAAAATCTTTGTGAGCTGCAAATGCCAGCAACATTCTAATTGCTTCAATTCAAGCTACTGGGGCAAATGTTTCTTCAAAATCCATCCCTTTGATTTGAGAATATCCTTTACATACAAGTCTTGCTTTATTCCTTACAACTTCTCCATTTTCATTCATCTTGTTCTTGAAGACCCATTTAGTTCCAAAAACATTTTTGTCAGCAAGTCTAGGAACTAATTCCCAAGTTTCATTCTTCTCTATCTGCAATAGTTCTTCCTCCATTGGCTTTACCCAATTTTCATCATTGCATGCTTCATTCACATTTTTTGGTTCAATCTTTGAAAGAAAATAGTAATTGACTTGTTCCTTTGTGGCTCTTCTTCTTGTTAGCACACCTTTGTTCTTGTCACCTATAATTTGATCTTCAGAATGATTGATCCTTACATACTTGGGAGTCTTGACAACACTTTTTGGAGCCTCTTCTTCATCCTAACTATCTGCTTGCTTATCTTTCTCTTCAATTACTATAGTCACAGGTTCATCTGGTTCATAACAACTTAGGTCTGATATTCTTTCTTTGCCTTCATCTACCTTTACATTTGCACTCTCAACAATCTTTTTGAGCCTTTTGTTGTAGCACTGGTAAGCCTTACTCTTGGTAGAGTATCCAAGAAAGATTCCTTCATCACATCGTGCATCAAACTTTCCTAGATCTTCATCTCTCCTGATATAACATTTGCTTCCAAAGACTTTGAAATATTTTACTATGGGAATTATTCCATGCCACAATTCATAGGGAGTTTTAGTACCATTACCTTTCACTTGAACTTTGTTTTGAATGTAGACAGCAGTGTGAATAGCTTCTTTCCAAAAGACTTCTAGTAGACCTATCCTAGCAGCCTCCTGACCTGTCCTATTCTTCCTTTCCACAACTCCATTCTACTAAGGAGTCCTAGGTGCAGACAACTGTCTCTTTATCCCATGCTCTTCACAAAAAATGTTGAATTCATTTGATGTGAACTCACCTCCTCTATCAGACCTCAAGCATTTGATCTTCAAATTTATTTCATTCTCAACCATTGCCTTGAAAGATTTGAACTTCTCTAAGGCTTCTGATTTATCTCTTAGAAAAGTAACCCAAGTCATTCTAGAATAATCATCAATAAGCAACATGAAGTACATGTCTCCTTGTAGACTTCTCACCCTTGTAGGACCATAGAGATCTGTATGCACTAGATCCAACAGACTGGTAGAAAATTGTTCTTTACTCTTGAAACTTGTCCTTATCTACTTTCCCAACTAACATTCCTTACAAATTGAGTTGGAGGGTTTCACAAGTTTTGGTAAATCTCTCACAACCTGACTTGAGCTTATCTTTACTAGACTATCAAAGTTTATATGACACATCCTTCTATGCCACAGCCAACTTTCATCTGTCTAAGCTAATAAACAATAATCATTCATTCCTCTCAATTGATAGATGTTACCCTTTGTCTTCTTACCGGTAGCAATCATAGTTTCAGAACTTTCCATTATGTTGCACCCATTATCTTTGAATCTCAGATCATATCCTTTGTCACACATCTGACCAACACTCAAAAGATTATGCTTGAAAGCCTTCACATATAGAACATTGTTAGTATTATGCTTTCCATCAAATGAAATAAATCTGTTTCCACAAATCTTACTAGCTGCATTATCTCCAAACCTAACCAGTCCTCCATCATACTTTTCCAAACTTACAAACTTCCTTTTGTCACTAGCCATGTGATGTGAGCATCCACTATCAATAATCCATTCATCCTTATCTTTCTCAACCTGAATAGCCAAGGCACTTTCTTCTACTAGTTTTTCATCCTTCACACAAGTAGCAGAATTAGTAGACATGATCTTCTTTAATAGCAATAAACAGGCATTCATTTGCACTAGTGTTAGCATCATCATATTCATCATCAGTCACCCTTTCATCATCTAAATCTCTAACATAGTAGCATTTCTTTGGGACTCTAGGCCTGCTCTCATGTTTCTTTCTATTTATTTCAATTCTTTCAGGACATCTGGAAGCATAATGACCTACTTTACCACAAGAGAAACATTTGAAAGGTAATTTACCTTTAAACTCACCAGAACCTCTTTGAAGCATGTCAATAAAGCTGGATTCCATTTCATCAAAGTCATCATCCACCTTGTATTTCTCAGCTTTGGAGATCTCTGTTGAAGTACAGGCTTTAAAAGATGATTCAACTTTAGGCAAGGCATCACCAAATTCTCTCATCTCAAAGGCTGTAAGATTTCCAAGCAACTGATCTCTGTCAATAGTTTTCATAGTCATGAATTGTTCAATTGCAGCCACCTTGTGACTATATGACTTTGGTAGAGATCTGAGAATTTTCATCACAATTTCTTTATCACCGAGAGTTCCTCCCATACCTTTTATTCCAGTGACAAGTTCATCAAATATTTGCATAAAAGTTGTTATGTTTTCATCTTCATTCATCTTCAAACCCTCATACTTCACTTTTAGACTTTGCAGCTTGGCTTCTTTTATAGCATCATCTCCTTCATATAGATTTTCTAGCTTATCCCATACCTCATTTGTAGTTTCAAGGTCCACAACTTTTGTTAGCACTGAGTCACTTAAGGAACTTAGCAGAGAATCCTTTCCTTTGACATCTAGCTCTTATTATTTGATTTCATCTTTAGTTGTCAAACCATTTGGAGGCATGGTATATTTCGCTTATGTAGCTTTCCATACTTTGTAAGCAAGACAAAGAAGATGGCTTTTCATTCATGCCTTCCAAAGAGCATAATTTATCCCATCAAAATGTGGAGCTTCCTTCTTATAAGAAATCCTAGATCTTCCTCAAGCTATTAGGCTTTCTTCAGAGGAACTTGGCTCTGATACCAATTGTTGAACTGCACTGGACAACTGAGAGGGGGGGTGAATCAGTTGTCCTAAAACTTTTAACCAAATATGATCATCAACTTATCAATTACTTATATTCGGATATAACCATGAAAGCATTAAATGAGAAGATCAACACAAAAACAAAAACAACACAGGAGACACCAGATTTTTACGTGGAAAACCCTAGAAGGGAAAAACCACGGTGGGTATTAGGCCACAGAAATATATATGTTATATCAATACCAAAAAATAGAGGCTCACTACCTACAGGGCTCACTGTCCAAATTGCTCACTACAAAGAAAGGCTCACTGCCTATGAATGGTTCACTGCCAAAGGGTGACTCACTGCCAAAAGAGGGCTCACTGCCAAAGGGTTGAACTGAGATAACAACATCTACTTCATGCCAAGGTTTAGTTTCATTGAAGCGCAAACACCTCTGCATAGCTTTGCTACTTTAATTCACTTTATCTTCACATCGTCACACTTGGATACATTTTCACGACTCAATTACAAGTATTTATACACTACATCAACCTTGGAATGATCATCAAGGTTGGCATTACAATCATCAACCATTGGAACAATCTCCAAGGTCAGCATTACAAATATACATAAAATAGGTCTAGACCTAATACAATTTTAGCTAAGGAAAAGATGTAAGAATGTATGCAGATCACACCATGCCTTAGCTAGGACTCAAACACAATTTTCCATGCTACAACATGCTATCACAATCTTCTATGCATCTTCGCAAGAGATGAATTCAACCAGGTCAACCAAGACTGATGTTAACACAAGTATTCTTAAGAACACACTTCATGTATGATCTGAATTACACCTTTTAGACCAATATGAATGTAGGAGCATGATCAGGAGACATCCACAAATACATTATAATCACCAGGAACAACCGCACGATCTCTAACAACTCTATCAATAAGATTCTTCAAACTGGAGCACAAGAACAACACTGCCAACCACTTTCATGATTAAAAGATAGCTTGTGGACCACCAAATCATGAACAATTACACTTGAAGGCATTTAACATCATCACATACTTACTACCAGAACTGCAGACCAAAATACTTCAATGCAGAGGAATGCAGAGCAAAACATTTTCTCCCTGTCACCACCAAACACACAGAAAAAGTTGTTTTCACTCTAGTGAACATATCTCACTCAATTCTTCATACCAAAGGCTCAAACTCAGAATCTGACATATTCAGATAGGCTTCTAAATAATTTCCAATCTACAAATAAATATATTCATTCCTCAAGAAATGCGGAGCATTCTTCTAGACTATTCTTCTGCATGTAATGCATTGTTTCTACTGCAACACATTGTTATCACCGGAGGGGCTAATTTTCTCAATATCCTCAACAAAGTAAGAGCATAGTTGACACCAATGGTAAAAAAATATATGTTGATATCAATGACAACACTGATTAGGCACATACTTGCAACACTTCTTCCATAAAGAAGGTGTTCAATGGATTTTCGGATGTAGGAACATCATTGGTTTCAGGAGAAGTAGAACCCATTAGTTTAAGGCTTCTCCTTAAAGGGATATTTCTATTAGGGTAGTGGGTTATAAGACTCATGCAAAGGCATACAACACTCATTGCACAAACTAATAGAACAAACCCTAGGATGAAGGTATATTTGTTGAAATACACAATGTGTAAATGCAAAAATTGAGGTGTAAATGCAAAAACACACTATGATGAAACACTACAATCTAAAATCAGATTTAAAAGAGTGTTTAAAAGAGTAGTAAAATATGAAACAAGATTTTAACCATAAACCCTAACTTTTACAAAGATTACGCTATATGGAAAATGCAGAATTTCAAGAAATTCTAACCAATAAAGCATGAAAATGCAAGGTGAATGATTATGTAATGATGTATTGCTATAATTTACATCAGATCTGATGCAAATGTTAGTGAATTAAATGATTTAGATGAAATACAATGCAAATAGTGTAAGCTATATCTAAATGCAAGCCTAGGATGCTTTATTTTTTCAAAATTTTCAATTTTTTTGTAGGTTTTCAAATGCAATATGATGACAATGAAATGAATGAATACAAATCTGATGTAAAACACTCAGCAAGGTGCAAAATTCAATAAAAACATGGGTTCACCAAAATGGAAAGGGTGAAAAGAGGGTTCACGGGATTGATGGATAGTTTAGCTAAATCCTACTTTCACACAATACATTCAAGGACATTTAACCGAGTTGAATCACAACTTTTGTAAGAAGGCTCAACTATAGTTTGGTTGTCACTTGTAATGATAGGGAAATTCAAAACTGGTTGATTAATGTGTTGATTTTAGTTTGATTTAGCTTAAAATCCTAATTATGCAAAATTGTAAACAAATGGACAAAACCTGATAAATGCTCACACAGAGATTGACTAAATATAGATCAGATACATACCATATTTTGAGTTTTGGAGTATGAAAAATTTAGGGGCTAAAGAGTGGGCACCCAAGCCCAAGGTACTACTTTTTTTGAGGGCTTTGGGATCTTTTCATCACTGACTACAACCACTTCAGAGATTCTCCCTGACACAAAACTGAGGAGCAAAAGAGCAAGCACCCATGCCCTTCCTAAGCTATTTCCTACCTTTTTCTTTAGATCCTGATACCTTTTGCTCTACAACAGTCCTCTACAATAGTCCTCTGCAACTGCTCTTCGCACGATTTGACACCTATCACTTGCAATCACAAGGAGAGGGGTTGGGAGTTGTGGTGTTTAGGAGTTTGCCTCGGTCAAGCCTCGGAATGGCATTCAAGCCTTCCAACACCATTGTTAGATAGAGAGTTCATTTCCTTGCAGGATAGAGACAAAAAGAAATTGATAAATAATTGATTGAAGCACAAATAGATATCACCTCAGAGGTGTAGCTCTCAAGTAGATGAAGATATTTCACAACATGCGAAGATGAAGCCAAATCTACAATAACAAACACAACAACAACACAATTATGCTCTGCAACACAATGAATGCCTTGAATGCTCTAAAATCATAAGTTCACCAAAATCTCATAATCATCTTCTAATTTACAAATGAAGTCCTAAACATGCTTATATATGCATTCCCACTTTAATTTCATAATTCAAACTTAAGATGTTGGCAACGGGCACCTTTTAACAGTCTCCATCTGACATTCAAATTTGGGACCCCGCCAAAATAGGGCAGGGCACGGGTGCAGGCGCCCTTGTCTTGGCACCTATTTTGGGTCAGGGTTAAGCTCGACAATGTCCCCTATGTCCCATTTGTCATGGGTTTCAGGGCATTTTGTCTCGGGTTCATTTCTATCATGCATGATGAAAAACAAGAGACCCAGGAGCTAAACTTAGGAAGGAATAGTCCTAGCGGGAAATTTTATGACATAACACACATAAAATAACTCATTACAGAAAATGTGCAAGAATAAATCCATGACCCTTGATTATTTCATTAAAAGGGTATTACATTTCAGGTTTGGAGACAACTACAATGTAGTATGTATTCATATATGCTCAAATTCAAGACATAGTAGCATTATTATGTGATGATTTACAAACACAAATGTTCACCTATAACAAACTTTCCCTTTACAAATCTTTTCCAATCCTCCTTCAGAACCCTTACAAATGACACAAAAATCACAATTTAAAAAAGAGAGAGGAAGATGAAAAACCCTAGAATCAATCGAGGCATTACATCTCGCACATTTGAGCCCTTTGATCCTACAATAGAATGGCATGATGAATATGCCTTTGGATATTTGAACGTCCCTCTTTGTGTTCACCTGCAAACTAGAAATAATTTGCATTTCTTGTGCAACATTTTACCCCCATGGTAGTATCTTCTCAACTGCAATTTCACTTGGAAAGTAAAATTTTAACCCCTCACATTTACCCATTTTACAAATAGTAAAATCATGCTTTTACATCAAGAATTTAAACCTTCAAACCTCCAATGAAATATACTAGGTGATTTTTGATATACCTGGAGGCTTTAAGAAATTACTTGGCCATTTTTAACATGCCTGGGCATTTTAAAAACATGTCAAGGCAAAAATATTGCTAATGGGGCATTTAGAACATTGCCTAGGGGATTTTTGCAAATGTTGGGTCATTTTTTGTCTCCACAAGGAGTTTTTCCTCCATTCCCAAGCTAGAAAATAATCTCTAGGGCATTTTTATGAATGTTGGACCATTTTTGTTGTTGCTAGGGACATTTTTGCTATACTAGACGCAATAAAAACATTGTACAAGCATTCAAATTAATCAGTATGGTGTTTTTTATAGTTGCAGGTCATTTTTGCCAATGCCAGATAGTTTAAATCAAGCTAAACAACACAAAAACATTGCAAGGGAGTGATAAATGGTTCAGGCAAATGTATGGATGCCAAAACATTATTAAAATGTAAGTAAACCATAAAAATTCTCTCCTAGACCCTCCATGTGGTAGGTTATCACTCCATCATAGTTTTGAAAGAGTAGATACTTGCACAAGTGCGCTTGCGCGATGGGAAGGAATTTAATTTTTTAATTTCACTCTTTGCTGATACATGATACTAGTTGGACTCCTCTATTGTTATATGGAGCCTAATTAGACATGGAGATTAAATTTACCCCACTTTTATCAGCGCAGTTTCCCCCCAAATTATTTAATGGGGTCAAGGGGCAGCGCCCCCAAAACCTCCAATGAATTTTATTATTTTATAAAGGCATCGGGAGTTATTTTTTTATTGGCTGACATAAAAAAACCCTATTTTTGTAACTGACATAAGGCTTGATAAAAGCGGCTAAGGGTTAGAGTTTTCATTGATATATTGTAGCATTTTGCAGCGGTATTGAGTTGCAAGGATTCCTAGTTGTAATCAGTTTGATTTACTGGATAATAATATTGGACTCTTTGTTGGTGGATGTAGCCTGAGTTTGGGTGAACCGCATTAAAACTTGTCTCTCATTGTTATTATTTATGTGTATTTTCATTCCTCTATTTAATCTTTATTTTTATTTAATTGATATTTTCTACATGCAATACCTAATAAGTGTTATCAGAGCGGGCTGTGTTCGATTATCATTTGTAGGAAGGTCTCATGGTTGAGTGGGAGCAATGGCAGACGAGGGTAAATTGAAGGTAGATAAATTCAATAGGTAGAACTATTAGTTATGGAAGATGCAGATGGAGGATTATCTCTATCATAAGGATTTATGGAGGCCGTTGGAAGGAATAGCCAAGAAAATGGCAACGATGACTAATGAGGATTGGAATCTTCTGGATAGAAAGGCACTAGGAACCATTTGGTTGTGCCTGACACCATTGGTGGTATTCAATATAATGGAAGTGAATACAATAGATGGTCTGATGAAAGCTCTAGCTAAATGGTATGAAAATCCCTTAGCCTCAAATAAGGTATTTCTCATGAAGCGTTTGTTTAATTTAAAAATGATTGAAGGTGGATCTGGGATAGATCATTTAAATGAATTTAATATGATTATCAGTTAGTTAACTTCTGTAAAAGTAAGTTTTGATGAAGAGGTGAGGGATCTCTTGATATTATGTTATTTTCTAGAAAGTTGGAATAGCTTGGTAATGGTTGTAAGTAACTTTATCTCTGGTTCAAAGACTTTGAAATTTGATGTTGTTGTTGGTGTTATCCTTAGAGAGGAAATGTGATGGAAAAACTCAAGAGTGTCCACATCAGGTAGTGTTTTGAATGCAGAAAGTAGAGGCAGATCAAAGGAGAGAGGAGAAGATTTTGGAGGTCATGGGAAGTTACGAGGAAAATCAAAGGACAAGAGATCCCAATCCAGAGGATAGAAGGATTGCTGGTACTGTGGGAAACTAGATCATCTGAAAAAAGATTGCTAGTCTCAGAAGAATAAAGAAGGAGACAAACAAGAAGGCACTAAGGAGGCAAATGTGGTAAGTAATAAATTTGAAGATGATGCTTTGATTCTTTCCCTAGATAATGTTGATGATTCATGGGTTTTAGATTCAGGGGCCTCATTTCATGCTACGCCCCATAGAAGTTATTTTCTTGATTATGTCAAAGGGGATTTTGGGCTAGTTTATTTGGGAGATAACGAACCCTATCAGATTGTTGGAAAGGGAAGAATCAAGATTAAGTTGTAGAATGAGAATCATTGGCTACTACAAGAGGTAAGGCACATTCCAAGTCTAAGTAGGAATTTAATTTTAGGAGGGCTGCTAGATGATGAAGGTTGCATTATTACATTTACTGATAAAAATTTGAAGGTTTCAAGAGGTGCCTTAATAGTAGCAGAAGGTGTGAAAGTAGGCACCTTATATCTTTGTACAGGTCATACTATTTCTTCTACTTTACCTATTGCAGAGAAAAAATAAATAGGTTCAGGAATAGTTGTTGCAGGTTCGCAGGAAGAGACTGAAACAGTTGCTGTAGGTTCTGAGACAACACTGTGGCATAACAAACTTGGGCATATGAGTGAAAAAGGTATGAAGATACTTCATTCTATGAAAGTTTTACCAGGTCTGAAATGTATTAATATGGATTTCTATGAAAGTTGTGTGTATGGAAAACAAAAGAGAGTTAGTTTTCTCAAGGATGGGAAGCAAAAGAAAGATGAAAAGTTAGAGCTTGTGCATATAGATGTATGGGGACTAGCTTAGGTATCTTCTCTCGGTGGCTCTCGGTATTATGTTACATTCATAGATGGTGCAACTAGGAAGGTTTGGATTTATTTCCTTAGGTAGAAATCTGATGTATTTGAAACATTTAAGAAATGGAGAAGCTTGGTTGAGAATGATATGGGTAAAAGATTAAAATGTCTCAAACCTAATAATGGTGGTGAGTATTGCAACAAAGAATTTGAGTATTATTGTTCCTTTAATAGAATTCGTAGGCAGAAAATGGTTTCATGGACTCCATAGGAGAATGGAGTGGCTGAACTCATGAATAGGATAATAATGGAGTGTGCAAGGACCATGAGATTTCATGTTGGGCTGCCCTTAAACATGTGGGTAGAGGCTGTCAACACCGATGTATATTTAATTAATAGAGGTCCTTCAATTCCTTTGGGATGTCGTATTCTAGAGGAAGCATGGACATGTAAGAAGGTGAGTTATTCTTTTCTCAAAACCTTCAGATGTGAAGCATTTGCACATGTAGATTCTGAGAATAGAACCAAGCTTGATGCAAAATCAAAAAAATTGTATCTTCATTCGATATGGCATTGATGAATTTGGTTATAGGCTTTGGGATGTTGAAAATCTAAAAATTGTCAGAAGCAGGGATGTTGTATTCAATGAGAAGGTGTTGTACAAAGATCGGTTGTAGTAGCATGAGAAGAAAGAAAAGGATTATGTGGTGCTAGATGATACTCTAGATAGTGATGTTCTAGTGGTTCCTCATGCTTCACAATAGCAACAAGAAATACCACAAACTCCAATGAATGTTAGATAGTCAACAAGGCTAAGTAGACCTCCTGAAAATTTTTCTCCCTCTTTGTATTCTATTTTGTTAACAGATACTAGTGAATCAGAAGGGTATGATGAAGCTATATAGGTGGATACAAAGGTTCAATAGGAGCTTGCAATGAAAGAAGAAATGGACTCCTTGCTGAAAATTTAGACTTGGGAATTATGTAAGTTGCCTGCAGGTAAAAAGGCTTTACCAAACAAATGGGTTTATAGGATGAAAGAGGAAGATGGAGGTAA
Source organism: Cunninghamia lanceolata (assembly GCA_027924645.1). NCBI lineage: Eukaryota > Viridiplantae > Streptophyta > Pinopsida > Cupressales > Cupressaceae > Cunninghamia > Cunninghamia lanceolata. Next base: position 10,411,469 of record BSBN01000186.1, on the reverse strand, counting down.
GAAAAGATTTAAAGCCAGGTTAGTTGTAAAAGGATTTGCACAAAAAAAAGTATTGATTTTGATGAGATATTTTCTCTGGTTGTCAAGATGACTTCTATTCGTACTGTTTTAAGTATTATGGCTATTGAAGATTTGCATTTGGAACATATAGATGTGAAAACTACCTTTCTCTATGGTGATTTGGAGGAGAAGATATATATGGAACAGCCCCAAGGATTTGAGGTAAAAGGTAAGGAGAAATTGGTGTGCAGATTGAAGAAGAGTTTATATGGCATGAAACAAGCACCTCGGCAATGGTATTTGAAATTTGATAGTTGTATGGTTGAGCAAGGCTATAGTCAGTGTAATTCTAACCATTGTGTTTATTTTAAGAGGTTGGATAATGACAACTACATTATTTTATGTTTATATGTTGATGTCATGCTTGTAGCAGGGTCTAACATGGATCACATAAGAGAGTTAAAACAACAGTTAGCACAATCATTTGCTATGAAGGATTTGGGGGTAGCAAAACAAATCCTTGGTATGAAAATTTGTAGAGATAGGAAGAATAGAAAATTGACTCTATCTTAGGCTGATTATATTGAAAATGTGTTGTAGAGATTCCATATGGAGAATGCAAAAGTTGTCAGCACACCTTTGCCTAGTCATTTGAAATTGACTAAAGAGATGTGTCCAAAGACACAAGAGGAGGAAGATAAAATGTCCAAGGTACCATGTGCTTCAACTGTAGGAAGTTTAATGTACACCATGGTATGCACGAGACTAGATATTGCACATGCTATAGGAGTCATAAGTAGGTATATGAGTCATCCTAGATTGGAGCATTGGAATGCGGTAAAATGGATTCTTAGATATATGAGAGGTACATCCAATAAAAACTTATGTTTTGGGGGCTCTAATACTGATTTAGCAAGTTATGTAGACTCAGATTTGATAGGGGATATTAATACCAGGTGGAGTACTACAGGTTATGCCTTTATTGTAGGTGGGGCAACAGTGTGTTGGATCTCACGGTTGTAAAAGGTATTTGCTTTATCCACCACGGAGGCAGAGTATGTAGCTACAATAGAGGCAAGCAAGGAGATGATATGGCTACAATATTTCATGGAAGAATTGGGAAAACAACATGCTAGCAGTTATTTTTTTATGGATATCTAGAATACCATACATCTTGCAAAAAATTTTGCCTTGCATTCGAAGACCAAACACATACAGTTGAAGTATCACTTCATTCGATTGGTGTTGGATGATGGATAGTTATAGCTGGAAAAGATCCATATAGATGAAAATCTAGTGGATATGTTTACAAAGGCAGTAACAAGGGAGAAGCTGAGCTCCTCTTCAGTTTCAGTTTGTCTTCAAGACTGAAAACAAAAAAATTAGAACAACATAGTCCAGGGTGCTTATTTCTAGTGGGAGCTACATGGACAACGATGTTATGATCAGTCTCCAAGTGGCAGATGATATGGTGTTACGATCAGACTCAGAGGTTAAATTTACCCCACTTTTATCAGTGCGGTTTCCCCCAAATGATTTAATGGGGTCAAGGGGTAGCGTCCCTTGCAGGGGTTTGGAATTAGCGCCCCCAAGACGGGGTCAAGGGGTAGTGCCCTTTGCGTGCTCCCTGTCGCGATATAGGGAGGGGTCGAGGGGTAATGCCCTCGTGGGGGCTCGGGGGCAGTGCCTCTGAAACCTCCAACAAATTTTATTATTTTATAAAGGCGTTGGGAGTTATTTTTCTATTGGCTGACATAAAAAACCCTATTTTTGTAACTGACATAAGGCTTGATAAAAGTGGCTAAGGGTTAGGGTTTCTGTTGACGTATTGTAGCATTTTCTAGTGATATTGAGTTGCAAGGATTGCTGGTTGTAATCGGTTTGATTTACTGGATAATAATATTGGACTCTCTATTGGTGGATGTAGCTCGAGTTTGGGTGAACCATGTTAATGCTTGTCTCTCCTGTTATTATTTCTATGTATTTTCATTCCTTTGTTTAATCTTTATTTGCATTTAGTTGATATCTTCTGCATGCAATACCTAACATCCTCCCCAAGCTCCCTCCACATGGTACGTTCTCACTTCATCACAGTTTTGGCTGAGAGTACTTTGAACAATGCACACTTGTGTGATGAAAGGTTTTTGATTTTTAAACTTTACCTTTGGACTATTGTCCATTGAAAACATTTACTCCAATGACCTTCAATTTAAAATATTTTAAAAATATATCTCAAATATTTTTTAAAACTTTAAAATATATTTTAAAAAATGTCTATGCCTTTTTAACATTTTTTTTTTACCAATTTTACCTTTGCACGGGAAAATAGTAAAACTCCTCCACCTTTAATGCCTTTGGTATTAAAATATTACCATTAAGAAATAGTTTTAATTTTAAATGCCAAGATTAAAGCAATTAAAAATTTGTTTTAATTTTTTAACATCCTCACCATTAATGTCAGCATTTAAACATAACTGTCAAAATGACTAGAATTATGCCATGAGCTCATACAACTCTGGGAGCTACGAAAAATTGTAGGGGGTAATAAAATATGCTGGAGAACATTGTGCAACCACTAGAATTGGTTAACTACAATCTTTTTGGGAACTTCCTTTGTATCTAAGGCCAGTCGACAAACCATTTTAAATATATATATATATATATATATATATATATATATATATATATATATATATATATATATATATATATATATATATATATATATATATATATATATATATATATATATATATATTGTTTTTGTACTGCGACCACAAAACTCACTTGACAGATTTGAAACTAAAATGGGAGCATCTTGATGCAATGCTGAAACTCATCATTTATCTAGAATTGATTAGTAGCATCATTTGGCCCATGTTCAACACACTTTCTTGGAAACACCTAAAAATTAAAATCAGGCTCAAAACTCGTCCAATAAACACAAAATCAAGACTTAAGAGGTTTATGCATACTCAAGATCCTCTACCAAATAGTTTTTGAAGATGAGCTTCAGATTAGGACATTTTAATGCCATTAGTTTCAGGCTAGCTTGCCACCTTAGGGTTTGAAAATTAGGTCTCTCTATCAATCTGAAGGTCATCTTGCTTAGAAAACATGGCACAATAACAAGTGACAACATATTCTATATCAAATTAATTGAGGATCATTACCCATTCTTTTCCATTTGTCCAATGAGTGTAGCTTTTGACAACAAGTATTTAAGTGGGTCTACCTTTGAAATGAGCTTGACTTGATGATTGAGCACATAGTGCTTGAGTTTTTCAGAAATGAAGATAACTGCTAGACATGGTTTCTCCATAGAAGTTTAATTGAGCTCATATCCTACCAAGGTGTGGCTAATATAATAGATAGATTTTTATTTGCTAGATTCATCATGCTATGCTAGAAGAGCCCCTAATGTTGTTGATGTTACTGAAATACAAAAGTAAGGGCTTTCCTGATATTGGAGGCATAAGAACTAGAGGGGAAGTAAGATATTCTTTTAATTTATCAAAATTTGCTTGACATGAAATATCCCAATTGAATGTGACATTTTTCCAAAGAAGATGGTGAATGGATGACATTTGTCAGTCAACTGAGCAATAAAATGGCTGATTGCCTAGAGTTTCCCTTGTAAATTGTGAAGCTACTTCAAAGTCTCAGGGAGAGGCATTTCAACTATATCTTTAACCTTTGCTAGATCAACTTCAATACCTCTTCTTGACATGATATATCCCAATAGTTTTCCTGAAGTAATGCCAAACACACACTTTTTTAGATTTAGGCACACTTGGTATTTCTTGAGTCTATCAAAGATTTGAGCTAAGACCTAGAAATGTTCTTTTCTTGTTGTAGATTTTCCCAAGAGGTCATCTGTAGAGTTGGTGCAGTCACGGTAGGAGGGTTCACAAAATGAACAATCTAGACCATGTAGCAAGAGTAAACACAATGGAAACAAATCAAAGAAAATAGAACAATTGTAGATTCAGTCATTCAATATATCAAAGAATTCAAATACAATATGGTCGGTAACATGCGGGCTTACAATTAGGGCTCACAGGCTTGATTACATACATGCGCAAGATAAAGCTTTGAAGCTCCCTTCACACAAAATCTAAACTATCAGATCTTCCTTATGTGAATAGCCACATTCCTAAGGATCTATTACATCAATATATATCATTTCCAGACCAAAAGATTCCTCCGCGTCAGCTAAGGAAGGTCACAAACTCCAATGAAGAGTTGTAACATGTTCACAGATAGGTCAGACCTAAATGCATAGAACACTTCCTAAAATGAATGGAACAATGTATGGACCCTTGGGGAAGGTCATCCATGAACCACAAGACATTTAATGATGTGTCATTGAGATCCACAAGTCAAGGAATGATCTGCAAGCCTTCTCCTTCAGCTGATTATTAGGAACTGCTAGAGTGCTCTGTTCTGAGAAAATAATTGATCTTCTGATAGCGATATCTTTCTGGTAACTAATCCAAATACTTTGAATCCTTGATATGATGTAGATGAATGAATGTATATGCTAAGTCTAGATCCACAAGATGTGAATTGCCAAAACAAGACCACAAGTTGAAACTAATTTTGACTAAACTGCTTTGAACTGAACTGGAAAATGAAAGAACTAAAATGCAATCCAACTGAAATGCAAATGTTTTTGGTTGATGCAAGATCACTCTTGAACTAGGGATGTGTTGTGTGGTTACACAACACACCCCATTTTGACTTGGCAAAATAGGGACCCAACTTTTTTTTGGGCTTTGCTTGTGTGTTCTTCTTGCTGGCGGTATGGTAAAAGTAAGTCAATATTGATGATCCTGCATAATGGCTGGGGAAGTCACCATCATGAGGTTAGTTTTTCAAAGTTCTCATTTCATTTCATTAACCTCGTATTTAGAAAGAGTATTAAATTTCATGAAGGTTTGCCTTTTACATCACCCTGATATTCCTTAGGATGTGAAAGTTATGAACGGTCAAATCTTGGTCAAACCTGATATTCGTAAAAGGGGGGGTAAGTCATCATCATATTTTTCAACATCAGTTATCTTAAAAGATCACCCTGATCCAATTTATCACCTGATAGATTATCTATTCGCGACCTGCGGACGTCATTTTTAGGTGGTGGTGATACTTACCCATCAAACAACAACATGTATTCCATGAGGATGATGTTTTGAAACATCACCTGATATTTTGAATATAACCTTATCTTTCAAATATCATCCTATCGCCAAATATCACCCTAGAGCCATTATCCTGATGACATCATCCAACCTAATAATGAAGAGAATTGACATCCTGATGACATCATCATCATTTTTACCTCGCGGAGGTATATTTCCTAAAATCACCCTTTCATAAAACATGGCGATGACATCATAGTGCTTCAACAATAGACTGAACCAATATCATGGTGACATCATCATGATATTCTGAGAAGGGTCACTTAAGCAATGCATAAGGTCATCATCCTTTTCAAAATATCACCCGATATTTTGAACACCCCTGATATTTTATAACATGACCCAATTGTCCAAAGATAACCCGATATACCGACATATGTGTTCCTGCTAAGATGCAGATGGTCATATTACAAGATGGTGATATTTTGAACATCACCTGATATTCAAAACATCACCCGATATTACAAAAGATCATCCTCCTCTTCTTGTCGCGTGACATTGAATGCTCATTAATGTGGTAGGTGTTTCCCACTGATGGCTAACGCGATGGTCACACCTGGCAACCTTTGGAGGTTTCCGTGGGGAAACTTAATGATTAAGTTTGATTTAATTAGATTGTGCCCTAAATGACCAAATAAATGGGTTTAAGATGAATTCACAATGTCATTATGCACTTAACTTGTGATAAGATCAGTTTTTATATAGAGCCGAACTCCCAAGCCTTCCTACGAACCACTTGCAGACGTATACAGCTTGAATCAGAACGAAGGGCATGATTATCATCGGTATCAAGATTATCCCCATATAATCATCACTATAATTCACAAGGATAAACACACTAGGTAAGTGATTGAAACCCTCTTGCTGTTATTCTATGCATAGCCAGGTAACATGATGTTCACTGATTTGGAGCTAGGATTTCTGTATATCATGATGAAATAACTATTTAATAAACATACACTTGATGCCATAAGGATGTAAAATATATGCATGCATGAGATGAAATATCAATCTTGAGACCAGTTCTCGTCATTGCAGGAAATCATGGCAGACAAAATATTGATGAAGTCCGAGGTAGAATTTGTTAAGCCAATGTTTGCATAGCCTGAGTGTGTGCAATTCAAGTATGGAATTATAGGGGACACTCACCAAGGTAATACAAATTTGATTGCATGAGTAGACAAGATCAACATTAATAATGGGGACGTTCTGCTTGAATCTGTTTTTGTGTTCGGGATGTGGAATGCAGCTGGTTTTCAATATTCCATGGAAGCTCCTGAGCTGGTTATTGAGTGTGCCAGAAATTATAATCCCCAAACAAGGAGGGTAGAGAAACATGGGAGAGTATACGTAGACTTATCTGTCAAGGGCCTTTCCTCCATGTTCAATTTGCCACTAGGTAAGAATGTTGTCAGTATTGACCTGAAGAAGCTGGAAACTGAATATGAAGTTAATAAGAGGGCTACTAGGAAGAGAATGTATGGATGGAGAGCCAAAAATAGTCCTTATACATCCGTGGCCAAGTTGCCTGTTCATTTATATAAGTTTGACTTTGATGACGAGTATCAGTTCATGATCGCCCTACTCAGCCGGGCAACAGGCCAGCCAACAGTTGGAAGCTTCAGGGATTGGATGTATGGAGTCATCCTAATGTGCCTATACACTGATAGCAGGCCATTATGGGCCCAAATGATAAGTGATGCTCTGGATGAGCAACTAAAAAACCTAGGAGGTACAGAATGTGCTTTCCATATGACCTCATACATTGTTTATGCATGTGCCTATAAGGGTACATTTAATGGATTGACTACAGTGGGGAGGATTGGTGGCACCACTAATGATGCACACATCTGGGACCATTATCCCCAGTTGCAAAGAGTAAATTACCTCCAGGATTATAAATTGGTGAATGATGCATTCTCTATGCATCTATTAATGACCATGGAGGAAGACAGAATTAAGAGACTGAGCATGGAAGCTCAGGAGGTAATATACAGGGATGGGGCCTGGTTCATTCAGTTTACAAACTTTTCATACATTAGGATTGAAGGATTTATAGGGCACCCTCTCATGCTCCCAAGATATCCAACTGATGCTATAGTGTTAATGGAGTTCATGAGGTAGGTTGTAACAATACTGGATGCTTATAAAGCTAATAACAAGCTCCCCCCGGTATTGTTTCCAGTAACAATGGGCTGGTATATGTGCCCAAATAGTGAAAATATTAAGAAAGCCATAGTTGGCTTGACAATGATGAAGTTACATCCATTTCCATTAAAGAGATCATATGATCCTTATGGAAGGATGCAGAAGATCATGGGACAGCCCATTCACCAAAGGAATCTTGAAGATTTTTGGGTAGATTGTGAAGATGAGGCTGAAGCCTGAAGAAGAAGACATCAGAGGTTAACACTTAACCAAATTAGAACCTTTGGTTGCATTTCCATCCCAGCACAAATGAAGAGAGATGATGGAATGATAATGGCTGATGAATATGAAGAGAAGAAGATATACAATGATACCATATCAGCCTCAGATCTTACCATGTAGGAGGACATCTCCTTGGATCCATTCACGGGTAGGATATTACAGCTAACCCAAGCTTGGGTGGATGAGCAGGTGGATCAACTGAAGAAAAAAGGTATGGCCCTCATAGTAGATAACAAAAAGAAGGGACAAGAGCTCTCTGCTGATGAATATGATGATTTCTTGAATGAGAAAAGGAAATCCAAGGGAGACAGGCTGCCACCTCAGCAAAAATAGAGCAAAAGACCTCCTAGAGGCAAGAAAACTGAAGAAGAACCCAAAGGGGTCATTATTGAGAGAATAATAGCCACAGCTAAGGAAGCGGCAGCATCAGGAGAAGCATCAGCTTCAGGCCAGGCTTCAGCATCATTTGTGCCCCCTCCGTTGGATAAGCAAAAGTCTAAGAAACTCTAAAAAGCTGATGTAATGGTTACTGAGACCTATGAGGAAAGTCAAGTTTCATAGAAACAAATGGAAGAAGATATCCCTCTTGAAGAGGATCCTGAGGAAGAAGAAGGCCCTATATTATTCAAAAGGAAAAGAAAGGCACCTCAGGTGATGACACCCACACCGAAGAAAACAAGAACATCCATGAGAGGTGAAATAAAGCAAAGCCCCATTATGCTAAGAGGGGCAGGTAGTGAAGTTTTTAGAAGGGAGTTACAACACAATGTACCACTTCCTACCATTGTGAAATTTAAAACTGAACAGGCTGAAGAGCAATTCAGAGAAACCTCTAGAGCAGTTCCAGGTGGTCTTGTCTCGTTAGAGTAAACTGTAGATTTGTCTGATGATGATGTGGTTAAGGATATAACTGCTTAACAGATGGAAACACTTGCTGTAGATGCTCACATCACTCCCTTTAGGACCCCATCAGTAAAAGGAACTGGAGAAAAACAAGTTGAACAAGAAAAAGAAAGAAGCCTCGAGAAAATTGCACAACAGATAGGGCTAGATATGTTAGTTGAACATGTCACCAGCCCTGAAGTGGTGGACCTTTCATATAGGAAAGATGCAAGTCCTTAGCATCATACTAATGCACCTGATGAGGTGGGTAAAACTGAAGAAGTAAGCTTGATCGAAGTAAAAATGCACACTCCAGATTTGGGTCAATCACCACAAGATATAGCTAATGAACCCAAAATAGTAGAAGTCCAAGAAAAGGGTGAAGATGAAAAGGTCATATCAAATAAGGATGTCCTCCAGACTCAAGAGACCTTAGGAGATAAAATGAGGTCAGGTCAAGATGATCTAAAAACTCAAGAGGAGGTATGTACTTCAGGTGCAGAGAAAGATATGATGCAAGATCAGGCAGAGGCACCTAAGGTAGATGAAATAATATCCACTGATGCAAGCATATCTCAGGATGGAGAAATTAATAAGGTGGATGAGGTTAGAATGGAGGAAGCAAAAGATCAGGGTCATGATATTCATGATGAAAAATAGGATCACCTTCTAAGAAAAGAAATTCCTCGTCAGGAAGATGTACCAAAAGATCACTCTCATGAAGAGTGTCATGAGGAAGAAAAAGGGAAATCACCTTCTCCGTCCAAAGCAGATACACTTACAGGAGATCAAGGTGATGATCATCATGATGATGCAGGAAACCAAGGTACAAAGGATCAAATTTCTCAATGGTTGGAGAAAGAAATTGGCACTGAAACAGGTATGGAAATTCAAGAGTTTGATATATCTACATTATTTTTAGAAACATTAATAAAAGCAAAGAGGAAGGCCAGGTTGACTTTGGCCATTAGAAGAGATCCTACAATAGGTAGGAGGACGGCGCAAGTAGCACTCCCTACTATAGATAAGGAGAAAGGTAAAATCACTCTGGATGAATTCCAAATCAGCACAGTAGATTTAGGGTTTGCTAATGAAGACCAGGAGGGTCAAGAAGGAAAAGACATAATTGATTCATTAATCCAGAGAGTCAACAGGGAAAAGGATAAAAATAAACAACACAAAGAGCACATTGCTCAGTTGCATACATATATAAAAGGGTTAATTAACCCTGAGGCTACTTCAACCGATCATGCAGTCCCATTGACTACTATTTCCCAAGAAGAGGTAAATAAATTGGATCTCATGAAGCATGAGTCATCCATAATGAGAAAGTGGATGTTATCCACATTTGATGATGCAGAAGAAGTGGTCAAAGCCTCTTTAAAAGGATGGAATTCTTTGAGTGTTTCCAGGAGAAAAGTCGATAAATTGCAGATGGAGACCGGGAAGAGGTCTTTTCAGCTGGAGAAAATTGTGATCATCTTAGAGGAAATAAGGAGAATTAACCCTCAAGTTCTCATAAGCAACCAAGTGCTAATTAACAATAGTGCATTATTGATAGATATACGGTATAAAGACATCCAATTTGAATGTGATGTACTTAAAAGGTGCAATAATAAGCTGAGAGAAATTAGCATGAAGTTACATGATATGATGTCTTTTGAGGCAGAAATTTTGGAAATGCTGGAAGGGAAAGTGGAAGGGAAGATAGAAAATCAAGATGAGGAGTTTGCAATCAAATCTCTACATAATAATTTCCAATAGGTATCTGATGATCCCTTAAACCATCTGATAGAAGAAATCATGGACAAGTTCATGAGGATCAGGGTCAAGACGGAGGATTATAATGAGACATCCAGCAGTAGAAAAGGTAAATTAGAGAATATCCGGGGCAAATATCAAATGCATAGGCACACCACCATCAAAGCAAAAACTCAAGATGGCAGGGAGATAGAGAAAGTAGTACAGTCATATGAAAACATCTGGACATCCATGCAGGTCCATGTACAAGGTGAAGCTCACCGGGATGATGGAGATTTTGAAAGTGATGATACTAGTGCACATCATGATGATGATGAGGAGCCTGATGAAGATGCATCATAAAAGGAATATATGCATAAGGTGCAAGAGAAAGTAAGCCATCTAGATGGTTGCCAGCTAGTAACCTATGCCACGTGGAAAGAATTGACTTGGTCAATGAATGTGAACCGTAGATTGTAATAGATAAATCTGGATCATAGATCAATTGTAACGGCTCCCTCACCTTGTTCTATAAAAGGTGCAGGGATGCCTCATTTTAAACATTTGAAACTTAATTGAAATCTGTTTGCTGAAATATTCAGGGCTCATTTCAAAGTTGTTGTATACATATATGTTCTTGCATACTTAATGAATGAGAAGACTGTTTTGATTACAATCCATCATAAATCTTGAGTAATCAGTGTGTAAATTCTGGATATATGCTTTTATTTGTTGCATCCCTTGGAGTGCATATCAGCTTGCATGTGTTGTTTTCATACCTTTCCTTTGAAGTTAGCATCGACTATATCTAGCTGTCGAATGTCTTGGTGAACATATGGTTTGATATCTTCTCTTCATGACTATATCTGATGTATATGTGGCTCAATGGCTAAAGGTTCAACTTTAATTTGAAGTATTTCTTTCAGTTTCTTTCAATTTCAGAGCATTTCATCATCATAATGGCAAATAATTGACAGTCTTAAGCAAATAATACAAAATATGCAAACATCCTGTAGATAACTGAACATATTCAGCATTTTTGAGGTTAAAGCATGTCAAAATGATAAATATCATGCAAAGATTTAAAGATAGACACAATATTTGAAGTATATCTTGTGTAGAAATAACTCTCTATGCAGCATCATTACAGGAAACATTATCTTACTGATGAGATCTACGTAAGGCCCCAAAATGGAAACAGCAACACACATCAACCTCTGAGTAACGTCAGAAGATTAAGACCTAATCAACAGAGACTTGAGATCATGAATTCTCTGAATTCATCATATCTTTCAAGATGAGTAAGGTTAGTGTGTACTTTTATTCTATGCTTATTTATGACTAACATCATGATCAACAGGATGCTCCTGCATCAAGAGTCTTCCATGATCTTATGGAGAAAGTCATGAAAAATCACTATCATTGCACGTTGGTAGGTTACTCCTACATTCTTGAGGCCAAATGGCATAACTACCCAACAATAGGTACCCCATGGACAAATAAACGTTGTTATGTGTTGATCCTCTAGTGCAATAGGAATCTGATTATAGAGAGAAAATCCATCCATAAGTGAGAGCATATCATGACCTATAGTGAGATCTACAATGATATCGATGTTTGGAAAAGGAAAATCATCTTTCAAACATGCTTTGTTTAGATCTCTAAAGTCTGTGCTAACACAAATTCCCCCAGTTACCTTGGAGACCGGGACTAAATTGGATACCCATTCTAGATAGTCAATAAATTGAATGAATCCTACTGCTAACAACCTTTAAAGCTCTACTTTCACTAATAGTGCAATTTGGGGATGCATCTTTTGAAGTTTCTTCTTGACAGGTTTTGCATTGGGATAAATAGTCAGATGATGAACCACCAAGGATGGATCCAAACTAGGCATGTCGGCATATGACCGTGCAAAGTTGTGAGCTCATTTTTAAAATAATTAAGTGAAATACTTGTTTTCTTCTGATGATAGAGAAGAAAATAAATCACAATATACATTTAATCCAAATGCAAATTAACTTCACTGATAGAGCAAAAGAGGAATTGTACCCAAAACTCCCTTAGGATTTTCTCAATTTGATTCTATGTGGATTGCTCAATTTACTTTAGCATAGCCCTTGATACAAAACAATGAATAATGGATGAATGATTTGGTAGAATAAGTTAGATAATCTGAATGTGGATGATTTTATCTTGGAGAAGGATTTATTTATAGATTTTCTAAAATCATGATCAATGGTTGAGAATGGTTGAGAGGATTTGGAGGAATGAGAGAGTGACAAGTGTCCTTGTCCTCTCATGAATCATGGGGATTGACAAGATTGATTGGCAAGTTGATTGAATTGATTGATTAGTCAACTCATTTGATTGATCTGTTAACAGAATAGATTAGGAATGATTGATGAAGTTATGAGAGAGAATCATGGTCATGGGAGAAAATGGTGGATGATGAGAGGAAATTACAGTGTGAGAGGATAAATAGAAAATTAAATAAAATAATTATTTAATTTCATGTACAAATGGATGATATAAATAAAATATTAAATTTTATTTATTTTGGAGGAAATAGGATATTAGATTTAATTAAATAAATAGATTAATTTATTTAATTAAAGTGTGGAGGGAATATTAGCTTAATTAAATAATTAGGAATTATTTAATTAATTGGAAGAATAGGATAAAATGATTAAAGAAATAATGATTTAGCTTAATTAAATAACTAAGAATTATTTAATTAATGTAAATGACGGGAAATTGAGTGATTAAATTGGGAAGTGCTACGAATGTGATGTATTGATATGAAAATGCATTGGTGAATTTTAGATGTCTACACAAGGATCACTAATGAAGTCACTAGACGGAATTTTCATTCTCCCATGAGGATATATTTTTGTGATTTTCCACCAAAACCACAAAATGTGCAACAAGATAATTAGTATTAGAAATGAAGATTGTGGAGATGAAAATACTAGCATGAAAGATTGAAAATGAACAACATGAAATGTATCCAAACCCACCAACCATCTAATTGTTGTAAAAATGTGCTAATTGGTGTTGTCATTGATGTCAACATGCTTTTGTTGTCATTGGTGTCAACTGTGTCTTCTGATGAAGTTATTGTTGTTTGTCTAAGTTGGCTTGCTAAAGATGATTTGGTTTCTGTGTAGAAGTGTTGAAGATGTTAAAGATATGTTTTTGATATTGATTATTCTTGAGTGCTTTTTAGAAAATTTGATTAATATTGGAAACAGTGTGTTGAAGAAGTCTTCTGGCTTACATAATACTACTTCAGTTTTTGCTTCACATTTCTTCTGTGTTGGAGATCTGAGTGTGTAGTTTGGGTATGTTATCAAGAAGTATGTGAATTTGTTAAATCTAGAATTTGGTGCTCTGGATTGCTGTGCAATGAAAGTCATGTTCACTAGTCCAAGAACAATATTTGATAGTGTTTCTGAGTTGGGCACAGGCATCTGGGAGAAAGTATTTTGCTTTGCATTTCTCTACAGAATGGTTTCAGATTCTATGGTTTTGGACATGTGTTCATAAGGTCCTTACTATCTTCATTCTAGAGGGTTTGTGATTTAGTGCTTTGGAAAGAAAGTTCTTGTGTAGTAGATTCTGACAGTGTTGTTTGTAAGCAGTCTGTGAACTGTCTTCAAGTGAAATTTGTTGTGGTTAAATTTGTTGGTTCTCAGGTGACTTCAAGTTGTTTGTGGATGTTTCTAGAATGTGTTAAAGATTTTTGCATGATCCGCAAGTTATGGTTGTGATCATGGAAGCGTATGATGAAGAATTTCGTATGTGTACATTGTTTGGCTGACCTTGAATGTTTGCGCTAATTGGGGAATTGATTTGATGATTATGTGAGTGTTGTGTAGCATGCTTGGATGGATTTAGGTCCAAGCTAAGGTGTAAAGTGGTTAGCCTACATTCCTTTGTGTCGTGGATTGTTTAGGTCCAGACCTAATTCAAATATTGTTTATTTTCTAACCTTGGAGAATGTTTCAAGGATTGAAGATTGTGTTACCAACCTTGGAGATTGATCTCAAGGTTGATGGTATTATAAATAAGTGTTAGGAGTTTGTGTGTGAGTATGAAAGGGATTATGAGGATGGTGAAGAGTTGATCAAGGAAGTAAGAACTTTCATGTGCTAGGCGATTGGATGCAGTGAGAACAAGGTGCCTACTATCTTTTGGCATAGATGTGAAGGTGATGTTTGTTGTGTTTCATTGGAACTGAACATGTGCATATGTCAGATGGAATTATATCAATTCATCCTTGGTAGTGAGCCTTTTCCTTCTTCAGGACAGTGAGTCCTCGATAGTGAGCCTTTTTATTTTAGGGGCAGTGAGCCCTTTGGCAGTGAGCCTCTTATAATTCGGTGTTGATACTACTCTATATTGTGAGCTAATCCTCACCATGGGCTTTCCCTTTTAGGGTTTGCACGTAAAAATCTAGTGTTCTCTTGTGTACATGGTGTTGATGTGTTTAAGTTTCTATTATCTGCATTTCATGTTTAATCTTCATAACAGATTAAGGGTTTAAGTGAACTGATGTGAATGTGATTAATTCTATGAGGGTTTGAAAGTTTTGATACAACTAATTCACACCCCCCTCAATTGTCTTGTACACTCAACAATTGGTATTAGAGAGATGTTCTCTTGAAGAAATCTTAACAGCTTAAGGTAGATCCAGGACATCACACAAGAAATATATTCCTTTGTTTGATGGATCAGACTATGCACTTTGGAAGGTAAGAATAGAAGCCTATTTAATTTCTCTTGGTTATGACATTTAAAAATGTGTCAATTATGATTACACTGTACCTGAGAATGGTGTAAATTCTAAAGATGGAAGGAAAGCTGCTAAAATAGATGGTAAGGCAAAACATGCACTCTCTTAAGTGGTCTCACTAATTCTGAGTTGGTGAAATTTGTTAGTTTACTGCTAATGAGATTTGGAAAAGGTTGGAAAGTGTTTATGAAGGAGATGAGAAGATTAAAAGGGCTAAATGTAGAATTTGAAGCTCACTTATGAGACCATGTGAATTTCTGAAGATGAAACTATTGCAAGCTACTTGTAGAAGGTGGATGAAGTTATCAATGGCATCAAAGGACTTGGTGGGAATATAGATGATCAAGAAGTGATATTGAAGGTACTTAGAACTCTTCCAAAAGATTACAGTTCTAAAGTTTCTTCTATTGAAGAATTACAAAGTTTGGATAAGTTTACCAAAGATTGGTTGTTTGACACTCTAACAGCTTCTGAAATAAGAGAGTTAGGCACAAGTAGTGGAACTGCAAAAGATGAGACTACTTTTAAAGATGGTAAATCAGAGAAGACTATTGAATTAGATTTGAAATAATTTGATGAAGTGGAAACTAACTTTGTGAGAAGGATGAAAAAGGATACTGGTAAGTTTAGTGGTAAGTTGCCTTTCAAATGTTTCAGTTGTGAAAAAATAGGTCATCATGCTTCTAGGTGTCTAGATAGAGCTCTGAGAATTAAGAATAAGGAAAACAGAGGAAGGATGTTCAAGAAAAATTACTATGCAAGCATCTCTGATGATGAATCAAATGTTGAGGATGATAATGATGATGAATGCTTATTCATTGCCATAAGAGATGAAACTGGATCTGCTAACTCTAGAAGTTTTGTGAAGCAAAAGAATCTAGAAGCAAGTTCTAACCCTAAAGGCACTATAATATCTTCCTTTCATGCTAGGAGTGAAAAGGATGACTGGGTCATTGACAGTGGATGCTCAAATCATATGACATGTGACAAGAGTAAGTTTATTAAACTTGAAAGTTTTGATGGTGGAGTAGTTAGGTTTGGTGGTGATGAAGTTGCTAAGATTTGTGGAAAAGGTTCAATCAACTTTGATGGAAAGAATAACACTGATGATGTCCTTTATGTCAAAGGTTTAAAGCATAATCTCTTGAGTGTTCGATAGATGTGTAGGAAGGGCTACAATCTTATGTTTTAAAATGATGGGTGTGAGATCATAAAAAGCTCCAGAATAGTAATTGCTACTGGAAAGAAGACAGGTGGAAATGTTTATCTTCTCATAGGTAGTGTTAGTTATTGTTTTATGACTCAGATCAGTGAGAGTTGGCTATGACATAGGAGATTGTGTCACATCAATTTTGATAGCCTGGTAAGGATAAGTTCAGTCCAAGCTATGAGAGATTTACCTAAGTTAACAAAGCCCATTACTATTGTCTACATACAGAACAAAGTACAGGTGAAAACAAATGACACAAAGACTCCTTATGAACCATGGTATGGAAGGATTCCCACTGCTAAATATTTCAAAGTTTTTGGAAGAAAATGTTATATCAGAAGAGATGAAGAACTAGGAAAGTTTGATGCAAGATGTGATGAAGGTATTTTTCTTGGATACTCTAACAAAAGAAAAGATTACTAATGCTATAATAAGAAGCCAAGAAAGATTATTGAAATTTCTAATGTTAAGGTTGATGAAGATATACAGAAGTTTTCAGAGATTAATGGATATGAATCAGACGAGTCTTCATATGAAGAAAAAGAAGAAACTAAAGGAAAAGAATTACAGATTGAAGAACAAGAAGCTCTAGAAAGAGAAGTACAAGTTGAAGAACAAGAAGCTCTAGAAAAAGTTCCTAAAACTCCCAAATATGTGCAGAGGTATCACATTGAAGATTAGATCATTGGTGATAAGAACAAATGTGTACTGACAAGAAGTAGAACTACTAAAGAATAGGTAAATCTATGTTTACTTTCCAAAGTTGAACCTAAAATAGTGATTGAGACATGCAAGGATGAGTATTGGATTAAGGCTATGGAAGAATAATTAATGCAGATTGAGAAGAATCAGACTAGGGAACTTGTCCCAAGACTAGAGAATAAGAATGTGATTGGAACTAAGTGGGTATACAGGAACAAGTTGAATGAGAATGGAGAAGTGGTAAGGAATAAGGCAAGACTTGTGTGTAAGGGGTACTCACAAGTAGAAGGAATAGACTATGAGGAAAATTTTGCTCTGGTGGCAAGAATGGAGGCTATTAGATCATTTCTGGCTTTTGCAGCACATAAGGATTTCAAGGTATATCAGACAGATGTGAAGTCTACTTTTCTGAATGGTGAGTTGGAAGAAGTCTACATAGAGAAACCAAATGGATTTTAGTTGTTAGACAAACCTGTATGGTATGCATATTGAAGAAGGCATTGTATGGACTGAAGAAAGCTCCCAGAGATTGGTATGCAAGGATAGATAGTCATTTGTTGTGTATGGATTCAGTAAAGCATCTACAGATGGTAATCTGTACATCAAGGTAAGCAGAGATCAAATCCTGATTGTTGAGGTCTATGTGGATGACATAATATTTAGTGGAAATGAAAATTTGTGTAAGGACTTTGCAAATGAAATGAAAAAAGAATTTGAGATGTCAATGTGTGGAGAGATGAACTTCTTCCTTGGGCTACAAATCAATCAGACAGATAAGGGCATTTTTATTTCACAGTCAAAGTATGTCAAGGAACTGTTGAAGAAGTTTGGAATGGAAGACTCTAAACCAGTTTGTACCCCCATGACAACTGGTTACAAGCTGAGAAAGAATGATGAATCACCTAAGGCTGATCAAAGAAAGTATAGATCAATATTGGAGGACTACTATACCTAATTGCTACCAGACTAGATATCATGCATGTAGTCTGTCTTGTGGAAAGATTTCAAGAAGACCCTAGAGAGTCACATGTCATGGAAGTGAAGAGGATATTCAGGTATTTGAAGGGCACTCCAGATCATGGTTTGTGGTATCCTAAGAACAATTACTTTACCCTAAGTGCTTACACAGATGCAGATTGGGCTAGATGTGTAGATGATAGGAAAAGTACAAGTGGTGGTGCATTCTTTCTTGGAGATAGAGTTGTATCTTGGCTAAGCAAGAAGCAAGACTTAGTATCCTTATCCACTGCAGAGGCAGAGTATATTGCTGCAACATCTTGCTACACTTAGGTGTAGTGGATGATACAAACTTTGAAGGATTTTGAAGTGGAGTATGATGATCCAATTCCTATCTTCTATGATAATACAAGTGCTATTAACATTTCAAAGAATCCAATGATGCATTCAAGGACAAAGCATATTTCAATAAAGTATCACTTTCTGTGAGAGAAGGTTGCATAGAATGAAGTGAATCTTGAGTATGTACCTACAAAGGATTAGGTTGCTGACATATTCACTAAGGTGCTTCCTAAGGATACTTTTGAATATCTCTAGGAGAAGTTAGGGGTTATTGCTTCTCCTTCTTTGAACTAGATGCAAAAGGAGATGCATCAGTCCAGTGTGCTTCAAGGTACATTCTTTCCTAGACTAATGATTAGAGGCTACCTCTCAGGGGGCAAGTAGCGGCATTATTGATTGTTGCAATCAGGGTGTGTAAGAACTGGAATAGGTTGGTGTGTACTGATAAGGGGGGTATTTAGAGTAGTATCATAATCAAGGGGAGAGAGAGATGGAAAAATGTATTACCCTTTGCCATTGATGTCAAAGTGGGACAGAGTTCATGTGAAAAATAAAGGGAGAGAAAGAGAGTAAGATGTATAAAAGAAAGGGGGAGAGTGAGTTTGGTGCAGAGTTATGTCATGAGAGTTTTTCACATCATATGTTTCCATCAACGACAAAGGGGGAGATTGTTGCAAGTATGTGCTAATCGGTGTTGTCATTGATGTCAACATCCTTTTGTTGTCATTGGTGTCAATAGTGTCTTCTGATGAAGTTATTGTTGTTTGTCTAAGTTGGCTTCCTAAAGATAATTTGGTTGCTGTGTAGAAGTGTTGAAGATGTTAAGGATATATTTCTGATATTGAGTTTTCAAGTGCTTTTGAGAAAATTTTATTAATATTAGAAATATTGTGTTGAAGGAGTCTTCTAGATTACAGAATATTACTCGAGTTTTTGCTCCACATTTCTTCTGTGTTGGAGATTTGAGTGTGCAGTTTGGGTATGTTGTCAAGAAGTCTGTGAAGTTGTTAAATCTAGAATTTG
Organism: Cunninghamia lanceolata; assembly: GCA_027924645.1. NCBI lineage: Eukaryota > Viridiplantae > Streptophyta > Pinopsida > Cupressales > Cupressaceae > Cunninghamia > Cunninghamia lanceolata. The sequence goes on along the minus strand of BSBN01000186.1, from coordinate 10,392,184 downwards.
CTGCTCCAAATTGCTGTGCAATGAAAGTCATGCTCACCAGTCCAAGAACAATATTTGGCAGTGTTTCTGAGTTTGGACATGCATCTGGGAGAAAGTATTTTTCTCTGCATTTCTCCATAGAATGGTTTTAGGTTCTCCAGTTCTGGACATGTGTTCATAAGGTCTGTATCTATCTTCATTCTAGAGGGTTTGTGATTTAGTGGTCTGGAAAGAAAGTTCTTGTGTAGCAGAGTTTGACAGTGTTGTTTGTAAGCAGTCTGTAAACTATCTTCAAGTGAAATTTGTTGTGGTTAAATTTGTTGGTTCTTAGGTGACTTCAAGTTGTTTGTGGATGTTTCTAGAATGTGTTAAATCTTTGTGCATGGTCTGCAAGTTATGGTTGTGATTGTGGAAGCGTATGATGAAGAATTTCTTATGTGTACACTGTTTGGGCAACCTTGAATGTTTGTGCTAATTGGGGAATTGATTTGATGATTATGTGAGTGTTGTGTAGCATGCTTGGATGGATTTAGGTTTGAGCTAAGGTGTAAAGTGGTTTTCCTACATTCCTTTGTGCCATGGAATGTCTAGGTCTAGACCTAGTTCAAATATTGTGTGTTTGCCGACCTTGGAGAATGTTTCAAGGATTGAAGACTGTGTTGCCGACCTTGGAGATTGATCTTAAGGTTGATGGTAGTATAAATAAGTGTAAAGTGTTCATGTGTGAGTGCAGGAGTACAAAAGGGATGATGAAGATGGTGAAGAGTTGATCAAGGAAGTAAGAACTTTTATGTGCTAGGCGACTAGATGTAGTGAGAAGAAGGTACCTACTATCTTTTGGCATAGATGTGAAGGTGATGTTTGTTGTGCTTTGGAACTGAAGCCATGCATGTGTTAGATGCAATTATGTTAGTTCATCCTTGGAAGAGAGCCTTTTTCTTCTTCTAGATATTGAGTCCTCGACAGTGAGCCTTGGGTAAATGCAGAAAGTTGAGTCCACTTAAGGTGGAAGTTTCAGACTTAGACAAAAACTCGAAATCAGGAAAAGTGAAACGGGATCCCGCTTTTTATGAAATAGGATTTCATTTTGCTTTGGGATCTCGATCCAAAAGCGGGATCCTGTTTCATAAAGAGATTAAATATGAAAAACAAAATGGGATCCCGTTTTGAAATGAGATCGTATTTCAAAACGGGATTGTGTTTCAAAACGGGATCACGTTTCAAAATAGGACCGCATTTCAAAATGGGATCCCATTTCTTAAAATTTGAATTTTGGACATGGTTTTTGCTTTGGTAACTAGTTTGGGAAAAGTTTTGGGGACCCGAACCTAGGCTTTGGACCTGGTTTGACCTACAGGTTGAAGGTCATGTCAATGTCACAACAAAATAGTGACTTTGGGCATATGTCTAAAGACCTTTTTGCAAATTTTTTTGATGAAATTAAAACCCATTATAGATGAGATAGTGTAGATTCCAAATATGTAATTTTTTTTACAATTGGATTAATTTTTCTATTTTTTAATTAATTTCTGATGAAACAGGTCCATAAACTTGAATTATCAAGGTTTTTAGTATTTTAATAACTTTTTATTAAAATAATTTTTTGAAAAAAAATTGTACGAAAAAATACTTCAAAAAATTCTTTTCAATTTGAAAAAAAAAAATTAAAAATGATAAGTTTAGGTCATCTTATGTGTGACATACACAACAATATTTTAAAACACCAAATATGGCCAATAAAAAAATAACAAAAAAAAATATTAAATAAAAAATTACAAAAAAATATGGAAACATGCTTCAGTGAGTTACAAATCTTTTCCCAAAAGGATTTAGAAAAATATGATTATTTAGGTCAAAAATGATGTACACGTGCATGGTATAGTAAAAAAAAGTAACTTTTAAACAATGGTTTTTAGAAAGGCCTATTGAAAATCAATTTGTATCATCTGGGTATTCAAATAAATTACATATTTGGAAACTAGACTCCGAGTACTACATTTTATGATTAGTGATTGTTTTCAAGATTTCATATCTAAGTGCTTCAAATTTTAAGGTCAAATGTGACAAATTCTCAAAATTAGGGAAACACTTCCACTTTTTGGCCAAAAAGTGGACTCAACTTTTTGCACACACCCCCTTTTTCTTTTGTGGGTAGTGAGCCCTTTGGTAGTGAGCCTCTTGTAATTCAGTGTTGATAGTACTCTATATTGTGAGCTAATCCTCACTATGGTTTCTCATAAAAATATGGTGTCCTCTTGTGTATGGTGTTGATGTGTTTAAGTTTTTTTTATCTACATTTCATGTTTAATCTTCATACAGATTAAGGGTTTAAGTGAATTGATGTGAATGTGATTAATTCTATGAGGGTTTGAAATTTTTGATACAACTGATTCACCCCCTCTCAATTGTCTTGTGCACTCAACACTAACATTAGCCAAAAGAAGCAAATACATATAGGCGAGGATGAGTGAGGAGGTTGAGTTGACTTAGGAGTTGACTTCAACACCCGGGTAAGTGCAAGAAGATGGGGGGCCAAAAAGGGGTCTTAAGTGGCCACTTTTTTTCTGAAATCAGGAAATACTGGCCTTGGATGAGAAATTGAGCATAGTTACACTCAAAATTTGGAGATGCAACCAAAATAATGTTTGTAGTGCTCTGAGTCTACTTTTTAAACTACTATTTTTTTTAAAAAATGACATAGATTAAGGGGTTCAAAAGAGGGAGCCACAGAAATTGGTGTTGTTTCTGTCAAAAAAACATAACATAGCATGTTTTGTGGCTCCCTCAAAAGGTCAACTTTTTTTTGGTATTTTTAAAATCGCTTCAGTGAGAAATTAGCTAATACCATGTAGTTTATGCCTGATTTTTCTGATAATTTTTTTATGAATATTTGATTTTTTACTAATTTTCAAAGTGGACACATCCTAAAAAATAGAATTTTGGCCGTGCTACCTCTATAAATTTTGAAAACTAATTGAAAATCATTTTTTTCTTTTTTTAATATTTGTAGAATGGAGTCTAGTTTCTAAATATGTAATTTTTTTGAAATTTCAAGGAATAGTTAATTTACAATGAAAAAAAGACCAAACAGTAGTTTTTGCCCAAAAACGGACACACAAACAAAAGAAATTAAAGATGAAAGGCTTAACATTGTTAAAATGTGAAAAAAATCACATCGTCAAATAGCTAAGAGAAGGCCTAACATTACCCAGGTGTTCAATTTGTTTGACCTTGAAACACATGCAAATCTGAGGGTTAGCACGAACGAAATTATGTGAAATCTTGAAGAATATGGAAAAACATGTCTGTGACTATTCAAAAGGCACTCCAAGCCTTTGGGTTGGAAATCCAAAGAAAATTCCAAGCCCAAGGCTTGGGATTCACAAAGAAAGACATAACGCGCTTGCGTTATGTTTTTCTTTGCATTTTTCCTTTTCTGCAAGTCTATTGTTTGTCATGTTTGACATAACGCGATTGTGCTATATCGCGCTCGCGTTATGTTCCCCTTAATTTTTTTCTATTCAAGTCTATTAATCATGTATGTATGTATGTATGCCTATATGTATGTATTCCTATATGTATGTATGTATCTATGTATGCCTATATTTATGTATGTATAGTGTCGAGGGCAGAGGAGGGTAGAGATGGGAGTGAGCCAGGTAGGGGAGGAGAGGGGTGGATAAGGATTGAGTGATTAAGGTTTAAGGTTGAGGATTGAGCATTTAGGGATAGGATTTAGAGTTTAGGGATAAGCAATTAGAGTTTAGGACCTTGAGGGATTAGGGTTTAGCATTGAGGCTTTAGGGATAGCATTTAGGGTTAAGGGTCGAGGGATTAGGTTTAAGGTAGAGTGTTGAGGGTAGAGGGATTAGGGATAGGGTTTAGGGTTGAAAGTTTAGGGTTGAGGGATTAGGGTTTAAGGTATAGTTTAGAAGTTCTTGTGGATAGAGCCACTAAACAATGGGAGATTATTTGCCTGTTTCATAACAATATACCTTCCCAAGTGTGGGGTCGACAACAAGAAACATAGATGTACCACAATGCAAATCTTTTCTCATAATGATCATCCTTCTGATTTCAACTGTTAATTACTCACTGTGGATGTACCCTACACAAAGCTTTTCTCATAGGGTTTAAGGTATAGTGTCGAGGGTTGAGGGTTTATTGATAGTGTTTAGGGTTGAGGGATTAGGTTTTAGGGTTGATGGATTAGGGTTTAAGGTATAGTGTTGAGGGTTGAGGGTTTAGGGATAGGGTTTAGTGTTGACATATTAGGGTTTAGGGTTGACGGATTAGCATTTAATGTTGAGGTTAGGGTTAGAGTGTCAAGGGTAGAGGGATTAGGTATAGGGTTTAGGGTTGAAGGTTTAAGGATTGAGGGTTGAGGCTTTAGGGATGAGGGTTTAAGGCTTAAGATATAGTGTCAAGTGTTGAGGGTGTAGGGATAGGGTTTAAGTTTTAAGGGTTAAGGGTTGAGGGATAGGGATTAGGGTTTAAGGTATAGTGTTGAGGTTTGATGATTTAGGGATAGGGTTTAGGTTTGACGGATTAGGGTTTAGGGTTGATGAATTAGGGTTTAATGTTGAGAGTTGAGGGTTGAGGGTTGAGGGTTGAGGTTGAGGGATAGGGCTAATGGTCAAGGGATTAGGGTTAAATAAGAGTGTCAAGGGTAGAGGGATTAGGGATAGGGTTTAGGGTTGAGGCTTCAGGGATGAGGGTTAAGGGATTATGTTTTAAGATATAGTGTAGAGTGTCGAGCCTGTAGGGATAGGGTTTAGGGTTTAAGTTTTAAGGGTTAAGGGTCGTAGAATTAGAATTAAGGGTTGAGGGATTAGGGTTTGACGTTGAGCGTTGAGTACATTGAGGTTTGAGGGTTAAGGGTTTCGGGATAGGGTTGAGGGTTAAGTGATAGGGTTGGAGGATTTAAGGATAAGGGATTAGGGTTTAAGGTATAGTATCGAGCCCGTTGAGGGTTTAGAAATAGGGATAGCATTTAGGGTTTAGGAATAGGGATAGCATTTAGGGTTTAGGGACGAGGGATTAGAGTTGAGGGATGATGAATTAGGGTTGAGGGTTGAGGGATTAGGGTTTAGGGATAAGGTTGAGGGTTGAGGGATTAGGGTTTAAGGTATAGTGTTGAGGGTTTAGAAATAGGGTTTAGGGTTGAGGGATTAGAGTGAAGGGTTGAGGGATTAGGATTTGACGTTGAGTGTTGAGGGTTGAGGCTTTAGGGTTTAGGGTTTAGGGATAGGGTTGAGGGTTGAGGGATTAGAGTTAAGGGTTGAGGGATTAGGGTTTGACATTGAGGGTTGAGGGTTGACGATCGAGGGTCAAGGGTTTAGGGACAGGGTTGAGGGTCGAGGGATTAGGGTTAAAGTAGAGTGTGGAGGGTATAAGGATTAGGGATAGGGTTGGAGGGTTTAGGGATAAGGGATTAGGGTTTAAGGTATAGTATCAAGTCAGTTGAGGGTTTAGGAATAGGGATAACATTTAGGGTTTAGGGATGAGGGATTAGAGTTGAGGGATGAGGGATTAGGGTTGAGGGTTGAGGGATTAGGGTTTAAGGTATAGCATTGAGGGTTTAGGGTTGAGGGATTATAGTGAAGGGTTGAGGGATTAGGATTTGATGTTGAGGGTTGAGGGTTGAGGCTTTAGGGTTTAGGGTTTAGGGATAGGGTTGAGGGTTGAGGGATCAGAGTTAAGGGTTGAGGGATTAGGGTTTGACTTTGAGGGTTGAGGTTCGAGGGTCAAGGGTTTAGGGATAGGGTTGAGGGTCGAGGGATTAGGGTTAAAGTAGAGTGTGGAGGGTATAAGGATTAGGGATAGGGTTGGAGGGTTTAGGGATAAGGGATTAGGGTTTAAGGTATAGTATTGAGTCGATTGAGGGTTTAGGAATAGGGATAGCATTTAGGGTTTAGGGATGATGGATTAGAGTTGAGGGATGACCAATTAGGGTTGAGGGTTGAGGGATTAGGGTTTAGGGATAAGGTTTAGGGTTAAGGGTTGAGGGATTAGGCTTTAAGGTATAGTGTTGAGGGTTTAGGGATAGGGTTTAGGGTTGAGGGATTAGAGTGAAGGGTTGACGGATTAGGATTTGACGTTGAGGGTTGAGGCTTTAAGGTTTAGGGTTTAGGGATAGGGTTGAGGGTTGAGCGATCAGAGTTAAGGGTTGAGGGATTAGGGTTTGACGTTGAGGGTTGAGGGTTGAGGTTCGAGGGTCAAGGGTTTAGGGATAGGGTTGAGGGTCGAGGGATTAGGGTTAAAGTAGAGTGTGGAGAGTATAAGGATTAGGGATAGGGTTGGAGGGTTTAGTGATAAGGGATTAGGGTTTAAGGTATAGTATCGATTCGATCGAGGGTTTAGGAATAGGGATAGCATTTAAGGTTTAGGGATGAGGGATTAGAGTTGAGGGATGACATATTAGGGTTGAAGGTTGAGGGATTAGGGTTTAGGGATAAGGTTTAGGCTTGAGGGTTGACGGATTAGGGTTTAAGGTATAGTGTTGAGGGTTTAGGGACAGGGTTTAGGGTTGAGGGATTAGAGTGAAGGGTTGAGGGATTAGGATTTGATGTTGAGAGTTGAGGATTTAGGGATAGGGTTGAGGGTTGAGGGATCAGAGTTAAGGGTTGAGGGATTGGGGTTTGATGTTGACGGTTGAGGGTTGAGGTTCAAGGGTCAAGGGTTTACGGATAGGGTTGAGGGTCGAGGGATTAGGGTTAAAGTAGAGTGTGGAGGGTATAAAGATTAGGGATAGGGTTGGAGGGTTTGGGGATAAGGGATTAGGGTTTAAGGTATAGTATCAAGTCGATTGAGGGTTTAGGAATAGGGATAGCATTTAGGGTTTAGGGATGAGGGATTAGAGTTGAGGGATGACGGATTAGGGTTGAGGGTTGAGGGATTAGGGTTTAGGGATAAGGTTTAGGGTTGAGGGTTGAGGGATTAGGGTTTAAGGTATAGTGTTGAGGGTTTAGGGATAGGGTTTAGGGTTGAGGGATTAGAGTGAAGGGTTGAGGGATTAGGATTTGACGTTGAGGGTTGAGGCTTTAGGGTTTAAGGTTTAGGGATAGGGTCGAGGGTCGAGGGATCAGAGTTAAGGGTTGAGGGATTAGGGTTTGACGTTGAGGGTTGAGGGTTGAGGTTCAAGGGTCAAGGGTTTAGGGATAGGGTTGATGGTCGAGGGATTAGGGTTAAAGTAGAGTGTGGAGGGTATAATGATTAGGGATAGGGTTGGAGGGTTTAGGGATAAGGGATTAGGGTTTAAGGTATAGTGTCAAGTCGGTTGAGGGTTTAGGAATAGGGAGAGCATTTAGGGTTTAGGGATGAGGGATTAGAGTTGAGGGATGATGGATTAGGGTTGAGGGTTGAGGGATTAGGGTTTAGGGTTGAGGGTTGAGGGATTAGGGTTTAAGGTATAGTGTTGAGGATTTAGAGATAGGGTTTAGGGTTGAGGGATTAGAGTGAAGGGTTGAGGGATTAAGATTTGACATTGAGGGTTGAGGCTTTAGAGTTTAGGGTTTAGGGATAGGGTTGAGGGTCGAGGGATCAGAGTTAAGGGTTGAGGGATTAGGGTTTGACATTGAGGGTTGAGGGTTGAGGTTTGAGGATCAAGGGTTTAGGGATAGGGTTGAGGGTCAAGGGATTAGGGTTAAAGTAGAGTGTGGAGGGTATAAGGATTAGGGATAAGGGATTAGGGTTTAAGATATAGTATCAAGTTGGTTGAGGGTTTAGGAATAGGGATATCATTTAGGGTTTAGGGATGAGGGATTAGAGTTGAGGGATGACGGATTAGGGTTGAGGGATTAGGGTTTAGGGATAAGTTTTAGGGTTGAGGGTTGAGGGATTAGGGTTTAAGGTATAGTGTTGAGGGTTTAGGGATAGGGTTTAGGGTTGAGGGATTAGAGTGAAGGGTTGAGGGATTAGGATTTGACATTGAGGGTTGAGGGTTGAGGCTTTAGGGTTTAGGGTTTAGGGATAGGGTTGAGGGTTGAGGGATCAGAGTTAAGGGTTGAGGGATTAGGGTTTGATGTTGAGGGTTGAGGATTGAGGTTCGAGGTTCAAGGGTTTAAGGATAGAGTTGAGGGTTGAGGGATTAGGGTTAAAGTAGAGTGTGGAGGGTATAAGGATTAGGTATAGGGTTGGAGGATTTAGGGATAAGGGATTAGGGTTTAAGGTATAGTATCAAGTCGATTGAGGGTTTAAGAATAGGGATAGCATTTAGGGTTTAGGGATGAGGGATTAGAGTTGAGGGATGACGGATTAGGGTTGAGGGTTGAGGGATTAAGGTTTAAGGTATAGTGTTAAGGGTTTAGGGATAGGGTTTAGGGTTTAGGGATTAGAGTGAAGGGTTGAGGGATTAGGATTTGACATTAAGGGTTGAGGGTTGAGGCTTTAGGGTTTAGGGTTTAGGGATAGGGTTGAGGGTCAAGGGTTAAGGGTTAAGGATTTAGGGGATAAGGGATTATGTTTAAGGTATAGTATCAAGTCGGTTGAGGGTTTAGGAATAGGGATAGCATTTAGGGTTTAGGAATGAGGGATTAGAGCTGAGGGATGACGGATTAGGGTTGAGGGTTAAGGGATTAAGGTTTAGGATAAGGTTGAGGGTCAAGGGATTAGGGTTAAAGTAGAGTGTGGAGGGTATAAGGATTAGGGATAGGGTTGGAGGGTTGAGGGATTAGGGTTTAACGCATAGTGTTGAGGGTTTCTGTCATCAAATGTAGATTTATGGGTTTGATTATATTGATTGCCTCTCCAGTTTTGGGGTGTGGATGTTTTGGAATCAATCAGGAAGTCTTCAGGAGAAATTGTGGAAGTGGATTGGCAATCGCTTGACAGAACCCCTACTATTTATGCTTGGATAAGGATTTGTCACAAACTAGAACTTCTTCTTCCAAAGAAGATCTGTCTTTCTTCCTCGATGGGCATTTTCTATCAAGAACTTGATTATGAGGGCTTGCGTCTTCATTGTTATGCCTATCATATGGTGGAGCATCTGGAAAGCTCTTGCAGGAAACAGGAAAAGTTCTCCCTCAAAAACCTTGTGGTCATTCAAGTCTGAAGGGCAAGGTTTGGAAAAAGAAATGCACAAGATGTGATCAACCTATAGCAGGACAAAATGTGAGTGTGTTATAACGCGCTCGCGTTTTGTCTTGCTATAGAAATGGTAAAAAAGTGTTGACCCGCGTGATCTAGGCCCACGTGCTCTATTTACATACTGATTCTGCGCATGCTCCGACAAAAATGAAGTGCTTTCATGTTGTTGGGAAGTTCACATGCATATTTGACACATTGTACCACCTTTGCATGATCTTTCCACCACCTTTTCTGCTTTGCCAACTTGAGAAGGATGAAATAACATAGTTTTCACACCAAGTTTGATATATATCTATTCAAGTTTCAATTTTTGTAGTGTTGCAATGTTAATTGTGATTCAATTTTAGGAATTTAACATTATAGATTGGTTAATAGTATTGTTGTTAGTAATTATATTTGAGTGTTATTCAATTTAACATTGAAAAGGAAGCAAGTGGAGAAAAACTCAAATTGATGAGAAGTTTGATGTAAGAAGAAAAAAGCACTACATAATTGGCTACTTTCTCCATTCAAATCTTCATTTTTTAGGTATGTCAAGTCTTTACATACATGTTCTTTACATTTTCCTTAATTCGGATTGAATTACTTTATCATGCTTTATCATACATGTTTAAAATAGACACATTCCCAATCAAGAAAGTAGCCTACAATCTCACATGATGCCATGTATATTTTCTACACTTGGGCTCTTTAATAATTATGTGTAATAAACAGACCTTAACATACCATGATGTCAAACTATACAAGAATAAATCCTTACAACATAATAAAAATACAATCCCACTATTATCTTGTATTCATTTCTTAGGAAGTAATATTGGTCTCTTTATCATGCTACAGACAAATTCTCCATCATGCCGAGGAAACAATCAAGAATTAAACCAACACAGGAAGAGATAGAAGCTAAGAATGCAAAGAAAGCAGTGGCTATGAGGGAACTTTGTGAGAAGAGGAAATTGGACACGATAAATGAAGACATACCAATTGAAGAGGAACCACAACCATCACAAAGAGATGGTATTGGCAGCACAAAGAGAACGAATGCAAAAACTTCGTGCTATGAGAGATTTGAATACCATAGTTGGAGACACGTCCTCCACCGCAAGTCAACATGTATGGACACCATCTACCACATCTCAAGTTGAGAGTACATCATCACTCACATGTGATGAAGGAGGTACGCCATCATTCCCACCTCAACCTCAAGGTATGTCATCTATTCCATCTTCGATCGAAGGTATGCCATCTAAGCCATCTCATTTAAATATTGATGAAATTCCTAATGTTGAGATGAATTTACCTAACTTAACACCACCTAGAATTTTGCATAGAAAGCCAAAGTATTTGATTGAAATTGATGAGAATATTTTGTAGCCAATGGAAGGTAAGATTCCAAAATGCACTTGTAGAACATATGCTCATAAGATTTGGAGATTGTTCTTTGAAAAGTTAAATGAGACTGCAAGATGTCAACTATTCATTGAAATGATGCAAAGTATAAAGTATAGGTCCATCATGAAGATTTTTGGGTTGAGAACATTAGAGGCTTCAAGTGAAAAATCTATTGTCAAGAATCTAATGAGTGCGTATGAGAGAGTGGGTAACACCTCACGCAGAAAAGATAGTAATGCAACACAGTGTGTGATTACATTGACTATAGTAAGTAGTCAAATGAGGAAAGCTCGTCTCATTAGAAAGACGAGTCAAGAATTAAGAATTAATAGGAAAATTTATCAAGAGCCATTGGAAGATGCCAAAGAATTGAGGACACTAATGCCAATGAATTATGGGCATTCTCAGGGAGACTACCACGAAAAGATAAACTAATTGTTGAAGCATTGAGATCACTAATTGAAGACTTTTGGAAGAATTACACAAGGGTATCTCTGAATCAAAGGGATGTGGTAAGAAGGAGAATTGGGAGTCAGAACTGTGAGCCACATCCAAAGCATTTTTTGGATGAGACTCAAACACAGTTTTATGGTAAATTTCTAGAGAAGTATCCTCAAATTAAAATTTGTCAAAGATATTTTGAAATGCTAAAACCTTTCTATGTCAAGATAAATCACACACGCACTACTTGTTGTTGTAGATTACATATTGAATTTTCTAACCATTTTGATGCTTATAGGTCTATATGTTTAGATATTCATACTAACAATGTTTTGCAGGGTTGTGCCATATGTGCCCCACCAACATCTTCAAGAGACTTCATATTAAGAATTTTATGTGAAAGAGAGGAAGGTCAAATATTCTACAAGAAATTATGCTTGGATGGCACATGTCATCGTTGCGGTGGCTTGCAACATTTGCCAATATGTGAACATATGGAAAGAACACATGCGGTTGGAAACAAACTAGTAGAGTTTGGCAAGTATAAAATAGTGGCATACAATACAAAATATGGTAAAAAAGCAAAGAGGTGTGAATTGGTTATTGAAAAGATTCTAGTGTATCAGTTTATGCCTATATTTCATGACAGCATAGTGTATGAGTATGCAACACATGCCCATAGAGCTCAATGGTTGGACTTGCAATTCAAGTTATGCAAGGACACATTTTCAGTTGGTAGCATTGTTTCAGTCGTTGACTTTGCAGAGAACTACAGTCTACAGCCATAGAATGAGGTGCAATCATAATATTACAACTCCACACAGGTTTCTATATTTGTGCACATCGCATTGATTCATGCGAATAATAGTACAGAGGATGACAGAAAGATCATAAGGGAGTATAATTTCTATATTAGTGATGATTGCACGCATTCTACAGAGTTCGTGCAAGGTTTCTTTCAGGTGTTCTACAATGATTTGGCTAGAAGGGGCATATCGTTCAGTCAACATATCATATGGTCAGATAACTGTGCATCACAAATCAAGAACTCGCAAAATTTCTATTGGCTAAGTAGGAGGCATAATTTTACAAGTATTCAGTATATGTGGAACTTTTGTGAGCCTGGGCATGGAAAGGGAGAGCATGATGGTGTAGAAGCATGTATCAAAAGAGCCATAGCACGAGAAGAGTTAAACTATAAAGACAATGCAAAGTTGACAGATGCAAAATCGATTGTCGAGTAGTGTAATGCTTCCATGGGTCCAGGTAATAAAGTTAAGTATTCAGTTTGTAGATTTTTTTGGTTCATAGATGATACTAACATTACACCATATGAGGACTGTTGTACACTGACAGGATCAAATGAGATTCACTCTTTCAGAAGCTTAATTGCAGGTTCATGGAGTATCCATATGTGAAAGATGTCATGCTTTTGTTCTTCCTGTACAATTCAAGTCTGGGATGAGTGTGAGTAAAAGGAGTGGGTTAACAAATGGCAGTTAAGTTATTTTAGCCCACTTGACACATATCAACCCTCGATGGCACTGGAACTAACACAGATGGAATCATCATTTGACTTTGACCACATATCAGATTTAATTCAACTAGGTAATATAGGGCACGTATATGCATCTAATTTCATCTAGTTCAACCAGGTAATGTCATCTTACTTTGTAGTGTTTTTGTAATGTTGACTAATTTCATCTAATTTGCTACACATATCAATGTAGGGCACATATATGTAGTTATTGCAGATGAAGATAATGAAGAGGGAACAAATTATTACTTATGTCATTGTGTTAAGGCCAAAAAGAAATTGGAGGCCCCTGTTACAGATGGAGAAAACATCGAATACCCTACAAGCTCAGTGGTTATTACTGGAACATGGCTTAGAAGGTACCCACATAAGAGTGTTAATGTTTGGCTATTTCAGGACTTTGACATGCATCAGAAGATTCTTCATTACTCGAACCTTGTCGTGGCATCCAATGTTTATTTTATAAAGTATCGGGGTAGACCTTTGAACAAAATATTGTGAAAGGTGCGTAAGTCTGACCATGAAGTAATACTTGACACAATAAAGAGTAGAGCATACCCGGATGGTTCATTGGATTAATTTGTAAGTATTTACATTGATTTTGTAAAGTCAAGTTACATTGAGTTGTAAGTATGCACATTAATTTGTAAGGTTTGTCTTTTTTCTATTTCCTCCTGCATTTTTACACATATACACATTTTTACATCATCATGTTATGCATTTTTGGTGTCCTGCTCCTGATGCGACCAAACTGACTATTCCAACGCATCGCGATGGGTACATTTACACTAGGCATGGTCCTGTTTTTCACCCAAACATGTCGAAACAGTCTGAGCTACATTGTACCAACGATATCCCTGAAGAGTCCAAAGTGCAAAAAGGCAGCAATCTTTGACGAGATGTTACTCAAAAACTGTGTCACTTAGAAATATTTTGTCTAAGGCAACGCGATCATGTAGAGTGCCTCTACAATAACCTCTCTCATTTTTTTATATCTCTGAGGCATTTTCTCGTGGTGAAAGGTTTTCTGCTACCCCAAAAATTGTAAGGAGGCAGTGTAAAGTTGCAAAGAGGTGTAACTTTCATCCTGCTCCTGATGTGACCAAACTGACTATTCCAACGCATCTGGATGGGTACATTTACGCTAGGCATGGTCCTATTTTTCACCCAAACATGTCGAAATAGTCTAAGCTACATTGTACCGATGATATCCCTTAAGAGTCCAAAGTGTAAAAAGGCAGCAATCTTTGACAAGATGTTACTCAAAAATTGTGTCACATAGAAACATTCCTTTTGAGGAAACACGATCACATAGAGTACCTCTACAATAACCTCTCTCAATTTTTTATATCTCTGAGGCATTTGCCCGTGGTGAAAGGTTTTCTGCTGCCCCAAAAATTGTCAGAAGGAGGCAGTGTAAAGTTGGAAAAGGGGTGTAACTTTCATCCTGCTCCTGATGTGACCAAACTGACTATTCCAATGCATCCGGATGGGTACATTTACACTAGGCGTGGTCCTATTTTTCACCCAAACATGTCAAAATAGTCTGAGCTACATTGTACCGATGATATCCCTGAAAAGTCCAAAGTGCAAAAAGGTAGCAATCTTTGACGAGATGTTACTTGAAAACCGTGTCACTTAGAAACATTTTGTCTAAGGCAACGCAATCATGTAGAGTTCTTCTACAATAACTTCTCTCAGTTTTTTATATCTCTAAGGCATTTACCCATGGTGAAAGGTTTTCTGCTGCCCCAAAAATCATCAGAAGGAGGTAGTGTAAAGTTGCAAAGGGGTGTAACTTTCGTCTTGCTCCTGATGTGACCAAACTAACTATTCCAACGCATCCGGATGGGTACATTTACGCTAGGCATGGTCCTTTTTTCACCCAAACATGTCGAAATAGTCTGAGCTACATTGTATCGACGATATCCCTGAAGAGTCCAAAGTGCAAAAAGGCAGTAATCTTTGACAAGATGTTACTTGAAAACCATGTCACTTAGAAACATTCTGTTTGAGGTAACCCGATCATGTAGAGTGCTTCTACAATAACCTCTCTCAATTTTGTATATCTCTGAGGCATTTGCCCGTGGTGAAAGGTTTTCTACTGCCCTAAAAATCGTCAGAAGGAGGTAGTGTAAAGTTGGAAAGGGGTGTAACTTTTGTCCTGCTCCTGATGTGACCAAACTGACTATACCAACGCATCGGGATGGGTACATTTACGCTAGGCATGGTCTTGTTTTTCACCCAAACATGTCAAAACAGTTTGAGCTACATTGTACCGACGATATCCTTGAAGAGTCCAAAGTGTAAAAAGGAAGCAATCTTTGACAAGATGTTACTCAAAAATTGTGTCACTTAGAAACATTTCATCTGAGGCAACGCAATCATGTAGAGTGCCTCTACAATAACCTCTCTCATTTTTTTATATCTCTGAGACATTTGCCTGTGGTGAAAGGTTTTCTGCTGCCCCAAAAATTGTTAGAAGGAGGTAGTGTATTAAGTCAGGATGAAAGCCTATTACATCTATGCGCCAATCTCAAGTTGCACAATCATGAATGGGCACCTAGAGCAATAACGCTCTACATCATGGTTTGAGGACCTTAAAATGGTGCCCAAGCATGTAGGACAAATTTTCAAGGAGCCAGAATGTTTTTGAAACTCTAAGGAACTAGTCCAAAGACTCTATGGCGCCATCTTGATACCATTGAGTCAACTTCGGAACTCAAACATATTGAAACAAGGTCTAGAAAGATAGGTGCCATCTCTTGCCAGTTCAACCTCTCAGATGCGCCAATATTGGAAAGACTCTTAATGAGCGCCTACGTTTGAATTGATCTTGTGATTGAAAGTTTGGTGATGTATTCGTGTAAGATGATCTTCAGTTGAAGCAATCTAAGTTCCAGGAAGGGTTTAGAAGTTATCAACCTCTTCACTAAGTTAGGTGCACTTTACAAGCTTTCTTACCCAAGAGTTGCACCTCATTAAGACAAGGCACATCTTAACCTCCGGGACTTTTCCAAAGAAGCACTTCAGTTTATTAGCACCTTTGGACCTTGTTTTGTATTTTGAAAGAGAAGGCACACTTTGGAGCCTTTTCTAATCCAGATTAACGCCTAGGTATAGTCATCTCTCTAGAGCATTACAATGTGTTTTAAAATGAAGGAGGACATTTCATAAGTTGGGGAATTGATCACTGAAGACCTTGGAGTGTTTGAATTACTCTAAGAAAGAAGGTGCATTTCCATGGAGTAGCATACTCTAGATAGTGCCTAATGCCATCAAGGTGCAATTCTTCCCTCACTTTGGTACCTATCATCAAGAAGGGGCATTAGGCATTCCTTGAACAGTTCTGAGCATTTGAAGTTTGTGAAATCACTAAGGAATGTTGGGCGCCATGTGTATCCTCAACAAGCTTGAGTTTGCACCTAGACAAGTTGGTGCTTATTCATATTTTAACTTCCCTCTTGAAGCGCCTAACTTGGGAAAAAGTTATCTTGTTGTTAGTCAAGTGTTTGATGTGTTTTGGAAACTCCAAAAGAATTCCTCTTGCTAGGCACTCTTTCTGGCAACTACAACCTTCAACTGGCACCTAGTTCCTGAATAAAAACACTTGCAAGTGTGGGTACACTTTCCTTGTGATGGAGCATCAAACTGGTGCCTAGAAATCATAATGCATGAAGTGAGCACCTAGGATCCTATTGGTCCAATAGGTGGTTTTGGGATTCGTGTAAAGTCATTGGATTAGGTTGCCAACTCAGCATGATTTTCATGCACTTAGACTTCAAGGTGCCAAAACTAGTAGGAAAATATTTGGGGGGAAACCACGCTGATAAAAGTTGGGTAAATTTAACCTTCGAGTTTGATTAGGTTCCATATAACAACAATATTTATATCATGTCCCTTTGCTTTATGAAACAAGCAGTATGTGTCAAGTCATAGGGATAACACTATGGTCCTTAGAAATTTCTCTATGACTTTTGATAAGATTATCTACTATTATGTGGATGCTTGATAGTATTATCCTAATCCATTGGACTAGTGTGGCTATGAGGTTGGAAAGTGTTGCAACCTCCATCCTTTAAACTTCTCCACCTTGTTATGGGTTGTTTTGAGTATTTTCACCTGCTTTCTCTTCGAGAATATTTTCTAATGATACATGATATGTCATAGATCATTCAACTTGATAAACAACGTGGAGGGATTCTCATGCCTCCTATACTTCTTGCAAGTTTCTTTATAGATAGCTCACATCATTGTCCATCTAGGTGGTCATTTCCCTAAATATTATGATAAGATAATCCTGTTAATGAACTTTGGATTGAATGAGAATCAACATGCTTTGTCTTGACTAGAATAGTTGGGATGGACAAAAATCTATTGATTCTAGGTTGGGTTGTTAAAGGTCAAGAAGTTTTGGTGTCTAATGCCCTCTAAACCTAAATATTCAAAATCATAGTGGTTCAATAAGTTACAACAAATAGTCAAGTAGACAATAGACTATAAGGAACAAGGACTACACATGAATCCAAAACAACACCAGTCAATAAGGACATCACAAGTAACTCAACATTACTTCCAGAGGCGTTCACAAAAACAAAGGGGAGAACACAACTAGAGAATGCTAGACTTTAGTAGGGATGAGTGTCTGATGTAGAGCACATAGTGGAAGCATAGAATTATCAACTTTTGAAACTTCAAACTCACTATTGGCGAGACAACGTACCATCAGCGAACTTAAAATTTCATCAGCCGATAGGCCGATGCCACCATGACTCAGTTTGATTCTACTTCTAACAAACATCCCATCATTGACTCTTATCAGTCAGATAGACCACTATTGGTGACTTTATATCCTTTCACACCGATGTCTTTGTCACTCCAATACAAGACTCTAAGCCCCTCACCTATCGGTAGGACTTAATACCATCGGTACACTCAAAAACACTTCTGTCGACACACAGATCTCACCAATGACAACCTTTGGACCACACCCATCGGTGAGACTCCAAACATCGATGAACTCTAATCTTGTTGGGTCGATACGCCGATGGATTTTGACTATCAGTGTGACCCCCTTCATCGGCGAAGCTCTCAACTGCTCTTCTGATGCACCGATGGGATTATCTTCTGATACACCGATGTCTTCAACTTCAAACCACACTTGTCAGCAAGACATACCACTATCGGCGAAGCCTAACCAAGATCTGCTGATACGACCAACTCTTGACGTCGATACAAGGTTCTTTTGAAGGCAAAGGGTGCCTAGGCATATGGGGCTCAATTTGATGTATTTATTGAAAGCTCAAGGTGAATTGATGCTTATTGAAAATGCCACTTAGTCCTTCATTTGCATTATAGGCACCATTTCCTATTGACTTATATACTCCTCCTCATGCTAGGGTGCCATAACGAAGTGGTTTAGACAATAGGTGCGCTTCACTTACTAGAGGCTTGTTCTCCTTCCACCTTAGACGCACTTTTATGGTGGAACAGGTGTCAATGGGTGCCTTGTCTTAAATGAATGCTCTCTCCAAGTTGGGCGCCCTTTTGAGGCTTTATGAGTTGCAAAAATTGTGCCTTAACCCTTCATGCTTGTTGCTCGATGCTTGAATGTTTAAGAAAGTCTCCTTTAGGCACTCATCTTAATGACTTTTTCTCAAGGCGCAATCATCCTAATGACTTGGATATTCATCCTAGTGTTTCAGGATATCAAGCTACCAGACTTAGTCATTTTCAGGATCTCAAACATAAAGAATAACATGATGATTCATTTTTTTGTATTGCATATAGTTGACATTGTATGCTACTCATAAAGAATATTAATATTTTCTGTTCAACATGATGATTCATTTTTTTTTAAAATACAACTTTTATCTTTTAGTTCCAAAATGAGGTTTAGGTGATACTTGAATAACAATAGCTAGCTTATTGGATCAACAAACATCCTATGTAATACAATTGGACTTTAAATATTTGAAGTAGCCATCTACAAATATCCATTCAAACATGGATTTATAATGCAAGTATGGACGCCATCAATAAAAAAGATTTGTATTAACCAAATATCCATATAGGCATACATCAATATCTGTCGATATAAGTATAACATATATACAAAATAGCCATATAGGCTTACAAGAATGCCATATAGGCATACAATGTCAACTATATACAATACAAAATATATGTCCACAAATGCCATCTAGGCATACAACAAAGGAATACAATAAAAAGTCATTCCCCTCTGGCTGGTGAAGAGAATAGATCATGGGCAACCTTTGATCTTCTAGGGGATGGAGACGCGCATGTGGGTCATCTACTATGAACCCGAGGGTTGCTCCTATTTAGTTCTTCCTGCATCTTTACCTGTTACAATAAAAAGTATAGACATTAATATATAGAAATTACATGTTATAAAAAATGAAACATTTAACAAAATAATCACTTACCGCTACCATATAATCTATCTCCTCACTTGCCTCAGTAGTAGGAATAGGCCGTGGTGATATCATGTCCTATAAAAACCATCCAGATAGAAATTAAACTTCAAATCAATAATCTTTTGATTTTTCAAAAATAGACAACTATAAAAATGAATGTAAATTGAAATTTACTAATCTACCTCATACCCCTGTCAATGCCATGGAGCTATGAATCGCAGAGGCCACATTGTGCTCCATTGCCCTATGAACATCAGGAGGTGTCTCCGCAGCCTGCATCATCTGAAAATAAAAAAACATTATTCAATTGCAATAACTATAATAGTGATGCAAATCATGGCTCCTAACATACACACATGTTCATCTAAACATGGAAGTACACACAATAAAGCACACAAGTCAGATACAAAAATCTAATAAGTACAATTCATTTATTAAACTATTTATTTTATTACCTCCGTAAAACCTTGAAGTCCACCACCGCTAGTAGGTGTTGCCGTGAAATCTCCAATATTAACCTATTCAACATCCAAAATTAGATATTAGAATGCCATTCATATAATGATGCTATTCACATGTAATATTTATAGTTGTTTACTAGTTACATATCCCAACAGTAGATGATCTAGTGTAAAATACAGGTGGAGAAGCACTGAAAATTGCATTGACGCTATGACCTTGAAATTTCATTAAAATCGTCAAACTAAATTAGTTAATATTGCATTTCAAAAATAAAATTTAATAAATTAAATTCAATAAACTTGCTAATATTTACCTGCGTATCAAGGTCGAAAGTCTGACTCAGGAGGGTATCTATCATCACCATCTGCTCAGCTGCAGATGTAGCCTGTGCACTTGCGTCCTGACTATCCATGGGGTCATAACCACAGGCTGAACCACAAGCCTGACAAGCATGGGGTGGGACCCTACTCCTCACACTATCTCCTAAACCACTCTGTACTCTAGGACAGGCATGCTCTATGATGCTCTGGGTCAAGGCACTAATGGACTATAGTGTATCGACCTCAACACTCTCCTTCACAATGGAAGGGATAGAAACATGCTCATGGGATGGTCTATTGATTACTCATCTCACTACCCACTGTGGGTCAAGACGTGCCCTTGGTCTATCTTGTGCTGACCCCCACCTCTACCCTGGAAGTCCCGCATATCAAAATAGTTTGGCACTTTATTAAGGACAAACTCGTAGTAGAGTTTCCTCAAAAAGTATTGCGGGACCTCATTATTATTGCATGGAGGATGGTCAAAAACCATCCACCACCTCTACCCAAAATTGTCCCTTATCGCTTAGTTGTTGCACCAATGGATAGGGAACCTCTTACATGTAATGGGTGGAGGTTGATTTGTTTGTGGGTTTGTGAAAATCGAACACAAGTCTAATTTTTGTAATTTGTAATTTTTTCACATCTTGGTATGACAACTTGTCTGCATAGTAATCTCTAAACTCTCTCCTCTTATCCGTCCAACTAGTTATTTGCTTACTAATTGAATCTACAGTTGATAACATAGATTCAAGAGATTCGGCAAGCGTGGACCTATGCAAGGTTGAAGTGGAAGGATCTTTCAACCTTGCAATTATATCTTCAATTTCCTTTTTGTTGTTTTCAATTTGCCCCATTATATTTTCTTGTGTTCCAGGGGCATGTTGAGGAATGGATGGAGGAGGTTGTTGTTCCACAGGTATTTCCTCCTCAGGATTTTGTGGATTTTGAGGAGGAGGAGGAGGAGGAGGAGAAGGTGCATTAACATTTCCTGACAATTAACGAAATATACATCAAAAATCAAATCAAACCTACCTATTTAGAAACAAATTCAAACAAAAAAACAAATATAACTCACTCCTTTGGCGTGCTCAACATCGTGGTGGCATTTTGGTGACAAATCGATAAGAGCTTTGTGTTGAATTGAGTTTTGCAAAATGCGAGCACGCTTTCTAGGGTTTGCAGGTCGCTGGCATAGAGGAGAAGAAAGAAATGAAATGAGAGAAACCTTTTTTTTTATTTATAGCAAGTCAAAATGCGCTCGTGTTATAACACACTCATGTTATAATGCGAGCATGTTTTGGCTTGGTTTTGACGAGCCTTAGGCTCGTCATTACGAAGCCATAACGCGAGCGTGTAATAACGTGCTCGCGTTTTGTATTATTTTTAAAAAAAATAATTTGGCCACTTTTTAGCCCCCCATCTTTTTGCACTTTCCCACCCCACTCACCAAGTGGAAAAAGTATGTCGACATGTGTCTTTGGAGAGTTGTGTTGAACTCTCCAAGTCGACATACAACCCACATAAGTAGGCTTACGACACGTGTATTTTACCCATGTGAGGTAAAATAAGACAAGGTAAAATATACACTAACACCTCTTAAGCGTAACTTAGGTGGGTACAAGAAGACATGGGTCCTGACTACTAGGCCTAGTGAGGTACCCATGTATAAAGTAATCTCATGAAGTGGAGAAAGGTAGAACACCTTGTGGTAAAAAAATACCATCCAAAAGAGAGAAAAGATGCATGAAAATTATACAAATGAAGAAGTACTACTTCCTTCACTAAGTAAAATATATGTTTCCATGAATAAGAGAGAAAATGATAGGTCTATTACATCCTCCATAATACATGTCCTACTACAATGAGGCTGGATAGTCGAAAAAGGACGTAGATGTAGATCCAAGAATGCTGAACAATGTTCCTTCCCTTGGGAAGAAATGAGACCAACTGAAGATGTAGGGTATCTCCCCATTCTGAATAGGAATATGCAAGAAGATATATGTATGTTCCTAAATCATACTGAAGCTGATCTAAGGATGATGATGCCCATTGTGATGTCTTCAAACAATGCTCAAGTGTCCCCATGTTGATGCCGAAGGATGCCATAATCAAATCAAGTGCATGCCTAATAGATGAATATGATGACAATCCAAAACCATATGTAGATGGATGTAGAGAATGAATATCCAAAGAGGATAATGGTGATGAAGCTTCATCAAAACTATCATGAAAGAGAAGATTGATGTCCTCAATGTGTACTTCCAAGTCAACAATGTGGGTTTCTACAAATAGACAAGCAATGTCAGGTAGAAATATGTCCCATTCAACAATGCTAGGAATACTGATATATGTATCCTATTGCAAAGAAGTGCTAGAAGCTTTTGAAGAAGTGGCTCTGAAATCTAATGAAGCAATAGGAGGTGGCATGATGATTTCCTCTATGTCAACTAGACATTTTGTATCTGAATCATGATGTGGATGTGAGTTGTGATCATAGTAGGATAATCACCACCGGGAGAAGGGAGAAATATTTGAGTCTCCATGTATTTCCCAAATTTTGATCCATAATGCATGTGGACATTCAATATCCATGATGGCATACAAAGTGACATCTGGTATATGCAAGCTGATTAATCCACAAATATGATTACGATTATTGAACCACTTGTCCTTCTAAGATTGTTTACTTGGTTTAGGGATAAGTCCATAAAGATATGGCATGAGATTAGGGTAAGTGCATAAAGATGGGGGACCAAAAGGGGGTCTTAAGATACCACTTTCTTCTGAAATTAGAAAAGACTAATGTTGGACGAGAAATTGAAGATAGTTACACTCAAAATTTGAAGATATAACAAAAACAAGAGTTGTAGTTCTCCGAATCTAGTTTCTAAACTACTATTTTTTTAAAAAAATGGTTGATATTAAGGGGATCAAAAAGGGGAAGCACACAAATTGGTCCTATTTTTTTCAAAAAAACATAACAGTGTCTGGTGTGCTCCCCCTAAAATTTTAACTTTTTTTAGTATTTCAAAAATTGCTTTAGTGAGAAATTAGCTAACACCATGTAGTTTATCCCTCATTTTTTTGATAATTTTTTTATGAATAATTGATTTTTTACTAATTTTCAAAGTGGACACATCCTGAAAAAAAATTGAGCATGCTCCCCCTCAAATTTTTGAAAACTAATCAAAAATCTTTTTTTTTTTTGAATACGTGTAGAATAGAGTCTAGTTTCTAAAAATGTAATTTATTTGAAATTTCGATGAATGGTTTAAAAAAAAGTCAAAAATACTAGACACTGGTTTTTGACAAAAAATAGATACACTAACAAAAGAATTTAAAGATGAAATCCTTAACATACACAAAACGTAAATAAAAATTATATGGTTAGAAAGCTAATAGAGAGATTAAGCTTATGGTGCTATTTTTTTCGACTTGTCATTGAAAAAAGTGCAAACTTGATGTGGAGCACGCTCCAGATAATATGATTTTAGTTGCAATCTAGAAAAACATGTCTTTGGACGTCCTAAACACAATCAAGGCCTTTGGGTTGGAAGCCCAAGGCAAATCCAAGCCTAAGGCTTAGAAATTACCAAAGCAAAGCATAAAGCGAGCGCGTTATAATTTGCGCTTGCGTTATGTGCATTCACATAACTCAAGCACATTATAATGTGCTCAAATTATGCTGAAATGAAACATCTCACTCCCTCCTCTCCTCTCTCCCTCCCCTCCTTTCTCTTTCTCATCTCTACTCCCCTCCTCTCTCTCTCTACTTCCCTCCCCTCTTCACATCCTACCCTCTCTCTCTCTCTACTTCCCTCCCCTCCCTACCTCCCACCCTCTCTCTCAGTCTCTACTTCTCTCCCCTCTCTACCTCCTACCCTCTCTCTCAGTCTCTACTTCCCTCCCCTCTCTACCTCCTACCCTCTCTCTCAGTCTCTACTTCCCTTCCCTCTCGACCTCCTACCCTCTCTTGCTCTCTACTTTCCTCCCCTCTCTACCTCCTACCCTCTCTTACTCTCTGCTTCCCTCCCCTCTCTACCTCCTACCCTCTCTCTCACTCTCTACTTCCCTCTCCTCTCTACCTCATAACCTTTCTAGGTGCTGGCAAGAAGTTGTGTCCAAAAAGTGGAAGTGTTTTCTCTGATTTTCAAAATTTGTCACATTTGACCTTAAAATTGGAAGCACTTAGAGATTGAATCTTAAAAAAAGTCATTAATCATAAAATCTATTATTCAGAGTCTAGTTTCCAAATATGTAATTTTTTTAAATACTCATATGATACAAATTAATTTTCAATAGGCATTTCTAAAAACCATTGTTTAAAAGTCTCTTTTTTTTACTATACCATGCACGTGTACGTCATCCATATTTTGACCTAAATTATCATATTTTTCTAAATCCTTTTGGGAAAAGATTTGTAACTCACTGAAGCAGGTTTTGCATATTTTTTTGTAATTTTTTATTGAATTTTTTTTTGTTAATTTTTTATTGGCCATATTTAGTGTTTTAAAAAATCATCGTGTATGTCACACATAAGATGACCTAAACTTATTATTTTTTAAATTTTTTTCAAATTGAAAAGAATTGTCTAAAGTACGTTTTCATACAATTTTTTTTAAAAAAATATTTTAATAAAAAGTTAAAATACTAAAAACCCTTATAATTCAAGTTTATGGACCTGTTTCATCAGAAATTAATTGAAAAATAGAAAAACTAATCCAATTATAAAAAAAATTACATTTTTTAGAATCTACACTATCTCATCTATAATGGGTTTTAATTTCATCAAAAAATTCAATAAAAAAGCTTTTAAACATATGCTCAAAGTCATTACTTTGTTGTGACATTGACATGACCTTCAACTGTAGGTCAAACTAGGTCCAAAACCTAGGTTCGGGTCCCCAAACCTTTTCTCGAACTAGTTGACAAAGCAAAAACTGGACCTAGAATTCAAAATTTTCAAAATGGGATCTCGTTTCTTATTGTACCGCACAATAAGAAACATGATCTTGTTTACTAAACAGGATTCCATTTTGCTTTTGGCCATTTTTTTAATATGGACTGTCACTGTCAGCCCTGCAACTTGTTATGTACAGCCAACAACGACATATGTAGTGTTTTCCATCAACTTTTCTCTTCTACAGGTTCTTCTACTTGGGATTTGATTTGAATTTTGAAAGGAGACATCATTGGCACAATGTTTGAGTGGAATTTTGTTGAATTGCTACTTGTTTGAAGGAGGAACAAAGAAGGAATGCTTTCAAGTTTTTGATATTCATTTGTACATACTTCTAAATTTTTTAATCATGGGATCACAAGCTCATAATAAGAGGAAAGACAGGAAGGTATTGAACCCTGAAGAAATTGAAGCAAAGAGAGAGGAGGCAAAAATACAAAGAGATAGAATAACAAAGATTCGATCAATGAATAATGTTGAAGCATCCAATTCCATAACTATTGAAGATAAAAAAATATTAAGGAGACCATGGATGTAGACGATGCAAATTTGCAAGAGGTGAATGTGGAAACTAATACGATTATACAAACTACTCCTGGTATGTCTTCAAATCCTCCTTTCAATGCTATGGAGAATGTTTCAATAGGCACAAATCCAGGTACGTCTACAAATCCACCTTTGAATGAAATGGAAATGGTGTTGATAGGACATTTAAAAGAAGCTAGATATAACAATGTTGAGATCAATAATATTCATAGAGGTCAAGATTTGAGTCAAATTGTTGTTGAAAATGAAAATAAAAATCTATTTGTTGTTGAGAATGAAGATAAAAATGGTTTTGTTGTTGAAAATGAAAATGAAAATAAGTTTGTTGCAAATAAAAATGAAAACCATTTTGTTGTTGAAAATGAAAATTGTTTTGAAGTTGAAAATGAAAATGAAAATCTAGGATGTGATGTTGAAAATGAAAATATTTTTTTATTTTAAATTGAAAAGGTTGTTTTGGATAATCTTTCTGGTAAGATTTCTTGGAGACAAATAAGAACACATGCCAATAGATTATACAAAGAATTTTTTTATCGTAAAAAACTATCTTTCAATGTCAGATAATGATGCAATTAATGAGAATGTGGAAAATGAGACAAGTAATGAAAAAGTTAGGTATTTTTGTTAAACCAAGAAGAAAAGATCAATCACTAAAACATGCTATGTCTACTATTGCTAATGCCATTGAGTCTATTGGAATGAATAGTCGATCTAAAGATAAGAATGTAGCAAGACAAGCTATAACAACTGCGATAGTTAATAAAGCAACTTTGAATAAAAGAATGGTAAGCAATAAATTAGTGAAATTCTAAAAATACATTCTAAAACATTGGTAAGAGTGACAAAGAGAAGAGAAAGTATAGAACATGATCCAATCAACTAATGTTGGAGTTTTAGTGGTCAACTCCCGAGATTTGACATGAAATGGAATATTGAAATCAAATTTTTGATTGAAAAATATTGGCATGATAATACTAGGGTATCATCTAATGCTAGAGATGTTTTAAAATTAAGAGTGGGGTCCAAAGTTTGTGTTCCTCATCCAAAACACCTATTAGATACAATGCAAACTGAATTTTATAAAAAAATTTGTAGTGATTTAGTGTTACTTAGTAATATTAGAATAAGTCAAAGATCTTTTGAAAAATGTAAACCTTGGTATGTAAAGATTAATAAGCAATGAATATCTTGTTGTTGTAAAATACATGTTCAATTTTGTTATTATTATGATGTGTTTTGATATATACGTTGTACTTTACATACTAACATGATTATGTAGGAATGTGGTATTAATATGCCACCTGAAACAATAAATGAGTTTATATCAAGTTTGTTTTGTGAAAGATCTAATGGGAAATTATTTTATTTAAGTTCATGTATTTCTAGACAATGCACTAGTTGTGGCAATCTTTCTTTCATAAGAGTTTGTATGCATGAAAGTGTTGAAAATAATTTTGGACAACAATTAGTGGATGTTAAAAGATTTAAGAATGTTGACTATTCTTTAAAAGATGGAAAAATTGGAAAGCGTTGTGATTTAATTACATAAAAAGTTAGTGTACATGCATTCATATTAGAATTTAAGAATAAGATTGTACCAAAATATGTCAAGCACTCTCATCAAGCTCGATGGCTTGATGGACAATTTCGCGCATATAGAAACACATTTCAAGTTGGTACTATACTATCAGTAGTTGATTTTGTGGAAAACTATACTCTAGGTCTGCAAGAGAAAATCCAATCACAATATTACAATTTAGTACAGGTGACTATGTTTGTTCATATTGTTTATAGACATGCAGATGATAGCACAGAGGATGATAGAAAAGTTTTGAGGGAATATCATTTCTATTTGAGTGACAATCGGTTACACTCGTCAGAGTCTATTCAATATTGTTTCAATATATATTTTATACAAATTTAAGAGAAAGAGGAATCCAGATGACAAAACATCTCATATGGTTAGATAATTGTACGGTGCAGTTCAAGAATGTTTGAATGTTCTATTGGTTAAGTAGGGTTCACAAGGAACATAATGTCCAACATATGTGGAGTTTTTTGAAGTTGGACATGGTAAAGGAGAACATGATGGAGTTGGTGCGTGTGTTAAAAGAATTCTTGCTAGAGAGAAATTGAAATTTGAGGATGCAGTAAAATTTAAAGATGCACATGAGATTGTTGATTGGTGCAATACAAGATTATCTACACCTGGATCAAGTGAGTACTCTACATTTTGCTGATTCTTTTGGTTGGTTGAAGAAGAGAACATTCTACCTAGACTTGATTGTGAGACAATCAATGAATCTACTAAATGGCATTCATTTAAGAGTTTGCATGCAAGCACATGGACTATCTAGACAAGGGAGCTTGTATGTTTTTGTTAGTTTTGTATTTTAGGAGATTGGGAAGCATGTGAGAATATAGAATGGGTTGAAGAGTGGAAGCAAAGATCATTGACACTTACACAAGCACACGATCAATATGAAACAACAATTGAACACAATGATCAATTGTTTACATCAAATGATTATAAACAAGTTTCAGATCTTGTACAAGAATGTAATTTAATTCAATTTATTTTATTATATTTCACTTTATTACTAATGTGTAGTGTTTTTATTTAGTTATATATGTATATGGATGCATGTATATAGATTGGTCAAATTATATGGACACATGTGCAAGTTATTGAATCAAATTTTGTTTGCAGGACATGTGTATGTTGTTGTTGCACCTAATGATAATGAAGAGGAAACAAAATATTGGTTGGCTCATTGTGTGGAGACTAAATGTAAGTTAATAGCACCTCGAGAAGATGAATATGGCACTCATTATCCAATAGGTTCGGTGATCCCCTTAAGACATCCCCTTAAGAAAACTTTGATAACAAGTCTTTGATCCCCTTAAGAAAATTTTGAGAACTTCTTTGATCCCTTTAAGAAAATTTTAAGAACTTCTTTGATCCCCTTAAGAAAATTTTGAGAACTTCTTTAATGGTGGCTATCATTATCCAATAGGTTCAGAGGTGGTTGTTGGCAGTTGGCTACGAAAATACCTAATAAGGAAGAATGGTTTGCCTGCATTTGAAGATTATGAAACACATAAGAAGATTATACACTACTCACATTTGGTCATGGCAACAAATATAAAAGTAGTGAGGTATCATGGAAAACCTGCAAATAAAGAGCTATGGTCAATT
Organism: Cunninghamia lanceolata; assembly: GCA_027924645.1. Lineage (NCBI taxonomy): Eukaryota > Viridiplantae > Streptophyta > Pinopsida > Cupressales > Cupressaceae > Cunninghamia > Cunninghamia lanceolata. The sequence goes on along the minus strand of BSBN01000186.1, from coordinate 10,363,815 downwards.
TCTATGAAAGAGCATGAGGCAATCATAAATGTGTTGTAAAAAAAAGAGGATGTAGATGGTACAATGGAATAAGTAAATACAGGTAAATATAGTTTTAGTTTTATATTGTCCTTTTAAATACATTAAATACATGTTTTGATATTGCTTGTGCATAAATATTTTAAATTGATTTAAATTGTTTTTTTATATCCTTAGGCCATCATCACAAAGGAGAGTCTATGTATTGATTCAACCTAGACAACATGGACTACTTGGTAAAAATAGACAATTATTAGTTAAAATATATTTAAATACATGTTTTAATTATATATTGATATTGCTAGGACATTTATAGTTAAAATTGATTTATAATCCTTTTTTGTATCCTTAAGCCATCATCACATTGATCTCATACTTTGAAACAAAAAGGAGAGGATACAGATTTTTTACCTACACACATGTGTATGAGACACTTGAAAATACAGGTACAAGTTGTGTATATAGATAGTTCTATATAAATTAAAATACATGTTTTGATCATCTATTGATATTGCTTGTGACATTTTGGTATCAGGTGGCATGAAGACCTGCTACATTCTATTACATCAAAAATTAAATTAACATTAAGACATCTTATTACAACAAAAAATAAATTAACATTGACACTATTTTTGTATAGAATGTGATTGTTATGATGAGTCATCATAAATTACATCAATTGCGATTAAATATGATACATGTACTTTGAAGTATTTGATCCCCTTAAGACGTCCTATTAGGACATATCCCAAATATTTATACTTAATTATATCATTTGTTATTCAATGAGTCACCCTAAAGTCTAATACTTAATTATATCAATTGTGACCCAACATGAGACATGTAGTTTGAATCTTTGATCCCCTTAAGAAGTCATATTAGGACATATTCTAAACATTTATACTTAATTATATCATTTGTTATGATGAGTCACCCTAAAGTCTAATACTTAATTATATCAATTGTGATCCAACATGAGACATGTAGTTTGAATTCTTTGATCCCCTTAAGAAGTCCTATTAGGACATATTCTAAACATTTATACTTAATTATATCATTTGTTATGATGAGTCACCCTAAAGTCTAATACTTAATTATATCAATTGTGATCCAATATGAGACATGTAGTTTGAATTCTTTGATCCCCTTAAGAAGTCCTATTAGGACATATCCTAAATTTATTTATACTTAATTATATCATTTGTTATGATGAGTCACCTAGGTAAAGTCTAATACATAATTAAAGCAATTGTGATCCAACATGAGATATGTAGTTTGAATTCTTTGTTCCCCTTAAGAAGTCTTATTAGGACATATCCTAAATTTATTTATACTTAATTATATCATTTGTTATGATGAGTCACCCTAAAATCTAATACTTAATTATATACCAATTGTGATCCAACATGAGACATGTAGTTTGAATTCTTTGATCCCCTTAAGAAGTCCTATTATGACATATCGTAAACATTTATACTTAATTATATAATTTGTTATGATGAGTAATCTTTGTTCTACTGTAAATGTAGTAAGCTTTTCCAAGATATGGAGGATGGGTTATTTGTAGACCCATACATGTTGAAGCAGGAAATCCTTCTCATGATAGCTATGGGCAAACCTACATGTGGCTAGGTCAACCTAGCTACCCTTATTAGCTATATGTTCTCTACCTTTTCATTTGTAGATTGATGGTAGCTTCAATACATGTGTCCAAACCCCTATCAATCTTTTGTAGTATATAATTGTACAAGATTTTCATTTAAATGAATGCAATAGCTATGATTTTTTTATCATTCCTTGCTAAAGTTTCTACAAATCTTATTATATTCATATTAATATAACTACAAAAATTTAGGTTATACTAACTATTGAGTTCCATGCTATGAAATATTGTATAGGTGAAGATGTCTTCTACTTCAACATATGTATACATTCCAAATGTGACTCAATGCTAAGTTATTAGTGCAGGAGCACTAGGTGCTTCATTATTGCTCATTTTTTGGTATTTTTGTAATTTTGGGTTGAAAATATTTCTTAGTGCTTAATAATCTAATTTATGACCATTTTCTATTGTATTCAATTCATTTTTGGATGTGGGTTTAGTCGTTGGTGGGAAACGTTGTAAAATTGCTAAAATTGTGAAAGTTGCTAAAAATGTGGCATGGCAACTTTAGCAAGGGTAAAAAAAGTAGATTTCAGTTACATGTAAGGGTAGTAATGTGGGAATCAATTGGAGAAAAAGGTTTAAAAATGTATGAATAAGATGGAATGGTCGAATGGAAGGATTGTGATAGTGATTTTAAAACTTTGGCGAAATAAAGCGAGCTTTTTTTCTATGTTTTGTGAAGGTTGCAGACCTATTCTTTCACTTGGTACAGACTATACGGACCACATGAGCATCTGAAATCAATTATATTTTGTTGGAATGTGAATCTAATTTGTTTTTATTTTTGTTACACCAATTTTAATTGAGTTATCAAAAAGTTATCGTATTTTTACTAAAAACTGGTCAAAATCCTACTTAGGGTAACCAGTGAGTGAAAAATTGGCATAATTTGGCCTTCCACCTCTGGGTAATCACCACAATAGGTGGAAATGTAATGTATCATATTACATACATTTAGGGTCCCATGATGAAGTTTGCACCTACTTTTGGAAGGTTTTAGGTCTGATATGTTGTATGTATTAGACTGTGAAGACATTAAATGACAGCTTGGAGGCCACCAATGCAATTTTTGATCTTTTTGTGATTGGAGAAGGTGTTGTGAGTGTGTGGAAGGGTCATAAAGACCTGATAAATGGGTTTTTAGTCTTTAAGAACAACTATATGACAACATGCAAAGACTATCCTATAAGGACTGTGTATGACAGTAAAAACCTAGAAGTGGTAACAGTCAAGTTTGGACTTCTTGTTGAGTGTAAACCTTAAAACCTTTGTAAGATCATTAGGATTGGAAGGTGTAAAGGCTTTGGATTCAATGACATACCAATGTTACCATCATTAGTTGTTAATCCATTCTAGATCATATGTATTGTTAGTTGCATTGCTGAAATTAGGCCTAATTAGAAAGAGGACAATCAACATTTCCCCTAATCCGTATAAAGAAACGCCTACCCATTTTTGGATATGTGTAGTAATGGACAAAAGGGTATCCCAAAAAGTTCTCACATTTTGAATATCAGGTCTATACTAAAAGTTATGGTCAAAAAGTTTATTTTGAAAGGCTACTAGGTTTTAGGGGTTCAAATGTCAAGAATGCACAAAGTTTCATGGTTTGTCCTAAAGTAGGTCCTTCCTCTGCATCAAATTGGTATCAAAGCTTAGGAAGATCAGTAAGAGGTGATAAAAAAGTTGATTTAAAGTTAAGCCAACATGCCTCCAAGGGTGAATGTGGAGATAATAATCAGAGAGGTAAGAGACTCTCTTGCCCTAGAATTGAGAGCCATAAAGGAAATGCTTGATGCAAGACTCACATCGATTGAGACCAACTAGTGAAGAGGAGTAGTCACATGAGATTTGAGTGACCAAGAAGATGAGGAAATGGGTGAGAATCGACCCCCAGAGGAATAGGAAGAAGAAAGAGATGTTGAGGAAAGAAGGTTGGAGAGATTGCTAAAGGCAGTTAAGAGTGATGGTTCCAAGGTAAAGATAGATCTTCTAGTGTATTCATGGAGTTTGAATGGAGAAGAACTCCTAGATTGGATAGGAGACTTAAATAAATATTTTGAGTTTGAGGAGATACCTGAGGGGCAACAAGTGAAATTGGTAAGGACAAAGCTAAAAGGACATGCATCCCTATGGTGGGACTATGTACAAGAAGAGAGGAACAAGAAGGGTAAGGCAAAGATCACATAATGGGATAGTATGGTAGCAAAATTGAAAGGCAAGTTCTTACCTAAAGACTATGCAATTTAGTTGTACAAGAATCTTCATAATTTGAAGCAAAAGGACATGGATGTGAAGACCTATACAAAGGAGTTCTACAAACTAACCATCAGATCAGGTCACATGGAAGAAGATGCTGATAGAGTTGCAAGGTATTTGAATGGGATAAAGTACAATCTACAAGATGAGCTAAGTCTTTCAAGTCCAAGAACTATTGAAGAATGCTATCAGTTGGCCATAAAGGCTGAAGACAAGTTGAGAAGGAGACAAGAGAAGCAGAGTAGAGGTAGAGAAAGGACAAATTTCAGAGGAAGAGAGACTTTTGCTGGTAGAGGACAATCCCAAAGGTCTCAAGGAGAGACAAGTAACTCACAAGAACAAACATCAGATTCAAGGGGCAGCTTTAGAGGAAGAAGACCAAATTTTAGAGACATATTTGGCAATAGAGGAGGCTCAAGTGGATTCACTAGAAAGTGCTACAAATGTAATAAATTTGTAGGGCATCAAGCATGGAAATGCCCTGAGGAGCGGTCATCTACTTCTTTTAAAGGTGAGAGGAGAAATCAGATCACACAAGGTGGAGATGATGCTAAAAGTGTTAATTCCCCATCACAAAATGTAGAACCAGAAGTTGGAGAGTCCTTATTGATGAGAAGACCCTTGATCAAAGTGCCCATGGCGAAGGAACCACCTCAAATAAAGTCACTCTTTAGGACTACATGCAAATGCCAAGGTAAATGTTGTAAAGTTGTTATTGATTTTGGTAGTACTGACAATTTGGTTTATGTTGAAATGGTAGAGAAGTTAAAGTTGAAAAGATTGCTTCATGCCACTCCATACAAGGTGTCTTGGTTAAAAAAAGGGCAGCAAGTGTTGGTGAATGAACAATGTTTGGTAGAGTTTCAAATAGTGGGTTATAAGGACAAAGTCTTGTGTGATGTCATTCTAATGGATGTGTGCCATGTTGGCAAGAGACACTACTCTAGAATTGACTTGTATGTTGTCATTGATGGAAAAAAGGTTTAGAGATCCTATCACCATGATAGGAAGAGATATCTCTAGAAGAACATATTGGACTCCAGGTTTGGTTGGCAGAAAATGGCTAAGTATGGAAAGTATTTTGAGTAGAAGACACTAAGTCAGATAGTATGTCTCCGCAGATGATGATCAATTAATGCGGTTCAAGTATGATGTTCTCAGTTGTCTGATAGTGTTATTTTTTAGAGGTTAAGTCCTAATCTCCTCTAGAAGTCACCTTGAAGAATTGTCTAAGTCTGGGTAAGCAACGGTATAGCAAGAACAGTGAACATGGCATAGTGTAGTGGTCTGTATTCCTCCGTAGAAAAGTATTTTGTGATGCTGTGTTGAGGTATTGTAAACACTTGTATGAAGTGTCTTATTCTAGATTTAGGAGATCTAAAGTCCACTGGAAGGTTAGCTGCAAGCTGTTAAGTATCGACATAGTGTTTGACAGAGATAGAGTCTAAGTTCTGATGGTCCACATTTCTCCGCAAGATGATATAATGCCTTGCGGTTCTAAGGGTAAGATTGGGAATTTGTAAAGAGTCCTTGATCTGATTTGGAAGGTGTTTTGGGATCCTCAGTAAAAGTTGTAAGTCAGCAGATGAAGTTGTTAAGCATGCTCTTAAGGAATGGGCCGGCTGGTGAGATAAATCATGATGCGGAGAAAGGATAATGTGTGAAAGATCTATGTAAGTAATTGAATGATTAGAGCTGACCTATATGAACACCTTGAGAGAAGATTTGGGTCTGTGTGAGACATAGTGCATTAGATTGAGCGACAAGGTATATCTTTCTATGTACATGGTTCACTTCTTGGATGCCGACCTGATTATGGATTAAATCATGATGCGGATATATATAAGAGTGATGATGTTATATTTAATGGTATGCATGAGTAGAGGTGTGGGTGTGTGTGATGCGAGCATGCAAATAGCAGAGTAGAGTTAGAAGAAAAGTAGCAATCAAGACTTGGGATTCAGAATTTAGTTGCTAAATGACTGCACCCTGGCATAGCGGCAGATGTTTAAGCAGTATTCAGTTATCATGTGTGATTTGATTGGAAGCAAGTTTTTGTCATCAACTTAGTAAGCTGGCAGTGAGCCTCCAGTAGGGTTTAACAGTCCTCAGGGTTTAACATCCCTCATTGTAATCTTTCTAGGTTTAGGGTTGAGGCAGTGAGCCTGCTAAATCTAGTTATACTTCATGGTAGTAAGCCAGCATGTTCTAGGCCCATGGAGTGACCAAGATTGAACATCATTTTTGTAAAGATTGTAAGTTATATATATATGAGAGCTAATCCTCTCCGTGGTTTTACCCTCTTTGGGTTTTCCACGTAAAATCTTGGTGTTATGTGTCATGCTTTTGTGGATGTTGTTCAGTTGTATATTTTGCTTCTATTGGATTATTCTTTTGAAATGGTTAAAAGTAAAAGTACATGAAAAGATTTATAGAACACTAATTCACCCCCCTTCTCAATGTTCCTGACAATCAACAATTGGTATAAGAGCAGGGTTCCTTGGAAAAAGCTTAACAGCTTAAGGAAGATCTGGGATAGTGTGATTATGGTAGAAAGAAGGTATGGAAATTATGAGAGATACAACCAACTAGAAGCAACTCTTATGGATCTTGAAAATTCTAAAGCAGAGGTCAGAGATCTGTAGGAAAATTTGAAACAAGCTAATGAATGTATCTTAAAGCTGAAGGAGCAAGTCAAGAAATTCAAAGACAGATACAAAGAAGTCAGTGACCAATTGTTATCAGCAAATGAAGCCCTAAATGATTTGGAAGAAAAAGTTACAGAAAGAATAAAAGCAGAAGATGATCTAAATTATATTGTGAAGAACAGATCAGAAGATTGTGCAAAACTTGAAAAAGAAATTATAAGTTTGGAAACAGATCTAGAAAAGGCCATAAGTTTTGAAGAAAAATTCAAGATAAGTACTGTAAAGCTTGACAAAATGATTGCTAGCCAGAGGAATACTAATGACAAACATGGTTTAGGATTTGAGAAAGGAGAAAGTTCAACCTCTGGACAAATAAGCATGAAGTCAAGGGAAAACAAAGGATATCAGCTCAGAAATCAAAGAAGAAGACCTAGAAGACCTCCGGTTAGACAACCAAATGCTCAAAGGTACCCATCTTTCAATGGTTATTGTAATTCATGTAATAAGTTTGCTCATAGGGCTACTCAGTGTAGGAACAAAATAAATCAAAAATTACATCATTCTCTGGTCACTGTTTCAATTGTAAGAAATTTGGTCATAGAGCAAATGAATGTAGAAATCAGATCAAGAAAGTTTCAACAATGGGAGGAATGAACAATCATTCAATGGTAAATGCTTCACTTGCAATAGAATTGGTCATAGATCTATTGTATGCAAAAGTAAGGTAAGTCAGAATTCTTAAATAGGTGCAATGCATGCTATAAAATGGGACACAGACCAAATAAATGCAGAAGTTTGGTAAGAACTAATTTTCAAAATATCAGGAACAATCAATCATTCAATAGAAAGTGTTTTGCATGCAATAGGATTGGACACATGGCTAATCAATGTAGATCAAATTCAATCAATGGAAGGAATCAAGGTCAAAAGAATGTGGTATGTTTCAATTGCAATAAATCTAGACATATTGCAAGGTTTTGTAGAAGCAAGAATGTGAAGAGAGATCGCTATTCTGAAGAAAGGAAAATAGAGCAGAAAAGTGAGAAGGGAAAAGAAAAGGTTAATCCGATTGAAACCAAGAAAGAAATGAACAAGGTATGGATCAAGAAAGAAGTAATTGAAGTCAAGGATTAATCCTTACCAGTATCTGGTACAGATACTTCCTCCGGGAAGTAAATTGAGAGCTCTGGCTTAGGGGGAGCAGTGTGGAAAATCCAAATCCCCTAGCCAGAAAGTGGGTGCCAAAATTTGGCATGAAGGCATATGATGAAATATGATGTGACACAACTCTTAGAAGAGAAACTGGAAGGAAAGGGGTCAATGCGGCATATTGCAGAGCAATTCTAATCGATTGTGTTCTACAGTGAAGGGTTTTGGCAAGTTTTTTGGGAATTAGCATTTAATGACGAGTAGGTCAAGCGATGTGGAGGATAAAAGGAACTTGTTTTCACTTTGCACTTGGAGCTATCAAAAATTTAGAGAGATTTAGCTAAACTTGAGTAGAAACAATCAAGATTTGAAGCATTCGAAGAAAGAAAACCCTTACTCAGCAAAACAAGGTATTTCCATAGAAACCCTAATTGTGAATCTATTGAATTCTTTCTATGGAAACTCCACAAATTGTAGATATTATTGAATGCCCTCACCCCAAGTTTAAGAAACAATTCTTCAAATTGCTGAAAAATGATCCATTAGGGGCATTCTCAATTACTCCACATGGGGTCATGCATATGGAAGATATCAAGGCATACATTCATACCAGTTTAGAAGAATATGATCATATGAAGTTAGGAAAACTATATTTGGACGAACTGATAACTGCAGACATTGTGCTGAAAGATGATTAGAAAGTGCTATGAGAAAAGAAATTTGACAACTAGTTAGACTTTCCCGTAATTGTGATTGATGCATGGGTCAACCTTATTTTAAGCAGAATTCATGATGAATCTCTATGGCTTGATAAACCATATTTGATAACTAAAGAAGCCATTAAAGTAGTAACTAGTATGAGCTCCTCCAGAAGGGTTCCAGGCATAAAGAAAATGAAGAAAAATGTGTTAATGCAGCTAACAGGAGCCAAATTTGAGAAGAATAGCCTTACAGTGAATGATATTAGGGATCCAGCTGTCAGATTTGCATCAATGATTATCGGATACAAAATATACTTCTCCAGCAAGGAAAATTCTGTTTGCATCAGCAATATACACAACGTATGACATTATAAAAAAAACACGGATTATGATCTTTGTGAATTTCTTCGAAATGAACTTATGGAGAACTTGAAAAGGGCAAAAGAAACTAATCATCCTTTCAAATATGGAACATTGATTACATGTTTACTCTTTTACTTTCTAAAAGAGCTATCTGGTCTAGGGAATGTTATCTGGCTTGATCACATTCTTGTAGCTGCTCAAATAAGAAATCATTTACAGTGTTTGGGTAATGCAGATATGCAAAATAAAATCACATGGAAATATTTCAGAGATTTTCAACAGAAAATGGTAAGAAGGTTTCAGATACCTGAAAAGGTAGTGATAAAGTATGAAAAGGGCATTGTATTCATGGTGAATAAAGGTAAATGCTTTATGGAAGCCGTGGAACAAGGAACTGTATGGGTCCCTGCACTAGGTTATGAAGTTACAAAAGATGTTTTGACTGAATTAGTTGATACACTACTAAGTAAACCTAACTGATCCCAAAGAAGAAAGATTTGGGACGTTTTCAACATTATCTTCCAGAATGTTGATGGAACTTGACTAGTTAGGGAAAACCTCAAATGAACAATCAAGCAAGGTAGAAACCAAATCAAGAGGATCCAAGTTCACAAGTACTCTGGTAGAATGGGCATCAAACACTCCAGAAAGGAAAGATAAGAGATCTAAAGAGGAGAGACCACCATCTAGTCCCAAAAAAAGAATGAGGATCTCATCCATTATAGAAGCCACAATTAAAGGAGAGAAGAAAAATAAAGTCTCACCTTGTGAAGAAAAGGTGACAAGAGACACTGTTGCATCAATAAAAGAAGTGCTAGAGAAAGAGAAACAAGATTGGGATGAACCATAATTTATATAGGGCCAAATAAATCTGGAGAAAATGTCTCTGGCACAAAAACTTAAGTGGGTTTCAATTGTTCAAGCAAAGGCTCAAGAAGAGTTGTTGAAATCACTTGCTAAGGATAGTAAACTGATTGATGAAACATATGGGATTTTGGAGAAGCTGATGTCTACCCACAAGAGGGAATCATCCATGCCCTTAGCAAGTCATTTGAAGGGATTAATAAATTTAGTAAGTAATTAGTTTGAATCTTTTGAGAAATCTGTAGAAACAAAAGTAAGGCAAGAATTTGAAGGAAAAACACTGGAAGAATTAAAGACAATGATAGCCAAGGATAAGATCTTGTTAGATAATTCTATATCCAACATTCAAAGAGCTATGAAAGAAGATGGAAATGTGTACAAATTTTGTCTATCCTGGCCAAAAGCTGCTCAAGAGATTGAAGAAAAGATCAAAGAGCTGGAACAGAGAATGATGGATATCTCTAACAAATTTGATCTGGTAATAGAATCAATTAGAAATAAGGAAGCATAAGTCATCAACATCCACAATAATCTGACTAACTTATTAAATCAAAAATATCAAATAAAAAGAAGAATGAGACAACTAACGAGACTAGTCTACCCTAAATTGGACTCAATGACAAATCTTGTTGCAGAGGCTAGGGTAGCTGTACAAATAGGCACACCTTATGATCTCAATAAGGTAGAAGATTTAGCTTTTCTCTACAGTGGACACATTCAAATTTTGGATAATGCTCAGAAAGGTTGGAACATTGAGTGGGCACATATTAAAACCATATTTAATGACATCCTCAAACATATGTAATATCAACATAAAGATTAACGCTAAGTACATGCATTTTTGAAATTTTTGAAATTTTTGGATTTTGGATCACACCCTTTGCCATTGATGTCAAAGGGGGAGAAGTAGATCAGTGCAAAATGGATAATCATCTCAGGGAGAGCAAGAAAGTACAATGTATATAGTAAGGGGGAGCAGTCAAGCAATTTTCACTAAGTGTTGCCATCAATGCCAAAGGGGGAGATTGTTGGCAAGAGACACTGCTCTAGCATTGACTTGTATGTTGTCATTAATGGAAACAAGGCTTAGAGATCCTATCACCATGACATGAAGAGATATCTTCAAAAGAACATATTGGATTCCAGGTTCGGTTGACAGAAAATGGCTAAGTATGGAAAGTATTCTGAGTAGAAGACAGTAAGTAAGATAGTATGTCTCCATAGATGATGATCAGTTAATACGGTTTAGGTATAATGTTCTTAGTTGTCTGATAGTGTTATGCTTTAGAGGTTAAGTCTTGATCTCCTCTGGAAGTCACCTTGAAGAATTGTCTAAGTCCGGATAAGCAAAGGTATAGCAGGAACAATGAACAGGGCATAGTGCAGTGGTTTGCATTCCTCCGCAGATAAGTATTTTGTGATGCAGTGTTAAGGTGTTGTAAACACTTGTATGAAGTGTCTTATTCCAGAGTTAGGAGATCTGAAGTCCACCGGAAGGTTAGCTGCAAGCTGCTAAGTATCAGCATAGTGTTTGACAGAGATAGAGTCTGAGTTCTGATGGTCCACATTTCTCCAAAATATGATATAATGCCTTGTGGTTCTAAGGGTAAGATTGGGAATTTGTAAAGAGTCCTTGATATGATTTGGAAGGTGTTTTGGGATCCTCAGTAAAAGTTGTAAGTTAGCAGATGAAGTTGTTAAGCATGCTCTTGAGGAACAGGCCGACTGGTGAGATAAATCATGATGCGGAGAAAGGATATTGTGTGAAAGATCTATGTAAGTAATTGAATGATTAGAGGCAACCTATATGAACACATTGGGAGAAGATTTGGGTCTGTACGAAACATAGTGCATTGGATTGAGCGACAAGGTACATCTTTCTATGTACACGGTTCACTTCTTGGATGCCGACCTGATTATGGATTAAATCATGATGTAGATATATATAAGAGTGATGATCTTTGGTTTAATGGTATGCGTGAGTAGAGGTGTGTGTGTGTGTGTGTGTGTGTGTGTGTGTGTGTGTGTGTGTGTGTGTGATTAGAGCATGCAAATAGAAGAGCAGAGTTAGAAGAGAAGCAACGATGAAGACTTGGGATTCAGAATTCAGTTGCTAAATGACTACACCCTGGCATAGCAGCAGATGCTTAAGTAGTATTCATTTATCATGTGTGATCTAATTGGAAGCAAGTTTTTGTCATCAAGGTAGTAAGCTAGCAATGAGCATCTAGTAGGGTTTAACAGCCCTTAGGTTTTAACAACCTTCATTGTAATCTTGCTAGGTTTAGGGTTGAGGTAGTGAGCCTGCTAAATCTAGTTATACTTCATGGCAGTAAGCCAACATGTTCTAGGCCCATGGAGTGACCAAGCCTGAACATCATTTTTGTAAAGATTGCAATATATATATATATGAGATCTAATCCTCTATGTGTTTTTTTCCCTCTTTGGGTTTTCCACGTAAAATCTTGGTGTTATGTGTCATGCTTTTGTGGATGTTGTTCTGTTGTATATTTTACTTCTATCGGATTATTCCTTTGAAATGGTTAAAAGTAAAAGTACATAAAAATATTTAAAGAACACTAATTCACCCCCCCTCTCAGTGTTCCGAACAATCAACATGCCACATGTTACTTGGTAGACCATGGCAATATGATAGAAATGTCAACACATGATGGTAGAAAGAACACATATGTCCTAGAGAAGGATGGAGTCTCATATACTCTAACACCATTGAAGGATGAAGATAAAACACCACAAGTGGAATCCAATGTGATGTTAGTAGGAGAGAAGGAATTCATAAAGTCCATGGAAGAGGAGAATATTGGTTTTGCCATCATAGCCAAGCCTAGGTCTGTTGTGACAACAACAAAGTTTGATGATTTTCCTATGGAGGTCCAAGATTTATGGGACAAGTATGTTGACATTGTGGTTGATGAACTCCCAAACTCCCTACCACCAATGAGAGATATTGGCCATCATATTGACTTCATCCCAGGGTCTAGTTTACTTAATAAGGCATCATATAAGATGACACCAGAGCAAAATGAGGAGATTAAGAGACAAGTCCAAGAATTGCTTGATAAGGGGCTAATCAAAGAAAGCCTTAGTCCTTGTTTGGTTCCTGCTGTCCTAACACCCAAGAAAGGAGGTGAATGGAGGATGTGCATTGATTCTAGGGCCATTAATAAGATCACAATCAAGTATAGATTCCCAATCTCAAGAATAGAAGACTTGATGGATTGCTTGGGTGGAGCATGCTACTTTTCCAAAATAGACCTCAAGAGTGGGTATCACCAAATCACGATCAGACCTAGAGATGAATGGAAGACATCTTTTAAAACAAATGAAGGGCTCTATGAGTGGCTTGTAATGCCATTTGGTCTCTCCAATGCACCTAGTACCTTCATGAGGTTAATGAATGAAGTCCTCAAGCCTTATATTGGTAAGATTGTAGTGGTTTATCTTGATGAAATTCTTGTTTTTAGTAAAACTAAGGAAGAGCATTTACATCATTTGGATTTGGTTTTGAGAAGATTGCATGAAGATAAACTAATGATCAATTTGAAGAAATGTGAGTTTATGAAAACATAGTTGGTTTATCTTGGTTTTGTGGTTACTAATGGCACCTTGAAGATGGATCCCAGCAAGGTTGAAGCCATTCTAAGTTGGCCTCCACCCAAATCAGTTGCTGAGGTAAGGAGTTTCCATGATTTGGCCACTTTTAATAGAAAATTTATTAAGGGTTTCAGTCATATTTGTGCTCCAATGCTTGATACTATAAAGGGGGATAAGAGAAAGAAGTTTGTTTGGACTAGTGAGGCTGAAAAGAGTTTTGAATATTTGAAAAAGGGGTAGCAGAGTAGCCCATATTAGCTTTACCAGATTTCAATAAGGTGTTTACTATAGAGTGTGATGCAAGTGGTTATGCCATAGGGGTAGTATTAAGTCAAGAGGGCAGGCCCATAGGTTTCTTTAGTGAAAAAATTAATGAAGCTAAGAAGAAATACTCTTCCTATGACCTAGAGATGTATGCCTTAGTTCAGTCCTTGAAAAAGTGGAGACACTACCTACTTCCAAAGGAGTTCATAGTCTTTACTGATAATCATGCTCTCCAATTTTTGAATAGTCAAGACAAACTCAGTCATAGGCATGCCATATGGGTAGAATATTTGCAAGGTTACACCTTCACCATCAAACATTAGAAGGGGAAGTGAAACAAAGTAGCTAATGCATTGAGTAGGAGGACACTCATGGTGCAAGAAATCTAGTTGCAAAGTGTAGGTGCTGAAGCACTAAAAGGTATGTGTGAAGATGATGTTGATTTCAAAGATATTTATACAGCTTGCAGCCAATCTAATGGTGTTCCTTATGAGATAAGATCTAATTTTCTGATTCAAGAGGGTTTTTTATTCAAAGGGGCTCAACTTTGTGTGCCTAAATGTTCCATGAGGGAAAATTTGATAAAGGAAAAGCATAGTGGCAGCCGTGCAGGTCATTTTGGTCTTGATAAGACCTTGGAGCAGCTGAGAAGGCACTATTATTGGCCTAAAATGCAAAGTGATGTAAAGAAGTTTGTTGAGAAATGTGTTATTTGTCAAAGTGCAATGGGCAGCAGTACTAATGCAGGCTTGTATCAGCCTCTTCCCATTCCTAATAAGCCTTGGGAATCAATAAGCATGGATTTTGTAATGGGTTTAACAAAAACACCTAGAGGTTTTGATTCTATCTATGTTGTAGTGGATAGGTTTTCCAAGATGGCACACTTCATCCCATGCAAGAGTGCTAATGATGCATCCTACATTGAAGGTTTGTTCTTCAAAGAAGTGGTAAGGATTCATGGTTTGCCTTTGAGTATTGTTTCAGATAGGGATGGTAAGTTTGTTGGGCATTTTTGGAGAATTTTGTGGAAGAAACTTGACGCTAACCTTAGTTTCAGCTCTGCATATCACCCCCAAACTGATGGGCAGACCAAAGTGGTTAATAGGAGCCTTGGTAACATCTTAAGATGCCTTACAAAAGAGCATTCTACTCAATGGGATATGATCTTGCCTCATGCAGAAATTGCATATAATGATTCAGTGAATAGAAGTGTGGGTAAGAGTCCTTTTGAAGTTGTTTATGGTTTACATCCTAGAGGAGTCTTTGATTTAAGGGATATCAATGGAATGGAGAGGATGAGTGCTGAGGGTGAATTATTTGTTGTGTCTATGAAAGAGATTCACCAATAGGTCAAGGATAAACTACAAAAGAGTGTTGACAAGTACAAGCAAAGGGTTGATGCACATAGGAGAGAACTCACTTTCAAGGTTGGAGATTTAGTTCTATCTCATCTAAGGAAGAAGAGATTTCCTAAGGGATAGTATTCCAAGCTGCAAATGAAGAAAATTGGTCCTTGTAGGGTTGTTCACAAGTTTGGTCCCAATGCTTATGAGATTGAACTACCAAGTGGAATTGGAATCTTGCCTATATTTAATGTATCTGACCTATACCCTTTCAAAGGGGATGTTGTTGCAGGTAATGAAGCAGGTTCCCAAGAATTTGAAGATGAATAATGGATCTAAGACCTTCCTCCCAGCAAGCCTTTAGAGTTGGAGTGCATATTAGATACAAAGGAGCTCAAGAAGATAAGAAACACCACCTATTTGCAGTACTTGGTCAAGCGAAGGGATCTTTCCATGGAAGATTCTACTTGGATGTATGAAGCTAATATCATCAAGCATGGATACACTATTCAAGACCTGCACTCAAGTGGGACTTGAGTATTCTTCCCCTTGGGTGTATGGTGCAGGGGCACTAGGTGCTTCATTATTGCTCATTTTTTGGTATTTTTGTAATTTTGGGTTGAAAATGGGTTTTAGTAGTTAATAAGGTCATTTATGACCATTTTATATTGTATTTAGTTCATTTTTGGTTGTGGGTTTAGTCGTTGGTGGGAGAAGTTGTAAAATTGCTAAAATTGTGAAAGTTGCTAAAAATGTGGCATGGAAATTTAGCAAGTGTCAAAAAAAAGTAGATTTCAGTTACATGCAAGGGTAGGAACGTGGGAGTAAATGGGAAAAAAAAGTTTAAAAAGGCATGAATAAGATGGAATGGTTGAATGGAAGGATTGTGATAGTGATTTTAAAACTTTGGTGAAATAAAACAAGCTTTTTTTTTTGTGTTTTCTAAAGGTAGCAGACCTGTTATTTCACTTAGTACGGACTGTATGGACCATATGAGAATCTGAAATCAATTGGATTTTGTTGGCATGTGAATATACTTCAATTTTATTTTTGTTTCACCAATTTTTATTGAGTTATCAAATAGTTATTGTATTTTTACTAAAAACTGGTCAAAACCCTACTTAGGGTAACCAGTGAGTGAAAAAATGGCATAATTTGGCCTTCCACCTCTAGGTAATCACAAAAATGAGTGTAAAGGTCTGTAATAATGTAATGTATCATATTTAAGACATGAAGGGTTGCATGATGAAGTTTACACATGCTTTTGGAAGTTTTTATGTCTGATATGTTGTATGTATCAGACTATGAAGACATTGAATGATAGTTTGGAGGCCACCAATGCAATTTTGATCTTTTTGTGATTGGAGAAGGTGTTGAGAGTGTGTGGAAGGGTCCTACAGACCTTATAAAGGGGTTTTTAGTCTTTAATAACAACTATATGACAACATGCAAAGACTATGCTATAAGGACTGTGTATGACAGTGAAAACCTAGAAGGGGTAATAGTCAAGTTTGGACTTCTTGTTGAGTGTAAACCTTAAAACCTGTGTAAGATCATTAGTATTGGAAGGTGTGAAGGCTTTTAATTCAATGACATACCAATGTTACCATAATTAGGTGTTAATCCATTCTAGATCATATGTATTGCTAGTTGCATTGCTGAAATTAGGCTTAATTAGAAAGAGGACAATCAAAATTTGCCCTAATCCATACAAAGAAACCCCTACCTATTTTTGGACATGTGTAGTAATTGAAAAAAGGGTATCCCAAATAGTTATCACATTTTTAATATCAAGTATGTACTGAAATTTATGGTCAAAAGGGTCATTTTGAAAGGCTACTAGGTTTTAGGGGTTAAAATGTCAAGAACGCACAAAGTTTCATGGTTTGTCCTAAAGTAGGTCCTTCCTCTGGATCAGTTATGAATAAATCATGAATGGGATGCACATGTATTTCTCATGTTTGATTGGACTACTATCAGATCACTCTTGCTCACATGACAAATGCAAGTGAAGTGATGTGTAGAGTCTAGGGCACTAAGTTCTTTCCATGAAGATAGAGTTCTTGATTGGTGGTAATATTATTTAGTTGAATTGTGCTAGTGATGTTGTGAGTAGTAACTTATGTTCATAAAGTGTGGAATTCTTTCTAATTATTTTTAAGGAAGTTATTCAAATGAAAGGATCTACTATTTCAAAGTTAGATTTGATGTGGGCTAATTCTATGACAAACAAGTGATTATTTTCTTCTTAAAATTAATTACAATGCTTCTTCATGTTCAGTAACCTTAGTAACTATAGGAGTTGGTAACAACTCTCTTTACTTTCTAAAATTGACCTTTACCAAATTTACCCTCACCATTAGACACATAGGTGTGAAATTTTAGACTATAATTGAGAGTGTAAAAATGCAAGTAGAGGTTCATTTGATGCCTTGGTATAAATTTCACTAGTTTTTGGTTGTTCAAAGGTTTTACTTGTGCTTGATTTAGAAATCATGAGTTTGGAGGTTTAGATGTTTGTACTCTAGTTTGAATGCATGTGTTTTGATTGAATGCTTAGGGTAACCAATGGAGTGTTTTCTCATTTTGAATGTTCAAATATTCACTATTTGAAAGTTAAAACTAAGTCTAGATTGAATGAATGACCTAATATGTGATTTTGTCTTAAACTGCTTTTAAATTTTTTGTAGTTTGAATTCTTTGTTCCCCTTAAGAAGTCCTATTAGGACATATCCTAAATTTATTTATACTTAATTATATCATTTGTTATGATGAGTCACCCTAGAGTATAATACTTAATTATATCAATGGTGATCCAATATGAGACATGTAGTTTGAATTATTTCTTCCCCTTAAGAAGTCTTATTAGGACCCCTTAGGACATCCTATTACAACATAAATTATATTAGTTTGTTAACATTATTTTTGTATAACTTTTGTGATTGTTAAATGATGAGTCATCCTAATTTCTACTACTTAATTATATCATTTGTTATATGATGAGTCTCCCTAAATTCTAATTTACTTAATTTTATATCAATTGCGATTAAATATGAGACATGTATTTTGAAGTAAATATGAACCCCTTAAGTAATTTTTTTAGAACTTCTTTGATTTGTGTTAATGCCTTGACTATAAATCACTAAATTTGTAAAGTACAAATATTTAAATGTCCTATTAATTTGAACTTTAATTTCATATTTGTATTTAATTTCACATTAATGTTTTATTAATGTCTTGATGTTGAATTTTTTGTAAAGTACAAATATGCCCTAGTAATTTCATATCAATTTCACATAAAATGCATAAATACACATGAGTAAATTACTATTTAACAATAATAGACCCATGAAATATAAATTTCATGAAACATAAAACAACCCATGACTATACAAAGCCCATGAAATATAAAGTCCATGAAATACAAAGTCCATGAAATACAAAATCCATGAAATAAAGTCCATGACAATTTACAACCCATGAAATATAAAGTCCATGAAACATCAACTATATGTCCATGAGAAATAATATATGTCTAGTCCATGAGAAATAATATATGTCTAGTCCACAAGAAATAATCAAATACAGCCCATGAAATAATCTAACTCATATTGTCTCTATAATCAAGAGACCTCTTCACACCACATTGACTACCCAAATGACCCGAATCACTCTGTACAAGAGAAAGAAAGATGAAATCAAATGTAAGAAGATTAAAAATTATTTATTGACAATTTAATTTATAATTTATCATAAATTAAATTATCATGTGAGGCTTCTCTATATGCTCTGGTGCACCTGGAGTTGTCTCTACATGCTCTGAATCAATCTGTACATGCAAGAGAAAGAAAGTTGAAATTAGATGTAAGACAATTAAAAATGATTTAATTCAATTTAATTTATAATTTATCATATTTAAATTGTACCGTAAGAGGTTGTTGTGCATCCTCTATTCTAGGATTTGTCTCTACATGCTCAGCTACAAGACATGTCTCATGCTATAAAAGAAAAAGAATTTAACACATACATCAACATATATATTCTATCGAAATAAATGCTTTAAGTTCACAATGTAGACTATAATTTCAAGTTTAAATATAATCTAAATTTTAAATTATACTATATTAGGCTACTCATCTCTTCTATCCTCTTGTTGTACATGTGTTGTTGTATGTGGAATGACATCAACAGGATGAAATGTGTCACTGACAAGCTCCTACAAGGTCATTTATAAAGCACATGTGTACAAATTAGGTTAAAACACACACACACACACACACACACACACACACACACACACACACACACACACACACATATTCACTTGTGTAGGTACCTAATTTTTGTTTTAATTTATTTAATTTAGACCTACATATTGCACGTAGAAAAAGATAGTTTTTTCAACAACCTGAAATGCAGTCGACTCTTGATATAGACTTGGATCATACAGGTGTGCTACAATGCCCATCCTCATTATTGTGTCAACCTACATAGACATATATTTTTAATATATATATATATATATATAAGTACACATGCGCGTTTGATATAATGAATTCAAAATACAAAAATCTATACAAAAATGTATATACTGTTTTAAAAAACTATATACTTAGATTTTTGTATTTTGAATTCATTATATCAAACACGCATGTGTACTTATATATATATACACACACACACACACATGCGTGTTTGATATAATGAATTCAAAATACAAAAATCTAAGTATATAGTTTTTTAAAACAGTAAATACATACAAATGAGCCCTCAAGTGAGACACCCAATGATGGAGGAGCACTTGAGACACCCTCTAGAGGATTCGATGTGGAAGAACCCTGAACTAGCATAAATATTTAATGTACATGTCCAAGACTAAATTACAAATTAGTTTCAAGTTAATAAAATTATTTAAAATATATTTAAAAAATCAATCAAAATACCCCAAATGGGTGGTCGAGACGAACATGTGTCGATGAAAAATGAAATCGATTAAAAGGACTATGAACTGTGTCTGTTGCCATCTACACCAAACAATTTGATTGTTAAATTAAATTACAATTTAATTTCAATCTATATGTTCATTGAAAACACGTGCTTAAAATTGTTATAAATTCAACATGTGTATCTATATATATATACCTGTGTCGAATGATCAGTGGGGTGATCTTCAGCAAATAGAAAATCAACAAATGATTCACCCATATCATCAGATGCTACATGTGTAGCTGAACTGGGTGCTGTCTGATCAGATCCATAACTAATTGCAACTCATGCACATATGAGGCATCGACACATGTGGAGTGGTAGTAGGACCACCTCCACGGTCGCGAACCTTAGCTACCATCATAGAAGTCTTCTCACCCAAGCTACCCAAGAGTGTACTCAATGCTCCTAGTGCGGATACCATCGTACAATGCTGGAAGGGCCTAGGAATGGCAGCAAAAGGAGGGTCAACAAAAGGTTGAGCAGGCATGGGTCATTGGGGATCAACCCATTCCCCTAACCTCTATTGTGGCATGCTGCCACCAATACCTTGGAATGATCTAAAATCAAAATAGTTGGGTTTCCTATTCATAACAAACTCTGTGCATATAATTTTCTCAAAAAATATAAAGGAACCTCACAATTCGCATGAGGTGGATAATCAAACACCATCCACCACCTATCCCAAAAATTGGTAGACATCACTTCATGTCTACACCACCTAATTGATATTCTTTTCTTGTTTGTGGGAATTGGTTCATTGGTGATGGGGTGTCTAAAATATTGTGCTAAATGATCTTTTGTGATTTTTAGATCCAAAATATCCTTATAAGAGAGGCCATCAACATAAAATTGGTGCATCTCCTCTCTCCATATTCAGAAACTATCCAACTCCATATCAATGGACCTCACAGAATCTATAATGTTTTGCATCAAAGATGCAAAACACACCAAGTGAGGAGGCACGAATTGTTGACTTCGAATGGCATTAAGTTTTTCTTTGATGGAACTGACATTTTCATTAATTATGGCTAGCAAGCGAGCCTCGTCAGATCCAGGTGGGGGTGGAGGTTGGGGTTGAGGTGCGGGTTGAGGTGGGGGTGGAGATGGAGACCGTAGAGGCAGTGCATTGAGGAAGTCCTCAACATCAAAGTGAATATTATCCATGATATATAAAAATTGTGAACCTACATATATATATAAATATACAGACAAGTATAAAATTAACTTTTAAGAATATATATATAACTTGTATAAATAAACATATATATCAAAAACTAGATATTATACATGTTGAGAAATTACAAGAAATATTTAAATTAAACGTACTTGACTACATTTAAAAGAAAAATTAGGATCTATATATACACATGTACACACATCATTCAACCTGAGCATACATACAAATTTCAAAATGTAAGAGATTATCTAGTTCTATGTAATTTTAATACATGTACATGTACTAAAAAATAAATTGAAAACATGTACATAAAAAAAGTAAATTTAGATAACAAAATGTCATCTTTTCTAGGTCCATTCACCATGCTAATGATTTTGTCTATATTTGACCAAGTTTTATATATATATATATATATATATATATATATATATATATATATATATATATATATATATCTTACAAACAAGTTTGTAAAAACTGAAAGCATATATAACATTATACAAATTGATGAAATGTGAATTATCAATTTTCAACTAAATTATTAGTGGCTTAAGGGGATTAATGAGTAGAATTCAAGTTGTAGGTCATCTACATCCTGCTAAGTCATCTATATCCTATTTTTCTAATGTATTTATGACATAATTAAACCCTAAACCCTTACCCCTAAACCCTAAATATGTGAACCCTAAACCCTTAACCCTAAATCCATAACAATATGCATCTTCTTAGGATGGGTCTTAAGCAATTTTCTTAAATCCCCTTAATCCATGTCATCTAAATCCTAGGTCCATAAACCATGTAGCTAATGGAATAATTTTGTCTTAAGTTGACCAATATTAATAAATTTATCTTTTTAAACAAGTTTGTAAAAACTTCAAGCATCTAACATTATACAAATTGATTAAATGTGAATCATCAATTTTCAACTAAATTATGAGTGGCTTAAGGGGATTAATGAGTAGATTTCAAGTTTTAGGTCATCTACATCCTGCTAAGTCATCTATATCCTATTTTTTAAAATGTATTTATGACATAATTAAACCCTAAACCCTTACCCCTAAACCCTTAACCCTTAACCCTTAACCCTTCACCCTAAACCCTTAACCCTTAACCCTAAACCGTTAACCCTAAACATGTGAACCCTAAACCCTTAACCCTAAATCCTTAACCATATGCATCCTCTTAGGATGTGTCTTAAGCAATTTTCTTAAATCCCCTTAATCCATGTCATCTAAATCCTAGGTCCATAAACCATGTAGCTAATGGAATGATTTTGTCTTAAGTTGACCAAGATTAATATATTTATCTTTTTAAACAAGTTTGTAAAAAACTTCAAGCATCTAACATTATACAATTTGATCAAATGTAAATTATCAATTTTCAACTAAATTATTAGTGGCTTAAGGGGATTAATGAGTAGATTTCAAGTTGTAGGCCATCTACATCCTCTTAGGTCATATATATCTTATTTTTTAAAATGTATTTACGACATAATTAAACCCCAAACCCTAAAACCTAAACCCTAAACCCTAAACTCTTAACCCTAAACATGTGAACCCTAAACCCTTAGTTCCCTAAATCCTTAACCATATGCATCCTCTTAGGACACGTCTTAAGCAATTTTCTTAAATCCCCTGAATCCATGTCATCTAAATCCTAGGTCCATAAACTATGCTAATGGAATGATTTTGTCTTAAGTTGAACAAGATTAATATATTTATCTTTTTAAACAAGTTTGTAAAAACTTCAAGCATCTAACTATATACAAATTGATCAAATGTGAATTATCAATTCTCAACTATTGTTAGTGGCTTAAGGGGATTAATGACTAGATTTCAAGTTGTAGGTCATCTAAAAAATCCTCTTAGGTCATCTATATCCTATTTTTAAAAATTGATCAAATGTGAATGATCAATTTTCAACTATATTAGTGGCTTAAGGGGATTAATGAGTAGATTGGTCATCTACATCCTCTTAGGTCATCTATACCCCATTTTTAAAAATTGATCAAATGTGAATTATCAATTTTCAACTATTATTAGTGGCTTAAGGGGATTAATGACTAGATTTCAAGTTGTAGGTCATCTACATCCTCTTAGGTCATCTATATCCTATTTTTTAAAATTGATCAAATGTGAATGATCAATTTTAAACTATTATTAGTGGCTTAAGGGTATTAATGAGTAGATTTCAAGTTGTAGGTCATATCTAAGCTTGACATATATCCTCTCATCCTCAACACATTAACTTAGATCTTTCATTTAGTGCTATATTAACTTATCAATTAATTGAAGTTATATATAATATCCCCATACATTACCTCATTAACCAATTATTTAATTCAAAGTTTGTAATTTACAATGAAACTATCTCTATGCATAAATTTAATCTAAAACAAATAAAAACCAAAATGCATAGTATGTACTATTTCACTTGAGAAAACCATTTCATGCAACAAATCTAGCACACTAACCATCCTTGCTATTGCATAAAAACTCAACCATACACAATTTAATAATAAATCCCTAACTCAATCTTTCTACATATGTGGATATTAATAGGCACATCAAAAATTAGATTTACAATTAGTATGAATGGTTTAAAACCATGGATGAAAATAGATTTAACCAATGCATACACTCAAAAAAAATAATCTTGCTAGCCAAAAGAATACTTAACATTTTTTCAATCACTAGTCTCCATAGCCTTAAATGAGTACAACATTATTTCAACACTAATGGGCATGAGAACAAAAACTACTACTATAACTTCACGCCAATTTTATCTATAAAATTATGATCCATGGTAACCAACACTATGGCCAATTGATATAACCTAAATAGGCATATACCTACAAATTAGTTGGCATCCATGGTATTGACCAACATAGGCTCTTTACATAGGTCCACTCTCTACCATAACACATTGATTGTTTAATGCATACTTAAATTCTTATGTAAACAAGACATAAAAATTATTCACAAGGCACGTGACTCTTTAAGGTCTTTGATAAATGTATATTTGTCTCTACCATTAGTTTCAACACCATTTATGTCTATTTTTAAATTTAAAACTTATGCAAATGTTGTTAGTTCATCTTACCTACCTATAGTTCCATACAAGATTCCCCAATTTTAGATTCTACTCCAATGATATTTGCATCCCTAAAGATACCACTATTCTCAATTTACATGGTATCATTTTAAGTTACTTAAATGATCACAAATACTGCAACTCAAATATCAACCACATAAGATGTGATACAAATGATAGCACTAAGATCCAAACTGGATGAAGCAAATGAGTTATCAAGTTAGGCTTTAGTAAAATCTAGAAATGCAAATTCATGAAATTTAAACTAAAGTTACATATGACATTTAGCAATATGGAAGGTGAAGAGGTGGTTGAAGAAAAAGGATTTAATTGTCAAGCCATTACAATATTGTTAAATTAGAGAAAGAAAATTTAAAAGTATATAAGAAGTAAAAAGGGATAATTTAGATGCCATCAATGATAAAATCAATCTTAGATGTAATAATAGATTGGGTTCATTTTTTTATTAAAAAAATAAAGAGTTGAAAAAGAGATATACATGATAGAAATTCCAAATAGATTGATAGAAGAAGTGGTTAGTCAATTGCATCAATTGTATGAGTAGTTGAAGTATGATAGGTAATCATATAGGGCTAGTTTGGGTTTCTTGATCATGAGTGATTGTGGGATCATGGATAGGATAAGTTTGAAGCTCTTGATCATGGATGGTGGTGGCTTGAGTAGTTGGATATTGGGTAGCTTGGGTAATATGATCTTGAAGAATTTGTATAGTTGTATGTTGAGGAGTTTGCATAGTTTGATCTTGACTTGGTGAGGAATGAGGTTGATCATGATTTGGATTTGACTCTTGATATAGCTCTTGGGTATGGATAGGAGTGGAAGCTTCTTGGATAGGTTTGTAGGCTCTAGATGGTTGACAACATGAGTTCATGATGGAATTTGGCTTGGACTTATGGTAAGGGACTCTTCAATGGGATGGATATGCATAGGATTGGATAGTGGTGCTTGCATAGGACTAGGAGGCTCTTTGATAGGATCAAGGATAGGTGTTGGATTACAATATGATTCTAGATTCTATGTTAATAGTCCTTGGATAACATCTGAAAAGGATAAGTTGGTGGGTGGATTATCAATCACAATGTTACCACAAAATTGATGGGCTATTGGATCAAATTCTTAAGTCTCACACATTTGGATGTTTTATGACCTTTTTCTCTATGGTATTGACAATATTCATGATACTTAAACCAGAAGTACTTGACTTGGTTTTTGTCATATGGCATTGTCATTTGCAGCTCAATGAAGTTTTCTTGGAACAAATTTTGTAAGGCTACCTCAATGGGCTCCTTTGATGGAGGGTTGGAAGAATGTAGTGATGAAGGGATTGAAGAGGTTGATGAATTAAGAGGTGTGTGGGCTAATGGATTAGGATTAGGAAGATTGGATGGTGATTGTGATGGAAGCATTGAAGAGATTGATGGGATATGATTGGATATAGTTTGTTGAGGTGACATGGCTAAAGGTATGGTAGATGGGTATGAGGTTATAGGATT
Source organism: Cunninghamia lanceolata (assembly GCA_027924645.1). Classification (NCBI taxonomy): domain Eukaryota; kingdom Viridiplantae; phylum Streptophyta; class Pinopsida; order Cupressales; family Cupressaceae; genus Cunninghamia; species Cunninghamia lanceolata. The sequence goes on along the minus strand of BSBN01000186.1, from coordinate 10,338,152 downwards.
GACTTGGTAAGTGGGTTGGGATGAGATATATGGATAGGTGAAGGTTTGATAAATTTGAGGTGTGGGTAAATTGGATTGGTATGATGACATGGTCAAATGGGAGGATGAAGGTTGATATGATAGTGATGTTGGTTGGATTGGAGACATGGTTTAAGATCCATACTTACATTTAAGTTCTTGTATTTCTACATCAAGATGGGTGATATCATGTGTTTCAGGATTGGGGTTCAACATAGATGTTTTAACTTCCATTACCATTTGTCAAACCAACACATGATGTCTATAGGTGTGTTTTGGATTGGATATGGATCTTTGAAATGGATGATTGTGGATTATAGATGGGATCCTTTAGATGAAGGATTATGATGATTGATTTTGATGGATTTTGATTAGGGTTTGGATGATAGTAGATGGGTTTGGAGGAGGCTAAGTCCTTAACCAAATTTTAATTTTCAAAGGATTGATTTTGATTAAGGATTGGATACTTGATAAAATGGATAATGGATGATTGGATTGGGATGAGGGATCAATATATTAGATTAGCATGTGGTTGAAATTGGATTATATGGATAAGAAGATTGGATTAAGGGTGATAATAGATGAATTTGGATTATGAGAAGGATTTGAATAATGAGGTTAGATTGTGATATCATTAGAATGGTGATAGGTTGGATTAGGCTCAATGATCAGATTATGATTAGGATGATGGTTGTGATTAAGAAGTGGATTAGATGGATAGAATGTATTAGGGTTAGGACCTTGATGGGATTTAGATAACTTGATTAGGATTAGGGTCCTAGATGATGGATTAGGGATGAATTGGAGATATATTGGGATGATGTGATTGGATGATTATGGGTGATTAGGATAATATTAGGATGGGATGGGAAATTATTAGGTGTTGATTGGGATGAGGTGGTAAAATTATTGAATGAAAGGGATGATTAGGATGGGTGACCGGGTTATGATTGGATGAGTTTGTATTAGATTGGATAGATTTGATTGAAGTGGATGATTAGAGAGTGATTGGGGATGGTTTAAGCTTGACCTTCAGCTTGATTACAACCAATAATGTTCATACACACATGAATAGGTTTACAAAAGACATAAATTGAAGATTGGCCTAATGCAAATGTTTTTTGTGTAGGGTAATTATTTTTAGAATTCCAATTCAATTTAGGGTTTTGTTTTTTGTGTAGGGTAATTGTTTTTAGGTTTCCAATTCAGTTTAGGGTTTTGTTTTTTGTGTAGGGTAATTGTTTTTAAGTTTCCAATTCAATTTAGGGTTTTTTTTGTGTGTGTAGGATTAGGCCTTAACTTTGATAGTCAACGTTGATTGTCAAGCAATTTTTTTATGACAATTATCTATTCAATCAAGGCTTAAATTTGACATTCAACCTTGACTATCAAACAATTTTTTTATGACAAATATCTATTCAATGACACCTTTAAAATATTATGACATACTTTAGTATAAGTAAATTATATAAAAACCAAATATATATATCATCATAATTCTATATAATTTTGGCAGTTTGTCCAAAGTCTCTCCTTTCATATGATACAGTCTTTTCAAAATTTCAATTGTATTTTATAGCTAAAATGCATAAATACAACTATACAACTCAAATTTAAGTCTACCTTTAAAATACTATTACATACTTTAGTATAAGTAATTTATATAAAAACCAAATATATATATCATCATATTCCTATATAAATTTTTACAGTTTGTCCAAAATCCCTTCTTTCATATGATACGGTCTATTCAAAATTTAAGTTGTAATTTATATCTAAAATGTCTAAATACAGAGAAAAAAATGCAAAAGGAAAAGTAGAAATTAAAAAAACAATGAAATGGGCAAAAAAAATGGACTCACCTGGATTTTTGCTTGCCAGAAATGGAGGGATTACACTTGGGATCCCGTTCTACTCTTTCACTGTGGCTAGGAAGAAATGAGCACGTAGGTGATTTAAAAAAAAAATAATAGTTTTATGAAATGAGATCGTGTTTCGTAAAACGTGATCCCATTTCTTGGTGCTATGTTCGGGATCCCACTACGTAACGAGATCCCATCCAAGATTTTAGGCTTTGGATCCCGATCCATAACGAGATCCCATTTTGGGTTGCCTAATTTCAAGTTTTTTTTTAAGGCTAAGTCTTCCACCTTAAGTGGACACAAATTCTTTCATTTACCCCTCTCTCACTCTCTTCTTCCCTCCCCTCTTTCTCACATTATTCTTCCCTCCCCTCTCTACCTCCTACCCTGTCTCTCACTCTCTACGTCTCTCCCCTCCTTACCTCCTACCCTGTCTCTCACTCTCTTACTTCCCTCCCCTCTCTACCTCCTACTCTCTCTCTCACTCTCTACTTCCCTCCCCTCTCTACCTCCTACCCTCTCTCTCACTCTCTTCCCTCCCCTCTCACTCTCTTCTTTCCTCCCGGGCTCTCTACCTCCTACCCTCTCTCTCTCACTCTCTACTTCCCTCCTATCTCTACCTCCTACCCTCTCTTAGTCTCTTCTTCCCTCACCTCTCTACCTCCTACCCTCTCTCTCAGTCTCTACTTCCCTCCCCTCTCTACCTCCTATCCTCTCTCTTAGTATTTACTTCTCTCCCCTTCTCTACCTCCTACCCTCTCTCTCAGTCTTTACTTCCCTCCCCTCTCTACCTTCTACCCTCTCTCTCTCTCTACTTCCCTCCCCTCTCTACCTCCTACCCTCTCTTTGACCTATCTACCTCTTAGTTTTCCTTTTCCTAGCTTTCCTAGATTTCCTTTTCCTTTCCAACTTCCCTTTAGAGCCCACCAATTTTCCCCTATTTTGCTATTTTCCACCTCTCCTAATCATTCTTCCCATCCAATGAACTTTCATTTTATCTTGTTTCCATTTCATCTTCCCAATTTATATCCTCATCCCTCTTTGCATGTCCTAGTTTTCTTGTTTCCATGTTCTTTGTTGATAAGGGAGAGGGAGAGGGAGGAAGAGGGAGAGAGGGTGGAGATGGAGAGAGAGAGAGAGGAATTATTTAGGGTTTATGAGTTTAGGGTTGCTTAAGTTTAGGGGCATTATTTAGGGTTTATGAGTTTAGGGTTTAGGGGTTAGGCTTAAAGGTGAATTATTTATGGTTTAGGGGTTTAGCCTGGTTGCTCGGGTTTAGGGGTCAAAGGCATTATTTGAGGTTTATGAGTTTAGGGTTTCTCAAGTTTAGGGGTTAGGGTTTAAGGGAATTATTTAGGGTTTAGGGGTTTAGGGTTGCTCGAGTTTAGGGTTTATGGGTTAGGGGTTTAGGGTTGCTCAAGTTTAGGGTTTAAGGGTTAGGGATCAGGGGTTTAGGGTTTAGAGAGAGATAGAGAGAGGGGACTGATAGATATTAGGAGAGATAGGGAGATAGAGGTTTAGGGTTTCTTGGGTTTATGGTTTAGGGGTTTGCAGTTTAGGGTTGCTTGATTTTAGGGTTAGGGTAAAGGGGCATTATTTAGGGTTTAAGGATTATGGTTTAGGGGTTAGGGGTTAAGGTTTAGAGGTTTTGGTTAGGTTTAGAGAGAGAGGACTGATAGGGAGATATAGAGGAGACCAAGGGGAAAGATAGGTTGATAAAGGGTGAGGGATATGGCTAGAGACATAGGCAGAGAGACTGAGAGGTAGAGGGATGATAGAGATAGAGAGATAAGATTTAGGGTTGATCATGTTTAGGGTTCAGGGGTTAGGAGTTAAGGTTTAGAGGCATTATTTATGGTTTGGGGTTTATGGGTTAGGGGTTAGGGGTTAAGGTCTAGAAGTTTAGGGTTTACGGCTTAAAGAGGGAGAGATAGGGAGATAGAGGTTTAGGGTTTAGGGTTTAGGGGCATTATTTAGGGTTTAGGGGTTGAGAGAGAGAGGGAGATATAGAGATAGAGAGGTAGAGGGACAATACATATATGGAGATTAGGTAGAGATAGGGAGACAGGGGTTTATCGATGCTTGGATTTAGGGTTTAGGGGTTTAGGGTTGCTTGGGTTTAGGTTTTAGGGTCACATGTCAAAAGCAGTTTCTCTATCTTGATCTCTCTCCCTCCCCTCTTTAAACACTTAAAACACTAAAAACACTAAAAACACTTAAAACACTTAATGTGAGCGTGTTATAATGCTAGTGCATTTTGGGAAGCAAAAAAATGGGAAAAAAGCATGTGGGATCCATGATTCAGACCCCACATGTCTATTATTCCTTACTTTTCATGCATGCTATCAGACAAGAAAACACTTTTTCATGGTGTTTGACATTTTAAGAATCATTGTTTGATCAACCCACCACCTTTTTTTGTTTTTTCAATGTAGAAGAACTGGTTTTGCATGTTTTTGGACAAAATTTAATTATTTAAACTAAAAGTTTCATGTTTCATATTGTTTCAAAGCTAATTTTCATGTATTTAGATTGAATTTGATGATATATGTTTATTTTTTCATAAATTTCACTAATCCTATTCTAGAGTTATATAGAATTCAATATTGAATATGAAGGATCTTGCCAAAAAGATCAAATTTTGGAGGATTGGTCAACTTGAATCTCAAATTTTAAGGTATGTTCTTTATGCATTCATTTACTTCACTTTATACTCTTTAGAATGCTCACAATCACTAAAATTGGAACTATCTAAGTTCAAAAGTCATCATTATGTGCATTAATAGAATTAGAATCATTCAAATATGATATATACATGAATTTGTTGTATCTTGAATCATTAATAGAATTTGTTGTATCTTGAATTTAAACTATGCTATCGATACCTCCTTATAACAAGGTATTATCATCATTCTCTCTAATGTAACCACTTGTATCAACATTTAAAATATAGTGCTATTGATGCTACAAATCTGATATATTTGGTTCTCATATAGTAATGAGCTGTCACTATCATCCCCTTGGCCATTCACCTCTAAAAAATTAGTTTGAGTTTCATTTATTAGACCTATACTAGATAAGTTCTAATTTGTTGTTTTCAAGTACCCTCTAAATTTTTTGGATTGTCATCTCTAGGTTTCTCCAAGAAATTAGACTGGTTAGGTTGCAATAAACTCTATATTTTAGTCTTTTGTCATCATAAAACTTAGTCAAAAGATCACCAACAACTCTGTCATCATAATTAGCCTTAAAATTACTCCTTTCTTGATGATTTCACCACTTGGCTATCTTGAATAGCTAATTCAAACTATAATTGATGCTCTTTACATGTTCACCATGATTTTCTTCAAGTCTTGCATCATAAAGCTAGTTTCTAATGCTAGTATTTTATCTCTTAACATTTCAAACATATCTATTGAAGGAAAGGAGTCTTGATTAGTGTCTTATCACTTAGACCAATTTTCACATCATTGCTAGTCAAACCAAGGACATTCTCCTAACTTTTGAAGATTGTACCATAGTTAGGATTACACAAAAGAGTTGAAACTTTAAGAGTTTTATCATGGTAGAATATGAGATCAACAATCAATATGTGCTCATCTAGGTCATCAAGAACATCTAGGCCTAGACTGTCATTACACATTTGACTTCTAATCTAATCATGTCAAAAATCAACAAGTTTGGAGTCATTTATTAGACAAACATAATCATAAAATCTCTCTTCATTTCCACTCTTAATAGTGACATATAAACCATTCAACTCATGCTCATCATTGGGACTAGGTGTGCCATCATACTCAATGCCTTTTTTACTGCCAATTGACTGATTTGTATTCATTAATTGTGATAATTCAACACTTTCAATCCTTACAAGGGTACACCATACTTATCTTGTTTGTCATAACAATCATCACATTGATTATTCATTATGCTTCTAACATCATCATTGTGTTCCTTGTCATGAAATCCATTGGTTTTTTTTGAATTACCTTTGTGATCATTACTCCCATGACCTTAATTGACAATAGATTGATGATTTGAGATGACTTCATACTTGTCTTCATGAGCTACTCTATCTAATTCACCACCTACAATATAATAATTTGGGCTGTCCTTTAACATGTAGGTAGGTCTAGTTTTACCTTGTGAGTCTCCATTTGTAATGGTTGGTCCATCACAATGTGCTTGTTATAACTCTCCTTAGTGATAGTGACTTCTTATATCTTGTCTTGAGTAGGTGTATCCATGGGAGGTTAAGAAAGCATGTTTAAGAAGATAATAAAATTTGAAATTAACCTAGAGATTTTGAAAAGTGTGTTTGAAAAGATATGTTAAGAAAATGTGAATTTCTCTTTAATTATATATGATTATATATTTTGAGATTTGTGTATGAGATTAATTTACTATATTGTACCAAGATGGACTAATTTATCCATGCCTTATTCATGATGCATATATAAATCATCATCATGCCAAGGAAATGAGCAAAGACTCTAACAACAGAAGAGCGTGAAGCTGAGAATGAGAGGAAATGAGAAAGAATGAGGCAAATTCATGAAAATAGGAAATTGTCAACCATGCAAGAAGACATTCCACCATTATCAATTAAAGAGGAACATGACACATCTAATGAATCTAAGAGAGAAGGAATTAGTCACACAAAGAGAATGAATGCAAAACTTCCATTCAACAAGGAAATTGAATCTCGAAGTTGGAGGCACTCCATCGTCTACAGGTCAAGGTGAAGGAACAAGTGAGAAAACTTGGTGCTAACAATTAATAGTAGCAGTAAGGGAAGCCTCAATTGATGCCCTACAAGACATTGGATCATGTGAGAACACCTTTATAGTACTGAATTTTCATGTACTAGAAAGGTATTATGATTGAATTTTTACATTTGGCATCTCCTGGGTCCAAATGGATGGTGCCAAAACATTTGGGTGGGTGGGTAAATGCTAGGGGATATGTATTTTCAGTGGGAAAGCCTCATGGTCATTCTTGGGTATATCGAATGGAGACAATCTCTCAAGAGCCCTGAGACAAAAAAGGTGTCAAACTTTGGACCATGTATTTCTTCAAACTGTGACACATAGGAACATCTTCTTTGCATGCATAGGTGGATATTAGGTCCACCTACAAACACATACCTTGATTTTGTTTAAATCAACTTCATTTGCCTATGGTGGCAAGGAACGCATTGTTCCAAAATGCTTCTGTTTCATGCAATGGAAAGGTCCTAGGAATGACAATTTGCATTCCATAGCTCATGGGGCCAAACCGACTACACCAACGTGTCGAGGTGGGTGAGTAAATGCTAGGGGAGGTCTCATTTTGTATACTAAGTGTCCCAGTTGTTCAAGGTAGCAGGCTACTGGCAAAGTCCCTTAAGATCCCTAAGACCAAAAAACTGCCAAACTATGATGAAGCAGTTCTTAGAATTCATGGTAGCTGGGATTGTTCTGTTTAGGCCTATAGGTGCAGGTGGGGTCCATCCACAATAACCTCTCTCAGTTTTGGTCAACTCCAGTACATTTAACCGTGTTGAAATCAAATGTATTCTTGCAAAATGCTTTAGTTTCATGCAGTGGAAAGGTGCTAGGAGTGAGATTTTGTATTCCACAACTCATGGGGCCGAACCAATTGCTCCAATGTGTTGGGGTCAGTAGGTAAATTCTAGAGGAGGTCTCATTTCATGTGCGAGGCATCCCAGTCATTCAGGGAAGCAAGCTACCAGTAAAGTCCCTTAAGATCCCTAAGACCAAAAAATGCCAAACTATGATGGAGCAGTTCTCAAAATTCGTGGTAGATGGAAACATTTTGTTTGGACCTACAAGTGCACATGGGGTCTGTCCACAATAACCTCTATCATTTTTGGTCAAATCCAATGTGTTTGACTGTGCCAAAATCAAATGCATTCTTGCAAAATGCTTCAATTTCATGCAGTGGAAAGGTGTTAGGAGTGACATTTTGCATTCCTTTGCTTGTGGGGCCAAACTGACTACACCAATGCATTAGGGTGGATGAGTAAATGCTAGGGGAGGTCTTGTTTCATGTACCAAGCATCCCAGTCATTCGTGGCAGCAGGCTACCGACAAAGTCCCTTAAGATCCCTAAGAGCAAAAAATACCAAACTATGATGGAGCAGTTCTCCAAATTCATGGTAGTTGGGAATGTTTCATTTAGACCTACAGGTGCATGTGAGGTCCATCCACAATAACCTCTCTCAGTTTTGGTCAACTCCAGTTTGTTTGATCGTGCCGAAATCAAATGCATCCTTGCAAAATGCTTTAGTTTCATGCAGTGGAAAGGTGCTAGGAGTGAGATATTGCATTCCATTGTTTGTGGGGCTGAACTGATTGTGCCAATGCATCAAGATGAGTGGCTAAATGCTAGGGAAGGTCTAATTTCATGCGCCAAGCATTCGAGTCGTTCAAGGCAGCAGGCTATCGATAAAGTCCCTTAAGATCCTTAAGAGCAAAAAATTGCCAAACTATGATGGAGTAATTCTCAGAATTTGTGGTAGCCAGGAATATTTTGTCTAGACCTACAAGTGCATGTGGGGTCCATCCATAATAACCTCCCTTGGTTTTGGTCAACTCAAATTCATTTGACCATGTCGAAATCAAATGCATTCTTGCAAAATGCTTCAGTTTCATGCAACACAACCTTGCCAGGAGCCATATTTTTTGTTATGCTTATTGTGGGGCTAAATTGACTACGCCAACATGTCAGGTTGGGTGGGTAAATGCCACGGGAGGTCTTGTTTCATGTGCCAAGCATCCCAGTCATTCACAGCTGCAGGTTACCGACAAAGTCTCTTAAGATCCCTAAGCCCAAAAAATTACCAATCTATGATGGAGCAATTCTCAGAATTCATGGCAAATGAGAACATTCCATTTGGACCTACAAGTGTACATGGGGTCCATCTACAATAACCTCTATCAATTTTGGTCAACTCAAATATGTTTGATTGTGCTGAAATCAAATGCATTCTTGCAAAATGCTTTAGTTTCATGTAGCACAACCTTGCCTGGAGCCATATTTTTCATTATTCTCATCATGGGACTGAATTGACTATGCTAACATGTTAGGGTGGGTGGGTAAATGCTAGGGGAGGTCTTGTTTCATGTTCCAAGTGTCCCAATTGTTCCTGACTATAAGCTACTAAAAAAGTTGAAAGGTTCTACGACTGAAGTTTTGCATTCCACAAGTAATGGGCCCAAACTAACTACGCCAAAATGTCAAGGTGGGTAGGTAAATGCTAGGGGAGGTCTCATTTCGTGCACCAAGTGTCTTAGTCATTATGGGTTACAAGCTGTACCGTCAAAGTGGAAAGGTTCTAGGAGTGAGACTTTACATTCCACAGCTCGTGCAACCAAACTAACTATGCCAACACATCAGAGTGGGTGAGTAAATGCTAGGGGAGGTCTTATTTTGAGTGCCAAGAATCCCAATCATTTCAAACTATAAGTTATAAATGCACACTTTTCTGGTAGCTTACAGCTCGGAATGACTAGGATGCTTGGCATATGAAATGAGACCTTCCCTAGCATAGACTCACCCACCCTAACACATTGGTGAAATTGGTTCAACCCCACGAGTTGTGGAATACAAAGTCTCACTCCTAGCACCTTTCCCCTAGATGAAACTGAAGCATTTTGCAAGAATGCATTTGATTTTGGCATGGTCAAACAGAATGGAGTTGATCAAAACCAAGAGAGTTTATTGTGGACAGACACCACATGCCCCTGTAGGTCTAAACAAAATGTTCCTAGCTACCATGAATTCCAAGAACTGCTCCGTCATAGTTTGGCAGTTTTTTACTCTTAGGGATCTTAAGGGACTTTGTCGGTAGCCTACAACCCTGAATGATTGGGACACTTGGCACATGAAAGGAGACCTCCCCTGGCATTTACCTACCCACCTTGACACGTTGGAAAAGTTGGTTCAGCCCCACGAGCTGTGGAATGCAAAATCTCACTCCTAGCACCTTTCCACTTTGTCGGTAGCTTGCAGCCTGGAACAACTGAGACACTTGGTGCATGAAACGAGACCACTCCTAGCATTTACCTAACCACCCTGATGTGTTGGCATAGTCATTTCAGCACCATGACCTGTGGAATGCAAAAATTTTGTCCTAGCACCTTTCAATTTTGTCGTTAGCTTACAACCTGGAATGACTGGGACACTTGGCACATGAAACAAGACCTTCCCTAGCATTTAACCACCCACCCCAATGTGTTGGGATAGTCAGTTCATCCCCACAATGAGCAGAACAAAAAATATGGCTCTTGTCAAGGATGTGCTGCATGAAATTGAAGCATTTTGCAAGAATGCATTTGATTTCGACACGGTCAAACAGATTTGAGTTGACAAAAACTGAGAGAGGTTATTGTGGAAAAACCCCTCCTACACTTGTAGGTCCAAATGGAACATTCCCAGCTACCACAAATTCTGAGATCTACTCTATCAAAGTTTGGCAGTTTTTGCTCTTAGGACCTTAAGTGACTTTGCTGGTAGCCTGCTACCTCGAACGACTGGGAAACTTGGTACATAAAAAAAGACCTCCCCTAGCATTTACCTTCCCACCCCAAGGCATTGGCGTAGTCAGTTCGGCCCCACGAGTAGTGGAATGCAAAATCTCACTCCTAGCACCTTTCCATTGCATGAAACTAAAGCATTTTACAAGAATGCATTTAATTTTGGCATGGTCAAATAGATTGGAGTTGATCAAATTTGAGAGAGGTTATTGTGGGAAGACCCCATGTGCACTTGTAGGTCCAACCAGAATGTTTCCAGCTACCATGAATTCTAAGAACTACTTCGTCATAGTTTGATAGTTTTTGCTCTTAGGGATCTTAAGGGACTTTGCCAATAGCCTACTACCCTGAATGACTGGGATGCTTCACTCAATAAACAAGACCTCCCCTAGTAATTACCTGCCCACCCCAATGTGTTGGTGTAGTCAGTTCAGCCCCACGATGAGCAGAACAAAAAATATGGCACCTAGCAAGGTTGTGTTGCATGAAATTGAAGCATTTTGCAAGAATGCATTTGATTTCGGCATGGTCAAACGGATTTGAGTTAACCAAAACTGAGAGAGGTTATTATGGAAGGACCCCATGGTAACTTATAGGTCTAAATGGATCATTCCTTGCTGTCACGAATTCTAAGAATTGCTCCATCAAATTTTGGTAGTTTTTGCTCTTATGATCTTAAGTGACTTTGCCGGTAGCCTGCTACCTCGAATGACTGGGACACTTGGCACATGATACAAAACTTCTCTTAGCATTTACCTTCCCACCTCGACACATTGGCGTAGTCAGTTCAGCCCCACAAGTAGTGGAATGCAAAATCTTACTCCTAGCACCTTTCCAATGCATGAAACTGAAGCATTTTGCAAAAATGCATTTTATTTCAGCACGGTCAAACAGACTGGAGTTGACCAAAAACAAGAGAGGTTATTATGGACGGACCCCACATGCACTTGTAGGTCTAAACAAAATGTTCCCAGCTACCAAGAAATCCAAGAAATGCTCTGTCATAGTTTGGCAGTTTTTGGATCTTAGGGATCTTGAGGGACTTTGTTGGTAGCTTGCTACCTTGAATGACTGGGATGCTTTCCACACAAAATGAGACCTTCCCTAGCATTTATCTACCCACCCTGACATGTTAGAATAGTCGGTTAGGCCCCACGAGCTGTGGAATGCAAAATCTCACTCCTAGCACCTTTCCACTGCATGAAACTGAAGCATTTGAGAGATTGTCTGTGTTTGATGTATGGAATGCAAAATTTCACTCTTGGCACCTTTCTAGTATATGAAACTAAACAAAAATTTGGTTCCCATTTTGTCTCTTATGTTTTGACCTTTTGGATTGGTTGTTGATCCCAATCTTATGAGCACAGTGAGAGAACATCTCTCTTCTAAGAGATCCAAATCATTGGACTTTAGTGCCAAACAAGAAGAAATCCACAAATACTACCACAAATATGGATAAAAACACTATCCAAAAATACTACCACACACTAACCTCACCACTCTTTCCCTTATGTTGTCCTTTGATAAGAGATCAATGTTGCGACACAATATTGTTGTTGAAAGTTATCAAAAAACATAGGGGAGTGGACCTAATTTTTTGAGCATCCTAACTTCACACCACTAACAGTTGCGCATTAAGTCATGTTTTTTTAGTGCAATGATGTGGCATTACATGATTGGTTGCTTTTCAGATGTAAAGAGCACATTTCATTCAATTGTAAGTACTTATAGTCAATACTAACAACCTTAAAGTCACATCTAGTAGTGTTAAACTTTTAAAAATATTAAACATTAAATCCAAAAATACTATCACAACTATTTCATCCATTTGCTGGTAAAATCTAGGGTTTTCTAGTTTTTCTTAAGCATTTTCAGCTTATAGCAAGCATGCCATAGGTTTCCCTTCAACTAGAATCCATAATAGGGAGTGATAATATCAAGTTTTACTAATTTTGGCATCACTTCAGACCTAGCATCAATGAAATTTAGGGTTTTATGAAAAATATATTTCAAAAGTGAGGTTTTGGTAGTGTATGAGGGTTTGGTACAATCATGGAGAGGCTTATTATGCAAGTTTCAGGTTGTCTTTTATTGTCTTTTTGAAGATTTTTCATGGAGAGGCTTATTATGCTTATTATGATAGTCATAGACTATTAAAACTACCCCTTTTTATCTTAGACCAATCAACATTCTATCTCAGACCACAAAACTACCCCTTTCTATCTTAGACCACAAAACTACCCCTTTCTATCTCAGACTAATCATCATTCTTATCTTTTCATGACTATTCTGGAGATCATTTTATTGGTCCAAGACTACCTCCTTTTCACATACACTCCTTGTCTCATAATCATGACTTGAGGACTATCTCTTTGGCTGTCACATTTTGTGACTGTCTCATATGATAATTGTTCAATCTTAGTGATAATAAAGGATATAGGAATTTTGTTAGATGTTGTAATTGCAACTTCCCTTATAGACATGTATGCAAAGTGTGGAATCATAGATAAGGCACATGGACTATCTGATAGAACACCGCAAAGAGAGGTCCTCTCATGGAATGTAATGATTGCAAGATATGTAGAAAATGGACGTGTTGAAAGGACTTTAGAAACATTCAAGCAAATGTAATTGGCAAGTGTAAATCCAAATTCCACAACCTTCGCCAACATCTTGTTGATGGTGTTTTTAGCACACAATAATGCAAGTATGATTGCTGGTATCACACCTCTCTTGAAAAGTATCCTACCCTAGGTAAGACTACTCTAAGGATAATACAGCTAGGTCTTAGCATGCTTGGAATGACTCAATGGTATGTCTAGCTGTGCCAACAAGGGGTCTTACATATAATGATAGGGTTTGTATGAAATGCAAAAGGAAAAGGGAGAGAGAGAGAGAAGGGATAAGAGAGGTCATGTAGACAATTTTAGAAATGATAATCAGACAAATAGACAGATTCCTAATAATAAACAAATCTCTGCTTAACCAGGCAACCCAGATGCCACAGAGATTGTGCAATCTTCTAAGGAAATGTAATGATTTTCAAATTGTAGAAGGTTTATCAAACACCCAACTCTTGGCGCAGCTCAATGAATTCACACAATCAAACTTATCTCATAAAATATGCCCAAACTAACTATGCATAATGACATACAATCAACAATCCATTAATGGTATGGATACGAAATTCATCAAATATCTGAATAATTAATCAATAATACAACTAAATATCAACTAATTTCAGATTGATATGAACCATGAAATCCAAAATGAGACAACACAACAACACAAATTTCTAGTAACCTACAAAGCTTGCTTTTTATTGACTGAATTTTGGCAGAGTCTCAACAATTCATTATCAAATCTTACTTCTTACAATGAGAGAATGATGGCCCTTTTATAGACAAGGCACCATACTGAGTTTTTGAATGGATGGTGGAGATTAACTCAACACCAATGGTCCAGATTACATGACATTTAATGAGATACATTAGTTTGACTTGCAAATACATTGAATCTAGACAAAATGGATACCGATTCAGTTGTATATGATGAAAAGTTAATTTTCAAGGCCTAATAAAGCCAAAAATAGAGTCACATAACACTTGAAAATATGAGTTGATGTGGATTCAGGGGATTCCAAGTGCTGATTGGATCAAGAGGTGTATGTGGCACATTTTTGGTGAAACTGTATCAAATTGGATGCTTGCTGGACTGATTCTTGATGACTGGACTGTTGGAACAGTCGTATGCATGTCTTGTGCAATGAACTAGATCTGCAGGAACCGCAATGATTTGACATGATATTCTATGTCTTTCAACTCCTAAGACTCATCTTTATCATCTTAGACATTATACTAATCTTCTCTTATAGGTGCAGCAGCAATTTGATTGATAGAATGTTGATTCTGCAGTTCTGGGTCAGCAGTGTACCTCTGTATGTTCATCCTTAAAAAATGGCTCCACTTGGTTCCTTTGTCCTCTTAGACCTATAATAAACAAGGCCAAGCATCAATTTTATCACAAAAAGTCATTTCTTATCATTTTGAATCAAAACATATCCATTTACAGTCATGGATTAGTAAAAAACAACTCATTGTCAATGTCACTTTCTCTATGAACAACCTCTTAAATCCAGTGATTTTCACATGATTTTCTACATTTTTTGCCATTTTCAAGTACCCATTTGGCCTATATGATGACCTAGGAGGTTTTTGTAGCCATTAATATCCATTTGGAGACATTTATTTCATATTTTTCTAGCCTTTTCTGCAAAAAACAAGATTTTTGGGGGGTACTGACTTTTTAGGTGCAGTAGCATTAATTGTCGTTAAATGTGCCCAAAATCCACACAAACATGGTAAAAATATTCATCATGATGTGACAAATATATTTGCAATTTAAATCCACCAAGAAAATCCAATTTACACCTCGAAAAACTCAATTTTCAGGCCAAAATACCAAAAAGCGTTGATTTTGGGTCCCACGAACTAAAAGTCGCTGGAGGTCAAATTTAGTGTAGGTCCGTGAGGAGGGTTTCTGGCACAAAATAGTTTTGGAATTGATTTGAGGTCTAACTGAACTTAGCATAGATTTTAGGTCCGATCGACCTTAGCACGGATTTTGGGTCCGACTGACTAAAGTCAATGAAGGTGATTTTTTGCGCAGGTCCGAGAGGGAGGTTTTTAGAGCTAGCGCTGATTTGAGGTCCAAGTGACTTTGCACTAGTTTTGGGTTTGACTGACCTATCGATAACGGGTGGTGACAAGAAGTTTCAGCGCAAGTCGGCAGGAACCCATTTTAGCGCAAGTCTGTGCAAGTTGTTTTTAGCGCAAGTCGGTAGGTGCTCTTATTAGTGCCAAGCAATGAAGTGGGGTTTTAGCACAAAGTCTAGTAAGGGATGTTTTTAGCACCAGATTTTGAACTTTCAAGATGTTTGAGATAGGTTCCAGATCCATAGGATTTCACATGCAGATTCTAGAATTTTGAGGTTCCACCAGATTTCAGACAACCATTTTTTAGGGTTTTCAGGTTTTCAGACTTAGCCAAATCAGGGTTTCAGTACCATGCATCAGAATGAATGTATGTGAACCCCTTAGTGAAATCTTGTGGAACTAGGCATGATTTTGCAATTCTAAGACCTGGAAACTAGGAATTTCAACATGAAACATCCTACAGAAGCAATTTCAAGGGTAATATCTAGTGACATGGGATTTTGGAGCAAAATGCAGTAACACCCAATTTTAATGCAAAAGGCAACAAATGGTTATTTCTTAAGCACAAGACCACTCAAGACATCTCCAAATCAAATATGAAAGACATCAAATCACTAAAAATACTCAAATCTGGAACAAATCATGCACTCTAAGTGCAAATCCACCTTCCATCATCATAAGGAAGAAAGGTTGAGATTTCAAGCTAAAGAAAAAAAGGGGGTGACCTCCATTTGTCAAAATGGAGTGTGTGTGCAAGGCACAACACATTCTCCCTATCTCTACTAAATTAGGATCTTTGGAATAGGGTATGGACAACCAGCAAAGCATAAAAGATATTATGTAGGTTTTTGTGAAGTTGACTGTGATGATTATTATGTAGGTTTTATTTTGAATGGTGGACAAGGGTTTGGTGTCTTGAGAAGTATTATACATTTGGACTTTAACTTATGAGCATTATGGTGATGGTCAATGGTATTGTGTTAGTCATAGTGACAAACCCTAAAGGCTTGTGCAGTGCAATATACCTATACTCAACTTCTTTCTCTCATGTGTAATATACCTATACTAGTTTTCTCTTGAATATTGTTTTGGTTGTTAGTTCCATGTGTATAGTCTCATTGATAAGATGTGTTGTTATTAGCCCTTAAGAATAAAGTGAAAATGTTTTACTTTGATTGAATATGTGGATAGCAATTATGTATGTGCATATGAGAAAAATGTTACCTTAAAAGAATTTGAAATATTTGCAAGGGCTATAGGATAGACCTATGGATTTATTGTAACTCTAAAATTATTTTTAAGGAAACCCATATTTATGGAATTGTTATTGTGTATATTTTTGGAATAATTAGGCTCAAAGTATATATGTTGCAATAATTGCAAGATTTGCACAAAATGGATTTGTTGATAAGGATTTAGAAACTTTCAAGCAAATGCAATTTGCAGGTGTAAATTCAAATTCCACAACCTTAACCAACGTCCTCCCTACCTATGCCAAAATGGGATCTTTGGAACACGGTATGGACATCCATCAAAGCATAAAGGATATGGGAATTTTTTCAAATCTATTGCAGTTGCAACTACCCTAGTAGACATGTATGTAAAGTGTGGAAGCATAGACAAGGCATGCAAACTATTTGACAGAACACCTCAAAGAGTGCCATCTCATGGAATGTAATAATTGCAAGATATGCACAAAATGGATTTTTTAAGAAGGCTTTAGAAACTTTCAAGCAAATGCAATTGAGACATGTAAAGCTAAAATGTGATCTTTGGAACATGGTATGGACATACATCAAAGCATAAAGGATATGGGAATTTTGTCAGATCTTGTAGTTGCAACTGTCCTAGTAGACATGTATGCAAAGTGTGGAAGCATAGACAAGATACGTGAACTGTTTGACATGATGCCTCAATGAAATGCCATCTCATGGAATGTAATGATTGCAAGATATGCAAAAAATGGATTTTTTTGATAAGGCTTTATAAACTTTCAAGCAAATACAATTGGAAGGTATAAATCCAAATTCCACAACCTTAGCCAGTATCCTCCTTGCTTATGCCAAAATGGGACCTTTGGAACACGGTATGGAATCCATCAAAGCATAAAAAGATATGGAAATTTTGTTAGATGTTGTAGTTGCAACTACCCTCAGAGGCATGTATACAAAGTGTGGAAGCATAGACAACACACGTGAGCTATTTGGCATGATGCCTCAACGAAATTTCATCACATGGAACGCAATGATTGCAAGATATGAAAAAAATGGATTTTTGGATAAGGCTTTAGAAACTTTCAAGCAAGTGCAATTGGCAGGTGTAAAGACAAATTCCACAACCTTAGCCAACATCCTCCCTTCATATGCCAAAATGGGATCTTTGGAACATGGTATGTACATCCATCAAAGCATAAAGGATATGGGAATTTTGTCAGATCTTGTAGTTGTAACTACCCTAGTAGACATGTATGCAAAGTGTGGAAGCATAGACAAGGTACGTGAACTATTTGACATGATGTCTTAATGAAATGTCATTTCATGGAATACAATGATTGCAAGATATGTAAAAAATGGTTTTTTTATAAGGCTTTATAAGCTTTCAAGAAAATACAATTAGCAGGTGTAAAGCCAAATTCTACAACCTTACCCAGTATAGTCCTTGCCTATGCCAAAATGGGATCTTTGGAACACAGTATGGACATCCATCAAAGGATAAAATATATGTGAATTTTTTTAGATATTGTAGTTGCAATTGCCCTCAGAGACATGTATGCAAAGTGTGGAAGCATAGACAAGGCACGTGAACTGTTTGGCATGATGCCTCAAAGAAATGTCGCCTCATGGAATGCAATGATTGCAAGATATGAACAAAATGGATTTTTTGATGAGGCTTTAGAAACTTTCAAGCAAATGTAATTGGCAGGTGTAAAGACAAATTCCAAAAACTTAGAAATGGTATCTTTGGAATACAATATAGGCATCCATCAAAGCATAAAGGATATAGGAATTTTGTCAAATGTTGTAGTTGCAACTACCCTGCAAGACATGTATGTAAAGTGTGGAAGCATATACAAGGAACATGAATTGTTTGACACGATGCCTCAAAGAAATGTTCTCTCATGGAATGCAATGATTGCAAGATAGGCACGAAATGGATTTTTCATAAGGCTTTAGAAACTTTCAACCAAATGCAATTGGCATGTCTAAAACCAAACTGCACAACCTTATCCAACATCGTCCTTGCCTATGCCAAAATGGGATCTGGGGAACATGGTGTGGAAAACCATCAAAACATAAAGGATATAGGAATTTTGTCACATATTGTATTTGCAGCTGCCCTTGTAGACATGTATGGAAAGTGTGTAAGTATAGAGAAGGTGCATGAACTATTTGACTTGATGCCTCAAAGAAATGCACAGTCTCATGGAATACAATGATTGCAAGATATGTACAAAATGGATTATTTTAAAATGATTTATAAACTTTCAAGAAAATGTAATTGGCATGTGTAAAACCAAATTCCTATAACTATAATTGATCATCATATTAAATATTTAATATAAACTGCCATATACACAATGCCATGAACATAACATCTAGTCTATATATAAAGCCATATAGGCATGTTCAAACAAAGCCATACAGGCATATACAAAAGTATATATACAAAGCCATCTAGGAATAAAAAAAATGTCCCAAATCTAGTTTCCTATGAACTTCTATCAAATAATTAGTGGCCCTTGCTTGGTTGTGAAGATGGAGAGCCAATCAATGACTCATCCTCTCTCCCATCGCATAGACTTCCTCGATAGAGATTTTTACAGCTCCACTTGTTAATACAATAAAAAAATATGCACATTAATATAGAAAACATGAAATATATAACATCACATATGTAATTGATCACTTATCACTACTTGATGATCCCTCTTGATCATCTTTTCTCTCTCTTTGTCCGTAGTTGGATGGGTTGGAGATGTGACCTCCTGTGAGAAGCATCAAGAACCAAAATTGACTAAACATAAATATCATTTATGTACATCAAATGACATGAGATAAAATAAGAAATACAAAATGACATTTACATGTTACTAGCTCATACCTCAGTCAAAGGATTTGAAGACAACATGGCTGCAACAATGCTTGTCTATACTGACTCATGAAGATAAGGAGGAGTCTCCATATTCAACATATGAAAATAGAGTTCAAGGTTATTCAACCAAAATAGATACATAACATTATTTCAATCCATAATGATTACAAATGGTTAAATTTACCTCTGTAAAAGTGGTTTTACATGTAGGGGACCAAGGAAATTATGGAGTGCTGGTGAAGCTCCCTGTTAAAATCATCAAATTGTCACTAAATAATATTACCATTGATATATGCACTATATTTATGTTCATGTGATAAATTACATACCTGCTAATTCAACCTCCTCTCATAACCTACCAATGGATGACTAACAGAGGCAGGATGAAGACTCTGACCCCAAAATTTCATTGTGTAGATAATTACATACATTAATTTTGACTTATAATATAGATATTCATATAAAATTAATTACAAATTTTAAATAAGAATATATTAAATCAAGATGAAACTTGTAAAAAAATACCTAGGAGTCAATACCAAATGTATGCTGTACGTGTTGGAATTAGATGTGACATCTGAGAGGGGGGTGAATCAGTTGTCTCAAAACTTTAATACTTTCTATAGTTAATTCTTCCTTTTTCATTTAACAACAAATCAATAACTTAACCATGAAAACAACAATCATAAATGTAAGAGCAGCAACACAATAACACACTTGACACCAAGATTTTTGACGTGGAAACCTGGTTAAGGGAAAAACCATGGTGGGGGTTAACCCACAAAAATTAATACCATGTTAAAAGCATTTTTACAATTGAGAATGCACATGCATTCAGGCTCACTGCCTAGAGCTCACTGCTCAAATAGAGCCTCACTGCCTACAAATGATTACAAGAGAATAACAAAGATTTTGAACTGATGAAAAGCATCTACTAATGCATAAATTTAGTTCTGGTTAAGCACAAAACACTGATCTTACACATTTCATCTTCACTCTGCCTCTTTTACTGCTCTTCCTTCATTTGAATCTTAGATCTTTGCTCTTTTCACATTTACTCCATATTCACTACACACACACCACATTCATTCAAATACATCAGGTATATATATCCACATCCTGATCTTCAATCACTTTTCAGTCGGCTTCAAGAACACTTAGAACTTTATTAAATACTCTACTCTGTCAGCTAGATTTGTGCATATCTTAAGACGTGGACCAAAACTTGCACTCACAAATCATCAATCAAGTCAGCCACTATCACTGGTCATCACTAATTGCCCAATTAACAACTCCCATACATCTGGAACCAAGATCAATTTCAAGGTCAACCTGTTCTTCTTCTATCTGCTATGTCAAATTGTTAACCCGATACTCAGATGCTAATAACTAGTGAATCCTTCATCACTAGAGGCCAAAACTCAGGATTTAGATTATCCTAACAATGCTTATGACTCCCTTAGATCCAAAACAAACTATGATCTACCATCAAAGAGATCTGGACCAAGATACTGAACCCTGTCACACACTCTGTTCTTGACTCCCCAGACTTAGATAAATCTTCAATCTGATTTCCGGTATGGGTAAAATATGCATTGCGGATGTGTAGTAGATACTTAGTTGCCATCAATGACAACACTTATCGTGCCTAGCAGTGTCTCTTGCCAACAATCTCCCCCTTTGGCATTGATGGCAACACTTAGTGAAAAATGACTAAGTGTCGAAATAACTCCCCCTTTGCTTGTGCTCCATACTATTGTTCACACTTCTTTCCGGTGCTCCCCCTTTGCTGGATTCCTCATTTTTCACTAATCTTCACTCCCCCTTTGACATCAATGGCAAAGGGTGGGGTTCACAATCCAAGATCCTCCAAAAATTTTGTGTATAGTGCCGCAAATGTACAGCTAATCATTAATTTCTATTTACATGAACTTGAGAATATCTAAAAAACTATTTTTCAATTGCACAAGTTCAAAGGCCCAAGTTCCCTTCATTCCATCCAAAATTGAGATGTGTCCACTCAATAAAAATGCAAATGCTTCTGCTTTTGTCAGATCCAGAGGATTACTTGTCTGAAGTGCAGTCTGAACTTCTGATAAGGCATTAAACCTGGTTTCTAACTTGGGGGCAATCAATTCCCAGAGCTCACACATTCTCTTCATAATGTTACCTTTTTCTTTAACAAGCCTCTTTATCTCATCTATCAAGCTAATTACTTGACATTCCTGACTTAGGGATTCTCTCTCTTGCATGCATCATACTTTGAAAGTTTTTGAAGTAACCCCAAATGATTGTCTTCTGAGTTTGGGAATCACCAAGGCTGAGTAGATTATCTCTTATTTGCCATGCAACTGGCCTGCCATTTGTCCAGTGCACACCTTGAGATCCAGGCACTTCATTCATAAAATAAAAGAACAAATAGATAATCAAGGAACCATACTTGAAGGTATTTTTCTTATCTTTCTTTATTTTGCTTAGATTCTCAATCAACTGATTTTGTAGTAGTTCACAAAGATCATAATCAACATTCTCCTTTAACATTTGATAGGCTGCATATATTGTAGTTCTAGAGACATAATTTTCCCTACTGGAGTGGTAAATCTTGTACCCAATCACCATGGAGGTAAATTTAACATCTGGTTCTATGATATCATTGATGGTCATTGCCCTTCTGTCAAACTTGGCACCGACATCAGTCACTATTTGGTTTTTCAAGGCTTTTAGCATGGGTAATCAACTAGATGAATTTAACCCAGTTAAAATCTTGATAACATCCTTTGTAATCTTAAATGGTTTCAATAGCCATATGAACTCATCATGTATTCAGCTCAAGATGTATCGAACCCATTCATTCTCATCAAATATCAGAAACCTAATGACTTGCAGAAAATGTTTGCTTTCTAAGGCTTTGTATTTTGATTTCAATTTATGGCTATCATCCCTTAAGTAGTTGTTAAACAAATCCAAGAGTTTCAAGTTTCCAAAATCATCAATGTTACAGTGGATGTATGCCCTAATATCCTCAACATGTAGTAAACCATAAGGAACTCCAAAAAATGCACCTAATGGTTCAACTTCAACTGATTTGTGTGGATGCTTCTTAAATATTGGTCGGGGCATTTCAGTTACATCAACAACTAGAGGTGTGGCCATCTCAACATATTTTAGATTCAAGATTTTATAGAGAAGCACGTTTTTCTTCCGCGGGGTTAGAGTTGATCAATTGCGGTTGAATTCGCTCTTTGTGCCTCAATTTCTAGATTTGCAGCTCAAATGCACTTCTTCTTGTTTCCTTCAAATGCAAAGTGATTCAAATGCATGACCAAGTGACCTTTTATCCTCTGCAAAACCTAATTTTGCATTGTAATAAATGTGCTGCCCTAACTTCATCTGGTTACTCTATTTCTTGAACTGTTCTTCATGAATTACTCCGTAAATTTTCACATTTACATCTTTTCTTTCAGAAATCCTTCCAAAAGATCTGAAACAATTCAAAGTACCTTCACTCATTGTGCCATATCCAGGTACCCACTTACTGAATAGGGGAATTTGATGTTCAATGCAGCTCCCCCTGAGCCAAAGCTCTTGATTTAATTACTAGAGGAATTGTCAACACCAGATTCTGGTGCAGACCCATTACTATGGTTCACAATTGTTTTCTTGACCCATGTCTCACTCATTTCATTCTGGATCTCATTTTCATCAATTTTTCTTTTGCCTCTGTCTTGTCTCTGCTCATCCAGTTTTCTATTTACCAAACCCCTTCTTTCATTAATCCTACTTCTGCAGAATCTTACAAAATGACTGGATTAGTTACAATTGAAGCACACAACATTTCTTTGCCCATTTGATTGATTTCCTCTTGATCTGCACTGAATGGCCATATGTCCAAATCTATTGCATGCAAAGCATTTTCCATTGAAGGAATTCTTATTTTCTCTATTTGATGAGTTATTCATTATCATACTTCTACATTCATTGGATTTATGACCATACCTCTTGCAATTGAAGCATTGTCCAGAGAAGGATGGATTATTTTGATTTACTCTACTTCTCCATTGAGTGGCTCTATGACCAAATTTATTGCACTTGAAACAATTTCCATTGAAAGATGGATACCTTTGAGCATTAGGTTGTCTTGCCAGAGGTCTTCTAGGGTTGTTTCTTTCATTCCTTGATTGAGAGTTTCTTTGTCCAGATCCGGAGCTTTCACCTTTCTCATATCCAAGACCATGCTTGTCATCAGCCCTTTTCTAACCCTCAAGTATTGCTTCAAGTTTAGCTGAACTTATCATAAACTTCTCCTTGTATTCATTTGCAACTTCTAGGTCATGTCTGAGAATGACAATTTATCTTTCAAGATCTCTTTCATTGTCTCTTTTTTCTTGTCAATCAAACTTTAGATGACCAGCTATACTGTCTAATCTGTAGCATTCATCAGTTCTTTCTTCCTTTTTCATTTAACAACAAATCAATAACTTAACCATGAAAACAACAATCATAAATGTAAGAGCAACAACATAATAACACACTTGACACCAAGATTTTTGACGTGGAAACCCGGTTAAGGGAAAAACCACGGTGGGGGTTAACCCACAAAAATTAATACCCTGTTAAAAGTATTTTTACAAATGAGAATGCACATGCATTTGAGCTCACTGCCCAGAGCTCACTGCTCAAATAGAGGCTCACTAGCTACAAATGATTACAAGAGAATAACAGAGATTTTGAACTAATGAGAAGCACCTACTAATGCATAAATTCAGTTCCGGTTAAGCAGAAAACACTGATCCTACACATTTAATCTTCACTGTGCCTCTTTTACTAATTTACCTTCATCCGAATCTTAGATCTCTACTCTTTTCACATTTACTCCATATTCGCAATACACACACCACATTCATTCAAATACATTGGGTATATATATCCGCATCTTGATCTTCAATCACTTTTTAGTTGGCTTGAAGAACACTTAGAACTTTATTGAATACTCTGCTTTGTCGGCTAGATCTATGCATAACTTGAGACATAGACCAAAACTTGCACTCACAAATCATCAATCAGATCAGCCACTATCATTGGTCATCACTAATTGCCCAATCAATAACTCCCATACATCCGGAACCAAGATCAATTTTAAGGTCAACTTGTTCTTCTTTTGTCTGCTTTGTCAAACTGTTAACTTGATACTCAGATGCTAATAACTTGTGAATCCTTCATCACCAGAGGCCAAAACTCTAGATTTAGATTATCCTAACAATGATTATGACTCCCTCAGATCTGCAACAAACTATGATCTACCATCAGAGAAATCCATACCAAGATACCGGACCCTGTCACACACTCTGTTCTTGACTCTCTGGACTTAGATAAATCTTCAATCTGATTTCTGGTATGGGCAAAATATGCGATGCGGATGTGTGGTAGAGACTTACTTGCCATCAATGACAACACTTATCATGCCTAGCAGTGTCTCTTGCCAACAGTAAGACATCATATGTGAGAACAAGATCATCCAATATGGATGTGTCTATATTGGATGTTGCCCCTACGTCGCAACATCCTACCGAGAGTCCTGTCGCGAATCCTCCATCCTATAATTGCATAGGTTCCCACATGATTGCACAGGTTCCCACCTGATTGCATAGAAGTGGGGATAAATGACACTTGCTTTTCTCACCCTCATCGTCCTGGGTGAGATCATCACCGTGTTGTGCTAGAGACTATGTGAGAGCACTCAATGAATGTAGTGTCTCCACCTCAACACTCTCCTTCAAAGTTGAAGGGAGTGACACATGTGCTGGCCTCTTCAGGGGTCTAGGTACAGGGTTTTGGTCTCACTATGCCCCCTCTCTATCTTGGGCAGAGCCACCACCTCTTCCCTAGAACTCTCAAATGTTAAAATAACTAGGAATCTTCTTGAGGACAAACTCGCAATGGAGTTTCCTCAAGAAATATTGTGGCACCTCATTGTTGTTGCATGGGTCCTCATCCAACACAATGTACCATCTATCCCAAAAGTTTTAAGATGTATCTTCATTCCTACACCAATGATTAGGGAAGTGTTTGCAAGTCTCTTCTAATCGTTGGCCAGTTTTAGGATTGATAAAGTGTGAACATAATGTAGATTTTGTAATTTTTTCATCCTTCACTTGTTCATAAGACAATTTGTCGGCATAGTATTGCCGACACCTCTCCCTATAGTCATGAAATTTGGTGATTTGGTTTGTCACTGATTTGGTGTGAGAAACAATCATCTCTAATGACTTTGCAAGCACTCTTGTACAATTGGTGCTTGCACTTGGATTATTTAACATTTCAATTAGGGTTTGAAGATGTTTTTTATTTTTTTCTATTTGCCCTAAATAGTTTTCCTATGTATCTCTTTCATGGTAAGGACATGAAGGTGGGGGGTTTTGAGGGGTTTTAGGGTTTTTTGACCCTTCTTAGCTGGATTTGTGTTTTTTCATGCCTCATTGACTGTAAATTCAATATAAAAAACTAATCAAACATTACAAAAGTCAAAAATTCTTTTCGAACTCACAAAAATTAATCAAACCCTACCTTCTTCGGCTGCTAAACCATCTACATTTTCTTCACGACATCTTCAGGAGTGGGTTTGGTGAGGTGGCATCATGAAAACATTAATCTTTCTTAGCACTTGCTTGATTTGCCCTTCCTTCAATGCGCTCATGCTATTTGACTGGTTTTTTCCTTGCCAAACTATAGTTTTGGCTGCGGGTATGAATGAAATGTGTTTTTTTGTTCTATGTAGACTATAACATGAGCGCGTTATAACACACTCACGTTATAGTCTACATGGGACCAACATGTCATGTGGTGACTTTTTGGTCCCACAACTCCATGCATACAACCATTATGATACCTGAGCTGTTTCAAGATGCCATCACACCAGGACTTATAATTTCCTTTCTTTAGGTTGATTACAAAAGAGTGAGTTTCATATCCCATGATTACAAATAGGTTAATTCCTTTAGACAAAAGAAACTCAACACATTAGGCAACCCCCCTAATTAGGTGACCCCCCTAGTTTTGACACTTATAACTTAGTGTGTTTTAAAATGCAAGTAGATACAATAGATGGGAAATTTGAAAACATTAACTTTTGCAAAAAAACAATGCTCAATTTCAAGCTATCAATCAAAAGTTATGATAGAAACAATTTTCTCATAAATGGCCTAATTTAATACATTTCACTAAAAATAGAAAAATGCCTATGGTGAGAGGAAGCCTAACCATTCAACCACTCATTGGAGTCAGAAAAGAGTGAAATTTACAAAGGTTGTAATAGTGAGGGGGTATTGGCCTCCTGCCAAACTGGAACTCACCCTTCATCTTCGACTGGTGAAGATATAAGGGTTAAAAAACCTTTCACTTTCACAAAACAATTTTCTAAAATATTTGAAGTGCCCCCCAAGTCCTATTTTTTTTATTTCATAGTGCATAACTTAGAAAAGGCCTTTGCAAAAATAAAAACACAATTTTTTGGAGCTCCCAATTTTACAAAGCCTGAATTAGGGAAACATGAGCAAAAAAGGACAGATTAGGGAAAAATACCCAAAAAATATGCAGGGCCAAGGGAAAAAATAGGACCCTTCGAACCCTTCACTCCACATGGTTGGCCTTGGGATGTCCTCTGTCCCAGAGGCATTGCAGGGCCTCTCAAGAGTCTGGTGTAGAGGCATTCAGCCCTATCAAGGATCCACAGGCATCAAATGTGTGGCCCAAAGGGCACGCCCTTCCTTGTCTTGTGGCCTTGGGCTTGTCAACAGTCCGCCATAGAAGCGTTCAGGTAAGGGTCCTTTGCACGACAGGGGTTTTAGGTGTCAGGCCCTGCGTGTTATAGAGCCTCTTCAAAGTGCCTACCTCATGGGTTTCGGGAAGGCACATAGCCTCTTTAAAGCGTCAGTGCCAATACAAGGCACAGAGCAAAAAATGTCTCCTCCCCTGCTCACAGAAACATATAGAACCTGCAATGGCGTTTAAAGAAACTCCTCCAACTTTGCAACTGAATGTCAACACAAACACAGACAAAACAATGTAATTTCAATGTTGCAATTCAAAACAATGCAACCTTATAGACTAGCATTGAACTCCCTATGCTTTGATACCATATTAGAAACCAAGATTGAGGAGATGAAAACACTAGCACAAAAGATTGAAAATGAATAGCATGGAATGTATCCAAACCCACCAAATACACCATCTAACATTAGCCAAAAGAATCAAATACATATAGGTGAGGATGAGTGAGGAGGTTGAGTCAACTTAGGAGTCAACTTCAACACTCCACTAACCAAGTGGAAAAAGTATGTCGACATGTGTCTTTGGAGAGTTGTGTCAAACTCTCCAAGTCTACACACAACCAACATAAGTAGGCTTACGACATGTGTATTTTACCCATGTGTGGTAAAATATACACTAACAATTAGGAATCATTTGACCAAGGTCTCTGACTTCTAATTAGGTGATTGTGGGTTTGAGTCCCACCAGGCGTGCCAAAAACTTTGATGATTATTTTTGCACCTAAGATTACCCTTAGACACAAGCCTAACACCAACGATGGGAAATCCTGCAAATGTGGGATTCTTGATGTCAGGATGACCTTCGAGATTTTAGAAGTGATTCTTCATAGGGTATTCAGTGAGTTATGCTTCAAACTTTGGGAGAAAAGGGAAGAAGAAGACTAAAAAGAAATCCTAACTAAAATGGTGAAACACCAAAGATATAACGTTCCTATTAGCATATGACTGATCTTGCACAATATTTGCAAACATGAAACAAGATAAGCATAGATACAACAATGAAAAGTGAAAAACACAATCATTAAACTGTAGAAAGTTTGAGAGTCTTAGATTTACAAATAGAGCTTGCATATGACAATAAGAAAGAAGAAGAAGAGAGAGAGATTCAAAACAGGTAGAATTGAGCACAAAGTGGCAATCTTCCATTCATGGGTGAATCAACATGAAGATGCGAGAGGCCAGAATGGAACAATCCATCAAGATTCATTTGATTCTTGGAAGCACCCACAAAGGATAGAGCTTCCACCTACTAAAGAAAACTCTACCTTTCTTCTTTACATTGTTGGATCATGTATATATAGTGAGCCTCTATCGGTGCACTTGGGCAGGAATCAACCACCCCAACCACCTCTGTTGAATCAAAACTAAAATGCACCCACTCTACCACTTCCAATTGCTCCATTAGTCACTTCATCATAATGGCATCTCAGAGAAAGGCCCAAGGCAATCAGATCTTCTAGATTTGATTAATGAGGCTCAATAACTCTGCCAAATCATGCTGCACTAAAGATTGCATCAATCTCAATTGGGGCATAGGTTAGATTGCTATAAGAGAAAACAAATTTGAATGTGGCTTGCAAGGATGCTAAATTGCCATGTGTCCCCTTAGACATCCCTTTGAGTCAGCTTTGAAAGGCATGGAGGCTTGCTAGCTCACCAAATTCATGAAATGGTGCATTGCTATGCATTAGTGGCTTTGAAGGATCTTTGATGATGCATGAACCATCGGATGCAATCGGATTGAAATTGGATGGCTTGGGGTGATGCTACATATGGTGATTCCCCTTTTGATGCCTCAGGAGAATGGGACCCATCAGACGATGATGTGCAGCAAATGATCCAATGACACATTGTTCAAGAGGCACTAAGCCAGCCTCACTGAGGAGCAATGTGAAGTTGCCACGTGTCTCTTTTCTATGTTTCCTTTGGCTCCTTATCATTTCTAGAATTTGGGCCCAATGTAGGGTTGAGTCACCGCCTCTAGCCAATAGCGCAACACCAAGAAGGTGTTAGTGCTGAGGCCTTTTAGAATGTGCACCATCATGACACGTGGCTTTGAGCACTCTCCCTTTTGGATGACACTAGTCATTGGATCACCTCAAATGAATCTAATGGTTAAGGACCTCTTGTGGACCATTGAGTCTTTATTTCCACTTGGTGGTAAGGCGTAATACCTTAGGAGGGCTAGGGAAGCTTTTATTGGGTTCAATACGTTTGCACCATCTGGTAGCCCTTGAAATGGGCCCACTATAGGTGACATGGTAGGAAACCACCAATAGCACATCATTTCTTTGTGTTAGTGCTACGACTCCTTAGATGTCATGTGGCTGAGACATGTAGCACCCTAGAAGAATTTGTGTGAATCCCTTTGAATTAGAGTATTGGGGGCCCACCTTTGGTCAAGTCGGATCTGTTGGCCAATGGTGCAACATCATTAAGGTGTCATTGCTGGAGCCTCAAAGGGAGAGCATGGGCTTGGCACTTTCAACATGAAGAGTCTCAAGGACACCTTTGTGTTGAATCAATGGGGATCCACCATCACTGACTCATGGTGCCTCTAGCCAATGGCACATCCAGAAGGGTGTGCCAGACTCACCTCCTTCTACTGGTGTGAGGCTCTACCACATGGAACTACCAAGAGGGGTTGAAACACTTAAAAACTTTATAGAACATAGGAGGGGCTCACTGATGGTGAATCAACCACTCTTTAGCATATGGTGAAACACCTCTAAGGTCTTGGGGGTGTGCAGGGTTGACAAATGGGATCATCATGAATCAAAAGGATTGATGGCTCTACGGGCCCCATTGCCTATGCTGAATCATTTTGAAGACTTGGGACTGCTAAGGGATGACTCACGACACTTGTCATGAAGGTGCAATGCCTGAAAATGTGTCAGAACTACAACATGGGGAGGTGCAGGAAGTCGCCATGTGCCAATCCCTAGGCTTGAATTTGATGGTTGGTCATCGCTTAAAGGAAACCAATACAAGGCTCCAAAGAAGCTGCCCAAATCGGAAATGAAAGATGCCACCATGGGATGTCTCTGATTCAAAAATAAATGTAGAGAAAAAGCTCTATAGTTTCAATGCTATAAAGATTGGTGATAAACACCATAAGGAATTTACCAGAACATATGGGTCAAGCTCTCCTTAGTCAAGCCACTAGATGGATTGATTTTTTGGTTCTAAGTGCATATTTAAAGACAACAAATAAGAGTGTAGTGTACCTAGGATGATATGCTCTAAATACTCTAATTAACCAATAGATTCTTTTTGTTCTTTTTACAAAGTCAAACTGTAGATGTGCTCAATTTTTTCTTAGATGATACTGGATGATTTCAAAGAATGAGGGAATGTCTTTAAATACACAAAAATCAACATAACATGTGTTAGGTCAGCGCATAATTGCTAGTGAAATAGTCAGTCAAGTGGAAAATTTCAATTCTAAAATTTAAGAATTCTAAGGTCATATTTGTGACTACAAATTTGACTTAAGATAGGTATGTACTCATAGATATGATATAAGGTGAAGAATAGTAAATTTGGGATAGTGGATGAAATTTTGGGGATAAGTCATGACATGGATCAAGGTATGAGCTGAATTTACACATGAATATGCTACTTGTAAGCTAATTATTACATTTAAGGCATGGTTATGCAATTTTCACTATTACAAAGATAAAAAGATTTTCTCTCTAAAGAAACAACTTAATATACAAACACTCCTTAAATGGAAAACAATATTATTTCATTAATATTTTTCTATATAATAACAAATATAAAAATAAAATAATTCCTTAAAATACAAACACCTTTAAATATTTATTAATAGAAAAGCAATCCACCTCAACCTCTTTCCCTGCAACCTTTTCTTATCAACTCATGTGTGTAGGGATTCATAGTGTCATAGCACATCCATATTTCAAACAATAACAATCAATGTGAGACAACCACGAACACATGCTGCTTTTGTTCTCCTGGTTAGTTGAATCTTTGTTGACTTTAATAGTCGGTCATCAACCCTTCTATCAGAGTTATTCCCTCTAAAAGGTTATGCTTTTTCTGCAAAACTTTTGGCTACAAATTTAGCTTTACAAGAAAAGAGCTTAAGACTGGTTGTGGTCTATCTACCGATTGTTTTAAGTAGGTAACTGGTGATTTACGGTAGCTGAATTCACCTCGCTTCCATTTCAGTAAAGGAAGCTTCATTTACTGAATGAATCCCTGATGAAGATGAAGTAGTTTTCCCAGATATCTGCGATGTTGTTCCCTTTTCATACTCCTCAATCCCTGAACTTGACATTGATTTTGAACTTGAAGCAAGGTTCTCGCTATTACTTACAAAAACAGGCTTTGAAGGATTTGGCAATGTCTCAGAGCTGTTAGATATCATCGTAATAACATTAGACATAGCTGGACGAAGTGTTGCATCAGTTTGCACACACAAAAGCCCAACATGGATGCATCTTAAGGCCTGCTCCTGAATGACTTCTGATGCTTTTGGATCTACCATATTCAGCGCATTTCCTCCGAATAGTTTCCATGCCTGCGTCACATATCATTAAATCACAAGAATCTGGCTGCATAACAGTGAAAATAACAGTTGAGACAAATGGTTAGAGGGAAATCCAGATTCTTACCCATTCTACCAGGTTTTGCATATCGTATGGAAGATGAAAATTAGTTTTTTTCCTTCCACTGATGATCTCAAGCAGCAGCACTCCAAAACTGTAAACGTCTACTTTAACTGACAGCTGCCCTTCCATTGCATACTCTGGAGCCATGTAACCACTGCATTGAACAACAATTGTTATTAATGTCTATAAATAACTATAAAGACTAATAGATTGATAAAGAATAATAGATTGAAGATAAAATCTAGTGCTCTACATTAAAAAAACAAACAAACTTAAACTTAGTTAATTCTTAACTATTTTTATAGTTAAAAAACAACAAATTTGAGGTAGCTCCATTCTTTATTATACTTTTAAAAGATTTTAACAACCAACATTTATTACATAATATGAAAGAAGAGAATCATATGAATTATAAACTTTAAGAAGCTTAATTGAACACTTTATGTTGATGTGTTCTTATAAGAGCTAAATTAAAAGATAGTCTTATTTACCATAGAATTATTAACATATAGTAAAATTTTAATTTTGGTCTCAAATACTTATACATGTTTGTAAAATAAATTCAAATATATAAAATTTAAAAAAAAAATGTGCATAACTACATTTATTTTTAAAAGGTAAATTCAATTTGAAATGTTTAACCATCATCAATCTAAATTTAAAAGCAATATTGTTCAATTTTAATATTATTAATATAATGTTTAATAAGAATATTCATAAAAAGAAAAAATTAAAAACACACAAATTGGATTATCATCATATACTTACAATGTGCCTGCAACTCTTGTATGGATATGCATCTCATCTTCAGGGAAAAGTCTAGCTAAACCAAAGTCACCTATCTTTGGATTGAGTTTGTAGTCAAGCAAAATGTTGTTTGCTTTAATATCTCTATGAATGATTCGCAGTTGTGAATCCTCATGAATGTAGCGAAGCCCATGAGCAATTCCAATGATGATGTTATAACGCTTTTGCCAGTCTAGCTCTTTGCACTTCTTTGAATCTGTAATCCCAAATCTAAAAACATTGGTCACCTATTCATGTTTTCTAAGGTAAATTAAAGTTGAACCATGACTTACCGAAGAGAAATGTATCCAAGCTCTTGTTGGGTAAATACTCATAAACAAGCAACCTTTCCTTTCCCTCCACACAACATCCCAACAACCTTGCAAGGTTTCGGTGTTGAATATTGGCCATCAGTTTCACTTCATTCATAAATTCTTTCTTGCCTTGTGCAGATTTAGCAGAAAGTTTTTTCACTGCTATCTCATATCCATCTCTAGTTGTTCCCTAAAGCATAAAATATACATTTAGACTTTTCCATCTCTTGCTGAACAAACTTTATTTTAGACTAAGAATAATTTGTTGATCTACCTTGTATACTGCACCAAAACCTCCCTCTCCAAGCTTGTTGTTGTCATGAAATTTTTTTGTAGCTTCTGTCAACACTTCTAAGCTGAAGACAAACTGTTGCTCTTGCATAAGTAACCCAGATTCGGGGGAAAATCCATGTCTCTCTATAACATTAGAAAACAATGAGAGAAAAGTGGCTAAACTTAAATAAAACCACAACAAGAGAAAACTAAAAACTATAAACAGATTTCGGAAAGAGCACCTTGGTTGTCGGCAGCAATAATTACTAGCCTCTAAAAAATTGCAAATTTAACTATTTTTTTCCATACAATCAGACAAATAAGTAACACCAGAATGATGCCTCCGACAAGCCCCAATACTATGAGTAATGTTTCGGAAAATTTTTCTGCAAAATACAAGCTCTCTAGATTACAAATTTTAATCATATTAGTAAATCCTATCTTCCTTTCCCTTGTTTTGTAGAACCCTCAATCTAAAAAATAATAATAAAAAGAGAGAAGTAGTTCATACTTTTTGGTGTCGTCGAAGTAGTAGTTGGAGTGGACCACTGAGGAGAGAAATAAAATGGGTATATTTCATATCTTACTTTGCAGCTCCCGTACAGAACCCGGGCTCCTTGTTTTGTAGAACCCTCAATCTGTGTCCTTGCTTTAACCAAGCATGTTCTGCAATCTGGTATTGATATATCTCTCCAACACTGAACTAAACCAAATAATTTTCCTGAAGCAGAGTAATTGGCTGATCCAGCAGAGAATCCCTTATTTGCAGGGATGTAAGCTATGTTTGACAGATTCGACAGAAGGCCACTGGTTGTGGACTCGAAAGCGTCCAAATTGCTGCTAATATTGTTCCCGTTCATAAAGCTATCTCCGTTAGCATCTAGAATTGAAATGAAATTAGAGTTGCCATAGCGCAGAAAACAGTCATCAAACCATATTAGCCCACTTATGTTGTTGGCGCACACAGTCTGAGCATGTCGGTGGTAATATATTCGCAGTACACTGGACCAGACCATATACCTTATTGGGAGATTGGCCGTGGGAAGAAGTGTTAAATCCTGAACTTTGAGGTGCATTAATAAACAGATCGTTGATAACTAGATCCAAGTTTGTGGAGTAGCTTCTGCCATCGGTGGAAATTGAGGGATCACTGCAGGTGTGCCTAATGTAGCTACATAGGACTGAAGGGAAATTCATTACAGACAGCAAAAGGAGGAGGGTCAGAAGAAAAGTTGATCCTCTGTAACGAATAAAAGGTAAAGAGGTGTACTTCATACTGTTTTTCTTTTTAACTCTCAAACCAATTACTGTTCCCCAAGCTCTCAGAAGTTGCAGGGGATGAACGAGGCATGCAGAGACAGCAGTATCGCTTCTTTTCTTCAAGAAATTACCTAAAGTTGAGCAAATTTCCTGCAATGCCCATAAAATCAAGAATAATTTTTTGTAGACATGTCCGCAAAAATGTGGAAGCATATACAAGGCATTGAACTGTTTGAGAAAAAAACTGAGATTATTAAAGCTCAAATTGATATAAATATGGTGTAATAATTGAAATTTTTAAATTGAGGTGATTTTATTTAAAGATTAAGAAAAAAATTCTAATTGTAGATGATCTACAAATTTATAAAGAACTTAAAACAATATTATAGGTATAAATGTTATGAACTAGTATATTTATATTTACAAATATATATCTACAATATGTGGAGAGATTTCTCAAAGTTTTGTACTTATTTTTATTGATGGTTTTCAGTTTTTTTTTTTTTTTAAAAATAATTTTCTAATTTTTTGTTTTTTCTTTCTGTGATTTTCTCTATTTCTAATTTCTTTTTTGGTTTTTATTTTTTATTTTTTCTAATTTCTTTTTTGATTTTGATTTTTTATTGTTTGGCTATATATTTACAGGGAAAATGAGTGCTCTCATCTCCACCCCATATTAATTGTAGAATGCCTCTGAGCATAATAACTAAATAACGAATATGGGGAGGAAAATATTCAATACCATCAAATATGTGATTCTTATTATATTTTTTTTGAGTCAGAAACAATATGGGTTACTAATTATAATATAAAATAGAGAGATGTGATGGAAAATAATAGGAATCTCCTCAATCATGCTACAATAAGTATATCAATTGTTGAAGCAAAGGAAGAAAAAGGGTACAAGGAAATATAGATTGTATTACCGTCTGAACATAAAAGCCTGGCATGAGAGAACGTAAGACAACAATGTGTGTCATGCGTTGGGCGTCTGCTCCTTCTCCTTCTGCTGCCACCGCCTTCAGACGCTTATGCTTGGGATTGTCGGTGGTGTGGGAAAATCCTGAGAGATTTGTAGGATTCATATCTGCTTTGGCTTGAAAGCTCTTGGATTTCTGCAGGAAAGATTCACATAGTTGAGAGACTTGCCCAAGCTATTCTCTGCTTCTCTGTCGTTGTTGTTGTTACATGTGCTGCTGCTCTATTCTCTCAAACTCATGAATTTGGAAGCCTCCTGTGGAACTTCTAAGAAGTTTTGTGCACAAGTAGCAGCCATGCTGCCATGAGCTATCTCCCATGGAAGTAGCTTCCTCATCAGTCAGTGGGAAATGATGGACTCTTTGAATTCCATCATGTCAGTGGGAAATGATGGAGATGTTACACGTTGATGTCACTTGCATTTTGTCAGAAGTCATGTCAGACTATTGATGTTCTACAAAGATTATTTCCCTCGGCTTCTATCCTCTATTAATCCTCAAAAGAAGCTGGGTAACACATATTTACAATCATTAACTGAATTTTCTTTTTTTAATCAAATAATTATTCATTTTGTGCCCAGTTGAGGGGCAGTTAGGGAGTTAAGATCAGTCCTGTGGCTGTGGCTGTTGATTTCCGTGTTTATATATATAAGTGTTTTTAGAAAATAATCATGTCTGCATTTAATTATCAAAACAGTTATTGATAAGTGTTTTTAGAAAATAATCATGTCCCCTACTTATTAATTGATGAGCTAAAGGGGTTCTATAATGAATGGTTCATAAGACACAACACTTGCTGAAGGTTTTGCAAATGGGGTAGCGAGCTAAGTGGGCTTGATCTTGGGGGAACTCCATGGTTAAGCGCGCTTGAGTCGGAGTAGTACTAGGATGGGTGACCTCCTTAGAAGTCCCGATGCTTCACCCTGTGTGCTAGATGCAATGAGTGCTAAGTGGACCATTTATTAACATGAGAGATGGGTTCATGTGAACCACTACTCATGAAATATAGGTCATGTGTTTGAAATCATAAAACAATTATTAATTTAAATAGAAAATAACTATATACACACTTGTTTGGCAAAAACATTTCACTGAGTTAGAATAGATTTTTAAAATCATCTCCTTTTTAAAATTTAATCACAAAATGGTTTAGATGCTTCACCTTTATTAGTATCACCTAGATGCAATGAATATTAACTAAACCATTCATTTTTATGAAATGGTTCCCAATCAACCACTGCTCATAATGCTCATAAAATTTAAATCAATGAGCAACTCAAAAAATAAGCAGTTCAATTCTGATACAAAAATTATACAACGACCCACGTTTTTAAATTCTAAAATAAAAATAAAAATCTGAATGAATAAAGACTCAATTTTATACATTGTATTCGGCATCATGGGTAACGGGGCAGACACCATTTTCTCTGCCAGCTGCGACTTTTTCTTTATTTAATAATAAGACTCCTGACATACGGAAAAGGCTCCTCTTCACATTATCATCAACAGCGTAAAGCAAAAGAAGATTTAGCGGCCGCTTTTGGTAACGCCTGTGGAGTTGAGATGCAAATTGAAGGTAAGAATAAAGGTGCATTCCATAAAAGAATGCTGCACTGTGAATTTATAAAAAAGTTCTATTAAAGTTACTACACACAAATGGAAAAATAGATTTAAATTTTTGAAACAAGACCAAAAGTGCATGATAATTAAAAATTATAAAGAAATAAAACAAATTTAAATTTGATAATAAGTTTAATTTTTTTTGAAATAAAATTTAAGAGGTATTTTATATTTTAGTGTAATTAATATATTTATAGTATATTAAATGAATTAATAAAAATGAATTAGTGTAATAGTGAAAAATGTACAAAAAGGTTTTATTTAGTGTTCTCACAAAAATGTACATCGTCAAATTTTAGGAGTCCAAAGCCTACTCCTCTCTTGTAAGTAGATTGAATGATCGTAGGGGTTACTGAGTCATGATTGGATAGAACACTCCGTGGATTAATGTATTTCATTTAACAAAGGGTCTCCATTGGATTCCTATCATATTACATGAAAGACACTATTATTTATAAGACTATCATATTACATGAAAGACACTATTATTTATAAGACTAAGTCTACTTACTAATTTTAGATACTATTTATAGTAGAGTTTTTTTTATAACTTATCTTATAAATAAAATGAGAGCAACTAAAAATAGAAAAAGTTAAATCTAATACACTTGAGTAAAATATTTACATGCTCTACATCTATTATTAATGGAAAATTAAACTAAAAATAAAAAAGTAAACTAATTTGTTTAACAACTGATATTATCTATTTAAACTTAATTAAAAGCTAAATGTATACATATATTTTACAAATGACTTGATTTCTAAAACTATAGGTAAAACAAAACTTCAAACTAATATAAAATTAAATGATTGCCACAAAAAATTATTTCAAACAAAGGAAAGCATTGGAGAAGAAGAGCCTTTATGAGCAAATCAATCTAGGATGGGATGAAACAAATTGGAATAGCTAGTCTTTATTCAGATGCACAACCAACACATAGAATGGTGCCCACTCCTATGGTCAAGTTAATAATGGAATCTCAAAAAACGTCGACAATGTTCATGCATCTAGGAAGAAGATTAACCTCCAATACCAATAGAAAAATTTAAAAATTCACTATTATATTTCTTTCCAATCAACTTATTGTTGAAATGTGAAGTCAATTTTACTTGTTTTTTTTGTCATATGCCACGTGTACACCATGCAAAATTTCATGTGGAAGTGCCACTCGCACTTTTATGCATGAAAACATATCTTTATATTTGATTTGTGCTTTGCATGTATTTTGCATGGTTATTTAAGTTAGTCGAGCTTGAATGCCAAGGCATGAGAAAAGTTTCTGTAACTACGAATTTTCTTTCTGAGAATAAAATTGAGAGATCTGTGCCCATGGTTTTTTTCTTGGTATATTACAAGGTTTTCCACATAAATCTCTGTTATCTATTTTTGTATTTTTATTGCAAATTCACTATTATTTCAATTCTGCACTACTTATTTTTCTAACAGTGGTTACAACCAATATCCACATACGGACAATAGTTGAAATATAAATATTTTGTATTACGAAAGCAATACAATATTTTACATGAGAACAATTGTTGTATAGCCAACAATGTAGACAACAAAAGAAAACTACTAAAAGGAAAAACTAGAAAAACTCCTAGTACAACTATTGCTCCACAAATAAAGATATATAGAATCATCCTTCAAGATAGTCACTTCTTCTCTTACACATATGCTCTGCATTTTTTTAATCAATTTTCCTCTGCTATTCATAAGTGCCTAGTTGTCAGCTCATAGGCACCTCCTATGAGGGTAGGCAACCCCTCTTGTCACATATAAGTGACTCCTATGGTGGTCATAGGCACCCCTTATATTCAAGTTTTGAATTTTATTTCATCAAAATAAATGTAGGCACCTATGTTTTCCTCATATGCCTCCTTGAAATATTTCATTTTTTTAATTAGCCAATAGGCTATTTAGTAGGAGACTAACTACTGGATAATCTTTTCTCTCGGTGTTTGATCATCTGGTTTTGTTCGATAATCTGACAGTCATTCTAAACCTTCAATCATGTACAAGTGGAAGACTAGAATTTAAAAAATTGATGACCCAACTATTTGGTGCCTCACTAATCATGGGGAAGTCACCATCAACATTTCTTAGCTGGCAAAACCGATGCTTGTGTGGACTACTAGGAATTGGGCTTGTGTGGAAAAGCCTCACTTGCCTAGAAATAAGAGTGTTCTTGTAGCTTTTGACCCATATTTTTTTTTTAATTTTAATTTTTAATATAATCTGAACAAGATATTTGCAATCAAAAGGAATTATTGTGCTGTTAATCTAAACTTTGGCTGTCTACCCTTGACCATCGGACAATTGTTTTTGCTTTGGTTTAGACTTCACTATGACCTGTCACATGACAGTTAATTTTTTATTTCTTCGAGTGAAATTTAATACGTTTAGATGTTTTTGATTAAGATAAGCAGGGATTTTGAAAGGGCCACAACCCTTTTACAATAAGGAAAGATAAGATAATGAAGTTCAAAAAATCAAACAAAAGGTAAACAATAGACACCATCAACAAGATAGTTACAGAACAACTAAAAATAACTACAAAAGACAATACAATGCCCCATAATTAGGGTGGTTTGAAGACAAATTTTTCCAAAGAGTTTTGAGAATCCACAATCATATTTTCCTTAAAGCTAAGGTCCTTCTGCACAAGTCTCTTTTTGATAGATTCTGTATAGATTGCAGGATTAAAAGACAAAAGACAACTCCGTATTCTCCTCAGCAAAATGGAGTTGCAGAAAGAATGAACAAAACGTTGATGGAGAAGGCTAGGAGCATGATGAGTGGAGTTGGTCTAGAATAAAAGTTTTAGGCTGAAGTTGTTACCACTGCTTGTCATTTGATCAATAGATCTCCTACATTAGTGCTTGTTGATAAAATGCCAATGGAGGCATGGTTAGGGAGAAAGCCTTCACTTAGACATCTAAGAGTTTTTGGTTGTGAGGCATATGCACATGTGCCTAAGGAGAAGAGACAAAGTTGGAAATTCTAAGGTTGTCAAATGTATCTTCATCAGCTACAACTATGGTGTGAAAGGATACAAGCTTTGGGACCCTATTGCATAGAAGGTAATTTATTCTAGAAGTGTTATTTTCAGAGAGACTAAATCTTCTCCTATTACTTTTCAGCCAAAACAGATTTAAGTAACTGAATAGAAAAAGGATGTGATTCAACTTCCTTCTATGCATGAGAAAGTTGAATCGAGGCCCCACGATAGACAAGAAGTTGAGGAGAGCTCATCAATATCTGAATCTTTAGAAGAGTTAGAAGAGGAAGAAATAGAAGAACCTCCACCCCAGCTTGTTTGAAGGACTACAAGGCATAGGAAACCACCAGAAAGGTATGGGTATTCACCTAATGATTGGAAATGTATATTTTCTTTGAATACTAACATTGATGAATCAAAATCTATGCAAGAGGCATTGGGTATGAATGATGCAGAGTCTTGGAAACTTATCATGGATGAATAAATGGAAGCTCTTGAAAAGAATGATACATGGGACTTGGTACCATTGCCTGAATGACACAAACCTATTGGATGTAAATGGGTGTTTAAGAAAAAGATTGGCTGAGATGGAAATGTTGAAAAGTATAAGGCACGATTAGTTGTGAAGGGATACTCTTAGGTTGAGGGTATTGATTATGGTGATATCTTTTCTCTTGTTTATAAAATGACATCTATTTGATTTTTACTATCTATTGTAATACCTTATGACCTAGAGGTCAAACAAATGGATGTGAAAACTGCTTTCCTTCATAGTAATTTGGAGGAAGAAATCAATATGACATAGCCAGAGTACTACATGTTGAAAGGTAAAAGCAAGTCAAGGTTTGTAAGTTAAAGAAATCTCTGTATGGCCTTAAACAATGTCTTGGGATGTGGTACTAGGAGTTTGATGTATATTTGTTGAGTTTGGGATTTGTGCAGTCTAAATTTGATCACTATGTATATTTTAAATCTGATGGTGATTGTTTCTTGGTAATTGCTTTATATGTTGATGACATGTTGTTTATTGGGAAATGAAAAGGTTTGATTGCAAAATTGAAATCTCAACTCTTTGCAAAATTTGAAATGAAAGATCTTAGTGCATTAAAACACATACTTGGGATGGAGATCAAAAGAGATCGCGAGAACAGAAAGCTATGGCTAGGCCAGAGTAAGTATGTTAGTTTAGTTTTGCAAAGGTTTAACATGCAAGATTGTAAACCACTTTGTGTTCTTGTTACTTTGGGAGCAAATCTCTCTATTTCACAATGTCCTACATCCCCATCAAAGATGGAAGACATGAGAAGAGTGTCTTACTAGAGTGTAGTTGGAAGCTTAATGTATACTATGGTCTATACAAGACCAAACATTGCCTAAGAAGTGGGAGTTCTTTCTCGTTTTATGTCTAATCTTGGAAGAGTGCATTGGGATACAATTAAAAGGGTCTTCAGATATTTGTGGGGTATAGTAGAGTACTCTATATGTTTTCATGGTACAGTAGATCAACATTCCTTGAGTATTCATTGTTTTATCGATTCAGTCTGAGCTGGTGATGTCGATACTAGAAGGTCCACCAGTGCATATGTGTTTATTCTTAATGGTGGTACAATTAGTTAGATGAGCAAGTGACAAGATATGGTCACTTTGTCCACTACACAGGTAGAGTATTGGTAGCTACTGATTCATGTAAAGAGGCCATTTGGCTAAAGTTTTTGTGTTTAGATATTGGATTGAAACAAGGTGTAGTTACAATTTTTTGTGATAGTCAGAGTGCAATCTACCTTGTGAGGAGCCCAAATTTTCATTCTAGGAGCAAACACATTGATGTTCAATATCACTTCGTGAGAGACATGGTCAAGGACAATAGGGTGAAGTTAGAAAATGTAGAGACAATGATGAATGTTGCAGATGCCTTAACTAAGCCCTATGAGCACAATGAAGTTCAGGTGGTGTTCTAAATCTGTGGACCTTTCAGCCCTTAGCAGTTGAGTTCATGACGATATGGATTCCTTGGCTCTTGCAAGGTATACAACAAGTGGGAGAATGTTAGAAAATTAGGTGTGCCATACACCATGCAATTTCTAATATTTGAAATATTTCTTTATTTGTATTTTAGCAATTTGTTTTTTACCACTTAGTGTCATGGAAGATGCTAAATGCAACTGTAACAAATTGGAATGCATGTAAGAGTTGCTAGAATGGAAAGAGCTAGTAAGAAGGAGTTATTTTGGAAATAATGATAAGCATGATTTGAGGAGATCGTGGAAGCATGATTTTAGGAGCCAAAAATGGAGTGCCATTTATTTGGAGAGTTAGTTATGTTTTGAGTAACTTACTATATTATGGTGGATTTGATTTGCTATGACTAAGGTTATAACTCATGTTTTTTGAGTTTCCATTTTGGTGGTTTCTTGTATTCGAACTCCTATAAATTGAAGGCTTGTGAAGAAATTTGTAAAGTTGAGTTTGTATTTACTGTTATGCTTCGGAATGCTCCTGAAATTCTTCCAAAATAGTTTACTAGCAATACTCTTGTAATAAACTTGCTCTACAAGTGTATGCAATCTTGTTGTTGGATTTGTAATACATTAAGCAGGCTTTGGGGTTTTTCACCCAAAAGGATTTTCCCCACGTATATCTAGTGTTGTGTGTTTCATTGTTTATTTTACATTTTAAATGTGTTTATAGAATTTATGTAACTATTAGATCAATTCTTATTTAATTTTTGCACAATATCTCTTGTCAATATTGGCATAGGAAGTTGTTTAGAACAGCTACTTTAACTTCCTTACAACCTATTCATCTTTTCCAAAGTAAATTAAGGTTGATTCATGACTTACCAAAGAGAAATATGTCCAAGCTCTTATTAGGTAAATACTCATAAACAAGCAACCTTTGGACTTTCCCTCCACATGACATCCCAAAACCCTTGCAAGGTTTCAGTGTTGAATATTGACCATCAGTTTCACTTCATTCGTAAATTCTTTCTTGCCTTGTGCAGATTTGGCAAAAAAGTTTTTCATTGTTATCTCATTTCCATCTCTAGTTGTTCCCTAAAGCATAAAATATACATTTAGAATTCTCCATCTCTTAGTGAACAAACTTTACTTTAGACTAAAAATAATTTGTTGACCTACCTTGTATATTGTACCAAAACCTCCCTCTACAAGCTTCTTGTTGTCATGAATTTGTTTCTTAGCTTCTATCAACACTTCTAAGCTGAAGACAAACTGTTGCTCTTGCATAAGTAACCCAGATTCAGGGGAAATCCATGTCTCTCTATAACATTAGAAAACAATGAGAGAAAAGTGGGTAAACTTGAAGAATTTGTTACAATAAAACCACAACAAGAGAAAACTAAAAACTATAAATATATTTCAAAAAGAGCACCTTGGTTGTGGGTAGCAATAGTTACTAGCCTTGCCCCAAAAATGGCAAATTTAACTATTTTTCTCGATACAATCAAACAAATAACTAACACCCTCCCACAAGCCCCAATACTCTGAGTAATGTTTCGGAAAACTTTTCTACAAAGTACAGTTCAATAACCTTTTATCATTATAATTATAGCTCTCTAGATTACAAATTTTAGTCACATTATTAAATTCTATCTTCCTTATAATTGTAGTAAAAACAAAGTAAAAACACCTTACACATAATGACGTTTATATAAAAGGGACAGAGAGGCGCCAAAAATGAGAACCAATGGAGAAGAATAAAAAATTAAAATTTTAAAAAAATAATAATAAAAAGAGAGAGAAGTGGTTCATACTTTTGATGTGGTCGAAGAAGTAGGGGAGAGGACCCAATAGCTGAGCATGTTCCAATAGGTGTGATAGTATTTGTGTATTTAAGGAACAATATTTTTAAAACTTTAGCACTAGTAGTTGTGACTTTAACATTGTTAGTGTTACTATAAGTACTTATAATTGAACAAAATGTACTCATTAGATTTAAAAAGCAACCAATCATGTTATACCACTCAGCGCACCAACAAAACATGACTTAATGCACACCTATTGATCCACCCTTTTTTGTGGGAACTATTTGATGCCTCAACAAAAAGTGTGCTGATGTGACATCATATTTGATGATATGACCCTGAAACCTTAGTTATAAAGAGAGGTCTTGCCAAATAAACTACTGTAAAATTTTTGGAGTGATTCGAAATTGCCACATATAATTTTGAGAGGTGTGAAGTTAGGGTGCTGAACTACTGGGTCGTCTCCCCTAGTCGGAGTGGACCACTGAGCAGACACATAAAATGGGTATATTCCATATCTTTACTTTAAAGCTCCCGTACAGATCCCGGG
Organism: Cunninghamia lanceolata; assembly: GCA_027924645.1. Classification (NCBI taxonomy): domain Eukaryota; kingdom Viridiplantae; phylum Streptophyta; class Pinopsida; order Cupressales; family Cupressaceae; genus Cunninghamia; species Cunninghamia lanceolata. The sequence continues at coordinate 10,293,917 of BSBN01000186.1, read as the reverse complement.
CTCCTTGTTTTGTAGAACCCTCAACCTGTCTCCTTGCTTTAGACAAGCATGTTCTGCAATCTGGTATTGATATATTATTCCAACACTAAACTAAACCAAATAACTTTCCTGAAGCAGAATAATTGGCTGATCCAGCAGCGAATCCCTTATTTGCAGGGATGTAAGGTTTGTTAGACAGATTTGATAGAAGGCTGGTGGTTGTGGACTGAAAAGCATCCAAGTTGCTGCTAATATCGTTCTCGCTCACAAAGCTATCTCCGTTAGCATCTAGAATTGAAATGAAATTAGAGTTGTCATAGCGCAGGAAGCAATCATCAAACCATATTAGCTCACTTGTGTTGTTGGCACAAACTTCTTTAATCTTTGCACCCGCTTCTAGGACACAGTCTGAGCATGTCGGAGGCAATATATTCGCAGTACACTGGAGCAGACCATGTATCTTATTGGGAGATTGGCCGCGGGAAGAAGTGTTAAACCTTGAACTTTCAGGTGCATTAGTAAACAGATCCTTGATAACTATAATCCAGTTTGTAGAATAGCTGCTGCCATCGGTGGAAATTGAGGGATCACTACAGTTGTACCTTATGTAGCTACATATGACTAAAGGAACAAACAACAAAAGGAGGATGGTTGGAAGAAAAGTGGATCCTCTGTAAGGAATAAATGGTAAAGAGGTGTAATTCATTCTGTTTTTCTTTTTAACTCTCAAGCCAATTGTTGTTCCCCGGGCTCTTGGAAGTTACAGGGGATGAACGAGGCATGCAGAGGCATGCAGAGACAGCAGAATCACTTCTTTTCTTCAAGAAATTACCTAATGTTGCGCAAATTTCCTACAATGCCCATAAAAATCAAGAATAAATTTCTTGTAGACATGTCTAAAAAATTGTGTAAGCATATATACAAGGCAGTGAACTGTTTGAGAAAAAAAAATGAGCTAATTAAAGCTCAAATTGATATAAATTTAGTCTAAGATAGAACTATCATAAATAATTGAAATTAAAATTTTTTAAATTGAGGCAATTTTATTTAAAGATTAAGATTTTTTTATTTTTTTTAATTAGAGATAATCTTGTAACATCAGAAAATGTCCCCTTGGGGGCTTTTCCCTCATAAGGTTTAGCTCCCAGGTCTTTAGTGTGCATTTATGACATTTTAGTTCATATTTTAACACCCTGATGGAATGAGACCTAGTTTTCATGGCAAGTTGGACCTAGGTGGACCCCTTGAGCTGTATCCTACCCAAAATAGGGGGGGAGGACTTGGGCATCCGCGCCCTAGTCCTGCCCTATTTTGGGGCAGCCCAATTTCTGGGTGTCGGTGAGTGACCGTTATTAGGTCCCTTTACTGACATGGTAAGTTTGAATTTCAAATATCTTGGCGGGAGTGTTTGTAGATACATATATAAGCATGCTTAGGCATTCATTTGTAAACTAGATTATGTTCATGTGATTTTGGCATCCTAAGGTGATTGAAGGTTTTTTTTATTGTGTTGCAAGAGCAGACTTGTATATTTTATGTGTTGATATTTGTAGATTTGAATATCAATCTCCTCAAAGCATGAAGAGCATCTTCCTCCATGAGAGCTTCACTAAAAGGTGACATATCATTGTGTTTTTATCATTGATTCCTTTGGTTTTGGCCTCTGCCTCACAAGGGCATGCCCTCTTTATCTGAAAATGGTGTTTGGAGACTTAAGTATCCTCCGAGATTTGATTGAGACAAACCTCTAAACACCACAACCCCCAAACCAAGTCTTGTGATTGCAGGTTACAGGTATCGCATTTGAAAAAAGTGGAGTTGTAGGAAGACTGGGTAGACATTAGGGATCCAGGATCTGAAGAAAAGTCAGACAAAAGAGTACTTCTAGGACTAGGGTGCTCGCTCTAGTGCCCTTTGCAGACAGATCCCAGAAAATAGAAGGTACAGGGTTGATTAGTGTCGGAAGGTGGTCCAGATTCCCCGAAAAAGTAGGTACCTTGGACTTGGGTGCCCTCTCCAGTATCCCTGACTGTTCTACCTCGGAACCCCAAAAATAGGTATTCTATAATTTGGTATTTTACTTCCGTCTGCAAGGACTTTTTCCATAATTCATTAATTTTTTGTCATATTTTCACAATTAGGGTTTTAATAGTCAATTGGGCATAGGAGAAGGAAAAATTGATAATGAATTCCCTAATCCAAGTTTCCCTACATCTAAAAGTGACTCTAGGGTATGATAGTACTCGCCACTTGACCCTAGATCCTTCAATGTTTAGTGGAGAGGTAGATTTTAACATCTAAACAACAAAAGATTAACAAATCTAATATTACTCTAAACATTTTGGTGAACCCATGTTTTTAGACTTAAATTGCAACTTACTGAGTGTTTGTCTGCAGGTTTGGATTGATTTCATTTATTCATTTAGTGATTCACTTTATTGCATTGAGCAAATTTTTTTTTAAAAATTGAAAAATTGGGAAAATTCAAAAAAATTGCATTGTTGGGCTTACTAAATTGCATCAATTCTTCCTAAATTTTCCTAATTCATGATTTTTGCATCAGATCTGATATAAACTATAGAAAAATCTAAAAATTAAAAATCTTTCTTTGCATTCCATCGTTTAATTGCTAGGGTTTTATAGAAATTTTGACAATTTTATATAACCTAGTAATTCCAAAATCTAGGGTTGGCAGGAAAATTATTTTATCAAATTTTTCTACTAATTTTAGAGGCTCATTGAAATTTATATTTGGCTATAGTCTTGTATTTGTAGTGTGAATTTGCATTTAAATTTAAAATATTTACATTTTTGCATTGAAAATTTCAACAAAAACTAGCAATTTTAATGCATTTTTATTAAATTTGCATGGGCATTTTGCATGTTTGAGCTTGAAAATTATTTTTAGATCTAAGAGTATGTAATTTCCATCAAAAATCAGACTTAAAACTATTTGCATATCATTTTGTCTCAAGATCTCAAACCTAGGGCTTCAAAAACAATGATTTTCACTAATTTTGGCCTTATCGACTTAATAAATTTGCACCATAGGTGTGTTGTGAAAGATATTTTGGTATTATTTTGATATTATTAGGATAATAATTTTCTACCCCTCGTAAAAAGCTTCACAACACCCTTTTAACGGGCTCTTGTAGTGAGAATTTGGTGAAAAACCACACTTTTTGACTATTTTTGCCCTAGGATTTGACCTAGTTTGCACTCCAATTGTGTTGCGATCAGTTTTATGGATTAAGGTGACTAATATCACTAATATTATTTTCTTTCCATCCTAAAATTCCTCACAACACCCCTTTGGCTAGGCCTTCGAGTTGAAAAATTGTGAAAAATAGCCTATTTTTGCTATATTTTCACTAGGGTGTGACCTTAAGTGACACTAAACGCGTGTTGTGTTGGGTATTTTGGCACCAAGTGGCTGTTAGTATTGATATTTTTTTTTTCCATCATCATTTTCCTCACAATGCCCTTTGTTATTCTCTCTTGCATTGAATTTTGGTGAAAAAAGTGCCTATTTTGACATATTTTTACTATAATCGACTTGGCATTATCTTAGATTTGCATAAAGAGTGTGTTGAGAGTGATCTTATTTCTGTTTTGGATAGATATTAGAAATATAACTTGCTTCCCTTGACTGAAATCCTCATAACATCCTTTGGGTCATTCATTTGCATTGAAAACGTATCGAAAAATTAAGCATTTACAACGTATCTTAAGCCTAAAACTTGGGCACATTGCTGCATGAGTCTAATAACTCACTGCCCTAAGAGAAATATTTCTTTAAGAAGAAGCATAAGACACATGGAATCTAGTGCTCTTGAAGAAGTTGGTACTTTGAACACCTTTTTTACCAAAGAAGAAACCCAAACATTACAAGACATTGCACCTATTACAAGTACAATGGAAGAACAAACTTTTAATGATGTTGATGATACTATTGAGGCAATAGGATATGTATCAGATGAGAAAATAGAAAAATTAGATAAAGAGTTAGCCAAATTTCAATCATTTATGGAAACTGAGAGAATAGCTGAAGAAGTCATTCCTACAATTCATAATATAAGAGAATTGATAAAAGGACATGATGGTGTTAATGCACTTCGTGGTCTAACACATATTATACAAACTAACATTATGCCAGTGACTGAATGTGCACAAGTGATAAAGAACACTCTATCACCATCTCATACACAAGTTTCGGCACCTATACCGACTACGAGAATATCTACCTTCACATCAACGATCTTAACAACTAATGCGAATGCTTTTAGTAATGCTACCATTGGTATTGGAGTATCTAATGGCACTAATTACAAAGCTGTGGGATTTAATTATCATAATCTGATTTCTAAAGGGATATCTTCTATGAATAATTGTTCTCAACCTCCTATCTATTCCACTCAATTCTAGCTTCCTATTACATACTCGCAACCATCTTCAACCTACCAATATGTTCAACAACCGTTAACATATTCTCAGCCTCTATATATTGTATCTCAAGCTCAATCACCTCCTCATCTTGGTTCCAATTCTTCACAACAAACCACATCCCCAAATGATGCCATCTTAAACCAAATTTTATAGGGCATCACTGCTTTGCAACAAAAGGTAACAAACTTGACAAACTCTTCACAGACTAGTCTACCAACATATCATGCCTGTAATCCATTATCCTATGCAATCTTGAGAACCTCTATGTCTAAGAGGTTTGAGACTCCTCACTTCAAAAAATATGGTGGAAAAGGTGATCCTAATATCCATGTGGCGGTATTCACAGCTATGTGTAGTGATTTCTATTTTGAAGAGGATTTGTTGGCAAAACTTTTCCCGCGATTTCTCAAAGATACTACTTTAGAATGGTTTTGCTCTTTGCCTCTAAATTCAATTAACTCCTTTTCGCAGTTAATCGATCAATTTTTACAACATTTTCAAGCAAACATCGAACCCCAAGTCACTCTTATCGACTTGGTTCAATGCAAACAAGGTCCGAAAGAAAAGTTGATTGAATTCATTAGTGGTATCGAGGCCTTTATGCGCAGATTCAATATCAAATGAAAGATGAAGATGTTTAGAAGATATTTATTACAAATTTACAACCTAATATTTGTGATAAGATTCTCTTGATGAAATATAACTCCTTTCAACATCTATGCACTGCCCTTCATTATTATCAACCTTCATCTAGTCAGTATGAAAACCAAAACTCATCGCCTCAAGTTGGACAATCCATGGGTGGATCATCGCAAAACAACTTTAAGAGGAACAATAATAGGGGTTTCATCAAGATCAATGGACCAAATACGAATGTGTCTGCTATAAATAATCCAAAGAAACCACCGTATCAACCAAGAAAATTTACTCCGATATCTGAGTCCTATCATTCTATCATGAATCAAGCTGTGAGTAATAACATTCTAAAACTTCCCCCGATCAAGCTTGTTGATCCTAGTAAACAAGGACCTTACATCGATGTTAATGCCTTTTGTCATTATCATCAGATGCAAGGACATGACACTGAATGATGTATGCGTCTTAAACATGAGATACAGGACATTATTGATTCAAATGTCATCTAGGTATCGGGTGTGAATGACAATGGAAACAAGTCGGTTGCTCCACCGAATCAGAATTTACAAATCTTCACTAATCCTTTTCCTAAGCATACTGAAAATAATATGGTGGAACAAGGTTTAGTGGAAGTAGACGAGGATGATTACTTGGACTATGACAGTATCGTCAGAATGATTGAAGTGGATAAGAAACAAGTGGATAACCCACCTCATCCATGAAGAAACATAATTTACGTTGAGGTTCCTCCTCTGTTATCCTTATATGGATCAGGAGATAATTAAAATACCTTTGAAAAGAAAGAACAACAACCGATACAGACGAGCAAGATGGTATAGGATGAATCTTGCTACTGTTCTAGAAAGCTTCACCAATGAAAACTCGCCAAAAATTGGAAAAGAGCAAGACGACAATCAATAGTCAGAAATAATAGTGGTTCTCCTCCTCATAAGCAACAAAAAGCCTCATTTAAACAAGGATTTAAAGAACAAGCATCATATGATAACAAACAAGACTTTCATAAGAACCACTCAAATTTCGCAACAAACATGATCAAATACCTCTCCAAGAGGTTTGCAAACTCCAACATATGATACGAAGGCCCTATAGGTAAGTATCTCTAACCCTTTATCTCTCTCATAATGTGCTTCCCCTGTGATGTGTTATGTGTTGTTTAGGCCTCCTGGGATGACCTCGGATTCTCCTGTAAGGTTCGGGATACCAGGAGACTACCTCTGTTGTGACATTCTTCTATTTGTATCATCATTCTTCTAAATTACCTCTCTCTGAATTCATTGTTGTGTGTTGTGTCTTACGGACATAGCATTGCAGTTGGTGACTTGGGGGCACCCTCCTACATGACTGTCCCTAAGACACTTGTTTCTCCTCTCTTATTTATTGTTTCCCTTCCTCTAGTGTTTCCACCTAGTGGACAGATGACGACAAACATTTATACTGATGCGGACCTAGTGTCCCTTTCAAGAGCGATCAAAAAATGGACTTAGTTCCTAATATGACAATGGGGTTGTATATCTTATCCGGCGCTTGGCTAGTGGAAGTACTTGTGCTTTCTGCGTAGTGAATTTTATGATGTTTTTGTCGCATTTACAAACCTTAACAATACTACTTCTCTATGCACCTTTGTTTGCCTTTGAATCTAGCCTTGGCGATACTCTATTTGGAGAGCTTCCTGATATAGCCCTATGGTTACCCTTGAACTCCAAATTTATTGTATATCCTTGGCTCTTTGTGTGGTTAATTATATGCATTTATGTTGTTGTTTATCATGATGTTGTAGACACTAACATGTTTCTTGCAGGGATGTGTTTGTGGGAACATTTGGCAATCATGAAGTACATGTCACCTCCGGGGGGCATGGGCTTTGTGAAAGTTGGTGTTCCCTTGTGTGTTTTCTTCCTACCTTAATGTGCTTGATATTGATAACTGATATCAACCACCTTAAGGTGGGGGCATATAAGGTAAGCTGTCTGTTATAGATGTTAGCAATATGTTTGACCTCAGATGCAGTGACCTACGCTCTTAAGTAGTGCATCGTACATGCTGAGTATGTTTGCAATCAATCAATCAATCATGTAATCCCTTTGTGGAGGCGGGATATCGAGCATATACTTTTTCTTAAGCCCTCTGTGGAGGTGGGATATCGAGCATATCCTTTTTCTTAGGCCCTCTACAGAGGCAGGGATGGTGTATTTCTCAGAGCAAATTGCATCATCCTGTCATTTTGAAAAGTCCTCTGCGGAGACAGGGAGTGGTTCTGTGACTAACTCAACCCTTAAGCATGTTTTTCAGTGATTGTTGTGGCGAATCCCAATCATCAGTGTGTGCCTGTAATGTGCCTGAGATGGTGTTGGACGTAGAAATAGGTACACTCCATCGCTTGTCTGCTGTGTTTTCTTCGTGTCTTCAAGTGTGTGTGTTTTAGCATGCTTGTTTTGTGTGGCATGTTTGTTGCCCCATATGCAGAGACCAGCGCCTTCGGGTAAGTGTTTCCTGCATTTTGGGAGGCATTGCATGTCTTGCGTGTGTGTTTCCCCATATGCAGAGACCAGTGCCTTCAAGTAAGTTCTTCCTGCATTTTTGGGAGGTTTGTTTACTTTCCAGTACTTGCATTTGCATTTCATGTATATGAGAAAAAGAAAAGAAAAGATATCATTTCCATCTTCCATGCATTAATGTGTCTTCTATGCATTGACTGTCTACTCCGTGTTCTGTGTGACTGTAATTGTCTTCTCCGTGTTTTACGCACCTGTTACTATCTTCTATGTGATTGGCGTGTCTTCTCCATGCTTGATGTGTTTGTTATGTTTGTGACCTTACTTTAATGCATATATTGGCCTTGCGTTTATACATACATTAAAGTCGGGGCTAAATTTAACGTTGAAAAATGTCCCTTGGGGGCTTTTCCCTCATAAGGTTTAGCTCCTAGGTCTTTAGTGTGCATTTAGGACATTTTAGTTCATATTTTAACACCCCGATGGAATGAGACCTAGGTTTCATGGCAAGTTGGACCTAGGTGGATCCCTTGAGCTGTACCCTATCCAAAATAGGGGGGAGGACTTAGGCATCTGCACCCTAGTCCTGCCCTATTTTGGGGCAGCCCCAATTTCTGGGTGTCGGTTAGTGACTGTTATTAGGTCCCTTTACCGACACGATAAGTGGTACAGGAGCACCCCTTCAAAATAAAGAATAAGTCTACTTATAGTATGTTTTACTTATGATGTAATAAGGTCCATGTGACCAATTCTTATGTTTAAGTCAATCTAGGTTTATGTGTCGACAATTGTAGTTTGTTATGCTAGTTGTCCTCCCAGCTGCTTGGAACCTTCCAGCCTCTTGGAACCTCCCAGCCGCTGGGAATTGAGTCTGTACTACTCGATAGGAGTAGTTATTTATGCCCTAGATCAATTTGTTTTGAGAGATACTGTTGCATAGGAGAAACAGAGAGATATTGTGTTTTGGAGATCAGACTGAGTATTGTGATATAGTGGGGCTATTGTATGCATTTTTGATATTGAAATAAAGGAGATCCCGTTGTTTCATTTGTCTGATTTTTGATCCATCTATGTATTGATTCTCTTGTTGCAAGTGAAATGGATTCATTCATCCATTCCACCAGTTGATTCTCTGAATCGGTGGAATGGACATGTACAGTAGTTTAGTTTGCATTTTCATTTTTCTATTTTTATATTTTATGCTTTTGGGATCGAAATGCTGCATGCAGTGAGAAAACCTAGCATCCTCATGTGCTAGGGTTTGAAGGATAAAATCTAAGTCAAAATTGCCCAGGAAACAGATCGGCTCAAGCTCAGGGTTTTCAGTGCAAATTTGTGAAGGCATCAGCATGAGAAGAACCATCGGGTTGAGAAAATTACATTGAGCCGACAAGAGGCACTTTCACCGATTGGGGTGACAATTGCCAAAGTGCTGCCGATGAAGAGTCTATCAGCATGAGATATGCTATCAGTGAGCGAGGAGAATGTTTCACCAATAGTCATAGTCTGACTGACGGTGGAACCCGGCATTGGTAGCATCAGGGAGACAATAGAGATCGGTAAAAGACTCTAGGAGTTCACCGCTGGTGGAAGCCCCGCCGATAGGTGAAAAGGAGACTCTTCATCGATAAGAGTCTGGCCGATAAGCATGCAAATGAATACTCATCAGTGTGAGATGGGTATCAGGGTGAAATGTATTAGAGGTGCCAATAGTTATATGTCTTGGCGATAAGGAGCTTGGTGTCGGCGTGAAGTGGAGCGTCGGGAAGGCCTTCTGCGGCTAGATCGATATCGAAAGTGTTGCTGATAGGTAACCAAAGGTGAAAACCCTACATCGGTGAGAGTGGGTGGAAGTCTTAGTGAAGGAAGACTCATCAGTGTAAGTTTGCACATCAAGAGACAGACAGAAAGTTACACCAACGATGTAAGTCTGAGCGATGGACCCCATCCATCGAAGAGAGATGACTTGTCGGTGAAAGAAATTAAGAAGTGGCCGATAAGGTAGGTCAGCCCAATAAGGAAGGAGAGGTTTAATTCGGTGAGACATTAGAGATGTTTTGCCAATATTAATAGTAATCGTGATTTGTGGGTTTTAATGGGTTTTTTGCACTGTTTGTGAGCATCCGCTGCATGCTCTGCATCAAAGTGGTATCAGAGCAAAGGAAAGATCTTCTAGAAAAGGTAAGAAAATGATAAGATGTTAGATGAAGAAGGAACATCAGAGATTCTGGCAAGGATGACCAACGCTGAGTTGGCAGTTCTAGTGAAGAAGCAAATTACAGAGAGCATTGCTGTAAAGGCTTAGAATCAGGCATTGAAAAATGAGTTGGAGAATTTGAGGGACAGAGTAGGTTCTGATAAAGAAGAAGATAGGGAAGAAGAAGAGATCCCTAGGAGGAATGAGGAAGACGTTCCTGCAGACCAGAGACCCTTGATTAATGCCCTCAAATCTATGGAGAGGAGAACCATGGATGTGAAGCTAGATTTGCCAGTGTTTACAGGAAAGATGGATCCTGATTCGGTGATGGAGTGGATAGACTTCTTAAACAATTTCTTTGAGACAAAGGAGATACCAGAACACCAGAGCGTAAAGATAGCCCAATCAAAAATGAAAGAGGCTGCATTAACTTGGTGGAATTTCATCCAAGATGATAGAGTACAAGAAGGAAAGTGTAGAGTTGCTACATGGAAGAAGATGATGGCTTTAGTGAAAGAAGCATATGTTCCATTGGATTACAGCATCCAATTGCATAAGAGGAAACAAAATTTGAAGCAGAAGGAGCTAGACGTCAACTCATACACTGAAGAATTCATGAAACTTTGTGTCAAGACAAAAGTAAAAGAGAGTGAGGAAGAAAGGGTAGCTAGATACCTTAATGGATTGACGTTCAACATTCAGGAAGATTTGAATCTGCATAACCCAGATACAGTTCAGAAATATTTTTAGTTGGCATTGAAAGTGGAAGAGAAGATAAAGAGAAGACAAGAACAGAAAAATAGAGGAAGAGGAAAACAACAAATAGGTGGAAGAGGTCCTTTTAGAGGCAGAGGACATGGATTTGGATATCAGGGAGAATCCAGTCATGACAAAAGCAAGGGAGATAATAGTCAAAACCAGAGAGGAAGTTACAATCAGCATGGAAACTTCAGAGGCAGAAGACCTTTCAGAGGAAGATCTCAGGGCAGAGGATCTATCAGATGTTATAACTGTAATAAAGAAGGCCATAGAGCCAGCAGATGTCCAGAAAAGGCAACAAGTTCAACAGGAGAAAGGAGAATGAATCTGATCCAAGAACCTGATAGCCAAAGTGCAACAAGCTCAAATGCTTTTCAAAGTGTGAATGCTCTTGACAATTATGGATATCCAGAGAGTGGAGAATCTTTGATGATGAGGAGAACAATGACTACCATGAAGGTACTTGACAAAGAACCCCCACAAAGAAAGTCTCTTTTCAGAACTAATTGCAAGGCAGGAGGAAAGGTATGTAAAGTTCTAATTGATTCTGGTTCTACTGAAAATTTTGTATCTGATGAAATGGTAACAAAGCTTAAGCTTAGAAGATTGCCTCACCCATCCCCATATAAGGTCTAATGGCTTACCCAAGGTCAGCAAACAGTTGTAGAAGAGCAGGCTTGGGTAGAATTTCAAATTGGAGCATATAAGGACAAGTTGTTGTTTGATATTACTAAGATGGATGCTTGCCATCTTTATTTGGAAGACCATGGTAGTATGACTTAAAGGCATGCCATGATGGTGTTAGGAACACCTATACAATCACCAAAGATGGTATGGTGATAGAGTTGATCCCATGGATAGAGAAGGAGGAGAAATCAAAAGGAAAAGAGGTGAAGGTAATGCTAATGGAAGGAAAACAATTCATGATAGAAGTAGCAGCAGAAGGTGCAGTTGCATATGCCCTAATTCCATGTCTGACAGTGAATAGAGAACAACAACAAGAAGTCAAGAAAGAGAAGAAGCAGAGGTTCATAGACCCAACTGTCCAAGAGTTATTGGATAAGTATAAAGGCATCATCTCTGATGGAATGCCAAGATCCCTACCACCTGTAAGGGATATCAGCCATTGCATAGATCTAATCCCAGGATCTACACTTCTAAACAAAGCAGTATACAAGCTAACTCCAGAACAGAATGCAGAAGTAGCAAGACAAATTGAGGAATTATTAGACATAGGTCTAATTGGTAAAAGTTTAAGCCCATGTGCAATACCAACTGTACTAGCACCAAAGAAAGAAGGCACTTGGAGGCTTTGTACAAATTCTAGGGCTATTAATAAGATCACAATTAGGTATAGGTTTCCAATACCTAGGATAGAGGATTTACTTGACTGTTTGGGAGGTGCTAAGTATTTTACAAAAATAGATCTGAAGAGTGGATATCATCAAATCAGAATTAGGCCAGGAGATGAATGGAAAACAGCATTCAAAACCAATGAAGGGTTGTATGAGTGGAAAGTTATGCTTTTTGGTTTGTCTAATGCACCTAGTACTTTTATGAGATTGATGAATGAGGTTTTGAGAGAATTTATGGGCAAGTTTATCATAGTATATCTAGATGACATTCTAATTTTCAACAATACAAAGGAAGAACATCTCAGACATATAGATTTGGTTCTCAAGAGGTTACATGAAGAGCAGCTGATGATAAATGTAGACAAGTGTTTGTTCATGTAGGAGGATATCAGATATTTGGGTTTTGTCATTTCCCAAGGCAAGCTGCAAATGGATAAGGAGAAGGTAAGTGCCATATTGTCTTGGCCAACTCCATGGACTATGAATGATGTCAGAAGTTTCCATGGGTTAGCAACCTTCTATAGAAAGTTTATAAGAGGGTTTAGTCATATTTGTGCACCCATGCTTGATACTATAAAAGGAGGACAAAAGTGTAGATTTTCTTGGACTAAGGAAGTAGGTGATTCCTTTGAAATATTGAAGAAGAAAGTGGCACAGCAACCAGTCCTTGCACTTCCAGATTTTAACAAAATTTTTTAGGTAGAATGTGATGCCAATCACATGGAAATTGGAGCAGTACTCAGCCAAGAAGGTAGGCCAATTGCATTTTTTAGTGAGAAGCTCAATGATGCTAAAAAGAGGTATTCATCATATGATTTGGAAATGTATGCTCTAGTCCAATCACTCAAGAAGTGGAGGCATTACTTGATGCCAAAAGAATTCATAGTATTCACAGATAATCAAGCTCTAAGTTTTATCAATAGCTAGGAAAAGTTGAACCACATGCATATGAAATGGGTAGAAACTTTGTAAGCTTTTACTTTCACATTGAAGAATAAGAAAGGAGTCAAAAATAAGGTAGCTGATGCCTTGAGTAGGAGAGTTGTAACAGTCAACCAGATCCAGTTGGAAAGTGTTGGTATTGATTCATTGAAGACCATGTATGATGCTAATGAAGATTTTGGAGAGATATATCAGGTATGTACTTCTTTTGGAGATAAATATCATGCTGAGTTCTTTGAATTTCTGATCCAAGATGGATTGCTGTTCAAAGGTGGACAGTTGTGTATTCCAAGGTGTTCTATGAGGTTGAACATTATAAAAGAGAAACATTGTGGAGCTATGGCAGGACATTTTGGTTTGGACAAGACTCTTGATCTTGTTAGAAGACATTATTTTTGGCCTAAGTTACAATCAGATGTCAGAAAATTTGTAGAGACATGCGTGATATGTCAGAAAGCAAAAGGAAGATCAACTAATGCAAGTTTATATCAGCCTTTACCCATTCCTTCCAGACCATGGGAAAGCAGAAGTATGGATTTTGTTTTGGGTTTACCAAGGACAAGAAAGGGATATGATAGTGTTTTTGTTATAGTGGACAGATTCAGCAAAATGGCACATTTCTTGCCATGCAAAACCACTGCTGATGCTTCATATATTACAGATTTGTTTTTCAAAGAAATAGTAAGAATACATGGATTGGCATTGGGCATTGTGTCAAATAGAGATGTGAAATTCATTGGTCATTTCTGGAGAGCTCTTTGGAAGAAGCTTGGAACAAATTTGTCTTTCTCATCTGCATATCATCCTCAAACGGATGGACAGACTGAAGTGGTAAATCGTTCCTTAGGGAATTTGCTCAAATGTTTGACAAGACAACATGGAGACAAATGGGATAATATCCTATCACAGGCAGAATTTTCTTACAATGATACTGTCAATAGGAGTACAGGGAAATCATCTTTTTAGATAGTGTATGGTATACATCCATGAGGTATTTTGGAGCTGAGAGATCTACCTACAGGAGATTCTGTTAGTGCAGATGGAGAAGCTTTTGTAGAAGCCATAAAAGAGGTTCATGATCAAGTCAAGACCTAGCTACAACAAACTACCTTAAAGTATAAGGAGTATGCTGATAAAAAGAAGAAGGATGTATAGTTTGACGTTGGAGATTTGGTGTGGGTTCATTTGAAAAAGGAAAGACTTCCTAAAGGTAAATATACCAAACTCATGCAGAGGAAGATTGGACCATGTCAGATTTTGAGAAAACATGGACAAAATGCTTATGCGATACAACTTCCTTCTGATCTTGGTTTATCACCTATATTCAATGTATGTGATTTAACTCCATACAAGCATAATCCAGATGAAGAACAAGAAATACTATAGGATACAGTAGCTGATGACATTCCAAAATATGATCTACCACAGTTGCAGAAGATTTTGGACACAAGAGTGATCAAGAAAACAAGGAACAAAGAATATCTGAAATATTTGGTGGCTTGGTAGGGAAAACCTGATTCAGAAGCAGTGTGGATGACTGAAGAATAGATCACCCAACATGGTTCAGACCTACATACTCTCATCTCAAGTGGACTTGAGATTTCTTCTTCTGGGGAGTATGGTGCAGGAACACCCCTTCAAAATAAAGAATAAGTCTACTTATAATATGTTTTACTTATGATGTAATAAGGTCCATGTGACCAATTCTTATGTTTAAGTCAATCTAGGTTTATGTGTCGACAGTTGTAGTTTGTTATGCTAGCTGTCCTCCCAGCCACTTGGAAGATCCCAACCGCTGAGAATTGAGTCTGTACTACTCGAGAGGAGTAGTTATTTATGCCCTAGATCAGTTTGTTTTTAGAGATATTGTTGCATAGGAGAAACATAGAGATATTGTGTTTTGGAGATTAGACTGAGTAATGTGTTATAGTGGGGCTGTTGTATGCATTTCTGATATTGAAATAAAGGAGATCCCATTGTTTCATTTGTCTAATTTTCAATCCATATGTGTATTGATTCTCTTGTTGCAGGCGAAATGGATTCATTCATCCATTCCACCAGTTTATTCTCCAAATCAGTGGAATGGACATGTACAGTAGTTTAGTTTGCATTTTTGTTTTTCTATTTTTATATTTCATGCTTTTGGGATCGAAATGCTACATGCAGTGAGAAAACCTAGCATCCTCATGTGCTAGGGTTTAAAGGATAAAATCTAAGTCAAAATTGCCTAGGAAATAGATCGACTCGAGCTCAGGGTTTTTAGTGCAAATTTGTGAAGGCATCGGCATGAGAAGAACCATCGGTTTGAGAAAATTACATTGAGTCGACAGGAGGCACTTTCACCGATCGGGGTGACAATTCCCAAAGTCCTGCTAATGAAGAGTCTATCAGCATGAGATATGCTATTAGTGAGCGAGGAGAATGTTTCACCGATAGTCATAGTTTGACTGACGGTGGAACCCGGCATTGGTAGCATCAGGGAGACAATAGAGATCGGCAAAAGACTCTAGGAGTTCACCGATAGTGGAAGCCCTGCCGATAGGCGAAAAGGAGACTCTTCATCGATAAGAGTCTGGCCAATAAGCACGCAAACAAATACTCATCAGTGTGAGATGGGTATCGGGGTGAAATGTTTCAGAGGTGCCGATAGTTATATGTCTTAGTGATAAGGAGCTTGGCGTCAGCGTGAAGTGGAGCATCGGGAAGGCCTTCCACGGCTGGACCGATATCGAAATTATTGCCGATAGGCAACAAAAGGCAAAAACCCTACATCAGCGAGAGTGGGTGGAAGTCTTAGCAAAGGAAGACTCATCAGTGTAAGTTTGCACATCGGGAGATAGACAAAAAGTTACACCGACGGTGTAAGTCTGAGCGATGGACCCCATCCATCGGAGAGAGATGACTTGTCGGTGAAAGAAATTAAGAAGCGGCCGATAAGGTAGGTCAGCCCGATAAGGAAGGAGAGGTTTAATTCGGTGAGACATTAGAGATATCTTGCCGATATTGACAGTAATCGTCATTTGTGGGTTTTAATGGGTTTTTCACACTGTTTGTGAGCATCTGCTGCATGCTCTGCATCAGTAAGTTTGAATTTCAATTATCTTGGTAGGAGTGTTTGTAGATGCATATATAAGCATGCTTAGGCATTCATTTGTAAACTAGATTATGTTCATGTGATTTTGGCATCCTAAGGTGATTGAAGGCTTTCTATTGTGTTGCAAGAGTAGACTTGTATGTTTTATGTGTTGATATTTTTAGATTTGAACATCAATCTCCTCATGGCATGAAGAGCATCTACCTCCATGAGAGCTTCACTACAAGGTGACATATCATTGTGTTTTTATCATTGATTCCTTTGGTTTTGGCCTCTGCCTCACAAGGGCACACCCTCTATATCTGACAACAATGTTCAAAGACTTAAGTGTCCTCTAGGGTTTGATTGAGGCAAACCTCTAAACACCACAACCCCCAAACCAAGTCTTGTGATTGCAGATTACAGGTGTCACATCCATAAAAAGTGGAGTTGCAGGAAGACTGGGTAGACATTAGGGATTCAGGATCTAAAGAAAAGTCAGACAAAAGAGCACTTCCAGGACTAGGGCACTCGCTCCAGTGTCCTTCGTAGACAGATCCTAAAAAATAGGAGGTATAGGGCTGATCAGTGTAGGAAGGAGGTCCAGATTCCCTAAAAAAGTAGGTACCTTGGACTTGGGCACCCACTCTAGTGTCTCTGACTATTTCACCTCGAAACCCCGAAAATAGGTATTCTATAATTTGGTATTTTACTCCTGTCTGCAAGGGCTTTTTTCGTAATTCATTAATTTTTTGTCATATTTGCACAATTAGGGTTTTAATGGTCAATTGGGCATAGGAGGAGGAAAAATTGATAATTAATTTCCTAATCCAAGTTTCCCTACATCTGAAAGTGACTCTAGGGTATGATAGTGCTCGCCACTTGACCCTAGATCCTTCAATGTTTAGTGGAGAGGCAGATTTTAATATCTAAACAACAAAAGATTAACAAATCCAATTTTACCCTAAACAAATTTAAGACAATGTGGGTTACTAATTATAATATAAAATAGAGAGGTGTGATGGAAAATAATAGGGATCTCCTCAATCGTACTGCAGTATACCAATTGTTGAAGCAAAGGAAGAAAAAGGGTAGAAGGAAATGTAGATTGTATTACCGTTTGAACATAAAAGCCTGGCATGAGAGAATATAAGACAACAATGTGTGTCATGCATTGGCCGTCTTCTTCTTCTCCTTCTGCTACCACTGCCTTCAGATGCTTACGCTTCGAATTGTTAGTGGTGTCTATTCTGGAATCGGAAAATTCTGAGAGATGTGTAGGATTCGTATCTTCTTTGGCTTGGAAGCTCTTGGATTTCTGCAGGAGAGATTCACATATTTTTGATTTAAGCTGACATTGGCTTGAGAGCTCAGATGCACTTGAATATAAAGGTTTGCGTGGCATATATTTGGTGTACACTTACAGAGGCTCTGAGGTGCCATGATGGTTGACATCTGAGAATGCAAAACTATTGCTAGAGTATGGCTCTAGCTCAGGCTCCTGCTCTAGAATGCGTAGTTTTAGTTGAGAGACTTGGGCCAAGCTATTCTCTATTGTTGTTATTGTTGTTACATGTGCTGCTCCTCCCTTCTATTAAACTCATGAATTTGGAAGCCACCTATGGAACTTCTATGAAGTCTAGAATGCCGAACAAGTCTTGTGCACAAGTAGCAGCCATGCTACCATGAGCTATCTCCCATGGAAGTAGCTTCCTGATCCCCACTAATAGTGCCTCTTGGTGTGATGGACTCTTTGGATTCCGTCTTGTCGGTGGGAAAGGATGGAGATTTTGTTTATTAATTTTAAGCCCTTTTAATCAGAGTTATGAACTAGAAAGAGTTTTGAAAGGGTCCCGAAACCTTGTACAGCAAGAACAAGCAACAACCTCAAGAACCAAACAATGGAGCAGGCCTAAAAATAGCAAAGCCACAGCGAAAGAAGAGCAATAATCATAATCAAGGAGGTTTAAATGATGGAGATGTTACACTTTGATGTCACTTGCATTTTGTCATGTCAGACTATTGATGTTCTACACAGACTAGTGCCCTCGTCTTCCATCCTCTGTTAATCCTCAAAAGCAGTTGGGTAACAAATATTTATAATAATTGAGTGTAATTTTTTTATCAAAATAATTATTAATTTTGTGTGGGGTTGAAGGGGCAGTCATATAGATGATAGGGCTATTCTTAAATATCATCCACTTCAATAGTTAAAAGTTAATTTTGGCCAATAAAAATAGGACAAATATTTACCACTTTTATTGGGAATGAGATGTAAGATTACTATTGACTATTTGACCATTTAAATGGATGATTGACTATTTGACTAGTCTTGTGGCCGTGGCTCTATTGTTTCCCAAAAACATTCTATTTGAATTAGAATGGACTTCTAAAATCATTTTCTAATTAAAATTTATATTAATTTTAACAAATTTATAATTATTTTAAATTATACCAGAAATGGTTTATTAGGCACAACATTTATTAAAGTTTTGTGAATGAGAAAACAAGTTAAGTAACCTTAATTTTGGGAGAAACTCTGTGGTTAAGTGCCCTTGAGTCAGAATGGGTGGTTGTGGGAACACGCAGATCTAATGAGTACTGAATGACCCACGTTTTTAGATTCCAAAATAAAAATCTGAATGAGCAAAGAAATAATTCAAGACATTGTATTCGGAATCATGCGTAACTGGGTGGACACCATTTTATCTGCCAGCTGCGACTTTTTCTTTATTCAATGATGAGACTCCTGACATACGGAAAAGGCTCCTCCTCACATTATCATCAGCAGCGTATGGTCATACTGGCCATCATTCACGCAATGATTGGAAACAATTGCAGAGGAAAGCAAAAGAGGATTTAGCGGCCGCTTTTGGTACCGCCTGTGAAGTTCACATGCAAATTGAAGGCTAGAATGAAGATGCATTACATAAAAGAATGTTGCAGAAAACTGTGAATTTATGAAAAACTTTTCTATTAAATTTACCTACATAGAAATGGAAAAATAGATTAAAAGAATTGAAACAAGATGAAAAGTGCATGGTAATTAGAAATTATAAAGAAATAAAACAAATTTAAATTTTGATAATAAATCTAAATTTTTTAAAATAAAATTTAAGAGATAATTTATATTTTAGAGTAATTAATATATTTATATTAGATTAAATGAATTCATAAAAATGAATTAGTGTAATAGTAAAAAATGTAAAAAAGGTTTTGTGTTTAGTTTGGGTAACATTTTGATGCATTTATATAGTTATAAATAGCATGTATTAGTTTTGTGCCTAGTTTGAAGCAATGTATTGATGCATTTATATATCTACAAATGACATGTTTTGTGCATGGTTGGGTCCACATATACCTAACCTTGCTTATACCTAGACCTATTCTAATTACTTGTCCCCATGCTCATGTGCACACAGTCCTAATCCAATTGTCTTATATATTTGATATTTGATCATTTATCCAGTCCTTATCCAATCCAACCTATTGGGTCTAAAAAACGCAGGTCCTCTCCTCTAGCATCATAACTCAAAGATAGACAAAGGGAACAAGGTATCTCATGTTGAGAGAGTGAAACATCCATAAGGAGGAGGTGGTTTTTGGGCCAACACATAGGATTAGGAAAAAAATCTATTTTTCTTTAGGCTCTACAAAACCTAGGGGGTATTTCCTTGAGCTCTTAAATTGGAAATGAGGATTAGAATATAGTTTTGACCACCATGCCCTAATGGTAGTAAAAAACAAGCCTTTTAGACCTTATAAACAATATATATTGACAAACATGCATATGCACCTAAAGATGCAAAATGAGTTATATCTCATAAGTTGAGTCCCCTTAATATTTCATACAAAATATGCATCTTGTATCTCATCAACACAACCCTCTAGAGATTTATTTGAAACTAACTTCTTGTAGGTATTAATTATTGAAGCTATGGGTTGCAAAGATGAGTAAAATTCTTGCATACATGAACCTCTAATCATTTATGATGAGGGGATCAATCCCAGAACACACAATAACATAGATTGCACACAGAAAAATAAGAATATTCTTTTATTGATCTTGTTAGTGTAGGTTTTTATTTCTTAGTTGGGTTATTTATTTTTCCTTTATTCCTAAGTTTTTCCTACACCTTTTATTAATCTCACTTAGGTTAATAAAGCATGTCATATTAGGTGATAGGATTATGAGGTGTCACCTTCCTATATGTGAGCAACCATTAGCTATCTTGGGAAGATATTTTGCTATCTTAAGCCCGCTAGATGGTTTCTCCTCATTGGTCGGTGTTGCCACCTCCTTCCTCTCCCTGGTCTATATAAGCATGCTATCTGGCTTGTATTTTGTATCATTTATTTTTACATCATCTTAATGCTATTTTGCTTCTAACATTTGCATTACTCTCTTGGAGACTAACTTTGTGTTGCTATTTTGATTTTGTATCATTTGCATTTATAGTTTAGATATCTATTCTTTTGCACTAGTTTTCCAGGTTAATCATCTTTTCATCTATTCTAACATAGTATTAGATTTTTTCTATGTGCAAGACTAGATTTTAGTTTCCATATTTGAGAGATTCAGGGGGGGCTAATAAATCTTATTGCAAGTTTTCTCAAAAACCCTGTATGCTATTCTCTTGCATCTTCGGATGATCTGGAGAATCAGAAAAGTTTGAAGGAAACATTTTAATCTCAGGGGTTTGCATATATATTTTTTGATATCTGGGTGATTGCAACATTTTTTATTATACTGGCAACATTTCTGGTTGTTCCAATGCATCGAGGAGGCTTGAGAAAGTCAAGATTTGCTTTCGTTTCACCAAAATCAGAGATCGTTTAACATAGTTGTGGAACTAAGGTTTTGTGCTCAGATCTTGAAATCAACTTTCAATCAAAGCGTTTTCACGCCAAAAGGACCCTACCATTGCATTCAGAAGGCTTTGCAGGTAAATTTTCATATATTATGCGCTTAATTTCGGTACCTGTAAGCACCAAAATCACGCACAACCTCCATGAGGACCCCTATGACGAGTCATAATCCTTGTCACGTACATGCAAGTGTGAAATAACATCCTCTAAGCATCAATTCTCTTGGTGACGTGTCTTTTCTTCCTCCTTATGTTGTTTCCCCTTTGTCAATCTCTCTCTCTTCGCTTTCGACACTTTTTGATACCTTTTTTAACAATTGTCGGTTTACATTTCCTGTGCTTGTGACCATGTTCCTAAGCCTTGTATGCATCTTGTAGGTGAGTTTTCACCTTTTCCTAGTGTTTTTCATCCATTCCACCCCCTAGAGGTCTTCTAGAGGTCGTCCTTAGCCATCTCCCACTTTTGATTTTCAGTTTCATTCAACCAATCCAAATCTCCCCCTATTATTTCCAAATCTCCCCCAGGAGATCTAGATTTTGCAAGTAGGGATTTGGATTTTCACACTGACTTGTTTCTAGAGGCAGATCCCCTCCTTTTCACCTCCTCTTCCATCTCCCATCATGCACTTTAACCTAGGTGTCCTCCTTTGAGGGTTGCCCATGGCTCACCATCAAGCGACCCTGACTAGTGAAAGGAGCAACCCCTAGGCAACCCTATTGTGTTTTCAGCTATGGAAATACTTGAGTTTCTAACTCAATAAAGCTCCATTTTGACCCATTTTCTTCCTGTTTGCATGGATTTTTGTGTCAAATATAGAGTTAACTATTTCATGCACCTACACATGCATAATTAGCTCTATTTTATCTTTAGTTAACAACTCATGCATTCTCATGCGTTCCTATGCACTCCTTCTTCTTCACTTCTTCTTGAGTGATAAGCTTTTACTGGGTAGATCACTCCAATTTTAGCCTAGATCACTCTTGAATCTTCTAGTTAACTCTCCAATCAAATTAAGCTAACTCTCTTTCTTCACCTCTCATCCCTTCTTCCAACCTATAAATACCCCCCTCTCTCAAGCACAAAGGGAGGCAATTTCATTTGTGCACACAAGTCTTGCAAGTTATTGCTCTCCAAATCAAGCATTCTCATGCTCATACAGGACATAGGAGCTTTTTTCTTTCATTTTTTAATCTCATTTATCTTTTCTAAAAGCTCGTTTGCATCCATACACTGCTCATATCAAGCCACAGTGCTCATCAAAGCTCTCATTGGGCTCTTTTTGCAAATCTTCAAATCTTCTTTTTCTTCTATTTTCATCTTGTTGCCAAGAGGATCACCTCACTACTACAAGAGGATTCGAGGTTGCCATTACACAGCTTTCTGAGGGTAGTGGAGGCTCACTCATCTCCAAGTTCCTTTATGCTTTCTTTTTATTTCATAGTAATTCGATAATCAAAATTTTGCTCTTGGGATAAGTAAAATACATGTTTGGTTTTTCCTTGATAGGCTAAGTAGATTTGCATGGTTAAATTAGTTTCCCTTTCCAAGTTCAGAGATTAAAAGCAATTCCCCTTTCTTAGATTAATTGATCCATCTATTCAGAAAACAAATAAAAACATAGATTACATTGCATTAGATAACTTCATCATAGCTTGCATACATTTTCTAATTCTTAGATTAAGAAAAAGCACTTTTGAGTTCCAGAAACATAAAAAAGCACAAAAAGAAGTTTTGCATTCATATAGGCTTGCATTCATAAAATCCAAAAAGAATAAAAACATTAGCAACTTAAAAGGTTCGCAAACTGTTGATTCCATCACAAGGTCATCCATAGTCAAACATTGGTCAAAACCCTTGATTTCATCACAAGGTCAAACAAAGTCAATGCATAGTCAAACCTTAGGTCACACAAACCCTGAGTCAAACCCTAGGTCAAGTCTTGAGGTTAACTCACAAATGCCTATCTCTTATCTTGGCTCACGAATGTGCCCTCCAGGGACTTAGAGGTGAGTGGGTGAGGGAAATCCTCGACAAGATAGAGGAAATCCACCCAAGACCACAACAAGACCCACTCGTCATTCAACAACAAGAAGCATTTAGAAAACTCTTACTACAAAAAGCATTCATCCAATAGTTTGAAAGACAACAAAGCATGAATGAGAACAACAGATTACCCATACAATGGTAGAATATCAGAAGCCCCAACCAAAGAACAGTGATTAGTGACCCTTTGAGTCATATAGTTATCTTTACAACCATGATCATAGAACAACACAGGCCCCAAGATGTGCCAACCCCTCTCTGTGAAGTCCAGCTCTCTAATGATCTAGACCACCCCCATGTCTTGCCTCCTCTTGACTGGCTACTTCCACAAGAGTGAGAGTGACATGGTGGTTCACCCCGTGGCAAGGAGGGAAGGGTCCATGTGCATGCCAAAACTGACTCGATAGCCCCAGGCCACTAACATTGTGATTTTGAGTATACATATTTTGGTGAACCCAACGTGAAAAGCAAAAACTTTTGTTTATGCTTTTTGCGTCCTAAAAGCGTAGATCCCATAAAAAACTTAAACATTTGGCACTTCAAAATAAAAACCTTCAAACATTTTCACTTTATTCTTCACATTCGCTTCCGCTGCTTCTGCCTTTGTCTCCTTCACCATCATCCGTTCTATTTATTCTGTGGTGTCTATGGCACCCTTGAATATGAATGAACCAGATTTAAACTTAGGGAATGTTCCCTCTAAAGAACCAAAAACTCTTTCTTTCAACAAGTATGTGCCACCTCACCCAGATGCACCAATCACAAACTACTATGATTATGAAGACTCTGATTACAAACAAGATCAAAGAGAACCTAGGCATTCTTTGTATTTTAACAATCCTACTTGGGAACATAACCCTGCCATACCAAATGTGCCTCACAAAGCTAGGAGAATTCAACTAAGATCAGAAATCCATTGGTTGGATCAACCATCTACAAGTACCTCAAGTACTCATCTTGATGAGGAAGTAAAGAGGTTAGAAAGACATTTGCAAGAGGCAAGAGACGCTCAATAAACATTAAAAGTTGCCTTGCAAGAAGAACAAAAAGACAATGTTGTGCAAGAAGAACCTCATCATCATGACAAGACTCAAAGAGAAAACCCAAGAAATGAGGAAGTGCCTAGAGCTGCCACCCCCACAGACCTAATTGTGACCCTAGTGCAAAGGATTACAACCCTAGAAGTAGAACAACCTTCTCCTGAAAGAAGATAGAAGTCGTATGATAACATCTGAATTGAACAAGACCAGGGGACATCTTAGAATCCCTCCTATCTCAACTATTATTCAAGAAATGCAAGTAATGACATGTGTTTGAATGGGAACCCTCTTGTTCAAAATAATCAACCAATGATAGGAAATCAAGAAAATCAGACAATGGGTTACCAAAACCCTCCTATGGGATTGATGCTATTAACTCCTTAATTGCAAAGTGCCTTTCTAGGGACATACCAGGAGTACTTGAAAGAACCACTTTACTTAAACATAAGAAGTGTTCAGTTACCTCGACCGTTACCTGATCTCCCAAAGTGCAAAGGAGAGGGTGATCCATATTCCCATATCAAAGCTTATACTATTGTGATAAGAGAACTCCTCCCTTGGGATGGGGTTGTTTCTAAGATCTTTCCAAAGACCCTAGAAGGAATAGCTCTAGATTGGTACTTATAGAAGCTTCAATCCACTCATTCAAATAGTTGATCAGAGAGTTTGTCATGGCCGTTGACATGAACAAACTCATAAAGATAGGGATCAAAGAGTTCCTAACCATGAAACAGGAGCCGAAAAAATCAGTAGCCCACTTTGTTACCCGATGGAGACAAGTTTTATATTCCTCAACCAGTGCCCCAAACATGGACCATTGTGAGTTATGTGACCTTTTCTTGCATGCCTTAAATAAGGACATGAGAGAAGATGTTTAGTAATTACCCTAGAAATATTATGAAGAAGCCCTAGAAAGTGCTTTAAGAATCGACCGAGCAGCCATTGATTGTGGCAGAAGGGTCTATGGGTCAAATGGAAACCTGATGAGGGAGGACATAGGGAACAATGCCCCTATCCTTAAGATTCTCAAAAACAATAGAAATGCAACAATAGATGGGATGACAGATCAACCCCTTGTCAGGAAAGTAAGAGATGACTATAATGGAAGAGACTATTACCCTCCCAATGTCAATGGGATTTATCATCCGAGAAACAATGCACATTTCCCAAAGGATATTTATTAGAGTTGGAATCATAATGGAAATGGTAATGATGGGAGGTATGAAAGACCCCCATATGAGTACAATCAATTTTGTTCTTTTCATAGAACAAGGGGGCAGAACATGAAATCCTGTAGGGAGTATAACCAATTCATAACCAGACTACCAGAAGACCAACAACAATTGTTCATAGAGATGTTATTGAACCCACAAGAGGTCATGCTAGATAATAAGGGAACAAGACAAACCCAAGCCCCGATAGCTCAGTAGAATGCTAACATGAGAATCTATCAAGACCCATTTCCTGCACATAAGGATACAAAAGCAACAAATCAAAATGAAGTAGCCCAAGGTAACAACACCAATATCCTACCACAGTTAGGGAAAAAAGGAGAATCTAGGATGTTGGGGTTGGTCGAAATACTACATAGTGAAGAAGAGGAAGGAGATCTTGAGAATGAACAAGAGGAAGTACATGAAACCACCATCTCAATGGTTGAGCCAATACCAACACCGGTCAGACCCTACTAACTCATCGAAGATTTAAAGAAAACCTATGCACACATGTATCATTCATTGACCTTCTTAGGAATTCTCCCTTGCATCATTCAACACTATTGAAAGCAATAGGGTTGAAGTATCTCGATAAAATTACACCTCCACCTAGTGAGCAAATCAACCATGTGGATTTTGACATAAGCCCAACAAATACTAAACTCAAAGACCCAAGTTTCTTCTTTGACCTAAAACAAATGCCTTCTAAGGCAGAGTTAACCAAGAAAGGAGACCCAACGTTGTATTTGCAAGTGTGGATCTATGATACCTGCATCAAAAGGACATTAATAGATGACGAAGTGGTAGTAAACATAGTTCCATTCTCTCTTCTAGAAAGAATGGGTTATGGGCACACTAATTTCACCACTTATTGGGACACTCTAGATGGGTACGATAATTTAAAAGCCACTACGATAGGTAAGATCACACTTCCTGTAACTCTAGGGCCTAAGATAGCCCCAACCACATTTTATGTCATTGACAAGGACACATGATATAATTTGCTTCTTGGAAGACCATGGATACACAGGATGAAGGTTGTGCCATCTACGCTATTTCAAGAGGCTCAATTCCTACATCTGGGGAAGGTATACCTCACGAAAGGAGACCCATAACTTTTTAGCATGCTAAAATCAGTCACATCAAAAAAACATATAGGCATCCCCATAGATTATGAACTTCCTAGTCCTACAAGCTTTTAGTCCCTAGTTCTACGCCACAATCAATATGCATCAAGAGGATGGAGATCCCAAAAAAGACTATAAACAATGCAAAGATGAAAGCTTTAGAAAACAAGAGATTACCATTACAAAAAGAGGTTATTCCCAAAGAGAAAGTAGTAAAAATCATGGAATGGATAGAGAGGGATGGACCTCTCCAATTCCCTTTGGAAGTCCTCATGATCAGTGTCCAACTAGATTACAAACTTTTGCCTTGCATAGGAGAGAAGCCTCACAGAACTGAAGGACTAGTATTTGAAATAACTACATTAGATTTGAGATAGATAGACCCTCACGCTTTCTCAGATCCTAAAGAAGACATGACAGAGAGTTACACTCTATCACCCTTGAGTGAATCGCGTGTCCCTAAGACACTAGAAGAAAGTGAGTCATATGAACCTCTCAGACCAATAGAAGAGTCATATAGACCATTAACACCTATGGAAGATTAGAATTCTATCTACAACGAATCAACCAACATGATAGGAGTTATCCCAAGGATGCTCATGGTATCCTAGCCACAATTTTAGCTTACCACTTCTGCCTCAGTACAGTCAAATGAACTTGGTGAATGGGAAGCACCCTTAGTGCAAATTGAAATGGTTGAGAGACTCCTAGCTGAAGACGAAGAGAGTGAGGGTACATTTCATAAAGAATGGAAAATGCAAGTATCAGTCAGAACTGATGATCTTGTCATCTTTGAGTTGCTAGGAAACTACATGGATATTCTATGGACTTGAGACTTGAGCCCAATGGGAGGACAAGTATAAGATTTGTCCCTCCTGATGAGCAAAGGGAACCTCAAACTCCCTTGGAATTATTCTAGTTTTTACAAAACATTCAAGGTAGACAAGATGTAAAGATTTACATGCAAGAGCAATTCAACACATTAATGGAATTGCTAAGGTGTGATGGAGTCTTGTATTGGACCCCTTCCCATCAGCAAGCTTTCCAAGATTTGCTCTGTCTCACATTACCAAGACAAACCACCGAGATAGAAATGATAGAATCAAATGATAAACACTACACAGTAGGAGAGCTTGTCCTAAGATGAGGAAGTATGAAAAACAAAAAGAGAAGATGAAAGAGAACATTCATAGAGGACTGGAAAGGTCCTTATATGGTTAAAGAAGAAGTCAGAAATGGTGCTTATCTCTTGTGCACAATGGAGGGAGAGTAACTTGGTAAAATAGTAAATGCCTTTCACCTCAAGAAATACTATGTCTGAAAATCATAAAAATCATAAAACATACAAATAAAAAAAAATCAAATATCCCAAAAATACAAAAAAAATCATAAAAATAAAAAATGTCAAAAATAATTTGTTTCTTGCATTTCAGTATCATTTTGTTCTTCTTGCATTACAGTGAATGACTTGCTCTTATATTATTTTCATTTCAGTAAGGAGTCTAAGGTTGCCTTGGTATATGTGATCCTTTTAGGTCCCGAGGTTCCCCATTTTCACAATCGCCATTCTCACCCTTCATTCCCAGTGATTCTAATCAAAGCCTAACTCTTAGCTTTACACTAATCTGAGTCATAATAAGCCAAGATGCTAGGTCTAAGCAAAGGTAGTATTCAAGCCTATAGTGTTCAAAGGAAGCTTGCAAGTAGACCTTCTCAATTCTTTCCTAGTAGAAGAGAAGTCCAACTGGATTACAAAAATTTTTAATGGCACTCAACCCCTTATCTTTCATGGCCAAAAACGTCAGGAGGATCAAAATTTTGAAGGAAGTAATCTAAAATATGAGTGAATAAAAAAATGAGTGATCAAAATAAGAGTGTTGAGAAAAATGAGAATTGAGAGATCAAATAATTGCATATCCAAAGTTCCAAAAGCATTCATTTCATAAAAAAGTCAAAAATCCAAAAAAACAAGAAAAATCAAGTGAGGCATTCTAGAAAATACAAAAAAAAGAGAAAAATACAAATAAAAAAAAAGAAGTTACAAAAAAAAAGAGTGAAAGAGAGAAGATTGTTGAATGTTCGTACTCTTGGGTGGAGATCAGTCTAAGCTCGAAGCCTCAAGGGTGACATTCTAATAGAGGAAATAAAAGAGAAAGGTACGAAGCACACACATGCACTAGCTGAGAAAAGCCAAGAATCTTGTAGTCTTTAGGATCATTTTCTATCTAGGGACCCTGGTTCTTTCCCATTTATCCTTTACCCCAAGTCTATGTTGCTTGCCATCTATGATCTAATTCTAGGGAACATCAATAAAAATTGTTATTGGTCTAAGTTGAAAGCTTGTCAGATTATCTTATCTAATGGAAGAGTGCTTCTGGATTAAATTGTGTATGTTTTTGCTACAACATTTCGGATCATACTCAATGATCCATCATCAGGTAGAGGATATTGTGTGAGATGGATAGCAGACTAGGTCTTATAAAGGAAAGATGAGAGAAGGATGAGACAAGGAATGGAATACGAAGGGGAGGAGGAGAAGAGTACCAAAGAAAAAACAAAAATTGGGAATAAATAGGGAATAAAAATATATGTATACATCCACAAGCAAGAGAAAGAAAAAAAAGCAAATATATAACTGAAAATATATGTGCTACATACTAACATAAACAAATGAAATGACTCTAAAAACTATATTATGTTATAAATAATGATATATAAATGCATATGTTTATAAAAGAACGAAGAAACACACCAAAAAACAAAATAGAACTTAGAACAAAAAATAATAAATTAAATTAAAGACAATAAATAATGAAAGGGGTGGATCCATACAAACAAATAATAATAATAATAATAATAATAATAATAATAATAAAAGTAATAAAAATAATAATAAGAATAATAATAATAATAATAATAATAATAATAATAATAATAATAATAATAAAAATAATGGTAATAATAATAAAAAGTCCAACTATGCATTAAAAATACAATCAACACATAAAGACACGCAATGAATCATAGACAAGATACAACTAAACAACAAAAAGAGCCAAATAACAATAATAATAATAATAATAAAAATAATAATGCTAAGTCATGCAATACCATGAAATTATCACATGCCCAAATAATTAGACAAGGAACAAAACCAAGACGAAAATATTCTAAATGCCCAAAAAAGCCAAACTATATCAATAAAGTCTTACATTTGTCTTGAGCATACCCAAGTCTTAGTGAAGGAAGATTGTTTTTTTAGGAGGAAACTCTAAGAAGCGATCCTCATTAAAAATCACCCCTCCAACCTCAATCAGGATGAAGGTTGGCAACTTAGCCCAACCTGGCATCCCTTATTGAACTCCCTTTGACTGCACCTTTATCCCTTGTGTCTTTCCTGACCTGTTGTCACTTCCCCCTTGTGTTGCTGTCCTTCCACCCTTTTCTCCTTCCCCCCCTCCTCTTGTCTTATCTTTTCTCATCATCTGGCCCTGTTTCACCATCCTCCTTTAGTGTTGGTTTCCTACCCCCTCCACCTCTCTTTGCCTCTCCTCACCTTCTCTTCTATTGTCTTCTACCTCACCTTTCTTATTTACTTGGTGCTCTGTCCTCTCCTTACCATGTGCTTTCTGCTCCTTGCTTCCATCTTCTTGCAAGGATCCATTCTTGTACTCTTACTTTCTTCCATGATTTTTTGTGATCAAACTCTCCTTTCTATCTTCTTTCACCTCTATCCTCCCACCCTCTTCACCCCTCTTTACTCCTCCTCCCCTTCTCTTGTCTTGTCTTCATCCTTGTCCTTCTTATCTCTTGGTGCTTACCTTTCCTTGAGCAACCTATTCCTTGCTTCCACTTTCTTATAGGGAATCATACACTTTCTTCTCTTTCATGCTTATTTACATGCTTGCATACTCTTTTTCTAGCTTGTGATATATGTGTACTTTATTAGTTTTTACACGGTTGTTTGTGTCTGCTTGGTCTTTTTGATATAGTTTGGCTTTTTTGGGCATTTAGAATATTTTCGTCTTAGTTTTGTTCCTTATCTAATTATTTGGGCATGTGATAATTTCATGGTATTGCGTGGCTTAGCATTATTATTATTATTATTATTATTGTTATTTGGCTCTTTTTGTTGTTTAGTTGTATCTTGTCTGTGATTCATTGCGTGTCTTTCTGTGTTGATTGTATTTTTAATGCATAGTTGGACTTTTTATTATTATTACCATTATTATTATTATTATTATTATTATTATTCTTATTATTTTTTTATTATTATTCTTATTATTGTTTTTATTACTTTTATTATTATTACTATTATTATTTGTTTATATGGATCCACCCCTTTCATTATTTATTGTCTTTACTTTAATTTATTATTTTTTGTTCTAAGTTCCATTTTGTTTTTTGGTGTGTTTCTTTGTTCTTTTATAAACATATGCATTTATATATCATTATTTATAACATATTATAGTTTTTAGAGTCATTTCATTTTTTTACGTTAGTATGTAGCACATATATTTTCAGTTATATATTTGCTTTTTTTTCTTGCTCTTGCTTGTGGATGTATACATTTATTTTTATTCCCATTTTATTCCCAATTTTTGTTTTTTCTTTGGTACTCTTCTCCTCCTCCCCTTCGTATTTCGTTCCTTGTCTCATCCTCCTCTCATCTTTCCTTTATAAGACCTAGTCTGGTATCCATCTCACACAATATCCTCTACCTGATGATGGATCATTGAGCATGATCCGAAACGTTGTAGCAAAAACATACACAGTTTAATCCAGAAGCACTCTTCTCATTATTCATGGACTGTGGAAAACTCATGCCTACTATTGTCTTATCTAGATAAGGATTAGTGTTTAGCCTCTAGCAAAGCCCAATTTCAGAAACACTCCATCTCACTCCTGTTCCTCACTTGAGTCTTAATTCCTAATTTCATGGACTTGATTAGGTCTCTTATACCATAATAACTTGAAATCCCCTGGATTGAAAATCATGTTAAAGAGTAGTCATATTGTTTGTTCAACAATGCATTCATACCAAAATCAAAAAAAGAGTTTGAAAGCAATAAAGTTAATGTCATAACTCATGACATTCTATAGAAGTAAAAGTTTCATTTCAGCATCCCTTGTGTTCTTGCATCTGCATATCATGATCTACATTTCATATATATTCCAAAAAATTACAAAAACATGTCATGATTATCATACTTGTATTCTTAGAGTTAAGGTTCAAAACATAATCAAAGAGTTCTTAAGCTTCCAAAGTGTACAAGAGATGAGTACTCATATGATAGAAAAACAACCATAAAAGTACAAACTTTCATTGATATATCAAAAGTTTACATTTGCAAAGAGTACAAGAGCTAGGACAAAATGCTCTCAAAGTAAAGTAAGGCTCCCCATTGAAGGGGGCACAGTTTCAAGAAAAGAAAATAGACTCAAGGGCGGTTCACTCCACCGGAACCCTCGGGACTCCTGCTCCTCTGTCTACATGTACCACTAGTCTCTTCATGAGACTTTTGTGAGCAAGGTCCCCTACTATGAGTATGAGAGTGTGAAGCTCCCACAGTGTAAGCTCATGCTACTGAAATCCAAGGCAAGCCATCTCACGAAGCACCTGATTCTCACCCCTAAGAATGAGATTCTCGTCCTTCAAATTAGCACTCTCCTGGCATCCATGATAAGAAGGAGTGAGAATGTCAGTGTGTCACCCAACCATAGGGGCACACTAGGATCAACTAGAAGCATCTCTTAGGTTAGCCTAGTGAAGGGGGCAACTAAACCAATGTTGATCTCACGACCAAAACCCCTCCACTCCTCAGCACTACTTGCAAAGCAAAGCAAAGATAAAAGATGTGACGACTCTTGATAAAAAGGAAAGAAAAGATAGGACAAGGCGAGATTAGAAAAATAGTAGAAGTCTCACATGGATCACCAGGCTGCTAAGTGGGATCTAGCTATTGCATCACCTCATCAGAGTGAGGAGGCCTATGCATTGGGATGGACCCCTTAGGTATATCATCCTCGTTAGTGTCTGTATCCTATGCATCCTCTGTTGGTCCCTCGTCAAATAAGTCATCCCCATCAGGAGCGTAGTCCTCGTTAGTAGACTCATAGTCATCCACAATGATCAATCCTTGGGAAGGAGCTCCTCTCCCTCCCCTCTGTCCACCTCTCCATGTCCTAGATGCTCTAATAATCAAAACTCCAGGAGTTAAAGGGGTCCAAGCAACAATCCTCTAGTCAATCTCACCTATCTCTTGGACAGATCTGTAATAAGTAGGTACTAGGGGCAACTCCTCAGGAAAATCCTCACCAAACTACTATAAGATACGCTCAACATGATGAGCCTTGACTAGACCATTATGATCTGAAAGCTCTGATACACTAAGGCAGTGCTCCGTGATCTGATCATCATGCGACCATGCACCCTCTATAGATGCATAAGGGTTAGAGATCATATCTACATTTGTAAGAGTAGCCACAACATGTAAAGAAGTATCAAAGTGGCCCACATGAGCCCACCTAGCTTCTCTCGGTAGTCACCTGTTAGGAAGAGGAATCTCCTTTTGATAAGGCCTGATGTGCTTAAAGATCCAAGTCATGATAAGAGAAGAGTGGTTAAAAAGCAATATCCCCTCGCTATGCTATATGATAGAAATCCTTGTAGACCATGGCCAAGATGTCTGGTCCCCAAGCGTAAACTCTGCCCTACTTAATACCTAGTATAATTGGTGCCCAACACCATCTCAAGTGAGCTGAGGCTTTGTCTCCATACAGCCTCGATGCAATCAAACTAATCAGAAACTTCCTTAGACGAGGAATGTGAAGTCATGGCACAGAGGTAAGATGAACACCTGTCTGATTCTCAGGGTGACTCACCCCCATAATCTGTGCCCAAGAAGTTTTGTCCTCAAAGGACTCGCTAGCTAGAAGAATAACTGGATGTCTTCACACAGGAACCCCTAGAATGCAGTAGACATCATACAGAGTGATAGTCCACTCTCTTGAAACCTGAGGGAACCTAAAAGTGTTTCTATCTACATCCAAATATGTCAAAATGTCACAGCAAATATGTGCCACATGATGAACAACTAGCACGTGGCAAACTCTAGCTAAACCTGCTCTCCTCAAAACATAAAGCTCATCGGTAGATAAAAAAGCATACATCTCTGAAAGCCATAACTACTCCCAATAGGCATTCCAATAGATCCTCATATCCTACCAATTAGAAAAGAACTTTAGATTAGATCTCATCAACTCAGAAAATCCCTAAAAATCATAAAACTGGCAGAAAATCCTACCAGAAAATGCGTATAAACCATCAAAATTGCAATAAACAAATAGATTCAATGTTTAATTTAGATCAAAACAGAGTGAAGTAAATGTCAAAAAACATCAAATTTCAATCAAAATTGATCTGTTAGGGTCACCCCTTTCATCAGACTAGATCTCCCCTAAGCAACCCAGATGTTCAACTGGATCTCCCTGGGTGACCTTGTTGCATAGGTAGATCTCCCTCGGGTGACCCTATTGCTTAGGCAGATCTCCCCCAGGTGACCTACCTGGAAAAAGGGGTGACCCTATGTGACTATTCCCCAAATTAAAAATGCTCTAAAAACCCCATTTCGCAGCCAATTTCAACAAACAAAAAAGCAATCTTACTCTAAACAACAAAACAAAGACAATGCAACAGAGAAATTAATCAAAAATAGACAATTTCAAGAGATTTTTTGTAAAAATCAAGCTAGAGTTTAGAGAAGGGTTTTTCATAGTTTGCATACTTGATTCTCAGCGGAAAAATAAGAGGCGACCATCTTTGCAATCTCCTCGGCAATATCTACCCAACGACTACTCACACGATCGATTATGTCACCGATTCACTCGAATCTCGAGTGTATGCATGGAGTTGTGGGACCAAAAAGTGAGTGTTTTATAACGTGCTCACATTATAAGGTGCTCGCATTTTAGGCTCTGCATAAAAGTAAAAAAACACACATTTCCTCATACCCGTGGCCAATAACATAACTTGGAGAGAAAAAACAAGTGACATAGCGTGAGTGTGTTCAAGGAAGGGCAAATCAAGTAAGTCCAAAGAGATATCAACGTTTTCACGATGCCACCTCGCCAAACTTGCTCCTGAAGACATCATGAAGCAAATGTAGAGGGTCTAGCAGCCGAAGAAGGTAGGGTTTGATTAATTTTTGTGAGTTTGAAAAGAATTTTTGACTTTTGTAATGTTTCATTAGTTTTTTATATTGAATTTATAGTTAATGAGGGAGGCCAAAACACAAATCTAGCTAAGGAGGGTCAAAACAACCCCAAAAATGCTCAAAACCCCCCACCTTCACATCCTCACCATGAAAGAGATACACAAGAAAACTATTTAGGGAAAATAGAAGAAAATAGAAAACATCTTCAAACCCTAATTTAAATGTTAAACAATACAAGTGCAAGCACCGATCGTAGGAGAGCACTTGCGAAGTCATTAGAGATGATTGTTTCTCACACCTAATCAGTGACAAAACAAATCATCGAATTTCATGACTATAGGGAGAGGTGTCAGCAATACTATGCTGACAAATTTTCTTATGAACAAGTGAGGAATGAAAAAATTACAAACTATGCATTATGTTCACACTTTATGAATCCTAAAACTGGCCAAAGATTAGAAGAGACTTGCAAATGCTTCCCTATTCATTGGTGTAGGAATCAAGATATATCCCAAAACTTTTGGGATAGATGATACATGGTGTTTGACTATTGTCCATACAACAACAATGAGTTGCCATAATATTTCTTGAGGAAAATCCATTACGAGTTCATCCTCAAGAAGATTCCTAATTATTTTAGCATTCGAGAGTTCCAGGGCAGAGGTGGCGGCTCTGTCCACGATAGGAGGGGGCACAGTGAGACCAAAAATGTGTACCTAGATCCCTGTTGAGGGTAGAACGTGTGTCACTCCCTTTAACTTTGAAGGAGAGTGTTGAGGTGGAGACACTACATTCATTGAGTGCTCTCACACAGTCTCTAGCACAACATGACAATGATCTCTGCCAGGCCGATGAGGGTGAGAGCAATAGGCATCATTTCTTCCCACATTTGTGTAGTTTATGTGGGAACCTATACAATTATGGGACATAGGACTCGCAACAGGACTCTCGGTAGGATGTTGTGACACAGGGACGACATCCAATGATGGACATATCCATATTGGATGATATTGTTCTTACAGATGATGTCTTATAGCATACATTTGGTATTGACTCTCAGGGACTTTTTTACAAGTTTCATCTTGATTTAATATATTCTTATTTGAAATTTGTAATTAATTTTATATGATTATCTATATTATAAGTGAAAATTAATGTATGTAATTGTCTACACAATGAAATTCTAGGGTTAGAGTCTTCATCCTACCTCTGTTAGCCTTCCATTGGTGACTTATGAGAGGAGGTCGAGTCAACAGGTATGGAATTTATCACATGATCATAAATATAGTACATGTATCAATGGTAATATTATTTAGTGACAACTTGACGATTTCAATAGGGAGCATCACTAGCACCTCCATGGTTTCCTTGGTCCCCTGGATGCAAAACCACTTATACTAAGGTAAATTTAACCATTTGTAATCATTATGCATTTAAATAATGTTATGTATCTATTTTGGTCGAATAACCTTGAACTCTATTTTCAGATACTAAATATGGAGACTCCTCCCCATCTTCATGAGTCAACATAGGCAGGCATTGCTGCAGTCATGTTGTCTTCAAATCCTTTGACCGAGGTATGAGCCAATAACATGAAAATGTAATTTTGTATTTCTTGTTTTATCTCATGTCATTTGATGTACATAAATGATATTTATGTTAGTCAATTTTGCTTCTTGATGCTTCTTACTGGAGGTGACAACTCCAACCTGTCCAACTACAAATGAAGAGAGAGAAAAAATGATCGAGAGTGATCATCGAGTAGTGGTAAGTGATCAATTACATATGTGATGTTATATATTTCATGTTTCCTATATTAATGTGCATATTGTTTGATTGTATTAATAGGTGGATCTGCAAAAATCTCTGTCAAGGAGGTCTACTCGATGAGAGAGAGAGGATGAGTCACTAATTGGCTCTCCATCTTCATGGCCAAGAAAGGGCCACCGATTATTTGATGAAAGTCCATAGGAAACTAGATCTTGGGACATTTTTTGTATGCCTAGATGGCTTTGTATACATACTTTTGTATGTTACTGATGTATATTTTGTATATGGCTTTGTTTGGACATGCCTATATGGCTTTATATATAGACTAGATGTTATGTTCATGACATTATGTATATGACAGTTTATCTTAAATATTTAATATGATGATCAATTATTGGTATAGGAATTTGGTTTTACACATGCGAATTGCATTTGCTTGAAATTTTATAAATCATTTTGAAATAATCCATTTTGTGCATTTCCTGCAATCATTGCATTCCATGAGACTACATATTTCTTTGAGGCATCATGTAAAATAGTTCACGTGCCTTGTCTATGCTTCCACACTTTCCATACATTCCTCTGAGGGCAGTTGCAAATACAATATGTGACAAAATTCCTATATCCTTTATGCTTTGACGGTTGTCCACACCATGTTCCCTAGATCCCATTTGGCATAGCCAAGGAGGATGTTCGATAAGGATGTGCAATTTGGTTTTAGATGTGCCAATTGCATTTGGTTGAAAGTTTCTTTTGTGCATTTGGTTGAAAGTTTCTAAAGCCTTATGAAAAATCCATTTTGTGCATATCTTGCAATCATTGCATTCCATGAGACAACATTTGTTTGAGGCATCATGTCAAATAGTTCACATTCCTTGTATATGCTTCCACACTTTGTATACATGTCTCGCACGATAGGTGCAACTACAACGTTTGACAAAATTCCTATATCCTTTATGCTTTGATGGATGTCTATACCATGTTCCAAAGATACCATTTCTAAGGTTTTGGAATTTGGCTTTACACCCACCAATTGCATTTGCTTGAAAGTTTCTAAAGCCTTATTAAAAAAATCCATTTTGTTCATATCTTGCAATCATTTCATTCCATGAGGCAACATTTGTTTGAGGCATCATGCCAAACAGTTCGCATGCCTTGTCTGTGCTTCCACACTTTACATACATGTCTTCGAGGGTAGTTGCAGCTACAACATCCAACAAAATTCCCATATCTTTTATCCTTTGATGGATGTCCATTTTGACATAGGCAAGGAGGATATTGGCTAAGGTTATGGAATTTGGCTTTACACCTGCCAATTGTATTTTATTGAAAGTTTATAAAGCCTTATCAAAAAAATCTGTTTTTTGCATATCTTGCAATCATTGCATTCCATGAAATGGCATTTCATTGAGGCATCATGTCAAACAATTCACGTACCTTGTCTATGCTTCCACACTTTGCATACATGTCTACTAGGCTAGTTGCAACTACAAGATCTGAAAAAATTCCCATATCCTTTATTCTTTGATGGATGTCCATACCATGTTCCAAAGATCCCATTTTGGCATATGAAGGAAGGATGTTAGCTAAGGTTGCAGAATTTTTCTTTACATCCACCAATTGCATTTGCTTGAAAGTTTCTAAAGCCTTATCAAAAAATCCATTTTTTTCATATCTTGCAATCATTGCATTCCATGTGATGACATTTCATTGAGGCATCATGTCGAACAGTTCACATACCTTGTCTATGCTTCCACACTTTGCATACATGTCTACTAGGGTAGTTGCAACTACAAGATCTGACAAAATTCCCACATCCTTTGTGCTTTGATGAATGTCCATACCATGTTCCAAAGATCCTATTTTGGCATATGAAAGGAGGATGTTGGCTAAGATTGTGGAATTTGTCTTTACACCTGCCAATTGTATTTTCTTGAAAGTTTCTAAAGCCTTATCAAAAAATCCATTTTTTTCATATCTTGCAATCATTGCATTCCATGTGATGACATTTCTTTGAGGCATCATGCCAAACAGTTCACGTGCATTGTCTATGCTTCCACACTTTGCATACATGTCTCCAAGGGTAGATGCAACTACAACATCTAACAAAATTTCCATATCTTTTATGGTTTGATGGA
Organism: Cunninghamia lanceolata; assembly: GCA_027924645.1. Taxonomy (NCBI): domain Eukaryota; kingdom Viridiplantae; phylum Streptophyta; class Pinopsida; order Cupressales; family Cupressaceae; genus Cunninghamia; species Cunninghamia lanceolata. The sequence goes on along the minus strand of BSBN01000186.1, from coordinate 10,255,600 downwards.
TGTCCATACCATGTTCCAAAGATTCCATTTTTGCATAGGCAAGGAGGATACTAGCTAAGGTTGTGGAATTTGGCTTTACACCTGCCAATTGTATTTTCTTGAAAGTTTATAAACTGTTATAAAAAAAAAACATTCTTTTCATATATTGCAATAACTACATTCCATGAGATGGCATTTCATTGAGGCATCATGTCAAATAGTTCACATATCCTGTATATGCTTCCACACTTTGCATACATGTCTACTAGGATAGTTGTAACTACAAGATCTGACAAAATTCCCATATCCTTTATTCTTTGATGGATGTCTATACCATGTTCCAAAGATCACATTTTGGCTTTACACCTCTCAATTGAATCTTCTTTAAAGTTTTGTAATGTCAGAAAATGTCCCCTTGGGGGCTTTTCCCTCATAAGGTTTAGCTCCCGGGACTATAGTGGGCATTTAGGACATCTTACATCATATTTCAACATCCCGATGGAATGAACCCTAGGTACTATGTCAAATGAGACCTAGGGGGACCCCTTGAACCTAACCCTACCTAAAATATGAGGAGGACTTGGGCACTCGCCCCCTAGTCCTACCCTATTTTGGGTCAGTCCCAAATTTTGGGTGTCAGCTTGTGACCGTTATTTGGGTCCTATGCTGACATGGCAAGTTTGAATTATGAAATTCTTGGAGGGAGTGTTTGTAGTTGCATATAAAAGCATGTTTAGGAATTCATTTGTAAACTAGATGATTACTAGCTAGCAATTTGGATTCTAAAGTTTATGTGAAGGTGATTTAATGCATTCATTGTGTACCAAGAGCAGATTTGTGTTGTCTATGTGTTTGTATTGGTAGATTTGAGCAATCATCTCCTCATGGCATGAAGAGATTCTTCCTCCCATGAGATATTCACTACAAGGTGATATCATTTGTGTTTGTAAGAATTTATCATTTGGTCTTTGCCTCTGCCTCACAAGGGCACGTACTCTCTATTTGACAATGGTGTTCGAAAGACTTGCATGTCTCTCTGGGGCTTGACTGAGGCAAGCCTCTAAACACCACAACCCCCTCCCAAAGTTTTCATGATTACAGGTTATAGGTTGAAGCTATAGACAAAGTGAAGTTGTAGGAGGGTACAACAGAGTGTTGGAATTGTAGATTAGAGAAGAAAACAGCTCCCTAGACTAGGACGCCCGCTCATTAGTCCTCGAAGTTTCGTGACGGGAAAACCTTCGGTATAACAGGAATAGGTTACATATCTTATTTGTAGATCCTGAAAAAAAGCAAGCCATTAGACTTTGATGCTTTCTCTTTAGTCCCTAATTATTCTTCTTCCAAACCTCGAAAATAGGTGTATAGTTATTTGTCATTTTACATCTTCTGTAGCAGCATTTTCTGATACTCGTCTGTTTGCTGTCATATTTGCATAATTAGGGTTTTAAGGTATAATTGAGCATAAGAGAAGATAATTGGTAATAAAATCATAAAAATCCAAGTTTCCCTACATCTCATAGTGACCTAGGGTAGGATAGTAAATTGCAAATCGACCCTAGGTCCTTGAATGAAAGGGTGAAAGGAGGATACACACACAAACTATCAAAAACCAAACATCCAAATTCCACCCTTTACATTTTGGTGAACTTGTGTTATTGGACTTATTTGCACCTTGCTGAGTGTTGTGCTTCAGATTTGTAGTAATTTTATTCATTCATATAGTCATTCATCTTATTGGATTGGAAAACTTACAAAAAAATTGAAAAATTGGAAAAACAAAATAGCGTTTTAAGGTTTGCCTGTTGCATCAATTAATTGGAATTTCATCAAATTTATAATTTTTGCATTAGATCTGAGATAAATTGGAGAAAATTACAAAAATTTAATAGCTTTCATTGCATTTTCATCATAAAATTGCTAGGGTTTTGTTGAAAATTGTGAATTTTGTATATAACCTAGTAATTCCAAAATCTAGGATTTGTAGGTAAAATCTTGTTTTAGATTTTTCTACTAATTTTAGAGGCTCATTCAAATTTTAATTTGGTTGTAGTCTTGCATTTTAGAATAAATTTGCATTTAGATTTCAAAAATTTGCATTTTTGCATAGAAAAATTCAACAAAAACTAGCATTTTCATTGATTTTTCATTAGATTTGCACTTGCATTTTACATGTTAGAGCATGGAAATTATTTTCAGATCTTAGAGCATGTAATTTTCATCATGTATCAGCTTTCAAAGCATTCATATAGCATTTTACATCAAGATCTCAAACCTAAGGCTTGAAAAACATTGATTTTCACTAAATTTGGCCTTATCGACTCTCTAATTTTACACCATAGGCATGTTGTGAAGAGTATTTTTACACTAATTGACTGATATCAGGGTTATTATCTGCTACCCCTCCTAAAATTCTTTACAACACCTTGTTATTGGCCTCTTGTATTGAAAATTTGGTGAAAAATTGCACATTTTTGCTATATTTGCCCTAGGGTTTGACCTAGATTACACTCCAAGTGTGTTGTGAAAAATTTTATGGATTGAGGTGATTGATATCATTGGTATTATTTTCTACACCTCCTAAAATTCTTTACAACACACCTTTTTCTAGGTCTTGGAATTGAAAAATCGTGAAATATTGCTTATTTTTACTATATTTCACTAGGGTTTGACCTTGAGTGGCACTATAAGCGTGTTGTGACAGATATTTTGGAATTAGGTGGCTATTATTACTGATATAATTTTCTGTCCATCATCATTTTCCTCACAACACCCTTTGTCATGCTCTTTTGCATTGATAATTGGTGAAAAATCACATATTGTAGTGTATTTTCACTATATTTTGACTTCTCATCATCTTAGATTTGCATCAAGAGTGTGTTGTGAAGGATATTATTGCTGTATTGGACTAATATCAAATGTATAATTTTCTGCCCCTGACCAATTTCCTTCCAACACCTCCCCTTTCATATATTTGCATTGAAAAAGTACAAAAAATCAAGCATTTTAGGTCATTTTTACATATAGTTTTGCACTTGTCGTTGGCATATCTTTTGGAAAAATTTTAAAATATGATTTGGCACACATGGCCTCTAATTACAACAACAACAATAGGTTCCCTCCTAGGCCTTACATGAAAAGAAACATGCCTGAATCTAAAATTGTGTTTTCACCACATGATAGAACAATCAGAGACACTAAAAGACCTCTCTACATCACTGTGAAAATAATCAGAAACCCTATGGATGGAAGCCTTATTGATCCTAATTGCATGACTAATGTTTCCATGGAAGAGTTCCTCTATTTACATAATTTGATGCAAGGATCTTATGACCCTTCAGACATGATGATTAAAACACATAAGGGAACCTTTTTAAAACCTTTGGGTAAGATATCATTGTTGGTAACTATATTCGAAAAACACGTAGAACAATGGTTTGATGTTGTCCCCATTTATGACCACTTTCACATTAAATTGGGACACCCTTGGTTAAAGGAAATGAAAGTTGTCCCTTCAACAATTCATAATTGTCTAAAATTTCCTTTTGAGGGACATGTGATTACCATCCCCCGAAATAAATATAAACGTTTGGTTGAAAGAAAACATTGCACACTAGATTACTTTTGGGAAAAATCTGAAGAGAAACCTGAACCATGAATAGACTTTAACTTCTTGAGCTATAGAAATTACAAAGGAAAACTATTACATCTAATGACAGGGCCTTCTAAACAAGAAATAGCAAAAGACAAGCAACCCGCATTTGAAGAGAACCATAGATCGAAAGGACAAGGTCCCTATGCTAAGGTTCCTCCCTCGCCATCCTTACAAGGATTAGGAGGTAATTTTTGACAACAAAACATTCCACCTCAACAAATGAGATTTGACCCTGGTGCTTCCTCTTCTAAAATGAAAAAAACTTATGAAAAAGTAAAGCCCTATCTTACAAGAGATAAGTGGTAAGAAAAAATTAAATAGAAAAGTGAGAGAAAGAAGAAGAAGAAGACAAGCTTATGCCATAAACCTTGCATCTCAACAAGAAAACATTGATCCAAACATTGAACCAAACAAAGATGATCCTAACAATGAAAAACCTTGGGCTATGATCCCTTATGTCGCACTTTCCTCTAAAATTTGGGAGTGGGAGGATGATGATGATTTACTTGATGACCGCTAGCCTAGGAGATCCTACAGGTAAGTATCTCTAACCCTTTATCTCTCTCATGATGTGCTTCCCCCACGATGTGTTATGTGTTGTTTAGGCCTCCTGGGATGACCCCTGATTCTCTTGTAAGGTTCAAGATACCAAGAGTCTGCCTCTATTGTAACCTTCTTCTATTTGTATCATTATTCTTCTATATTGCCTCTCTCTGATTTCATTATTATGTGTTGTGTCTTACGAATATAGCATTGTAGTTGGTGACTTGGGGGCACCCTCCTACATGAATGTCCCTAAGATACTTGTTTCTCCTCTCTTATTTACCATTTCCCTTCCTCTAGTGTTTCTATCTAGCTGGCGGATGACGAAAAAACATTTATACTGATGCAGACCTAGCATCCCTTTAGCGAGAAATAAAAAATTGGACTTAGTTCCTAATATGACGATGGGGTTGTATATCTTATCCGACGCTTGGCTAATAGAAGCACTCATGCTCTCTGCATAGTGATGTTGATGATGTTTTTATCTCATTTACAAATCATAACAATACTAATGCTCTACGCACTTTGTTTGTCTTTGAATCTAGCCTTGGTGGTACTCGATTCACAGATCTTCATGATATAGCCCCATGGTTATCCTCAAACTCTGAATTCATAGTATAACCTTGGCTCTTTGTGTGGTTAATCATATGCATTGATGTTGTTGTTTATCATGATTATGTAGACACTAACATGTTTCTTGTAGGGATGTGTTTGTGGGAACATTTGATGATCGTAAAGTACATGTCACCTCTGGGGGGCATGGGCTTTGCAAAAGTCTTTGTTCCCTTATGTGTTTTCTTCCTACCTTAACGTGCTTGATATTGATGTATGATATCAACCACCTTAAGGTGGAGGCATATATAAGGTAAGCTATCTGTTGTAGATGTTAGCAATGTGCTTGTCCTCAGGTGCAGTTTAAAGACTAGTGTGACGAGTACTTCCTGCACTCTGAGTTTGTTTGCAATCAATCAATCAATCAATCATTTAAGCCCTCTGCGGAGGTAAGATATCGTGTATATCCTTTTTATTTTAAGCCCTCTGCAGAGGTGGGGGTGGTGTATTTCTTAGAGTAGATTGCACCATCCTGTCATTTTCAAAAGTCCTCATTGGGAGGCGGGGAACAATTTTATGACTAACTCAACCCTTAAGCATGTCTTTGGTAATTGTTGTGGCAAAGCCCAATCATCGGTGTGTTCCTGTAATGTGCCTGAGATGGTGTTGAACCTAAAAATAGGAACACTCAATCGCTTGTTTGTTGTGTTTTCTTTGTGTCTTCAAAGTGTGTGTTTGGCTTGCTTGCTTTGTTTGGTGTGTCTATTGCCCCATATGCAGTCTAAAGACCCACGCGATGAATGCATCCTGCATTATGGGAGTTTTGATGTGTCTTGCATATGTGTTGCCCCATATACAGTTTAAAGACCAGTGCGATGAGCACGCATCCTGTATTATGGGAGGTGTGTTTACTTACTTGTACTTGTATCTACATTTCATATATATGAGAAAAAGAAAAGAAAATAAATCATTCATGTCTTCTATGCATTAACTATCTTCTATGCATCTACTATTTTCTACATATTTTGTGTGACTGTAACTGTCTTCTCCACATTTTGTGTGCCTGTCATTGTCTTTAATGTGTCTGGCATGTCTTCTCCGTGCTTGGCGTGTTTGCTATGTTTGTTGATTGTACTTTAATGCATGTATTGGCCTTGTGTTTATATATACATTAAAGTGGGGGCTAAATGTAACATCCAAAAATGTCTCCTTGGGGGCTTTTCCCTCATAAGGTTTAGCTTCCAGGTCTTTAGTGTGCATTTAGGACATCTTAAATCATATTTCAACATCTCGATGGAATGAACCCTAGGTATCATGTCAAATAGGACCTAGGGGGACCCCTTGAACCTAACCCTACCCAAAATAGGGGGGAGGGATTGGGCGTCCGTGCCCTAGTCCTACGCTATTTTGGGTCTGTCCCAAATTTTAGGTGTTGGCTTGTGACCATTATTTGCATCCTATGCTGACATGGTAAGTTTGAATTACAAAATTCTTGGCAGGAGTGTTTGTAGTTACATATAAAAGCATGTTTAGGCATTCATTTGTAAAATGGATGATTACTAGAAGGTAATTTGGATTCTCAAGTTTATGTGAAGGTAATTCAAGGCATTCATTGTGTACCAAGAGCAAATTTGTGTTGTCTATGTGTTTGTATTGGAAGATTTAAGTAATCATCTCCTCATGGCATGAAGAGCTTCTTCTTCCCATGAGATCTTCACTACAAGGTGATATCATTTGTGTTTGTAAGCATTTATCATTTGGTTTTGGCCTCTGCCTCACAAGGACACACACTCTCTATCTGAAAACGGTGTTTGGAAGACTTGAATGTCTCTCCGAGGCTTGACTGAGGCAAGCCTCTAAACACTACAACCCCCTCCCAAAGTTTTCATGATTACAGGTTACAAGTTGAAGCTACAGACAAAGTGAAGTTGCAGGAGGGTACAATAGAGTGTCAGAATTGTAGACCAGAGAAGAAAACAACTCCTTGGACTAGGGTGCCTGCTCATTAGTCCTTGAAGTTTCGTGACAGGAAAACCTTCGGTACAATAGGAATAGGTTGTAGATCTTGTTTGCAGATCTTGACAAAAAGCAGAGCATTGGACTTGGGCACCCACTCTTTAGTCCTTGACTATTTCACTTATAAACCTCCAAAACAGGTGCATAGTTATTTGTCATATTACATCTTTTTGTAGCAGCATTTTCTAATATTTGTCAGTTTGCTATTGTATTTGTATATTTAGGGTTTTAAGATATAATTGAGCATAAGAGAAGATAATTGACAATCAAATAATAAAAATCCAAGTTTCCATACATCTCATAGTGACCTAAGGTAGTATAGTACATTGCAATTCAACCCTAGGTCCTTGAATGAAAGGGTGAAAGGAGGATACACACACAAACTATCAAAAACCAAACATCCAAATTCTACCCTTTACAATTTCTAAATCCTCATTCACAAATCCATTTTGTGCATATCTTGCAATTATTGCATTCCATGAGATGGCACTATTGATGTGTAAAATTGCGCAGGTTTCAATACCAAAATGGGAAGCTTCAAGAATGTAGGACAGACTCTCGAAACAACCTCCAGAGTTTAGGGAAGCTAGCTCTTCCTTTCTTCAATGGGATTTTGGGAAAGGGAAGAAGAAACAAGATTACAGGTACAATGAAATAAAACTCTTAAGGTGATGCAGCAGACTTATATACATTTTAGCTATATCAAAGAGAAATGAAGCATGATTAACATAAATAGATTATAGATAGATTTAAGACCAAAGGCTAAAATCAAAAGATTTATACAAGGATAGAAAATATCATGAACAACATAAAACAGAGCTTCTTTCATTAATAGGTTCAACAAAATACATGAGGCACAGAAACATGCACAAATCTATATGCTTTCTTCTTTGAAACAACTATGAAAGGAAAAATCGATACAATCTAGTCACAGTAATATCTCTCTGTATTTTCTATTCTCTATATGTATATGTATATGTATATTAGTTACAAAATTTCCCCCCAATTTATAGAAGCAAGATGAGACTCAAATAACATTCCTAGCCGTTAAGAATTCACAACTGTGTATAACTGAACTGGAACTAAATGTGCATAGGATCTATCTGAATCTGTAACCATATCATCCTTGCACACCCATTGGTTGAATGGTACTATAAATGTGGCTCTGTGACTACCAGTTTCGTTAAGACAAGTGGCTTCCTCTACAAACTTCTAACAGCTCCAAAAAATGCTATGTGGCTCTCCTATGCTCTTCAGGCTTAGTTTCACTTTGATATAAAGAGAACACATGACATTGTGACACTTGGCGCTATCCACCTCTTTTCTCTACTAAAACGTGGCAACACTTGAGAGTCTAAAAAATGGGACAGATCGCAGACTGGCACGCCTTCAAAAGTTTCTTTAGCTTCTCAACCTTCAATCACTTGTGGTAGCGATACATGGTACTCTCTGCTGCACTTAGAAACTTTAGACATTATAACTTAGGGCCCACCATATGTATTCTGACACTTCAAATCATATTAAAGAAAGAGACACGCGGCCTGCTCTACACATTGCAACAAAAGACACATGGCATGCCTACACTCCTTCTTGATGCCTCGCTCAAAAGTTTCTCCTCAAATCCCCACAGAGGTGACATGTGGCATGCTTCGGTAACAGATAGAAACTATACAAAAAGAAACACAGCCAAAGATACATGGTGGAGTTCTGTGGCACCTAGGAACTGCGAACCAAGAAGAAGACATGGCACTGTCTGCTACTCACGGTCATTATTCTGATTACTTTTAATCTCCTTAACGCATGGCAACTTCATGTGTCTTTTAGAAGCATCTTTTCTTTCAGGTTCTTAAAACCCCACCATGCTGACACTTTCATTCCTCTGTCATATATTGACAATTTTGATATGGTGTGCAAAATTTACATAGCAGTTCTTGGTGATTAGCTGGGAAAGTGAGCCTGCTCACTGAGAACTCTAGAATCTCTGGTTTCAAACTAAAGCCTTAAACATTGGGCATAGAGTCATTATACTGAAACTAAAACATTCAACCAAGAACAGAGTGGCTCCCAGAACATGTGCCACCATTACTGATGCACGACTACCCAAAAATGCATGATTTTGAAACTGAATCACTACTGGGCAAATTGATACTACAACCCACAATTGATGTGAACACTACAACTGACCACAATTGAACCCCAAAAACTAAACTTCATCCTTATAGCAGTAATTGAGACTTATTGAAAGCAAACAAAATTGAAATTGAAAACTAATGCTGATGCAACTTATTCTAAAACACTGAGATCAAATTACTGACATGCGAGATGCATAGGAACATGCCCATTCACATGAATGGAGAAATAGCTCCCTGATCTAAATTTTCTACTCCATTTGATCCACAACAAACTGATAATAGACCAAATGAACTGTATAAAGAAAAATGACCAGAATTTGTACTTTTTCACCTTCCTGCATTTGGGAGGCTCATCCTTTGCGCGAGAATACTAGTCAGGCTAATTTGCATTTTGTTCTTTCTTTAGTGGAGGGTGGGAAGAGAAAATCAAGTGATAGAGTTAACCTCTTTGCTTTCATACAAGGGCATTTACGATCTTGGATTCATCGGTAACTTCTCCTATCTGTGCCTTTGTATGCTCATAATCCATAGTAGCTTCAAACTTTGGCTAGAATCTGATAGAGTTGTCTATAATTGTCTTGAATCTGATTGGCATCTCTTCTTGAATGAAGAATGGAGTATGATGAGAATCTTCATTTGACTCTTCAGTACTTTTGTCTTTTGATGCATCATTTTTATGGAGCTCATTTTTCATTTTTTCATGATCATCCAAATTTAAATGAACAACTTCTAGATCATCCCAAAAAGAATCATTCTGAAACTCATCTTCACCCGTTTGCACAAGAGGACTTACATTTTGTTCTTTTACAAGCTGAGGCAAAAATTTTGTATCCTCTGATGGCTAGTAGTTTTCAAATTCAAAGAGAATCAAACCATTGTCATCTGTCCTATCGTCCTCTACATGTGACTGCATCTCTAACTCATCTCATGAAAGATATAAATTTTTTTGACAAAACAATTTCCCTTCATTTGTAGATTCGACAGTAATATCTTTTGCAACCTCCTCCCTAAGATGTGATACGGATGGTGCATTATTATTTACCTAGTACTTTTTAGCTTCAAAGCCCCTCTTCCAGTACTCTTCATCTTTTAGAAGAGTCACTTCATAAGCAACTACTGAATCTCCATCATTATTTAACTGAGTTACTGAATTACATGTTGCCATAGGTATATGATGTTCAAGATAAAAGGGACACACTAAATAGATAGGAGCCACCTCATTGCTTGCATTTTGATCTTTTAGACTCAAATCTTCTTTGATATCAAAATGACAAAAAACTTGATTTATGGCTTTTATTGGCCGATTTGAAGCTACAGGGGTTTGTAAAACACAATTTTCAAAATAAGTGGGTCTATCCTAGGCCTGAGGGAGGATCTCCTCAATAAATTGACTAGATTGATATTGCTGTACATACAGACTTTGAGGCATGAAATATGGATTAGCCTGATACACAGCTTGATCTTTTAACTCATTTAGCTCATGGGTAAAAGATTTTAGTTATTTTATCTCCAGCATCTCCTCATGATTTGACAAATCAACAGGGAAGGTGGGTGGATTAGAATAGGTATGCATCTGGTTGTAGGAAATAACCTAAGATGGGATGTTTGCATGTGGCATCAATGGTGTTAAAGGTAGAGGAGATAGTTTACCAGCCTCTATGAGGTTCTTTTCAGCTCTAATAGCAAGATCATATGGTTGGGGCAGAGTTTCACCTCCTAAGGCTTGAATCATAACAGAGATTTCAGGGTCTAAAACCTTTAAACAATAAAGAAATGCAAAGACTAGAGGAGGCCTTGTGTCAACTGAGAATTTCTTCCATACCTTATTGAATCTTGAATTAAAGTCACACATGCTCTCCCATGGACGTCTCTTGATTGTGATGAGATTATGGGTAAGTGAGCTAACATCTGTCCTCTCTTTGAACTGACTATAGATGGGTCCTCCTAGCTGATCCCATCCAGTGATTGAACTAGGTTGTAAGCTTCTATACCATTCCCTTGCTTTGCCTTTGAGGGAAGATACTAGCAATAGAAGGGCTTCATTTTCAGCAATGGATGGTGCATAAATTTTCCACATCTTGAATGTGATCTACAAGGCAAACTAATCCATCTCCAAGAAAATGAGGTAATGACTTCCAAGCTACATCAGGAACTTGACCTTGCTATTGAAGAACAAGAGGACTTGAATCCCAAGTCACAAAAGGTAAATCCCTTGCTAGAATATTCAGATGCACATAGATAGCTGAGGCTGCCATGATCTGTAGAAGAAAAGATCTGAGAAAGATTCACTAGTAGAGTCACCAGATGGAGGATTCATGCTCCTATGAGTAGGATAATTTTATGATTTTCCACCAAAACCACAAAATATAAGGCAAAGATTCAGTGAAAACAAAGACCCAAGTCTTTGGTTCCAGTCCCATCGGGCGTGCCAAAAACTATTGATGTGTAAAATTGTGTGGGTTTCAGCACCAACATGGGAAGCTTCAAGAATGTAGGACAGACTGTCGAAACAACCTCTAGATTTTAGGGAAACTAGCTCTTCCTTTTTACAATGGGATTTTGGGAAAGGGAAGAAGAAATAAGATTACAGATACAATGAAATAAAACTCTTAAGGTGATGCACCAGACTTATATACATTTCAGCAACTAGCACAGTGATTAAATCCTTATGATTTGAGCTATATCAAAGAGCAAATGAAGGATGATTAACATAGATAGATTTATAACCAAAGGCTAAACTCAGAAGATTTATACAAAGATAGAAAATATCATCAACAACATAGAATATAGCTTCTTTCATTAATAGGTTCAGCAAAATACATGAGGCACAGAAACATGCACAGATCTATCTGCTTTCTTCTTTAGAACAACTGTGAAGGCAAAAAATGATACAATCTAGTCGCAGTAATATCTCTCTATATTTTTTATTCTCTATATGTATATGTATATCAGTTATAAAATTTCCCCCCAATTTATAGAAGGAAGACGAGACTCGAATAACATTCCCAACCGTTAATAATTTGCAACTATCTGCAACTGAACTAGAACTGAATGCATGCAAGATCTGTTTGAATCTACAACCATATCATCCTTGCGTGCCCATTGGCTCAATAGTACTAGAAATGCATCTCTGTGACTACTAGTTCCGTTCAGACAAGTGGCTTCCTCTGCAAGCTCCTAACGGCTCCAAAAAATGCTACGTGGCTCTCTTGCACTCTTCATGCTTAGTTTCCCTTTTATATAAAGAGAACACATGACACTGTGATACTTGGCGCTATCTACCTCTTTTCTTTACTGAAATGTGGTAACACCCGAGAGTCTCAAAAATGGGACAGATGGCAGACTGACGTGCCTTCAAAAGTTTCTTTAGCTTCTCAACCTTCAATCACCCATGGTAGTGACACTTGGTACTCTTCGCTACACTTAGAAACTTTAGACATGATACCTCGGGGCCCACCATATGTACTTTGACACTTTAAAGCTTATTAGAGAAAGAGACACATGACCTGCTTTGCACATTGCAACAAAAGACACGTGGCACGCCTGCACTCCTTCTTGATGCCTTGCTCAAAAGTTTCTCCTCAAATCCCTGCGGAGGTGACATGTGGCACACTCCGGTAAGAGATAGAAATTATACAAAAAGGAAAAATAGCCAAAGATATATGGCAGAGTTCTGTGGCAACTGGGAACTATGAACCAAGAAGAAGACACATGGTACTATCCGCAACTCCTAGTTATTATTCTTATTGCTTCTAATCTCCTTACCACATGGAAGCTTCACGCATCTTTTAGAAGCATCTTTTCTTTTGGGTTCTTAAAACCCTGCCATGCTGACACTTTCATTCCTCTGTCATATATTGACAATTTTGATATGGTGTGCAAAATTTGGACAATAGGTTTGGGCGACTGGTAGGGAAAGTGAGCCTGCTAGATAAGAACTCCAGAATCTCTAGTTTCAAATTGAAGCCTTAAACATTGGGCATAGAGTCAATATATTGAAACAGAAACATTTAACCAAAAACAAAGTGGCTCCCATAACATGTGCCACCATTACTGATGCACGACTGCCCAGAAATGCATGATTCTAAAACTGAAACACTACTGGGCAAACTGATACTGCAACCCATGATTGATGTGAACACTACAACTGACGACAACTGAACCACAAAAACTAAAATTCATCCTTATAGCAGCAACATAGACTTATTGAAAGCAAACAAATCTGAAACTAAAAACTAATACTGATGCAGATTATTCTAAAATATTGAGATCAAATTAATGACATGCAAGATGCATAGGAACATACCCATTCACATGAATGGAGAAATAGCTCCCTGATCTGAATATTCTGCTCCATTTGATCCACAACAAACTAATAATAGACCAAACAAACTGCATAAAGAAAAATAACTAGAATTTGTACCTTTTCACCTTCCTGCATTCTGGAGGCTCATCCTTTGCGCGAGAATACTAGTCAGGCTGATTTGCATTTTATTCTTTCTTTAGCAGAGGGTGGGAAGGGAAAATCAAGTGATAGAGTTCACCTCTTTTCTTGCATGCGAGGGCATTTACGATCTTGGACTCATCGGTGACTTCTCCTATCTGTGCCTTTGTATGCTCATAATCCATAGTAGCTTCAAACTCTAGCTGGAATGTGACAGAGATGCCTATAATTCTCTTGAATCTGATTGGCATCTCTTCTTGAATGAAGAATGGAGTATGATGAGACTTTTCATTTGACTCTTCACTACTTGTGTCTTTTGATGCATCATTTTTATGGAGCTCATTTTTCATTTTGTCATGATCATCTAAATTTAAATAGAAAACTTCTAGATCATCCCAAAAAGAATCATTCTCAGACTCATCTTCACCCTTTTGCACAAGAGGGCTTACTTTTTGTTCTTTTACAAGCTGAGGCAAAAATTTTGCATCCTCTGATGGCGAGTATTTTTCAACTTCACAGAGCATCAAACCATTGCCATCTGTCCTATCCTCCTCTTCCTGTGACTTCATCTCTAACTCATCTCCTGCAAGATATAAAAAAGTTTGACAGAAAAATTGCTCTTCATTTGTAGATTCAACAGTAATATCTTTTGTAACCTCCTCCCTATGTTGTGATACAAATGGTGCATTATTCTTTACCTAGTACTTTTCAGCGTTAAAGCCCCTCTTCCAGTAATTTTTAGCTTCTAGAAGAGTCACTTCATAAGCAACTGTTGAATCTCCTTCATTATTTAACCAAGTTTCTGAATTACATGTTTCCACAGGTATATAATGTTCAAAATCAAAGGGACACACTGAATAGACAGCAGCCACCTCCTTGCTTGCATTTTGATCTTTTAGACTCAAATCTTCTTTGATATCAAAATGACAAAGAACTTGATCTATGACTTTTATTGGCTGATTTGAAGCTACAAAGGTTTGTAAAACACAAATTTCAAAATAAGTGGGTCTGTTCTAGGCCTGAGGGAGGATCTCCTCAATAAATTGACTAGATTGATATTGTTGTTCATACAAACTTTGAGGCATGAAATATGGATCAACCTAATACATGGCTTGATCTTTTAACTCATTTAGCTCATGGGTAAAAGATTTTAGGAGTTCTTTTATCTCCAGCATCTCCTCATGATTTGACAAATCAGCAGGGAGGGTGGGTGGATTAGAATAGGTATGCATTTGGTTACAGGAAATAGCCTGAGATGGGATGTTTGCATGTGACATCAATGGTGTTAAAGGTAGAGGAGATAGTTTACCAGCCTCTATGATGTTCTTTTTAGCTCTAATAGCAAGATCATATGATTGGGGCAGAATTTCACCTCGTAAGGCTTGAATCATAATAGATATTTCAGGGTCTAAAGCCTTTAAATAGTAAATAAATGCAAAGACTGGAGGAGGCCTTTTGTCAACTAAGAATTTCTTCCATACCTTATCGAATCTTGAATTAAAGTCACACATGCTCTCCCTTGGATGTCTCTTGATTGTGATGAGATTCTGGGTAAGTGAGCTAACATATGTCCTCTCTTTGAATTGATTATAGATGAGTCCTCCTAGCTGATCCCATCCAGTGATTGAACTGGGTTGTAAGCTTGTATACCATTCCCTTGCTTTGCCTTTGAGGGAAGATGCTAGCAATAGAAGGGCATCATTTCCAGCCATGATTTAATGGATGGTGCATAAATTTTTGACATCTTCAATGTGATCTATAGGGCAAACTAATCCATCTCCAAGAAAATGAGGTAATGACTTCCAAGCTGCATTAGGAACTTGACCCTATTGTTGAAGAACAAGAGGACTTGAATCCCAAATCAAAAAAGGTAAATCCCTTGCTGGAATATTTAGATGCACATAGATACCTAGGGTTGCCATGATCTATAGAAGAAAAGATCTGAGAAAGATTCACCAGTAGAGTCACCAGATGGAGGATTCATGCTCCTATGAGTAGATAATTTTATGATTTTCCACCAAAACCACAAAATATAAGGCAAAGATTCAGTGAAAACAAAGACCCAAGTCTTTGGTTCTAGTCCCACCGGGCATGCCAGGAACTATTGCTGTGTAAAATTGCGCAAGTTTTAGCACCAACATGGGAAGGTTAAAGAATGTAGGATAGACTCTCGAAACAGCCTCCAGATTTTAGGGAAGCTTGCTCTTCCTTTTTTCAATGGGATTTTGGGAAAGGGAAGAAGAAACAAGATTACAGATATAATGAAATAAAACTCTTAATGCAATGCGCCAGACTTATATACACTTCAGCAACTAGCACAATGATTAAATCCTTATGATTTTAGCTATATCAAAGAGCATATGAAGCATGATTAACAGAGACAGATTATAGATAGATTTAAAACCAAAGGCTAAACTGAGAAGATTTATACAAAGACATAGAAAATATCATCAACAGCATAGAACAGAGCTTCTTTCATTAATAGGTTCAGTAAAATACATGAGATACAGAAACATACATAGATCTATCTGCTTTCTTCTTTGAAACAATTGTGAAGGAAAAAAATGATATAATCTAGTCACAGTAATATCTCTCTATAGTTTCTATTTTCTATATGTATATGTATATCAGTTACAAAATTTCCCACCAATTTATAGAAGCAAGATGAGACTCAAATAACATTCCCAGTTGTTAAGAATTCACAACTATTTGCAACTAAACTAGAACTGAATGCACGCAGGATCTGTCTAAATCTACAACCATATCATCTTTGTGCACCCATTGGCTACCAAAAATGCGGCTCTGTGACTACCAGTTCCATTAAGCCAAGTGGCTTCCTCTGCAAGCTTCTAATGGCTCCAAAAAATGCTATGTGGCTCCTCTGTGCTCTTTAAGCTTAGTTTCCCTTTGATATAAAAAGAACACATGACACTGTGACACTTGACGCTATCTGCCTCTTTTCCCTATTGAAACGTGACAACACCTGAGAGTCTAAAAAATGGGACAGATGGTAGACTGGTGCGTCTTCAAAAGTTTCTTTAGCTTCTCAACCTTCAATTACCCATGGTAGAGACACTTGACACTCTCCACTGCACTTAAAATGTTTAAACATGATACCTTAGGGCCCACCATATGTATTCTGACACTTCAAATCATATTAAAGAAAGAGACACGTGGCCTGCTCTACACATTGCAACAAAAGAGACATGGCATGCCTACACTCCTTCTTGATGCCTCGCTCAAAAGTTTCTCCTCAAATCCCCATAGAGGTGACACATGGCACGCTTCGATAACAGATAGAAACTATACAAAAAGAAACACAGCCAAAGATACATGGCAGAGTTCTGTGGCACCTGGGAACTGCGAACCAAGAAGAAGACACATGGCACTGTCTGCTACTCTCGGTCATTATTCTTATTGCTTCTAATCTCCTTACCACGTGGCAGCTTCATGCGTCTTTTAGAAGCATCTTTTCTTTCAGGTTCTTAAAACCCCGTCATGCTGACACTTTCATTCCTCTGCCATACATTGACAATTTTGATATGGTGTGCAAAATTTGCACAACAGGCACTCTTTGAGGTGTTTTTTCAAATAGTTCATGTGGCTTGTCTATGCTTCCACACTTTGCATACATGTCTACTAGGGTAGTTGTAACTACAATAGATTTGAAAAATTCCCATATCCTTTATGCTTTGACAGATTTCATACCGTGTTCTAAATATCCCATTTTGTCATAGGTAGGGAGGATGTTGGTTAAGGTTGTGGAATTTGGATTTACACCTGCCAATCGAATTTGCTTGAAAGTTTCTAAATTCGTATCAACAAATCTATTTTGTACATACCTTGCAATTATTGCAACATATATACTTTGAGCTTAATTATTGCAAAAATATACACAATATCAATTCCATAAATAAGGTTTCCTTAAAAATTATTTTAGAGTTACAATAAAGCCATAGGTCTATCCTATAGCCCTTGCAAATATTTCAAATTATTTTAAGTTAACGTTTTTCTCATATGCACGTACATAATTGATATCCACATATTCAATCAAAGTAAAGAATTTTCACTTTGTTCTTAAGGGCTAATAACAATAAATCTTATCAATGAGACTATACACATGGAACTAACAACCACAACAATATTAAAGAATAAACTAGTCATTTTAGAAGGCACTCTACTTTTTTCTTTACCATCATCTACAAATTCATTCTGAGCACATTAATAAAGGGTGTAGGGAGAAGTTGATCCCACCATGAGGTTTTTAACCCAATATTGGCATTTTATATTTCTATTCCAACTTTATACTCCACACGAGAGAGAGAAGTTGAGTATAGATATATTACACTGTACAAGCCTCTAGGGTTTGTCACTATGACTAACACAATGCCATTAATGTTCACCATAATGCTCATAAGATAAAGTCCAAATGTATAATACTTCTTGAGAAACCAAACCCTTTTCCACCATTCAAAATAAAACCTACATAATATTCATCACAGTCAACTTGACAAACCCTTACCACTATGTAAAACACAATCAACCCAATGAAGTGACACTTGAGAACCCACTTGAATCTAACCATGTAATAGGGTCATAGTACACAAAGAGAAGAAACAACTAGAAGACTCAATATTACACAAAATTCACCACAACCAATCCTTCACCATGAAGAGTACAAGCCCTCAAACATATTCATGATAACTTCAAATGAATACACACCAAGAATGAGTAGTAAGATAAACCATAACGAAAGCCAAAAATCATGTGTTCTATCACACAGTTCATGTTCCTTGTCTGGGTGAGTGCGAGATCATGACGGGCCAAATAGTGGCAATGGAGAAAAAACTTGCTGGATGAAAAAGTGTTAACATTTAGACTAATATTTAGATTTGGATGGAAAGGATGTTAATATTTCTAGCTCTAATATGGATTCCCTCCAAAAATGCCTTAGAATTACCTCATATTTAGGCAAGTGGGAGTCCCAAAACTTGCCAAAAAAAATGCAAAACCACCCATTTAGTGTTATCCTAAAATTTTCCACAATATCATCCTTGAAGATGACAGACTTTTTTGTAACTAAATTTAATCAAATAAAAAGGGTTTATAGAGGAAGCTATTAAGATTCTAAAAATATAATATATGCCTCATAATAATTTTAATAGATAATTATTATTAATTTTCTACATACGCTATGGTTGATTTCCTAATAAATATACATTTTTAAAAACATCCATAACTTTCAACATGTTAATCATTTTTTAAATCCAAAAGATGTGTCACATTCTAGGACTTATTGGGTATACATTAAAATTTAAAATTTTTGAGTTTCAAATATTTTTGACCAAGTTAGGTTGGCTGGAAAATTAATTTTTAATATTTTGAAAAAGTCATGGTAAAAAATTCATAAATAATTATTTATTTACTTAAAAAATTCAAACAAATATGCATCACATCCACTCATTTGTCCTTTACTTAAATCCAAATCATGGAGGAAAAATATTATCGTTTTCTCATACTTAGGTTGGCCGGAATGACACCTACTTTTTACATTTTTTTTGAAAATTTTAGTAGTGCTTCATTGAAATATCCAATTTTCACCAAAATATTTTTAAAATTTTCAAAAAAGTAGTAGCCCATAAACTACATTCAATTTATTACAACTTTTATTACTACCTTATTTCAAGATTGTGTAGATAACTCATTATATTTTTGACATGAAGTTCCTTAAGTCTATTTTTCACATTTACATTGCCACTTAGGGGTAGTGTTGGCCCATCATGATCCTGCACTCACCCGTCTATGCTTTCACACTTTACATACATGTCTACAAGGGCAGCTACAATTACATGTGACAAAATTCCTATATCCTTTATGCTTTGATGGTTGTCCATACACTGTTCCAAAGATCCTATTTTGGTAGAGATAGGGAGGATGTTGGCAAAGGTTGTGGAATTTGTCTTTACACGTCAATTGTATTTGCTTCACAACAAAGAATAGACACAATTAATGAATTAAACCCCTTCGTAACATGCTACAATAGTGTTAGGAGATGGTTGCCTCAAGATAACTACATTTCTGCATTCAAGACTATTGTAACATTCTCCCTTTGATATAATATGTATGAGGTTTTCTTAACCTACTATTCATGTAAAATTATAACCCCTATTTTAGCCATGATCACCTTAGATGGAATAGTGAATTCTTTGGGTTCCTAATGAGTTTTGTGATAATCTTAATAGGTTGTAACAATAGGGGAATATGATAGTCTCGTCAAAGATAATGCCTTGCATATGAACAATTGATTGCTAATAATGACTCTAGATATGTGAATCATGTGTGATGAACTTGTATACATCCCTATAGACAATTCCTTGAATGCAATAAGACCTTGATCTCCATATCCCTGCATCCCAAATAAGATCAAAATATCATCCCTATTACATAAGTACAATGATCAAACTAGATTGTACTCATACAAATGAATCAAATCAAATCCCTAGCCATTAGTTTATGCAATTAGATATAAATCCCAATTGAAATTCCTCATTTAAATCATACAAGATCTAGAAAAGATGAACATCCAACACCATGAGGGCCTCCAAACTCTTTTCACCCCTAGGCTGAAAATGTTAAGTCAGGCAAGGAATTTCTAATTTTTCTCTATAAGAATGCCTTCAATATGCAAAACAACTACTTTTTGATCAAAGAATAAGAAGTTAAGACTTTGTATCTGTACTAAGGCAAGTGTGGAGGGGTAATCATATGGAATAGGCATTGAAATTGGAAATTATAGGTGTAAACATGGTGATGACAACTACTTTTAAGGGAAAATAATGCCACCTTTTGATAAAAGAAATAAGGTTTTTAAACTTGCCAAAGATTATCAGAAACCCCAACTATACATTCGCACATGTGGACCCATAAGGAAGGTAGGTTGGTGCTCAAAATGCAAAAAAATCTCATTTTTCAATGATCAAAACCCTCAAAAATTTCCCAAAAAACTTATGACATTTAAAAACTCCATGTACAAGCTTTTGAAGGGTAAGTTGGCTGTCATTTATAAAGCAAATGAATGAAATATGTGTCCTCAACACCTTGTCCATACATGCAGTGGAAAGGTGCTAGGAGTGACATTTTGCATTCCATAGCTCGTGGGGTTGAACTAACTACCCCAACACATCAAGGTGGGTGGGTAAATGCTAGGGGAGGTCTCTTTTCATGTGCCAAGCATCCCAGTCATTCAGGGCAATAGGGTATCAGCAAAGTCCCTTAGGATCCCTAAGACCAAAAAACTACCAAACTATGACAGAGTAGTTCTTAGAATTTGTGGCAACTGGGAACTTTCCATTTGGATCTACAGGTGCATGTGGGGTTCCTCTACAATAACCTCTCTCATTTTTGGTCAAATCCAGTCTATTTGATCATGCCAAAATCAAGTGCATTCTTGCAAAATGCTTTAGTTTCATGCAGTGGAAAGGTGCTAGGAGTGAGATTTTGCATTCCACTACTCGTGAGGCCGATCTGACTATGCCAACGTGTCAGAGTGGAAGGGTAAATTCTAGGGGAGGTCTCATTTCATCTGCCAAGGGTCCCAGTCATTCAAGGCAGTAGGCTACTGGAAAAGTCCCTTAAGATCCCTAAGAGAAAAAAAATCCAAACTATGACAGAGCAGTTCTTAGAATTCACGTAATCTAAGAACATTTCATTTGGAGTGATAGGTGCATGTGGGGTCTATCCACAATAACCTCTCTCAGTTTTGGTTAACTCAAATCTCTTTGACTGTGATGAAATCAAATGCATTCTTTCAAAATGTTTCAGTTTCATGCAGTGGAAAGGTGCCAGGATTGAGATTTTGCATTCCACTGCTTGTGGGGCTGAACTGACTATGCCAATGCATTGTGGTAGGTGAGTAAATTCTAGGGGAGGTCTCATTTCATGCACCAAGTGTCTCAGTTGTTCGAGGCAGTAGGCTACCAGTAAAGTCACTTAAAATCCTAAGAGCAAAAATTGCCAAACTTTGACGGAGTAGTTCTCAGAATTCATGACAGCTGGGAATGTTCCATTCAGACTTACAAGTGCATGTGGGGTCCATCCACAACAAATTCTTTTGGTTTTGGTCAACTCAAATCCATTTGACCGTGCTGAAATCAAATGCATTCTTGCAAAATGCTTCAGTTTCTACAATGGAAAGGTGCTAGGAGTGAGATTTTGCATTCCACTACTCATGGGACAGATCTGACTATGCCAACACATCAGGGTGGGTGGGTAAATTCAAGGGGAGGTCTCATTTCATGTGCCAAGGGTCCCAGTCATCGGAGGCAGCAGGCTACCAACAAATTCCCTTAAGATCCATAAGAGCAAAAAACTACCAAACTGTGACAGAGCAGTTCTCAGAATTTGTGAAAGCTAGTATCATTCTATTTGGACCTATAGGTGAATGTGGAGTCCTTCCAAAATAACCTCTCTGAGTTTTGGTTAACTCAAATCCATTTGACCGTACCGAAATCAAATGTATTCTTGCAAAATGCTTTAGTTTCATGCAACACAACCTTGCCAGGTGCCATATTTTTTGTTTTTCTCGTTGTGGGGCCGAACCAACTTCACCAACACATCAAGGTGTGTGGGTAAATGGCAAGGGAGGTCATGTTTCATGTACTAAGTGTCCCAATCATTCAAGGTAGCAGGCTACCTACAAAGTCCGTTCAGGATCCCTTAGACCAAAAAACTTCAAAACTATGACAGAGTAGTTCTCAAAATTCATCGTAGCTAGGGATGTTCTATTTGGACCTACAAGTGTATGTGGGGTTTGTCCACAGAAATCACTCTCAGTTTTGGTCAAATCTAGTTTGTTTGACTGTACTGAAATCAAATGCATTCTTGCAAAATGCTTCAATTTCATGCAGTGGAAAGGTGCTAGGAGTGACATTTTTCATTCCATAGCTCGTGGGACCAAACCAACTAGATGAATGCATCGGAGTGGGCAGGTAAATGCTAGGATAGGTCTTTTTTCATGTGCCAAGCGTCCCAGTCATTCCGGGCTATAAGCTACCGACAAAGTCAAAAGGTGCTAGGACTAAAATTTTGCATCCCACAGGTTGTGGGGTTGAACCAACTGCACCAACATGTCTAGGTGGGTGGGTAAATGCTATGGAAGGTCTCATTTCATGTGCCAAGTGTCTTAGTCATTCCTATTTGCAAGCTACCGACAAAGTTGAAAGGTGCTAGGAGTGAGATTTTGCATTCCATAGCTCATGGGGCTGAACTGACTATGCCAACGCTTCAAGGTGGGTGGGTAAATTCTAGGGGAGGTCTTGTTTTATGTGCCAAGCATCCCAGTCATTTTGGGCTGTAAGCTACTGGTAAAGTCAAAATGTGATAGGAGTGAAATTTTGCATTCCATAGCTCATGGGACAAAATTGAATGCACCAACACATTGGGGTGGATGGGTAAATGTTAGGGGAGGTCTCCTTTTGTGTGCCAAGCATCCTAGTTGTTCCAAGCTGCAAGCTACTAGCAAACTGACTTTGATGGTAGCTTACAACCTGGAATGACTGGGATGCTTGGCACATAAAACGAGACCTCCCCTAGCATTTACCCACCCACCCTGACATGTTGGCATAGTTAGTTCAGCCCCACAATGAGAAGAATGAAAAATATGGCTCCTGGCAAGGTTGTGTTGCATGAAACTGAAGCATTTTGCAAGAATGCATTTGATTTCAGCACGATCAAATAGACTGGAGTTGACCAAAACTTAGAGAGGTTAACCCCATGTGCACCTTTAGGTCTAAATGGAATGTTCCCTTGCCATGAATTCTAAGAACTGCTCTGTCATAGTTTGACAGTTTTTGCTCTTAGGATCTTAAGTGACTTTCGGTAGCCTGTTGCCTCAAATGACTGGGACCCTTGGCACATTAAATAAGACCTCCCCTCCTATTTACCCACCCAGCCTAATGCATTGGCATAGTTGGATTGGCCCCACAAGAAATGGAATGCAAAATCTCACTCCTAGCACCTTTCCACTACATGAAACTAAAGCATTTTGCAAGAATGCATTTGATTTCAGCACGGTCAAATGGACTAGAGTTGACCAAAATTGAGAGAGGTTATTGTGGATAGATCCTAGGTGCACCTGTAGGTCTAAATGAAACATTCCTAGCTACCATGAATTTTGAGAACTGCACCGTCATAGT
This sequence comes from Cunninghamia lanceolata, assembly GCA_027924645.1. Classification (NCBI taxonomy): domain Eukaryota; kingdom Viridiplantae; phylum Streptophyta; class Pinopsida; order Cupressales; family Cupressaceae; genus Cunninghamia; species Cunninghamia lanceolata. Next base: position 10,232,086 of record BSBN01000186.1, on the reverse strand, counting down.
TTGGCAGTTTTTTGGTCTTAGGGATCTTAAGGGAATTTGTCAGTAGCCTGCTGCCCCAAACGACTGGGATACTTGGCACATGATAAGAGACCTCCCCTAGCATTTAACCACCCACCCTGACACATTGGCATAGTCAGTTCGGTCCCACAATGAGGAAAACAAAAAATATGGCACTTGGCAAGGTTGTGCTGCATGAAACTGAAGCATTTTACAAGAATGCAATTTATTTTGGCATGATCAAATAGATTTGTGTTGACCAAAACTAAGAAAGGTTACTGTGCACAGAACCCACATGCACATGTAGGTCCAAACAGAACTTTCCCAGCTACCATGAATTTTGAGAACTCCTTTGCCATAATTTGGAAGTTTTTTGGTCTTAAGGATCTTAAGAGACTTTGTCGATAGCCTGCAAGATCTTCCTATTGTCCTCTGTACTATCTTCTGCATGAATGAATGCTATTTGCACAAATATAGCAACCTGTGTATAGTTGTAATACTATTATTGCACCTCATTTTGTGGTTGTAGTGTGTAGTTCTCTGCAAAGTCAACAACTCAAATGATGGTACCAAGTGGAAATGTGTCCTTGCATAACTTGAATTGGAATTCTAATCACCGAGTTCTATGGGTATGCCTTGCATACTCATAGATTATATTTTCTCAGAAAATAGAGATAAACTAATACAATGGAATCTTTTCAATGACCAATTCACACCTTTTTGCTTCTTTGCCATCTTTTAGACTATATGCCACTATCTTGTATTTACCAAAACTTATTAGCTCATTTCCAATTGCATGTGTGTTGTCCATTTGTTGACAAATTGGAAAATGTTGCAACCCACCACAATGATCACATGTGCCATCCAAGCATAAGCTATTGTGGAATAATTGACCATCCACTCTTTGGCATAAGATTATCGATATGAAATCTATTGAAGATCTACGTGGACACTTTATATTACACTCCTACAAAACATTGTTAGTATGCAAATCTACACATATATATTTATAAACATCATAATGATTAGAAAACTCAATATGTACTCTACAACAAGCTATGCATGCGTGATTTATTCTGACATAAAAAGGCTTTACCATTTCAAAATACCTTTGACTAATTTTGACTTGAGGATACATCTCTTAAAATTTCTTGAAAAATTGTGTTTGAGTCACATCCAAAAAATGCTTTAGATGTGGCTCACGGTTTCGACAACCAATTCTCCTTCTTACAACATCTCTTGCATTAGGAGATACACTTGTGTTACTTATCTAAAAATCTTTGATGAGGGATCTCAAGGCTTCAACAACAACTTTGTCTTTCCATAGGAGTCTCCCAGAGAATTCCCACAATTCATTGGTGTTTGGGTCCTCAACTCTTTCACATCTTCTAATGGCTCTCATTAGAGTTTTTCTACTTATTTTCAATGCTTGACTTGTCTTTCTAATGAGGTGATATTTCTTTCTTTATTGGCTTACTATTGTCGATGTAATGACATGTCATGTGTCATTACTATCCTTGGTACATGAGGTGGAACCCACACTCTCATATGCACTCATTAGATTCTTTACAATTGATTTTTCACTTGAGGCATCTGATGTTCTTAGGCCAAGAATTTTCATAATGGGCCTAAATTTTAGATTTCTCATCAATTCAACAAATAGTTGACATCTTCCAATTTCATTTAAGTTCTAAAAGAATATGGTGTACCTTCAACTTGATGTGTGAATGATGGCATGCCACCAACTTGAGACGAGAATGAAGATGTACCTTTAACTTCACCTGTGAAACATGGAGTTCCTCCAATTTGAGAAAATAATGATGGTGTTCCTTCAACTTGACCTGTGGATGATGGAGTGCCTCCAACTTCGAGATTTAGTTTCCTCGTTGAACAAAGGTTTTGCTTTCGTTCCTTTTGTGCCACCAATTCCATCTCTCTCTTAGCTTCATTAGATGTGTCATGTTCCTCTTCAATTGACAATGGTGGAACGTCTTCTTGTATGGTTAACAATTTATTACTTTCACGAGTTCACCTCATTCTTTCTATTTTCCTCTCATTCTCAGCTTCACACTCTTCTGGTGTTAGAGTCTTTGCTCATTTCCTCGGCATGATGATGATTTCTAGATGCATCATAAATAAGACAATAATCATGTTAGAAGAATAATGAATAATTAGCATATAGAAATCAACATATGAATAATCAACATATATGATGACTCCAAACTTGTTGATTTTGACATGATTAGATTCTAGAAGTGAAATGTCTAATGATAGTCTAGGCCTAGATGCTCTTGATGACATAGATGAGCATATGCTGATTGTTGATGTTAATTTAAAAATGGTGGTAGGCACAATCTCTAGGTTAGTTTCACATTTTCTTAATATATCTTCTCAAACATGCTTTCTTAACCTCCCATGGATACACCTACTCAAGACAAGATCGAAGAAGTAACTAGCACTAGAGAGAGTTATGACAAGCATATTGTGATGGACCAACCATTCCAAATGGAGACTCACAAGGTAAAACTAAACCTACCAGCATGTTAAAGGACAATCCAAATTCTTATATTGTAGGTGGTGAATTAGTTAGAGTAGCTCATGAAGACAAGTATGAAGTCATCTCAAATCAGCAATCTATTGTCAGTCAATGTCATGGGAGTAATGATCACAAAGCTAATTCACAAAAATCAGATAGATTTCATTACAAGAAACACAATGATAATGTTAGAAACATAATGAATAATCAGCATGATGATTTTTATGACAAACAAGCTAAGTATGGTGTACCCTTGTAAGCAATGAAGTGTTGAACTATCACAATCAATGAATACAAATCAGTCAATTAGCAGTAAAGAAGATAGTAGACATGATATTTCCATAGTCCATGATAGATTATTATATCAATCTTCTGGAAACACTGTGTGTAGCTTATTTGGATCGACGTTTTGGATCACACTCCGTGATCGATCATCAGGAAGTAAAGAAGAAATTGAGTATGATGGTACACCTAGTCCCAATGATGAGCATGAGTTGAATGGTTTATATGTCACTATTGAGAGTGGAAATGAAGAGGGATTTTATGATTATGTTTCTCTAATAAATGACTCCAAACTTGTTGATTTTGACATGATTAGATTAGAATTGAAATGTGTAATGACAATCTAGGCCTAGATGTTCTTGATGACATAGATGAGCACATGTTGATTGTTGATCTCATATTCTACCATGATAAAACTCTTAAAGTTTTAGTTTTTTTGTATAATCCTAACTATGGTGCAATCTTCAAAAGTTAGGAGAATGTCCTTGGTTTGACTAGCAATGATGTATATCCTTGGGAGGTATCGATGAAATAGTTCAAATCTATTGCTAAATAGATTTGTCACTACAAATTTCAAAGTGACTCGCCCAATGGGTAGTGAAAAATGTTCCAATAGTTGGAGAAGCTGTTACTGGACTAACAACTTCCTCTACATTTGAGAGGGCTAGCTCCCTCGTATGATGGGGGTATTTGTAGTTTTTGTGTACTTTTGACCTAAAAGTACAAAAAGGAGGAAAATGAAAACTAACAAGAAAAATGATTTACTGAAACCCTGACAGTAGACATATGAATCTTGGTTTGGATTTCACAAAATCAGGACAAATTATGAGGGGATTTCACCACAGAAGTTAGAAACTATGTTCCTGAACCTATATGATGAATTCCACAACAATAAGTTCTAATATTAAATGATGATGAAAAGAAGATGATGAATCTCAACACACGAAGAGACAAGATATGATTGTATTTCATTACATCAATTGCATAGTTTATATATGCTTCAAAAGATGACCAATGATTCACATGATGACACAGAGGTATTACTCATTTAACATACAAGAAATCAGGAACAATAATTTAGAGGTACAATGGAACACACGAACCAAATGCTCTCTTTATTATCTTTGTGAAATCATACAATTTCAAAAATCCTTCATGTACGAAGTATTAGATCAAAGGTCTTTGAAAAGCTTCTCCATAAGTTCCCCCATAAAAGTCTCCTGAAAAAGTCCCCTTTACATTTGAAATAGCCTTGTATTTATAGGCTTTTCCCTTGTAACTACCTTGTAACCACCTGATAACTACTTCATAACTACCCTTTTGGAATATAATGAACCTTATTTTTGGTTATATTTTACATCGCTTTTCCAAAAATAAAGTTCATTTTCTAACTTTACATTACAAAGAGTGACTTAAGTCACTTTCACAAAAAGGTAACTAGGAGTTGCAATGTTCAAGTTGTGGATTTAGCCAAGTTACTCTCCATCTTCGTCAGCTCCATTTTGGTGATTAAACTTAACCGAATATTGATAACTTCTCTATATACCTGAATCTTAGGCTCCTGTGTTTGCATATGCAAAATATGGACTATGGAAACAATATGTCCTTCACATAGATTTAATAATGCCACACATCTTCTCACTTTGATACAATCATAAAATGTCATTGCCATTATCTCTCAAGACAATTTCTCTAGCTTTGTATAGATTTCCACTGTATATGGATGTGATCTACCTTTTATTTAAAAATCATGTACCATTTTGTTAATTATTTTATCTTTCATCAATTCCCTTGCCATTTGAACTCCATTCTACATGCCAACTTCTGCATGGATGTTTGGGAGAAGAACATAAGGTTCCACATTTTGAGAATCCAAATTAAAAAGTACTATTTCTATGAATACTCCTTATAAGTGCATATTTACATGTGATCTCGCACCAAGAAAACACATCCATACAACCACCAAAGGTCTAATTGTCATCTTAATGATAAAATTTTTGGTGTCCTCAAGGTAGCCAACACAAGCGAGAAGATCAACCATGCACACATAATGATCAACTGTAGCCATCATGCAATATGATATACTCATGCCATTGAAGTATTTACATCCATCATTCACTAAAACCTACTCCAAAACCCTCATTTTGGTGACAAAGATCATGGTGGCTGGTTTTACAAAGGCTGATTACATCTGCTTTGAACATTTCCAATTCATTTCGTGTATATGTTGCAATCATTGCATTCTGCAAAACAAAGTTTGTCTAAGGTAATTTGTCAAATGGTTCAAGTGCCTTGTAAATACTTTATTCTATTCAAAGGTTATGGATTTTGTCTTTACACCCACCAATTGCACTTGTTTAAAGGTTTCTACAGTCTTTGTTGCATCGTGCCTATACTTTCACATTTTGTATACGTATATACCAGAGCATTTTCAACTATAATACCAGACAATACATGCTTTCATTATACTTTGATGGAAGTTCATACCCTAGCAACCATTGCATTCCATGACATGAAGAATCTTTGCCAAACATTTGTTGCACCTTGTTTAAGCCTTATAACATCAAATTGTTTTCCAAATGCTAGCATCTGGAAGCTTTCTTCTACATCAGTGAGCTATATTTTCTATTGAAGTTTCTAAAGCCTTTCCAATGAAACTGTTTTGTGAATATACTTCACTCATACTGATGCAGGAGCATCTGGAAACATTCAAATAATTTGGAACAGTTAAGAGTAAATTGGATAGTATCAAGAAAGTGACCTTGGAGATTACTGCATTTGCATATTAGAGGTTGTGGAACTAAAATTAGCATCTAGACATTATCATCTTCATCACATCCAAAATTTAGGTCATTTGGGATCGATTCCAGTAAGATATCGCTATCAGAAAATTACATGTTTTTACCTATTTTCATAGACCAGAGCCGACAGTGTTCAGTGAAGTCTAATTGGCTTGTGGAGCAAATCCGTGACTTGTGGAGCTAAAAGGAACATCATTCAAGGAAGTATAGGACCTGGTTGAGCTTCATGGAGGTCCGCGTGAAGTTCTATATGTCTACACATTTCATGCTAGCCGTTGCAATTAGGGTGATTTGATAATGTTATGAAAGCTTGCAGAGGATATAAATGAAAGGAAAATGATTATTTCAAGGCCTAGTGAATGAATAAGGATCAAGTGTGTGAAGTTATGAAACGTGATGATAAGTGTTTTGATCTAAAGAAGAAGCAGAACTGAAGCAGAGAGCAGAGTAGAGACCAGAAGAAGTTTAAGAACATATAGTTGAGAAGTAGGCGATGGAAATCATGAAAGAGTGTTGTTATATGAATATTTTGTAACCCTGGGCTATGGCCTAACATCTATAAAAGCCCGAGTGGCATATGTAATGTTTTTTAGATCATAATATAAAGAGGAATGAGCTTTGAAGGATGGGTTTTTCCCTTTTAGGGTTTTTCTAGGATATATCTTGTGTCATGGGTGTATGAAAGTCTCTTTCTTTCTGTTGTTAACTATCTACTTTCATTGCATCTCTGATTGATCATGTTGTTAGTTGTTTAAGGCTACAAGGTTGGATAGTCCCTCATCAGACCCTCCTACCTTGACTGCATCACATACCATTCACAAGACCACATTTTTCTTATTTGAGGCATTATATTTAGCTATTTGTATTTGTTCTTTAAACTTTCCACATGTTGAAAACTCTTCCTTTGAATACATTTGATACCAATCCTTCTGTCATTGCAAAAACTGAGCACAAATCTTCTCTGTGATGCCTTGTTAAATAGTTTCTATGAGGATTTACACAGCAAGAAGTTTACATTCACTGCATTCTGTGAGACCACCCTTCTTGGCATGCAAGTCTACCATAAGATGGCATTTTGTTGTTGTTGAGGATAATTATTAATGACTTGTGCATGCTTCGATATTAATGTTAACTACCTCTAATTATTTTAAAATCCACGTTTCTTCCAATATAGTGTGTATGGCATGAGTTTAGGAGGATACCATTGCTCTTTGAACAATAAAACAAGTTTTAAACTTCAAATTAATAGCATATGCCAGCCAAAGAAAGTGGTTTTGAAGTCGTTCCCTTGATTGTGGGAGATTTTAGTGGAGATGGAGGAGTGCAGTTGTTTTATTTTACCAAATGTGAAAGTGGAGTTCTTTTTTTCAAACTTGAAAGTGATGTCTTTTTAATTGGTTCGCCAAACCTAAAAGTAGACCCTTACTTCGCCAAATTTGAAAGTAGACCTCTACTTCACCAAATCTAAAAGTAGACTTTCACTTTCTTCTAAGTAGACTTTCATGTAGTTTTCCAAATGTGAAAGTAGACCCCTACTTTCACTTTTTCCTAAGTAGACTTTCATGTAGTTTGCCAAATGTGAAAGTAGCTGTCTACTTTAACTTTTTCCTAAGTATTGACAACTTAGTTTTGAAGCAAAGTCTTTATGTAGGCAAATTTAAAAGTGATACCTTCTGTATACTTAGGCAATTTCAAAAGTTAATTAATTAATAAATATTCTTTCTCATTTTTTTGAATAGTACTAACTTGTGAAAGTTACTAAATCACTTTGACTTAAGCGAATTTGCAACTTGTGAACCAAGATTCATGCATATGAAGATGTTATTTATTCTGATTTGAAAATATCAAAATAACCCCACGTAGACAAATGAAATATTTTTCTCTTTTCAATGAACTCCACCACAAATATGTCGACCTGATCAACCGTGGAGGTGTGAGAAATGGCGAAAAATGCATAACTTTTGACTGGAGTGCTAGATCATTCTAAAACTTTGCAAATTATTGGTGATGATGGTATGGAGTGGCATTTGAGAGGATTCCTCTCTAACTTAAAAGAAAATTGCCTTTTTAATTGTTTCTGCAAACTTTGCGTGGAAAAATTGAAGTTTTAAAATCTCGCAAACCAGAAGGCGTATGAGCCTAAAAAGTTGCCACATTAGGAGAAATAGCCATAGAAATGTCCCTGCAAAATGATTTCTATCCAGCCCTTGCAGAACCACTTCCAAGACTTCAACTAAAACAGATGAACAATTATTCCTTCAAATTGGCAAATGACATGACACTTAAGGAGAATTTATGACTAGGGGTGACTTAACATAAGAGTTTTGAAGCAAAAGTTTAAAATTTGGCGAGTTGAAGACAAGGCCAACAACTGGATCTAACTGGGTACAAGAACTATAAAGGATGTTGGATGAACCCATAATTGTAGAAAAGACCAGTGCCATAAATCCATTGGGCTATAGAGTAAGGAAATAATGTGATGTTCAAGGAGAAAAAGGAGACTCAAGCAAGACGAAAGGACAAACAACAAAAGACACACAAAGATGAGGCAAATGATGAAAACCAATAAAAACTGAAACAAGACAGACACAACAAAAATGCCTAATTAACCTATGTACATGGTAGGTGACTCCTACCTCAAACTATCTAGGAAAGATCACGTGAACCCATTGACATGATGAGAAAAGTATGTGCCTTTGTGTAAAAATAGATGGTGAGTGAGGAGAATTTGTAAACCCACCTACCAACTTTCAATTACTATGATGAAAGATCTAAAGATAATGGCATTCAAAACTCTATGAGTAATATATTACACCCAAATAGCCATTCCTTATTATAAACCTCTGAAGCATGTTGGATCACATCACCCTGCATGTCATCAATTATATCTTCTTGTATTGCATCATATGCATCAATATCCCATCTTTGAATGTACTCCTAAACATTTGAATCAAAGAAGGACCATTCTTGAGCTATATGTGCTTCTTGCAGGACCTGATCTGAATCAATGTCTTTGGAAAAAAACTAAGAATCTTGATCATAGACAACAACCGCAGTGAACATTGAATCATTCTCAGATAAAATAACTTCATCTTTCTTTGCAATGATTAGCTCAGGCATTCCATAGTCCACTAATGACAACTCTATATCTTCCAGAGTATCCTCTTCTACAAATTTTAAAGGAGAAGTGACGACTCCTTCTCCACACAAGAAGTCATCATCAGACATTTCTAAGCACCAACTTGGGATAAAAGCATTGTGGAACTGAGCATCGTCATCAATTTGATCATTCCTAATTCCTTCATGACTACTCATATCGCTTTTAGTACAATTCCTAGGATCCTCCTCTATTCTTTCCATTTGCTTGGAATCAAAACAATTACCAGATGTATCCATATATTCCTCTTCTCCAACATTAGTATTGGAAGGAATAACAAATGAACTCACAATATCTAATACAAAGGCATCTACATGACTAGAAGATTCAAAAAGAGGATTATTCTGAACCTTTAATGCTACATAAAACTCAGATTGTATATGTGTTGGAATGCGTATGCTCATTGGTTCATCTTCGTGTCTTCTATCTTCAAATTGTTCCCTAATATCTTTATGGATTTCGATATGCTTTGGTTGCATTGACTCTTCTCGATCAGGTTCTTCAATAAATTTGAAAGGTTCATACACGGGCTGCATGGAAGTTTGAAAAATATTGCTTGGTGATGCATTTGTGTTTTTTCCATCTGCAAGTCGATCTTCAATATTTGTGTGGTAGAAAAAATGGTACAAAGGAAAATATAAAGATAATGATAACAATACAATATGTTTACCTTTGAACCAAGTCCTCCACACATGATAGAATGTGGTAGATGCACCCAAATCTACTAGATTTGTTCTCTTTGAAGGATGTTTGATTGGTTGGAATGTTGATTGCTCACTTCTGCAGCATAACAATAGTGTGAAGATGATGAATGAGAAGACCTATAATAATTTCAACAGCGTAATGATACTTGAAATGTGGATGTCAAATGGCTTGGGTGAGGCTTCATTTATAGGATATGAGTGATATGAATGAATGTCTAGGATTAGATGAGGAATGGATGGCTAGGATTAAATGATACAAGGAGTTGTATTCATTTGACAAGTGTCACATGAGGGTTCAATGAGAGGACTTAAAGTTAAATGGCTTCCACCTTACAAGGATTAGAAGCTTCTATCCATGTGGAGATAGAGCCAAATGTGGAATTAAATAATAAAATTATTTAATTTTGGAAAGGGAAGATGTGGAATACATTAATTAAATAAATCTTTAATTTATTTAATTAATTTGGATGAGGGAAAAGTGTGAATTAATTAAATAAATATAATTTATTTAATTAATTGGCTAGAGGGATTAGAATGGGATTAGTTAAATAAATATGATTTATTTAACTAATTGGGTGATGGAAAGGTTACTAGGGCAAAACATGTTACAAAGTGTCTCAAGTGATGTATTGACAAGACATGTCACAAGACCTAGTCAATTTTAGGTATCTACATTTCCCCCCTCTTTGAGATGATGTTGCAACTAAGAGAAGTAACATCATTTCAAAGAAGATAAGGTATGGGTGGAGGAAAAGGATGCCTCAGCCACTTGAAAGAGTGACAAGGAGGAATGGATAAATGGATGGGATGATGATGTAAGGATAGGATGATGCCCCCTCGAGAGGATAGGCGGGTTGGAAGAACACGGGTATACTCTCGAAACAATAAAGGATGCATAAAGAGATGGAAGATGCAAGATAAGAGGTTGATGAAATAGATGAATGATACATTATGATGCAATGAAGTGAGAAACCATATAGTTTGATATAGCACTAGACATTATGCAATAAGGTATAAGGACTAGGGTGACGATGTGTCTTGTGCACCATCATAGTACAACCTTGTCTAATGTATGAGAAAGTAAACTTAGAGCATTAAAGTCCTAATGCAAAAAAAGTATGATGTGACCTTAGATGCAAAGGTTAATGCAAAAAACTATTACAACACACACAAGATATGAATATTAGCTAGAATGAGAAAGATGGTATACAAATGCAAGATGAAAAGATAACACACACAAGAAAGCAAGCAAGCATGCGCAAATGATTCAAAAACAAACAAGGTATTGCCCCTGTCAACCTATAAACCAATGAACAAGTGATTGATTGATTGATGATAGTGTCTGGTTTCAGGAAATGAAACATGTCTTAGAAGATGCCTGGTCTGGTTTCGACAATGCAACATCCTATATAAGACAATTGATATGATTGATTGACACTAGTGTTGTTGGCCATGCGAATCAACACCAGGATTTGATTAATGATTGATTGATTTGGTTTACGTCAAGATTAGGATCAAGACCATTGATGCAATTGGATAATTTGACAAGATTGACTAACTTGATTGGTATGGATTAATATGACTTGCATTTGGATCATTGCTTGGAATGATTTGATTGGATTTAAAAAACTAGATTGATTTGATTGATTGGTTGGAAGAATTGATTGGATTTGATTTGAGGAATTGAATTGATTGATTTGGATTGATTTGATTGATTGGAGTTGGAGGAATTGAATTGAATTTGTTTGATGCTTAGATGAATTGATGTGATTGATTGGTTTGATTTTATTGCTTGGATTTTTGTTGGATATTTGATTTTTTTATATTTTTGAATGTTTTGATCTTTTTGGATTTTGAATGTTTTGATTTTTTTTATATATTTTTAGAATGTTTTGATTTTTTTGTGTTTTTTGAAATGTTTTGGGGATGGCATTGGATGACAATTTGGCTAGCCTTTGTGCTAGATACCCATGACAAGGGGAAACCAAGTCTAGATGAAAGAATGGATGTAGGATAGGATTAGATGGATAAAAGGATGGGTAATAAGGAATGGAATGGAAGGATGTATGCGTAAGAGAGAAAGGATGTGATCTCCGAAGACTATGTCGCATAGAAATAACATGATCCATTCTAGGTGGAATGCTTAGAGTTTTACATGACTAGGCTTAGGACGATAGGATGATGATAGGATTGGTTTGGAAAGGATGAGGTATATCAAGAGATATCCAAAGCATTTGTCAATATTTTGACCCATGTATTTACCAAGATCAAAAGGAGGAAGGAAGAATGAATGGATTCAATAGGATAGGTATGTGAGTGTTGTTATCAAATTGTGCTTGGCAGCCCAATTAGGCTGGGCTGTAAGAGTTGTCTTCTAATACTTTCAGGAAGCAAGTGACTTCAAGTGAAGCAAGAAGGAAGAGAATATCAGATCAAAATAGTCAAGAGAGACTTCAACCTCTACATTTTATCTAACATGTTTGGTCACTGTGCAGATACAGGTACTTGAAGACCATTCATCTATGCCATTTTTATTCAAAATAAAAGGGCTTACATATAATATGAAGGGTCACATTACCCTTGGAATTCAAAAGAGCAATGGAAGGTGAAAATTATTTACAAAAAAAAAAATTGGTAGGGTCATAACTCCTTGCTACGTTATCAGGATTCAATTTTTTTGGACTCATTAGAAAGACAAACCAGTTATCTAGTTCGATTTGCAGGTTGCTACTGGCTAACACCAATGTGTCCTCAAGGTGGTTTGCCCTGATTCTACTCTGAAGGCCTCCGAAAATGCAATTTACTAAGATGTAGAAAATATCAAAATAAATAAATAAATTATATTTTTGATATTTTCCCAAAATTACAATTCTAGACTTGATCAGAAGTCTTTCAAGGTACACAAAATATGAGAGGAGTCAAACTAAAGTGTAGGGTCATGTAGGGAGAGATATTTGGAGTTCTATTTTTGACATGACTATTTTTAGTAATTTCTTGGTTAAGGACTTTAAGACTTGGAATTCTAAGCTATTTTTGCTCATCTTGGAGGAGTTTTGGGGCCTAAATTTTAGGCTTTTCACTTGTGCTTGCCCATCAACTTAGAGTTACTTTTTCAAACTCATTCCTGCATATTTTCGAGTTTAGTTGAGCTGGAGTTGACTCCCCATTCACTTTTGGGGACAATTTTGTATTATAAAAAAAAAACTTATGCTTTTTTTCCTTAGTTCTTGCTTTTTTGCCTTTGCATATTGCAAAGAAGGAGATTGTCTTGTAACTCAGTGATTTTTACAGTTTTTAGTAGTAGCAGTTGATTTTTTTCAGCAGTTTATAGTTATTTCACAGAGATTCCTTCCATTTTCTAATGCAATTAGGGGTTCTTCTATCCAATTTCAAGTGTCTTGTTATTTTGTGAGTGATTTGATAGGAATTTTCTGTGTTTTTCTTCAAAACCTCTAAATTCTTTGTCTCATTTATTAGATGCAAGTATACAAATTTTAGTTTATTATAGGTCACAGCTTGTGCAAGATTATTCATGCCTTTTTTTGAAATACTTATGTGGTGAATCTAATCAATTTGGATTGTAAGAACAGGTTTATTGGAGAATGTTTGTGAGTTATATTGCAGTTTTAAAACAAAATATTGGTGCATCACCCCCTTTAGATAGATTTTCTTTTCAATTTTTAGTTTATGCAAGTTTTCTTCTATCTTTTTCCTTCATCAATTTACAGATCTAAAGGGCATTTAAAGGGAGCCAGCTGTTCCGGAAGTTCATTCTCGAAATAGACAAACCCACAGTCTGAGAATGTTCCCATGTTGCATAGGATTTCCAAGCTTCTAATGGCTTAGCATTCAAGGCACAATCCTTCATGACAACAATTTTTGGCACGCTCAGTGGGACCCTGAACAGAGTTTCAGGTCACTAAAACATATTTTCTCTTTGCTGTTTGGTATGCACAACAAAGTTTCAACCTAAAAGAGGTAAAAGCTAGTATACTTGGGGACTCAAAACTCTATTTTTTGCAGATCTAGTGAATTTAGCACATGAGAAAAGTCCAAATGAGAGGAAATTCAACTCTATTTGAGTATCTACAACTCTCACCTCCAAGGAGAAGAGGCAAAACATTAGTAAGAACACCCAGTCTAGTAGGGAGAACCCAATCTACTCCTCCTAGTCTTAGGACTGCAGTATTTGATCAGAGAAATTTGGTGATAAATTTGCAAATATAGACTCCATACAGCCCCCAAACTCCTCAAACTCCACAGACACCTCAAGCTCCACCAATGGCGAGAAGATATCCTTTTGTGCAATTCAATATGGGCAGCTCATTGCTACTTGCAACACATGATGACATTCTGGTGGCAGCCTTGAGAGGCTTACCATTTTTAACAGGTAAAGATCAGACTACTCCAATCGAGCATATAAAAGATGTGGCCATGTTATGTTCAGTCTACCACATAACTCAAGAAAATGTTGTAGTAAGATTACTGGCTGTATCTTTGAAAGGAAAGGCCCTTCAATGGTTCAAAGGATTGACTGTAGGTTCTATTACATCATGGGACTTGTTGGGAGATGCATTGAATAAATAGTTTGAGGACAAGTCGGATAACCTGTCTTTGATGCAGCAACTAAGTACAATAAAATGAGCTCCACAAGAGCATATGGCTGATTTCAACTTCTATTTTCATTAGAATTGGGACAAAATCCTAGCAATGATAAGGTGCACTGAGGAACATGCATTTTTGTATTTTCTTATAGCTCTAAACAGTGACATAGCAGTGATGGTACAGTCAATGGGTAATGTAACATTACCAACATCTTATGAAGTGGCAATAAGAGCTGAAAACAACCTGATTCAGGATGGTAAAATAGCCCCAAGGCTGTCAATGCCTATTTTTCTAGAAATACAGCCATTAATCCCATTACAAGTCCCACCACTTGCTGCTGTACATGCTATGTCAGCCCTCAATTATCAAATTTCAGCCCAAACTAATGCTGTCTCAGCCCCATCTAAGGAGCTACAAGAGCTTAAAGTGAAGTTCCAAGAACAAGCAGGACTGTTAAAAATAGTTAACAATAAATTAGTGAGTATAGAGAAGCAGCAAAATCAAATTTACAGGCCTTATCAGCCCCCGTACCAAAATAAGTAGCAAAATTACTAGATCCAGCACCAGAATAACCAGGAAAGTAACCAGCAGAACAGACCTTTTTACCGGCCTGAAAACCAAGGCCAAAGAATGAACTTCAATACAAGGCCTTATCAGCCTTACAACTAGTAGGCTGCCAGCTCATCAAGAGAGTTAATACAAGTGCAAAATAATATGGCACAAGAATACGATTGGTTTTACCCCTGTAACCAACCGCACAACCAATCAACCTACTCAAATGGCATGATTAATTAGGCCTTAATGGTGCAAAATAATGTTGTTCTTCAGCAAAGTACTGTACAAGAAGTTTTAGAGCAACAAGTTTTTTATCTTGAACATGAGCAATCTAATGCAACATTCATGAATTGGCAAGGCGAAGAGTTTTGTGAGGTTAATCATATGTAAGGGCAAAACCAATCTGCCCAGTCCATAGCAGCCAACACAAGAGCCAAAAAGAGAGCTATAGATATTGGACAATAAGCTGGAAGAAGCCAAAATCAGGCCCAATCAAACTAACTAGGCGCTGCTGGTTTGTCACAATAGTCAAATATTCATGTTTCACCAAGAGGACAGCCTGTTCCAAGTCAAAACCAGCCTAGAGGGCAACCACAACAAGTATATCAGCAAGTTGATCATGCTGCTTCAAGGGGACAGCAAAAGGTTGGTTCATGTTCTTTTAATATTATTGATTATATGAAAAAGACAAATGTAAGCATGTCTTTGTGAGACTCATTATCTTTCCTAGGCCAAAAAGATTTATTACAAAAGGCCTTATCTAATACCTCTATGAATAATGAGACCACTCAAAACCAATCAAGAGACCAGCCTAGGGTAGTGCTTGCAAATGACCCACTAGTTCAAAATGAACAACAAGCCAAAGATGTCAAACCCACACCATTTTATGTTTCATTAATCATTGGTAAAAATCTTGTGCATAACTATATGATTGATTTAGGTGCTAGTGTGTCAGTAATGCCAAAATAGATAGTGGACAAGTTAGGATTGACTTATGAACTAATGTTCAAACCTGTGACACAACTAGATGGTTCATCCATCAATACCCTTGGAGTGATAAAGAATTTAAGTCTCACCTTGCATGCTTGCCTGAACGTTTCAATCCCACAAGACATATATGTTGTGGACCTACCTCCATACTTTGCCTTATGTCTCTGTAGGGAGTTTACAACAAAGTTAGGAGGTTATGTGTCAGATGATTGGTCACATATGTGCTTTAGGACTAGGTATGGTATGTGGGTGACTATAAAATTTGAACCTATTGCCAAAGATCACATTGAGCCTTATACCCCTAGTGTTGTTACTACTAATTTGACCTATCATGAGGAGGAACAACCTGCTATTCATGAGAGTAACACCCCAATTGAGAGCATAGCAGACCTATTTCTGGATGAATGGGCATCAAAAAATCATGAAGACAACCCTTACAAGTAAATGGAAGAAGTTGGTTTAGGTATCTATATGATCCATGAATAGAATCATCCTATTCCTAACCTTGTGAAAGGTGAAAATCAGCAGCAACAGCAAAAAAAGTAGCTAGAAAATGAGTTGTGGCAGCTATATTTTGATGGTGCATAGAGCAAAGTAGGTGCAAGAGGTGGAGCTATGCTTATTTCACCGAACAATGAAAAATATTATGCAACTTTCAGATTTGCATTCAGCTGTTCAAATAACACAGCAGAATATGAGGCACTCGTTCAAGGCTTAGAATGAGCCAGAAGGAAGAATATTAAGTGTTTGAAGGTGTATGGTGACAGTGAACTTGTTGTAAATCAGGTAAGGAACTTGAATGTCACCAAAAATGACTTGCTTAAGTTATACAAACATAGAGTATGGAATCTGATTGAAGATTTTGATGCTTTTAATCTATTGTCTGTGACTAGAAATCAGAACAGACAGGCTAATAAGCTTGCAGCCATGGGAGCTAAATTTGATATACCCAAAGAAATCAGAAACACTGAGCAACAACAGTATGTGAATGTGGTTGTGAGTCCATCAGTGCCTATTAATAATATACATTCCAACAAGTTTTGAAAGTGACGATCAAATAGCAAATTTTCTCATTGAGGAGGCTGAGTTTTTAGCTGGTAATCAGTGAAAATTACAGTAGCAATTTGAAGACCAGATTGTTCAATTAAAGACAAATAAGCTGCCAAAAGGTTTGGTGACCTTGGAATCAATTTTCATTTCAGATGATTAGCTCAGAAAAGAAAAAGCCATCATACTTATCAAAGAGGAACACTATGAATCAGTGGAAATTTTCAAGTCCAAACTTCTCAAATTGGGAAAGGTATGTACAACTAAAGATAAGCATGCTTTTGTGTTATTGTGCCAAGAATTTGATGATATTCTTGCATGGGAATACAAAGACCTCAAAGATTTTTACCCCAAACTAGCTCAACACACCATACAGCTAGAATCGGGGGCAAAACCAGTGAGGCAAAAGCAAAGGCCTCTTAACCCCAAGCTGGAAGTGATGATGAAAATAGAATTAAATAAGCTAATTCAAAGAAGCATTATTTTCCCAATCAAACACACATCATGGGTGTCTAATCTGGTTCCCGTCAAGAAGAAAAAATGGTGAGATTAGGCTGTGTGTTGATTTCAGGGACCTGAATAGAGCATCATTGAAAGATCACTACCTGCTGACCTCAATGGAGCAGATTTTGCAAGTAGTTTCAGGTGCTGAAAGGTTTTCTTTACTAGATGGTTTTTCAGGGTATAACCAAATTTTTGTTAAGGAGGAAGACCAGTACAAGACAACATTCACAACTAAATGGGGTATTATGGCCTATCAAAAGATGTCATTGGGTTGTCAAATGCTGGAGAAACCTTTCAGAGAGCCACGGATATGGCTTTTTAGGGCGTAATGAATAAATTTGTCTTGGTATATCTAGATGACATCATTGTTTTCTCCAAGGATGCCAAAGATCACTTTTCTCATCTTAGACAGGTCTTTGAAATATGTAGGGAATATGGAGTCTCACTTAATCCAAAAAAGTGTATTTTTGTTGTTCACGAAGGTAAGTTGCTAGGTCACATTGTTTCCAAGCATGGGATAATAATTGACCCTGAAAGAGTCAGTATTATTTCAGCCTTACCTCTACCAGCCCATAAAAAGGGGCTACAAAGTTTCCTTGGGAGAATCAATTTCGTTAGATGGTTTATATCAAATATTGCAAGTTTATTGAAGCCTCTAATAGCCATGTTGAAGAAGAATATTGGTTTCAGCTGGACTAAAGAAGGAAAGGACAACTTTGAGGACATCAAAGCAGATATAGTAATAGATCCTACATTGATCAATCCTGACTTTTCAAAAGATTTTATTCTATATGCCTATGGAGGAATTGACACTATCTCTACTATGTTGACCCAACAAAACATAGAAGGCCAGGAGCAACCAATAGCCTTTTTCAGCCAGGGATTAGAAGGCTATGAGCAAAGATACACATTTGTTGAAAAATATCTACTTGTTGTCATAAGAAGCCTCAAAAAAATTAGGCATATGTTATCAAATAACAAGATTCATCTTATGGTTTCCCATCCAAGTGTGAAACAATTTTGTTAAGCAAAGATCTGGAAGATAAAAGCGCTGGTTGGATAACTAGAGTGACGGAGTACGGTGTCAACATCAAAGTTACCAAGCTGATTTGGGGTAAAGGATTATGTGAGTAGCTAGCTGAAATAGTATAAAATAAAGTTAAATTGCCAAAAGAAGTGGTTTTAATGGCTAATAATACTATTGTACCTATTGTTCCAGCGAACAATACTAGCTAGACAAGAGATATGATACACTATTTGTAGACCAGAGAGTGCCCAATAGGGTTAAATGTAGCAAAATGAAGATATTACAGGCTGCAAGCCATTCCTTTTGTCATGGTTGAAGATATCTTGTTCAGAAAAGACTACAATGGAGTGCTTTTGAGATGTGTTGAAACTGATTAGATTGATAAAGTATTACATGAGTTTCATAATGGGTCAACTGGTGGACACTTTGCTACCTGAATAATAGCCTTAAAAATCATGAAGGCTAGATATTACTGGCCATCTCTTTTCAAAGATGTGCATTC
The DNA here is from genome assembly GCA_027924645.1 of Cunninghamia lanceolata. NCBI lineage: Eukaryota > Viridiplantae > Streptophyta > Pinopsida > Cupressales > Cupressaceae > Cunninghamia > Cunninghamia lanceolata. The sequence goes on along the minus strand of BSBN01000186.1, from coordinate 10,213,379 downwards.
CTGGGTTAGAAAGTGTGTTAAATGTGCAGTATTTGCGAGTAAAGAAAGGTTGGCAGCCATGCCACTCCAACCTATTTCAGTTGATCAACCCTTCACAAAATGGGGCCTTGACTTCATTGGGGCAATTAATCCACCTCCCAGTATTGGTCACAAGTGGATATTAACAGCCATGGATTATTTTACTAAATGGACAGAGGCAATAGCTTTGAAAGAAGCTAATGAAAGTATTGTTTAGAATTTTTATGAAGACTTAGTGGCCAGGTTTGGTGTACTAGATGCAATTATTTTAGATAATGCATTGGATTTTGTAGGCCTAAAAATAACTGACTGGGCCATCAAAAATGGTGTTTACCTAAGTACATCAAATTACTATCCTCAGGGGAATGGGCAGGCTGAATCCACTAATAAAAATCTCATCAGGATCATCAAACGAACAATAGAAGATAACCAGAGAACCTGGCACTCAAAGTTGAAATCAACCTTATGGGCTGATAGAGTGACTCCTAAAAGGTCAACAAGTTAGTCTCCTTTTGTTCTAGTTTATGGTAAAGAGGCTAAGCTACCTATCTCAACTGAGTTACCAACCCTAACTCTTATGAAAGAACTTGAGTTCATGGAGGGTGGTCCTATGGAGGTACGACTTGCTGAATTAGTAGAGTTGGAAGAAATAAGGAAGCAAACTGCTCAATAGTTAGAGGTGTATCAAATGCAAATGAAAAGAACATTCGACATGATGACAACTTTCAGATTTTTCAAGGAAGGAGACATTGTTCTTAAGTGGGATGAGTTAGAAAGTAGGCTAGGTAAGCACAACAAGTTTGATGCTATGTGGATAGGCCCATTCATGATTGTTGAATGTAAACAACACAATGCTTTTCAGCTGGCTATAATGGAAGGAGAGGTGTTAGCCATCCTAGTTAATGGGATTCACATCAAACACTACTTTTGAGAAGCACAAGGTTGCAAATGTACCATAGTTAAGTAGAAGTTTTTAGTTAATAAGTGTTGATTGCACACTAGTTTCATTTTAGTTTCATTTTTTTCTCCAAGAAGTGTTGTTGCACAGCTAGCTAGCCCTATTCAAAGCCATTGTAGTTTGCTTTCAGTTTTTATTGTGCTATTGTTTTAGTTTCTAACAGCTAAGCTATGGAGGTTTTTTTGAATTGCAAAGAGTTAAAGAAGATTCTATTACCCAATGGACATAATAGGCAACTAGCCTTTAGAGTTTTAGTAGGCAAAACTGGCGTAGAGGTCGTAAAAAATGTTACCAAATTGTGCTTGGCAGCCCAATTAAGCTGGGCTATAAGAGTTGTTTTCTAATGCTTTCAGGAAGCAAATGACTTCAAATGAAGTAGGAAAGAAGAGAATATCAGATCAAAATAGTCAAGAGAGAGGCTTCAGTCTCTACATTTTATCTAACATGTTTGGTCATTGTGTAGATACAGGTACTTGAAGACCATTGATCGATGCATTTTTTTTTTCAAAATACAAAGGATTACATATAATATGAAGGGTCACATTACCCTTGGAATTCAAAAAGAGCTATTGGAGGTGAAAATTATTTACAAAAAAAAAATTTGGGTAGGGTCATAACTCCTTGCTACTTTATCAGAATTTAAAATTTTTGGACTCGTTAGAAAGATAAACCAATTACCTAGTTTGAGTTGTAGGTTGCTAAGGCTAATGCCAACACATCCTCAAGGTGGTTTGCCCTGATTCATCTCCAAAGGCCTCCAAAAATGCAATTTACTAAGATGTAGAAAATATCAATAAATAAATAAATTATATTTTCGATATTTTCCCAAAAATACCATTCTGGACTTGATCAGAAGTCTTTCAAGGTACACAAAAATAGGAGAGGACTCGAACTGAAGTGCAGGGTCATGCAGGGAGAGACATTTAGAGTTCTATTTTTAATATGACTATTTTTGGCAGTTTCTTGGCCAAGGAATTTGAGACTTGGAGTTCCAAGTTATTTTTGCTCATATTGGAGGAATTTTGGGGCCTAAATTTTAGGCTTTTCACTTGTACTTGCCCATCAACTTGGAGTTACTTTTTCAAACTCATTCATGCATATTTTTGAGTTCAGTTGAGCTAGAGTTGACTTCCCATTCACTTTTTGGGACAGTTTTTTATTATAAAAAAAAGCTTATGCTTTTTTTTCCTTAGTTCTTGTTTTTTTTACCTTTGCATATTGCAGAGAAGGAGATTGTCTTGTAACTCAACCATTTTTATAGTTTTTAGTAGCAGCAGTTGATTTTTTTCAATAGTTTATTGTTATTTCACAGAGATTCCTTCCATTTTCTAATACAATCAGGGGCTCTTCTATCCAATTTCAGGTGTCTTGTTATTTTGTGAGTGATTTGATAGGAATTTTCTATATTTTGCTTCAAAACCTCTAAATTCTTTGTCTCATTTATTAGATGCAAGTATACAAATTTTAGTTTATTATAGGTCACAGCTTGTCCAAGATTATTCATGCATTTTTATGAAATACTTATGTGGTGAATCTGGTCAGTTTGGATTGTAAGAATAGGTTTATTGGAGAATGTTTGTGAGTTGTATTATAGTTTTAAATCAAAATATTGCTGCATCACCCCCTTTAGATAGATTTTTTTGTTCAGTTCTTAGTTTACGCAAGTTTTCTTCTATCTTTTTCCTCCATCAATTTACAGATCTAAAGGACATTTAAAGGGAGCCAGCTCTTCTAGAGGTTCATTCTTGAAATAGACAAACCCACAGTCTGAGAATGTTCCCATGTTGCACAGGATTGCCAAGCTTGTAAAGGCTTAGCACTCAGGATGCAATCCTTCATGACAATAGGTGTAATGGATAAGCATGGTAGGATGGTATGAAAATGGTATGATGGGAGACAGAGTTTGGATGAGACAACGTGCCCCAAGTGTAAGTGACATAGAAGATCAACCTAGACATGACACATGTTTGTCAAGTTTTCATCATGATGCTTATCCAAGGCGCCACTAAGGGTGGTTTTCACCATTCAACAAATGGATTTCTCTTTACTATTTTGATTTTTTTTTCTTATTCTTCTTTTTTTTGGATCATTTGGATGGGATAGGTGGATATGGATAGGAAGGACTCAAGCATCTCATTCCATGAAAGGTTATAGTGTTCCATTCTAGAGATAGATGTCGTCGCACATGGACCATGTCAAATGTTATTATGCTCATAGATGTTGGTAGGGGATAGTGGATTATGAAAGGTTTATGGAAGGATGGATGGGGGATAGTGGATTATGTTGTGGATTATGGAGGGATGGATAGTGGATCTTGATGTCGATTATGAAAGTTTTATGCAAGGATGGATAAGGGACAATGGATTATGATGTGGATTAGGGAGGGTTTTAGGCAAAACCATGGACCATATGGATATGATGGGTGAAATATGTAGGATAGTGGAAGAAAGATGGGGAGATGGAGGTATGTGGGAATGTTATGGAATGGAAAGGAACCAAAACCAACAGCTGCACACACTGTGATAAACATTGAAGCTCTTGATTTTGAGGAGGTGTAGGAAGCAATGGACATGTTTTCTTAGGGGACGGTCAATGTAGGAATTTAGGTACCCACATAGACTTAGGATTTTTATGATTTTTTTTTGCTTGTGGGATGAAGGAATTTGAGATTTTTGAAATTTTTGGATGGAAGAGGATTGTTGGGATTTTTGAGATGGGGATGCTTCATTTGACTTGCTTTTTTTTTTTTTTAGGTACCCAAACCATTTTATTTTTGGCCTTTTTTTTGAAAGTATTGGCATATATACTCTTTTAGATGGATTTTGCTTTAATTCTTTGTATTTATGCTCTAAGACATAAGGATCTTTAAGATTTTTTGCTTTATGGGTAGAGGCATCCAAATTTTTATGTTTGAATCCCTTGGGGTTGGTGGAAGCTTCTTGTCTAGATGATGTGTGCATTGATTGGTCATGATTAGGAATTTCAGGAGACTTATGGATGGATGGATTAAATGTGGATTTTTGGATAAATGGATAAGGGGATTGGATGATAGGGCTATTAGGTGTTGGGAGAAGTGGAGGTAGAGTGGATGGAGAGATATTAGGAGTTGGAAATAGTGGAGGTAAAGTGGATGGTGGAAGGTGTATGGTCACATGCTTTTGACACTTGTAGGATAATGGAGGTGGAATGGCAATATATGTCTTGGGTATATGATACGGTTTATGATGGAAAGTGGTGGACTTAGGAGGCATGGAGGAAGTACCAACATTTTAGATTATTGTCCTTGGGGTGAATATCCAAGGCCATATGAGCATGGAGGGACATTGACATGGATGGTCTCAAAAATACCTTGTTCATGATGGCCTAAGCCTTTACCTTGGTAATTCATGTTTTGGAGTATGCGATAGACAATGGGTCCAGGTGTGTTTTGGACACTGGACTTGAGTTCATTATTTGATGGAGAAGCTGAGGTGGTAGATAGAGGTTGTTGTTGTCCTAAGGAAGAACACTCATGAATGAATGTAGTAAGGCCAATAAGATATGATAGTTGTACAACATTGTCGATAGTGCATGAGGAAGGATCATTAGGATCTTAATTATCATTATGCTCACTACGATCCAAGATATTGGTTTGATCATCTATGGTTACTTGGGAGCCAAGTTCTCATCAAGGGAAGTGGATTTTGTTGGATCATGGATTGAAGGAGAAGTTTCTTTACTTCGAAGGAAGGCAATCAAGTGGGGTGAGTGCTCAAGTTGATCAACAAGACTTTCATACTCATTCTTATTGCTAAGATAAACATGAGGAGTAGATTGAGTATGTGGTTCTTGGGTATCTTGCTCATGGTTGGCTGTGGGATTATGGATAGGATCAAGTTTCTCATGGATAGCTTCTTCATAGATAATATCTTGATTATAGAGAAGGTATAGGTTGTGGATGGGTTAAATGGAAGGGATTTGATCTTGATTAGAATGAAGCCTTGATGTTTCCACATGCTTTAGATTATACCCTTGACATATCTCTTGGTTTGGAATGGAAGTAGAGGTGAGAGACTCTTGTATAGGCTTGATAGGTTCTTGATAATCACTAACATGAGGGTACCATGGATCTTAACTTGAACTCATGGGGGGAGACTCTTCAATAGGCTTGATGGGTTGTGGACTACAAGATGGGACTAGAGGAATAGGAATGATGTTTGAAGGCTCTTGGAGAGGCTCAAGGATAGATGTTTGACATGGAGATGGTTTATTCCTTGCTAATAGCCATTGGATCACATCCTTCATAAGTGTATGGGTGGATGGACAATAATGGTAGATGGTGTAGGCTTATGATTAGGATTAGGTGGATCGATAATGGTATTGGAAATATTAGGATTTGGATTAATAGATGGAGGGATAATGGGATTAGAAGGTGTTGTAGGCTCAGGATTAGGATTTGGTGGAGAGATAATGGGATTGGATAGATTAGGATTAGGATTTCTTGTGCTAGAGGGGGATGAAATTTGATGGGTGGATTTGGATGACTCCATAGGTTTGTTTTTGTAATATAGTTCATAGTGTCTATAAAGGTCATTTAAGAGAGGTGATTTGAATTTAGGGGGTGGAGTTGATGGAGGATTAGATGGTCGTGAGGGTAATGATGAGCTTGATGGATTATAAGGTGGAGGGAATAATGAATTAGGATTGGGAGTACATGGTGGTTTTTTCTATAGGACTAGTAGTCTTTGGGATAGGCATTTTATTAGATAATGATGGAGGATACCCATAAGATGCATAAGCTAGAGTAGTTTCCCCTTGTCAAAGGTAGCATGAGGACTTAAAGACACTTGATCTTGTTGCAAAGGGTAACTTGGACTTGTATGTTCTTGTTGTGAAGGCACTTGATGAATTTGGTGGTGAGGTGAAATAGTGGGATATTGGGGTATGGATTGATATGGATGTTGGTTGATATTGGAAGAAGTGGGGTAAGGTGATGTAGAATTGACATGATATGTGGATGAATTAGGTTGGTATGAAGTTGAGGGGGATGACTCAAGAAATTTAGGTGGAAGTTGTTGATGTTGTATGGATGATGGTGGTGACTTGGATGAAGAGGCTAAGGTGGATGGATCAATATATGAGGCAGATGGTTGGGCCATGTCATTGATTGGGTAGAAATGAGATTTATGATATGGTCTTTCCAACAAGCGATAATATTCAAAAGGATTTGGGTTAGCATAAATGGTAACCTCTTGGTCATTAAATGGAAATTTGATGTATCTATGATAGGTGGAAGGAATAACCCTCATGGCATGAATGCATGGGTGTCCTAGGAGGATATTATATGGGAGATCAAGGTCTAGGACTTGACAAGCGATTTCCACTAGGGTTGGACCTAATTTGATGGGTAATCAAATAGTACCTTCAAATCTCCTTTCACTTTCATCATAGGCCTTAATAGTGATGGAATGGTATTTTTCAATATCTATAGTGGAGTATGCCAATTTTTTAACACACCTTAGAGTGCATAAGTTTAACCCTGAGCCACAATCTATTAGGACCCCTTTGACTAAACACCTTTTAATTATAACTTTTATGTGAAAGGGTTCATTATGGGATGAATCATTGTTGAGCATGTCCTTTTCAGTGAAGATCAAATGATTAGTGGATGTAAGATGTCCAACCATGGCTTGAAATTGTTCCAAAATACAAATGAATTAAAGCCGATAGTGATTATGATGATGTGGATATAGAATTGATTTGATGACAAGAATGTTTAGGATGATGTGGAATGTGTTTATTAATAGCTCGACTTGGGCAATGTTCAAGCAAAAGATTTCACATGTACATGCACATGAATCACACACACACAAGACACAAGGACAAGTTTGTCTTTCAAGATTTATTGTTATGATTATGAAGGCATTTGAAGACACATCAACAAACCTAATATTAATCAAATGGGTGTGGCCAATAGGTCTTAGTCTAGGATGCACAAGTTTGACTAGGGATGTCCCCAATATACACAAGGTATGGGGGGCCCAATTTTGTGAAATGAAAGTGAAATAATGCCACACAGCGGAGAGAAAGGGGTAACCCACCCATTACCTTCACTTCCCCAAGGTATAAAGTTCTTTGGGGCTTAGTCCGAATGAAAAGATTTCAAATTCTAAGAGGTGTGTCTTTTGATTCAATCCTCACTTTTTAGACTCTGCCGCAACATCAGAGTTGAGGTAGTCCCTTGGAGTGGTGTGTCTCCAAGAAGGCCTCCTAGGAAGGATGAAAAAAGCAAATCGAGTGGGTGCTTTTGATCTCCAAGGTCACCTTGCGGTGCGAGGAGAGAGCATACACACACACACACTAGATTCACACTCGCAATGTATATTTACCTTTACAAATTGAAATGTGTGTTGTGAAAGTGAATGGATGAAAAATATTTTTGATTCTCAAGATCACACGAAGTGCATGAGAAGAGCATACACACCCTTAATCGCACTCAAATTCACCAAACAAGTGAAGTACAAGTTCGTTTTTAAATCCAAAGCCAAATGTGTAAATGAAGACACAAGTTCATTTTTAAGCCTAATTCCAATGTGTGATTGCAAATAATAGTTCATTTTAGGCCTAAATCGAAGTGTGAATGCAAAGAATTTTTTGATGAAATGCAAGACAAGAGTTGTGTTCAGTGCACTTGGAAAATTTATTTTGAAATTTGATAACGAGGCACACATTACAAGCTACAATCAGGTCCACAAGGTAAGGCAAGCACAAGATTTCAAATGATATCTTTGATAAGCAAGAACCTGCAACCCACTTGTGAGTAGTTTGATGATAAATTATCTTCAACAAGCGATATTGCTTCAAGCAAAAGGGTTAGTGACAAAAAAAGACTATAATAATGCAAAAAATGACTAGTTGATGGAAAAACAATGGCCTAGCTAATCTAAAAAAATTGACTAAAAATTAAAGCTATGTTAAAATTGAGCTATATTAAAATTAGAAAACTAGACTAAAACACTATCACAAAGAAAACTAAAATAATTAACCTAGATTAAAAATTAAATTAATAATAAAAGCTAAATTAGAAAAAATAATATCTAAATGAAAATTAAGTTAAAAGGTAAAAACTAAACTGTTAAAAATTTAAAACTAAATTTAAATTATATTAAAGTTAAAAGTTAAAAGTTAAAATAAAATTAAAAAGTAAATCTAAATTATACAAATTTTAATTAAAAGCTAAATTGAAAACTTATATTAAAACTACGTAATAATAGTGATACTAAAAAAACTAATAAAAAGGACATAAGTGTTAATACTAACTTGAAAACTTTTCTTTTTAAAATTTATTTAAAAGATACTATAGTAACGATCGATATAAACTAAACTAATGAAACTAACGACCGATATAGAAGGAAACTAATACTGTTTAAAGTGAATTGTAGGACAGTGGGGATGGAAGGTTGGCGGGATGTCTGATCTGAGGACGGACAGCGGGAGGTTCTGCAGTACTTATTCGAAGGACAGTTTACAAGCCTGAATACAATATCAAGCAATGGATGAAAGATGCAATGAAAGTATAGGTTATTTCCAGTTCCTACAGAGATATCAATCTTTCTGCAGAGTAATAGCACGCTAGTTACTTGGAAAGAAAAGAAAAAATGGCATTAGACCACTCACACATCAGTTTAGCTCCTTATAATAACTTTTTATCACATACCTCCAGGGTGAATCCCGCTATGCATATTAAATTAATCACCCTTACATTAACTAGCTATCACATATACGTAGGTGTAAGGATCAATCTAACTATGCACATTAATCTAGCTGATTACATTAACTAACTATGGCATATGTGCAGGTGTAAGGACGAATCTCGCTAAAATCTGTACTACGGAGGATGGCGGATAAAGAGATGGTCAATGAGATCGGTGTGGTGGAGATTTTGGGGTTAAGTCGACGTCTGCGGGTGAGGTTTTGGGAGGAAGCGACGAAGGTTTGAAAAATGGTTGGCGAAGGAGTGAAGCGGGAGTTTAGATGGTGGTTTGGGGATGTCAAACCACCATTCAACCTTAAAATGCAATCTAGGAGAGATAATGAAACTGGAGATGTGTGAAAACGAGAGCAGGAAGACAAACCAGCGGGTCCGCATGGCAGATCCGTACTGTACGGATCTGCAACTAAAACATTTCAAAATATTTATAGTGAGAAAAACATATAGTATTTTATGTCAATTTTTGCCTGTGAGACCTGAGCTAATAGATCACTTGCAGAAGTTGATTTCCCAAACTTGACAAAAACAATGTTAGATTTGCAAATTTAAACACATAAACCTACAACAAGCTAGGGTTAGACCACTGGGCATGCCAGAAAATGTGGTAGAAAAAATTGGTACAAAGGACAATATAAAGATAATGATAACAATACAATACCTTTACCTTCGAACCAAGTCCTACACACATGATAGAACGTGGTAGATGCACCCAGATCTACCAGATTTGTTCTCTTTGAATGATGTTTGATTGGTTGGAATGTTGATTGCTCACTTTTGCAGCATAGCAATAGTGTGAAGATGATGAATGGGAAGACCTAGAATGATTTCAACAACGTAATGATACTTGAAATGTCGATGCCAAATGGCTTGGCTGAGGCTACATTTATAGGATATGAGTGATATGAATGAATGGCTAGGATTAGATTAGGAATGGATGGCCAGGATTAAATGATACAAGGAGTTGTAGTCATTTGACAAGTGTCACATGAGGGTTGAATGAGAGGACTTAAAGTCAAATGGCTTCCACCTTATAAAGATTAGAAGCTTCTATCCATGTGGAAATAGAGCCAAATGTGGAATTAAATAATAAAATTATTTAATTTTGGAAAGGGAAGATGTGGAATACATTAATTAAATAAATCTTTAATTTATTTAATTAATTTAGATGAGGGAAAAGTGAGAATTAATTTAATTAAATTAATTAAATTAATTCGCTAGAGGTATTAATTAAATAAATATGATTTATTTAACTAATTGGGTGATGGAAAAGTTACTAGGGCAAACCATGTTACAAAGTGTCTCAAGTGATGTATTGACAAAGACATGTCACAAGACCTAGTCAATTTTAGGTGTCTACAATTTGCTTCCATCAAAACATTCGTTAAATCTTTATCGGTAGTTTCAAAGGTAAAGGCTTCAGTCATCGAAGAAGACAAAGACATCAATAAGCGATCATTTTTTTTTGCTTCTTTATTGCTCGAGTTGGCAAGAGATGGTTCAATAGTTGTTGTCATTGAAGTAGAACCAATTGAGTAGCACTCTTTAACTAAATGCAGTGTTTACTAACATTCCCCCAAGCCAAAAAGGAAGTATTGACTCTTTGAACTTCAAGAGATATTTTCAAGTCATCATCACTGTCCTCAAAATACAAATGATACATTTCAGCATTTTATGTAGCATAAGATTTGATTGCTGAGGGAACTGAATCGTCTTGTGGCAAATCTTTTCACCTAACACCAAAGATTCATACAACCACCTAAAGGAGGCATTAACTTTACTCTTTTTGTATTGAGATTAAACTATGTATAAGCATGCCCTTCAGGCTGATAATTATGGTTTTCCATGCAAGACCTCTTTGTTGACTCATTTCTTGAAACCTCTGGAATACATCTCTTAGTATCTTTTTCTTTCAATAACTTGGATAGAATCAAGTCATATTTAATCTCAATGGCTTTCTTTTGTGTGATTTCCATATTTCATTCCTTATCCTACTTTCAAGATGAATTTGACTTTGGGGTGTAATAAAGCAATGAAGATACACAACTGGTTGTCTTCACTTGGTTGATTCGCTTGAGAGATTTTCTTCAGAGATTTGTTGAATCATTCAACAAAATCCCTTATGGTTTCACCTTCTTCCCTCTGTATTTGAAAAAACTAAGATAAAAGCTCACCTACATTAACTGGAACATTGAATCCTGCAAGAAACTTTTCCTTCAAGTTGTCCCAGTTTTTAATGGATCCATTTTCAAGTGTTGAAATTGTTGTGTAGCAGGTCCAACAAGGCTTTCAACAAATAACTGTACAAAGACATCTTCTTCATTAACTCCCAAAATTTTTTAAGCAACTGTGAATGCTAGAATATGATCTTTAGGATGCTACGAGTTCTCTCCTGTGAACTTTGAAAATTACTTCCGTGATCTTGCAGATGAAGGTGTGTACTGAGCCAAGGCTAATGGACCGATGTGGGTTCCCCATGGCTAAGATGGATTTGATGACATGGTGCAACTTTAAAAAATGATGGCAATTGGTATCTCACCTTCGCAGGGTCGCCAACCTCCATTCTAGGGGAGGCATCCTTAGATTTCTGAGGAACAAAGGCACCAACACTTCAATCTCCCCAGTAGAGTCACCAAAAATATGTTGGTAAATAGATTTGTCACTGCAGATTTCAAAGTGACTCATCCAATTGGCAGTGACAAATGTTCCAATAGCTCGAAAAACTATTACTGGACTAACAACTTTCCTCTGCATTTGAGAGGGGTAACTCCCTCATATGATGGGGGTATTTGTAGTTTTTCTATACTTTTGACCTGAAAGTACAAAAAGGAGGAAAATGAAAAATAACAAGAAAAATGATTTACTAAAACCCTAATAGTAGAAATATGAATATTGGTTTGGACTTCACAAACTCAGGACAAGTTATGAGAGGATTTCACCATAGAAGTTAGAAACTACGTTCCTAAACCTATATCATGAATTGCACAACAATAAGTTCTAGTATGCAATGATGATGAAAACAAGATGACGAATCTCAACATATGAAGAGATTGGTTTTTCCAGCACCTTCAAATCGAGATACCAAGATATGATTGTATTTCATTACATCAATTGCACAATTTATATATGCTTCAAAAGATGACCAATGATTAACCTAGATTAAAAATTAAATTAATAATAAAAGCTAAATTAGAAAAAATAATAGCTAAATGAAAATTAAGTTAAAAGGTAAAAACTAAACTGTTAAAAATTTAAAACTAAATTTAAATTATATTAAAGTTAAAAGTTAAAATAAAATTAAAAAGTAAATCTAAATTATACTAATTTTAATTAAAAGCTAAATTGAAATTGAAAACTTATATTAAAACTACGTAATAATAGTGATACCAAAAAAATAATAAAAAGGACATAAGTGTTAATACTAACTTAAAAACTTTTCTTTTTAAAATTTATTTAAAAGATACTCTGGTAACGATTGATATAAACTAAACTAATGAAACTAACGATCGGTATAGAAGGGAAGTAATACTGTTTACAGTGAATCAGAGGATAGTGGGGACGGAAGGTTGGCGGGATGTCTGATCTGAGGATGGGCAGCGGGAGGTTCTGCAGTACTTATTCGAAGGACAGTTTACAAACCTAAATACAATATCAAGCAATGGATGAAAGATGCAATGAAAGTATAGGTTATTTCCAATTCCTACAGAGATATCAATCTTTTTGCAGGGTAATAGCACGCTGGTTACTTGGAAAGAAAAGAAAAAATGGCATTAAACCACTCACACATCAGTTTAGCTCCTTATAATAACTTTTTATCACATGCCTCCAGGATGAATCCCGCTATGCATATTAAATCAATCACCCTTACATGAACTAGCTATCACATATACGTAGGTGTAAGGATCAATCTAACTATGCACATTAATCTAGCTAGTTACATTAACTGACTATGGCATATGTGCAGGTGTAAGGACGAATCTAGCTAAAATCTTTACTACGGAGGATGGTGGATAAAGAGATGGTCAATGAGATCAGTGCGGTGGAGATTTGGGGGTTAAGTCGACGTCTGTGGGTGAGGTTTTGGGAGGAAGCGACAAAGGTTTGGAAAATGGTTGGAAAAGGAGTGAAGCGGGAGTTTAGATGGCGGTTTGGGGATGTCAAACCACCATTCAACCTTAAAATGCAATCTAAGAGAGATAATGAAATTGGAGATGTGTGAAAACAAGAGCAGGCAGACAAACCAGCGGGTCCACATGGTAGATCCGTACTGTACGAATCTACAACTAAAAATTTTAAAAAAATTTTCAATATATTTGCAGTGAGCAAAACATATAGTATTTTAAGTCAATTTTTCCCTACGAGGCCTCCGACATGCAATGGTGATGTTAGACCTGAGCTAAGAGATCACTTGCAGAAGTTGATTTCTAAAACTTGACAAAAACAATGTTAGATTTGCAAATTTAAACACATAAACCTACAACAAGGTAGGGTTAGACCACCAGGCGTGCCAGAAAATGTGGTAGAAAAAATTGGTACAAATGACAATATAAAGATAATGATAACAATACAATACCTTTACCTTTGAACCAAGTCCTACACACGTGATAGAACATGGTAGATGCACCTAGATCTACCAGATTTGTTTTCTTTGAAGGATGTTTGATTGGTTGGAATGTTGATTGCTCACTTCTGTAGCATAGCAATAGTATGAAGATGATGAATGAGAAGACCTAGAATGATTTCAACAGCGTAATGATACTTGAAATATGGATGCCAAATGGCTTGAGTGAGGCTTCATTTATAGGATATGAGTGATATGAATGAATGGCTAGGATTAGATTATGAATAGATGGCTAAGATTAAATGATACAAGGAGTTGTAGTCATTTGACAAGTGACACATGAGGGTTGAATGAGAGGACTTAAAGTCAAATGGCTTCCACCTTACAAGGATTAGAAGCTTCTGTCCATGTGGAAATAGAGCCAAATGTGGAATTAAATAATAAAATTATTTAATTTTGGAAAGGGAAGATGTGGAATACATTAATTAAATAAATCTTTAATTTATTTAATTAATTTAGATGAGGATAAAGTGAGAATTAATTTAATTTAATTAATTAAATTAATTGGCTAGAGGGATTAGTTAAATAAATATGATTTATTTAACTAATTGGGTGATGGAAAGGTTACTAGGGCAAACCATATTACAAAGTGTCTAAAGTGATGTATTGACAAATACATGTCACAAGACCTAGTCAATTTTAGGTGTCTATAATTTGCTTCCATCAAAACATTCATTAAATCTTTATCGGTAGTTTCAAAGGTAAAGGCTTCAGTCATTGAAGAAGACAAAGACATCAATAAGTGATCATTTTTTTTTGCTTCTTTATTGCTCGAGTTGGTAAGCGATGGTTCAATAGTTGTTGTCACTGAAGTAGAACCGATTGAGCAACACTTTTTGACTGAATGCAGTGTTTACTAACATTCCCCCAAGCCAAAAAGGAAGTATTGACTCTTTGATCTTCAAGAGATATTTTCAAGTCATTATCACTGTCCTCAAAATACAAATGATACATTTCAGCATTTTATGTAGCATAAGATTTGATTGCTGAGGGAACTGAATCATCTTGAGGCAAATCTTTTTCACTTAACACTGAAGATTCATACAACCACCTAAAGGAGGCATTAACTTTACTCTTTTTGTATTGAGATTAAACTGTGTATAAGCACGCCCTTTAGGCTGATAATTATGGTTTTCCATGTAAGACCTCTTTGTTGACTCATTTCTTGAAACGTCTAGAATACATCTCTTAGTATATTTTTCTTTCAATAAAATAGATAGAATCAAGTCATCTTTAATCTCAATGGCTTCCTTTTGTGTGATTTCCATATTTCATACCTTATCCCACTTCAAGATGAATTTGACTTTGGGGTGTAATGAAGCAATGAAGATACACAACTGGTTGTCTTCACTTGGTTGATTTTCTTGAGAGATTTTCTTTAGAGATTTGTTGAATCATTCCACAAAATCCCTTATGGTTTCACCTTCTTCCCTCTGTATTTGAAAAAACTGAGATAGAAGCTCACCTACATTAACTAGAACATTGAATCTTGCAAGAAACTCTTCCTTTAAGTTGTCCCAGTTTTTAATGGATCCATTTTTCAAGTGTTGAAACCATTGTGTAGTAGGTCCAACAACGATTTCAACAAACAACTGTACAAAGACATCTTCTTCATTAACTCCCAAAATTCCATAAACAACTGTGAATGCTAGAATATGATCTTTAGGATTCTACGAGTTCTCTCCTGTGAACTTTGGAAATTGCTTCCATGATCCTGTAGATGAAGGTGTGTACTGAGCCAAGGCTAATAGGCCGATGTGGGTTCCCCATGGCTGAGATGGATTTGATGACATGGTGTAAGTTTAAAAAATGATGGCAATTGGTATCTCACCTTTGCAGAGTCACCAACCTCCATTCTAGGGGAGGCATCCTTAGATTTCTAAGGAACAAAGGCACCAACACTTTGATCTCCCTAGTAGAGTCACCAAAAATATGTTGATAAATAGATTTGTCACTGCAAATTTCAAAGTGACTCACCCAATGGATAGTGACAAATGTTCCAATAACTTAAGAAACTGTTACTGGACTAACAGCTTTCCTCTACATCTTAGAGGGGTAGCTCCCTCATATGATGGGGGTATTTGTAGTTTTTCTATACTTTTTCAACCTGAAAGTACAAAAAGGAGGAAAATGAAAACTAACAAGAAAAATGATTTACTAAAACCCTAATAGTAGACATATGAATATTGGTTTGGATTTCACAAAATCATGACAAGTTATGAGAGGATTTCACCATAGAAGTTAGAAACTACATTCCTAAACCTATATGATGAATTGCACAACAATAAGTTTTAGTATGAAATGATGATGAAAAGAAGATGACGAATCTCAACATACGAAGAGATAGGTTTATCTAGCACATTCAAATAGAGATACCAAGATATGATTGTATTTCATTACATCAATTGCACAATTTATATATGCTTCAAAAGATGACCAATGATTCACACGATGATATAGAGGTATTACTCATTTAACATACCAGAAATTAGTAACAATAATTTAGAGGTACAATGGAACACACGAACCAAATGCTCTCTTTATTATCTTTGTAACATCATACAATTTTAAAAAGCCTTCATGTACAAAGTATTAGATCAAAGGTCTTTGAAAGCTTATCCATAAGTTCCCCCATAAAAGTATCTTGAAAAAGTCCCCTTTACATTTGAAATAGCCATGTATTTATAGGCTTTTTCCTTGTAACTACCTTGTAACCACCTAATAACTAAGTAGGTTGAAGGGGAAATAGATAAACTTTCCATGGAAGAAGCTGGGTACAAGAATTGCATCAATGTACCTGATGGTGCTCCATCCAAGGTTTCAATAAAAGATTTACCACATCCACAATAGGTTTGTCCTACTATTTAATCCCCTTGAATACTGAATTTTGATGACATATATTTATATTCATGAAGTCTTAGGTAATCATATGAATTGACTTCATAATTAAGACGTTAAGATCGTAGAAGATTTTTTCTTGAATAAATTCAATTGCAACAAGGTGTTATAGACATTATATTCGTATTAACTAATCAGTGGTTGTGCCTCTTCATATGCATCCCTTGCCATCTACATAAATGATGTCCTGCCATATCATAGTCATTAGCTTATTTGAAAATAAAGTTCATTTTCTAACTTTACATTACAAAGAGTGACTTAAGTCACTATTACAAAAAGGTAACTAGGACTTGCAACTTTAAGTTGTGGATTTGGCTAAGTTACTCTCCATCTTTGTCAACTCCATTTTGGTGATTAAACTTCACCAAATATTGATAACTTCTCTATATACTTGAATCTTAGACTTATTTGTTTGCATATACAAAATATGGACTATGGAAACAGTATGTCCTTCATAGAGTTTGAATAATGTCACACATCTCCTCACTCTAATACAATCATAAAATGTCATTGCCATCATCTCTCAAGCCAATTTCTCTAGCTTTGCATAGATTTCCATTGTATATGGATGTGATCTACCTTGTATGTAAAAAGCATGTACCATTTTGTTAATTCTTTTATATTTCATCAATTCCCTTGCCATTTGAACTCCATTCTACATGCCAACTTTTGCATGGATGTTTGGGAGAAGAACATAAGGTTCTACATTTTGAGAATCCAAATTAAAAAGTACTATTGCTGTGAATACTCCTCATAAGTGTATATTCAAATGTGGTCTCACACCTTGAGAAAACACATCCATACAACCACCCAAGGTCTAACTGTCATCTTAATGATAACATTTTTGGTGTCCTCAAGGTAGCCAATACGAGTGAGAAGATTAACCATGCACACATAATGATCAACTGTAGCCATCATGCAATATGATATACTCATGCCATTGAAGTATTACATCCATCATTCACTAAACCCTACTCCAAAACCCTAATTCTAGCGATAAAGATCATGGTGGCCAGTTTTACAAAGGCTGATTACATCTGCTTTGCACATTTCCAATTCATTTTGTGTATATGCTACAATCATTGCATTCTATAAAACCAAATTTCTTTGAGTAAATTCATCAAATGGTTCAAGTACCTTGTAAATACTTCGTGCTATGCAAAGGTTGTGGAATTTGGCTTTACACCCGCCAATTGCACTTGTTTATATGTTTCTACGGCCTTTGTTGTACCCTGCCTATACTTTCACATTTTGCATACATATATACTAGAGAATTTTCAACTTTAATACTAGACAATACACGCTTTCATTATGCTTTAATGGAAGTTAATACCCCAACAACCATTGCATTCCATGACATGGTAAATCTTTGCCAAACATTTGTTGTGCCTTGTTTAAGCCTTATAACATCAAATTGTTGTCCAAATGCTAGCGTCTAGAAGCTTTCTTCCATAGGAGTGAGTTGCATTTGCTATTGAAGTTTCTACAGCCTTTCCAATGAAATCATTTTGTGAATATACTACACTCGTACCATTCACAAGACAACATTTTTCTTATTTGAGGCATTGTCTTTAGTTGTTTCTGTTTGTTCTTTAAACTTTCCACATGCTAAAAACTCTTCCTTTGAATATGTTTGATACCAATCTTTTTATAATTGCAAAAAATGAGGGAAAATCTTCTCTGTGATGCCTTGTTAAATAGTTTCTATGAGGAATTTGCACATTAAGAAGTTTGCATTCACTGCATTCTGTGAGACCACCCTTCTTGGCATGCAAGTCTACCACAAGATGGCATTTTGTTTCTATTGAGGATAATTCTTAATGACTTGTGAATGCTTTGATATTAATGTTAATTGCCTCTCATTATTTTAAAATCCACATTTCTTCTAATATAGCGTGCATGGCATGAGTTTAGGTGGATAACATTGCTCTTTGAATAATGAAACAACTTTTAAACTGCTAGTTAATAACATATGTCGGCCAAAGAAAGTTGTTTTGAAGTTGTTCCCTTGATTGTGGGAGATTTTAGTGGACATGGAGGAGTGCAATTGTTTTACTTTGCCAAAAGTGAAAGTGGAGTTCTTTTTGTAAAAAAAAATTGAAAGTCATGCCTTTTGAATTGGTTTGCCAAATCTGAAAGTAGAACCTTACTTCACCAAATCTAAAAGTAGACCCCTACTTCGCCAAATCTAAAAGTAGACCCCTACTTTCACTTTTTTATAAGTAGACTTTCATTTAGTTTGCCAAATCTGAAAGTAGACCCTTACTTTGCCAAATTTGAAGGTAGACCCCTACTTCGCTAAATATGAAAGTAGAACCCTACTTTAACTTTTTTCTAAGTAGACTTTCATGCAGCTCGCCAAATGTGAAAGTAGCTACCTACTTTCACTTTTTCATAAGTATTGATAACTTAGTTTTGAAGCAAAGTCTTTACTTAGGCAAATTGAAAAGTGATACCTTCTTTATACTTAGCCAATTTCACAAGTTAATTAATTAATACATATTCTTTCTCATTAAATTTTTGAATAGGACTAACTTGTGAAAGTTATTAAATCCCTTTGACTTAAGCAAATTTTCAACTTGTGAACCTACATTCGTGCATATGAAGATGTTATTTATTCTAATTTGAAATATCAAAATAACCCCATGTAGGCAAATGAAATATTTTTCTCTTTTTAATGAACTCCACTACAAATATGTTGACCTGATTAACCGTGCAGGCGCGAGAAATGGAAAAAAAAGCATAACTTTTGACTGAAGCACCAGATCATTATGAAGCTTTGAAAATTTTTCAGTGATGATGATATGAAGCTGCATATAAGAGGATTCCTCTTGAACTTGAAGAAAATTACCTTTTTAATTGTTTCTGCAAACTTTGCACGGAAAAATTGAAGTTTTAAAATCTCACAAAGTAGAAGGCGTATGAGCCTAAAAACTTGCCACATTAGGAGAAATAGACATAGAAATGTCCCTATAAAATGACTTCTTTTCAGCCCTTACAGTATTTGAAATTTAATTATTTTTGTGATTTTGCCACATAGCAAAACCACTTCCAGGACTTCAACTAAAATAGGCGAACAATTCTTCCTTCAAATTGCCAAATAACTTGACATTTAAGGAGAATTTATGACTAGGGGTGACTCAACATAGGAGTTTTGAACAAAAAGTTTAAAATTTGGTGAGTCAAAAATGAGGCCAACAAAATTCAAGATACAAAAAATTCATGTATATATCATATTTTAATATTCTAATTCTATTAATGAACATAATGATGACTTTTTAACTTAGATAGTTCCACTTTTAGTGATTGTGAGTGTTCTAAAGAACATAAATTGAAGTAAATGAATACATAAAGAACATACCTTAGAATTTGATATTTGAGTTGACCAATCCTCCAAAATTTAGTTTCAAAATCCTCAAAATTTTGATCTTTTTGGCAAGTTCCTTCATATTCAATATTGAATTCTATATAACTCTATAATAGGATTAGTGAAATTTATGAAAAAAAAAGCATATATCATCAAATTCAACCTAAATACATGAAAATTAAATTTGAAACATGAAACTTTCAGTTTAAATAATCAAATTTTGTCCAAAAACATGCTAAACTGGTTCATCTACAATGAAAAAACAAAAAAAGGTGGTGGATTGATCAAACAATGATTCTTAAAATGTCAAACACCATGAAAAAACATTTTCTTGTCCGATAGCATGCATGAAAAGCAAGGAATAATAGACATGTGGGTCTGAATCATGAATCCGACATGTTTTTTTCCTATTTTTTTTCTTCCTAAAATGTGCTCGCATTATAACATAAGCACATTTTGGGAAGCATGAAACCTTTATACTTTCATGTATGCAAACAAGTCTAAGTGTTTTCTCTCTATCTATAAGTATATATCTATTTGAAAACCTTTATGTATAAGTATATATCTATCTCTCTAAACCACTAAACCCTAAACCCAATCAACCCTAAACATCTATCTCCCTGTCTCTATCATCCATGTACCTCTCAATCTCTCTGCCTATGTCTATGGCCATGCTCTATCTCCCTATCTCTCCCCTCAGTCTCCTCTATATCTCCCTATTGGTACTCTCTCTCTAAAGCCTAACCTAAACCTCTAAACCTTAACCCCTAACCCCTAATCCATAAACCCTAAACACTAAATAATGCCCCTAAATCCTAACCCCTAAACCCTAAAACTGAGCAACCCTAATCCCCTAAACCATAAACCCTAGAAGCAACCCTAAATCTCTATCTCCCTATCTCTTCTAATCTCTATTGTTCCCCTCTCTATCTCTCTCTAAACCCTAAACCCTAAACTTGAGCAACTGTAAACCCCTAACCCCTAAACCCTAAACCCTAAGCTTGAGTAACCCTAAAGTCATAAACCTCAAATAATGCCCCTAACCCCTAAACCCTAAACTTCAGCAACCAAGCTCACTCTCTATCTCCCTATCTCTCCCCTCTATTTCTCCCTGTCTGTCTTGTCTAGATCTCTCTAACTATCTATCTCTCCCTATCTCCCTATCTCTTTCCTGTCTCTCCCCTATCATTCCTCTATCTCCATATCTCTCCCCTCTATCTCTCCCTCACCCTTATCAATGAAGGAAATGAAAACAAGAAATCTAGGAGACTCTCTCTCTCTCTCTCTATCACCCTATCTCACCCCTCTCTCCTCTCCATCTCCACCCTCTCTCCCTCTTCCTCCCTCTCCCTCTCCCTTATTGACAAAGAACATGGAAACAAGAAAACTAGGACATGCAAAGAGGGAAAAGGATATAAATTGGGAGGATGAAATGGAAACAAGATAAAATGAAAGTTCATTCGATGGGAAGAATGATGAGGAGAGGTAGAGAGGGGAGGGGAGTAGAGAGAGAGGGGGGGTAGGAGGTAGAGGGGAGGGAAGTAGAGACTGAGAGAGAGGGTAGGAGGTAGAGAGGGGAGGAAAGAAGAGAGTGACACAGAGGGTAGTAGGTAGAGAGGGGAGGGAAGAAGAGAGTGAGAGAGAAGGAAGGAGGTAGAGAAGGGAAGGAAGTAGAGAGTGAGAGATAGGGTAGGAGGTAGAGAGAGGAGGGAAGAGGAGAGTGAGAGAGAGGGTAGGAGGTAGAGAGGGGAGTGAAGTAGAGAGTGAGAGACAAGGTAGGAGCTAGAGAGGGGAGGGAAGTAGAGAGTGAGAGAGAGGGTAGGAGGTAGAGAGGGGAGGGAAGAAGAGAGTGAGAGGGTAGGAGGTAGAGAGGGGAGGGAAGTAGAGAGTGAGAGAGAGGGTACAAGGTAGAGAGGGGAGGGAAGATGAGAGTGAGAAAGACAGTAGGAGGTAGAGAGGGGAGGGAAGTAGAGAGTGAGAGAGAGGGTAGGAGGTAGAGAGGGGAGGGAAGAAGAGAGTGAGAGAGAGGCTAGGAGGTAGAGACGAGAGGGAAGTAGAGAGTGAGAGAGAGGGTAGGAGGTAGAGAGGGGAGGGAAGAAGAGAGTGAGAGAGGGGCTAGGAGGTAGAGAGGAGGGAAGTAGAGAGTGAGAGAGAGGATAGGTGGTAGAGAGGGGAGGGAAGTAGAGAACCAGAGAGAGGGTAGGAGGCAGAGAGGGGAGGAAAGAAGAGAGTGAGAGACATGATAGGAGGTACAGAGGGGAGGGAAGTAGAGAGAGAGAGGGTAGGAGGTAGAGAGGGGAGAAAAGAAGAGAGTGAGAGAGAGGGTAGGAGGTAGAGAGGCGAGGGAAGTAGAGAGTGAGAGAGAGGGTAGGAGGTATAGATGGGAGAGAAGAAGAGAGTGAGAGATAGGGAAGGAGGTAGAGAGGGGAGGGAAGTAGAGGTTGAGAGAGAGGGTAGGAGGTAGAGAGGGGAGGGAAGAAGAGAGTGAGAGAGAGGGTAAGAGGTAGAGACGGGAGGGAAGTAGAGAGTGGGACAGAGGGTAGGAGGTAAAGAGGGGAGGGAAGTAGAGAGTGAGAGAGGGTTGGAGGTAGAGAGGGGAGGGAAGAAGAGAATGAGAGAGAGGGTAGGAGGTACAGAGGGGAGGGAAGTATAAAGTGAGAGAGTGTAAGAGGTAGAGAGGGGAGAGAAGTAGAGAGTGAGAGAGGGTAGGAGGTGGAGAGGGGAGGGAAGAAGAGAGTGAGAGAGAGGGTAGGAGGTAGAGAGGGGAGGGAAATAGAGAGTGAGTGAGGGTAGGAGGTAGAGAGGGGAGGGAAGAAGAGAGTGAGAGACAGGGTAGGAGGTAGAGAGGGGGGGGAAGTAGAGAGTAAGAGAGAGGGTAGGAGGTAGAGAGGGGAGGAAATAAGAGAGTGAGAGAGAGAGGGTAGGAGGTAGAGAGGGGATTTAAGTAGAGAGTGAGAGAGAAGGTAGGAGGTAGATAGGGGAGGGAAGAAGAGAGTGAGAGAGTGGGTATGAGGTCTAGAGGAGAGGGAAGTAGAGAGTGAGAGAGGGTAGGAGGTAGAGAGGGGAGAGAACTAGAAAGTGAGAGGGTAGGATGTAGAGAGGGGAGGAAAGAAGAGAGTGAGAGTGAAGGTAGGAGGTAGAGAGGGGAGGGAAGAAGAGACTGAGAGAGATTGTAGGAGGTAGAGAGGGGAAATAAGTAGAGAGTGAGAGAAAGGGTAGGAGGTAGAGAGGGTAGGGAAGAAGAGAGTAAGAGAGAGGGTAGGAGGTAGAGAGGGGAGGAAAGTAGAGAGTGTGAGAGAGGGTAGGAGGTATCTAGATGGAAGGGAAGAAGAGAGTAAGAGAGAGGGTAGGATGTAGAGAGGGGAGGGAAGTAGAGAGCGAGAGGGGGTAGGAGGTAGAGAGGGGAGGGAAGTAGAGAGTGAGAGAGAGGGTAGGAGGAAGAGAAGGGAAGGAAGAAGAGAGTGATAGAGAGAGAGAGAGAGAGAGAGAGAGAGAGAGGGGAGGGAAGTAGAGAGTGAGAGAGAGAGAGAGAGGAGGGAATTAGAGATGAGAAAGAGAGAGGAGAGGAGGGAGTGAGTGTTCTAGTTGAGCATAATGTGAGCACATTATAACGCGCTCATGTTATCTAAATGCACATAATGCGAGCACATTATAAGACACTTGCATTATGCTTTGCCTTGGAAATTTCCTAGTCTGAGGATTGGTTTTGCCTTGGGCTTCCAACCCAAAGGTTTGGATTGTGTTTAGGTCATCCAAAGATGTGTTTGTCTAGATTCAAACAAAATTTATATAATTTGGAGCATGCTCCCCATCAGGATTGGACTTTTTTCAATGAAAAGTAAAAAAAATATAACCATAATCTTAAGCTCTCTATTAGCTATCTAATCATTTTTTTTTCACATTTTGAGTATGTTAAGGATTTCATCTTTAATTTCTTTTGTTGGTGTATCCATTTTTTTGTCAAAAACCAATGTCTGGTATTGTTTACTTTTTTTAACCATTCATCAAAATTTCAAATAAGTTACATTTTTAGAAACTAGAATCCATTCTACACATATTAGAAAAAATGATTTTTGATTAGTTTTCAAAAAATTGAAGGGCGAGCACACTCAATTTTTTGTTTTTTAGGATGTGTCCACTTTGAAAATTAGTAAAAAATCAATTATTCATGAAAAAATTATCAGAAAAATCAAGGATAAACTACATGGTGTTAGATAATTTCTCACCAAAGCTATTTTTGAAATACTAAAAAGAATTAACATTTTAGGGGGAGCACACCAGACACTATGCTATGTTTTTTGAGAGAAACATGACTAATTACCCCTTTTTGAACCCCTTAATCTAAATGATTTTTGAAAAAAAATAGTAGTTTAGAAACTGGATTAAGAGCACTATGACTCTTGTTTTAGTTGTATCTTCAAATTTTGAGTGTAACTATCTTCAATTTCTCATCCAACATTAGTCTTTCCTGATTTCAGGAAAAGAGTGGCATATTAAGACCCCCTTTTGGTCCCTCATCTTTGTGCACGTACCCTCTCACTAATTTGTTAACTTTTTATCTCCCTTAGCTTAATTTCTTTTATGCATTCTTAGATTAGTTTTTTTCTTCTATGCATCTCTCATGCATCGTTTTGTGTGCATTCATTCCTACAAGTCTCACCGACAAAGACAAACAGCTAGTCGAACTCAAATGATCTATGGTATGTTTGTCATTTTAGTTTTCATTATTTGTTTTAATATATCTAGATGCCAGACTAATACAAGTTATTGTAGGTACAATTGCGGAAAAATCGACAATAGGTAAGGCTACTTTGGGAATGATACCTACCTTTCATGTAGACTATCGTCCCCGAGGGGGGAAATATGTAAGCACCAAAATCATGCATAACCTCGACGAGGACCCCTATGATGCATCATAATCCTTGTCACATACATGTAAGCATGAAATAACATCCTCTAAGTAGCAATTCTCTTGGTGACGTGTCTTTTCTTCCTCCTATTGTTTCCCCTTTGTCAATTTCTCTCTCTCTTCACTTTCGACACTTTTCGATACCTTTTTTGACAATTGTTGATTTGTCTTTCCTATCCTTGCCACCCTATTCCTAAGCCTTGTATGCATCTTGTAGGTGAACTTTCACCTTTTCCTATTATTTTTCATCCATTCCACCCCCTAGAGGCCTTCTAGAGGTCCTCCCTATCCATCTCCTGCTTTCAGTTTTTAGTTTCACTCAACCAATCCAAATATCCTCCTATTATTTCTAGATCTCCCCTAGGAGATCATACTTTTTGAAGTGGAGATTTGGATTTTCACACATGACTGACCTATTTCCAGAGGTAGATCCCCTCCTTTTCACCTCCTCTTCCATCTCCCATCAAGCACTTCAACCTAGGTGTCCTCCTCTGAGGGTCGCCCATGGGTTGCCCCTGAGTGACCCTGACTGGTGAAAGGGGCAACCTCTAGGAAACCTTGTCGTGTTTTCAGCCACGGAAAAAATTGAGTTTCTAACTCGAAAAAGTTTCATTTTCACCCATTTTTCTTCCCATTTGCATGGATTTTCATGCCAAATATAGAGTTAACTATTTCATGCTCCTACACATACATAATCAGCTCTATTTTATCTTTAATTAACAACTCATGCATTCCCATGCACTCCTTCTTCACTTCTTCTTGAGTGATAAGCTTTTATTGGGTAGATCACTCCAATCTTAACCCAGATCACTCTTGAATCTTCTATGTTAACTCTCCAATCAAATTGAGTTAACTCTCCTTCGTCGCCTCTCATCCCTTCTTCCAACCTATGAATACCCCCTCCCTCAAGTACAAAGGGAGGCAATTTCATTTGTGTACACAACTCTTGCAAGTTATTTCTCTCCAAATCAAGCATTCTTATGCTCATACAGGACATAGGAGCCTTTTGCTTTCATTTGTTATCTCTCTTAACTTTTCTAAAAGCTTGCCCACATCCATACGCTACTCATATCAAGCCACAGTGCTCATCAAATCTCTCATTAAGCTCTTTTTGCAAAGCTTCTTTTGCTTCCATTTTCGTCTTGTCACCAAGAGGATCACCCCGCTGCTACAAGAGGATTTAAGGTTGCCATTACAAGGATTTTTGAGGGTAGTGGAGGCTCACACCTCTCCAGGTTCCTTTATGATTTCATTTCATTTCATAGTAGTTAGATAATCAAAACTTTCCTCTTGGAATAAGTAAAATACATGTTTTCTTTTTCAGGTGATATGCTAAGTAGATTTGCATGGTTAAATTAGTTTCCCTTTCCAGATTCATATATTAAAAGCAATTCCCCTTTCTTAGCTTAATTGATCCATCTATTTAGAAAACAAACAAAAACATAGATTACATTGCATTAGATAACTTCATCATAGCTTGCATACATTTTCTAATTCCTAGATTAAGAAAAAACACTTTTGATTTCAAAAAACATAAAAAAGTACAAAAATAAGTTTTGCATTCATATAGGCTTGCATTCATAAAATCCAAAAAGAATAAAAACATTAGCAACTTAAAAGGTTCACAAACCCTTGGTTCCATCACAAGGTCAACCATAGTCAAACATCGGTCAAAACCCTTGATTTCATCACAAGGTCAAATGGAGTCAACACATAGTCAAACCTTAGGTCACACAAACCCTAAGTCAAACCCTAGGTCAAGTCAAGGTTAGCTCACAAATGCCTATCTCTTGTATCGGCTCATCAATGTGCCCTGGACATAGAGGTGAGTGGGTGAGGGCAATCCTCGATGAGATAGAGGAAATCCACCCAAGACCACAACAAGACCCACTAGTCATTCAACAACAAGAAGCATTTAGACAACTCTTAGTACACCAAGCATTCATACAATAGTTTGAAAGACAACAAAGCATCAATGAGAACATCTTCCCACATAATGGTGGAATATCAGAAACCCCAACTGGAGAACAGTGACTAGTGAGCCTTCGGGTCATATAGTTATCTTTACAACCATGATCATAGAACAACACATGCATACATGCGCACAACAACATAGGCCCTAGGACATGCCAACCCCTCTCTATGAATTCCATCTATCCAATGAGCTAGACCACCCCCGTGTCTCATCTCCTCTTGACTAGCTACTTGCATGAGAGTGAGAGTGATGTGGCGGTTTGCCCCGTGGCAAGGAGGGAAGGGTCTGTGTACACGCCAAAACCAACTCGATAGCCCCAGGCCACTAATGTCACGATTTTGAGTGTATAATGTCAGGAGTCAAAAAGGCAAAAAAAAATTTCAAAGGCTATTTCGGCCCCCAACACATATTTCTGTGTAAAAGTTTATTGAATTTCATGCAAAAAGTTTTTAAAAATTTCAAAAAAAAACTAAAAATATATATAAGCATTGAAAAGCATTGTTTCAATGTGCTTTGAGCACTGCAACCTTAAGGGTTTTCGACCCTCTATAGAGCCTATAGCACCCCTTTGGGATTGCCCCCACTACATAGCTCGTGAGCATGGTGTAGGAGTTGCAAGAGTGACTCAAGGCCCCTGCCACTTTTCTACAAGGCTTTGACCCTTTCTAAATTTTTATCCACCATTGTGGTTTGGGGCATGGCCTTTGGGCCCCCAAACCAACATTCAGTTTGATTTTTTATTAAAATATGTATTTAATTTGTTTTCTATCCTACGTGCCATTTTTGGTGCCTGTGCCAAAGTTAGTACCAAATTTGGTAGATTTCTACTACATTTGGCGGTATTATCAAGTTTGGAGGGTTTTCTAGCAATATTCTATTTTTAGAGGAGAATTCTCTATTTTTTGGTAGAAGTATAAAGACACTTGGAAGAGAATTCAACATTTGGTGGGATTGCTAACTTTGGTGGCATTTTTGGTGGAAATCAAGTTTTGCTCATAGAACCCCCTCCGTTGGCGATTTCAGTTTTGAAGACAAACTTCACAGGGTGATAACTTGAGCTCACGACCTCTATTTCCTGAGCTTCATTTTTTAACTTTGGTTATTTTTCCACACTCTTCATGGTGGTGCAGATGATTCTTGATTCTGGTGCCCATTTTTCCCAAAAAATGCATATTCTCATAGGTGACATTGCACAGTTCCCATTTTTAGAACTTCAAAGGATCATAACTTTCATATACGACCTTGCATCGAGGTGATTCTTTTTTTGAAAGTGCATGATTTTTTTAGCAGATCATAGTGGTGTTGTTATTTTTTCTTGTCTTAGCTCTAGTATTGTACTTTCAACATACAACCAATTTGTGGGGGTTTTGTAATGCATTGAGGTCAAGACCACTAAGTATTTCTTGCTAGTGGCAGTTGTAAATGCACTAATTATAAAGTGCCAAATCATTTTTTCTTAGGGGGTTCTTTGATTGAGTGAAAAGGGGGAGTTTTCCTCTGTGTGTGTTCTCTTCTTTTCAACATTTCCTCATCATGGATCAAACAATAGTACCCATCTTAACTCCTTACAACTACTTTGAGTGAAAATAACGCATGACAATCTACTTAAGGAAAGATGGATTACATAGCATAACAATATGACTTGAAACTAAACCTACTAAAGATAAATATAAGCCTAAGTGGTTTAACAAATGTGATGAGGCATATGGAACATTGTGTTTGTATGTTTCTCCTGATTTGCTCTTTCATATCGAGTCTCTGAATTCACCAAGTGAAATGTGGATAAAGCTAGAAACATTATTTGGCACACAAGATTCAATGAGAGGTCACATGTGGGAAAATGAACTAACTAGTTTAAGTCGAGGCAATTTCAACACAATCCAAGATATCTTCACCAAACTGAAATCACTAAGGTTATAGTTAAAACAATGTGGAATTAAAAAGAAAGATGAACAACTGATTCTTAGTATTCTCTCTAAGCTAAGTTTAGAATATTATGTATTTGTTTCTACCTTCTATGCTACTAAGGGTGCACTTGGTACTCAATTCACCATGCCATCTTTAGATGATTTTGCTATCTCTCTCACTCGGGAATAGGATAAGCTTATCTAGATGGGCACTCTTAAGTCTTCTAAGTCACATGCCCTGGTTGCCAACAAAGGCACAAAAGAACAAAAAGGAAAAAGTAGTAAGAACAAAAATAAGGATAAGAAACAAAAGAATAGCAAGGAGAAGAAGGATCAGATACCAATTGCTTCAAAAGCAACTAATGAGACCCAATCTTCCAAGGGCGACAGGCCTAAGAAAGAAAAGGTCCAATGTGCCTATTGTAAAGGACCTAGTCATGATAAACATAAGTGTCTATAGAAACAAATTGACCACTTGACACACATTCTTGAGAAGAATAATATTAGTGTTCATGAGTCTATCAAACAAAGTTCAAATTAGGAGTCTAACAAGGAAAAATAAAATAACAAGGGGAAAGGAAAGGGCAAGGCCCTTGTAGCAGTTGCTTCTTCACCATCCCCTTGGGTTCTTGATTTAGGTGCTTCACACCACATGGCTTCATCTAAAGAAGAACTTGCATCTTTGGAGCTGTGTACTATGCCTTCTATTTTGATGAGTGATGACAGTCCTATTGAGGTGTGTGGGAGAGGGTCTGTTGATGTGTAGGATGGCACATTCCATGATGTTCTTTGTGTGCCCTCATTATCAACTAATCTCATGTCAATATATCAGATCATTCACATAGGTTCAGGTAAGCGGGTTGAGTTCACTTCTGATTCAGTGGAGATTCATGAGTTGCATAGTGGTTCTATAGTTGTAGTTGGGAGAGAAGATCATCAGTCACGGCTCTATCTATTTTCGCACTTTGTTCCTGATCCTCCTTCGACTATTTTGGTCACTCATTCTAATGATGTGAGTAGATTATGGCATGAGTGGTTTGGCCATCTTAACTACTGCTACTTGTAGGAACTCAACCAGTAGAGCATGGTCACAGGGCTACCTTTACTTCAGTTTTTAGGTGGTGTTTGCCAAGGCTGCATTCTTGGTAAGCATCCTATGGAAAAGTTTGAAAAAGGTAAGGCATGGAGAGCTTCCTAGATACTAGAGTTAGTTCATAGTGATTTGATTGGTCCATTTTAGCATCCTTCTTTCAGCAGGGCTAGGTATGTCCTAACATTCATTGATGACTTTTCTCGCTATACTTGGGTGTACTTTCTCAAACAGAAGTTAGAGGCATTTGATCATTTTTTAGGACTTCAAAACTTTTGTATAGAAGCAATTTGGGAAAGACATCAAAGTTTTGCACACTGACAATGGTGGTGAGTATGTCAACCATCATTTTGATTGGTTTTTCACTTCAGAGGGGATGGATTTGCAACATTCAGTTCCATACAATCCTCAGTAGAATGATGTTTGCTAAATGGAAGAATAGGTCAATGAAGGAAATGGAAAACTACATGATTCACTCCAGATCTCTTGCACCACAGTATTGGGTAGAGGCCATTAACTATACTTGTTATATCTAGAATCATGTTCCTCACTGAGCCTTGGAGGGAGTCACTCCTTTTGAAGCTTGGAGTAGTTGAAAGCCATCAGTTAAGCACTTTTGATTTTTTGGTTCTTCTGCATGGGCCCACATTCTTGCAAAGAAATGCAAGGCCATAGATCTAAAGAGCATACCTTGCATATTTGTAGGCTATCCTAATGGTGTGAAGGGTTATCAGTTGCTCCAACCTACTACACATGAGTTGTTCATTGAGATGAGTATTTAGTTTGAGGAGGGCTTTTTGAGCTCAACTCCTATCACTTCTCCACCTCCTTCTACTTTGATATTGGAGTCACTTGGGTTACATGACAGATCTTCTGATGAGTCAGATAAACCTAAGTATTCTTCCACCTCCACTTCTAATGTTGAGAGTGATTCAGAGGGTTCACCTCCTTCCTCTCCTAGTCATCATTTAGAAGTTGGTGATTTTCCTCCACATTCTCCATCTTGCAGTCCACTTTGGGCTAGACAGACTTTGCAGTTGTAGGTGACTGAGTTGGAGATCCATTAGACACTAGGAAGACTCGTTCACAATTCTATGATGCTCCACATGTCTTCATTACTATTGCCTCAGATCCACAGTCTTTTTACGAGGCTTCTGGTATTCCTAAGTGGGATATAGCTATGCAGGAGGAGTATAGTTCCTTGATGGGGAAACACACTTGGGATCTTGTCCCTCTTCCTAAGGGAAGGAAACTTGTTTGATGTAAGTGGATCTATCAAACAAAATTTATAGCATTTGGATCAGTTGACAAGCATTAGGCTTTCTTGGTTGCCAAAGCGTTCTCCTAGGTTGATGGGATTGATTACTCTGATACTTTTGTGCCAGTTGCCAAAATGAACTCCATCTGACTTGTTCTTGCCATTATTGCAGCTAATTGTTGGGAAGTACACCAGATGGATGTGAAGAGTGCTTTTCTTCATGGTGACCTTTAGGAGAAGATTTACATGAAGCATCCATAGGGGTTTGTTCAAGACTCTTAACTTGTGTGTTGTCTTCAAAAGTCCCTCTGGGGCCTCAAATAGGCTCCTCGGGCCTAATATGCCAAGATGGACTCCTTCCTTCTGACAGTTGGGTTCATTCGGTGCCATTCTGATCCCAATGTCTACATTTTACAACAGGATGATTCACTCC
Organism: Cunninghamia lanceolata; assembly: GCA_027924645.1. Taxonomy (NCBI): domain Eukaryota; kingdom Viridiplantae; phylum Streptophyta; class Pinopsida; order Cupressales; family Cupressaceae; genus Cunninghamia; species Cunninghamia lanceolata. The sequence goes on along the minus strand of BSBN01000186.1, from coordinate 10,182,198 downwards.
TATTTATGGTTTTGTATGTTTATGAATTACTGATCACAGGGAGTTCATCATCTACCATTGGGGATGTCAAAACTACCCTTCAAGTTTTTGATGACTAACTTGGGCTTGTTGCATTACTTTCTCAGGATTGAGATCTTCCAGTCTACTTCCAGGATCACCATCACAGAGTCTAAGTATGCTCTAGATTTTTTCTCACAATTTCATATGGCTGATTGTAAGCCTGCTCCAACTCTCTTTCTTTCTAGAGTCAAACTTGAGGCTCAATGTTCTTCATGATTTGTTGATGGCACTTTGTACCGATAACTTGTTGGGAGTCTCATTTATCTGACTCATACGAGACTTGACATTTCATATACTATAGGCATGGTCTCTTGATTCATGCAGGAGCCCCATGAACTACATTGGAAAGCAGTGAAGTGGATCCTTCACTACATTTACGGTACTTAGTTTTGGGATTCATGATGCAGCGAGTATTGATCTTGACTTGGTGGGATACACAGATTCATATTGGGCAGGTGATTCTCAAGATTGCAAGTCTACTTCAGGCTACAACTTCTCACTTGGTTCAGGTCATGTTTGTTGGTCAAGCAAGAAGTAGTCTACTATTTCTCTATCTTCTACTAAGGCCAAGTATCAGGGGGTTGCAAATGCCACCACTAAGGCCAAATGGCTTCAGAATCTTCTCATTAAGTTCGGTATCCATATCAGATGGCTATCAGTCATATTTTGTGATAACTAGAGTGCCATTTAGATCTCACAGAATTTGGTCCATCATTAGTGGACCAAACACATCGAGGTCCACATGCACTACATCTGGGAGCTCATCCATGGCCACGTCATCAACCTTCGCTACTATCTAAATTTTGAGCAGGTTGCTGATATATTCACCAAACCCTTCACTGAGAGCAAGTTCCTTCATTTGCAAGCTTTGTTGGGGGTGCGATATGCTTCATCCTCTCACTTGGAGTCCTAACTCTCTATTTTGGGGGTCTTTTCTCTCTTCTGGGGGGTTTCTTTTCTTTAGGGGCAATTTTATGTACATGGATAGCTCATCAAGCTTGATTTGTCAGGACCAATCTCTACATCCACCTAGGCTACCTTTAAGGGGGTGTTAGTGTTGGTTTTCATTTCTTAGTTAGGTTATTTATTTTCCCTTTATTCCTAGGTTTTTCCTACACCTTTTATTAATCTCACTTAGGTTAATAAAGGATGTCTTATTAGGTAAGAGGATTATGAGGTGTCACCTTCCTACATGTGAGCAACCATTAGCTATCCTGGGAAGATACTTTTCTATCTTTAGTCTGATAGATGGTTGCTCCTCATTGGTCAGCGTTTCCACCTCATCTCTCTCCCTTATCTATATAAGAATGCTACCTAGCTTGTATTTTGTATCCTTTGCTTTTGCATCCTCTTAATGCTATTTTGCTTCTAGCATTTGCATTACTCTCTTAGAGACTATGTCCCGCTATTTTGATTTTGTATCATTTGCATTCATAGTTTAGATATCTATTCTTTTGCACTAGTTTTCTGGGTTAATCATCTTTTCATATTCTAATAGATCTAAACAACACATTACATTACAGAAACTAGAATCAAATCAGCGGATGAATCCTCACCGGGTTGCAACACATTACAGTTTCCTTCCTCTAGATTCTAGAACCTTCTACCTTCTGTAGCTTCAAATTTGCTAGGGTTTCTATTTTCACTCCTTTTCTTGACTCACCACTTCCCCCTTTCTCTACTGCCCAAAGGATTCCCAAAAATGGTCATACATAGACCTTTTTTTGGTGCCTTCTAGTCAAAATTTTGAAATTTCTAACTCCATCCAAAAAAAGGTCAACTTTTGGGAGCCATAACTTCTAATCCAAGTGTCCAATTAACGAACTATTTGATATGCTAGAAATCTCATGAAGTGCTCTATGCCCATAGAATTAACTCTATCAGCTATGCCCATTTTTAGGGCCATACGGTGCCTCTAAGTGCCTCATATTTGACTTTGAAACTTTTTAGGGGTTTTTAAAGAAACATAAACTTAAATATCTTTCATCCCACAAGTGATCTTTGGCCAATTCCTTCACCAAAGGTTATATTTTTCAATAATGAAGCTTTGAGTAAATTTGTACTTCCATATGTGCTCAAATACAAACTTTCTAAAAATAACAGTTTTCTATTTTTAATAGGTTGGGAAAAATTGAAGGTTCTACATCATTAGTCAAGCAATTGGGTATTTGAATATACCAAAATTGAAAAGAATAGAAAATAAAATCATCATTTTTTGGGTGATGCAAGATTTCTCTTACACCAATGCATGCTCCTACATCAATTTCATTCAAGTGTGAATATCTTAGGTTATGGGAAAAGTAATAGTGTTTATTCATGCGTGTAAACATGGTAAGAAACTAAATTACAAAAAAAAAGGAAAATACTTTATATCAAAATGATAGACATTTAAGAAAACCTGACCAATCTTAAATCCATTGGGAAACAAAGTCACATCATGTAAGGAAAGAAAATATCGACATAGAGCTATAACTATATCATTATAACAATGAAATCTTTCACATCATACATAATTGATCATCCATCTCAAAATAACAAAATCCAACATGCAAAAGAGGAAGACCATTAAAAATAGTTTGCAATGCTTTAAATAATTTTTTTACATTAATTAATGCCCTATTACATCAGACCAACAAATGTACCATGGGAGAATCCATAACTAGGTTTGAGCATCATCTTGAAAAATTAGTATGCCATAGAGACATAGGACAATGCAATCACCAAGCCCAAGTACAACCATACAAGCAATACTAACCCCTTACAAAAATTGTACAGTTGTCAATTGATCCCCTATAACACAACTCCAACAACTAGAGTAGAGAAATAATCTTAGATATCAACTTGTGTTACATCTCTCATCCTATTATTTATGCATTTCATATTGCATCCCTTTGCAATGCATTGAGCTTCATGGAAATGCTCTACCAACTAAAATAAGAAACATGCCAACATAAAAATTTGCAAAAATATCTTTCTTAGATCAGTTGAGAATGGCTTAAAGTAGTTAGGATATCCTCACATGATCAGAAAGTTAGCCCATGGAACAGCTTATTCACCTATAATGACTATGGTTTGCATTGATGACATTGAGGCACCCATACTTGTTTTCAAACTCTTCTCAGCACTAGCCTTGCATGTGGATCTATGAGAGATGGGTTCTCAACTACAACATTGATGGTGGCTAATTCATCCCCTACCTCCTCCATTAAAATATACTCTATAGATATAGAACTTTTCTAAAATTTTCCAACCTTTGACATATGGCAAAATCATAAGGGAAGGAAATGACAAACATCAAGAATATTTTTTTATCAAAGGGGCCCATTAAATATTCCTCAAATTGGTTATGGATGATAGGCAGAATGGGGCTCAGGCAATAAAGGAGCATTAAACTTAGGCAATTTTGCAAATTTAAGAGTGCCTAACATTGGCTCTAGTTGGGGATGTGTGCCTCCTGTAGGAACAATGAGAAGCCATCTATCTCTGAAAGCAAGAAAAAAAACTAAAAAAGGGGATGTGGAGGAAAGGGAGAAAAGAAAAAACCAATATGTACAAGACAAAGAACAACAAGGAAGGTATATACAAGGTGACACAATCTACAACTAAAGACATGGAGGCAAAAATGACATAAACATTGTATTGCTGCAGTCAAAAACTTGAAGACCCTTACAGGTCAGACCTTGCCAAAAAGATCCATGGTAGAAGGCCATGGATAAAATGCCATAATTAATTTCTTATATCATAGACACACTAGATGACGGAGATTATCTCCCTTAGATTTAAAGTGTATTCACCACCCGTCTACAACAAATGACATACTTTACATACATGCACCAATTTGTGAACAATGCCTAGGATGTGAAGACAAACCATAACATTACAGTAATCACTACAATGCAACCATAAATAGTAAGTACCTGATTCTTGGCATCTCACCCTACCATGCACTTCATGTATGTTTATAGTAATAGGAGGTGAAACACTAAAATTCATGTCAACAATAGAAATGAAATACGTGGATGAAAAAAAATTCCACCATCCATGGCTAAAATACCACTACACCCACTAAATACCACTACACCCACTAACTTCCCCATATGAATCAAGGGAAAAAGAAAACATGTCTAATTCACATGGCACATAAACACATGCCCCATTACCCTATTAATTTTCATAAAGAAGAATTTTTTCTTGAAGGTCAAATTGAAAATCCTCAATCATAGGCATACTCTTATGTTAAACTACAACACACTAGAATTTAGGTATACATTTTCCTTTCCAATCATTCATATCAATGTCCAACACAAAGGACTGAACCTCTAGTAAAACATATACACTCCAAGGGTTGGTACATAACCCACTTCAAAGTGAAAAGCTTCATAATCATTGGTATTCACCAAACTCTTGGATGTTAGACCAATAACATGCTTTGTAAAATTGAGATAGTTATTATAGATTAAATACCTCAACCTGTCCTTCTATTTTAGGTTCATATTAGTAAATTGTTGTGTCACATTCACTACTAAAATTAAATTGGTAACACGTTACCTCTTCTACCTCAATCCCTCTAAAAACATTTTCTTACAATGTTCTTGAAGCACAATCAATGTGGAGAAGAGAAAAAATCTTCCACCAAACGAATAAGCTCTTATATGTGTCTAGATGATCACCATCCGTACAACCATCAAGGACAAGGTCTTAAAACTAAGAATCAATGTATGCACTATCACTTATCTCAACAATCTTATCTTTAAGTGCAAGCACATCCATAACATCCTCATGCAAACAAACATTTACAGAAAAGTTAGAATTAGTAGCCTCATCATCTTCCAATAAAATAAATAAAGACCACATATTAGACAAGAAACTAGTCCATTGCTCATCCTTGGCATCACATGAGTGTACACACAACTATCATGATCAACCTCATATACCAATTCAATTGGTTTCTCATCTATGGATTACACTCTTATTTGTCCATGGAGCTATCACAAAGTGCGGTACTACTTACTTCAACTTCAAGTTGAGAGTCAACCTACATGTCAACACTATCATCTCCAAAAAGTGACTCATCCAAATTAAGGTTATTGAACACACTAGAATCATCATCAGCACAAGTATAATATGATGTAAAATAATCCTTCTTCCCCCCCTCAACATTGGGTGAAGTAATATCAATTTCATATGAATCCTCAATAACATTTTCCCACACTAGGATGTGCTTTAGAACCTTAGGTTTGAACTTAGCTAGGCAAAGGTTAGCCCAAGGATGAAATGCATAAAAACTAAATCAATGCACTTGTTCTCATTTGGCATGTAATAGTCAAGTACACAAGAAAGAGAAGCCATAAACCTTTGAAAATATGGGAACCAACTCACCCTCTTATCTTTTGATACTTGCAAGTTCATGGAAAAGAGAGAAAGGATCAAATCAAAGTACACACCACTCCTCAAAGGATGCAATTAAACTATCCCAAGAATAAAAATAGCAGCCCAAAAAAATTACATAACTATTTCTTTGCATCTTCATTTAGAGAAATGGTCAAATTGCAACTCTAGGGAAATTTCTTTTTTCATAGATTTCAAATCATAATTTACCAATGAGAGGTTTGATTTCTCATATACATCAACAAGGGAAATATTTCCCATGTCTAATTTCTTTAAATTTGGTGACATGATTATTCATAGAAGTGGGCTAAGATTTGTTGGGAATTAAAGTGTCTCAACCTTCACAAATTCCTAGAATTTATTATTTAATTATGTATTTATTTAATTGCCTATGTTGTATTTAATTTTTCTCATCCGGATTTGTCATTTAGTGTGAGGTGGCATGTTGAGAAGTCATCCCACTTGGAAGATGACCTGGATGATCAAGTCAACACTTAAGAATGTAGCTGCCCCATTTGAGGTGGCACTAATATGCCATGTGTCAGCATCTTGTGGCTTGTGTAAGATGTTATGAAATATGATGGAATCTATGACATATAAGAGCCAGAAATAGAGATTCTTATGATAGGTGAGAAAAGTCTCATGAAGAATCTTTGCATGTGATAAGGTAATACTAGGTGCCTAAGTTTGACTATGACAAGTTGTAAGAGGAATATGCTATTATTAGTCAGTTATGATAGATTCTCTTATAGCTATAAGTGTTGTCATGTATGATGGATTCTATGATAGCTTTAAGATGTGTAAGAGCATTTGTCATAGTCTATTCTTGGATGGAGCACCCCAACTTGGGAAAGTCAAACTTACAAGTTATGATGGATGTAAGAGGGTCAAGTGCATGTTGTACAAGTGTCCAAGGCATTTAGAAATGGGTCAAAGGCCAAGTTGGATGCCCACCTCTAGAATCTTCCTATGTTGGCCTTGAAACTCTATAAATACATGTGCTTGGAGTAGTGTATGTATGGTTCATTGATAGGTCCCATTATGCTGCCAGAATTACTCCAGCATTCGACTTTTGTGAACTCCTGAAAGAACTTCCATTACAAGTGTGTTTTAATCTTCTTTGGATTTACTAATACATTGTGTAGGTTTTGGAGTGTGGGGTTCTTCACTCAAAAGGGTTTTCCCCACATATATATTGTGTTGTGATCATTGTACTTGTTTTTGATGTGTTGTTATCTTTTTGTTAATGTGTATCTCATAATCTATAGCTTTAAAAGATTAAAATTTGCATAACTTTCCTCATTAGATCAGTGTAGGAAATATGTATCACATACCTTTCTTCCTTTCAAGGTTTGGATTGCAAACTAGATTCAAGTAGCTTAATTTCAATTTTAACTTCTTTTTGTTTCTTGATAAGTTCATTGTGCTTATGTACGGTCGCTTGGTTTTGAGGTAGGAGAGCATAAGATGCATGGCTATTTGAATAGCCAAGAGATACATCATCATAAGAGTCATGGGCATCTACCTCATTGTAGTTTCTAAGGCATTAGGCATTAGAAAAGACATTTGAAGGAGTAGACCTAGAGTGTTGATTGAGAAAAATTTATCTAATGATTCAAGTTTTCCATTGAGAACGCCTCCTCAAATTTTGTGTAAAAAGCCTAAGTTTTTGATTGAAATTGATGAGAATATTCTAAAACCAATGTGTGATAAGGTTCTTAAATGTACATGTAGAAGAAATGTGAATAAGATATGGGAAGTATTTTTTAAAAACATAAGTGAAATTGGAAGATGTTAATTCTATGTTGAAATGATAAAAAATCTTATGTTTAGGCCAATCATGAAGATTCTTGGTTTAAGAACATCAAATAGCCATAGCGAAAAATCAATTGTAAAAAATTTAATCAATGCATATCAAAGCATTGGTTCTACCCATTGCACCAAAGATAGTAATGCTACACGACACTTCATTACATCAACTATGTAACATGCCATCTTATATTACTTGGAATTACACACACAATTTACTAAGAAAGTAAATGAACATGTTAAACATGAATTAATTTCTTTAACATATGCATAATCACATATAAATAAATGCATATCTTTTCTAAATATTTTTCAACCCTGAAAATACAATATATTCAAAGATAAAAGCATAGTTAAAACACTTCACTTTACATTTACAAATAATTTTCACTTGGCAAAATGAGTAAGTCTACATAAGTTTTGAATAATCATAAGTCAATCATGAAGTATACTACATATGGAATCTTTATATCTGTCACACAAGTCTCGGTGAGTCATCTGGTATAGAGGGAGAGCATCATCTGAGTGCTTTACCTCCAACCACAGACTGGTGGTCTCCCGTACACCTTCCTTCCTAGAAGTAGTCCTACCCTTCATCAAGAGTATGGACATAAAGAACCAATAATTTACCATCTAAGGTCTAGTGTTGTTTCCTATGTGATCAATCAACCATACAACTCTAGACAATCTTCTAGCTTTAAGTATGATCACTCTAACAGGTTACGCAATCCAGACATGGTGAACTGACTAATGCATGTAGAGACAAATGAATCACTTTGGCCAAAGCTTCTATGTAATTAGATATTTTCAATAAACATAGTTGTGTGTTTATACACCTCTAACTCAACTTGGAAACTAACTCATCCGACAATTTGACTTGTTTTGCTTGTATCTCTAGACATAATTGTCTTGACTAAATTCAATCCTAGTCAATCTGACTTAGAATTCAATCCTTAATCTAGGATAAACATAATATATGGGTTTAGGTGACATTAACCTTTTAGAGAGTCTCTCTTTGCATACTTACAAACATCAAGGTTGATGACTTCCTGTCATTCTACTCAAAGACTCAAAATTAAGCACTCTTGTGCTATATGTCAAGTTTCAACTCTATCAAGAAATCATTTAAATTTATCAGAATACTACTTACACTCTTTTCTAATTTATCTTGTCTTGATCTATGGTTTCTTGACCATTTATTGTCGACTATAATATAAAATAGACTAAATCAATGTCATAACCGACTTGAGAGTTTAAGTTTTCTAAACCCTTCTGGGTTGATTCTAGGGTTTAACTTCTTTATCACATACTCATTGTATCTCAAATACTCTTATTTTTTCTTCCCAAAACTAAAAGTTTATAATAATGTCACATGATAACAAAACCTCTAGTCTTCTCTCAACTACTTAGGTATTGTTTGAATTCACATTCCTTGTAACATGTAAAAATATAGCACATGAGGTATACCCTCTTGATATAAAGTACTATCATTTTCATAACTAACCTCTTGACTAAGTTAATTTTTCAACCTAGATAAATTTGATTCTACAATGATAATATTATCGACCTCTTGGTCTTCTCAAGTCCACTGACTCTCTATAAAGGATAAGTTTTGAACTCATACAAATCATCCTTTAATATCATGGTAAGGTTTATCTTTTTTTTCTTATCTAAATTAGAGTTTTTAAAAATTATATCTCTGCATGATATATGTATAGCAGTCGCTAATGGATTATATTCCTACATATCTCAGCCTTACTACGGCCTTATTCAGAGATAACATCTCATACATTGACTTAGCCTTCATTTAGTTAAATCATTACTACGTAGAAACATAAGGCTATAAGCCTTCAACAGTTTAAGCTACATTATATTGTCATTTAGAACTATACCAAATTGTCAGCCTTCTATAGTTTAAAACTATACTAAACTATCAGCCTTCTATAGTTTGAAATTTTACTATATTGTTAGCCTTCTTATAGGCATAAAGAAAATAGTTTCAATGACATTGGTTAGAAACATGATCTATAAAATGATATTATTGGTTTATATATATATATATGGGAAAATATATGACTTATAACAAATACTATGAGGATTCTCCGAATGAAAAGAGATTATAGAGCCTCAAGCCAACACATAAGTTCACTAAACTTATCAACCTCATAGCCAACATAAAAGTTCACTAGCTTATCGGCCTCATATCCAACACAGAAGTTCACTAACTTATCGGCCTCATATAAACTAAATGCAAAGACGATTCAATAATAATAGTATCAACCTACTAATGCTAGTCTCTTACTACTACAAAGTATCCATGTTGAAACTAAATCATACTATGGTTTATCAACCGTGGAAAGATGAGAGAAACCATAACATATAGAACAAATTTGTTTAAAGAAAATATTATAAAAACACTAATCATTTCCAAATGGTTACATATATATATAGATACAGTTGGCTCATACATACTATTTAATAAAACATAATTTAAAAGAACTAATACAATACGAACCAGTGACCAAAGTACTCATACCTATAAAATATCCTATATCTATTAGAACTTCTTTCTCACCACTTCTCTTCCTGAGCAATATGTCCTCCAAAATTATGCATTCCTTGAAGAAGAATAAAGAAGCTTCAGATGCAAAGCATTCGCAAGTACAAAACTAGAGTTTCTTGTCCTCTGCTAGTGACTATTTTCTTGTGAATGTCATGTGGTGATCAATAGAGCCTATTCTCCATAACCAATAGAATCTCCTTCTAAAAAATTACCTAATAAAATTCCATGAAGGCATGCCGAGTTGATGGATATAATGATCATAAAGACCACTCCAAAAACTAGTTAGGAAGCTCCTTCATACTCTCCAAAATAGCTATGGAGTAAAGGATTCGAGAAAACATAAACATAAAAGTGGTTTGCAATAAATAGAAATCTTTACTACGTATCCTTTAAACTCAACATATACATAGTATGAGTTTAAGCTTTAAACCATATTTAAATAAATAATATATATATTATATATATAAAACAACATGTTTTTCTATATACAATGTATACTCACGTTGTTTCTAGCATTCAACAAGATACAAGAATGGGGTCGAGGTATTCTCCCTCCCTCTATCTTGTATAAACACTAAAATAGAAAAAATAACAAGATAGAATCCCAATCAAGAAATCTTTTTTTCCAATAATAAAATAAACTATCTTTAGGAAACCCCAATGAACAATAGTGAAATATTTAAAATAATGATGACAGGAATATCAAGGGGACCTTGGGCCTACATAGCTTGGAATATCTTTAGGAAGTTCGTGGACTTTTGGAGGACTATATTAAGGAATAAGGATGATTAATTGAGAGTAGGGAATATTTAAAATAATGATGGGAGGAATATTTAATATTGTTTGGGTATGATTCCCCTTGCTATGTTTGAAAAATATTTACTATTAAATAGTGAAATATTTAACTTAACTGAATAAAATATTTAAAATAACTATTTCAATTTTGGAGATGAACAATGTGGATTTTGGGGGAAGACTTGGAAGATCTTTAGGAAACACATCCTGATATTCTTGAAGAAAAGGATAGTCTTCCATTGAAGGTCCTTTCAGTTTCCCAAATTCCTCATCTTTTTCATTCAATTCTTCAGTTTTGACTACAAATATTTGGCAACCCTTTCTACTATCTCTCTTTAGTTGCATTGCAGAAATTTGTCTAATTTTTATTTCCCACTACACTCCTTGAATCAAGATGGAATTGCCAACATCACCCAGACATTCGACTGTCTTGGAAAAGCAGTCTACCTTTGCTCGAAGCTGGCATAACCATTTCATACCTAGGATGACACCATACGATCCTAGAGGGGCTACATATAGATTGACTTTGGTAGAAAAAGTGGGTGGATTCAATCTAGCTTCAAACATGCATTGCTCTACTTGAGCTCTTGTCTTGTTTGCATATTCTATTAACCATGGCTTCACCATGAATCCAACTCATTTAGGAATTTTACAAAGTAAGCTCGGTGAAATAAAATTCTCAGTTGCTCTTGTATCTATGAGAATTGAAATTGGAATGCTAATTAAGTTACCTGTAGTTTCAATGGGAGTAATTTGGTATTCTGCTTAGTGGTTATCCAAAGCGATATGGATCCTTTGTTGAAAGGTTGGTTGTTGTGATCACAAAATCTTACCATAATATGGGTTTCCTTGGCTCTTAGTGGGGCACTGATTAGCATAGTGGTCTCCTCCACACGTAAAAGATCCCCCAGGGGTACCTTTCTTTCCCAAAGGGTAGTTAGGATTATCATCATTCTTTTTATAATTATTGTCCTTGTTCCCATCCCTGGGTTCATTTTTGTTGTACCTAGAACCTTTACCATGGTTTCTCCCTCTAGACTATTGATTTTTGTTTCTCCTTTTGAAAGGTGTTGAAGAACAATTCTAATTGAATTTCTTGTGGGATTTCTCTTGATATGTAGAGATAGATTTGAGATTTTGCTCTTTCTTGATAGATTTCTCAAAGAATTGATCGATGGTTGTGGGTCCATGGACATCCACTTATTTGCCAATCTGACCATTCAAGCCCATAATAAACTTCCTTATTCTAAATCTCTCATCTTTCTAATATTGTGGCACATACTTCAACAATCTATTAAACCTTTCCTAGTATTCAGTGATGGTCATATCTCCTTAACACATATTTTGGAAATCTATTAGTTTCTTATCAAAATACAATTAGGGAAACCATCTTTTCTAGAAAATGGCCAGAAATTGAACCCAAGTTAGACTTAAGGAACTCAACCGTAATTGTGTTTTTTTATTCATCAACCATGTGGATGCTTCTCCTGCTAACTGGTAGGCTCACCACACAACCTTAGTGATCTCAAAGTAATTCCTTATCTCAAAATATTTTTCCATCTTTGTCAATGAAGCCTTGGCTACATCTCCACTCACAGTTCCATCAAACTTAGGGGGAGTCACCTTCTTCATGTCTCTAGCTAACTCATTGGCAAGACAAGTTTTTGCCTCATTATGAATTAGATAGTCTTGTTTACTTAGTCTTGGTTAACCAAGAAAAATTAATTCTTCTCTTTCCTTAGAGTGGTGTTCCTAATTGTTCTCTCTCCGTCTAACTTCATGTTCTAGGGTTTCCAATCTTTCTTTTTTTTCATTTAAAACTAACAAAAATTGATCTAATTTTTTCATACGATTATTTTTTAGGATTTGGGCTGCCAAGGCTCCCTCCTAGTTGATTTCTAGTTTGTTTCATAACAATACTTATTGACACATAACATTTGCATATAAATTTATCAAAACATTGAACATTTGACATGTAATCATAAAATTGCAAATTCATAAATACATGAACTAAGAGATGCATCACATAAACATTTATTTATACTAAAAGCAGAAATTTTACTTCATTCACTCTTTCAATTGTTACATCCTTATTCAAATACATTTTTTTTTTGTTTTCATGTATAAGAAGTGTCTACATATCACTTTTTGACAAAGGGATTTCCTCGGGTTCCTCCTCCCCGTTAGAATCAAGTAACACAAACTTTCTGGGTGGGTGTACTCGTGAGTACTCAATTAACACCTCTTTTCCTATTATAGGTGCATCCCGACCACACCTAAAAGGCATATCATGGTAGGCGGATGATTTAATAATCTTAACAACAATAGGAATTAGCATCTTTTCTGCTACTTCAATCTATTTCCTCCTTTCTAGGTGGATACATTTGAGTGCAATAGCTAGTGTCTCAATATCAGTAAGCCAAGCTCCTTCTACATAACTCATTGGTTCCTTCATTTTTGGCTTAGGAGATGGCTCTTTCTTAGTGGTGATCTTAGTCATATCACTAGTTTTTATTTCCTTGGCTCACTTTCTTGTCCTTCTCTTTCTTGTCATTCTGGCACAAGAACAATCATTTTTATCACTAGTATATCTTGCTAAGCTGCAAAATCTCACAATGAGATCCTAGGTCCAAATGTTGAAGCCGATAGCTTTGATACCATGTGTAACATCTCAACTGGAATATTAAATAACCTTAAACATAGATAATGTAAAAATGTCATTTCTCTTTTTTTTCATATAACAAAATCCAATAATATTACATTTACAATTTCCAAGTACAATACATAATTTTAAAAGATAGTCACTTCACATGGGACTAGCAAATTTCACATTTTTATCATGAACATGTAATAGATAGTTACATTCCTTGTAACTTACAATATTTATCAATTTTATTTACATAATAAGTAATGTTTCCTATTCATAAGTTTTTGGTAGTCAATTACAAGAGAGAGAGAGCATCACCTTGGTGGTTTTTCTCCAAACACAAACCAATGGTCCCCCACACACCTTCCTTCTAGAAGTGGCCCTTCCATTCGTCAATGTGTAGAAAATGAGAATCAATTGATTCTTTATGTCATCTGAGAACTAGTGAAGTGTCCTAGCTAATAACAATCGGGCTTACAACTCTAGTGTAGTTCTAGCTATGTATAACCCACTCTGACTGTTCAACTATCTGGTACACAGTGAGTTGACAATGCAAGCATTGAGTTTTGCATTACTTTGGCCAAAATTTCATGTAAATAAAGTTATATGTTCACTCACTCTTTTCTCAACTTGGAGACAACATTCTTATAATTCAATATATAACATATATATGACAAAACTCTTTGACTTGTTTATACAATATTAGTCTTAAAGACATACAGTATTCCCTTATCTACTAGTCAACTAGACAAGTATAGGGTGAGATCTTAGATGACTTATGAAACATATATTGAGTCCCTCTTTGATTCCTTGCAATCACAGTTCTATGATGTCTTGTCATCTACTCAATGGCTTGTCTACCTATTTTTGTGCTCATCAGTATTCTTCTATAATAATATACAAGATTTTGACAAGTCATTTGGTTTAATGATTAAAGACTCTATCTGTCTTAATCTAGAAATATATTTGTCTTCAACTTTAACAAAGAAAAGTAATAACTTTATAATCTTTCATATTGGATACATTTCCTCTTGTAATTCAAAAGAGAATTCTAATATTAAATAGTCTCTTTCTAAAAGAATATCTATAGAAAATTTGACCTTTCAATTCAATAGTGAGTGTAATACTTGACATTCTTGTAGCTATTCTCAGTCTAGACTAATTAATATAAGCCTTTTCAAAAACTAGGATAAGATAGTTTAAGATAACTCTTAGTTATCTAAAGAATAACATTTATAGAGAACTTATATTTCTTTTCAATAAATACAAAAATGGAAGTCTAATAACAAGTCCTTCTACATAAAGATATTGACTAAATTTCTGACTTTTAAGCTTTAATAACATGTTCTCTACCTTTTCCCTTATTAATGGTGTTGGTGATGTTGATATCTAGAAAAGGAGAAGGGAGACAAGATGGGCACAACCAACAAAGGGATGGGTAAAGCTTAACTTAGATGGAGCATCGAAAGAAAACACAGGTGAATCAAGTGTTGGCTATTTGGTCTGAGATTGGAAGGGGGACATACTCGGTAAGGTGTCTAAGAAGTTAGTGCAGGGATCCAATAATGTAGCAGAGTTTCAAGCACTTATTCTTGGCCTCAATTTTTGTCGTCAACTTGGAGTATTAAAGGTAGAGGTCAAAGAGGATTCCATGATAGTAATTAATGCCCTCAGAACTAGGACCATGGCCAATTGAAAATTAAATATCTTGCTGAACGAAGCCTTATGTTTAGTTGATGGTTTTAAAAGAGATGATTATCCATGTCTTGGGGGAAGGGAATATCGATGCAGATGAGTTAGCCAACCTAGCCATCATATCATCAAATGAATTGATGTGGGAAGTAAAGATTATTGATGGCACCAATGCACCTAACTGACAAGTCATCCAGTTTGTTCAGTGAGTTGGGGCTGGCGAAGCATCCAGGAAGAGTTAAAGTTTACAAAGAATTGAGATGGGAGGAATTGCATTTGTTGCGGTGGTAATTTGCTTGGTTCTTTGTGTTGGTAGTGATGGATACTCCCATCCGTCTAGTTTGTAGTAAAAGACAAATTTCTTTTAGGAAACATCATAGATAAAAGGATGAAGATGGTGTTCAAGATGAAAAGTGACATTGTGATCTTTGCAATCGAATGGGTCCTCAGAGAAGATTTCATGGTTAATTGCAACATGTATTGGGTGAAAACCAATCTGGGGTCAACGTTTTTGGTGGTGCTAATGAATTTAATCAATGATAAGATTTTAATTTAAAAGCTGATGGAGGAGTTTGTAGAAAGGGAATACCAAGGTGGTTGGAACGAGTTGGTGGGTATCACTCATTATGGTGTGGGGGTGTCATTGCCAAGGGATTTTCATAGGGTGAATCATGCAAGAAATTCCATCAACTAGTGGCCATTTGTGATGAAAGCAAGGGAAGTAAAGATAGTTGGTTGAAGACGTCATGTTGCTTGGGAGATAGCATTCTTGAAGAATCTTGCTAGTTTGGAGGTGGATTTCAACTAGATGCAAGAGATCCTGGAGCAGTACTACACTACTGATGAAAATACTTGAGGTGGAGTCATCTATGTTTTGATAACTGACAGTAAATATATAAACATAGTTATATATTTTTGATAGACAATATTGTAGAAAATAGAATGTAAAAGGAACTAGGGTTACAAGGATTTTGGAAGAACCTTGTTATGGTTTTTTTTTTGGTTTCATGATGAACCTACAAACTCTGTTAATTTTTTGGTTAAAGTTTAATACAATGGGAGTTGGCCCCAAGTCAACAATTCACTGATCCAAAAAAACATGTTCTCTACCTTTTTAGTTAGCTACTACTTATAAGTAGAATACTATGATGGTATAATGATATTGTTTTGGTCTTTCACAAAGAGTAATGAGACTCTCGGTTTTCTACAACACTTTTAGTTCTTAACAAAATAAATTTGGATGATTTAAAATGACCTTTTTAGGTCTCTAAGTACACCCGCCTTCAACCTATTTTGAGTCGATTAAACTAAAGCATGTCTAATATATAGCATTCATCCTATATACATAGTCGGCCATAAAGTTTCTACTAAGTTTGTTATACGAATATAGCCTTGTATGGTTTTTTAAGTATCATAATAGCGATCGGCTTTGACAACATAGTCATTCAATTGTTTCTCAATCGATACTCTTGTATATCATTAATAGTAATGAATAACATGTATATAATATATACAATACTCTTATCCAAGAGATATCAATATGTAATGCCATTATTAATAATAACTATTGTTTGGCATTGGATAGTTTATATCATACAGAGATAATAAGGATGCATAAAACTATCTTGCTTGTCTACCAGTTATACGGTGAGACTATATAGAGAAATACCTCTGTCAAGGTCAATTAATAGCAAGGTTAAACTAACACTAAGTTCTTTGATATCTTACTTGCGATTCGGAGGTTAAACAATACAACTTCATTCTATCCTTACAAATATCGATAGTCTGTACATAAACATTGTTTCAACATATTATATGGGATATAATATGCTTACCTGTAGGGTTTAACAGGTAGAACGTTATCCATAGTTGCATTCCTTACTCCCAAAACCTGAGTTCCAATCTCTCTTTCCTTCTACATTGTGCTTCCTAACATGAAAGAATACTTTCTAAATCCTCCTCCTCACACTTAGTTATGCACAACACAATTAATACATCCCACTACTCTCCCCAGTCATCTGTGGCCTTGTATGAAGAAATAAGGGGACTATGGAGCTACTACTCCTCCCCCACTTCCCAAGCATCTAGGAAGAGTATGTTGGGTGATAAGAAAATTACCTTTTTTTTACTAGACATTATACTTAGACTGAAACTAAGTGTTAAAAGAATAATTAAAAATAAACAAAATAACACCTACCATATAGATGTCTCTTAATGCATTCCTTTGAATGCTCTAATTATGCTTTTTTTAGCACAATTATCGATGATGGAGACTCACAAAGTTGACTTAGTCCTAATCAACAAAATTAGACTTGTATAGTTGATTACTTATGTCAAGTCAAGATTCAAAGGTATACACTACCTTACTATCTGTCGATGGAGAAGATTTAGCCATCAAATTGACAACGACAAAAATTAACAAGTATAAAATGATCTCAATGCTAAAAAAATTCTAAGATGACCAAAGACATAGAGATTAAGACTTAATCCAAAATTGGCTTATCCTGGATCATAAGTATGTGTGTGTGTGTTTCCAGATTGCATAAGGATCATTGTATTCATGTGATCTAGCATCCTCTCCATGGTGATACTCTCTCTCCTCATATCAGAGGGGGAAAAACATTGTTCCTGTATCCACTTCAGTTGCACAATGGTAGTTAGTCCATTACATCACTTAACCACATGCTTAGTAATAAGCTCAAAAACAATTATTTTTTGCATATAAACTAATATAAATCAAATGCATTTTCTATCATTACTTTAATCATAATATTTTCTCTGAATAACTATCTATCTTCTCAAAAATAAAAATGATAAGTATGTTTCTTTAAAAATAGGGTGTGACAGCATATCCTATCATTAATGTTCTTATGTAAATATATACACATATATACATGAGCTTATTTAGACTCATATTATGGAAAATACATACACAAAACGTGAACATACATGATCATATCCTTTTAGGGTCCATTACCTTATAATGACACCATGGAAATATCCTTTGAGTGTCTGGATATTTACTATACATGCATGTTTGTAACTGTTACATACTATGCGATATGTGATCATTCTTAGATTTACATACACCTCAAATTGGGGGCAAAATATAATAGTGAAACTTTCATACCCATCACATTTCCTTTTTAGTTTTGTGCCTATTTGAGGTAATGTCTTAGTACATGTACATGGTGACAAATGAAACAATCTTGTGTAAAGTTTGGTTCGTAACCCTAGCCTTTTATCCATTTACACACACATATCCCTATACACCTTACCCTACCCTATCCATTTACACACAATCTCTTATACATTCACCCTATCCACCTACTTGTCACACATGTTCATGCACCTACCTCCATGTCACCATTTGCTACCTAGATTTGACCATTATCCCATTCTAGGACAAGTTCACCCTTCCACCTTGAGCTAATTTATCAGAGATTTAGCACAATTTGATGCTATGTGATAGCATTTTAAGACATTTGGTTTATTCATTTTAAATAATCTAAGAATCTCCTAAGTCACTTGTGCATTCATAATTCTCTAGATAGTTGGAATAATTAATAGAAACACACTTCAATTTGTTGCCAAAAAATTGAAGAATTTACATACTTAGGTACACTTGCCTACTATTTTCAATATTATTCAATTTCAACAATTGATCTTGGCAAAAAATCCTTGTGATGCAACAACAACCCTTTTTAAGGCATTTTGAATAGTGATAGGTCCTTAAATATTTAAAACAAGTAGAGAACAAGGTTGCACATTAGTTAAAGTTGCATATCAGAACATTATTGATTGTCATGACAAATCCAAAGCTCAAGTTTAGATGCATGAACATGACTTAATTCTAGACACATGAACTTATCCTCTAATAGAGTGGAGATCTATTGTAATTTCTAGGTAATTCACTAACAGAGCCATTGTTTCTAGGTTTGATATCAAACAAATTCTATCATTTTATATACTTGGTCTCCATTCTTTAGTTATTGAGTTCAGTATCATCCTCCATTTTATTCATTTTCTATTATTCAATTTTTCTATTCCTCAATTTCAACTACAATATTTGGTTAATTTAAGTAAATTGTGCTTATTTTGTTACAGTTACTTAGTTAGCCTAGATTAACCCCTTAAAAGAACCATCATAATCTACCTTTTAAAACTTTTGTCTGTAACCTTATAACAGTAATAAAAACAAAGAAACCCTTTAATATATAAAGGCTTGTAAACATAAAAAATGTTAAATTAATATCTTTTTATCATACATATTCATAAATTATAAAAATTTAAAAACTCCTTAAAACACAAACACCTTTAAATATTTATCAAAAAATAATATTGTTATGGAGTAAAAGGTAACCTCATGCCTTTTTACCTCCTAGTTTAGCTCTTAGGTCCCCATGTCTACACTTTGCATGCTTAATACTTATCCTGAAGTAATTTCCCGCAAAACCCATGCCAAATGGGACTTAGGGGCACAATCTAAATTCTTAATCAACACCCAAATTAGCCTTGGGACTTGCGCGCCCATGCCCTAGTCCAGGCTGATTTTTTAGGACCCAAATTTAAATGTTGTGGCATAGGACCTTTAAAAAGGTTTCCGTCTATCGACCTTTTCAATTTGAATTATGAATGTTAGCAGGAAAGCATATATAAGTGAGTTTATGTATTCTTTTTACACCTAGATGGATAATATGAACTTGTGATATTGATCTAATGGATTTCAAGGCATTCATTATGTTGCAGAGCATAATTGTGTTGTTATTGTGTACGTTTGTTATAGATTTGGCTTCATCAATCCATCTCCTCATGGTTTGAAGGATCTTCATCTCTGTGAGGGCTTCACCTCTAAGGTGACATCTATTTGTACTTCAATCATTTTATTTCATCATTTCTTTGGCCTCCACCCTCCATTGGGCATGCACTCTATCTAACAATGGTGTTGGAAGACTTGAATGCCATTCTGGGGCTTGACCAATGCAAGCTCCTAAACACCACAACCCGCAAACCCCTCTTTTCTTGATTACAGGTTACATGTGTGAGATTTGGTGAAGTATAGGTATAGAGAATCAATTTAGAGGATAAGAATTCAAGATATGGAGAAAAGTTGTTGTAAATCTACCCTACTAAACTAGGGCACCCACCCCATAGTCCTCCCGATAGGATCTACCTTGAACTTGGGAGTTGAACATCATCTAGCATTGCTCACTGTTCTAAATCTATAGAAAAGTTGCCCTATCAGACTTGGGTGCCCACCCCATAGTCCTTAAAGTCTTCTCCTCTAGAAATCCAACTTCTGGTGAGTTTCTATTCCTTCTTGGGTGTCTTCCTATCTAGTTATATGTAGTAGTTTATTCATTTGTACTCAATTTCATTATAATTAGGGTTTGAGGCTTATTGAATCTAGGGTTTGACAAATCTTTTAATCTAATCAGTCTTTCCATATCATTCCTAAGTACATCAACCTATACTTGAGTCCTCTTCACCTATAGTGACTTGGATCAGTTGTTGTCCTTGAGTGTTAGTGTGAAAGGAGGGTTTGATTTGATAAATCTTAACAGTATTCATCATCTTTCCCATCTTTTACATATAACATTTTGGTGAACCCATGTTTTCACTGAAGTTGCATCTTGCTAAGTGGTGTAATCAGCCATTGCATTCATTCATATCATATTTATCATCTTGCAATGGAAATGTTTTCATACATTTGAAAAAAAATTTTAAAAAAAACAAGCATTCTAGGCTTGCATTAAGGCATAGTTTTGCATATTTTGCATTGTATATCATAAAAATATTTACTTTTCTGATTTTGACATCAGATCTGATATTTATTATAGTAATTCATCATTATTTCATATAAAATCTTTCATCTACAAGTTTCATTTGCTAGGGTTTTGCTTAAAAAGTTGCATTTTTTATATAACCTAGTCTTAGCAAAAACTAGGGTTTGTAGACAAAATTTTATTTTCAGATTTTGCTACTCCTTTTCAACATTCATTCAATTCTTATTTTGAAGTGTAGTGTTGGATCATAGTGCATACTTTTGTGTCCTAGCTTTGAAACTCTCACCTTCTGCATTTACACATTGTGTATTTCAACAAAAATAACTACCTTCATTCTTTTGATTGTGCATTGAGTATTGTAGGACTTTGACAACCTTATTGCATTAGATATAATCTATTTTAGACACTATACCTGATTAGATTCCATTCGTTCATCATTTTTCGTAGTCTCATAACATCGTTTGTGCATCTACATTGAGAAAAAAGTGAAAAAATCAAGCATTTTAGGTTCATAAACAAGCATAGTTTTGCATTGTTTCATTGCATAGGTCATAAATATATTTTAATTCAGATATTGAATTCATCTTAGGCATATTTTCATTTCTCATTTGAAAATTTTGCATCATTTCATACTCTTTCTTGAAAATTTGCATATTTTTAATTACACATTATGTATTTCAACATGAAGGGTTTTATACACTTTCTTCAAACATCTTTAAAGAAAACTTCCAAATCATTCATCTTGCCTTGTTCTATAGCACTATTTCCATCTTACTTACTTGGTTTGTTGTGAAATTGTGTGTTTTTCTCTCTAAAAACCCAATTTCCTCAAACAAGTACTTGGCTGCAAAATAATCTCACATACATGGCTTCTCATCACAAAAATACTATGGTCCCTCCTAAAGTTTATATGAGGAGGAAGACTCCTAAACCTGAATTAGTCTTTACACCACATGATAGAACAATTGGAAAGATTGAAGGACCTCTTTACATCACAGTGAAAGTAATGGAAAATCCTACAAGAGGAGCCCTTATTGATCCTAATTGTATGACTAATGTGGCTATAGAAGAGTTCCTTTACTCACATGATTTAATACAAGAATCTTATGAACCAATAGACATGATGATTAAAACACATATTGGAGCATTCCTCTCAGCCATAGGGAAGATTATTTTATTGATCATAGTATTTGATAAAGCTCTGGAACAATCATTTGATATCATACCTACATCTGACCTCTTCCATATAAAATTAGGCCATCCATGGCTCAAGGCCATGAAAGATATCCCCTCCACCATTCACAAATGCCTAAAATTTCCTCACCGTAGGAGCATATATACTATCAACCATAGTAGATGGAAACCTATGGTTACTAAGAAAAACTTCAACCTCAATTACTTTTGGCCACAACCCACTGAACCTCCTGAACCACAACAAAATCAAACCTTCTTGGGATACCAATGATATAAAGCAAAGTTGATAACAAAATTGC
Organism: Cunninghamia lanceolata; assembly: GCA_027924645.1. Classification (NCBI taxonomy): domain Eukaryota; kingdom Viridiplantae; phylum Streptophyta; class Pinopsida; order Cupressales; family Cupressaceae; genus Cunninghamia; species Cunninghamia lanceolata. The sequence goes on along the minus strand of BSBN01000186.1, from coordinate 10,159,965 downwards.
CTGGACCTTGTATAGAACAAATCATAAGTAAAGAGCCACCTTAGTTGAAATAACCCCCTAGGTCGAGAGGCAAGGGAATCTTTTCCGAGGTTCCTCCTTTGTCATCCTTACAAGGATCGAGAGATACCCGTAAAGAACACAACACTTCATCACAAAAAAGATTAATTTAGCACAAGCTTCCTCCTCTAAAATGTTGAAGACTATGGAAAATAATGACAATACTATTGCAAACATCACTAATGAAACAATAAGGAATAGGCAAGCAAGAGAAAGGAGGAAGAGAAGACAAGCTTTAGCTCAAAAGATACCACCTCAACAAGAGAACATTTCACCATCAAACATTGAATCAAACAAAGAAGAGCTTAAGGAAGAAGAGTTTAAGGGCAATGACAAAAGTTGGGAAATTGTACCTTATGTACCTCTTTCCTCTTGCATTCAAGATTGGGAGGAAGATGATTTGCTCGATGACAATCGCTAGTTCGATTGTGTACACAGATAAGTATTTCTAACCCTTTTTAGCTACCTTTGTCATAGCATGTCTTTGCTCACTCATGTGGCCTCCTCTTATGTGTTGTGTTCCCTCGTGATGTGTTATGTGTTGTTTAGGTCTCCTAGGATGACCCTTCATACTCTAGTAAAGTTAAGGATACTGGGAGACCACCTCTATTGTATCCATTCTTCTATTTGTTTATACATTCCTCTATCTTGTCTCCCCTCTCTTTTACTGTTGTGTGTTGTACCTTAGGAGCATAGCATTATAGATGATGTCTTGGGGGCATCCTACTACATGGTGTTCCTAAGGCACTTGATTCTCCTCTCTCATTTTTATTATTTCCACTTCCTCAGTGATTCTAACTAGTTGGCGGATCATGAAAACAAACATAAATAGTAATAAGGACTATGTGTCCCTAAAGCAAGTAAGGAAAAATGGACCTAGTCCTTATATGAAGATGGGGTTTATTTATATATATCTGACACTTGGCTAGTAGAATTACTACGTATTGTGATTTGTGTTGTGATATTTCTTGTAACAAACTTTTGCAATACTCTCAATCTGCTTCAACACACTTTGGATTATTTTGTATATCACCTTGTTGTTACACTCGATTTCGAGATATTTGTAGTATAAGCCCAACCGCTATACTCAGTACTAAACCCAGAAGTGTACCCTTGGTTTTTGATGTGATCTAATATATGATTTCATGCATAGATTTCTTGATTTGATTTGGTTATTATCTTAGAGTATGATGTTCTAACCTTACCTCTTACAATTCATATAAATGTGTTTGTGGGAACATTCAGCAATCGTGGCACGTGTCACCTTTGGGGACATGGGCTTTGCGAGAGCTCTTGTTCTCTTGCATTTTTTCACTCTACCTTAATGTACTTGATATTGGTAAGTGGTATCAACCACCTTAAGGTGGGGGCATATATAATGGTATCTATCTAATTATCTTTTGACACTAATGAATCATGCTTGAAATGCCTCACCATGAGGTGGGATGGTACATATCTCTTGAGTTAGTGCACATCCTTTTATTAAAAGTCCTCTATAGAGGTAGTGATGGATCTTGAGACATCCACCCTTAAGAATATTTTTGGCGGTTGTGGTAGTGTAGCTCAACCATTAGGTGTGTTTGAAATGTGTTTTAGATGGTGGGACTTAACAATAATCTCCTTTCATCACTCGTATTTGCCGTGTATAAGAGGTATAGTATGTCTTTGGCATGCTATGCAACGCTCATATATTCCATGTGTTTTCCTTATGTGTTTTCTGTGTCTTCCCCTAGGTGTGGTCTAAAGGCGCGTAGCTATGAGTTCCCTCCACATTCAGGTTTTTGTTTGACATGTCTTCTCCCTAGTGTGGTCTAAAGGCACGTAGTGATGAGCTCCCTCCACACTTTGGGTTTTGTTTTGTGTGTTTTTGGTAGTCTAAAGGCATATAGTAATGAGCTCCCTCTGCCCCCTAGTATAGGATTTTATTTTACTTGTTAAATCAGTGTATTCTCTATGTATTGTATGACTGCTCTCATGTCTTCTTCATGTATTACATGCTTCCATTGTATTCTCTATGTTTTGTGTGCTTCTTACTATCTTTATTGTGTCTTGTGTGTCTTTCATGTGTTTTCTAGTGCTTACCTAAGATTGGGGGCTAGAAATAGTCCTCCAACCTTTGGGTGTGCCTTAGCTTCACGTGCTTGGCGTGTTTGATGTGTTTTATGTGCTTCGATTGTACTTTTATGCATGTATGGAATTGTAAGATCATACATACATAAAATTGGGGGCTAAAAAAATAGTATATGTAAAAGATGGGAAAGATGATGAATAGTGTTAAGATCTATCAAATCAAACCCTCCTTTCACACTAACACTCAACAACAATAACCAAGCCAAGTCACTGCAGGTGAAAAGGACTCAGCTATAGGTTTATGCACTCAGGAATGATATGGAAAGATTGATTAGATTGAAAGATTTGTCAAACCCTAGATTTAATAAGCCTCAAACCCTAATTATAATGAAATTGGGTACATATGATTAAATTGTTACAGATCACCAGACAGGAAGACACTCAAGAAGGAACATAAACTAACCAAAAGTTGGATGATCTAGAGGCAAAGACTTCGGGGAATATGGGGCAGGTGCCCAAGTCTGATAGGGTAATTTTTCTATAGATTTAGAATAGTGAGCAGTGTCAGATGATGTTCAGCTCTTGAGTTTGGGGTAGATCTAGTCGGGAGGACTACGAGGCAGGCACCCTAGTCTAGTAGGGTAGAGTTATAGCAACTTTTCTCTAGATCCTGAATCCTTATCCTCTGAATTGCTTCTCTATAACTATACTTCACCAAATCCGACACCTATAACCTATAATCACAAAGAGAGGGGTTTGGGGGTTGTGGTGTTTAGGTGTTGTGGTGTTCTGGGGTTAGATAGAGTGCATGTCCAATGGAGGGCAGAGGCCAAAGTAATGATGAAATAAAATGATTGAAGTACAAATAGATGTCACCTTAGAGGTGAAGCCCTCAAGGAGATAAAGATCCTTGAAACCATGAGGAGATGGATTGATGAAGCCAAAACCGCAACAAACATACACAATAATAACACAATTCTACTCTGTAACACAATGAATGCCTTGAAATCCCTTAGCTCAATATCACAAGTTCTCATTATCCATCTAGGTGTAAAATGAAGACATAAACTCACTTATATATATGTTTTCCCGCTAACATTCATAATTCAAATTGAAAAGGCCAACAGAGGGAAACCTTTTTAAAGGTCCTACGCTGACACATTTAAATTTGGGTCTCGGCAAATCAATCTGAACTAGGGTGAGGGAGCCCAAGTCCCAAGGTTAATTTAAACAATCAGTATTATTACATAAATTTAACCTAATGTTAAAGAAGAGGACTAATAGTTGGTACCTGGCTTTTTATATTAATTTGGAGCCACATGAATTATAAAAATCAACATGGACATTAGAGAAGAGAATCCATTATTTGGACACTTTATCTTAATGGATTCTTTATATTTATTTAGAAATAAATATACTAAAGCTACAATTTCCATTTTAAATCTTTATATTGTTTTAAACAATTTTTTTAAAATAGTTACAATTTTCTTTTAAATAGTTACAAATGAAAAATAATTGATCTATAACAATGTAGTATTAAAATAAATTAATTAAAAATAAAACTTTAAATGCTTAATCACAATCAATTAAAGTCTAAAAGCACACAAATTGCTTGATCTTCAAGATGCTTACTATGTGCCTGCAATTCTTGTATGGATATGTATCTCATCTTCAGGAAAAAGTTTTGCTAAACCAAAGTCAGCTATCTTTGGATTGAGTTTGTGGTCAAGCAAAACATGTTTCCTTTAATATCTCTATGAATGATTTGCAGTTGTGAATCCTCATGAAGGTAGAGAATCCCACGGACAATTCCAATGATGATGTTATAACGCTTTTGCCAGTCTAACTCTCTGCGCTTCTCTAGATCTGTAATTTCAATTCTAAAAACATTGGTCACCTCATCATCATTTCCAAAGCAAATTAAGGTTCAATGATGACTTACTAAAAAGAAATGTGTCCAAGCTCTTGTTGGGAAAATACTCGTAAATGAGCAACCTTTCATTTCCCTCCACACAACATCCCAACAACTTTGCAAGGTTTCGGTGCTGAACATTGACCACCAGTTTCACTTCGTTCATAAATTCTTCATTGCCTTGTGCAGATTTGTTAGAAAGCTTTTTCACTGCTATCTCATTTCCATCTTTAGTTGTTCCCTAAAACATAAAATAATATATTTAGAACTCTCCATGTGTCATTAAATTGACCATATTTTAGACTGTGAATAAAGTGTCAACCCACCTTGTATACCGCACCAAAACCTCCCTCTCCAAGCTTCTTGTTGTCATGGAAATTTTCTGTGGCTTCTGCTAGTGCTTCTAAGTTGAAGACAAAATTTTGCTCCTGCATTAGTAACATGGATTCTGGGAAAAATCCATGCTTATCTATAGCATTGGAAAACAATGTAAGAAAACTGAGTAAGATTAGAGAATCTGTTACACTAGAACCACAATAAAAGAAATTAAAAACCAGAAATGGGAGCACCTTGGTTGTGGGTAGCAATAGTTACTGGCCTCCCAACAATGGCAGATTTAACTATTTTTCTCAATGCAATCAGACAAATAAATAACGCCACAATGATGCTTCCCACAAGCCCCAATACTATGGCTACTATTTTGGAGACTTTTTCTGCAAAGTATAGTTCAATGATTTATTATTATTATAGCTCTCTGGATTAAAAGTTCAACTAAATCCTATCTTCCTCATAATTGTAGCATCAAAGAGATGGCCACAAGCCAAACAAGTACAATTAAAAAATATAATTTTTTATGGTATAATTTTAAATGTTTCACAAATAAAATTGTGTAAAATTTTTTTTTTTTTTTTAACTCAGGGGTATCCCCGCGACCCAGCCCAGCGGCCCAGCAGCCCATATCTTGGGTACCTGAGGCGAGCTGGGGCGAGACTAATCCCCCTGAGGATGCACCCACGCACCCGCAGAACTAGTGCATCTTGAGAAGCAGGCCCTCAGATTCGAACTCAAGACCTTGGGGAGCAAACCCAAGATGTAAGCCTCCTCTACTGACCAGGCGGGCTTAATGAAGAAAATAAATTAAAAGTACATTCTAGAGAATGACCTTCAGAAAGGAGGAAAAGAGAGGAATAAAAAATGAGAACCAATGGTGAAGAATAAAAACATTCAAATTTCAACAAAAATAAATAATCGAAAGAGAGAGAAGTGGCTACTGTGGGAGGCAGAGAAGGTGTGTAAGTAGTTGGAGTGGATAGGGCGACTGAGCAGAGTCGAAAAATGGGTATATTTCAAATCTTATCTTGCAGCTCCCGTACAGAACCTGAGCTCCTTGTTTTATAGAACAACAATTCTCCATCTGTGTCCTTGCTTTAACCAAGCATGTTCTGCAATCTTGTATTGATATATCTCTCCAACACTGAACTAAACCATATAACTTTTCTGAAGCAGAATAATTTTGTGATCCAGCAGCGAATCCCTTATTTGCAGGTATGTAAGCTATGTTTGACAGATTTGACAGAAGGCTGGTGGTTGTGGACTCGAAAACATCCCTATTGCTGCTAATATCTTCCTGGCTCATATAGTCATCTCCGCTAGCATCTAGAATTGAAATGAAATTAGAGTTATCATAGTGCAGAAAGCAGTCATCAAACCATATTAGTACACCTATGTTCTTGGTGCAAACTTTTTGAATAGTGTTATTCGCTTCCGCCACACAGTTTGAGCATCTCACTGCTGATATATTCCCAGTACACTGGACCAAACCATATACCTTATTGGGAGATTGGCCTTGGGAAGAAATGTTAAACCCTGAACTTTGAGGTGCATTACGAAACAGATCGTTGATAACTAGATTCAATTTTGTGGAATAGCTGCTGCCATCGGTAAAAGTTGAGGGATTACTGCAGTTGTGCCTTATGTATGTGTATATGACTGAAGGAAAATTTATTAAAAACAGCAGGAGGAGGAGGGTTGGAAGAAAAACTGGTCCTCTGTAACGAATAAAGGTTAATGAGTTGTACTTCATACTGTTTTTCTTTTTAACTCTGAACCCAATTGTTGTTCCCCAAGCTTTCAGAAGTTGCAAGGGATGAACTAGGCATGCAGAGACGGCAGAATCACTTCTTTTTTTCAAGAAGCAAATTTCCTGCAGTGCCCATAAAAATCAAGCATAAATATCACAGCTGAGCTTTGATTAAAAACTCTAAAAATAGACAGCTGTAAGGCGGCTGTTATATCATATCTTTAAAATAAAATTGCAAATATTATTTGTAGATATTATAAGGAATTCAGGCTTCCTTCATTCGTACCCTCAATTTCATTTAAATTACATTAAAATCATGTTGTATAATGATTTTATTGTCTTGAGTCTAAATCGTATTAAAAGAGAGTGAGAATAAATTAGCAATTGCATTTCTATGTGCAATGGGTACGCTAAATAGGTTTAAAAGGGTAAGCGCTGGGTCCTTAAGCGAATCATGATTGCATTCCATGAAACCATTGCTCTTTAAATTAAATTATTTTTGGTTTTGTGCGTATAGGCATGTATGCATAAGTGTGAAAGCATTTACAAGGCAGTGAATTGTTTGACAAAAGTGCACAACTAATGCTACCCTCTAACCGTGTGCTAAAATAGATGCTTTGGAAGAGGGTATGGACATCCATTAGGGTTGGGTCTTTCTGTGAGATATTATAGTTGAGAATGGTCTTTGTAAATGTGTGTGCAAAAGGTGGAAGCATAGACAAGGCAGTGAGTTGAAAAAAAAAATGAGATTATTAGAGCTCAAATTCATATAATAAATTGGAGTGATTTTATTTAAAAATTAAGAAACATCTTACAAATATAGATGATCCAATAATCTATAAAGAACCCAAAACTGAGATAATATTATAGATAGAAATGTTAAAGATAACTAAGTAATGTATAAGGGGAATATTCAATTCCATCAAGTATGTGATTAAAAGTTGTATAGATTGATAGTTCGGATGCACCTGAATATAGAGGTTTGTGTGGCATACATTTGGTGTGTAAAGGTTCTGAGGTGCCATGTTGGTCGACGTTTGAGAGTGCAAAACTATTGCTAGATTATGGCTCTAGCTCAGGCTCCTGCTCCAGAATGAGCAGTTTTAGTTGAGAGACTTGTGCCATGCTATTCTTTGATTCTCTGTTGTTGTTATTGTTGTTTCTGGTCTCTTCTATCAGACTGAAGAATTGGGAAGCCTCCTGTGGAACTTCTAAGAAGTACAGAATGTCCAACAACTCTGTGGATTCCGTCATGTCGGTGGGAAATGATGGAGAAATTATTATCCGTGACTTGCCATATTTTGTCAAAGTCATGCCAGACTATTGTTGTTTGGTAGCAGACTTTTTATGTTTTGAAGTCGACGACACAGATTATTTCCGTCGTTTTGCATCCTCTATTACGCGGTATATCAGCCGTTCGATCCTCAAAAGCTGTTCGGTCCCTCTCATAGACAAGAACGCCGCGTAATGATTGTGAACAAATATTTATAATTATTGACTGGATATTGATTGAATATATTTTTTTATTAAAATAATTATTAATTCAAATAAAATATTTTTGGAAACAACTGTGTTTGAATTTTTTTTAATCAAAATAATTATTAAATCAAATAGAGTGTACTTGTTTATTATTGAATAGGTGTATATATTCATTAAAAAATGACGTGTGGAAAAAGTCATATCTAGAAGTACAAACAGGGCGAAAGTTTGGAAATAACTAAACAATAAGAGGGTGCTATGTAGTAAGAGCTATAGGACTGGGAGATGGACAGGGGTCCCAGTTATCCAGTTTTCCCCATACATCAGCGGGGTCTAGGGTGTCTTCGGGAGGATCCCAACCATCATTACCATCATTTACAACTTCATTACCAACTTTGTTACCATCATTTATTCTTGAATAATAGATTTAGAATTGTGTATTATTTTTCCAATAGGATAAGAGGCTACTAGAAAGACTTTTGGTCACCCTTCTATAGATAGCCTTCTGACACCCCCGGTTTAACAAGAATTTGTTCTACTAAAGTACAAGGTTCCACGATGCCTTATCATATACCTCTCAAGAAAGTCTTTCTTGATGACACATTTTCAAATATTTTTCTTTTTGTTTGTGCCACCCTAACCTTCAATCTAACCTTCCAAAGTCCTGCACACCTTCTTGCTCTTCATCTAGCCACTTAAGCCAAATCTCCCATTTAACCTATCAAATCTCCCTCGGGAGATATTACATTTTAACCAAATCTCCCATGTCACTTCTCCAAAGGGGTTAGCTTGTCATTTTTTCTTCATAACCTTCAAATTAACCTTCCTAGACCTTCCATACTGTCAAATTGCCTGATTAACCCATTTTGGCTAAATCTCCCCTTTCATCTATCAAATCTGCATTGGGTGATTTAACCATTTAGGCAAAATCACCCTATCTCCTATCAAAACTCCCTGGGTGATTTCCCTTGCTATTAGGATCAATTTGCTTCCCAAGAGGGATGATTTTGTCATCTTTTCCATGCATGATTCATCTAGTTTTAGCCAAGTTTAACTCCATTTTTATCTTTTGATTACTAGTTCCCTCATGCAGAACTAACTATTGACTCCCCTTAACTATCCCTAGACTCTCAACCAGTCTATTGTTCGATCCTAATCAATCTATTGTTATCTTCCAACTAGTCTTCTATGATCTTCTCTCCAACATTTGTTCTCCTCCAATTAGAGCTAGATCACTCTTCAATCAATCCTTATTAACTCCCCAATCACCACCACCATTGGTGTGGATTTTAAACCTACAAATAGCCACCCTCCTCTATTCATTTGGAGAGGAAAAATTATTATTGCATTCTTGGTTTGCTCAAGCTTTTGCAAAATTGAGTCTACTAGCATTCTTATGTTCAATGTAGGACCTTGTGTGCCTTTTATTTTTTCCATATCTTGAAAGATCAAGTCATTTATTTTTCCATAGCATTTTTATGCTCAATCCAATTTCTTTTCAATTTTCATAACTTCAAAGATAATGAAATTTTCGTTTCATATCCCCATTTTATCTATGTTGCCAAGATGGGGGTCCCACTACTTTAAAGGAAGTGATGGTTCGCAAAAATGTAATGCCCAAAGTTTTCACCTATGACATTAGATGAACAAACACTAGATGAACAAATTTTTTTTGTTTGCAAGTGCGACATTCACATGTCTCATTGTACTCACACACACACAAGGTGTCATAACAAGTACAAGAACACTTAAGAAGACATCACCAGTGCACTAAGCAAGGTGGCACTAATGGAAGACGTCACTCATCATGTGACAATTCACCATGATGACCTAGCGAGAGGTGGAGCTCACTCCATGAAGAAGATCAAATATGCATCCACGACCTCGCTCCCTCGCAAACACATGGAGTAGGATAAGAGTCACAACTCCCCTAATCCATTCTATGACTAAACAAGACATCCCAACACAAGGATAACACTCACCCACAGGATGTCTCAACTAGGAGGTACAAGCCCTCAACCAATAGGAATGCTCACTAGTCGATCTTGTACAAAGGCACACTTCCCAAAGCAAAAGAGGGAATAATTTCAAGAATGCATCACATCATGAAAATGAATGCATGTATAGACTCAAGGAGACAAAAGTATATCTTTACTCAACAAGTTTCAGCAGAGGACTAAATGGCTAGAATGGGGCACTATAATGAAGCTCGGACACACAAGCTAGGCCCCACTATCCAAGACACTAGCACCTCACGTTGTTGTCCCTAGACTCTAGTGTTGGACTATAAACCTTAACCAACCAGCATGTTGTAAAATGGCCAGTTGGTCAAAATGTTGCCAACTCATATGTCAATGATTTCTTTGACAAATCACAACACTCGACATGTGCAAAAGGGTCAATTGATTAGGTTGATTGATCTTGTCGACAAGTTTGTAGGTCAACAATATGAAAAAATAGTTAGCACACAACGTGTTGGCTATTTACGGTGGGTGGTGTTGGGTGTTGTAGTCTTGGTAGAGTCTAGAAAATAGAAAAAAATAAAAAATAAACAAAAATCCAGAACTTAGCACAAACTTGCCTAATGCCTAAAAATAAAGTTTTTCTATCAACTAAGGTTCATTTTAACCAATTACAAATAAGGTGTTGAACCATTAATGTCCACATGCCAAAAGGATAAAAACATTACAAAAGGCTATGCATGTTCGCCTCCTATATTGTAAGAATGCAATCCAATACAAACATATCTATAATCATCAATTATGACATCATATAAATGAATCTAAACATGATAACATATCTAGATTGAAACATGTGAAAGTATAAAAAACATGCCAATGTCCTCACAAGCCAAGGCATGGAAAAATACAAGACGATGATAAATAATTATTACAATAAAACTACTTCATCCTAAACATGGATGCATCATAACCCACATAAAATATCTCATAGCATCATTAAAATCTTATTAAAAAGGTCTCAAAGACCTAGTTTGCAAAGGTTTATAATATACAATAATGAAGTGCTACAAGAGCATAAAACACCATAAGTCCAACACATCTCCAAGATGCTACAATGCGAATATAGCATGACATACTAAACCCAAAAAATGACAAGGAAGCCATCCATCACTAGAAAGATTATCATGATAAGACCAATGGGGAAATGTTGCTCACCTCCCAACCATATTGCCATCGTCGAGCATAATAACTGTCTATGTTGCTTTAGGCAACCCCCAAGATATGGAGGAGACAATCATGACAAACCCGCTATTAAACCATATCACATAATCTAGGGCATACATGGAAACATATGACATACACGCCAATCAATGCACACAACACACATGTGGCACAATTGCCAATCCAATGCATTCAAGTAATATGTGGCACACTTGCCAATAAACACATACAAGTAACATGTGGCACACTTGCCAATAAACATAATAGAAAGAAATCACAACATTCAAGCATAAAGGAGATTATCACACCATTAATGCATACCAAACAAGGCATAAATCATAGACCATCACACACACATAAAAGCATGAATCAGACATCTCAATGCACATGTAAATTCTAGGGTAACATCCCATTGAATACAACATCAACAATAAGCAAGGAAGAGAGACATATCAGTCAAGACAATGAGTGTCATTACGAGGGCAATACCTCCTCATAACAAAGAGAGTAGTTGGGCTTCCATATCAAGGAGGATTACTCTAGCATTCACCAACTCCAAGATCATGTGACGTTCTTTACAACAAAAACTGGATCAAGGATTGCATCCCCATTTTTCCATAGTAATCTTATTATTAAATTTTATTACCCAATGTGATTATGGTTAAACTTAATTAAACTCCCCACTCATTATTTCCTATGAACCCTTTGTATCATGGTGTGTGGTGGGAGCCACTACTTTCTTACCCTGTACCTCTTCCTACATATCCATTTCACCAATCTCACAAATTGGGCATGGCATGGAAAATAAGGCGATAAAAATTATGACATGAACCACAAAGATGCAATATTTCATTTCATAAGGGAGACTGCTCATCCCACATTAAAATTCATTAAGGAAAGGTTTTAAAAGGAATTTTTCATTTTTTTCCATATGTAAAAAATAATCATAAATTCCCAAATTCACCATTGAAGGAGGCTTTGCTACCTTGGATTATTTTCTTTCATAATAAAAGCCCATTAAAAAAAATGGACAAAAACCCATTCTTGAAAATATACACACCAATACACTTATTCAATAAAAATGAGTAGGGCAATTCTAGATAAATTTTGGCATAACCATGTTTGTTTTTGCATGTTTCCAACTCAAGAACACAAGAAAAAATAATAAAACAAACTACAAATTCATGTTTAAACTCTCATTCCTATTCAATTATGCCATAGAAATCCACTCATGGTGGAATGGCAATGAAGAAAGCATAAGAATTTAAATAAAGGAGGAATTGAGGAAACCATACCTTTCCAACAAGCTTGAATTCCAAGAAGGAGATGGATTTTAAAAACAATCTTTGTTGCATACACACTCCAAACATCAACAAAAAAAATCAAATCTCATTCCACTTCCAACAAGCAATCAAACATTCACCTTCAATCCATGGACAAATCTTTCTTTTCCAACCAAGAGAGGGTTTTGAGAGAAGAGAGCAAAATGGAAAGTAAAGAATCAATACAACAAGTCTCTTTTATTTTCCTTAATACCCAAAAGCCCTAATTTTAAAATAGAATTTAAATTTTATTTTTGATCCTTAGTTTTCAACAAAAATGAAATAAAAATTTATTTATTTTAAAATACTATTCAAATATATCTTATTCATTTCATTTCCATTAGCATAAGTAATTTTCTAAAAATGCTCTTAAGATTATTAAAATTGATTTAAACAATATTTCAATTCCCAAATACCTTTCAAATAATACATTTAAATAATAGGAAATTATCTAATTAAATTAATGCACTATTCCCACTAGGTAATTTCATTTTACTATAACCACATTCCAAAAAGTACAAGCACTCAAACCAAAGAATCTGATTCTCCAAGGTAATGTAATTCTATATTTTTCAATGGAGGAATATTAAATTTTGGAAAAGAATCAAAATCACTCAAATTTATTCCTCTAGCATATAATAATGAAATAACCATTCTCTCTAAGATAACATTAATAATTTTCAACTAAATCATTAAAATATTTTGAAAACTTGAAAAACATGTTTTTCAAGATAACTTAAAATAGTGCAAATAACTAAGGAAACACATGCATAAATGACACAAACACACATTACAAGTTTCAACAACACAAGGATAAGGGTGAGATGGCTTAGTGTTCCATGTCAACCTTCTCCACATTTCCCACATTAGTCAAGCATATGTAATTGCTTGCACACTCAAGTCAACCGTCAAAAATACCTGCTCCACATATAATAGCCAAAGCAACATAATCCACTCCAACATGGTGTAAATCATACATGATATAAATTCATCATATCTAATGTAATCATCTACAACTAGCATGATCCAACAATATAATGCATAATTAGTCAACATTTAATAATGCTGCACGGATATGACAATCATAACTATAACAAATGATAATGCAAAACCCCATCAGAAACACCTCAATGATAATCTAGAATACACCCTCAAAACCCCTTGATGGTACAATAGGCCTCATGAGCATGTTTATTGTAATGGATCAAAGCATGAGAATCACATAACACACTAGTAAACACTCACAACAACATAATCATATGAATCAAAAAGCACACTAGGAAAATACAAGGGTGGGCATTACATCCTCCCCCACTAGGGTTAGGCTTACTCTTGGAAGCCTATAAAACACAAGGATGAAGTATGCTTAGTACATAATCATTTGTAAACACATCACATCTCAAAAGCTAAATCCTCCTAGCTATCACTAGGTTGAGGTCTCAAAACAATGAAACAAGTCTCCAAAGGTGCACCAACTAGGTCAAAACCAACCATCATGCATACAAGCTCCTTTTAGACTACATCATTCCATCCTCCAACTGCCACTGCAATGAGGAGAGGATCTAGACAAAAGGCCAACATAGTAGTATCCACATAACTTAGGACTACTACTATGTTGTGTAGCCTCTCAAGCTCTCAACTAAGTCCAAGAAAGACTCACAATTGTACAAATTCCACTCTCGAGGAGAATTGTCAATACAAGGTTACACTCTCAAAAATCATTCCTCAACACTACCCACAACACTAGAGCTCAAAGATTAGGGAAAATAGCTCTTAAAGGCTATAGTTACCACTACTACACCTTCATTCTCACCAGAAGCATGCCTCATCTCTAGTTGTGGTTTCTCTCCATGAGGTACTTCCTCATGTTCAAATCTTGAAAAGAGAGGGTTCCTCTAACACTCTAGCTCCACACCACCAAAAATAAGATTGATAATATAGGTTTTTAGAGTGAATAATCTAGACCACATCCTCTTATAAGCATAATCACTTCCATAAGGAAAGGATTAGCAACCTACTTCTCACTAGAAACACATCTAGGCAACAACAACACAAAACATAGGTGGAAGACTACTCTCAACACCACATGAATGCTTAAGTATCCTAGACAAAATGGTCAATTAACACAACATAATCACAAATACGTAATCCACTAGGCAACATGAAACTTCCTCGTGGCCTAAAACACCAAGTATCCATAAAATGGAATACATAGGATAGAAACCTTTTCACATAAGAGTTGCATCCCTTCTAGCATCATTCTAGGAAGCCTCCAAATCACCAAGGAGATACTCATAAAGCAACCAAATTCACAAGGTTGGAAACTCATCAAGAGAAAGAAACAACTATAATTCAATAAATATAAAAATAATATGTGCTCATGCACTAACTACACACCATCATACCCTATGCTATGTCAAAACATAAGTGTAGTTATGGAAATCACATCTAAAACAACACAACTGCACCCTCATGTTAATTACTAATATGGCATTTGTTTCTAAAAAACAACATCACACATTCAACTAATGTCAAAACACTAGAAAACATAGTATTACAACAAAGACTAACAAGTATGAGACAAGAAAGAACAACCATAGTTGGTGGACTAAGTTAACACCCAACCATATATGATAAACTTAAACAAGGTTCAATCCAAACTAAGTGCTCTACATATCTCATTTACATAGATACAGTTAGGAATTAGCATTTAATCTCATACAAGAATTCATTTTCACATTGATCACTACTATCCATGCATGACAAACAAACCAATTAGTAAGATAAATCACATCAAGTGATCCATAATAGAACGAAACCATATCAAAACTTTCTCAACACTTCACACAATATTCAACCACATCTAATAACAAATCAAGGAATTCAATTTACCATAGTTCTAGTTAACATGCACACCAAGAACTAGTATATCCTCTGCATTATACTCCCTTATAAAATCCATCAGAGGCCATCATGGACATCATAGAGAACATTACATGATACATGACCAACATTAAAACATTCCAGCATAGTCATCATAAAAAATACGTAAAATATCAAAGTGGAAGAAAAGTTGATTCCAACAATTTAAGGCATAAAATAAGCTCAATTTCAACAATAAATCAAGCATGACCATAAAGGTCGCAAGATAAATAAATATCAAAATTTGATGGCTATACTTATTCATAAACAAGAATAAAAATTCCATGGTGGCCCTTACAACATTTAGTGAATTCACCAAATCAAAGAAAAAAGATATTAAAATTCAAAAGTTATACATTTCTTGAAATATGTGACTAATTCTAGCCACAAGCAAGGGAGTATAATGATACACTACACCTCGATTCCAAAATCCAAGGTGAGTAAGAGAACACACTTAAGAACACTAAATAAACTAGTCTTCTAAGGGCAGGTCCCCATGCGGCTACTTAGCTTATTTTGGCTAGCAGCCACTGCTCAATATTTTTAGGAGATATTTGTGGAGCAAGTGACCCCATGGAATTTTTTTTTCTACTTAAAATAAGCAGATATAGTTTTTGACTATATAAAAAATAGAAATCATAAAAAAATATTTATTTATATAAAAAAAATTGGAGAAGATTTAGAAGAAAAATAAAAATGGAGGAGGGAAGCAAACAAATACAACCACATGGATGCTTTTTCATTATGCAGTTGCTGCATATCTTGAGCCCCCCCCCTTTTTTTGAAATCTTATTTTCAATTCCTAAGCAGTAGTTGCTCCACTAAAATAGGTAAAGATTCCGTATTATCCCTTTCTCATGAATGTAAATTTGCATGGGGCCACTCCAACTGCTTAAATTTAAGCAGAAAACTTAGATAAGTAGTCGCATGGGGACATGGGGTAAGACTCCAACTATATCAACAACATGAGATGGTTTCCAGTTAATCCACAAACATAACTCAAGTTTCCAAGCATAAAAATTCACATCTTGTTCAAGGGAATTACAATCACCATGCAACGATACACATAGTCCCATAATAGAAATCATTAAACAACAAAGTTTAAGCTAGGAAAAAAATCAAGTTCAGAATCCAAGATATCTAAACACATCACTCTCACAACAAGGAGCAGTTAACATTTCTCACCATATAGGGATTCACCAATCATATGGATAATACATTAATGCAACATTCACATTAAACACAAATGAAAACATGAGGGAGAATTCGGTTGGGGGTTAAGATCTTATCCAACATTCCATCCACATGATGCTAACTCTCTCCACAACATGATGACTTGCATATCTAAAATAGAATGCACAACTATGCAATGACCCTTTCACAATCCCTTTTTCTCTTTAACTTCAATCAATGCAATGTAATAATTACACCTAGGTTACCACACTAATCCTAGCGAAGAATTCAATTTGGGGACTAATTCATTACCCAAATGATCTATTCTAGCAATGCAACACTTTCTTTCTTAGACCCATATAATTAATTCACACACAGGGACATGCCCTTAGAGAAGACAATGCATGAATTTCCAATCACCATGAAGAGGCAATTAATAACTCAAATATGATAAATAGTAAGAGGGTATGCTACTCTTGCAACATAACATACACACAACAAGGTCACAATGCAAGGTTCATTTACACTAGCATACTAAAAAACTATCTTCAAATACCACGCATATGATCAAAACATCATCTCTTTCACAAACAATGCAAAACTCTAAAAATATTACACCAAGTTCAATCAAGATTTAAAAAGTGGTATTTCCTTTCACAAAAAAGATTTCCATAACTCCACTATCAAAGTGGTCATGCACAAGCACTAACATGACCCTACCAAGGTTACTCAGGCAATCACACACACTGTAAGGGTTCTAGCTAAGCATTCAAGACAACAAGAAGGAAAATCAAACAAAATCAACTTCTCGGCAACCACAAGGGTCTAACTAACCCCTTAATACTATATTCCTTCACCACACACATTCAAGGAAGACATATCAAGGGAAACACATGCTACTCAAAGCATACAATGATATAAGGACCCCACGCATGCTCGAACAAACTAAGCATAACACACAACCCAGAGCTCCCAATGTTGCAACATGTGCTCTAATACCAAGTGTAATGCCCCAAGTTTTCACCCAGGACATTAGACAAAAAACACTAGACAAACAAATTTTTCATGTTTGCAAGTGTGACATTCACATGTTGCATTACACTCACACGTGGACAAAGTGTCACAAAAGGTACAACAACACCTAAGAAGACATCACCATTGCACTAATTAAGGTGGCACTAGTGGAAGGCTTTAGCCATGATGTGACAATTCGCCATGATGACCAACCAAGAGGTACAGATCACTCCATGAAAAAGATTGGATATGCATCTGAGTAAAAGCACAAAGCTATGTCACACTTTTATAAAGGAAACGACCAACGCTAATCCAACTTTTAAACTTGAATCACTAAAAAGTGACATATATGTTTTGAATTTTGAAATGATGTAAACTAATAAAATATTTATTTTTTAGTATATTTTATGTTTGTATTTTTTGAAAAAATTAAAAAATTATTTGAATATGGTTTTTAATAAATT
This sequence comes from Cunninghamia lanceolata, assembly GCA_027924645.1. Taxonomy (NCBI): domain Eukaryota; kingdom Viridiplantae; phylum Streptophyta; class Pinopsida; order Cupressales; family Cupressaceae; genus Cunninghamia; species Cunninghamia lanceolata. The sequence goes on along the minus strand of BSBN01000186.1, from coordinate 10,142,290 downwards.
GACACTATAATTTAGTTGCTGATAAAATGTTGAAAAATGAAGTTACATGAGACGTCAATCTTTATATAGTAATTTTTTTTTCAATTTTTTTGTTTGTATTTATAACTTGAAACTTTAGTGCATGGATATATTTTTTTTCCAATTTTGATAAATATATATATTTTTAAATAAATAATCAAATGTGCGTGTATTAAAAAGTAGATGTTTTCATTCGATGTCAACTTTCATATTAACTATTTATCTAAAATAGAAAAAAAAATTATACCATCTTGATATAGATTCTTTTATATAGTGCATCATTTTTTTTTCAATTTTTTATAATAAGTTTTACTATTTTTTCTTGACATGGTAATTGACCTAATGTTTTGTGTTGATAACCTACCTTTAGTAAAAATAGAAAGGAAAATATAAATAATAATTAAATTATATATATATATATATATGAAAACTAAACTTATAGATCTACAAAAGGGTATTTTTATATTTTAAAAAAATGTTATTTATACAAGTAGAAGTTGTTGAAATATCATGTTTTTCAAGTAATTTTATTTTTTTCATAAATTGGCCTCATAGTGGTGCTACATATGCATTTAGCCAACAATTTTAGTTAGAAAAGTTGTTGATATATCTAACTTAGCTAGAATGAATCTTACAAGATCATATGTTTGACCAAAATTGATTTTTAGTTAGAAATACTTAAATTCACTTGTGCTGATAAGTTGGCTGAAAGTGTGACACAACTTTGTGCTTTTACCCATCCACGACCTTGCTCCCTCACAAACACATGGAGTAGGATGAGAGAGAAAACTCCCCTAATCCATTCCATGACTACACAAGACATCTCAATGAAAGGATAACACTCACTCACAAGATAGTTCAACTAGTAGGTACAAGCCCTCAACCAATAGGAATGGTGACTAGTTAATCTCATGCAAAGGCACAATTCCCAAAGAAAAAGAGGGAATAACTCTAAGAATACATCACATCATGAAAATGAATGCATGGATAGACTCAAGGAGAAAAAAGTACATATTTTGTCAACAAGTTTCACCAGAGGACTAAATGGCTAGAAATTGGTGCTAAAACCAAGCTTTGACATCCGATCTAGGCCCTACTATCCAAGACACTAGCACCTAGCACTATGGTCCCTAGATACTAGCGTTGGACACTATAGTCCTAGAAGAGTATAGAAAATAGACAAAAATACAAAATAAACAAAAACTAGTACTTAGTACAAACTTGCCTAATGCCTCAAAACATGTTTTTGTATCAAATAAGGTTAATTTTACGACACCAATGCCGACACATGCCAAAAGAAATGATAGGATCTTTGCCACCTATGTGGGAAGAATGCAATCCAATACAAACATATCAATAATCATCAATTACAACATCATATAAATGAATCTAAACATGCTAACATTGCTAGATTGCAACATGTGAAAATATACAAAACATGCCAACTTCCTCACAAGCCAAGGCATGTAAAAATACAAGACGATGATAAACAATTATTACAATCAAAGGGCTTCATCTTAATCATGAATGAATCATAACCCACATCATAAAATGTATCATAGCATCATTAAAATATTATTACAAAGGTCTCAAAGACCTAGTTTGTAAAGGTTTATAATATACAATAACTAAATGCTACAAGAGCATAAAACACCACAAGTCCAACACATCTCCAAGGTGCTATAATAGGAACATAGCATGACATACTCAACCTGCAAAAAGGACAAAGAAGCCATCTAGCACAAGAAAGATCATCATTATAAGACCAATGGGGAAATGTTGCTCACCTCCCAACCATATTGCCATCGTTGAGTGCAATAGCTATCTATGCCACTCTAGGAAAACCCAAAGAGACAAAGGAGATGATCATAGAAAACCTACTATAAAACCATCTCACACAATCTAGGGTATACATGGCAACACATGGCATACATTCTCATCAATGCAAATAACACACATGTGGTACAACTATCAATCCAATGCATTTAAGTAATATGTGGCACACTTGCCAATAAATACATATAAGTAACATGTCACACACTTGCCAATAAACATAATAGAATGACATAACAACATTCAAGCATAAGGGAGATTATCAAAACTTCAATGCACACTAGACAAAGCATAAATCATAGACCATCACACACACATAAAAGCATGAATCAAGCATCTCAATGCACATGCAAATTCTAGGGTCACATCCAGTCGAATTCAACACTGATGGTAAGCAAGGAAAAGATACATAGAAGTCAAGGCAAGGAGTGCCATTACAAGGGCAATACCTCCTCATAGCAAAGAAAGTAGTCGGGCCTCCCTATCAAGGGGGACTAGTCTAGCATTCACCAACTCTAACATTGTGTGACATTCTCTTTACAACCAAAATTGGATCAAGGATTGTATCCCCATTTTGCCATAGAAATCTTATTATTAAAGTTTATTACCCACTATGATTATGGTTAAACTTGATTAAACTCCCCACTCACTCTTTGCTATGATTATTCTAAAACATAGTGTGTGGGTGGAGCCTCTCCTTTCTTAACTTATACCTTTTCCTACACATCCATTTCACTAATTTTACAAATTAGGCATGACATAGAAAACAAGGTGATAAAAATCCAAACATGAACTACAAAGATGCAATATTTCATTTCATAAGGGAGACTACTCATCCAACATCAAAATTCTTCAAGGAAAGGTTGTAAAAGAAAATTTTCATTTTTTTTCCATATACAAAAATAGCCATAAATTCCCAAATTCACCATTGAAGGAGGCTTTGCTACCTTGGGTATTTTTCTAACTTTCATAATTAAAGCCCAATCAAAAAATGTACAACAACACATTGTTGCAAATAAACACAACAATACACTTATGCAATAAAAATGAGTTGGGAATATGTAGATAAATTTTTCCATAACCTTGTTTTTTTTGCATGTTTCCAACTAAAGAACTCAAGCAAAAATAATAAAACAAACTACAAATTCATAGTTAAACTCTTATTTCCTATTAGATGATGCCATAGAAATCCACTCATGGTCGCAATGAAAAAAGCATAAGAATTTAAACAAAGAAGCAATTGGGGAAACCATATCTTTCCAACAAGGATATGGATTTTGGAAACAATATTTTTGTATACATACTCCGAGTATCCACAAAGCAAATCCAATCCCATTATATTTCCAAAAAGAAATCAAGCCTTCACCTTCAATCTATGGAGAAATATTTCTTTTCCAACCAAGAGAGGGTTTTGAGTGGAGAGAGAAAAATGAACAGCAAATAATAAATTTGTTAGTCACCGAAGGATCATAGGAGCCAAAGATTTACCCGTACTACCTATTCTAGAAGAGAGAGAAATAAGACAACCAAAGACAATGTGTAGGAGAATGCAAAATAGAAGATTGAATTATGTCAACTAAATTGAAAATACATGCAATGATGGTGATTATAAATGTGCCCAGATGGTAAAGTAATCAGTTGTAGTCAAGACCCATCTACGACCAATGCTAGGTACAAGATTGATCATACCAATAATGTCCAAGCCCCAATATGAAAAGGGCTAACCTACTTGGATGGGATGAAGTGGAAGGGTAGAAAGCCTTTTTTTACTAGTAAAAAGATCACATCCCTTGCAATTACTAATCCATCTATGAGTATCACTGATTAATGTTGGCCGCAAGTAACCTGCCCTCATTATCTTCATGGTTGTAACTCATGGAAAAAAATAACCTTCACCTGAACCTTCATGAAATTCAGTAAGAAACCTATCAAATTGATCTTCTATACACCTTAAGAAGACTCCTTCTAGGTTCTTTTTTAAGAGAACACCATCTATCAAAACATATGGAATGGATTGCACTCTAAAATGTCTCCTCTTAGTCTTGCCTAGTCCATAGGGATAGTCACTAGCAGATAGAAAAATACCATATCCATTGTCTAGGAGTTCCTAACTGCTATACTTGATGTTGTTTTTGTTGATAACTGAGAGGGGGGGGGTGAATCAGTTATCCTAATTATTTCTTCTTTCTGAACTTTCTTATTAATCAATGCAGCATTAATTCAAACAAGCAAACATAACCATGAAATGGAGATACACATGACACAATATTTTTGACATGGAAACCCTATTAAGGGAGAAAACCATGGGGTGATTAACCCAAAGATTATTCTCTGTTAGAAGAATAAGGAAAAACAAAATGGCACTTGCCAATTAGGGCTCACTACCCGAGCACACTGCTCACAAGAGGCACACTGCCTACAAGAGACTCACTGTCTACAAAAGGAGTGTTATACAATACTTCAACTGATTGGGAGCATCTACAAATGCTGGAGTTCAGTTCCAGTTAGGCTCAGTACACTGATCTGCTACACTTCATCTTTCCTCTTCTTTAATGCTACTTTCCTTTCACATACCGGACCTTCCTTACTACTTCTGCTTTGCTCTTCTATTTTTATTCGCACATAACTAACAACCACGATACCTCTCACAACTAAATCCATCTTGTATATATATCTGCACAAGTGATTTCATCACCTTTCTAGTCGGCACCCAGAATAGTCAATCTTTTCACAAACTCTGATTTGTCGGTTGAATCCTTGCACACCAAGTAATGCGGATCAAGCATATACTTGTAGAAGTCATCAATCATGTCGGCCAAACATAACTTATGCCTTAAGAACCTTTTCCATCATCAATAACACATCTAGAATAATGTCTGATGTTCTGCCAGTCGGTTCTTCCTCTATTCATACTGTCACTCAGGAACTCGGTACTCAAGTATTCATATCTTTTTCTCCATCTATCACCGGAGGCTAAATCCTTGGAATCTATCACTCAAGGTAGTTCTCTTGACTTCCCTAAATTTGCACTTCACCCAGATACTTCCTCTGAGAGATCCAGACCTGTCTGTCGGACCTTGCCACATGCTCTGTTCTTGTGTACCAGACCACAACATTCTCCACTCTAACTTCTAGTAGAGACACACCATGTCCTGCGGATGTGTGGAATGCACTTTGTTGCCATCGATGACAACAATCATGAATCCATATAGTGTCTCTTGCCAACAATCTCCCCCTTTGGCATTGATGGCATCACTTAGTGAAAAAAGACTAAGTGTTTACACTATGCTCCCCCTTAGTTGGATTCCCCATTTTTCACTGCTCCTCACTCCCCCTTTGACATCAATGGCAAAGGGTAGGGTCCGCATACCAAAATATTCAAAATTTTAACTATACTTAGCCGCATATTACATACTCACATAAACTGAAGAACGTCTGCAAAAGATATCTTCAATTGGACAAGTTCTGTAGCCCAACTTTGCTTCATTCTATCCAAAATTGAGATGTGACCACTCAACAAAAACGCAAAAGCTTCTACCCTCTTAAGATCTGTCGGATCATTGGTTCAGGCGGTAGTCTGAGCATCACTTATGGCCTCATGCATGGCCTCTAACTTAGGGATAATGATTCTTCTAAGTTCACCCATCCGGCTAATTATGTTCTTCTTTTCCTTCTCAAGATTCTTTATTGCATTTGTGATTGCAATAGTCTGACACTCTTGATTTACTATGGAGGAAGAGAGAGGATCAAAACTTTGAGACAAACTTAGTAGTTTATCCTCTTTCTCTTTTATTTTCTTCTCAATCTCCACTGTTGCTTTGGACTAGGAAATACAAATTTGTATACTTCTCTGCCATCTTTAAGAGCATTTTCTAAGCTCTTTATCCCAATATTCATATTTCTCCTATTATTAATGATCAACCCTTGTACCTCTAAGAATCTCTTATCCAAAAACTCCTTCCGGACCTTTTCTTCAGCTGACTTTTCTAGAAAATCAAAATGTGTATTAACACTGCTGACTAGAGTTTTGAGATTACCGGAAGAGGATGCTGTGGGATCCTTCTGAAAAGATGGCATGATCTTTTCAAAAACTCCGGATGTTACCTCTATAAGCTCACAGTCTTCCATGTGAGATTTCAGTAGCTTCTCTTTGGCCTTCACATTTGCAAATGAAGCTATCTTCATTGTTTGCACTGGAGATAGAGAGTCAACGTCCAGAGGCCCTTTTAATAGATCTGGTTCATCAATCTCCATAGCTGCTTTTGTCAAAAAGTCCTTGACTAATTCTGCAGTGTCTCTTGCTAGAGATAGATTTTTCTTTTCTTTTGCAGTCACTGAACTATCTTTTGGAGCTTTCTCTCCTTCCACAACCTTTGCACTGATGTCTTCTTTTCCCTTCACCTCTGCTTCTTTCTCCTTTACTCTTTCTTCTCCTTTAGATCCGGAGTCAGTAGGGGAAACTAGAGGACTGATGTTAGTCTATTCATGGGCCACCTCTTTTCCAGAACAGAGGATTCTGAATCCTTATCCTTTTCTGTACCAGTGTCCATTACTCCTTCTGCCATTTTCTCAGTGAACTCTTCTACAATATTTGTGGCGAGGGGTCAGCACCCAAGTCCTCTATAATAGGAAGATTGAATCTTTTGAAGGCTTTCTGAAGAATCTCTTCTATGTCCTTGGCTACCTTGTCAGTCTCACCGAGCATGAGCTGATTCATTCTAGCTTTGCCCCTGAACTAATCCTTGCAATCTTTGAATACCATATTCATTGTCTTGGGATTGATTGAAGGATATAGCTGAATAGCTATCTGTTCCTAGATCTCAAGGTCTTTTGCCATGGCATTGGTCTTTCTCATTTCTAACTCCTTTTCTAGGCTCTTAGGAATAAGAGATATAATTTCAATGAAAGCCTTATTGTATATGTTCAGATACTTGATAGTAGCTTCCTGCAAGATCTTTTGGTTAGCCTCATTGTACTCATCATAGAATTCGGCCATTGGTTGAAGGTTTCCATCCACAATGACTGATTTGATTACACTTTCTAAAGACAGGGTGGGCTTTTCAACAAATTCCTCTGCCATTTCTTCCTTGTCTTGACCTGTGGAAGTTTTACTAGATCCTTTCTTCTTCTGCTTCTTTAATTCCTTTATCCCCTCATCAAATTCAGTTTCTTCTTCATCTCTTTGACTGGCATAAGCCCTTTTGGCTTTTGTCTTTGATCTTTTCTCTCCTTTGCCAGATGCCTGAACTTCCAGTTTTGATGTTCTTGAGCTTTTGGCTGTGACAGGTGCAGATCTCTTTGATGATCTGGTCTGGGTTGAGGTTTCTACCAGAGAACTTTCCTTGCTTCACTTTTCTACCTCTTTCTTCTCTTCCTTAGCCTTTTGCCTCTTTTCCCTGTTGGCATCAAGTGCCTCCTTTGTGATGCCTAAGCCTTTTGTAATTTCTTCAACTTCTTTTCTTACTTTCCTCTTCATTTTCGGTTGTCTGAGTTCCACATGAACTTTTATACTCAGCTCTTCAAAGGTTCCAACCCTTTCTGCCTTGGGATCTTTTGGCTGACTGAGCATGTGTTGAACATGCAACTCTATAATTTGTTCATCAACTTCATACCCCATGGGCATGATCCATACAATTCTTGGTTCTACTGCCTCCATTAGGCAATGATCAGTCCCTACCATAAAATAGACTGTGTCTTTGTATTTCTCAACAAGAGACTGGGGAATCCTTTCTCTTACTTGCATCATGTTCTGAAAGTTCTTGAAATATCCCCACAGGGCTGTATTTATTGCTTTAGCATCCCCAAGCCCATGTAAATAGTCTCTGATTTGGATGGCAACTGGTCTATCATTTTGCCATACCCATCCATTGGATCTGGGAAGCTCATTCATGTAATAAAAGAATAGGCAGAGTATCAAGCCACCATACTTGAAGGAGTTCTTCTTATCCTTCTTAATCTTTTGCAAATTTTCCAAAAGTTGGCTTAGAAGAAGCTCACACAAATCATAGTCAGCATTTTCTTTCAACATTTGATAGGCTGTGTAAACTGCAATTCCCGGTACTGAATTTTCCCTACTGCAGTGATAAATCTTGTAACCAATTATCATGGATGCAAATTTGACATCCAGTTCAGTGATGTCTTCAATTGTCATAGCTCTCTTGTCAAATTTTGATTTAGTTGCATCACTTACTATCTGATTCTTGATAGACTTGAGAACAGGTATTCCACCAGATGAGTGCAGACTGGTTACTGCCCTAATTGCATCTTTGGTGATCTTAAATGCCTTATTCAACCATAGGAAATTATCATGCACTCTACTCAATACATACCAGACCCATTCATCTTCTTCAAAACAGGGGAAATGAATGCACTGTGGAAAATGCTTATCCCTGATGGCTTTAAACTGAGGTTTGATCTCAAAGAATCATCTATCAACTGTTTGTGATAGATATCTACCAACTTGGATTCCCCAAATTCTTCAATGTTCGTGTGTATGTAAACCCTAATATCTTCGGTGTGCAAAAAGCCATTCGGAACACTGGAAAATGCTCCTAGGGGATCTACTTCCAAGGATTTGTATGGATGTTTATTAAATGTGGGGCGAGGTCTATCAGAAATTTTTACTATATTCGGAGTAGCCATCATCAAACAATCTTACTGAAGGATATCAAGAATGAAGAATACCTTTTACGCAGCTTAGGGCACACGATGAAATCTGGATTGAGCTGTATGAAGACTCGTCTTGATCTTTTCGAAGAGGTTGTTTGAAGAGATCCTTTTCTTTTCTTCTTGAATGCAAAATGAACAAATGCTTAATGAGAAAACCCTTATATTGCTCCGCAAACCCTAATGTCAGGTTGCAATAAATGCTCGACCTAAATTATTTTGGTTTGCCTTATTCGGATGACTTGAAGAACCAGATCAATCCTGATCTTAAAACATCTGGTGGATCTTCCAAGTCTTAACCACAGTTTGTTTGGATGCTTCCCTTATGAATCCTTCAATCCACAGCTCTTTTTGTGCCAGTTCCGGCACCAATTGACTGGCTAGGGGAACAAGGTTTTCTTTGTGTCTCCCCCTGAGCCAGAGCTCACCTTTTAATTTTTGAAAGGAATATCAACACCAGAGTTTGGTGCGGATCCAACCTTTACATTCTCTATACTTTTCTTCACCCAAATCTTGTTCATCTCACTTTGAATTTCATCTGCATTCACCTTTTGTTTACCCTTATCTTGATTTTGATTATGATATACTGGACCTCTTTTGTCTTGATTCTTGCTTCTACAGAATTTTGCAATATGACCAGATCTATTGCAAATTTGGCAAACAACATTTCTCTGCATATTTGATTGATATCCTCTTGTTCTGCATTGATTAGCCATATGACCTATTCTATTGCATGCAAAGCATCTACCATTGAATGATTTGTTCATTTGCATATTTCTGCATTCATGAGATTTGTGACCATACCTTTTGTAGTTAAAACACTATCCAGAGAAGGATGAATTAGTCTGATTCATTCTCTTTCTACACTGATTAGCTTTGTGACCAAAGTGATTGCAGTTGTGGCAGTATCCATTGAAGGATGGATATCTTTAAGCATTGGGTTGTCTTACTAGAGGTCTTCTAGGCCTGTTCCTTGGATTTTCTGATTCAAAATTCTTCTGACCGGATCCGGAGCTTTCTCCTTTCTCATATCCCAAACCACACTTGTCATCTACCCTCTTTTGACTTCCAAGAAGAACTTCAAGTTGAGCAGAACTTATCTTGAATTTCTCTTTATATTCATTTGTTGTTTGAAGATCCCTTTTGAGAGAGACAATTTGATCCTCAAGTTTTTCTTCATTTTCTTTAGCATCTTCAAGATCAGATTCAAGATGTCTGATAATTCTATCCATTTGATGGCAATCTTTTGATTTCTCCTTGAGAGATTGTCTTAGATTATCTTCAGTTTTTCTTTTCTCTTCAACTTCTTGGGTAAACTTCATAACTCCTAATTCCATTTCATGTCTTACCATAATGATTTCTTTTGATAATTTTTCACATAGCCTAGTTTTCTCCTTCAGCTCTTCATTTGCATCATTTGCTTCACCTTGACTTGCCAATTGCTGAAGCAGCTCCTTTCTCTTTTTCATATAGAGACTTAATTTGTCTTTTAGTTCTCTCATGAAAACATCAGCCTGCTTGAGTCTTTCCTTTAATTCATTGACTTCAGAGTTTGACTATTCAAGATCTTCAAGGGTAGTCTTGAGTTGCTCCTTTAAACCATATGCATCCATTTGGATTCCCAGATCTTACTCAAGCTGTTAGACTCTGTTAGGAGGAACATAGCTCTGATACCAATTGTTGATAACTGAGAGGGGGGGTGAATCAGTTATCCTAATTATTTCTTCTTTCTGAACTTTCTTATTAATCAATGCAGCATTAATTCAAACAAGCAAACATAACCATCAAATGGAGATACACATGACACAATATTTTTGACATGGAAACCCTGTTAAGGGAGAAAACCACAGGGTGATTAACCCAAAGATTATTCTTTGTTAGAAGAATAAGGAAAAACAAAATGGCACTTGCCAATTAGGGCTCATTGCCTGAGCACATTTCTCACAAGAGGCACACTGCCTACAAGAGACTCACTGTCTACAAAAAGAGTGTTATACAATACTTGAACTGATTGGGAGCATCTACAAATGCTAGAGTTCAATTCCGGTTAGGCTCAGTACACTAATCTGCTGCACTTCATCTTTCCTCTTCTTTAATACTGCTTTCCTTTCACATAGCAGACCTTCCTTACTGCTTCTGTTTTGCTCTTCTATTTTTATTCACACATAACTAACAACCATGACACCTCTCACAACTAAATCCATCTTGTATATATATCCGCACAAGTGATTTCATCACCTTTCTAGTCGGCACCTGGAATAGTCAATCTTTTCACAAACTCTGATCTGTCGGCCGAATCCTTGCACACCAAGTAATGCGGATCAAGCATATACTTGTAAAAGTCATCAATCATGTTAGCCAAACATAACTTATGCCTTAAGAGCCTTTTCCATCATCAATAACACATCCAGAATAATGTCTGATGTTCTGCCAGTCGGTTCTTCTTCTGTTCATACTGTCACTCAGGAACCTGGTATTCAAGTATTCATATCTTTTTCTCCATCTATCACCAGAGGCTAAATCCTTGGAATCTATCACTCAAGGTAGTCCTCTTGACTTCCCCAAATCTGTACTTCACCCAGATACTTCCTCTGAGAGATCCAGACCTGTCTGTCAGACCTTGCCACATGCTATGTTCTTGTTTACCGGACCACAACATTCTTCACTCTGACTTCTGATAGAGACACACCATGTCCTGCAGATGTGTGGGATGAACTTTGTTGCCATCAATGACAACAATCATGAATCCATATAGTGTCTCTTGCCAACAGTTTTCTCCTCTTGCAAGGTGTAATATGACTCTTCTTCACCTACCACATCTTTCACTAGCTATTCACAAAACCCTATACCTTTGATTATCTTCATTTCTTTGATGATGACATCATATTCTATGATTTTAGCACCTTGATATGGTTTCTAGCAAGCATATAATTGATTTTTTTAAGAGCTCTCATAATAGAAAATACTTGTTTCTCTATAGGACTATACCTAACTTCATAATCCTTCAACATTTGACTGAAAAAGGCCAAAGGTTGCTTCAAACATTCATCATTTAGTTGTGTTAGAACAACTACAACACTATTTTCTCCTCCAAAAATATAGAGGATGAAATCCTTATCAAAATTTGTATTAATGAGAATGGGTGCCTGGGCGATTGCCTCTTTAATTTTATCCAATCTCTCCTTTCCTTCCCTAGTCCATTTGAAAACAACATATTTATTAAGCATTAAAGTAATATTCTTGAGTAGTCCTACATAATTAGGAATGAACTTCCTAACAAAATTTATCTAGCCCAAAAAGGATTACAACACCTTCTTATGAGTTGGTAAATAGAGAGAGAGAGTATGGACAAGATCCTTTCAAGGTCTATGGAGATACCTTCCTCTGACACTAGATGACTTAGAAGCTTACCTTGGGGTACAACAAAGATACACTTTTTGGATTGAGTGATGCCCCAAACTCTCTACGCCTTTGAAAAAGCTTTTAAAGATGCTCCATATGATTTTTTCCTACTTTTGAAAAGACTATTATGTCATTCAAATAGATTAAGATAAACTTGTTTATGAAACCCAAAAGCAATATACATTGCCCTCTGAAAGGTAGCACTAGAATTAGAGAGATAAAAAGGCATTTTTCAATAAGCCTTGTCATGCATCACTTTGTGATAAATGTAGTCTTATACATATCCTCTTCTTTTACCATGACTTGGTTATAACTAGAATAACCATCTACGAGTGAAAACCTTTCCACCCCTACTATAGTTTGTAGAATTTTATCCATGGAGGGAAAAGGATAGTCATCCTTCAAGGAGGGTTGAATTGGAACCCTAAAGTCAAAACAAAGTCTTATCTCGCTAGTTCTCTTCCTTGTAGGTACTAAGTTGGTCGCCCAAGAGGAGTACTTGATAGGAAAAATGATTTTGGATCCTATAAGCATGTCAAGCTCTTTTCTCATCATTGGTTCTATCTTGGGGTTTACTAGCCATTTGCCTAATAGGCTTGGCATTGGGATCTAAGTCTCTTGCATGTTGGGAAACATTTGGATAAAACCTCTTAAGGTCTTCAAACTCCATGAGAAAATATCACCATACTTTTAAAATAGAGAAATGATCATTTCTTAACGTCGGTACATACATTTCCTAGCATCAAATCCTTATCTTGGGAAACTATGACCTTTTGGTAGTCTCCCTCTTTGGTTCATGTTCTTTTTCCCCCTTTGAACTCATCATCAGGAATAAAAATATCTTCAAGAGTAACTAGTCCCTTTGGTAGCTTGTTGGTCCTTAACTACATGATCTGATCACCATATTCTTCTTGTAACCTTGATTGCAAATCTGATGAAAAATTAGCCTCATTCTAGATAAAGTTGACTATTTATTCATCATTGTCAAAGAATCACTATCTTACATTGTTATCTGAAATAGAAGTCCTAATCACCATCTTGGCATGTTGATCATGACTTTGGAAAGAGTCTATCAGAGGAGAAAATTGTGACCCAATTATTGCTAACCGGTCAACTTTATAATTTATTCTTCTTGGGACCACCTGTAGATTTAGGGCATCAAAGTTTTCAAAAAGGTCTCAAAATCTATGTCTATAAGCCCTAAGGAGTTCATTTTTGGTAGCACCTATCTTCCTTAATTGATTGACTAATTTTGTGTCTCCAAATATTTGTAGATGTTTAATCTTTTTCTTTTCAACTAACAACAAATCATGGATTAACACCTCATACTCCACAACATTGTTTGTACAATAAAAATTTAACCTATGAGAAAAGTGAAACTTCTTACTGCTCAAAGAGATTAGTAACACACCTACAGCAGCCCCATTTCTACACTTTGCACCATCAAAAAACATTTTCCATGAGCCATTTGAATCATTTTCCTACTTTAGTGAAGAAGACACAAAGTAATTTTCTTCCTGAATCATGTAAGTACCCAACCCAATCATTTCAGCAGTAACTTCAAGGTTAGAGTCATAATTCTCCTTAGCCCATTCATGAAGGAAGAGGCTAGGGATTGAAAGTGGTGAAAAAAACTACTTCTATAGGCCCTAAATCATTTTCCTCTTCACCATGTATCATGCAGTTTGGGCTGATAGCGATGGAGTCATAATTTTCCACATGATAATTCAAAATTGGATCAGCCTTAATAGTAAACCTTGTTCCATATCTTGTCCTTGAAAGCATGTCTGACCAATCAAAAGACAAATAACCACAACCTTAGTCATGAAATCCCTTGAGAAACAAATGGAAAATGATGGAGGAAAATCAATGACCAATATATCTTGACTAATAGTCAAGTTTGGGCAAGCATGCAAAGTTAGATCTAGCCCCTTGATCATTCCTACTATGTTAACTGAAGTACCATCTAGATATAGAATGCCTTTGGAAATTGGAGTGTATTTAATGCCTAATGTATTTGCTATCTTTAGTGGCATCACTGAAACACTAGCCCCTAAGTCTATCTTGTAGTTGTGTACCAGAAATTTTCCAATAATTAGAGATAAATAGAAAGGATATGGTTTCTTTATCTAACTTACTTGCTCCTCATTAGGTTTAAGAAGCCTAACTAGATTCCTCTTCCTTTGTACTATTGGCTTAAAGCTAATGGGAATTGATTCAAGACATCCTACAATAAGTCTCTCTAAGATGCAAATTCATAATGCATCCCACATAGACACATTTAGGTTTGTTTTCTTTATCTTATCCACAATATTCATAGGCCTTATTGTTGCTTTGTACATTGAAGGAATCCAAGGTCCTTTCCTTGGCTATTCCATGGCCTAATTAGGATCTTTTGAATAAGATGGGGTATCATTAGTAGCAACATCTCTATTGGTTCACATTTTGTTTGTAGATCCCACCATAGGTTCTTATTCCTTTGACAAAGGTTCCTTTTATATCAAAGAAGGTGTAGGGGTATCTTCAAAGTACCTTTTCTTTGATCTTTTGTTGTTTGCGAAATCATTGATAGGTAAAACCAAATTGTCCATAGGTTGATTGACTGAACAATGATCCTTAGTAGTCTAAAACATTAGGTTGGATTCATGGATAGCTTCCTCAGGCATCTCAATTCTAGTGTTTGTAACCTCTATTAATGGTTCTTATTGATTGAGGAAATTTTGTACTATTAACGCATTTCCCTACACTCTAATTGTGTAGGTGGACTATTTATGAGGTTGATTTCAAGGGTAACACCATTCGATCTCTTGAGTCATGTTGTTTGGGATTTGCACAAAGGCTTTGACTATGCTAACAATAGGTATTTGTTGTATAGGATGAATGAATTGTAAATGCATATTTGGGTTTCTACGTTGATACCTATTAGGCTGATAATTTTTGTTCTAATTCATATTTCTATTTGACTAATGTCCTTGAACCTAGGTCTAATTTGAGGATTGTCACTGACTATAGTTTTTGTAAGGTCTATGGGCCTTCTATTCTATTAAGGTAGTTAGTTTGTTGGTCATATTTTCATTAGGATTGTCAGATCATCTACATCATTTGAAGAACTAGATGTAGAGGTGGATGAAGAGGCCCTAGGCTTAGGAAGAGGATAAAGCATGTGCTGATTAGGTGTGGGTAGATTGAAAAAATAGGAACAAGAGGCCTGAGAGCTCTATTTGTCCAACCTATATTTGGTAGTTCTCATCCTTCATAGCTATCTCATATGCATCTGGTAATACTTCAATACCCATAGATCACATCATCATAGTAATGTTAGAATTGGGAGCTCTTAGGAAATATAAAAATGCACCTTGTGGAGAGGGTTTGAGAAGGGTTGGAACTTTCCCAAGTCATTTTGAACATAAAATTGGAATCCATTAATAACTCATTTGAGGCCCTCTTGATAGTTAACTACTCCAACAAGGAAACATTGTCTACTCTTTCTCCAAACTGCTTGTTGAAGTAGGTGGGAAAATCCTAAACCACTAAGGAGCCTTCTCTTTGAGAGATGAAACCAAAAGTCTAACAACCACATCCTCTTCTATAATATGATGAAGTAAGCATACATTGGAAATATCCTTAATATGTTCAATTGGGGTTGTGGAAACTTCTCCAGTAAAAAATGGAATTCTTTTGAGGGCTAAACTAGTGTGTCATTATAAGAATTTAGATCTAATGGGCTATCCCCATTGAAGGTTACAAAAGGTAGGTTTCTTATCTAAGCCATAATGGGCATGTGAACTTTTATAATGGGCATATGAAAGCCTAACCTTGGTGAAGGAAACCTTCCAAAAGGAGGTGTGGATTCAACTCTTGGAGGAGGTGATACAACACTTTTTGTTCCCCTTACAAGACACTTAGACAATCTAGTTCTTCTTCTTCTTGAAGTAGATGAAGGTATCTCAACAAATTGAAAATCCTTACCTCTTGAAGAAGCTCTTGTCTCCACTCTTGGCATGAAACGTAGGATTGATTTGAAACCACGAACTTAGTAGAGTTGTCAAGTGTTTGTAAAATGTAAACAAGGCTAAAGTATGCTAAGAACAACACCAAATTTCTTAGCTAAAACTCTTAACTCAAAGTTGAGGGTCCCACTGGGCATGCCAAAAATTGTTGTCACATCAACTTGTACCCTTGTCTAAACCTAGTTTAGACAATCCAATGACATAGTGGGAATAATAGCAAGGTGTGAGACTCTACTATTGAGACCTAACCTTTAGAGAAGTCTAGTTCCTCTATACACATAAAGCTCAGATAACTAAACTAAAAATAAGCTTAATCTAACAATCACCAAGGGAAAGGGGTATAAGGAGAATGACAGAAAATAAAACAGTGATGCACCAGATTTAGTTTAAGAACTTTTGTATCAACCTTACATGCACAAAATATTCTCAAGCAAATGATAGACATACACAAATCATGCAAATCTTTTAAGATGTAAAGAAATAGAGATGAAACTACATGGAACTATTCGTTCACAAGATAGAAAATCAAACTACTAGCATTACATAGTGTAAAGAGTATGAGAAGGCATAATATCACCAACCATAAAGATCTAGAGTGTTCACCCATGCCTTGGCACATAAATTCATTAAAGAGGGGTTTACAGTAGCCTTAGGGAATGCAGCGTTCACTAACCATGTCATCGGACTCTGGAATGAGCATTAATAGTGGCCTAGAGAGTCACTGAGGCTTCCTATCATGTATTGATCAGACAATCCTTTAGGAAGGAAAATTCGTCAAGCCCTAACAAATTAGGCATCTACCATGTATTCTACTTTATTATTAAGAAGATAAGACTTCTCACAATCCTAACAAGTATATAGGATGCACCAATCAAGAAGACCAAGTGATTGGGCTTTGACAATCAGACCATCATTAAACATATTACAATTTAAACAAGAGTAAGAGACTCCCTAAACTCTGAACTCTAAAGAAATACCAAGGGTGTAATAAATGGAAGGGAAATTCAACAGGTCCTAATGAATTAGGCCACCACCAAATATCCTTCAAACTTTTTAAGCAAAAGAACAAGTGCCTTCCCGAACTCCAAAGTTTGAAGGAAACAAAGGCATTAACTATCAGTGTTTGGCAATCGAGCCATTGCTAAATATAATTCTCTCCATTAGGCAAGAGAATAAACACTTCCCTAACACCATAAAGTGTCTGGAATCAAGGTCAAGTCTACCACAAAATACAAGCATAAAAGAAATAAAAACCAAGGAAGACTAAACCCATGATCCTAAAAGACCAAGCAAGTTTAAAACATTAGAGATCAGGGATCAAGCTGACACCCAAACTCATGCCTAAAAGTGAAGGGAAACAAGAATGCATGACACCATGATCTTGAAAGAAAAACAAAACAAAGAGGAGCCAAGGTGGAGTTTTGGAGCTAATAAAGATGGCATGTAGGAATGGGTAACCCAAAACTCCAAAAAGACAAAAAAAGACACAAAACCTAAGAGAAAGCCAAAAAAATCTCAGATTTAGATTTTATGAATTTTGACTTAACATTAATTAGCCTAGATTAACCCCTTGAAGAATCATTATTTTCCTTTTCAATAAAACAAAATAAAAAATATAATCCATCTTTCTAAACTAATATTTGTAAAATGATAACAATAATAAAGAAAAAAAACTCTTTAATATATAAACACTTTAAACATAAAAATTCACACCTTTAATAAAGACAAGAAAACTCTTTAATATATAAACTCTTTTATCATACCTATTTATAATTTATAAAAAGTTTAAAAGTCCCTTAAAACACAAACAACTTTAAATATGTATTAGTGAATAAAATAATAATTATAATCTATCTTAAATAATTTTTAATAAAACAATAATAAATATAATCCACCTATTTAAACTTTCCTCTTAAAAAATGTCTCTCCCTCCAATCTCTTTCTTTTTTCTTATCCCTTTCCCTTCCTCCTTAACCTTTTCTTATCAACTCCTAGACAATATTGCAATCTCTTGAGAGACTGATGTCATGTTCCCCATATTATGGCATTGTTTAAATTAAAGATTTAAACATCATATTAAAAGATGAAGACGACAAATATGGTGTTTGTAATCATATAAAATATTAAATAATATTATTATTTTAGAAAATTAAAATAGGTTGGATTCATGGATAGCTTCCTCAGGCATCTTAATTCTAGTGTTTGTAACCTCTATTAATGGTTCTTATTGATTGAGGAAATTTTGCACTATTAACACATGTCCCTACACTCTAATTGTGTAGGTGGACTATTTATGAGGTTGATTTCAAGGGTAACACCATTCAGTCTCTTGAGTCATGTTGTTTTGGACTTGCACAAAGGCTTTGACTATGCTAACAATAGGTATTTGTTGTATAGGATGAATGAATTGTAAATGCATATTTGGGTTTCTACGTTGATACCTATTAGGCTGATAATTTTTGTTCTAATTCATATTTCTATTTGACTAATGTCCTTGAACCTAGCTCTGATTTGATGATTGTCACAGACTATAGTTTTTGTAAGGTCTAGGGGCCTTCTATTCTATTAAGGTAGTTAGTTTGTTGGTCATATTTTCATTAGGATTGTCAGATCATCTACATCATTTGAAGAACTAGATGTAGAGGTGGATGAAGAGGCCCTAGGCTCAGGAAGAGGATAAAGCATGCGTTGATTAGGTGTGGGTAGATTGAAAAAATAGGAACAAGAGGCCTGAGAGCTCTATTTGTCCAGCCTATATTTGGTAGTTCTCATCCTTCATAGCTATCTCATATGCATCTAGTAATACTTCAATACCCATAGATCACATCATCATAGTAATGTTAGAATTGGGAGCTCTTAGGAAATATAAAAATACACCTTGTGGAGAGGGTTTGAGAAGGGTTGGAATTTTCCCAAGTCATTTTGAACCTAAAATTGGAATCCATTAATAACTCATTTGGGGCCCTCTTGATAGTTAACTACTCCAACAAGGAAACATTGTCTACTCTTTCTCCAAACCACTTGTTGAAGTAGGTGGGAAAATCCTAAACCACTGAGGAGCCTTCCCTTTGAGAGATGAAAACAAAAGTCTAACAGCCACATCCTCTTCTATAATATGATGAACTAAGCATACATTGGAAATATCATTAATATGTTCAATGGGGGTGGTGGAAACTTCTCTAGTAAAAAATGGAATTCTTTTGAGGGCTAAACTAGTGTGTCATTATAAGCATTTAGATCTAATGGGCTATCCCCATTGAAGGTTACAAAAGGTAGGTTTCTTTTCTAAGCCATAATGGGCATGTGAACTTTTATAATAGGCATATGAAAGCCTCACCTTGGTGAAGGAAACCTTCCAAAAGGAGGTGTGGATTCGACTCTTGGAGGAGGTGATACAACACTTTTTGTTCCCCTTACAAGACACTTAGACAATCTAGTTCTTCTTCTTCTTCTTGAAGTAGATGAAGGTATCTCAACAAATTGAAATCCTTACCTCTTGAAGAAGCTCTTGTCTCCACTCTTGGCATGAAACGTAGGATTGATTTGAAACCACGAACTTAGTAGAGTTGTCAAGTGTTTGTAAAATGTCAATATGGCTAAAGTATGCTAAGAACAACACCAAATTTCTTAGCTAAAACTCTTAACTCAGAGTTGAGGGTACCACTGGGCATGCCAAAAATTGTTGTCACATCAACTTGTACTCTTGTCTAAACCTAGTTTAGACAATCCAATGACACTATGGGAATAATAGCAAGGTGTGAGACCGTACTATTGAGATCTAACCTTTAGAGAAGTCTAGTTCCTCTATACACCTAAAGCTCAAATAACTAAACTAAAAATAAGCTCAATCTAACAATCACCAAGGGAAAGGGGTATAAGGAGAATGACGAAAAATAAAACAGTGATGCACCAGATTTAGTTTGAGAACTTTTGTATCAACCCTACATGCACAAAATATTCTCAAGCAAATGATAGACATACACAAATCATGCAAATCTTTTAAGATGTAAAGAAACAGAGATGAAACTACAAGGAACTAATCATTCAGAAGATAGAAAATCAAACTACTAGCATTACATAGTGTAAAGAGTATGGGAAGGCATAAGATCACCAACCATAAAGATCTAGAGTGTTCACCCATGCCTTGGCACATAAATTCATTAAAGAGGGGTTTATAGTAGCCTTAGGGAATGAAATGTTCACTAACCATGTAATCGGACTCTGGAATGAGCATTAATAGTGGCCTAGAGAGTCACTGAGGCTTCCTATCATGTATTGATCAGACAATCCTTTAAGAAGGAAAATTTGTCAAGCCCTAACAAATCAAGCATCTGCCATGTATTCTACTTTATTATTAAGAATAGAAGACTTCTCATAATCCTAAAAAGTATATAGGATGCACCAATCAAGAAGACCAAGTGATTGGGCTTTGACAATCAGGCCATCATTAAACATATTACATTTTAAACAAGAGTAAGAGACTCCCTAAACTCTGAACTCTAAAGAAATACCAAGGGTGTAATAAATGGAAGGGAAATTCATCAGGTCCTAATGAATTAGTCCACCACCAAATATCCTTCAAACTTTTTAAGCAAGAGAACAAGTGCCTTCCCAAACTCCAAAATTTGAAGGAAACAAAGGCATTAACTATCAGTGTTTGGCAATCGAGCCATTGCTAATTATCATTCTCTCCATCAGGCAAGAGAATAAACACCTCCCTAACACCATAAAGTGTCTAGGATCAAGATCAAGTCTACCACAAAATACAAGCATAAAAGAAATAAAAACCAAGGAAGACTAAACCCATGATCCTAAAAGACCAAGCAATTTTAAAACATTAGAGATCAGGGATCAGGCTGACACCCAAACTCATGCCTAAAAGTGAAGGGAAACAAGAATGCATGACACCATGATCTTGAAAGAAAAACAAAACAAAGAGGAACCAAGGTGGAGTTTTGGAGCTGATAAAGATGGCATGTACGAATGGGTAACCCAAAACTCCAAAAAGACAGAAAAAGACACAAAACCTAAGAAAAAGCCAAAAAAATCTCAAATTTAGATTTTATGAATTTTGACTTAACATTAATTAGCCTAGATTAACCCCTTGAAGAATCATTATTTTCCTTTTCAATAAAACAAAATAAAAAATATAATCCATCTTTCTAAACTTATATTTGTAAAATGATAACAATAATAAAGAAAAAAAACTCTTTAAGATATAAACACTTTAAACATAAAAAATCACACCTTTAATAAAGACAAGAAAACTCTTTAATATATAAACTCTTTTATCATACCTATTTATAATTTATAAAAAGTTTAAAAGTCCCTTAAAACACAAACAACTTTAAATATTTATTAGTGAATAAAATAATATTTATAATCTATCTTAAATAATTTTTAATAAAACAATAATAAATATAATCCACCTATTTAAACTTTCCTCTTAAAAAAATGTCTCTCCCTCCAATCTCTTTCTTTTTTCTTATCCCTTTCCCTTCCTCCTTAACCTTTTCTTATCAACTCCAATGTCTCAAGATTAATAGTGTCCTAACAAATTCATATTTAAAACAATAATATTGAATATTGGAATATCTTGAGAGACTGATGTCATGTTCCCCATATTATGGCATTGTTTAAATTAAAGATTTAAACATCATATTAAAGACGAAGAAGACAAATATGGTGTTTGTAATCATATAAAATATTAAATAATATTATTATTTTACAAAATTAAAATAGAGTATATCAATGGTATTTATAAATAATAAATATAAATACTAATAATTAGATATTATAACAATTATATATATATATATATATATATATATATATATATATAATATGTTAAATATTATTATCACTAATAAATACAGGTATTATATTATTAATACTAAATATTACAAATATATGGTATAAGACTAAGCGATTCTAAGGAAAGAATCATTAGAAAGCATGGTATCATTAAATAAAGACTACTGAATATAACATAAAGGCTAAAGCATATTATAATCTTCAAGACAACGATTAAGGAGAGACAATGCCAAAACATAAGCATCATGGGTCATAATGAAGGCAGTAAAGGATTGACAACAAATGAACTCTTAAACAATCTATAGTTAACATTATTGGTAGCAGCAAGAGACATAACTATTGACCAATATGGATTGGAAGAATCATAAGAAGAAGCATCTCATATATATATATATATATATATATATATATATATATATATATATATATATATATATATATATATATATCAAGAGACATAACTATTGACCAATATGGATTGGGAGAATCATAAGAAGAAGCATCTCATATATATATATATATATATATATATATATATATATATATATATATATATATATATGTATATATTGTTATATACAATCAGACAATTCAAGTACACAACATGGGATCATATACCATGGAAATCCTTTAGAAGCAGCTCAGAAGATTATAATCGACTAAAAGATACGTGAGTCCCAGATTTAATACGTAGCCTCTATGCATTTGTTTATGACATCCTAACAAATCTGCCCAAGTAAGATTGGCCCTTTTTGAAAAGGATGTTGAATGTTATTTAAGTTGATTCAATATTATATTAAGAAAAAGGGAGCTCAAGATTATAAGTGTAGTGCCCCTTGTTTTGGCTTTCTGATAGACTGTTAGTTATTGCTTTATATCTAGACTTTATGACATATTATTGATGATGGATTTACTATTTTGATGTAGTTGATGACACTCATTAATGTTTACTATGATGACATTGTTGATACTTCATGATTAGTACATTATACTTATGTTGTGATCATTTATGAGTTAATTGGTTATGTAGATTAGTTTACTATGTGATTTACGTGACTATCTGATGATGTATTATTTAGTTGATTAGTTAATGATAAATTTTTTTATTGTGAATATTTGTGATGTGTTTTGTGAAGGGACAGTGTAGTATTACTCATGATGAGTAACCAACTATGCTATGACTCCCTGTCACAGTGTACTTGTTGGATGATTATATATATGTTGTATTCGACACTTTTGTTTGCTACAGGATTGCAGGTACCAGGCATTGACTCCACCTGAATTGGCAAGTCTGAGCGTGCATTCATGTGAATGGATGTTGTGGAAGGGAGATAACATGAGGTTCCCTAGTCGTTATCATCCTCAATGAGGATGGGCTCTCAATCTTAGGTTCTATCAGTTTAGTCAGTTTCATGCTTCTGTCATTCTCTAGTATATTGCCATCAAAATATGTTCGGTATGTAGCTTGAGTTGTCTATTGTTTCATTAAATAGAATTACTAATCTATTCTGTTAAATAAATAATGTAAAATTTGGAGAATATTAAATAATTGATTTTAATAGGAATTAAATTAATAATTTTAATAGTTAATAATAATAATAATAATAAATAAATTATAAGTATTTAATATTATATTAGAGGAATAAATATTTATTTTGTATAGTTTCAAAGATATTATTTTATATTATTTATTAATTTATTTGAATGTAGTGAGTTATAATTATTCGATTGGAGAATCTTCCTGTAAGTGGAGATTTATTGCAATTATTTTTGTGAGAATCTCCCACATAATGGGAAAATTAATATAATTAATTTTGGGTGTGAGTGGATTCCTATAACGGTAAATCTTGGTGTGGGAATTTATTGAATTTGTCTATTTTTATGAAAGGAGGGATATTTGAGGGGTTTTGGGTTGGTAATTTTGGGAGGAAGGTCTTGCAGAAAAAGATT
The DNA here is from genome assembly GCA_027924645.1 of Cunninghamia lanceolata. NCBI lineage: Eukaryota > Viridiplantae > Streptophyta > Pinopsida > Cupressales > Cupressaceae > Cunninghamia > Cunninghamia lanceolata. The sequence continues at coordinate 10,118,597 of BSBN01000186.1, read as the reverse complement.
TGGGAAAAGAGAGGAATTTAATGGGAGGAGGATTCTAAAGATTGAAGATTATATCCGGGTATGTCAATATTGTTTGAAATGGGGAATCTCCATGTATGATACTTTAGTCTATCTCACTTTCAAATTGAATGCATTTCTTTTTACTCTCTAAGTCTTCTCTGCAATATCATTCAAATTTATAATGTAACTATTTGACTCTACAAAATAAATGCAATCTTTCAATCATTTTCTTCTATCAATAGCCCTGTCGTACCATATCTGATAAATAATCTCAACTTTTTCTTGTAAATTGCAATCGTTCCCTCTGGTGAGGCGAGTGAAAAGTTCTCTGTAGCCATTTTCTTTAGCATGCTTGCTGAGTGTTCCCGATGGTTCATTCTACAATTAGTAATCATTTCTCATATTGAAACATAGCAATTAATATATTCGCCTAAGATATTTTTCCTTTACCCTCACCTGAATTAATTGCTTGTAGTCATTTTTGCAGTAGGGAGCTTTAAATGACATCTGGTGTTTTAGTTTTCACTTGATTCTTCCTTCCTTGGAAACCTGTTAGAGATAATTTGAGAATTTTGTTGATCTTGTACTTGTTTTTTTTCAGATTTAAATACATTAATACTCCCTAAAAGCATTCTCAATAATAATTATTAAACTACAATTATTTTTCCTTGTAGACATCTTGGCTGAAAGAAGACGGATTTATTTTATTGTTTCTCTGCAATCTTTTTCCTACATCTGTCGTATGGCCTCATCTGAGGCATTTTAACAAGTAACTTCAATTTCTTTAGATTTCCCTATTGATAGTACTAAATTCATGAAATGTAATTTATTCTTTCAACCATATATATAAGCAATCCTTCTGCTACATTGATATTTTTAAAGAAATTACACAAGCTATTAGCATTTATTTACCTTCACCCATCAATCCATTTTGTGCACCCTGCTATTAGCATTTCTCTCAATCTTGCCAGAAAATCTTCCATTTCTCAATCCATAATGGAATTACATTAAACTTCTTAGCTGAGTTATGGCTTCTCATATCTACATTCTAATCAATTTTCTCAATTCTCTTAAAAGCTTTCATAATGAATAGAAGTGAATAAATAAATCTCTCTTTGCATAATTAATTTTAACCTTGATAGAAAATAGGAATAGTAAGTTTTAGTGAAATAGTAAACTGACTTAATTAGGTTAGTTGAATAGGAAATGGAATAGATAGTCTCCCTATTACACTCATGTGTAACTAAATTTTAGATAGGAACATTAGAAAAAACTTTTCTTTTTAATTTTTACAATTGTCAATAATATTGCTTTTTGCATTTAAATAATATCTATCACATAAGGAGTAATGTGATGGCATTTATCTTAGGAATTTATTATCTCATAAAAGTAGCTCATGCATTACCAATAATTCATTTTGAACCTATGAAATTATTTATTTATTATTATAATAGCTACCTTAATGACCGAATGGAATTTCTTACATTGGAGCCTTGCTTTTATTATTATAGGATGTTAGGTCTTGTAGGAAGAGATGTTCTATTGTTGTCATGTTTCTTTTAAAGAGTATAATATTTTTTTCTATTTATTAATAAACTTAAGTTTGTCATTCTTAGGAAACACACTTCCTTTATTTTAGGAAGAGTAAGTTATAATTTTGAAAGGGGAAGATAGATATTTTAAGGTAAAATATATATATCTTCTTACATCTGTTTTGAATATTTACGTATTATTAAAATGTATTTTTTTTAATAGGGAATAGATATCTAAAATGTATATATTTAATTGTTGGTTGATTAGAGGTTTTTTAACCAAAATATTTAGTTAAGCTCAGTTTCCATTATTATTATTCAATTCTATTTAATTTAGTGTAAATGGTTATATCATTATTATTGAAATAGTCATAAATGGTGAATATAATATTAAGAAAGTATTATTTAATTAGAAATTTTGTAGTTAAAAATGATTTTTATATTTCTATGTTCTGTGAAGACTATGTATTTAATATCTTTTGACCTTGATTGTAAATATAATACTTATGATGGTTATTTCATTACAATGTAGTTAAATCTAGATATTAGGATTTAATCTAGTTCAAATAGAGTACAAATATGATACTTAACTGTTAATTAAAATTAGTAAATTTATTATTAGAGAAGTACAATAATAGGTATTTGGTCATGTTACCTATTTATAAAGAAAATATTTCTTCATTAATAATTTGGACTAGAATATTTATTAACTTATATCTTAGTTAAATGTTGTAATGATGATGTTCTAAATAGATCATTGGTTTTGTTATTTTTTTTTAAATAGGATAAGGGATAAAATAGTTCTTTAAAATTATTGTCGTATTAATGTAATTTATCATCATGTTAATCTAATGTTGTTTAAATATTATTCTTTCATGAGTATGTATTTAGTTTAGGAATTCCACTCATTTAGTGTCTTTTCAAATAATGGATATTGTAAATTCTATCAGTAGTTCATATTGTTGAAAATACAAGTCTATAGAATTAAGTACAATTGATTTAGAAATGAGTTGTAATGTTTGTATTAACCTTTACATTTTAGTGGTTACTCCAAAGGCTTAGGGTACTTTTGATCCTTTGTAATGTTGTGATGTGGAGTTATGATGCCTCCTATTGGTATGAGGTTTTGGTGTTGTTAATAAGGGAGATTGTTGTTTCGGGCATTGATATTTGAGTTTGAAATTTGTGATGATATTGGTATGCAAGAGGAAAGATGCCTTGCATTGTCATTGTATACTTGTCACGTGATAAATGTTCTTGTTAGATGGTTAGGGTTACTGGGTGCATGTAGGAAAGTGGCTTTCATTATGGGACCGGTGCCCAAAGTGGCTGACTGGATAACCCTATGAACGTTGTAATCAAGTGATAACGTAATAATTATCCTAGGAGGGATTGGGTAGTTAATTCATTTAATAAGATAATTTAGATGCCTCACCCATGCATGTAGTGCTCTTTCAAACTAAAGATGGGTTGAGAAGGCCTAGTTGGCATGATCGACTTCCTTGTCTTCACGAAAGGATAGTCAATTCCGCATGTTACCCTATGGGGCCGGTGCCTAGGGCGAGGCTACCAAGATAACCATAGATGGGGGTCAATGTCTAGTGAGAAACAAACAAGATAACCCATACTAGGACCATGTGATGACACTCTTCCTACTACAGCCTAGTTATCCCTCTTGAGTTCATTCTTGTTGTTCATGTTGCCTCTGGGACACTGGTTGAGTCACTTATTATAATTCCTATGTCAGAGATGTTGGGATTCATGTTGATCATTTATCTGTTTATCTTTTCCATCTTAAATGTTGTCTTTGTGGGACCTCATTGTTATCTCCTAGCACGGGGGGTGGACCTTAGGGTTCCACATGGTCGGGTGGTTGTTCTATATTCCATTGGTTTTCTAGCATTGAGGCTTATGTGACAATAAGATGTATCTCTCTAGTTTCAAGTTTTGCACCTGTTTCTGAAGATAGAGCTTGTACTTTATGCAACTAGATTTGTTTATCAATGATATTCATTATGTAATTTTGATGTATCCATAAAAGAGAACTTTTGTATCATTGTAATTTGTAACATGAACTTGTAAACCTTATTGCAAAATGTTGATGTATCTCTCTAATGATGTAACAAAAGTTGTTAGTGGACTCTAACTTATTTGAATGAGCTATGTATGTTGATGAATATTGTTTAATTTTATTAATGCAATTATGTTATTCCTAGAGATGTTAGTTTAACTTGTTATTATCAGACCATGTTATGTTGTTATCATTATTTCTATTTAAAAAAAAAAATTCCACCTTTTATTGCATAGTTGATCCTAACTCTCTAGGGTTGCATGATGGGGCATTACATTTGGTATCAGAGCCAAGTTTAAACACTAGGTACTCTGGGTATATATAAGCCCATTATGTTTTCCTAGTTGCATAGATTCTGCAGGGTATGTTTTCCCTTTTGTCATCTTCACCTTATAGCCTGAGGTTGTCCTTTGTTGGTTTAGTGTAGAAGATGCCTAGAGGTCAAGGTCGAGGTGGTGGTGGTACACCTCCTCCTAGTTCCCCTCGTGAGAGTGCTCAGGAAGGTAGGGGCCAGAATATGAAGAATCAAGGTCAACCAGAGGGAGCTTAGTTGCATCAATTGCTTGAGGAGGTCCTTGCCCATCTAGGTCCTAGAAAGGAGGTGATCAGTTAGGAGGGAGGCAGGAAATTGATCAACCAAAGGTTAGGGAGATGGAAAGGTCACCTAGAAGCAGAGAGATGATAGAAGAACAGGAGGCTACCTTAGCTAGTCATATGAGAGATCTTTTAAGGGCACGCCCTCCCACATTTGATGGATCTAGTAGTGGTTTGGAGGTAGAGACCTAGTTGTTAGATTTGGGTGGGTGTTTTGTCATGCATCCATATGGTAGTAACACCAAGGTGAGATGTGCCATCTTGCATCCCAGAGGTTTTGCCTCTACATGGTGGTGTTTGGAAGAACGAAAGTTGCACTTGGACATCGGTATAGTTTCTTGGGAATTGTTCTTGGAGATGTTTAGAGCTTGTTTCCTATTAGATCACTAGAAGCAACACTATGCAAATGATTTCCATGAGTTGAAATAGATGGCCATGTCAGTAGAGCAGTATGAGTGAAGATTCTATGAGCTTAAGCAATATCCAGGCATCAGTGATGATGAGGCTATGTTAATACATAACTTCATTAGGGGCTTGAATTCCCGTATCAGTGGAGGAGTTCATGTTTCTGAGCCTAAGACCATGGAGGTAGCAGTTGAGAGGGCCCGTTTGGTAGATGAGAATTTGGCTATGGTAGAGGTCATCATGCACCTGTTAAGGGTGAGTATCAACAACAGTATTCTAAGTTACAACCAAAGAATTCTCAGCCTCACCAGGGTAATAGATTTTAGTCTAAGAAGAATAAGAGTTGGCATACGAGCTAGGCGTGATTGTATTGATCAAATGACTCAGAGCACACTGTCTACAGTTAGTAGAGATAATGTTCAGTGGTTCAATGCTTCCTCAGGAGGTAGAGGTACATGATGTTTCTCTTGTGGACAACAGGGCCATATAGCTAGGTAGTGTCCACAAAAGAATGCTACAGGTTATGGTAAGAGGCTGGCAGCTTCAGAGCTGACTGTAGGTGATGCAGGGAGGTCTCATAGAGTGTTCATTGCGATTGAACACTACCAGGTAGAGCGTTAAGGGACAGCCTTGGAGTTTGTAGGTAGAGGACGGGTAGATTTCTTTAGAGCTCATGCGCATTCTGCAACATTAGGAGTAGACCCTCAGGGGTAGGGCATAGAGTAGGTAAGGGTCCAATGGGATCCTAATGTTAAGTCTTTAGTTCTTGGGAGGTTGTGTTAGGATGTGAGATCTTTACCTGTATCTTGTTTGCAGGCTTCTAGGAGTAATCCTAATTCTGGGGGGAGGATGTAGTGCCCCTAATTTTGGCTTTCTGAGAGACTGTTAGTTATTGCTTTATATCTAGACTTTATGACATATTATTGATGATGAATTTACTATTTTTACGTAGTTGATGACACTCATTTATGTTCACTATAATTATCATACTATTGATACTTCATGAGTAGTACATTATGCTTATGTTGTGATCAATTATGAGTTAATTGGTTATGTAGATTAGTTTACTATGTGATTTATGAGGCTATCTGACGATGTGTTATTTAGTTGATTAGTTAATGATGAATTTATTTATTGTGGATATTTGTGATGTGTTTTGTGAAGGGATAGTGTAGCATTACTCATGATGAGTAGCCTACTACATTACGACTCCCTATCACAGTGTGCTTGTTGGATGATTATATATATGTTTTTTTTGACACTTTTATTTGCTGTAGGATTGCAAGTACCAGGCATTGACTCCACCTGAATTTGCAAGTTTGAGCATTTCTTCATGCCAAAGGATGTTGCGGAAGGGAGATAACATGAGGTTCCCTAGTTGTTATCATCCTTGATGAGGATGGGCTCTCAGTCTTGGGTTCCGTTAGTTTAGTTAGTTTGGTGCTTGGTTGTGAGTCTATGTCATTCTCTAGTGCATTGCCATCAAAATATGTTTAGTATGTAGCTTGAGTTGTCTATTGTTTCATTAAATAGAATTATTAATCTATTCTGTTAAATAAATAATGTAAAATTTGGAGAATATTAAATAATTGATTTTAATAGGAATTAAATTAATAATTTTAATAGTTAATAATAATAAATAAATAAATAAATTAAGTATTTAATATTATATTAGAGGAATAAATATTTATTTTGTATAGTTTAAAAGATATTATTTTATATTATTTATTAATTTATTTGAATGTAGTGAGTTGTAATTACCAAATTGGAGAATCTTCCTGTAAGTGGAGATTTATTGCAATTATTTTTTAGAGAATCTCCTAGATAATGGGAGAGTTAATATATTTAATTTTGGGTGTGAGTGGATTCCTGTAACAGAAAATTTTGGTGTGGAAATTTATTGAATTTGTGTATTTTTATGAAAGGAGGGATATTTGAGGGCTTTTGGGTCGGTAATTTTGGGAGGAAGGTCTTGCAGAAGAAGATTTGGGGAAAGAGAGGAATTTAATGGGAGGAGGATTCTGAAGATTGAAAATTATATCTAGGTATGTCAATATTGTTTGAAATGGAGAATCTCTGTGTATGATACTTTAGTCTATCTCACTTTCAAATTGAATGCATTTCTTTTTACTCTCTAAGTCTTCTCTAGAATGTCATTCAAATTTATAATGTAAGTATTTGACTCTACAAAATAAATGCAATCTTTCAATTGTTTTCTTCTATCAATAGCCATGCCATTCCATATATGATAAATAATCTTAACTCTTGCTTGTAACTTGCAATCGTTCCCTCTGATGAGGGGAGTGAAAAGTTCTCTATAGCCATTTTCTTTAGCATGCTCGCCGAGTGTTCTCGATAGTTCATTCTGAAATTAGTAATCGTTTCTCATATTAAAATTTGAACCTTGACAGACCACCTCCTTGGAAGCATTTTTGACCAATGAAGTTATGTATTTTACTCTCATGCTATGTTTTCATAATCGATTATTTAAAGCATAATATATTATTTTCTTGAAGCGATCCTTTGGTATTTTGTTCATACGCCCCCTTCAGCGCTCCTCAAGTCTAGCAACTTAATATATTCACATAAGATATTTTTCCTATACCCTCGCCTGAATTAGTTGCTTGTAGCCATTTTTGCAGTAGTGAGATTTAAATGACATCAGATGTTTTAGCTTTCACTTGATTCTTCATTCCCTGGAAACTTGTTAGAGATAATTTGAGAATTTTTTTGATCTTGTACTTGTTTTTTTTCTAGATTTGAATACATCCATACTCCCTAAAAGCATTCTCAATAATCATTATTAAACTACAATTTTTTTTTCCCTCTAGACGTTTTGGCTGAAAGAAGACAAATTTATTTAATTGTTTCTCTGCAATCTTTTCCCTACATCCACCGTATGGCCTCATCTGAGGCATTTTAACAAGTAACTTGAATTTCTTCAGATTGCCCAATTGATAGAACTAAATTCATGAAATGTAATTTATTCTTTCAACCATATATATATATATATATATATATATATATATAATGAATCCTTCTGCTACATTAATTTTTTAAAAGAAATTAAACAAGCTATTAGCATTTATTTACCTTTAGCAAGAAAACTATTTTGTGCACCCTACTATTATATATATATATATATATATATTTATATATATATATATATATATATATATATATATATATATATATATATAAGCAATCCATTTGCTACATTAATTGTTTTAAAGAAATTAAACACGCTATTAGCATTTATTTACCTTCAGCAAGCAATCTATTTTGTGCACCCTATTATTAGCATTTATCTCAATCTTGCTAGAAAATATTCCTTTTCTTAATCCATAATGGAATTGCATTAAACTTCTTAGCTGAGTTGCGGCTTCTCATATCTGCATTCTAATCAATTTTATCAATTCTCTGAAAAGCTTTCATAATGAATAGAAGTGAATAAATAAATCTCTCTTTGCATAATTATTTTTAACCTTGATAGAAAATAGGAATAGTAAGTTTTAGTGAAATAGTAAATTGACTTAATTAGGTTAGTTGAATAGGAAGTTGAATAGATAGTTTCCCTATTACACTCATGTGTAACTAAATTTTAGATAGGGATATTAGAAAACACTTTTCTTTTAAATTTTTACAATTGTAAATAATATTGCTTTTTGCATTTAAATAATATCTATCCCATAAGGAGTAATGTGATGACATTTATCTTAGGAAGTTATTATCTCATAAAAGTAGCTCATGCATTATCGAAAATTTATTTTGAAGCTATGAAGTTATTTATTTATTATTATAATAGCTGCCTTAACGGCCGAATGGAATTTCTTACGTTGGAGCCTTGCTTTTACCATTATTACTTCTATTATTATAGGAAGTTAGGTCTTGTAGGAAGAGATGTTTTATTATTGTCAAGTTTCTTTTAAAGAGTGTAATCTTTTTTTCTATTTATTAATAAACTTAAGTTTGTCATTCTTGTAGGAAACACACTTCCTTTATTTTAGGAAGAGTAAGTTATAGTTTTTGGATGGGGAAACTTAGATATTTTTAAGTTATATATATATATATATATATATATATATATATATATATATATATATATATATATATATATATATATGTTTTGAATCTTTACTTATTATTAAAATGTATTTTTTTTAATAGGGAATAGATATCTAAATTGTATGATATTTAATTGCTGGTTGATTAGAGGTTTTATAACCAAAATATTTAGTTAAGCCCAGTTTCCATTAATATTATTCAATTCTATTTAATTTAGTGTAAATGGTTATATCATTATTATTGAAATAGTCATAAATTGTCAATATAATATTAAGAAAGTATTATTTAATTGGAAATTTTGTAGTTAAAAATCATTTTTTATATTTCTATGTTATATGAAGACTATGTATTTAATATCCTTTGACCTTGATTGTAAATATAATACTTATGATGGCTATTTCATTAGAATGTAGTTAAATCTAGATATTAGGATTTAATCTAGTTCAAATAGAGTATAAATATGATACTTAATTGTTAATTAAAATTAGTAAATTTATTATTAGAGATGTAGGATAATAGGTATTTAGTCATGTTACCTATTTATAAAGAAAATATTTATTCATTAATAATTTGCACTAGAATATTTATTAACTTAAATATTAGTTAAATGTTGTAATGATGATGTTCTGAAAAGATCATTAGTTTTGTTATTTTTTAAAAAAATAGGATAAGGGATAAAATAGTTCCTTAAAATTGTTGGCATATTAAATTATGTTAATCTAATGTTTTTTAACTATTATTCTTTGATGAGTATGTCTTTAGTTTAGGAATTCTACTCATTTAGTGTCTTTTCAAATTATGGTTATTGTAAATTCTATCAGTAGTTCATATTGTCAAAAATACAAGTCTATAGAAGTAAGTAGGATTGATTTAGAAATAAGTTGTAATGTTTATATTAACCTTTACATTTTAGTGGTTGCTCTAGAGGCTTAGGGTAATTTTTATCCTTTGTAATGTTGTGATGTGGAGTTATGATGGCTCTTATTGGTATGAGGTTTTGGTGTTGTTAATAAGGGAGATTGTTGTTTTGGGCATTGATATTTGAGTTTGAATTTTGTGATGATATCGGTATGCAAGAGGAAAGATGCATTGCATTGTCATTGTATACTTGTCATGTGATAAATTTTTTTGTTAGATGGTTAGGGTTGCTGGGTGCATGTAGGAGAGTGGCTTTCATTGTGGGGCTAGTACCCAAAGTGGCTACCTGGATAACCCTATGAAAGCTGTAATCAATTGATAACCTAATAATTAACCTAGGAGGGATTGGGTAGTTATTTCATTTAATAAGATAATTTGGATGGCTCACCCATGCCTGTAGCGCTCTTTTAGGCTAAGGATGGGATGAGAAGGTCTAGTTGTCATGATCGACCTCCTTGTCTTCATGAAAGGCTAGTTGATTCCGCATGTGTCACCCTATGGGGCCGGTGCCTAGGGAGAGGCTACTAGGATAACCATAGATGGGGGCCAGTGTCTAGTGAGAGATAGCCATGATAACCCATGCTAGGACCATATGTTGACACTCTTCCTACTGTAGCCTAGTTATTCCTCTTGTGTTCATTCTTGTTATCCATGTTGCCTCTAGGAGCACTGGTTGAGTCACTTCTAATAATTCCTGTGTCAGAGATGTTGGGATTCATGTTGATCATTTATTTGTTTATCTTTCCCATCTTGATTGTTGTCTTTGTGGGACCTCATTGTTATCTCTAACCATAGGGGGTGGACCTCAAGGTTCCATATGGTTAGGTGGTTGTGCTATATTTCATTAATTTTCTAGCATCGAGGCTCGTATGATAAGAAGATGTATCTCTCTTGTTTCTAGTTTTGCACCTATTTTTGAAGATAGAGATTGTACCTTATGCAACTAGATTTGTGTATCAATGATATTCATTATGTAATTTTGATGTATCTAGAAAAAAGAGCTTCTTTATTATTGTAATTTGTAACATGAACTTGTAAACCTTATTGCAAAATGTTGACGTATCTCTCTGATGATGTAACAAAAGTTTAGTGGACTCTCTGACTTATTTGAATGAGCTATGTATTTTGATGAATATTGTTTAATTTCATTAATGCAATAATGTTATTCCTAGAGATGTTAGTTTAAATTGTTATTATCAGACTATGTTATGTTGTTATCATTATTTCTATTTAAAAAAAAAAAATCTACCTTTTATTGCATACTTGATCCTAACTCTCTAGGGTTGCATGACAGGGTGTTACAATAAGACATCGTTTATCATAGTCATAAGATAAAGTTGTATGGTCTAAAGAAGACAAAAATCTGACATACAAACCAAGTCAACCATTTTGTTAATATACCTTTATTCATAGTGGGTCCCAAACTCCATTAAGGGTGGCCACTTCATATCAATTTAAGAATTGTTTGAGCTTATCGGTGCTTTGGAGGATTATTGTTTGTCTTTGAAAATTTGTTTAGAAATGATACTTATGATTTTAAGTGGATCACATGACCCAGCCTATGAAGGAAATAAATAAAAAAGATCAATTTCATCCATCACAACATTAGAGACTAGAAATTAAAAAATAGTGAACATTCAAGCAAGAAAGGAAAAATAGTCATCTAAGGAAAAGAGAAGCCACCTTCAGAAATTCAATAAGGTATAACAGGTACGTATATTTAACATGTTTATTTTATAATTATTAAATATAAGATTTGTAAGTATGTAATTTACATTCAATATCTCTTTGCTACATTATATTATTAATGTTTAATTCAATGATATGATGAACATAGATAAGTGAATTTCTCATAATGAAAAGGTTAGATATTACATGAAATAAGACATAACAGTTGTGAAGTATATTGAGAGATAAAATTAATACCTTAACTTCATAGGAGAGGGTGAGTATGAGATGTCCATTTAGCCAACCATGGGTAATCAGTGACCCTTGTCTTAGCTGGTACAAAAGGTACCCCTCGAGGCAAGTCGATAGAGGCCTTTGTCACAGTTGGTATAAAAGGTATCCCTTGTGCAAAGGATTATTATATAGTGGCCTTTGTCACAGTGGTACAAAAGGTACCACTTGTGCAAAGGATTATGATATAGAGGCCTTGGCTACAACTGGTGCAAAAGGCATCCCTCCTACCAAGGATTATCATAGTGGCATTGACTCAGCAGGGTACAAAAGGTACTTGTCAAGTCAAAGGATAAGAATAGTGGACCCATAATGGTAAGTGGTAAAGACATCATATCATCCCTCTCATATGAAATTAATGATTAATGCATGGATAATGATAGAGAATGTGAAATATGTATTGATAATTACCTTAAGAGGGAACATGTTAAATGTATATTGATAATGATTATAAGATTAGTAATAGAAATGTGTACTGATCATAAGATTGTTGATAAAAGATGTGAAATGTATATTTGTTGTTAATCATAAGATTATAAGAGCAATGTTATGATATGATTTGAATGCTTCGTACATCTATCGCAAATAATTAAAAATCAAACACGGTTTAGTGTACTAATGTTCTCTTTTTGCAAGTTAAAATTTGTGAACAAGGTTGAAAAATTTTGATTTGTGATAAGGGGACATTACAAGTGGTATTAGAGCAGTCATCCTGCCATCTTGTGAATAATAAGCCTTTATGATTAATTGATTATGATCAGAATATATGTTGTTAACATCAGTGATTGCAGGAATCAAATATGCATGCAGGGATAACATTACATTCATGTTAATTATTAATGATGGTTCTTATGTAATGACTTCGTTAGGGAATTGATCTTTAAATGTACTATCATCTCGTGCTCAGAATTATTCTTGTTTGCAGGTTGAGAAATCAAGGATATCCTAAAGAGAACATTATAAGAGTTATATGACTCACACCTTGTGTATTACTTGTATTCATGCTTTAACTTCCTTGCCTTACGTGTATTCTCTTTGTGTGTATTTACGTATAATTTTGTGTGTATTCACATCATGCTTCCTATCTATGTTCATGTATGTATTTACATATATTACTTCTTATCTATGTAATCTGTGTATTTCCATGTATTACCTTGTACTTATGTGAAGTAATATGCTTCTTTCCCTAAGTGTGCCTCATATTGGTATGCTTGCATTCCACATATCGGATATATTCTCCATGTGTCATTCTTCATATATGTTCATATGCATGCCACTTGGACATTTATGTGTATTTTTTATGTGTATACTTTGTTGAGTGTATTTGTATGCACCATACCTAATGTGTATATTATATGCTTTCATACTTTATGCTTTATAAGTATTCATACCTCGTGCCTTATGTTATTCATGTACGGTGTGTATTTGGGTACTTCATGCTTGTGCATAATGTATTTGCTTCCATATATACTTCATGCCTTACATTCATGTATATATACCTCCTGCCTTGAGTGTATTTAAATGTATGCTTCCTACTCTACATGTGTGTGTATTCATTCTTATCTTACGTATATTCATGTATATGTTTCATATCTTGTATATGTTCAAGTGCACTCGTCATGTATGCCTTGTATGTATATGAACATTTCATTGTTTAAGTGTATTCGTTAAGTTCATGATACATTCAAGCATATGTTGCATGACTGAACTCTATGACCTGCATCTATATTCAATGAATACTCTATGATTTGTAGTTGCATGATTTGTATGCGGGTAGATACTCTACAAATTGCATGACTTTGTAACTATATTCAAGTGTATGCTTTGCAATTGTATTCATGTGTATGCTCTATGAAGTTGTAATTAAATTTGACTATGACTTTGACCTTGTATATTTTATGATCTGTACTCTATAACTTGTAATTATAAATTTGTTCAAGTGCATGCCTTATGAATTTGTAATTGTAGTGTATTTGAAAATTGAGTGAGTGTATGTGTATCCTTTATGACTTTGTAATTGCATGAAATTGTATGACTTGTATTCATATACAAATGCTCCTATATGATTATGCATTCAAGTATGACTTTTTATTCAAGCATGATACTGCACACAAGTGTCTACCTTATGACTTGTATTCATACCTGAGAATATCTGATAACTATGTATTCAAATGTATAATCCATGATTGTATTTGTATGCAAGTGTATATTCTATGATTTGTATTTGTATGCAAGTGTGCACTCTCTAACTTGAAATGGTATCCAAGTGAATACTCTATGATTTGTATTTGTATATGATTGTATGCTTGATCACTTTTATATTCTATGGCTTGTGATTGTATGCTCTATGCCTTTGCAATTGTATGCTCTATGACTTTGCAATTGTCTTCAAATGTATACTCTATAACTTTGTACTTGTATCCGAGTATATACTCCATGACTTTGTATTTTTAATTAAGTGCATACTTTATGATTGTAATTATATTTTGAATGTATACTCTATGATTGTATGTGTATTTGAATGTATAATCTATGGTTATTTGAATGCAAACTCTATAATTTGTATTTTGGTGTATTCTCTATGACTTTGTGCATTCAATTGTATAATTATGATTGTGTGTATTCGTGTGTGTACTCCGTGACTTGTATATATTCAAATGCACACTTCATGACTTACTTGTATTCATGTGCATACTTCATATTTGTGATTATACTTGCATATTACATGCTCATGTAATACATGCATATACTTGTATACTATGTTCATGCTCCATATATTTTGTGTATCAAGTATTAAGCGTATAAGCTTAGTGTATGTTTCATCCACTACTGTATGTATAATTTGTGTTACATATATAATAGTGTGCATATACTTCAACATGGATTATCTCTCTTCTATTGTAAATTATCATCATGCTATTTTAATCACTTCTACAATCTACCTTCTCTACAATATCATTAAATTTATCTTTCCAAATTTTCAAGATGTCTTGTCACTTGTTGGAATTTTGGAATCTCAATACTGTTAAAATCCTCTTTAGCATAGAAGATATTTTCATCATCTAAAGCCAAGTCTTCATCTATGATATGTGCATCACATCATTACATCAACAAATGCTTATCTCTACATTGAACATTCATTAGACCCTTCAAGTATTTTTTGATCAACCATTCTCTTTCATGGAATCACAATCATTTCCTCTTCACTAAAGCATGTTCATGACTCCATCTCAACCCATCGGAAGGTGGCGTAAGGAAATGAAAGAACTCATGGTGATTACTTGAGGGCAAGCAATTTCAAGTAGGGAGCGTTGTCATGTTCTCCATATTATGGCATTGTTTGAATTAAAGATTTAAGCATCATGTTAAAAGATGAAGAAGACAAATATGGTGTTCATAATCATATATAATATTAAATAATATTATTATTTTATAAAATTAAAATATAGTATATCAATGGTATTTATAAATAATAAATATAAATACTAATATATATATATTATTATCAATAATAAATATAGGTATTATATTATTAATACTAAATATTAGAAATATATGGTATAAGACTAAGCGATTCTAAGGAAAGAATAGTTAGAAAGCATGGTATCATTAAATAAAGACTAGTGAATATAACATAAAGGCTAAAGTATATTATAATCTTCAAGACAATGATTAAGGAGAGACAATGCCAAAATATAAGCTATCGTGGGTCATAATGAAGGCACTAAGGGATTGACAACAAACAAAATCTTAAGCAATCTATAGTTAACATTATTGGCAGCAGCAAGAGATGTAACTATTGACCAATACGGATTGGAAGAATCATAAGAAGAAGCATCTCATATATATATTTATATCCAATTAAAAAAATTAGGTACACAACATGGTATCATATACCATGGAAATCCTTTAGCAGCAGCTCAGAAGATTATAATCGACTGAAAGAGTCGTGAGTCCCAGATTTAATACGTATCCTCTATGCATTTGTTTATGACATCCCAACAAATCTGCCCAAGTAAGTTTTGCCCTTTTTGAAAAGGATGTTGAATGTTATTTAAGTAGATTCAATATTATATTGAGAAAAAGGGAGCTTAAGATTATAGGACATCATTTATCATACTCATAAGATAAAGTTGTATGGTCTAAAGGAGACAAAAATCTAACATACAAAGCCAGTCAGCCATTTTGTTAATATACCTTTATTCATAGTGGGTCTCAAACTCCATTAAGGGTGGCCACTTCATATCAATTTAAGAATTGTTTGAGCTTATCGGTGCTTTGGAGGATTATTGTTTGTCTTTGAAAATTTGTTTAGCAATGATAGTCATGATTTTAAGTGGATAACAGGACCCATCCTATGAAGGAAATAAATAAAAAACATCAATTTCATCCTGTGCAGCAGTAGAGACCAGAAATAAGAAAACAGTGAACATTCAAGCAAGAAAGGAAAAATAGTCATGCCAAGAAAAGAGAAGACACCTTCAGAAATTCAGTAAGGTATAGCAGGTAATTGTATTTAACATGCTTTTTTTATAATTATTAAATATAATATTTGTAAGTATGTAATTTACATTCAATATCTCTTTGCTGCATTATATTATTTAATGTCTAATTCAATGATATGATGAACATAGATAAGTGAATTTCTCATAATGAAAAGGTTAGATATTACATGAAATAAGACATAACAATTGTGAGGTATATTGAGAAATAAAATTAATACATTAACTTTATAGGAGAGGGTGAGTATGAGATGTCCATTTATCCAACCACGAGTAATCAGTGGCCCTTGTCTTAGCTAGTACAAAAGGTACCCCTTGAGGCAAGTGGATAGAGGCCTTTGTCATAGTTGGTACAAAAGGTATCCCTTGTGCAAAGGATTATTATATAGTGGCCTTTTTCACAGTGGTACAAAAGGTACCCTATGTAAACGATTATGATATAGAGGCCTTGGCTACAACTGGTGGAAAAGGCATCCTTCGTACCAAGGATTATCATAGTGGCCTTGACTCAGTAGGGTACAAAAGCTACTCCTCAAGTCAAAGGATAAGAATAGTGGACCCATAATGGTAAGTGGCAAAGACATAATATCATCCCTCTCATATGAAATTAATGATTAATGCATGGATAATGATAGAGAATGTGAAGTGTAAATGGATAGTGATCATGACATTTAATGATATACAATGTGAAATATAAGGTGATAGTGAACATGGCATTTAATGATAGATAATGTGAAATATATATTGATAGTGAACTTAAGAGGGAACATGTGAAATATATATTGATAATGATTATAAGATTAGTAATAGAAATGTGTAGTGATCATAAGATTGTTGATAAAAGATGTGAAATGTATATTTGTTGTTAATGATAAGATTATAAGAGCAATGTTACGATATGATTTGAATACTTCTTACATCTATTGCAAATAATTAAAAATCAAAGAGGGTTTAGTGTAATAATGTTCTCTTTTTGCAAGTTGAAATTTGTGAACAAGGTTGTGAAATTTTGATTTGTGACAAGGGGACATTACAACTGACAATATAAAAATTTCACGATGGTTTTCTTATTCAATTATTTTTTAATGATATTTTAAATAAATTGTAATTATATATATATATATATATATATATTAAGTAAGTAAGTAAGTATAAGTATATATATATAAAATCAAACTGATATAAAATAGTAAATACAAGTATATCTATGGAAATTTCCAATAGATAAAATAGTTAACTAATAAGCACTTTTTTAATTTTCTATAATTGTATAATAAGTTCCAAAATGATATTTAAAAGAATTAAATTTAAAATAGATTAAAAATTAAATAAAGATGAAAAGTAAAATGTTGAAAAATAAAGAATAATTGTTGATTTTAAAATTCATATACAAAGTAACTAAACAAAATTTACTGTTATAATTAAAGACAAGTTACTACATTAAAACTTTGAAGATTAAAAAAATTATAAATTCATATATATATATATATATATATATATATATATATATATATATATATATAATAGTCTTGGGATTGCTCCCATTGTATTATATTTAACCATAAACAAATACATCATTTCCAACTATTATAGGTTGCAAAAAATACATCATTTCCAACTATTATAGGTTGCAAAAAAATATATCATATTGATAAGTATAGGGCAACTAACAAAAATCATTGATATTTTATATTTCTAAATTTTCTATCTCCTACTAGATTATAGTCATCTTATATCATTTATACATATTAGAAGTATTAAGAAAAAATAACTAGCAGAACTTAGACTACCTTAGAAAAAATTCACATTTGTACCTCATCATCAGAACTATCTGAGATGGGAGTACTTAGCCATGCAATTCCTTCAATCACCAACAACCCCATTGCTTGTTTTTAGAACCTCTATGCCTCTCAAAGCTTTCCTTCTCCTTCTAGCCTCATTCTGCAGAAATCCCATTTCCTACTAACCACACCATTGGTCACTAACAATGTTCCATCCAATGATGACATACCTATTCCAATATAGCAACAAAAATGACATTGTCTAGACTACTAAAGAATTGGCTTTTCATTAATGTGTCAGCCATTCTCCTTATCAATTCCTTAGCTTCTCCAAGATCTAGCAACTCCACCACAAACATAAAAAAAATGTCTATGTTAACCCTATAAAGATGATTTGAGACCATAAATTCCTCTCTTAATACCCATTAGACTACATAAAGGAGCAAACTACTTTGCATTTTGGTGCAAGGGGGTACTCCCCTCTTGCAAAAACACAAACACAAAACCAAAAACTCAACTTCTCCCTCTCAACATAACCAAATTTCACAATAGAGATTGCAACTAAAACCAAACCAATTACTACTTTATTCAAATTTGAATTCTCATACATTCAATAGATTACTCACATATGTAACTATCAAACTCTAGGAAGACATCTTCTACTCAATTCTTTATCATCCTACTCTACCAAACACTCTTTTCATCCCACAAGCTAGCTACTTCCATATATGGACTAGTATTTCACTTTGCCTCTTTTGTGTGAGGCTCCTCTCCCCTGCACTTTACTCTATTTTAGATCTCTTTTTCTTCTAGAGTTTGACCCTGCCTGTCATCACCCTCTTTGCTCTACATCTTTAACTTCTATTTCATTCCTTTGAAGTTGAACCTACTGATCTCTACATATTCTTCTCTCTACATCTTTCACTACCTTTTATTATTCTGAGACCAACCTCCTCTATTCAAACACCTCTTTGCATTTATTATGTTTCCTTTTGGCAGTGACCTATTCTACTTCTTTTTCTACAAAATGCCATTCAAGGCACTTCCTCTCCTTATGTTACCACTCCTTTGAGAACTCCACTCCCTCACACTTCAGGTCTAAACTATCTATATGCCCAAAGTGGGTATTTTCTTTTCAAATTGGCACTTACCTGCTCAACGTAGCTCTCTCCTTCCTCTTCTCTCTAGTTGTGACCACCCCTAAATCTCTTTACTGTGATATGAAGTGTGCTTCCCTCTATCTTTACTTCTTTCTATGCAACCCCATTCTTCCATTCGGTTCTCTCATTTATTTTTCTATTATGTGGCATGGCAACTAAATTTATTCTCTTAGCAGTGAACCCCATACAAGACACCATCGACTATTTTTATATTGTCAATATTTGAAAATGAAAGAGCTGGAAGTGGGAATGCCATACAATTTATGGAGGAATGAAATCTACCCAAATCACTTAGCATTCAAGTCTTATTTGAATTAAGTCAAATAGATAAGCAATGGGTCTTTTCTTCCACTCCAAACTACATAGATATAACTCATGAATGCATTAGTTTACTAATTCCAACATGGGGAAAATAAATACCTCTATTCTTAATATATTTCAATGCCCAAAAAAAGGGCAGAAAGAAAGACTTAGTTTCACCTCCTTCTGTATAATGGAATTGGCCAAATGGGAAGACAAATTTAATTTTGTTTATCAACAATTAAATTCCTCTATGGCACCTTGCAAATTGCTTGGTTGTGATATCTCTTTCACGACATTCTAACAATTCCATGACAACATATACACAAGGCTCAAATGTGACTTGACAATTATTTGATATATTCTCATTGAATGTCTTTGTCTCCTCCCAACATTTTCCATTGTCTTCACCTTGTGACATTTTGATCAACATGTACCAACAATAACACCTCATTGCCTTTGAAATGGATGCATGGTATAGAAAATCAACTTTTACAATAAATCTTCACCAAGGACTCATAATCTCATGAAAGTTGATTTTATATACCATGCATCCATTTCAAAGCTTCAAAATCTTAACCCAGGGTGTCCCCGTGACCCCCCCCCCCCCCCCCGAGCGACTCACTTAGAGAGGCAAGTAGGGGGGCAAGTGTAATCCCTAGAGGGGAACTTAATACCCCGCAAGACTATTCCCCTAGTAAGTCTAGGCGAGAGTCAAACCCATGGGCTCGAGGAGCCATCCCAACTCACAAGCCAACTCCGTTACCTGTGCATGCTATATATATATCGATCGGAGGGGCGAGAGTAGTCCCTGGAGGGGAACTCAATAGCCCACAAGCCTATTCCCCATGTAGGTCTAGGTAGGAGTCACACCCATGAGCTTGAGGAGCCATCCCAAGTCACAAGCCAACTCCGCTAACTATAAGGGCTATATATATAAGATTATACTAGCAATACTATTGAAATTAACACTTAATAATGATGGTTACTTTCCTTATGTAATATAAGGAGTGCACATGCATCAGGTATTAAATTATTATTATATTTATAAAGTATTATGCATAACAATACTTGTATTAAATATGTTAATATATGCATCATGTACATAAACACATGATTACTTGTTATATATTTGTGATCTAGAGAAGAAATATGTGTTGATAATTGATTCAAGAATGATGAAACAAGTGATAATCTTGAGATTAACCTACTTATACTTTGGGAAGAAACAAAAATAAACCATTAACAACATTAACCCTCGTGAATTTCCATCACATTTCATCTAAATCTTAATGCAAGGAAAAAATCAACCCCACCAAAGGGATTGAATGTATCCCAAGAATAAAAAGAAAATATACAACCACCCAATATGGTTAACACATTAGATCAATAAAAGACCTATGTTATGACATAGTTGAGGACAATAAAATGAACTAAATAAAATATTTCATTTGAAGGGGTAGTAAAATGTTTTATTGATTATTTCAAACGATACAATGTAGTGTGATTTATACAAGGAGGAAGATGTAGTTCACATAACTGTATAACAGTTTTAACTGCAATAATGTAATACCAATTATTAATATAAATATACGCCAACATTCCCCCCTTTATTACATTGTTCCTGCAATAGTACCAAGGGACCCCCCTAAATCCTAATATAGTCAACAAAGCTAATTACATAATATAAATACATATTTTATAGAAGATCTTCTCCTAAAGAACAAATCATGAACTAAGTAGGGATCCATCATGTTGTCTCATCTACCCTTACAAAGGTGTAGCATCGAGCTATGTTCTTGAGCTCTTTAGTCCCGAACTCTCAAATCATAGAGTCTTGAATTATTTGACAACAATCCCTAAGAGATACGACATATCTCTATCATTGTCTAGCAACCGTGAAAGGCTATAATTCTCAATCATATACTCTGAAGCTCGCTAGACAACAATCCATATTGAGCTCAGCACCAAATCCCAAACCTGTCTCCAAAACAAAATCTTCACAAAACATACATTCTTCAAATCTGTCAGCATCAACAAAGAAAAGCAAAACAACCAAAACCAAAAATGCTTCTCATGCAAAGCATCATCTCAAAACGAGAAGCTAACTTGAGATGATGGAAAATCCTCCATCATCTGATGTCTTCTACCTTCAATATGACCCTGTTACACTTTAACCAATTGATGTCTTGGATGAGTCTTTGGAGGCCTCATCAGGAATATAAAGGATGGCCCCGAAAGCATAAGTAATCTTTGACATATGTGCATTCATGATTAAAAGATGATAATGTCAATTTGAACCAATTATAGACCCATACACTAATCAACAATATATCTCCAAGACATTATTAAACATTCATCAAATTAAGCCTTCAACAATTTTTACCTTATTACTCCAAAACATGCAAATTCAACTTTAATAAAATGTCCTACTTATTTCTCCAAAATATCTCCAATAAGTTGCACACCTTTACAAACTTAATTATCTCCAAACAATTTCCTTATTTAACTATATACTTGAAATTCATACTTAGAAAATACATGATTATAAACCCTTTCAAACTATATATAAAATAAACAATTTTGCAAAACTATTTACTATTATCTTATTGTGCCTCCAATGTGCCTAAAACACCTTCTTAACTATTTAATTTGTTCAGTAATGGCACCTCTTCAGCTCTAAACACTTTCATCATTGAACACAAATTAAAATACTGCAAATAAAGAATCAAAACATGGCCAACTCACTCCAATATACTCATCTATACATGTAGTTAGTCTTTCATGTCGATGGTTTCATTTTTTTTATATTAGTGGATAAACATATTTTAGACCAGCAAGACTTCTTAGATGTCTATGCCCTAACCAAAGCCAAATACACAGAAAATGTCCCATCTATGAACTTTTACGACCTCTAAAAACTATGATAATTATTTATATCTTTCCCATAACCATAATACCAGCAATAAAGAGCACAACATCTAGCATTGGAGAAGAAATTTATACTAAAACAATAGAATAAGCATGGCTTCACCTTTGAAAACTATAATAATATACCTTTAATACTTCAACACTGATTTTTCTCTAGTCACACGACTTCAACATATATGCGGTTTCCTCTTTAAATCACTTACGATTTCATTAAAACCTTCAAATGCATCTGGTCATGAATTTTAAATGCCTAGAATTGAGACAGCGCATACTTTGTGGGATTCAAATCCTTTCATCTGTACATGCCTCAATAATCACAAGATCTCCCTTGCAGAAGGCTCTTCAAAATCTCCATCTTATCATGCCTCAGATCAACGCTGCTCGGATACCATATGAAGGGGTAGTAAAATGTTTTATTAGTTATTTCAAATGATACAATGCAGTGTGATTTATACAAGGAGGAACATTCAGTTCACATAACTATATAACAGTTTTAAACATAACTGTATAATAGTTTTAACTGCAACAATGTAATACCAATTATTAATATAATTATATGCCAACATCATTATTTAATGTAATTCAACTCTAATGAAAAGAAGATTCTAAAATTTGAAGCACTGACATGACCTAAGGAATTAACCAAAATATATAAAACATTGAATATTTATATGACCTAAGGAATCAACCAAAATATATAAAACATTGAATATTTATATATGATCATAAATATACCTAAGAAAAATTGTCACCTCTACTCTTTCTTACCATTAGGATATTTGGAAAGAATTTAATCTCAAGACTATCTTGAACTGATTTGGGCACATTTATAAATGTGATGCCATATGATATCTATTAAAGACTTAGCCTAGTACCATAGTATGGTCAATTCAAAAGGTATATATTTTGGGAGATGAATATCATTCCCATACATTTATTGATTATTTAATTCTCAATTTAGATAGAACATATATATTTAAATTATGGATACTCCTAACACCTTTGTCATGCTCATGAGCTTAGACTGGTGTTAAATGCTCAATAGCTATATAATGAGATTAATTTATAACATATGCACGTCTTCCGTGGTTTATGTGATTCATATTAGGAAAAAAAGAAAGGCCAACATAAAACATCTCATAATAGAATACAAAAAATCTAACGCTCTTATGTTCATTGTACACTTGAGCTAGGAATATATACACTAGAAATCCAAAAATAGAACAAGATTCTAGCTATCTCAATTGTATTGCTAAGTAAAAATCATATCCAAGTAGATCTAGTGTGTAAAGTTAGATTTTATGTGTTGAAATAAGCTTCATAGTTTGATAAACTAGTCAACCCCTCTAGTTTATTAGACATGGGCAACCCAAAATAAATTTTCATTGTAAATGAATTCACTCCTTGAGGATAAATATTTATTGGGATTATTAGAATATTTTTATGTGGAGGTTTTAGAATATAAATATAGAATTTGAAAGTGAGAGAGATCTACTTTGTACGTGCACATGTATGAAAGAAGAGACTTGAATTATAAGGATTGCCAATTATCATTATGGAATGTGTTAGAAGAAGACAAGTGACCTGGAAAAACATCATTTATAATTGAGGTGATAATAGTCCAAATTATTTAGCTTAAGAAGTGGGTATGAAGCTACAATTAGTAGAAAATGTAGAAGGAATATCCTAATGACCAAGATCCAAATCTATTAAAAATATTAGAGAGGATGTGGATCAACTTTGATTGTAAATGTTTTATTATTAGGAAAAAACTAATAGACTATTCGAAGTTAGATGGGACTACAACCATAGTGTGAATCCATGATCTACCTAAGAGTAGAAATGATAAATCCAAAATGACATAATAGAGAGCCTTAGATTATTTTTTCTAATTTAATCAAGTAAGATACACAACAATGGTGGCATGTTATTGTCACATGGTTGGATGATAAAGAAAGCCTATCTAACTTTGTTGCACCAAATTAAATCCTTAGATGGGGGAGGATCTATTTCCTCAAGGAAAAGATTGTAGTGGCCCTCAAATAACTCTTTTTTTCTCTAAGCTCATATTTCCCTCATCTACCTACACACAAACATGTTTTGGGTCATCTAGACATATCCTAATCATTTTCTCATATAAGTGGACAATAACCTTTTTTATTCATCTTGAGCTCTTTTTGAATCTATCCATGATAAAGTTAACCAACTATGCCTCCCCCATCTAAGGATTTAATTTGGTGCAACAAATTTAGATATGCTTTCTTTATCATCCAACCATGTGACAATAACATGCCACCATTGTTGTGTATCTCAATTGATTAAATTAGAAAAAATAATCTAAGGCTCTCTATTATGTCATTTTGGATTTATCATTTCTACTCTTAAGTAGATCATGGATTCACACTATGGTTGTAGTCCCATCTAACTTCGAATAGTCTATTAGTTTTTTCCTAATAATAAAACATTTACAATCAAAGTTGATCCACATCCTCTCTAATATTTTTAATAGATTTGGATCTTGGTCATTAGGATATTCCTTCTACATTTTCTACTAATTGTAGCTTCATACCCACTTCTTAAGCTAAATAATTTGGACTATTATCACCTCAATTATAAATGATGTTTTTCAAGGTCACTTGTCTTCTTCTAACACATTCCATAATGATAATTGGCAATCCTTAAAATTCAGGTCTCTTCTTTCATACATGTGCGTGTACAAAGTAGATCTCTCTCACTTTCAAATTCTATATTTAAAGCTCAATTCAAAAAAATGCTAGAGTATAGTTGAGAGATTTTTGGAACATACAAATAAGTCTCAAACAAGAGTTAGTCCTCTATCAACACATAGATAGATTCATGTACCAAAATTAAGGTAATTTCCCATACCCCCCAAACTAGAATTTCCCAAATTTGATGGTATTGATCCTACCAATTATCTATATATAAGGTAAACCAATATTTTGTATTAAATATAAAGTTCCCCATGATCAAAATCTCTTTAGTACTTCTTTAAAAGTAGAAAATGAAGTCATTCAATGGTTAGATAAAACTCAATCCTTTCTCACAAGGGAAAACTTTTGCACTTGGAAATCCTTAGCTAAATTTCTCTATATGTGGTAATATGTGTTTGATTCAACAATGTATTAACATTCATACTCGAGCTCTTTGGATCAATCTAGTTAAATGCATTTTATCTATTCATGATTGATTGAAATCCTAAATTATCATGTTCATTTATGTTCAATCATCATGTTCTAGAGCTAATTCATTTACTACTTAAAAGATTGATTTATGTTTCAATGTATATACATTTTTTTATTTATTCTAAATCAACATTAGGAAAAGTTCATTTTTCAAGTCATATTTTAATTATGAAAATTTATTTAGTAATTAAATGATTTAACATTATACCTCCAGTGGAGAAAATTTAAATGACATCCATATACGATGGCAGGAGATTGTGGAAGTAGTCTACAAGAAAATGGTGGGATTTCTGGTGAAGATATCCTACTGAAAGGTTGTCAAGCTGATGGGAAGCAGTTAGAGGAAGAGGACCTAGCTACTAGTGTAGTTCAGGATGGGATAGGGGAAGAAGGTAATCCCCCAAAACTAGGAGGTATGTTAGTAGGGGATAAATCCAAGGCAGAAAACCCCGAGTTGGGTTTTAATGGTCAAAAGGAAACAAACAACCTATTAGTGAACATGTTTTCTGAGAAGTAGAATAACCGTATGTCTACACTTTCTTGATCTTAAATTAAAGGAAAAGGTACCTTGGAGTTAATCCATCTCTCTTCAGACCCTTTGTCAAGTGAGTGCTCTTTGTTTGTTCTTGATAGTATTGTGGCGAAAGGGCATATCATATGGAAATGACCCTTGTAGGCAAATCTCTAGGCCTTAGACCAAACATTGAACTAGTTAGGTCTTGGGATTCTAAAAAATAGAGAAATAAAGGGCTAGTTGATATCATAGCTTTAGCCAAAGGCTTCTTCTCTTTCTCCTTCTCATGTAAATAAGATCTATGTAATCTTCTTGTAGGGGGGACTGGTTGTTTGGGAAATCTACTCTAGCTTTGAAGAAGTGGGAACCCAGGTTTGACACTTCTAAAAGATCCTTTAATGTTGCTCTTGTTAGGGTCTGGTTACATGGTCTCCCACTGGAATTATGGGATGAAGAAGTTTTCAAGAGAATAGTGAGTGTGTTTCGGCAACTCCTGACTATTGACTCTATGATGGCTAATAGAAGGCATATGGTGTATGCCAGAATCTGTGTGTGTGGAATAGAATGTGAATCTACCCACATCTATCAAATTGATCTCTAAATTTGGGGAGTGGGTTCAATTGGTGGAGTTTGAATCCATTCCTTTTTCTTTCTTCCACTATAAGAAGGTTGGCCATTAGGCGAAGTAGTGCCCTCTCAAATTTAAGAAATCCATATAAAATGTCTGGATGGAGAAAAAAGACTCCCAGACCGATATAGCTATGGAGGAAACCCTAAACGCTGAGGCTCTCAGACTAGATTCCTTGGTCATTGTGGACTTGGGTCTCGAAGGGGATTAGGATTACAGTAAGAATTCTAAACCAATAAAGGATGAATCAAACTAAAGAGATGAGGAAGAGAAATGGGAGGAAAGCAAAAGGGATACAGAATCATAATACACCGATGTACATCTAGGAGAGGAGGAAGTGGTGTAGGATAAAGGCATGGATTCTCCTATTCAACCTCATGAGGAGTTGACCTAGGAAAGTGATAGAGAATTAGATGTTTCTCCTTAGGTCAAAGCATCTCCACTAGAGGGGATGAAAATAGCCTCTCGAGTCTCTCCTTTTCTAGATAATAAGGGAAAGGAACATAATGTTGAATGCACAGAGGAACCCTTCATCTTAGTTAAGAGGAGTAGAAGAAGAAATCTTTGGTAACCAACCAAAGAATGACCACCGGGAATAAAGTTAAAGTTGATTGTCATTCAACACACAAAACCCAAGGGAGGCTTTATCTCACTAAAATAAGGGAAAGAGAAAGTAAAAAACAAATTACAGGAGGAGTGTAGAAAACATTGTTTGAAATGTGCCGAGGAGGCACCCACAACCCTTTATTATGAAGATTATATCCTAGAATATCAGGGGATGAATAAATCTCACAAGAAATACCTCCTAATGAATATGGTGAGAGATCATACACTGGTCATCTTGTTGATTCAAGAAATGAAGATGTAGGTTGATAAGGTGATGTTGATGAAGAATAGACTATTTAAGGACTGTGGTTTCCATGGTTTTAATTCAGAGGGAGCTTCTAGAGGGATCACCACTTTTTGGAATCCACATTATGTAAAAGGAGAAGCCATTGGGAAGATCCAAATAACATTTCCAATCATTTTATTCACATCAAGGATGGCTCTTTCTAGATCATCTCTAATGTTTATGCCCTGAACATTAAAAATCCTATGAAAAAACTGTGGAACAAGTTGGAAAGGATCAAGACTAGATACACTGAAGTGAGATTGTTAGTGATGGGTGACTTTAACATGCCCCTCAATGAAAATGAAAAGAGTGGAGGGTCCCAATATTTGGAGGAAAGTAGGATGGATATGAGGGATTTTATTGATAATTAGGCTCCTTTTGATGTGGCACTTCAAGGAGATGAGTTCACCTAGTCTAATCAGAGAGTTGGCTAAGATTAAATTCAGGTGAAATTGGATTGAGCCATTATCTTGATGGATTGGTTTTAGGAGTATTCTATTTATTTAACATCCATAACTAGAATAGGGTCAGATCACTGCCCTATCTCTTTCATGGCTAACAAATTAGAAAGGAAAAAAGGGTTTCTGTTTCAAATTTGAAAAGATGTGGCTAAACCATCTAGACTTACAATAGAAAATAAGGGAATGGTAGTAGATCATAGTTCAAGGTTTGGCTATGTTCAGAGTGACTAAGAAATTAGCCAATCTCAAGACCAACATTTTGAAATGAAATAAGAGTTCTTTTGGGCAAATTTTTTAGAATAAGGAGGTAGTCAAAAGAAAACTTGACTCTATTCAACAACAAATTAGGATAGAATACATGGATAGAGAGTTACAGAATTAGGAAAATGATCTCTTAAGTAAGCTTTATGATATTATTTCTAAAGTAGAAGAGTTCTAGAAACAAAGGGCTAGGACAATTTGGCTCAAAAGTGGGGACTGGACCATGAAAATTCTCCACTTATCGACTCTAAAGCATAGAACTACTAATAGGATTATAATCATCTAGACTAATGGAAAATAAATAACAAATGAGAAGGGGTTACAAGAGGTTGCAACAAACATTTACTCGGGGCTGCATAAAGAGGATCCCCCCAAGAACTTGAAGACAGTGTGCTGGAGGTCATTCCCAAAGTCCTCTTGATGTAGGACAACAAAAGTTTAACCTGCAGTCCTATGGAGGAGGAAATGCATTTGGCAATCTTCTCTTGTGAAGGAAATAAGGCCCCTGGGCTGGATGGGTTCCCCCCTTTTTCTTTTAGGAGTTTTGGAGTATTGTGACCAAAGATGTGATAGAATCCATGAGGGAATTTTTTAGCAGCAAAAGTTTACTTAAGGAGTTGAATATCACTTTCATAGCTCTTATTCCTAAGAAACCTAGAGAAAACTATTTTTTTGACTTTAGGCCTATTAGTCTATTGTGCAATTTTTTCACATCATTTCAAAAAATTTCAACATGTGTCAAATTAGTAATATTTCTGGTTCCTTTCAAGAGATTTAGGTTTTGTTGATCTCTAGGGAATGATTCATAGATAACATGTAGGTTAAGGATAGGATTCACATAAAGGGACAGCCACTTCATTACAATGATATTCATATAATTAGAGGCTTAGTCTTATATATTGGGTGTTGTTTAAATAGTTTCAAGGAATCTTTTCAATATAGAGCCAGTCACAAGTATTTTGAATAGAATGCAAGTTTATAAAAATGGTGATGAATAGATGAGAGAAGCATGAATCTAATGTTTCAATGATGACATAATGAGGTTTAGAGTGTTCATTGTGAAACATAGAGCTCAAAGAATGGTATGGTGATGGTGTTGTCATATATGTATGGCCATTAAAGCACTTGGTCAATGATGAATGAAATTTGGCCATTCAAACTATAACATAGGCTTCAAATCCAAGCTATTAGAGTGGTGTTGTCTTAGAAAATTGAAGAGGCTCGGCCTATGTGAAAGGCAACAATCATGGAAGAGAGGCCTCACATAAGTGTTACTCATGCCCAGCAAACATGGAAAATTTAAAAGGGAAGTGTGAAGCCTCTTAGAAGATAAGGTGCCACCATTAAGTAAGAGTCATGCAACCTTTGAAGTGTCCTCATGCCAAGCAGAAGAAATGGCACTCCATTACAGCCCAAAGCACCAATTATAAAGATAATTCAACCTGTTAAAAAGAAGACACAACCACTATTGGAATAAAGGCACAAAGCCATACAAAGAATGTGCCACCATTGTCAAACTCTAATGTAGCTGCTTCATAAGGATGGTGTGTCATGAGATATGTATAGCGCAACCTAGAATATAGAGTAAAAAATGTAATACATGGCATGGG
This sequence comes from Cunninghamia lanceolata, assembly GCA_027924645.1. NCBI lineage: Eukaryota > Viridiplantae > Streptophyta > Pinopsida > Cupressales > Cupressaceae > Cunninghamia > Cunninghamia lanceolata. Next base: position 10,088,810 of record BSBN01000186.1, on the reverse strand, counting down.
AAAAGTTAAACACACAGCTAGCTATAAATATAAATAGATGCACATAATCATTATGGGAAGATTGTATAAGATCAAAATACAAGGAAAGACTCAACCCTCTTATGAAGCTCAACCTTATGCAATTTATAATGTGCTCGCAATCATTTCATATCAGCTCTGCCTCAAAGTAATAGCGCAAGCCATCCTTTCATTAGATACATATCCCATTCACCATGTCAATGGCACAACTATGGTTTTAGCATTCTAATGCTCACAGAGGCTCAACCTTTGTAAAGTAGAGATGCAATGTATATCAAACCCGAAGGCACAACTTGGAGAACAATTTTGGCGTAGCTTTGAAAATGAGGGTGCTTGGCATAAAGTTGATAGGCGCATCAATGAAACAAGCGAGCCAAAGAATCCATCACCACCATTTGAAGATACAGAGCCTCGGCTATAGATCCAAGGCACCGTAAATACAAAGGATCAACAATTCATAAATGTAGAAGACTCAGCAACCATAGGATGTAGAGATGATCAATGACTCCAACAAGTAGCTCAAGCAGGATACGAGAGTGTGCCACTTTACGCAACCGCAATAGTTTCCAAGGAGAAGAAATAAATTTTCTCTCAAATAAGCGCAGTGCTTCCACATGGTTGCCACAAAAGGTAGATAAATATGTTTTTATTAAATCTTATAGGGTTTAATATTTTAATCACGTGGGTTTCCAAAATGATATGATTCATTATTAAATGTTGAGTCCCTTATTTTATTATATGGTGGGCCCTCCAGATAAAGCTAAATGTTTAAAATAAAAAGAGTCTCATTATCTTAAGGCTATGGAGAAGTAAAAGGAGATTTTAAACAAATAAAGAGTCCATTTTAATGAGATCATATGTGGGTTCCTGTAACAAAGGAAGCTAAGACTTTATTATATAATAAAACTCTTATATCTCATTTGACTCTATTCACATGAAACGAAATAAGTAGCCCTAAAAATGAAATAAAGCAACACTTGGCTTCCATGGAAGGTGAAGTTATAGGAATGACAAAGGAGCGGGAATTTCTCATGTAGGCCAAAGAAAAGAGAAGCAACAATAGATAGGCAAAATAGAAAGAGCCAATTAACTAGAAGTTTCAGTTACCAGATCCAGAATCAATGGGATTTCAGTTGGAGATATTTTCTGGATAGTTGGAGAAGATCTTCAGAGGGTTTTTATTTTTTGGCTTTAAATACATGAATCTGGGAATGATACACACAGATGATCAGAAAGTTTATTAGTAGCAGAATAGAGATATTTTTATTGCATTAGAAGGTGCTTCTCATGAAGGATTCAAATATTGTTGTGCAATTTATTTGCCTCTGTATTTTGTTCTCCCTCAAATAATCAAGAAAAAGTGGTGCTTTGTGTAAATCAAGATTTGTCTTTGATTCTTGCTTCTTCTTTCTTTCTATTCTTAGCCTCTAATAAATATGTTTCATATGCTAGGTTATTAATCATGTATTCTACTCTTTCATTTTACTAGTTAATCTTTTAGGGTTTAATCATTGTGTTGTTTAGAATTAGGAAATGAATCCAACTCATCGCCATAACATCAGATTAGACTTTTATCAAGATATAATCTTGTTTTTTCTTCCCTTTTCTCCACAGCCCATAGAGAAGAACCATCTTCTTTAAAATATAGAGGTTATCCTAAGGGTCAATCCCACATTCTTAGGGTTTCCCATTGTTGCTGATTAATCTACAAATTTAAACATCAATAGTTTTTGGTGACCATGGTGGGACTCAAAATCAAAGACTTGGGGCTTTTTTTCCTGAATCTTTGCCATATATTTTTTGTGTTTTTGGTGGAAAATCACAAAAATATCTGTTCATGGGAGCATGAATCTTCCATCTAGCGACTCTAGTAGTGAATATTTCTTAGATCTTTACATCTACAAATCATGGTAGCCTCATATATTTTTGTGCAACTCAATATTCCTACAAGGAATTTTCCTTTTGTGACTTGGGATAAAAGTCCTCTACTTCTACAACAACAAGGCTAGGTTCCTAAGGCAACATGGAAAGCATTACCTTATTTTCTTGGAGATGGGTCTGTTTGTCCTATAGATCACATTCAAGATGTGGAAAATTTATGCACCATACATAATGTCACAACTGAGAATGAAGCTCTTTTGCTACTGGCATCTTCCCTCAAAGGCAAAGCAAGGGAATGGTATAGAAGTTTGCAACCTAATTCAGTCACAAGGTGGGACCAGCTTGGAGAGCTCATCTACAATCAATTCCAAGAGATGATGGATGTCAGCTCTCTAACTTAGAACCTCATCATGATCAAGAGACATCCTATGGATTACATGCCTGATATCAATGCAATATTTGATAAGGTATGGAAAAAAAATTTAGTTGATATGAGACCTCCTCCAGTTTTTGCATTTCTGAATATTTTGAATGCTTTAGACCCTGAAATTTTTGTTATGATTCAAGCCTTAAGAGGTGAAACTTATTCCAATCATATAATGTTTCTATTAGAGCTGAAAAGAACCTCATAGAAGCTGGTAAATTACCTCCTATGCCTTTAAAACCATTGTTTCCTCCTAAAAATATTTCATCCCAAGCCCTTCCCTATAGCCAAATGCATAATTATTCTAGTCCACCCACCCTCCTTGCTGATTTGTCAAATCATGAAGAGATGTTGGAGGTAAAATAACTTATAAAAAGCTTCACCCATGAGCTAAATGAGTTAAAATTTCAAGAATTGTATCATGCTGATCCATACTTCGTGCCTCAAAGTTTTTATGAACAACCATGTCAATACAATCATTTCATCAAAAATATCTTCCCTTATACATAGAAGATGCCCAATTATTCTAGGAATTGTGCTTTGCAAGCCTCAGTGGCTACAAATCAGCCAATAAAAGTCACATATCAGGTACTGTGTCATTTTGATATCAAAGAAAATTTGAGTCTCAAAGATTGAAATATAAGAAAAGAGATAGACCCTATTTATCTAGTGTTCCTAGCCAATCCTGAGCATCATGCACCTGTGGTGAGGAGTAATTTAGAAACTCAGTTAACTAATGATAGAGATTCAGAGGATGAATATGACTTGACTCTTCTAGAAGCTAAAAAGTACTGGGTGAAGAATGCTGCATCATCTGTATCACATCTTGAGGTAGAAGTTGTAAAAGAAATTGTTGTTGAATCTACAAATAAAGGGTGTTTTTATTTCTATCATGATTATTCACATCTTGAAGAAGATGATTCAGAGATGTAGTCACATGAAGAAGAGGATGGGATAGATGACAATGGTATGATCTCTTTGAAGCTGAAAAGTACTTACAAAATAATTTGGAGGCTAAAAAGTACTAGCCATCAAATGATACAAAATCTTTATCTCACCTTGTAAAAGAATAAAAAGTAAGTCCTCATGTGCAAAAGGGTGAAGATGAGTCTAACAAGGAATTTTTTGGGATGATCTAGAAGTTTTTTGTTCAAATTTGGGTGATCATGATAAAAAGAAAAGTGGCCTCCATGATAATGATGCATTGAGAGACCCTTGTAATAAAGATTTGCATGAAGAGTTGCCTCATACACCATTGTTCATTCAAGAAGAAATGCCAATCAGATTCAAGACAATAATAGGCAGCTCTGTCACATTTAAGCCAGAGTTTGAGGCTACTATGGATTAGGAACATACAAAGGTACAGACATGAAAATTCACTGATGAGTCCAAGATCATAAATGCTTTCACATGTGAACAAAGAGGTGAACTCCATCACTTGATTTTTCCTTCCCACCCTCCGCTAAAGCAAGAATAGTATACAGATCATTTTGAATGGTGTATTGATGCCAAGAAAGAGTCTCCAGAAAAAAAAAGTAAGGCAAAGAGGTACAAATTCTGTTTATTTTTCTTCATGCATTTTATTTGGTCAATTCTCAGTGCAATATGGATCCATTGGAGCAATATCATTAGATTTGGGAGTTATTTTTCCATTCCTATGAATGGGCATGTCCGTGTGAGGTTCACACATTAGTAATTTAAGCTTAATGCTTTGCAATAAGTTGCAGCTACAACAGTTAGTTTCAATTTTAGTTTCATTGCTTTCAATAAGTCTCAGCTACAATAAAGGATCTATGGTCAGTTTTAGTGTTTCGTTAGTTGCAGTATGTATCTCGTCCAGCAGTGTTTCTATTTTAGATTCAATGTATTTGTTGTGCAGATTGCACCAATTTGGTTGCACAAATTTTGGCTATAGCTATGTCTTCAGGGTGTTGATTGTTTTAGTTTTACCATAATTGACTCTATGCCTAATGGATAAGCCACTATTTTGTCTAGGTTTGCAATGAGAAAGCTCATTTTCCTAGCCAGTCACCAAGAAATGTTGTGCAATTTTTGTAAATCATTTCAAAAAAATTCAACATGTGTTAGATTAGTAATATTTCTGGTTCTTTTCAAGAAATTTAGGTTGTGTTGATCTCTAGGGAATGATTCATAGATAAGATGTAGGTTAAGGATAGGATTCACATAAAGGGATAGCCAATTCATTAAGATGACGCTCATATAATCAGAGGCTTAGTCTTATATATTGGGCATTGTTTAAATAGTTTCAAGGAATCTTTTCAATATAGAGCCATTCACAGGTATTTTGAATAGAATGCAAGTTTATAAAAACGGTGATGAATAGATGAGTGAAGCATGAATTTGATGTTTCAAAGAGGACATAATGAGGTTTAGAGTGTTCATTGTGAAGCATAGAGCTCAAAGAATGGTATGGTGATGGTGATGTCATATATGTATGACCATTAAAGCACTTGGTCAATGATCAATGAAGTTTGACCATTCAAACTAGAACATAGGCTTCAAAGCCAAGATAACAGAGTGGCATTGTCTTAGAAAAATGAAGAGGCTCGGCCTATGTGAAAGGCATCAAGAATGGAAGAGTGGCCTTGCATAAGTTTTACTCATGCCAAATAAACATGGAAAATTTAAAAGGGAAGTGTGAAACCCCTTAGAAGATAAGGTGCCACCATTAAGTAAAAGTCACACAATGTTTGAAGGGTCCTCATGCCAAGCAGAATAAATGGCACTCCATTACAGTCCAAAACACCAATTATAAAGATAGTTCAACCTGTCAAAAAGAAGACACAACCAATGTTGGAATAAAGGCTCAAAGCCATACAAAGAAGGTGCCACCATTGTCAAAATCTAACGCAGTTACTTCATAAGGATGGTCTGTCATGAGATCTGTATAGCACAACCTAGAATATGGAGTAAAACATGTAATGCATAGCATGGGAAAAGTTAAACACACAATTGGCTATAAATATAAATGGATGCACATAATCATTGTGAGAAGATTGCGTAAGATCAAAATACAAGGAAAGACTCGGCCCTATCATGAATCTCAACCTTATGCAGTTTATAATGTGCATGCAATCATTTCATATTATCTCAACCTCAAAGTAATAGTGCAAGCCATCCTTTCATTAGAGACATAGCCCATTCACCATATCAATGGTGCAGCTATGGTTCTAGCATTCTAGTGCTCACAAAGGCTCAGTCTTTGAAAAGTAGAGATGCAACCTATATCAAACCCGAAGGCACAACTTGGAGAAAAATTTTGGTGTAGCTTTGAAAATGAGGGCACTTGGCATAAAGTTGATAGGTGCATCAATGAAACAAGCAAGCCAAAGAAGCCATCACCACCATTTGAAGATATAGATCCTTGGCTATAGATCAAAGGCATCGTAAATACAAAGGCTCAACCAATTCAAAAATATAGAAGAATCAAAAACTATAGGATGCAGAGATTATCAATGGCTCTGACAAGAAACTCAAGAAGGATGCAGGAGTGTGCCACTAGGCACAACAGTAGGAATTTACAAGGAGAAGAAACAAATTTTCTCTCAAACAAGTGCAGTGCTTCCACGTGGTTGCCACAGAAGGCAAATAAATATGTTTTTATTAAATCTTATAAGGTTTAATATTTGAATAACGTGGGTTTCCAAAATGAGCTGAGTCATTATTAAATGTTGAGTCCCTTATTTAATTTTTATGGTGAGCCCTCCAGATAAAGCTAAATGCTTTAAAATTAAAAAGAGTCTCATTATCTTAAGGCTACGGGGTAGTAAAAGTAAATTTTAAATAAATAAAGAGTCCATTTTAAGGAGATCATATGTGAGTCCCTCTAGAAAAGGAAGCTAAGACTTTATTATATATTAAAACTCTTATATCTCTCATTTGACTCTATTCACGTGAACTGAAACAAGCAGCCCTAAAAAATGAAATAAAGCAACACTTGGCTTCCACGAAAGGTGAAGTTACAGGAATGACAAAGGAGCTTGAGAATTTCTCACATAGGCCAAAGCAAAGAGAAGCCACAGTAGATAGGCAAAACACAGAGGACCAGTTAACTAGGAATTTCAGTTACCAGATCCAGAATCAATGGGATTTCAATTGGAGATATTTTCTAGGCAGTTGGAGAAGATCTTCAGAGGGTTTTTATTTTTGGTTTTAAATACATGAATTTGAGAATGATACACACAGATGATTAGAAAGTTTCTTAGCAGTAGAACAGAGATATTTTTCTTGCCTTAGCAAGTGCTTCTCATGCAGGCTTCAAGTATTGTTGTTGTAAATCAAGTATGCACCCTTCTAAGCTCACAGAAACTTAGCTACTTATTGGAAAATGGAATCACTCTTAGGATGTGGGTTTCCTATAACGAGAGTGAATCTTCAGATTGAGCTGGTTCTCCTTATCATTTCGTAATCTAATTAACTTGCAAGGGAAAAGGGATAGAAAGATATGCTAAAATAAATGGATTCTAGTTAACTTTAAGATTGTATCACCTAATAGATCTTACTCACAAATAGATTATTGGACTTTGGCCTTCATAACACTTAATCATTTAACTCATAAATATTTCACATGATGGTCTGGTAGACACAACATGCAACATAAATTAAACAAAGATTTTTCAAAAATACCACAAGCTAAGACAAAGCAAAGGATAAATATTCATCACAATGCAACATCAGATTAACTTGCAAATTGTTAGACAAAATGTGAAGGAAGGATGCTGCTAAATAACTAAAGGAATAATGAATATAATGAAAATGAGTACAACACTCTCAATATGAGAGGAAGACTTTGGTGTCTCTGCACTATGATCTCTAAAACTCTAACTAAAAAAAATGGAACTCCGAACTCCTCAAAACAAAGGGATATCTGAGATATATGCTGTGAAATCTATCTCCTCCTAAAAGCTGGAAAAAAGATCCTAAAAATAGACTCCAAGTCCATTTTTGAGCTACTTAGAAAAGGACAAATAAAAACTCCTCAAAAGAGTTGAAACTACGAAATCATTGAAAGAAAGCTAGGTGTGTGGAAATTGCTTCCTACACTAATCTAATGAGTGGAAAGATATACAAATTCAATTTAATCGTTGCAACTATAGAAACATGAAACATATAAATGAGACATTACAGCAATGCACATGAACTAGAAAGAAGACAAAAGAAGAGAGACAAAGATATAATGTGGGGAAAACCCTTAGCGGGTGGAAAACCCTTATCGGATGGAAAACCCCACACTCAAAAACCTACACAATGTATTAACAAAACTATATTTTGTTTACAATACACTTGCAATGCAAGTTTCAATGGTCTTCAACACTTGTGTCTTGAGTCAATCTGGCAGCACAATAGTACTTGTCAATCCTGTAATATATCTCCTCCACCAAGCACCTGTTTATATAGAATATACAAGGCAAAATTAGTCCTTTCTTGGAATGGGTGTCCAACATGGCCTCATGGACCAAAATCCATGCCTAAGGACACTTGGTCAACATTGTAGAATGTATCTGATAGTTGTCCACAACTCCCATCCCAAAGAGGTCGCTTATTTCCAAAATGGGCTATGACAGATGCTCTTACGACTCTTATGACCGTCATAGAATCTGTCATAGCAGTTACAACTTATAGCTGTAAGAGAATCTATCATACACAAGCTAAAAATAGCATATTCTCTTACAACATGTCATAATCCACCTTGGCGCACCCAAATAAGCCTTTTTCAAAGATGCTTCATGACACATGTCTTCACCTGTCTTACAAGCTCCTATTTCTGACTCTTACATGCCATAACTTCATCATAGGAATCCATCATAACCGTTTCAGTCAAAGATTACCTTACACAACATCCAAGATGCCAACACATGGTAAAATACTCCTTCCACAAAGTGGGACGCCTATCTCCTCATGTGAGGACAAAATTACAAGTTGTCATCTTCCATGTAGGATGACACATCACCTTGCCACATCCCACAAAATGACAATATGGAATTTACAATTAATTTACAACATAGGCATTCAATTAATAAATACAAACATAAATAATGCAAGGAATTACCAAGGTTGAGAAACCTTAATTCCCAACATTCTCCCACTTGTCGAACAACTTGTAAGAGGTAATAGAATAATAGGATTTAACTGCTATAGGCTGAGAGCCCCATAGACTCCAAACACCATCTGAACTTCTCTATGCTCACTGGCTTCGTTAATGCATCTGCAACATTCTTCAAAGTATCTACCTTATCTAAATTTACCTTCCCATCCTTTACCATGTCTTGCACGAAGTGAAATTGAACATCAATATGCTTTGTTTTGGCATGGAAAGTTAAATTCTTCGCAAGGCAAATCACACTCTGACTATCATAACTGATTGTAATCTGACCTGCATCAACACCAATGTCTAAACACAATCTCTTAAGCCAAATGGCTTCCTTACAAGCATGAGTTACTTCCATATACTTAGCTTCTATCATGGACAAAGCAACCACATGTTGTCACTTACTCATCCAACTAATAGCACCACCAAATAGTGTAAACACATAAGCACTAGAGGATCTCCTGCTGTCAATGTCACCTACCTAATCTAAATCCACAAATCCATGAATATCAACATAATGTGGAGGTCATGTAACATTACCATGATAGCGTATGGAATACTTAAAAGTACCCCTCAAATATCTAAACACTCGCTTAACTACATCCCAATGAACCTGTCCACGATTAGCCATAAATCGACTAAGGACTCCCACTACTTGGGCAATGTCTGCTCTTGTGCAAACCATAGCATACATCAAACTACCAACAACACTAGCATTAGGTACTCTACTCATGTCCTCCAGGTCACTCAGAGATTTTGGACAATCCTCAACAGACAACTTTGTCCCCAAAGAAATAGTAACACACAATGGTATAATTTGCCATGCTAAACCTATCCAACATAGTCTTCACATACTTACTCTAGCTTAACCAAAGTTTTATGTTAGTTCTGTCTCTTCTGATTTCCATTCCTAGAATGTACTTGGCTGCCTGTAAATCTTTCATTTCAAACTATGCTGACAACTGAGATTTAAAATCAGAAATCATATTCTTACCCTTCCCAATGAGCAACATATCATCAACATACAATGCAACAATGAGAATACAATCACCATCAAACTTAAAATACACATAGTGATCCGATTTTGATCTCACAAATCTAATTAACAACACAAAGGCATCAAACTTCAAGTACCACCTCCTAGGAGACTGCTTCAAACCATACAAAGACTTCTTTAACTTGTAAACCAAATTTTCTTTACCTTTCACCATGTAATGCTCTGGCTGTGACATGTAGATTTCTTCCTTTGAATCACCATGAAGGAAAATTGTCTTCACATCCATCTATTCTACCTCTAAGTCATAAGCTACTGCAAGAGATAATAGGAATCAAATGGATGTCAGCTTTGCAATGGGAGAGAATATCTCACCATAATCTATACCCTCCACTTGTGAATACCCCTTCGCAACAAATCTAGATTTATACTTCTCAACACTGCCATCTACACCAAATTTGTTCTTGAACACCCATTTGTATCCAACAGGTTTCTGTCTAGGAGGCAAAGGCACCAAGTCCCGAGTTTGATTATTTTCCAAAGAAGCCATTTCATCCTCCATGGCCTCCTTCCAGGAACCTGCATCTTTCATATCCAAAGCCTCTGACACAGTTCTAGGTTCATCACTTAGTAATCAAAGCATAAGCACAACTAGAATCAAGCAATTTAAAACCAAACCTTTCAGGTTGCTTCCTTATTTGTAGACCTCCTCAAAAGCTGAGGTTGAGGTTCAGCTTCTTCATCTGAACTTTTAGAGCTGCAAGAGCTCTCCTCATTATTAGGTCCAACATTGTCTTTCTGTTCAGTCTCCTCAAGGGTAGCAAGAAACTGAACAACATCCTCTTTCTTTTCTTTTTCTTCTGGTTGTAAAATAGTGGAAGAAAGTGTAAGCTCTCTGAAAATGACACTTCTGCTATACAATACTTTTTCAGCCACAGGATCCCAAAGCTTGTATCCTTTCACACTGACACCATAGCTAATGAAAATACATTTAACAGCCTTGTTCTCCAATTTTTATTGCTTCTCCCTAGGCACATGTGCATATGCCTCACAACCAAAAACACGAAGATGCCTTATTGAAGGGTTTCTACCAAACCACACCTCCATGGGTGTCTTACCAACAAGAGCTGATGTAGGAGATCTATTTACAAGATAGCAAGTAGTGGCAATAGCTTCAGACCAAAACTTTTGTTCTAGGCCAGCTCCACTAAGCATACTCCTAGCCTTCTCCATCAGTGTCCTGTTCATCTTCTCTGCAACTCCATTTTGCTGTGGGGTGTATGGATTTGTCTTGTGCCTTTTAATCCCAAGTTCCTTGCAATATTTATTGAATTTTGTAGAATAGAACTCACCACCATTGTCAGTTCTCAAACATTTAATCTTTTTACAAGTCTGATTTTCAGCAAAGGCCTTAAACTCCTTAAACTTACTATAGACTTCAGATTTGCTTCTAAGAAAATAAATCCATGTCCTTATATTGTAGTCATCTATAAAAGATACAAAATATATAGATTTTGATAATGAAGGAACATTAACAGGACTAAATACATCAGAATGAACAAGGTCCAACACACCAGAAGACTTATGAGAACTTGAGTAAAACTAAACACGGTTTTATTTTCCATATATGCAATGTTCACAAAAGTCAAACTCAAGATTACAATCATCTAACCCCTCAATGAGGTTCTTATTTTTTAGGCTACATAGACCCTTCTCACCAATGTGGCCAAATCCCTTATGCCATAACATTGTCTTTTCAGCAGGAAGCTTAACTTCCAAGGCATGATTACAACCAACAATAGTAGATACAACAGATTTCTTCACTGCTTGTTCAGATGGTGGGGATGAAGTGATTGCTGCCCTCTTTCTCAAGTTAGAAGAACTATTACATTGTGAAATGAATGCATCTAGCTGAAACAAAGTACCTCTCCTAGTATCCTTAGCAAGCACCATAGCTCCTCTAGTCATCTTGCATCCTTCTTTCAAAAAGACAACTTGCACACCTGCATCATTCAACATACTTATAGAAAGAAGGTTTTGTGCTAATCTTGGGATGTGCACCCCAAAGATCCCCTTCACTCATCCATTAGGGAATCAAATATAGACTCTTCCACAACCAATAATCTTCTTATGAGAGTCATCACCCAGGTACACCTTTCCACCATCAAATTCCTCATACTTAGTGAACCAGTCTCGATGCGAGGTCATGTGGAATGCTGCACTAGAATCAATTAGCCACACATCATCAAATGCATGGGTTGCCAGGGCTGTGATGAAGGCATCACCATCATCTTGTGACTTGTCAGAATCTGAATCTGGGTTCTTCTTCTTCTTTTTCTTTTCCTCTTTGCATTCCTTTCATAAATGCCTAGATTTACCATAGTTCCAACAGAGAACCTTGGACTTTCCAGGAGATTTGGATCTCACACAGGATTTGGATCTACCCTTCTCAGCTTTCTTGTCCTTCTTTTTCCCTTTCTCCTTGGGTCTTCCACGAACCGCAAGAGCCTCTTTGGCTGCCTCAGAAGACTTTCTCCATATCTCTTCAGACAACATCAAAGAAACCACTTCATCTATTTTGAATGTTGATGTGGTGCTTCCAATAGCCATGACAAGGTGATCCCATGAGTTTAGCAAGGAACAAAGTAAGGTCATATAGCAATCCTCCTCCTCCATCTTTACACCAATGGATGTTAATTGTGCAACTAGCATGTTGAAACCTTTCATATGTTCGGCAACAGATCCTTCATCCTCCATTAGAAGAGAATACAACTTCTTTTTAAGAAAAAGTTTGTTAACGAGGGATTTGGCTTGATACACATCTCCCAACTTCTTCCAAAGCAAGTTTGCAGTAGTCTCCTCATGGACATTTAACATAATAGAATGAACCAGACTAAGTCTTATGAGACCCTTAGCCTTTCGATCCTTTAGATCCCAATCAACTTGTGACATTGCAGCTAGTTTTGTTCGACTGATAGTTTCCCAGAGGTCTCAATCAAAAAGCATGTCTTCCATCTTGAGCTTCCATAGCTCAAAATTAGTGACATTAAACTTCTCCACCTCTATCCTTCTAGATGTGCTTACCATCTCCTTGTAGCAATAAGATTCAGAATACACTGCATAGACTCCCACTCAACTTAAGATCAGCTCAAAAAACCCCTACCCAACAACTAGGACCAAAGGTGATCAAGCTCTGATACCAACTGAAAGGAAGCTAGGTGTGTGGAAATCGCTTCCTACACTAATTTAATGAGGGGAGAGCTATACAAATTCAATTTAATCCTTGCAAGTACAGCAACATGAAACATATAAATGAGATATTGCAGCAATACACATGAACTAGAAAGAAGATAGAAGAAGAGAGACAAAGATATAATGTGGGGAAAACCCTTATCAGGTGAAAAACCTCACACTCAGAAACATGCACAATGTATTAACAAAACTGAATGTTGTTTATGATACACTTGCAATGCAAGCTTCAATGGTCTTTGACACTCATGTCTAGAGTCAATCCAACAGCATAGCAGTACCTATCAATCTTGTAATACATGTCCTCCTCCAAGCCCCTGTTTATATAGAATATACAAGGCAAAATTGGTCCTTTCTTGGAATGGGCATCCAACTTGGTCTCATGGCCCAAAACCCATGCCTAAGGACACTTGGTCAACATTGTAGAATGTATCTGACATTTGTCCACAACTCCCATCCCAAAGAGGTCACCTATTTCTAAAATAGCATACACAGGCTAAAAATAGCATATTCTCTTACAACATGTCATAGTCTGTTGGCATAATAGTATATAGTATTACATTGTTAGTTTATGCATATTAAATAAATGTTAGTTTATAAGTTAGGTTTTGGGAAGTTATGAGAAGTTACTTTCCCGTAAGAAGTTATATACAGGAATAACTAAGGCTTTAAAAAGCCAATGTATTGCATTGTAAAATCATCCTGAAGACAATACTATATTATTTTATTATGGTTTAATTTTGTGTATGTTTTCTCACCATTTCTCAATATGGTATCGGAGCTCATTGTGCCTGTGTGTTAGAATCTAGGGGAAGCATAGAGATGGTTTGATAATGGCCTGCATGATAAAGGATCTAAAACTACCATTATTGCTGATTTATTGGTGCACTAGATAAAGGAGACGTTCAATATATATAAAGAAAAATTTTGGAGCACATTGTATGGCTGCGCGCAAGAATGGACATTTGAATGAAGTCTTTAGTTGTTTTTCATGATAGTTTTTATTGATGTTTGATCTCCCATAGATATGTGATTTTGGAGATATTTTTTTTTGAGGCATTTTGATGATATCTTAGGGAATATAATTATTGCAGCAGATAGAAGGTATACGAATCTGTTTCTAAATGCAGCCTCCGAGCATCCAACGATTAGAGAAGGTGGCCGATCAATATGGGGAAATTAATTAGGGTTTAAGAAAGGTGTGGTTTAGATGGTTAATTTACATACACAGTAGCAACTATGGATGCCTATTTCACATTTTTGAATCAGGGAGTTGGTGTGTTTGAAGAAGGTTGATAAAGACAACTATGAAGTCAAAACCATGGATGATGAATTTATGATTGCTGGCAGCGCAAACTTGTGAAAGGAAAAATATTTTCTCTGTTGCGTTGAATGTAAGTGAAAGAGGCAATTCATATGGTGAGATTAAAACTGACTAAAATTTCTTAATGATACATGAGGGAAAATGTTTTATGAGTTTATAGCAAACATTGAAAAGTTTTCACTTATTACCTAGAGTAATACAATTTCCTTTTGGATAAAGTTAAAAAGTTTCTAAGAGGAAATATTAAGGAGAGTAAAATGTGCGGCATTTTTTAGGTTTTGATTTGAACGCGCAGCAGTAAGTTCACATTTAAAAACATTAATGCTATTTTCATTTGGAAAATTATGGTTCATAGCTATTTTTGGAACCAAAATTTTTTGTCATTGGAGATATAAGGTTTTATTTTGGAGTAATAAGGTGGAAAACATTGGAGTTATAAGGATATAATTGTGTTTACACTATATTGTAAAAGGTGCACTTTTGGTGGAATTTGACAACTTGTTTTATCATGGCTACATCAATTGCTCTCAGATCCATTTATACTACACCTGATGAGGCCTCGAAAGACTCATCCAAGACATCAGCTGGTTAAAGTGTAATAGGGTCATATTGGAGGTAGGCGGCATCGGAGGATGGAGGATTTTCCATCATCTCAAGTTAGCTTCTCGCTTTGAGATGATGCTTTGCATGAGAAGCGTTTTTGGTTTTGGTTGTTTTGTTTTTTTTATTGATGCTGACGGAGCTGACAGATTTGAAGAATGTATGTTTTGTGAAGATTTTGTTTTGCAGATAGGTTTGGGGTTTGGTGTTGAGCTCAATATGGATTGTTGTCCAGCGAGCTTCAAAGAGTATATGATCTTGAATTATACCCTTTCGCGGTCACTAGACAACATGGCAGAGATCTGTCGTATCTCTTAGGGGCCATTGTCGAATAATTCAAGACTCTGTGATTTGAGAGCTTGGGACTAAAGAGCTCAAGAACACAGCTCGAAGCGACGCCTTTCTGAGGGTAGACGAGACAGCATGATGGAGCCTCGCTTGGTTCAGGATTTGTTCTTTGGGGGAAGATCTTCTATAAAATATGTATTCATATTATGTAATCAGCTTTGTTGAGTATTTTAGCATTAAGGGGGGGTACCTGGTACTTTTGCAAGAACAATGTAATAAGGGGGGGAATGTTGGCATAATAGTATATAGTATTACATTGTTAGTTTATGCATATTAAATAAATGTTAGTTTATAAGTTAGGTTTTGGGAAGTTACGAGAAGTTACTTTCCCATAAGAAGTTATATACGGGAATAACTAAGGCTTTAAAAAGCCAATGTATTGCATTGTAAAATCATCCTGAAGGCAATACTATATTATTTTATTATGGTTTAATTTTGTGTATGTTTTCTCACCATTTCTCAATATAGTCCACCTTGGGACACCCAAATATTCCTTTTTCAAAGATGCTTCATGACACATGTCCTCACCTATCTTACAAGCTTCTATTTCTAACTCTTAAATGTCATAACTTCGTCATAGGAATCTATCATAATCGTTTCGGCCAAAAATTCCCTTACACAACATCCAAGATGCCAATACATGGCAAAATACTCCTACCACAAAGTGGATTGCATATCTCCTCATGTGAGGATAAAATTACAAGTTGTCATCTTCCATGTAGGATGACACATCACTATGCCACATCCTACAAAATGACAATATGGAATTTACAATTAATTTACAACATAGGGATTGAATTAATAAATACAAACATAAATAATGCAAGGAATTAACAATGTTTAGACACCTTAATTCCCAACAATCATGATGCCAAATGATCTCTAGATGTGTCCCCACCACAAATCTTGTTTCTTCTTGTCATGAGATTTCAATTTTTGTCCTATATGCCTCTAAATAAAACAAATCAAAAAGAATATCTGATTTGTTTTAGTAGCCTATTCACTGCCTAAAAATAGTTAAGTTTTAAAAGCAATTTATAATTGATTGCTTTAAAACTAACTTTACAATGCATTGGTAGTTTTATTCTAAACCCCTATTTGATTTGATTTTTGCAAAAAATAAATAAATCCTGGCTCATAATTTTGCCAAATATTTTACAACACATTATAATTGATTTTTCTATTAAAAATCATAAAAATGATGACATATCACTATATATTTTGCAAAATAAATAAAAGCCTTGAAGGCTTAATCACTATGGTCCTGCAAAACAAGTCCTAAGGCAAAGGGTTCATTCCTATCTCCAAAGGGTATCTCATATGGCAAAAATCATGATGGTGGCTTAATATGTTAAAGGCAAAATATTTAGAGTGAGCATAGCTCGACATCTCACTAAGTCATGTGACCTAGGCACCAATGTGAAAACAATAAGACCCCTTTGGGTATTAGCTTGGACAAATAAATGAGTTTGAAATGTGATAAAAATCACTCGCTTTGATTAGGGTACAATGAAACCCTAACAACAAAACAAATGCATCCTATCTTTTTGGGCCATTTTTACTTTGCAATTTTGTGAATTGGACTATGCTTCTATCAGCCATGAAACTAGGGTTTCAAGGCATGAAAACCCTCATTTGGTGTGTTCTTGTGCATAGCCTCCATAGATTTTGGCATAAAAAGAAAGGTAATGATCTTCTAATACATATATGACTATCTGTTCTCCATTTCCTTCCATTTTATGGTAAATCTCTAATTTAAAAAGGCTTCTAGAGCCGCAGCTTATGCACATTGTGATGGTTTGTTGTCACTTTTGTTTCTCTGTGTGATCTCTCCATTATACCTGGTCACGAACTATTACATTTCTGAGAGGGGAAAAGAAGCAAAAAGGAAAGAAGTTTTAGCTTTGTCCACATACATAGGTAATGTTTCTCTCTAAAGACTCAAACTTTGAGTATATCTTCAATTGCTTCATTATTGATGGAATTCTATATACTTGGGTTTGAAAATCCATGGCCATTTTCTTCACTTCCTATAGTTGTACATCCCTTCACAAAATGAAATGGTCTCTGAGTTTTGATAAAAAAATGACTTATTTGGCAGTGGCTGTAACTTATCATTTTCACACAGGAATGAAATAGATTTTGTCCTTCTATGGCTCGAAACCTTCTTCAATTGCCCTGCACCTATATAGATTCAATGTATTTTACACTTCTTTCTTTGAAACCCTAAGAGGGTTTGGCCAACAAAAATTTCTTTCATCTCTGTATATGCTTGACCCTTGAGCTACGGCCTGAACTTTGCATTCTATACAAAATGAAATGGGTTTCTATATCTGAACCCTTGACATACTTGACACCTAAAAAAAACACTGTGTATGTTATATGCTCTTTTGAAAGCCTAAGAGGGTTTAAACCAAAATTTCATTTAACTCACATATTTCTGTATCTACTACCTTGTATCACCACCACAAGTATGCGTATATTTGTTTTATCTTTGTTCACTTTCGTTGGGCCGCAACTTGTCTCTTCTCATTATCTGTAGAATGATGAGGTTTTTCTTTAAAATGGATTTTCCATCTGATAGATATATCATTTATTTCTCTTGTATGCTCATTATAGTGCCTCATTTCTAAGTTTGCAACTGAAACACTGTTCTTCATCTGCACATAACACTACCTTACTAACTGTGTATGTTTATTCAAAAGTTTTAGTTGGCTTGATTTGATTAGTGTTCCTAAGCAACACATGATATTGTTCCTCTATCTTATCACCTGTATGCATCTTTTGCTCAATAGAAAAGATGTTTGCATTCTTTGTAAATGACAATTGTGTCGACATGCCACTTTGGATGATAGCACCATCCTCTTACTGTATGATGACATCCATTTGATATGCACAAAGCTGAGATAATTACTTAATTATAACACATACATTTGATGTTGACTGTGTTAATTTGATTGTATGCATATGCCACATATGAGATGGCATCCTTCATTGGCTGCTACATTGTATACCTTCTGTATAATGATAGATGATGTATTAAAATAGTTTGACTATCATATAACTTTGTGACAAGATTCTTTTCTAATGGATCTGCAACACATGATATCCTATTGATGTTTATGAACACTTGCATTCTCCTATTACTGTATTGTATCATTATGGAGTAGAGGCATATACATATCTCATATGATCACCAAATGAAAAGATATAACTTGTCTGAGTGTCTTCTTATGGATCCACCTGACATTTATTACTAGATATAATATCCTCCTTGTTCAAACAAGAAAGAGAAGTGACAACATCTATTGTTCCTTATTGGCTATCCATTTACACTTTCAATTCATTCAAATGATGCATAATTGATATCTACTTCTGATATTTCTAATATGATCAAACAGTTATGAACTGCTGCATGATGTCATCCATTAGCAACCCTCGACATTCAAATGATGAAATTTAATTGATGTTCTCATTTTTCTCTGATGTACATTATGAAAGATATGACAATGAGGTACCTGAGAATGTCATTTTCCATAATAGTTGGAGCAATGATATTAGCTATTATATGCATTAAATGTCATCCCTTTCATAGTCCAGATCATTTTTATGGTTTCATTTCATTCCTTGAACTGCAATCATAACTATGTCCTGAAATAGAAACTAATACATATGGCATTGAGTCATACTTTATCCTTCTCAAACTTAGAAAACACTACAATTCAACTCTCCAATAGCAACAACAATAGAAAAACTAAAACCAAACACAATTGAAAGAAAACTAATAGGCCCTGAAGGCCAAAACAAAGTGCTGAAAACAAATGTACATGAGCACTTATTAACTGCAACGCTACTCTACTATATACAAAAGAAGATCTTATCCTCAGAGGGAATGCTTGAGGTGGATCCCATTTACTGGGATAGAGAGCACCTCTCCACTTAACTTGGATAGCTAAAATGCATTGTTTTCTTTGTGCTCTGTGATAACATAAGGCCCATCCCAAATTGCATCAAATTTGGAATGCTTCCCAGGTCTCCTCTTTAGTTCATTCCATTTGAACACCAAATAACCAAAAATAAAGCTCCTTGGTCTTGTCCTCTTATCAAATGCATTCCTCATTTGAGTTTGATGCATATCAAGATTTCTTAAGGCCTCTTTCCTTATTTCTTCAAGCTCCATGAGCTAAGCTAGCCTGACTACTAAAGGCTGCTCCTCTAGAAGCTCAAGCTCTTTGATGAAAGTCAATGTAGGTAATTCAACTAAAATAGGTAACTGAGCCTCTTTTCCATAAGTAAGTACATACAGAGTACAACCAGTAGCTCTCTTGGGTTTAATTCTATCAGCCCAAAGAGCCAATTTTAACTTCTTGTGCCAAGTTCTCTAGTTGTCTTCAATAGTCTTCTTGATGATCCTTATCAGATTTTTGTTGGTAGATTCATCCTGCCCATTACCCTGCGAGTAATAGTTAGAAGAACTATTCAAATAGATATTATTTCTAATAGACCAATCTAAAATTCTCAATCCTATGAAAGCTAGACCATTATCTGAGATTATTGAATCTGGTGTACCGAATCTTGATGCCAGATCCTAGTAGAAACTTAGGACAATAGATTCATTTGCCTCTTTTAAGGCAATAGCCTTAGTCCACTTGGTGAAATAGTCTATGGTAGTCAAGATCCACTTGTGGCCTACACTTGAAGGCGGGTTTATTGGTCCTATAAAATCTAGCCCCCATTTTGCAAATGGTTGTTCAACCTTAATAGGATGCAGGGGTAAGGTAGCAACCCTTTGTTTACCAACAAATAATGGACACTTATCACATCCTCTCACCCAAGCAAAGGAATCCTTAAACAAGTCAGGCCAGTAATAACCAGCCTGCATAATCTTCAAAGTAGTTGTCCTGGCTACAAAGTGACCTCCTGAAGGTCCATTGTGAAACTCTTTTAATAGCTCATCAACTTGATTAGGTCCAACACATATTAAAAATACACCATTAAAATCTCTCCTATATAAAATACCATCAATAATAGCATAAGGAGTAGCTTGTAAGCTAAAATATCTTCTTCCTGCCCTATCCAAACCTTCGAGGCATTAACCAGACTATAAATAATGCATCATCTACTTCACCCAACTAGTTGTAAGAGCTGGTACAGTGGTTGGTTCATTATTGTTTAGTACTGTTTCAGTGTCCTCTTCATGTTCTTGATTAGGCTCTTTACTTTTAGCAAGCTATTTGCATAAGCCCTTGCCTCTAATCAGCTTGGTCACTTTGATATCAACATCAAATTCCATAACTCTGGTTATCCAACTAGCTCTCTTGTCATTTATATCTCTGTTTAATAAAAAACTCTTGACAGTAGGGTGAGGAACCATTAAGTGAGTTCTGTTATTAGACAACATGTGTCTAAATTTCTTGAGGCTCTTCACAACAGCAAAAAGATGCCTTTCCATAAAAGAATACTTTACCTCATAGTCATGCAGTACCTAGCTAAAAAATGCTATCGGCTGCTCTGAACCTTCATCATTTTGTTGAAAAAACATTACAAAGATGGTCTCAATACCTCTAAAAGAATTCAAATTAAAATCCCTCTCATAATTAGGATTAATGAGGGTAGGGATAGCTGCGAGGGCTTCCGTAATCTTCTCGAAGTTTCCTTTTCCCTCCTTAATCTAGTTGAATGGCACCTTCTTCTTCAACATGGTAGTGAGAGGTTGTAACAAAGCTACAATGTTTGGAATAAACCTCCTAACAAAGTTAATCCTGCCAAGAAAGCTCTGTAAGCCCTTCTTATGTGCAGGCAATGGTAAATCTAAAATTGCAGACACTTTCTTAGGGTCAGTAGAAATACCTTGCTTTGAAACAATATGGCTGAGAAGTTTACCTTCATGAACTAAAAATATGCACTTTTGGGGGTTCAATGAGACTCCAAACTCCCTGCACCTCTGAAAAATTTGCTTCAAGTGGTCAAAGTGATCTTTAACATCTTTGGAAAAAATAGTTATGTCATCTAGATACACCAACACTATTCTATTCATAAGGCCACATGGCATTTTTTGATAGGCCATAGTACCCCACTTAGTCGTGAATGCAGTTTTATATTGGTCCTCTTCTTTGACCAAAATTTGGTTGTAACCAGAGTAACCATCTAATAAGGAATACCTATTAGAACTTGAAACAATTTGTAGTATCTGTTCCATGGATGGAAGAGGGTAGTGGTATTTTAATGAGGCCTGATTTAGATCACGAAAATTGACACAAAGTTGGATCTCACCATTTCTTTTTTCTGACTGGGACCAAATTGGAAACCTAAGAAGTATGTTTTATTAGAAAAATGATACTGCTCTCAATTAGTTTATTCAATTCAACCTTCATTAAATGCTCAAGTTTGGGATTGAGGGATCTTTATTTCTGCCTAACAGGCTCGGCATTAGGATCTAATTCTATGGTATGCTGAGCCAAACCAGGATCAACCCCCCTTAAGTCCTCATACTCCCATGTAAAAACATCAGAAAAATCTTGACATAATTGAACAAAAGACTGATGTTCTTCTCTAGTACATACCTTTCCAAGTTTGAGCAGTTTGTCTTTGAAAATTTCTACGGTCTGATAGTGTTCTTGCTTCACTGCCATGTTGCATTTATCCTTTTTGAACTGATTATCAGTGTCGAACACTGAATCTAATGTGACTAGTCCTTTGGGCAACTTATTGGACCTCAACTATACTATCTGATCTTCAAATTGTTGCTGATATTTATGTTGATTATCAGCTACAAATTCAACTTCTACACTTAAGAAACTTAAGATCTGCTCGTCACTGTCAAACACTTGCCAGCAAACACTATTGCCAGGTACTGAAGGCCTGACAACCACTTTGACATATGGTTGTACTTCAATTTTCTAAATCTGATAAGGAATCTCAAATTGAGATCCTAAGGCTACAAGCTTATCTGCATATTTATTTTGATTCATGGGAATTGAAATTAGATTAAAAGAATCAAAAAATTCTATTGAATTCCACACTCTATGCTTGTACTTTTTGAGTAGATCATTTTTAGTAACATTTAGATTCCTAACCTGATTAACGATCAATTCAGAATCTCCATAAACTTGAATAGATTTAATACCTTTTTTCTGAGCCCACTCTAAACCATGGATCAGGGCTTCATATTTAGCCACATTATTTGTGCAGCTGAAAGTGAACCTTAAGATTGCATAATATTTGTTCCCTTCAGGTGAGATCAACATATTACCTGCACCAGCACCTGTCTTGGTCCTTGATCAATCAAAGTACACCTTCCAAAGTTGATCTTCTTATTGTTCTAACTAGCTTTGGTCCTTAATCAGATTAGGAATCATTGCACTAGGTTCCTATATCATATAGATGCTTAATCCTACCTCATCCGTGTGATGTAAAGGGTGACTTTCATGATCTTTAGCTACCCAATCATCTAAGTTTATGTCTTCTATAGGTGCATTGGGATCTAGGTTCATGGGTTCATCCTGCTACCCGCGGGTGATGTATAGATTAGCATTTATTGGGCTGGGAACATAGGGCTCAATATGGTCTTTTCAAGTGGTTCAGACTATATGGTTACTTTTGTACCATACCTTGTTCTAAAGAATAAGTGAGTCCAATCAAAGGATAGAAACCCACCCAATTTAGCTGTAAACTCCCTAGAAAGGCAAATTGCAAAACTAGGTGGCAGATCAATGATGTAAATGTCTTGATGGATGGCAAAGTTAGGACAAGCATGCAATGTAAGTGGCAGATTTTTTATTATTCCATTAGTATTAAGTGCAGACCCGTCTAACTGAACTACTCCTTTTGCAAGGGACTCATAAACCAATCCTAATGAATCAACTACACTTTTGGGCATGACTTAACTGCTTGCTCCTAAGTCTACCATGCAATTATGAACAAGCTTATCGCCAATAATGAGACTTAGATAGAAAGGAGGAGGTTTTACCTCATTTGTTGGCTGCCCACTCTTGATTTCTAGGCTATTGGCAAGTACAACCTTAGCCTTGTCTTGATTAGAACGCTCAAAAAGTGAGAGTTTAGCCAATGCTTCTTGCAGCAAATTCTTCTAGCCAGGAATGCGTAAAGCATCCATAACTGACATACTCATTATAGCTTTCTTAAGATGTTCAACTATGTTGAAAGAAATGGGGTTTACCTTCTACTGTTCTTTTATTGTAGCTACATCAATCTGCCTTTGTGAAGACTATTGTTGCATTTTGGGTTGATCCCTTACTAGTACAGTTTGATCCTTCTGTAAAATTTTTACTTTTTACTATGATACAGGGGTAGTTTATGATGGATATGCTTGATTTTTATCCCTTACAATCTATTGTTGTACCACAATAGCTTTCTGGTTAATATCTGCAGCTCTTAGTTTTGACCTTGTGTTGGCTGAAACAGGTGTATTTTGTTGAATTTGACCTTGAAGGTAGTTTATACCATAGAAATCAGACTCTTCCCAATTCATTAAGGCCACATTGGTATTACTTTGCTAAGTTGGAACTTCACCAAGAACACCTTCCGAAATTGCATAGCTATTCTAAACCATGAGTGCCTGATTTCTTACTCCATTCATGCATGCAGCTTGATTATGTGGTTGGTGACATGGATAACACCAGTCACTATCTTGAGCTAAATTATTCTGTGTGGGTACAAGCTCCCTTGAGGTAATGCCAATATTTGGGTTGTAAGCTTGGAAGGGTTGAAGGTTGTAGTTTCTTCTCTAATCCTGAGGATCATCTTGGAAGGGTTACCTATATTGCTGATTAGGCTAAAATTGAGCATTTTGTTGATTGCACTGATACTAATTTTGGTAAGGCAAGCATTTCTCCATATTTACCAGCTTATTTGTAATTGTCCTTAGTATATTTTCAAGCTCCAGGGAATTTTAGGTTTGTGCTAGAGCAGTAGTTCCTTGGGTTGCTTGGTATCCTATTACTGGAACAGGCAGGACAATAGCTAGAGGAGGTACTGCCATTAGCATAGATGGCTAGATTTGAGGGAAAATGGGTAAGGGGGGCCTAGGGGCTATCTTCCCTGCTTGAATAAGGTAGTTTTCTACTCTAACAACAATCTCAAAAGAATCTAGAAGGGTAGTTCCTTCCATAGACTGAATCATTACAAAAATTTCACTCTTTAAAGCCTTAAGATAAAACAAAAATGCATGTCTTCGAAGGGGTTTTATTGTTGCGGGAATCCTATCCTAGGTTCTCTGAAATTAATAGTTGAAATTAGCCATATGTTTGTGGGGTGTCCTTTTGATGGTGCTCAACTGTTGTACCACAACAGCTTGCTAGTTAATATCTGCAGCTCTTAGTTTTGACCTTGTGTTGGCTGAAATAGGTGTATTTTGTTGATTTTGACCTTGAAAGTAGTTTATACCACATAAATCAGACTCTTCCCAATTCATTAAGGCCACATTGGCATTACTTTGCTGAGCTGGAACTTCACTAGGAACACCTTCTAAAATTGCATAGTTGTTCTGAACCATGAGTGCTTGATTTCCTACTCCATTCATGTACATAGCTTGATTATGTAGTTGGTGACATGGATAACACCAGTCACTATTTTGAGCTAAATTATTCTATGTGGGTACAAGCTCCCTCGAGGTACTAGCAGTATTTGGGTTGTAAGCTTGGAAGGGTCGAGGGTTGTAGTTTCTTCTCTGACCCTGATGATTAGCCTAGAAGGGTTGCCTATATTGCTGATTAGGCTGAAATTGGGCATACTATTGATTGGGCTGATACTGATTTTGGTAAGACAAGTGTTTCTCTATATTTACCAGCTTATTTGCAATTGTCCTCAGTATATTTTCAAGCTCCAAGGAATTTTGGGTTTGTGCTAGAGCAGCAATTCCTTGGGTTGCTTGGTATCCTATTGCTAGAACAGGCGGGACAATAGTTAGAGGAGGTACTTCCATTAGCATAGATGGATATATTTCAGGGAAAATGGGTAAGGGGGGCCTAGGGGCTATCTTGCCTGCTTGAATAAGGTAGTTTTTTGTTCTAACAACAATCTTAAAAGAATTTGGGAGATTATTTCCTTCCATAGACTGAATCATTAAAGAAATTTCACTGTTCAAAGCTTTAACATAAAACAAAAATTCATGTCTTGGCAAGGGTTTTATTGTTGCGGGAATCCTATCCCATGTTCTCTAAAATCGGTAGTTGAAATCAACCATATGTTTGTGGGGTGCCCTTTTGATGGTGCTCAACTGTTCGAGCAATGAGAGATGATTAGATTTGTCTTTGAAGTGCTTGTGCAATCTATCTCCCAGTAGATCCCACAATGTTATTGAATTTTTAGCAAGTCCCCTAAACCATTGTAAGGCTTTCCCTTTTAATGATGCAGCCAAAAGTCTAATTGCCACATTTTCTTGGGTGACATTGTGTATGGAACAAAGGGTTGCCAGATCCTGAATGTGCTCAGCAGCTGTAGTTTTATCTTCTCCGATGAAATATGGTAGGTCTTTAAGGGCTGCAACTGGAATATCATCATGCTGAGCAAGTTACATCCGGATGCCTCCATTCAAGGAAGAAAATGAGTATTGTCTAGCCATTATGGGTAATTAAACTATCAGCAGTAGACTTCTACTCCTTTATGTTGGTGGACTAAGCCAAGAAGGTGTTGACTTAGGTCTCCTTGCTGAATTAGCTATTCTAGTTGCTAATCAACCTCTCCTTCTTGGTGGGGATAGTTGTAAATATTGGAATGGGTTAGAACTGGATCTAGTTTTTATAAGCTAATAACACCAATCTGCATGAGAGACCAGAGAAAATGAGTTGCTAGGTATATTGTGAAAGCCTCTAAAGGCTAGAAAACTGCTACATATACCAGAACAATAGTTATGAGGGTACAAAACTTCTCTGAAATCACTTTTAGAGTCCCACCAGCCATGCCAAAAACTATTCTCAATCAAGTATGCACCCTGCTAAGCTCACAGAAACTTAGCTACTTGTTGGAACATGGAATTGCTCTCAGGATGTGCATTTCCTAAATCAAGAGTGAATCTCCAGAGTGAGCTAATTCTCTTTTTGATTTCCTAATCTAATTGACTTGCAAGGGAAAAGGAATAGAAAGATATGCTGAAATAAATAGATTCTAGTTAACTTTATGATTGTATCACCTAACAGATCTTACTCACAAACAAATTATTGGACTTTGGCCTTCACAACACTTTGATCATTTAACTCATAAATATTTCACATGAAGGTCTAGTAGACACAACATGCAACCTGAATTAAATAAAGATTTTGCAAAAATATCACAAGCTAAGACAAAACAAAGGACAAATATTCATCACAATGCAACATCAGATCAACTTGCAAATAGTTAGACAAAATGTGAAGGAAAGTTGCTGCTCAATAACTTTAAGGAATAATGAGTGCAATGAAAATGAGTACAACACTCTTGATGTGAGAGGAAGACTCTCGTGTCTCTGTACTCTGATCTCTAAAACTCCAACTAAAAAAAATGGAACTCTGAACTCCTCAAAAGAAAGGGATATCTAAGATATATGTTGTGAAATCTATCTCCTCTTGAAAACTAGAAAAAATCTCCTAAAATAAGACTCCAAGTCCATTTTCAAGATACTCAGAAAAGCACAAATAAAAGCTCCTCAAAAGACTCCAAACTACCAAATCAAGATGCCAAAGGATCCCCTGATGTATCCCCACCACAAATATACTTTCTTCTTGTCATGAGATTTCAATTTTTGTCCTATATGCCTCTAACTAAAACAAATCGAAAAGAATATCTTATTTGTTTTATTAGCCTATTCACTGCCTAAAAATAGTTAGGTTTTAAAAGTAATTTATAATTGATTGCTTTAAAACTAACATTACAATGCATTAACAGTTTTAGTCTAAACCCCTATTTGATTCGATTTTTGCAAAAAATAAATAATACCTAGCTCATAATTTTGCCAAATATTTTACAAGGCATTACAATTGATTTTTCTATAAAAAATCATAAAAATGATGAACATATCACTATATATTTTGCAAAATAAATAAAAGCCTTGGAGGCTTAATCACTATGGCCTGCAAAATAAGTCCTAAGGCAAAGGGTTCATTCCTATCTCCAAGGGGTATCTCATATGGAAAAAATCATTATGGTGGCTTAATATGTTCAAGGCAAAATATTTAGAGGGAGCATAGCTCCACCTCTCAATATGTCATGTGACCTAGGCACCAATGTCAAAACAATAAGAGCCCTGTGAGTATTAGCTTGGAAAAATAAATGAGTTTGAAATGTGATAAAAATCACTCGTTTGGATTAGGGTAAATGAAACCCTAACAACAAAACAAATGAACCCTATCTTTTAAGGCCATTTTTACTTTGCAATTTTGTGAAATGGGCTCTGCTTCTATTGGCCATGAAACTAGGGTTTCAAGGCATGAAAACCCTCATCTAGTGTGTTCCTGTGCGCAGCCTCCATAGATTTTGGCATAAAAAGAAAGGTAACATGATCTTCTGATACATATGTGACTATCTGTTCTTCATTTCTTTCCATTTTATGGTAAATCTCTGAGTAAAAAAGGCTTGTAGAGCCACAACTTATGCACATTCTAATGGTTTGTTGTCACTTTTATTTCTCTATGTGATCTCTCCATTATACCTGGCCATGAACTGTTGCATTTCTAAGAGGGAAAAAGAAGCAAAAAAGGAAGGAAGTTTTAGCTTTGTCCACATACACAGGTAATGTTTCTCTCTAAAGACTCAAACTTTGAGTATATCTTCAATTGCTTCATTATTGATGGAATTCTATATACTTGGGTTTGAAAACCTACGGCCATTTTCTTCACTTCCTGTAGTTGTGCATCCCTTCACAAAACGAAATGGGTCTCTGAGTTCTGGTGAAAAAATGACTTATTTGGTAGCGGTTGTAACTTATCATTTTCACATAGTAATGAAATAGATTTTGTCTTTCTATGGCTCAAAACCTTCTTCAATGGCCCTGCACCTATATAGATTCAATGTATTTTGCACTTCTTTCTTTGAACCTAAGAGGTTTTAGACATAAAAATGTTCTTTCATCTCTGTATGTGTTCGACCCTTGGGCTGCGGCCTGAATTTTGTATTCTATACAAAATGAAATGGGTTTTTGTATCTGAACCCTTGTCATACATGACACCTGAACAAGAACACTGTGTATGTTATGTACTCTTTTCAAACCCTAAGAGGGTTTAAACAAAAATTTCATTTAACTTGCGTATTTCTGTATCTACTACTATGTATGGCCACCATAAGTATGCATATATTTGTTGTATCTTTGTTCACCTTGGTTGGGCTGCAACTTGTCTCTTCTCATTATCTGTAGCATGATGAGGTTTTTCTTTAAAATGGCTATTCCATCTGACAGATATATCATTTTATTCTCTTGTGTGCTAATTATATTGCCTCATTTCTGAGTTTGGAGCTGAAACACTGATCTTCCTCTATACATAAAACTACTTTACTGATCTATG
Organism: Cunninghamia lanceolata; assembly: GCA_027924645.1. Taxonomy (NCBI): domain Eukaryota; kingdom Viridiplantae; phylum Streptophyta; class Pinopsida; order Cupressales; family Cupressaceae; genus Cunninghamia; species Cunninghamia lanceolata. The sequence continues at coordinate 10,060,370 of BSBN01000186.1, read as the reverse complement.
TATGTTTATTCAAACGTTTCAATTGGCTTGATTTGATTAGTGTTCATGAGAAACACATGATATTGTTCCTCTATCTTATCACTTGTATGCATCTTTTCTTCAATAGAAATGATGTTTGCATTCTTTGTAAATGACAACTGTGTCCACATGCCACTTTGGATGATAGAACCCTCCTCTTACTGTATGATGACATCCATTTGATATGCACAGAGCTGAGATAATTACTTAACTACAACATATACATCTGATGTTGACTGTGTTCATTTGATTGTATGCATATGCCACATATGGGATGACATCCTTCATTGGTTACTACATTGTATACCTTCTATATAATGATAGATGATGTATTAAAATAGTTTGACTATCATATAACTTTGTGACAAGATTCTTTTATAATGGATCTGCAACACATGGTATCTTGTTGATGTTTATGAACACTTGCATTCTCCTATCACTATATCATATCATTATGGAGTAGAGAAATATACATATCTCATATGATCACCAAATGAAAAGATATAACTTGTCTAAGTGTCTTCTTGTGGATCCACCTGACATTTATTACTAGATATAATATCCTCCTTGTTCAAACAAGAAAGAGAAGTGATAGCATATGTTGTTCCTTATTGGCTGTCCACTTACACTTTCAATTCATTCAAATGATATATAATGGATATCTTCTTCTGATATTTGTAATATGATCAAATAGTGATGAACTGTTGCATGATTTTATCCATTAGGAACCCTCGACATTCAAATGATGAAATGTAATTGATGTTCTCATTTTTCTCTGATGCACATTATGAAAGATATGACAATGAGGTATCTAAGAATGTCATTTTCCATGATAGCTGGAGCAATGATATCAGCTGCTATATGCATTAAATACTGTCCCTTTCATGGTCTATTTCATTCCTTGAACTGCAATCATAACTATGTCTTGAAATAGAAACTGATGCATATGATTGCTCTTGTTACTCCTTCAGTTTCTCATGTAAATGAATAATGATTCTTTCTTTTTCCATTCATCCTTTCTAAAATTGAGGGGAAATAGCATGCTGGGCTCAACCCTTGTGGGAGCCTTATTTTACACCACATGTTGATTTATCTTCAATCAACTACATGATTTCACCTATACCTACATGTAAAACAAATAGATTAGAATAAAACAATGATGCTCCATGATTGTTTCTTTTTAAGTTCCTTCTGCATATGATGATGTCCATTTGATCAATGCACTATAATCAAAGTATTATGCCTCTTCTGATGGATATAGGATTTGCAAAACCGAAGCTTCTAACAGGACCCTTACCACATTTTTGTAGGTACATGTCGAGATCAGGAGTAGGACATGAGGCAACTTTAAAGATTCACAACCCCAAGGCAATGATGGCTATGTCTTTCCTTTTTCATTCATTAGATGTATAGTATTTTCTTTATATCTATGTATGTTCAGCTATAACCCATGGCTTGTGTGGGACATCTGATATGTCATCATTTCTTTCAATGCAATACTTATTCTTTTATGTATTTCAACTTGTAAATGGATAATCATTGTGGTGAATGAAATACTTATCTCTCTTGATTGTTCTGCAATGCAATGAATGATCTAAAACCTTTCCTCCTTGAACAACTGAACTGCATTTAACACTAAAACATAATAACTATGCAACTAACTCATAACAGAATAATATCAAACCTCACTCAAAAAATGATAATGTCACATCTACTTAGCCAATTTTGAGCTGTGGTAAAAAATGGTAAAAATTGTATTTTGTGCAATTTATTTGCCTCTATATTTTGTTCTCCCTCAAACAATGAAGAGAAAGTGGTGCTTTGTGCAAATATGGATTTGTCTTTGATTCTTACTTCTTTCTTTCTATGCTTAGCCTCTAATAAATTTGTTTCATATGCTAGGTTATTAATCATGCATTATGCTCTTTGATTTTACCTGTTATTCTTTTAGGGTTTAATCATTTTGCTATTTAGAGTTAGGAAATGAATTTGGCGCATTGCCATAGAAGCAAATTAGGCATTTATCTTATAATCTTGTTTTTTCTTCCCTTTTCCTCACAACCCATAGAGAAGAAATAGCTTCTTTAAAATCAGAAGGTTATCCTAAGGGTCAATCCCACATTCTTAGGGTTTCCCATTGTTGGTGATTAATCTACAAATTTAAACATCAACTTAGCCTATGTAACTCTTTGTATAAAATATTCTTGAAGGTTCTTTCTTCTAGACTCCAATCTCTTATTCCGAAGATCATATCTTCTCAACAAAGTGGCTTTGTCCTGGGAATGAAGATTATGGATTCTATCATCATGGTTCATGAGAATATTCATTCATTATTGGAGATCAAGAAAGAAGGATTTTTCCTCAAGCTAGACCTCATGAAGGCTTATGACAGAGTGAACTAGAGATTCTTATTGAAGGTTTTATCCAAATTTAGCTTTAACCAAAAGTTCTTGGATCTAGTTTCTCAGATGATTGCCTCACCCAAGTTTTTGGTGCTGGTTAATAGTTCCCCTTTAGGATTTTTCAATTCTTCCCATGGGATCAAATAGGGAGATCTAATCTCTCCCTTCCAATTTATTATAATGGCTGAAGTGCTTGGTCAAAACATATCCAAAGTTATTTCTATAGGGACCCTTCAGGGAGATAGCCCTTCTTCGACTAGCCTTCCTTATTCTCATCAGCAGTTTGTTGATGATACTATCATTATGGGAGAGGCCTAGTTTGTTGAAGCTAAAATGTTCAACCAAATTTTTTTTACATATGAAGAAACCTCTAGACAAAAGATAAGCTTACCTAAGAGTATGTGCTCTTTTCAATGAACACCCTCAAGTAGAGACAAGTCAAAATTGCTAAAATTCTTAACTGTAAAGTGGAACACTTTCCCTCCACTTATCTTGGCTTACCTCTATATGAGAAAAGGTCTTGAAAGACTTTTGGTTAGGGTTGGTGGATCGTTTCCATGCTAAATTGGTTGGATGGAAGGGAGCTATTTTAAGTCAAGCTGGAAAGATTCAATTAATCAAAACTGCTCTGCAGAATATACTGGTGTTTTCTATGATCCTCTTCAAAATTTTAGGGAAATATATGGAGAAGATTGAGTAGATATAGAGCAAATTCTTATGGACTGATATAGAAGAGAAGAATAAAATATCATTGGTGGCTTGGGACCTCATCTGTAAGCCAAATAAATAAGGGGGTCTCAGAGTTAGAAAATCCAATGAATTCAACCAAGCATTAATGACTAAGATGGCTTGGAAATTGATCAGAGAAATGAATGAATGGACTGATATAGTGAGAAATAAATACCTCACTAGGTTCCTTAACTTCTATCAATGTTTAGATGTGGATAAGGAGATACTTCCGATTGGCTCTAACATTTTGAAAAATGTTGATGACAACAAAAACATAATTATAAAGGGCATTAAGTGGAAGGTTCGGAATGGGAATTGTATTCAACATTGGGAGGACCTTTTGTATGGGGACACAAAGTTATCTAATCTAGAGTGGGCCCAACCTATAAGGGAACTTTGCATCAAAACTATGGGTCAGCGAGTGGTGGATGACATGGAGCATAGAAAGTGGAAGAATCTCTCTGAGATGAATCCCATTCTTAAAGACCTTTAGGTCTTTCTCTCCTGCTTCCACTTTCCCTATTCATAGATGGAGGATGAGTTGGTTTAATATTCTTCCCTTTCAGGTAAATTCTTAGTGGCATCTAGGTTTGAGATGTTGCTTCATGTTCAGGATGTTGTCCTTTTCTGGGCCAACCTTTCGATTCTGGATCTCATTTTGAAAATCAATATCTTTTTCTAGTTGTTAGCTCAGAACAAGATTTTAACCATTGATAACTTGTGTAAATGTAGTCTCGCCATTCCAAACAGGTGTTCTTTATGTTTGAATCAATTAGAATTGATGCTCCACCTATTGATCGGATGCGACTTCTCTAGAGAAATAAAGGGAAAGATTCTCTCTTTAGAACTTGGATTGGGTTTTTCCTAACTCCTTATAAGAATTGGTTGCCCAATAGAAAGCTCGCTCCTTGAATTCTACTATTAGATTCCCTTGGACCCTTACCCTCCCTCATGTGGCCTGGGGTGTTTGGAAAGAAATAAATAAAAGGATATCCCATGAGACAACAATGTTTGATGATGGTGTGATGGTGAAAATTATGAGAGAAATTAAGGAAAAATTCACTCAAGGTATAATGGATAAGAATCAAAATGCAACAAAGGATAACATTTTTAATTATTATAAGAAGGCATCTTCTAAATGGTACTTAATGGTTGACATATCTATCTTGTTTAAGAAGAATCAGAATGTCAGAGATCAGGTTAAATAGAAGACCCCACCTTTGGGATGGGTCAAGGTCAACTTTGATAGGGTAGCCAAAGGGAATCCTAGGGTGATCAGAAGTGGGGGAGTGTTAAGAAATGATAAAGGTAGGTTTATTTTGGATGTGGCACTCCCATTGGGCATCCATTCAAATCATTATGCCGAAGCTGGGGTGGCCTACCATAGAATAAATCTAGCCTGCGAGAAAGGTTATAATAAGGTCAGGATTGAGGGTGATTCATTCAACATCATAAATTGCCTAAAGGGAATCCAAGCCCCAAGTTGGACCATACAAATGTTGATAAAGGATTCTATTCACTTGATAAATCCTTTTGAAAATTCTTTAATTTCCCATATATTGTGGGAAGGTAATGGGTTGGTTGATGTTATAGCCAACGAGGGAGTGATATCCCATGGTATCAAACTATGGGAAAAGCTTTTTGATATACCAAGTAAGGTGAAATCTATTGTGATTAATCAAGGAAATTATGACAACGTTAGCATCATTTTGAGATTTAATCTCATGATAACTCTATAGTTGTCTACACACTTTTTGAGTAGGCAGAAGAACCTTCTAGTTAAAATTAGGAAACTACCTTGTCTTTTGCAAAAGTTGAAGATTTCAAAAAGAGACAACCAAAGAGTGATGAATATGGGAGGTGATAAAAACATAATTGAGCCTTGCTCTTGTGATGGGGTCCACAGGTAGCCCCATCTATGGAAAATCATGTTGGATGAGTGGCTTGTCCCCCTAATGGAAAAATTGCATGGGTCAGACCCAATTTCTACAAATATGTTTGCAAAAGGGTGGCATGGGAGAAAATTTAAATCCTATGGGGTTGAGACTGAGATAATAGAAGACTTCATAGCTGGTATTATCGGCCTGTCCATGGATGGGAAGAAATTCTTTAGGGACCATAAAGTGGGAGAGGAAGCATTAAAATCCTTCTTCAAAGATAATGATAGGAATCTGTTGGTCAACTTGTGAGATTGCAAGAGGAAATCCATCAAGCCTATCTGGGGTGAAGTGTTATAGTTTATCATGCACTACATTACTCTTGAAGGTAGGTTCACTATTGTTTATAGTTCTCATTTAATGCTTGTAAATCACTTTAGGCATTGAATGATAGTTTCTTTTACTTTTTACCTTTTATCTTCCATGGAATTTGCCATAAAAGAAAACTAGAGAAACTGTAGGTTACCCATTATGCATGAAGGATTAATTCTACTCATCATGGAGCACATAAAAACCATGGTACCTAGTGTGGAGATAAAGGGGAGTGTTGAGAAGAAGGGAAAGAATCCCATCGTGCACTACTCTATTTCCATGGATAGAAAAATAGGGGAAGATGAACAGGACCCAAATTAGGCTAGGGATGATGCTTCTATGGAGGTTCTCTCCACTCCACATTGCTCTAAGGAAAAGGAAGAGGAAATACGTAAAATGAGAAAATGACTTGTGAGAAGAGAACTCTGACCAAATAGAGCAAAAAAGAGGACTCTTGGTCAACGGGCTCTACCTTTGGGGGTGTTGGAGATGAAGGGTATACGGAGGAGAAGGGGGTAAACAAAAGAATAATAAGAAGAAGAAAAGAAATAAAAACTAGGATGAAATTAAGGTCCCTAAGAAGAAGAACACTGGTGAGAAAGGTAAGAAAATTCACAAGTTGAAGTTGAAAATGGGGATGGCTGAGAACACCAAACAGGAATAGGTCAAGGGCACAATGACTGAAGATCCTAGGATTGGCATTTAATTTACTCATATCCTTGACCCCCAAGAAATTTTATTTCCTTCTTTCTTCATCTATGAATAGGGAGGAGCTATCTAATGCTTTGGGCATGGTGACGGAAGCTATTGATAGCCAACACAGGTTAATTAAATGGTTTATCATTGAGATAAATAGGATAAACATATGGCTAACTTCTATTTAGCAAAGGATGGGAAGGGGTGTTGATATTGATGATAGAATGGATGAGGAAATTCAAATGTCCTAGGAAGCTATCTCAAAGGTTAACCAACTAGAGAATGATTTGGTGTCTCTGAGCTAGGAACATGAGATTCGCTTAAGCAAGGTGGAAACTAAAATGAAAGATATTAAGAATAATCTCAAAAGAATGTTGGAAATCAACAAATGCACCATATAGAACAACGTAGAAGGTATAAGAATCCTCACCAAGAAGCTCAAGGAGCTGAGGGAAGAATACATGGTAGGGATGGGGCAAGAGAAGGAAATTGATGGTAAGCTACAGAAAATAGGTAACAAAGGTACACAAGGTAAAAGTAATGATCAAGCGGCTTGAGCTCCAAGACTAAGGGAAGAAAAAAGAAATCTTTCTAGGAGGAGAAGGATGAACTTTTAGGCTTTGCCAAACTTCATGAAGAATTTTATAAATAGGAGCTGGCTACTGTGGAAACTCTTAAAAGTATGTGACCCTGCTGACCAGTACTAGGTGGATGGGTGTATGGTGGGATACTACATGTTTCCTGACATTATTGTTTATAGCTTTAATATGTAGGCTTGTTTTTTTGTTAGTGGTGTTTTTTTTTTGTTTGGATGTTATCCTTCCATGTTTAATCTTTTCCAAGGCAACATCTAGTTGTAGGGTTTTGGGACCCCTTCAAAACCCATTTTATCCCTCTAATCAAAAATATCATACCTCTAGTTTCACTTTAGGGTTTAAATTTTTCTTCATTAGTTTCAGGTTAAATTAGATTTATGCTTTCTAAAATTGTGCATCATCATTATTTTTAGATTTAGGAAAGGATACAATATTATTTTAGACCTATGTACATGTGCTTGAATTAAAAATAGAACTTAATTAATTTTTGTACACAATGAACACCAATATGAATATGCTTTGGAGATGTACTGATTCTAAGATTTATAGATTAAAATAGATTATAGCTGACCCTTCTACCATTGGGGTGTATAGAAGTAATTGTAATATAATTTTACAGAGTTTAGTCAGCATTAGATAGTCATTAGGAGGTCTCCATGCATATTTTAGAGAGATGTTAGTAGTCATCCTTGCTCATATGAGGGATCAGGTATCAAGTGATGTTCCTTTGAGCATAGTCCAGAGCAGAGTGCCAACAAAAACTTTCAAAACTCAATCTTTCCCTAGTACTCCACCAGATCTTAGGTCAAGGCATATCAAGTGACTAGATACAGATGCCCTAGGATGGACCCTTTGATATATCCATGATGTCTTGTAGTACATGGTCATTATCCAAATAATTACCAAATTCCATTATATTTTGCACAATAGTTATATGTTGAGGTCCATTTAGGCCTCAATACATTAACTATTTGGATTTACTACGTCATTTAGGATAGGGGCATGTAGTGTTTGTGATAGGTTACTTACCATCATGCAGATTGACAACCCATAGATTACATGGCCTTGGTTGGGTAGAGGATGCTTGTCGTCTCTCCATACATTACCCCTATTTCTAATGAGGTTGTCATTGCTTCCCAATGAGAAACAATTGACAGTATTATTGATATTGTAGTCTATGATCAACACATATCTATAGATCATGTGGGTCGATACTTGATGAGACATCCACGTAGGTCACCTATTGTTCAAATGCATATGTTGTGGCAGGTATCCCACCTTTGGATGATATAGACCACATTGCATGTGATGCCCATATTTTGAGGGATACCATATTTTGAGGGATATTGGTTATAGATTGTTTGACGACTTGATGAGAGCTTATTATTGATCTCAACATAGATGGGGATCCCCTTAGCAGATGTTGCTTCATTTGTGGGTCAATGTTATGGAGATTTGCAGACTCCTGTAGTTCAGTCCCAACATTCTGATATGGATCCTACTAGATCATCTGGTGGGGCACATGAGACACCTATCCACCACCATTCTACCAATTCATCAAAGGTGTATCTATAGGCTAATGATTATATTTCTACAGGTGCCCATTCATCTGTTGCCCCAAGTGCCCAGTCATATGTTGTTCCAATTGCTCAAACATCTATTAATACACTCAAGAAGGTTGCGAGAGGTCTAGTTTTTATGGAGATACTCTCTTAAGGGTTGATGCCATCTCACTTGCATAGTCTGCTACACACATCATTGGTAGAGCTAGTCTAAGGTAGGACTACAGAGGATTGGTGGATTATATGATTGTAGAAGGTGTCATTGAGGATGCAGAGGTAACTCTTGTATATGTGTACATATAATTTTTAAGTTTTTTAAGTTTTAAATAAATATATGTAATATGTAGCTTCATTGGAACCACATACAACACATTTAAATTATAAATTATATTGTTGGCGTAAATGACCTCCTAGGAGCACAATCTACAGAATAAATCTTCACAAATATGAGAGAAGCAAGGCTCTTTCACCAATAAGTGAATAATGATTGAAATGAGATGGTTTTGATATATTACAAAATGTAATATATAGCTTTACATTTCCCGTAAATAACTATTCTAACATGTTATGGGAATAACTTCCCAACCTAACTATAAATTATTATTTTCCTATGTAAACTCAAGCAAGTAAATAGATAAAATCCTATTGACTTTAACAGCCCCTATTAAGTGCCACTTAGGGAGAAGAATTATTATGCAAGACTAATATGTATAATGCAATATATGGGTTCTAGCAACTAGGCCATGTTAGGTATCCATGCACAACTAATTATGCAAACTAAATCTCTTGAAAATGGAGAAATGGAGAAAACCCTGTGGGACAAAACTTCTCTCCAAAAAAGAGATAATGCAAGTGATAGATCATGTGATGTATGGAGGTCTCCTCAATACCCCCCAAGAGCTACATGCATCACAAGAATATAATACAATTACCCCTCCAATGAAGGGAAATATACAGACAACATTCCCCACCCATAATGAAGTATCCTCAAAACTACTGAAGTATGTTTGAAGCTAAAAGAGAATCCAATGATGACAAACATGTCTCAACTTGGAAAGAAGGAAATCTACTGGTGCATGTAGAAGAAACTCCATATCCATAATGAAATGAGAGGGTAGAAATCTCACAAATGAAAGCTTGGAAGTAAAGTCAAGTGCCTCCAAAAGTGTTTCATAAAGACTAGGAAGATCCCCAATCAATGAAGAAATAATGGATGAAGGAGACTCAAGAACAACCTCCAATGCGAAATCTACAAAGAGAAGTGATAACGCCTCAAGCATGTCCTCCAAATTTGAAGTAGTAGAATGAGAAAACAAGTTAGATAGACCAGAAATGAATCCATCCTAGAACCACAAATATGAAGAACCAAATAAGTCCTATTGTGTTGAAGTCCTAGAAGCCATGTTGACTGTCAAATCTGATGTAGTAAGTAATGGGGGAATCATGATTAGATCAACAACCCCATTTGATGGAATTGAATTACTCCACACACTAGATGGAGTCAAAGGAACATAAGGATCATCATCATCATCATCATCATAAATGAAGTGATCCAATGTAAATACCTTGGACTAATGATCAACCCTAGCCACTGCAAAAATTTCTCATGTAGCGTGATGAATGAATACTAAATCTAAAGTAAACTCAACTGTGTTGCCTACCTATGTAATCTTATATACTAAAAGTAATTTATGGGCAATCTTAGGAATGCAATCAACATTAGCCACCAAACCATCACCCAAATAAATATTACCTATGGCAGCAACATGAATGACCTAATTATTTGCAATCAAGAGTCTATCATAATATGACTCTTTTAGAGTACTTGGAACCATAAGATCAGGTGAATGAGTACTATGAACTAAAGCTCCAGAATCAATAATCCATCTGACATCTCTAGGTGCATGAGTAGTAATAAATGCATGACCCTTTCCTTGGTAACTAGGGGAAGTAATTTTATCCTCATGTTTGGTAGAAGGAGAAGAAGATGTACTAGATGAAGAAGAGATGTCAATATGGTGTTCCTTGAGTAATTGTTTCAACTCATTCAAATTTCCTTCTTATAGAAATTTTGTTTAGTATGCCCATGTTTTTTACAAAAGGTACATTAGGGTTTCTCCTTCTTAGGTTTAACTTCTTTAGAAGAAGTGGTGGAAGTCTCACTAGATCCTATTTTGGGCTTGATCTTTTTCTTCCCTTTCCCTTTGGGTGAAGTGGCAACCAATGCATGAGACTTAGTGATATGATTTTGATGAAGTTTTGATTGTTCCCTAGTCAACCTCTCACAAAATTTCTCAAAAGATGGCATTTCAAATTTTTTACCCAACCCATCCATAGTAGAATAAAAGGAAGTGGCAAAATATGCAAACACACCCGTCAATTTAGACAAAATCAAGAATATGTGTTCCTTATTAGTTTTCTCTTTCCCATAACCCATTAACTAAGAATATAAAGACTTGAATTTAACCAAATAATCCTCAATAGAAGGGAATGTATCAATAGAAAGAGATGCAATTTCTACTTCTAATTGTATAGCTCTAATATCATTATCTAAACCAAAGAGATACTTAAACTTATTCCATACCTCTCATGGTGTAGTGTACCCCTCAATGTGGAAGAATAAAGAACCTAAAATATGTAGTGCATTCAAGCCCATCACCTCATCACACTTATCCCGATATGTTTAAACTTCTCAAACTCCCTAGTGATATTTGGGTGTTCTTCATTCCAGGTAGACCATAATCCCTTTGACCAAAGTAATCTTTCCATTCTCACCTTCCATGTATGATAATTATGAGGAGTAAGAACTTCAAATCCTGATTTAGCCATATGAACCAAAAAAAATTGAGAAAAAGAGCCAAAAACTTAAAGAAACTGATTTGAAACTCCCTAAAATATAGCCAATAGGCTAAAAAGAATGAATAAAATTGATTTGTTGCAAAATATGTAGGGCCCATTGATTGGGCTAGTTGATATGTTGGTAGGATACCCGCACCAACTAATATGTCTCTACAAGTCTGAGATAGTCAAACGTCTCCAAGTCACCAACTGATGTCACAAGGCACATTCACCACTCAGCCTCATGCGAGCAGGAGGATTTGGGGAGTACTCACAATGTATATGATACGAGTGTTGGTATATGAATACCAAAAATAGCTTCACACCAATAATAGGGGATTAAAGTCTTGATCCATGCCCAAAAAAGGATAGCAAACAGGCCCACCACAAGCAACACTTTGATGAAAACCCTAAAATACTATATTTGTTTTCAGAATACACTTGCTTCTGTTGAGAGCTTTGATTATTTTTTATAGAAGAATATTTAAACCTGGACGAGACTTTCAACACAGTACTATGGTATGAAAATTTGGAGGAACAACGTCAAACAAAGGTTGTGATTGAAAACCTTTCTAATCCACACTCGTAGAGACTGTCATGTTCTAAAGATTGACACAAAATACCTCCCACAATTCAAACTAGGGCCTAATCAGTGGGCATTCATGGGCATGGAAAGAAACAAAAGACTTCTTTCTGATTTTGTTTTCTTCACTTAGCCTCAGACCAAGATTTAGCTTAAGGAATTTACAAGAGCAATGTTTGGAGGCCGAGGGTAGACAAGGAGTTCATAGCCAAGGAGTTCATTTCAAAAGGCTAGAACTGGCAGAGGAACTGAGGAGAGTCGACCTTGGGATCTCAGCAACCAAAAGGAAAGCAAATCAAACCCTAAACGATCAAACCAAACTAGAAAAAACCTAAATACACCTTAGGAAGATAATAAAGATTAATATGCCAAAAATATGTCCACCAATGCAACAGCAAGACCACAAATGTTCCAAACCAATGATCAGAACCTCAAACTAGTAATAATTTATATCAATAAGGTGAAATAGAAATTTATAAAATTTCAAATGCCAAAATTATCATCCCACCAAAAAATGCAGGAACAGATTGATGCCAGTCAGATCGATCTTGAACACAATCTGGTGAAAACTCTCAAGGAAGGAGTTACAGGATTGATGGCTCTAATACTAGGTTGGTGTAAATCACCTCCCAGGAGCACAATCTATAGAATAAACCTTCACAAATATGAGAGAAGTAAGGCTCTTTCACCAATAAGTGAATAATGATTGAAATGAAATGAGATGATTTTGATATTTTACAAAATGTAATATATATCTTTACATTTCCTATAAGTAACTATTCTAAGTTGTTATAGGAATAACTTCCCAACCTAACTATAAATTATTATTTTCCTAAGTAAACTTAAGCAAGTAAATAGATAAAATCCTATTTACTCTAACATATATAAATCAAAACTAATTTTGTTTTTTATGTATTCATGCATATGTGTCTAGGTGAAGGTAGCACACATGACTCCTAGTTTGAGGGGAGAGCACGTACGCACACGTTCTTCACCTAACCATGTTAGTGGACAAGTGAACTTTAATTTTCATCTATTTTAATGTATATATGTATATGTTCACTTGTTCATGTGTGTGTATATATATATAAATTTAATATAATATTTAATTAATTACACAAGTTTGTATATGTATATATGTAGAGTTCAGCACATTTATCAGATGCTCAGGATTCATGCTTGAATGGTCACTCAATTAGAAGCAGAAATGATGGCCTGGAGACCAGATGACCTGCACTAGTTTATACACGTGTTTATTACATGGACATTTTATGTTTCTTACAATTTATGTTTATTACATGGACATTTTATGTTTTTGTTCACTTATATTTTATATATCTACACTAGACATGTTTATACGTCAATTCCAAACATTTGATTTTTTGTTTATGTTTTAGATCTATTGATGTATGTGCACATGCATGCATATACATATGACATTTGTGTTTATGGCTTCTTATGTTTTAGAGATGTATATATGTAAATTTCAGACGTTATGTATCCCTTAGGGACATAATTTATGTTTACATGTTTATGTTAAATGAAACAAGTGATTTAACTAAATTTAGATATATGTACATGATGTATAGTACTGTGAAATTTGGTTTTATATGTGTGTGTGTGTGTGTGTGTGTGTGTGTGTGTGTGTGTGTGTGTGTGTGTGTGTGTGTGTGTGTGTGTGTGTGTGTGTGTGTGTGTGTGTGTGTGTGTGTGTGTGTGTGTGATTTGGTTAAATAGATATATATGATATGGTTAAATTTGGTCAATAGAATCTAAATTGGCATATCATAATATTAGAATCATTAATAATTCTATAAATAAATTATAAGAGAATACATTGATCATCACAAGCATATTGTATCATTTCCTACACCCTCATTGATCTTGGTTCATTATCATTGAGTTGATTTGTTTGGGGGCATAACTAAGTAGAATATGATCCTCACTTAGTGCAACTTCCCAAATGATGTTTATATAAACCACCCCACTTTAGATATAGATACAATGAGATGAGGCAAATCCACTATAACCATCCATCCCTACTATTTCACTTTTATAAATTGAATTTCAATTGTGTGTGTCGAATTAGTTAATAATATAGGTGGATTTGAACTAAAATATAACAAAATCAAAGTATAAATTTTGTGGTGTTCATCTAGGCAAGGCCCTAATGTTAGCACATTGGAGAATCATTTATTAGCATCTTCAAGTGAATATGACCTTTTGTTTTACACCACTTGATGTTACATATATATAGTTATATTAGATTAAGGGGACCCTTATAAAATTAACTAATAAAGATGAATGATATCAAAATCCTTAGGTTTTTTAGATATTAATTTTAAGGAATGAGAGGTAAATTAATTGAGTAAATAATGATAATGTAATGTCTTGGCCTCTTGCTAATATTTAATGCATGTATGCCCCACAAGATCTTATAAGTTCATTGTTGTGAAGTATGGTTCATAAGAGAGATAGGAATATGAGAGACATAACAACATAAACTAAACACATTAAATTTAAATATAAATATTTTACTAGAGATGTATCCAATCATGTTGTAAAGCTCTACCACAAGTTATAATATAAAATTAAACTTTAATCAATAACATAACATCATCTTTAATAATATAATTTAAATATAAATAGAATATGATTTTACACATGCAAAGAGGCATCCATAAGACCATCACAATCATCACACATGTAATTTAACTTTATGAACACTAAGTCTCATATTATCATCATGTAATGAGAAAGACGCATAATCATTTATCACAATTTCATTTGTACATGTATCTAGCAGCTTAGGTAAAGATATCGATAATCCATGTGTACATTTCAATGAAAAAAGAAAAATCACATATCATGTACCCAAATGTTATAGATCTCTAAGGTGCATGCACTTATTATTCTTAATTGCTTCAATGTATTTATTAACTTTGAAATACTTTCAAAATTATGACCAAGATAGTAGAACTACTTGAACTAAGCAAAATATTCATTCCCAGACACGTCACTCATTCATGTACCACATCCATTGGTTTAGCTCACTCTTTAATAACTTCTAGTATGCTCTGATGATCATCTCCATCTAGTGTCCATTTATGATGTCCACGTGCACATAGAACTTGATGAAAAGATAGGTCAGTAACAATTACTAGGTGGCTATACTGATACAACTTGTTTTCAAGATGGTAATTAGTAAAATGAATCTCATTTTGAACATTTTTTACTTGTTTGAGATATGTTCCTTGAACTACAACTGAACCTATTTGAAACAACATTCCATTGCTTGTTTCTGGTTTTGTTAACTTCATCCTCTCCTCTATGCAATGTAATAAATAATAACTAACACCTTCTATGTTTCCAACCTCTGCTATGACCACAAAAAACATCTCATGTACACATATATAAAATGTTCAATTTAAAAAAAATTAGAACCAATCTTTAATTGTAGAAAGAATTTAATATTAAACAAATTACAATTAATTTTTGTCTAAATTAACAAATACTATAACTTATACTTATCAGTCTAAAGTTACAAACCTTGCAAGAGTTTAAATATATGCACACATACCTTTTTCAATCAATCTTGAAATGTGGTCATAATCAATTGAAATCAAAGGAATGTCTTCATCTTCATTGTATGTGTCAGTAACAACTAGTGGCACCTAATTCCATTCACTGACATATCCACATTCTTGGTTGTTGCAATTCACACAATTTCCTAAAATGCAGTCACAACAAAAACAAGAGTAATCCCTAGTCCACAATGTCCATGGGTGTCTATCTATACTCAACATAATGTAAATATCTTGTTTTCTCTACCCTCTTGCATCCATGCATTGTTCTTCTATCCACACCTACAAATTATATATATATAATTCAAAATAAAATAAATATAAAGTTCTTAAACTTAAATATTTAGAAACAAGTGAAACTTTTTTCAAACAATAAATTACATACTTGATATCTCCTGAAACACTCTATTTGGACATGGGTTCCTCCCTGAAGATGTGCCAACATCACATGCAAAGTGTTTCTTACACCATTCAACAACATTGTGTGCATTATTTATGAAATCACCCTCATAATTCATTTAATGTTTTCTTAGAGCACATTTGATGCAAGATTCTGCATGATCATGTTCACCCTTTCCATGCCCACTCTCAAATAAACTCCAAACATGTGGTATATTATCATGTCAATGAGATCTACATAGTGCATAAAATGACCTTGATGATTTGAATTGTGGAGCACACCCATCATACCATACAATTGTTTTTTTTCCAATCTTCACACCTCTTCTTGCTAAATCTTCAAAAAACTTCTTAAAACAATGTTGGACAAAAAGTGTGTCATGCCCTTTATCATCACTAATATAAAAGTGATATTCTTTCTTATTGAATCATTTCTGATATGTATTGTCAACACCATCCAAATCCAAGTGTGCATGTCAATAACACGCATGCACCATAATAGTGGCCTACTCTGAATAATAATATTGCGTTTGAATCTCCTTTTGATGGGTAAAAGAGTAATTTTCTACAAATTCAACTACTAATAAAACTATTCCATGTGAGAAAGTATCTCTTAAAAATTGAAATTGTTTTTCTTGCCACCTAGAATAAAATGCATGATGTATGTATGGTTGTATCAATTTAAGAAAATTTTCCATAAATGCTCCAATAGGTATCTCCTCTTCTACATAATCTAACCTTGTGAATTTTTTCCCAATTTTTGTTTGAAACTTTATGTACTTGTGACTCTTGCAATTTACCATCTTTGTCATGTTAGTATCTTCATTATTTCATTGGACCATCTACATCATCATAAAATTTATCACATAAGATGGATCCTATGAATTGACTTACACATTCAAGAGGTTCATTTTGAGAACCATCACTTTCTTCATTGATCTTTCAAAACACCTGATAGTAAAGATCAAATTCAATATGATAATGACCAACAAGTTTCCAAAACCTTGTTTTCCTTCACATAATGTGGCCTTAACATTTGAAACATTGTTTGTCTAATCTTTATATGAGGATTTTCATCACAAAACATCACATACATCTTATGTTGTGTTATGTCTAACCAATATTTTGTATGCAGTTCAAAATTGTCTCCAGGCCTGATCTTATGTTTTAGAACATCTCTTTTATTTAATGAGGGACCAGTATGATCATGCCATAAAATTGAGATCAAGTTCCTAACACCATCTTAAATCTTGTTAGAACAAGGAGCCCTACACATCAATGCCTAATTTTCTTCTGTAGTAGTATTATCCAAAACGTTTCTCCTTTTCACATATCTTGTTACTATCTTTCTACTTAAGCCAATTTCACTTGAAAGTGAAGATATTTGATGCTTTCTTGACATTTGTGTACTTAGAATAGATGTCAACATCACTCTTCTTGAAATTCTCTTATCTGCTAATCAAGATTGCTTCCCAATGGAACCGAAACCTTTTTTAGCATTTTCAACAATATCTTTTTCTAGGCGCATTTTCGTCTTTTTTTGTGAAATCTACACCCATCAATTGTAATGGCTCTTTTAGATCATCACAAAGAAGCAATATTGTTAACAGTTGGGTTGACCAAGTGTATTATGATTTTTGAAATAAGCCTCAATTATTTCCTTTGAAGTTCTTCTCAATGTCCTCTTATTAGTTTGACTAGGTTGTTCAACATAAAATTTTAGTTTCTCTATATCCATTTCAAGCAAATGATCTATATTTTTGTAAGAAGATTTTATCTTCACCTCTTTAATTAGATTCATAGTATGAATATCGATAGAAGGAAGCGATCCTAGCCCCTATCCAACATCAAAGTGTGTATGGCCCTTCTCTCTAACATCAATTTTTTGTGCTTGGGTCTCCTCCCTGACATCAACTATGTATGCTTCAGCCTCCTCTGCTCTAGTAACTAAATTAGGTTGGACCTCTACTCCAATTTTCATGTGTTGAGCCCCTACACATATCATATAAAAGAGAGGATTTTAGAATATATAAAAGTTAGATTATTAAACTATGGATAAAGCATCAATGTGATTATGAGTTCAGAATGAGAAAGTGTTAGTGATGTAGTATTCATCCCTACAATTTTATCCAACTTTGAATTACAATTAAATTACTGATCAGGTGCATGCATTTCAAAGTATGTGTACAAGAAGAGAAAATGAACATGTAAATGGAAATAACATCTAGAATGATATGTCCATATGGATGGTCATGTGCATAAGTTCCATATAAAGTTAACTTTTCATGTCCTATTTATGTTACAATCAAAAAATTCTAGGAGTATCATCTAATCAAAATCTTAAATAAGCTCATTAACAACTACTTGCTGAATTGTCAAATTATAATTTATATGTAGTTCAAGTAAACTTATAGGTACATATTCAATTACTAGATCATTTAACCTAAAAAGATATTCAATGTAATAAATATTTAAGTGTGTACCTACAAAATTATAGATCAATATATAATATAGTAGTAGAGGAGATAATATTACATGTTGCATGAATAATGTTAACTACATGTCCTATGAATAAATAATTAATCTTAGAACCATGGTGAATGTGGTGCAAAATTCCTAGAGGGCTACAATAATCATATGCATGTATATAAAATATTAGTTGAATATATTATATATATGTCCACTCTAAGTTGTTTTGCACAAATTGCATAAGTGATTAAACATATGAGTGGAGAATAAATGAACATGGTAAAAATATAACATGTTGTAAGATAAATAATCATATAATATACAACAACAAAAAATTCATGAGATTTTGCCATTATTGCACCATTCCAGTTTACTTGAATAATAAAAAAACCATCAAATAGCCCAATTGATATATAAGGACATGTCGAAATAGATATAAATATAATATAAAATATTTAAGCATGTGTAAGTAAAATAACATTCTATTCAAAACTCAATAATATTTATGGTAAATAAGGTTTATGGTTTAGGAGTCTAGGGTATATAAGAAACTCTCACAAGTCTTTAATTTGTAACTATAATTTAATTTGAGTTTTACAACTTTAATTACTTAATTATTATTTAAATTTATGTTGTATACAATACATTCTAAATTCCTAATTTATGTGTGTAGATTTAACTCAAATTATAATATTTAAGAAACTTAAGGGTTAGGGTTTAGGGTTTAAGACTTAGACAAATTAGGACTAGGGATGTTTCGAGGATAGTCAAATTACACGTCTCCATTGGGTCAAGGTCCTAGATAGGACCTAGGGTTTATCATAGATTCATTTGGCAAGTGACGTACAAAAATATAGTAGAAAGGAATTTGATTAGTTAAATTAGTGGAAGAAAATTTAGCCAAAACATGTAATCATATATTTATCTCAATAATATTTGGGGTTTAGGATTTAGGGTTTCTAAGGTAAATAGGGTTTAGGGTTTAGTTAAGTAGACTTAGGGAACATAGTGGTCTTAGTAGAGGACTTAGGAATGGTAATGGAATTCATAACATTTAAATAAATGAATATATTTAAAACATACTTTAATTGAAAAATTACTTCAATTGAATACACTTTGATCTTATTCATCCTAATATTATCTACAAGATGATTTAATTGAAAAAATTCATAATTTATATAATTTAATATGCATACTTTCTCTTTGAGCATAATATCTTTGCATCCTTTCTTCACTCACTTTTTGTTGCCTTTCTACCGAATGATATCAAGCAGCCTTATTTTGCTTTATCCTTTTATTTCACATCTTCTACAAGGATTTGCAAAATATGATCTTGATAATTTCATTACCAATTCCATGTTACAAATTTGTAAAGCACTAGAAAAAATCTGATATTTCAAATAGACCTAGTGAATTTTCCTTTTTCTTATATTAATATCACAAAATTTGACCTTGTATATACATGTAATTCGAAGAGACCTATTTTTTTAAATATCATCTAAAATTGACCTTCATTCAAAGGTGGCTGTTAAAAATCCATGAATATATTTTTATTTAGTGACCTTTGTTCAAAGGTATTTAAATATTAATTTTCTACCAGCATTTTTGCAAGGTACCTTCATTTGTAGGTACCTATGAACAAAGGTAAAATCTTTGTTCGTAGGTACCTTCATTCGAAGGACCTTCGAACAAAGGTTCTTACCTAGACACTTTTTGTGTCTTCTTCAAAATTTTCTCAGAAAATCTAGTTTCAAGCCTTAGGTTGGACCTTCAAATGTAATTAACTTAACAAGATAATTTGCAAGATTGAAGTCATCAAAATGAGCTTTCCAACAATATAATTTTGAGATATTTTAATTTTATTATGTATTTAATTTTTAATTTTTACTCAACATAGGTTTTTCATTGAACATCAAGTTCATTATACACAGGTGGAAAAATAGTGAACAATTGAAAAAAAATTCCAAAAAATACCTTTGCACTAGGTATTGATGTCCTTGTTTCACCAAAAAAATTGAATTTTGATATATATGCAACAAGTTATGCTTGACGACATAAACCTATGTCCAAATTATAGTTACCATGACTTCAAAAATTAATTAAAAAAATATGTAACGAAAAATTATGAAAAAATATACATGCACTAGATATTGATGTTAAAAACCTATATTTTAAAAATTAGAATTTTATCCTTTATAGAAAAAAATGTTATGCTGCATGACATAAAAGTTACTTTCTGAAAATATTGTTTACTATTAAAAACTAGTTATTAAAAAAGATGTTGAAAAATTCATGATTTATTTCAATATATATATATATATAGAATCTACACACCAATCGCCACAAATCACTAGTTCGCATCATATTCAAATTCTTAATGTTTTAACTGCTATAGGTCTCAGAAAGTAAAGATTTAGTTAAAAATGTTGATATCAATGTCCATCTTGCCCAAAATGTGGGACTTATTATTGTGGGATTACCCACTGCTGTATACAATTGTTCATCTTCCTCATCCTTTTCTTTCATGTCTTCTTCATGGATTGTCTTTGTTGCAAACTCATCCCTTGCAACTTCTTCACGCTGCATAGCTTCCAATTGATCACATCTCTCAAACAATTTCTCAATCCTCTCAATCTTTTCAATCATCTCTCTAAGGAATCCCTTCTTTTTATATCATCTCCATCCATCCCATATGACAAGCTTCCACACATATATCTTCATCTCATCTACTGCTGCAATCTTCTACCTTCACTTTCACTTACCCTACAACCTACAAGGACAACTCTTCCGTGGTTACTAGCTTTCTTCTACTCAGGAATTTACCAACCTACAACAGCTCTCACATGAGCTCTTCTCTACCATTACCTCTACCCACACATCCTGGTGTATCCTCTACACTCTAAGGACCTACCACTTAATGCAAGAGGGTACTCTACTCTTGCAAAAACACACACACAAAACCAAAAACTCAACCTCTCCCTCTCAACACAACAAAATTTCACAATAGAGATTGCAACTAAAACCAAACCAATGACTATTTTATTGAAATTTCAATTCTAATACATTCAATAGATTACTCATATCTACAACTATCATACTCTAGGAAGACATTTCTTCAATTCCTTATCACCCTAATCTGCTAGACACTCTTTTCATCCCACAAGCTGGCTGATTACAAATATGCACTGGGATTTGATTTTGACTCTTCTTTGTGAGGCTCATCTCCCCTGCACTTTACTCTATTTTAGATCTCTTCCTTCCATAGGCCGACCCTGCCTATCATCACTCCTCTTTTCTCTGCATCTTTAACTTATTGATATCTACGTATGCTACTCTCTACATCTTTCACTGCCTTTTATTCTTCTGAGACGAACCTCCTCTATTCAGAGTCATCTTTGCATTTGTTATGTTTCATTTTGTTAGCGACCTATTCTACTTCTTATGCAACAAAATACCATTCAAGGCACTTCCTCTCTTTCTCACATTACCACTCCTTCTTGTTTGACAGCTCCACTCCCTTACACATTAGGTTTGAACTGTCTATATGGCCAAATTGGGTGTTTCCTTTTCAAATCGGTGCTTACCTTCTCAACGTAGTGCTCTCATTCCTCTTCTCTCTGGCTGCGACCATCCCCAAATCTCTCTTTTCTCTGCTACAGAGTGTGCATCCCTCTATATTTACTTCTTGCTATGTAGCCCTGGGCATTCTGCCAATCGGTTCTCTCATTTATTTTTTTGTTCTGTGGTATGACAACTGAATTAATTCTCTTGGCAGCAAACCCCATACAAGACACCCTCGACTATTTTTATATTGTCAATATCTAAAAATGACAGAGCTGGAAGTGGGAACGCCATACGAATTATGGAGGAATGAAATCTGCCAAAAACTCTTAGCATTCAAGTCTTATTTGACTTACGTCAAATACCTAAACTGTGTGTCTTTTCTTCCACTCCAAACCGCAGAGATATAACTCATGGATGCATGACTTTACTAATTCCAATGTGGGGAAAATAAGTACCTCTATTCTCAATATATTTCAATGCGCAAACAAAAGGTAGAAATAAAGACTTAGTTTCACCTCATTCTATATAATGGAATCGGCCAAATGCGAAGACAAAATCAATTTTGATTATCAAGAGTTAAATTCCTCTATGGCACCTTGCAAATTGCATGGTTGTGACATCTCTTTCACGACATTCCAACAATTCCATGGCATCATATAAACAAGGCTCAAATACGAATTGACAATTATTTGATATTTTTTCATTGAATGTCTTTGTGTCCCCTGACGTTTGCCATTGTCTTCACCTTGTGACATTTTGATTAATATGTACCAACAATAACATTCTGTCGCCTTTGAAATGAACACATGGAACTAAAAACTGATTTTCACAATAACTCATCATTAGGGGCTCGAAATCTCACGAAAACTTGCAAAGATGTGTAACTCAACATAAACTGAAGCTTCCTGCCAAACCTCACAGAGCTTAAGATATTAAACATTCGTTAATCTGCTAGCCTAAGTCGTGAAATGATTACTTATCGAAAAACATAAGGTGTATGACCACAAAACTTTTGTCATCAAATCCAAGATGGAATCAACAATCTGTCTGCAAAAGGATTCGATGTGAAACCTTGTCAATTTTCTCGAAACAATTATTTTAGTGAAAATTGTCTATTGTGTGCTAAAGCTAAAGTATGGTGAAAACTCAATCCTATCAAATTTGATCACTCTACATGTACCACAAAGCTGAGATATGCCAACAAAAGCTAACCAAACCAAAAGAACAAAAAACTAAACATATTTTTGTTGATGTTGATCACATGTCTGCTTGGATGCTCCTGCATCGCATTTTAAACACTATCTTTATCCTTTTCTAAATAATGCTACCCAATAAGGCCATTTGTTGTTGGTCGCCTACTAAATACATGGGTGTATCCATTTCTTTGTTCAATAAAACTTAGGGATTTACTTCATTAAGGGATGGGCTTCTTAATTTATGGGTGAAAACATGCCACTCCATCATTATTCTATCTTATGGCTTTGGTCATAACCCACGATCAAGAGATTTTCCTATCTTAACACAAGCCAAATCCTTCTTTTAAATGACATGTCGTATTCACCAACTTCAAAATCTCCATGACTCTCTAAATAATGATTATCCTATTAATTCTTGAGCATTTTACATTTTCCTTAGTCAGTTATTCCTTCAATCTTCAACATGCTATCCATTTTGAGTTTTGAATTTGGCCAAGGATTGGCCTTGGAGTCTATAATGCTTTCTTCAATCGTGTCTATTGAACAATTAGCAAGGATATCAGCTTCATCGTTGATCTCTCTGTAAACATGTTTGATGGTATAATTTTCCAGAAAATTCAAGAGAGGCTAGGCTTGTTGGAGGAGGTTATTAATTTTCTAATTCGGTGACTTTTCCTTCTTTACTGCATTGACGATTATCATTGACTCGCCTTCAATTTCAACTTTTTCTACAACCATAAACATTACATATTTGTAGGTCAGGAATGAATGCTTGAACTTCTGCTTCATTATTGGTCCCCTCTTTAAGTCTCTTAGATATAGCACCAATCAATATACCTTCCCCATTTCTTAAACCACCCAATAGGAGGTTTCCATTGTGCTTCTTTCCTAGGTGTTTATTACACTATCTATTAATGTTTAATTTTTTTAAGTTGCAATTAGATTTGTTTAGAGTTGTAATTGAGCAAGGTTAGGCCCTTAACTAATTTTGGCAAACTTCTTATTTAAATATATATTCACCAATCATATTGGAATCAACTTTGAAAAAACAAAAATACAAATATTTATATAATCCAATTGTTTTCATTTTTAAAAAAAATTATACAAATAATTTAAAATGTACCTAAATTTTAAAATTATAAATCTATAAATCATATCATGCAAACCTAACAAATTTTAAAATTCTAAAATACCACTTAAAATTAAAAAATGGTGGACAGATCAAATTCCAGGTTAATGCTTTTCCACCGCCTCTTTTTGCTGCAAATTCAACTTTAGAAGAAATGAGCTGGCCCGTACTAAATATTTACCTCACAGTTGGCCCGCATTGAACTATAAGTATCTAAGCTTTAACATACAGTATGTATATACCATGACTGGTGGGCAATCCAGAGTTGTGTCTGTCCTATATACTACCTAGTTCATTTAGAAGAGCTTAGACCCCTGGCTGTTAACCCCTGGGTTGTTTGCGGTGACTTGATAATTTAGGGTAGGTGAACTTATCGAGCTTCCAGAGTTGTGTTTGTTCTACGAACTACATTGTGAATCTATCGAGCTTCCAATTGAGTAATGGAAGCTTCATTTACGGAAGGAATCCCCGATGAAGATGACATAGCTGTCCCAAAGTTCTGCGATGTTGTTCCGTTTTCATCCTCTTCATTCTCCCAGCTTGACTTTGATTTTGATTCTGATTTTGAAGCATGGGTATCACTAGAACTTACAAAAGCAGGCTTTGAAGGATTTGGCAAAGTCAGTGCACTGCTAGAGATCATCATAATAACATTAGACATAGATGGACGAAGTGTTGCATCTGGTTGTACACATAAAAGCCCAACATGAATGCATCTTAAGGCCTGCTCCTGATCGACTTCTGATGCTTCTGAATCTACCATATTCAATGCATTTCCTCCCTTGAATAGTTTCCATGCCTGCATCACGTCATTAAATCACTAAAAGCTGGCTGCCATAATGGAAAAGTGACAGTTGAGACAACTAGGTAGTGGGAAATCCAGTCTCTTACCCATTCTACTAGGTATTGTATATCGTATGGAAGATGAATATCAGTGTTTTTCCTTCCACTGACAATCTCAAACAGCACCACTCCAAAACTGTAAACGTCTACTTTAACTGACAGCTGCCCTCTCATTGCATACTCTGGAGACATGTAACCACTGCATTGAAATTGAAATTGTCATTAATATTACAAAGAATAACGGACTGAAAATAAAGTTTAATACAACAATAAAGTAATAGAGGGTCTATTACTTTTTAAACAAAACAAAATAATGATATATTTAATCAATCCGGAGGTTTATATATTTTTAGAAATTGAAAATATCAAATAAATCAAATAAGCTACCTGGTTAACTCTTGACCAGGAAATCTAATTTTATTTTCCTAAAATTTAAACAAATGGTATTATTACATAAATTTAACTTAATATTAAAGAAGAGAACGGATAGTTAGTACCTTATATTGTAGGTTCTCTATATTAATTTGGAGTCACCCAAATTATGAAAAGAGAATCTAATAATTGGACACTTTATATTAATAGATTCTTTATATTTGTTTGAAATTAAATATACTAAATCTATTGTTTCTCTTTCAAATTCTTATATTGTTTTATACAAGATTTTTAACATGGTTACAAATGAAAAATAATTGACCTATAACATTATAATATTAAAATAAATTAAAAAATAACACCAAAAAATAAATTAATTAAAAATAAAAGTTTAAATGCTTAATCATAATCAATTAAAATCTCAAAGCACACAAACTGCATTATCTTCACAAAGCTTACTATGTGCCAGCAATTCTTGTATGGATATGCGTCTCATCTTCAGGAAAAAGTTTTGCTAAACCAAAGTCAGCTATTTTTGGATTGAGTTTGTCGTCAAGCAAAATATTGTTTGCTTTAATATCTCTATGAATGATCCGTAGTTGTGAATCCTCATGAAGGTAGAGAAGCCCACGTGCAATTCCAATGATGATGTTATAACGCTTTTGCCAGTCTAGTTCTTTGCGCTTCTCTAGATCTGTAATCCCAATTCTAAAAAAATTGGTCACCTCTTCATCTTTTTCCAAAGCAAATTAAGGTTCAATAGTGACTTACCAAAAATAAATGTGTCCAAGCTCTTGTTCGGAAAATACTCATAAACGAGCAACCTTTCATTTCCCTCCACACAACATCCCAGCAGCCTTGCAAGGTTTCGGTGCTGAACATTGACCACCAGTTTCACTTCATTCATAAATTCTTTCTTGCCTTGTTTAGATTTGGCAGAAAGTTTTTTCACTGCTATCTCATTTCCATCTCTAGTTATTCCCTGAAACATAAAAAACAGATTTGGAGCTCTAAATGTGTCGTTAAAATGACTATACTTTATATCATGAATAAAGTGTTGACGTACCTTGTATACCGCACCAAAACCTCCCTCTCCAAGCTTATTATTGTCATGAAATTTTTCTGTGGCTTCTGCTAGCACTTCTAAGCTGAAGACAAAATTTTGCTCCTGCATAAGTAACCCGGATTCAGTGGGAAATCCATGCCTCTCTGTAGCATTAGAAAACAATAGAAGAAGAGTGGGTAAGCTTAGAGAAAAGTGGGTAAGCTTGGAGAATTTGTTACACTAGAACCACAATAACAGAAAACTAAAATCTAGAAATACATTTTGAGAAGGAGCACCTTGGTCATTGGTAGCAGTAGTTATTGGCCTCCCAAAAATTACAGATTTAACTGTTTTTCTCAACGCAATCAGACAGATAAGTAAACCCAGAATGATGCTTCCCACAAACCCCAAAAGTATGGGTAATGTTTTTGAGGACTTTTCTGCATAATACAGTTTAATAGGTATTTATTAGAATTTTAGCACTATATTACTTTCAGTGTAATAAAAATGAAAAGAAAATAATTGGATTACAAGTTCAATCTTCATCATTAACAGTGCCATCTAGGAGATGGCTGCAAACCAAAAAAACAAGAAAATGTAGAAGGGCATACGTTTGTATTTATTGAAAAGTAAAATAAAAAATTAATATGTATATGTTGATATTGGGTTAAAGCTTCAAGTTAAACTAGTGATTCGAATAGCATTGACATTTAAAAGACCGCCCTAACAGCTCAATCTTTGATCAAATAAATAATAATTATTATAAAACGAACTGAACATACTTACTTTCTGGTGTGGAAGTAGTTGGAGGTGTGGATCCCTCAGAGGAGGGAGAGGGCAACTGAGCAGAGTCGAAAAATGAGTATATGTCATATCTTACCTTGCAGCTCCCGTACAGAACGTCGGCTCCTTGTTTTGTAGAATCCTCAACCTGTTTCCTTGCTGAATACACGCATGTTTTGCAATCTTGTATTGATATATCTCTCCAACACTGAACTGAACCATATAACTTTCCTGAAGCAGAATAATTGGTTGATCCAGCAGCGAATCCCTTATTTGCAGGTATGTAAGCTTTGTTAGACAGATTCGACAGAAGGCCAGTTTTTGTGGCCTCGAAAGCATCCATATTGCCGGATATATCATTTGCGTTCCACAGGATAATTCCATCAGTATCTAGAATTGAAATGAAATTAGAGTTGTCATAGCGCAGGAAGCAGTCATCCAACCATATTCGCCCACCTATGTTGTTGTCGCAACGTTCGTGAATACTGGTATTTGCTTCCAGCACACAGTTTGAGCATCTAATAGCTGATATATTCCCAGTACACTGGAGCAGACCATATACCTTATTGGGAGATTGGCCATGGGAAGAAGTGTTAAACCCTGAACTTTTAGGTGCATTATTAAACAAATCGTTGATAACTAGATTCAAGTTTGTGGAATATGTACTGCCATCGGTGTAATTTGAGGGATTATCGCATTTGTGCCCTGCGTAGGTACATATGACTGAGGGAAAATTCATTACAAACAGCAAAAGGAGTGTTGGAAGAAAAGTTGATCCTCTGTAAGGAATAACAGGGAAAGACTTGTACTTCATCTTGTTTTTCTTTCTAAGTCTGAATCCAATTGTTGTTCCCGAAGCTCTCAGAAGTTGCATGGGATGAACTAGGCATGGAGAGACGGCAGAATCACTTCTTTTCTTCAAGAAATAACTTAAAGTTGCGCAAATTTCCTGCAATGCCCATAAAAATCAAGAATAAAACACGGAAATGGGCAGCTGTAAACCTGCTGTCATATCAAATCTTTAAAATTACAATTGAAATTCTTATTAATATAAATTATAACGAATTAAGCCTGCCTTCATTCTTACCTCATTTTCATTTAAATTACATCATAAAATTATATACAACTCATAACTGTCTTCATTCTTACCTCATTTTCGTTTAAATTACACTGAAATCATAAACTATATACAACTCATAATGGTAAACCAGCTGGCACATTGTAAAACGGAACTATGATTTCATTCACAAATCAGAACAGTCAACATGTGCAGAAGGGTAGATTGATCAGGTCTATAAAATCTGTTAAAATATGAAAAAACAGTCCATGAAAAAACAGTGACACACAACCTGCCGGCTGTTTACGGTGGGCGCTGATGGTCTTGGGTCTAAATCCGCGTTTCTTTTTTGCTTTCCTAGAAGATATTTGCCTCTGACCATGAAATCTGAAAGAAAAAAGAAGTTTTTTAGAATATATTTCCCTCGGACCACGAAATCTGAAAGAAAAAAGAAGCCATTCAATGGATTCAATTCAATGCATTGTATTCAAAAGATTCAATTCAACACGTAACTGGGTGGACACAATTTTCTCTGCGAGCCGCCACTGAGAGATTATATCTTACATTATCATTCGCCATGGCCAAAAAACAATGCACCAGAACGTTGCGTACCACCAAGGTTAAAAATGTCCATCGGGAAGAGGTCCCACTCGAGTCAGAAATCAGACATATTTCAATTCTCTTGTGGAACTTTAACCTCAAATATAGTACTAAATTGCATATGCATCATGATAACAGCCAAGGATTTCAAACCCGAAACTTGTGTTGGACTCGGGTCCAGTCCGGCGGCGTCTGACTTGGAAAAGATAATGTTCAAGGTGGTTGCAAGTATTCCCACTATTTTAATCACCCAGACAAATATATCGCCAGCCGCCGCAGGAGCAGAGCTACCTGGTAGGGTCTGTGGTTTCTGTCACAATATATAGTAAATTTCTATATTTTATTTTTGTGCTCTTTAAGGGAGAGGGCCGGATACGGGCACGCTTTTATATTCGGTATAGGAGTTAATTAAAGTGGGGCTAGCTGTACTGTTTTTTTAATTAATTAATATTCAATTTATTTTTTCTAAAAGCAGCATAAATATGCACCAATCAATGTATAGATTATATTTGTTTATTCATTAGTATTTATTAATTTATAGTAGGTGGCATAAAGAAAAGATTTACAAGGATTTTAAAACATAAATGCAACTGGCATGGTTTGTACACATACACCGCTCAATACATCATGAGATAGAATGATAATATATAGACTATATATTAAAAATATAAGAGTATTTGCTTTCAACTACAAAACCAACCACCACCCATTACAAAGTACTTTTTTTTTCAACAAAGTCAATTTTAAACATAAAATATTAAAAAGTGTCCCATCACAAATATTGATATGCCTTAGAATATATTACTCTTTTCCAAATTTAGAGTCCCAAGTAAACACAAGCCATGGTCTTTAAGTGTCACATCCAACAATCTCTTCCATCCCATAACTCCTCTTTAAGTGTAGAATTTCAAGTCAAATTTGACCAACTATTGGTACCTTCTCTATGAATACCTGCAATCAACATGTCACAACTCAATTTTTTTGCATTCTAAATTTGAAAAAACTAACATAAAAAGTATATTCATTTGAAATACAAATAATAAACAATTTAAATGGATTACACATAAGAAATGGAGGATAAGATTTGCAAATCCACTAGTGAGTGGAGGATGCATTATCATTAAACAAAGAAAGTGGAAGATGCATTATTATTAAACAAAAAGAGTGGAGGATCATTAAAAAAAAGAGATGGAGAATGGACTTTTCTATAAAATGCCTAGAATTGTAAGGAAGAAGGAAACTGATTCTCTAGTTTAGAGTGCTGGAGTAAACTGTAAGAGCACTTCTCTCCGTAGTTTGTGCTTTTCCTTGAAATTTTTGTTCAGATGATTTGTTGACATTAATGCTTGTTGTTTGCAGTATTTAACTAACCTAGATTTATGAATTTTCATATAAGTATTAATTTCAATTTGAATTCATTAGTGATACTATGGTTCAATCAAATTAGAGATTGTATAACACCAGACCATTAACCTGCAATCGTTGCATCCCACAAGATGGCAGTTTGTCAACAGTTCACATACCTTGTCGACTCTACCACGTTTTGCATACATGTCCATCAAAAGATTTCCAACTATAATCTCTGCCATAGCCCTCAGCCTCCTACCGTCCATACCCTATTCCATACTCTATTTTAATGCCCATGCAAGCATAGGCTGGAGGACGTTAGTACAGGTTGTGAAATTTGACTTTATAGCTACCAATTTCATTTATTTGGAAACTCTTTTTCAATGTATCCATTTTGTGCACATGCAGTAAGGACGTCGGCCAAGGTTAGGGACTCTGGCTTTACAGCTGACAATTGCATCTGCTTGATAGTTTTTAATGCCTAATGAATGTTTATACCTTGTACCAAAGCGTTCCACTTGCCTAGGCAGGGAGGACGTAGCAAGGATGAGGGATGTAGCTTTACATTCGCCAATTGCTTTTGCTTGAAAGTTTTTAAAGACTTTTCACCAAATCCATTTGTGTTATAGTTTGTGGATACTTTAATATTTGCAAGTTGTGAAACTTGGATTTACACCTGCCAATTACATTTACTTGATAGTCTCAAGAGACTTTGCAACAAATTCGTTTTGTGCATATCCTGAAATCGTTGCAGATTCTATTTAAAAGTTGATATGCCTTGTCAAAATTCCACTTTGGGTGATTCTAAAAATGTGCAGATCTAAAATATGAGAGTGAATTTAAGATATAGCAATGTAGAATGCATAAAATATGTGAGGTAAATTTAAAAATTGATTAAAAATATTAACACACAATCTTGGGAAGATTGAACAAATAAATGTCATTACTTAACAAATTACCTTTATAATCTATTTGCTTGAATGATTAGTGACCATTCTTTAAACTATGGTATCTCCTTGAAAACAAGTGAACCATGTTAATTCAAAACTAGACACCCAATGAATCTACACAAACAATAATATACAAGTATGGACAATTATCTTGAAAATTAACTTTTGACCATATATGACACAAGCGGAATGACTTATGTTGACCTCTATGATTAAGTATCTAGGTGATTAAGTACCAAAATGTGAAATGGTTGGAAATTGAAATACAAGCAAAAATGTCATTTTAAATTAATACTTATGTACACTAAGTTAATTTGAAAACAACCTTAAAATCTACTAGGGAAAATGAATAATGAATGAAGTAAATTTCTTGGTTCCTTGAACATGAAGACAAAGATATTTTGAAATAAATGAGTTATCGTAATATAAATTATGATCTTGCTTCAGTCATGCATGGAATTGGGAAGTTCTTTAAAATAGTCATAAAACCTTGGAACCACTAATTACAATTTCTTAGGTATTCGGAATCATTGTTATCCTTGATCAAGTATATCCAAAGGTTTGTTGATAATGGAAGTTTACCAGTTTTGTTAAATCTATTTTGAATCTCTTGTTATATCTTTTAATTCTTAGTAGTTTCAATTTGAAAATGAACTTATAATGGTCATGCAAGAGAATGTCTCAATTATCCACTCTTGGAATAAAGTCTATTGATGTATGACAAAATAGGTTATCAATATTCCTTGTTTTTCCAAATCTAAACCTTTTTATAATGAGAATTGATAGAATCGATTAAATATTTTCTAAGCAAAATTATCATGCATCTTTATGTTCCTTTATCAATTTTCTTAGTTAGTGATTATGTAAGTTTTTCTTCTCTTTACTCGATAGGTAAACCTTGTAAAGAAACGTCCAAACTCAAACAAATTGCAGTGTTCGGTATTTATGATACCTCTGGGTCACGTTTACGGGTAATGCCATCGCGTTGAACCAAGTACCTCATGCCTAACATAGCTGCAACAATGATGTCTGGGCACCGTCCCTCTAAATCATCGGGGAGTAATAAGGAACATGTCTAAGTTAAATCCACAGGAAGGGAAAATCTCCTCGGATACCTGACTAAAAAGATTAAGAAAAAAAATTGTTGTAGGATGATCAACAGGAAGACCTCATCGGGGAAAATATGCGTGATAGGTAAATTATTAACACTTGAAAACTTAAATGCCAAACACTCCCAGGAGGTGGTTTGCAATACTAGTTTCTTAGGAATTCTATCTCTGTATCACTTGAGTGAATGGGCAGTCGGCGAAGAACTGTGTACCAACCATAGTTACATGAACATAGTGCAAGACAAAACTACATGTTCACTTTCGCCGTGTAGATCACATCCGTAGAGGGCCTTGATCTTGTGGATATAGGGTATGTAGGCAGTCTGGATGGTGAAGGATGCCCCCAGTACTCAGGTCCCTCGGATATAGGGTACTCTTTAATAATCAACTTCATAATCTCGATCTCTAGTTAAAAGGTTATCTAGGTAACTTAAGAACTCTCCTAGTACTCAGAAGAATCCCCGGGGTAGATTACTTGTACCCAGTGTTGCCATAAACTGAGGTGAGTACAAGTTGATGTTATGTGTTCCCTGGTCAACATCCTCAGTACAGTGTCTGGGCAGACTATGGTCCCCAGGAAGTGAATCATGAATCTATATTGGTTCCGAGGGAGTCAGAAGTCTCTAGCCAGAGCATAATGATTCCTGTCCTCTTCAGCCCATTAGGCTGTTATGTTTATGTATCCCAGATTGGATAGAGTATTGGTCCATTTGACCCACTAGGCCTTTTGGGCACTGTTTGTTCTACCCGAATCAGGTAGCAATAAGGTCCGTTTGACCTGGTTTCGTATGAACCTACTTGCCCAAAGGATAGAAGAGCCCAGGTTGGCTTAAGAATATTCTATTTTGAACATGGATTTATATGTTCCTTTTTGAACATATGGCCCGTATTGGCTGAAGTTTTTCCTGAGTACTCAATGGAAGTCCTTATATCTCTCATAAGAACTTGTTAATAAAGTAAAATTTTTGAAAATTCAAGTTTGGATCAAGTGGGTCCTTACATGTGGTATCAGAGCATGGTTCAAACACTCGGCCTGGAGGCCTACAAACTCAAAATTGATAATAATTAGTATTCAAGATAAGAATTGTGATAGATTTAATTATAGTCAATTTGCATGTTGTAAACCAAAAATTATAGCAAGTGGTAAATTATCTCTCTTCTTGTTTCATAATTAAATGGCGAGAACCCAAAAATTGTGAAATTTGCATGGAAAGGAACCAGCCAACCAAGAACCAATTGTAAACCAAGAACTAGTTGAAAACCCACCTAAAAACCCAAATGCTGGTATTGAAGCAATTATTCAGTTGTTGACAGAATAGAAAGAAAAGTTGGAAAACCTTTAGAAAACTGTACAGGACCTGAAGATTAGACAGGGGACTATAGAAAATATTTTGGAACCTGAAGGTGAACATCAAGGTGAAGAAGTACACATTGCTCAAACAACTAATGAGCTAGAGGTTCCTAGGCGTTGACAGGAAATTACCACTCTAGATATCTCACAAGACCTCAAGAAGATAACTCCTAAATTTGACAGTAAACATGTGAGGGATTCTGCAGAAGGATGGCTAATCGAAATGGAGAAATATTTTGAACTAAGAAACTACTCAGAAAACATCAAGGCGACCTGGGGAGCCTATCAGTTAGAAGGAGAAGCTGCTAGTTGGTGGATAAACATAAAAGAACAATATTGTTATTCAAAAGAAAACCTAACTTGGAGGTAGTTTGTGAGCCACTTCTGTGAGAGATGGCTTCCACAACTATTTTATGATGAGAAGATGACTGAGTTTCTGAATCTTAGACAAGGAAATCTCATAGTCCAACAATATTGGGATAGATTTGCAAAACTACTGAAATATGTTCCTATCTATCAAAAGGATGAAAGGTCTCAGGCAAGGAAGTTTCTTTTGGGGTTGAATACTGATATTGGGGCAGAAGTGGATATGTTTGCCCCTAACAACATGAATCAAGTCTTGGAGAAGGCACTCAAACAGGAAAAGAAATTACAGGCACTATCAGTGGCAAAGAAAAACTTTCGGGACAAACAATTTGTCTTCGAAAGTAAACTAGACAATAAGGACAACAGAGGAGCTCAGAAGAACAAGAGGAGAGACTAGGCTAGAATAGAACTTGCTGGTAATTAGAATCACAAGAACAATTACAATAGTAATGTCAGGAGGAATGATGGGAATGTACCACCCCAAATTTCTAATGGACCCCCTGGTGGATGCTTTATGTGTGGAGGCAATCATTATGCAAGGGATTGTTCAAAAAGGAATGGGTACAATCAACCACAGCAACCTCGGCAACACCAAATACATGTTTCCGTTAGATATCAACAAACTCGTCATCAAAATGTACCTATGGAGACAAGAGGTATGCTTTGTGGTAAACCCATAATTATTTTGATAGATAATGGTTCCTTTGAGAATTTTATTTCCCTAGAATTGGTAAGAAAAATATCTTTACAAACTAAGAATATGGAATCATCATGGACAGTTTAGTATGGGGACAAGGCTATATGGAAAGTGAACAAGTACATAAGAGGAGCCCTCATTAAGTTTCCTAAATTAGAAACCAAAGCTGACTTATATGTTGCACCCCTAGGAGCCTATGATGTCATAATCGAAATAAGTTGGCTAACGACTCATAAGGCTAATATAGATTGCTATAACAAAGTGGTGGAGTGTGTAGATGATAAGGGGTGTAGAGTTAGGATCCAAGGAATTTACAAACTCATATTAGTGCGGACCATTTCTGCTATGCAACTAAAGAAGGCAAGATGAAAATGAGGAAATCAGATATTCCTAGTATCTGTAGATGAGAAGGGAGAAGAGAAAGAAGCCCCTACCTTTGAAAATAGTTCGTTCCTTTGGGACTACAAGGATGTGTTTCCAGAAGAGCTACCTGGATTACCTCCTAAAAGGGAATTTGATTTTTCAATTGATATACTTCCTGGAACTGCACCTATATCCAAAGTCCCATATAGGATGAACACCACAGAACTCCAAGAATTGAAAATACAGTTGCAAGAATTGCTAGAGAAAGGGTTGATAAGGCCTAGTGTATCACCTTGGGGAGCACCAGTCATATTTGTAAAGAAGAAGGATGGGACACTAAGGTTGTGCATTGACTACAGAATGTTAAATAAGGCCACTATGAAAAACAGATATCCTCTGCCTCATATTGATGATCTATTTGACCAAATGAGAGGAGCCTTAGTGTTCTCCAAAATTGATCTTCCTCTCGGGCTATCACCAATTAAGGATAAAAGAAGAAGACATCCCAAAGATAGCATTTAGGACTAGGTATGGACACTATGAATTCACTGTAGTTCCATTTGGGCTAACAAATGCTCCAGCTGCCTTTATGAATCTAATGAATATTGTGTTCCATGATTTTCTGGATAAGTTTGTGATTGTGTTTTTGGATGACATTTTAATATATTCCAAGGATGAAGAGGAACACTTAACCCATCTCTAGGTAGTCTTACAAAGGTTGCGGAAGCATAAGTTGTTTGGGAAGTTATCCAAATGCTCCTTCTTTGAAAGGAGGGTTCACTATTTAGGGCATATCATTTCAGCCGAATAAATAGTGGTAGATCCTGATAAAGTAAAAGACATCACTGAATGGCCTATCCCTACAAATGTGACTAAAGTAAGAAGTTTTATGGGATTGGCAGGGTACTACAGAAGGTTTGTGAAAGACTTTTCAAGGATAGCCAATCCAATCACATCCTTGCAAAAGAAGAATAAAAAGTTCATTTAGACTGAGCAATGTGATAAGGCTTTTTAAGTACTGAAGGAAAGGCTAACATCACCTCCAATTCTAAAAGTGCCTGACCCTAATGGTAACTTCATAGTAGTAATAGATGCATCCATAGAAGGACTACGAGGAGTTCTTTTCCAAGAGGAAGAAGTAGTGGCTTATGAATCACAAAAACTAAAAATCCATGAAGTCAATTATGCCCCCCATAACCTTGAACTTGCAACCATAGTTCATGCCTTGCAAAAATGGAGACATTTCTTGTTGGAAAAACCATTTGAGCTTAAAACAAACCATTAAGGACTAAAATATATCTTCACTCAACCTCATTTGAATGCAAGACAGAGAAGGTGGTTAGAGTTTCTAAGTGAGTATGATTTTGATATTCAATATATCAAGTGGAAAGAAAATAGGGTGGCCGATGCTCTTAGTAGGAGGAGGCATATAATGGCCATATCCAACTTGCACATAGACCTAAAGCAACAAATACTCTCTAAGCAAAAACATAACCCATGGTATGCTTAGGTTAAGACATCTCTAGCTAACACCTTTGTGGAACCTAAGTATTTGGACTATGCTTTCGATTATGATGGACTAATGAGGTACCAGGAAAGAATATGTGTTCCTGATAATGTGGAACTAAGGGGTATGATCTTGACAGAGGCACATAAGGCTCCGTATTCAGGACATCCAGGAGTGAATAAGATGTATGCAGACCTCAAAAGAATATATTTTTGGCCAGGAATGAAGAAGGATGTGGTAGACATAGTTACTAGATGCCTAGAATGTCAAAGGGTTAAGGTGGAACATATGCACCTAGTAGGACTTCTTTATCCACATGATGTACCTTTCTATAAATGGCAAGTCATAAGTATGGATTTTGTCTAAGGGCTACCAATGACATCTCATAGGCACAATTGCATTTTGGTGGTAGTGGATAAACTCATTAAGGTTGCCCACTTCATACCAAGAAACCTAACAGATGATGCACCTGCAGTAGCAAAAAGGTTCATAAAGGAAATTTTTAGGTTACATGGAATTCCTGAGAAAATCATTTCTGATAGAGACACGAAGTTCACTTCTAGATTTTGGACCACATTGCAGGCTGCCTTAGGAACACAGTTAAATTTCAGCATAGCTTATCATCCTAAGATAGATGGACAAATAGAAAGAACCAACCAAATTCTAGAAGACCTCCTTCGTATGTATTGTATGGATCAACAGACTAAGTGGGAGGAATATTTGCCATTAGTTGAGTTCGCCTATAATAATTCCTTCCAAGCAGCAATAGGTATGGTACCCTTTGAAGCTCTTTATGGGAGACCTTGTCGAACACCATTAAGTTAGCATAAATTGGAAGATAGGATACTGGTTGGCCCTAAAATGTTGAAAGATATGGACAACCAAGTGCAACTTGTTCGACAGAGGTTGAAGCAAGCCTCGAACTGCCAAAAAAGTTATGCAAATAAGAATAGGACACCTAGAAGATTTCAAGTTGGTAAAAAGGTATTCCTAAGAGTTCGTCCTCTTAAAAGTTTCATCTCTTTTGGAAGGAAGTCAAAGTTAGCCCCTCACTATGTTAGGCCTTTTGAAGTACTTGAGGAAATCAATCATGTAGCTTACCGCTTGGCCTTACCTCCAGCACTAAGCTGCATTCATGACATGTTCCATGTATCCTTGTTAAAAAAGTATATACCTGACCCTAAGCATATTCTTAATTGGAATGCCCTATAGGTAGAAGAACTAGGTACAATAACAATAGAGCCATGCAGAATCATCGAGAGGCATGAGTTCCAGCTCTGCAATAGGACAGTGGACCAATCTAAAGTCCAGTGGGACCAGTACTCACCTGAGAATACTACATGGGAAGACACAGTGGAAATGCAACAGCTCTATCTGTATTTATTTTGAATAAACTCTAGTTATTTATTAACTTGACAAACTTCAAATCTTCCATAAGGACAATGATAGTTATGCCTTGTTATCTTTATCTATGTTAAACTATTTTTGAAATATGGACTTTAAAAGTAGATATTCTGATATGGATTTATATGTTTTGATCTTATTTCTAACATGCATTGGAATGATGCATAAATTTAGGGGAGAAGGATGTCACAACTCAATTTTTTTGCATTCTAAATTTGAAATACAAATAATAAAAAATTTAAATGGATTACACATAAGAAATGGAGGATAAGATTTGCAAATCCACTAGTGAGTGGAGGATGCATTATCATTAAACAAAGAAAGTGGAGGATGCATTATCATTAAACAAAGAGAGTGGAGGATGCATTATCATTAAGAAAAGAGAGTGGAGGATTATTAAAAAAAAAGATGGAGAATGGACTTTTCTATAAAATGCCTAGAATTGTAAGGAAGAAGGAGACTGATTCTCTGGTTTGGAGTGCTGGAGTAAACTGTAAGAGCACTTCTCTCCATAGTTTGTCCTTTTGCTTGAAATTTTTGTTCAGATGATTTGTTGACATTAATGCTTGTTGTTTGCAGTATTTAACTAACCTAGATTTATGAATTTTTGTACAAGTATTAATTTCAATTTGAATTCATTAGTGATACTACGATTCAATCAAATTATAGATTGTATAACACCAGACCATTAACCTGCAATCGTTGCATCCCACAAGATGACATTTTGTCAACAGTTCACATACCTTGTCGACTCTACCACGTTTTGCATACATGTCCATCAGAAGATTTCCAACTATAATCTTGGCCATAGCCCTCAGCCTCCTATCATCCATACCCTATTCCATACTCTGTTTTAATGCCCATGCAGGCATAGGCTGGAGGATGTTAGCATAGGTTGTGAAATTTGACTTTATAGCTACCAATTTCATTTATTTGGAAACTCCTTCTCAATGTATCCATTTTGTGCACATGCAATGAGGACGTTGGCCAAGGTTAGGGACTCTGGCTTTACAGCTGACAATTGCATCTGCTTGATAGTTTTTAATGCCTGATGAATGTTTATACCCTGTGCCAAAGCGTTCCACTTGCCTAGGTAGGGAGGACATAGCAAGGATGAGGGATGTAGCTTTACATTCGCCAATTGCTTTTGCTTGAAAGTTTTTAAAGACTTTTCACCAAATCCATTTGTGTTATAGTCTGTGGATACTTTGATGAGGAAGCCAATTTTATTTGCATGAATATTGGTTTATCATATAGAAATGTTCTACTTTTATTTCTGAAAACTTGCTATTTTTAACATAGATTGCTATTTGAAGTCTAGACAATGCATCATCCTTCTAATGGATTTAAGACTCTTACTATTGTTGATTAGATATATTAGGAGTTTCTTGATTTATTCCTTGCATTTTTCTTTACCATTGGAAAAATCTTCAGTTGTCTATCAGTTATGTTTGATTCGTCATAGATACAGAATAAAGTCTTTTACTTCCATCGTTATATAATGGTTGGTTTCCCTCTTCGTGCATATCGTGCAGCCGTGGGATTTAACATGAGACCATATTTTATCTCTTTAAGTTTTTTTTGTTTAAACAGTTTTGTGCCTTAATATTTCCTTATGCTAACAAAAATACCCCATACCTGTACAATATTGGAACACCTATTTAATATTTCCAAGTTGTGAAACTTGGATTTACACCTGCCAATTACATTTACTTGATAGTCTCAAGAGACTTTGCAACAAATTCATTTTGTGCATATCCTAAAATCGTTGCAGATTCTATTTAAAAGTTGATATGCCTTGTCAAAATTCCACTTTGGGCGATCCTAAAAATGTGCAGATCTGAAATATGAGAGTGAATTTAAGATATAGCAATGTAGAATGCATAAAATATGTGAGGTAAATTTAAAAATTGATTAAAAACATTAACACACAATCTTGGGAAGATTGAACAAATAAATATCATTACTTAACAAATTACCTTTATATTCTATTTGCTTGAATGATTAGTGACCATTCTTTAAACAATGGCATCTCCTTGAAAATAGGTGAACCATGTTACTTCAAAACCAGACACCCAATGAATCTACACAAACAATAATATACAAGTATGGACAATTATCTTGAAAATTAACTTTTGACCATATATGACACAAGCGGAATGACTTATGTTGACCTCTATGATTAAGTATCTAGGTGATTAAGTACCAAAATGTGAAATGGTTGGAAATTGAAATACAAGCAAAAATGTCATTTTAAATTAATACTTATGTACACTAAGTTAATTTGAAAACAACCTTAAAATCTACTAGGGAAAATGAATAATGAATGGAGTAAGTAAATTTCTTGGTTCCTTGAACATGAAGACAAAGGTATTTTGAAATAAATGAATTATCGTAATATAAATTATGATCTTGCTTCAGTCATGCATGGAATTGGGAAGTTCTTTAAAATAGTCATAAAACCTTAGAACCACTAATTACCATTTCTTAGGTATTCAGAATCATTGTTATCCTTGATCAAGTATATCCAAAGGTTTGTTGATAATGGAAGTTTACCAGTTTTGTTAAATCTATTTTGAATCTCTTGTTACATCTTTTAATTCTTAGTAGTTTCAATTTGAATATGAACTTATAATGGTCATGCAAGAGAATGTCTCAATTATCCACTCTTGGAATAAAGTCTATTGATGTATGACAAAATAGGTTATCGATATTCCTTGTTTTTCCAAATCTAAACCTCTTTATAATGACAATTGATAGAATGGATTAAATATTTTCTAAGCAAAATTATCATGCATCTTTATGTTCCGTTATCAATTTTCTTAGTTAGCGATTATGCAAGTTTTTCTTCTCTTTACTGAATAGGTAAACCTTGTAAAGAAACGTCCAAACTCAAATAAATCATAGTGTTCAGTATTTATGGTACCTTTGGGTCACGTTTACGAGTAATGCTATCACATTGAACCAAGTACTTCGTGGCTAACATAGCTGCAACAATGACATCTGGGCACCATCCCTCTAAATCATCGGGGAGTAATAAGGAACATGTCTAAGTTAAATTCGCAGGAAGGGAAAATCTCCTCAGATACCTGACTAAAAAGATTAAGAAAAAAATTGTTGTAGGACGATCAACGGGAAGACCTCATCGGGGAAAATATGCGTGATAGGTAAATTATTCACACTTGAAAACTTAAACGCCAAACACTCCTAGGAGGTGTGTTTGCAATACTAGTTTCTTAGGAATTCTGTCTCTGTATCACTTGAGTGAATGGGCAGTCGGCGAAGAACTGTGTACCAACCATAGTTACATGAACATAGTGCAAGATAGAACTACATGTTCACTTTCATCGTGTAGATCACATCCATAGAGGGCCTTGATCCCATGGATATAGTGTATTTAGGCAGTCTGGACGGTGAAGGATGCCCCCAGTACTCAGGTCCCTCGGATATAGGGTACTCTTTAATAGTCAACTTCATAATCTCGATCTCTTGTTAAAAGGTTATCTAGGTAACTTAAGAACTCTCCTAGTACTCAGAAGAATCCTCGGGGTGGATTACTTGTACCTGGCGTTACCGTAAACTGAGGTGAGTACAAGTTGATGTTATGTGTTCCCTGGTCGACATCCTCAGTACAGTGTCTAGGCAGACTGTGGTCCCCAGGAAGTGACTCATGAATCTATATTAGTTCTGAGGGAGTCAGAAGTCTTTGGCCAGAGCATAATGATTCCTGTCCTCTTCAGCCCATTAGGCTGTTATGTTTATGTATCCCAGATTGGATAGAGTATTGGTCCATTTGACCCACTAGGCCTTTTGGCTACTATTTGTTCTACCCAAATCAGGTAGCAATAAGGTCCATTTGACCTGGTTCCATATGAACCTATTTGCCCAAATGATAGAAGAGCCCGGGTTGGCTTAAGAATGTTCCATTTTGGACATGGATTTATATGTTCTGTTTTGAACATATGGCCCGTATTGGCTGAAGTTTTTTTTGAGTACTCAAAGGAAGTCTTGATATCTCTCATAAGAACTTTTTAATAAAGTAAAATTTTTGAAAATTCAAGTTTGGATCAAGCGGGTCCTTACATACACACTCAAGGTGTAAGGCTCACCAAACAAGTCGTCAAACACAAGAGGACATAAATTAAATACTCTAGCCCAAACAAGAATTCAACCAAATCAATCAAGTGTCACACTTATTGCCAAATCTAATTTTGATACCAATAAGCAACACAACTGAAGGTTTAAGGCTCACCAATCAAGTCATCAAGAGAACATGATAGAAGTTTAAGACTTCAAACCAATCAAGCATTTGACCAGATCAATCACCTCTCAAATTTATTACCAAATTCAAATTTTTGACATCCATCAAAGCCACCAAATGAGAGTGCACAGATCACCAACATTTCTTTCCACATATTCCTACATATACCCCCTTTTTTCTAGTTCATTTTTGCACATTACTATCAACAATACTATAAATTCACAATATACTTTAAATGTCTGCCTATTCTATATGATCTAATATGTTGTTTTTTCCTAAAATGTAAATGCCTATTTGTTAGAATTTAATATGTTGTTTTTTCTTAAAATGTAAATGCCTATCTGTTATAGTTTTTATATTGTATAATGCATTATCCATTGATTAAATGTTATTCTGTGGCATGAAATGCATAGACACAAAATTAACATGCAAGAATAGTCATTGGGTCCAATGCTACTCAGCCGACCCCTTTTGGACCTCAAAAACATGTGAGTAGTCATTGGAAACAAAAATCTTTCTTCCTAATATTTGGGCTAATTATCTTGTGTCTTTGATTTAATTATTCATGTGAATTAATATTATTACTATTTCTTATTATGATAGTATTGAGGGATTTAAATAAGTTTTTATTTATTTAGTTGTTATTTTATTTTGTGGTTGGATTTAATATTAAGGAAATTAAAGAGTTTATTATTTTCTTTAAAACTTCCATTTTTGAAAGTTAGAAGTGAGGAGTTGAGATATTTATTTTTATTTGGTTTTCATTTATTTGATGTGTGCGTTTGTGGTTGGTTGGTTTCTCTCTCTTTTGGCTGAAGAAGAAGGGATTGGAATTTGCATCTTTTTTCTTGCTGAAGAAGAATTGTGGATAAAATAGGGTGTGGAAGAGCTGAAATTTATGTTTAGAGAGGGTTTTCTATGGATTTGGATCCCATATTTTGGGCTGCTCCTAACTTGGACAACCAATGTAGGGTTTTACATTTTTAATTTTTCCATTGTTGTGTATGAAATATGTGTCTTTATGGAATAACTTGTTTAATTTACAAATTGTTTGGCATTTTTAGTTTGTGTGTTGTTGGGGTTTGCGTTGTATAGGGAGTGGATCTCCCTTGAGGGGTGAGAGCCTACCTTGTGTGGGGTTGAGAGAGGTGTGGAGCCTCTCTTGGGGAAATTTGCTTGGCATTGTGGATAATGGTGGTTGGGATGGTTGTGGTGTTTTAGTGGCTGGGAGGGTTGCAGTGTTGTGGTTGTGTTGTGGTATGGATGGAAGGATTCTGATGTTGTGGTATAGGGGTTTGGAGGAATAAGGAGATGGTGGTTGTGGTGGTGAAATTATGTAGAAGGAGTTGTATTTTATTGCAGTGATTATTCCCCAAGCGGTATGGGAATGCCTTCTCTCCTCCTTTTTAAGAATCCATAAAGGATTCTTTGTGTGTGAGTCAACCAATTATGAATTTGGTATTTGTTGTGTGTTTCAATCTGTATTTTATTTTTTTGATTGAAATATTGGTTCTTGAGAATTTATTCCGCTCGGGGGAGGGTTTGTAAAACAAGCCCTATGGTTAGCCGAAGAGCGGGACTAGGCTATTCATATGACTGTAGGTATTCATTTCTAGCCAAGAGAAGGAATTAGTTGAGCTTGTATGCTTTGTATATACGGAAAGTTTAATCCATCATGTATTTGGTTCTTTAACATATTTTATTGTAAAGGAATATTCTTAATTAAAACTGTTTGAATAAAAGAGAGGATTTTATTTGTAAATATTTGTTTATCTCTATTATAGAGGTTAGAAAATATTTGTGTATAGCAAAATTCTTCTTGATTGAGACATATGAAATGTATTTCTATTGTAAGTAATTATTTTTAAATTTTATTGTATATATCTGGTTATTTTACCTCTGTGAATTTGATACCTCTATGTCAAATAAATTTCTATTAAAAAATGTTGTTTTGATTAGCAGTATTTTATATCTACTGATATATATATATATATATATATATATATATATACTAGTTATTTTTTACTTCATTGAATAAATTTTAAAAGATATTTATGTTTTATTTTTTGCCTGAGGGTTTTGTGGAGCTGTGGAGTTTCCATGGCTATGAAGGCTCCTTAGGATCAATGGGAGCCATGGGAGCCATGACTCCCATGGCCAATGACCTATGGCTAGGCATCAGCTTAGCCAAGCTTGCTATGGCTTAGTCTAGCCTTGTAAGGACCCGACTCCTTACTAACAAAATAATATTAAACTCTGAATTTGAAAATATCAAGGAATTTAAAAATTTTGATCTAATAGATGAAGGAATGCAGATTCATGAAATTTTATTATTAATTCTAAGAATTGCTCCATAAATGTTATTGTGGTTAGACAACTAGAGCTTACTTTTATAGCTTAGTTTTATAAGGTCATCAAGTCCTAAAAGGATCACCAATCTTGATCTAGTGAAGAGAGATAGTACATTTAAAAAGATAACATATAAGAACAACTGAGCAACACATACCTTAAGTTCTTCACTACACCCTTCATTC
Source organism: Cunninghamia lanceolata (assembly GCA_027924645.1). Classification (NCBI taxonomy): domain Eukaryota; kingdom Viridiplantae; phylum Streptophyta; class Pinopsida; order Cupressales; family Cupressaceae; genus Cunninghamia; species Cunninghamia lanceolata. The sequence continues at coordinate 10,015,767 of BSBN01000186.1, read as the reverse complement.
ATTTCTGACGACTTACTTTTTCTCTAGTGATTGGTATCCTTATCATCTGCACCAAACTAACTAGACAATCTTATGTTAACACAACTCAGAAATCACTACACAGAAAGTTAAGATCATGATGTTAATTATAGAAGAACACCCTATATCCGAGGGACATGAGCATTGGGGGCTTCCTTCACCGTCCAGACTGCCTACATAGCATGTATCCAATAGATCAAGGCCCCCTCCAAAAGTGACTGACACTGGATTATGTGAATATGTAGTTCTATCTTACATTATGTTTAATGCAATTGTGAGCAAGTATCCAACCCTTTCTAGGGTTATTCCCTGCTCCAGATAGGTTCTTTTTGGCTATCACCCACTCAAGTGAAACAAGGACAAAAATCAATCCACTACCATAAACACCTAAAGGGGTGTTTGTCAATTAGTCCTAGTGTGGAGGAATCCCTAACAGGTGTCTTCTCATGAATTCTAGTTTACTTCCTTAAGCCAAATTAGGTAATTTCATGACTAAGTCCATTCCTGATTCCCTACTGCTTTTACCAAGATCTGCGAAGGTGAGGTGAGAGCATACAATAGATAGGGTTTCTGGATCATACTAGTTTCTTTATGTAACATTTTACAAGTCATCTCTAATTTAGACTCGTGTTGTCAATAAGCCTTGTTTTCTGTTGATAGTTTGAAAGGTTTTTTAAATGAGCATTTTAGCCTCAATACTTAAAAATTCACATGGTAATCATCATGCAACTATTTCAATAGACTCATCCTTTAGTTAATCTTTTTAAATGAGATATCCAAGGAGATTTTCCCTTCCTACGGATTATCTTCAACATGTCCCTTATTACTCCCCAATGATTTAGAGAGATGGTTCTCAGATGTCATTGTTGCAACTATGTTAGGCATGAGGTACTTCATTCAATATGACAGTATTACCCGTAAACATGATACAGATGTACCATAAAAATTGAACACTACAATATGTTTTATGTTTGGATGTTTGTTTAAAGTTTACCTAGCTAATAGAAAAGATAAACTTGCATAATCACTAATAAAGAAATTGACAAGCGGAGATACTTCTCTAAAACATAAAGCAAGTAAAGTACAGTAAAGATGCTTAATCATTCTACTTATATGTGAGGAATAGTACTAGGGAATATATTTAATTAATTTAATCAATTCATAATTGTACGTAACATAACTAGAAATGATATTCTATCAGTAATGTATGTAGAGATTCAATCTTAGAAAAATAAAGAAGTCTTGATAACTTAATTTGTCAGACACCAATAAACTTTATTCCAAAGGTAAATAATCGAAACAATTTCTTACATTATTATTACAAACTTACTTTTAATTAAAACCAATAAGGACTTAATACAAGTTGTAAGATGAGGCAGATATCACAACAAGAGGTTCAATTAAAACTTCCTAATCTTCATTGTTAACAAACTTGCACAAGTAAATAAGTACATTATATCAATAATATTTTAACATCATCATTGGAAGTATAGTTTTATGATTGAACCACTTAAGACAACTATACTACTTGAATGATCAACCCTGAATATATTTATGATCTTATGACTTCATAATCAACCCTTCCACTAATGTGATTCACAACAATATTTAGATATTGATACTATATGAAATTGAATTGATTTGTTTTACATCGTCCAATTAAATTGTCTAAGTATCGCTACCTAGATTAGTTGTATCCACTTTTTCATACATAAACTCAAACAATCAACTATCATTAATGAAATGGATCTTAAAGAAAATTATTAAGTGTTTTCAAATAGCTAATGGATACACTCATTGTAGTGGTTAAAGTTTAAAGGTAATTTCTTTTTGTTATCCAATATGGTCAAAATCATCGAACTAAGTTGAAATGAGACAAAAGTAAAGATGTGTTTTCAACTATAACTAACTCAGTGAATTACAATGTAATTTTAAATGCACTATACAATTAAGGAATGAATTGCAAGCTTGGTGAAAGAATTGAAACCCAAAGACATATAGATTTGTATAATTCATTAAGTGGAAAAATCAATCCCTTCAAGGTTTTCTCCAATGAGGATTTCATACACCAGATTGGTGTCTTCACCTAGGAAGCTTCCTTATGTTAAGGTGGGTGAAATGTAAAAATTAGGATCATGAATTTGAGATTATTAGGTGTTGAATGTAAGGATGCCAAAGAAGTGTGCATCATAGGACACCACCATAGATAATGGAAATCAATAATATAATAAGTTCTCGCTAATTGAAGATGGTTTCCCTTAAAGCATGGGTAGGGAAGAATGCATATGGATATAAGTTTGATTTAAGCATCTAAGCATATACCCATGGTTTTTTACAGATTTCGAGCTTCATCTTTTGTGGATAGAGAATAAGATACTCATTTAACTCTGTATGTGTATGCATTTGTTTTTTTAAACTTCATGTTTAGTGATCTCTAAATTTGTGTTCCTATTGCAATCCCAAGACAATACATAAAGTAGCACTAGTGCCTATGAAAGTAAGATTTAGATATTTTATTAAAGTCAGTTTACAAATATTAAGAATTAATGTTTAAATATTACGTAGTTAATTATTAATAAATCTATATATGCCTTGACCACAAATTGTATTTTGATAAATAATGGCATCTATTTATTCAACCCTCCCAAGACTAAGTAAGGTGATCCATTTTCCCATTTCCTTAACAGTTCCAAAATATTTTCACAAGGCAATTCTATTGTAGAGGCTATTCATTCATGTTAACATGTGCTTAGGTGATTTGTTAAAGATTTAATTTATAGAATCATAGAGTTCTAGTTATTACAAATAATGGGGTTAGATCGATAACTAGAGATGGTAACCCAAGAAATCTTAACTTATCATTTCACTTTACTTCCTATTGGGACTGCAAATGGGACAACTTATGGGTCAACATTTAATAATATAAATAAAATTGTTTATGATTTCAATTAGATTGAACTACAATGGATAGATTGACCATCAGACATTTTCCTGTCTAGATTCTAGAATGGTAGACATATGAACTGTTTGACAGAATACCTCAAAGAGAGGTAGACTCATGGAATGCAATGATTGCAGGATTTCACAAAATAGATTTTTTAAAAAGGCTTTAGCAACTTTCAACAAATGTAATTGGTAGATGTAAAGCCCAAATCCACAACCTTTTATAGTGGCCTCCCTGCCTAGTAGCTGTAGCATAGGTATGAATACCCATCAAGCAAAATGAAAGGGGAATTTTTATCAAATGTTGGAACAGGGGCACATGAGCTATTTGACATAATGCCTAAGAGATTTAATCTAGTGGAATACAATGATTGCAGGATATGCAAAAAATGGATTTGTTAAAAAGGATTTTGAAACTTTCAAGCAAATGCAATTAGCAAGTGTAAAGCCAAATTTCGCAACCTTTGGTAGCACCCTCCTAGCTGTGCCAAAATGGGAGCTTTGGTGTGGGGTATGTGAATCCATAAAACATAATGGGAGGTGAATTTTTATTAGATGTTGTAATTGCAAGTGACCTGGTAGACATGCATGCAAAATGTGGAAGCATAGACAAGGCACGTGAACTATTGGACATAATGCCTCAAGGAGATGTCATTTCGTGGAATGCAATGATTGTAGGATTTCACAAAATGGATTTGTTGAAAAGGCTTTAGAAACTTTCAAGAAGAAAAAAAATGCAATTCAAAGAAGTAAGGCCAAATTCATCAACCTTTGGCAGCATTCACCCTGTCTGTGATAAAATGGGAGCTGAAGCTAGGGATGGACAGAGGATATAGTTACAAGTGCCACTACCAATTACTAAATCCTTCACAAAAACTTATACACAAATTCTCTCTTGATTCAAACCCTATCAATTTCTTTGTGGTTTATAATGTGTGGATGAAATTAAATTTTATTTCTTATGCTAATTCATTAAAGTGGATTAAATCCCCAAATGCATAAGGTGTAGATTCATTTTAGAGAGCTTGGAATGCATAAACATAATAGATATGACAGGAAATTTGAGCAACTTTAGGCTATATATATAAAGGGAATACAATTCTCTTTAACATAAATCTAGACTATATATATATATATATATATATATATATATATATATATATATATATATATATATATATATATATATATATATATATATATATATATATATATATATATATATATATATATATATATATATATATATATATATATATATATATATATATAAAATTCTAAGGGAATACAATTCTCTTTAACATAAATCTAGACTAGTTAAACAATGAAATCAACAAGCTTATTTGTTAAACTACCTTAGATCAGGATAGCTTAGCACAATAATAATTCAAGAAATTCCATCAAAATGAGCCCAAAACTAAATAGAAATGTAAAATTCATGAATTTATAAAATCATTTTGATAATGAATTATGGACAATATTTTGAAAAGGAAGGAAACAAAATTAAGGAAAGGAGGATTGTTCTTATAGATTGCTCCAGTAATCCATCCCAAGAACTCTCCAAGTGTGTCTTCTCTTCACATATCAATAGCTATTTATAGAAAAAAAACTAGTCCGTATCTAGAACCATCTTTTTCCAAGCAAATGGTGGAAAGTTTGAGTATTTGGAGTCAAGTCTAACCCATTTAATACCTTATTTCAATTTTCTAATTTGAAATTAATTCTTGTAGAAAAATCTCATTTAATTAATAAATATTAGCTTTGAAACTTGACTTGGGAATGAGGGGGTTGAATCCTCATTTATTTCTTTTTCAAGAAGTGTACCCTTTTTAAGTCATTTATTTATTAATTTAAAATTTTAAATTATCTTAAAAATAAATCATTTATTTATTATTTTTGTTATTATTATTTTCTTTTTAAGGTGACTTGATATATTATTCAATTTTAATATAAAAAGGTCATTAATAGCTTTTATGTGTGTATTTGAATACTAAAATACGCACACTAAGACATTATTTTTATCTAAATCGATTTGATTAAATAAAAATCAAGCATATAGTGTCAAGTGTGGCTAGTGTCAAGGTGATAAAAAATAAACATATGATGTCGAATACTTTTGTGGTAACTAGGGATGTTAGTAAATTAGTAGACTTAACTATAACAAATTACTTAAACTTTTTGCCACAAATATCCATTAGAGTTGGTTTGAATTGAAGATCCCTAAATTGAATTATTGTGTAATGTGATGAGGGAAAACTCATTTGATTTCAAATGAAATTTATATATATTTTTAAACAGTAGATTTTACTGAGAGAGATAGAGAGCTTTTAGGTCATGACAAGCCTGTCATGGCTCAGCTAAGCCCTAACTAATACATAGCATAACTGTTATAAAATGAATGCATTCGATTATTATTTCGGCTACGATTGTATGATATAATATTGTGTGTGTGTGTATATATATAGTTACATTGGAAAATGTCCCCTTGGGGTCTTTTCCCTCTTAAAGTTTAGCTCTCAGGTCCTTTTGAATGCATTTAGCGCATCTTGCATGATTTTGATGACTCCCGATGAGAAAACCCTAAAGTTTCATGGAAAATAGGACTCAAGAGATGCACTTAACTTAAATCCTACCTGAAATAGGAGGGAGGACTTGGGCACCTGCACCCTAGTCCTACCCTATTTTAGGTCAAGACCAATTTCAAAGTGTTGGTTGATGATCATTATTTAGGTCCTATGCCAACATGGTAAGTTTGAATTACGAAATTCTTAGGGGGAATGTTTGTAGTTGCATATATATAAGAATGTGTAGGCATTCATTTGTAAACTAGATGGATATTAGATAGAAATTGGATGAACATTGTGATTTTGTGGAAGTGATTCAAAGCTATCATTGTGTTGTAGAGCAATACTTTATTGTTTAGATTGTGTTTGTATTTACAGATTTGGCATCCATCTCCTTATAGCATGGAAAACTTCTTCCTCCCATGAGATCTTCACTAAAAGGTGATATCAATTGTGTTTTCAATCATTTATCATTTGGATTTGGCCTCTATCATATAGGGATATGCACTCTTTATCTGACAACGGTTTTCAGAAGACTTGAATGTCTCTTCAGGGCTTGACTGAGGCAAGCCTCTAAACACCACGACCCCCAACCCATTTTTCTATGATTACAGATTACAAGCTGTGAAAGAAAAACAAGTGGACTTGCATGAGAGTAGTGCAGACTATCAGAATTATAGATTCAAAAATAAAATAGGGACCTAGACTTGGGTGCCCACTCATTAGTCCTCTAGATCCCGCAATAGGAAAATCTCTGGAACAACAAGAACAAGTTGCAGATAAGGTTTCTAGATCTTGACTAAAACTATGGCACTACACTAGGATGCCCACTCATTAGTCCATGGCTTTTCTATTTTTTGAGCTTCAAAATCTAGTATGCATTTGATTGTAATTTAATATCTTTGTGTGCTATCATTTTGTGTAATTTGTCTATTTGTTCATGAATTCATGTAATTAGGGTTTTGAGAATAATTGGGCTTAATTGAACAATTAAACTACACAATTCCAATCTTCCCCTATGTTCCAAGTGACAATAAGCCTATAGTAGACTTCCTACTTGGCTGAATGCCCTTGAATGTTTAGCGGTGAAAGGAGGATCAACATAAATCATAAAAAATAAACCCTTTTCATATTTTACCCTAAACATTTTGGTGAACCCATATTTTTAATGAATTTTCTACCTTTCTTAGTTTTGTACTTCAAATTTACATTCATTTCATTATTCATCTTATTGCACTTGAAAAATTACAAAAAAATTGAAAATTTTGCAAAATTTGAAAACATTCACATTTTTAGCTTGCATTTTCATATAATTTGAATTAGTTGGCATTTAATTTCAATAAATTTTTGTCATTATCAATAGATCTGATTTAAAATGCAGAAATTTTTCATTCAACATTCATTTAGATTACTTTTTCATGCTTAAATTGTTGAAAATTGGTTGAAATTGTGCATTTTTTCATATAACCTAGTTTTGCATTAGCTAGAGTTTGTAGTCAAAATCTTGTTTCATGTTTTACTACCCTTTTTAAACACTCATTAGGATTGATCTCTAGCTTTAGTGAAAACAACCAAGTTGGCCAAGACTGTGTTAACACTAAGTCCTTTAGGAACATGCTTCATCCACGATCCAAATTACACTTTGTAGATCAACTAAAAAGTAGGAACATGATCTAGAGACATCCATAAGCATGTTACGATCACCAAGAACTTATGCACAACCCCCAAACACTCTATCCAGAAGATTCTTCAAACTGGAGCACTTAAACATTACTTTCAACCACTTTCATAAAGGAAAGATCACTTTTGGAGCACCAAATCATTAACCACTTGAACTAAAGGCACATAACATCATCCCAAACTTAATCTCAGAACCAAAGATTGTAAAACTTAAATGTAGAGAGATGCAGAGAAGAATACATTCTCCCTATCACCATTGAATACTTAGAAAAATAGTTTTTACTCTGGTAAACATAACTCATTTAAATCTTCAAACTAGAGGCTCAAACTTGAAACATCACAACTACAGACATCCCTAACATAACTTTCAAACCACAGACAAAGATGTTCAATCTACAGAATATGCGGAGCAAAAAACTATATTGTTCTGGGAGATAGAATAGTTCTACAATTGTACTAACTTCTCAAGCACTTGCTTAAACTCATCCAAATAACTTTCTTAGGTGTTGACATCAATGACAACACTTACTACTCATACTTGCATAGAGACATGGTCTAAATCAATGTCAAGATAAGCTCAAAGAAATTTATTCAAGTAAAACATCTGTTTGAAGAATCAAATTTTCATGCAATATCAAAACAATGATTCATAGTCAGATTTCCTCTTTGAGTTTTCTCTTTTCTTTTCTTCTCCTCCTATTTTTATCCAAATCTCCATAGAGACTTCCTTGTTTTTATTTTATTTCAGACTAAACATTTTTCTCATGTTTTCTTTTCATGAGGAGAAGAAGAATGTCCCCCCAATTTCTCTCAAATTCCCTTATAAAAGATATGCTCTAAAAAACAAATAGAAAAGACATTAAATACCAACTATATTTTCCTCCCACTCACTCTAAAATTATCTAAATTTACTCTCCATGAAAACACTAAATCCCAAGATTCCCTCACATAATTTAAGTTCCTTTAAGACATGAAACCACCACTTCTTCCTCCTGGCCTAATAATTAGATAAAATCAAATAATGACAAAAACTCTTTTTCGAAGATATTTAAATTTCTAAAATAATTAATTTGAAATATTGCAACAAATATTTATTGTGACTATTTGCAATAATGAAAATTAGTTAAAAGATTATTCTAAATGCAATGCAATTCAACTAAGTGGTGTGCGCATAGGTCCCTTCATCACAAGTTGTCATCAATCGACTAAACTCCCTCTACCTCGATGATACTCTCTCTTCATTAAGAGAGTGAGAGAGTGTTCCTGTCACACACAAAAGTCAAAATTAGTCGACAGTCAATTAAATAATAATATTTAAAATAATTATTAATTATTGAAAATAAGGGTTGTGACAATTCTATTGACATATTGAATTGAGTATTTTGATTGCATTGTTGGACAATCTAGGTTCATTGGATTGTTTATCCATGATTGCATCAATTGGTATTAGATTGAAGGTTTAGGATCTTCAAGGTTGAAAAGAGCAAAGACGGAATTAGACTAAGGCATCTTGTAGAGACCTTGTGGAGCAATCACTAAGTGTGAGCTAGTCTCAAGGCTTTGTGAGTAGATCATTGAAACAAGAGGTAGCCCATAAGAAGCTTATAAGTAGAGCATTGGTTGTGAGGAAACTTAAAGGGTGATTGTGGATAGACCATTGATCCAAGGTAGTTTGTGTTATATCCAAGATGTCACCAAAGAGAGGGTAAGATATTGTCAATATTACTAGAAGTAAGGATAAAATGTACGAGACACTAAAAGCAATGTAGAACTAGATGTATGCATTTGAACAAGATTATAGAATGAACCCTAACCCTAGGGTTGATGATAGTGATCAAGAGCAGGAGGTAAATTCTATTAAGAATGAAAGTGAAGAAGGAGACAAGAAAGAAATGATATTGAGAGCCATATTAGGCATTTGTAAAAGGACTAGAGTAGACATGTATTCCTAATAATTTTGATTATTTGTATCCTAAGGAGTTGATAGATTGGATAATTGATTCAGAGGAGTACTTTGAGTTTGAGGGTATTGTTGATTCAGAGAGAGTGTAATTTGCTAAGACTAAATTATAAGACCATGTTACCATTTGGTTGAAGGAGGTTTAGTTAGAGAGGAATAGGAAGGGCAAGCCAAGCATTGGAAAGTGGGTTTGGATGACCTAAAGAAACTAAATTCCAAGTTCATTCTAGAAAATCATAAGCTAGATTTGTTGAAGGATTTACACAATTTGTGGTAGAGAAACATGAGTATGAAGGAAAACATCAAAGAGTACTATAGGTTAACAATTCAATCTAGACATCATGACGAAAGAGCTAGGAAAGTGGTGAAATACATCAATGGTTTGAGGGAATCCATCCAAGAAGAGTTGGGTATGTGGAATATGTAAACAATAGAAGAGGCTTATTACCTAGAACTCACCACAAAGAGGAAATTGAATCAAAGGTTGGGAGAGAGGTGGAGTTGGTAGAAGGAGAAGGAAGAGAGATGTGGCAATAGAAGAGTGAAATAAGAGTGGTGCACCCAAGTGGTCAAGGGAAGGGATCCTATACCACAATGAAGGAGTTGAAATACTCACTATAGAGATGGAGAAGATGGTGAATCTTATTGCAGTGAGTAAAGAGGTGACAACAATACCCACTGTAGTGGTAGAGATGCTGGTAAAATGTACTACAAGGATGAGGAAGGTGACAATGCATGCCATCAAGAACCTCACTAGGGTAAAGGAGGTTTTAATGACACATATTGTAGGGATTGTCGGTAATGTAGAGGAGGATATGAGAGAAGAGTAATTTGTTTTTAAGTGCAAGGAAGAAGGGCATAGAGTGTTTGAATATCGAGGAAAGAGGCGAGAAGATAACACAAGGACTGCATTCATAGAGGAGAGGTCACCTAGCTTGGAAAGGGACCTAGAACATGGAGAATCACTTGTATTGAGGAGAGTATTGAGATGCGACAGTGGGAGAGAATCAACAGAAAGAAAGCATCTATTTAGGAGAAGATGCAAGGTGGAAGGAAAGTGTTACAGTGTTGTTATGGATAGTGGTAGTATAGACAACTTAGTATTTGAGAAAATGGTTGACAAGCTAGGACTAAGAAGATTGAAGCATCGAGTTCCATATAAGATTGGTTGGTTGTAGTAGGGAGATAGAATACAAGTGGATACATGATGTTTGGTGAGATTCAAAATAGGAGCATACTATATGATGAGGTGATGTACAACATTAAGTTAATGGATGTGTGTCATTTGTTGTTGGGAAGATCTCAATAATTTGATAGAAGTGTTGTGTATGATGGGTGAGATAACACACACATAGTTTAGAAGGATGGAAAGAAACACCAGTTGATGTTGTTGAATGAGACTACTGAGTAGTTTTGTAATTGTGTCCAAGTTTGCATTGAGGATGACCATTATATATTGATTCCAAGGATGTGTGGCACTACAATCCTGTCAAACAATACCACAATTGTAGAGAAGATAGTATAGAAGATGGAATGTGAGATAAGAGGTCACGAAATTGAAGTTGTCTAGATGTAGATCATATTATATATTTATAAATCATATCATATAACTTAAAAAAAATTATAAAATGCCACTTAAAATTGAAATGATGGTGCAAAGACCATCAAATTCCATACAACCTGAGTTATTAATTCTAAATGTTAATGCCTTTCCCATGTCACATTTTACTTCAAATCCAACTTTACAAGTGTTGAGATTTCTTTAGATTTAAAGAACAAGCTTAAAACTCAGAATCAATAATATTGCAGCACAAATTAGTTGCAAAGAAAATAGAGATAGTAGTAGAATATTGAGTAAATAGAATAAATGATCACACATCAATAACACAACATGGTAAAACTCCAGCAATATGCCAGATGAACATCCATAGGGAAAAGTATCTGTATTCTTATTGTTCAGGAGAAAAATTTACAATCTTCACGTAGTTGAAATTAAAATTACATGCCTTCGAAAGGCTACAAAGATGTTATCATATCTTCAACATAACTACCTTCACCAAAATTAGAAGAAAGTAGTTTTTATCTTTCTTTAGGAAAAAACTAGATTTAAAACAAAAGATTTTTGTTTTCCTTCAAAGATAAGCTTTCTTTCTTGCTTTCTTTCTTTGCTTTATCTTATTGCACAAATCCAACAATCTCCACCTTGACAACAATTTACCTGATACTTGTTCATGCCCATTCATCACCTTTTTTGTAAGCCAAGAGAAGCCAAACTCCACCTTAACTTCTATGGCAGTACTAGTTTTGTAAATATGTCTGCACAATTTTCTTTCATATGGACATTCTCAAGAGATACTCCACCTCCATCAAAAACTTGTCTTACAAAATAGTATTTAATTTCAATATACTTGGTCCTACTATGATAAGCTAGATTTTTAGCCAAATGAAGAACACTTTGACTATCATAGAATATATTCACCTTATCCTACATTTTTCCAAATTCACCCAAAAGATACTTTAACCAAATTGCCTCTTTGCATGCATGTGAGACAACCATATATTTTGCCTCAGTAGTGGACAAAGCAACTATTTCTTGAAGCTTTGACATCCAACAAACAGGTCCTCCTATAAGAGTAAAGACATAACCTGAGGTACCTTTTGTCCAAATCACCTACAAAATCTGAATCAACATATCCACAAACCAAATCACTAAAATCATTAAAGGTAATAAAAAAATCACTTGTGCCTCTAAGATAAGAAAGTACACATTTAACTACTGCCTAATACACTTTACCTGGATTTGCCATGTATCTATTGTCAACACCAACTATATGTGAAATATTTGATCTTGTACATACCATCGCATACATTCAACTTTTTACTACATTAGCATATGGTACACAAGACATATAATCCTTTTCCTATTTATTACTAGGACATAAACTTGAAGAAAGCTTAAAATGGAAGCCAAAGGGATATTTACTTGTTTTACATTATTCATATCTAATCTCATAAGAATATTCTCGACATACTTTTATTGTGATAACCAAAGATTACCATTTTTCATGTCTATGTGTATCTCCATGCCCAAAAATTGTTTTGTTGTTCCTAGATCCTTCATATCAAATGTCCTAGCTAACTGAGCCTATAACGTGTTGATCACTGTCATCCTTTTGCTTTCTACAAGCATATCATTAACATATAACACTAAGATAATAGATAAACCATTTTCCAAACTTTTGAATTAAACACAATGGTCATACTCACTTCTTGTAAAATTTTGGCTCACCATGAAGGAATCAAACTTCTTGTACCATTGCCTAGGTGATTACTTCAGGCCATACAATGATTTCCTAAGTTTGCAAACAAATTTTCTTTTCTGATCCTGAACAAACCCTTCTGGTTGTTCCATATATATATCTTCTTCCAAATCTCCATGTTAAAATGTTGTTTTGACATCTAGATACTCTAACTCTAGATCAAATAAAGCAACTAATGTTAATATTAATCGAATAGAAACAAGCTTAACAATTGGTGAAAGAATTTCATGGAAATCAATATCTTCCTTTTGAGCATACCCTTTTGCTACCAGTCTTGTTTTGTGCCTTTCAACTTTATCATCAACACCCTTCTCCAGTTTGTAAATCCACTTGCAACCAATAACTTTTCTCCCCTTTGGAAGTTCTACCAAGTCCCATGTTTTATTCTTCTCCAAGGCATACATCTCTTCTTTCATTGCTATTTTCCATTTAACACTTTCAATATCATTCATTGCTTCCTAACAACAACTAGGTTCCCCATCATTAGAAATCAAAGCAATAGATAAATTATAATCAGCATACCTCTTAGGAGGAATTATGACCCATGTAAATCTCCTTAGAGTTCATTGTGGCATTTCCACATTTTCCTGTATATTTTTTGTATCCTCATCATCTTCTTTAGAAGCTTCTTCTTGCTCCCCTTTTTTTAAGATGGTTCAGTTTCTAACTAAATTTGCTGATGTTTTGGTACTTGTTCCTATTCCATTTCAACTTCTACTATGTCTGATTTTAAGAGAGAAGATTCACCAAAAACTACATCTCTACTAATGATGATTTTGTGGGTAATAGGATCCCACAGTCTATATCCCTTAACTCCATCACCATAACCAACAAAGACATACTTCTTTGACTTGGGGTCCAATTTAGAATGTTGATCTTTTGAAATAAGAGCATAAGCATCACAACCAAAATTTTTCAGATTTGAGTAATCAAAAGAATTACGTTTCCATACCTCTTCAGGAATCTTATAGTCTATTGCAACTGATGGTGATTGATTTACCAGATAGCATGTTGTATTGACTCCTTCTACCCACAACTCTTGCTCTAACTTGGCATTACTAAGCATGCTCCTTGCTCTCTCTAAAGAATCTTGGTCATGCATTTAGCAACACCATTTTACTAAGGAGTGTAAAGTGTGGTTCTATGTCGTTCGATCCTAGCTTCCTTGCAATAATTTTCAAATTCTAAAGATGTGAACTCACCTCAATTATCTATTCTTAAACACTTGGTTAACCTACTAGAACTCTTTCCAACCAAAGCTTTAAACTGCTTAAATACATTAAACACATTAACTTTCCTTTTAAGAATATAGATCCACACTTTTCTAGAGTAATCATCTATAAATGTTACAAAATATGACAATCCTTCTTGAAATGAAACTGTAGGGGATGGTCCCCAAACATCTGAATGAATATAATCTAGGATACCCTTACTTGTATGACTACCTATTTTAAACTTCTTTCTACATTGCTTTCCACAGATACAATACTTACAGAAATTCAAATTCAGAAATTTCAAATTTGGAAGTAACTTATGTTTTACCACTACATTTAACCCTTTCTCACTCATATGGCCAAATCATTGATGCCATAAATGAGTAGATTCATTTTCTTTTTCAGATAGCACTGTTGCTTCACTTATTTCAGTACTCCCTTGTAACTTATAAAGGTTTCCAATAATTGTAGCCTTCATTATCACCATAATACCTTTGGACACTTTTAGTGATCCACCTTGACATGTAAATTTATAACCTCCAAAATTGAAAAATCCCAAGGAAATTAAATTATTTTTAAGTTCTGGTACATGCCTTACTTTTGTCAAAGTCCTCACAATACCATCAAACATTTTAATCATAATGCTATCAATCCCAATAGTCTTACAAGAAACATTATTTCTCATAAGAACAACACCACCATAAATAGTTGGGTAAGAAGAAAACCAACTTCTGCGTGGACACATGTGATGCGAAGCACCAGAATCTAATAACTATTCTTCATGATATTGTGAGATTTTACAAACAGATAGTATTTCATCAACTATACATAAACTTGTTTCAACTTGATTTGCTTCCTTTTTGGAGTCATCATTGTCTTTTTTCCTCTTACAACAATCTTTTTTGCCACGCCCATTTTTGTTGCAATACCAACATTTTCCTTTACCCTTTTTGCCTTTTGACTTAGATCTTGATGTACCTCTCCAATTTTCCCCCTTTTCTATGGATCAACCTCTAGCCACCATTGCTTCTGGAGTGGAGGTTTCTATATTAGATTTCCTTTGCAATTCCTTAGACAACAAAGCTCTCACAACAGAATCAAATTCAAGGGTGTCAGTTGTGCTAAAGCTAATGGAAGTGACTAAGTGATTCCAAGATTCAGACAATAAATACAATAATGTAACTGTCTTGTCTTCATCTTCAATTTTTACACCCATACTAGTTAATTGGCATATAAGAGTATTGAAAACATTTAAATGATCAGCAATTTTGATACCTTCCGTCATTCGCAAACTATATAGTTGCCTCTGCAAGTAGATTTAGTTTGTCAAGGATTTTGTCATGTAAAGACTTTCCATTCTGCTCCATAAGTTTGTTGTTGATTCCTCTCCAACAATTTCAAAAAGAACACCATCTGCCAAACACAACCGAATTGTGCTAAGAGCTCTTGTATCTAGATCTTCCCAGTCCTCATCAGTCATATTTGCAGGTTTCTTTATCTTTCCTACCAATTCCTTGTGGAATCCTTGTTGCATGAACTAATCATGCATCTTGAGCTTCCACAACTCAAAGTTATTCTTCCCATTAAATTTCTCCACCTCGAACCTTGCATTTGAAACCTTTGCCATTTGTTGTTGCAAAACAAACACCAAATCCTAACACAACAACTGCAAAATAAAAGATATGATACCACTTGTTGAGATTTCTTCAAATTTAAATAATAAACTTAAAACCCAGAATCGGTAATATTGCAGCATAAATTAGTTGCAAAAAAAAATAGAGATAGTAAAAGAATAATGATTAAATAGAATAAATGATCACACATCAATAACACAAGGATTTACGTGGTAATATTCTAGCAATATATCAAAGAAACATCCACAGGGCAAAGTATCAGTATTCTTATTGTTTAGAAAAAAAAATTTACAATCTTCACGCAACTGCAATTGCAATTACATGCATTCAAAAGACTACAAAGATATATAATATCTTCAACATAACTGCCTTCACCAAAATTAGAAGAAAGTAGTTTTTTTATTTATTTAGGAAAAACTAGATTTAAAACAAAA